>CM067841.1:571534544-574130794 GCA_034509565.1 Triticum monococcum | reverse complement strand
CCACAATTCATTTAGAGTTACTTAATAGTCTATTTCTTATACCATATCTCTATCCCGTGAAATTCTCGAGCCAAAAGATGGATGCATATGCTGTGTTTCATTTTGCTAAATGATATCAATTAAATGGTGTATCAATTCCATAAATTGCATATAGCAATAAATAAATCAGCAAAATTCTTTCTAATATTTTAGATAGAAGAAACATTTCTTCTATCTAAAATATTAGAAAGAATGTACCCTTCTATCCAAATCCAATTTGCATCGATAAAATAAATCCAAATTCCAGTAGTAGATGAATAATTGCAAATTTGTGTGTGTACGAGATTAGAATAACTTCAAAATAACTGACATAATTTTGTATTTTTCCTGATCAGAAAAATACATGAAAAAGAAAGGAGGTAGAAAAATTTTTGGATTTATGGTTAAAGAAGAAAAAGAAGAAAACAGGGGTTCTGTTGAATTTCAAGTATTCAGTTTCACCAATAAGATACGGAGACTTGCTTCACATTTGGAATTACACAAAAAAGATTTTTCATCGGAAAGAGGTCTACGAAGACTTTTGGGAAAACGTCGACGTTTGCTGGCTTATTTGGCAAAGAAAAATAGAGTACGTTATAAGAAATTAATCGGTCAGTTGAATATTCGGGAGCAGTAATTTAATCGTTCAAATTTTTTTCTTGTTTTATTATTTTTTTAGTAGTCTTATAGTAGTCTTAGATTTTTCATTTTGATGAGCCTCGCTTTGAGGAATTCATGGAATAATCCATTTTCATGGAATAATGAATTAAGGAAGAAAGGATATGAGTCTACCGCTTACAAGAAAAGATCTCATGATAGTCAATATGGGCCCTCAACACCCATCAATGCATGGTGTTCTTCGACTGATCGTTACTCTCGATGGTGAGGATGTTATTGATTGTGAACCCATATTAGGCTATTTACACAGAGGAATGGAAAAAATCGCGGAAAACCGAACTATTATACAATACTTACCTTATGTAACAAGGATAGAGAGAGATTGTAGAAAGGGGATAGGATAGTTATTTTTGCAAGAGACTTGTTGTAAATTCCTTAACTTAAGAAAGAAAAAAGAATAAAAACACAGATACATAACATAAAAAAAAGAATAAATAAGACGAGATTCGACCTCCCCCTACATATTTTATTTCCTCTCCTATACAAAAACTAGCAAGACCCACTCCATTGGTAATTCCATCAATAACACCCTTATCAAAAAACTCCGTGAGTTCGGTTAACCCTCTTATACCGAGGGTAAAGACCCTAGTATAGAAAATATCTATATAACCACGATTATATGACCAACTGTATATATTTTTTTTTACTTGATCTAAAAATTCTTTTTTAGGATTTCCTTTGTAAAAAGAGTTTATTAAATCCAAATTCTGAAAAAAAGAATAAGCGGATCCATAGAAGATATATGCTATGAATAAACCAAAGATAGCTAGACTTACAGAAGAAATTGCATTAGTAATAAATTCATATGAATTTACAAAAGAATTAGAACTTTCCTGGGTAAAGTTTATTGAGGGAGTTAACCACTTTGATAATATGGTTAACTCTGCTATTCCATTACCAATTCCTCCATTATCAAAAGAGATTCCTATGAATCCAATGAACAAAGTGAAAAGTAGTAATATAAGAAGAGGAAATAACATAGTATTTCCCGTTTCATGCGGATAGGCAAAAGTTTTTTTAGCCCCAAAAGACGTAGTAAAGGATCCTATCCTATTTCTTGTATTACCTTGAATTTTTGGTATATTTTGTGAAAAAAAAGAAACTCCACTCTTCGTTGTTGATAAAACGAAATCCCTATTCACTCCTTTGGGTATCCTTTTTCCCCATAAGGATATTGAATACAAGGAACTCTCTTTAGTGCTACTGTAATTTTGAAAATGAACACGCAAATACCCATCAAATGTAAGTAAATATATCCGAAACATATAAAAGGCAGTTAATCCTGCAGTAAAGGAGGCTATTATTCCAAAAAAGGGCGAATACAACCAACTATTACTAAGGATTTCATCTTTGGACCAGAAGCAAGCAAGAGGTGGAATACCACAAAGAGAAAGTGTACCCCATAAAAAAGTAGTTCTTGTGATTGGAATGTATTTTCTTAAACCGCCCATAAGAACCATATTTTGACTTTTATCTGGTGAATATCCAACAAGAGGTTCCATTGAATGAATAACGGATCCGGATCCCAAGAACAATAAAGCTTTTGAATAAGCATGAGTGATCAAATGGAATAAAGCAGCTTGATAAGAACCTATACCTAGAGCTAACATCATATAACCCAATTGAGACATTGTAGAATAGGCTAAGCTTCTTTTAATATCTCTCTGAGCAAGAGCTAAAGTAGCTCCTAAGAATAGTGTTATTGTACCTACTAAAGAAATAAAACTCATTATCAAAGGTAAAGATATGAAAAGAGGAAGAAGTCGAGCTAGAAGAAAAATTCCCGCAGCAACCATAGTTGCTGCGTGTATAAGAGCCGAAATAGGAGTGGGCCCTTCCATAGCATCGGGTAACCATACGTGAAGAGGGAATTGTGCGTCCAGAGGAGTATTTTTGGCGTCCAGAGGCATGCTTGTCTCTTTGCCCGGGGAAAAGATTCGGAATCGCAATGCTACTATATGCGTCCAGAGGAGTATTTGGAATAATATTCTTCTATAATCCATTATTGCGGGGGGTCTTACTAACAGGGCTTCGCTGCACGGGACGGGTCTTCGTCGAAAAGCTAAGCTAACTCCACCCGGCATTTTCATACCCTTTCTTTGGGTGGTATATCGCCTTTTAAAGTCTAAGAGGGTAGTAGGGGATCTATAGTAGGTAAGATAATTTGCCCTTTGATTTTGATTGAATATACTATTTTTCCGCCTTTACCACGCATTATTGTATGCGCTTCTTTCTAGAGAAGTATGTATGCAGGAAGTAAATTCTAACCGCTTTCTTTTGAATCCAATTTCAAATTAGATTAGAAAGATAGAAAGGCCATGAGGATGGGAAAATCAAAATAAAATCTTTTTAATTAGTTCTCCTTTTTTGGAATTTTCTTATTATCCTTTCATTTTTTTTACAGAATATTTTTCAAACTAAAAATAAAAAATACAATACAATAGTCAATATTCCTTATAATAGATATACTTAATTATATCATAAGAATCTTAAGATATTTTTCGACTAGATAGAAATAGTAAATTTGAATTGAGACACCTATTCCATGACGGATTTAAACTTACCTTCTATTTTCGTGCCTTTAGTAGGCTTAGTATTTCCGGCAATTGCAATGACTTCTTTATTTCTTTATGTGCAAAAAAATAAGATTGTCTAGTATTTTTTAGTGTAAGTAATATAATATGGTAGGGTATGTGGCTTTTTCTACACACACTTTCTACACACAAATGAAAAACGGTTATGGATGCGGATATAGGCTACGAGCATAAATGCATGAATATGCAGAGCCAGGTATAGCGAGTTTTATTTTATTTATTTTAATTGAATCAACGAATATTTTTTGAATAGAAAGTCAATGTATCTAACCTATTATTTCACAGGAGTACTAGTTGCTGAAGGCGATTTCAGAATCAAAAAAAGTAAAGTCAAAATTATTTAGCTTATTCTCTCAATTTCAATCGACCGCTGCTGGATTTAGTATATCTAATATGAATTGGCGATCAGAACACATATGGGTAGAACTTCTAAAAGGTTCTCGAAAAAGGGGTAATTTTTTCTGGGCCTGTATTCTTTTTCTAGGTTCACTAGGATTCTTATCGGTTGGGATTTCCAGTTATCTTGGTAAGAATATTATATCTATACTTCCATCTCAAGAAATTCTTTTTTTTCCGCAGGGGGTCGTGATGTCTTTCTACGGAATCGCAGGCCTATTCATTAGCTCCTACTTGTGGTGTACTATTTTGTGGAATGTAGGTAGTGGTTATGACCGATTCGATAGAAAAGAGGGAATAGTGTGCATTTTTCGTTGGGGATTCCCTGGAATAAAACGTCGCGTCTTCCTTCGATTCCTTATGCGGGATATCCAATCAATTAGAATTCAGGTTAAAGAGGGTCTTTATCCTCGTCGTATTCTTTATATGGAAATCCGGGGCCAGGGGATCATTCCCTTGACTCGTACTGATGATAAATTTTTTACTCCACGAGAAATTGAACAAAAAGCTGCCGAATTGGCCTATTTCTTGCGCGTACCAATTGAAGTATTTTGAGGTATCTTTTTTGAACTGAGTTGAATGAAGAAAAGAAGAATTGGAAGAAGAAAAGTTTTCTCAACACAGGGAGGAAGTCCCTTCTAAATTGGATTTGTTATTGTAAGGGGATTTTTAAGTATTTATCTAAAGGAAGGAACAAACGAGGATAAGAGAAATTTGCTTTTAATTTTTTTTTATCCAAGTTAGATATATCGCATACTATTCTTCCTTTTTCATCCGAAAGGGCTTTTTTTTTATTCTATTTCACTATTTCATTCCATCTAGATCTAAGAAAGAACCCAATGCACTGAAATTCCACTAATAACTAATATACAAAAAAGAAGAATAGATACAGGGTATCAAACCTATAGAGTTTTTGCTTCAAAGAAATAGAAATATCATGAAATAGAAATATCATCATATAGAGTCAGGGAATGGAATAGAGTCAGCGAATGAAGCATATTCATTAACAACTCCATTTACGGATCAAAAATGAAAAAAAAGAAAGCATTGCCTTCTTTACTATATCTTGTATTTATCGTACTTTTGCCTTGGGGGGTCTCTTCCTCATTTAACAAATGTCTGGAACTTTGGATTAAGAATTGGTGGAATACCAGGCAACCCGAAACTCTCTTAACTGATATTCAAGAGAAAAGGATTCTAGAAAGATTCATAGAATTAGAAGAACTTTCTCTCTTGGACGAGATGATAAAAGGGAAACTAAAGACACATGTACAAAAACCTCCTACAGGAATACACAAGGAAATAATACAATGGGTCAAAATAAATAATGAGGATCATCTCCATACCATTTTGCATTTCTCGACAAATATAATCTGTTTGGCTATTCTAAGTGGTTCTTTTTTTCTGGGTAAAGAGGAACTTGTCATTTTGAATTCTTGGGTTCAGGAATTCTTCTATAATTTAAATGACTCAATAAAAGCTTTTTTTATTCTTTTAGTTACTGATTTTTTTGTTGGATTTCACTCCACCCGTGGTTGGGAACTAGTAATTCGTTGGGTCTACAACGATTTTGGATGGGCTCCTAACGAGCTTATTTTCACTATTTTTGTTTGTAGTTTTCCAGTAATTCTAGATACATGTTTGAAATTTTGGGTCTTTTTTTGTTTAAATCGTCTATCTCCTTCGCTTGTAGTCATTTATCATTCAATTAGTGAAGCATAAATTCATTTGATCTCCCGATATTAATATTAATCAAATTAGCAAGCATCTTTTTTTAGAAAGAAAGCCCTTTTCCATTTTAGCAAAATTCTTTCTATTTATACCTACTTTAAGGTATTCATCATTGCAGTACAACTGTTGCAGTAGAATGACAACAGATTCGTGTATAGGGAACTAGATTAGCTTAGCTACCTATCTAATTTATTGTAGAAATTCTGGGATCTGCGATTGGACATGGAAAATAGAAATACTTTTTCTTGGGTAAAGGAACAGATAACTCGATCGATTTCTGTATCGATCATGATATACGTAATAACTCGGACATCTATTTCAAATGCATATCCCATTTTTGCGCAGCAGGGTTATGAAAACCCACGAGAAGCAACTGGACGAATTGTATGTGCCAATTGCCATTTAGCTAGCAAGCCCGTCGATATTGAAGTTCCCCAAGCTGTGCTTCCCGATACTGTATTTGAAGCAGTTCTTCGAATTCCTTATGATATGCAATTGAAACAAGTTCTTGCTAATGGAAAAAAGGGAGGGTTGAATGTAGGTGCTGTTCTTATTTTGCCCGAGGGATTCGAATTAGCGCCGCCCGATCGTATTTCCCCTGAGTTAAAAGAAAAGATAGGAAATCTTGCTTTTCAGAGTTATCGTCCCGATAAAAAAAACATTCTTGTGATAGGCCCTGTTCCCGGTAAGAAATATAGTGAAATTGTCTTTCCCATTCTTTCCCCTGATCCTGCTACGAAGAAAGATGCTCATTTCTTAAAATATCCCATATATGTAGGGGGAAACCGAGGAAGAGGACAGATCTATCCTGATGGTAGCAAGAGTAACAATACAGTCTATAATGCTACGTCAACAGGTATAGTAAGAAAAATACTACGTAAAGAAAAGGGGGGGTATGAAATATCCATAGTTGATGCATCAGATGGACGCCAAGTGATTGATATTATACCTCCCGGACCAGAACTTCTTGTTTCAGAGGGGGAATCCATCAAGCTTGATCAACCATTAACAAGCAATCCTAATGTGGGAGGTTTTGGTCAGGGGGACGCAGAAATCGTGCTTCAGGATCCATTACGTGTCCAAGGCCTTTTGTTCTTCTTCGCATCCGTTATTTTGGCACAAGTTTTTTTGGTTCTCAAAAAGAAACAGTTTGAAAAGGTTCAATTGTACGAAATGAATTTCTAGGTCCCGGGATTTCTTACCATCAAGTTGGTAAAAAGCCTCGATTTATTGGCAATTGCTAGAATTATCTATGATCTATTTTGGAAATCCTTTTTTTGTTTAGACTGCTTTTTGTTTATGAGATGTCTGGAATTCCTTATTTATATCCCATGCAAAAGAAGAGAATCCAAGGCAAAGGCGAGAACAATAAAATTAAAATTTCTTCTTTTTCGGAGGGATTGCAGGTCTTCTTAATCGTCTATTCGGCACAAGAAAAAGCCTTTTTCTTGTGCCGATTCTTCTTGTATCAAAATAAGAATCCTTTTTCTTCCTAATTCGTCAAAGATTACTATTTCTTCTTTATTCGGGTCTGTCTCTTGGACCTCTTTTTCTTTTGCTTAGGTTTAGCCGAGGTAGTGGACAAACAGAGGGGAAGAAAATATGGCGGGGGAAAAATTTCTTGTGATTGTGAGCAAATTGCTTGGCTTGTTTAATTAAGTTCAACTTCAAATTTACAGAAATTTTGCAAAAAAAAAGTAAACTCTTCCATTGAAGGTTTTTTTATTTTTAGGCTAGTTGAATAGTTTTGATTAAGGTTTTATTAGTTTATTACTCGAAACTAAATCAAGGATTTTCAGGATACTTCCTTCGTGGAATAAGATATTGGATCCTCGAGTGATCTCTTTTTCTTGTTGCTTCATAAGAGTGAATCGAATAGATTCAATTCGCGTTATAAGAGTAAAAATTCCGCGGGTCCTTTCCGCTCTAATCAGATAAAGGGGGGTAAGGACCCGCTAAGCTCCTACTTTTTCATGTTTACAATCTGGTCCCTCCGATTACTATAGAGATGAACCCAATCCAGAATATGAACCATAAAAGAAAACACCTACTAAACCAATCACAGCAATACCAGCTACAGTACCTATCAGCCAAAGAGGAATTCTTCCAGTAGTATCGGCCATTTCCCCTACTTTCCTCCACATTTTATCAATTGGTCATGCTAGAGACAAAAACAGTCATGGGTAGTTATAAGGATGGTATCCTTCCAAATGGGATAAGAGAATTCTTATTAGTCTCTTTCTTTCTCTCAATTGAAGAAGTAATTGGAAAATAAAACAGCAAGTACAAAAATGAGTAATAAACCCCAGTATAGACTGGTACGATTCAATTCAACATTTTGTTCATTCGGGTTTGATTGTGTCATAGTTCTATAGTTGGAATTTGTTTTATCGTTGGATGAACTGCATTGCTGATATTGATCCCAAGAAAAAAACAGTAGGTACAGCTAGTCCGTGAATAGCCAGCCATCGCACTGTAAAAATAGGATAGGTTCGATCTATGGTCATTGAGGGCCTCCTAAAAGGATCTACTAAATTCATCGAGTTGTTCTAAAGAATCAAAACGGTCGGTTATTAACGGAATTCCTTGTCGGCTTTCCGTGAAATACTCGTTTGGCCTAGGACTTCCAAACACGTCATAAGCTAAACCCGTACTGACAAATAACCAACCCGCAATGAATAGGGAAGGTATAGTAATGCTATGAATAACCCAGTATCGAATACTGGTAATAATATCAGCAAAAGAACGTTCTCCCGTGCTTCCAGACATGCTGAACTCCCAAAATTTTTGTACATTCAAAAAAGGAATTGATTCCGTAAAAGATGGGATCGACCAGTAAATAGAAAATTACTGATATTTCATCCTTGTGAGATTGTCAATTTTGTACCAAAGGTGTATTTTGAGTATACCGAATTAGTATAGCTATCCTTCCTATGGCACAGCAATCTGGTTTTGCCTGGTTCCGAAACATAATTACTTTTTTATTTTTTTTTGTCTATAGGTAAGCTATATGTTATTCAAGGCATCAATAGAAAACCCCATTTTTGTAGGTTCTACTTACTTTTCATTGGCTTCGGAATAATAGAGTAATTCGGAATAGCAGCCAAAATCTTGGGAAAATCTAAGTTAATGATCAATAGGTTTGGATAAATAATTTAGGAAGGATATTCTCATACTGACACAATACAAGGACAAGTATATGTGAAATCTATCCTTTCATAATTCGTAATTCATCCTTGTATTGTTTGTTGGATTAGGTCTAACTTTCTTGACCAAACTGCGAGCGCGGAACTTTACGAGATGAAATAGGGAAAGACAGAAGATAGAATAGAACTTAAAAGGATAATTGAAGTGACTCGTCTTCGAATCTACTTTGGTTGGAGTTCGAAAAAGGAATAAAAATAAAGTAAATTCAAGGAAGAGCTTTCTTTTTTTTTTTTAACAGCCCCTTGGCAGGTCGTGGAATGCTTTTGTTCTCCTCTTATTCCATATGGAATACAATCAGTTAAAATAAGAAGGAATAGGGGAATATTCGATCGTTCACTCCAAAAAGAGGGTCCTATTGAAAAAGAAATTATCCAAAATAGAAAGAAGTTTTTTTTTTCAAATTCAATTGTTTATTTATCTCTTATTCAAAAATTTCCCTGAAAATTGAATTTCATTTTTTCATTCAATGGGGTTAGATGATCTAGTTCTTAATATTATTACTTTACTCAATTGACAAATTCCACAACAAATCTCTTGATTCGGAATTAGGGACTCATGTATCATCTGATGAATCCACTTTCTTTTACACTTCTGTATCTTACTCTATCTTGTTTTTTAGTATTATCTAAAATAACTGATGAATTATGAATTTTCCATAACTTAGGTAAATGCTTTACCAACATATGTAGTGTAGTAAAAAAAAATGGAATTTAACTCTTTCATGCTTACTTTAACTAGTTATTTTGGTTTTCTACTGGCTGCTTTAACTATAACCCCAGCTCTATTTATTGGCTTGAACAAGATACGCCTTATTTGAATTGACTGAATAATTATAATTCAGAAAAGAAAAATCTTTCTTTGGGATTCCTGGCATTCTACGACTCTTTTCCAGACTAATTAGGAATTCTTTTCTTGGTCATTGAGATTCGTGGATAATTTAGAGTACTATTTAGGGATAGATCGTACCTCTTTTTTTATCCCCTCGAACAAATCGAAATGATTGAAGTTTTTCTATTTGGAATCGTCTTAGGCCTAATTCCTATTACTTTAGCGGGATTATTCGTGACTGCGTATTTGCAATACAGGCGTGGGGATCAGTTGGATCTTTGATTGAGTCATTTTTTTTTTTGATTGACCTCCTCCAGACCAGAGAGGAGGTCAAATTGAAATTGGAGTTACAATTCAATTTTGTTAAGTTATTTTACTCTGCTTCGACATAAAATAGATGGAATCACGCTCTGTAGGATTTGAACCTACGACATCGGGTTTTGGAGACCCGCGTTCTACCGAACTGAACTAAGAGCGCTTTCATTCATTCAAAAAGAAAATCTTTTTCTATTCCTAATGTATCTCACGTACGTATAGTCTCCACAAATTCAAGTTATACCCACTTTACTTTAATTGATCTCGTCGCTACTGCCTATAAAGAAGAAAGAAGTAATAGGTAGGGATGACAGGATTTGAACCTGTGACATTTTGTACCCAAAACAAACGCGCTACCAAGCTGCGCTACATCCCTTTTCCAAATTAAATTGTTGTACAATGCCATTGTACACAATTCCTGTCTTCTTTTCCACATCATAATTTTCTTCTTCTTTCTTTCTCTATCTATATATAGAACCCTCGTGTCATTTCTTCTTTTTGGTCTCATATAATTAAGGAATTATATACATATAAAATCCAATATAATTTCGCCTATAAAAGAAGGATTACTTTTCCTTGGTAATATATAGGAAGAAGGGGTCATCTTTTTCTTTTTTAGGGATAGGAAAATTTCGTCGATATGGTTCATTTTATATATAGCATAACAATCTTGGGCAAGAGTTTATGATCATATATGTATTCCAACAAGGAAGGAGGATTTTCAATGCGGGATATAAAAACATATCTCTCTGTAGCACCCGTGCTAAGTACTCTATGGTTTGGTGCTTTAGCAGGTTTATTGATAGAAATTAATCGTTTATTCCCAGATGCTTTGTCATTCCCTTTTTTTTAAAATATAACCCATTTGTTTGTCTCAGTTAATAAAAAATAGATTTTTATTTTTGAAGTTTGGATAAACCATTGCTTCGTCTGGTGTCTACAATACATATGACTCATTATAGTACTAATTTCATTTTTACCAGATCGAAAAATTTTATGTTGAAAAGAAAAATTTATAGATCCAATGTCACATTCCGTAAAAATTTACGATACATGTATAGGATGCACTCAATGTGTACGAGCTTGTCCAACAGATGTATTAGAAATGATACCCTGGGATGGATGTAAAGCCAAGCAAATTGCTTCCGCGCCGAGAACCGAAGATTGTGTGGGTTGTAAGAGATGTGAATCTGCCTGCCCGACAGATTTTTTAAGTGTCCGCGTTTATTTAGGGCCTGAAACAACACGTAGCATGGCTCTATCTTATTGATACGTTACAAAAAACTTCACTCGAATCGTCCGATTCCTCTTTACCGAAGAAGCCTGTGCTCGAAATAATCGAGCACGGGCTTTTCTGGTCAAAACGTATCTTGTCTTTATCACTTTATCATGAGTTATTTTCCTTGGTTAACAATACTTGTTGTTTTGCCGATATTTGCAGGTTCATTAATTTTCTTTTTACCTCATAAGGGAAACAAAGTCGTTAGGTGGTATACTATATCTATTTGTTTATTAGAATTCCTTCTAATGACTTATGCGTTCTGTTATCATTTCCAACTGGAGGATCCCTTAATCCAATTAAAGGAGGATTATAAATGGATAGATGTCTTCGATTTCCACTGGAGATTGGGAATCGATGGACTTTCATTAGGATCTATTTTATTGACAGGATTTATCACTACTTTAGCTACTTTAGCAGCTTGGCCAATTACACGGAATTCGCGATTATTCTATTTCCTGATGCTCGCAATGTATAGTGGTCAAATAGGATTATTTTCTTCGCGAGACCTTTTACTTTTTTTTATCATGTGGGAGTTAGAATTAATTCCTGTTTACTTACTTTTATCCATGTGGGGGGGGGAAGAGGCGTCTATATTCAGCTACAAAGTTTATTTTGTATACTGCAGGCGGTTCCATTTTTTTCTTAATCGGAGTTCTGGGTATGGGCTTATATGGTTCCAACGAACCAGGATTAGATTTGGAAAGATTAATTAATCAATCATACCCTGCAACCTTGGAAATACTTTTATATTTTGGCTTCCTTATTGCTTATGCTGTCAAATTGCCGATTATACCCCTACATACGTGGTTACCAGATACCCATGGGGAAGCACATTATAGTACATGTATGCTTTTAGCGGGAATATTATTAAAGATGGGAGCATATGGATTGATTCGGATCAACATGGAATTGTTACCTCATGCTCATTATCTATTTTCGCCCTGGTTAGTAATAATAGGAGCGATCCAAATAATCTATGCAGCTTCAACTTCTCTTGGTCAACGAAATTTCAAAAAAAGAATAGCTTATTCCTCTGTATCTCACATGGGTTTCATAATTATAGGAATTGGTTCCATAACCAACATTGGACTCAATGGAGCTATTTTACAAATATTATCCCATGGATTTATTGGTGCTACACTTTTTTTCTTGGCAGGAACCGCTTCTGATAGAATGCGTCTTGTTTATCTCGAAGAACTGGGGGGAATATCTATCCCAATGCCTAAAATTTTTACCATGTTTAGTAGCTTTTCAATGGCTTCTCTTGCCTTACCAGGAATGAGTGGTTTTGTCGCAGAATTAGTAGTATTTTTTGGACTAATTACTAGTCCAAAATTTCTGTTAATGCCAAAAACACTAATTACTTTTGTAATGGCAATTGGAATGATATTAACTCCTATTTATTTATTATCTATGTTACGCCAGATGTTCTATGGATACAAGCTATTTAATGTTCCAAACGCAAATTTTGTGGATTCTGGACCACGAGAACTCTTTATTTTAATCTGTATCTTTTTACCAGTAATAGGAATTGGTATTTATCCAGATTTTGTTCTCTCCCTATCCGTTGACAGGGTAGAGGCTCTCTTATCCAATTATTATCCTAAATAGGTTTGCTTTTTTTTACTCGTCTGCTCTATTAATGCAGAAATAAGTAAAAAAGTATATAATGCAGAAATAAGTAAAAAAGTATATAATTAGATCTATCTCGAATTTTTGAGAACCCTTTGATAAGGCGTTCAAGGGGTTCTCAAATAAAACATAAAAGTAAAAACCTTCATTTCATGAAGGTTTTATTTTATGTAATCATTTAGGTGTTAATGTAAACGAACCATAACTATGTAAGCCTATTCCTAATAAATTTATACCAAAATAACAAATCCAAATTATAAGAAATCCTATCAAAGCTATAAGTGCAGAATTCGTACCCTTCCAATTTGGATTTGTTCTACTATGTAAATAAATTGCGAATATGGTCCAAGTAATAAATGCCCAAGTTTCCTTAGGATCCCAATTCCAATAGGATCCCCAGGCCTCATTAGCCCATACTGCTCCACAAAGAATACCTACGGTTAAAAGGGTAAATCCTAGGCTAATGACACGATAACTCCAAGAATCCAAACGCTCCGTTAATTGATATTTGTAATAATTTGGAAATGAAGGGACAGAGGTTCTTTTTAAAGCACTTCTTTTTGCATAAAAATAGTTAATATCACTAAAGAAAAATGTTTTATTTAAAACATTTTTTTTCTTTTTAGAAAAGAAATGGAAATTATTTCGAAATCTAATGATTAGAATAGCGGCAGATAATAAGGATCCGCACAAAAGAGTTGCATAGCTTAATAACATCATACTGACATGCATCATTAACCACTGAGATTGTAGAGCAGGTACTAGTATCGTGGATTGATGCATTTCAGTTAAAAGACCCGATGTGGCAAAGCCTTGCGTTAAAATAGTACTTGGCGTAGTTATTGTGCTTAAATCATTTTTAGAGTTCTGTATTTTAGGAATGGTATGAAGAATATACAGGGCCCATGAAAGGAAGATCAATGACTCATATAAATTACTTAATGGAAAATGTCCCGAGGAAGCCCAACGAGAAACTAAGAATCCTGTTATAGAGAAAAAAGTAACTATCATTCCTTTTTCTGACGAATCACGTAATCCTCCAAGTTCACGAACTAATAAGGTTATAAAATGAATCGTAATCACAATTGAAATCGTTGAGAAAGAGATATGAGTTAGTATATGTTCTAAAGTTGCAAATAGCATAAGGGGAAGGTCCCATTACAAAATTGTAAATTTCGAATTGATTTCTAATCTATTGTATTCTTTTTCAAGAATGCCGCCACTCGGATTCGAACCGAGATGCTTGAGCACTGCTTCCTAAGAGCAGCGTGTCTACCAATTTCACCATGGCGGCTAACTTCAAATAATAGGTAACTTAAAAGAATAATAGCTATTATCTTGGGAATCGTCGATATTGGGAAAGTCCATAAAATTTAGGAACATTAGAGTTTTCATTAAAATAGACTTCGTTTGGTAGTATCGTTTCCATTTTTTTTTTTTACAATAAACTCTTGCTTTGCCCAATAGAAACACAAACACTGCTTGAAAGAGTTGGAACTTCTTTTTTCTAACTTGCAATTATAGAACTAATTTTTTCTAATTAATTTCTCCTTTACATTTTGAAAATTCTTTCAATACAATGAAAAAAATCCAAAAGGGTTTCTATTTAATGATGAAATTAAAATAAAATGGATAAATAGAAAAGGCTTTTTGGATTTTTTAAAAATTTATAGAATGAAAGTCTTTATGCTCTTATTAATAAGATTTACTAACCTTATGATTTTGGAGAAGATAGGTGGAAGTTGTAAGTCCTATTGTAAGAATACTCCACTTTTCATAATTTTCCTAATAGAATCCTCATATTCTATTAGGAAAATTATGAAAAGTTCATTGATAGGAAAAGAATACTTAGCACACAGTATACCAAACAAAACTTTTTTTTTCTTGTATATATAAGATAAGAGGGGTTTTTTGTTCTAAGAATATTGTACCGAGTAATTCGACACATAAAAGTACATTCAAAGAAGAATCAAAATTATTAAATAATTGGAATTCTTTTTTGATAAGTCAATTCATATTATTCCAAAATCTTATTATTTGTTTGTTGCCCAGAAAAACCCTTTGGTTTTGGATGCTCATTACCGCTCGAAAATGATCTTGATTTTACTAAAGAATAAGATTGTACTATGGAAAAATAAGTCTTTTTCTTCCAAATATTTTTACGAATACGCTTTTTTGACATTGAAGTACGTTTTTTTGGAACTGCCATTCAAAAAGGAAATTACTTTTTTCTAGTTGTATGTGAAAGACATCTATTGCTGCAAATCAATCCTTCTTTCTTCTTTTTATTAGTATTTATACTTAGATACTGAAAGATACTTAAATTTTGAATTATTTTTTACTTCATTTTGTCTAATGCGGATAAGACAACAAGAATTTTTTCACATTTTTTCTTTATATATTTTATACTTTTTTTTTAATAATATAGAATATATAGAAGGGTTTCTCATTTAAATCTATTTATATCTATTTATATATCAAGTATACTCCATATATAGATATATGGTATGGAAGCCTATCCCCCATATAAGATAAGACGGGGGGATAAAAAGAAGGGAAAATGAAAATAGTTAATTAAGTTCAGAATGGTATTCCATAAAGGAAAGGAATTCCAATCAAAACAAAAAATACTGAGTCTCTTAAACAAGACATTCTAAAACTTAGGTAATTTATAGTCATTAGAATTTTAGTTCTATATGAAGTAAGGACTATTCGATAATTTCTTATAAACATAGGTTTTCATTGGAATTCACTCAATCAGTTAATTATGGAACAAGAGAGCTGTTTCATCTTTGTTTTAAAGAAATATAAAAATGAATTATGAATAGAAAGTAAAATGATTCCACTTTTTTTTTTTATAAATATCTTTATTTAGTTAATAAAATAACTTCGTTACCTAGTTATTTTATTAACTTTTTTAATTTAACCAACTAAACCCATTCTTAATTTTTAATTATTTCAATGAGATAAATTTTTGAAAAATTAAGAATTTCAGTATTTTTTCTTATTCTTTTTATTTCTTCTTTCAGAAAGAGATAAGAATTGGTTTGGTGAATCGGAAACAATTTTATAGAAAAATTGAAGTAAAAATTGCAATTTCTTTTCTTATGGAACATACATATCAATATGCATGGGTAATCCCTCTTCTCTGTAGCAGCAGTAAACATTCTACTCCCTACATCTGTTTCTCCGACATGTATTTCGGGACGGAGGAAGTATTATATTGCCAAACAAGCAAGAAAAACTGCAGGTTACAATTTCGTTTTTCCTTTCCTGACAAACTCTAGCCAACACAAAAGCGGGCACAGTGCAATGCGTTGTCAGTCAGTTTAGAAACCTACAAGCATGCAACATGCCATATGGTATGCAAGAGCCAAGAAGCATGGAGCTCCTCAAGCACAGTCTAGGTCCTATTTCCCTCGGGCAAAGAGACAAGTATCACTTGATTTTACAACTCAATTTTTTTTTCTGATTTTAAATAGCAAAAAAAGTGAGGCTGGTAGGACTTGAACCAGCGACTTCCTAGTACAGAATTAGACGCAATAACCAAACAGACACTATCAGCTGTTGTGTTTATTTCATCGTTCTCGCTATTTTCTTCTGTCGTCTTTCCTCTTTCTTTCTTTCCCTTTTTCTTGTTTCCATCTTTCTCCAAATGCTATTTTCCGTTTTTTTCCTTTTTTCTGTTCCTTTTTGTTCTTCTTTTTCTTTTGCAATGTGCAAACCTCTTTAGTTTTATCTACTACCACTATAAAAGAAAAAAAAAAGCGGAGAACCAGATCATCCTATCCATCGAAACCTGCAATCTAATGGTCTACATCCCTCTAGCATACTAAACGCGTTTTATGCTTTAATTACCCACCATGCCATCTACTACCCCTGTAAAAGGAAGAGAGGAGCAGATCCAAACAATCACATCCATCCATCAATAAAATCTAATGACCTTTAATCCTTCTGTGTTTAACGCTGCAAACCACACATTACAAGCCACTAACAACCATCGATCGCTAACCCACCCCGCTGTAAAAAAAACTTGTTCGCAGCGCACGACCTCTCGCCCCCGCCCGCACGACCTCCCGCTACCTACTCCTCCCCGAGCCGTTCGCCGCCCCCAAACTCCCGCAGTCATTAGCCGCCGGAGCCACTGAAAGGATCGATATGGTTGACTAGAGGGGGGGGGGGTGAATAGGCAACTACCAATTTTAGCTTTTCTTTACCAAATTAAACTTTGCATCAAAGTAGGTTGTCTAGATGTGCAACTAGGTGAGCAACCTATATGATGCAATAACAACAAGCATACAAGCAAGCAAGGGAACAAACACTAAAGAGCTTGCACAAGTAAAGGTAAGAGATAACCAAGAGTGGATCCGGTGAAGACGAGGATGTGTTACCGAAGTTTCTTCCTTTTGAGGAGAAGTACGTCTCCGTTGGAGCAGTGTGGAGGCACAATGCTCCCCAAGAAGCCACTAGGCCCACCGTATTCTCCTCACGCCCTCACACAATGCGAGATACCGTGATTCCACTATTGGAGCCCTTGAAGGCGGCGACCGAACCTTTACAAACAAGGTTGGGGCAATCTCCACAACTTAATCGGAGGCTCCCAACAAGACCACGAAGCTTCACCACAATGGAATATGGCTCCGAGGTGACCTCAACCGTCTAGGGTGCTCAAACACCCAAGAGTAACAAGATCCGCTAGGGATGAGTGGGGGAATCGAAAATCCCTTGGTGAAAGTGTAGATCGGAGCCTTCTCAACCACTCCCGAGAAAATCAACAAGTTTGATTGGCTAGGGAGATAGATCGGGCAAAATGAAGCTTGGAGTATTTAATGGAGCTTGAGCAATAAATGGAGCTTGGAGAGAAGAAGAGGTAGGTGGAAAAGAAGAAGGGGGGATCCCTTTTATAGTGGGGGCAACAATCCCGTTGCCCCCCACCAACCAGCCCCGCACAGGGCGGTACTACCGCGGAGAGGGGGCGGTACTACCGCCAGGGTAGCGATACTGCCGCGCCATCAAGCAATGCTGCCACGCTGAGGAGACTAAAAAGGGAAAAGCTCCAACCGCGGTACTACCACGGTGGTAGGGCGGTAGTACCGTTCCAGGAACAGTACTACCGCCACTACAACCGTGACTAGTGCCGCAAAACCCGACACGAGAAAAAGACCTCTCGAATCGAGGCGGTAGGAGCCAGACTGCCCAGCGGTACTACGGCAGTGGGGTCAAGGGCGGTAGTACCGCTATGGAGTGGTACTACCGCTTGTGACCCTTCAGCCGTAGTACCGCAGGCGGTGCGGTACTACCGCTGGGGTGAGAGAGAGAGAGGGAGAAGCGATCCCTCAAAGAAGCTGAGGACCAGGCGGAGGTGCCGGGCCCCCAGCGGTACTACTGCTGTGGAGCCATGACGGTACTACCGCTGTGGAGTGGTACTGCCACTTGTGGCTTCTCAGCGGTACTACCGCTGGGTGCATGGTACTGCCGCTCAGATCCAGACAGGACAAGGAAGAGAGGAGAGATCTCTTCAATGGACAGGAAAAACTCGGAGGGAGAGAAGCTGATGTGTACGTGAAGATTCCACCCATGCAAAACCCCAGCGGACCCCCTCTTGATAGTACGGTGCCCTCTACGCAACTAGTCCACCGAGAAAGAAACGAAAGAGCTACACCGTCTTGAAATACACTCCGAAGGAAAGAAGGCGTCTCGTGCCAGGGGAGAATCTGAGAATAATTCAAAGCACTAGATTAGTCCGCCAACATGTTGTCATCAATCACCAAAACTACCTTGAGAGAGATATGCCGTAACAACCACCCTTCACCGCGGGAGCCGCTTGCCGCTGGAGCCGCCGCGGGTCGCCGCTAGAGCCGGAGCCGCCCGCCCCTGGAGCTGCTAGCCGCTTGTCGCCCTCTGTCCGTTGACAGATGTGAGGGCGGTCCTCTTCTGCTTCCCCACAGCGGTCACCCTCCGTGACGCTCGCGCCTCCATCGACAGCTTCCTCTCCCGCCTCGACGCGCGCGTCCCCGTGCCGGTCGACAGTGATCAGCCTATGGCGGATGGTGGCGATGCGGGGGAGCCGATTATCAGGAAGGTGAAGGATGGGCTCCGGGAGTGCGCTCTGCAGGGGAACTAGCGCCAGAAGCGGCCCGTCCCACTTCGTGGCCCCTCGGGCCCCGTTCGAGTGGCGCTGGCATGGCACCGGAGAGGCCACCACCGAGCCGGCGCTGGACGTGCAACTGCGGCGGGGCACAGCCATGGATCTCTTGCTGCAGTTCCATGCGTAGGATGAAGGTGACTCTTGGTGCTTTGGTGTGGTGATGAGAATTTAATTGATTTACTACTAGGTTACTTTGGATTAGACATAGATGCAGAAACCTTGTGAATAATTGTGTGCTTGGGCTGTGTCGATCGGAGGGGAATGGCCGATCGAATGAGCATTGTGACAGAATGATTGCGTTATTGCTGTGCCGGCTGATGTTCAGTGTATATATCAGCAATGTAGTCCGCTCAGATAAACCAAAAATTCTCTTTATAAAACAATGCCGCAATCAAACCTGCATGACCAAGATACTGAAATTACTCTCTTCGCCAGTATCAACCTGGAGTACCAATTTACAGTCACTCTCTTCTGAATCGTTGATTTATGTAATCGGGAAGAACATCTGCTGTTATTTTCTTGATCTAAATTGTTCATCAATTTAATCATGAAAATTTGTGTGAATTATTTAATCAGGAAGAAACTTGGGTACTCTTCTCACTCTACTTTGCACAATCCTTCTTTGGTTGAACTGGCTGTTTTATGTCCTTTTTGAATTGTTTGTGTGATGGAATAAGACATGACAAGCACAGGTGGACACCAGCGTGAGCGCGCCTAGATCGTGTCCAGGGCACGCATGGCCCGTATCTGGTGTGTGTATAGGCATAGTCTGGGCATAGTCCGACTGTTGTATAGGTTGTGTACGACCAGTGTGCATGTGTGTGTGTGTTTGGGTGCGTGTGTGCATGTACATGTGACGCGTCGTAGTAGTAGGACTCCGTTGGCGAACTGGTCCGGGTGATCGAGGGGATCTGTTGCGGGCTCGATGCGAGTTGAGCGCGTACATGCGCGTAGTGGCCGCGGCCAGAGCGGGCCAGATCATGGACTCGGGTGGGTGGAGGCGTGCGGGTCGTGCCCAGCGCCGGCCCAGGGTATAAAACCCGTGTGGAGTTCGTTGTAACCGGGTGTGGCATCAAGTTCGTGCTCAAGGGAGAAAAAGGATGTCGTCTGTGGCGCAAGCGTTCGAGCGCCAGAAAACTCTCTGTGTCCACCATGTCTTCTTCTTCCTTCCTCTTCGTTTCTTCTTAGGTGTGCGCCAAGGAGAGAAGGCCAGAGAGCGAGAGGTAGAAGAGGGCGAGCTAGGGCAAGGAGCGGCAACATCATTGTGGATACTGCCACAGAGTGTATCACGACATGGTTCCAGGGGATGGTAAATTGCAGGCAATCACTGCATTTTATATTTCTTTTGATTGACTGCCTCAACTCCGGCATCCATTATGTATTTTCAAATCGTCCAGACACACATGTTTGTGTAATAAGTAGTGGAACACCATGGGGATTTTATTCAGAATCAAAGGTTACTCTTAATTGAACATACACAATACATTTTGTGAACTCGCTTTTAAGGTACATGATGCAACTTTCCTGGTTCACCATCTATAATTGAAAAAAAAAAGATCAGAATATTCCTTTTTTGACATTACAGTGATAGCAGATTATGTGGTTGAAGAATATATGTATGTATGTAAAGGGTGGATAGTTTGACTGTTTTAGTTGTTTCTCCATACTTGTGATTGGTTTCATCTGATCCAAATTCTTGCCTTCAAGTTGGCCTATGATGTGCTATGACTGATGGTAGAAATTAACCATGCTCTGCTCTGTGTGTATCAGTTCTCTTGGTAGGAATTAAGCAGCCTTACATAACCACTTCAATGTCACCGGTACCATATTTAACCATGCTCTATCCATTCTGATTTGCATGTATGTGCAATTCCTTTTTTCCATGAATGTAGCAAGAGCTGCTATTTTATTGGCAATATGAGGAAATGACTCATATGAGAAAAATAGAGCTGGAAAATACAGGGACTGCGATCATGTATAAAAATCATAGATGTGAACTTACATAGAATTTTATATATATATATATATATATATATATATATATATATATATATATAGGGTGGGTCTATTCTCATAACACCCCTTAAGACCTTATTCTCCTAACAAAAACCTTATCCTCCTAACACCCCTCCCCCACCCCTCCCCGCCTCCTAGCGCGGAGCGCCACGGCGGCCGGGCGTCCTCCCCCACCCTTCCCCGCCTCCTAGCGCGGAGCGCCACGGCGGCCGGGCGTCCTCCCCCACCCCTCCCCGCCTCCTAGCGCGGAGCGCCACGGCGGCCGGCGTCCTCCCCCACCCCTCCCCGCCTCCTAGCGCGGAGCGCCACGGCGGCCGGCGTCCTCCCCCACACCTCCCCGCCTCCTAGCGCGGGAGCGCCACGGCGGCCGGCGGCGACTCGCACCCCTTCCCTGCCTTCTTCCGCGCCCAGCACCGCGGAGCGCGCGCCAAAGCGGCCGGCGATGCAGTCCGTCCGCGACGATATTTCCGCGGCGGCGTTAAGGAAGCCACGCCGCATCTCACCTTCGCCCCAACACCACCTGGGGCATCCGCCGCTGAAGCATCCAGCCTCGGTGATGCATGGCAGGGGGAAGAGAACTGCAAGGATGCCTTCTCCATCGCAGTCGTCGTGGATGCGAACTGCAATGGTGCCCATCCAGCCTTCTCCCACAACAATGGCGAAGGTGGAAAAAGCGCATGAGTTCCTGCAGCGGGCATGGAGTGCACGCCAACAGCAGCAAGAGCTGCGTCTGCAGAAGAGGGGGACTGCATATAAGGTAAGAAAATCACATACCAAACCCCCACATCCAGTTTGCAGTGCCGTTTTTATACCCATGCAGTGCCCCATCTTGCGTCGACTGCAGTCACATGTGTCTCCAAAGTAGAAAAACAGAAAAGGATACTTTGAAAAATAAAAAACGCTATATGGATCAAAATTGCAGTCCACAATGACTTAAAATATGTAGAGCGCTGTGCCTATAAGTGAAGTGCATTGTTTCTTTCATGTTAACTAACAGTGCCCCTGCTGTAGAATGACAAATTGAAGTGCAATTTCTTACAGTTGCAAAAAATATAATGATATATAGTACGAAAAAGATGCAGTTCATTTCACTGTTGACGTGCATAAAAAAGCTTTGGCTTAATAACCTGCAGGAATTTGCTATGCCTCAAAAACAGAAGATGCCTCGAATCATTTACGGCCCCGAGCCCCTGAACTGCATTGGAAGGGAAGAGTGGGGGATGCCTGGATGGATAACACCTGAAATACCTAGGGGTTTCTTTAACACAACAAACAGAACTGCATACTCCGTGGGGGAAGATGTAGAGGATAAAGATGAAAACAGTGAACCAAACATCATTCGAGATGGAGAAGGCAGTGAAACAAAAAACCCGCAGGATGAGAAGGAGGACGACGACGATCTGGTCTTCGTAGGGGAGCACGCGCAGAAAAGTGATGAGGAGGAGGATGATGACGAAGAGCAAATCATAACAGTTATGCAGCCAAGGTACACGCGTGTCTTTGAAACATTTGGTCAGCAGATCAGAACGGATGATATAGCACCTCCAGAAGCCGATGTTGAAAACCAGCAAGTTCGGCAGGTCCATGAGCAAACGATTCATCGACAAAGGGACAGTGGAATTCCACCAAGGCCGCCTACTGCCCAACAAAAGAATCGAAAGCAGAATCAAGGAGGGCCGCAAGCAACCAAAAAAGTAAAGTTCTCCACACTCCTGCCTCCTCGCGATCCTCAATTACACAGATCTGTTGTCACCCCTCCATGCCCAATAAACATCGGTGAGCTGCAAACACCGTTAGAAGAAAAACAGTACACGCACGTAAGCATCCTTGCCTGATTACGGGAAACGATTCCGCTTCTGAAGCAATGCAGTTCGCTTACGGCGGACGATTCGGTTCGCCTGCCCTAAAATAATTGCGCCCACTATCGCCCGAAGCGTCGCCCCCCTCCTCTATCCCGCCTGTTGCACGCCGCACGAACGCCACGATCATCACGAACCCACGATCGCCAACACGGTTGGGAGACGAGATCGTGGCCTCGGCAGAAGTTGCTGCCGCTCCCATTTAAATCCCGCACTCCATCAACCAGACCGTCCGCACAAAACACACGACGCTGCCCCTTCCTCCTCCTCTTCCTCCTCTTTGCAGCAATGGGGTTCAGCAGGACCTACGACGACGTCCATGCGCACGGGAACACGAAGCTGAAGGTGATCTACACCACCAACGTCGACGCCATGGCGACGTACGTCGAAGAGTTCAAGACAGTTCTCCAGCTGCGCCGCCAGAAGATCGTCGGCATCGACGTGGAGTACACACCCGACCACGACAGGGCGGCCCTGGTTCAACTATCCATCGGCAAGTGCCACCCAGTGCTTCTTTTCCAGGTATGTGGTACATTGGGCAAGAGATGCATCCCCTTCGACAGGTTCCTCGCCGACCCAAGGTAAGCAATTCTCTCTGCCGAGTACGTGTTGCAGTTCTATATGCCTGTATATGCAGTTCCGAAAGGTATAACTTGCGGTTCACTTTCCTTAGGTTCGAGTTCGCTGGCTTCGCCATCAAGCAGGACAAGGAGAAGCTCGCACGCTGCAACCTCCACATCACCAACTTCGTCGACATCCAGACGAACTGGAGGGTGCCTGATGGAACGAAGCCACTGGACTCGCTTGGCGATGTAGCTGCTGCCATCATCGACGACGAGTACGCAGACATGAAGACGAAGATGTCAAACCACGACCACAGCCTCTGGACTTCCATTCTCAGCACCAGGCACATCGAGTATGCTGCCAAGGACGCCTACACTGCGTTCGAGATATGGAACCGAATCACCACAATGAAGAGAGGCCTCGCGCGCGCTGAAAAAGAGAAGACCAGGAAGCGCCCGAGGTCATCCTGGAGGGGGTGGGGCAGGGGGGCATCAACTTCCACCTCCAACTCCAACGGGTGGAACTAGTGAAGCAGGCCAGATGCTGAAAGCCAATGATTCCCTGTCGCAAGTGCTCGGATTAGTTTCCCTCTGCGTATGTAGATTAGTTTGCTTTCGTTGTAGTTTGCTTTGGGACAATGTTTGCTTATGTTGCGTTAGTTTGCTTGATGATGCACTATGTTAATTATGAGCGCAGAACCTTGGTTTCTATCTATCAACTATATGCAGTTCTCAATAGTCTGTTCTCAGTATGTATATTGCTTCAAAACTGCTGCTGTAGCTAGGATACACATAAAAAACAAAACTATCAGAGCAGTTCACATAGAGTATTCTTTCACAAAACTGCTGCTATTAAGAAGGTTGATGCAGTCCTCTTTTATTAAAAAAACTCTAGTTCCGAATATGGGTTAAAAAAAGGAAAAGCTCGGTGGGGGTTTCCAGTATGGATGTTCTTCAACTGCTGCTGCTGATAGGATGCACATGAAAAACTATATGTAAAAAAACAGTGCACTTATACTCAGAATTCTCATAAGAAAAATACACTAGAAGCCACACAAAAAATGTCAAATTATTACAACAAAAATGTCTCATGCTGCTGCTGCTCAAGCAAGACTGATCTAAAGCAAATTTAACTTGATTTCCAAACACTTTGCATGCCTACAAAAACATAGCCATAAAGCAGTGCGGTTACATAACAAAATGTGCATTTCGCATTGCGTATTACTGCAGTCCACCGCGCTTGATCAAGCAAAAAAAACTTATCAAACTAGTCCCCATGCACCCCCGTGGCTGTAATGCAGTTCATACAGGCTCGCATTGCACATTAATGCAGTTCGCCGCACTACAAAAATTCACACGCGCATTGCATATTACTGCAGTCCACCGCTATTGACCACGATTCACAGACGAAAAACACAGCCTGCAATGCAGTTCTAACAACTATATAATGCAAAAAAATCTCAAAAAAACATTCTTTGAGAAACGACCAGAGCCAGTGGCGCCGCAATAAACATGGACAAAAAACTTAAATTTTTCAAAATTAACAACTTAATCCGCTCCAATTCATACGGATAGATCAAAGGCAGCCCGTAATTGCCAAAAACAACAGAATATTACATACAAAAAACGCAACAATTTCGATCCGGACGGGGAAGAACAAAGAACAGACGTTTTTTCCTCTAGAAACAGAGAGATACTCGACAAATTATACCGAAATTTCAATCCTATTAGCAGATTAATCTGTCGCGGAATAACACAAACATCAACGCGATAAAATCGAATACGAACAGCCAGCAGCAGGATGCGAAACTCCTCCACCACCGGAAGAACGGGACGCAGATCCGCCAAATCAAAAGGATTTCCGTCGTTTTCTCGCTGAATTCAGTGCTGCTGGTGAAATCAGCGCACACACAAAAAAACCAAATAGAAAAAATCGATCAAACTAGCCAGAAAACGCTGCTCCATGAAGGCTTCCTGCTGCACCTCTATGTAGTTCGCAACAGAAGAAGGAAGCAGTGCACATAGCTTTCCAATGCAGTTTTTCAATGCAGTTCAGAAGTGTTATGAGAATATTATTCTCATAATATTATGAGAATAGACCGGCTATATATATATATATATATATATATATATATATATATACATACTCTAAAGAAGGTGCATGTATCATTTTTGTCGATTGTCTGTAATTTTCATTTGACTTTCTCGTACAGAAACCGATGTATCACATATCTATATCAATCGGGTGCATCTTCTTCTCAATCTGGTGAGGGTGACCCTGTTAACAAAGATTATACTGCTTGCTCAAATGTGAAATGTCATGTTCTCCACACAAGTATATTATTTTTTCTCCCTTTTTATATTTAGTGATTATAGTGTTTCCCCCTGATTTTATATTAGACTTTTTTATCACAGCCATTGTACATGAATAGTGTACTACTGAGACAATAGATTAATTCTACTGCACCGTGATTCTGTGAGGTGTCTACTATCATTATATACATGGTCATAAAGGTGTGCACTTTGAGCATAATCAGACCTCACTTCACACAACAATTATGTGTGTTGCCTGTCATTTATGTGGAAATGTGTCAATAGACCATGGCATGATCACTGAGATTAGAGGGTGAGAGTTTCCAAAGTTACTACTTTAACTGGTGTTCATATGCTTCAACATTATGGCGATACATGGTTTAAAATCAATGTGAGAAATATTTTCTCATGTATAATATTTAGGTATGAGAAGTTACAGATATCGCATAATTTCTATTGATAATGCCGACAATGAGCCCAAAATTCTTGTGATATTTTATCTTGATAGAAATTTCATATTATACATATTTTGTGAAAGTAAACATTGGGTGGTGTATACATACCCTATAAGAGCATGTTTTTTTTTGCCACAATGACAACGTGCATTTGCACGTGCTCGATTACTTTTTTTAAAACAAATCAACGAGCTTTTTGTGAAATTTGTTGAACTTTATTCAAAATCGATGAGCCTTTCTTTTCTAAATCGATGAACCTTTTTCAAATTATTGAAATTTTCAAAGTTGATGATTTTTTATTTTTGTAAATCGATGGACTATTTAAAAAAATGTTAGTTTTTTTTGCAAAATCGTTGAACTTTTTTTAAAATTCGTCAACTTTTTTAAAATTTGTTAACCTTTTCCAAATTTGTGATTTTTTCCCCCAAATCCGTCATTTTTTATAATTCATGGTATTTTTTTATTTGCGAACATTTTACAAATCTGCTAAAATTTTAAATTCATGAACTTTTCCAAAAAGATGAACTATTTTTTAATGTCAAAGGTCAAACATGTCAATGGTCAACCTTTTGTCCAGGTCAACCATAAAGAAGTTTTTTCGGTCGAACCACAAAGAAGCGATCAGGCGTATGCTCTTGACGAGTGACAACTGATCGCTCGTGTAGTTGGGCAGGACCATGAAAGGTGGTGTGCGAGCGTTGCGTCCGCTAACTAGTGCAGCAAGTAGTGACTAGGCGCTCCCGCTGTACAGGGAGTAGCGTCACACAAACCGGCGCACACACCTCTCCGTCCTGGGCCTGGTCCATTTTTATTTTCTTTTTTAACCTTCAAAAAAGGTACACGAAGTAGGATTAAATTATGGACCTCTTGGATTACTTCACCAACATTAACCAATTAGGACAACTAACTTCTTGTGTCTAATTACTTTTTTCATTCTTTTTGCCGTGCATCTTCTCAATCTGTTATTTTTTCTTTTGTTTGGCCCTTTTTTAGTTTTATTCTTTCTATTTTTATTTGTTTCTTCTTCTTTTTCATTTTCTTAAATTCATGATTTTTTTTTCAAATCTATGAACTTATTTTAAGGATGTCGAGAAAAAAAGCTCTCAGACGAAGTCTTCTGGCCTACCGGACACTCTTTGTCGAACATGGTCTAATTTTGGACATCCTTCAACTGACCCCAACTTTGGAATGTGGGCATTGCCCATGGTAGGCATCAGTGCCAAGTCTGAACGATTTTTGACACCGTATGCAAGTTGTGACACGTCTGGTCATCTATCGGTCTTTTTCACCGAAAAGACTCTAGAAAATGCAAAACTTGTCGAAAATCCAAACAACTTGGTATGGTTCCTTGAATTGGTTATACAAGACCGTGGAAAAAAATGGGTCCATTTCAAGGATGTCAAGAAACAACGTGCTCAGACCCCGTCGCCCCTACTCTTCTCGATGGCGAGCTTCGAATCCGACAGCGAGACGGTCGATCTTGGCCGTCAACTCTCTCGTGGCCGCATGCAGAGTTGAGCCGCTTCAGACTGCTTATTACATCGCCGACACGACTGCCGAAGGAGTGGCACATCACCGCCAATGAATACGCGACATTAGTGATGAAGGCATGTACCTACGGTAGGGGCACGGACCCGTCCTAAGAGCCCTACCATAGGACATCCTTAGAGGAAGTCACCTTTCAATCAACTCGAAGGTATCCCACTCGACTGGTCCAAGACACTCGACCAAGAAGCTATCACTTGACCAACAAGCCAACCACTCGACCGCCAGGAGACCTCAAGTCACCCCGCAGGCAAACAGTTAGCTATTAAGTAGTCTTTATGATCATCATGACGCTTTATTAGGGACGTTATCAGTAACGCCCACCTTAAATGTACCTTAAACCCTGCATTACTGAGGGCAGGAGAGGGCTGGCGAACTCTATATAAGCCACCCCCCTCCTCAGTATGAAGGGTTTGCACCCCTGTGATCTTACTCACGCATAATCCAATCGACCGCCTCCGGGCACCGAGACGTAGGGCTGTTACTTCCTCAGAGAAGGGCCTGAACTCGTAAACCTTGCGTGGTTACAACTTCCCAATAGCTAAGGTCTAGCCTCTTCATACATACCCCCCTACCTCACTGTCAGACTTAGAACCACGACAGTTGGCGCCCACCGTGGGGCAGTAGTCTTAGCGCTTAATTGGAGAAGTTGCGATTTTTTCGATCCACTCGATCATGTTTTCCTGCGGAGCTTTGGCGGAGGGCCGCGAGATCCGTCTCGGCCGACTTGCTTTCATCGCCGACGACTCCGCTTGGCTCCAGGAGGCGCCGCTTGACGTCGACGCGCTCCCCGTCCGCGGTGCGACGCACTTCCGCGCGTGCGTCCGTGGCGTCATCGACCCCATATCGGTCGTGAGGCAGCCATCGACCCCATATCGGTCGACTCCCGTGCCATCTCTCCATCCTGTCTCCCGCCAGCGCAAGCGCTCGGGTCAGTCGAGGCTCCAGCGGTGGATGAAGCGCGCCGTGGCCCGCCAGTCGGCGACCCAGCAGGTCGCTGCAATCGAGCCTGACGAATCCCTCTGCGGCCTGTTCGATCTGTCGACTGGCTCCATGGAGTCCGCTTCCGAGTGCGACAGCAGCGACCCCCTGGCGGAGGTCCTGGCAGTCGAGGGGACACGCAGTCCCCCCGGATTCCCTCGTGCTGACGATGGTGCCGACAGGGGCGATCCGTCGCACCCTCATGACGAATACCTCCCCGAGCCTCTTACGTCGTTGCAACGGGAGGAGCTTCGTCGCCGGAACATGGACGCGCTCTACACACCTATTGTTGGAGAAACCCCCGAGGCCCGGGCCTTGGAGGATGCGCGCTTGGCTAATCTAGCCGAGCGCACTCGACTGGAGAATCTACAGCGGGCTCTCGACGAGCGGGCGCGTCAGCGGGCTCCCGAGTCCAGTCGACGCCAGCAGGCTCCCGAATCCAGTCGACACCAGCAGGCACCCGAACCCGGTCGACGGCAGCTCTTCCCGCCACCACAGGTGTATCGAACTCCGGTTCAGAACCTGGCTGCCGCGGCCCGCATAGCGGATTCGATCCAGCCCTCCCAGTCGGAGGCCGGAAGAGGATTGCTCCAGATCAGAGCATTGCTCTGAGCAGCGGGGAATCAGAATTCCGCCGTCTCTCAGTCGCGGGACAGGATCCACAGTCGATCCGTCGCAACGGAGACCGTCCAGTCGGCTCACAGCCCGAGATCGCCCCCGAGGCGTGAGGGGCGTGGAGACCGGCACGATCGGTATAGGGGGAACGAGCAAATACGATCACCGACTCAACCGTGATGATGGGCGTCGGGTGCCGTCCCCTCCTCCACGGAGTGGATCATATGCACCTCAGCATCGAGACGACAGGCGCCCTCATCACACTGGGCAGAGGATCCCAGTCGACCCCAGAGACCCAGGCTTTGACGCGAGATCCATCCTCGTTCAAGGTCTGGTGGACAGGAACAGGGCTCATCGAGAGGGCCACAACAGAGATACGCCCACCGGCAGCAGGGCACACGCCTTGGGGCCTGAGTGTTTCAGTCGAGCCATCAAAGCCGCGGTGATCCCACCCAACTTCCGGCTGGCGACTGGAATCAGCAAGTTCACCGGCGAGTCCAAGCCTGACACGTGGCTCGAAGATTACCGAGTGGCTGTGCAGATCGGTGGCGGCAACGACGAGGTGGCCATGAAGCATTTACCCCTCATGTTGGAAGGCTCAGCTAGGGCGTGGCTGAATCAGCTGGCGCCCAGCAGCATTTACACTTGGGAGGATCTCTCCCGAGTGTTTGTTACAACCTTCAAAGGGACATGCAAGCGCCCTGCAGGCCTTACAGAGCTGCGGTCTTGCGTACAGAAGCCTAATGAAACACTGAGGGAATACATCCAGAGGTGGATCACACTGCACCACTCGGTCGAGAACGTGCCTGACCATCAAGCAGTCTGCGCTTTCAAGGAAGGGGTCAAGTACAGGGAGTTGAATCTGAAATTTGGCCGGACCGGAGAGATGTCCCTTAATCGGATGATGGAGATTGCCACCAAGTACGCTAATGGAGAAGACGAGGACCGACTTCGAAGCGGCAAACTTAAGTCAGTCGCCCAAGAAACCGGAGGAAACTCCAGTCGGAAGCAAAAGCGGAAGGCCGAGCCAGCCGCTCCCGGGGAGGCCCTGGCTGTGGCCCAGGGAAACTTCAAGGGGAAACCCAAGGGCACTTGGAAGCCCAAGAAAGTCAAGGATCAGGATGGGAATGATGTTTTGGATTTTCCATGTCACATCCACACCAAGAAAGACGAAGAGGGTAATTTTATTTACCCCAAACATACCACTCGACAATGCCGGCTCCTGATCCAACAGTTTCAGGGCAAGCAGCCCAGGGATAAAGAGAAAGAGCCGGACAGGGTTGAGGACAGGGATGATAGCGACGATGGATACCCCCAGGTCAATTCCACCCTGATGATTTTTGCCGATGTCGAAAGCAAAAGTCGACTGAAAGTCATAAACCGGGAGGTGAACATGGTTGCCCCTGCAACTCCCAGTTACCTAAAGTGGTCCCAGACGGCCATCACGTTCGACCAATCCGATCATCCAACACACATTGCCACCCCTGGGAGGCAAGCTTTGGTGGTCGACCCAGTTGTCGAAGGCACTCGACTAACCAAAGTCTTGATGGACGATGGCAGTGGCCTGAACATACTGTACGCGGAAACCTTGAAAGGAATGGGCATTCCGATGTCCAGACTCAGCACCAGTAACATGAGCTTCCACGGAGTCATTCCTGGGAAGAAAGTCGAGTCACTCGGCCAGATTGCTCTTGATGTGGTTTTCGGTGATTGAAAGAATTACCGCAAGGAAAAGTTAACGTTTGAAGTTGTGGACTTCCAGAGTGCTTATCACGCCATCTTGGGCAGGCCGGCTTATGCATGCTTCATGGCTCGACCATGCTACGTGTATCTTAAATTAAAGATGCCTGGTCCCAAAGGTGTGATCACTGTTACAGGCAACCGGAAGAAAGCAGAAGAATGTTTCCAGAAGGGATCAAAGATCGCCGACGCTCAGATGGCAGTAGTCGAGCTGAAAGAATACCAAAAGACTGCCGACCCGAGTGAATTGCTGCGGGCTAAGAAGCCTGCCTCCGAATCAGCTTTTCAGTCGGTCGGCGAAACGAAGACGGTCCACATTCACCCGACCGACCCCGACGCAGCTCCGACTCACATCTCAACAACGCTCGACTCCAAATAGGAAGAAGCGCTCATCCAGCTCCTCCGTGAGAACTGGGACATCTTCGCATGGAAACCCTCTGACATGCCCGGAGTTCCCAGGGGGCTGGCTGAGCACCGCCTACGAGTCGACTCAAAGTTCAAACCCGTGAAGGAACATCTGCGGCGGTCCGCCGTCTAGAAAAAACAAGCTATCGGCGAAGAAGTGGCTCGGCTCTTAGCAGCTGAGTTCATTCGAGAGATCTACCACTCCGAGTGGCTCGCCAATGTTGTCATGGTCCCCAAGAAGGACAAGTCACTCCGCATGTGCATTGATTTCAAGCATATCAATCGGGCCTGCCCGAAAGATCATTTTCCTCTCCCTCGCATCGACCAAATTGTCGACTCAACTGCGGGATGTGAGAGATTGTCTTTTCTAGATGCCTACTCCGGGTACCATCAGATCCGTCTGTATGGGCCCGACGAAATCAAAACAGCTTTCATCACTCCATTCGGATGCTTCTGTTACGTCACCATGCTGTTCGGCCTCAAGAACGCTGGAGCCACATTCATGAGAATGATCCAGAAGTGTTTACTCACTCAAATCAGTCGGAATGTGGAGGCGTACATGGACGATATCATAGTCAAGTCCCGGAAAGGTTCCGACCTACGGGCTGACCTTACTGAAACCTTCGCCAACCTCAGGAGGTACGATATCAAGCTCAATCCGTCAAAATGCACTTTCGGAGTTCCAGGTGGCAAGCTACTCGGTTTTCTCGTTTCCGAACGGGGAATCGACGCCAATCCTGAAAAAATTGGAACCATACTCCGGATGAAGCGTCCCGTATGTGTGCATGATGTCCAAAAACTTACAGGCTGGTTGGTCGCCTTAAGTCGATTCATCTCTCGACTCGGTGAAAAAGCGTTGCCTCTTTACCGACTGATGAAAAAGTCTGACAAGTTCGAATGGACTCCAGAAGCTGATGCAGCGTTTGCGGAGCTCAAAGCTCTGCTCTCCACCCAGCCGGTGCTAGCTGCTCCAATCAGCAAAGAGCCTCTGCTGCTTTATATTGCAGCCACAGGACAAGTTGTCAGTACAGTACTTACGGTCGAGAGAGAAGAGGAAGGGAAGGCCTTCAAAGTTCAACGCCCTGTTTATTATGTGTCTGAAGTTTTGACCCCTTCAAAACAAAGATACCCCCACTACCAGAAGCTTGTATATGGGATTTACATGACCACGAAGAAAGTTGCACATTATTTCTCTGACCACTCCATTACAGTCGTCAGCGACGCCCCATTATCGGAGATCCTGCATAACAGAGATGCAACTGGTCGAGTGGCCAAGTGGGCGATTGAACTCCTTCCTTTAGACATCAAGTTTGAAGCAAAGAAAGCCATCAAGTCTCAAGCGATCGCGGATTTTATCGCCGAGTGGATTGAACAGCAACTTCCGACTCAAGTTCACTCGGAACACTGGACTATGTTCTTCGATGGATCCAAGATGCTGAATGGTTCGGGCGCGGGGGTAGTTCTGGTCCCTCCCCGAGGAGATAAGCTCAGATACGTTCTCCAGATTCACTTCGATTCCTCCAATAACGAAGCAGAGTATGAAGCACTTTTGTATGGGTTGCGCATGGCCATTTCACTCGGCGTCCGTCGCCTCATGGTCTATGGCGACTCAGATCTGGTGGTTAATCAAGTGATGAAGGAATGGGATGTCAGGAGTCCAGCAATGACTGGATACTGCAATGCAGTACGGAAGCTAGAGAAGAAGTTCGAGGGGTTGGAACTCCACCACATCCCTCGACTGAAAAACCAGGCAGCTGACGACTTGGCAAAGATAGGCTCCAAGAGAGAAGCCATTCCAAGCAACGTGTTCTTGGAACACATTCACTCGCCATCAGTACAAGAAGATCCTTTCACAGAAGAAGCCCCGCAGCCGAAAAGTGCCGCGGACCCGACTGAAGTTGAAGTGCCTGCAGTAGTCGACCTGATCATGGAAGTCTTGGCAGTCACCCCCGACTGGACGATACCATACATTGCATATATCCTAAGGAAAGAACTCCCGGAGGACAAGGAGGAGGCTCGACAGATCGTCCGCCGATCTAAGGCCTTCACAGTCATAAGGGGACAGCTGTACAGAGAAAGTGCGACCGGAGTCGGCCAGAAGTGCATAACGCCAGAAGAAGGTCAAATAATCCTCAACGATATCCACTCGGGAACCTGCGGTCACCATGCGTCCTCTCGGACCATTGTGGCTAAAGCATACCGAGCTGGATTTTATTGGCCAAGGGCAAATGAGATGGCGAAAGAGATAGTCGACAGGTGCGAGGGCTGCCAGTTCTACTCCAACATGTCGCATAAGCCCGCGTCAGCCCTGAAAACCATTCCGCTCGTCTGGCCCTTCGCCGTCTGGGGATTGGACATGGTTGGCCCCTTGAGAACGGGCAGGAGTGGGTTCACTCACGTGCTTGTGGCAGTCGACAAGTTCACCAAATGGATCGAGGCTAAGCCCATAAAGAGCCTTAACGCTGGCACCGCTATCAGTTTCATCAGAGGGTTGACATTCAGATATGGAGTCCCACATAGCATCATCACTGATAATGGGTCAAACTTCGATTCGGACGAATTCAGGGCATTTTGCGCTTCTCAAGGCACACGAGTCGACTACGCCTCAGTCGCTCACCCCCAGTCGAACGGACAGGCTGAGAGGGCAAATGGTCTGATCCTCAATGGGCTAAAACCCCGGCTGATGCGCGATCTCAAGCACGTGGCAGGTGCTTGGGTCGACGAGCTTCCGTCAGTGCTGTGGGGATTAAGGACCACCCCTAACCGGTCGACTGGAAGGACCCCGTTCTTCCTGGTTTATGGAGCCGAAGCTGTCCTGCCAAGCGATCTCCTTCATAATGCGCCCCGAGTTGAACTTTACACCGAAGATGAAGCGGAGCAGGCCCGGCAAGACGCAGTCGACCTCTTGGAGGAAGAGAGGGAGATGGCAATGATCAGATCGACCATTTACCAGCAGGACTTGCGTCGATTCCACGCCCGGAACGTGAAAAGTCGAGCCTTTCAAGAAGGAGATTTGGTCCTCCGAGTGGATCAACAGAAACCTCACAAGCTCGCTCCCACTTGGGAAGGCCCCTTCATCATCACCAGAGTCCTCCACAACGGAGCATATCACCTTTACAATGTTGATCGACAGGTCGACGAACCTCGAGCTTGGAACGCGGAGCTTCTCCGCCCCTTTTACACTTAAGGCCGCTCTCAAACCAGATGTAATAAGAAAAACTCCTAGGGTTCATTTTTATCAGAAATAAGAGTGTTCCAATAATCGTTGTCACTGTTGTATGTATCCGAAATCCCCCAGTGGGTGACTTAGCTGCGAATCCGGTTCGCCTAAGTTTGAAAAATCCTACCGAGTGGAGAGCAATCCTCCCACTCGGGGGCTTAGCTGCGGTTCAGCACTCGCCTAAGTTCTCCACGAAGAGACTTAGATGCAGTCAGACACTCGCCTAAGTTTGAAAAATCCTACCGAGTGGAGAGCGACCCTCCCACTCGGGGGCTTAGCTGCAGTTCAGCACTTGCCTAAGTTCTCCACGAAGAGACTTAGCTGCAGTCAGACACTCGCCTAAGTTTGAAAATTCCTACCGAGTGGAGAGCAATCCTCCCACTCGGGGGCTTAGCTGCGGTTCAGCACTCACCTAAGTTCTCCACGAAGAGACTTAGCTGCAGTCAGACACTTGCCTAAGTTTGAAAATTCCTACCGAGTGGAGAGCAATCCTCCCACTCGGGGGCTTAGCTGCGGTTCAGCACTCGCCTAAGTTCTCCACGAAGAGACTTAGCTGCAGTCAGACACTCGCCTAAGTTTGAAAAATCCTACCGAGTGGAGAGCGACCCTCCCACTCGGGGGCTTAGCTGCAGTTCAGCACTCGCCTAAGTTCTCCACGAAGAGACTTAGCTGCAGTCAGACACTCGCCTAAGTTTGAAAATTCCTACCGAGTGGAGAGCAATACTCCCACTCGGGGGCTTAGCTGCGGTTCAGCACTCGCCTAAGTTCTCCACGAAGAGACTTAGCTGCAGTCAGACACTCGCCTAAGTTTGAAAAATCCTACCGAGTGGAGAGCAATCCTCCCACTCGGAGGCTTAGCTACAGTTCAGCACTCGCCTAAGTTCTCCACGAAGAGACTTAGCTGCAGTCAGACACTCGCCTAAGTTTGAAAAATCCTATCGAGTGGAGAGCGATCCTCCCACTCGGGGGCTTAGCTGCCGTTCAGCACTCGCCTAAGTTCTCCACGAAGAGACTTAGCTGCAGTCAGACACTTGCCTAAGTTTGAAAAATCCTACCGAGTGGAGAGCAATCCTCCCACTCGGGGGCTTAGCTGCAGTTCAGCACTCGCCTAAGTTCTCCACGAAGAGACTTAGCTGCAGTCAGACACTCGCCTAAGTTTGAAAAATCCTACCGAGTGGAGAGCAATCCTCCCACTCGGGGGCTTAGCTGCAGTTCAGCACTCGCCTAAGTTCTCCACGAAGAGACTTAGCTGCAGTCAGACACTCGCCTAAGTTTGAAAAATCCTACCGAGTGGAGAGCGATCCTCCCACTCGGGGGCTTAGCTGCAGTTCAGCACTCGCCTAAGTTCTCCCCGAAGAGACTTAGCTGCAGTCAGACACTCGCCTAAGTTTGAAAAATCCTACCGAGTGGAGAGCAATCCTCCCACTCGGGGGCTTAGCTGCAGTTCAGCACTCGCCTAAGTTCTCCACGAAGAGACTTAGCTGCTGTCAGACACTCGCCTAAGTTTGAAAAATCCTACCGAGTGGAGAGCGACCCTCCCACTCGGGGGCTTAGTTGTAGTCAGACACTCGCCTAAGTTTGAAAAATCCTACCAAGTGGAGAGCTCCGCCACAAATACAATGTACAACAACGGGGTGTGTGTCGACTGCCACCTTCTCCCGAGAGCTCCGCCACAAATACAATGTACAACAACGGGGTGTGGGTTGACTGCCACCTTCTCTCGAGAGCTCCGCCACAAATACAATGTACAACAACGGGGTGTGGGTCGGCTGCCACCTTCTCCCGAGAGCTCCGCCACAAATACAATGTACACCAACGGGGTGTGGGTCGGCTGCCACCTTCTCCCGAGAGCTCCGCCACAAATACAATGTACAACCACAGGGTGGGGGGCGGCCGTCAAGCCTCACACGACAGTTCCAGACCACGGAGACATTCAGCAAAAATAAAGTTCGGATAAAGCTCAAAAGGCCCCGGGCTCCGAATCAGAGTACTCGAGCCCTCAGCTCGGCAGAGTTTAAACGATTACAAGTCCACTCGGCATTTCGAGGCTAATTTAAGGAAAAGCATAAAAAGTTTTCTCACTCCTCAAGAGGAGGGCTGGCAGGAGCGACGAACTCATCCAGGTCGATTCCGTCCGCAATGCGAGTAGCTGCAGCGATGAAAGTCTCCATGAAGTCCTGGAAGCTGTGCCTCTTGGTATTGGCGACTTGGATGGCGGCCAGCTTTTCTTCTCGCGCCTCCTTGCAATGAACGCGGACTAAGGATAGGGCCACGTCAGCGCCGCACCGGGCAGAGGACTTCTTCCACTCCTGCACTCGATCGGGGATTTTGTCAAGTCGAGCCATAAGAGACTCGAGATCGTTCTGGAGTGCAGATTCTGGCCAAAGTGTCGAGTCGATCCGCGACACGGCAACCTTCAGGCGAGCCAGGTAATCCACGGTGCCGTCGATTCGAGATTCCAGTCGGAGCAAGTTCATGGCAGTGTCGTCTTTCACCGGAGAATTGATTGGGTCAAGACCCGTTTCGATCCGCCCGGTCTCCTCTTCGAAGTTCTGACAGAATTCTGCACACAAGACCTAAAGATAAGCCAACGATCACAAGATTGAGTCGACACAAAAAGTACAAAATAGTCAAAATTAGACGTGCACCTTCAAGTTTGATGTATAGCCTCTTGGCGAGGCTCCTCAGGAAGCTCTCCAGGTCGTCCCTCCTACGGGCGACGCCTTCCATCTCCTCACCCAAGAGGAGGTTCTTCTTCTTCCAACTGGCAGTCAGCTTGTTGACATCAGTCAGAGCGGCCTGCAACCTAATGTTCTCTTGTTCCAACTGGTCGACCGAAGCCAACTTCTGTTCGGCCAGAGCCATCTTGTCGTCAGCCGCCTTACGGGCAACAGCCAGGTCCTGGTCCTTCCTCGCCAAAGCTCTTTCCAATTCTCCTACAAGGAAACGGCGATTGAATCAGAAACAGCAAAGGAATGCCCAAGCCTGAAAACAGAATCAGTCGACAAAGTCGCTTTACCTGCGGCACCCTCCCTGACCTTCTGCAACTCCGTCCTGGCCAGCTCTAGATCAAGGTCCAGCTGAATCTTCTGCTTCTCCAATTCAGCATAACGAGCGACAAGTTCGCAAGATCTCTGCAAAAGGAAAAACCAGCCGACAGACGTTCGAGATAAGTTGCTCCCGAGTAACTAAGGAACAATGGTGACGTTTCTAAGACCACAGCCGAATAAAAAATATTCGACCGTAGTCTCGGGGACTACACCCAGTGGGTGCACTCAGCGTGCCCCCACTGGTTCGACCAAAAAAAACGACTGCACACAGTCGACAAGACACGGACCACTCGACCTGGCAGACCAAACCGAGTGAAGAAGTACAGATTCACAAACACAATATACAGACTACAGTCGACTGCCAGCAGTCCACCGTAGTCTCGGGGACTACACCCAGTGGGTGCACTCAGCGTGCCCCCACTGGTTCGACCAAAGAGAAAACACACCCAGCGGGTGTACAAGTACAGATACAAAGATCTTCAAAAAAGGAAAAGAAAGAGAGAGAAAGACTCTTCAAACAAACAAACATCAAGTCAACTGACCTGGACGTTACTCTGAAGCGCCGAAATCGCGTCGTAAGCCGCCTGGCTGGCCTCCCGAGCCCTCTTCACCTGTTCCATCATGGCCCCTGCCTGGTGTATGGCCTCCTTCGCAGCGGCCACTTCGTCTTCAGGGGCAGAATACGCGACAAAGAGTGAAGTCGGATCGGCAGTCGACGCCGAGGGCTGCACACTCGACAGAGGATTGGCAGTCGGATTGGCAGCCAACGCCGAGGGCTGCGCACTCGACAGGGGATTGGCGAAGGACATAGAGGCCCGAGGGGCATCGCCGCCGTCCCGTGCCGCGGCCTCAGGCGCCAGAGCAGGCTGGGGAGCCCTGTCAGTCGACGGCCTCCTGGTCCTCCCTATCCTCAGCGGCTCGTTGTCATCGTCATCCGGGAGGTCGATAACTTGAGTAGGAGCTGCAGGAAGAACTTTCAATCGACAAGAATTGCAAGAAACGACCAAGCCAACTCAAAAACAAAACGTCTATGATCGTACCAGGGTTGGAGGTTGCAGCGTCCCCCATCTCTTGGTCGTCATCCTTGGCTGAGACCTCGGAGGTAGCAGCACTGCAAATTTCGAAGAATCAACCAGTTCAACATAATGAGTCGACTGAGGATCTGTCCTCCAATCGATGAAAGAAGTCAAAGCTTGTTACCCGGAGATGACAGGGACAGTTATCTTCATCTTTGGCAGAGTCTTGGGCAGCTTGGACTGCGTCGTGCGCGGTTGCTTGGGAACCTTCCCAGTCGGTGTTGGGGAAGAGGTCCGAGGGCGTTTCGACGATGGCCCGACGGAGGCAGTCGCCTGACCACGTCCCTGCGCCGGATCGTGCACGAGCTTGGATCGCCTCTCTGGGCGGGGAGGTTCGGCCTCTTCCTCCTCCTCCTCGCTGGAGAAGATGTCGTCGCCTTCCTCTCCTTCGCCGTCTGACTCCCACTCGCCCTGGTCGTCCCCGCTCTCACCTCCGCTCCCCTCACCTTCCTCAGTCGACCCCTGTGCCCCGTTGGGCGTCGAATACATCTCAGTAGTCGCCTGAAAGACAGCAGGCAAAATGGAAAGTCAGTCGACTCGCTCAAAAGAAGACCAATGCAGAAAGCAAGATTTCAGTCGAAAACACAAAGACACACCTGATCGACCTCATAAGAGCTGTCGAGTGGAACGACCCTCCTGGCTCCTCGGGGGTTGTCTTTGTTCCCTGTAATGCTTGACAGCCACCCCTCCAACATCTCGTCGGTGACCTCCTCTGGGTGGACCCGAGTGGAGTCCTCGAGGCCGGAGTACAACCACATCGGGTGGTCCCGAGCCTGGAGGGGTTGGATTCTCCTCCTGAGGAAGACTTTGAGCAGGTCCATCCCCGTCACGCCCTCGCGGACAAGTTCGACCACTCGACCCGCCAGTATCTTGACCTGGGCCTTTTCTTCGGGCGTTACCTTCAGAGAAGCCGGCTTTTCGGCTCGGTCGAGGGTGAAGGGTGGGAGTCTAGTCGACTGCCCTGGGGTCACTTGATCCTGGCAGTAGAACCAAGTCGCCTGCCACCCTCGAACTGACTCCGGGAAAGTGATGGAGGGAAAACAACTTTTCCCCCTTGTCTGGATCGCCAAGCCCCCGCACAGCTGGATCACCTGCGTCCTCTCGTCACTCGACTTAGCCTTCTTCACCGACTGAGAGCGAACGGTGAAGATATGCTTGAAAAGTCCCCAGTGTGGGCGGCACCCCAGGAACGCCTCACACATAGAAATAAAAGCGGCGAGATAGACTATGGAGTTCGGAGTGAAGTGGTGGAGCTGCGCCTCGAAGAAGTTCGGGAAATTGCGGAAAAAAGAGTGGGGCGGCAAGGAGAAACCACGGTCAATGTGAGTCGCCAGAAGGACGCGCTCACCGTCACGTGGCTGGGGCTCGATTTCTCTCCCCGGAAGACGCGCCACCTTGTGGAGGATGACTCCTCCCTCGACCATGTCGTCGAGGTCCTCCTGACGAAGCACCGAGGGCATCCAGTCGCCCTGGATCCACCCCTTGGGCAGGGCCGCCCGAGAAGAAGAGCCCCCGCGCGCAGACTTCTTCCCCTTCCCCGCCGCTGCCGCCTTCTTCGCGCGCTCCAGAGCGGCCGTCTTGCCCTTCACCATCGTCGCCGGCAAGGTCTCAGGCTGGTTTTGTGGTGGCGGGACGAGAGCGGAGGAAGCGGAGGAGGCGACGGAGAGACAGAGAGAGGAGCAGAAGAGATGAGCACGCGTACTGAAGAGAGGCTCCGGGCCAACTATTTATAAGGGGCCACTCCCGAGTGGCTGGCAGGTAGGCCCGAGCTATCCAGTCAAATCCCGTGGCAGGCGCGCGCACTGTACGTGGCGAAAAAAGCGGCACGGGGATCGAGGAGCCTTCGCACTGTCGCTCCCGATTACTGCGGCCGCACCCGTCCCGCGCGCTTCCCAAAAAATCCGAATCCCGCGATCTTCGCCGGATGCAAAACAACTTGGCGAAACGGAAATCCCGCGCACGCCGGCGCTCGATGCCTCGCAGGTAGAAGAATCCATTCGACGAAAGGCCTGGAACGGATCAAGGCGACTGAAAGAGGTTAATGACGTCATCCGTGACAGTCGACCCAGAACGAAGCACCTATAATAACCCGAAGGGTCGGTTGGAAAGGTCCCTAACCCCTTTTCTCACTCCAGCCTCGATCCGTTCAGGGGCTAATGATGAAGGCATGTACCTACGGTAGGGGCACGGACCCGTCCTAAGAGCCCTACCATAGGACATCCTTAGAGGAAGTCACCTTTCAATCAACTCGAAGGTATCCCACTCGACTGGTCCAAGACACTCGACCAAGAAGCTATCACTTGACCAACAAGCCAACCACTTGACCGCCAGGAGACCTCAAGTCACCCCGCAGGCAAATAGTTAGCTATTAAGTAGTCTTTATGATCATCATGACGCTTTATTAGGGACGTTATCAGTAACGCCCATCTTAAATGTACCTTAAACCCTGCATTGCTGAGGGCAGGAGAGGGCTGGCGAACTCTATATAAGCCACCCCCCTCCTCAGTATGAAGGGTTCGCACCCCTGTGATCTTACTCACGCATAATCCAATCGACCGCCTCCGGGCACCGAGACGTAGGGCTGTTACTTCCTCAGAGAAGGGCCTGAACTCGTAAACCTTGCGTGCTTACAACTTCCCAATAGCTAAGGTCTAGCCTCTTCATACATACCCTCCTACCTCACTGTCAGACTTAGAACCACGACAATTAGGGCCCGACACAACACTGGAGCAGCTCCGCTCCCACACAAAAATGAATGAATTCGGACAACGAACATGTTCCATCATGCCAAGCATGTATTTTAGGGGTTTTTCACCTAGAAAACCGTAGAAAATGCATAGAATGCCATAAATGAATGAAACTTGCCATGCATGTTGGCCATGGTGATGCCATTATGTGGGAAAACTTTGGGTACGTTTGGTGTAGGTGAAAAAAATTGCTTCAAGACTTGCACTACTGGCAAACACGAACAGTCACGGTCGAACAGGGTGTATTTGTTGTCATGCATGAAATGACATCAAATGGTAGTTCCCCATGCAAAAATTGAATGAATTCGGACAGAAACACACATTGTGTCACGTCTACCCTGTGTTTTAGGGGTTTTCACGTCTGCCCTGTGTTTTAGGGGCTTGCTCTAGCGTTTTAGGGGTTTTCACGTCTGCCCTGTGTTTTAGGGGTTTTCACGTCTGCCCTGTGTTTTAGGGGCTTGCTCTAGCGTCTAGTCGGGCTCTAGCATCTAGTCGGTGGAGCTCTAGTATATAAAGGAGACTAGGAGGGTGCTGGCCAAGAGGAAATGCATCAACCATGACATGCATTGAATGAGTAAAATGAAAACATAATAAAATGCCAGAACCGACGGGTGCCATAGTTGGTCGGGTTACTCGATGCTAGAACCAATAAAAGTTTGAAATTCAAATTTTGTTCACTTTCCAAAAAAAATCATGTTAAAAAAAGTTCTCCATACTGAAGAAAGATGTTCACCATGCATTGGAAAAAAACTATTCACTGTGTATAAGAACATGTTCATCGTGTATAGCAGTTTTATTTAGCGTGCATTTCAAAAAGTTCACCATATATTTGAAAAATGTTTGTTTTGTATTTGAATAAAGTTCATCGGATACAACGTGCTCTCAGACGGAGCCTTGTGGCCACCTGAGCACCCTCTATTAAAAATGTTGTTTGTTTTGTCTTCCATGTCAGGTTTTAAGTAAAAAAACATTTACAATTATTTTCTAAAAAATTAACCAAGTTTTAAAACAATAATAAAGTTAAAAAAGCAGAAAAAAGAATTAACAGAAAAACAAAAAACATAAAAGAAAAAAATGCTTAGGCTTTGGCCCAACTAGGCGACAACATCGCTCATGTCAAGCACATGTTAGGCCGGCCTAAGTGTTCGTGGATTTTTAAAAAGTTCATCCATTTTTAGAAAAATGTTCATGGATATGAAAATTTTCATTGATTTTAAAAAACGAAGTTCACTAAAGAAAGCTGCAAAAAACTGTTCCTGGTTTTGAGAACCTCAGCTTGCCAGCCGGTTTTTGAAAAAAATATCATTGATTTTGAAAAAAATGTATGTGAAAAAAGTTCATCAATTTGAAAAAAGGTTCGCGCGTTTGGAAAAAGTTCACAATTTTTTTAAAAAACTAAGGGTTCAAAAAAATTCACAGATTTGGAAAATATTTTGTATATTAAATAAAAGTTCACTAATTAAAATAAATAAAAATAAAATGATTAAAACGAGAAAAAAAAGATGAAAACTCGGCAAAGCTGTATTTAGCAGTCTGAATACTTCGAGTGACGGATCAGTTGTAAAGATCATTGCCTGTCTTCCATGAAATTTCCCTGCACTGTATTCATATGAAAATATCATTGGAGATGAGATCACTAAATTGAACAAGGTTCATTTCATCGAGCTAGTTCAGTGAAAAACATTGCAGTTTTCTGAGATGATTGCAAAGAGAATGGGGCTTCAAGAAGGAAGATCATACTGCTGATGCCTTTCAAAACTCTAGTAAATAAGCCGTTGTATGACCTGCCGGAGGCGCCACTCCCTCCTCGCAACCAGGGCAAGGCATGCCCCCTTGGTAGCGTACTGGTAGGCCGGTTGCTGCACAAGAATAGATAGATACTGTACCAAGTTGTTTGGAGTTAGCAACTGTATAATGTTCATGTGTCGGATCGGAACATGTGCGTATATATATTCAGTATGACAAGTTAAAGAGCAGAGTAGCATAAGAAAGAAGCAGAGCAAAGTTGGACCAAAAGCATCCCGCTGGTTCAGTAGCAACAAGAAGAAGCAGAGGAAGATGTTGTGTAATGTGTAGTGACCTCGCCGATGCCGGAGGAGGCGCACCGGTGATGAGGACGACCTTGCGCTTGGGGTCGTCGGGGAAGAGGTAGGAGAGGAAGGAGTAGCAGATCTTGAAGACTGAAGAGGTAGTATGGTGGGTAGAAGAGCAGGAGGGTGGCAGAGCCGGAGGAAGGAGTACCACAAGCCAGACTTCAGGGCATCTGTTATACTTCCTCCGTCCGAAAATACTTGTCATCAAAATGAATAAAAATGGATATATCTAAACATGGAAGGACAAGACAACCAGGAGAATAACCCTGATAATCAGCAACTGCACATCTCACTCCAATATGCTACCCAAAGAGAGGAAACTACTAAAGGCAAATACAGCTTTGCCTCAATGAATGCCTAGCAACTTCATTAGCTGACAGTGCCAGTACCACAACATTTATCTCCCAACAATGACAAAAAAAGCTAACTGCAATATTCAGACTGTTAAAACACTACGAGTTAATGTGGCAAACGGGAAAAATTATGGAGTGAATTTGATTTCTCAACACCCCTTATGTAATATTTTTGACGGTGACCCGTTATGTAATAATACAAGGAGGGGAATTTACTTGTGATTTCAGACTTGTTAATCTCATAGGCTATGGCATAATATTGTGGGCAGACTGGATGTATGTATACCCACGGTAGATGGTAATAATCATTGTCCAGTAATTTGCTATTTGGGGTGACTTCATCATGTATTTTTGCCCACAAGACCTAATATTTTGGGTTGTATGTCTACGCCTCGTCCTCTGGCTTCAGCAAGATGGTCTGCATCTGTCAAAATATGATATTGCCTTGTGATCCCAAAAATGTAAATTTCGCAAACGTTGGTTTTGCTTCTTCATCACTGTCAGCATCCACTCCGTGCAGTGAAATCAAATACCTATGTAATTGCGAAACATTCAGTAGTGTTTATACTCCATGTCCACATATTCTTATGCATATCAGATAGATTGTGTAAAATACCTTGGGAAAGGCTTTCCTCGGTGCACGTAGAACATTTGTATACACCTTCTTCCCTTTTTTGTTTCTTCCAGCAATGTTTACAACCCATGTACTACGTCTGTGGTTTTCATTTTTACTTTATAATACTGGTTCTGCAAATACATTCAGAGCCGTGAATGTATCACTTAATAATAAATGTAAATTTCCATTCACAAGAAAATGTTTTCATATTAATACTTTATAATACCTTTTCGAAAAAAATTAATACTTTATAATAATGCAATACCATAGTATTGTTGGGATCTAGAGTTGATAAGGCTACAATTGTTGTGTCAGTCTCCTCGCGTCAATTTTGAGATGTACTATTGCGTAGCTCATTTGGTAAGGCAAAGCAGTACTTTGTTATTACAGTTATACTAAATAGCATAAAGATGCAAGATTAGGCACAAGATTTGTGATGTTGATGGTTTTGAGATGTAGTATTGCGTAGCTCATTTGGTAAGGCAAAGCAGTACTTTGTTATTACAGTTATACTGAATAGCATAAAGATGCAAGATTAGGCACAAGATTTGTGATGTTGATGGTTATTTTCTACTCCTAACTAGTAAAACGCCGGTGCGTTGCTACGTGCTATACTGTATATAAATGAATCAGACAAATTATTGATATTGAAGCTTATTTCTCTTTCATACACCAACCTCAAGGTCGACGGCAGGTTCCCGCGATCTAGTGTAGCATAAACATGGCCATATTGGAGGGCTATACTGTATATAATAAAGGGGGTTTGTTTTCACTGAATGTATGATACACTTTATGATACATTGTATGAAAAATGTAACAATGCGACAGTCCAGGCTCCCACAAATCCAGACTATATTGGAGAGAAAAATGTCTAAACTATGAACCCTGTTATCTCCAACACGCATACCCAACATAAAAACTCCACCCCATGACACACCCTTATGTTTTCCTGTCGGACCCTCCCCTTCCGCTCGGTTTTCGCCGTAATGAGACATTTCTCGCTGGAGCCCTCTCCTTTAAAACGGGATGACGCCCACCTCACCTTCGCCATCGCGGCCTTGCTCCTTCACACCATACTTCCCCACGGAGGGATTGCATTTAGATGTCGAAAAAAACCGATGGCGAGGGAGTCATGGAGGAGGGGTAGAGAACGAACCGGTGAAAGCCAAAAAAATCTGCGTACAATGTTCGCTCCGCCTGGGTCATAGAGGAGTCCCCCTGGTAGAGGAGTTTGGGGAGAAGAGGACGGCGACGCGAGGACACGTCGGGAGGATCGCAAGGAAGGCACGCTGGTAGAGGAGATCAGGGAGAAGAGGACGGCAGCGCGAGGACGTCGGGATTATCGCGAGGAGGGCAGGCGCTGGGAGGATTGCGTTCACATACACGTTAATGGGCCAACCAAATGATGTGATGTGATGATGTCAAAGGTGGGCGAAAGATAGGAGTGGTGGGATCAGGTGGAGTGAGGCGAGACTACCAACTAAGACATTAATAGTAGGTATAACATACATAATCCTTATGGAAAATGTTAGGCTGAATCTTTGAGTAAGTGAATCTATCTTGTAAACTCCATTGTAGACCATGCATACACATTATTCTCCAGAAGAACTGGTGCAGATTATTTGAAGGAGCTTGATATCCCATAGACATAGTCCTCGTGTAGTCTTGCATTGAAAGATATAGGCACAAGAAGAGAGGGTGGCGATCTTGGCGAAGACCTCGCAGACGCAGAGTCGCAGTACTGGCGCTCGTAGCCCTGGAACACCTCGCTGCTTATGATTGCTCCTCTTGATCGCCTTTCATGGCATGTATTAAATATAAATGGTAGCTAACCAAACTTGGCCGCTGCCACCGCCGAGAGAAGGTTGAGTAGTCAGCCGTTTGCGTAGGTGAAAGATGCTATGTACGTCCTTGATCCATCCCCCTGTTGGAAATATGCCCTAGAGGCAACAATAAATTGATTATTATTATATTTCCTTATTCATGATAATCGTTTATTATCCATGCTATAATTGTATTGATAGGAAACTCAGATACATGTGTGGATACATAGACAACACCATGTCCCTAGTAAGCCTCTAGTTGACTAGCTCGTTGATCAATAGATGGTTACGGTTTCCTGACCATGGACATTGGATGTCGTTGATAACGGGATCACATCATTAGGAGAATGATGTGATGGACAAGACCCAATCCTAAGCATAGCACTAGATCGTGTAGTTCGTGTGCTGAAGCTTTTCTAATGTCAAGTATCATTTCCTTAGACCATGAGATTGTGCAACTCCCGGATACCGTAGAAGTGCTTTGGGTGTGCCAAACGTCACAACGTAACTGGGTGGCTATAAAGGTACATTACAGGTATCTCCGAAAGTGTCTGTTGGGTTGGCACGAATCGAGACTGGGATTTGTCACTCCGTGTAAACGGAGAGGTATCTCTGGGCCCACTCGGTAGGACATCATCATAATGTGCACAGTGTGATCAAGGAGTTGATCACGGGATGATGTGTTACGGAACGAGTAAAGAGACTTGCCGGTAACGAGATTGAACAAGGTATCGGGATACCGACGATCGAATCTCGGGCAAGTATCGTACCGATAGACAAAGGGAATTGTATACGGGATTGATTAAGTCCTTGACATCGTGGTTCATCCGATGAGATCATCGTGGAACATGTGGGAGCCAACATGGGTATCCAGATCCCGCTGTGGTTATTGACTGGAGAACGTCTCGGTCATGTCTGCATGTCTCCCGAACCCGTAGGGTCTACACACTTAAGGTTCGATGACACTAGGGTTATAAAGGAAGTTTGTATGTGGTTACCGAATGTTGTTCGGAGTCCCGGATGAGATCCCGGACTTCACGAGGAGTTCTGGAATGGTCCGGAGGTAAAGATTTATATATGGGAAGTCCTGTTTTGGTCACCGGAAAAGTTTCGGGGTTTATCGGTAACGTACCGGGACCACCGGGAGGGTCCCGGGGGTCCACCAAGTGGGGCCACCTGCCCCGGGGGGCCACATGGGCTGTAGGGAGTGCTCCTTGGCCTACATGGGCCAAGGGCATCAGCCCCACTAAGGCCCATGCGCCTAAGAGGTGGAGAGGGGGCAAACCCTAAGGGGATATGGGCCTTAGGGCCCATATTGGTGCGCCTCCCTCTCCCATCCCCTCCTGGCCGCCCCCTTGCTCCCCATCTAGGGCTGCCGCCCCCCTAGGGGTGGGAACCCTAGAGGGGGCGCAGCCCCTCCCTTCCCCTATATATATGAGGCCTAGGGCTGCCCATAACACACGCGATTCAATCTCTCGTTGGTGCAGCCCTGCGTCTCTTCTTCCTCCTCTTCTGCGGTGCTTGGCGAAGCCCTGCAGGATTGCCACGCTCCTCCATCATCACCACGCCGTTGTGCTGCTGCTGGATGGAGTCTTCCTCAACCTCTCCCTCTCTCCTTGCTGGATCAAGGCGTGGGAGACGTCACCGGGCTGTACGTGTGTTGAACGCGGAGGTGCCGTGCGTTCGGCACTTGGTCATCGGTGATTTGGATCACGACGAGTACGACTACATCAACCCCGTTCACTTGAATGCTTCCGCTTAGCGATCTACAAGGGTATGTAGATGCAACTCTCCTTCCCCTCGTTGCTGGTCTCTCCATAGATAGATCTTGGTGACACGTAAGAAAATTTTGAATTTCTGCTACGTTCCCCAACAGTGGCATCATGAGCTAGGTCTATTGCGTAGTTACTATGCACGAGTAGAACACAAAGTAGTTGTGGGCGTTGATTTTGTTCAATATGCTTGCCGTTACTAGTCCAATCTTGTTTCCACGGTATTGTGGGATGAAGCGGCCCGGACCAACCTTACACGTACTCTTACGTGAGACCGGTTCCACCGACAAACATGCACTAGTTGCATAAGGTGGCTGGCGGGTGTCTGTCTCTCCCACTTTAGTCGGAACGGATTCGATGAAAAGGGTCCTTATGAAGGGTAAATAGCAATTGGCATATCACGTTGTGGTCTTTGCGTAGGTAAGAAACGTTCTTGCTAGAAACCCATAGCAGCCTCGTAAAACATGCAAACAACAATTAGAGGACGTCTAACTTGTTTTTGCATGGTATGCTATGTGATGTGATATGGCCAAGAAGAATGTGATGAATGATATGTGATGTATGAGATTGATCATGTTCTTGTAATAGGAATCACGACTTGCATGTCGATGAATATGACAACCGGCAGGAGCCATATGAGTTGTCTTTATTTATTTATGACCTGCGTGTCAACATAAACGTCATGTAATTACTTTAGTTTATTGCTAACCGTTAGCTGTAGTAGTAGAAGTAATAAGATGACGTGACAACTTCAAGAAGACACGATGATGGAGATCATGATGATGGAGATCATGGTGTCATGCCGGTGACAAGATGATCATGGAGCTCCAAGATGGAGATCAAAGGAGCTATATGATATTGGCCATATCATGTCACTATTATTTGATTGCATGTGATGTTTATCATGTTTATACATCTTGTTTACTTAGAACGGCGGTAGTAAATAAGATGATCCCTTACAACAATTTCAAGAAGTGTTCTCCCCTAACTGTGCACCGTTGCTAAAGTTTGTCGTTTCGAAGCACCACGTGATGATCGGGTGTGATAGATCCTTACGTTCATATACAACGGGTGTAAGACAGTTTTACACATGCAAAACACTTAGGGTTAACTTGACGAGCCTAGCATGTACAGACATGGCCTCGGAACACAGAAGACCGAAAGGTCGAGCATGAGTCGTATAGAAGATACGATCAACATGAAGATGTTCACCGACGTTGACTAGTCCGTCTCACGTGATGATCGGACACGGCCTAGTTGACTCGGATCATGTAATCACTTAGATGACTAGAGGGATGTCTATCTGAGTGGGAGTTCATAAGATGAACTTAATTATCCTGAACATAGTCAAAAGGATTTTGCAAATTATGTCGTAGCTCACGCTATAGTTCTACTATTTAGATATGTTCCTAGAGAAAAATTAGTTGAAAGTTGATATTAGCAATTATGTGGACTAGGTCCGTAAACTGAGGATTGTCCTCATTGCTTCTTAGAAGGCTTATGTCCTTAATGCACCGCTCAATGTGCTGAACCTCGAACATCGTCTGTAGATGTTGCGAACATCTGACATACACGTTTTGATAACTACATGATAGTTCAGTTAAACGGTTTAGAGTTGAGGCATCGAAGATGTTTTGAAACGTCGCGAAACATATGAGATGTTTCGAGGGCTGAAATTGGGATTTCAGGCTCATGCCCACGTCAAGAGGTATAAGACCTCCGACGATTTTCTTAGCCTACAAACTAAGGGAGAAAAGCTCAATTGTTGAGCTTGTGCTCAGATTGTCTGAGTACAACAATCGCTTGAATCAAGTGGGAGTTGATCTTCCAGATGAGATAGTGATGTTTCTCCGAAGTCATTACCACCAAGCTGCTAGAGCTTCGTGATGAATTATAATATATCAGGGACATATATGATGATCCTTGAGATATTCGCGATGTTTGACACCAAAGTAGAAATCAAGAAGGAGCATCAATTGTTGATGGATTGGTGAAACCACTAGTTTCAAGAAGGGCAAGGGCAAGAAGGGATACTACATGAAACGGCAATTCAGCTGCTGCTCTAGTGATGAAACCCAAAGTTGAACCCCAACCCGAGACTAAGTGCTTCTGTAATAAGGGGAACAACCACTAGAGCAGAATTACCCTAGATACTTGGTAGATGAGAAGGCTGTCGATGGAAGTATATTGGATATACATTATGTGTACTTTACTAGTACTCCTAGTAGCACCAGGGTATTAGATACCGGTTCGGTTGCTAAGTGTCAGTAACTCGAAATAAAAGCTACGGAACAAACGGAGACTAGCTAAAGGTGAGATGACGATATGTGTTGGAAGTGTTTCCAAGCTTGATGTGATCAAGTATCGCACGCTCCCTCTACCATCGAGATTGGTGTTTGCGTTGAGCATAGACATGATTGGATTATGTCTATCGCAATACGGTTATTCATTTAAGGAGAATAATGGTTACTCTGTTTATTTGAATAATCCTTCAATGGTCTTACGCCTAAAATGAATGGTTCATTGAATCTCGATCGTAGTGATACACATGTTCATGCCAAAAGATATAAGATAGTAATGATAGTACCACCAACTTGTGGCACTGCCGCGTAAGTCATATCGGTATAAAACGCATGAAGAAGCTCCATGTTGATGGATCTTTGGGCTCACTCGTTTTTGAAAAGTTTGAGACATGCGAACCATGTCTGTTGGTATATATGCATGAAGAAACTCCATGCAAATGGACCGCTTTATACTCACTTGATTTTGAATCACTTGAGACATGCAAATCATACCACATGGGCAAGATGACTGAAAGCCTCGGTTTCAGTAAAATGGAACTAGAAAGCAACTTGTTGGAAGTAATACATTTTGATGTGTGCAGTCCAATGAGTGCTGAGGCATGTAGTGGATATCGTTATGTTCTTACTTCACAGATGATTTTGTTGAGTATATTTACTTGATGAATCACGAGTCTGAATTATTGAAAGGTTCAAGTAATTTCAGGGTGAAGTTGAAAGATCGTCGTGGCTAGAGGATAAAAGATCTATCATATGATCATAGAGATGAATATCTGAGTTACAAGTTTGGCACAGAATTAAGACATTGTGGAAATTGTTTCACAACTAATACAGCTTGGAACACCATAGTGTGATGGTGTGTCCGAACATCACAACTGCACCCTATTGGATATCATGCATACCATGATGTCTCTTATCGAATTATCACGATAGTCTATGGGTTAGGCATTAGAGACAACCACATTCACTTTAAATAGGGCACCACGTAATTCCGATGAGATGACACCGTATGAACTATGGTTTAGAGAAACCTAAGCTGTCATTTCTTAAAAGTTTGGGGCTGCGACGCTTATATGAAAAAGTTTCAGGCTGATAAGCTCGAACCCAAAGCGGATAAATGCATCTTCATAGGACACCCAAAACAGTTGGGTATACCTCCTGTCTCAGATCCGAAAGCAATAAGGGATTGTTTCTAGAATCGGGTCCTTTCTCGAGGAAAAGTTTCTCTCGAAAGAATTGAGTGGGAGGATGGTGGAGACTTGAACCGTCTCTTCAACTAGTGTATATCAGGGCACAAGGAGTTGTTCCTGTGGCACCTACACCAATTGAAGTGGAAGCTTATGATATTGATCATGAGACTTCGGATCAAGTCACTCCCAAACCTCGTAGGATGACAAGGGTGCGTACTACTTCTGATTGGTACGTACTCCTGTCTTGGAAGTCATGTTGCTAGACAACAATGAACCTACGAGCTATGGAGAAGCGGTGGTGGGCCTGGATTCCGATAAATGGCTCGAGGCCATATAATCCGAGAGAGGATCCACATATGAAGACAAAGTGTAGACTTTGGAAGAACTGCTCGATGGTCGTGAGACTGTTGAGTACAGATGGATTTTAAAAGAAAGACGGACAATCATGGTAAGTATCACCATTAAGAAAGCTCGACTTGTCGTTAAGATGTTTTCCGACAAGTTCAAGGAGTTGAGTACGATTAGACTTTCTCACTCGTAGCGATGCTAAGAGTCTGTTGGAATTATATTAGCGATTACTGCATTATTTATGAAATCTTGCAGATAGGATGTCAAAACATTGTTTCCTCGACGATTTTCTTGAGGAAAGGTTGTATGTGATACAACCAGAAGGTTTTGTCAATCCTGAAAGATGCTAATAAGTATGCAAAGCTCCAGCAATCCTTCTAAGGACTGGAGTAAGCATCTCGGAGTTGGAATGTATGCTTTGATGAGATGATCAAAGATTTTGGTGTATACAAAGTTTATTAGAAACTTGTATTTCCAAAGAAGTGAGTGGGAGCACTATAGAATTTCTGATGAATATATGTTGTTGACATATTGTTGATCGGAAATGATGTAGAATTTCTGGAAAGCATGCAGAGTTATTTGAAAAGTGTTTTTCAATGGAAAGCCTGGATTAAGCTACTTGAACATTGAGCATCAAGATCTATAAGGATAGATCAAAACGCTTAATGGAACTTTCAAATGAGCACATACCTTGACAAGATTTTGAAGGAGTTCAAAATGGGTCGGCAAAGAAGGAGTTCTTGGCTGTGTTATAAGGTGTGAACATTGAGTAAGACTCGAAACCTGACCGCGGCAGAATAGAGAGAAAGGACGAAGGTCGTCCCCTATGCTTAAGACATAGGCTCTACAGTATGCTATGCTGTGTACCGCACCTGAAGTGTGCCTTGCCATGAGTCAGTCAAGGGGTACAAGAGTGATCCAAGAATGGATCACAGGACAGCGGTCAAAGTTATCCTTAGTAACTAGTGGACTAAGGAATTTTCTCAATTATGGAGGTGGTAAAAGAGTTCGTCGTAAAGGGTTACGCCGATGCAAACTTTGACACTAATCCAGATTATTCTGAGTAGTAAAATGGATTCGTATAGTAGAACAGTTATTTGGAATAGGTCCAAATAGAATGTGGTAGCTGCATCTAGGAGATGACATAGAGATTTGCAAAGTACATACGGATCTGAAAGGTTCAGACCCGTTGACTAAAACCTCTCTCACAAGCAACATGATCAAACACAGAACTCATTGAGTGCTAATCACATAGTGATGTGAACTAGACTCTTGGATGTTGGTTACATAGCGATGTGACCTGTGAGTGTTAATCACATGGCGATGTGAACTAGATTATTGACTCTAGTGCAAGTGGGAGACTGTTGGAAATATGCCCTAGAGGCAATAATAAATTGATTATTATTATATTTCCTTGTTCATGATAATCGTTTATTATCCATGCTATAATTGTATTGATAGGAAACTCAGATACATGTGTGGATACATAGACAACACCATGTCCCTAGTAAGCCTCTAGTTGACTAGCTCGTTGATCAATAGATGGTTACGGTTTCCTGACCATGGACATTGGATGTCGTTGATAACGGGATCACATCATTAGGAGAATGATGTGATGGACAAGACCCAATCCTAAGCATAGCACTAGATCGTGTAGTTCGTATGCTGAAGCTTTTCTAATGTCAAGTATCATTTCCTTAGACCATGAGATTGTGCAACTCCCAGATACCGTAGGAGTGCTTTGGGTGTGCCAAACGTCACAACGTAACTGGGTGGCTATAAAGGTACATTACAGGTATCTCCAAAAGTGTCTGTTGGGTTGGCACGAATCGAGACTGGGATTTGTCACTCCGTGTAAACGGAGAGGTATCTCTGGGCCCACTCGGTAGGACATCATCATAATGTGCACAGTGTGATCAAGGAGTTTATCACGGGATGATGTGTTATGGAACAAGTAAAGAGACTTGCCAGTAACGAGATTGAACAAGGTATCGGGATACCGACGATCGAATCTCGGGCAAGTATCATACCGATAGACAAAGGGAATTGTATACGGGATTGATTAAGTCCTTGACATCGTGGTTCATCCGATGAGATCATCGTGGAACATGTGGGAGCCAACATGGGTATCCAGATCCCGCTGTTGGTTATTGACTGGAGAACGTCTCGGTCATGTCTGCATGTCTCCCGAACCCGTAGGGTCTACACACTTAAGGTTCGATGACGCTAGGGTTATAAAGGAAGTTTGTATGTGGTTACCGAATGTTGTTCGGAGTCCCGGATGAGATCCCAGACGTCACGAGGACTTCCGGAATGGTCCGGAGGTAAAGATTTATATATGGGAAGTCCTGTTTTGGTCACCGGAAAAGTTTCGGGGTTTATCGGTAACGTACCGGGACCACCGGGGGGGTCCCGGGGGTCCACCAAGTGGGGCCACCTGCCCCGGGGGGGCACATGGGCTGTAGGGAGTGCTCCTTGGCCTACATGGGCCAAGGGCATCAGCCCCACTAAGGCCCATGCGCCTAAGAGGTGGAGAGGGGGCAAACCCTAAGGGGATATGGGCCTTAGGGCCCATATTGGTGCGCCTCCCTCTCCCATCCCCTCTTGGCCGCCCCCTTGCTCCCCATCTAGGGCTGCCGCCCCCTAGGGGTGGGAACCCTAGAGGGGGCGCAGCCCCTCCCTTCCCCTATATATATGAGGCCTAGGGCTACCAATAACACACGCGATTCAATCTCTCGTTGGTGCAGCCCTGCGTCTCTTCTTCCTCCTCTTCTGCGGTGCTTGGCGAAGCCCTGCAGGATTGCCACGCTCCTCCATCATCACCACGCCGTTGTGCTGCTGCTGGATGGAGTCTTCCTCAACCTCTCCCTCTCTCCTTGCTGGATCAAGGCGTGGGAGACGTCACCGGGCTGTACGTGTGTTGAACGCGGAGGTGCCGTGAGTTCGGCACTTGGTCATCGGTGATTTGGATCACGACGAGTACGACTACATCAACCCCGTTCACTTGAACGCTTCCGCTTAGCAATCTACAAGGGTATGTAGATGCAACTCTCCTTCCCCTCGTTGCTGGTCTCTCCATAGATAGATCTTGGTGACACATAGGAAAATTTTGAATTTCTGCTACGTTCCCCAACACCCCCGTCGTCCAGGATCGACCCATGCACTTGAGACAATACTGGGCGCGCATCGAAGCAGACTTCATGGCTATGTCCTGAATCCACCGCCCCTGTCCTGCTTGACCCATCCACAGGAATCAACACCGGATGCACCGGCTCGTCGTCGATGCTGACAAGCTGTTTCATTGCGAGGTCAAGGGGGACTGCGGAAGGGCCGCACTGGTGCATGTGCTACGCGCTACTCGCTAGCGGCGTCAACTGGGAAGGGGCGGCTAGGGTTTGAACAGGGAGGAGGAGACATGGCTTGCATGGATTTTTTGTTGCTTGCGTGCGTGGTTATGACGGTTTTGCTGGTTCTTTCGCCGGATCGCATGGGGGTGGGACCACGTAATTAAGAAGAACGAATCACGTTTGGGGTGAAACGTACGCAGGGAAAACCAACAGCGCACGGGAGGGAGGCTCGACGAAGTAAGACAGGAAACGGAACGCTGCGTTTCTTTTAGGTATTATTATTATTATTATTATTATTATTAGAGAATTAGAGATTAGAGATAGAGATAGAGATTAGAGATTAAAGATTATTTGTTTCCTGAAAATCTATTTTTTGTTTCCTAAAGCAAATTGCATTAATGAGAGGGATCCATTGATTTGGTTCAGTTAGGAAAGAATCTATTATTTGTTTGATAAAGCAAATTGCATTAATGGGAGAGATCCGTTGATTTGGTTAAGGTAGGAAAGAATCTATTATTTGTTTCCTAAAGTAAATTGCATTAATAAGAGAGATCCGTTGATTTGGGTAAGGTAGGAAAGAATCTATTATTTGTTTGCTAAAGCAAATTGCATTAATGAGAGAGATCCGTAGATTTGGCTAAGGTAGGAAAGAATCTATTATTTGTTTCCTAAAGAAATTGCATTAATGAGAGAGATTCGTTGATTTGGCTAAGGTAGGAAAGTTAGATCCGTGATCTTTTGTCATTAGAAAAGTGTTGAAAATAAATCGTATTGGACTACCAACTCCTCCATTAGGTTTTTTTCGCTGGTTAATTTTCGTAGGTTTTTTTTTCACTGGATTGTCTTGGGTGCGATCGGAGGTTAGGCCTTGAAGTGCGTGGGGCGGGTGGGGGCTTCGGTACGCGGCTTTTTCGGTTCGTGACGGCTCAGTGTGAGGTGGGACGAGGTACCAAAAAAACCATGGAAGATGGGACGAAAAAAAACCTGGAAGCGAGACTACCAACTTCTCCATTAGGAGTAGAGATGGAGTAGTTGGTAGTCTCCGTTCCACGATTATTTTTCGTCCCACCTCCCACCTCCCACCCTTCACCTGGTTTATTTTCGTCTCTCCTCCCCTTCCCAGTTAAGGATGACAATTTTATCCATGGACATGGATACCCATGGATATCCAACCCGAATGGATAGGGTTTGGATATGTTTTTGCGCCCATGGGCAGCGCCCAAACCCGACCCGATTACTCGTGAATAGGGCATGGACATAATCTTGTACCCATGGATATATCCAAATCCGACCCGATAGTCTGACTTAACGAGCAATATTCTGCTACCCCTACCCCATAGTCACATGTCCCACTATAATTTTATCCTTTATCTAAAACATCCAAAAGAATTTACACAATCCCCACTGTAACATACTCCAACGCACCTTCTCATCATATTATCTACACTAATTAAATAATTTGTCATTGAGAATCGGTGTCATCTCCTTGAGTTACTCCTCTCATAGCCCTAGATGTGGCCGCCGCTGCCAGCGGCTAGCCCGCTGCCCCCACGTAAGGTGGATCGCTGCAGCAGCCACTACTGGTCTGCGACAACCCAGCTCCATATCTCCTTGACCCCTCCGTCTTCACTTTACCACACAAGCAATGATGCGTGGCCGCAACAATGGGACAATGCAAGGGCTATGACTGCATGGCAGGGAGTGAACACGCCAATGCAGAGTGCACATTGTGCAATGAGTTATGTCTTATGTATATGTCTTGAGAGGACCCGATGGATATCCAATGGGTATGGATATCCATCGGATTTGGACATGGTCACAATTTTTCGCCTATGGATTTTTTCATGGATGAACTAGGACTGCCTTTATGAATATGGAAATGGATTTGATATTGTTCAACCCGATCCAAACCCAACCCATTGCCATCCTTACTCCCAGTTCCCCCCAAAAAACCAACTAAAAGCACGTTAGTAGGGAGCAAGCACGTTAGTAGGGAGCGATGCCTCCACGTAGTTCCCTCGCACGCCAGAAAATCAGACGAAAAAAACCTATGAAAAAACCAACGAAAAAAGTTCCACGACTGGCACGCACGACCGAGCGAGGACTGCCCTCGAGCGAGAACCCCGCCAGAGGACATTCCTTCGTCGCTGCCCAGGATCGAGGCCTCCCTGTGCTATCTGCGTTTGCTGCCGCCGATCCCTTGGCCGTCGCTGAACCCCTTGCCAGCACGCTCGCATTAAGGATCGAGGCCTCCAGAGTGCCCGTGATCCCCGCGCTATCTCCGTTCGCCGCCGCCGATCCCATCGCCGTCGAACCCCTTGCCATCGTGGATCCCTTTGCAAACGCCGATCCCCTTCAGGAGCCGCCGCCCAACCTGCCGCCCCGCCCGCCGCTGCCTTCCCCTCTCTCCTTCCCACCAAACGAAACACCCAACCAGCCACCCGCCCGCCGCTTCCTTCCTCTCTCTCTCTTGATTCCCCCAAACCGGTGGATGGGTTCCTGGTGGACCATCCTGTGCAGTCCGATGACTGCATGGCCCGTGGACGGGTACCCCCAGATGCCGCGGCAAGGCTCGGGGCCTTGTATTTGGCCACCATGAGGAGGGACGCATAGATAGGATTTGGAAGGTCAGCCCTCACATCTTGATTTGATTTGAGTCGTTCCTTTCTAGCGTCGTATTGAGATGTGATGGGCCGTGTAAAGATGCCCTTTTAATCCATTTTCGTGTCGATTTCTAATTCGATTGCTGCTCAATGATACTGTCCTGTTATATGTTGCCACGATAGCTGATTAAATCTGCAAATTCTTTGCTCATAGGTCAGTGAGCATTTCAATTTCGCGCCGTTGACTGCGATCTTGTCTTTCAACTACCTTCATAGGCTCCTCTCCGTCTACCCCCTTCATGTAACTCTATCATCTCAGTAGCAACTAAAGCAACCCTGCTAAAATCCCATCAAGTATTTGGAATCATGGAGAAATTGGTTTCTCATGGCTTGCTTGTGTGACACAGCTCTTGGCAGTCGCTTACTTCTGTCTCGCTTGAAAGATGGAGGATACCTATGTGCCACTCCCCGTGGACCTGCAGGTCGGTGAGTGATGCATCCATTCTCATGACAGACCTCCATATACATCGTCGAGAGGTTCTGTCTTTCAGTTTTGTCTCAAATAATCAACAGTTTTTGCTTGTCACACGATTGAGGCTAAGTCTGTGTTTGAGGCAAGGACAAGGAAAATGATGGTGCTTTTGGTGCTCAGCACCTTGAAATGGAGGATACAAGCTGTTACTGCTTGCTCGTTTATTGGCTACTTCCTTTGCAAATTCAATGATCATGACGCAACCTCCATGCTCGCATTCTCCCTTCGAACCTCATCCTGAGCACAACTAAGTGTGAAAGTTAAATCAGATCCCCCTTTTTAGTATTCATCGACCAATGTGTTAAATCATATCTCACTTTTAGTATCCATGGATCAATGTGTAGATTTTGGCGGCCATCAATTATCAAAGTTTCAGAATTTCAATTGCAAGAGCTGACTTTTTGGTGTTTAGACCTTCAGAGATTGCTGGAAGTGTTGCACTTGCTTCATTTGGACTTCAGTGGTCGAAAGGGCTACGCCTAATTGCAAGTATATAAACAAGGTAGTAATCATCTCTGTGTTATCGTTAACTGAACCATTTGCCTGCCATCACATGGTAACCTTTAAATGCAATGGTGTCTTCTAGGAGCGAGTGTTAAGATGCTACGATGGAGCCATGGAGGTAACTCACTAAATGAGCGGATAAGGTTATATGCTACCATTATAGCTGATTAAATCTGCAAATTCTTTGCTCATAGGTCAGTGAGCATTTAAATTTCGCGCCGTTGACTGCGATCTTGTCTGTGAACTACCTTCATAGGTTCCTCTCCGTCTATCGCCTTCATGTAAGTCTATCATCTCAATAGCAACTAAAGCAACCCTGCTAAAATCCCATAAAGTTGTTGGAATCATGGAGAAATTGGTTTCTCATGGCTTGCTTGTGTGACACAACTCTTGGCAGTCGCTTACTCCTGTCTCGCTTGAAAGATGGAGGAGACCTATGTGCCACTCCCCGTGGACCTGCAGGTCAGTGAGTGATGCATCGATTCTCATGACAGACCTCCGTATACATCGTTGAGAGGTTCTGTCTTTTAGTTTTGTCTCAAATAATCAACGGTTTCTGCTTGACATGTGATTGAGGCAATGTCTACGTTTGAGGCTAGGACAATAAAAATGATGGAGCTTTTGGTGCTTAGCACCTTGAAATGGAGGATGCAAGCTGTTACTGCTTGCTCGTTTATTGGCTACTTCCTTTGCAAATTCAATGATCATGACACACCCTCCATGCTCGCATTCTCCCATCGAACCTCGTCCTGAGCACAGCTAAGTGTGAAAATTAAATCAGATCCTCCTTTTTAGTATTCATTAACCAATGTGTTAAATCATATCTCACTTTTAGTATCCATGGATCAATGTGTAGATTTTGGCGCCCATAAATTATTAAAGTTTCAGAATTTTGATTGCAGGAGCTAACTTTTTGGTGTTCACACCTTCAGACATTGCTGGAAGTGTTGCACTTGCTTCATTTGGACTTCAGTGGTCGAAAGGGCTACAACTAATTGCAAGTATATAAACAAGGTAGTGATCAGCTCTATGTTATCGTTAACTAAACCATTTGACCGCCATCACATGGTAACCTTTAAATGCAATGGTGTCTTCTAGGAGCGAGTGTTAAGATGCTACGATGGAGCCATGGAGGTAACTCACTAAATGAGCGGATAATGTTATATGCTGCCATGATAGCTGATTAAATGTGCAAATTCTTTGCTCATAGGTCAGTGAGCTTGTCTGTCAACTACCTTCATAGGTTCCTCTCCATCTATCCCCTTCATGTAAGTCTATCATCTCAATAGCAACTAAAGCAACCGTGCTAAAATCCCATGAAGTTGTTGGAATCATGGAGAAATTGGTTTCTCATGGCTTGCTTGTGTGACAAAACTCTTTGCAGTCGCTTATTTCGGTCTCGCTTCAAGGATGGAGGGGACCTATGTGCCACTCCCCGTGGACCTGCAGGTCAGTGAGTGATGCATCGATTCTCATGATAGACCTCCATATACATAGTTGAGAGGTTCTGTCTTTGAGTTTTGTCTCAAATAATCGTTGGTTTTTGCTTGACACGCGATTGAGGCAAAGTCTGCGTTTGAGGCAAGGTCAATAAAATGATGGAGCTTTTGGTGCTCAGCAGCTTGAAATGGAGGATGCAAGTTGTTACTGCTTGCTCGTTTATTGGCTACTTCCTTTGCAAATTAAATGATCATGACACACCCTCCATGCTCGCATTCTCCCATCGAACCTCATCCTGAGCACAGCTAAGTGTGAAAGTTAAATCAGATCCTCCTTTTTAGTATTCATTGACCAATAAATCACATCTCACTTTTAGTATCCATGGATCAATGTGTAGATTTTGGCGGCCATCAATTATTAAAGTTTCAGAATTTCGATTGCAGGAGCTGACTTTTTGGTGTTCAGACCTTCAGTTATTGCTGGAAGTGTTGCACTTGCTTCATTTGTATTTCAGTGGTTGAAAGGGCTACAACTAATTGCATGTATATAAACAAGGTAGTGATCAGCTCCGAGTTATCGTTAACTAAACCATTTGCCCGCCATCACATGGTAACCTTTAAATGCAATGGTGTCTTCTAGGAGTGAGTGTTAAGATGCTACGATGGAGCCGTGGAGGTAACTGACTAAATGAGCGGATGATGTTATATGCTGCCATGATAGCTAATTAAAGCTGCAAATTCTTTGCTCATAGGTCAGTGAGCGTTTCAATTTTGCGCCATTGACTGAGATCTTGTCTGTCAACTACCTTCATAGGTTCCTATCCATCTATCCCCTTCATGTAAGTCTATCGTCTTAGTAGCAACTAAAGCAACCCTGCTAAAATCCCATAAAGTTGTTGGAATCATGGAGAAATTGGTTTCTCATGGCTTGCTTGTGTGACACAGCTCTTGGCAGTCGCTTACTTCTATCTTGCTTCAAAGATGGAGGAGACCTATGTGCCACGCCCCGTGGACCCGCAGGTCAGTGAGTGATGCATCAATTCTCATGACAGACCTCCGTATACATCGTTGAGAGGTTCTGTCTTTCTGTTTTGTCTCAAATAATCGACGGTTTTTCCTTGACACGCGATTGAGGCAGAGTCTGCGTTTGATGCAAGGACAATAAAATTGATGGAGCTTTTGGTGCTCAGCACCTTGAAATGGAGGATGCAAGCTATTACTGCTTGCTCGTTTATTGGCTACTTCCTTTGCAAATTCAATGATCATGACACACCCTCCATGCTCGCATTCTCCCGTCGAACCTCATCCTGACAACAGCTAAGTGTGAAAGTTAAATCAGATCCCCCTTTTAGTATTCATTGACCAATGTGTTAAATCATATCTCACTATTAGTATCCATGGATCAATGTGATTTTGGCGGCCATCAATTATTAAAGTTTCAATATTTCGATTGCAGGAGCTGACTTTTTGGTGTTCAAACCTTCAGAGATTGCTAGAAGTGTTGCACTTGCTTCATTTGGACTTCGGTGGTCGAAAGGGCTACAACTAATTGCAAGTATATAAACAAGGTAGTGATCAGCTCTGTGTTATCGTTAACTAAGCCATTTCCCTGCCATCACATGCTAACCTTTAAATGCAATGGTGTCTTCTAGGGGCGAGTGTTAAGATGCTACGATGGGGCCATGGAGGTAACTCACTAAATGAGCGGATAATGTTATATGCTGCCATGATAGTTGATTAAATCTACAAATTCTTTGCTCATAGGCCAGTGAGCATTTCAATTTTGAGTCGTTGACTGCGATCTTGTCTGTCAACTACCTTCATAGGTTCCTCTGCGTCTATCCCCTTCATGTAAGTCCATCATCAGTAGCATCTAAAGCAACCCTGCTAAAATCCCATAAAGTTGTCGGTATCATGGAGAAATTGGTTTCTCATGGCTTGCTTGTGTGACACAACTCTTGGCAATCGCTTACTTCTGTCTCGCTTCAAAGATAGAGGAGACCTATGTGCCACTCCCCGTGGACCTGCAGGTCGGTGAGTGATGCATCGATTCTCATGACAGACCTCCGTATACATCGTTGAGAGGTTTTGTCTTTCAGTTTTGTCTCAAATAATCAACGGTTTCTGCTTGACATGCGATTGAGGCAATGTCTGCGTTTGAGGCTAGGACAATAAAAATGATGGAGCTTTTGGTGCTTAGCACCTCGAAATGGAGGATGCAAGCTGTTACTGCTTGCTCGTTTATTGGCTACTTCCTTTGCAAATTCAATGATCATGACACACCCTCCATGCTCACATTCTCCCATCGAACCTCGTCCTGAGCACAGCTAAGTGTGAAAATTAAATCAGATCCTCCTTTTTAGTATTCATTGACCAATGTGTTAAATCATATCTCACTTTTAGTATCCATGGATTAGTGTGTAGATTTTGGCGGCTGATACGTCTCCAACGTATCTATAATTTTTGATTGCTCCATGCTATATTATCTATTGTTTTGGACATTATTGGGCTTTATTATCCACTTTTAAATTATTTTTGGGACTAACCTATTAACCGGAGGCCCAGCCTAAAATTGCTGTTTTTGCCTGTTTTAGGGTTTCGAAGAAAAGGAATATAAACGGAGTCCAAACCGAATCAAACCTTTGAGAACATGATTTTCTCGCCAAATACAACTCAGGAGACTTGGATCCTACGTCAAGCCAACTAACAGGAGGCCATGAGGTAGGGGGGCGCGCCTGCCCCCAGGCGTGCCCTCCACCCTCGTGGGCCCCCTGTTGCTCCACCGACGTACTTCTTCCTCCTATATATATCCATGTACCCCCAAACGATCAGAACAGGAGCCAAAACCCTAATTCACCACCGTAACTGTTTGTATTCACGAGATCCTATCTTGGGGCCTGTTTTGGAGCTCTGTCGGAGGGGGCATCGATCATGGATGGCTTCTACATCAACACCACAGCCCCTTCGATGAAATGTGAGTAGTTTACTTCAGACCTACGGGTCAATAGTTAGTAGCTAGATGGCTTCTTCTCTCTTTTGGATCTCAATACTATGTTCTCCCCCTCTCTTGTGGAGATCTATTCGATGTAATCTTCTTTTTGCGGTGTGTTTGTTGAGACCGATGAATTGTGGGTTTATGATCAAGTCTATCTATGAATAATATTTGAATCTTCTCTGAATTCTTTTATATATGATTGGTTATCTTTGCAAGTCTCTTTGAATTATCAGTTTGGTTTGGCCTACTAGATTGATCTTTCTTGCAATGGGAGAAGTGCTTAGCTTTGGGTTCAATCTTGCGGTGTCCTTTCCCGGTAATAGTAAGGGCAGCAAGGCACGTATTGTATTGTTTCCATTGAGGATAACATGATGGGGTTTTCTTCATATTGCATGAGTCTATTCCTCTACATCATGTCATCTTGCTTAAGGCGTTACTTTGTTTTTAACTTAATACTCTAGATGCATGCTGGATAGCGGTCGATGAGTGGAGTAATAGTAGTAGATGCAGGCAGGAGTCGTTCTACTTGTCTCGGACGTGATGCCTATATACATGATCATACCTAGATATTCTCATAACTATGCTCAGTTCTGTCAATTGCTCAACAGTAATTTGTTCACCCACCGTAGAATACTTATGCTCACGAGAGAAGCCACTAGTGAAACCTATGGCCCCGGGGTCTATCTTTATCATATTAATCTCCTACTACTTAGTTATTTACTTTGCCTTTATTTTACTTTTCATCTTTATCATAAAAATACCAAAAATAGTATCTTATCATATCTATCATATCTCACTCTCGTAAGTGGCCCTATAGGGATTGACAACCCCTATTTGCGTTGGTTGCGAGGATTTATTTGTTTTGTGCAGGTACGAGGGACTCGCGCATAGCCTCCTACTGGATTGATACCTTGGTTCTCAAAAACCGAGTGAAATACTTACGCTACTTTGCTGCATCATCCCTTCCTCTTTGGGGAAAACCAATGCAGTGCTAAAAGAGGTAGCAAGAAGGATTTCTGGCACCGTTGCCGGGGAGGTCCACGCAAAAGTCAACATACCAAGTACCCATCACATACCCTTATCTCCTGCATTACATTATTTGCCATTTGCCTCTCATTTTCCTCTCCCCCCAATTCACCCTTACCATTTTATTTGCCCTCTCTCTACCCCCCTCTCTTTCTCTATTTGCCCCTTTTTGTCCGCTTGCTTTTTGTTTGCTTGTGTGTTAGTTTGCTTGTTTGTCGCGATGGCTTAAGATAATACTAAATTGTGTGACTTCACTAATACCAACAACAATGATTTTATTAGCACTCCGATTGCTCCCTTACCGATGGTGAATCTTGTGAAATTAATACTGCTTTGCTGAATCTTGTCATGAAAGATCCGTTCTCCGGCCTTCCTAGTGAAGATGCCGCTACCCATCTAAATAGCTTCGTTGATTTGTGTGACATGCAAAAGAAGAAAAATGTGGATAATGATATTGTTAAATTGAAGCTATTTCTTTTTTCGCTTAGAGATTGTGCTAAAACTTGGTTTTCGTCTTTGCCTAAAAATAGTATTGATTCATGAAACAAGTGCAAAGATGCTTTTAACTCTAAGTATTTTCCTCCCGCTAAAATCATCTCTCTTAGAAACGATATTATGAACTTTAAGCAACTTGATCATGAACATGTTGCACAAGCTTGGGAGAGAATAAAATTAATGATACGTAATTGCCCTACTCATGGTTTAAATTTAGGATGATTATACAAATTTTTTATGCCGGATTGAATTTTGCTTCTAGAAATCTTTTGGATTTGGCCGCCGGAGGCACTTTTATGGAAATCACCTTAGGAGAAGCTACTAAAATCCTAGATAATATTATGGTTAATTATTCTCAATGGCATACTGAAAGATCTAGTAATAAAAAGGTGCATGCGATAGAAGAAATTAATGTTTTGAGTGGAAAGATGGATGAACTTATGAAATTATTTGCTAATAAGAGTGTTTCTTCTGATCCTAATGATATGCCCTTGTCTACTTTGACTCAGAATAATAATGAATCTATGGATGTGAATTTTGTTGGTAGGAACAATTTTGGTAACAACGCATATAGAGGAAATTTCAATCCTAGGCCTTACCCTAGTAATCCCTCTAATAATTATGGTAATTCCTACAACAATTCTTATGGAAATTATAATAAGATGCCCTCTGATTTTGAATCTAACATTAAAGAATTTATTACTTCACAAAAGAATTTTAATGCTATGATTGAAGAAAAATTGCTTAAGATTGATGATTTGGCTAGGAACGTTGATAGAATTGCTCTTGATGTTGATTCTTTGAAACTTAGATCTATTCCACCTAAGCATGATATCAATGAGTCCCTCAAAGCCATGAGAATTTCCATTGATGAGTGCAAAGAAAGAACCGCTAGGATGCATGTTAAGAAAGATGCCTTTATAAAAGCGTTTTCTTCTAGTTCCTATGTGTAGGATCGAACGTATGTCTAGAGGGGGGGGGGTGATTAGACTACTTGACCAAATAAAAACTTAACCTTTTCTCAATTTTAGTTCTTGGCAGATTTTAGCTATTTTAGGACAAGTCAAGCAATCATCACACAATTCAAGCAAGCATGCAAAGAGTATATTGGCAGCGGAAAGTAAAGCATGCAACTTGCAAGAATGTAAAGGGAAGGGTTTGGAGAATTCAAACGCAATTGGAGACACGGATGTTTTCCCGTGGTTCGGATAGGTGGTGCTATCCTACATCCACGTTGATGGAGACTTCAACCCACGAAAGGTAACGGTTGCGCGAGTCCACGGAGGGCTCCACCCACGAAGGGCCCACGAAGAAGCAACCTTGTCTATCCCACCATGGCCATCGCCCATGAAGGACTTGCCTCACTAGCGGTAGATCTTCACGAAGTAGGCGATCTCCTTGCCCTTACAAACTCCTTGGTTCAACTCCACAATCTTGTCGGAGGCTCCCAAGTGACACCTAGCCAATCTAGGAGACACCACTCTCCAAGAAGTAACAAATGGTGTGTTGATGATGAACTCCTTGCTCTTGTGCTTCAAGTGATAGTCTCCCCAACACTCAACTCTCTCTCATAGGATTTGGATCTGGTGGAAAGAAGATTTGAGTGGAAAGCAACTTGGGGAAGGCTAGAGATCAAGATTCATATGGTAGGAATGGAATGTCTTGGTCTCAACACATGAGTAGGTGATTCTCTCTCAGAACATATGAGTTGGAAGTGTAGATGTGTTCTGATGGCTCTCTCCATGAATGAAGAGGAGGTGGAGGGGTATATATAGCCTCCACACAAAATCCAACCGTTACACACAATTTACCAATCTCGGTGGGACCGAATCAACAAACTTGGTCGGACCGAAAAGGTAAACCTAGTGACCGTTAGAGATTTTCGGTGGGACTGACATGCAACTCGGTAGGACCGATTTTGTTAGGGTTAGGGTATAACGTAATCTCGGTGAGACCGATTACACAAACTCAGTGAGACCGATTTTGGTAATTAGCTAACCAGAGAGTTGGTCAGGCAAACTCGGTGGGACCGATTTGCTCTTTCGGTGAGACCGAAAAGTTACAAAAAGGAAACAAAGAGTTTACATTGCAATCTCGGTGGGATCGATCCGCTCTTTCGGTGAGACCGAAATGTTACAAAAGGGAAACAGAGAGTTTGCAATCCCATCTCGGTGAGACCGAGATCCCTATCGGTAGAACCGAATTGCTAGGGTTTGGCAGTGGCTTATGACATATGAAACTCGGTGGCGCTGGATAGATAGAATCAGTAGGACCGAGTTTGGCTTAGGGTTTAGGTCATATGTGGATATGGGAAAGTAGTTGAGGGTTTTGGAGCATATCACTAAGCACAAGAAGCAAGACGCTCATTAAGCAACACCTCATCCCTTCTTGATAGTATTGGCTTTTCCTAAAGACTCAATGTGATCTTGGATCACTAAAATATAAAATGAAGAGTCTTGAGCTTTTGAGCTTGAGCCAATCCTTTGTCCTTAGCATTTTGAGGGTTCCACTTTCACCATCCATGCCATGCCAATCATTGAGCTTTCCTAAAATAATCATCTTGGAATAGCATTAGCTCAATGAGCTATATGTTGTTATGAATTACCAAAACCACCTAGGGATAGTTGCACTTTCAATCTCCCCCTTTTTGGTAATTGATGACAATATATAGATCAAAGCTTCGACAAATGATAATAGGCATGAAAAATATCGTTGCTTTGAGAAGTATATGATAAGTAAGAGCTCCCCCTAAATTTGTGCATATTTAAGATTTGCTTTGGACTGCAAATGCACAAAGAGTTAAAGTCATGGGTTACTCTTCCATGTCACATACATCTTGGTGGAGCGCTTAAAATGATAAGAATGAAATACATGCACTCATCACCAAGAAAAGTGAATGATCACATAGGATAGATAGGATAATAACATTCATCAAGCATTAAGTGTAGCTTATGATCAAACACATGATCATCAATGTCTCACAGATAATGACATAGTATCTCAAGCACTCAAAAGCAAACAAAGTTCGAAAAACCACCAAATAAAGCAAGAGAGAAAAGCAACACTCTCTCTCGAAGCCTATGATCTATACATTTTCTCCCCCTTTGGCAACAAGTTAACAAAAAGTTCCTAGAAAATGCATAGTGCTAAATCGACACTCAGGCTTGATCTTCAGGTGGTGGAGTCCGGATCACTCCAAGGACGAAGGCTTCCGTAGACGCGGTTGGAGTTGAAGCTGAAGTAGACGCTGGAGCAGGTTGGGCTGGTGCTGCGGCTGGAGCTGAGGTGGTTGCTCTTGTGTCAGGAACTGGCACTGCAGACAACCTTGGAGCTCGTGGCACTCTGGCAAAGGCATCAGTGGTTGTCTTCCCTTTCCTCTCCTGCATGTCATCTTGGAGCTGCTCCACTGCAGTCTGAATCTCTGTCACCTTGATATCCAAGTCATAGAACTTTTGTTCTACGATTCTTTCTAAGCTTGCCTGGTTCTGAGTTAGGGTGGCTAGTCCTTTGTCAATCCGCAGGGTGGATGCAATCAAGTAACTAAGCTGCTCTTGCTTGTTCTTCAAGAAGTACTCAGATGCCTCCTCTTGAGTTGGCATCTTGGCAGCTTTCTCCTTTATAGCCTTCTCCTTCTTGGCTTGTGCTTGTACAGATGATGGTTCATTCTCAGTCATGACAACTTGATTATGTTCAAACTTTGGACGGATGGGCAAGTGTTCCTTGTCCAATAAGTATATGCCTGTGCCCATCTTCGAGTTAATGAGCTCCTGAATTTGTGGGGCATATCCACAGCTCCTCTTTTGATCAGCTGCCGTCCTCTTAATGGTCTCTACCATGAGGCTCATCACCTTGAACTTCTGTGGCACATCAAATATATGAAGCAAGTTGATCACATGGCCTCTGATCATCTTGTGATCACCTGACTTGGGCAATAAGGTGTGCCTCAAAATCCAATTGACAGTTGGCAGCCCTGACAGAAGATAATGCACTGAGCCAAACTTGAACGTATCAAGTGCTTCATTTGGGATCTCCTTGTACATGTTTGACATTGAGTTATGATCCATCTTCTTCTTGGAATAGACATCCAAGTCATCTTCCTGCTCTTCCGGGGCATTAATGAGCTGTGCCCACTCAGCAACTGTTGACTGGTATCTGGTTCCTTCTGACATCCATACAATCCTCCCATCTGGATAAAAATGTGCTCTAGAGTAGAACTGCATGATAAGATCCTCATTCCACTTTGTGAGCTTCTGCCCAACAAAGTCCTCTACTCCACTGTCGGTGTACTAGAGTAGGGGTACCCTTAGTACCCCGAACTTGTGCACGGGCAGTCGCAGCGTCCCGCGGCAAGGCTTGCCGGGTAACCGCCAAGACCCTCCGAGGCTACTTTAGAGCCATTCAAGAACGAAGTATTTAGACCAAGGCCCCGGCAAGAGGAGCTTGCCAGGAAGAAAACCAGACCCTGGCAAGAGGAGCTCGCCGGGAAGGCCTATCGAGGCATGCAAGACCTCGGCAAGAGAGCTTGCCGGGAAGGCCAACCGAGGCATATCAAGGAGACTTGCCGCGACGCGCTACGCGCCCCGGCAAGGCACGGTGAGCGACAAGCTCCCGGACACGACAAGACAACAACCGCGGCAAGGCACTTGCCGCGGCAGGCCCCCACCTCGTGCCCGCGCTCCAGCACACCCACCACGCGTCGCTCTGGGACCCTCCCAAGCACACGTGGCGGGGAGGCTGTACAGCTAGGGGTGCGCGGTGGCAAGCATGCACTGACGTGGTAGCCATCGTGGCAAACGGTGGCGTCCCAAACGGTCCCTTTCCTGTACTGTTTGGGCGACACAAACGGGTAATTAATGCCCTTGTCCCCTGCCATCAGGGTTAGGTACGATACCACTGTACAAGTAGTTGTACCAACCACCACTCTTCCATTTTTGCCCTTTCGTCTATGTTGCCACCTGTCGGTGACCCCTTGAGCATATAAAAGGAGGCCCGTGTGCAATGTAGCAGAAGAGGAGGACACTCATTCACGCTCGCCCTCACCAGCTGCTGGAGCGTACTGTAGCACTCCACGCTCCCGAGCAAGAAACCAATACAAACACAAGCAGGAGTAGGGTTTTACGCATCCGTGCGGCCCGAACCTGGGTAAAATCGCTCACGTGCCTCGCCTCGATCTGCTCTTTGCGCAAATCCCCGCCCCCGCTGAACCAAAAGGGGCTCGCTCCGTCGAGTCCCATAGGTGCTCGAGGATCAGCCTCTTCCCCGACATCTCTGGCGCGCCAGGTAGGGGGCGTCGAGGTTGTGTGAACCTGATCCGGCGTCCACACGAGCTAGATCTTCATCATCTCCCCCCCATGGACCTCGTATACAGGTCACCTCGAGTGCTCGCTCATGATGAGCTCAAGCAAGAGCAGCTGCGGCAAGATGATGCGCTGCTCCTTGAGGAAGACCGTCTTCAGGCTGCTGTGCGAGCTGCCCGCTCTCAGCAAGCTTTGCGCCGCTACCATAGCCGCAAAGTTGATGCCAGAAGTCTCGAGGAAGGCGACCTTGTTCTTCGGCGCATTCAGTCCGCCAAGAATTCCAACAAGTTGACGCCGACCGTGAGAAGGCCCCTGCCTTGGGGGCCCGGGTGGGGGAGGAGAAGATAGTGATGTGGACCGGGCGGAGTTCAAGGATTTCGCCTTGCCGGGAAGCAAACAACAGAACAGATAAGTTGTCGAAGTCTGGGCAACCAGATTTTTAATTTTTAAGTTATCTCCCCTGAACGACCGCGCTTTGTATGGAAAACCTGTGCGCGGAGGAGCCAACTCGTAGCTAGTTGCGCCCTTGCGTTGTTTCGAGCTCGCTCAACAACATTAAGTGAGCTACGGCTAGTTGCTTAACTAGCCGCGCCCTTGCATTGTTTCGAGCCTGCTCAACAACGTAAGTGAGCTGCGACTAGTTGCTTAACTAGCCGCGCCCTTACTTTGCTTCGAGTCCGCTCAGCAACTTAAGTGAGCTGCAGCTAGTTGCGACAAGGTTTCTTGTCGGCAGCGGCACCGCCAACGGGCTGCTGACGTCCCGTACTCAGCACTCGCGGCAAGCGTGCCTGCGCCGGCAGGTTCCCTAAAAGCGTAGGGTAAAAGCATACAAGGCGAGGGATCAAATAAAGGTGAATAACATAGCAATCACTACCCATAAGAAAGTTATATTACAAAATAGCTTGTCGCAGCTCTAACAGATGTTTTCCATGACATAGCTAGCAGCGACAAGGAAAGAAGTAAGCAGGCGGCCTAGTCAACGCGGTCGCCCTCAACCCTCTTGATCCCGCCCACCTTGTCCACTATGGGTGCGACAAGGGCCTTGAGCTCCTCCTGATCGATATCAGGCGGCAAGGGTCTGAGGACGTTGTTGAGGCGGAGGCCTGGATTGCGGAAGGCCACCTTCATCAACACCTTTTGCAGGGCTCCCGCGCAGATCTTGCGCGACTCGTCGGCCAGCTGCTTCGGGATCCTGTCCCGGAGCCGCTGGAGCGCCGTCGCCACACCCTGGAAGAACAGAGTGAGCTTGGCGCTAGGTTGGAGGTTCTCGTCGGAGGAGTACCCGAGGTCCTCCATCCCCAGCTGCGCCAGCTCCTTATCGATGTCCCCGGCGGCGTTCACGAGGTTCTCTGTCCAGTGCTCCACCGTATTCCTAAAGGCATTTTGGGTGGTGGCCGCACTCTCCAGCAACGCCTTGTCGGCTTCGATCTCCTTCTTCAGGGCTGCCTCCTGCTCCTTGGCGCCGTCCAGCGCCTTGGTTAAAGCGGCCAGCTTCGACTCAAGAGCGGCGTTGGAGTCCTTGGCGGCGCTAAGCTCTTCACCATATGCCTTGCGATCAGCCTCCAGCTGCACCACCTTTATCTCCAGCACCTTCTAGGCGGCCTCGGCGACTGCGGCAGCTTCCTTTGCCTCCTTGAGGGCCCCGCCAAACGACTGCTCGCGCGCGGCAAGCTCTTCCTCGTGGCTGTCGAGGCTGGTCTTCCGCTGCGCCAACTTGCCCTCCTGCGCAGATATCTTCTCAGCGGCGAGCCGCTGTCGCTCTTCGACGTCAGCCTTCTCAAGGAGGAAGGCCGTACGTGCTTCAGCAAGTTGCTCCCGTTCCGCTGCCAAGGACCGGAGAGCTTCCTGGTGAAAACCCGCAAGCTCCTCCGCGCGCTTCTCGATATCCACGCTCGCCTTGGCGACAAGCACTTCGCGGGACTCCAGCTTAGCCTGCCGGGCGCGGTAGAGCGCCATCAACTTCCGCAGCAAGCGCTCCGCCTCTGGCTCGTTGCCGCTGCTGCTTGGCGCGTCGACCAAGGTCAACCCGGCGGAAGCAAGCACTTCCCCGTCGAAGCTTTCTCCCTCGATCAGCGCCCTGGAGCTTGACGCCCAGGGGAGGTTGATGAAGACATCCTCGCCCGCCTTCAGATAGACACCTGGCTGGGGCTCCTCGGAGCCTGGCGCAGCGGCAACAGCGGATGGATCGGCGGTCGGTGTAGCGCCTGGCGCTCCTGCGGCCTCCGGGTCATCAGTACGATCGCCGGATCCCCCACCTACTGCTGCATCGGCAGCCTTGGCGGCCTCGTCGCCGGCGGGATCGTCAGCGCCGTTGCCCCCTTCGGGGGCGGCGTCATCGTTGGCGGCAACCTCCGTCTCCATTGGCTCCGGAGCAGATGGATCTGGCGACCGAGGAAGGGAGAAGAATCAGACAAATATCCAAGAGAATCAAGCAGAGATCAAAAGAAGAAGAACCCAAGGAAAGTTTCCAAGCAAGAGGATTACCTGTGCTGGGCTCGGTGGGCGCGGTCTCTGTCGCTGGAGGGACGCTGGTGCCGCCCCTTGGTGGAGAGCTCCCCCTTGCCGGAGAACTGCCCCTTGCCGGAGGGTCTTTTGCCGGAGAATTTTCCCTTGGCGGCGTAGTTGTAGCAGATGGCATGCTGGGGGCTGCCTCCGGACGCTCCTGGTGGGGCTGTTCTGCTCCTACACAAATCAACGATCAAGATGTCAGCAAAGAAAAAGCATTCCTGCATGACCAACGGCAGAAAACAAACTGCACGCTTACGCTGGGGGCTGCTCTGCGGAATGATTTTCGGATCCGGCAAGGTGGTCTCAAGCGCACCCTCTTCTGGCGGAGTGGGCACGTCATTAATGTTGATCACCGGGATCCTGGCTCTCTTTGCCGCCCTCTGGGCCAGAGTCCTGAAAAAGAATGGGTTCGGAGCAAGGCAAATGAGATGCAAGATAAAAAAAGCAAGGATTGAAGAACTACAAGTGATGCAAGAGGATCTTACTCTTCTTCTTCTTCCTCGTCGGAGTTGAGCGCCGAGAAGTTGAAACCCGGCTCACGCCCGGCTCGAGGAGGCGGAGGAGTAGGTTCCCTTGGCCGCTTGGTGGGGGCAGTGGCGGCGGTCTGAGATGACCCCGCGACGCGAGAAGCAGCAGGAATGGGAGCGGTGGTTCGTGAAGACCCCACCCCCGTTGCCGCGGCAACGGGAGGCGCTCCCGCGGCAACAGTGCTTGCCGTGGTAGAGCGTGTCGCGCGGCGCGGCGGCTGTTGGCTCGTCCGCTGCTCCTCCACGTCCCCGACCTTGCGGAGGCGCCTTCTTGGCGGAGACGGAAGCCCTGCCTGCGGCGAGCTGCCCGAAGGCGGGAAGGAAGAGGAGTTGATCCCTAATGAGCCGCTTGCATCCTCGGCGGGCCCGCTCGACTCGGCGTCACGCCCGGCAGTCTTCTTCACCTCCTTGCCGGCAGGCTCTTCTCGCTCCGCACGGCTTGCCGCCTCCACCTCCGCCAAAGTGAACCCGTACTCGCCCGCGGCCGCGGCTGCCACCGCCTCTTCCATTCGGGTGGCGATGCGCCGCATCTCCTGCTCGGTGGTGTCACGGGTGAGGCCTCTCTTCTCGTCGGCACGGATTGGCACTTCCACCAAGCCGTCGAAGAACTGCTGCACAACATCGTCCCCTGGCTCCTGCCAGGTTGGCACAATTCCATGCGAATCGCACAACGGCATCATTGCGCGGATGCGGTCGAGCGAGGAATTGTTGCACAACGGGACGATGCCCTGCGGCAACCGGAAGACCTCGGGGTGCTCTAGGTCATACTTGAACAGTTCCTGGAGCACCGAGTTGAGTTCCAGCACGGTGAAGTTATAATTGAGGCCCGGGCGCAGCCTCATAATATCCGCCGCATTCCTGAACTCCCAGGCAGGCCTCCCTCTCTCCTGCAGCGGGGCGATGCGGCGGCGGAGAAAATCCGCGCCAACCGCGCCAACAGTCAGCCCGGCAAGCCTGAGGCGTTGGATCCGGGCGATGGAAATTTTCAACCTAGCATCCTCCGGGGCCACGTCGCTCCAGTCATTGCCGCGCACTACTGGGGTTTGGCGCTGGACAGTGAATGGCTGCAGTTCCTCCTCGATGACCCAACACCAGTCGGCCCTCCACTCCTCCCACTTGCCGCGGAACTCTCCCTCCAGATAAGCCTCTTTCTTGCCGGCCCTTGAGATCCAGGCGATCCTACCGGATAGTGCCTCTCCTTTCTCTACTCAGGGTATGAAGAAGTGGCGGAAGAGGGCAACGTTGGGATGGACTCCGACAAAGTTTTCGCACAAATGTGCGAAAACCGCCATGGTCAGAACGGCGTTGGGGGTGAAATCAAGGAGGAGGAACCCGTAGGTATTCATGATGTCATAGAAGAACTCCGAGAAGGGCGGGCAGAGCCCGCAATAGAAGAACAGAGGAAAGAAGGGATACCCGTTGGGAGCCATCTTCCGGGCGGTGGCGGGGAGCACCCTCGTGCGAGGGTGCACCTGCGTCTCCGCCGACCAGAAGAGGTAAAAGTCATTCCTCAGCTTCCTCGCGGCGAGCTTTGGGGGGAAGACGGCCTGCTCCTTCCGCAGCTTTACGAGCCGCTGCGCCTCGCTCGACTTCACGACCTTCCCCTTGTCGCCTTTCGGAGCCATGGCGGAAGTAGTGGAGGAGGACGACGGCGTGGGCGGTGCTGGTGGCGATGGGGGACGGAGCGTCGCTCTCTCTCTCTCTCTCTGTCTAGATGGGGGGGCGGCGGAGATTTTTGAGATTGGAAGCAGTAATGGGCGAACTACCCCTGTATCCCCTGCTTATAAAGGGAGGAGGGGGGACGTTCCGCATTTCCGAATAAAATACCACCCACGACCTCACCCACGACGCCGCGTTCGACGCGTGCTGCTCGGGGCGTGTGAAGTGGGAGCGGAGAGATTTACGGCATGACCTAGGCCGCGCGTGCCCGTGCACTATTTTGGGCCTGGCCCAACAGCGCTCGGCACCGTGTATGGCCCAGGCCCGGGGGCTCCTGTCGGTGTACTAGAGTAGGGGTACCCTTAGTACCCCGAACTCGTGCACGGGCAGTCGCAGCGTCCCGCGGCAAGGCTTGCCGGGTAACCGCCAAGACCCTCCGAGGCTACTTTAGAGCCATTCAAGAATGAAGTATTTAGACCAAGGCCCCGGCAAGAGGAGCTTGCCGGGAAGAAAACCAGACCCTGGCAAGAGGAGCTTGCCGGGAAGGCCTATCGAGGCATGCAAGACCTCGGCAAGAGGAGCTTGCCGGGAAGGCCAACCGAGGCATATCAAGGAGACTTGCCGCGACGCGCTACGCGCCCCGGCAAGGCATGGTGAGCGATAAGCTCCCGGACATGACAAGACAACAACCGCGGCAAGGCACTCGCCGCGGCAGGCCCCCACCTCGTGCCCGCGCTCTAGCACACCCACCACGCGTTGCTTTGGGACCCTCCCAAGCACACGTGGCGGGGAGGCTGTACAGCTAGGGGTGCGTGGTGGCAAGCATGCACTGACGAGGTAGCCATCGTGGCAAATGGTGGCGTCCCAAACGGTCCCTTTCCTGTACTGTTTGGGCGACAGAGACGGGTAATTAATGCCCTTGTCCCCTGCCGTCAGGGTTAGGTACGATACCACTGTACAAGTAGTTGTACCAACCACCACTCTTCCATTTTTGCCCTTTCGTCTATGTTGCCACCTGTGGGTGACCCCTTGAGCATATAAAAGGAGGCCCGTGTGCAACGTAGCAGAAGAGGAGGACACTCATTCACGCTCGCCCTCACCAGCTGCTGGAGCGTACTGTAGCACTCCGCGCTCCCGAGCAAGAAACCAATACAAACACAAGCAGGAGTAGGGTTTTACGCATCCGTGCGGCCCGAACCTGGGTAAAATCGCTCGCGTGCCTCGCCTCGATCTGCTCTTTGCGCAAATCCCCGCCCCCGCCGAACCAAAAGGGGCTCGCTCCGTCGAGTCCCATAGGTGCTCGAGGATCAGCCTCTTCCCCGACATCCACATGCCTTGAAGCTGTCCTGCACTCCAGGGTAGTGCGCTTCGTTGTCCTTGATGTATTGCCAATCAACCCATCTCATATCACATACAATGGGCTTCTTGTCCAATAAGACTGTCTCATAGAAGTCCTGCTGTTCCTTAGTGTGGAACATGTAGTCAACAGCAGTCCTTCTCCTTGAAGCATACGGGTCTGCTTCTCTCCACTTCCTGAGCCCTGAATCTCTCCTGAGCTTCATGTCCTCAGCCACAGGATGAGCATCATTGTGGTATGTGATCTTGGGCTTGAGTTTTCTCAGAACTTGCTCTTCCTCTTCTTCTGCAGTGTCAGGCACTGGGGCCTTGTTCTTCTCAGCAGTTGGGATGCTTCTTATATTCCTCTTTGGTTTTGGAGCTGGCTTGGCCTTGGAAGTAGTTGCCCCTGATCTTATGGCATCACCCATTAGCTTGGGTGCCTTAGGTGCTGGAGCAGCAACCTCTTCCTCTTCCTCTTCTTCCATGATGGAAGCTTTTCCAAGCACTTTGGCTACGGTCTTCTTGACCCTTTCCTTCCTCTTCTTCCCTTCAGCAGCAACTGGCTCTATGAGAGTGGGCTTCTCAGGAATCTTGGTTGAAGCTATGGCCTTTGGCATGGGCTGCTTGCCTGCTGGCCTCTTGACCTTCAACCCTGGCTTGGTGCTCTGTCTTGGGTAAATTCTCTTGGAAGTTGCTTCCTCTTCTGCCACATAGTCCTCATCCTCAGAATCTGAAGTTCTCTTCTTTCTCTGTCTGGTGGCAGCTTTTGGCAGATTGCTAGGAGTACTTCTGCTACCATCATCTGAGGAAGTTGAGGGACTAGTGCCCTCACTCATCTGCACTTGCTGCTCTGACAGGTTCTGACTATCACTCTGGTCTGACATGATGCAAAAGCTGACTGCTGACCCTGTGAATAGTTTATAGATGAGGTAGAGTGGATGAGCATCACAAAATGCAGAGATTTTTGTAAAAAAATGATTCAAAAAACTTAGTTTTAGTTTCCCACTAAAATCATCTCGGATCTACCGATTTTTAAACTCGGTGATACCGAAGCAGTTTTGGAACCTAAACTAGTGAACTCGGTTAGACCGAGTCACAGTTCGGTGGCACCGAGACTGCTAGGGTTTCACAAAGTTCCAAAATCGGTCACACCGATTAGTAATACTCGGTCAGACCGAGTCTCACTTGTGCAATGGCATAAGCCAAATCGGTGGGACCGAGTTTTTCAACTCGGTGGGTCCGAGATGGTTTCGGCGGAAACCTAACCCTAAAATTTTCGAATCAAACCTAATCTATGAGTTCATTGACTGGATAGAAGTTTATCAATCGTGGCAAGAATCAATATGATCACAATGTGCTAGGAATCGGATTGGACAATAGCACAAAGATCGAGTCCATACCCTAGTTCGGTGGAGACTCGCTACGGCGGCAACGGCGGGGTTGATTCCCGTTGACGGCGACGGAGACCAGCGACTGGAGGCGGCTGGCAGCGAGGAGACGATCCGGAGACCACGTTGGCAGAGCAGGCTATCGCGCGGGCGAAGGGGTTCGGAGAAATTTCCAAATTTTTGCCTGTGACTACATATAGCCCGACCCTGTCGGTGTGACCGAGTGGAACAACTCGGTGGCACCGAGATGCAAAACTGTATACAGTTGTTGCAACTCGGTGTGACCGAATTGTTCAAATCGGTTGCACCGAGATCGAAAACATAGATCAACTTAATGATCTCGGTAGGACCGAAAGTAGGATATCGGTCAGACCGAGAGTCATAAAGAGGTTTTGGAAGTTTAAGTCTATGACGAATCGGGGACTCCGAGTGCTCCTCACACAGAGTGGTTCGAATCTGACTTGATCAAATTTTTGTGATGTAGCATGAATAGAGTGTGAGACGAGAAAAGCATAGATAGCTAGAGGAGGTTCTTAGGCATTCTTGTCCATCCACTTGGCGAAAGGAAATAAAACCAAACAATCAACACAACAAGTGGATGTCCTCGAATGAGTAAAATATGCAACCAACATGCTCACACAATAAGATGGCAATTGAAACATGTGACAAAGCATGCACAGCCAATTCTAGCATCTATCAAGCAATTTGCGATGACTAGGTCATCTATATATGAGTATATTGACTTAGGAGTCAAGTGAGAACACTTGATCATAGGTCATACTCATCGTTTAAGCTCAAGTGGGGTTACCACTTTTACATAAAGCATTGTTGTGTTCACATCTTTAGAGTTGCTTTAGCTCAAGTCTTAGAGTAAAGCCCCCCCTAGATGTGAGATCCCCCCTAAGAGGGATGAACTAACCTTGGGTTTTGTCGATGATGACTTCATGTAGATGTTGAAGATGTGGATGCTCAATGTTAATATTGATCACTTGGAGCTATCCATTTGAGTGAATTGCACTTTCAATACCTACATGGGTTAGTCCCACAAGGAACAAACAAGGATATCCATAGACATAGAGTGATGCACACACAGGATGATGTCCACTAAAACTTTTAGGTTACCCTGTCCCTTGTCTTACCAACAAGAGGGTTTGTGACTCCTTGAACTAGTGCAAGATGTGGAAGTTGATTGCACTTGTTCTTGCCAAAATGATAAGAGTGAAGTATGTTGGCGGAGTCACCCTCAAGAACTCTCTAGTTCTTCTTCTTTTGGATCCACACCATCTTGATGGGAATCCTTGGAGTTGTAGTCATACTTGATGAAGTGGAACTTGAAGTGGTCTTGGGAATCCACTTGACTAAGGTTTTAGGAGCTTCTTCAAATGCATCAATCTCCTCTTGAAGCTTGTCCTTGCCTTTTTGCTTGTAGTCTTGTGGTGGAAGATCATCTTGAGCTTGTGTCCCCTTGAAGGAAGTATCATACTTCTCTTGTTGAGGAACAAACTTTGTCTTGGGGTATTGATCTTCTTCCCACTCAACTCCATTTGCATTGAACTTTCATTCAAAACCAACACCTTGATTCTTCCGGTGCATTCCTTGCTTGTGCACAATTTCCTCGAATTGCTTACTCCCGGCAAGGCTTTTGTACACTCCTTTCTCTATAATTCCCTTCAATAAGCTATTTTCTTGCTCAACTGTAACTTGGCTAAGAGAATCATTAGTGGAATCAAGAGAACTACTAGAAGCAACAATATTGGATTTAGCATGATCATTGTTACTACTAGAGGAAGAATCTTTCTTGTTCTTGTTACTAGACTTGACTTGAGGCGTGTAAGTGGTTAAGAGTAAACGCTTGGCAATGTAAGAAGAACTTTTCTTGCGGAGATCATCATTGATTGCTTTTAAGAACTCATGCTCTTGCTCAAGATTGAGCTTTTCAAAGCGTAACTTCTCATGAGCTCTTAAAAGTTCTCGATGATCTTCGAAGATAGTTTCATGAGCTAACTTAAGAGTGTTTAGTTCTTTAGTTAGAGCCTCAATCTTCTCCTTATCATTGTCATTCGTTTTGTCTTGATTAGCATGATTAATTGACGTTTCATCATAGTATTCATCACTAGAGTTGTCAACAAGCAAATCACCATCACCTAACAAGTCATATTCATCACTATTAAAATCAATATACTCGGGGTGTGTTACCTTAGGACCTTTGGCCATGAAGCATCTTCCAATTCCTTCATTTGGTGAGTCAAATATGTCGTAGGAGTTGGTTGACACAAGTGCTAGACCGGCAACACCTTCATCTTGAGTATATTCGGAATCGGAGTGATAACTTCTCTCGGAGTGGCTGTCGGAGTCGGACACCCATTCACCAACATGAGCTTGATGTCTTCGTCTTGTGTAGCTTCTTGATGATTTTTCCTTCCTTTCCGAATCCTTTCTTCTCCGTGAGTATCTTCGTTCATAACGATCATCTCTACTCCTTCTCTCTCTTGGTGGTGATTCTTTGCTTTTTATTTTTGGAGAGTCTTCTCTTCTCTTGTAGGGAGCCGTACACTCATTGGAATAGTGTCCAGGTCTTACACAATTGTAGCAGTTTCGCTCTCGACTAGAAGATCTTTTGTCATTGTAGGACCTTGACTTGGAGCTTCTATCTTTGCTTCTATTCTTGTAAAATTTGTTGAAGTTCTTCACCATTAAGCTCAATTCTTCATTGAAGTTTTGTTTCTCACTTGATGATGTAGGGGCTTCACATGAGGCTTTGTAGGCACCATTTGATTTGTTGTGAAGTTCCTCTTTATCCTTAAGTGACATCTCATGAGCAACAATTCTTCCAATTACCTCCGTTGGCTTGAGATCTTTGTAATTGGGCATCATTTGGATCAATGTGCACATGGTATCATATTTTCCATCCAAGGCTCTTAGAATCTTCTTGATGATGAATCTATCGGTCATCTCTTCACTTCCTAAGCCGGCAATCTCATTTGTGACGAGAGCAAGCCTAGAGTACATTTCAGCGACGCCTTCACCATCCTTCATTTTGAACTTGTCAAGTTGACTTTGAAGCACATCCAATTTGGATTCCTTGACGGAGTCGGTACCTTCGTGCATATCAATCAAAGTGTCCCAAATTTCCTTTGCATTCTCAAGACGGCTGATTTTGTTGAATTCTTCGGGGCACAATCCGTTGAAGAGAATATCACAAGCTTGAGCATTGTATTGCAACATCTTCAACTCATCCGCGGTAGCTTCACGATTTGGTTCTCTCCCATCAAAGAAGTCACCTTGCAAACCAACACACACAATAGCCCAAACGGCGGGGTTATGTCCAAGAATATGCATTTTCATTTTATGCTTCCAACTAGCAAAATTAGTACCATCAAAGTAAGGACCTCTACGGTGATAATTTCCCTCGCTAGACGCCATACTCTCCTAGGTTGTGAAACCAAGGCTATGACCACCAAAAGCTATGGAAATCAAAGCAAATGGAGACCAAGGCTCTGATACCACTTGTAGGATCGAAAGTATGTCTAGAGGGGGGGTGATTAGACTACTTGACCAAATAAAAACTTAACCTTTTCCCAATTTTAGTTCTTGGCAGATTTTAGCTCTTTTAGGACAAGTCAAGCAATCATCACACAATTCAAGCAAGCATGCAAAGAGTATATTGGCAGCGGAAAGTAAAGCATGCAACTTGCAAGAATGTAAAGGGAAGGGTTTGGAGAATTCAAACGCAATTGGAGAAACGGATGTTTTCCCGTGGTTCGGATAGGTGGTGCTATCCTACATCCACGTTGATGGAGACTTCAACCCACGAAAGGTAACGGTTGCGCGAGTCCACGGAGGGCTCCACCCACGAAGGGCCCACGAAGAAGCAACCTTGTCTATCCCACCATGGCCATCGCCCATGAAGGACTTGCCTCACTAGCGGTAGATCTTCACGAAGTAGGCGATCTCCTTGCCCTTACAAACTCCTTGGTTCAACTCCACAATCTTGTCGGAGGCTCCCAAGTGACACCTAGCCAATCTAGGAGACACCACTCTCCAAGAAGTAACAAATGGTGTGTTGATGATGAACTCCTTGCTCTTGTGCTTCAAGTGATAGTCTCCCCAACACTCAACTCTCTCTCATAGGATTTGGATCTGGTGGAAAGAAGATTTGAGTGGAAAGCAACTTGGGGAAGGCTAGAGATCAAGATTCATATGGTAGGAATGGAATGTCTTGGTCTCAACACATGAGTAGGTGATTCTCTCTCAGAACATATGAGTTGGAAGTGTAGATGTGTTCTGATGGCTCTCTCCACGAATGAAGAGGAGGTGGAGGGTATATATAGCCTCCACACAAAATCCAACCGTTACACACAATCTACCAATCTTGGTGGGACCGAATCAACAAACTCGGTCGGACCGAAAAGGTAAACCTAGTGACCGTTAGAGATTTTCGGTGGGACTGACATGCAACTCGGTAGGACCGATTTTGTTAGGGTTAGGGTATAACGTAATCTCGTTGAGACCGATTACACAAACTCGGTGAGACCGATTTTGGTAATTAGCTAACCAGAGAGTTGGTCAGGAAAACTCGGTGGGACCAATTTGCTCTTTTGGTGAGACCGAAAAGTTACAAAAAGGAAACACAGAGTTTACATTGCATTCTCGGTGGAACCGATCCGCTCTTTCGGTGAGACCGAAAATTTACAAAAGGCAAACAGAGAGTTTGCAATCCCATCTCGGTGAGACCGAGATCCCTATCGGTAGAACCGAATTGCTAGGTTTTGGCAGTGGCTTATGACATATGAAACTCGGTGGCACCGGATAGATAGAATCGGTAGGACCGAGTTTGGCTTAGGGTTTAGGTCATATGTGGATATGGGAAAGTAGTTGAGGGTTTTGGAGCATATCACTAAGCACATGAAGCAAGAGGCTCATTAAGCAACACCTCATCCCTTCTTGATAGTATTGGCTTTTCCTAAAGACTCAATGTGATCTTGGATCACTAAAATATAAAATGAAGAGTCTTGAGCTTTTGAGCTTGAGCCAATCCTCTGTCCTTAGCATTTTGAGGGTTCCACTTTCACCATCCATGCCATGCCAACCATTGAGCTTTCCTGAAATAATCATCTTGGAATAGCATTAGCTCAATGAGCTATATGTTGTTATGAATTACCAAAACCACCTAGGTGTCGGTGTACTAGAGTAGGGGTACCCTTAGTACCCCGAACTCGTGCACGGGCAGTCACAGCGTCCCACGGCAAGGCTTGCCAGGTAACCGCCAAGACCCTCCGAGGCTACTTTAGAGCCATTCAAGAACAAAGTATCTAGACCAAGGCCTCGGCAAGAGGAGCTTGCCGGGAAGAAAACCAGACCCTGGCAAGAGGAGCTTGCCGGGAAGGCCTATCGAGGCATGCAAGACCTCGGCAAGAGGAGCTTGCCGGGAAGGCCAACCAAGGCATATCAAGGAGACTTGCCGCGACGCGCCACGCGCCCCGGCAAGGCACGGTGAGCGACAAGCTCCCGGATGCGACAAGACAACAACCGCGGCAAGGCACTTGCCGCGGCAAGCCCCCACTTCGTGCCCGCGCTCCAGCACACCCACCACGTGTCGCTCTGGGACCCTCTCCCAAGCACACATGGCGGGGAGGCTGTGCAGCTAGGGGGGCGCGGTGGCAAGCATGCACTGACGAGGTAGCCATCGTGGCAAACGGTGGCGTCCCAAACGGTCCCTTTCCTGTACTGTTTGGGCGACACAAACGGGTAATTAATGCCCTTGTCCCCTGCCGTCAGGGTTAGGTATGATACACTGCACAAGTAGTTGTACCAACCACCAATCTTCCATTTTTGCCCTTTCGCCTATGTTGCCACCTGTCGGTGACCCCTTGAGCATATAAAAGGAGGCCCGTGTGCAACGTAGCAAGGGGAGACACTCATTCACGCTCGCCCTCACCAGCTGCTGGAGTGTACTGTAGCACTCCACGCTCCCGAGCAAGAACTCAATACAACCACAAAGCAGGAGTAGGGTTTTATGCATCCGTGCGGCCCGAACCTGGGTAAAATCGCTCACGTGCCTCGCCTCGATCTGCTCTTTGCGCAAATCCCCGCCCCCGCCAAACCAAAAGGGGCTTGCTCCGTCGAGACCCATAGGTTCTCGAGGACCAGCTTCGTCCCCGACATCAAAATGCATGGGAGGGATGCACACAAGAGTTATGGTTTGGAAATGGCAAGCGCTTTAAGATATGACACCGGTCTGCGATTTACAGCAAGTAGGCATCTAAATGCAACGAAATGAACATGCTACAGCCACCAAACATGACAACAAAATACATGGGAGGGATGCACACAAGATTCTTAACAAAAGACTAGCACTGAGCCACGGCCAATTCATCCATTATGAGGTTCAAACAAGCATGGCAAAAACGCAAATGCAAAACAGATTTCAGACTTAGTGAAATTAACACTAGTCTAAAATTTCAGATCACGAAGCTCTCTTCGGAGCAGCAAAACAACATGAAACAAGATCTGATTATGATGAATAAGAACATGGCATGGAGCTACTCAACAAGCTTAACAAAAGACCCAAAATGACCTGGGGTCAAAAGGGTTCACAAAATATACTAACAAGCACACGAACATAGCTCACACACAATCAGTTTTCAGACTTAGTGAAAAACTGAGACATGCTGAAATTTAACTCACGAAGGCATGTAAACGAGCTCGATGCACTCACTATGGTGCAAGTCATGGCAAGGCAAGCATACATCCATTAAGAAGGCACAAAATTCTAGCTAGACATGGCAAGAACAATGGCATAGCATGCACGGATCCACTACAATAGCATCGGCAAAATCGCAAACGAGTTGACGATCTGCCCAGATTCACAACGAAGCAAAAGTAGAGCTCGATTGACTCAAGCTATGGTGCTCCAAAATTTCAAGTAAAGAAATGGATGGATATAGCATAACATGAATAACAAAAGTCCCTTACTGATCATCCTCAAAAGAGGCACGGATCACTAGGAAACAAGCTGGACATATGGCATCATGAACTAAATAATCCCAGACTTAGTGAAAACAACTAAGTCCCTGAAAACAGATTTCCCGGGTGCCTCACTTTGCAAGCTTGCACATGTCACCACACACATCCTAAAAATGCATGGGTTGCACCTCTGGAAAGAAGAAAAAATGCTTAACAAATCATATGAAGGACTCACAGGCATATCATGCACACAATAATCATGGCAAAAATGACAAAAGTCTAAGATGAACTAACAGATGTGACAATTATCTCACGAAGCCTCCTTCTAGCAGCATTTCTCGCATCAAGATGAACTCAAATGCAAATGATGCAATGGAATGAAATGATGTACTCGTCGAGACGAACATTTTGATATACTATATGTCCAAATCGGAGCTACGGATGCGGAGATATGGCAGGTCAAAGTATGCACAGAAAAATAGCGGTGAGAGGGCAAAATTAGGTCAACCCCTCAATTTCCAGATCGGATCTGGCGCATTTCCCGAGACGGTGGCGGATCTCGCCGGGATCCCTGTAGATGACGGCGGCGGCCGAAGGAGAAGTGGCCGGAGCGGGGAGGTGGCCGGACGTGGCCCGGACCTTGCTCCGGCCGGCGGAGGCGGTGGCCCGCGGCGGAGCGGCGAGCCCCGGGCGGCGGCGGTGGCCCGCGGCGAACTCCGGGCGGCGGCGGCCGGCGTTGGGCGGCGGTGGCTTCCGGCGAAGCGGGCGGCGGCGGCGGAGGAAGACGGCGCCGGCGGGAGTGGCGTCGGGCGGCGGCCCGGGTAGGTGGCGCGGGGGCCGGACGTGGGCTCCCGCGGGCCGGCTGCGGTGGCAAGCGGCGCGGCCACGTGGCGGCGCGCGAGTGGGCGGGCGGCGGCGGCGGACGCGTCCCGCCGGGTCGGACAATGTCCGGCTGGTCGGGGTGAAAATTAGGGTTTCGTGGGCGGAAGAGATCCGAAAATCAGGGGACCTATTTATAGGCATAAGTGGAGCTAGGAGAGTCCAAATGAGGTGCGGTTTTCGGCCACGCGACCGTGATCGAACGCTCTAGATGATGGAGCTGAGTTTGGTGGGTTTTGGGCCAAATTGGAGGGCTGTTGGGCTGCAACACACATGAGGCCTTTTCGGTCCCTCGGTTAACCGTTGGAGTATCGAACGAAGTCCAAATGGTACGAAACTTGACAGGCGGTCTACCGGTAGTAAACCAAGGCCGCATGACAAGTCTCGGTCCAATCCGGAAATGTTTAATCCCCACACCCGAAAGAAAGCTAGAATTGACCACCGGAGGAGAACGAAGCGCCGGAATGCAAAACGGACAACGGGGAAAATGCTCGAATGCATGAGATGAACACGTATGCAAATGCAATGCACATGATGACATGATATGAGATGCATGAAAATGAAAACAACACACGGAGACAAAGACTCGAACCCGAGAAATAAATATAACTTAACGCCGGAAACAGCAAGAGTTGGAGTACAAATTGGGAAAGTTATATCTGGGGCGTTACAAATCAAGATGAGATTCATGGCTATCTGGTTGATTTGATGGTTGCTATGAAGACCATGGTGGGGACAGGGGCAACGTTTGATGTGTCAAATTGGCTGTGGCATGAGATGTACAACATGGTCATCTACCGTAAAGTCCCAATCTACGTTCCGTTTGTCATGTGCTTTCTGAACTCTGTGTGGGTTGTTCGTCGTCCTGGAGAGCTCCTCACTTCTCCAGACAACCTCACTGTTCATGAGGTCAAGCTCCTTAAGAAGAAGAAGCATGTCGAGCCTCGCTTCCCTAAACATGCTCCTGAGGATGTCTATGCTACTTCTGACGATGAGGACTTTGAGCTGGAGCCAGGGGCCCAGCCTTCGTGGGTGGCCAAACTTACTGCCAAGGTGAAGAAGACCTTTTGTCTCCAGGCTGACATCCAGAAGAAGATGTATGAGGCACATGTCAATGAGAAGCTTGCACGGCGTCGCCAAATTGCAATGATGAGGCACCTCAACATGCAGGTTCAGAGTGGTTCTGAGAAAAGCATCACCCCAGAGGAGCGTTGGATCTCTACCCATAGCACCTGGACTGATGATGAAGCCCCTCCCCAGCCATCATCCTCGTTTGCAACAGCTGACAATGCCATGGAAGAATCTGATCACGACGACGATGACGACTCTGATGATGAAGATCCAGATGCAACCGAGGAGTCAGAGGAGGACGCCTGAGCTTTGGGTCGCTAGCTTCGCTAGCTTCGCTCTTTTCCTTTTTGGTGTCTTGATGCCAAAGGGGGAGAGGGTTCTATAGGTCTCGGGGATTTGCTTGGGTTTTTCTCTTGTTCTCGTGTTTTGTGTTTGTTTGTGGACCTGTTTCATTCCGTGCTGTGTGTGAGACTTGTTACTTCGTTTACCTTTCCGTTCGTAGGTCTTTATCATTATTATTGCCTCTAAGTATTATATTGTCTATCCTTTTGAGCTCAGAGTGATGAGTCTATAAAATATATGGGGAGTCTAGTCCTGAAAGTGTGCCCATGCTTTCTATCAGCTAGTACTTGTTGGGGCACACATTCAGGGGGAGTTTCGTCTAGATTTCATTGACTAATCTCTTGCAAATCGTGCTGTTGTCATCATCCACCAAAAAGGGGGAGATTGAAAGGGCATTTCCCTACTTTATGTTTTGGATGATGATGACAACCCTTTGTGGTCTAATCGTGTGCTATATGTTTCAGGTTCTCGACGCTTAGGCTTACATCGGATTGCTATTGCCTCTCGAAGGAAAAGATCGAAGACGTGTCTTCTACGCTTTTATTTTCTTTGGTCGTAGAGTACCCGTACTATCAAGAGGGAATCCTCATTAGGAAGCTATGGGGGAATCAGTTCACGTACACTTTTCTCACCCTCTCTTTGCCTTCCTCAGGTGTGTGTGGGAGAGACAATTTTCCTTGCCTCTTCTCCTCTTTTCTGCTCACTGTGTCTGCCCAGCGGTTGTACCGCTCTCTAGAGCGGTTGTACCGCTGGGTCTTGTCGCTCACCAGCTTTGCTCGAGCGGTTGTACCGCTGCCTCCGGGCGGTGGTACTGCCACCATGCTCTGCAACAGCTGGGGCGGTGGTTCCGTCCATGCACCGCTCAAGTACCGCTCTCGCTTCTGGTTTGATGCGGTTCTTGGGCGGTAGTGGCCCGGTTGGTCCGGTCATTCCACGATGACCGGTACCACCGGTGGTCCGAGCGGTTCTTCCGCTCAGTACTTAGCCACCCAAGAGCTCAAGGCCATGCGGTTGTTCCGGCCAGGCACCACCCAAGTACCGGTCAAGCTCCTGTTTTGATGCGGTGGTTGTGCGGTAGCCAGGCGGTTAGTTCGGTTATTTCTCTTAGCCGGTACTACCGCCCGCCTATCTAGTTGTACCACTTGGTAGGGTTCTTCAGTTACACCGTGAGTCCCGGTTGTACCGGGACGAGGACCGGTTGTACCGCTACAGTGCAAAAAACGCAGTAACGGTTGGAAATGTGGGTGACTATTTAAGGGGGCTTCTCCCACCTACCAATCCTACCTTTGACCTCTATCACTCCACCATTAATGCCCTTCAAGCTCTCTTGCCCGATCTCTCTCTCTAGCCACTCAAACTTGTTGATTTGCTAGGGATTGAAGGAGGAGACCTAGATCTACACTTCCACCAAAGGATATTTGCTTCCCCCATACTTTCTTGTGTGGATTTTGTTACTCTTGGGTGTTTGAGCACCCTAGACGGTTGAGGTCACCTCGGAGCCATATTCCATTATGGTGAAGCTTCGTGGTTTTTGTTGGGAGCCTCCAATTAAGTTATGGAGAGAGCCCCAACCTTGTTTGTAAAGGTTCGGTCGCCGCCTTCAAGGGCACCAATAGTGGAATCACGGCATCTCGCATTGTGTGAGGGTGTGAGGAGAATACGGTGGCCCTAGTGGCTTCTTGGGGAGCATTGTGCCTCCACACCGCTCCAACGGAGACGTACTTCCTCTCAAAGGGAAGGAACTTCGGCAACACATCCTCGTCTCCACCGTCTCCACTCTTGGTTATCTCGTGCCTTTATTTGAGCAAGCTTACTTGTTTCATATCTCTTGCTTGCTTGTGTACCTATCCTCGTTGCATCATATAGGTTGCTCACCTAGTTGCATATCTAGACAACCTACTTTGATGCAAAGTTTAAATTGTTAAAGAAAAGCTAAAAATTGTTAGTTGCCTATTCACCCCCCCATCTAGTCAACCATATCGATCGTTTTCACTCTTTCCCTTATGTATTACATGGGTTGTGTGAAGATTACCTCACTTGCGACATTGCTTTCAATGCGGTTATGCCTCTAAGTCGTGCTTCGACATGTGGGAGATATAGCCTCATTGAGGGGGTTACAAGTTGGTAATCAGAGCCTTCCCCGACCTTAGGAGCCCCCTGCTTGATCGAATCGTTGGTGTTGTTGAGTCTAGAAAAAGGTTTTGAGTCATTTAGGATTATATATATCGGAGAGTTAGGACCTCTTTTTACTCCTCAGTCCCTTCGTCGCTCTGGTGAGGCATCCTGACGTAGAGTTTTAATTCTTCTCTTCTACAATTTCACTAAAAAAATTTAGGATCACGCGGGTATCTTGAAATCGTTCCGATGGTTTTGTGACGAGAACATTGTTCTTGGTGCCTCCTGACATTTAGGGGTTGTGGCAGTGTCTCGGGGAGTTGAGCTCCAAGGTGTTGTCGTCACAATTTTATCATTGCAGTTCTAGAATACCTGAGCTCGCCGACATCGAAAATCTCTTTTATGCAGTTGTTGGTGAGATAACCTCGAAGCCACCCAGTACTAGGGCAGGAGTTCGGGAGTATTGCCATAACTTGTATAACGGATGCTTTTCGAAGGTTGAGGTAAACGATTTCTGAAGGTTTCTTGGTTATGTGTTGAAGGATGGATACAGCTGGATGTAGGATTTGCTAGTTTGGGTGAGATATTATGCTTCCCCTGTATCCCCAACACCTGATTGCATAACCGGAAAATTTCGGGAGTTTATAAGTGGGAATTCAAGTACCTCTTAGGATATCTTTCCGACAGATGTATGATATGAAATTGGGGTTTGACGTCTAGTGGTACGCCTATCCACGGTTGGTTTTACAGTGGTCTCGTTGTGTCTTAAAGAGTCCTTGGCTATGCCGACTCGGGGACGCTTCGTATGTCATGTGCACTGCCTTGTACGTGATGGTGATGTACGATCGAGCCCGTGTAGGCCCCATCATGAAAACTTCGGAAAAAATCTCTATCATATGTTTGTTCCGGCTTATTCTGCAAGCCAATCCTTTGTTTTGTTTTGAGTTGTGGTATTCGAGTTGCTTCGAAGTCAAATGTTGATTCCATACCTTCTCTAAATGGTGTTCTCATACTCCGATGTGAATACCAATCCTTCATGATAATCGAGATTGTCATGTTAATTCTTTTCAACCGGCGTGTTTTCTTTTCAAGTGGATCCGAACATTTCAACATCCGCAAGATCAAGTATCAGTTCTTCTCAACGGTGTTCATTTCTTCCGTCTCCAAGTTGCCTTTGTTTTTCCCACCCTCCCACCCTTTTTCTTCAAGGAATCCGATGTCTTAATCAAGTATCCTTTTTATTCATGTGAAGACTCTTCATTCTTGTCTTTGAATGTTCTTATCCGGTGATTCTCATGAAGATACTAACGGAGTCTCAAGTTCATCATCATTTGCTCTTTTTCTTCTCCGGTGGATTCAAGTCAAGCTTTGTTGATCATATCATTTTTCCTCGTTTCAAATACCTTCTCATGCTGGTGCACCTCTTAATCATCCACTTCTCACTATTCAATTGTTCCGGAGTGCTCAAGATATCTTGAACATTCGTGTTTCCACTCTGCATTCGTTCAAGATCTTTCGAGGATGTTCTCTCATTCAAGTCTTTTAATTCAGCCGGCGTAATCTATCTTCCAAGCGACCTTTTCAACAGTGTTTCTCTTGAGTGGGCCCTAACCCACAGGTCATTTCCCAGGATCTTACCTGACTCTTCTAATTTTTCCGGAGTTACTCCCAAATTCTTTTCTAACTTTGACGTAAGAATGATTCATCATCAGTCATATGTATTTCTCCAAGATCTGTCAAATTCTTCTAACCGTTGGTTCAACATTTCTATTTGTCATCCCGGAGTATCTCAACAATTTATGGTGGTGTTTCTCGTTGTCATTATGAGATTCTGAAGACCGAAGAAGATTTTTTCTCTCAATCTTGTTCCATTCTCTTTAAGATTCGTGATTCTAGCTTGCTACCATCCTCTCATAATTGCTTTGATTGTGAGTATTCTTTTCACCTATCCGGAGCATTTCATGAGTTGTTTTCCATTTCTTTACTCCGAAGCCCATCATTTCAGAAGATTTATTCATTCTCAGCTTTCAGCCCTCATTCTCCAAATCATACCGGTGCTTAAATCAAGGACTCTCTAATCAGTTCATGATCTCTTCGTTCTCATGGATCTAAATTCTCTCAAGCATCTTCGTTTATTTGCTAATCCTTCCCGGTGTTTCTTCATGTTTTGTTCGTTCTTTTTCAATTCTTACGATGGTTCGTTCAAGAGTTCTCTTCCTTAGTTATCATATTGATTCATTCGTTGTTTCAATTCTACCGGTGGATCGTTGAAGACCTTCCCAAGTTGGCGCTATATCTATGTTCGTCCTTTCTCGCGCCGCCGGACGAAATACCCCCACGCCGGACATGTCCAAGCCTCGCCCTCAGCCAATCCCATGCTGCCACCTCACCGTCGCGGCCTCCTCTCTCTCCCCGCACCTGCCTACTCCCGGCGTCGCTCCTCTCCTTCAACGTCGGCGCCGCCCACCTCCGCATCGAGCCGGCCTCGCCGTCGCAGAGCTCGTCGGCGCCGCCCGCGCCCCGAGGCGGCCACCGGGACCCTGCATGCACGCGCGCCCATGGAGGGGCACGCCGGCCGCCACCTCTCCGTACCTCGTCGGCGCACCTCCTCGGCCCCCTCGTCAACTCCGGTGAACTCCCTCCTTCCGGCGAACAGGTCCCCGGCGATCCTCGGTTTCCGCGCTCGGCCAGATCCAAATCCGTTTTTGCCTCGGGTTGACTTTTTCCCCGTAACCCTAATTTTATTGCATTCTTTGACGTGCCATAACTCTGCATCCGTATCTCTGATTCATGTGTGTAGAATATCAAAATGTTCGTCTCGACGAGTACATCATTTCATCTCATTGCATCATTTTCATTTGAGCTCATCTTGATGCCCGAAATGCTGTTGGAAGAGGGCTATGTGAGGAATATGTCAGATCTGTTTCAGCAAATGGCCTTTTGTCATCTTTGCCATGATTAATGTGTGCATACTATGATCCTGAGCTCTACATGTGTTTTGTAGAATGACATGTTATCTTTACAGGGGTGTATGTCATGTATTCTTGTGATCTTTGTGGTGACTATCACAAGCATGCAAAGTAACTTACTCAATGATGCTGATTTTAGGGACTTAGAATTTCACCAAGTCCTTGCCCTGTCACTGTTTTTATGACATATGTTCATGTTGTTTTCCTTGTGATCCGTGCCTCTTTTGAGGATGATCAGTAAGGATGTTTTGTTAATATTGTTGTGCTCTAGACATCCATGTCTTTGTTTTATGGAGCACCCTAGCTTGAGTCAATCGAGCTCTACTTTTGCAATAAAATGTTCCTGGCAGATTGTTAACATGTTTAGCGATTTTGCCGAGGTTGTTGCTATTAATCCGTACATGCTATGTTGTTGTTCTTGCCATGTCTAGCTTCTATGCCATGTCTATTTGCTGGGTGTATGCTTAGTTTGTCATGCAATGCCTCGTAGTGAGTGCATCGAGCTCGTAAACATGCCTACTTGTTAATCTGTTTTGCATGTTCCAGTTTTCCTCTAAGTCTGAATCTGTTTTCGTTAATTGCTATATTCACATGCTTACAATTGTATTGTCTGATCCTTCTGGCTCATGGTTACTAAGGGACTTTTGTTATATGCTTAGAGTAGCTTCATTCCTTGTCTTGCTTTGCCATGATATGTTCATGTAGCATGTAGTTTTCATACTCTAAATATTGCTGCCTGATGATAAATTCCTGATATGCTGTTAATTTCACCAAGTCTGAAACCTGTTATCATTTGCACTTTTTCCATACTTGTTTGAACATGTTAATGAGTGAATTAGCCATAGCTCAGTGTTCATCTTTTGTCAAGCATCATGAGTGGATCCCTGCCAAGTCTTTTGTTGTCATGTTTGGGTGCTGTAGCATATTTATCTTGATGCATTTAGATGGCTACTTGCTGATTATCGCAGACCGGTGCCATATTTGTTTTGCTTGCCATTTCCAAACCATGCATCCGTTTCCAGTGAACTTCATGTCGATTTCGACCAAAATCAACTCTTATTTCCATTGGAACTCTTGGTTTTCCAAGGTGAGGCCAGGTTCAATCATTCCTTTCCAAATCATGCATATGCATCACATACCGCATCCCGCATATCATACCATGTTCATGTGTTGGTTGTTTACTATATTGTGTGCTTCTTACCGGTGTTGCTTCTTCGGTTTGGTTCCGATAACGTCACGTTTGTGAGGACCCGTTCGACTTCGTCCGTTTGTCTTCTTCATGGACTCGTTCTTCTTCCTTGCGGGATCTCAGGCAAGATGACCATACCCTCGAAATCACTTCTATCTTTGCTTGCTAGTTGCTCGCTCTTTTGCTATGCCTATGTTGCGATACATACTACTTGCTTACCATGCCTCCCATATTGTTAAGCCAAGCCTCTAACCCACCTTGTCCTAGCAAACCGTTGTTTGGCTATGTTACCGCTTTGCTCAGCCCCTCTTATAGCGTTGTTAGTTGCAGGTGAAGATTGGAGTTTGTTCCTGGTTGGAACATGGATATTTGTTGGGATATCACAATATCTCTTATTTAATTAATGCATATATACACTTGGTAAAGGGTGGAAGGCTCGGCCTTATGCCTGGTGTTTTGTTCCACTCTTGCCGCCCTAGTTTCCGTCATATCGGTGTTATGTTCTCAGATTTTGTGTTCCTTACACGGTTGGGTTATAATGGGAACCCCTTGACGGTTCGCTTTGACTAAAAATCCTCCAGCAAGGCCCAACCTTGGTTCTACCATTTTCCACCTAGCATTTTCTTTTCCCTTGGGAGTCGCGCTCCCGAGGGTCATCATTATTTTAACCCCCCCCCCCCCCCCCCGAGGCCAGTGCTCCCCTGAGTGTTGGTCCAACCTGTCAGCCGCCGGTGGCCACCAGGGGCAACTCCGGGTTGGCCTACCGGAAGTTTGGACAATCTGAGTGTGCCTTGAGAACGAGATATGTGTAGCTCCTATCGGGATTTGTCGGCACATTCGGGCGGCTTTGCTCGACTTGTTTTACCATTGTCGATGATGTCTTGTAACCGGGATGCCGGGTCTAATCGAATTGTCTTGGGAGAAGGAATATCCTTCGCTGACCGTGAGAGCTTGTGATGGGCTAAGTTGGGACACCCCTGCAGGGATTTGAACTTTCGAAAGCCGTGCCCGCGGTTATGGGCAGATGGGAATTTGTTAATGTCCGGTTGTAGAATACCTGAAGTTGATCTTAATTAAAATGCATCAACCGTGTGTGTAACCATGATGGTCTCTTCTCGGCGGAGTCCGGGAAGTGAACACGGTGTTGGAGTTATGTTTGACGTAGGTTGTTCTAGGATCACTTCTTGATCATAGTTGTTCGACCTTGCTTTTTCCTTCTCTTCTCGCTCTCATTTGCGTATGTTAGCCACCATATATGCTAGTCGCTTGCTGCAGCTCCACATCATACCTTTACCCTTCCTATAAGCTTAAATAGTCTTGGTCGCGAGGGTGTGAGATTGCTGAGTCCCCGGACTCACAGATACTTCCAAAACCAGTTTGCAGGTGCCGATGATAGGTTGCAGATGACGCAACCAAGCTCAAGGAGGAGCTCTATGAAGATCGTGTTCTTTATGTTGTTCCGTTTTCTAGTTGATCAATAGTGGAGCCCAGTTGGGTCGATCCGGGATCTGTGTAGCACTTGGGGTAGTCTTCTTTTATTTTGAGTTCTGTAGTCGGACCTTGAGTGTATCTGGATGATGTAATGCTTTATTCATGTATTGTGTGAAGTGGCGATTGTAAGCCAACTATGTATCTCTTTCCCTTATGTATTACATGGGTTGTGTGAAGATTACCTCACTTGCGACATTGCTTTCAATACGGTTATGCCTCTAAGTTGTGCTTCGACACGTGGGAGATATAGCCGCATCGAGGGCGTTACAAGTTGGTAATCAGAGCCTTCCCCGATCTTAGGAGCCCCCTGCTTGATCGAATCGTTTGCGTTGTTGAGTCTAGAAAAAGGTTTTGAGTCATTTAGGATTATATATATATCAGAGAGTTAGGACTTCTTTTTAATCCTCAGTCCCTTCGTCGCTCTGGTGAGGCATCCTGACGTAGAGTTTTGATTCTTCTCTTCTAAAATTTCACTAAAAAAATTTAGGATCACGCGGGTATCTTGGAATCGTTCCGACGGTTTTGTGACGAGAACATTGTTCTTGGTGCCTCCTGATATTTAGGGGTTGTGGCAGTGTCTCTAGGAGTTGAGCTCCGAGGTGTTGTCGTCACAATTTTATCGTTGCAGTTCTAGAATACCTGAGCTCGCCGACATCGAAAATCTCTTTTATGCATTTGTTGGTGAGATAACCTCGACGCCACCCAGTACTGGGGCAGGAGTTCGGGAGTATTGCCATAACTTGTATAACGGATGCTTTTCGAAGGTTGAGGTAAACGATTTCCGAAGGTTTCTTGGTTATGTGTTGAAGGATGGATATATCTGGATGTAGGATTTGCTAGTTTGGGTGAGATATTATGCTTCCCCTATATCCCCAACACCTGATTGCATAACCGGAAAATTTCGGGAGTTTATAAGTGGGAATTCAAGTAGCTCTTAGGATATCTTTTCGACAGATGTATGATATGAAATTGGGGTTCGACGTCTAGTGGTCCGCCTATCCACGGTTGGTTTTACAGTGGTCTCGTTGTGTCTTAAAGAGTCCTTGGCTATGCCGACTCGGGGACGCTTCATATGTCATGTGCACTGCCTTGTACATGATGGTGATGTACGATCGAGCCCGTGTAGGCCCCACCATGAAAACTTCAGACAAAATCTCTATCATATGTTTGTTTCGGCTTATTCTGCAAGCCAATCCTTTGTTTTGTTTTGAGTTGTGGTATTCGAGTTGCTTCGAAGTCAAATGTTGATTCCATACCTTCTCTAAATGGTGTTCTCATACTCCGACGTGAATACCAATCCTTCATGATAATCGAGATTGTCATGTTAATTCTTTTCAACTAGCGTGTTTTCTTTTCAAGTGGATCCGAACATTTCAACATCCGCAAGATCAAGTATCAGTTCTTCTCAACGGTGTTCATTTCTTCCGTCTCCAAGTTGCCTTTGTTTTTCCCACCCTCCCACCCTTTTTCTTCAAGGAATCCGATGTCTTAATCAAGTATCCATTTTATTCATGTCAAGACTCTTCATTCTTGTCTTTGAATGTTCTTATCCGGTGATTCTCATGAAGATACTAACGGAGTCTCAAGTTCATCATCATTTGCTCTTTTTCTTCTCCGGTGGATTCATGTCAAGGTTTGTTGATCATATCTTTTTTCCTCATTTCAAATACCTTCTCATGCCGGTGCACCTCTTAATCATCCACTTCTCACTATTCAATTGTTCCAGAGTGCTCAAGATATCTCGAAGATTCGTGTTTCCACTCTACATTCGTTCAAGATCTTTCGAGGATGTTCTCTCATTCAAGTATTTTAATTCAACCGGTGTAATCTATCTTCCAAGCGACCTTTTCAATGGTGTTTCTCTTGAGTGGGCCCTAACCCACAGGTCATTTCCCAGGATCTTACCTGACTCTTCTATTTTTTTCGGAGTTACTCCCAAATTCTTTTTGAAGTTTGATGTAAGAATGATTCATCATCAGTCATATGTATTTCTCAAAGATCTGTCAAATTCTTTTAACCGTTGGTTCAACATTTCTATTTGTCATCCCGGAGTGTCTCAACAATTGAAGGTGGTGTTTCTCGTTGTCATTCTGAGATTTTGAAGACCGAAGATGATTTTTTTCTCTCAATCTTGCTCCATTCTCTTTAAGATTCGTGATTCTAGCTTGCTACCATCCTCTCATAATTGTTTTGATTGTGAGTATTCTTTTCACCTATCCGGAGCATTTCATGAGTTGTTTTCCATTTCTTTACTCTGAAGCCCGTCATTTTAGAAGATTTATTCATTCTCAGCTTTCAGCCCTCATTCTCCAAATCATACCGGTGCTTAAATCAAGGACTCCCTAATCAGTTCATGATCTCTTTGTTCTCATGGATGTAAATTCTCTCAAGCATCTTCGTTTATTTGCTAATCCTTCCCGGTGTTTCTTCATGTTTTATTCGTTGTTTTTCAATTCTTACGATGGTTCGTTCAAGAGTTCTCTTCCTTCGTTATCATATTAATTCATTCGTTGTTTCAATTCTACCGGTGGATCGTTGAAGACCTTCCCAAGTTGGCGCTATATCTATCTTCATCCTTTCTATGAGAATAAGTAGTGTGCCAAATCCATTGTTTGTCATCAATTTAAATTGGTGAAGGATAAGCATAATGTAATTCTTATCCTTGTTTCATCAAGTAAATTTAATTCCTTATCCCAGAGGCTCATTAAATTCTTGGTTTCATTTGTTTCATCTTTCTTTTCCGGAGTTCCAAGCTTTTCCGCATTATATCGTCGTGTAGATTCATCTAAATCATCGCAAGGCTTCACCTTGTGTTTTTCAACTTCTCTTTCCTTCCGTTTGATCATCTTTTTGTTACCGGAGTTCTTCATGAGGGTTTTACATGATGGTTCACCAATGATTTAATTCCTTCTCGAAGTGTTCATCAAGATTCTTTTCAGAGGAGCTCAAGCATTCTTCATCTTGAAATCCGGAGTGCTATTCTTTCACGCATATATTTTGAGGTGGTGTTATGTCTTTCTTGATAATTCCCCTTCATGTTTCATGATTCACATGTTGTTAAGAATGAGGTATTTTAAATCCATCAATCTCTTCTTTGGAGTTATCTTGGGTTATATTTCACCTTAAGCCTTCCCTAAGGATTGTTGCTATTTATGGTGCTTATAATGACCCAAGTTCTTCATTTATCCTCCCGGTGAAATAAGTTTCTCGTCTCCTTGTTCTTATCAATCCAATTCTTTTTCCCATGAGTGGCAGGTTGTCACCTCATAATTGGAGATGTATTCCATAAGACCATTGTTGGGGAACGTAGTAATTTCAAAAAATTTCCTACGCACACGCAAGATCATGGTGATGCATAGCAACGAGGGGGAGAGTATTGTCTACGTACCAACGCAGACCGACTGCGGAAGCGATCTCACAACGTAGAGGAAGTAGTCGTACGTCTTCTTCCCGATCCGACCGATCCAAGCACCGTTACTCCGGCACCTCCTAGTTCTTAGCACACGTTCAGCTCGATGACGATCCTCGGGCTCCGATCTAGCAAAGCGTCGAGGAAGAGTTCCGTCAGCACAACGGCGTGGTGACGATCTTGATGTACTACCGACGCAGGGTTTCGCCTAAGCTCTACAACGATATGACCGAGGTGGAATTTGGTGGCAGGGGGCACCGCACACGGCTAAGGAACGATCAACAATGATCAAATTGTGTGTCTATGGGGTGCCCCCTGCCCCCGTATATAAAGGAGCAGGGGGAGGGGTTCGGCCGGCTTGGGAGAGAGGCGCAGGGGGAGTCCCACTCCTACCGGGAGTAGGACTCCCCCCCAATCCTATTCCTAATAGGACTCTCCAAAGAGAAGATAGAAGAGAGGGGGGCCGGCCCCTTCTCCTAGTCCTAATAGGACTAGGGAAGGGGGGAGGCGCGCAGCCCTTGTGGGCAGCCCCTTTTCACTTTTCCACTAAGGCCCAATAGGCCCATTTGCCTCCCGGGGGGTTCCGGTAACCCTCCCGGTATTCCGGTGAAATCCCGATTTCACCCGGAACGCTTCCGGTGTCCAAACACAGGCTTCCAATATATCAATCTTTACGTCTCGACCATTTCGAGACTCCTCGTCATGTCCGTGATCACATCCGGGACTCCGAACAACCTTCGGTACATCAAAATGCATAAACTCATAATAACTGTCATCGTAACGTTAAGCGTGCGGACCCTACGGTTCGAGAACAATGTAGACATGACCGAGACACGTCTCCGGTCAATAACCAATAGCGGGACCTGGATGCCCATATTGGCTCCTACATATTCTACGAAGATCTTTATCGGTCAGACCGCATAACAACATACGTTGTTCCCTTTGTCATTGGTATGTTACTTGCCCGAGATTCGATCGTCGGTATCCAATACCTAGTTCAATCTCGTTACCGGCAAGTCTCTTTACTCGTTTCGTAATACATCATCTCACAACTAACATATTAGTTGCAGTGCTTGCAAGGCTTATGTGATGTGCATTACCGAGAGGGCCCAGAGATACCTCTCCGACAATCGGAGTGACAAACCCTAATCTCGAAATACGCCAACCCAACATCCACCATTGGAGACACCTGTAGTACTCCTTTATAATCACCCAGTTACGTTGTGACGTTTGGTAGTACCCAAAGTGTTCCTCCGCTAAACGGGAGTTGCATAATCTCATAGTTATAGGAACATGTATAAGTCATGAAGAAAGCAATAGCAACATACTAAACGATCGGGTGCTAAGCTAATGGAATGGGTCATGTCAATCAGATCATTCAACTAATGATGTGACCTCGTTAATCAAATAACAACTCTTTGTTCATGGTTAGGAAACATAACCATCTTTGATTAACGAGCTAGTCAAGTAGAGGCATACTAGTGACACTCTGTTGGTCTATGTATTCACACATGTATTATGTTTCCGGTTAATACAATTCTAGCATGAATAATAAACATTTATCATGATATAAGGAAATAAATAATAACTTTATTATTGCCTCTAGGGCGTATTTCCTTCAGTCTCCCACTTGCACTAGAGTCAAAAATCTAGATTAGACAGTAATGATTCTAACACCCATGGAGTCTTGGTGCTGATCATGTTTTGCTTGTGGAAGAGGCTTAGTCAACGGGTCTGCAACATTCAGATCCGTATGTATCTTGCAAATCTCTATGTCTCCCACCTGGACTAAATCTCGGATGGAGTTGAAGCGTCTCTTGATGTGTTTGGTTCTTTTGTGAAATCTGGATTCCTTTGCCAAGGCAATTGCTCCAGTATTGTCACAGAAGATTTTCATTGGACCCGACGCACTAGGTATGACACCTAGATCGGATATGAACTCCTTCATCCAGACTCCTTCGTTCGCTGCTTCCGAAGCAGCTATGTACTCCGCTTCACATGTAGATCCCGCTACGACGCTTTGTTTAGAACTGCACCAACTGACAGCTCCATCGTTTAAAGTAAACACGTATCCGGTTTGCGATTTAGAATCGTCCGGATCAGTGTCAAAGCTTGCATCAACGTAACCTCTTACGGTGAGCTCTTTGTCACCTCCATATACGAGAAATATATCCCTAGTCCTTTTCAGGTATTTCAGGATGTTCTTGACCGCTGTCCAGTGATCCACTCCTGGATTACTTTGGTACCTCCCTGCTAAACTTATAGCAAGGCACACATCAGGTCTGGTACACAGCATTGCATACATGATAGAGCCTATGGCTGAAGCATAGGGAACATCTTTCATTTTCTCTCTATCTTCAGCAGTGGTCGGGCATTGAGTCTGACTCAACTTCACACCTTGTAACACAGGCAAGAACCCTTTCTTTGTTTGATCCATTTTGAACTTCTTCAAAATCTTGTCAAGGTATGTGCTTTGTGAAATTCCAATTAAGCGTCTTGATCTATCTCTATAGATCTTTATGCCTAATATGTAAGCAGCTTCCCCGAGGTCTTTCATCGAAAAACTTTTATTCAAGTATCCCTTTATGCTATCCAGAAATTCTATATCATTTCCAATCAGCAATATGTCATCCACATATAATATCAAAAATGCTACAGAGCTCCCACTCACTTTCTTGTAAATACAGGCTTCTCCAATAGTCTGTATAAAGCCAAATGCTTTGATCACACTATCAAAGTGTTTATTCCAACTCCGAGATGCTTGCACCAGTCCATAAATGGATCGCTGGAGTTTGCATACTTTGTTAGCTCCCTTTGGATCGACAAAACCTTCTGGTTGCATCATATACAACTCTTCTTCCAGAAATCCATTCAGGAATGCAGTTTTGACATCCATTTGCCATATTTCATAATTATAAAATGCGGCAATTGCTAACATGATTCTGACGGATTTAAGCATCGCTACGGGTGAGAAGGTCTCATCGTAGTCAACCCCTTGAACTTGTCGAAAACCTTTTTGCGACAAGTCGAGCTTTATAAACAGTAATATTACCGTCAGCGTCAGTCTTTTTCTTGAAGATCCATTTATTCTCAATTGCTTGCCGATCATCAGGCAAGTCAACCAAAGTCCATACTTTGTTCTCATACATGGATCCCATCTCAGATTTCATGGCCTCAAGCCACTTTGCGGAATCTGGGCTCACCATCGCTTCTTCATAGTTCGTAGGTTCATCATGATCTAGTAGCATGACTTCCAGAACTGGATTACCGTACCACTCTGGTGCGGATCTCACTCTGGTTGATCTACGTGGTTCAGTAGTATCTTGTCCTGAAGCTTCATGATCATCATCATTAGCTTCCTCACTAATTGGTATAGGTGTCGCAGAAACAGTTTTCTGTGATGTACTATTTTCCAATAAGGGAGCAGGTACAGTTACCTCGTCAAGTTCTACTTTCCTCCCACTCACTTCTTTCGAGAGAAACTCCTTCTCTAGAAATGATCCATTCTTAGCAACGAATGTCTTGCCTTCGGATCTGTGATAGAAGGTATACCCAACAGTTTCCTTTGGGTATCCTATGAAGACACATTTCTCCGCTTTGGGTTCGAGCTTATCAGGTTGAAGCTTTTTCACATAAGCATCGCAGCCCCAAACTTTAAGAAACGACAACTTTGGTTTCTTGCCAAACCATAGTTCATAAGGCGTCGTCTCAACGGATTTTGATGGTGCCCTATTTAACGTGAATGCGGCCGTCTCTAAAGCATAACCCCAAAACGATAGCGGTAAATCAGTAAGAGACATCATAGATCGCACCATATCTAGTAAAGTACGATTACGACGTTCGGACACACCATTACGCTGTGGTGTTCCGGGTGGCGTGAGTTGCGAAACTATTCCACAATTTTTCAAATGTACACCAAACTCGTAACTCAAATATTCTCCTCCACGATCAGATCGTAGAAACTTTATTTTCTTGTTACGATGATTTTCAACTTCACTCTGAAATTCCTTGAACTTTTCAAATGTTTCAGACTTATGTTTCATTAAGTAGATATACCCATATCTACTTAAATCATCTGTGAAGGTGAGAAAATAACGATATCCGCCACGAGCCTCAATATTCATCGGACCACATACATCGGTATGTATGATTTCCAATAAATCTGTTGCTCTCTCCATAGTACCGGAGAACGGTGTTTTAGTCATCTTGCCTATGAGGCACGGCGCAAGTACCAAGTGATTCATAATCAAGTGGTTCCAAAAGTCCATCAGTATGGAGTTTCTTCATGCGCTTTACACCGATATGACCTAAACGGCGGTGCCACAAATAAGTTGCACTATCATTATCAACTCTGCATCTTTTGGCTTCTACATTATGAATATGTGTATCACTACTATCGAGATTCAATAAGAATAGACCACTCTTCAAGGGTGCATGACCATAAAAGATATTACTCATATAAATAGAACAACCATTATTCTCTGATTTAAATGAATAACCGTCTCGCATCAAACAAGATCCAGATATAATGTTCATGCTCAACGCTGGCACCAAATAACAATTATTTAGGTCTAATATTAATCCCGAAGGTAGATGTAGAGGTAGTGTGCCGACCGCGATCACATCGACTTTGGAACCGTTTCCCACGCGCATCGTCACCTCGTCCTTAGCTAACGTCCGCTTATTCCGTAGTCCCTGTTTCGAGTTGCAAATATTAGCAACAGAACCAGTATCAAATACCCAGGTGCTACTGCGAGCTCTAGTAAGGTACACATCAATAACATGTATATCACATATACCTTTGTTCACCTTGCCATCCTTCTTATCCGCCAAATACTTGGGGCAGTTCCGCTTCCAGTGACCAGTCTGCTTGCAGTAGAAGCACTCAGTTTCAGGCTTAGGTCCAGACTTGGGTTTCTTCTCCTGAGCAGCAACTTGCTTGCTGTTCTTCTTGAAGTTTCCCTTCTTCTTCCCTTTGCCCTTTTTCTTGAAACTAGTGGTTTTGCTAACCATCAACACTTGATGCTCTTTCTTGATTTCTACCTCCGCGGCTTTCAGCATTGCGAAGAGCTCGGGAATAGTCTTGTTCATCCCTTGCATATTATAGTTCATCACGAAGCTCTTGTAGCTTGGTGGCAGTGATTGGAGAATTTTGTCAATGACGCAATCATCTGGAAGATTAACTCCCATCTGAATCAAGTGATTATTATACCCAGACATTTTGAGTATATGCTCACTGACAAAACTGTTCTCCTCCTTCTTGCAGCTATAGAACTTATTGGAGACTTCATATCTCTCAATTCGGGCATTTGCTTGAAATATTAACTTCAACTCCTGGAACATCTCATATGCTCCATGACGTTCAAAACGTCGTTGAAGTCCCGATTCTAAGCCGTAAAGCATGGCACACTGAACTATCGAGTAGTCATCAGCTTTGCTCTGCCAGACGTTCATAACATCTGGCGTTGCTCCAGCAGCAGGCCTGGCACCCAGTGGTGCTTCCAGGACGTAATTCTTCTATGCAGCAATGAGGATAATCCTCAGGTTACGGACCCAGTCCGTGTAATTGCTACCATCATCTTTCAACTTTGCTTTCTCAAGGAACGCATTAAAATTCAACGGAACAACAGCACGAGCCATCTATCTACAATCAACATAAACAAGCAAGATACTATCAGGTACTAAGTTCATGATAAGTTTAAGTTCAGTTAATCAAATTACTTAGGAACTCCCACTTAGATAGACATCCCTCTAATCCTCTAAGTGATCACGTGATCCAAATCAACTAAACCATAACCGATCATCACGTGAGATGGAGTAGTTTTCAATGGTGAACATCGTCATGTTGATCATATCTACTATATGATTCACGCTCGACCTTTCGGTCTCTGTGTTCCGAGGCCATATCTGCATATGCTAGGCTCGTCAAGTTTAACCTGAGTATTCTGTGTGTGCAAAACTGGCTTGCACCCGTTGTAGATGGACGTAGAGCTTATCACACCCGATCATCACGTGGTGTCTGGGCACGACGAACTTTGGCAACGGTGCATACTCAGGGAGAACACTTCTTGATAATTTAGTGAGAGATCATCTTATAATGCTACCGTCAATCAAAGCAAGATAAGATGCATAAAAGGATAAACATCACATGCAATCAATATAAGTGATATGATATGGCCATCATCATCTTGTGCTTGTGATCTCCATCTCCGAAGCACCGTCATGATCACCATCGTCACCGGCGCGACACCTTGATCTCCATCGTAGCATCGTTGTCGTCTCGCCAATCTTATGCTTCCACGACTATCACTACCGCTTAGTAATAAAGTAAAGCATTACATCGCGATTTCATTGCATACAATAAAGCGACAACCATATGGCTCCTGCCAGTTGCCGATAACTCGGTTACAAAACATGATCATCTCATACAATAAAATCAGCATCATGCCTTGACCATATCACATCACAACATGCCCTGCAAAAACAAGTTAGACGTCCTCTACTTTGTTGTTGCAAGTTTTACGTGGCTGCTACGGGCTTAAGTAAGAACTCATCTCACCTACGCATCAAAACCACAACGATAGTTCGTCAAATAGACTCCGTTTTAACCTTCTCAAGGACCGGGCGTAGTCACACTTGGTTCAACTAAAGTTGGAGAGACAGTCTTCCGCAAGTCATCTATGTGCAAAGCACGTCGAGGGAACCGGTCTCGCGTAAGAGTACGCGTAAGGTTGGTCCAGATCGTCTCGCCCAACAATACCGCCGAACCAAAGTATGACATGCTGGTAGGCAGTATGACTTGTATCGCCCACAACTCACTTGTGTTCTACTCGTGCAAATAACATCAAACCATAAAACCTAGGCTCGGATGCCACTGTTGGGGAACGTAGTAATTTCGAAAAATTTCCTACGCACACGCAAGATCATGGTGATGCATAGCAACGAGGGGGAGAGTATTGTCTACGTACCAACGCAGACCGACTGCGGAAGCGATCTCACAATGTAGAGGAAGTAGTCGTACGTCTTCTTCCCGATCCGACCGATCCAAGCACCGTTACTCCGGCACCTCCGAGTTCTTAGCACACGTTCAGCTCGATGACGATCCTCGGGCTCCGATCCAGCAAAGCGTCGAGGAAGAGTTCCGTCAGCACAACGGCGTGGTGACGATCTTGATGTACTACCGACGTAGGGCTTCGCCTAAGCTCTACAACGATATGACCGAGGTGGAATTTGGTGGCAGGGGGCACCGCACACGGCTAAGGAACGATCAACAATGATCAACTTGTGTGTCTATGGGGTGCCCCCTGCCCCCGTATATAAAGGAGCAGGGGGAGGGGTTCGGCCGGCTTGGGAGAGAGGCGCAGGGGGAGTCCCACTCCTACCGGGAGTAGGACTCCCCCCCCCCCAATCCTATTCCTAATAGGACTCTCCAAAGAGAAGAGAGAAGAGAGGGGGGCCGGCCCCTTCTCCTAGTCCTAATAGGACTAGGGAAGGGGGGAGGCACGCAGCCCTTGTGGGCAGCCCCTTTTCACTTTTCCACTTAGGCCCAATAGGCCCATTTGCCTCCCGGGGGGTTCCGGTAACCCTCCCGGTATTCCGGTAAAATCCCGATTTCACCCGGAACGCTTCCGGTGTCCAAACATAGGCTTCCAATATATCAATCTTTACGTCTCGACCATTTCGAGACTCCTCGTCATGTCCGTGATCACATCCGGGACTCCGAACAACCTTCGGTACATCAAAATGCATAAACTCATAATAACTGTCATCGTAACGTTAAGCGTGCGGACCCTACGGTTCGAGAACAATGTAGACATGACCGAGACACGTCTCCGGTCAATAACCAATAGCAGGACCTGGATGCCCATATTGGCTCCTACATATTCTACGAAGATCTTTATCGGTCAGACCGCATAACAACATACGTTGTTCCCTTTGTCATTGGTATGTTACTTGCCCGAGATTCGATCGTCGGTATCCAATACCTAGTTCAATCTCGTTACCGGCAAGTCTCTTTACTCGTTCCGTAATACATCATCTCACAACTAACATATTAGTTGTAGTGCTTGCAAGGCTTATGTGATGTGCATTACCGAGAGGGCCCAGACATACCTCTCCGACAATCGGAGTGACAAACCCTAATCTCGAAATACGCCAACCCAACATCCACCATTGGAGACACCTGTAGTAGTCCTTTATAATCACCCAGTTACGTTGTGACGTTTGGTAGTACCCAAAGTGTTCCTTCGGTAAACGGGAGTTGCATAATCTCATAGTTATAGGAACATGTATAAGTCATGAAGAGAGCAATAGCAACATACTAAACGATCGGGTGCTAAGCTAATGGAATGGGTCATGTCAATCAGATCATTCAACTAATGATGTGACCTCGTTAATCAAATAACAACTCTTTGTTCATGGTTAGGAAACATAACCATCTTTGATTAACGAGCTAGTCAAGTAGAGGCATACTAGTGACACTTTGTTGGTCTATGTATTCACACATGTATTATGTTTCCGGTTAATACAATTCTAGCATGAATAATAAACATTTATCATGATATAAGGAAATAAATAATAACTTTATTATTGCCTCTAGGGCATATTTCCTTCAACCATATCATGCTTATTCTTTTCGCTGTTGGTTTTCCAACAACTTCGTTCTAGGATTTGTTGTAAGCGTGCTCCCTCAAGATCTTGTTTCCCTTCGTTCATTCCATTCCATTCTTACTTTTGTTCTGGAGGTTTTGTGATGTTGCTCTCTTCAACCCATCTTCAAGTTTTGTCAGGATCGTGTTATTTTCGTGTTTATCCATTTAACCGGAGTGTTGTGTCCTATGCTAAAGTCCTTTTCATCCTATCAAGTCTTTCATCTCTTTTCGACCGAAGTGCTACCCGAATCGGTTCTTTCTTATTCCTCTTTCTTAACGGAGTGCTTTCAACTTTGTTCATCTCCATTGCTTTCTTTCTTTCAATTTGCTCAACCTCGCAAGGTTCCTTGGTTTCACTCATTGGTCATAGAAGCAACTTAGTTTTACCTCTTCTCTTTCTCTTCTGTTTCCCTCCAGTGCCATTCTAGATCTCGGGACGAGATCCTCTCGTAGTGGTGAAGTGTTGTAACGCCCCGAGACCGATGAGCCACGTGTCTTCCAGTTATTCGCTGTTGTTGCCTTGTCATTGCTTGAGTGTCATGCATCTCATAACATGTCATCATGTGCATTTCATTTGCATACTTGTTCGTCTCATGCATCCGAGCATTTTCCCCATTGTCCGTTTTGCAATCCGGCGCTCCTACGCCACCCGGTGTCCCTTTCTACCTCTTTTCGTGTGCGGGTGTTAAACATTTTCAGATTGGACCGAGACTTGTCATGCGGCCTTGGTTTACTACCGGTAGACCGCCTGTCAAGTTTCGTGCCATTTGGACTTCGTTTGATACTCCAACGGTTAACCGAGGGACCGAAAAGGCCTCGTGTGTGTTGCAGCCCAACACCCCTCCAAAGTGGCCCAAAACCCAGCTAAACCTCCTCCATCATCTCAGTCGTTCGATCACGATCGCGTGGCCGAAAGCCGTGTTGGAAATATGCTCTAGAGGCAATAATAAATAAGTTATTATTATATTTCCTTGTTCATGATAATCGTTTATTATCCATGCTATAATTGTATTGATAGGAAACTCGGATACATGTGTGGATACATAGACAACACCATGTCCCTAGTAAGCCTCTAGTTGACTAGCTCGTTGATCAATAGATGGTTACGGTTTCCTGGCCATGGACATCGGATGTCGTTGATGACGGGATCACATCATTAGGAGAATGATGTGATGGACAAGACCCAATCCTAAGCATAGCACTAGATCGTGTAGTTCGTATGCTAAAGCTTTTCTAATGTCAAGTATCATTTCCTTAGACCATGAGATTGTGCAACTCCCGGGTACCGTAGGGGTGCTTTGGGTGTGCCAAACGTCACAACGTAACTGGGTGACTATAAAGGTACACTACGGGTATCTCCGAAAGTGTCTGTTGGGTTGGCACGAATCGAGACTGGGATTTGTCACTCCGTGTGACGGAGAGGTATCTCTGGGCCCACTCGGTAGGACATCATCATAATGTGCACAATGTGATCAAGGAGTTGATCACGGGATGATGTGTTACGGAACGAGTAAAGAGACTTGCCGGTAGCGAGATTGAACAAGGTATCGGGATACCGACGATCTAATCTCGGGCAAGTATCGTACCGATAGACAAAGGGAATTGTATACGGGATTGATTAAGTCCTTGACATCGTGGTTCATCCGATGAGATCATCGTGGAACATGTGGGAGCCAACATAGGTATCCAGATCCCGCTGTTGGTTATTGACCGGAGAACGTCTCGGTCATGTCTGCATGTCTCCTGAACCCGTAGGGTCTACACACTTAAGGTTCGATGACACTAGGGTTATAAAGGAAGTTAGTATGTGGTTACCGAATGTTGTTCGGAGTCCCGGATGAGATCCCGGACATCACGAGGAGTTCCGGAATGGTCCGGAGGTAAAGATTTATATATGGGAAGTCCTGTTTTGGACACCGGAAGAGTTTCGGGGTTTATCGGTAACGTACCGGGACCACCGGGAGCGTCCCGGGGGTCCACCAAGTGGGGCCACCTGCCCCGGAGGCTTGCATGGGCCAAGGGTGGTGAGGGACCAGCCCCTAAGTGGGCTGGTGCGCCTCCCACAAGGCCCAAGGGCAGCTAGGAGGAAAAAGGAGGAAACCCTAGGCTTAGATGGGCCTTAAGGCCCACCCTAGGGGCGCCATCCTTCTCTCCCCCTCTTGGCCACCCCCCTTGCTCCCCATCTAGGGCTGCCGCCCCCCCTAGGGGTGGGAACCCTAGAGGGGGCGCAGCCCCTCCCCTTCCCCTATATATATGAGGCCTAGGGAGCTGCCCATGATACACGCGATTCAATCTCTCTTGGAGCAGCCCTGCGTCTCTTCTTCCTCCTCTTCTGTGGTGCTTGGCGAAGCCCTGCAGGATAGCCACGCTCCTCCACCACCACCACGCCGTTGTGCTGCTGTTGGATGAAGTCTTCCTTAACCTCTCCCTCTCTCCTTGCTGGATCAAGGCGTGGGAGACGTCACCGGGTTGTACGTGTGTTGAACGCGGAGGTGCCGTCCGTTCGGCACTTGGTCATCGGTGATTTGAATCACGACGAGTACGACTCCATCAACCCCGTTCACTTGAACGCTTCCGCTTAGCGATCTACAAGGGTATGTAGAAGCACTCTCCTCCCCCTCGTTGCTAGTCTCTCCATAGATAGATCTTGGTGACACGTAGGAAAATTTTGAATTTCTGCTACGTTCCCCAACAGTGGCATCATGAGCTAGGTCTATTGCATAGATTCTATGCACGAGTAGAACACAAAGTAGTTGTGGGCGTTGATTTTGTTCAATATGCTTGCCGTTACTAGTCTTATCTTGATTCGGCAGCATCGTGGGATGAAGCGGCCTGGACCAACCTTACACGTACTCTTACGTGAGACCGGTTCCACCGACAAACATGCACTAGTTGCATAAGGTGGCTGGCGGGTGTCTGTCTCTCCCACTTTAGTCGGATCGGATTCAATGAAAAGGGTCCTTATGAAGGGTAAATAGCAATTGCCATATCACGTTGTGGTCTTTGCGTAGGTAAGAAACGTTCTTGCTAGAAACCCATAGCAGCCACATAAAACATGCAAACAACAATTAGAGGACATCTAACTTGTTTTTGCAGGGTATGCTATGTGATGTGATATGGCCAGGAAGAATGTGATGAATGATATGTGATGTATGAGATTGATCATGTTCTTGTAATAGGAATCACGACTTGCATGTCGATGAGTATGACAACCGGCAGGAGCCATAGGAGTTGTCTTTATTTATTTATGACCTGCGTGTCAACTTAAACGTCATGTAATTACTTTACTTTATTGCTAACCGTTAGCCATAGTAGTAGAAGTAATAGTTGGCGAGGCAACTTCATGAAGACACGATGATGGAGATCATGATGATGGAGATCATGGTGTCATGCCGGTGACGATGATGATCATGGAGCCCCGAAGATGGAGATCAAAAGGAGCAAAGTGATGATGGCCATATCATGTCACTATTTGATTGCATGTGATGTTTATCATGTTTATACATCTTATTTGCTTAGAATGACGGTAGTAAATAAGATGATCCCTTACAACAATTTCAAGAAGTGTTCGCCCCTAACTGTGCACCATTGAGACAGTTCGTGTTTCGAAGCACCACGTGATGATCGGGTGTTAGATTCTAACGTTCACATACAACAGGTGTAAGACAGATTTACACACGCAAAACACTTAGGGTTAACTTGATGAGCCTAGCATGTACAGACATGGCCTCGGAACACAGAAGACCGAAAGGTCGAGCATGAGTCGTATAGAAGATACGATCAACATGAAGATGTTCACCGACGTTGACTAGTCCGTCTCACGTGATGATCGGACACGGGCTAGTTGACTCGGATCGTGTAATCACTTAGATGACTAGAGGGATGTCTATCTGAGTGGGAGTTCATAAGATGAACTTAATTATCCTGAACATAGTCAGAAGGATTTTACAAATTATGTCGTAGCTCACGCTTTAGTTCTACTGTTTAGATATGTTCCTAGAGAAAAATTAGTTGAAAGTTGATAGTAGCAATTATGCGGACTAGGTCCGTAAACTGAGAATTGTCCTCATTGCTTCATAGAAGGCTTATGTCCTTAATGCACCGCTCAGTGTGCTGAACCTCGAATGTCGTCTGTAGATGTTGCGAACATCTGACATACACGTTTTGATAACTACGTGATAGTTCAGTTAAACGGTTTAGAATTGAGGCACCAAAGACATTTTGAAACGTCGCGAAACATATGAGATGTTTTGAGGGCTGAAATTGGGATTTCAGGCTTGTGCCCACGTCAAGAGGTATAAGACCTCTGACGATTCTCTTAGCCTACATACTAAGGGAGAAAAGCTCAATTGTTGAGCTTGTGCTCAGATTGTCTGAGGACAACGATCATTTGAATCGAGTGGGAGTTGATCTTCCAGATGAGATAGTGATGTTTCTCCGAAGTCATTACCACAAAGCTGCTAGAGCTTCGTGATGAACTATAATATATCAGGGACATATATGATGATCCTTGAGATATTCGCGATGTTTGACACCACAAAAGTAGAAATCAAGAAGGAGCATCAATTGTTGATGGTTGGTGAAACCACTAGTTTCAAGAAGGGTAAGGGCAAGAAGGGATACTTCATGAAACGGAAATTCAGCTGCTGCTCTAGTGAAGAAACCCAAGGTTGAACCCAAACCCGAGACTAAGTGCTTCTGTAGTAAGAGGAACAGCCACTGGAGCAGAATTACCCTAGATAGTTGGTAGATAAGAAGGCTGGCAAGGTCGATAGAAGTATATTGGATATATATTATGTTAATGTGTACTTTACTAGTACTCCTAGTAGCACCAGGGTATTAGATACCGGTTCGGTTGCTAAGTGTTAGTAACTCGAAATAAAAGCTGCAGAATAAATGGAGACTAGCTAAAGGTGAGATAACGATATGTGTTGGAAGTATTTCCAAGGTTGATCAAATATCGTACGCTCCCTCTACCATCGAGATTGATGTTTGCGTTGAGCATAGACATGATTGGATTATGTCTATCGCAATACCGTTATTCATTTAAGGAGAATAATGGTTACTCTGTTTATTTGAATAATACCTTCAATGGTCTTACACCTAAAATGAATGGTTTATTGAATCTCGATCATAGTGATACACATGTTCATGCCAAAAGATAGTAAGGATAGTACCACCTACTTGTGGCACTGCCACGTAAGTCATATCGGTATAAAACGCATGAAGAAGCTCCATGTTGATGGATCTTTGGACTCACTCATTTTTGAAAAGTTTGAGACATGCAAACCATGTCTATTGGTGTATATGCATGAAGAAACTCCATGCAGATGGACCATTTGAACTCACTTGATTTTGAATCACTTGAGACATGCAAATCATACCAAATGGGCAAGATGACTGAAAGCCTCGGTTTCAGTAAAATGGAACTAGAAAGCAACTTGTTGGAAGTAATACATTTTTGATGTGTGCAGTCCAATGAGTGCTGAGGTGTGTAGTGGATATCGTTATGTTCTTACTTCACAGATGATTTGAGTAGATGTTGAAGTATATTTACTTGATGAATCACGAGTCTGAATTATTGAAAGGTTCAAGTAATTTCAGTGTGAAGTTGAAAGATCGTCGTGACAAGAGGATAAAAGATCTATGATATGATCATAGAGATGAATATCTGAATTACGAGTTTGGCGCAGAATTAAGACATTGTGGAAATTGTTTCACAACTAATACAGCCTGGAACACCATAGTGTGATGGTGTGTCCGAACATCATAACTGCACCCTATTGGATATGATGCATACCATGATGTCTCTTATCAAATTACCACAATAGTTTATGGGTTAGGCATTAGAGACAACCACATTCACTTTAAAAAGGGGCACCACGTAATTCCGATGGGATGACACCGTTTGAACTATGGTTTAGAGAAACCTAAAATGTCATTTCTTAAAAGTTTGGGGCTGCAACGCTTATGTGAAAAAGTTTCAGGCTGATAAGCTTGAACCCAAGGCGGATAAATGCATCTTCATAGGACACCCAAAACAGTTGGGTATACCTCCTATCTCAGATTCGAAAGCAATAAGGGATTGTTTCTAGAATCGGGTCCTTTCTCGAGGAAAAGTTTCTCTTGAAAGAATTGAGTGGGAGGATGGTGGAGACTTGATGAGGTTATTGAACCGTCTCTTCAACTAGTGTATAGCAGGGCACAAAGAGTTGTTCCTGTGGCACCTACACCAATTGAAGTGGGAGCTTATGATATTGATCATGATACTTCAGATCAAGTCACTACCAAACCTCGTAGGATGACAAGGATGCATACTACTTCAGAGTGGTACGTAATCCTGTCTTGGAAGTCATGTTGCTAGACAACAATGAACCTACGAGCTATGGAGAAGCGATGGTGGGCCCGGATTCCGATATATGGCTCGAGGCCATACAATCCAAGAGAGAATCCATGTATGAAAACAAAGTGTAGACTTTGGCAGAATGGCTCGATGGTCGTAAGGCTGTTGAGTACAAATGGATTTTAAAAGGAAGACAGACAATGATGGTAAGTGTCACCATTAAGAAAGCTCGACTTGTCGTTAAGATGTTTTCCGACAAGTTCAAGGAGTTGACTACGATGAGACTTTCTCACTCGTAGCGATGCTAAGAGTCTGTTGGAATTATATTAGCGATTACTGCATTATTTATGAAATCTTGCAGATAGGATGTCAAAAACCATTGTTTCCTCACGATTTTCTTGAGGAAAGGTTGTATGTGATACAACCGGAAGGTTTTGTCAATCCTGAAATATGCTAATAAGTATGCAAAGCTCCAGCAATCCTTCTAAGGACTGGAGTAAGCATCTCGGAGTTAGAATGTATGCTTTGATGAGATGATCAAAGATTTTGGTTTATACAAAGTTTATGAGAAACTTGTATTTCCAAAGAAGTGAGTGGGAGCACTATAGAATTTCTGATGAGTATATGTTGTTGACATATTGTTGATCAGAAATGATGTAGAATTTCTAAGAAAGCACATAGGGTTATTTGGAAAGTGTTTTTCAATGGAAAGCCTGGATTAAGCTACTTGAACATTGAGCATCAAGATCTATAAGGATAGATCAAAACGCTTAATGGAACTTTCAAATGAGCACATACCTTGACATGATCTTGAAGGTGTTCAAAATGGATCAGTCAAAGAAGGAGTTCTTGCCTGAGTTGTAAGGTATGAAGTTAAGACTTAAAGCTCGACCACGGCAGAATAGAGAGAAAGGACGAAAGTCGTCCCTTATGCTTAAGAAATAGGCTCTATAGTATGCTATGCTGTGTACCGCACCTGAAGTGTGCCTTGCCATGAGTCAGTCAAGGGGTACAAGAGTGATCCAAGAATGGATCATAGGACAGCGGTCAAAGTTATCCTTAGTAACTAGTGGACTAAGGAATTTTTCTCGATTATGGAGGTGGTAAAAGAGTTCGTCGTAAAGGGTTACGTCGATGCAAGCTTAACACCTATCCGGATAGCTCTGAGTAGAGATACCGGATACGTATAATGGAGCAACAATTTAGAATAGCTCCAAGTAGAACGGTTATTTGGAATAGCTCCAAATAGAACATGGTAGCTACATCTAGGAGATGACATAGAGATTTGTAAAGCACACACGGATCTGAAAGGTTCAGACCCGTTGACTAAAACCTCTCTCACAAGCAACATGATCAAACCTAGAACTAATTGAGTGTTAATCACATAGTGATGTGAACTAGACTACTGACTCTAGTAAACTCTTGGGTGTTAGTCACATGGCGATGTGACCTGTGAGTGTTAATCACATGGCGATGTGAACTAGATTATTGACTCTAGTGCAAGTGGGAGACTGTTGGAAATATGCTCTAGAGGCAATTATAAATAAGTTATTATTATATTTCCTTGTTCATGATAATCGTTTATTATCCATGCTATAATTGTATTGATAGGAAACTCGGATACATGTGTGGATACATAGACAACACCATGTCCCTAGTAAGCCTCTAGTTGACTAGCTCGTTGATCAATAGATGGTTACGGTTTCCTGACCATGGACATCGGATGTCGTTGATGACGGGATCACATCATTAGGAGAATGATGTGATGGACAAGACCCAATCCTAAGCATAGCACTAGATCGTGTAGTTCGTATGCTAAAGCTTTTCTAATGTCAAGTATCATTTCCTTAGACCATGAGATTGTGCAACTCCCGGGTACCGTAGGGGTGCTTTGGGTGTGCCAAATGTCACAACGTAACTGGGTGACTATAAAGGTACACTACGGGTATCTCCGAAAGTGTCTGTTGGGTTGGCACGAATCGAGACTGGGATTTGTCACTCCGTGTGACGGAGAGGTATCTCTGGGCCCACTCGGTAGGACATCATCATAATGTGCACAATGTGATCAACAAGTTGATCACGGGATGATGTGTTACGGAATGAGTAAAGAGACTTGCCGGTAACGAGATTGAACAAGGTATCGGGATACCGACGATCGAATCTCGGGCAAGTATCGTACCGATAGACAAAGGGAATTGTATACGGGATTGATTAAGTCCTTGACATCGTGGTTCATCTGATGAGATCATCGTGGAACATGTGGGAGCCAACATGGGTATCCAGATCCCGCTGTTGGTTATTGACCGGAGAACGTCTCGGTCATGTCTGCATGTCTCCCGAACCCGTAGGGTCTACACACTTAAGGTTCGATGACGCTAGGGTTATAAAGGAAGTTTGTATGTGGTTACCGAATGTTGTTCGGAGTCCCGGATGAGATCCCGGACGTCACGAGGAGTTCCGGAATGGTCCGGAGGTAAAGATTTATATACGGGAAGTCCTGTTTTGGACACCGGAAGAGTTTCGGGGTTTATCGGTAACGTACCGGGACCACCAGGAGGGTCCCAGGGGTCCACCAAGTGGGGCTACCTGCCCCGGAGGCTTGCATGGGCCAAGGGTGGTGAGGGACCAGCCCCTAAGTGGGCTGGTGCGCCTCCCACAAGGCCCAAGGGCAGCTAGGAGGAAAAAAAGGAGGAAACCCTAGGCTTAGATGGGCCTTAAGGCCCACCCTAGGGGCGCCATCCTTCTCTCCCCCTCTTTGCCGCCCCCCTTGCTCCCCATCTAGGGCTGCCGCCCCCCCTAGGGGTGGGAACCCTAGAGGGGGTGCAGCCCCTCCCCTTCCCCTATATATATGAGGCCTAGGGGGCTGCCCATGATACACGCGATTCAATCTCTCTTGGAGCAGCCCTGCGTCTCTTCTTCCTCCTCTTCTGTGGTGCTTGGCGAAGCCCTGCAGGATAGCCACGCTAGCTTGAGTCAATCGAGCACCACTTTTGCTATAAAATGTTCATGTCAGATTGTTAACATGTTTAGCGATTTTGCCGAGGTTGTTGCTATTAATCCGTACATGCTATGTTGTTGTTCTTGCCATGTCTAGCTTCTATGCCATGTCTATTTGCTGGGTGTATGCTTAGTTTGTCATGCAATGCCTCGTAGTGAGTGCATCGAGCTCGTAAACATGCCTACTTGTTAATCTGTTTTGCATGTTCCAGTTTTGCTCTAAGTCTGAATCTGTTTTCGTTAATTGCTATATTCACATGCTTACAATTGTATTGTCTGATCCTTCTGGCTCATGGTTACTAAGGGACTTTTGTTATATGCTTAGAGTAGCTTCATTCCTTTTCTTGCTTTGCCATGATATGTTCATGTAGCATGTAGTTTTCATACTCTAAATATTGCTTCCTGATGATAAATTCCTGATATGCTGTTAATTTCACTAAGTCTGAAACCTGTTATCATTTGCACTTTTGCCATACTTGTTTGAACCTGTTAATGAGTGAATTAGCCATAGCTCAGTGTTCATCTTTTTTCAAGCATCATGAGTGGATCCCTTCCATGTCTTTTGTTGTCATGTTTGGGTCCTGTAGCATATTTAGCTTGATGCATTTAGATGGCTACTTGCTGATTATCGCAGACCGGTGCCATATTTGTTTTGCTTGCCATTTCCAAACCGTGCATCCATTTCCGGTGAACTTTATATCTATTTCGACCGAAATCAACTCCTCTTTCCATTGGAACTCTTGGTTTTCCAAGGTGAGGCCAGGTTCAATCATTCCTTTCCAAATCATGCATATGCATCACATACCGCATCCCGCATATCATACCATGTTCATGTGTTGGTTGTTTACTATGTTGTGTGCTTTTTTCCGATGTTGCTTCTTTGGGTTGGTTACGATAACGTTGCATTTCTGAGGACCCGTTCGACTTCGTCCGGTTGTCTTCTTCATGGTCGTTCTTCTTCCTTGCGGGATCAGGCAAGATGACCATACCCTCGAAATCACTTCTATCTTTGCTTGCTAGTTGCTCGCTCTTTTGCTATGCCTATGCTGCGATACCTACTACTTGCTTATCATGCCTCCCATATTGTTAAGTGAAGCCTCTAACCCACCTTGTCCTAGCAAACCGTTGTTTGGCTATGTTACCGCTTTGCTCAGCCCTTCTTATAGCGTTGTTAGTTGCAGGTGAAGATTGGAGTTTGTTCCTGGTTGGAACATGGATATTTGTTGGGATATCACAATATCTCTTATTTAATTAATGCATATATACACTTGGTAAAGGGTGGAAGGCTCGGCCTTATGCCTGGTGTTTTGTTCCACTCTTGGCACCCTAGTTTCCGTCATATCGGTGTTATGTTCTCGGATTTTGTGTTCCTTACACGGTTGGGTTATAATGGGAACCCCTTGATAGTTTGCTTTGACTAAAATTCCTCCAGCAAGGCCCAACCTTGGTTTTACCATTTGCCACCTAGCCTTTTCTTTTCCCTTGGGAGTCGTGCTCCTGAGGGTCATCATTATTTTAACCCCCCCCCCCCCCAGGCCAGTGCTCCCCTGAGTGTTGGTCCAACCTGTCAGCCGTCGGTGGCCACCAGGGGCAACTCTGGGTTGGCCTACCGGAAGTTTGGACAATCTGAGTGTGCCCTGAGAACGAGATATGTGCAGCTCCTATCAGGATTTGTCAGCACATTCATGCGGCTTTCTTGGACTTGGTTTACCATTGTCGAGGATGTCTTGTAACCGGGATGCCGGGTCTAATCGGATTGTCTTGGGAGAAGGAATATCCTTCGCTGACCGTGAGAGCTTGTGATGGGCTAAGTTGGGACACCCCTGCAGGGATTTGAACTTTCGAAAGCCGTGCCCGCGGTTATGGGCAGATGGGAATTTGTTAATATCCGGTTGTAGAATACCTGAAGTTGATCTTAATTAAAATGCATCAACCGCCTGGGTAACCGTGATGGTCTTTTATCGGCGGAGTCCGGGAAGTGAACACGGTGTTGGAGTTATGTTTGACGTAGGTTGTTCTAGGATCACTTCTTGATCATAGTTGTTCGACCGTGCTTTTTCCTTCTCTTCTCGCTCTCATTTGTGTATGTTAGCCACCATATATGCTAGTCGCTTGCTGCAGCTCCACATCATACCTTTACCCTTCCTATAAGTTTAAATAGTCTTGGTCGCGAGGGTGTGAGATTGCTGAGTCCCCGTGACTCACAGATACTTCCAAAACCAGTTTGCAGGTGCCGATGATAGGTTGCAGATGACGCAACCAAGCTCAAGGAGGAGCTCTATGAAGATCGTGTTCTTTATGTTGTTCCGTTTTCTAGTTGACCAATAGTGGAGCCCAGTTGGGTCGATCCGGGATCTGTGTAGCACTTGGGGTAGTCTTCTTTTATTTTGAGTTCTGTAGTCGAACCTTGAGTGTGTCTAGATGATGTAATGCTTTATTCATGTATTGTGTGAAGTGGCGATTGTAAGCCAACTATGTATCTCTTTCCCTTATGTATTACATGGGTTGTGTGAAGATTACCTCACTTGCGACATTGCTTTCAATGCGTTTATGCCTCTAAGTCGTGCTTCGACATGTGGGAGATATAGCCGCATCGAGGGCGTTACAAGTTGGTAATCAGAGCCTTCCCCGACCTTAGGAGCCCCCTGCTTGATCGAATCGTTGGCGTTGTTGAGTCTAGAAAAAAGTTTTGAGTCATTTAGGATTATATATATCGGAGAGTTAGGACTTCTTTTTTACTCCTCAGTCCCTTCGTCGCTCTGGTGAGGCATCCTCACGTAGAGTTTTGATTCTTCTCTTCTAAAATTTCACTAAACAAAATTTAGGATCACGCGGGTATCTTGGAATCGTACGACGGTTTTGTGACGAGAACATTGTTCTTGGTGCCTCCTGACATTTAGGGATTGTGGCAGTGTCTTGGGGAGTTGAGCTCTGAGGTGTTGTCGTCACAATTTTATCGTTGCAGTTCTAGAATACCTGAGCTCGCCGACATCGAAAATCTCTTTTATGCAGTTGTTGGTGAGATAACCTCGACGCCACCCAGTACTGGGGCAGGAGTTCGGGAGTATTGCCATAACTTGTATAACGGATGCTTTTCGAAGGTTGAGGTAAACGATTTCCGAAGGTTTCTTGGTTATGTGTTGAAGGATGGATACAGCTGGATGTAGGATTTGCTAGTTTGGGTGAGATATTATGCTTCCCCTGTATCCCCAACACCTGATTGCATAACCGGAAAATTTCGGGAGTTTATAAGTGGGAATTCAAGTAGCTCTTAGGATATCTTTCCGACAGATGTATGATATGAAATTGGGGTTCGACGTCTAGTGGTCCGCCTATGCACGGTTGGTTTTACAGTGGTCTCGTTGTGTCTTAAAGAGTCCTTGGCTATGCCGACTCGGGGACGCTTCGTATGTCATGTGCACCGCCTTGTACATGATGGTGATGTACGATCGAGCCCGTGTAGGCCCCACCATGAAAACTTCAGACAAAATCTCTATCATATGTTTGTTCCGGCTTATTCTGCAAGCCAATCCTTTGTTTTGTTTTGAGTTGTGGTATTCGAGTTGCTTCGAAGTCAAATGTTGATTCCATACCTTCTCTAAATGGTGTTCTCATACTCCGATGTGAATACCAATCCTTCATGATAATCGAGATTGTCATGTTAATTCTTTTCAACTAGCGTGTTTTCTTTTCAAGTGGATCCGAACATTTCAACATCCGCAAGATCAAGTATCAGTTCTTCTCAACGGTGTTCATTTCTTCCGTCTCCAAGTTGCCTTTGTTTTTCCCACCCTCCCACCCTTTTTCTTCAAGGAATCCGATGTCTTAATCAAGTACCCATTTTATTCATGTCAAGACTCTTCATTCTTGTCTTTGAATGTTCTTATCCGGTGATTCTCATGAAAATACTAACGGAGTCTCAAGTTCATCATCATTTGCTCTTTTTCTTCTCCGGTGGATTCAAGTCAAGGTTTGTTGATCATATCATTTTTCCTCATTTCAAATACCTTCTCATGCCGGTGCACATCTTAATCATCCACTTCTCACTATTCAATTGTTCCAGAGTGCTCAAGATATCTCGAAGATTCGTGTTTCCACTCTGCATTCGTTCAAGATCTTTCGAGGATGTTCTCTCATTCAAGTATTTTAATTCAACCGGTGTAATCTATCTTCCAAGGGACCTTTTCAACGGTGTTTCTCTTGAGTGGGCCCTAACCCACAGGTCATTTCCCAGGATCTTACCTGACTCTTCTAATTTTTTCGGAGTTACTCCCAAATTCTTTTTGAAGTTTGATGTAAGAATGATTCATCATCAGTCATATGTATTTCTCAAAGATCTGTCAAATTCTTTTAACCATTGGTTCAACATTTCTATTTGTCATCCCGGAGTGTCTCAACAATTGAAGGTGGTGTTTCTCGTTGTCATTCTAAGATTTTGAAGACCGAAGAAGATTTTTTTTCTCTCAATCTTGCTCCATTCTTTTTAAGATTCGTGATTCTAGCTTGCTACCATCCTCTCATAATTGTTTTGATTGTGAGTATTCTTTTCACCTATCTAGAGCATTTCATGAGTTGTTTTCCATTTCTTTACTCCGAAGCCCATCATTTTGGAAGATTTATTCATTCTCAGCTTTCAGCCCTCATTCTCCAAATCATACCGGTGCTTAAATCAAGGACTCTCTAATCAGTTCATGATCTCTTTGTTCTCATGGATGTAAATTCTCTCAAGCATCTTCGTTTATTTGCTAATCCTTCCCGGTGTTTCTTCATGTTTTATTCGTTCTTTTTCAATTCTTACGATGGTTCGTTCAAGAGTTCTCTTCCTTGGTTATCATATTAATTCATTCGTTGTTTCAATTCTACCGGTGGATCGTTGAAGACCTTCCCAAGTTGGCGCTATATCTATCTTCATCCTTTCTATGAGAATAAGTAGTGTGCCAAATCCATTGTTTGTCATCAATTTAAATTGGTGAAGGATAAGCATAATTTAATTCTTATCCTTGTTTCATCAAGTAAATTTAATTCCTTATCCCGGAGGCTCATTAAATTCTCGGTTTCATTTGTTTCATCTTTCTTTTCCGGAGTTCCAAGCTTTTCCGCATTATATCGTCGTGTAGATTCATCTAAATTATCGGAAGGCTTCACCTTGTGTTTTTCAACTTCTCTTTCCTTCCGTTTGATCATCTTTTTGTTACCGGAGTTCATCATGAGGGTTTTACATGATGGTTCACCAATGATTTAATTCCTTCTCGAAGTGTTCATCAAGATTCTTTTCAGAGGAGCTCAAGCATTCTTCATCTTGAAATCCGGAGTGCTATTCTTTCACGCATATCTTTTGAGGTGGTGTTATGTCTTTCTTGATAATTCCCCTTCATGTTTCATGATTCACATGTTGTTAAGAATGAGGTATTTTTAATCCATCAATCTCTTCTTTGGAGTTATCTTGGGTTATATTTCACCTTAAGCCTTCCCTAAGGATTGTTGCTATTTATGGTGCTTATAATGACCCAAGTTCTTCATTTATCCTCCCGGTGAAATAAGTTTCTCGTCTCCTTGTTCTTATCAATCCAATTCTTTTTCCCGTGAGTGGCGGGTTGTCACCTCATTTTCTAGATGTATTCCATAAGACCATATCAAGCTTATTCTTTTCGCTGTTGGTTTTCCAACAACTTCGTTCTAGCATTTGTTGTAAGCGTGCTCCCTCCAGATCTTGTTTCCCTTCGTTCATTCCATTCCATTCTTACTTTTGTTCTGGATGTTTTGTGATGTTGCTCTCTTCAACCCATCTTCAAGTTTTGTCAGGATCGTGTTATTTTTGTGTTTATCCATTTAACCGGAGTGTTGTGTCCTATGCTAAAGTCCTTTTCATCCTATCAAGTCTTTCATCTCTTTTCGACCGAAGTGCTACCCGAATCGGTTCTTTCTTATTCCTCTTTCTTAACGGAGTGCTTTCAACTTTGTTCATCTCCGTTGCTTTCTTTCTTTCAATTTGCTCAACCTCGCAAGGTTCCTTGGTTTCACTCATTGTTCAAAGAAGCAACTTAGTTTTACCTCTTCTCTTTCTCTTCGGTTTTCCCTCCTGTGCCATTCTAGATCTCGGGACGAGATCCTCTCGTAGTGTTGAAGTGTTGTAATGCCCCGAGACCGATGTGCCATGTGTCTTCCAGTTATTCGCTGTTGTTTCCTTGTCATTGCTTGCCTGTCATGCATCTCATAACATGTCATCATGTGCATTTCATTTCCATACATGTTCGTCTCATGCATCCGAGCATTTTCCCCGTTGTCCGTTTTGCAATCCGGCGCTCCTACGTCACCCGGTGTCCCTTTCTACATCTTTTCGTGTGCGGGTGTTAAATGTTTTCAGATTGGACCGAGACTTGTCATGCGGCCTTGGTTTACTACCGGTAGACCACCTGTCAAGTTTCGTGCCATTTGGACTTCGTTTGATACTCCAACGGTTAACCGAGGGACCGAAAAGGCCTCGTGTGTGTTGCAGCCCAACACCCCTCCAAAGTGGCCCAAAACCCACCTAAACCTCCTCCATTATCTCGGTCGTTCGATCACGATCACGTGGCCGAAAACCGCACCTCATTTGGACTCTCCTAGCTCCCTCTACCTATATATATGTGGCTTTCCCCGAAAAATCTCGCAGTCCAAACCCTAGCTTCGTCCTCCTCGCGCTGCCGGACGAAATACCCCCGCGCTGAACATGTCCGCGCCTCGCCCTCAGCCAATCCCGTGCTGCCACCTCACCATCGCAGCCTCCTCTCTCTCCTCCCTCCGCCATCGGCCCGCGCGGCCCAGGTCCGACCCGCGGGGCCCGAACCGCCCGCCACCTCCCGGCGCCTCCCCGCACCTGCCTCCTCCCGGCGCCGCTCCTCTCCTTAGACGTCGGCGCCGCCCACCTCCGCACCGAGCCGGCCTCGCCGCCGCAGAGCTCGCCGACGCCGCCCGCGCCCCGAGGCGGCCACCGGGACCCTGCACGCACGCGCGCCCGTGGAGGGGCACGCCGGCCGCCGCCTCTCCCTACCTCGTCGGCGCACCTCCTCGGGCCCCTCGTCAACTCCGGTGAACTCCCTCCTTCCGGCGAACAGGTCCCCGGCGATCCTCGATTTCCGCGCCCGGCCAGATCCAGATCCGTTTTTGCCTCGGGTTGACTTTTTCCTCGTAACCCTAATTTTCTTGCATTCTTCGACATGCCATAACTCTGCATCCGTAGCTCCGATTCGTGCATGTAGAATATCAAAATGTTCGTCTCGACGAGTACATCATTTCATCTCATTGCATCATTTTCATTTGAGCTCATCTTGATGCCCGAAATGCTGTTGGAAGAGGGCTATGTGAGGAATATGTCAGATCTGTTTCAGCAAATGGCCTTTTGTCATTTTTGCCATGATTAATGTGTGCATACTATGATCCTGAGCTCTACATGTGTTTTGTAGAATGACATGTTATCTTTACAGGGGTGTGTGTCATGTATTTTTGTGATCTTTGTGGTGACTATCACAAGCATGCAAAGTAGCTTACTCAATGATGCTGATTTCAGGGACTTCGAATTTCACCAAGTCCTTGCCATGTCATTGTTTTTATGACATATGTTCATGTTGTTTTCCTAGTGATCCATGCCTCTTTTGAGGATGATCAGTAAGGATGTTTTGTTAATATTGTTGTGCTCTAGACATCCATATCTTTGTTTTCATTTATGGAGCACCCTAGCTTGAGTCAATCGAGCTCTACTTTTGCTATAAAATGTTCATGTCAGATTGTTAACATGTTTAGCGATTTTGCCGAGGTTGTTGCTATTAATCCATACATGTTATGTTGTCGTTCTTGCCATGTCTATTTGCTGGGTGTATGCTTAGTTTGTCATGCAGTGCCTCGTAGTGAGTGCATCGAGCTCGTAAACATGCCTACTTGTTAATCTGTTTTGCATGTTCCAGTTTTGCTCTAAGTCTAAATCTGTTTTCGTTAATTGCTATATTCACATGCTTACAATTGTATTCTCTGATCCCTTTTGGCTCATGTTCACTAAGGGACTTTTATTATATGCTTAGAGTAGCTTCATTCCTTGTCTTGCTTTGCCATGATATGTTCCTGTAGCATGTAGTTTTCATACTCTAAAGATTGCTTCATGATGATAAATTCCTGATATGTTGTTAATTTCACTAAGTCTGAAACCTGTTATCATTTGCACTTTTGCCATACTTGTTTGAACCTGTTAATGAGTGAATTAGCCATAGCTCAGTGTTCATCTTTTGTCAAGCATCATGAGTGGATCACTGCCATGTATTTTGTTGTCATGTTTGGGTGTTGTAGCATATTTATCTTGATGCATTTAGATGGCTACTTGCTGATTATCGCAGACCGGTGCCATATTTGTTTTGCTTGCCATTTCCAAACTGTGCATCCGTTTCCGGTGAACTTTATATCGATTTCGACCGAAATCAACTCCTCTTTCCATTGGCACTCTTGGTTTTCCAAGGTGAGGCTAGGTTCAATCATTCCTTTCCAAATCATGCATATGCATCACATACCGCATCCCGCATATCATACCATGTTCATGTGTTGGTTGTTTACTATGTTGTGTGCTTCTTTCCGGTGTTGCTTCTTAGGGTTGGTTCCGATAACATCGCGTTTGTGAGGACCCGTTCGACTTCGTCCATTTGTCTTCTTCATGGACTCGTTCTTCTTCCTTGCAGGATCTCAGGCAAGATGACCATACCCTTGAAATCACTTCTATCTTTGCTTGCAAGTTGCTCGCTCTTTTGCTATGCCTATGATGCGATACCTACTACTTGCTTATCATGCCTCACATATTGTTAAGCCAAGCCTCTAACCCACCTTGTCCTAGCAAACCGTTGTTTGGCTATGTTACCGCTTTGCTCAGCCCCTCTTATAGCGTTGTTAGTTGCAGGTGAAGATTGGAGTTTGTTCCTGGTTGGAACATGGATATTTGTTGGGATATCACAATATCTCTTATTTAATTAATGCATCTATACACTTGGTAAAGGGTGGAAGGCTCGGCCTTATGCCTGGTGTTTTGTTCCACTCTTGCCGCCCTAGTTTCCGTCATATCGGTGTTATGTACCCGGATTTTGCGTTCCTTACATGGTTCGATTATAATGGGAACCCCTTGACAGTTTGCTTTGAATAAAACTCCTCCAGCAAGGCCCAACCTTGGTTTTACCATTTGCCACCTAGCCTTTTCTTTTCCCTTGGGAGTCGTGCTCCCGAGGGTCATCATTATTTAACCCCCCCCCCCCCCGGGGGGGCAGTGCTCCCCTGAGTGTTGGTCCAACATGTCAGCCGCCGGTGGCCACCAGGGGCAACTCTGGGTTGGCCTACCGGAAGTTTGGACAATCTGAGTATGCTCTGAGAACGAGATATGTGCAGCTCCTATCGGGATTTGTCGGCACATTCGGGCGGCTTTGCTGGACTTGTTTTACCATTGCCGAGGATGTCTTGTAACCGGAATGCCGAGTCTGATCGGATTGTCTTGGGAGAAGGAATATCCTTCGTTGACCATGATAGCTTGTGATGGGCTAAGTTGTGATACCCCTGCAGGGATTTGAAATTTCGAAAGTCGTGCCCGCGGTTATGGGCAGATGGGAATTTGTTAATGTCCGGTTGTAGAATACCTGAAGTTGATCCTAACTAAAATATATCAACCACGTGTGTAACCGTGATGGTCTCTTCTCGGCGGAGTCCGGGAAGTGAACACGGTGTTGGAGATATGTTTGACGTAGGTTGTTCTAGGATCACTTCTTGATCATAGTTGTTCGACCGTGCTTTTGCCTTCTCTTCTCGCTCTCATTTGCATATGTTAGCCACCATATATGCTAGTCGCTTGCTGCAGCTCTACATCATACCTTTACCCTTCCTGTAAGCTTAAATAGTCTTGATCACGAGGGTGTGAGATTGCTGAGTCCACGTGACTCACAGATACTTCCAAAACCAGTTTGAAGGTGCCGATAATAGCTTGCAGATGACGCAACCAAGCTCAAGGAGGAGCTCTATGAAGATCGTGTTCTTTATATTGTTCCGTTTCCAGTTGATCAGTAGTGGAGCCCAGTTGGGTCGATCGGGGATCTGTGTAGCACTTTGGGTAGTCTTCTTTTATTTTGGGTTCCATAGTCGGACCTTGAGTGTATCTGGATGATGTAATGCTTTATTCATGTATTGTGTGAAGTGGCGATTGAAAGCCAACTATGTATCTCTTTCCCTTATGTATTACATGGGTTGTGTGAAGATTACCTCACTTGCGACATTGCTTTCAATGCGGTTATGCCTCTAAGTCATGCTTCGACACGTGGGAGATATAGCCGCATCGAGGGCGTTACACTGATAGTTCACATTGTTTTAGCCTGATAAATTATACCGTGTCAGCATATTTGCGATCTGCTTTCAACATTTTTTTACTTTCAAACCGATTAATTATGCAAATTGAGCCTGATAAGTTATACCGTGTCAGCATATTTAATTCGGTCTGCTTTACTTTCAACCCGATTAATTATGCAAATAGAGCCTGATAACTTAATATGTCAGCTTGATAATTATGAAGTGTCACCATGTTTCACACTTGTCAGCATGTTTAACTCATTCTATTTTTTGCATGGTAACTTCATTTTAGCATGATAATTTATGATGTGTTAGCCAATAACTTGTATTTGTTTCGGCCGATAACTTGTATTGTTTCAACCAGATAAACCACATTTCTCTTTATCTTATCAGATGACGGGGAGCCTCATGAACAGGGGCTTCTCCAGCTGCCGGATGGCCATCCCCCAATGTTCCTTCGTTTCTCGTCGTAGTCACCCACTCCGAGTCACTCAACCTCAGGGCAGCCATCGGCTCCACCTAGCTCGCCAGCACGCTCGTCTAGCTCGACGGCGCCATGGTGCTCACCTTCTACATAGGTGTGGCCTTCAGCTTCCTCCAGGCCGCTGTCGTCGGCCTCGGGGTGTAGCGCAGCCTCGCTGGCTGGATCATCTCCAGCAGGTTCCAGATCCTCACTTTCCTCTACTCCATAAGAAACCAACCAACCATCGTGCTTCTGAATTGCTGCTACAGTATGCACAACATGGCTTGCCACTGATCGGATTTGATTGATTTTACCTAAATTCAGGTTGTGGTCGCGTCCGGCATGTCCTTCGTGGTGCTGACATGGTGCATCGACCGAGGACCTAGCCTGGTCAATGGGAAACTCTGACCGCACTAACCAGGTCAGCTACATCATGCTTGTGCTGAGATTCATCAATCCATGTAGTTGTACATTGGTGGAGTTAGTGAATCAAAAACTTATGGAATCGACCCGTAGATAACTCATTCCACCCTAGTGATTATCAAAGAACTTATTGCAAGGAGTTTTTCTACATGATAGCCTGAGGGGTTGCTAAGTTACCTGGGCCTGTAACTTTTGACCGGGTGCTGGAACATACCCCGGTAATTCCCGCGAAAATAGCATGGTAATTTCGCACCGCATGGCTGGTAAGTTAAAACACCCCGTGCCCTGTTAACTTCAACTCGGGGAAAAAATATTTGAAACATACACCGATAACTCCTTCCTAAATAGCATTGTAATTTAACACACCACAGACATGATAACTTCAGTGTCTAGTGCATGGGGAGAAGATTGGGAAACCTTTTTTTTTGCTTCCCGTACCTTCAGTGTAGACAACATGATAATTTACGTAATGCAGGCATGATAACTTAGGTGTAAAAAACACGGTAAGTTTGACACCCGGTGGAGCAATGTTGTTGAAAAACATACCCCTGTAACTGATGTGTAAATAGCATGGTAATATAGGCATCGTAGGTGTGATGACTTAAGTTCAGAACACTGCGGTAACTTTTGACCCGAGGAATTTTTTGCTTCAAACATACAAAAGTAATTTTTTTTTGTTGAAAAAAGTTTTTGAAAAAAATATCCTGACAACTTGTATAAAAATAGCATGATAATATACGAACCACATACTTGATAACTTACGCACCACGGTAACTCTGTCCAATGAGGGGAACAAGTTGTTGAAAAACATACTCCTAATAACTTATGTGAAAAATAACACCGTAATGTATGAACTACATACCCCATAATGTACGTATAACCATTGTGGTAACTTCGACCAAGGGGGGAAAAGGTTATTGGAAAACGAAATATACCCCCGGTAATTTATGTGAAAATAACACGGTAATAAATGAACCACATACCCGATAACTTACTTACAAACACCGTGGTAAATTTGACCAAAGGGAAAATTATTAAAAGCCAATACCCAAATTTGACTAAAGGGAAAATTATTAAAAAAACAATACCCTTGGTAACATATGTGAAAATAGCACGGTAAAATATGAACACATATCTGATAACTTATGTATGATACCGCCTTAAATTTTACCAGGGGAGAAAAAAGTTGTTAAAAATATACCCCTCAGTAATTTCTATGTAAATAGCATGGTAACATACGACCCACATAGTTGATAACTTACGCGAAAACACTGTGGTAATATACATCTGAAAGAAGGGTATGGGATGATCATTTCTGTGGACCGGTGTGAAACGTGCAAAAAAATGATAGAACTAGGGTGCATAGTCTTAAACCCGGAAAGTGAGGCTGCCGTTTTGGATTTTTTAGTTAATGATTGTTTTTTTTGTGCAATCTCATTTCAAGAAGATTCAACTAGGATGTAAGTTTATTAGAATCAGCAAAGGGAGCTAGCCTAGGTGGTTGTTGTGGTTACATTCAGTATGGGCGGTTGTGGGTTCGATCCCCTTGTTAGGCCTTTTTTTTAACTGCTGATTTTGCGTGTGCAGCAGCCCAGAAAACCGGGGAGAGCCCTCAACCTCATGTGCAGAGAAAAAATAAATCGGATCGAAGGAGGGGGGGTTCTTTCGGGACGTGGTGGATCGAAAAGAAGGGGTGATGTGGTACTTTTTGCAATCTGCCACATGGTTGACAGTTATCATAGTCCTTATATATAACTTTGACATTTTTTGAAGTTTTTTGTTTTTTAATTCGTTTGAAAATCCTTTTTTTTCACTTCTCACATGACAGTTTAATTATAGAGAAATGATTGGTTTCCGCCGGCAGATCCAATGTGAGACGTTCGTCAGCTCCTTCTTGTGACACGTGTCTTCCATGGGTCATCTAGTACTATTTCTAGTGATTCCGTGAGACGTGTGTGTGCGTGTGTCGAAGAGTTTTCCGCAACATCATTTGTGTTGCAAAATTTCTTCCGCAACAACTTCCATGTTGCAAAAAAATGGAAACTAAAAAAAATCCACAACATCACCAGCAGAAGTTGCCCGTGTCCAACCATGCAGCCACATGCCGACAAATTTCTGCAGCAATGACAGAGTTACAAAACGGCGACAACAATGATGGCGGTGCTGCCACGACATCATCTTTCATTGCAAACAAAAATCCGCAACAACATTCATGTTACAGAAGTCCTTCCGCAACATCATCTATGTTGCAAAAAGGTGATGCCGAAAAAAATCTGCAACACAATCTTTGTTCGCTCTTACGACATGTGTCCCACGTGACATGTGCCCCTGACTCCTCATTACTCCCCTCAAATTTTTCTGCAACAACACTAATGTTGCAGAAGTTCTTCCCGTAACATAAACTATGTTGCCAAAAAGTGAAGACACATTTTTTGCAGCAAACCTCCGTTGTAGAAAAAATTCTACAATAAGACCTCAGTTGCAGTTCAATATGTTTCCATCGACAGGGTAATTTTGCTTCCATGTTGATTAAAACTTGCTTCAACCTAACCAAAAAAAGTGTCCAATAAACTGCATGATTTTTTTTTGCGATTCAGTAAACTGCATGTTATGAGCATCACAATATTTGCTTCAATCAACTATTGTTTGTTTCCATAAAACAAATTCACTCTAGAGATCACATGTTTGGCTCCAACGAAAAAGGAATTTTATTTCCAACAATCTGAAATTTTGCTTCCAAATAATGCCATTTTGTTTAATGCAACAAGCCAACTACAATAGAATATGGTACTAGAATTCAACGGCTACAATGCCAGAACCAAACACTATGTGTCCCAAAGCCGAGTAGCCGTACAAAATTGGTCACGATGCATACTGTTAACAAGATAGTAGGGATGTCAACGAGCAATGAGAATGGTAATGTTGAGAAACATCAGGGATCGATGCTTGGCTGAGGGATCGATGCTTTAGGTGCCTCTCCAGAGGTCATCGAGCCTGCTTCTGCAGAGACCCAATCCGCTGCATGGACCGCCTCCAATTGTGCCGCGCCACTCGCTTCCGGCTTGTAGAGCTCCGCTCAGGAATAGAGATTATCTTTTAATATGCTTGCATACGAAAGTCAAGGAATCCAACGTAAATACATTCTAGAGCTCACTATTGGGTTCTACACTATTTGCTCTCAAGCAGCTCTCTATCCAGCAAGGCGTGTATACACAGGACGATTGTATCCAATCATCACCATCTACGGGTAAGCACCCCAAATCCTCAACCTTGGAGTTCTTAAGATAGTAGGCCACTACTCTTGTATCTGATATGTGCAAAAAGATAATCTCCTTGTAAGGATAAATCCAAGTATCCTCGAAATGTATTTATGGAACTTTTTCTGAACACTAACTTCAGTGGCAGAAGCAGTAGTGGCATCATTGTTGTCTGAATCCCATTCCAGCGATTACATTTTTGGTTCCAACAATAAAGGAATCATTTAGCGGCACCCTGCTGAAAAGGCTATAGCGGGCTATAGCGGAGTTATAGTTGACTATTTAAAACTATGCTTCTACCTCGGCTACCAACAAGGAAATATAGGGCCAATGCTGGGTGGGCAGTGGGTAGTGGGTTAGAGTTCGTTCCGGCTTCTCGCTCCGATTTGTTTGGTGATTCTATTCTACCCCTCCCGTTTCGCCCAGCCCACTCCCGCGAGCGGGGGGGCGATCTCACGCGCCGCCGCCTCCAACCCCTCCCCGTCCCCTCCCCGGGCCCTCCCCCCTTCGGTGCGGTGTGGTGCTGGCACGGGACAGTGCCCTCACGCGGATGCGCGCAGCCATGCAGGGCGGCACGGCGCGGCGCGGATGCGGCCGGGGCGGCCGGATGGCGGCTCTCTGGCGTGGAGGCGCGGGTGGCTGCAAATCCGCGGCCAGGCGGGGCGTGCCGGCGCGGCGCGGCCGTGGTGAGCTTCTCGGTCCAGATCTGGATCGGGGGCTCCTCCGGCCTGCTGCATGTGGGCGGCGCGTCCTGTCGGCGGCGGCTGGATCCCGGGGCAGCGGCCCTGGAAGGTGGCGGCTGGTGAAGCTCAGGCTTCCCGCGGCGGCATGGCGTGGTGCAGTCCATATCCAAGGCGGATCTGCATCGGCTCAGATCAGAGACGGTGATGAGTGTGCGGGATCCATCCCGGAGGCTCTCGCGGTTTGGCGAGGTGGGGTGGGAGCCCTCCTCCCAGGCTCCAGTGGTGGCGCATTCAGGCAGTGGCTGGTGCGCCAGGGCTCCTACGATGGCACTGCTGTTGTGGTTGGTCGCCGGATCTAGGCGGCTAGATCTGGGGCTTTGAAGGCGGTCGAGACAGTGCACAGGTTGTCGGGTGGATTTCTTGGAACGGATCCGGGTGAAAACTTGGTCTTCGGTCATTGGCCGGAGCCGGTGATGACGATGCTCTTATCATCGTTTCCTTCATGAAGGCATCATCGAGGTGAAGTTCCCAACCCCACCCAATACCTCCGGGGGAAACCCTAGATCAGTTGATCGGATGACGGCGACATTCATGTGTCGTTACCCCCTTGGGGGCGGCATTCTTGGAGATGCACTCGGGCTCGAGGGACCAGCGGATGGCATCTGCAGTGGAGCGGTGTTTCTTTCTACATATTCATGGCGGCGGTTCTCGACGGCATGGAGCAGTGGAGGCTTGGCGTCAGATGTGTAGCGTGGGACATGCGCAGGAGGTCGACGTTGTCTGGCGTCGTGGTGGCGTCGATGGCAGAGTGGCCTGACAAGGTCGATGCGTCAGTACATGCTTTGAGGATGGATCGAGGGAAGACGGAGGTGACGGCCCTTTGCAGCGTGTGCGTGTGGTACTCACTGAGAGTGCGCCGGACCGGAGTGTTACCCAGTCCCGCCTATGTGGCTTGGATGGGGCATCCGGCGTTAGATGTTAGGTTTTCGTGCGATGTCTGTTTGGTATTTGGCCCGGACATTCGGCACACCTTCATCAAGGGGATAGGAGTAGCGACAGGTGTCGTCTAGATGGTGGCCTCGAGCTTACTGTTGTATTACGTTGTAAGGTCTTTGTGAATAATAAATAATATGACCGCATGCATCACCCAGATGCAGAGGCCGGGGGTGATTCCTCCTTTTTTTTAAAAAAAACTCGTACGTGCTGTCAGCCAGCGCATAATCAACTCCCTGGTTTGCATGGTAGATAAGTCCACCTACCCAGTGAAAGGCAACAAAGTGCCAGGCTCAATCAACTAGAGAATTGCTTCCGACGATGTAGTTGTTTGTTTATAAAAAAAGAAAAGAAAAATCACTCTAGCGATTACATTTTTGGGTCCAACAATAAAGGAATTGTATTTCCCCTACTAGAATCTGAGATTTCGCCTAGTTCTAAGTATCAGCGAGTTTATTTTATCGGGAGCTCGGCAATGCAGCATGTTTGTCGAGTACACAGTTAACTGAACTCGGTAGTGCAATGAAACTCGGCCCAGTGCCCTTAAAAGGAGACTCGGCGACAAGAAGAAACTCTGCAACGCGGCATGTTCGACGAGTTTCGTAGGACAGAAACTTGGCAGTGTCCTGTCAGTGGGCCCCACCAACGGCCAGGCGACGAAGACCCGACGGCAGTCTATATTGCCAGTTTACCAACGATAACTCTTCAATCTTTCTGTCTTTTTCTTTTCTATTACAAAATTCCAGGGGGTCACGTCGATGCCGAGCTCCCGCACATAAAAACTCAGCAAAGATCTGATAGACGGGCCCACGGGAAATGTGGGAACGACTGACGATTGGGCTTCCTATGTTGAGTTTCGACACTCGACAAAGGGCCGACCCTTCATCTACCCGGCGTATATAAATGCAGGAGTGGGTTGCAGGCTCGACAATGCCAAAAACCCTCGCCGGAACCAATGTCCCTCCTCTGCTATGCTGCCTCCTCTCCTCCTCCCCCCCACCCCCTCCTGTCGCCGCACCACCACCGGTACCGTCATCGCAGACGTCCACCCCCCCCCCCCCCCCCCCTCCATGTCGCACCGGCACTGGCGTCCGCATTGTCAAGGAGGAGCGCACGAGTTGAGCTTCCTCATCACCTTTTCCCTGTTTTTTTTTCTTTTGATAAAATTCATACATGCTTATTTGTTAAAATGGTAGTTAGTAGAAAATTGTTAAAATGCTAGTTACTATTAGAAAATTGTTTATTTGTTAAAATGCGTGCATGTTTATTTGTTGGAATAAGTTAGATATGATGCATGCACGATGTTTATTTGTTAGCAATATTGATAAACAAATAAGGTTGTAGCAAATGCTAGTTATATATAATGTGTTAATCATTAGATGGTTAGCTAGATATTTGCAACTAGTAATTAGTGTAAAAAATCCAGCACATCCATGGCCTAAAATGGGACATGGAATGTCGACTCCTCCAGCGACAACGACACCCGCAGTCCCGCTATAAGCAAGGATTTTGGTGTGTCGACGCTGCCTTTCAACCCCTACACTTCCGACAACCTTGACTTTGTCGAGGACAAGGAAGGTCCGAAGGAATCCCCAGAGACCGATTCAGAGTTGAAGTATCCCGAGGAGGAGGAGGACAACATCGAGAAGAAGAAGAAGAAGAAGAAGAAGAAGAAGAAGAAGAAGAGCATCTTCCTAGTCTTAATTTGAGGGTCCGACTTGTGGAATAATTTGAACATTGCTATTTGGTTGTAGTATAACATAGTTATTATTTATATATCGATGCCTACAACCTACATGCAATGGTTTCTATATGTATATGTTAGCTAGCACTTTTGAAGAAAAGTTATGAGTAGACGTTGTGGGGCTCTTCGAAGAATCGAGTAGTGAGTGCAAAAGATATAACAAAAACATCAACACTCAATAGTAATATATCAAACCACTTAAGATTTAGTGGTGTGATAAACAGATCACATGTCCAAATGAATGAAACTTTTCTTCCAATGCAAATAAATGACATCTTGTTTCATACAACAAGCCAATTACAATAGAATATGGTAGAACTCCACGGCCACGATGTCAGAACCAAAGACTATGTGTTCCCGAAAGTCATACAACATTGGTTGCGATGCATATTGTTGACAAGGTAGTAGCGGTGTCAGCGAACAATGAGAATGGTGAAGTTGAGGAGAATCAGGGATCGATGCTTTTTTTTTTAATGTTGGTAGTAGTTCTACCAAATTCATTGATCAGAGGAAAGGAGGTTGGTCCAGTTTATGAGGGAAACCGGACCCGAAAACCATGCAACAGCGCCTTTCGGCAAACAACAACACACACATCCTCACGAGCCACGAGTCCCTTTGACCAGATCCACCTCTATGACGATGCTCCCTGTTAGATTGTATAGTTCCCGTATATGTGTATGTATGATGTAACGTTGTACCCCTTCATTATATATATGTGATAGACCATCCCTAGAGGGTTGTGCCGATTCCCCCAAACCTATTGTCTTACATGGTATCACGCTAGGTTACAATCGCTTCCGCTCAAACCCTAATACCTGCACCGCCGCCGCCGCCGTCTTCACTGCCGCGCTCCCGATCGAGCCGCCGCCATGTCGAGCGCCGCTACGTCTGGTTCCACCACCGCGGGGTTCCTGCCGGCCTCCCTCGCGACGCTGCTATCTCTCCCGTTGGACGTCGCCGCTGTGCCGGCCCCGCTCGGGACCCGGAGTGTCGGCTCCTTCTTCTCGACTCTGCCGGCGACCTCGTCGTTCGGGCGCGAGCTCGCGGTGCACACCGCGGCTACGTCGTCCGTCTCCTCTCCTGCGGGTGCTATCCCGTCGGTATCACCGGTGGCGCCTGAGTCCGCCTTGATAGCGGGCCTTGCGGCGTCGGCCCCGGCCGCGGCGCTGTCTGCCCCTTCGCCGTCTTCGGTACCCCCGACTGCCTCCATGGTGCTCGCGCCCCAGGCAGCCTCCTCGACGGGATCGTCACCGCCGCCGCCGTTTCACTTCGGCCACCTCATCACCATCAAGCTGTCCGCCGACAACTACATCTTCTGGCGCGCGCAGGTTCTCCCGCTCTTGGGGAGCCACTATCTGCTCGGCTACGTCGACGGCTCTCTTCCCTGTCCCCCCGCATTGGTGGACAGCGTGCACGGTCCGGTCTACAATCCGGCCCACCGCGTCTGGACGGGGCAGGACCAGGCGAACCTCTCCTCCATCCAGGGGTCACTCTCTCCGGCTATCGCTGGGCTTGTTGTCTTCGCAAAGACGTCTCATGAGGCCTGGACCATCCTTGAGCGCTCATTTGCGGCGCAGTCTCAGGCCCGTGTCTCTGCGCTCCGTCGTCAGCTTGGCGAGTGCGAGAAGCTTGACTCCACGACCACAGAGTTCTACAACAAGGTCAAGGGCCTTGCTGACACGTTGGCCTCCATTGGACAGCCGCTCACCGACTCCGAGTTCAACTCCTTCATCGTCAACGGGCTCGACGAGGAGTATGATGCTTTGGTTGAGATCATCAACGAGCGGGGGAACTCGACTCCCATGATGGCACATGAGGTCTACTCCCGTCTTCTCCTCACCGAGCAGCGCGTCGAGGCGCGCCGCTCCAAGTCCAGTCACGGCTCCCTCTTCGCGAACGCCGCCACTAAGGGTGGCCGCAGCTCGTCCAAGGGGCCTTCCCCGGCTTCGTCATCATCGGCTCCCCGCGCGTCTGCAACCTTACCAGGGGTCGGTGGTCGCCGCGTGTGTCAGTTGTGTGGCATTGAGGGGCACTGGTCCTCCAAGTGTCACAAACGCTTTCAGCGGAGCTTCCTGGGTCTTGGCAATGACGGCAAGGATACATGCAACTTTGCCCGTCAGGTTGCCATGGCTGATCGTCCGGCGGCACCGCAGAAGCAACAAGGACACACTCAGTCCTACTCCATCGATCCCCACTGGTACATGGACTCTGGGGCGACGGAGCACCTGACGAGCGAGATGGGGAAGCTTCACACTCGTGAACCCTATCACGGCTCCGACAAGATCCACACCGCCAATGGAGCAGGTATGCACATCTCTCATATTGGTCAAGCATCTCTTCTCACTAGACATGCCAATAGGAGTCTTCAGCTTCGCAATGTTCTTCGAGTTCCATCTGTGACACGTAATCTTCTTTCAGTTCCTAAACTCACACGTGATAATAATGTGCTTTGTGAATTTCATCCTTTTGATCTTTTTATTAAGGATCGGGGCACGAGGGACATTCTTCTTAGTGGGCGGCTGTGCCAGGGCCTCTACCGTCTGGAGCATCCTGGCGTCGCCCGTGTTTTCAGTGGAGTTAGGGTCTCTCCGTCACAGTGGCATGCTCATCTTGGTCACCCGGCCACACCTATTGTTCGTCATGTTTTGCGTCGTCATGAGCTTCCTAGCTTGTCTAGTAATAAAGATGTAGCAGTGTGTGATGCTTGTCAGCAGGGGAAGAGTCATCAACTTCCTTTTTCGGAGTCCAGTCGTGAGGTGAAACATCCTTTAGAACTTGTGTTTTCAGATGTATGGGGTCCTACTCGGACTTCTTTCAGTGGTCACAATTATTATGTCAGTTTCGTTGATGCTTATAGTTGCTTTACCTGGCTTTATCTTATTAAACGTAAATCTGATGTGTTTGACATTTTTGTTCAGTTCCAAAAACATGTTGAACGCCTTCTCAAGCACAAAATTGTTCATGTCCAATCGGACTGGGGGGGCGAGTATCGCAACCTCAACTCCTTCTTTCAGTCGCTTGGGATCGCTCATCGTTTAGCATGTCCACATACACATCAGCAGAATGGTTCAGTAGAACGTAAGCATTGTCACATTGTTGAAGCTGGTCTTACTCTTTTGGCCCATGCATCTGTTCCGTTTCAGTTTTGGAGTGATGCTTTCACCACTGCATGCTTTCTCATAAACCGTACTCCCACTCGTGTTTTGAACATGAAGACTCCCGTTGAGGTTCTTCTTCATGAACAACCTGATTATACCTTTTTCAAGGTTTTTGGGTGTGCTTGCTGGCCGCATCTTCGTCCATATAACAAACGCAAGCTTGAGTTTAGTTCCAAGAAGTGTGTCTTCCTTGGCTATAGCTTTCTTCATAAAGGTTACAAATGTCTTCATGTTCCCACAAATCGTGTCTATATATCGCGGGACGTCGTGTTTGATGAGCATGTTTTTCCCTTTGCCAAACTTCCTGTGTCCACTGCTGAACCACCATCTATGCATTCATCCTCTGTTGCCTCTGACCAATTTGATGATGTTGCATATTCTCCTATATTGTTGCCTAATCATGGTGCAGGCACTAGACGTGGGGCTCGTTCGGAAATTTTGGAGGCGCCATTGCCTCCCTCGTTGGTCTCATCAGCGGCTCCCGACGATCAAGGTGTGCCCCTGCATGGCCTCGGTCCTCGTTCCCATGCACGTTCGACCGATCACCCAGCGACGCGGTGCGTCTCGGCGCCCCAGGTCTCTGGGCCGGCGCCTCTGGTCTCTGGGCTGCCTGCGTCGGCGCCGCTGGCTCCTGGGTCGTCCGCCTCACCGTCGCTCGTCTCGGCGCCTCTGGCCGTTGGGCCAGCCTCGTCACCTCGGCCTGCCACGCCAGTCTCGCCTGGGCCGAGCTCACCCGGCTCCGGCGCCCTCTCGCCTGTGCTGACTGAGGCATCTCCGTCGCTGGCCGGGGCGTCTCCATTGTCGTCACCCTCGCCGTCGTTGCTCAGTCCAGTATTGACTGAGCCCTCTCAGGCTCCTGTGGCTCCCGCGGCTCCTCAACGACCACATACGCAGAGTCGCAGTGGTGTCTTTCAGCCCAAACAGCGCCATGATGGTACTGTTGCTTGGTTGGCTGCATGTCTGGCTGCTGCTCGTGCGGATCCGGCCTCTGAGCCTCGTACGTATCAAGCTGCTCTGAGTATACCTCATTGGAGAGAGGCCATGGAGCAGGAGTACCATGCTCTACTCCGTAACAAGACATTGACTCTTGTTCCGCCACCACCCCGTGTTAATGTCATTGACTCTAAATGGGTTTTCAAAATGAAGAAGCATTCTGATGGGTCTATTGAGCACTACAAGGCGCGGCTGGTTGCCCGCGGCTTTCGGCAGCGTTATGGTCTTGACTATGAAGACACTTTCAGTCCAGTGGTTAAACCTACTACTATCAGGCTTCTTCTCTCTCTTGCAGTTACTCGGGGTTGGTCTCTTCGTCAGCTTGATGTGCGGAATGATTTCCTTCATGGTGTACTGGAGGAGGAGGTCTATATGCGGCAGCCACCTGGTTTCTCTTATCCTGATCGTCCTGATTATTTGTGTCGGCTCTCCAAAGCACTCTATGGTCTGAAGCAGGCTCCTCGTGCTTGGCATGCTCGTCTTGCGACAGCTCTTCGTGCTCATGGTTTTGCATCATCGGCTGCTGACTCTTCATTATTTCTCCTACAAAGACCCGAAGTTACTATGTATCTGCTGGTCTACGTGGCTGATATTATACTTGTCAGTTCCTCTCTAGTGCCTGTTGCTGCTCTTGTTCGGTCTCTTGGTGCTGGTTTTGCAGTCAAAGACCTTGGGAAGCTTCACTACTTCCTTGGCGTGGAAGTTGCTTCCGATTCTGATGGTCTTGTTATGATGCAGAAGAAGTACGCTTTGGATTTGTTGCAGCGGGCTGGGATGCTTAAGTCCAAATCGACTACTACACCTATGTCTACCACTGATAGGATCACTGCTGTAGATGGTGAGCTTTTGACTTCTGCTGATGCGACACAGTATAGGAGTATTGTTGGTGGGCTTCAGTACTTGACGATCACACATCCGGATATTTCCTTTGCTATCAACAGAGTATGTCAGTATCTTCAGGCACCTCGGGACACTCATTGGTCTGCGGTTAAGCGCATTTTACGCTATATTCGCTTCACCTTGTCCTATGGTTTGCACATTCGACCGAACTCCTCTGGGGTCATCTCGGCTTATTCTGATGCGGACTGGGCTGGCGGTCCGGATGACAGGCGATCCATGGGGGGCTATGCTGTGTTCTTTGGTTCTACCTTGATCGCCTGGAGTGCTCGGAAACAAGCTACTGTTTCGCGTAGCAGTACTGAAGCTGAGTATAAGGCTGTGGCTAATGCAACTGCAGAAATTATCTGGATACAGTCTTTGCTTCAGGAATTGGGTATATCTCAATCACAGTGTCCTATTCTTTGGTGTGACAACATCGGTGCTACATACTTGTCTGCTAATCCGGTATTTCATGCCCGAACGAAACACATTGAAGTTGACTATCATTTTGTACGGGAACGTGTATCTCAGAAGCAACTACAGATCAAGTTCATCTCTTCCAAGAATCAACTTGCAGACATCTTCACCAAGCCATTGCCTCTACCACAGTTTGAGACTTGTCGGCGCAATCTTACCCTTCTAGATTCTTTAGGAAGTGGCTAAGATTGAGGGAGGGTGTTAGATTGTATAGTTCCCGTATATGTGTATGTATGATGTAACATTGTACCCCTTCATTATATATATGTGATAGGCCACCCCTAGGGGGTTGTGCCGATTCTCCCAAACCTATTATCTTACACTCCCAAGAGAGAACGCGACGCCGAATAACGCCGCCATCGTCCGATCTAACTAAATCAAGCTTTTGATGCCTCTATAGAGGTCATCGAGCCTGCTCCTGTAGAGATCCAATCCAGTGCATGGGCCGACTCCAATTATGGCACACCGCACGCTTCCAGCGTGTAAAGCCCCGCCGGGAAGAGAGATTATCTTTTAATATGCTTGCATATAAAAAATAAAGGAGTCCAATGTAAATGGATGTAAATAGATTTTTTTTTGATAAATGACATTTCATTGAATTGATATATCGAGGTGATGTAATCGCATCGAAAGAAAGCTCGGCCTCTACATAGCTTGATGCACATAGCTAGTACGTTAAAATGACCCCTCTGTTTAGAAACCATAGAAATATATTCACTCTTAGAGAAAATTTAAGCTTCACGATGAACCATTGCATTATACATGAATTTGACTGAAAACTTGCTATTCTGATGCGATTTCCATCAAAAAATGTCTGGTTCACCTGACAACTAAATAGCCTCAAGACGTATGGATGTAAATAGATGGCTGGTTGCAAGCAATAAGTGCTAGAGCTTAGTATTGTCTTCTAAACTAGTACTTGCTAACAAGCAATTATCCATCCAGCAAGGCGTGTATACAACAGACGACTTTATCCAATCATCACCATCTAAGGGTAAACATCCGAGATCCTTAACCTTGGAGCTACTAAGATGGTAGGCCATTATTCTTGTGTGCGACATTCGCAAAAAGATAATCTCCTTGTAAGGATGAAATCCGAGTATCGTAGAAATATAACCAGGGAAGTTTTCCTTAACACTAACTTCAGTGGCAGTAGCAGTGGTGGCATCATCATTGTCTGAATCCCATTCCGGTTTCTCTTTGTCTACTGCTTCATCATTGTTATCCCTCACACCCTGTACGAACCAAGAGCCATAACCGTGCTCCCAAGGAAAATTTTCTAGCAACGGCTTGAGGTCCATCTCATGCTTCAACATCCACTCAGTGTGATCAATTGATTCATTGAGGAACCAAATCTGAAGCTTGCACCAATCACCGTGGAGGAACCCATAGTAAACGCCCTTCTCTGATTTTCCCAGATGAGGCAAAATATCCCCACGTGCTTCATTTATCATCGGGGGGAGTTCAATTACTCGGTACTTATTATCCTCTAAATCTAACCTGCACAAATAAATAAATTCGTTATTACTGTACAACAGTAGCTAGCTAGCCACCATGGCAGGGGCGGAGCCAGGCTGGCCGCGTGCCCCGGGCCGCCTTCAAGCATTTCTCCTGGATTTGGGCCTCACGTATTAGGTAGCAGTACATTTATCAAAGGAGTTGGGCCTCACGCCCCGGGCCCAGGCCCTGGGGGCCTGGGGCCTGTCTCCGCCCCTGCACCATGGTACTAGCGACCTTTGCTAAAAAAAAATTAGGGAAACAAAACATATATACTCCCTCAGGTCCTTTTAACTTTGCGTAATAGATTTATGTCAAGTCAAATATTGCAAAGTTTGACCAAATTTATTATATTAAAAAACACGAACATCTACAATATCAAATATGTATATATATATATATATATATATATATATATATATATATATATACTATCAAACTATATTTTTCAACGAATCTAACAATATTGATTTAACATTGTGAGTGTTAATATTATTTTTTATAAGTTTGGTCAAAGTAGAAATATTTTGACTTCGAACAAAACTTATATGCGGACTAAAAAGGACAGGAGAAAATACCTGATAACAAAAAATATGTTGTACACATAGAGCCGGCCCCGCCAATACACGGCATCATGAGAGAGCACATCTTTCATGAGCGGTAGTAGCTTGGGGTCGATGGACCGTGGAGCCATCCTTCTCTGATAAAAGATCTTTCCTCCCACCGCCAGGTCTTTGACGAGAATGCGCTCATAGTGTAAGGCGATGGAGGCCACTCTGAGTTTGGGTTCGCGGGTACCAATTCAGCTTCGTTCTCGTATCGGTTCCCATACCTGCGCTTAACACACTGCATGAAGAACACCTCAAAATGTGGCGAGACCATAGGATCGTACGCGAGGAAGTCGTATTTGATGAAGCCTTTGGTCGGGGTCCGATCGGGGTGACGCGGTAGACTAGCCCACTGTTGCGTGGCCGGATTGGCCACGCCTCCCCAGAGGAGGAGGAGGCCGTTGCAGTGACCCGTCATGTGGGACCAGTCATTGTGGACGTCGTCGAGGTAGCCGAGGTTACCCTGGATCTTGCCCACGACGGAGGGGCGCGAGAGGAACGTTGGCAGGAAGTGCGCGCCGTCAACGAAGCGGCAGACGACGAAGATGCCGGCCAGGGAGAGCGGCAGGAGGTCCTTGCGTAGCAGGCCGTGGGCGTCGACGGCGGCGCACCACTCCTTGCAGACGGAGCGGCAGGCGGCGAGGCTGCACGGCATCAGGCGCCGGAGGACGTCCGCGAGCACGTCGCCGGGTAGCAGACCCGCCGGATCCATGACAGGTAGGTAGGGGTCTCGATAGTCGATGCTTTGCTTCTACCTCGGCTACCAACAAGGAAAGATATACATAGCCAGGGCCCAAGGCCAATGGTAGGTTAGAGTTTGTTCCAGTTTCACACCCCGATTTGTTCAAGTCCGAGTCCGACCCCGTGAAAGCCACCAAAGTGCCAATGCTCTCCAACCAAAGGTAGCAGCAGAACTATTCCAGATTTGCCAAATGCAGGCTCATCCCGTCCGACCCCGTGATTTGGTCTTGACGATCGCGTCATTCCGGACGGCGAAGAAGCTGAGGAAACCAATCCAGGATCCGGGCCACTCTGAACAAAAACTCTTCTTCAGCCGGCGACCTCCCCATTGCAAGACCGTAGGGCGTTGGATCACGTATTGGATTTGGCCATGGACTGAGGAATCAAATCGGAGTACGGACTGGTTTTGGGGAAAGCACTGGAGATCGGACAGCTTTGATTCGATCTGGAAAGGACCACGTCTGGTTTTGTTGTACTACTACTGTAATTGTTTGCTGCCACCTCTGGATCCCGTCAAAAAAAATTTATTTCCACTTCTGGATAATTTTTCTTCCATGTTGATTCAAATTTGCTTTGACCTACCCGTACAAAAGTGTCCAGTGAACTGCATATTATAATTATGAGCATGAAAATGTTGCTGGCGTTCCTTGGAAGGCCAACCGTTGCGAACTCCGCCATCGCCGTTGCACGGATTTCAATGCGAAGGCATGGCTGAAGGCGTTCAATGTCTGTTTGCCAATGGGCTAGAGGGGTTCTGTGAACATTATATATATATATATATATATATATATATATATATATATATATAGTGTTACTATTCATCATCCAGGGTGTAGAATAAGTTATTCTTCACCCGACATAATTTTACGATCATTTCATAATTAAATTACGTTTATATTTCAAATAGTTACATTCATATTGATTCACTATGTAAAATTTGGCATAAGAAAATAAAAATATAGGTCATAAAATAAGAAAATTTTCAGTTTATGTGTATTTTACACTATGTTTTTATGTTTGTAATTTTACATAACATAAAATATTTTTTATGACGATTATATATTTTCTTACGGTTTCTTTTTACGTTAGAAATAAGACAAAACTTACGGAACGTAAAATTACGGTGCATTTATGGCAAAATAGAGGGGGTGAAGAATAACTATTCCTCACCCAGGGTGACGAATAGTCAATCCCTAATATATGGCATCTGTTGTAGCTTTTTGTTTGTTAATTTGTCCAAAAATCCTGATTTTTTTTACTTTTCACATGTCATTTTTTATTATAAGAGTGTGGCATTTTTTTAAGAGGATGACATTTTTATTATGAGAGGATGATAGTTTTATTTATAAAATCATGGCATTTTTATTATTGTGAGGATGACATTTTTATTTATAAAATCATGGAATTTTTATTATTGTGAGGATGGCATTTTTATTATTTAAGAGGATGACATTTTTTTAGAGTTGGCATTTCTTTACTGCTTTTTTGCAAAAAAGTTGGGTGCCGACTAGGAAAATGGCAACTTTTGTGGCATTTTTTCTATTTTCTATTCATAGCACTTCCGGGAAGAAAAACTATTTTGTCGATCTTTGGGCCAATTGGGGTCGCCATGATCCTCCCCGCTGAGGAACGGGGGAAGTTCGCTCAAGGCTCCCTCCCAGGTGACGTTCCCCGACTATTGGGGTCCGAGCATCACAATATTACTTCAATCAACTAGCAAATTGCTTCCAACTATGTAGTTGTTTGTTTCCATAACACAAATTCACTCCATCGATTACATGTTTGGTTCCAACAAAAAAAGGAATTTATTCCCGAATAAATGAAACTTTGTTTCTAGATAAATGCCATCTTGTTACATGCAACAAGCCAATTACAATAGAATATGGTAGAACTCCATGAGCACGATGCCAGAACCAAACACTATGTGTTCTAGCCATACAACATTGGTCGCGATGCAAACTATTGACAAGATAGTAGCAGCGTCGGTGATCAATGAGAATGGTGATGATCAGGAGCATCAGGGATCGATTCCTTCGGTACCTATCTAGAGGCCATCGAGCCGCTTCTGCAGAGACACGATCTGGTGCATGGGCTGCCTCCAATTGTGCCACATTGCGCGCTTTTCGGGCGTGTAAAGCCCCGCACAGAAACATAGATTATCTTCTAGTATGCTTGCGTATGGAAAGTCAAAGAAGTCCAACTTATCATGACGACAATTCAACATAAACAAAGAGCTTGCTACAAGCAATAAGTGTTATAACCCCGTATTGGCTTCTAAACTATATTTGCTATCAAGCAACTCTCCATCCAGCAAGGCGTGTATACAACAGACGGCTTCATCCAATCATCACCATCTAAGGGTAAACATCCTGGATCCTCAACCTTGGAGGTACTAAGATAGTAGGCCACTACTCTTGTGTGTGACATGTGCAGAGATATAATCTCCTTGTAATAGTGAAATCCAAGTATCCTAGAAATATAATTATGGAACTTGGAACTTTTCCTGAACACTAACTTCAGCAGCAGTAGCAGTGGTGGCATCACCGTTGTCTAAATCCCACTCCGATTTCTCTTTTTTTTTTTGCAAGAACCTTGTTGGAGGGTGGGGTTTTTTTGCAATTCATATAGAACAAGATAATTGGTCCAGTTAATGCGGGAAACTGGAAGGATGATGAAACCATGCCTAGGTATGTCCTTCTACCATATTATATGGTTTGGTTTTGCTCTAATAAATCTTGCAGCTATCAAGGGAAAAAAAACTATTTTTGCAAAAAGGAAAGTCACTTTGGAACACAGGTGTCAGTGAGCACTTTATTTTGAATAGTTTGAAGTTTTAGAAAATGTTTAAAGAATTTCGACATGATAATATGGATGTATAGTACAGAGGTGCAAAGTTTGATGGTGATGCGTGTTTTTTTAGCGGTGAACCTCGTGTGTACTGTTTACCTTCTAAATTCACAACTATTTTTCATTTTTATGTGGCTCACGTGTCAACTTATTTATTTTTTTGCACGTGTCACTGTTCACCTTTCTAAGGTCATGAATTTGTCATTTAACCTAATCTTTTTTTTTTGCGGGTTCATTTAACCTAATCTGATGAACAGAGAGATGAATTTTTACTCTTCCATCAATGACTCCGTGGCCCAATGGATAAGGCGCTGGTCTACGAAACCAGAGATTCTGGGTTCGATCCCCAGCGGAGTCGATTTTTTTTGTCAGAAATGTTATCACCAGAAAGTCATTCATCTAATTGACCGTCCTTAATATCATTCGTCGAGGACTCCGTGGCCCAATGGATAAGGCGCTGGTCTACGAAACCAGAGATTCTGGGTTCGATCCCCAGCGGAGTCGATTTTTTTTGTCAGAAATGTTATCACCAGAAAGTCATTCATCTAATTGACCGTCCTTAATATCATTCGTCGAGGACTCCGTGGCCCAATGGATAAGGCGCTGGTCTACGAAACCAGAGATTCTGGGTTCGATCCCCAGCGGAGTCGATTTTTTTTTTGCCCTTATAGTTTTCAGGTTTTGAACTTTGAAAAGGCTACACTGATATCCTACCGTGGCAGAGCCGAAAAAATAACTTTTTTACAGGAAAATAGCAGATGTTCTGATTATGCATTAGCATACAGGGAAGGTATAGAGTAATCAGACGAAAAATAATCAATGAATCCTATAGGACAACAGAAGCTTTTGCTAACTTGAAGATCAACAACCCCAAGTTCAGAATTCACATCTAACGGGATGAAAGCACAGGCATCATTCACACAGTTCTTCGGTCATAGTGCATACTACTACAGGCATCATTCACACAGTTCTTCGGTCAAAGTGCATACTACTACAGGCAAATAATAAAGGCAGTAAAAGGAAGTTCAGCTAATAGTTCAGCTAATATCAGCGTTGAGTCTCGCAACAAAACACATCTATCATGTCTGGTCCATCCATAGCTTGGCTCACTTGCGTGCTTCAGCCTTCCTCTCCTCTTTCGCTGCAAGCAGTGAGGCACAAGGTTAGAAATCAAGCAAGTGTAGAAAATAGCAGATGCAGGTAAATGTTTTGATTCTAACATAACAGGTTTGTTCAGGCTTTCAGTTTTGTACGTGTCGACTAAATACATGCCGAAGCAAAGCTAAAACAATGTTACTAGCAGCGGCAAAAGAGGGTGTACCAGCTTTTTCCTCTTCGCGCTTCTTTGCAGCTTCCTCCCTCTGCCGCCGGATCAAGGTAAGGCGATCTGCATTTGCGAAAAAGATGGGTAAAGATCACGATTGTTTGCCCATAGTCAAAGGAACAATGCTCTGATGCTACTAAACAAAGATGCAACCACAGTAAACATCCAATGCACGAAATATATGACAACCTCATATATACTTGCAGTACATTAAAAAGAAAGAGGAAATACATTGTTTTCTATTCTTGTACTGCTTTGGGACTGAGGAAGGACACATATACTTAACGCTTAAAATGCACCAACTTCCTTAGACCTAACATGCTTAAAACCATATCATAAAATGGGCTTGCACACAAGGCTCAAGTGGGAAGGTAAGGTAAAATGGGCTTGAACATAGTAGAAGTCAATTATAATCTTGGATGTGCTGTATTGAAAAAAATATATATATAATGGAAAGTATGATCATAATCGTGTGCACCGAAGGGGAGAATAGTTGAGACAATCTCTCTTAACCCCTCACCTAGGTCTTTCCTAGCCTGTTCTGTCTTCCCTTCCTCCTGAAGTCTCATATAGTGCGCTCGAGCTCTCTGCTTCTCAAGCTCCTCCCTGAAAGAGCAAAAAAATCGTAGTAATCAAAATGCAGTGAAAGTAACAGTACTGCATTGGCAATGTACATCCTCTTTTCTGGATAGGCTATTAATCGTTTCAAATAGTGAATTATATATTATCATTGTTGATTATAATTACAAGCGAAGTACATACAGCAGAATAAATATAATAGCATAACATGGCATTTTTTTCTTCAACAGCCCCTGACATAAAAACATAACAAAGGGTGAAATTTCCTTGTGCAACAACACCTATAGAACCGCCAAAAAGAACGGCGACTGTCCAACAAATTTATGGAGTACTAGATAGTCCTATTATATCAGCTCACTGAAATTTCATTTTTCATTCCAGAACTTGTACCGATTGTGTCAGCAACATTTCAAGTGCACTTATAACTCGCATAGAAAGGAGATAAATATGTTTTACACAATCATCAATGGTACATAAAGAAGCATGCCCAGGAAATGCATGCACACACCTTTCACGCCTGGAGAGATCAGTTGTCCTATCAACCTGTGCAGGTGCAAAACGAGTTAGCGAATAGATATGAACTGATAAATGCTTACAAGGCCCTAACTATAACACAGGTTATGACAGGAGTGTGCATAATAACAGTCTGAAGGAGTCAAGTACATGCAGTAGAAAATTCTTATATTGGAACAGCAAATCTTCTTTCTAGAAAAGTAAACTTGTAATGTGGCCAGCCTATCCATAATCATGGACGCAGTACATTATATTTTGAAGATGAGGAGGAAACACATATTAAAAATCAGACTTACATCAACATCCTTGGCTTTAATACTCTTTGGTTTCACCAGGTTTGGATTGTCAATCTCGATGAGACCTGCAGTGCCTTTGTGTTTCTGCTAAAGTAAAAAACAGAAGCAGATTGTCACGTAAAATAAATAGTGTATACGCTGAAGGACTGAAGGATCTAGATAGAGTTTGATGTAAGTTTTTCAGGAAGAGAATAACTTACGGTCTTCTCAACCTCTTCATCGCTTTCCTCCTCAATTGACTCTTCCCTTCTGTTAGATACCTCTTGCTTCTGTTTGGTTTACAAATACAAGCCAAGAGCCAAAACAAGCATATGAGATAGTCTAGTCAAACTGATCTTACTGATATCGTAATTGGGAAGAAATGATGCATGCAAACCTTCTTAGAAAAGGTCTTTGGACGATCTGCTGAAGTACCAGCCTCTGCATTCAGTTTCAGATGAAAACTATGAGAAGAGATTTGTAAAAGGGCCAATTCATAGGTACTCCCTCCGTTCCATAATCCTTGCTGTCGTTTTAGTTCAAAACGACGACAAGAATTATCGAACGGAGGGTAGTACAAAATAGTGAAAGGAGGATAAAAACTGGTGTTCCGGCGGATGGCGATTCATTTGTTTAGGAAAGTAGCCGGAGCAAACCAGGAACATCTACTTGTCCAAATAATTAGTATCATGCAGCAACACAATGCTAGCATAACGTCAAATTTCCACCTTAATTTCAAAACTTTGGCAAAGTGTTGACAATTTTCACCTACGTACTATTGGAGTAGACAAAACCATGCCCCAGAATACAATGTTCCAGTTTACAGGAATCGTCACAAGAGCAAAAACAGATAAATAGGAACATTTTACCCACAGAGAACATTGCAAAATTAATATACCCACATTGCACAATGAATCTGAACGGAACAGTCGACAAGTGCTAAACTAATTAAGGTGCTACTTCCAATCAAAGCAGACAACCGGCCAGACAGACACACAGTTCTACAGGTGAACAAAGCAGTCATAACCGGGTCGAACAACCGAAACAATGGTCGGGAGGAACGTCCACACGCGGAATGCAGTAGCTAGTAAGCCTCGGCACCAATTAATTAGTGGAGCCGGCTCGTGGAGGATACACAAGCAAACCCTCCCCCCATATTTTCAAAGGGTAAACTCAAGCTAACGAACCCAATAAGTGGCCAAAGCATCGAACGGATGGTCGATCGGGGCACCAAACCATCCGATCTGCGCCTCCCACCCCAAAAGGCGCGACCTTGCGGCGCCAATCGACTCCGGTACGCTCTTCAAGCTGACTAAAACAAGCACAAGCGGACCGCGCGCCCTTGACAGCGAGCGCGCGCGCCGGCCGCCGATCGCGCCAACGAACTAAGCGCCTTACATCGACCGAACAAACCGCCAGCGGAGCACGCGAATCGAACCGGGGAAGAGTAGAGGGGGCGGGCATTGCGGCGGCGCCGTACGTACCGAGCTCCTCCTTGGAGGAGAAGGTGCGCTGCCCGGTGGGCTTGCCCTTGAACTTGCCCTTGGCCATGGGGCGCGGCTGTGGCGGCGCTGGGGAGAGGCGGCGGCTGCGGCGCGTGCGGACTCCTCGAAGCTACCCTAGCTACTTCCCAGGCTGCTTCCCGCGGGGTGGTGGGATGGTCTCTCTCTCTCCCTCTCCTGCCGTGCGGCGCCTCGTCTTTTATTGGCTCGGCGGACGGAGGAAGTGCGGAGAAGCCAGCCAGTGTCCTGGGCCCAGCCGGCTCCCCCGCGGCCGTGTCGCTTCGGGCTCCGCGCGGCCCGGCCCGGCCCGGCACGGTGCGAGTTACCGTGCGCGCTACGGTAACGGGCTCGACTTTTCTTTTCTTTTTCTTTTTTTTAAATGAGTTGCGACTTTTCTTACTGCGGCGACAGGCGAGAAACGCGCACGTTTTACCGGTTGGTACTTGGCACACACGCAGGTCGGCGTTTATTTTTGTCTTGACCTTGTTATTTTCTTCTGCGTAAACAATGCAGGCTCGACCAATGGATTCTTGATTTCTCCGTTACAAAAAAAAGGGAATTGACTGGCTGATTCACGGTTGGCTTTCTAGCTAGCACATGATGACGGCACGTGTCCGCCGTCGTCGCTAGCTTCTTTACGTACTACCTGAGGCAGCAACAGATGCCGCCTTCCAAGGCCGAGCAGTAGGCCTTGCTCGCAGGGTAGCCGAAGAAGTTGCAGTCGTTCCTGCACGCGTCGAGGGCCGCCTGCGGCGCCGTCTTGCACGTCGGCTTGGCGACGCAGTATTTGGCCCATTGCTCTGCTGGGCCTGCACACACACACGCACAACAAACCAAGACCGAGTCAGGTCACCTGGCTTCGTTTCGTTGGCAGGCTTCATCAAAACATAACAGTGTAGATATACATACACATATTGTACTTCCTCTCTCTCATAATATAAGACATTATTACATTATAATATACTCACATATTAGATACAATAACGTCTTATATTATGAGACGGAAGGAGTAATAACATGGAAAATGAATCGATAATGCCCTCTCTTTTCGTTTATAAGGCTCAATTCAAAAATCTCACAAATCAAGGTAGATGATAAAATAATGTTTATAGTTTGTAAAAGCACTCAATTAATGCACTAGTTTCATGCATGCGTCTTAAATTATAAGACGGAGGGAGTAGCATGGAAAATGAACCGATAATGTTTATAGGACTTAATTAAAAAATCTCATCAATCAAGATAGATGATGAAATAACTTTTATATAGTTTGTAAAAGCACACAATTAATGCGTTATTTTCCCTCACAAATAGTGGGCTTACCAATGCATTAATTACAATACATGCATGCTTGACCAATGAATGGCCAAAACTCTAGTACCATTGGTGAGTTTTCTCTTAATCCTTGCATACAACGATTTAATGCATTATAATTTGAACATATGATGGGAGAAATACAACTGAGACTTATAACATGAAAGAACCAAAATTTTGAGGTAAGCCCTATAAACCATAGAGATAGTATGTCGACGATGAGGTTAAAGAAAACGGCCCGATGCGCACGCACACGTACGTACCTATGTCCCTCCCTGCCGCGTGGCACGAGAGGAGAGCGGCGGACATCACGAGGAGGAGAGACACCAAGCACATAGGCGTCGCTTTCTTGTTCATGGTGAGCGCCATGAGGAGACTTCTTTTCTCTCCTATGCCCGCCAGCGTCTCTAGCTATGAATACAGTGCTCTTGTGTACGGGCATGGGGTTTATATAGGGAGGGGGCGGCCGGATCTTGAAGATCAACTCCTTTACTCTTATATTTCTCTCCTTATTAAATGTCAATATTCTCCTATTTATATCGACATTAATTAGTACTACACCAGATCACGTCCATTAATTCCTTAATCAATGATTTCCCCATGTTTTCTGCAAAAAGTAGGGAGTACAAGAATATGTTTAGTACCGTGCATCGTCGTCATCAAAGTTGTATGTTGCAAATAAAACACTGTTATTTTGTAGGACGGAGGTGGCAGCGACCATGCTGACTTCCTGGTGCTCTCGGCGTTTGCTGCGCCGGTCTTCGGGCTGGCTCGTAAAGATGACATAGGCGGCATGCTCGTCGGGGAACTCATCGTGCACGGCTCCGACCGCAGGCCGAGCGGTCGGCGGCTGCGGAGCCGGAGACGGCGGACCGGCAGGTGGAGGCGGCGCGAGCCCTTCGCCTTTGGAGATTTGGGTGAGCCAGTGGCACTTCCGGGTTGTGTGGTTGGACGGCTTCGCGCCGTTGTGGAACTTGCATGGGGCGTCGAGAGTTTGCTCGTAGGAGAAGACCGGCTGCCAAGCCGGCTTGCCGCCCCTCTGCTTCTTGGGTGCGGGCCGCCCTTCGGGCTGCTCGTCTTCGACTGTGGCCACCTGCCGACTGGTGGAGGGCGGCACGGGGCCCTTGCGCTTGTGGTCGTTCTGGTGTGGGCGTCGGCCGGAGTCCCCAGCCGGCGTCTTGGGCGCCGGGTTGAGTACTTTCCCGGACGCGTCTACCCGGAGTTCGGTCTTCATTGAGGAGTCGGCGGTGGCGTACTTATCCGCTATGACCAGAAGCTCGTCGAGGGTAGTCGGCTCGTTGCAGAGGAGCTTGTGCTTGAGGAGGGTGCCTTCTCGGCACCCGGCAGTGAAGTATTCTATGGCTTGCACCTCGTGCACCCCTTCGCAAGAGTTGCGGAGCTCGGCCCAACGCCTGAGGTAGTCACGGGTGGACTCGGCGGGGCCTTGTACACACAAGGAGAGCTATCTGGGCTTGGGAGCCCACTTGTAGGTGCTGGTGAAGTTGCGGACGAAGGCTTCTGTGAAGTCTAGCCAGCTGTTGATGTTGTATGGCTTGAGGCTGTTGAGCCAGGTCCTCGCCGTGCCTTGCAGCATGAGGGGCACGTACTTCACGGCAACGCGCCTATTGCCGTTTGCTATGCTAACCGCCGTGGAGTAGTCGATCAACCAATCTTCCAGCTTCACGGAGCCGTTATACTTGGGCGTGTCTCTTGAGAGCGAGAACCCTTTGGGGAAAGGCTCGTCGCGGATGCGGGGGCCGAAGCAAGGTGGGCCGACATCGTCTTCTTCTTCTTGCGCCAGGGATCGCGCTAGGCGGTCGATCCGATGGCGGGCGTCGTTCTCGCCGACTCCTTCATGGCGACCTAGCCGGCTGCTGAGAGTCGGATGCGCAACAGGCGGTGGGGTGGGATATCTCTCCCCACGGGGCCGAGGCGGAGGCGGGTTGCCCCGCCACTCCATGGCCCGGGAATGGCCTTCTACGTCTCGCTCGATGGAGATTCGGGTTCGGCTTCGGCTGGCAGCCGGCTCTTTCTCGCGCCGCGCGCGGGTTTTGCCCGCTCTCGGTGTCCGGGACGTCGCGTCGTGATCTCGGCGCGGGTGGGGGGGGGGGGGCTTTCCGCGCGGGCGTTGTTGGAAATATGCCCTAGAGGCAATAATAAATTAGTTATTATTATATTTCCTTGTTCATGATAATCGTTTATTATCCATGCTATAATTGTATTGATAGGAAACTCAGATGCATGTGTGGATACATAGACAACACCATGTCCCTAGTAAGCCTCTAGTTGACTAGCTCGTTGATCAATAGATGGTTACGGTTTCCTAACCATGGACATTGGATGTCGTTGATAACGGGATCACATCATTAGGAGAATGATGTGATGGACAAGACCCAATCCTAAGCATAGCACTAAATCGTGTAGTTCGTATGCTAAAGCTTTGCTAATGTCAAGTATCATTTCCTTAGACCATGAGATTGTGCAACTCCCGGATACCGTAGGAGTGCTTTGGGTGTGCCAAACGTCACAACGTAACTGGGTGGCTATAAAGGTACATTACAGGTATCTCCGAAAGTGTCTGTTGGGTTGGCACGAATCGAGACTGGGATTTGTCACTCCGTGTAAGCGGAGAGGTATCTCTGGGCCCACTCGGTAGGACATCATCATAATGTGCACAATGTGATCAAGGAGTTGATCACGGGATGATGTGTTACGAAACGAGTAAAGAGACTTGCCGGTAACGAGATTGAACAAGGTATCGTGATACCGACGATCGAATCTCGGGCAAGTATCGTACCGATAGACAAAGGGAATTGTATACGGGATTGATTAAGTCCTTGACATCGTGGTTCATCCGATGAGATCATCGTGGAACATGTGGGAGCCAACATGGGTATCCAGATCCCGCTGTTGGTTATTGACCGGAGAACGTCTCGGTCATGTCTGCATGTCTCCCGAACCCGTAGGGTCTACACACTTAAGGTTCGATGACGCTAGGGTTATAAAGGAAGTTTGTATGTGGTTACCGAATGTTGTTCGGAGTCCCGGATGAGATCCCGGACGTCACGAGGAGTTCCGGAATGGTCCGGAGGTAAAGATTTATATATGGGAAGTCCTGTTTTGGTCACCGGAAAAGTTTCGGGGTTTATCGGTAACGTACCGGGACCACCGGGAGGGTCCCGGGGGTCCACCAAGTGGGGCCACCAACCCCAGAAGGTTGCATGGGCCAAGAGTGGTGAGGGACCAGCCCCTTAGTGGGCTGGTGCACCTCCCACCAAGGCCCAAGGCGCAGGGGAAGTGGGAGGAGGCAAACCCTAGGTCCAGATGGGCCTTAAGGCCCACCCTAGGGGCGCCTCCCCCTTCTCCCCTCCCTTGGCCGCCACCCCTTGGCCATCTAGGGCTGCCGCCCCCCCTTTGGGGTGGGAAACCCTAGAGGGGGCGCAGCCCCTCCCCTTCCCCTATATATATGAGGCCTAGGGGGCTGCCCAACACACACGCGATTCAATCTCGTTGGTGCAGCCCTGCGTCTCTTCTTCCTCCTCTTCTGTGGTGCTTGGCGAAGCCCTGCAGGATAGCCACGCTCCTTCATCACCACCACGCCGTTGTGCTGCTGCTGGATGGAGTCTTCCTCAACCTCTCCCTCTCTCCTTGCTGGATCAAGGCGTGGGAGACGTCACCAGGGCTATACGTGTGTTGAACGCGGAGGTGCCGTCCGTTCGGCACTTGGTCATCGGTGATTTGGATCACGACGAGTACGACTCCATCAACCCCGTTCACTTGAACGCTTCCGCTTAGCGATCTACAAGGGTATGTAGATACAACTCTCCTTCCCCTCGTTGCTGGTCTCTCCATAGATAGATCTTGGTGACACCTAGGAAAATTTTGAATTTCTGCTACGTTCCCCAACAGTGGCATCATGAGCTAGGTCTATTGCATAGATTCTATGCACGAGTAGAACACAAAGTAGTTGTGGGCGTTGATTTTGTTCAATATGCTTGCCGTTACTAGTCTTATCTTGATTCGGCGGCATTGTGGGATGAAGCGGCCCGGACCGACCTTACACGTACTCTTACGTGAGACTGGTTCCACCGACTGACATGCACTAGTTGCATAAGGTGGCTAGCGGGTGTCTGTCTCTCCCACTTTAGTCGGATCGGATTCGATGAAAAGGGTCCTTATGAAGGGTAAATAGCAATTGGCATATCACGTTGTGGTCTTTGCGTAGGTAAGAAACGTTCTTGCTAGAAACCCATAGCAGCCACGTAAAACATGCAAACAACAATTAGAGGACGTCTAACTTGTTTTTGCAGGGTATGCCATGTGATGTGATATGGCCAAAGGATGTGATGAATGATATATGTGATGTATGAGATTGATCATGTTCTTGTAATAGGAATCACGACTTGCATGTCGATGAATATGACAACCGGCAGGAGCCATAGGAGTTGTCTTTATTTATTTATGACCTGCGTGTCAACATAAACATCATGTAATTACTTTACTTTATTGCTAACCGTTAGTTGTAGTAGTAGAAGTAATAGATGACGTGACAACTTCAAGAAGACACGATGATGGAGATCATGATGATGGAGATCATGGTGTCATGCCGGTGGCGATGATGATCATGGAGCCCCGAAGATGGAGATCAAAAGGAGCGAAGTGATGATGGCCATATCATGTCACTATTTGATTGCATGTGATGTTTATCATGTTTATACATCTTATTTGCTTAGAACGACGGTAGTAAATAAGATGATCCCTCATTAAAATTTCAAGAAGTGTTCTCCCCTAACTGTGCACCGTTGCTACAGTTCGTCGTTTCGAAGCACCACGTGATGATCGGGTGTGATAGACTCTAACGTTCACATACAATAGGTGTTGACGAGCCTAGCATGTACAGACATGGCCTCGGAACACATGCAAACACTTAGGTTGACTTGACGAGCCTAGCATGTACAGACATGGCCTCGGAACACAGAAGACCGAAAGGTCGAGCATGAGTCGTATAGAAGATATGATCAACATGAAGATGTTCACCGACGTTGACTAGTCCGTCTCACGTGATGATCGGACACGGCCTAGTTGACTCGGATCATGTAATCACTTAGATGACTAGAGGGATGTCTATCTAAGTGGGAGTTCATAAGATGAACTTAATTATCCTGAACATAGTCAAAAGGATTTTGCAAATTATGTCGTAGCTCACGCTATAGTTCTACTGTTTAGATTTGTTCCTAGAGAAAAATTAGTTGAAAGTTGATAGTAGCAATTATGCAGACAGTAAAAGGCTTATGTCCTTAATGCACCGCTCAGTGTGCTGAACCTCGAACGTGGTCTGTGGATGTTGCGAACATCTGACATACACGTTTTGATGACTACATGATAGTTCGGTAATGTTAAATGGTTTAGAGTTGAGGCACCAAAGACGTGTTTTGAAACGTCGCGAAACATATGAGATGTTTCGAGGGCTGAAATTGGGATTTCAGGCTCGTGCCCATGTCAAGAGGTATAAGACCTCCGACGGTTCTTCTAGCCTACATACTAAGGGAGAAAAGCTCAATTGTTGAGCTTGTGCTCAGATTGTCTGAATACAACAATCATTTGAATCAAGTGGGAGTTGATCTTCCAGATGAGATAGTGATGTTTCTCCGAAGTCATTACCACCAAGCTGCTAGAGCTTCGTGATGAACTATGATATATCAGGGACATAAATGATGATCCTTGAGATATTCGCGATGTTTGACACCACGAAAGTAGAAATCAAGAAGGAGCATCAATTGTTGATGGTTAGTGAAACCACTAGTTTCAAGAAGGGCAAGGGCAAGAAGGGATACTTCATGAAACGGCAATTCAGTTGCTGCTCTAGTGAAGAAACCCAAGGTTAAACCCAAACCCGAGACTAAGTGCTTCTGTAATAAGAGGAACAGCCACTGGAGCAGAATTACCCTAGATACTTGGTGGATGAGAAGGCTGGCAAGGTAGATAGAAGTATATTGGATATACATTATGTTGATGTGTACTTTACTAGTACTCCTAGTAGCACCAGGGTATTAGATACCGGTTCGGTTGCTAAGTGTTAGTGACTCGAAATAAAAGCTACGGAATAACCGGAGACTAGCTAAAGGTGAGCTGACGATATGTGTTGGAAGTGTTTCCAATGTTGATATGATCAAGCATCGCACGCTCCCTCTACCATCGAGATTGGTGTTTGCGTTGAGCATAGACATGATTGGATTATGTCTATCGCGATACGGTTATTCATTTAAGGAGAATAATGGTTACTCTGTTTATTTGCATAATACCTTCAATGGTCTTACACCTAAAATGAATGGTTTATTGAATCTCGATCGTAGTGATACACATGTTCATGCCAAAAGATAGTAATGATAGTACCACCTACTTGTGGCACTGCCACGTAAGTCATATCGGTATAAAACGCATGAGGAAGCTCCATGTTGATGGATCTTTGGGCTCACTCATTTTTTTTGAAAAGTTTGAGACATGCGAACCATGTCTATTGGTGTATATGCATGAAGAAACACCATGCAAATGGACCGTTTGGACTCACTTGATTTTGAATCACTTGAGACATGCAAATCATACCACATGGGCAAGATGACTGAAAGCCTCGGTTTCAGTAAAATAACTTGTTGGAAGTAATACATTTTGATGTGTGCAGTCCAATGAGTGCTGAGGCGTGTAGTGGATATCGTTGTGTTCTTACTTCACAGATGATTTGAGTAAATGTTGAGTATATTTACTTGATGAATCACGAGTCTGAATTATTGAAAGGTTCAAGTAATTTCAGGGTGAAGTTGAAAGATCGTCGTGACAAGAGGATAAAGTATCTATGATATGATCATAGAGATGAATATCTGAATTACGAGTTTGGCATAGAATTAAGACATTGTGGAAATTGTTTCACAACTGATACAGCCTGGAACACCATAGTGTGATGGTTTGTCCGAACATCATAACTGCACCCTATTGGATATGATGCATACCATGATGTCTCTCATCGAATTACCACGATAGTTTATGGGTTAGGCATTAGAGACAACCACATTCACTTTAAATAGGGCACCACGTAATTCCGATAAGATGACACCATATGAACTATGGTTTAGAGAAACCTAAGCTGTCATTTCTTAAAAGGATTGGGGCTACGGCGCTTATGTGAAAAATTTTCAGGCTGATAAGCTCGAACCCAAAGCGGATAAATGCATCTTCATAGGACACCCAAAACAGTTGGGTATACCTCCTGTCTCAGATCCGAAAGAAATAAGGGATTGTTTCTAGAATCGGGTCCTTTTTCGAGGAAAAGTTTCTCTCGAAGGAATTGAGTGGGAGGATGGTGGAGACTAGATGAGGTTATTGAACCATCTCTTCAACTAGTGTGTGGAAGGGCACAGGGAGTTGTTCCTGTGGCACCTACACCAATTGAAGTGGAAGCTTATGATAGTGATCATGAAACTTCAGATCAAGTCACTACCAAACCTCGTGGGATGACAAGGATGCGTACTACTTCAAAGTGGTATGTAATCCTGTCTTGGAAGTCATGTTGCTAGACAACAATGAACCTACGAGCTATGGAGAAGCGGTGGTGGGCCTGGATTCCGATAGATGGCTCGAGGCCATAAAATCCGAGAGAGGATCCATGTATGGAAACAAAGTGTAGACTTTGACAGAACAGCTCGATGGTCGTGAGGCTGTTGAGTATAGATGGATTTTAAAAGGAAGACGGACAATGATGGTAAATGTCACCATTAAGAAAGCTCGACTTGTCGTTAAGATGTTTTCGATAAGTTCAAGGAGTTGACTACGATGAGACTTTCTCACCTGTAGCGATGCTAAAAGTCTGTTGGAATTATATTAGCAGTTACTGCACTATTTATGAAATCTTGCAGATAGGATGTCAAAACATTGTTTCCTCGACGATTTATGAGGAAAGGTTGTATGTGATACAACCGGAAGGTTTTGTCAATCCTGAAATATGCTAATAAGTATGCAAAGCTCCAGCAATCCTTCTAAGGACTGGAGTAAGCATCTCGGAGTTGGAATGTATGCTTTGATGAGATGATCAAAGATTTTGGTTTATACAAAGTTTATGAGAAACTTGTATTTCCAAAGAAGTGAGTGGGAGCACTATAGAATTTCTGATGAATATATGTTGTTGACATATTGTTGATCAGAAATGACGTAGAATTTCTGGAAAGCATGTAGGGTTGTTTGGAAAGTGTTTTTCAATGGAAAACCTGGATTAAGCTACTTGAACATTGAGCATCAAGATCTATAAGGATAGATCAAAACGCTTAATGGTACTTTCAAATGAGCACATACCTTGACATGATCTTGAAGGTGTTCAAGATGGATCAGTCAAAGAAGGAGTTCTTGCCTAAGTTGTAAGGTATGAAGTTAAGACTTAAAGCTCGACCACGGCAGAATAGAGAGAAAGGACGAAGGTCGTCCCCTATGCTTAAGACGTAGGCTCTACAGTATGCTATGCTGTGTACCGCACCTGAAGTGTGCCTTGCCATGAGTCAGTCAAGGGGTACAAGAGTGATCCAAGAATGGATCACAGGACAACGGTCAAAGTTATCCTTAGTAACTAGTGGACTAAGGAATTTTCGCAATTATGGAGGTGGTAAAAGAGTTCGTCGTAAAGAGTTACGTCGATGCAAGCTTAACACCTATCCGGATAGCTCTGAGTAGAGATACCGGATACGTATAATGGAGCAACAATTTAGAATAGCTCCAAGTAGAACAGTTATTTGGAATAGCTCCAAATAGAACATGGTAGCTACATCTAGGAGATGACATAGAGATTTGTAAAGCACACACGGATCTGAAAGGTTCAGACCCGTTGACTAAAACCTCTTTCACAAGCAACATGATCAAACCCAGAACTCATTGAGTGCTAATCACATAAGTGATGTGAACTAGACTACTGACTCTAGTAAACTCTTGGGTGTTAGTCACATGGCGATGTGACTTGTGAGTATTAATAACATGGCGATGTGAACTAGATTATTGACTCTAGTGCAAGTGGGAGACTGTTGGAAATATGCCCTAGAGGCAATAATAAATTAGTTATTATTATATTTCCTTGTTCATGATAATCGTTTATTATCCATGCTATAATTGTATTGATAGGAAACTCAGATGCATGTGTGGATACATAGACAACACCATGTCCCTAGTAAGCCTCTAGTTGACTAGCTCGTTGATCAATAGATGGTTACGGTTTCCTAACCATGGACATTGGATGTCGTTGATAACGGGATCACATCATTAGGAGAATGATGTGATGGACAAGACCCAATCCTAAGCATAGCACTAAATCGTGTAGTTCGTATGCTAAAGCTTTGCTAATGTCAAGTATCATTTCCTTAGACCATGAGATTGTGCAACTCCCGGATACCGTAGGAGTGCTTTGGGTGTGCCAAACGTCACAACGTAACTGGGTGGCTATAAAGGTACATTACAGGTATCTCCGAAAGTGTCTGTTGGGTTGGCACGAATCGAGACTGGGATTTGTCACTCCGTGTAAGCGGAGAGGTATCTCTGGGCCCACTCGGTAGGACATCATCATAATGTGCACAATGTGATCAAGGAGTTGATCACGGGATGATGTGTTACGGAACGAGTAAAGAGACTTGCCGGTAACGAGATTGAACAAGGTATCGTGATACCGACGATCGAATCTCGGGCAAGTATCGTACCGATAGACAAAGGGAATTGTATACGGGATTGATTAAGTCCTTGACATCGTGGTTCATCCGATGAGATCATCGTGGAACATGTGGGAGCCAACATGGGTATCCAGATCCCGCTGTTGGTTATTGACCGGAGAACGTCTCGGTCATGTCTGCATGTCTCCCGAACCCGTAGGGTCTACACACTTAAGGTTCGATGACGCTAGGGTTATAAAGGAAGTTTGTATGTGGTTACCGAATGTTGTTCGGAGTCCCGGATGAGATCCCGGACGTCACGAGGAGTTCCGGAATGGTCCGGAGGTAAAGATTTATATATGGGAAGTCCTGTTTTGGTCACCGGAAAAGTTTCGGGGTTTATCGGTAACGTACCGGGACCACCGGGAGCGTCCCGGGGGTCCACCAAGTGGGGCCACCAACCCCAGAAGGTTGCATGGGCCAAGAGTGGTGAGGGACCAGCCCCTTAGTGGGCTGGTGCGCCTCCCACCAAGGCCCAAGGCGCAGGGGAAGTGGGAGGAGGCAAACCCTAGGTCCAGATGGGCCTTAAGGCCCACCCTAGGGGCGCCTCCCCCTTCTCCCCTCCCTTGGCCGCCACCCCTTGGCCATCTAGGGCTGCCGCCCCCCTTTGGGGTGGGAAACCCTAGAGGGGGCGCAGCCCCTCCCCTTTCCCTATATATATGAGGCCTAGGGGGCTGCCCAACACACACGCGATTCAATCTCGTTGGTGCAGCCCTGCGTCTCTTCTTCCTCCTCTTCTGTGGTGCTTGGCGAAGCCCTGCAGGATAGCCACGCTCCTCCATCACCACCACGCCATTGTGCTGCTGCTGGATGGAGTCTTCCTCAACCTCTCCCTCTCTCCTTGCTGGATCAAGGCGTGGGAGACGTCACCAGGGCTGTACGTGTGTTGAACGCGGAGGTGCCGTCCGTTCGGCACTTGGTCATCGGTGATTTGGATCACGACGAGTACGACTCCATCAACCCCGTTCACTTGAACGCTTTCGCTTAGCGATCTACAAGGGTATGTAGATACAACTCTCCTTCCCCTCGTTGCTGGTCTCTCCATAGATAGATCTTGGTGACACGTAGGAAAATTTTGAATTTCTGCTACGTTCCCCAACAGGCGTCGGCTTCGTGCCGCTGCGCGGCCGCATCGATTAGCTGTTGGATGCGTCTGGTCATGTGGGGGAGTTCTTCGGCCCCCAATCCTTCTAGCTCGTCTACGGCCGCCTGGGCGGCACGCAGGTTCTTGAGTGGAGTGGCATAGACTGGGCGGTCGACTCCTAGCGTGTCGGCGATGACAGCACCGCGCTGTCTGACAACGCCGGCCCGGCTTGGCCCGCCTGGGGGCGGCGTGCCAAAGGCGGCGCGGTCGGCTTCGCGCTGGTGGGCCTCAGTGAGGCATCTCATGGAAGCCAGCTTCCGGCCCTCCGCGAGGAGGGCGAGGCGGCGAGCCTCCAGTGCTTCGGCATCGGCATCGGCCGGGAGGGGGATGGACAAGTCGTGGACCACCGCATGCGGGGCATCGTGGGCGCTCTCGTCAGAAGCGTCACCTGAAGGAAATATGCCCTAGAGGCAATAATAAAGTTATTATTTATTTCCTTATATCATGATAAATGTTTATTATTCATGCTAGAATTATATTAACCGGAAACATAATACATGTGTGAATACATAGACAAACAGAGTGTCACTAGTATGCCTCTACTTGACTAGCTCGTTAATCAAAGATGGTTATGTTTCCTAACCATGGACAAAGAGTTGTCATTTGATTAACGGGATCACATTATTAGTTGAATGATCTGATTGACATGACCCATTCCATTAGCTTAGTGTAAGTGCATCTAGTGCCACCCCTAGTTGGTTTTGAAGTATTGACGACAAACCTAGTTGAGGGACTAATGTGTTTATGAGAATTGCAGGATAACACAGGTAGAAGTCCCTCATTGATTCGGTTTACTACCAGAGATGACCCCTAAAAATGTATGAAGACATTGAAGACAATGGTGGTATATGAAGATATTCACATTGAAGACTATGACAAGAGAAGACACCACGTGAAGCCTATGGAACTCGAAGACTTAGATTCTTTGTAGTTTTATTTCATTTGTGTTGAGTCATAGGAACCACCGTACTGTTAAGTGGGGTTCAAGAGAACTAGTCAGAATGACTGAAGTGATGCCTAATTCAAATCCTATGTCTTCGAGCGAAGACTATGAGAGCAAATCTTGTCCAGAGTCGGACAAGTCAGCTTTACTTGTAGCCCAAGTAAAGTTGCCGTGTGAGTTCGAAATCTGACCGTTGGAACATGTGTCAGTTCCTTAGTGACCCAGGCTCATTTCGGACAAATCAGGTCGGGTTGCCCAGTGGCTATAAATAGTCCACCCCCTACCACCATAAATGGTTGGCTGCTCAGATTTCAGTGCACGGCTTTTGTCGTTTGAGAGCAACCCACCTCGAAGCCTTTGAGAGAAAATTCCTAGCGAGGAGAAAAGCCCTAACCACCCAGAGCCAGAATAAATTGGGCATCACTTAAGTCTTCTTGTCTGAGTTATCTGAAGACTTATTACACTTGAGGACTATGCATCCTCCAGACGGTTAGGCGTCGCGTTCAGAGCATCCAAGAGACATTGTGGATTGCCAGTGAACGAAGTCTGTGAAGGTTTGGGAGTCTACCTTGAAGACTTACCAGAGTGATTGGACGAGGTCTGTGTGACCTTAGCTCAAGGAGAAAACGATGAGGACTGGGTGTCCTAAACTGCGTGTTCAGGACTGGGTGTCCGGGACTGTGTGTCCTTTGGTTTAAATACCTAGCCGCTCCAACCAGACATACAGTTGTCACAGCAACTGGAACTGGTCCAACAAATCATTGTCTTCAACGTGTCATTGGTTTCATATTCACTTCCTTTTACTTACTGTTGCTCATTGTGAAGCCATTGCATGCTTGATTTATCTTCTTTCTTCACAACATAACTGTATGATTTGTTTGGCTTCATAACTTCTTCCTACCTGATCCTTATTACACTGCAGTTGATTGTCATCGTGCTTTCATTCTATTGAATACTTGACCATGGCTTGCCTAGTGTAATCTAACTTCCGCTGCATAGTGATAGGCACATCTCTATTGTTTGTCATCATAACTTCACGTTTTGAAGACTTTCATAAAAATCGCCTATTCACCCCCCCCTCTAGTCGATATAACGCACTTTCAATTGGTATCAGAGCAAGGTGCTCCCTTGTTCTGTGTGATTCGGTTTAACCACCTGGAGTTTTAGCTATGTCGACTGCAGGGATAATTAAAGTCTCCCCTGCGTGCCCCGTCTTCGATGGAACTGAATATCCTTACTGGAAGAATAAGATGCGCATGCATCTTGAAGCCATTGACGTCGACCTATGGTATGTCGTCGAAACGGCGTTCCCAAGGCCGGAGAAGGTGTCACTGCTGCTGATGTCAAGAAGTTCACTCAACTGGACTCTACTGCCAAGAATATCATCTGTGGTCATCTGACCAAGGGACAGTACGGCCGTGTGAGTGCCTTGAAGACATCCAAGCTGGTCTAGGACTGGCTCTCCAAAGTCAATGAAGGCATCTCAACCCAGAGAGATCAGAGAATCAGTGTTCTTCGCAACCTCTTCAACCGCTTCAAGCGAAATGACAATGAGAATGTCCAGCACACATTTGACCGGCTCACTGACATCACAAATGAGCTTCAAGCCCTCGGCGCCACTGAGATCACCAAACATGAAATCGTCAAGACGCTGCTGAGATCACTTGACAGTTTGTTTGACATCCTAGCCCTGATGATTCAAGAACGCCCAGACTTCAAGACACTCGATCCGTTTGACATACTTGAGAGGCTCAACACACATGAGTTTCAGCTTTCTGAGAAAAGAGATATATACGGTCCAAACTATGGGCGAACTCATGCCTTGAAGGCAAAAGCTGTGTCCTCATCTGAAGAAGAATCTGACAGCAGTTCTGATGATCCTGAAGACATTGGAAGGGAACTTGCAATGCTAGTGAAGAAGTTCAAGAAATTCACCAAGAAGAAAGGCTTTAGAAAGTCTTCATGATCAAGCTCAAGGAATGATGAAGCTTCTGCTCATGACTACAAGAAGAAAACATGTCACAAGCGCAAGAAAACTGGGCACTTCATCTCTGAGTGTCCACAGTGGGACAATGAGAGCAGAAAGAAGAAGAAGAGCAAGGAATATGACTCTAACGACAAGAAGAAGAAGAAATACTCAAAGTCTTCTTCCAAGTCTTCCTCAAAGTCTTCATCACACAAGAAGAGCTCAACTGGCAAGGCTCGTGCGTTTGTTGGTAAGGAAATGGATTCAGAGGAGGCGTCCGCTTCTGAGGAGGCAGAGGTGGAGTCTGAGAAGGAGTCTGATTCTGGCATTGCGAATCTGGCTACACATACGTCGCCAAGTCCATCTTCAACACTGAAGACAATGACTTCATCACCAACACCGAGGCAAATGACAAGGATGACTTCGCTCCGACCTACTGCTTCATGGCACGCGGTGCCAAGGTAAACACACGCACTACTCACTATCAAATATCCAGTGACGATGATTCTGATTGTGATTCAAAACCCAGCTACAAAACACTTGCTAAAATTGCAACTGAACAACAGAAAGCCATGGAACATATTCAAAAACTATTAGACGGAAGCGATGATCTGTTGGGTGCTGAAATGACTCGATTTGAATCCTTAATTGAAGACATAAAAAATCTTCACGTTAAGTATCAGGAACTTGAAGATTGTCATGATACTCTCTCAACAACTCATGAAAAGCTCTCCTATGATTATCTTCAAAGGAAGCAAGATCTTGAGAAATTGAGAGCGGCTCATGAAGATCTTCGAAAGGAAAACGAGTCACTTCGTGCCGAACAGATCAGTTCCGCTCAGGAAGGATTTGAACCACCATGCCTCAAATGCATTAAGCATGATAATGCTACTTCTGTTGCTGAATGTTCCACTGCTACTGCTGTTGCAATATCTTCAACTGTTAAAGTGGTAACTAACCCCTCTGCTGAAGATACCACTGCTATTGCTAATGAGAATGCTAGATTGAAAACATTGCTTGAAACAGGGATGTACAAAAGTCTTAAAGGACATCAGACATTATGTGATGTCGTCAAGAAGCAGATTCTGAACCGAAACCCTAGGAAAGAGGGTGTTGGGTTCGTGAGGAAAATTAATGCAGATGGCTCTTACTGGAAACCTGAGCGGTACCCTAAAACCACATGGGTTGCTGCAAAGGAATCCTCAGCAGATCCATCCAATCTATCTGGCTTCACTTGTGCTAACCCCATTATCATTGATGAATCCTTTGATGCAAACTATAAACTGTTTAAGAATCAGAATGGTGAAGTATTTGCCAGGTACATTGGTACTAACTGCAGGAATGGACCGCCTATGAAGAAGATCTGGGTTCCAAAAACATGTCTGGAGAATCTTCCTGTGAATGTCCTCATGACACCTCACATGAAGAAGACAAACCTCAGACCAAAGGCTTCATATGGTCCAAAGGCTTCATACAGACAGAGGACTCACCAGAGTCGCACTAACGCAAATGTTTTGCAGGAAAACCATACTCAGGCATATGAATATGAGAACGGTTCATCAAACCGCCATGTTCATATGAACAAGAACTATTCTGCCTATTCTTATGAGTACTATTGCCCGCCTGCTAGACTGTTTGCTAGGGCTCCAAAGCCAAAATTCTCAGATGATGCACTTAGACTTATTGCTTCTAAGCCACCCTTGAAGATGTGGGTGGTTAAGAAAGCTTAACCTTTTTTTTGCAGGGAAAGGTCTCCAGCAGAAAACCAAAATCTTCTGACGCTATTGCTGGGGACCTTAAAAATCTTGTGGGGCGCAAGATCAAATGCCCGAATGGCATCACTATGTATTTCGTTCCTGAATCGCATGCTACTCTCCCTATTAGTCCTAACCTGGATCTAAGTTTTCATAACCCACTGGTTCGTCAAATGTTTTTGCTTCACAATTCTCTTCGTGAAGCCTATCCCCCTAACTGCACTGTAGGGTACGACACCAGCATCTTCAGAGTCTTCAGAATGGATTATTGACAGTGGGTGTACAAATCACATGACTGGGAAAAGAAGTCTCTTTATGGACTCAACCTTACGTCCATCCGACAAGAGCCACATCACATTTGCTGACACTGGTAAAAGTAAGGTATTGGGTCTAGGTAGAGTTGCAATCTCAAAGGATCAGCACATGGACAAAGTCGTGCTTGTTGAATCCCTTGGCTTCAACTTAATGTCTGTCTCAATGCTTTTCGACTTGAACATGATTGTAATTTTTGGAAAATATCGTTGCCTAGTACTAATGGAATCTGACAAGTCTCTAGTGTTTGAAGGGTATCGGAAAGATGATCTGTATGTGGTAGATTTCTCAGCAGGGCCACAGCTTGCAGTATGTCTTCTGGCAAAGGCTTCAGAATGCTGGCTTTGGCATCGAAGGCTTGGGCATGCTGGCATGAGGAACCTTCACACCCTTGCAAAGAAGAAGCATGTCATAGGCATCGAAGGCGTCAAGTTCAAGAAAGATCACCTATGCGGTGCCTGTGAAGCAGGGAAGATGACAAGGGCAAAACATCCTTCGAAGACAATCATGACCACTACTCAACCCTTCGAACTGCTTCACATGGATCTTTTTGGTCCCACTCACTACTCAACCTTTTCCACGACTGCTTGCCTCTATGGCTTCGTCATTGTTGATGATTACTCTAGATATACTTGGGTGCACATAATCCTGTACAAGACTGAAGTGCAGGATGTCTTTAGACGCTTCGCCAATCGAGCAATGAACAATTATGGCGCCAAGATAAAGCACATCAGAAGTGACAATGGCACTGAATTCAAGAACACTGGCCTTGATACGTATCTGGATACTTTGGGCATCACACATGAATTCTCAGCTCCGTACACGCCGCAGCAGAATGGCATCGTCGAACGCAAGAACAGAACACTCATTGAGATGGCCAGAACTATGCTAGATGAATACAAGACTCCAAGAAAATTCTGTCCTGAAGCCATTGACACTGCATGCCATACAATCAACCGTGTTTATCTTCACAAGCTTCTGAACAAGACATCTTATGAACTCCTAACTGGCAAGAAGCCAAATGTCAGTTACTTCAGAGTATTTGGCGCAAGATGCTGGATCAAGGACCCACACCACACCTCAAAATTTGCACTGAAAGCACATGAGGGTTTTATGCTTGGATATGGAAAGGATTCGCACTCCTACAGAGTCTTCAATCTCTTTCACTACAAAGTGGTTGAAACAGTGGATGTGCGGTTCGATAAAACCAATGGTTCACAAAGAGAGCAACTGCCAAATGTGCTAGATGAAGTTCCAGCTAGTGAATCAATCAAGCTTATGGGAACTGGAGAGATTGTACCTTCTGAAACTCATCCTGAAGAAGAACTTATCATCTCAGCACCACATCCACATGAAGACAATGCTCAGCCTGAAGACATACCTCCCAACGACAACACAGATCAGCAAGAGCAAAGTCTTCGCCCAGTACATCCTCGTGTTGCCAATGAAGTGCAGATTGATAGAATAATTGACAGCATCAATGCACCTGGTCCACTCACTCGTTCAAGGGCAACACAACTGGCAAATTTCTATGGGCACTTCGCATTCGTCTCAATGTCAGAACCCAAGAAAGTTGAAGAAGCCTTTATGGAACCTGAATGGATTCAAGCAATGCAAGAAGAGCTTCAACTGTTTGAGCTGAACAATGTATGGGAATTGGTTAAGCGTCCTGATCCACGGAAACATAACATAATAGGTACCAAATGGATCTATCGCAACAAGCAAGATGAGCATGGTCAGATCGTCAGAAACAAAGCTCGCCTTGTTGCTCAAGGATATACTCAAGTGGAAGGCATTGACTTTGATGAAACATTTGCTCCTGTGGCTAGACTTGAAGCCATACGCATACTGCTGGCCTATGCAAATCATCACAGCATAATTCTGTATCAAATGGATGTGAAGAGTGCCTTCCTCAATGGTAAGATTGAAGAAGAAGTGTATGTTGCACAACCACCAGGGTTTGAAGATCCAAAACATCCTGACATGGTTTACAAGCTCAATAAGGCACTATATGGCCTCAAACAAGCCCCTCGGGCCTGGTATGACACACTCAAATACTTCCTGAAGAGCAAAGGCTTCATACATGGTTCCCTAGGTCCCGCTCTCTTCATGAAGACATATGATGGTGAACTGTTTGTGTGCCAAATATATGTTGATGACATTATCTTCGGCTGCACCAATCAGAAGTACAGTGAAGAGTTTGGCTACATGATGCAAGAGCAATATCAGACGTCCATGATGGGGGAGCTGAAGTTCTTCCTCGGTCTTCAAATACGGCAACAACGCAACGGCATTTTCATATCTCAAGAGAAATATCTTAAAGAGTGCCTGAAGAAGTTCGGTATGCAAGACTGCAAAGGCTTCACAACACCAATGCCAGCCAAACATCATCTGGGTCCTGACGACAATGGTAAAGAGTTCGATCAAAAGGTATACCGCTCCATGAGTGGTTCTTTGCTTTATTTGTGTGCATCTAGGCCAGATATTATGCTTAGTGTTTGCATGTGTGCTCGATTTCAAGCGGCACCAAAGGAGTCGCATCACTTAGTTGTGAAGCGAATTCTTAGATATTTGGCTCACACCCCAACTCTAGGATTGTGGTATCCAAAGGGCTCAGAGTTTGATCTGATTGGATTTTCGGATGCTGATTATGCTGGTGACAAGGTGGATCGCAAGTCTACATTAGGCACATGTCACTTTCTAGGACGATCACTTGTATGTTGGTCTTCAAAGAAGCAGAACTGTGTATCCCTCTCCACTGCTGAATCTGAATACATTGCTGCTGGATCTTGCCGCGCTCAGCTTCTGTGGATGAAGCAAACTCTCAAGGACTATGGCATTCATCTGAAGCAAGTGCCTCTTTACTGCGACAACGAAAGCGCCATCAAGATTGCCAACAACCCAGTTCAGCACTCGAAGACAAAGCACATTGAAATTCGTCATCACTTTCTCAGAGATCATGTTGCAAAGGAAGACATTGATATCATACACGTCAACATTGAAGAGCAATTGGCAGATATCTTCACTAAGCCCTTGGATGAGAAGAGATTTTGCAAGTTACGGTGTGAGCTAAATATCTTGGAATCCTCAAATGTCCTGTGATCAGGCACACATCCTAACACTTGTGCATATTGATGACTTAGATGTGCAACACATGAAGTAACGTATATCTTCAATCAAGGAAGACATACATTCTAAGTGTGAATACATTAATGTGGAAATTGACTTCGGAGCGCCACGATAATTGTGCGCCGTGTCCTGGTCTAATACTTCCTATACGGTGGGTAACGCCAGCACCAAACGTTCCATATTGAAGTGTTTCACTCATGGCGTTACCTTGCAATGTCTTCACATTTGGTTTGGCTTAAATCTCAACATGTCTTCATGATTATCTTCATTACGTTGATATATATATACTAGTGTTCTGTCCTCTACAACATTCACTTATAGCTATGTCTTCTTATTTGAATCCTTTGAACTAAGTGAATGTGATCGGACCCTAACCTCTCTATGCTCTCTATCTCAAACTCTATCTCTCTAAGTCATATGCATTCAATTGAAACTGTTGAATGTCTTTGCTGCGTCCTTGTCAGCAGAAGACACAGAGACAAACTTTAAAACCGTTTTCAATGCTCATTCATCCACAAGAAATCTGGAGAAGCAGGAACGACCACCCGACAATGCGTGGGTTGTGGAACCGCCCCCGATATTCCGCATGATGGACACGTGCCATTCAGACGCAAATCGTCAGGGGCACCTGTGTAATAGCGCAGTGCCGCCTCTATCCCTATAAATACACGATTCACCGCGGTCATTATCTCCTTCTTCCTCCCTCGAACGAACCCTAGCGCCACCGCTAGCTCTCAATGACGCCGGCGACGAAGCGCTTCACTGCCGCAACCTCTCCGACGCCGTTTTCACGCCGCCCGTGGATATCGTTCTCTCCGCCGTCGCCGTAGGTGTCTTCCGTCGCCAAGTTAGGGCACGGAGGATCGAACTGCTCGGCCTCATCTCCCACTCCGTCTAGCAGTTCCAAGTGTGGTAAATAAAACCTCCTTTTACAGCCTCTTTTGATCATATAGTTCAGTCACTTTCTGCCATAAGAAGTTTCTGTTTACACAAGTTAGATCTCTCTCAGTCTGCATCTCACAACTTGCCTAGTATATTCACTTGTGCTTCATGAAGTAGTTAGATTCCTCACTTGTACTGATCTGTGGGTTCGTACAAATCTGGAACCAACTTCTTTTCTATGAGTGAATGTATTCGCACGATGAGGTCTATGTCTTCCAAACTGATTTATCTTCAAAATCTGCTGAGAATGCATATGACCTCTTCCCCTTCCCTCGCACCTTAATGCTGTCACAGGTACATGTCCGTGGGAGAATCCTTTGGTTCTCATAGTCTGCATTCATTTGCAGAATTCTTACAGCATTACATCAACTCTCCTGAAGCCAGTTCCTGTTGGTCAAGCAAAAGGAAGCCTTTGAAGCCTTTGAACATCTTGAAGCCTTCCAAGTTGAGCTTTATGGCTTCAGAAACCGCAGCAAGAAAAGGGGGCAGACAGAGACGTGGGGAAACATCTAAAGATCTGCCTGCTGAACTGGCAGAGATGTACAAAACAGACCCTGAAGAAAACTATGGTCAGCGCAAGACTCAAATCCAATGGATTCAAAGATATTGGGCAGAACAATGGTTCCACTACCGCTTCGTCACTCAGGAGTATGCGGAGAAGTGCGCCATCAAGAGACCGTGGGGAGACGTACTATACAAAAATCTTGTACCCAGGTCCAGAGACGAAGCCATTGCTCAAGGCTTCTACCCGTGCATGGTCCGGGGACCGCAGCCAGCTGAAGCACATCCATCATCACTCCTCTGGGGTCGCGATGACAATCTGTTCAAGCGCAACTTCCAGTTTGCTCAGAACTCTGCGAAGCAAAACAAGAAGAAGTTAGGGTTAGACTTCAACCCTGGTCCCTCCGCACCAAGGGCAGATGGCACACGCGACGCCGAACCCAATGTCATCGGTCCGTATGCAAATCTTGAAGGCCGCATCACCCGCATCCGAGTCCAAGGGACTGTGGTAAATGACCCTCCAGCTGACACAGAATCCGATGACGCACCTGCTGCGCTGAAGCCAAAGCAGATGAAGAAGCCAAAAGCTTCAACGCCGGCCTCTTCACCCAAAATCTCACGAGCGAAGCCATTGGCAACTGCACCTCCTGAAACCAGTGTGCAGTCTGAAGACTTATCACAAGTCTCCAAGCCCCATGAAGCCAAGAAGCCTCAGCCACACACAGGCAAAGAGCTCACAGCTGCTGCCATTCTGCGCAGTGAAACCATTGATCTGTCAAGCGATGAAGATCTTGGAGATGACGCTCTTGAGCAGCTCATCAAGAGCAAGGAAGAAGCTGAAATCTTCAACAATCTGCCTCTCTTCGATGTCGCCATCATTCACAACTTCATCGACGAGTGGTTTGCTACACCAAATATCAGCTTTGATGATCTGCAGCTGCCCATTGGCCTCAGCGTCGCCTTCCAAGGCGCTATTGCTTCAGAACTTGCAATTGCCCAGCGCATTGTTGAACTGAAGCAGAAAATTGATTTTGAAAAGGCTCAGTTCAAGAAGAATATGGACAGGCTCAGCGTGCAAGAAGTCAAGGACTTCAAGATCATGTTGCACGAGTTAAAGGAGAACTTTCTGAAGAAGCGTGCCGAAGCTCAAGGTTCGCGGGAGCGCATGAAGACTTTGGCTGATCGCTGCGTACAGGCCTACAATGAGGCCGAGAAGCGCAAGGCACTTGGGCGTCCCAGCATCGACCCCAGGATGGCCGCGAAGAAGAAGAAGAAGGCTGATGTGCCTGAACCAGAGGCACCAAGACAACAAGCTGCTCCGACTGTCTTCCCCACTGCTATGACTGCCTCGAAGCCAAAGAGCCGGTCAACCGCTTCAGAGCTCAAGAAGACACGGACTGCAGAGGCCGAAGCAAGGAAGAGGAAACACTCTGAAGCCTCTCCTTCTAACCCCACCAAGAAGAAGTGCAAGACCAAGCAAGCTCGGGCTGCTACCACAGAGCCCTTGATAGTTGAACCTCTATCTGTCATCTATCCTGACGCTGATCGTCAGCTGACTGTTCATGAGCCTGCTCCCACAAAGGCTCCTGAAGCTGAAGACATTCCAGCAGCCGACCCCAACGCTGCTGAAGACATTGGTCCCCAAGACAATGTGCAAGATGATGCAGCCCTTCCTCAGCTTGAGACAAGTGAACTGATCAGCATTGGTCGTCCTCTGACGCCAATCGCACAAGATGCATCATGGGCGGATCACCCACAAGAAGAAGAATCTGAGGCTCAGCCCACTCCAACTCCAAAGGTGTCGTCTGCATTCCGCAGGCTTCGCAAAGGACCGAGGCCTCCAGATTCGGCTGAAGACATTCCGACTGCATCAGCCGAAGACAATGAAGACGTACCACCAGAACCCACTCCCTCGCTCAACCAAGAAGCAGTTCTTCAGGAGAACGTGCCTGAGTCTGACCCTCCAGCTCGTCCAGTGGAGGCGGAAAACATTGAGGCTGCCACCACCAATATTGAAGCCAATGTGGAGCCCTCCCCAACAACAGCTTCAGAAGACACTGAAGCTACTGCTCCTGACACTTCTGTACCTGAGTCTGCTGCCGGTCCACAATTCAACTATCATGTTGCGCACAGGCCTCAGGTTCAGAAGCCAATCCCACGACTGCCAAGGTTCCCAGGTCCTGCATCAGCTCCTGGCTCCTTTAATGTCAATAGCTTCAGGGTAGATAATACGTTCTTCGACAGCTCCAAGAACCCTTATTCAAGGGAACGGATTGTATCAGATAGGTTCTAGAGCTATCCACAATGCAGCTATTACGCATGCATCCTATACAACCAAGGCCGCATCTTCCCGCACAAGCGCCTTGAGGTTGAAGCTGTTGCTGGTCTGCCCGGCCTGGAAGAAGCCCTGGATTGCTTCAGGCAAGTGGGTCTGCTGCCGTTTGTCACAGATGAAGAGCCCTGGAATGAAGAGCTTCTGCTTCAATTCTATGCAACCCTTCATATCAAAGGCTACAACAGAGATCCGAAGACTTGGGTCCTGGAGTGGATGACTAGCAATGTCCATCATGAAGCCAATGCCTTTGATGTCATTGAGCTTACTGGCCTGCCCACTCCTGGCGAATTCTTCGAAGAAGGTTGTCACCTCCACGCTGAAGCGATTGAGAGCATATTCCAGCTGCCTGAACCAAATATGAGTCAGATGCTCTCAATGATGAAGCCATTGCCACATGATGCACCCTATCCAACTGAGTTCTTTGTTGAAGACCTAGAGTACCTGCCCAGAACAATATATCACATCATCAGGCGGACTCTTTGGCCCATTAAGGGACACTCTCCACATGCCAAGGTTGAAGGTGCAATGAAGACTCTCATATTCTACATCCTTCATGGCAAATGCTTCAACGCACAGGATTTCTTCATACGCCAACTTGCGGCTTCCGGCTCAAATCTCTTTGGCTTGAAGTTTTATGCTCCTTGGGTGATGAGGCTAATCAAGCTTCACTCTGCGATTTCTTATCAACCCTCAGCTCGCAACCATCGGATCTTCCTGCCAGATGTCGACACCTCTGCCGAAGCTGAATATCCTGAGCCTGCCAAGCAACCATTAAGTCTTCAGAATGCAGAGCACCAGAGCTTCACTCAGAATGTTGAAGGTGTTGAAGCCGTCTCCAGAGTGTATCCATTGGCTGGCACCACACGTGCACCTGCATCTACTGAAGCCACTGACAGCACAGCTGCTCAGCGCCCCAAGAAGCGCACTCGTGCCCTCAATGACCAAGAGCTTCTTGTGGCTCTTCACCAAAAGCAGGTTAGGCATCACGACTGGCTCGAGAGGCAGATGAAAAGCATCATGGAGGACGTCAATCGAATCAGAAATCTTGCAACCAAGAATGCATTTGTCGCACACGAAACCTGTCGCCGCACTTGGAAAGGACTCACGATGATGTGTCCTGAAGCTGAACTTCAAGAGGATGGCTTCACAGAGCGCTTCAAATTTGACTCCACGCCTCCTCGAAGGGCTATGCTGCGCCGCACTCCATCACTTGAAGATTCGGAGTTCTCTTCCTCTGCTGCCACCGTAACTGCCAGGATTATCGAAGAATAAGACGATGCTACATCACCTCCACCTCCTTCAGCGCGCGTCGAATCTGCACCAAGCTCGTCTGCACCACCAAACGCCTCCACCGACCCTGTTGCGCCTGGGAACGCGTAGATAACTCTATGTCTTCAAACCTTTTTGGTCATCATTGACAAAAGGGGGAGAAGCATATGATGTTTATAGTCTTCAAGCGGGTCACTATGGGCGGTTGCCTTTATATTTTGCTACATTTTGCTTCGTGCGTACAACTCCCGTCTTTGATACATTTGCTTCTTTGAGTTGTAACACTTAGACTTGATGGTCGTCTGCTACATGTTTGTTACTCTGTTTTGCGAAGACAAATTCCGCATGTGGGACGATAAATTCCGCACTTAGATCATTCTGCAGACATCCATTTTCCATTGTGCATGTCATTATCTTCATTTACCCTTACATGCATAATGGATTGTCATCATAAGTTGAAGTGGATTTCCACAAGTACAACCTGCCATGTGCATTTGCATTCAAGAAGCAAATTACTTATATGCACATCTTCAGGGGGAGCCCTTGCAGCTTATGAAGACAATTTCTTTACAATTTCACAAATTATATTCCCCGTTGAAAACTTCAACTAGTTTGTCATCAATCACCAAAAAGGGGGGATTGTAAGTGCATCTAGTGCCACCCCTAGTTGGTTTTGGAGTATTGACGACAAACCTAGTTGAGGGACTAATGTGTTTGTGAGAATTGCAGGATAACACAGGTAGAAGTCCCTCATTGATTCGGTTTACTACCAGAGATGACCCCTAAAAATGTATGAAGACATTGAAGACAATGGTGGTATATGAAGATATTCACATTGAAGACTATGACAAGAGAAGACACCACGTGAAGCCTATGGAACTCGAAGACTTAGATTCTTTGTAGTTTTATTTCATTTGTGTTGAGTCATAGGAACCACCATACTGTTAAGTGGGGTTCAAGAGAACCAGTCAGAATGACTGAAGTGATGCCTAATTCAAATCCTATGTCTTCGAGCGAAGACTATGAGAGCAAATCTTGTCCAGAGTCGGACAAGTCAGCTTTACTTGTAGCCCAAGTAAAGTTGCCGTGTGAGTTCAAAATCTGACTGTTGGAACACGTGTCAGTTCCTTAGTGACCCAGGGTCATTTCGGACAAATCAGGTCGGGTTGCCCAGTGGCTATAAATAGTCCACCCCCTACCACCATAAATGGTTGGCTGCTCAGATTTCAGTGCATGGCTTTTGTCGTTTGAGAGCAACCCACCTTGAAGCCTTCGAGAGAAAATTCCTAGCGAGGAGAAAAGCCATAACCACCCAGAGCCAGAGTAAATTGGGCATCACTTAAGTCTTCTTGTCTGAGTGATCTGAAGACTTATTACACTTGAGGACTGTGCATCCTCCAGACGGTTAGGCGTCGCGTTCAGAGCATCCAAGAGACATTGTGGATTGCCAGTGAACGAAGTCTGTGAAGGTTTGAGAATCTACCTTGAAGACTTACCAGAGTGATTGGGCGAGGTCTGTGTGACCTTAGCTCAAGGAGAAAACGGTGAGGACTGGGTGTCCTGAGCTGCGTGTTCAGGACTGGGTGTCCGGGACTGTGTGTCCTTTGGTTTAAATACCTAGCCGCTCCAACCAGACGTACAGTTGTCATAGCAACTGGAACTGGTCCAACAAATCATTGTCTTCAACGTGTCACTGGTTTCATCTTCACTTCCTTTTACTTACTGTTGCTCATTGTGAAGCCATTGCATGCTTGATTTATCTTCTTTCTTCACAACATAACTGTATGATTTTTTTGGCTTCATAACTTCTTCCTACCTGATCCTTATTACAGTGCAGCTGATTGTCATCGTGCTTTCATTCTATTGAATACTTGACCATGGCTTGCCTAGTGTAATCTAACTTCCGCTGCATAGTGATAGGCACATCTCTACTGTTTGTCATCATAACTTCACGTTTTGCAGACTTTCATAAAAATCGCCTATTCACCCCCCCCTCTAGTCGATATATGTTGGGGAACGCAGTAATTTCGAAAATTTTCCTACGCACACGCAAGATCATGGTGATGCATAGGAACGAGAGGGGAGAGTGTTGTCTACGTACCAACGCAGACCGACTGCGGAAGCGATCACACAACGTAGAGGAAGTAGTCGTACGTCTTCTTCCCGATCCGACCGATCCAAGCACCGTTACTCCGGCACCTCCGAGTTCTTAGCACACGTACAGCTCGATGACGATCACCGGGCTCCGATCCAGCAAAGCTTCGGGGAGGAGTTCCGTCAGCACGACGGCGTGGTGACGATCTTGATGTACTACCGCCGCAGGGCTTCGCCTAAGCACTACAACGGTACGATCGAGGTGGAATTTGGTGGCAGGGGGCACCGCACACGGCTAAGGAACGATCTCAAGGATCAACTTGTGTGTCTTGGGGTGCCCCCTGCCCCCGTATATAAAGGTTGGAGGAGGGGGAGCCGGCCGGCCAGGGAGAGGAGGCGCAGGGGAGTCCTACTCCCACCGGGAGTAGGACTCCTCCCTCCAATCCTAATCCTATTAGGACTCCCGGGGGGAAAAGGAGAGAGAAGGGGGGGCGCCGGCCAGCTTGTGGGCTTCCCTTTTTCTCTTTTCCACTAAGGCCCAATAGGCCCATTAGTCTCCCGGGGGGTTCCGGTAACCCTCCCGGTATTCCGGTAAAATCCCGATTTCACCCGGAACACTTCCTATGTCCAAACATAGGCTTCCAATATATCAATCTTTACGTCTCGACCATTTCGAGACTCCTCGTCATGTCCGTGATCTCATCCGGGACTCCGAACAACCTTCGGTACATCAAAATGCATAAACTCATAATAACTGTCATCGTAACGTTAAGCGTGCGGACCCTACGGTTCGAGAACAATGTAGACATGACCGAGACACGTCTCTGGTCAATAACCAATAGCGGGACCTGGATGCCCATATTGGCTCCTACATATTCTACGAAGATCTTTATCGGTCAGACCGCATAACAACATACGTTGTTCCCTTTGTCATCGGTATGTTACTTGCCCGAGATTCGATCGCCGGTATCCAATACCTAGTTCAATCTCGTTACTGGCAAGTCTCTTTACTCGTTCCGTAATACATCATCTCACAACTAACATATTAGTTGCAGTGCTTGCAAGGCTTATGTGATGTGCATTACCGAGAGGGCCCAGAGATACCTCTCCGACAATCGGAGTGACAAAACCCTAATCTCGAAATACGCCAACCCAACATCTACCATTGGAGACACCTGTAGTACTCCTTTATAATCACCCAGTTACGTTGTGACGTTTGGTAGTACCCAAAGTGTTCCTCCGGTAAACGGGAGTTGCATAATCTCATAGTAATAGGAACATGTATAAGTCATGAAGAAAGCAATAGCAACATACTAAACGATCGGGTGCTAAGCTAATGGAATGGGTCATGTCAATCAGATCATTCTACTAATGATGTGACCTCGTTAATCAAATAACAACTCTTTGTTTATGGTTAGGAAACATAACCATCTTTGATTAACGAGCTAGTCAAGTAGAGGCATACTAGTGACACTCTGTTGGTCTATGTATTCACACATGTATTATGTTTCCGGTTAATACAATTCTAGCATGAATAATAAACATATATCATGATATAAGGAAATAAATAATAACTTTATTATTGCCTCTAGGGCATATTTCCTTCAGTCTCCCACTTGCACTAGAGTCAATAATCTAGATTACACAGTAATGATTCTAACACCCATGGAGCCTTGGTGCTGATCATGTTTTGCTCGTGGAAGAGGCTTAGTCAACGGGTCTGCAACATTCAGATCCGTATGTATCTTGCAAATCTCTATGTCTCCCACCTGGACTAAATCCCGGATGGAGTTGAAGCGTCTCTTGATGTGTTTGGTTCTTTTGTGAAATCTGAATTCCTTTGCCAAGGCAATTGCACCAGTATTGTCACAGAAGATTTTCATTGGACCCGATGCACTAGGTATGACACCTAGATCGGATATGAACTCCTTCATCCAGACTCCTTCGTTCGCTGCTTCCGAAGCAGCTATGTACTCCGCTTCACATGTAGATCCCGCTACGACGCTTTGTTTAGAACTGCACCAACTGACAGCTCCACCGTTTAAAGTAAACACGTATCCGGTTTGCGATTTAGAATCGTCCGGATCAGTGTCAAAGCTTGCATCAACGTAACCTCTTACGGTGAGCTCTTTGTCACCTCCATATATGAGAAACATATCCTTAGTCCTTTTCAGGTATTTCAGGATGTTCTTGACCGCTGTCCAGTGATCCATTCCTGGATTACTTTGGTACCTCCCTGCTAAACTTATAGCAAGGCACACATCAGGTCTGGTACACAGCATTGCATACATGATAGAGCCTATGGCTGAAGCATAGGGAACATCTTTCATTTTCTCTCTATCTTCTGCAGTGGTCGGGCATTGAGTCTTACTCAACTTCATACCTTGTAACACAGGCAAGAACCCTTTCTTTGCTTGATCCATTTTGAACTTCTTCAAAATCTTGTCAAGGTATGTGCTTTGTGAAAGTCCAATTAAGCGTTTTGATCTATCTCTATAGATCTTTATGCCTAATATGTAAGCAGCTTCCCCGAGGTCTTTCATCGAAAAGCTTTTATTCAAGTATCCCTTTATGCTATCCAGAAATTCTATATCATTTCCAATCAGCAATATGTCATCCACATATAATATTAGAAATGCTACAGAGCTCCCACTCACTTTCTTGTAAATACAGGCTTCTCCAAAAGTGTGTATAAAGCCAAATGCTTTGATCACACTATCAAAGCGTTTATTCCAACTCCGAGATGCTTGCACCAGTCCATAGATGGATCGCTGGAGTTTGCATACTTTGTTAGCTCCCTTTGGATCGACAAAACCTTCTGGTTGTATCATATACAACTCTTCTTCCAGAAATCCATTCAGGAATGCAGTTTTGACATCCATCTGCCATATTTCATAATCATAAAATGCGGCAATTGCTAACATTATTCTGATGGACTTAAGCATCGCTACGGGTGAGAAGGTCTCATCGTAGTCAACTCCTTGAACTTGTCGAAAACCTTTTGCAACAAGTCGAGCTTTATAGACAGTAATATTACCGTCAGCGTCAGTCTTTTTCTTGAAGATCCATTTATTCTCAATTGCTTGCCGATCATCGGGCAAGTCAACCAAAGTCCATACTTTGTTTTCATACATGGATCCCATCTCAGATTTCATGGCCTCAAGCCACTTTGCAGAATCTGGGCTCACCATCGCTTCTTCATAGTTCGTAGGTTCATCATGATCTAGCATCATGACTTCCAGAACTGGATTACCGTACCACTCTGGTGCGGATCTCACTCTGGTCGATCTACGTGGTTCAGTAGTATCTTGTTCTGAAACTTCATGATCATCATCATTAGCTTCCTCACTGATTGGTATAGGTGTCGCAGAAACAGTTTTCTGTGATGTACTATTTTCCAATAAGGGAGTAGGTACAGTTACCTCGTCAAGTTCTACTTTCCTCCCACTAACTTCTTTCGAGAGAAACTCCTTCTCTAGAAAGTTTCCGAATTTAGCAACAAAAGTCTTGCCTTCGGATCTGTGATAGAAGGTGTATCCAATAGTTTCCTTTGGATATCCTATGAAGACACACTTCTCCGATTTGGGTTCGAGCTTATCAGGTTGAAGCTTTTTCACATAAGCATCGCAGCCCCAAACTTTAAGAAACGACAACTTTGGTTTCTTGCCAAACCATAGTTCATAAGGTGTCGTCTCAACGGATTTTGATGGTGCCCTGTTTAACGTGAATGCGGCCGTCTCTAAAGCATAACCCCAAAACGATAGCGGTAAATCAGTAAGAGACATCATAGATCGCACCATATCTAGTAAAGTACGATTACGACGTTCGGACACACCATTACGCTGTGGTGTTCGGGGTGGCGTGAGTTGCGAAACTATTCCACAATTTTTCAAATGTACACCAAACTCGTAACTCAAATATTCTCCTCCACGATCAGGTCGTAGAAACTTTATTTTCTTGTTACGATGATTTTCAACCTCACTCTGAAATTCTTTGAACTTTTCAAATGTTTCAGACTTATGTTTCATTAAGTAGATATACCCATATCTGCTTAAATCATCTGTGAAGGTGAGAAAATAACGATATCCGCCACGAGCCTCAATATTCATCGGACCACATACATCGGTATGTATGATTTCCAATAAATCTGTTGCTCTCTCCATAGTACCGGAGAACGGTGTTTTAGTCATCTTGCCTATGAGGCACGGTTCGCAAGTACCAAGTGATTCATAATCAAGTGGTTCCAAAAGCCCATCAGTATGGAGTTTCTTCATGCGCTTTATACCGATATGACCCAAACGGCAGTGCCACAAATAAGTTGCACTATCATTATTAACTTTGCATCTTTTGGCTTCTACATTATGAATATGTGTATCACTATCTTCGAGATTCAACAAGAATAGACCACTCTTCAAAGGTGCATGACCATAAAAGATATTATTCATATAAATAGAACAACCATTATTCTCTGATTTAAATGAATAACCGTCTCACATTAAACAAGATCCAGATATAATGTTCATGCTCAACGCTGGCACCAAATAACAATTATTTAGGTCTAATATTAATCCCGAAGGTAGATGTAGAGGTAGCGTGCCGACCGCGATCACATCGACTTTGGAACCGTTTCCCACGCACATCGTCACCTCGTCCTTTGCTAGTGTCCGCTTATTCCGTAGTCCCTGTTTCGAGTTGCAAATATTAGCAACAAAACCAGTATCAAATACCCAGGTGCTACTGCGAGCTCTAGTAAGGTACACATCAATAACATGTATATCACATATACCTTTGCTCACTTTGCCATCCTTCTTATCCGCCAAATACTTGGGGCAGTTCTGCTTCCAGTGACCAGTCTGCTTGCAGTAGAAGCACTCAGTTTCAGGCTTAGGTCCAGACTTGGGTTTCTTCTCCTGAGCAGCAACTTGCTTGCTGTTCTTCTTGAAGTTTCCCTTCTTCTTCCCTTTGCCCTTTTTCTTGAAACTAGTGGTCTTGTTGACCATCAACACTTGATGATCCTTCTTGATTTCTACCTCCGCAGCTTTCAGCATTGTGAAGAGCTCGGGAATAGTCTTGTTCATCCCTTGCATATTATAGTTCATCACGAAGCTCTTGTAGCTTGGTGGCAGTGATTGGAGAATTCTGTCAATGACGCAGTCATCTGGAAGATTAACTCCTATCTGAATCAAGTGATTATTATACCCAGACATTTTGAGTATATGCTCACTGACAGAACTGTTCTCCTCCATCTTGCAGCTATAGAACTTATTGGAGACTTCATATCTCTCAATTCGGGCATTTGCTTGAAATATTAACTTCAACTCCTGGAACATCTCATATGCTCCATGACGTTCAAAACGTCGTTGAAGTCCCGATTCTAAGCCGTAAAGCATGGCACACTGAACTATCGAGTAGTCATCAGCTTTGCTCTGCCAGACGTTCATAACATCTGGCGTTGCTCCAGCAGCAGGCCTGTCACCCAGCGGTGCTTCCAGGACGTAATTCTTCTGTGCAGCAATGAGGATAATCCTCAGGTTACGGACCCAGTCCGTGTAATTGCTACCATCATCTTTCAACTTTGCTTTCTCAAGGAACGCATTAAAATTCAACGGAACAATAGCACGAGCCATCTATCTACAATCAACATAAACAAGCAAGATACTATCAGGTACTAAGTTCATGATAAGTTTAAGTTCAGTTAATCAAATTACTTAGGAACTCCCACTTAGATAGACATCCCTCTAATCTTCTAAGTGATCACGTGATCCAAATCAACTAAACCATAACCGATAATCACGTGAGATGGAGTAGTTTTCAATGGTGAACATCGTTATGTTGATCATATCTACTATATGATTCACGCTCGACCTTTCGGTCTCCGTGTTCCGAGGCCATATCTGTATATGCTTGGCTCGTCAAGTATAACCTGAGTATTCTGCGTGTGCAACTGTTTTGCACCCGTTGTATTTGGACGTAGAGCTTATCACACCCGATCATCACGTGGTGTCTGGGCACGACGAACTTTGGCAACGGTGCATACTCAGGGAGAACACTTCTTGATAATTTTAGTGAGAGATCATCTTATAATGCTACCATCAATCAAAGCAAGATAAGATGCATAAAAGGAAAACATCACATGCAATCAATATAAGTGATATGATATGGCCATCATCATCTTGTGCTTGTGATCTCCATCTCGGAAGCACCGTCATGATCACCATCGTCACCGGCGCGACACCTTGATCTCCATCGTAGCATCGTTGTCGTCTCGCCAATCTTATGCTTCCACGACTATCACTACCGTTTAGTAATAAAGTAAAGCATTACATCGCGATTGCATTGCATACAATAAAGCGACAACCATATGGCTCCAGCCAGTTGCCGATAACTCGGTTACAAAACATGATCATCTCATACAATAAAATCGGCATCATGCCTTGACCATATCACATCACAACATACCCTGCAAAAACAAGTTAGACGTCGTCTACTTTGTTGTTGCAAGTTTTACGTGGCTGCTACGGGCTTAAGTAAGAACTCATCTCACCTACGCATCAAAACCACAACGATAGTTCGTCAAATAGACTCCGTTTTAACCTTCTCAAGGACCGGGCGTAGTCACACTTGGTTCAACTAAAGTTGGAGAGACAGTCTTCCGCAAGCCATCTGTGTGCAAAGCACGTCGAGGGAACCGGTCTCGCGTAAGAGTACGCGTAAGGTTGGTCCGGATCGTCTCACCCAACAATACCGCCGAACCAAAGTATGACATGCTGGTAGGCAGTATGACTTGTATCGCCCACAACTCACTTGTGTTCTACTCGTGCAAATAACATCAAACCATAAAACCTAGGCTCGGATGCCACTGTTGGGGAACGCAGTAATTTCGAAAATTTTCCTACGCACACGCAAGATCATGGTGATGCATAGCAACGAGAGGGGAGAGTGTTGTCTACGTACCAACGCAGACCGACTGCGGAAGCGATCACACAACGTAGAGGAAGTAGTCGTACGTCTTCTTCCCGATCCGACCGATCCAAGCACCGTTACTCCGGCACCTCCGAGTTCTTAGCACATGTACAGCTCGATGACGATCCCTGGGCTCCGATCCAGCAAAGCTTCGGGGAGGAGTTCCGTCAGCACGACGGCGTGGTGACGATCTTGATGTACTACCGACGCAGGGCTTCGCCTAAGCACTACAACGGTACGATCAAGGTGGAATTTGGTGGCAGGGGGCACCGCACACGGCTAAGGAACGATCTCAAGGATCAACTTGTGTGTCTTGGGGTGCCCCCTGCCCCCGTATATAAAGGTTGGAGGAGGGGGAGCCGGCCGGCCAGGGAGAGGAGGCGCAGGGGAGTCCTACTCCCACCGGGAGTAGGACTCCTCCCTCCAATCCTAATCCTATTAGGACTCCCGGGGGGAAAAGGAGAGAGAAGGGGGGGCGCCGGCCAGCTTGTGGGCTTCCCTTTTTCTCTTTTCCACTAAGGCCCAATAGGCCCATTAGTCTCCCGGGGGGTTCCGGTAACCCTCCCGGTATTCCGGTAAAATCCCGATTTCACCCGGAACACTTCCTATGTCCAAACATAGGCTTCCAATATATCAATCTTTACGTCTCGACCATTTCGAGACTCCTCGTCATGTCCGTGATCTCATCTGGGACTCCGAACAACCTTCGGTACATCAAAATGCATAAACTCATAATAACTGTCATCGTAACGTTAAGCGTGCGGACCCTACGGTTCGAGAACAATGTAGACATGACCGAGACACGTCTCTGGTCAATAACCAATAGCGGGACCTGGATGCCCATATTGGCTCCTACATATTCTACGAAGATCTTTATCGGTCAGACCGCATAACAACATACGTTGTTCCCTTTGTCATCGATATGTTACTTGCCCGAGATTCGATCGTCGGTATCCAATACCTAGTTCAATCTCGTTACTGGCAAGTCTCTTTACTCGTTCCGTAATACATCATCTCACAACTAACATATTAGTTGCAGTGCTTGCAAGGCTTATGTGATGTGCATTACCGAGAGGGCCCAGAGATACCTCTCCGACAATCGGAGTGACAAAACCCTAATCTCGAAATACGCCAACCCAACATCTACCATTGGAGACACCTGTAGTACTCCTTTATAATCACCCAGTTACGTTGTGACGTTTGGTAGTACCCAAAGTGTTCCTCCGGTAAACGGGAGTTGCATAATCTCATAGTTATAGGAACATGTATAAGTCATGAAGAAAGCAATAGCAACATACTAAACGATCGGGTGCTAAGCTAATGGAATGGGTCATGTCAATCAGATCATTCTACTAATGATGTGACCTCGTTAATCAAATAACAACTCTTTGTTTATGGTTAGGAAACATAACCATCTTTGATTAACGAGCTAGTCAAGTAGAGGCATACTAGTGACACTCTGTTGGTCCATGTATTCACACATGTATTATGTTTCCGGTTAATACAATTCTAGCATGAATAATAAACATTTATCATGATATAAGGAAATAAATAATAACTTTATTATTGCCTCTAGGGCATATTTCCTTCAATATAACGCACTTTCACTTAGCACCCGATCGTTTAGTATGTTGCTATTGCTTTCTTCATGACTTATACATGTTCCTATGACTATGAGATTATGCAACTCCCGTTTGCCGGAGGAACACTTTGTGTGCTACCAAACATCACAACGTAACTGGGTGATTATAAAGGTGCTCTACAGGTGTCTCCAAGGTACATGTTGGGTTGGCGTATTTCGAGATTAGGATTTGTCACTCCGATTGTCGAAGAGGTATCTCTGGGCCCTCTCGATAATACACATCACATAAGCCTTGCAAGCATTGCAACTAATGAGTTAGTTGCGAGATGATGTATTACGGAACGAGTAAAGAGACTTGCCGGTAACGAGATTGAACTAGGTATTGAGATACCGACGATCGAATCTCGGGCAAGTAACATACCGATGATAAAGGGAACAACGTATGTTGTTATGCGGTCTGACCGATAAAGATCTTCGTAGAATATGTGGGAGCCAATATGAGCATCCAGGTTCCACTATTGGTTATTGACCGGAGACGTGTCTCGGTCATGTCTACATTGTTCTCGAACCCGTAGGGTCCGCACGCTTAAGGTTTCGATGGTAGTTATATTATGAGTTTATGAGTTTTGATGTACCGAAGGAGTTCGGAGTCCCGAATGAGATCGGGGACATGACGAGGAGTCTCGAAATGGTCGAGACGTAAAGATCGATATATTGGACGACTATATTCGGACATCGGAAAGGTTCTGAGTGATTCGAGTATTTTTCGGAGTACCGGAGAGTTACGGGAATTCGCCGGGAGAAGTATTGGGCCTTATTGGGCCATACGGGAAAGAGAGAGGGGCTGCCTAGGGCAGGCCGCGCGCCCCCCAAGGCCTAGTCCGAATTGGACTAGGGGGAGGGGCTGCGCCCCTTCCTTATTTCCTACTCCTACTACATGGAAGGACTCCTAGTTGGACTAGGAAAGGGGGAATCCTACTCCCGGTGGGAGTAGGACTTCCCTAGGCGCGCCATAGAGAGGGCCGGCCCTCCCCTCCTCCACTCCTTTATATACGGGGGCAGGGGGCACCCCATAGACACACAAGTTGATCTTCGTGATCTTCTCTTAGCCGTGTGCGGTGCCCCCTGCCACCATAATCCTCGATAATATTGTAGCGGTGCTTAAGCGAAGCCCTGTGACGGTAGAACATCAAGATCGTCACCATGCCGTCGTGCTGACGGAACTCTTCCCCGACACTTTGCTGGATCGGAGTCCGGGGATCGTCATCGAGCTGAACGTGTGCTAGAACTCGGAGGTGCCGTAGTTTCGGTGCTTGGATCAGTCGGATCGTGAAGACGTACGACTACATCAACCGCGTTGATATAACACTTCCGCTTTCGGTCTACGAGGGTACGTAGACAACACTCTCCCCTCTCGTTGCCATGCATCACCATGATCTTGCGTGTGCGTAGGAAATTTTGAAATTACTACATTCCCCAACATCACCGTGGCCGATGACCATCACCTCGGTGGTGACAGCGTCGCAGCCATCGGCCCGGGGAAGCGGGTCATTGTAGATTGTGACATCGGTGGGGAAAGTGTCGAGTGAGGCCGTGTCGGAGTCGACAGGCATCGGATCGGTGAAACCAACAGACTCCAAGTCCGCAGCAGGCTCGCCGGAGACGCGGAGCTGGCCGAGGAGGTTGACGAGGTGGTCGGTGCCCGCGTCAGAGGCGAGCTCGTCGGAGATGAGGGTCTTGTCAAGGAGATCGGCGAGGCCGCTCGCTGCGCAGACGTTGGTGACGCCTTGCAGCGCGTCGTGGCAAGCGCCATCGGGCGTGCCGGGCTGGCTACGCTCGCTGGGGAGGATGAGGGTTCCCGTCCAGAACAGGTCTCCGGACGACGGTGCACCTGGCCCCACGGTGGGCGCCAAATGTCGGGTGGTAGGTGCGACATATGCCAACGGGTGGCTTATCATTGTGGGAGCCAGTAAGACGTCGCCGGTGCCTGGAAACGGGATGAGGCGAAGACATGCACGCCGACGAATCTTACCCAGCTTCGTGGCTCTCCGTGGAGATAACACCCCTACTGCTGCTCTGCGGGGTCTCCGCATGATCACTAGATGAACAAGTAGCTACACGATGCCCCTTGAGTTGTTTGGCGAGAGGAGGAAGAAGGGCACGGCTCGCTCTCTTCTCCTCCCTATGTGGTGTCTAAAACTAGCAGGGATCCACCCTTTGCATGGGTGTCCCGGGGGGTTTATATAGGCTTACCCCCCCGGGGGTACAATGGTAATACGGCTGGGCGTGGGGCCCAGCCGTCTGTGTCTACACTCGCCGGCTTCTGCGCCGGCTGCTGGGACCCGCCGGCTGGTGGGTCCCGCCGGCTGCCGGCGCCTTGGTCGACAGGCAGGCCCCACTGTCCAGGGCCCGGTCGGGGGCTGGTTACTGTTGCTCAATCCTGGTGACGAGGGCTTCGTCGAGGTGGGCGTGGCTACAGTGCCGCCGTCCGGCGGGTGATCGCTGTAGCCTCACCGCGTCTTATCTCCTTAATGGGGCGTCTCCTTCGAGGGAGGTGGCAAGCCGGCTATGGAGAGCCGGCTTTGTCTTGGGCCGACTAGGGGAGGCCTGGCCGCCTTCGGGTGTCTCTCTGCCCGAAGGGGCCCACCGCCCGTGGGCCGCACTGGCGGCCCGTCGTGGATGACATCAGGGTCAACGTGGCAACAGTGCCGCGCTGGACGGGCCATGGCCACCCGTACGACGCACTGTGCCAAGCGTGCTCTGGGATTCGGGGGTGGCAGGCTTTACTGTAGCCACGCCCCGTCACATCGCCGTTATCTGGATGCAGACTTCGAGGGTACGATCTTGACCGCTTTGTGGGAGCCGGCTTCTTGAAGTCGGCCTTCTTGGAGCCGGCCTTCCCGCGACTTTCTTCATGAGGGCTGAAGTCGGGTCGCCTTCCGATAGTCGGCCTAGGAGACAGCCGGCAAGGGGAAGGCGGCCCCACGTCTTGGATTCTTGAGGGACGGATCGGCTCGTAATTTTTTCAGAAGGGCCAGGGGGAGCCGGCTAGGCTACCCGTGGTCATCTACTCCGACATTGATATTTGAAAATGACGACGTGGCAAGCCACGTGTACTTGATGCTCGGGACCCACATGTTAAATTGTTATTTGTACTTTGATATTTTTATCAGCAATTTCCCCGTGTATGAATCTATCAATTTGCGCCATTTGGTCATATAAAAGTAATGTGTTGTGGCACTTCTACAAAAAATCTGTTGTGCGTCATTTATCATGTTATGGTGATCGACTAGTTGAAACCATGGGTCCTAGCTTCGGTCATCGGCTTCCCAGCACTCCAACTAAGAGTTTGACAAGTGTTGTGAATAGCGACAAGGTGCGTGCCTAGAAGCGGCGGCGGTGTGCCGGCTTGGTTTCACGTTCGATGGGCCCAACATATTCAACACGGTGTTGGTGCCCTTTGGCGCATGCACCACCACACCATCCTCTCAGATATCCCATACAAGCTCGTCTGGTGTTGGACTGAGTCTGGAGTCTACAACGCCACTTCTCACTACTCTGCCATGTTCATTGGCTCGTTGTCGGACTTGCACTGGTGGCTAACTTGGAAGACTTGGGCGCCTCTGAACACCAAGATATTCATGTGGCTGGCTACCCAAGTCCGGTGCTGGACCACGGAAAAGGGTCACGCGCCATGGCTTGCCTCATGCCAAGTGCTGCCTCCTTTGCGACCAGGAGCCAGAGAGCATGCAACAACTCCTGGTTGGATGCTCCTTCTCTCGCTAGCTATGGTACGAGTTCCTCGCATGGTGCCGTTCCACCATTGCTCCAAACCACCCAACGTCCTCTTCTCGGAGTGGTGGCTCGATGCCTTGGCCACGCCCCCTTCCTTCTATCGAAAAGGGCTCTCTTCCCTCTTCCTTCCGACGTCATGGAACCTACGGGAGCATCAGCATGGATGCGGTTTTGACGGTCTACAACCCTCCTTGAGCCATTTTCTATAGTTCATCAAGGACGAAGCTCAGCTATGGGCACAAATAGGTGCTTTTGGCTTGGCCAACATCGTCAGGAGTAGTCTGCATGTCGTACTTCGTATTCCTAACCCCCTCTCTCTCCACTTCATTTCTTTGAGACCTTATAACTTGTTCTACTCTTCTATCAATGAAAATATACGCAAGCTTTGCTTTTTTGTGAAAAAAGTAGACGATCCAAAAGTTTCCTCCTGCTCGCTAAGGTTTTTATACAGGATAAATAATAGGAATGGTCAGCATTTTTTCTATTAGTCCATGTGTATTAACCACAAAACCTTTGTTACCATGTAAACTCCGTAGCGCATGGTCAATGCTTTTGGACACACCATGATAGACAGTGGCACGACATTGCTTTTTCTTACATGGCATAACTTTTTTTTTAGAAAACTTACAATATGTCCATCAATTGTCTAGTACAAAGAACACCAGAAGTAAGAATTACATACATGTCTGTTGACCACCTAGCGACGACTACAAACACTGGAGCGAGCCGAAGGCGCGCCGCCATCATTGCCCCTTCCTCTTTAAAGTCGGACAAACATTGTTGTAATAAACAGTTGGAAAGTCGTCGTGTTAAGACCAGAACAACAACCACCGCCGTTGTAAAGAAGGCTAGATCGAAAGGATCCAACCTGCAAATACATAGACATAGGCGAACAAGGACCGGATCCATCCACCAAAGACAAACATCAAATTTCGATTCTTGATTGATTCATCTTCACAGGAAAATTATAAAGGAAAGAACAAACAGAGCCTACATTTTTAAGGGAAACAATTTTTGTGGGGGAAAACAAAACTTACCCTGTTAATTTTCGAGACACGCTTGAGAAATAGGTAGCGTAGCCGGCCCGTCAGCTGAGCAAACAAAAACGATTCGCTTCATGGCTCTGCCCCTATCCGAACCCAAAATTACAGCGAATCCGCCACCGAGCCCCCAACTCGCATCATCCTCTCTCGCCCCGCTCGCTTCGGCCCCTCTCCCCTCTCACGCTCGCTCGGCTCCTCTGTTAGGTTTTCCCCCACCCCACCCAAGCGCGCCGCCGGCTTTCTCCCTCCTCCAACTCCGCCCCACGCCCTCGCCGCCGGCTGTCTCCGCCGCCTCCGCAACGCCCCTAGCCGCTCGAGCCCGAGCCCTCCACGTCCCTCGCCGCCGTCCCCCGACTCCGCCCCGACCTCGCCGCCAGACGCCGGTGAGTTCCTCAGCTCTCTCTTCTCGTCCCGTCTCCACCAACACTCTTCTCCACATCTCTCTGCCTCCTCTCCCGTGCGTTATCGCTCTAGTGTGAATTGCTAGTTTGGACTGGTGGCTGCCAGTGAAACAAATTTGTATGGTACTGGCACTGTCAATGCTTAGTATGATTTTGTTGGTACAGCCAATGCTCCTGCTAGTGTGAATTGGCTGCTGCTACTAGTTCGGTTGCTTGATGTGCTTCTGTATGGTGTGTGGTAGATAGTGGCTATTGTGACATCAGATTAGCAATTCATCTTTGAGTCAGATTTTAGACTCTGGTTGACCTTTTGGATCAGTGTACTGTCTGTTGCAGTTCCGACTGCTGGAGATAGCATGTGTTCTATTTCCCTGCAATTGGTCTTTGCGTAAGTGAACAGGAGTAGAAGAGGCAAGCTGATAACCCTATTTATCAGTTTTTTTTCTTTCAGTTTCAATCATGGCACGCCGAGGATTGATGGAGCAGGACCTAACCAAGCTTGATGTCACCAAGCTCCACCCGCTGTCACCTGAAGTCATCTCGCGCCAAGCGACCATCAACATTGGTACTGATACTATCCTTTTGACAAATGTTTAATGTCAAGTAGTAATCAGTGTGGAGAATTTATAGGCGTACAACATTACAAGCTATGTGGACTGTCCCTCGTTAGATAATGAGCTCTGCGCGTTTAGTATGGTGCAATTCACTGTGGAATGGTTCCTATTTACTGTCATGTGTTCGCTGGTGATGCTTATTTTACACATATTATTCACACTGGAGTTTCTGTTGAATGATGTCCCTTATTTTTCGGAGACATACTCCCTCCATTCCTAAATATATGACGTCTTCCTCTGATACAAAGATTGTTACGTGTCGGAACCATTATCTTTTCTCTTTATGCACCTGTTTAAGCCTTGACCACCATACTGAAGTCTGACGTGTTGCTTTTGGGTTGTGCTTAATCCTTTTGTGAGTGCATGGGGGAAGCAATTTTTTTTATGATAATGTGATGGACCACGTGTTGACTTAAGTGATGCACATGGCGGATCTTTTATTTAAGACTAAATAAATATCTATGCAAAATCCACAGTTTTGGAAAATTGTCATTGGAACTCTTAATGCCAGGGGGCTTTGATGGAGCAAACTTTCCATTAGTATACCAAGTTATTTTGTTTGCAGTTTTGATTTGTGAACCATCACTTGCTCTTGTTTGCTTTTTTTATCTATATTTTTCTGTGGCATTTGTGTCATATCTGAATTTTGGTGACTTTCTGCGGGGCATAATATTTGCGATCTTTATGTTACACCTCAGGTACAATTGGTCACGTGGCCCATGGAAAGTCTACTGTTGTGAAAGCTATATCTGGAGTTCAGGTATCATTCATTCCGGTGGCCATATTTTCTTTCCAATATGTATACGCCTGTTAAGTATTTATCACATCTAGCAGTAACTCTTCTGAGTTTGCATACTACTCAAACATGTCATGCTTAGATTACTTTTTGGTATTTAAGCGAGTCACCTAGCACTTGCTAGGAATGCACTGCAGATTTCTTTAAACGTGATTGATAAAAGTTTGGTCTAGGAATTTATTTGATATTACTGTTAAAAATATAAGTGCTCTAGTTTCTCGGGTTGAGTAATGGCACTGTTGTAGTTCATGCTTCTTTGCCTTGGTTTTTTACAATAATTTCTAGAATGATTAGTAACTAATGGACGTTGATCGGTTGATGTGCACATTCTGTTCTATATGGAATTTCTTTATTATTATTCTTTTTTTCTGATTTCTTTGTTTTGATTTGTAGACTGTTCGCTTCAAGAATGAGCTTGAACGTAACATCACTATCAAGCTGGGCTATGCTAATGCAAAAATCTATAAATGCGAGGATGACAGGTGTCCACGACCAATGTGTTACAAGTATGCTGAATTTCTTATCTTTTTTACATGACTGGCTTCTATGACTATCAGCCTCTTTACAATTTAGAGCAAAGAACTTCAGCGGGTACTGTTCTGTACTCCTAAAATATTAAACTTTCACATGATTGTTTTCTAGTGAATACAATGTAGAACTATGATTGAAATATCAATCTTGACCTTCAGAAATTAGTTAATGTGATTATTTACAAGGTTTTAAGCTCTTTTACATTATTTGACTTTATTCAATTATATAAAGGGCTTATGGAAGCGGAAAAGAAGATACTCCTGCCTGTGATGTTCCTGGGTTTGAAAACACTAGGATGAAGCTCCTGAGACATGTTTCCTTTGTTGATTGCCCGGTATGATGAAGCCCTACCCTTGCTGTTATGAATGTTCCCTTATACAGATCTAGTACACTTACACCGACCATTTCTTGCCCTACTCGAGTGATTAGTAACATTTTGCACCCTATAGTTTTATTTGCTGTCAATTATGATCCTGAGGTTTCTCTTGCATCACCATAGATGATAATGGCTGTTTACACTAAGAAGTGTATCGCCAATTATTCAACTGAATTATTATATGAATTGGGAATTCATCAGAGTTCTCTGATCGATCATTAGATATTCTTTTCATTAGTTGAACTTGAATATGATATTACATAATTGTTATATGTATTTACTGTATCTACCTTGTTGAACAGGGCCACGACATTCTCATGGCTACAATGCTTAATGGAGCAGCTATCATGGATGGAGCCTTGCTTTTGATAGCAGCAAATGAAAGCTGCCCACAACCCCAGACATCTGAGCATCTTGCAGCTGTTGAAATCATGCGTCTCCAGCATCTCATAATTTTGCAGAATAAGATTGATCTTATCCAGGAAAGCGCAGCAATGAACCAGCATGAAGCAATCCAAAAATTTATCCAGGTCACTACTGTTTGTTATTGCCCGTATTATAAATACATGTATTTCCTTTCATGGTTTGATCTTTTTTACTACCATCTGTGCAGGGCACGATAGCTGAAGGTGCTCCTGTGGTGCCAATATCTGCCCAGCTGAAGTACAACATTGATGTGATCTGTGAATATATTATCAAGAAAATCCCCATTCCAGAAAGGAACTTCACTTCACCTCCCAACATGATTGTTATTCGTTCCTTTGATGTCAACAAGCCTGGTTCAGAGGTTGATGAAATTAGGGGTGGGGTAGCAGGTGGCAGCATCCTCAGGGTATGTATGCAGATCTCAATCCTGGTACAGAATTCGATCATGAGAGCTCTGGCTGTAAATATAAACTGAATGTTGATTCTTATTACAGGGAGTCCTCAGGGTGAACCAGAATATTGAAGTTCGCCCTGGCATTGTCATGAAGGATGAGAGTGGCAACATCAAATGCACCCCAATCTATTCGAGGATCGTCTCGCTCTACGCAGAGCAGAATGAACTCCAATTTGCTGTGCCAGGAGGGCTTATCGGTGTGGGAACCACCATGGATCCAACTTTGACTCGTGCCGACAGGCTGGTTGGCCAGGTTCTAGGAGAAATCGGGTCGCTTCCCGACGTATTTGTGGAGCTTGAGGTTTATCGAATCTTTCTTGATTCATGATTTTAGCCAAAACAGTGATTGATAGATGTTAACAACATCCTTGTACATTGCCTTGCAGATCAACTTCTTCCTTCTCCGAAGGCTGCTGGGTGTGAGAACGAAGGGCACGGAGAAGGCAGGGAAGGTCTCCAAGCTCACCAAGGGCGAGATCCTGATGCTTAACATCGGATCCATGTCCACTGGCGCCCGTGTGGTCGCCGTGAAGAACGATCTCGCCAAGCTCCAGCTCACCGCGCCCGTCTGCACGAGCAAAGGCGAGAAGGTGGCCCTGAGCCGCCGTGTCGAGAAGCACTGGCGCCTCATCGGGTGGGGCCAGATCCAAGCCGGCGCGACCCTCGAAGTTCCACCGTGCCCGCTCTGAAGCACAACCCACCCATCTCAAGGAAAAGTCGCGGCTTGTGAAAGAAGAGAGACGAAATGTGGGAGGGCAGAGAGCTCCTAGGTACAATTTTTGTGAGATGGAGGAGAAAACATAACGAGTCTGAAAGTCTCATCTTTGCTGGATTTATCTACGCTACTAGTTTGCTTTCTGTTTGTCGGAATTTAGGGTATGTTATACTTGCCATGTTATCGTGGTGGTTAGTAGGCGAGGAACCTGCTAGTTTGATTCAGATTTACCTAATTATCTTGTCTATCACATTGACTCCATTATGCCTTGCGTTGAGAAGATTAAACCAAATTTTACTCGCTTTCTTTTTGTCTGCAATGCTGTTCCTTGCCAACATGCAGCATGCGATCAGAAACAACAGATTTTGTTTTAGAAAAGTTGGGCAACAGATTTTGTTTTCAAAAAGTCTGACTATAGGCGCACAATACTGTATTCTTCCTGTGAGATATCGCCAGAAGGGAAAAATAAAAGAAATTCCAGTTACCAGTCACCAGCACATGGTAACGTTTATTTCTTTCGAACAGAGAAGTAGCATCAGTTGTTAGGGTTCAAGTCCTGGTGCTTGCATTATTTTTGGATTTCTTTCAAACTTCGAATAGAGAAGTAGCATCAGCTGCTAGGATTCAAGTCCTGGTGCTCGCATTATTTTTGGATTTATTTTAGGATTTCTGACGTTGCGTTCATAGGGATAGAGTGTGCAGGTATGCATTCATAGGGATAGGTGTGTATTCATAGGGGCGAGTGTATGCACGTCTGTATGAGCGCTTGCGTTTGTACTGATGTTCAAAAAATAAAAAAGAGAATGGTTGGAGCTGTCACCAAATCTTGCATGTGAAACGCAAGTGAATCTGGGATTCCGCGAATCATACGAATCCTCGACCATTCTCAGGATATATACACATCTAAGGGAAAGAAGAAGAAAAACAGGGCCCAACTGAATTTGCGAATCCCCCGCTGCTAGGGTCCAACCGCATCAGCTTCTGAAGAAGCAGATACCCTAGATCCTCTATCTTAGCTCGACAGGCAAGAACCGGACTATATTTTACAGTCAAAGTACAGCACATCAAACATGGTATCTATCCAAGATGTCTACACTTACGAAAAACTGCAGGGCCACGGTGCTGAGCCCCAAATTTTAGTTGACACTGTTACAATCTGTCTTGAGACGCCTTACAGCTCATGAGCTTGGCATATTGCATCTTCAGGCGCCGCCACTGGGGTTCCAGTAGAAGTCGCTTTTCCCATCGGGGTAACCATATGGAAGATGAGGTCCATAGACAACGTTTTCATTCAGATATGACATCGGGTCCACCTGTGATGCATCTTCATAGGCATTCGACGTACTGTCCTGATTGGGGATGTTGGGAGCCACTGTTTGGTAAGAGCTGGGGGCACTGGCCTGATTGGGGATGTTGAGGGGCACTGCTTCATAAGCATTTGAAGCACCCGCTTGATTGGTGGTCTTGAGAGCTGGATATGTATTCGCATTGGTGTCCTTTTGACTAGCCTTTGTCTTGCTCCTAGCACCCCGCTTGTTGTCCACCGGACTGTTTGCACTAAGCTTGACCATTTGCTGCTGGATTTCGTTGAGTGAACTGCTGCCCAGTTTTGATTTAACACTCCTTTTAGGATCAGAAGCCTTGAACTCAAGCCGGTACAAGGCTAGAGTGTTCGAATCATTGATCTCATATTCGAAAAGGTGCCACTCATAGTTGCTGGATGGTTGTGGGTCCATGTAATAGGATTTCTTCAGGCCCCCAAAGTCCTTCATCACTTGCTTCCTTGATTCATGCCATCCACGGCCATTGTAATCTGGCAACGACCTTTGCTTGCGGTTGCCGCTCTCAAATGCCCTTCTTGGTCTGTCAAAGAATAACCATTCCCTAAGAGATTCACCCTCAAGAAGAGAAAGATCAAAAAGTTCTGCAAAAACAACAGGGAACCAACAATTAGCACAAGAATTTGCTGATATCAATGTTCACCTAAAATGCTAACACTTAATAACCAAGCATACCATGTGCATTCCAAGGTGATTTTGACGTTGCAGCCCCTTCACAGACAGGAATACCAACATTTTTTCCTTGGACTTTTGCACAAAGAGCATCAAATAGGGGCCCATCTTTCAAATCAATACCCCTTGGCCGCATCACAGGCCTTGTCCCCAGAAGACCATCATCACTCAAAGCTAAACCAGCATGATACGGGTTGCAGTAGTCTTGACACTCTTCTGATCCTCGCACAGGCCGTCCACAATCCCAGAGTGCACATTTTGGCCCCAAATATTGAGAAGGCGACGGGCCGACTGTTGTGAGCAAGTCTGACATGTGGAAAAAAACATCTCCAGTACTTTGCACAGAGTTATTTGCATCAGCATATGAATTATTAGAATGTTGCAGATCTAGTGGCAGATTGAACTGTTGATGTTCCGGCTGACCAGTCCCTTGCAGGTTATTGAGGCCATCTGGGTTTGACCCATGAAGAAAATCATCAATACTCAGTTCATGGTCTATATAGTACATCTGCAATCAAAGGTATGACAAAATCTCATTAAAGCTATGAGTAGAAAAAAAAACATGAAAAGGTAAGTTACAATAACCAGACCAAAAGTTACATACTGACAAGTAACAACAGCATACATGAACACATTGACGAGCACTTTGATTGATTCAACAATTTTGCAGGCACGCTTTGTAAAGAATAACAAAAAGGAGGACCAGAAAAGCATTATCAAATGTACACGTGTTCATTACCATATCAAAAGGTACATAAGAGAAATCAAATAAAGGAAGAGAATTCGGAAACTAAAATTCAACAGGACCAGTTTGGAGCAGAAACTCAAAACCTTTAAACAACTACCGAATCTTGTTTCAAAGGAGATATAAAATCATCAAGCAAGGCCTCACCATCTAAACTTAGGAAGATCATCAATAATTCACATTTACAATTGGGTTAACCAATGAATAAATTGTACTATTGTGACCTGTGCTTCTCAGATGGTTAGAAAAATAATGCTGTAACACGTTACTCGTAATAGAACAACCCATTTCTCTATGCTGCAATGGCATACTGAAGCGCCCCAGTCTTTTTGTCGTTATCTCATACGAAGGTGTGGGACTATGGGGTTATTTTATAGTTTTGATTATTTATTAAGGTCAACTATGGACAATGCATACAAGCACTTGGCTTTTTCCAACAAAATAAGTGGCCGAGAAAACCAAAAAACAGGATTATAAGTAGTCCACGCCAACAAAGAGCGAGACTGCTACCGAAACATATTGGTTCAGGTAAAAAATGAACAATTTTGTCACATGTACTCCAAGTACACATACATGTAGAAGTAAAATCAATATAGTTTTTCAATAAGTGTATCTGCTAGCACAAAATTACTCACCAAACCTTAATTTCTACACTAAGATAATTTTTGCACGCTACGAAGGAATAGGATCACACAGCACATCAGAATGCTTCAGTCCATGACGGAGCTAACTGGTAACTAGGCAAGGATTGACCCCCACAAACAGTACACATTTAGTCAGTAAGAAGGTCATACTAGTCGAACACACAATTTCATCCACATGACTGATGATGGCACACAAAAAATACCATTCCACTAAACCATTCAAAAAGGGAGACATCAATCGCGGTGAGGTACCTGATCACTGAACAATGCATTAGCAACATCAGCCACTTCTCCCTGCATTCCATGACCCATTGACTGCTGTGATGCGTCAGCGCCGCCATCCACAGTCCCCCCATGTACTTGCAGTCCGGGGTTGAGATTCTGATGACCGTCCTGCCGGGAGGGCTGCATCGGCTGCGCCAGCTTGCTGGTGGCGTCGTCCTCCTCCTCAATCGCCAGCTGCAGCAGCCGCAGCGTCTCCGACGGCGGATCCGCGGCGCCCTGATTGTTCCCCAGCGAGTTCTGCAACGCCGCACGAGACCAAAAGTCAGAGACAGCAAACCCTGAACACGCAAGGGGAGGAAGGCTAGGGTTTGGAGGGGTACCTGGAGGGAGGAGGCGGGGGAGGCGACGCTGAGCTCGGCGCGCCACTCGCGGAGCATCTGGTGGACCTGCTCCTCGAGGACGGCGGCGTCGGCGGAGCGGCTCTCCTTGCGGGCGGACTGGAGGCCGGAGAAGATCTCCTGGAGGTCGTCCACGCGGGTCTTGGCGCGGTCGCGGAACTGCTGGTGCCGCGTCGACGAGCGGGGACCCTTGCCTGCCGCGGAGCCGCCGCCGCCGCCGGTCGGATCGCCCGCCATCGGTGCCGATCAGGGCGGCGCTGGTGGTGCGGTTGCGGCGATTGGGAGTGGGGGGTCGATTCGCCTTTGGGAGTTGGCGATTGTTTTCTTTCTTTAATTTATTTATTTTTACCATGTTATAGTTTTGGAAAATGTTTGGTCCTTTGAGGTTCTTCCCTCTCCCTCCCTCTCTTTCCTTCCACTACACCATCATATTTTTTCAACACAGTACAATCAAAGTCGTTCACGTACATAAGCATATACTCATCCGCTATGAACGCACACACACACCCTATCCTTATGAACACCTCCGAGAGACTAAGCCGACATGAGATCTTGAGATTTCATGAAGTCACCACAGACGCCTCGTAGTCAACGGGAACGGCCCCTCCCACTGAAAGAACATCGCCGCAAGTTTAAAATAAATCCAGGAATAATGCAACCACCAATGTCATATCTAGAACTTGAACCCTGGCGCAAAGCATGTGCACAACTAAAATTGTTCTTCTTTAGTAGTAGCATATATTGTGTTTGTGTTTTTTTTGGTTGTTTAGTAAAATGAGAATGACACTCCCGCCTGAATGACTATGTGGTAGCACACGCGCTTGATCTATCCGGCGCCATTCGCATCGGAGCACATCAACTTGAGTCAAGTTGATGCCATTTGCGGGATGGAATTCCACATGGAAAAGTTTGTTTTGTAATTTGATAGTATTTTAAATATAGGTATGACCATGTATTTTTTATGGTGTTTTGGTCGTTAAAATGCTAGCTTGGACCCATTTTACGAATTGCAATAATTGTAAAACAGTGACTACGAAAAAAAAGTCATGGATTAAGTTGTGAGAATATCACACCTAGTCATAAAAGCGCATCCTTCAGCGTAAAATGGTTCAACCAAATGAAGAGGTCACCGACACATGTTTTGATCACATGACAATCTGATTCATCTTCATCAAGAAAAACATAGATTCTACATCTTCTATGTAAGTGCTAGAGAAAGAGATGGTGACAAGGCACGAGTCTTGCAATCTTGCACTCATTGTTGGCATGCCAAAACTCATGCAATGGAAAAATAGAGTGCATATCATCATGAACATACTGTAAGACATGCGAAGAGCATCTCCACCTGTGCCCTCAGGAGCCCTTTTTTATCACTGGCGATCAAAAAATGTCCCAGCCGCACCTCCGGGGGCTCGTTTTGCGCCGGATTTGGCCAAAATTACAACCGTCACGCGCAAGGCCAACCTAGGGAGCCGGGGGCAGCCGGGGCGTCGGCGCTATATTTTAGTTGCAAAAGGCCCATTGCCAGCCTCTCTAATCTCTCTCCTTCCCTTTCCTGGCTAGGCCTACCACGTGCTTTGGTGCATGCAAAAAAGACCAAGCTCTCTCCTCTCTCCCGCATGCCCGCCGCCCCTGCTCCTCGCTCCGGCGATCCTGGACGCTTTTCACCAGCGAGCCGTCCTCCACGAAGCTCCTTCCCCACCGGCGAGCTGACCCCCACCTCCTGGACGCACCGACGTCCACCTTACGTCCAGCGCGCGCGGCCGTCGCCTACCTCGAGCAGCGGAACCAGCACCATGGGGCGACGTTGCGGCACGAGGCGCTGCCCTCGCTGCCACACGCGCCTCCCGCCCTGGTCCCCGCCCTTCCCGTGCTCTGAGCTGCCGCCACACGTCCGCCTGGGTGGGGGCACGGGTGGAAAAATCCCCCCCCCTCATTGCAAAAATTCCGCCGGGGCAACCCAGGAGACCGAAAAAGCGCCTCAAAATGTCTCCTGGGGGGCACAATGGCTGTAGATGCTTTAAGGAAGTGTGATAAACCGAGAGACCGGGATATATTTAGGGCCATTGATTCCATGTGCAAGGAGTGTGAGCGCCGTGGAGATGCAACAGTGGTTGATTTTCCGGTGAGGAGACAACGTCTATGCGGTACACACTCTATCAGTGTCCAAAATCTTAAAGCACATGCTAAAGTACTTAGCAACACAAAGCTATTTAATTTTCCGGTAAACTATTACCATTTTGAATTAAAAAAGTAAACTATTATCATTTTCCAATTTCAGGTACAAATAATGTATCATTGCAAGAAGGTGGGGTGTTCTGGAGCTCGGCCTCCATGGTCCATGGAGGCAAACTTTTGTGAAAAAAAATAATCAAAATTTGAACTTCTCAGTTTCAAGAAACCTAAAAAGAATTGTACAAGTATACAAGGATGTGAGTTCTGGGTGTGTAGAGGCTGGGGAAGTGAAATTCTCCCCCATTTTTATAGGTACTCCATCGACATGCTCACAACACCAACGACTAACCGTACGTGATCGCCATTGGGATAGAGGATGCCGCGGGCGACGTCTAAGGCGATCACGCGGGCGACGTCTCAGGCGGCTTCCGCCGCCGGTGAACAGCGGGTAGGGGGTTGGTTTTGGGCGCTGTCTGACGGTGCCGGTGACTCGGAGGATGATGGCGCGGACCCGGACGATGAGGAGTCTCCGGCAGGCTCGCCGACGCCGTCGGATGCGATCTGCGAGGCTTTCCGGGTAGGTTATTCTGAGGACGAGGTGGCGTTGCTTGTCGACTTAGCAATTCCTCGAGACGATCCGGCAAGGGCAGGCCTGAATGAGGAGGACACCATCGAGGTGGTTCGCCGCGTCGTCCATCGTCGCACGGCGGCTTCGGCACTCCGTCCTGAAGGAAATATGCCCTACAGGCAATAATAAAGTTATTATTTATTTCCTTATATCATGATAAATGTTTATTATTCATGCTAGAATTGTATTAACCGGAAACATGATACATGTGTGAATACATAGACAAATAGAGTGTCACTAGTAAGCCTCTACTTGACTAGCTAGTTGATCAAAGATGGTTATATTTCCTAGCCATAGACAAAGAGTTGTCATTTGATTAACGGGATCACATCATTAGGAGAATGATGTGATTGACTTGACCGAATGTCGTGGTTTTGTCACGACAGATGTCCTAGAGAAAGGACTTAGTCGTGGAGCCATCGCGACGGGTTAACTTGAAGGGGTTAAAGCGGACACAGGGACGCAAGAGAGTTTATACTAGTTCGGCCCCTTCGATGAAGGTAAAAGCCTACGTCTAGTTGTGATGGAATTGATGGGGTTTCGATGACTAGGGAGCAAACAAGCTTCGCCTATGTCTCGAGTTGTTGTCTGTTGTCCTTGAACCGCCGCCGGGTCGTCCCCTTATATACACGGGTGACTCCCGTCGGTTTACAGAGTCCCAATACCGGCTCATAGATGTGTCCGGTTTGGTCTCTACTTGTTCCTAACTTACAATACAAGTTAACTACTAACGCCGGTTTACGGCTACAGGCCTTGAACCGACCATGGGCCTTGAGCCCTCATCTGCCTTCTTGGGCTTTAACATACTTAACTACTGACGAAGTTAACCCGGACCAGATACGCCGGTTTACGCCCAGTAGTAATATCCCCAACATTAGGCCCCAGATTGATTTGAACAGGTTCATGTCAATCCTTTAACAAAAGCTTCATCTTCAACATCTTCTCATAAATTGGTAAACCGCCATGATGTCATCTTCTCTGATTGCTGTAAACCGGAGTGACGTCACCTGTCATAATGAAGCTATCCATTATGCTTCTTTGTTTAATAGATCTGCGGAAATCGAGGCGACAGCTCCGTTTCGTGGCCCCTTGACTGTCGCGCCTGACACCTGTTCTTTCGCCTTATAAATAGGACCGAAGGGTCATTTCTTTTCTCCCCTTCATGCTTTTCTTCTTCGTCTTCCCCGCGTCACCAGCCTTGGAGCTCCGCCGCCGCCGTCGACCTCTGCTTCAACCTTGGCCGCTGCATCAACCTGGGCGCACCAGAACATCACGGCAACCTTCCACGTCTTCCTCAGCTCCGGTAAATCTTCTATCCTTTCCCCCGCAGATCTAACCTAGGGTTTCACAGTTCTTCAAGTGTTCATCGTCTGCCTCTTGCTCATATGATAGATCTTTAAATGACTCCGCAAATCTTTATTCTGTGCAATGGTAGCTGTTTACTCTTCGCCTTCACTTACACATCTCAAAACCATAGATCTGTATGTACGTCTTGCTCATTGATTCGGTACTGCTCCTTTTGGACCTCTGAATACTTATCTTTTTTCTGAACTTGCTTCAGATCCATCTCTGTAGAGAAATCTTACGAAATCTGTTTCTATAAACTTACTCATCTGCTTCAATGTTTAAACCAGGCGGTTTAACTTTGTAGAAAAAAATTGGCAAACCGGTATATACCATTAGTCCCCTTGTTGAACCGCCAGATGTTGTTGCTTCATAAAACTCCGGTTCAGATAGTTCTATCTCCTGTTTAACATTGCACATACCAATGTACCTTGATCAAATGCCTTTTTGAACCGGGATCTTCTACCTTGTAGATTCCATCATGGCCAAGCAAGTATATGAGTGCAATTGGGTTCCTTCTCGCATCACAGAGGCTCAGCTGGACGATTTAGTCCTGATCGGCGCTTTAGGCAGCAAAGATACCATCCATTGGAGGGCTCCTGGCAAAGAATGCCCTCCCACTCCTCAAGAAGGAGAGGTTGTTGTTTTCGTAGATCACTTAGCTCGGGGCTTTAAGGCGCCCGGTTCTAAATTTTACCGGGATGTTTTGGCCGATTTCCAACTCCATCCACAAGACACTGGCCCCAATTCTGTTACAAATATGTGTCACTTCCAAGTGCTCTGTGAGGCGTTCTTTCAAGAGGAGCCCACAGTGGAATTGTTCAGAGACCTTTTCCATCTAAACCGCCGTACTGAGTTTACTAACGGCTCCAATACGGAGTTGGGTGGCGTGGCGATCCAGAAAAGGAAAGAGGTCACATACCCTCATGCCAAACTGCACAGCCACCCCAAAGAGTGGAATCAGACATGGTTCTATTGCAAAGACACCTCCCCTGCTGGTGAGAATCCCTTGCCTAGCTTTCGTCCGGAGCGGCTCAGCAATACACACCCTTTTCCGCAAAGATTGACTACCCAGGAGAGAAGCAAATATGCTCCTCAACTGTCGAAGCTCAGAGCCTTTATGGCCAACGGTTTAACAGGGGTTGATCTCGCTCGCTGTTGGATATCATGGGGCATACTGCCCCTTAGTCTGCGCTCCGGTTTGAGGTGCGAGTATACCGGCAGTGTTGATGACCCACTGCGACATTCCAAAATCCAGCTCATCGATGAAGAAATCACAGAGGCTGTGAATAAGATGCTGAATGAACCGGAACATATCTGTGCTAAAAACTGCCTGCTTCCCTTCTGTGCCACCAACAAACCGCCAACTGTAAGACCTTGATTTTTCCTTTTGCTGAATCTGTTATTGACATATATGGTCATTGTTTAATATTAGTGTCTGTGTAATCAGGGCAATGATTCGTTTTGGAGCAAGAAATTGCCGCAGGAGAAACCAGAAAAACTAGACAAACTGGAAAGAGCAACCCGGCAAAAGACTAAAGCTGTAAAGAAGACTGCCCATAGGAAAAGAACTACTGCATCTTCTAATCCGGCCCCTGATGATGATGTGGATAATCCGGACCTTAAGGTAGAGCTTGACTCACTTGGCTTATTTTTCATGCGTCTTATTGATGATGATATTGAAGGAAATATGCCCTAGAGGCAATAATAAAGTTATTATTTATTTCCTTATATCATGATAAATGTTTATTATTCATGCTAGAATTGTATTAACCGGAAACATAATACATGTGTGAATACATAGACCAACAGAGTGTCACTAGTATGCCTCTACTTGACTAGCTCGTTAATCAAAGATGGTTATGTTTCCTAACCATGAACAAAGAGTTGTTATTTGATTAACGAGGTCACATCATTAGTTGAATGATCTGATTGACATGACCCATTCCATTAGCTTAGCACCCGATCGTTTAGTATGTTGCTATTGCTTTCTTCATGACTTATACATGTTCCTATAACTATGAGATTATGCAACTCCCGTTTACCGGAGGAACACTTTGGGTACTACCAAACGTCACAACGTAACTGGGTGATTATAAAGGAGTACTACAGGTGTCTCCAATGGTAGATGTTGGGTTGGCGTATTTTCGAGATTAGGGTTTGTCACTCCGATTGTCGGAGAGGTATCTCTGGGCCCTCTCGGTAATGCACATCACATAAGCCTTGCAAGCACTGCAACTAATATGTTAGTTGTGAGATGATGTATTACGGAACGAGTAAAGAGACTTGCCAGTAACGAGATTGAACTAGGTATTGGATACCGACGATCGAATCTCGGGCAAGTAACATACCGATGACAAAGGGAACAACGTATGTTGTTATGCGGTCTGACCGATAAAGATCTTCGTAGAATATGTAGGAGCCAATATGGGCATCCAGGTACCGCTATTGGTTATTGACCGGAGACGTGTCTCGGTCATGTCTACATTGTTCTCGAACCGTAGGGTCCGCACGCTTAACGTTACGATGACAGTTATTATGAGTTTATGCATTTTGATGTACCGAAGGTTGTTCGGAGTCCCGGATGAGATCACGGACATGACGAGGAGTCTCAAAATGGTCGAGACGTAAAGATTGATATATTGGAAGCCTATGTTTGGACATAGGAAGTGTTCCGGGTGAAATCGGGATTTTACCGGAATACCGGAAGGGTTACCGGAACCCCCCGGGAGACTAATGGGCCTATTGGGCCTTAGTGGAAAAAAGAGAAAAGGGGCAGCCCATAGCTGGCCGGCGCCCCCCCTTTCCCCAAGTCCTAGTAGGACTAGGAGAAGGGGCCGCCCCCCCCTCTTTCTCCTTTCCCCCCGAGAGTCCTAATTGGAATAGGATTGGAGGGGGAGTCCTACTCCCGGTGGGAGTAGGACTCCCCTGCGCCTCCCTCTCCCTGGCCGGCCGGCTCCCCCTCCTCCAACCTTTATATACGGGGGCAGGGGACACCCCAAGACACACAAGTTGATCCTTGAGATCGTTCCTTAGCCGTGTGCGGTGCCCCCTGCCACCAAATTCCACCTCGATCATACCGTTACAGTGCTTAGGCGAAGCCCTGCGTCGGTAGTACATCAAGATCGTCATCACACCGTCGTGCTGACGGAACTCTTCCTTGACGCTTTGCTGGATCGGAGCTCGAGGAACGTCATCGAGCTGAACGTGTGCTAAGAACTCGGAGGTGCCGGAGTAACGGTGCTTGGATCGGTCGGATCGGAAAGAAGACGTACGACTACTTCCTCTACGTTGTGTGATCGCTTCCGCAGTCGGTCTGCGTTGGTACGTATACAACACTCTCCCCTCTCATTGCTGTGCATCACCATGATCTTGCGTGTGCGTAGGAAAATTTTCGAAATTACTGCGTTCCCCAACAGTGGCATCCGAGCCTAGGTTTTATGGTTTGATGTTATTTGCACGAGTAGAACACAAGTGAGTTGTGGGCGATACAAGTCATACTGCCTACCAGCATGTCATACTTTGGTTCGGCGGTATTGTTGGGTGAGACGATCTGGACCAACCTTACGCGTACTCTTACGCGAGACCGGTTCCCTCGACGTGCTTTGCACATAGATGGCTTGCGGAAGACTGTCTCTCCAACTTTAGTTGAACCAAGTGTGACTACGCCCGGTCCTTGAGAAGGTTAAAACGGAGTCTATTTGACGAACTATCGTTGTGGTTTTGATGCGTAGGTGAGATGAGTTCTTACTTAAGCCCGTAGCAGCCACGTAAAACTTGCAACAACAAAGTAGAGGACGTCTAACTTGTTTTTGCAGGGCATGTTGTGATGTGATATGGTCAAGGCATGATGCTGATTTTATTGTATGAGATGATCATGTTTTGTAACCGAGTTATCGGCAACTGGCAGGAGCCATATGGTTGTCGCTTTATTGTATGCAATGCAATCGCGATGTAATGCTTTACTTTATTACTAAACGGTAGTGATAGTCGTGGAAGCATAAGATTGGCGAGACGACAACGATGCTACGATGGAGATCAAGGTGTCGCGCCGGTGACGATGGTGATCATGACGGTGCTTCGGAGATGGAGATCACAAGCACAAGATGATGATGGCCATATCATATCACTTATATTGATTGCATGTGATGTTTATCCTTTTATGCATCTTATCTTGCTTTGATTGACGGTAGCATTATAAGATGATCTCTCACTAAATTATCAAGAAGTGTTCTCCCTGAGTATGCACCGTTGCCAAAGTTCGTCGTGCCCAGACACCACGTGATGATCGGGTGTGATAAGCTCTACGTCCAAATACAACGGGTGCAAAACAGTTGCACACGCAGAATACTCAGGTTATACTTGACGAGCCAAGCATATACAGATATGGCCTCGGAACACGGAGACCGAAAGGTCGAGCGTGAATCATATAGTAGATATGATCAACATAACGATGTTCACCATTGAAAACTACTCCATCTCACGTGATGATCGGTTATGGTTTAGTTGATTTGGATCACGTGATCACTTAGAAGATTAGAGGGATGTCTATCTAAGTGGGAGTTCCTAAGTAATTTGATTAACTGAACTTAAACTTATCATGAACTTAGTACCTGATAGTATCTTGCTTGTTTATGTTGATTGTAGATAGATGGCTCGTGCTATTGTTCCGTTGAATTTTAATGCGTTCCTTGAGAAAGCAAAGTTGAAAGATGATGGTAGCAATTACACGGACTGGGTCCGTAACCTGAGGATCATCCTCATTGCTGCACAGAAGAATTACGTCCTGGAAGCACCGCTAGGTGACAGGCCTGCTGCTGGAGCAACGCCAGATGTTATGAACGTCTGGCAGAGCAAAGCTGATGACTACTCGATAGTTCAGTGTGCCATGCTTTACGGCTTAGAATCGGGACTTCAACGACGTTTTGAACGTCATGGAGCATATGAGATGTTCCAGGAGTTGAAGTTAATATTTCAAGCAAATGCCCGAATTGAGAGATATGAAGTCTCCAATAAGTTCTATAGCTGCAAGATGGAGGAGAACAGTTCTGTCAGTGAGCATATACTCAAAATGTCTGGGTATAATAATCACTTGATTCAGATGGGAGTTAATCTTCCAGATGACTGCGTCATTGACAGAATTCTCCAATCACTGCCACCAAGCTACAAGAGCTTCGTGATGAACTATAATATGCAAGGGATGAACAAGACTATTCCCGAGCTCTTCGCAATGCTGAAAGCTGCGGAGGTAGAAATCAAGAAGGAGCATCAAGTGTTGATGGTTAGCAAAACCACTAGTTTCAAGAAAAAGGGCAAAGGGAAGAAGAAGGGAAACTTCAAGAAGAACAGCAAGCAAGTTGCTGCTCAGGAGAAGAAACCCAAGTCTGGACCTAAGCCTGAAACTGAGTGCTTCTACTGCAAGCAGACTGGTCACTGGAAGCGGAACTGCCCCAAGTATTTGGCGGATAAGAAGGATGGCAAAGTGAGCAAAGGTATATGTGATATACATGTTATTGATGTGTACCTTACTAGAGCTCGCAGTAGCACCTGGGTATTTGATACTGGTTCTGTTGCTAATATTTGCAACTCGAAACAGGGACTACGGAATAAGCGGACGCTAGCAAAGGACGAGGTGACGATGCGCGTGGGAAACGGTTCCAAAGTCAATGTGATCGCAGTCGGCACGCTACCTCTACATCTACCTTCGGGATTAATATTAGACCTAAATAATTGTTATTTGGTGCCAGCGTTGAGCATGAACATTATATCTGGATCTTGTTTAATGCGAGACGGTTATTCATTTAAATCAGAGAATAATGGTTGTTCTATTTATATGAGTAATATCTTTTACGGTTATGCACCTTTGAAGAGTGGTCTATTCTTGTTGAATCTCGAAGATAGTGATACACATATTCGTAATGTAGAAGCCAAAAGATGCAAAGTTAATAATGATAGTGCAACTTATTTGTGGCACTGCCGTTTAGGTCATATCGGTGTAAAGCGCATGAAGAAACTCCATACTGATGGGCTTTTGGAACCACTTGATTATGAATCACTTGGTACTTGCGAACCGTGCCTCATAGGCAAGATGACTAAAACACCGTTCTCCGGTACTATGGAGAGAGCAACAGATTTATTGGAAATCATACATACCGATGTATGTGGTCTGATGAATATTGAGGCTCGTGGCGGATATCGTTATTTTCTCACCTTCACAGATGACTTAAGCAGATATGGGTATATCTACTTAATGAAACATAAGTCTGAAACATTTGAAAAGTTCAAAGAATTTCAGAGTGAGGTTGAAAATCATCGTAACAAGAAAATAAAGTTTCTACGATCTGATCGTGGAGGAGAATATTTGAGTTACGAGTTTGGTGTACATTTGAAAAATTGTGGAATAGTTTCGCAACTCACGCCACCCGGAACACCACAACGTAATGGTGTGTCTGAACGTCGTAATCGTACTTTACTAGATATGGTGCGATCTATGATGTCTCTTACTGATTTACCGCTATTGTTTTGGGGTTATGCTTTAGAGACGGCCGCATTCACGTTAAACAGGGCACCATCAAAATCCGTTGAGACGACACCTTATGAACTATGGTTTGGCAAGAAACCAAAGTTGTCGTTTCTTAAAGTTTGGGGCTGCGATGCTTATGTGAAAAAGCTTCAACCTGATAAGCTCGAACCCAAATCAGAGAAATGTGTCTTCATAGGATATCCAAAGGAAACTATTGGATACACCTTCTATCACAGATCCGAAGGCAAGACTTTTGTTGCTAAATTCGGAAACTTTCTAGAGAAGGAGTTTCTCTCGAAAGAAGTGAGTGGGAGGAAAGTAGAACTTGACGAGGTAACTGTACCTGCTCCCTTATTGGAAAATAGTACATCACAGAAAACTGTTTCTGCGACACCTATACCAATCAGTGAGGAAGCTAATGATGATGATCATGAAGCTTCAGAACAAGATACTACTGAACCACGTAGATCAACCAGAGTGAGATCCGCACCAGAGTGGTACGGTAATCCAGTTCTGGAAGTCATGATGCTAGATCATGATGAACCTACGAACTATGAAGAAGCGATGGTGAGCCCAGATTCCGCAAAGTGGCTTGAGGCCATGAAATCTGAGATGGGATCCATGTATGAAAACAAAGTATGGACTTTGGTTGACTTGCCCGATGATCGGCAAGCAATTGAGAATAAATGGATCTTCAAGAAAAAGACTGACGCTGACGGTAATATTACTGTCTATAAAGCTCGACTTGTCGCGAAAGGTTTTCGACAAGTTCAAGGAGTTGACTACGATGAGACCTTCTCACCCGTAGCGATGCTTAAGTCCGTCAGAATTATGTTAGCAATTGCCGCATTTTATGATTATGAAATATGGCAGATGGATGTCAAAACTGCATTCCTGAATGGATTTCTAGAAGAAGAGTTGTATATGATACAACCAGAAGGTTTTGTCGATCCAAAGGGAGCTAACAAAGTATGCAAACTCCAGAGATCCATTTATGGACTGGTGCAAGCATCTCGGAGTTGGAATAAACGCTTTGATAGTGTGATCAAAGCATGTGGCTTTATACAGACTTTTGGAGAAGCCTGTATTTACAAGAAAGTGAGTGGGAGCTCTGTAGCATTTCTAATATTATATGTGGATGACATATTGCTGATTGGAAATGACATATAATTTCTGGATAGCATAAAGGGATACTTGAATAAAAGTTTTTCGATGAAAGACCTCGGGGAAGCTGCTTACATATTAGGCATAAAGATCTATAGAGATAGATCAAAACGCTTAATTGGACTTTCACAGAGCACATACCTTGACAAGATTTTGAAGAAGTTCAAAATGGATCAAGCAAAGAAAGGGTTCTTGCCTGTGTTACAAGGTATGAAGTTGAGTAAGACTCAATGCCCGACCACTGCAGAAGATAGAGAGAAAATGAAAGATGTTCCCTATGCTTCAGCCATAGGCTCTATCATGTATGCAATGTTGTGTACCAGACCTGATGTGTGCCTTGCTATAAGTTTAGCAGGGAGGTACCAAAGTAATCCAGGAATGGATCACTGGACAGCGGTCAAGAACATCCTGAAATACCTGAAAAGGACTAAGGATATGTTTCTCGTATATGGAGGTGACAAACAGCTCACCGTAAGAGGTTACGTTGATGCAAGCTTTGACACTGATCCGGACGATTCTAAATCGCAAACCAGATACGTGTTTACTTTAAACGGTGGAGCTGTCAGTTGGTGCAGTTCTAAACAAAGCGTCGTAGCGGGATCTACATGTGAAGCGGAGTACATAGCTGCTTCGGAAGCAGCAAACGAAGGAGTCTGGATGAAGGAGTTCATATCCGATCTAGGTGTCATACCTAGTGCATCGGGTCCAATGAAAATCTTCTGTGACAATACTGGTGCAATTGCCTTGGCAAAGGAATCCAAATTTCACAAAAGGACCAAACACATCAAGAGACGCTTCAACTCCATCCGGGATTTAGTCCAGGTGGGAGACATAGAGATTTGCAAGATACATACGGATCTGAACGTTGCAGACCCGTTGACTAAGCCTCTTCCACGAGCAAAACATGATCAGCACCAAGGCTCCATGGGTGTTAGAATCATTACAGTGTAATCTAGATTATTGACTCTAGTGCAAGTGGGAGACTGAAGGAAATATGCCCTAGAGGCAATAATAAAGTTATTATTTATTTCCTTATATCATGATAAATGTTTATTATTCATGCTAGAATTGTATTAACCGGAACATAATACATGTGTGAATACATAGACCAACAGAGTGTCACTAGTATGCCTCTACTTGATTAGCTCGTTAATCAAAGATGGTTATGTTTCCTAACCATGAACAAAGAGTTGTTATTTGATTAACGAGGTCACATCATTAGTTGAATGATCTGATTGACATGACCCATTCCATTAGCTTAGCACCCGATCGTTTAGTATGTTGCTATTGCTTTCTTCATGACTTATACATGTTCCTATAACTATGAGATTATGCAACTCCCGTTTACCGGAGGAACACTTTGGGTACTACCAAACGTCACAACGTAACTGGGTGATTATAAAGGAGTACTACAGGTGTCTCCAATGGTAGATGTTGGGTTGGCGTATTTTCGAGATTAGGGTTTGTCACTCCGATTGTCGGAGAGGTATCTCTGGGCCCTCTCGGTAATGCACATCACATAAGCCTTGCAAGCACTGCAACTAATATGTTAGTTGTGAGATGATGTATTACGGAACGAGTAAAGAGACTTGCCAGTAACGAGATTGAACTAGGTATTGGATACCGACGATCGAATCTCGGGCAAGTAACATACCGACGACAAAGGGAACAACGTATGTTGTTATGTGGTCTGACCGATAAAGATCTTCGTAGAATATGTAGGAGCCAATATGGGCATCCAGGTCCCGCTATTGGTTATTGACCGGAGACGTGTCTCGGTCATGTCTACATTGTTCTCGAACCGTAGGGTCCGCACGCTTAACGTTACGATGACAGTTATTATGAGTTTATGCATTTTGATGTACCGAAGGTTGTTCGGAGTCCCGGATGAGATCACGGACATGACGAGGAGTCTCGAAATGGTCGAGACGTAAAGATTGATATATTGGAAGCCTATGTTTGGACATAGGAAGTGTTCCGGGTGAAATCGGGATTTTACCGGAATACCGAAAGGGTTACCGGAACCCCCCGGGAGACTAATGGGCCTATTGGGCCTTAGTGGAAAAAAGAGAAAAGGGGCAGCCCATAGCTGGCCGGCGCCCCCCCTTTCCCCAAGTCCTAGTAGGACTAGGAGAAGGGGCCGGCCCCCCCTCTTTCTCCTTTCCCCCCGAGAGTGGGAGTAGGACTCCCCTGCGCCTCCCTCTCCCTGGCCAGCCGGCTCCCCCTCCTCCAACCTTTATATACGGGGGCAGGGGACACCCCAAGACACACAAGTTGATCCTTGAGATCGTTCCTTAGCCGTGTGCGGTGCCCCCTGCCACCAAATTCCACCTCGATCATACCGTTACAGTGCTTAGGCGAAGCCCTGCGTCGGTAGTACATCAAGATCGTCATCACGCTGTCGTGCTGACGGAACTCTTCCTCGACGCTTTGCTGGATCGGAGCCCGAGGAACGTCATTGAGCTGAACGTGTGCTAAGAACTCGGAGGTGCCGGAGTAACGGTGCTTGGATCGGTCGGATCGGAAAGAAGACGTACGACTACTTCCTCTACGTTGTGTGATCGCTTCCGCAGTCGGTCTGCGTTGGTACGTAGACAACACTCTCCCCTCTCGTTGCTGTGCATCACCATGATCTTGCGTGTGTGTAGGAAAATTTTCAAAATTACTGCGTTCCCCAACAGATATTTGTCAGGATGATGCCGAAGCCAGCCACGCTGATGCTGCAGAGGTAATTATTCTCTCTTCCGATTCAGAACCTTTGCCTTCGCTAAAAATCCGTCAGGCAAACCGGAAAGTTAAATTTTCTCATCCTCTTGCTTATTTGGATCCCAAATTTCTTATGAAGACCCAACAGCACGAAGCCCGTCGCACAACCCGGCACAGCGGCCAGGTAGTTACCTCCGCCGGTTTACCGAACAGTCCGGTTCGGAAACACCGTTCAAAGGTCTCTAATTTGCTTGTCAGTGATTGTCCTAAAGCGGGCTGCTTTCGTCAACCTCTTAATCCATCTGACTCCGATTACCGGGTTACTTCCCACTCATCTTCTGGTGAGTCATCGGCTACTCAGCTGCCACCGCTCAAAATGGTGCTTGGGTAAGCTATACTTATTGTGATATTTGCAGCACATCGCCTTAGAACATATGCTGTATTTGATTTTGTTATTCTTTTCAGGGCCAAACCTAGGCCAAGCAAGAAGGCCCGCCTGGACAAAGCGGCCGAAGAAGATGCCGTTCTTGAGCCAGGCAAGACACCCGATCTTGAAGCGGCTATTCCTGAGGATATACCCAACAATCCACCACAGCAAGACGACGATCTTATTGCTGAAGAGAGACCTACTAATTCCTCAGGTCCTATCAATCAGCCCACAGGCTCCATCCTGATTGAAAGATCCACCGGTCAAGCAAAACCTACTGACAAGCCAACAGCCCCAGTGCAAACCGGCGATACTTAGGAGGATGAGGTTGTCATTACTGGCACTGGCCATACCGAGCCAAGCAATCCCGTTGCTTTGTCCAAACATTCTGCCAAGGAAGAATTTGCTGCCTTTGGTAAAGGCAAGTGGAATGCTGATCTGGCAACTTACGCTGCTCTGAACGCCCAAGATATCTATTCTGGCTACCTGAACCGGCTGTATACCATCCGTGACTATGAAGCCAGTCTGGTTAATATGATGAAGGATAAATACGAGGTAACTTCCATATGCTCTTTCCTGCTTGTATGCTTCAATACTTGCTGACTCTCCTAGCCCCCAAGGGCCGGTTTGTAATCTTCTTTCAAACCGGGACTTACTAATATAAATCTTAATACTTTGAAATTCGTCGATGTAGCCCCCAAGGGCCGGTTCAACTTAGCGTAGTTAAACCGGTACTTTAAGTAATTGAGATTGCCGCATCAGAATATATATACGAGCAAATAGCCATTAGCCCCCAAGTGCCAAGTTGAATACTTGTATTGATCTTGGGACTTTGTAAGCAATTGAAAGATGAAGATCGAACATGCATTAGCCCCCAAGTGCTAAGTGCATAACTTGTTATGTGGTTGGTACTTCAATCCTTGTACCATTTTGTTGAAGCATATAACTGTCTGCATGCAGGCGGAGCTGAAGACGAAAGAAAGCCAAGTCGCCGATCTCCAAGAAAACCTGAAAACCCAACAAGCTGAAACCTCCAAAGCAAAAGAGGAATTAGCCAATGCTTTAAGCGCCATGTAACAGCTTAAGGAGAGCTTCAAGAAGAAGCGGGCGGATTGGGCCACTGAAAAGTCCGCTTTAATCAAACAAGCAGAGGATGCCGAGGCTGCACTAAAACCAGTGGCGGATGAACTGACCAGCATAAAGCGGCACGTGCATGCCATGACTACTGCTATCTTTGGTAAGTCAGTTTGACTTCTGAATTGGCTCTGCCTTCTTACAGGGTTGCCGGTTTATTAACCCTTTATGGTATTTCAGGGACATGCATTGGTCACTTGGGGTTAGATGTGCGGAAGAAACTAAAAGCCGCCTATACATTGGTTGAACAATTGTATACTGGTGCCCAGCAGATATCTGTACCGCATCCCATAACAAACCGGCGCCCACTTTGATTCAAGACACTCTGATGAAACTGTCGGTGCTTCCTGCCCGGGTTGAAGAGCTGAAGAAATCTGCTGCTCGAACCGGTGCGATCAATGCCTTAATCCGGGCAAAAGCCTGGGTGCTGGATTTTGATCCTATTGAAGCGGCTCAGGGCTATCCCAGCTTGAAGGAAGACGGGTCAGAGTTTGGTGAAGCGGATCTGCGAGCAATAAACCGGGAGGTACGTCCGCTAGCTTGTCAATTGGCTGAAAAAGCAGACTTGTCTCATTATCAAGCCTAATATGACAATCAGAACAAGCGAATAGCTGCACCAATCCATGAATCGGAAAATCTGATCCCTCCAATCCGTAAGCATACTTACGCTCCCGATATTGACCCGTCATTGCTGATCCATGATGAAGCTATTTTTCAAGCATTAATGGGAATCGACTGGACAACTATTGATTTCCAGCCACTGGGTAGAGAAACGGAGGCTGAAGCGGCGCAGGATGACCCACAACCATCAGGCCAGGCTGGTGACCAAGCTTGAACCAGAAGCCGGTTTTAAAACTGCCTCTCCTTTGCGAAAAAACAATGATATTATTATGGGCACCGTGTTGCCTTGTAATAGGCTAGCTGATACTTTTGATGTTGATATGCCTTCATGCATAATTTGTTCTTCCTGTGGTGATGAACTTTCCAAAGCACTTTCTGCAATAAGAAACTCTTCAAGTGCCACCGCGGTTGTACCGTCAGGCGGAATATGATGTCTGCATATATGAAGTCAAAACATCCAAGAATTTTTAAGTATATGACCAAATTTTTGAGATACATAATACCTGCCATCGTTGAGCGTGAAGTTGGCTTGGCCAATCTTGAAGCGGAGTTTTGCAAACCCACACTGTTGGAGGAGATAACAGCTCCTGTATATATATGACGCTGGTTTACCATGTAAACCGTGCCGGGTTATGATAAACACCGTGTTACTCCATAAGAGGATGTTAACAACAAGGATCAAACCGGGCAAATAGTCTCCGGATTGACGTGAACTGTGTTCCGTCAATTGATTGGTTGAAAAACTTTGTCGGTTTTAAAAAACGCAATAAAAAGAAAAAAGTATCTTGCAAAGAAAAGTGCGAAGCAAAAGCAATGACAAAACCGTTTGCAAAAAAGGTTTATTTGAGCTGATCAAATGACGTTACCATGGCCGAACACGACCAAGCTCCCGCTAGGTGTAACTATGGTTCTAGTCAGCCAGGTCCCCAAATGAAACCGTGGCATTTATGCCGACCAAGTGGCATGGCAATGGTTCGGGTTCGACCAAGCCCCCAAGTGATTATGTGGCCTTAGGCCGATCAAGAGGCATGACTGGTTCAGACATGACCAAGTCCCCAAGTGATCTGGTGGCTCTCGCCTATCAAGAGGTATGGTATTGGTTCGGATACGACCAAACCTCCAAGTGATATAACATAATGCTTTTAAAAAGCGAACTCAAGGGGTAAACCGGAGGCCGCTTTAGAACAACTCTGTGTAACCACACATGATGTAAAAGAATAGATACCCTGCTTTAGCTGAGGTTCCAGTTTATTATATTTAATCATAATATATACATCGTTGTAATATGTACATAAGTAGAACCAATGGCTTAGGTATAATAAGGCCGAAGATGAGCTATGTTCCACGGCCTGTTGGTCTCCTCCTCTGATGTACGTGAGTCCTTATGCTCTCGAATATCGATCAGATAGTATGACCCGTTGTGCAGATTCTTGCTGACCACGAAAGGCCCCTCCCAAGGTGGGGATAACTTATGCATATCAGTCTGATCTTGCATGAGCCGAAGCACCAAATCTCCTTCCTGGAAGGTTCTGGTTCTGACTCGGCGACTATGATAACGACGAAGATCCTGTTGGTAAATCGCCGATCGGGCGGCTGCTATGTCACGCTCTTCATCCAACTGGTCCAAAGCATCTTGCTGTGCTGTCTCGTTGTCCGCTTCAATATAAGCCGTCACACGAGGTGAATCATGACGGATATCACTGGGGAGAACCGCCTCCGCTCCATAAACCATGAAGAATGGTGTGTATCCCGTTGACCTGTTGGGTGTTGTATTGATGCTCCATAACACAGATGGTAATTCTTCTACCCAACAACCCGGCGTTCTCTGCAAAGGAACCATGAGCCGGGGCTTGATGCCTCTCAAGATCTCTTGATTAGCGCTTTCTGCTTGACCATTGGACTGTGGGTATGCCACTGATGAAACGTCGAGCCGGATGTGCTCCCGTTCGCAGAACTCCTTCATGGCACCTTTGGACAAATTGGTACCATTATCTGTGATGATACTATGTGGAAAGCCAAACCGGAAAATCACTTTTTTAATGAACTGAACCGCCGTGGCCGCATCACACTTGCTAACAGGTTCTGCCTCCACCCACTTTGTAAACTCGTCAACCGCCACCAGGAGGTGGGTCTTCTTATCTTTGGACCTTTTGAAAGGCCCAACCATATCCAGCCCCCAAGTCGCAAACGGCCAAGTAATTGGAATCATTCTCAATTCTTGAGCTGGTACATGAGCACGTCTTGGAAACTTTTGGCAACCATCACATCGTCTGACCAGATCCTCTGCATCAGCATGAGCAATTAACCAATAGAAGCCATGATGAAACGCTTTAGCCACCAGAGATTTTGAACCAGCGTGGTGACCACAATCTCCTGCGTGGATCTCACGCAAAATTTCACGGCCTTCTTTAGGAGACACACAACGTTGAAACGCTCCTGACACACTGCAATGATGCAACTCGCCGTTGATAATAGTCATGGACTTGGATCGCCGGATTATCTGTCTGGCCAGAGTCTCATCCTCTGGTAACTCGCCCCGGTTCTTGTATACCAGGTAGGGAAGCGTCCAATCCGGAATAACATGAAGAGCTGCCACCAATTGAGCCTCCGGATCAGGAATAGCCAAATCCGCTTCACCAGGGATTTTGACCGACGGGTTGTGCAGCACATCCAGAAAAACATTGGGCGGAACCGGTTTGCGCTGAGAGCCCGGCCGGCTTAAAGTGTCCGCCGCTTCATTTTTCCGCCGGTCCATGTGGTCCACCTGATAGCCTTTGAAGTGACCTGCAACAATATCCACCTCATGACGATATGCCGCCATGAGTGGATCCTTAGAGTCCCAAGTGCCAGACACTTGCCGAGCCACGAGGTCCGAGTCACCGAAGCACTTAACTCGACCTAGATTCATCTCCTTAGCCATCCGGAGACCATGGAGCAAGGCTTCATACTCAGCTGCATTGTTAGTACAAGGGAACATTAAGCGGAGAACATAACAAAACTTATCACCTCGTGGGGAAGTTAATACGACTCCAGCCCCCGAACCTTCCAATTTCCTGGATCCGTCAAAATGGATGGTCCAATATGTGTGATCCGGCTTTTCTTCAGGTGCTTGCATTCCGTCCAATCATTGATAAAATCAACTAGTGCTTGAGACTTAATCGCCGTCTGAGGCACATAATTCAAATCGTGCGGCCCAAGCTCTATAGGCCACTTGGCAATCCGGCCAGTTGCTTCCCGGTTCTGGATGATATCCCCCAAAGGAGCAGAACTGACCACCGTAATTGGATGCCCTTGGAAGTATTGTTTAAACTTCCGGCTTGCCATAAAAACTCCATACACCAGCTTCTGCCAATGCGGATACCTTTGCTTGGACTCAATGAGCACCTCGCTGATATAATAGACCGGACGTTGAACCGGATGCTCCTTACCTGCCTCCTTTCGCTCCACCACAATGGCCACGCTGACCGCCCGAGCATTAGCAGCAACATATAGCAGTAATGGCTCCTTGTCAATGGGAGCAGCGAGCACAGGCGGATTGGCCAATTGCCGCTTTAAGTCCTCAAATGCTTCATCAGCAGCAGAACTCCATACAAACTGATCTGTCTTCTTCAACATCTGATACAAAGGGATTGCCTTCTCACCAAGACAACTGATAAACCGGCTTAATGCGGCAATCCGGCCTGCCAGGCGTTGAACATCATTGATACACTTCGGTTTAGCCAGGGAGGTGATGGCTGTGATCTACTCCGGATTAGCCTCAATTCCCCTATTGGACACCAGGAAGCCTAATAACTTGCCCGCCGGTACACCAAAGACGCATTTGTCCGGATTAAGCATCATCTTGTATGTCCTCAGGTTATCAAAAGTTTCCTTTAAATCACTAATCCGAGTCTCCTTCTCCCTGGATTTAACCATGATATCATCCACGTAGGCGTGTACATTACGGCCAATCTGTTTGTGTAGACAATTTTGCACACAACGTTGATAAGTTGCCTGGGCACTCTTGAGCCCGAAGGGCATAGACACATAGCAGAAGGCTCCAAAGGGAGTTATGAATGCCATTTTCTCCTGGTCCTTAACTGCCATTTTGATCTGATGATAGCCAGAATATGCATCCAAAAAACTTAAATGCTCACAACCCACCGTAGCATCAATAATTTGATCAATACGGGGGAGGGCAAAAGGATCTGCTGGACAAGCTTTATTAAGATCTGTGTAATCCACACACATGCGCCAGGTGCCGTTTTTCTTAAGGACCAGCACCGGATTGGCAAGCCACTCAGGGTGAAAAACTTCAACAATAAAACCAGCTGCTAAGAGCTTGGCTACCTCTTCTCCAATTGCCTTGCGTCTTTCTTCGTTAAACCGGCGGAGGAACTGTTTCACCGGTTTGTACTTAGGATCCACATTAAGGGTGTGCTCAGCGAGTTGCCTCGGTACACCTTGCATGTCAAAGGGCTTCCATGCAAAAATGTCCCGATTCCCACGGATGAACTCGATGAGCACGCTTTCCTATTTCGGATCCAAATTAGCACTGATGCTGAACTGCTTGGACGAATCACCAGGTACAAAGTCCACAAGCTTAGTTTCTGCTGCCGATTTGAACTTCAGGGCCGGATCATGCTCCGCAGTTGGCTTCTTTAATGGAGTCATGTCCACCGGATCAACATTGCCCTTATAATACTTCAGCTCCTCGGTGGCACAAACCGACTCTGCATAGGCCGCATCACCTTCCTCCCACTCCAAAGCGATTTTGCGGCTTCTGTGAACCGTTATTGTCCCCTTGTGACCCGGCATCTTGAGCTGCAAATACACATAACAGGGCCGTGCCATAAACTTGGCGTAGGCCGGTCGCCCAAATAGGGCGTGATATGTACTTTGGATTTTCACCACTTCAAACATCAATGTCTCCGACCTGGAATCATGATCATCCCCAAAGGCCACTTCCAGAGCTATCTTACCAACAGGATATGCTGATCTGCCAGGTACTACACCGTGGAACACCGTATTAGACGGTTTAAGATTTTTATCTGTCAGTCCCATATGACGGAAGGTCTCATAGTACAAGATATTAATGCTGCTACCTCCATCCATGAGCACCTTGGTGAACTTGTAACCTCCCACCTGAGGCGCAACCACCAGAGCCAACTGACCCGGATTATCGACCTGGGGAGGGTGATCCTCTCTGCTCCATATGATTGGCTGTTCAGACCAACATAGATAACGGGGTATGGCCGGTTCAACAGAGTTGACCGCCCGCCTCTGAACCTTCCAGTCTCGCTTGTCCAAGCTAGTGGTGAAGACATGGTACTGCCCACTACTCAACTGCTTTGGGTTGCTCTGGTAACCTGACTGTTGCTGCTGTTGGTTGTAACCACCCTGGTTGTTCTGACTATTTTGACCATTATGTCCGCCCGGATTACCATTAAATCCTGAACCGGAACTTCCTCCACCGTAACCTGGCCCGGATCCCGAGCCACCGCCAGATTCATGATCATATCAGAAATTATTAGAATTCTTGAACTCCTGCATAATAAATCAATCCTTCCAAAGGTGGTTTGCTGGCGCCTCTTTTGTCCCATGTCTTGGACAGGGCCGGCTTAGCAGATAGTTTAGGCGGTCTAGGTTAGGGTTGGGTGCCCCATTACGATTTTTCGGTTTACCCTTGCGTCGCTGGCCATTGTCCTGTGCGTTGGTATTAGCCACAAAGTCCATGTTACCATCCGCTTTACGCTTGCCTCCACCACCATTGCCTGCCCAGTGATGCTGCTGACCTTTGGAGTTGCTGTTCCTCTTTCCCTTCCCTGTCTTGTCATCATCAGATTTGGGATCCTTGTTACTATCAGAATCAGCATATTTCACCAAAGCGGCCATGAGGGTCCCCATGTTAGTGCAATGACGCTTCATCCGTCCCAACTTCAGCTTCAGGGGCCCAAATCGGCAGTTGCCTTCTAGGGTTAATACTGCAGTGTCAGCGTTGATGCGGTCTGAGGAGTGCAACACTTGTGAAACCGGGTGCACCCAATGAGTCGTTGATTCTCCTTCCTCCTGGACGCATGCAGCTAAATCCACTATCGACATAGGCTGTTTACATGTATCCTTGAAATTGCTGATAAACCGGGCTCGTAATTGGGCCCATGAACTGATAGAATTAGCCGGCAAGCTTTTTAACCAAGTACGGGCCGTTCCTTCAAGCATCATGGTGAAGTATTTTGCACACGCCGCATCATCCACATCAAGCATCTCCATGGCCATCTCATAGCTCTCCACCCATGTCTCTGGAGGCTGATCCGCCGTGTAATTTGGTACCTTGCGCGGGCCCTTGAAATCCTTGGGCAGGCACACATTGCGTAAAGCGGGGATAAGGCAAGGCAACCCCAAAGAACTAGAAGTACCACCAGGTTCGATCAAGGTGGTTGGACGAACCGGCGTGAGCTGCCGAGCCTGATGCTGTGAGGCTAACTCGGCCCCCCTGTGCGCTCAGGCCCGGTTCACCACTTCCCGAGCGTTATCAGCACCGCCCATCGGGTTGTTGCCACGGGGTGCTCCACATCGTTCGTTACTCGACACTGCCGGTTCATCCATATGTCTGCTATAGCTCCGGCTTGGACGGGGGGTCGAGTGGATCCGGTCGCGGCTATACGAGTATGCTTCCTGTTGGACCAAAGCTGTCCTCAAAAGCTCCTTGACCCATCGCGTCTCTACTGCCTGCGGCGAATCACCTTCAATTGGAATGGCCTCCAGCCGTGCAGCAGCGGCAACGAGATTGTCCATCGGGTTGGAGTAGTGACCTGGAGGTGTTAAAACAGCCTGAGGTATAACAATGTTTTGACGAGGCTGAACCGGTGCACCGGTCCCGGGAGCTTTCGCCCGGTTTCCCTCCAGCGGATTGCCGGTTCCTACTCCTGGAGTGTTGAAAAGGTCTCTGGCCTCAAAAACCGGAGGCAAACGGGATCGGTACTTCCTCCTCATGACTTCCCACGACGCACTCTGGTCCAACATGAGCCTGTAGCCTTGTGCGTCTAAAGCGGCCCGCTCCGTGGCCATCCTGGTGTCCTCAGCTGCCAGATCTGCCTTGGCCTGGGTGATTTGTTCCTTCACTTTTGCAATCTCGGCATTGTGAACGCCCTGATCCACCGGATTAGCCTCCGCCATAAGCACAGCCAATGCATCAAATAGCTCTGATAGAACTTGAGCCGGCGGGCGCACGGGGCCTCCTGCCCCGGCAGCCGTCGCCGCTGCTGAACCGAAGGTTGTTGCCGCAGCGGTTGAAGAATGAAGCGCTGCTTGTGTGCCAGTCATGAATATTCCAACCCGGTTGGGCAGATCAGAGGGGTCCGGAATACTGTCGCCATCGGAACAGCCCCCAATCCGGCCGTCTTGTAGCTGATAAAGAGATTCAGTTTCTCCGGTCGATGACTCATCATCGGAATAAACGACGGTATCGCCGCGAGATTCCGATCCATCCTCATAACTTCCTCCATGGATGACTCCCACGAAGGCACGCTTCATGGCCGGTTTAACCCGGGCGGATCGCGCACGCTGAGCCGTCTCGACGAGGCCGGTGCAGATGTCCGGCTCAGGGCCCGGTTCACCGATCTTGCCAATGAAAACGTGAATGCCACCAAAGGGGACCCGGTACCCGTACTCAATTGAGCCGGCCTCGGGGCCCCAGCCTGCGTCGTCGATGTAGAACTTGCCGTGACGACTCTTAGTCATCCGGCCTACAACGTAACCCTCGAGTCCTTCAAAGTGGCCCTCCAAGAGCCGGAAACCATCGTGCGATAGCCCCACGGTGGGCGCCAACTGTCGTGGTTTTGTCACGGCAGATGTCCTAGAGAAAGGACTTAGTCGTGGAGCCATCCTGACGGGTTAGCTTGAAGGGGTTAAAGCGGACACAGGGACACAAGAGAGTTTATACTAGTTCGGCCCCTTCGATGAAGGTAAAAGCCTATGTCTAGTTGTGATGGAATTGATGGGGTTTCGATGACTAGGGAGCAAACAAGCTTCACCTATGTCTCGAGTTGTTGTCTGTTGTCCTTGAACCGCCGCCGGGTCGTCCCCTTATATACACAGGTGACTCCCGTCGGTTTATAGAGTCCCAATACCGGCTCATAGATGTGTCCGGTTTGGTCTCTACTTGTTCCTAACTTACAATACAAGTTAACTACTAACACCGGTTTATGGCTACAGGCCTTGAACCGACCATGGGCCTTGAGCCCTCATCTGCCTTCTTGGGCTTTAACATACTTAACTACTGACAAAGTTAACCCGGCCCATATATGCCGGTTTACGCCCAGTAGTAATATCCCCAACACATTCCGTTAGCTTAGCACTTGATCGTTTAGTTTGTTGCTATTGCTTTCTTCATGACTTATACATGTTCCTATGACTATGAGATTATGCAACTCCCGTTTACCGGAGAAACACTTTGTGTGCTACCAAACGTCACAACGTAACTGGGTGATTATAAAGGTGCTCTACAGGTGTCTCCGAAGGTACTTGTTGGGTTGGTGTATTTCAAGATTAGGATTTGTCACTCCAATTGTCGGAGAGGTATCTCTGGGACCACTCGGTAATACACATCACTTAAGCCTTGCAAGCATTGCAACTAATGAGTTAGTTGCGGGATGATGTGTTACGGAACGAGTAAAGAGACTTGCCGGTAACGAGATTAAACTAGGTATTGAGACACCAATGATCGAATCTCGGGCAAGTAACATACAACAACAACAAAGCCTTTAGTCCCAAACAAGTTGGGGTAGGCTAGAGGTGAAACCCATAAGATCTCGCAACCAACTCATGGCTCTGGCACATGGATAGCAAGCTTCCACGCACCCCTGTCCATAGCTAGCTCTTTGGTGATACTCCAATCCTTCAGGTCTCTCTTAACGGACTCCTCCCATGTCAAATTTGGTCTACCCCGCCCTCTCTTGACATTCTCCACACGCTTTAGCCATCCGCTATGCACTGGAGCTTCTGGAGGCCTACGCTGAATATGCCCAAACCATCTCAGACGCTGTTGGACAAGCTTCTCCTCAATTGGTGCTACCCCAACTCTATCTCGTATATCATCATTCCGGACTCGATCCTTCCTCGTGTGGCCACACATCCATCTCAACATACGCATCTCCACCACACCTAACTGTTGAACATGTCACCTTTTAGTCGGCCAACACTCCGCGCCATACAACATTGCGGGTCGAACCACCGTCCTGTAGAACTTGCCTTTTAGCTTTTGTGGCACTCTCTTGTCACAGAGAATGCCAGAAGCTTGGCGCCACTTCATCCATCCGGCTTTGATTCGATGGTTCACATCTTCATCAATACCCCCATCCTCCTGCAACATTGACCCCAAATACCGAAAGGTGTCCTTCCGAGGTACCACCTGGCCATCAAGGCTAACCTCCTCCTCCTCACACCTAGTAGTACTAAAACTGCACATCATGTACCCAGTTTTAGTTCTACTAAGCCTAAACCCTTTCGATTCCAAGGTTTGTCTCCATAACTCTAACTTCCTATTTACCCCCGTCTGACTATCGTCAACTAGCACCACATCATCCGCAAAGAGCATACACCATGGGATATCTCCTTGTATATCCCTTGTGACCTCATCCATCACCAATGCAAAAATATAAGGGCTCAAAGCTGACCCCTGATGCAGTCCTATCTTAATCGGGAAGTCATCGGTGTCGACATCACTTGTTCGAACACTTGTCACAACATTATCGTACATGTCCTTGACGAGGGTAATGTACTTTGCTGGGACTTTGTGTTTCTCCAAGGCCCACCACATGACATTCCGCGGTATCTTATCATAGGCCTTCTCCAAGTCAATGAACACCATATGCAAGTCCTTCTTTTGCTCCCTATATCTCTCCATAAGTTGTCGTACCAAGAAAATGGCTTCCATGGTCGACCTCCCAGGCATGAAACCAAACTGATTTTTGGTCACGCTTGTCATTCTTCTTAAGCGGTGCTCAATGACTCTCTCCCATAGCTTCATTGTATGGCTCATCAGCTTAATTCCACGGTAATTAGTACAACTCTGAACATCCCCCTTGTTCTTGAAGATTGGTACTAATATACTCTGTCTCCATTCTTCTAGCATCTTGTTTGCCCGAAAAATGAGGTTGAAAAGCTTGGTTAGCCATACTATTGCTATGTCCCCGAGACCTTTCCACACCTCAATGGGGATACAATCAGGGCCCATCGCCTTGCCTCCTTTCATCCTTTTTAAAGCCTCCTTCACCTCAGACTCCTGGATTCGCCGCACAAAACGCATGCTGGTCTCATCAAAGGAGTCGTCTAGTTCAATGGTAGAACTCTCATTCTCCCCATTGAACAGCTTGTCGAAGTACTCCCGCCATCTATGCTTAATCTCCTCGTCCTTCACCAAGAGTTGGCCTGCTCCGTTCTTGATGCATTTGACTTGGCCAATGTCCCTCGTCTTCCTCTCTCGGATCTTGGCCCTCTTATAGATGTCCCTTTCACCTTCCTTCGTGCCTAACCGTTGGTAGAGGTCCTCATATGCCCGACCCCTTGCTTCACCAACAGCTTGCTTTGCGGCCTTCTTCGCCATCTTGTACTTCTCTATGTTTTCTGCACTCCTATCCAGGTATAGGCGTCTGAAGCAATCTTTCTTCTCTTTAATCGCCTTCTGGACGTCATCATTCCACCACCAGGTATCCTTATCTTCGCTTGTCCTTCCCCTGGACACTCCAAACTCCTCCGAGGCCACCTTATGAATGCAAGTCGCCATCTTCATCCACACATTGTCCGCATCCCCTCCTTCCTCCCAAGGGCCCTCCTTAATGACCCTCTCCTTGAACACCTGAGCTACCTCCCCCTTGAGCTTCCACCACTTCGTTCTAGCGACTTTGGCACGCTTATCCCGCTGGACACGAATCCGAAAGCGGAAGTCAGCAACCACCAGCTTATGCTAGGGTACAACACTCTCTCCAGGTATCACCTTATAGTCTAGGCACGCACGCCTATCTTATCTTCTCGAGAGGATGAAATCAATCTGGCTAGAGTGTTGGCCACTACTAAAAGTCACCAGATGTGATCCTCTCTTTCTAAAAGGAACAACGTATGTTGTTATGCAGTTTGACCGATAAAGATCTTCGTAGAATATGTAGGAACCAATATGACCATCCAGGTTCCGCTATTGGTTATTGACCGGAGACGTGTCTCGGTCATGTCTACATAGTTCTCGAACCCATAGGGTCCGCACGCTTAAAGTTCGATGATGATTATATTATGAGTTTATAGTTTTTGATGTACCGAAGGTAGTTCGGAGTTCCGAATGTGATCATGGACATAACGAGGAGTCTCAAAATGGTCGAGACATAAAGATCGATATATTGGACGACTATGTTCGAACACCGGAATGGTTTCGGGGAGTTTCGGGCATATACTGGAGTACCGGGGGGTTACCGGAACCCCCGGGGAGACTAATGGGCCTATTGGGCCCTAATGGAGAAGAGGAGGGGCGGCCAAAGGGCAGCCGCACCCCCCAGTCTGAATTGGATAAGGAGGGGGGCGCTCCCCTTTCCTTTCCCCTCTCTCTCCTTCCCTTCCCTCTCCTCTCCTACTCCCACATGGAAAAGGGGGAGTCCTACTCCCGGTGGGAGTAGGACTCCTCATGGGGCGCGCCTAGGGTGGTTGCCCCTCCTCCTCCTCCTCCTCCACTCCTTTATATACAGGGAGGGAGGCACCCCTTGGAGACACAACAATTGATCTCTTGGATCTCTTAGCCGTGTGCGGTGCCCCCCTCCACCACAGTCCACCTCGATAATATTGTAGCGGTGCTTAGGCGAAGCCTTGCGTCGGCAGAACATCATCATCGTCACCATGCCGTCGTGCTGACACAACTCTCCCTCAAAGCTTGGCTGGATCAGAGTTCAAGGGACGTCATCGAGCTGAACGTGTGCTGAACTCGGAGGTGTCATACGTTCGGTACTTGATCGGTCAGATCGTGAAGACATACGACTACATCATCCACGTTGTTCTAACGCTTCCGCTTTCGGTCTATGAGGGCACATGGATAACACTCTACCTTCTCGTTGCTATGCATCACCATGATCTTGCGTGTGCGTAGGATTTTTTTTGAAATTACTACGTTCCCCAACAGTGGCATCCGAGCCTGGTTTTATGCGTTGATGTTATATGCACGAGTAGAACACACGTGAGTTGTGGGCGATACAAGTCATACTGCTTACCAGCATGTCATACTTTGGTTCGGCGGTATTGTTGGATGAAGCGGCCCGGACCGACATTGCGCGTATGCTTATGCGAGACTGGTTCTACCGACGTGCTTTGCACACAGGTGGCTGGCGGGTGTCAGTTTCTCCAACTTTAGTTGAACCGAGTGTGGCTATGCCCGGTCCTTGAGAAGGTTAAAACAACATTAGCTTGACAAACTATCGTTGTGGTTTTGATGCGTAGGTAAGAACGGTTCTTGCTCAGCCCGTAGCAGCCACGTAAAACTTGCAACAACAAAGTAGAGGACGTCTAACTTGTTTTTGCAGGGATGTTGTGATGTGATATGGTCAAGACATGATTCTATGTTTACTGTATGAGATGATCATGTTTTGTAACGGAGTTATTGGAAACTGGCAGGAGCCATATGGTTGTCGCTTTATTGTATGCAATGCAATCGCCCTATAATTGCTTTACTTTATCACTAAGCGGTAGCGATAGTCGTAGAAGCAATAGTTGGCGAGACGACAATGATGCTACGATGGAGATCAAGGTGTCGCGCCGGTGACAATGGTGATTGTCGGTGTCAAAATCGGCGGATCTCGGGTAGGGGGTCCCGAACTGTGCGTCTAGGCCGGATGGTAACAGGAGGCAGGGAACACGATGTTTTACCCAGGTTCGGGCCCTCTCAATGGAGGTAAAACCCTACGTCCTGCTTGATTAATATTGATGATATGGGTAGTACAAGAGCAGATCTACCACGAGATCAAGGAGGCTAAACCCTAGAAGCTAGCCTATGGTATGATTGTTGTATATGGAGTTGATGATGTTGTCCTACGAACTAGAACCCTCCGGTTTATATAGACATCGGATAGGGTTAGGGTTACATAGAGTCGGTTACAATGGTAGGAGATCTTGAATATCCGCATCGCCTAGCTTGCCTTCCACGCCAAGGAAAGTCCCATCCGGACACGGGATGAAGTCTTCAATCTTGTATCTTCATAGTCCAGGAGTCCGGCTGAAGGTATAGTCCGGCTATCTGAACACCCCCTAATCCAGGACTCCCTCAGTAGCCCCCGAACCAGGCTTCAATGACGATGAGTCCAGCGCGCAGATTGTCTTCGGCATTGCAAGGCGGGTTCTCCTCCAAATTCCGTGTACCTGTTGAATAAAGTACGGTTTCTTGTAGATGTTGTGCTCCTTGGCTTCTACGCCCAATAATGGCCGTCTTCCACGTGTCAAACGAATGCGAAAGGCTGGGGCGTTTTTACATCCACACCCCTAGCCATATAAACGAGCCGCCTATTTAACTGGATGGGAATCCAGGTTCCAACCACATCTTCTCCTCTCCGCGAGTTATCATCAGAGCGCTTCCAGCAAAGGTCCATTCCAACATGTCCAGCCGTCGCAGCTCCTCCCCTCGCCCCTCCGATTCCAAACCCGTGGACTGGGAGAGTTGCACCATCCCGCACAGCGAGTTAGTGTCGCTTCAGGCCAAGGGATTTCTTCCCCCGGCATACATGGTCCCGGTCCGAGCCGGTCTCGCCACCTACAATGGCGGAAAACAAGTGGAGAGCACCCCCAATCCTTCTAAAGGAGAGCAGGTGTGCCTCGTCCCCTATCTAATAAGGGGATTGGGATTTCCAATCCATCCATTTCTCCGCGGGCTTCTGAAGTTTTACGGCCTCCAGCTGCATAATCTCACGCCCGCTTCCGTGTTACACATCGCGGGTTTCGTTGCCCTTTGCGAGCTATTTTTAGGCATTGAGGCTCATTTCACGCTGTGGAAGAGGTTATTCTGCCTGGTGCCCCGTTCTCAAGAGGGGTCTATCTGTCAAGTGGGCGGAGCCGAAGTATGGCGCATCGCCGGGACCGGATACCTATCCGGAACCCCGAAGAAGGCGTCCGAGGACTGGCCTTCGGAATGGTTTTACATAGATGACGTCCCGCTACCGGACCCTATCCGGGTCGGTATCCCCGAGTTCAACAATGCCCCCTTGAGGAAACGCTTGAGCTGGCGTCCACGGAGCTCTCAGAGAGAAAGCGATAGAGACGTCCTTTACCTGATGGGCCGGATAAGACCGTTGGCTCATTCTAGATTAACCATGATTGGAGTCATGGCCACATGCATTATGCGGGGGGTGCAGCCGCTTCAATATAGAGGCCACCCCATGTGGGATTTCAACGGGGAGGATGACGCCACCCGTTACGGTCATAAGGGGCCGGCCTCAGCCGCCTTAGTAAAAATCTTATCCTCTTTGTACAAGGGAGAAAAGGAGGAATTCCTTCGCGTCAATCCGTAGGCCGGATTCAGTATGTATGATCCTCCAAGTTGGGTAAGTGACCAATCGTGCTTGCCCGTTCGTTTTATACTCCCACGGTTGGCTAGATAGTCTAATGATTTCAATGCAGGAACTGCGACAGGAGGTAAAGGATATAAACAGCCGTCCTCCACAGCCCGAGGACCCAGAACGGTCCCTCAATCCGGACTCCGAAGAGGATCCGGACATATCGGTGGAGCTTATTGACAGGGTGTTCTATCAGCTAAGTAAGGACGAAACCTTGGTGGCCATTACGGCGGATTACCCAGGGTTAATCCCGGCCTCCCAGGTGACGGAAACCGGAGTCCTATTCCCTTAAAAGAGATTCCACTCTCACATATTCCGGTGTTTCTAACGACAACCGTGCTTTGTAGGGGAGATTTCCGAGGCAGGAGGCCGAACCTGCGGCGGCTAGCCAACGAGGGGCCGCAGGGCCCCGTGGGGCCAAAAGGAATGTAGTCCGGACTGATATGCCGGCGCAAAGGTATAGCGCACCCTCTGTTTCCCTGGAGTTACTCTGTCAGGGCATATTAACGTTTGTGCTATCTTCAGAACGAAGAGGCCTCGCCGGACTGCATCCGGAGAGGTTGCCAATCGCGCCTCCACCAGCCAGGCTCCAACGTCTGGCCAGGAAGCAAAGGCGAGCACAAGGCACGCACCGGACGCTCCTCCGACAGAGGATGAGGACAGGCTGTTTGCCACAAATTTCTGAAGTGGAGAGTGCCATGAACCACATGCGTCGCTGGACAGTTCTACGCGACGGTTGTTTCTCCCAAGAGGCTTTAGATGCCTTTAATTCGGGAGATGCGTACCTTCGTGCCGCTCAAAATGGTTTAGCCAGAGCCACGGAGCAGTATGTAAAAGACATACGGGTAAGAAAATTTTGGTTAAATATATATATATGCCAATAGCCCCCGAGACTTGAAGTAGTTAGAGAAACTGATTTAAGGATCATTTAATATGCAGGTTCTTACAGAGAAGAATACCGTACTGTCCCAGGAGCTGGAAAAGTGCAAGGCACAACTAGAGGCCGCACTAGCCGCAGCAGGGGAGCCGAAAGAGACCCCCTTAGGTAAGATACACTTTGAAAGATTAGTATCGTGCGGTGTGGGTGAAAATCTGACAGATCATATTGCAGATGGCACCAGACTAGATCCGGATAAACAACAACTCTTACGCCGGTTAAAGGCCGGTGAGAGTATGTTGACAAGGGTGAGGCTGGAGAAGAATGACCTTGAGGATGCCAACACCAAGCTGGACGTCGAACTTAAAGATGTTCGTGGCCAGCTGTCGGACTCCACGAAGGAGAATCATCGGCTTCGACGCGGCATATTTAGTAAGTGCTTGAACGAACTTTGAAAAAAGAGTTCGGCGAGGAAGTCGACTAACAGAGTAATGTCTGTAGGTAGTAGGTATGCTCACAGGTCGTCCTGCAGAGGAGATGCCCGGTTCTACGGGTGACCTTCTTCCCAAACTCTTGCAACTGCACGAGAGAATTCGGCAGGCGATGCGAGGTATTGCCCAAGCCTTATGGCATGCCCCCTCCGTGCCCGAGGGCCTTGGAGAGCTTGCGGAGAAGCTGAAGGGAGCTCGGCGGCGCTTCCGGTTGTGGAAGATATCGGCCTACCGACAAGGCCCTAGGGAGGCCTGGGCCATGGTGAAGACCCGTTTTACGAAGTCTGATCCAAACCACATGGTCGAGGTCGGACCAGTGGGGCCTGACGGGAAGGAGATCCCTGTAAGCTTAGTGTACGGCCAAGTAGAGTTGGCCGTGAAGTATTCCCAGCAGGACTGTAAATTAGACAGCCTGTTAGATGGTATAGAAGAGGAATACAATCAGTCAGAATGACTGTGTAATTTTGAATTGACATGTGTAATGCCTTCTAGCCGGATTGTAGATCGTTTGTCGTTGCCGACCTTTTCGCTTCAACCTTGGGACCTGACGGTCCGGAGTGTGTCCGAATACCCTAGCGGTTATATAAGAACCGGGGTATGCGTGGAGACCAGGCGTAGGGGTCATCAGTGCTTTATCAGACAAGTGCCCAACTAGTTATGTTTTATTACATGGTTAGTAAGAAACATTTTCCAGAGAGAATAGTTCCGTTAAGGGTTCCTTTCGCTGGGAGGCATGCCCTAATGTGCATGTTTGGACTGCGTGAAGAGACGCAGAAAAAGCATCTGGGGGCGCATAAAATGAGTAAAAAATATCATCTTTTATTTCACCGACCGAATATTCCCTTAAGAACACTAGCTTTCGGCTTCACCCAGTCTGAGGTACACGTCCGGCTGACCCGGCAGTAACAATCACAGAGGTGCTCCCTTTACCACCTAGCCGAACAATCGGGAACGTAGGGGTAAGCACAGGAGCCAGGCAACCCAGCTTGGCCAAAACTTAAGTCATATCGATGCATATAATGGTGAAGAAAAAGGTACATGCGGAAGTTTGACGCATGTGTTGGGCGTGAAGCCCGCATAAATAAGCTTCTGTTAAAGAAGCCCCCAGGTTTAATGACGCGAGTGGCGCGTCACTATATGAGGCTTTAAGGGCTATAAAAGAAAAAATGGGAAGGAGAGAAATGTAAGATAGAAAAATTCGAGAAGGAATGGACAGAGGAAGGAGACGAACATAGAGTCCGGCGCTAGGCATAGAATCTTCGGAGACGGGCGGCGTTCCACGGGTTCGGCTCGAGTCGGTTGTTCGATGCATCTCGCAGGCGGTACGCCCCACCGGTCAGGACTTGGTCGACTATGAATGGACCTTCCCACTTGGGCTTGAGTTTGTCCTTTTTCTTATCCGGCAGGCGTAGAACTAGTTCGCCAACATTGTAATTTTTGGCCCGTACTTCTCTGCTTTGATATCTTTGGGCCTGCTGTTGATAAAAATGCGGAACGGGCTTTTGCCACGTCACGCTCCTCCTCCAAGGCGTCCAAGTTGTCCCGCCGATTGAGCTCGGCTTCTCTTTCTTCGTACATGCGCACTCTAGGTGAGTCATGAATTATGTCGCAGGGCAGAACTGCTTCTGCGCCGTACACCATAAAAAATGGTGTGTAGCCGGTGGTGTGATTTGGCGTGGTCCGCAGCCCCCATAGCACGGAGTCGAGCTCCTCTACCCAATGCGTGTTAGATTCCTTGAGGGACCGCACTAGTCTGGGTTTAATGCCGCTCATGATAAGACCATTTTCACGTTCGACCTGGCCGTTGGTTTGTGGGTGATAGACGGAAGCATAATCGAGCTTGATGCCCATGTTTTTGCACCAGAGTTTTACCTCGTCGGCGGTAAAGTTTGTACCGTTATCGGTTATGATGCTGTGGGGGGCGCCATAACAGTGTACAACCCCGGATATGAAGTCTATCACCGGTACGGATTCGACCGTTTTAACAGGCTTGGCTTCTATCCATTTGGTGAACTTATCCACCATGACCAGTAAGTATTTTTTCTTATGGGTTCCACCTTTAAGGGGCCCGACCATGTCAAGCCCCCAGACCGCAAAAGGCCAGGTGATGGGTATAGTTTGGAGTGCGGTGGGTGGCATATGGCTTTGGTTGGCAAAAAGTTGGCAACTAGCGCATCGTTGGACTAGGTCCTGAGCGTCTGCCCAGGCTGTCGGCCAATAAAAGCCTGTACGGAAAGCCTTTCTAACAAGGGACCGAGCAGCGGCGTGGTGACCACCGAGTCCGGCGTGAATTTTAGCCAGAAGGTTCCGCCCTTCCTCTTCGGAGATGCACCTTTGAAGGACTCCGGTAGTGCTTTTCTTATAAAGCTCTCCCTCATGGACTCTGTAGGCTTTAGCTCACCGCACTATGCAGCGGGCCTCGTTTTGGTCCTCCGGGAGTTCCTGCCTAGTAAGGTAGGCTAGGAATGGTTCTGTCCACGTGGCGATAACCGCCATTATTACATGGGCTGAAGGTGTAATTTCGTTGGCAGAGCCTCCAATTGTATCAGATTGTTCGGCTTCGAGTGGTGCAGCTGGGTTCGGGCTGTTGTTTGCGGGTTCCCCCTCCCATGCTACGGATGGCTTGAACAATCATTCCAAAAAGATGTTGGGGGGGGGGGGGACTGCATCGCGTTTTGCTCCGATGCGTGCTAGGACGTCCGCCGCTTGATTGTTTTCTCGGGCTATATGGTGAAACTCCAGCCCTTCGAACCGAGCTGACATTTTTAGGACGGCATTGCAGTAAGCTGCCATTTTTGGGTCCTTGGCGTCGAAGTCTCCATTTATTTGGGATATCGCGAGGTTTGAATCCCCGCATACCTCTAGGCGCTGGATACCCATGGATACTGCTATCCGGAGGCCATGTAGGAGGGCCTCATATTCGGCTGCATTGTTGGAATCCGTGTACATGATCTGGAGCACATATTTGTCACAGCCCTAGAGTTTGATTGCACTTAGTTTCATAAGCATCCATGCATCATGTCTATATTTGTTTGAAATTTGAAATGGGGATGACAAGCCCTAGCACTAAATGAAATGCAATTAGGATCAAAATAAAAATCTTTTCAATGATCCTGAAATGCCTTCTAAAATGTTCATCATCTTTGCCTTGGTCCATAACCTCTGCCAAAAATGGTGCCCACTTTTCTAGGACACTTTGGATCTTTGAGTTAAATCTTAAAGTATTTGCATTTGGACATTTAAATGCTATAAATATTTTTAAATGTCCAAATAATCTTGGAAGTACTTTTGGGCTGTTGGAATTAATTTCAGAGGTGCCCATAAATATTTTCAGCATTTTATAAAATGGTTTAGTACTTTACTAAATCAAAACAAAACAGAATAAATAGAAAATAGAAACGGAAAAGAGAGAGAGGAAACCTTACCCGTGCAGCCCACCTGGAGCCCAAGTGGCCGGCCCAGCCCAGCGCCGCTGCCAGTCATCGCCTACCTCTGCCAGTAGGTAGAGGAGGGACACCGCGACGCCGCCGAGCTCGCCACGCCACCATCATGCCTGCCTGGCTGCCCCCTCATCGCCCTGGACTCCCTCTGCAGCGCCACGGCACCGCCTGCAGCTCCCTCCCCCCTCTCTGCTTCCTCCCTCTCTCCCCAGCGCTCGCATCGCAGCCACCCGAGCGGAGACCGTCGCCGCCGACAAGCACCACCGCAGCCACCGTGCTCCCCTCACCTCTCCGACGCGGCCCCGAGCTCTGCCTCGTCCACCTCATCCTCTCCATCGACTCACGCGGTGCCGGACGCCTCGAAGCGCCGCCATCGATGCCTTCTTCAACCTTGGGACCGCCGGCCATCTCCGTCAAATTCGTCGGCTCCGGACCGTCCCCGAGCCCACCGAGCTGCTCTACGTGACCCCAGTGAGCTCCTGCTCCGAATCCCCCTCCTCCCCGCCATTATTTCAAGCTCAATTTGCCGACTCCCTACTGACCGAGCTCAACGCCGCTCGGGCTCGTCGCCGGTGCCGCTCCGATGCCCATTTGGTCGCGACAACGTGCCAAACGACACCGCTGCATCGCGTAGTGCCCTGCCCGCGCTTTAGTTTGCGTGTTTGCTCGCTGCGGCCGCTTTCCCGTGCACAGCCGAACTCCGGCCGCCGCCCGGCTTGTCGCCGCCGCGGTTACGCGCTACCCCAGCTCCTTCCGTCTGCACCACTAGATGAGCGCGAGTCCCAGGAGCACGTAGATGCCCTCTGCCGCGAGTTTGGTCGCCCGTGGGCGAAACCCGAGCCGTTCCGCCGTGTCTGGCCTTGCCGGCGTCGAGTCGCCAGCGGGTTTTACTCGTTTGACTGTGGTTGACCACTGGTTTGACCTTCCCTGACATGTGGGCCCAAGCCCCTAATTAGTTAACTCGAGATTAATTAGAGCTAACTAATTTAGTTAACTAAACTAGACACCGACATGTGGGCCCCACCCTGCTAATAGCCTGGTTAGGGTTAGTTTAGCACTAACTAACTCAGTTAGTTGGCTGAGTCACTGACCAGTGGGTCCCACTGGTCAGGGTTGACCTGGACCGCGCCCGTTGACTGCTGACGTCATAGTGACGCAGTGCTGACGCAATAAACTATTTTCTAGGTTTAATTTAAATCAAGAAATTCCAGAAAATGTTGCAAACTTCAAAAATTCATTGAAATTCAACCGTAACTCCAAATGAAATAATTTATATATGAAAAATTATCAAAAAAATTCAAGGAATCCATCTGTACCATTTTCATGCATGTTTGAACAATATTTGTCCTCTGTTTTGGACAAAACAAATAAAGGGCATTTAAATAATCATATATGGAGTTGGAATTTGAATCATGTATTCAAGCCAACTTCATTTAAATCATAGCTAGTTGCATTAGCTCAAATCACAACATATTGCCATGTCATGATCATGCATCATATTGTTGCATTGCATTGATTGTGTCCTTCTCTGTTTGCCGGTAACCGTCCCCTCTCAGTCGACGATGTTTCCGACGATGTGATCGATGACACCGATGAAGAGCTATATTATCTTCAGAAGTGCCAGGCAAGCAAAACCCCCTTGTTCATTCCGATACAATCCCACTCTCTCGCTCCTGCTCTCTTTTACTGCATTAGGACAACATCGATTCAACTATTACATGCTGCGGTAGTTGAACCCCTTTCCTCTGCATGACCTGTCATTGCCACAGTAAAAAGATGAAACCCACTAGCATGAATAGGAATTGTTTGAGCCCTGACGTGCCTACTCATTCATGCTTGTTGTCATGCCTGCTACTGCTTAGAGTTGAGTCAGGTCTGGTTCATCGGAGATGAATCGGAGGTGTGTGAACATGTCCTACTGTTGAGAGCTAAGTGTGTGAACACGATTTGGTAAAGGTAGCGGTGAGAGGCCATGTAGGAGTACATGGTGGGTTGTCTCATTGCAGCCGTCCTCAGGAACTGAGTTCTATGTTTGTGATCCATGAAAAGCTACTACCATGCATTGGAATGCTTAAGTGCCCCTCTCGACTTATTAATCAACCTGATCTCTGTCCAGGAGTTGCAACTAGTTTCTGGTGTTTGTAGGTAGTGTTAGTAGTCTACCAAGTGGCACCCGGTACAGGTGGGCTTGGGACAGACTAGGCACAGTGGCCCGGTGTACCAAGTGGCACCCGGATGGTGGGCTTGGGAACCCTGCACACATCGTTTGGGGCCGTGAGCGACACCCCGGCCGGATCTCCTTGCGGATGGAACCCGAATAGGCGATAAACCTGGACTAGAGACTTGTTGGTTAGTCAGGTCGTGGCCTACACCCTCGCCCGGCTTCCGCTTGAAGGTTGCCGAGGTACATGACGTGTACAGGGCGATAAGTGGCGAGAGCGTGTGTGAAGAAGTACACCCCTGCAGGGTTATCATTATCTATTCGAATAGCCGGATTCCTCGGATATGGAAACTTGGACCCCTTGCATAGTTCATAGACAAGTGAAAGTGGATACTCTAAACCTCGCAAGATAAGCGTGAGTGCTATGGATGGCCTTCTCGTAGGGAGACGGGAGCGGATCCATAGTGGTGTATTGATATGGTGAACATGTGGACTCGTGTGCGCCACCTCAAAAGAGTTGCTTGCAGTCGTAGTTTAGGATAGCCACCGAGTCAAAGCTGGCTTGCTGCAGTTAAATTCCACCACCCCCTTTGTTGACACCGATGCATATGTAGATAGTTCTGATGTAAGTCTTGCTGGGTACATTTGTACTCACGTTTGCTTAATTTATGTTTTGCAGAGAGACTTCAGTCCCGCTAGTAGTCCCGCTTGGACTTCGACATTTAGCTTGTTACCTCAGCTACGATCTTGTGCCCTCGGCAGGATCTGGTAGATAGTCAGGCTTCTCAGCCTTCTTCATTTGTAGTTGTCTGTACTCAGACAAGTTAAGCTTACGCATGTGCTTGTTGCTTGTGTGCTCTGTATGTTGGGTCATGAGACCCATGTTTGTAATATCTCGCTCTTCGGAGCCTAATGAATAGATACTTGAGTCGTAGAGTCTTGTTGTGATGCCATGTTGTATGTACTCATATCGGGCATATTGTGTGTATGATTGAAATGCTTGGTATGGGTGGGATCCGACAATCTAGTTGTTTATCCTTGGCAGCCTATCATATGGGGAAATGTAGTCTAGTGCTTTCTGAGCGATAGTAGTCCGCTACAGCCCGGTTCACCGGAGTCCTGTTAGCCCAGCACTACTGCTAAGGACACTTGACTGGCCGGCATGTGTTTCTCTTCGTTCCTGTGTCTGTCCCTTCGGGGAAATGTCACGCGGTGACATCCGGAGTCCTACCTAGCCTGCTACAGCCCGGGTTACCGGAGTCCTGTTAGCCCAGTGCTACAACCCGGATTCACACGTTGTTGACCGACATGCTCGAGGTTGATTCATGTATGCCTATCCCCATGGGTTAGTGCCGCTTTGGGTTCACGACTAGCCATGTCGGCCCGGGTTCTCTGTCATATGGATGCTAGCGACACCATCATATACGTGAGCCAAAAGGCGCAAACGGTGCCGGGCCATGGTAAGGCGACACCCGTGGGATATCGTGCGTGAGGCCGCAAAGTGATATGAGGTGTTACCGGCTAGATCGATGTGACTTGGAATCGGGGTCCCAACAGCTTTGGTATCAGAGCCTGACTGCCTGTAGGATTACCAAGCCAAACCGGTCGAAGTCGTGTCTAGGAATGCTTTAGTTATATAAGGGAATTGATTGTGGAAGGGAACGTAAGGCTCTTTTTACTCCTTATACCTCATGCCCTTTGTTCTGAGTCGTCCTCTTCTTTTCTACGGGGATTAAGAATTAGGCCTTCTCATCTATCTATCAGGATGACATCTTACTAATCCATAGACTTATAGAATTGATAGTTTTATGCTTTAGTTCCGTTCCTACTACTTCCATATATTCATAACTGGCCTCAGAACCTTGATATTATGATTCTGAGTGGTCATGCCACCATTTCTGCAGGATGTCTCAAATCTTTTCGAGCATTTACAGCCGTTATGCTGTCCGAGTCATCCCAGGTTTCTAAATAGTCTGATGCATTTGCAAATCCTTTCTTTCCATTTCTGATATCCTTTTGGGTCAGATTAACCACACTAATGGTGAGTTGAGGTACTCCGTTACCTCGACATATATGTTGGAGCTATTACTATGACCCTAGGTGTTTTAGGGAGTCACCTAGTGATCTAGCCATGTTTTGTATTCCCAGTGTGTGATTCTGGCCATTATTCTCAAAAGCATCCCGTGATGCCATGTAGTGGTAGGCATTCTATTCCTGGGTTTTGAACCCGAGATTCACCCTACTTCATGTCGTTAGTATTTGCTAGTTCCCTTAAGATATTAGTAACCTTTGCGATAGTCCTCGAGGTCCGTGGTATTTCCTTCTTCCAAATACTATGAACCACTTATGGCAGAAGTTCTTGAACCAAAGGATCACAACCAGAGTGCTCTTGATGAGTTCTCCATTCTATATTGTGGCTCTGCCAGTTCTACCTTTCTGCATGGGTTATCCGGAAGAAATATGTTGAACTTGTTCGACATACTAATCTATGCATCCACAACTCAGAAAGTTATATGTTCCTTGAGTTGTCCCCCCCTTCAGTTATATTCCGACCTTCATCTATCAATTGATAGTAAGGAGTATTTGGCAATCGTGTTTATCAATGCCTATTACTCTAGTGGTCCGTCAAGCCATTCTATTCAAGAATGACTAGGAGAAACAAACTCCAGTACCTTATCCATATCTAGGATTTGGTCAAAGTAGTTGTATTCCATGGATCAAATGCCAACCCAACTTTTGCTCCGTTCTACCTTGGAGTGTTACCATATTTATGTCAAGAATGTCATGGGAATTGCACCACCTCTTATGAATTCTTGACGCAGTGATACTTATCACCATCATTATTCCTTCTTCGGTTTCGTGTTGTTGTAACCGGAATGCCGACAAGTGAACTGTGATGTGTGAAATCAACACTCCTAGCAACCCCATTGCTTGGTAGTTAATGGACAATAAACTCATTCTTAGCGTGTTGGTTATTGAATCATCATTCTAAGATTGATCGTGCTACCTAGTCCTTATTTCCGGAGCACTATTCAATCAATGAGTTAGGATTGTGTCAAACCCTTGCTCTATTGGTCACATCGTCTTGCCTCACAAAGCAAGATTGATCTCGAGCTTAGTAACATATCGGTGGTTCGTGAATTTCTGAATATCTTCTCGGAAGTGTTACCAGGTTGTCACCTGACCGCTATGATGAGTTCGTGATCAAGTTGGTTTCTTGTGAACCACTCCTTCTCCAAGGATCCGTGTTGGATACCCCTGAGCTAGTCAATTAAGCTAAACAACAACTTGGAGAGTTGGAAGATAAAAGCTTGCCTAACTTAGTTCGTTCCAAAGGGATATCCTTGTGTTTGTGTGTGTGTTGAAGAAAGGTGATATCTTCATCAATTGGTCCTCGTGATCAGTTGTTGGATCTATTGGCCTGTCAAAACTTAGACTTGAGTATGGGCTATCGCCAAGTCAAATCAGAACCAACGATGTTCGTAATGTTGTCTTACTCGTGGTTGATCCCTCGAGCATACACCATTATATCTTTTGGTCTGACCAATGCTATCACCGTGTTCACATGATGGTGGAAGTCCAGTGATATGAAAATTTCCGATGAGTTGTTGTTGAGCCCATCAGCAGCATTTTGTCTCCCCCATGATTCATGTTGAACCTCCAGCTAGTATTGAAAACTTTATAAGCATTATCTTCGTGTTTCGTTCATGAAGCATATGTTTGGATGAAAGAAGTGACTTCCTTTAATTCATGTGCATTTGATGCAAGTTGCCGCCGTGAATTAGAGAAAGTTTGTTTTGCCTCCTTTGGAATCATCCCAAATCATTCATGCATATGTGCGAAGTATTCTGCGGTTTGGAGACTTGCAACCTTCATTCTATATGTGTCCCTAGCACACCAAGCCACTGATTGATCTGTTCAAGGAGAAGAAGTTCCTTTTTAAGAGCTAACCCGAGCTTAATCAAGGACTTCGTTATTCGCAATGATGGTTTCCCACCTGAACTCGGTAGTATTTTATTATAAGACTACTATGTGGTCATTCTTGTCTTGGACAACATGCTCACATGTGTGTAGCAGAACTAGCTCATGTTTTGGAGCTTACTACTGTAGTTCATTTCCCCGAGAGTCTCGCAACATCATCTCATCGATTTGTGTTGCAAACTTTTCATTTTCTTTCTAGACTTGATGAGTCTGGAATATCCTGACACCAACCAGATCTGAATCTCAGGCAGATATGATGGTTGGAACACACTCCAAGAACTATAATATTGGTCTCTCTGTACCGGTAAAGTGGATGTCGTGGCCAACACACCCAGCCGGAAGACCTATTATTGTAGTATCTTGATTGAGGAAGTTGGCCACCTCCCCATAAGGATTTCGTAGGATTTACCTCCATAGTTAATCGTTACGGATTCTTGTGCTCCTGAAGTCTGACCTTTTACTTGATGTTCTATATACCAAACCATATCAATAAATGAGCTATCCTAGCACATCAAGGAGAACATTAGAAGCGGAGTGCTAAATGTCTCTCGATCGATTATCCAGATTTTGTTTCCTTGGCCTCGCTAAGGTGAAATCTGAGAAGTGTTATCTTTCTTTGCATCTGCATCTTCCACCATTATTCATCATGGTAGCATGTTGTGTTGCCAGGATCCTTGACACAGATACTGGTAAAACCTTGATTAATACGGAAATGCTCAAGTTCTTGAGAGCACGCGTAAGCACTAGGATTTATCGTCGGCATTAACTGGGATCCGTTCTCAGTTTCTTCGATTATGCCATAACCTTTCAAACAGTGGGATCTCTCTCTACTGTTGAGTTCTTCCCCAGTTACCAGAATCATTCCCAACAATTGCATTTTGTTCCCAACTTGCACCTCAGTAGTTGTTGTTCAGGATCATCTTCAAAAGTGGACTTACCATGGGTCCCATCCATTTCCAATGGTAAGCTAGAAATCATCCATTGCGTTGTCTTCAACAAGGTAGTCCACATCATCGATTCTGGTCTGAGTATGTCATTCTTTCGAACTCCTTGAAATGACCATTTGTGATTGCCTTAGGCTGGTATAAAGATTTTCAATGATCTTTGTATCAAAAGTAATTCTTTTTGCCACTTAAGGGAAATGCTCTACGAGTCACCTTTCCCTAAGGTGTCCCGTTATGGAATCATGGCAATTACTTCCTCGCTACCTTGAAACCATGCATCATCCTACTCCAGCGTGGAATTGTTGCCTACCAATTTGAACCCTTGTCATCTATTACCTTCCATCTCTCTCAATGTGTGTTTTGAGTCTTAGCTCGAGAGATATTCCCACATCTCACCCCATAAGTTGATCGTGAGTTGTTCGATCTTCGAGAAGATTGATTCCTATAGAGTTTCTTCTGTCGTCATTATGTTGGATGAAGATCCAGAAGGCAGACAAGATCAAATTGAAGCAAGGAATCAACGTCCTCGATGAGGGCAATCGGATCATGAAGATGGTGTTAGCTTTGTGTCCCCTCTGTCTTCTTACTCCACTTCTTGAATCTCGGGACGAGATCCTTGTTTAGTGGGGGTGAGTTGTCACAGCCCTAGAGTTTGATTGCACTTAGTTTCATAAGCATCCATGCATCATGTCTATATTTGTTTGAAATTTGAAATGGGGATGACAAGCCCTAGCACTAAATGAAATGCAATTAGGATCAAAATAAAAATCTTTTCAATGATCCTGAAATGCCTTCTAAAATGTTCATCATCTTTGCCTTGGTCCATAACCTCTGCCAAAAATGGTGCCCACTTTTCTAGGACACTTTGGATCTTTGAGTTAAATCTTAAAGTATTTGCATTTGGACATTTAAATGCTATAAATATTTTTAAATGTCCAAATATCTTGGAAGTACTTTTGGGCTGTTGGAATTAATTTCAGAGGTGCCCATAAATATTTTCAGCATTTTATAAAATGGTTTAGTACTTTACTAAATCAAAACAAAACAGAATAAATAGAAAACAGAAACGGAAAAGAGAGAGAGGAAACCTTACCTGTGTAGCCCACCTGGAGCCCAAGTGGCCGGCCCAGCCCAGCGCCGCTGCCAGTCATCGCCTACCTCTGCCAGTAGGCAGAGGAGGGACACCGCGACGCCGCCGAGCTCGCCACGCCACCACCATGCCTGCCTGGCTGCCCCCTCATCGCCCTGGACTCCCTCTGCAGCGCCACGGCACCGCCTGCATCTCCCTCCCCCCTCTCTGCTTCCTCCCTCTCTCCCCAGCGCTTGCACCGCAGCCACCCGAGCGAAGACCGTCGCCGCCGACAAGCACCACCGCAGCCACCGTGCTCCCCTCACCTCTCCGACAAGGCCTCGAGCTTTGCCTCGTCCACCTCATCCTCTCCATCGACTCACGCGATGCCGGACGCCTCGAAGCGCTGCCATCGATGCCTTCTTCAACCTCGGGACCGCCGGCCATCTCCGTCAAATTCGTCGGCTCCGGACCGTCCCCGAGTCCACCGAGCTGCTCTACGTGACCCCAGTGAGCTCCTGCTCCGAATCCCCCTCCTCCCCGCCATTATTTCAAGCTCAATTTGCCGACTCCCTACTAACCGAGCTCAACGCCGCTCGGGCTCGTCGCCGGCGCCGCTCCGATGCCCATTTGGTCGCGCCAACGTGCCAAACGACACCGCTGCATCGCGTAGTGCCTTGCCCGCGCTTTAGTTTGCGTGTTTGCTCGCTGCAACCGCTTTCCCGTGCACAGCCGAACTCCGGCCGCTGCCCGGCTCGTCGCCGCCACGGTTACGCGCTGCCCCTGCTCCTTCCGTCTGCACCACTAGATGCGCGCGAGTCCCAGGAGCACGTAGATGCCCTCTGCCGCGAGTTTGGTCGCCCGTGGGTGAAACCTGAGCCGTTCCGCCGTGTCTGGCCTCACCGGCGTCGAGTCGCCGGCGGGTTTGACTCGTTTGACTGCGGTTGACCACTGGTTTGACCTTCCCTGACATGTGGGCCCAAGCCCCTAATTATTTAACTCGAGATTAATTAGAGCTAACTAATTTAGTTAACTAAACTAGACACCGACATGTGGGCCCCACCCTGCTAACAGCCTGGTTAGGGTTAGTTTAGCACTAACTAACTCAGTTAGTTGGCTGAGTCACTGACCAGTGGGTCCCACTTGTCAGGGTTGACCTGGACCGCGCCCGTTGACCGCTGAGGTCATAGTGACGCAGTGCTGACGCAATAAACTATTTTCTGTGTTTAATTTAAATCAGGAAATTCCATAAAATGTTGCAAACTTCAAAAATTCATAGAAATTCAACCGTAACTCCAAATGAAATAATTTATATATGAAAAATTATCAGAAAAATTCAAGGAATCCATATGTACCATTTTCATGCATGTTTGAACAATATTTGTCCTTTGTTTTGGACAAAACAAATAAAAGGGCATTTAAATAATCATATATGGAGTTGGAATTTGAATCATGTATTCAAGCCAACTTCATTTAAATCATAGCTAGATGCATTAGCTCAAATCACAACATATTGCCATGTCATGATCATGCATCATATTGTTGCATTGCATTGATTGTGTACTTCTCTGTTTGCCGGTAACCGTCCCCTGTCAGTCGACGATGTTTCCGACGATGTGATCGATGACACCGATGAAGAGCTATATTATCTTCAGAAGTGCCAGGCAAGCAAAACCCCCTTGTTCATTCCGATACAATCCCACTCTCTCGCTCCTGCTCTCTTTTACTGCATTAGGACAACATCGATTCAACTGTTACATGCTGCGGTAGTTGAACCCCTTTCCTCTGCATGACCTGTCATTGCCATAGTAAATAGATGAAACCCACTAGCATGAGTAGGAATTGTTTGAGCCCTGACATGCCTACTCATTCATGCTTGTTGTCATGCCTGCTACTACTTAGAGTTGAGTCAGGTCTGGTTCATCGGAGATGAATCGGAGGTGTGTGAACATGTCCTACTGTTGAGAGCTAAGTGTGTGAACACGATTTGGTAAAGGTAGCGGTGAGAGGCCATGTAGGAGTACATGGTGGGTTGTCTCATTGCAGCCATCCTCAGGAACTGAGTTCTATGTTTGTGATCCATGAAAAGCTACTACCACGCATTGGAATGCTTAAGTGCCCCTCTCGACTTATTAATCAACCTGATCTCTGTCCAGGAGTTGCAACTAGTTTCTGGTGTTTGTAGGTAGTGTTAGTAGTCTACCAAGTGGCACCCGGTACAGGTGGGCTTGGGACAGACTAGGCACAGTGGCCCGGTGTACCAAGTGGCACCTGGATGGTGGGCTTGGGAACCCTGCACACATCGTTTGGGGCCGTGAGCGACACCCCGGCCGGATCTCCTTGCGGATGGAACCCGAATAGGCGATAAACCTAGACTAGAGACTTGTTGGTTAGTCAGGTCGTGGCCGACACCCTCGCCCGGCTTCCGCTTGAAGGTTGCCGAGGTACATGACGTGTACAGGGCGATAAGTGGCGAGAGCGTGTGTGAAGAAGTACACCCCTGCAGGGTTATCATTATCTATTCGAATAGCCGGATTCCTCGGATATGGAAACTTGGACCCCTTGCATAGTTCATAGACAAGTGAAAGTGGATACTCTAAAACTCGCAAGATAAGCGTGAGTGCTATGGATGGCCTTCTCATAGGGAGACGGGAGCGGATCCATAGTGGTGTATTGATATGGTGAACATGTGGACTCGTGTGCGCCACCTCAAAAGAGTTGCTTGCAGTCGTAGTTTAGGATAGCTACCGAGTCAAAGCTGGCTTGCTGCAGTTAAACTCCACCACCCCCTTTGTTGACACCGATGCATATGTAGATAGTTCTGATGTAAGTCTTGCTGGGTACATTTGTACTCACGTTCGCTTAATTTATGTTTTGCAGAGAGACTTCAGTCCCGCTAGTAGTCCCGCTTGGACTTCGACGTTTAGCTTGTTACCTCAGCTACGATCTTGTGCCCTCGGCAGGATCTGGTAGATAGTCAGGCTTCTCAGCCTTCTTCATTTGTAGTTGTCTGTACTCAGACAAGTTAAGCTTCCGCATGTGCTTGTTGCTTGTGTGCTCTGTATGTTGGGTCATGAGACCCATGTTTGTAATATCTCGCTCTTCGGAGCCTAATGAATAGATACTTGAGTCGTAGAGTCTTGTTGTGATGCCATGTTGTATGTACTCATATCGGGCATATTGTGTGTATGATTGAAATGCTTGGTATGGGTGGGATCCGACAATCTAGTTGTTTATCCTTGGCAACCTATCATATGGGGAAATGTAGTCTAGTGCTTTCTGAGCGATAGTAGTCCGCTACAGCCCGGTTCACCGGAGTCCTGTTAGCCCAGCACTACTGCTCAGGACACTTGACTGGCCGGCATGTGTTTCTCTTTGTTCCTGTGTCTGTCCCTTCGGGGAAATGTCACGCGGTGACATCCGGAGTCCTGCCTAGCCTGCTACAGCCCGGGTTACCGGAGTCCTGTTAGCCCAGTGCTACAGCCCGGATTCACACGTTGTTGACCGACATGCTCGAGGTTGATTCATGTATGCCTGTCCCCATGGGTTAGTGCCGCTTTGGGTTCACGACTAGCCATGTCAGCCCGGGTTCTCTGTCATATGGATGCTAGCGATACCATCATATACGTGAGCCAAAAGGCGCAAACGGTCCCGGGCCATGGTAAGGCGACACCCGTGGGATACCATGCGTGAGGCCGCAAAGTGATATGAGGTGTTACCGGCTAGATCGATGTGACTTGGAATCGGGGTCCCAACAATATTGGACTGTGTCTCCTGTGGGGGACGTCAGGACGACGCCGGCCCCCAGTCCGGCCAACATTTTGGAGCCGTCGAAATGCATAATCGAGTTTGAATATGTGCCGTACTCTTTAGGGAGCTCGGCCTCCGTCCATTCTGCGATGAAGTTGGCCAAAACTTGCGATTTAATAGCTCGCCGTGGCTTATAGGTTATATCAAACGGGAGAAGCTCGATGGCCCATTTTGCAATCCGGCCCGTTGCATCGCGGTTGTTGATGATATCGTTGAGTGGTACTTCCGAGGCTACTATTATGGAACACTCTTGAAAGTAGTGCCGTAGCTTCCGGGATGCCATGAATACCGCGTATGCAATCTTTTGATAATGCGGGTACCGTGATTTGCATGGAGTGAGGACAGTGGACACGTAGTAGACCGGCCTTTGATGGGGGAATTTGTGTCCTTCCGTTTCCCGCTCGACAACGAGCACTGCACTGACAACTTGATGTGTTGCTGCAATGTACAATAACATTGGTTCGCCGGTGTTTGGCGCGGCCAGGACTGGGTTTGTTGCCAATATGGCTTTTATTTCATCAAGTCCGGCTGTGGTGGCATCCGTCCACTCGAAGTGTTCGGTGCGCCGAAGGAGGCGATAGAGGGGTAGTGCCTTTTCTCCCAAACAGGAGATGAAGCGGCTTAAAGCCGCCACGCATCCAGTTAATTTTTGTATTGGTTTAAGGTCCTTTGGGACATCCAATTGTGACAAAGCTCGGATCTTGGCTGGATTTGCTTCAATTCCTCTACCGGATACAATGAAGCCCAAGAGCTTTCCGGCTGGAACGCCGAAGACGCATTTTTCCGGGTTGAGCTTGATGTCATATTTTCGGAGGTTATCGAATGTAAGCCTCAAGTCATCTACTAGAGATTCGACATGTCTTGATTTGACGACCACATCATCCATGTATGCCTCCACTGTTTTGCCGATCTGGTTTGCCAGACATGTCTGGATCATGCGCTGATATGTTGCGCCGGCATTTTTCAGCCCGAAGGGCATTGTGTTGAAGCAGAGTGGGCCGTATGGTGTGATGAATGTTGTTGCAGCTTGGTCTGATTCTGCCATCTTGATTTGATGGTAACCGGAGTATGCGTCAAGGAAACACAACGAATTGTGTCCTGCGGTGGCATCGATAATTTGATCGATATGGGGGAGGGGGAAGGGATCATTTGGGCAAGCCTTGTTAAGGTCTTTAAAATCGACACACAGGCGCCAGGATTTGTCCTTCTTTGGTACCATCACCAGGTTTGCTAGCCAGTCCGGATGTTTTATATCTCTGATGAATCCGGCCTCTAATAGCTTGGCTAGCTCCTCACCCATGGCCTGTCTCTTGGGTTTGGAAAACGCCGAAGGGCTTGTTTGACAGGTTTGAATCCTTTTTGGATATTTAAGCTGTGTTCGGCCAGCCCGCGTGGGATCCCTGGCATGTCTGAAGGGTGCTAGGCGAAGATGTCCCAGTTCTCTCATAGGAACTCTCGCAGTGCGGCGTCTACATCAGGGTTCAGTCGTGCCCCGATGGAAGCTGTTTTATTGGGGTCCATTGGATGGACCTGGAATTTGACTATTTCGTCAGCTGGCTTGAAGGATGTGGATTTGGATCTCTTGCCGAGTATCACATCATCCCTGTTAACCATGGAACACAGCGCAGTCAGTTCCTTGGCCGCTAAGGCTTCAGATAGTGCCTCAAGGGCTAATGCGGTTGTCTTGTTTTCGGCGCGGAGTGCTATGTCCGGATCACTAGCTAGAGTGATGATTCCGTTCGGCCCGGGCATCTTAAGCTTCATGTACCCGTAGTGGGGTATTGCTTGGAAGATTGTGAATGCTTCCTGCCCTAGTAAAGCGTGATATCCGCTCTTAAACGGGGCCACCTGAAACGTGACTTCTTTGGACCTGTAATTATCCGACGTGCCGAACACCACATCTAGTGTGATTTTTCCTGTGCAGCGCGCTTCCCGACTGGGGATTATTCCTCTAAAGGATGTGTGCTTCGCTCGATGCAGTTCCAGTCTATTTCCATTTTTGAAGGGTTTCCTCATAAATGAGGTTCAGTCCGCTGCCTCCATCCATGAGCACCTTGGTGAGGCGAAAGCCGTCCACTATGGGACTGAGGACCAATGCGGCTGGTGCTCGGGCTGTTCGGAATCTAGGTTCATCACTTGCATTGAAGGTAATGGCAGTGTCGCTCCATGGATTTATTGTTGCAACTTGATAGACTTTGGCGAGGCTGCGGAGTGTTCTTTTTCGCACATTGTTTGATGCGAAAGTCTCGAAGACTGTGAGAACGGTACTGGTGTCCTTGGGCTGGCTTTCTGCGGCCTCCGGAATTAAGAGGTCCTCGCCGATTTTGGCCACCTGCCGGAGTATCCAACATGCTCTAAGGCTGTGAGTTGGTGTGGCATCCTCTGTACTGTGAATTCTACAGGGTCCATCAAGCCATCTTTCCAGTAAGGTTCCATGCCCTATAGAGGGTTTTGGCTTTTTGGTGTTTATCCCGGGTGTCCTATGATGATGCACCCTCTTAGTTCGGACGGGATTACTATTCAAGGCCGGATTATCCCAAAATTTTATTTCGGTTTTCCAGGTGCTTTCCATTGCACAGTATTTTTGTACTATGGATGCCAAGTCAGCGAAGCGTGTGATATCACGACGACTTACGGCGTTGAGGATTCCCTTGTCCGTGCAATTACTGCAGAAAATTGAGATTGCGTCTCCCTCGCGGCAATCCTTTATCCTGTTCATAACCAGGAGGAATCTGGCCCAGTAATGATGTACTGTTTCCTCGGGCCTCTGCTTGATTTGGGAGAGATCGCTTATGATCGGGTGGGCGGGTGTCGTTGAATCTGAAACCTCACCCAATCCAAGATTCGGAGGCCGAAGAGTTTCTGAACTCTGAAGTTCGGATTCTTGGGTGTTGTCCAATGAATCTGGCCCATTGCCTGATCCTAAGCTCAGGTCTTGAGTTACATCCTCCCCTCCGTGGGTATCCGGCTTGGAGGGGTCGGGAATCCGGACGTAGCTAGTCCTTAAAATAGATGAAGGGTCGCCGCACTGCGCCTCTACCACGGCAACGTGGTGGGTGACTTGGGGAGAGTTAATTTCTCTTAGATCGGGTTTAAGCCCAACCTGGTCGTAATCCGTAGCGACCCCCAGGGCGGCGATGCAATCCAAGAGCTCGTTTACGGAAGAGAGCTCCATTGGATCTAGCTGCTCGGAGAGCGAGCTGATGTGTAGGTTGCTTTTGATGATCCGAGAGGTCATCGTCGGCGCAACAACCGAACATGCGGTCATGAGGAAACCACCTAACCGGAGCGTTTGGCCGACAGCCAAGGTTCCCTTAGCAACGGCGCCGTCTTTAAAGACGGGAGGAGGCATCCTTCCTGATTGCGACGGCATAGAGGAACTCTCAATGAAAGCACCAATGTCGGTGTCAAAACCGGCGGATCTCGGGTAGGGGGTCCCGAACTGTGCGTCTAGGCCGGATGGTAACAGGAGGCAGGGAACACGATGTTTTACCCAGGTTCGGGCCCTCTCGATGGAGGTAAAACCCTACGTCCTGCTTGATTAATATTGATGATATGGGTAGTACAAGAGTAGATCTACCACGAGATCAAGGAGGCTAAACCCTAGAAGCTAGCCTATGGTATGATTGTTGTATACGGAGTTGATGATGTTGTCCTACGGACTAGAACCCTCCGGTTTATATAGACACCGGATAGGGTTAGGGTTACATAGAGTCGGTTACAATGGTAGGAGATCTTGAATATCCGCATTGCCTAGCTTGCCTTCCACGCCAAGGAAAGTCCCATCCGGACACGGGACGAAGTCTTCAATCTTGTATCTTCATAGTCCAGGAGTCCGGCTGAAGGTATAGTCCGGCTATCCGAACACCCCCTAATCCAGGACTCCCTCAGTGATCATGACGGTGCTTCGGAGATGGAGATCACAAGCACAAGATGATGATGGCCATATCATATCACTTATATTGATTGCATGTGATGTTTATCTTTTATGCATCTTATTTTGCTTTGATTGATGGTAGCATTATAAGATGATCTCTCACTAAATTTCAAGATAAAAGTGTTCTCCCTGAGTATGCACCGTTGCCAAAGTTCGTCGTGCCCAGACACCACGTGATGATCGGGTGTGATAAGCTCTACGTCCATCTACAACGGGTGCAAGCCAGTTTTGCACACGCAGAATACTCTAGTTAAACTTGACGAGCCTAGCATATGCAGATATGGCCTCGGAACACTAAGACCGAAAGGTCGAGCGTGAATCATATATTAGATATGATCAACATAATGGTGTTCACCATTGAAAACTACTCCATTTCAAATGATGATTGGTTATGGTTTAGTTGATTTGGATCATGCGATCACTTAGATGATTAGAGAGATGTCTATCTAAGTGGGAGTTCTTAAGTAATATGATTAATTGAACTTAAATTTATCATGAACTTAGTACCTGATAGTATTTTGCATGTCTATGTTTGTTGTAGATAGATGGCTCGTGCTGTTGTTCCGTTGAATTTTAATGCGTTCCTTGAGAAAGCAAAGTTGAAAGATGATGGTAGCAATTACACGGACTGGGTCTGTAACTTGAGGATTATCCTCATTGCTGCATAGAAGAATTACGTCCGGGAAGCACCGCTAAGTGCCAAACCTGCTGCGGGAGCAACACCAGATGTTATGAATAATCCATTCTGAAGACGCTGGTGTCATACCCTACAGTGCAGTTAGGGGGATAGGCTTCACGAAGAGAATTGTGAAGCAAAAACATTTGACGAACCAGTGGGTTATGAAAGCTTAAATCTAGATTAGGACTGATAGGGAGAGTAGCGAGCAATTCAGGAACGAAGTACATAGTAAGACCATTCGGGCATTTGATCTTGCGCCCTACAAGCTGTTTAAGGTCCCCAGCAATAGCGTCAGAAGATTTTGGTTTTCTGCTGGAGACCTTTCCCTGCAAAAGAGAGTTAAGCCTTCTTAGCCACCCACATCTTCAAGGGTGGCTTAGAAGCGATAAGTCTAAGTGCAGCGTCTGAGAACTTTGGCTTTGGAGCCCTAGCAAAAAGTCTTGCAGGCGGACAATAATACTCATAAGAATAAGTAGAATAGTTTTTGGCCTTATGAACATGGTGGTTCGATGAACCGCGCTCATATTCATAGGCCTGAGTATGGTTTCTGTCGGTGTCAAAACCGGCGGATCTTGGGTAGGGGGTCCCGAACTGTGCGTCTAGGATCGATGATAACAGGAGGCAAGGGACACGAAGTTTTACCCAGGTTCGGGCCCTCTTGATGGAGGTAAAACCCTACGTCCTGCTTGATTAATATTGATGATATGGGTAGTACAAGAGTTGATCTACCACGAGATCGGAGAGGCTAAACCCTAGAAGCTAGCCTATGGTATGATTGTTGTATATCTCTATCGACTAGCCTGGCCTCGGTTTATATAATGCACCAGAGGCCTAGGATAACAAGAGTCCTAGCCGAATACGCCGGTGGGGTGGAGTCCTTGTCTTGATCGCCAAGTCTTTGTGGAATCTTCCTTGTATGCGGCAGCTGTCCAAAATGGCCCATGAGTATGCGACCATGGGGGTCCTCGGCCCAATCCAACTGATCGGGAGACGATGTGATGAGTACCCCTTAGTCCAGGACACCGTCAGTAGCCCCCTGAACCGGTCTTCAAGTTAGGGACGCTCCTCGATTCTTCCGAACTGTTCTTCATCTTCGGTTGACGGTCTTGAAAACTGGTTCAACAAATCTTCTCATCTTCGATCTTGAGGACCGCCAAAATGCATTCGGCGAGTTTACACGTCGGGTATCCGAGGAGCCCCTTTAAGTTTCCGGCCTTTATCAATGCCTTGTTATTTTTATGCCACACCTCGGGTTTGAAGTTGTTCCCAGGAGGCAGTGTCCTCTTGCGTCCGAGCTCTAACGCCGGACTACATTCGAGGTATCTTTTGCGGCCGAGCACCAATGCCGGACCGCTTTCGAGCTCCAACGCCGGAATGTATCCGAGCTCCAACGCCGGACTATGTACAAGCTCCAACGCCGGACTGTATCCGAGCTCCAACGCCGGACTATATCCGAGCTCCAACGCCGGACAGTGTCCCAGCTCCGAGGTGTCATGTCACCTTGGTTCAAAAAAGTTGAAGGAGTTTAGCCGAGTTTAATGCCAGAAATGCCCTCTATGGAGCCAGCCACTAGCGCCCGAGCTTTATGCCGGACTGCTTCCGAGGTGGTGCACCACCCCGACTGTGGGCCAATTTTTGTCAATATTTTTTATTATTGCAATTTATTCTCTGCCGAGATATATGGACAGTAGCCCTCAAGGTGTGTATCGGTCTAAAACCCGAGATGCACCTGAAGGATGATGTAAGACTGCTGATCCCAGTAGCTGCTGAGACTCAGGTTGATTTTGCAAAATCGGCCTGAGGATCAAGTCCTAGCTCGACAGAATACTTCAGGACACAAAAAGCGGCATGCTTAGTCCTCGAGACTCAGGTTGGGTGCGGCCGACCAACCTGAGGATTAAAATCTCCTTGGCAACTATATTGCACTTAAAATTTTCTGCATTGAATAGGTAATGCAGTAGCCCTCGAGACACTGGTCGGGTGGCAACACCGGATCAGGGGATCGATGTGCCCCTTTAATATTTGTAAATAATAAGCCCGAAGCCCAGTAGCCCCCGGCCTTAATGCGGGCACGGGTGGCCGAATTAAGGATCAATATCCATAGGAAAATCACAAATTATGTGTAATGACTCTATGTATCCAAGTACTTTACGTCATTAATGCTCAGATCCGCATTGTACAAAACTTTGTTGACCGACCATCGGCTTCCACCTCCTCGGCCAGTAGCCGAGGAGTGTTTGTCCTACTTTATAAAGCCTTTATGAGGGCAAAGATTTACAACAAACAAGGCAATCTGGCCATATGGTTTTATAAACAAAGGTACGCAGAGAGTTATATTACTGTTTAACAGAAGAAATGTCTTCCAAAGAAAATAGTCCCGCTATCGGTTCCTTTCTTTGGGTTGTCATGCTAAGCATGATCATTAAACCTCATCTCTAATGTAAGAGCAAAATATTGAGGATTTAGTTTGGGAGGCCAGTTAATAGCCCCCGGTAGTGTTCGGCGACAGTCGGGGTCAAGCCGTAAACACTTCGGCCAATGTTATGAATGGCCCATCATTTAACATAGTCATCGGATCGCTGACCAGTTTACGCTTATTGTGAAAGTCAGTTTTCGGCTTTCTCCACTGAGGTGCTTAACCATGTGAGCTGGAAGCACAATCGCAGTGGTTCTCCCTTTGCATGCCTAGCCGAACAAAACGGAACGTAGTAAGCAACTGCAGGAGCCGGGCAACCCAACTATTGACCGAAGACACAATTCGAAACCGATGCATATATAGCAATATCTGAGAATGTTTTTGCCGAATCCCTAAAGGTGTCCGGCGTTGCACTGCGAGACTAATGCTGGAAAAGCACAAATAGTTTAAAAGTGCCAAAAAGCTTGGAAAGCCAAGAAACGTCAGTAAAAACATGACGTCCGAACAATATCAAGTGTTCGGTGCCAATCCGAAAGTTGGTCTTAGAAAAAAGAAGTGCTTCTGTCGTGCTTTAACATGATACATCCTATCTCAAGACTTAGAGCGGGTCAGCCTATGGCTTCAACCTCCTATCCCGAGGGCGGAGTACTTCTCATCAGGCCAGTTTAGCAAACTAAACTCTAGCGTCTTTGAGAGAGAAATTTGGCTCCCCGGCTAGTGACCGCACACTCATGTCGAAAAAAGGAGTGATAAATAATAATAATAGAACTTTGCAACGACTAAGAAGAAGAACACTTATTATAAAACGGCTCAAATAAACTTAAGAGCCCCCAAGTGACTTGGGTAGAAGAATGATTGCATGTACCGAAGTACTTATATCATATCTATGTTCAACCGAACTTTAAATGCGTCTTAACCGACCGTCAGCTTCTCCCTCTTCGGTCAAGGACCGAAAAGTGTTATGTACTCCATCGGTCGAGAATATCGACGGTGTTTCCAATAACCAGGCAATCAGGCCATAAGGCTGTAACAGACAAAGCGCGCTCAGGGAACTTATGCTATATTACCGTGAAGTGTAAGAAGCATCTTCGAAGAAAATAGAACCCCCACCGATACCTTTCTTCGGTGCTCATTGTTATTATGAGACTTGTGCAATAGATTTTTTGTACTCATGAGTTCCGTTGTGTGCAGACCAACATTAAAAACTATAAGAGCGCTAGCTTTCGGCTTCACCCAGTCTGAGGTCCGGCTCGGGCGACCCGATCGTGACAATCGTAGAGGTGCTCCCTTTACTCCCCAGCCGAACAATCGGGAACGTAGGGGTAAACACAGGAGCGAGGCAACCCAGCTTGCAAATCGCTTAAGTCAATATGGTGCATATTGTGGTGTAATACACGAACAAGGAACGAAGCCGTACAAGTATAATCATATGCAAGAGGAAAAGCTTCATAAAGGAAGCCCCAAATAAACAGGGTATTTGAATATGTGTGTCACAAACAAAGTTTGGACAAGGAAATTTTTTACAAGCAACTTTTTACCAAAAAAGTATAATGCTTGGTCGAACCGAACACAAGTTAAAAAATTAAAACTTTGAGCATGAAAGCGACTTAGCTGGTTAATGTGTTCGGCATTGATGACGCGGTCCGAGCTTGATGCGGGACAAGGTTCCATCCCCCAAGCCGGTCCCGAGGTGGCGGAGCGGAGAGCTCGACCCGCCGAAGTGGTGACATAGCACGGTCAATGCAGACCGGCAGAGTGATGCCGAAGTCCCCGGATCATTTTCCTGTGCAGAAAAAGTTGTACAAACCGGAGATAATAGTAATAATAATAATAAAAATCGTTGCATAATAAATAATTTATGCAAAGTGAGTAATAAAAGAAATATGGCCTGGCGCCGAAGTCAATGTCAATGCAGGGCATCGGCGTGATGCAGTAAAGGCATGGCAAAGCCTGAATTCACAGGTCGGTCCGAGTTCCGGATGCGGTGTTCGCCGGACTATGTACGGAAATTGAACGAACCACCACGCTACCATCGTTAATGCGGCCATAATTTGATAGACCTGTGTATAGATGATGGACAAACCAGAGTAATAATTCACTGGGAAAAATAAACCCAAACAAGCAAAAAACACTAGGATTAATAGCTCCTGGTTTATTTGTTGTAGCAATCCGAAGAAAGATGATTCCCAAAATTGGGACTCGGTCCGCACACCCATTGCCTGAATGGCGATAAAGCGACGGTATGGCGATGCTGGCAAAGGTTGGCTCGCCGAGGCAAAGCCCTCGGCCCAGCTAACGTGACGGAGCTGGTCGGCTAGTGACGCCGAAGCGTCTGGAGTAGGTTGATGAAGAGATGGCGAAGCCCCCGGTCTAGCCGAGATGTCGAAGTAGGTCGGCGTGATGGACACCAGCTTGAAGAAGCAATAGTGCGGCCCTGTCGATGCAGGTAGTGACGTGGTCGATGCCGGCTTGATGAAGCGACCGTGCGGCGATGCCGGTATGCCCGCTCCATGTAATCCGTGGGGCGGCGATGTTGATGATGATTTATACTTCGTGATGCCGGACTCTTGTTCGGCTTGCCGAGATGATGATCCAAAGAAGTTGAGCTCGGCTAAAGTGACGACATGTCTAGCGCAGGTCGGCAGCCATGGAGTAATATTGCCGGACTGGTTTGACACCAGCATGATGTTGAAGATCATGTTCAAAAGATCTTAAAGTTAGTGGGGTGTGTTCGGGAACAAAACACAATACCCCATACAAAACTTCCTTCAAAAGGGATGTCTGAAATCCCGTTCATAAAAAAGATGAACTCGGGTCGGATTTGTTTTCGCGCAGAAAATAGATCCGAAAAGTGATGCACTAATCGGAAGGTTCCCGGAGTTTGGACGGTCGGAGCGAGCTGAAATTTTGAGAGGTGGTAGATATAGGAATTACGCAGCCGATCAACGGTTGGATCTTCCAAAGGACATCCGAGCTAGAAGCTGGACACCACGCCCTAAACTCATCCAAATTCCCATCCAGATTTGATAGGGCTCCGGTATATTGTGGATTGCCAGAGATTCGTCCATCGGAACTCGACGAAATTTTCCAGGGTTGTTATAGACCCAATTCCGCACAATTCCACCAAAGTGATCGTCAAAGAGATACTCGAGGAGGTGGTGGCGGTAGATACGAGTTCGCTGTCCAAAACAACAGCACGGTTGCTTGAGGGCAATGTTGACGTTGAGCCCCCGAACTCCATAGATAATTCCTCCATGATCTTGATAGAGATCGAAGTTGATGTTTGATGAAGGCCCTCGTCCGAACATGGTGATCCGAACACGGGGCGCAATTCTTGGTCGAACCAAGGTGACCAGTCGAACTGGTGACGAAGACGCCGAAGTCGCAGTTGATCTGTAGGCGAGCCATCGATCCTTTTGTCGATCACACAGCGGAACTCTCAATGAAAGCACCAATGTCGGTGTCAAAACCGGCGGATCTCGGGTAGGGGGTCCCGAACTGTGCGTCTAGGATCGATGATAACAGGAGGCAAGGGACACGAAGTTTTACCCAGGTTCGGGCCCTCTTGATGGAGGTAAAACCCTATGTCCTGCTTGATTAATATTGATGATATGGGTAGTACAAGAGTTGATCTACCACGAGATCGGAGAGGCTAAACCCTAGAAGCTAGCCTATGGTATGATTGTTGTATATCTCTATCGACTAGCCTGGCCTCGGTTTATATAATGCACCAGAGGCCTAGGATAACAAGAGTCCTAGCCGAATACGCCGGTGGGGTGGAGTCCTTGTCTTGATCGCCAAGTCTTTGTGGAATCTTCCTTGTATGCGGCAGTTGTCCGAACTGGCCCATGAGTATGCGACCATGGGGGTCCTCGGCCCAATCCAACTGATCGGGAGACGATGTGATGAGTACCCCCTAGTCCAGGACACCGTCAGTTTCCCTGCAAAACATTTGCGTTAGTGCGACTAAGGTGAGTCCTCTGTCTGTATGAAGCCTTTGGACCATATGAAGCTTGTGGTCTGGGGTTTGTCTTCTTCAACTATGGTGTCATGATGACATTCACAGGAAGATTTTCCAAACACTTTTTCGGCACCCAGATCTTATTCATAGGCGGCCCATTCCTGCAGTTAGTACCAATATACCTAGCAAACACCTCACCATTCTGATTCTTAAACAGTTTATAGTTTGCATCAAAGGATTCATCAATGACAATGGGGTTAGCACAAGTGAAGCCAGATAGATTGGATGGATCTGCTGAAGGTTCCTTTGCAGCAACCCGTGTGGTTTTGGGGTACTGCTCAGGTTTCCAGTAAGAGCCATCAGCATTCATTTTCCTTACGAACCCAACACCCTCTTTCCTCGGGTTTCGGTTCAGAATCTGCCTTTTGAGAACATCACATAGTGTCTGATGCCCTTTAAGACTTTTGTACATCCCTGTTTCAAGCAATGTCTTCAACCTAGTATTCTCATCAGCAATAGCAGTGGTATCCTCAGCAGAGGGGTTAGTTACCACATCAACAGTTGAAGATATTGCAATAGTAGCAGCAGTAGAACATTCAGCAACAGAAGTAGCATTATCACGCTCAATGCATTTAAGACATGGTGGTTCAAATCCTTCCTGAGCGGAACTGATATGTTCGGTGCGAAGTGACTCGTTTTCCTTTTGAAGATCTTCATGAGCCGCTCTCAATTTCTCAAGATCTTGCTTCCTTTGAAGATAATCATAGGAAAGCTTTTCATGAGTTGTTGAGAGTGTTTCATGACGACTTTCAAGTTCCTCATACTTAACGTGAAGATTTTTTATGTTTTCAATTAAGGACTTAGATTGAGTCATTTCAGCGCCCAACAGATCATCGCTTTTGTCTAACAGTTTTTGAATATGTTCCATGGCTTTCTGTTGTTCAGTTGCAATTTTAGCAAGTGTTTTGTAGCTGGGTCTTGAACCACAATCAGAGTCATCATCACTAGATGTTTGATAGTGAGTAGTGCGTGTGTTTACCTTGGCACCGCGTGCCATGAAGCAGTAGGTAGGAGCAGAGTAGTCCTTGTCATTTGCATCGATGTCGGTGGTGAAGTCATTGTCTTCAGTGTTGAAGATGGACTTGGCAACTTATGTTGTAGCCAGACTTGCAATGCTAGAATCGTACTCCTCCTCAAACTCCACCTCCGCCTCCTCAGAAGCGGACTCCTCCTCTGAATCCATTTCCTTGCCAACGAACGCACGTGCCTTGCCAGATGAGCTCTTCTTGTGTGATGAAGACTTTGAGGAAGACTTGGAAGAAGACTTTGAGTATTTCTTCTTCTTCTTGTCGTCAGAGTCATATTCCTTGCTCTTCTTCTTCTTTCTGTTCTCATTGTCCTACTATGGACACTCAGAGATGAAGTGGCCAGTTTTCTTGCACTTGTGGCATGTTTTCTTCTTGTAGTCATGAGTAGAAGCTTCATCATTCCTTGAGCTTGATCATGAAGACTTTCTGAAGCCTTTCTTCTTGGTGAATTTTTGGAACTTCTTCACAAGCATAGCAAGTTCCTTTCCAATGTCTTCAGGATCATCAGAACTGCTGTCAGATTCTTCTTCAGATGAGGAGACAGCTTTTGCCTTCAAGGCACGAGTTCACCCATAGTTTGGACCGTAGATATCTCTTTTCTCAGAAAGCTGAAACTCATGTGTGTTGAGCCTCTCAAGTATGTCGGACGGATCGAGTGTCTTGAAATCAGGTCATTCTTGAATCATCAGGGCTAGGGTGTCAAACAAACTGTCAAGTGATCTCAGTAGTGTCTTGACGACTTCATGCTTGGTGATCTCAGTAGCGCCGAGGGCTTGAAGCTCATTTGTGATGTCAGTGAGTCGATCAAACGTGAGCTGGACATTCTCATTGTCATTTCGCTTGAAGCGGTTGAAGAGGTTGCGAAGGACACTGATTCTCTGATCTCTCTGGGTTGAGACGCCTTCGTTGACCTTGGAGAGCCAGTCCCAGACCAGCTTAGATGTTTCCAAAGCACTCACACGGCCATACTGTCCTTTGGTCAGATGACCACAGATGATATTCTTGGCAGTAGAGTCCAGTTGAACGAACTTCTTGACATCAGCAGTGACACCTTCTCCAGCCTTGGGAATGCCGTTCTTGATGACATACCATAGGTCGACGTCAATGGCTTCAAGATGCATGCACATCTTATTCTTCTAGTAGGGATATTCAGTTCCATCGAAGACGGGGCATGCAGCGGAGACTTTAATTATCCCTGCAGTCGACATAGCTAAAACTTCAGGTGGTTAAACCGAATCACACAGAACAAGGGAGCACCTTGCTCTGATACCAATTGAAAGTGCGTTATATCGACTAGAGGGGGGGGGGGTGAATAGGCGATTTTTATGAAAGTTTTCAAAACATGGAAGTTTCGAAGACAAACGCTAGAAATAAACCTATTACCATGCAGCGGAAGGTAGACTACACTAGGCAAACCATAGTCAAGTATTCAATGAAGCGAGAGCACAATGACTAACAGCAGCAATGTAGTAAGGATCAGGTAGGAAGATATTATGAAGCCAAACAGAACACGCAGTCACTCAGTGAAGACAAAAGATAGTGCAAACATACAATGACTTCACAAGGAGTAACAGTAAGTAAAGGGAAGGGAAGGATGAAACCAGTGACTCGTTGAAGACAATGATTTGTTGGACCAGTTCCAGTTGTTGTGACAACTGTACGTCTGGTTAGGGCGGCTAGGTATTTAAACCTGAGGACACACAGTCCCGGACACCCAGTCCTGAACACGCAGCTCAGGACACCCAGTCCTCACCATATTTCCCTTGAGCTAAGGTCATACAGACCTCGCCCAATCACTCTAGTAAGTCTTCAAGGTAGACTCCCAAACCTTCACAGACTTTGTTCACCGGCAATCCACAATGTCTCTTGGATGCTCAAAACGCGACGCCTAACCGGCTAGAGGATTCACAGTCCTCAAGTGTAATAAGTCTTTAGATCACACAGACAAGAAGACTTAAATGATGCCTAATTCTCTTTGGCTCTGGGTGGTTAGGGATTTATCCTCGCAAGGAATTCTCTGTCAAAGGCTTCGAGGTGGGTTGCTCTCAAACGACAAAAGCCGTACTCTGAATCTGAGCAGCCAACTGTTTATGGTTGTAGGGGGTGGGCTATTTATAGCCACTAGGCAACCCGACCTGATTTGTCCGAAATGACCCTGGGTCACTAAGGAACTGACACGTGTTCCAATGGTCAGATTTCAAACTCACACGACAACTTTACTTGGGCTACAAGCAAAGCTTACTTGTCTGACCCTGGACAAGATTCGCTCTCATAGTCTTTACTCGAAGATATAGGTTTTGTTTAAGCATCACTTCAGTCATTCTAACTGGTTCTCTTGGACCCCACTTAACAGTACGGTGGTTCCTATGACTCAACACAGAAGAAAAAGAACTACGAAAGATCTAAGTCTTCGAGCTCCATAGGCTTCATGCGATGTCTTCTCTTGTCATAGTCTTCAATGTGAATATCTTCATATACCACCTTTGACATCAATGTCTTCATACATTTTGAGGGGTCATCTCTGGTAGGAAAACCGAATCAATGAGGGACTTCTACCTGTGTTATCCTGCAATTCTCACAAACACATTAGTCCCTCAACTAGGTTTGTCGTCAATACTCCAAAACCAACTAGGGGTGGCACTAGATGCACTTACAAGCTCCCCCTTTTTGGTGATTGATGACAAACTAGTTGAAGTTTTCAACGGGGAATATAATATGTGAAATTGTAAAGGATAAGGAATTGTCTTCATAAGTTGCAAGGGCTCCCCCTGAAGATGTGCATATAAGTAATTTGCTTTTGGAATGCAAATGCACATGGCAGGTTGTGCCTGTGGAGATCCTCTTCAACTTATGATGACAATCCACTATGCATGTGAAGGTATGTGAAGATAATGACATGCATAATGGAAAATGGACGTCTGCAAAATGATCTAAGTGTGGAATTTATCGTCACACATGCGGAATTTATCATCGCATCACAAGGTGGCAAGTAAGCAGCAGACGACCATCGAGTTTAAGTGTTACAACTCAAAGAACCAAATGTATCAAAACGAGAGTTATAAACACGAAGCAAAATATAAAGCACCCGCCCATATGGACCCGCTTGAAGACTATCAAACTCGTATGCTTCTCCCCCTTTTGTCAGTAAGGACCAAAAAGGTTCGAAGACATAGAGCATCTACTCGTTCCCATGAAGAGTAGGTGAAGCAGCAGGGTCGTCGGTGGTGTTCGGCGGTGCAGAAGAACTCGGAGCAGTGTCGAAGCGTGCTGAAGGAGGTGGCGGTGAAGTAGCATTCACAGTTTCAGCAGAGGAAGAGAACTCAGAGTCTTCAAGAGATGGAGTTCGTCGTAGCACTGCCCTTCGAGGAGGTGTGGAGTCAAACTTGAAGCGCTCAGAGAAGCCATCCTCTTGAAGATCATCTTCAGAACACATCAGCGTCAGCCCTTTCCATGTGCGTCGAGAGGTTTCATGAGCAACAAAGGCATTCTTGGTGGCAAGATTGCGAATGCGATTAACATCCACCAAGAGGCTTTGCATTTGACACTTCAGCCAGTCATGACGCGGTTGATGTAGTCGTACGTCTTCACGGCCCGACCGATCAAGCACCAAAACTACGACACCTCCGAGTTCTAGCACACGTTCAGCTCGATGACGATCCCCGAACTCCGATCCAGCAGAATGTCGAGGAAGAGTTCCATCAGCACGACGGCGTGGTAACGATCTTGATGTTCTACCATCGCAGGGCTTTGCCTAAGCACCGCTACAATATTATCGAGGATTATGGTGGAGGAGGCCACCACACACGGCTAATAGATCTCAAGGATCAATTGTTGTGTCTTTGGGGTGCCCCTGCCCCCGTATATAAAGGAGCAAGGGAGGAGTAGGCCGGCCCTAGGAGGGGGCGCGCCAAGTGTGGAGTCCTACTAGGACTCCCTAGTCCTAGTAGGATTCCACCTCCCATATGGAATAGGAAAAGAGGAAGGGAAAAGGAGAAGGAAGGAAGGGGGCGCCCCCTTCCCTAGTCCAATTCGGACCAGACCAAGGGGAGGGGTGCGGCCACCCTTGAGGCCCTTTTCCTTCTTTCCCGTATGGCCCAATAAGGCCCAATACGTATTCCCGTAACTCTCCGGTACTCCGAAAAATACCCGAATCACTCGGAACCTTTCCGATGTCTGAATATAGTCGTCCAATATATCGATCTTTATGTCTCGACCATTTCGAGACTCCTCGTCATGTCCCGATCTCATCCGGGACTCCGAACTCCTTCGGTACATCAACACTCATAAACTCATAATATAGCTGTCATCGAAACCTTAAGCGTGCGGACCCTACGGGTTCGAGAACAATGTAGACATGACCGAGACACGTCTCCGGTCAATAACCAATAGCGGAACCTGGATGCTCATATTGGCTCCCACATATTCTACGAAGATCTTTATCGGTCAGACCGCATAACAACATACGTTGTTCCCTTTGTCATCGGTATGTTACTTGCTCGAGATTCGATCGTCGGTATCTCAATATCTTATTCAATCTCGTTACCGGAAAGTCTCTTTACTCGTTCCCTAATACATCATCCTGCAACTAACTCATTTGTTGCAATGCTTGCAAGGCTTAAGTGATGTGCATTACCGAGAGGGCCCAGAGATACCTCTCCGACAATCGGAGTGACAAATCCTAATCTCGAAATATGCCAACCCAACAAGTACCTTCGGAGACACCTGTAGAGCACCTTTATAATCACCCAGTTACATTGTGACGTTTGGTGGCACACAAAGTATTCCTCCGGTAAACGGGAGTTGCATAATCTCATAGTCATAGGAACATGTATAAGTCATGAAGAAAGCAATAGCAACAAACTAAACGATCAAGTGCTATGCTAACGGAATGGGTCAAGTCAGTCACATCATTCTCCTAATGATGTGATCCTGTTAATCAAATGACAACTCATGTCTATGGTTAGGAAACATAACCATCTTTGATCAATGAGCTAGTCAAGAAGAGGCATACTAGTGACACTCTGTTTGTCTATGTATTCACACATGTATTATGTTTCCGGTTAATACAATTCTAGCATGAATAATAAACATTTATCATGATATAAGGAAATAAATAATAGCTTTATTATTGCCTCTAGGGCATATTTCCTTCAGTTTCCCACTTGCACTAGAGTCAATAATCTAGTTCACATCGCCATGTGATTTAATACTAATAGTTCACATCACCATGTGATTAACACCCATAGTTCACATTGACATGTGACCAACACCCAAAGGGTTTACTAGAGTCAATAATCTAGTTCCCATCGCTATGTGATTAACACCCAAAGAGTACTAAGGTGTGATCATGTTTTGCTTGTGAGAGAAGTTTAGTCAACGGGTCTGCCACATTCAGATCCGTACGTATTTTGCAAATTTCTATGTCAACAATGCTCTGCACGGAGCTACTCTAGCTAATTGCTCCCACTTCCAATATATATCCAGATTGAGACTTAGAGTCATCTGGATCAGTGTCAAAACTTGCATCGATGTAACCCTTTATGACGAACCTTTTGTCACCTCCATAATCGAGAAACATATCCCTACTAAGGATAACTTTGACCAATGTCCAGTGATCAACTCCTACATCACTATTGTACTCCTTTGCCAAACTTGGGGCAGGGTATACAATAGGTCTGGTACACAGCATGGCATACTTTATAGAACCTATGGATGAGGCATAGGGAATGACTTTCATTCTCTCTCTATCTTCTGCCGTGGTCGGGTTTTGAGTCTTAACTTCACACCTTGTAACACAGGCAAGAACTTCTTCTTTGACTTTTCCATTTTGAACTTCTTCAAAATCTTGTCAAGGTATGTACTCATTGAAAAACTTATCAAGCATCTTGATCTATCTCTATAGATCTTGATGCTCAATATGTAAGAAGCTTCACCGAGGTCTTTCTTTGAAAAACTCTTTTCAAATATTCCTTTTATGCTTTGCAGAATAATTCTACATTATCTCCAATCAACAATATGTCTTTCACATATACTTATCAGAAATGTTGTAGTGCTCCCACTCACTTTCTTGTAAACACAGGCTTCACCACAAGTCTGTATAAAACTATATGCTTTGATCAAGTTATCAAAGCGTATATTCCAACTCTGAGATGCTTGCACCAGTCGGGATTGCTGGAGCTTGCATATTTTGTTAGTACCTTTAGGATTGACAAAACCTTCTGGTTGCATCATATATAACTCTTCTTTAATAAATCCATTAAAGAATGCAATTTTGTTTATCCATTTGCCAGATTTCATAAAATGCGGCAATTGCTAACATGATTTGGACAGACTTAAGCATAGATACGAGTGAGAAACTCTCATCGTAGTCAACACCTTGAACTTGTCGGAATTTTTTTGCGACAATTCTAGCTTTGTAGATAGTAACACTACTACCAGCGTCCGTCTTCCTCTTGAAGATCCATTTAATCTCAATGGCTCACCAATCATTGGGCAAGTCAATCAAAGTCCATACTTTGTTCTCATACATGGATCTCATCTCATATTTCATGGCCTCAAGCCATTTCGCGGAATTTGGGCTCATCATCACTTCCTCATAGTTCGTAGGCTCGTCATGGTCAAGTAACATGACCTCCAGAACAGGATTACCGTACCACTCTGGTGCGGATCTCACTCTGGTTTACCTACGAGGTTCGGTAGTAACTTGATCTAAAGTTACATGATCATCATCATTAGCTTCCTCACTAATCGGTGTAGTAGTCACAAGAACAGATTTCTGTGATGAACTACTTTCCAATAAGGGAGCAGGTACAGTTACCTCATCAAGTTCTACTTTCCTCCCACTCACTTCTTTCGAGAGAAACTCCTTCTCTAGAAAGGATCCATTCTCAGCAATGAATAACTTGCCTTCAGATCTGTGATAGAAGGTGTACCCAACATTTTCTTTTGGGTATCCCATGAAGATTTACTTCTCCGATTTGGGTTCGAGCTTATCATGTTGAAACTTTTTCACATAAGCATTGCAGTCCCAAACTTTAAGAAACGATAGCTTAGGTTTCTCGCCAAACCACAGTTCATACGGTGTCATCTCAATGGATTTAGATGGTGCCCTTTTTAACATGAATGTAGCTGTCTCTAATGCATAACCCCAAAACGACAGTGGTAGATCGGTAAGAGACATCATAGATCACATTATATCTAATAAAGTACGGTTATGATGTTCGGACACACCATTAAACTGTGGTGTTCCAGGTGGCGTGAGTAGTGAAACTATTTCACATTGTTTTAACTGAAGGCCAAACTCGTAACTCAAATATTTTACTTCTGCGATCATATCGTAGAAACTTTTATTTTTGTTATGATGATTCTCCACATCACTCTGGAATTCTTTGAACTTTTCAAATGTTTCAGACTTGTGTTTCATCAAGTAGATATACTCATATCTGCTCAAATCATCTGTGAAGATCAGAAAATAATGATACCTGCCACGAGCCTCAATATTCATCGGACCACATACATCAGTATGTATGATTTCCAACAAATCTGTTGCTCGCTCTATTGTTCCGGAGAACGGAGTCTTAGTCATCCTTCCCATGAGGCAGGGTTCGCAAGCATCAACTGATTCATAATCAAGTGATTCCAAAAACCCATCAGCATGGATTTTCTTCATGCGCTTTAAACCAATATGACGTAAATGCCAGTGCCACAAATAAGTTGCACTATCAGTATTAACTTTGCATCTTTTGGCTTCAATATTATGAATATGTGTATCACCACGATCGAGATCCAACAAACCATTTTCATTGGGTGCATGACCATAGAAGGTTTTATTCATGTAAACAGAACAACAATTATTCTCTAACTTACATGAATAACCTTATTGCAATAAACATGATCCAATCATATTTATGCTCAACGCAAACACCAAATAACACTTATTTAGGTTCAACACTAATCCTGAAAGTATAGGGAGTGTGCGATGATGATCATATCAATCTTGGAACCACTTCCAACACACATCGTCACTTCACCCTTAACTAGTCTCTGTTCATTCTGCAACTCCCGTTTCGAGTTACTACTCTTAGCAACTGAACTAGTATTAAATACTGAGGGGTTGCTATAAACACTAGTAAAGTACACATCAATAACATGTATATCAAATATACCTATGTTGATTTTGCCATCCTTCTTATCCGCCAATTACTTGGGGTAGTTCCGCTTCTAGTGACCAGTCCCTTTGTAGTAGAAGCACTCAGTTTCAGGCTTAGGTCCAGACTTGGGTTTTTCACTTGAGCAGCAACTTGCTTGCCGCTCTTCTTGAAGTTCCCCTTTCTTCCCTTTGTCCCTTTACTTGAAACTAGTGGTTTTGTTTACCATCAACACTTGATGCTTTTCTTGATTTCTACCTTCGTTGATTTCAGCATCATGAAGAGCTTAGAATCGTTTCCATTATCCCTTGCATATTATAGTTCATCACGAAGTTCTACTAACTTGGTGATGGTGACTAGAGAATTCTGTCAATCACTATTTTATCTGGAAGATTAACTCCCACTTGATTCAAGCGATTGTAGTACCCAGACAATCTGAGCACATGCTCACTGCTTGAGCTATTCTCCTCCATCTTTTAGCTATAGAACTTGTTGGAGACTTCATATCTCTCAACTCGGGTATTTTCTTGAAATATTAACTTCAACTCTTGGAACATCTCATATGGTCCATGACGTTCAAAACGTCTTTGAAGTCCCGATTCTAAGCCGTTTAAACATGGTGCACTAAACTATCAAGTAGTCATCATATTGAGCTAGCCAAATGTTCATAACATCTGCATCTGCTCCTGCAATAGGTTTGTCACCTAGCGGTGCATCAAAGACATAATTCTTCTGTGTAGCAATGAGGATAAACCTCAGATCACGGATCCAATCCGCATCATTGCTACTAACATCTTTCAACTTAGTTTTCTCTAGGAACGTATCAAAAATAAAACAGGGGAGCTAAACGCGAGCTATTGATCTACAACATAGATATGCTAATACTACCAGGACTAAGTTCATGATAAATTAAAGTTCAATTAATCATATTACTTAAGAACTCCCACTTAGATAGACATCCCTCTAATCCTCTAAGTGATCACGTGATCCAAATCAACTAAACCATGTCCGATCATCACGTGAGATGGAGTAGTTTCAATGGTGAACATCACTATGTTTATCATATCTACTATATGATTCACGCTCGACCTTTCGGTCTCAGTGTTCCGAGGCCATATCTGCATATGCTAGGCTCGTCAAGTTTAACCCAAGTATTCTGCGTGTGCAAAACTGGCTTGCACCCGTTGTAGATGGACGTAGAGCCTATCACACCCGATCATCACGTGGTGTCTCAGCACGAAGAACTTTCGCAATGGTGCATACTCAGGGAGAACACTTATACTTTGATAATTTAGTGAGGGATCATCTTATAATGCTACCGTCAATCAAAGCAAGATAAGACGCATAAACGATAAACATCACATGCAATCAATATAAGTGATATGATATGGCCATCATCATCTTGTACTTGTGATCTCCATCTCCGAAGTACCGTCATGATCACCATCGTCACCGGCGTGACACCTTGATCTCCACCATAGCATCATTGTCGTCTCGCCAATCTTATGCTTCCACGACTATCGCTACCTCTTAGTGATAAAGTAAAGCATTACAACGCGATTGCATTGCATACAATAAAGCGACAACCATATGGCTCCTGCCAGTTGCCGATAACTCGGTTACAAAACATGATCATCTCATACAATAAAATTTAGCATCATGTCTTGACCATATCACATCACAACATGCCCTGCAAAAACAAGTTAGACGTCCTCTACTTTTGTTGTTGCAAGTTTTACGTGGCTGCTATGGGCTTAGCAAGAACCGTTCTTACCTACGCATCAAAACCACAACGATAGTTTGTCAAGTTGGTGTTGTTTTAACCTTCGCAAGGACCGGGCGTAGCCACACTCGGTTCAACTAAAGTTGGAGAAACTGACACCCGCCAGCCACCTGTGTGCAAAGCACGTCGGTAGAACCAGTCTCGCGTAAGCGTACGCGTAATGTCGGTCCGGGTCGCTTCATCCAACAATACCGCCGAACCAAAGTATGACATGCTGGTAAGCAGTATGACTTATATCGCCCATAACTCACTTGTGTTCTACTCGTGCATAACATCAACGCATAAAACCTAGGCTTTGATGCCACTGTTGGGGAACGTAGTAATTTCAAAAATTTCCTACGCACACGCAAGATCATGGTGATGCATAGCAATGAGAGGGAGAGTGTTGTCTACGTACCCTCGTAGACCGGAAGCGGAAGCGTTAGCACAACGCGGTTGATGTAGTCCTACGTCTTCACGGTCCGACTGATCAAGCATCGAAACTACGGCACCTCCGAGTTCTAGCACACGTTCAGCTCGATGACGATCCCCGGACTCCGATCTAGCAGAATGTCAGGGAAGAGTTCCGTCAGCACGACGGCGTGGTGACGATCTTGATATTCTACCGTCGCAGGGCTTTGCCTAAGCACCGCTACAATATTATCAAGGATTATGGTGGAGGAGGGCACCGCACACGGCTAATAGATCTCAAGGATCAATTGTTGTGTCTTTGGGGTGCCCCCTGCCCCTGTATATAAAGGAGCAAGGGAGGAGGAGGCCGACCCTAGGAGGGGGCGCGCCAAGTGTGGAGTCCTACTAGGATTCCACCTCCCATATGGAATAGGAAAAGAGGAAGGGAAAAGGAGAAGGAAGGAAGGGGCTCCCCCCTTCCATAGTCCAATTCGGACCAGACCAAGGGGAGGGGTGCGGCCACCCTTGAGGCCCTTTTCCTTCTTCCCCGTATGGCCCAATAAGGCCCAATACGTATTCCCGTAACTCTCCGGTACTCCGAAAAATACCCGAATCACTTGGAACCTTTCCGATGTCCGAATATAGTCGTCCAATATATCGATCTTTACGTCTCGACCATTTCGAGGCTCCTCGTCATGTCCCGATCTCATCCGGGACTCCGGACTCCTTCAGTACATCAAAACTCATAAACTCATAATATAACTGTCGTCGAAACCTTAAGCGTGCGGACCCTACGGGTTCAAGAACAATGTAGACATAACCGAGACACGTCTCCGGTCAATAACCAATAGCGGAACCTGGATGCTCATATTGGCTCCCACATATTCTACGAAGATCTTTATCGGTCAGACCGCATAACAACATACGTTGTTCCCTTTGTCATCAGTATGTTACTTGCCCGTGATTCGATCGTCGGTATCTCAATACCTAGTTCAATCTCGTTACCGGCAAGTCTCTTTACTCATTCCGTAATACATCATCCTGCAACTAACTCATTAGTTGCAATGCTTACAAGGCTTAAGTGATGTGCATTACCGAGAGGGCCCAGAGATACCTCTCCGACAATCGGAGTGACAAATCCTAATCTCGAAATACGCCAACCCAACAAGTACCTTCGGAGACACCTGTAGAGCACCTTTATAATCACCCAGTTATGTTGTGACGTTTGGTGGCACACAAAGTATTCCTCCGGTAAACGGGAGTTGCATAATCTCATAGTCATAGGAACATGTATAAGTCATGAAGAAAGCAATAGCAACAAACTAAACGATCAAGTGCTATGCTAACGGAATGGGTCAAGTCAATCACATCATTCTCCTAATGATGTGATCCCGTTAATCAAATGACAACTCATGTCTATGGTTAGGAAACATAACCATCTTTGATCAACGAGCTAGTCAAGTAGAGGCATACTAGTGACACTCTGTTTGTCTATGTATTCACACATGTATTATGTTTCCGGTTAATACAACTCTAGCATGAATAATAAACATTTATCATGATATAAGGAAATAAATAATAGCTTTATTATTGCCTTTAGGGCATATTTCCTTCATGAAATACCTGAAAAGGATGAAGGATATGTTTCTCGTTTATGGAGGTGACAAAGAGCTCGTCGTAAATGTTTACGTCAATGCAAGCTTTGACACTCATCCGGACGATTCTAAATCGCAAACTGGATACGTGTTTTTATTAAACGATGGAGCTGTTAGTTGGTGCATTTCTAAACAAAGCATCATAGCGGGATCTACATGTGAAGCGGAGTACATAGCTGCTTCAGAAGCAGCAAATGAAGGAGTTTGTATGAAGGAGTTCGTATCCGATCTAGGTGTCATACCTAGTGCATCGGGTCCAATGAAAATCTTCTGTGACAATACTGGTACAATTGCTTTGGCAAAGGAATCCAGATTTCACAAGAGAACCAAACACATCAAGAGACGCTTCAACTCCATCCGGGATCAAGTGCAGGTGGGAGACATAGTGATTAACGAGATCACATCATTAGGAGAATGATGTGATTGACTTGACCCATTCCGTTAGCTTAGCACTTGATCGTTTAGTTTGTTGCTATTACTTTCTTCATGACTTATACATGTTCCTATGACTATGATATTATGCAACTCCCGTTTACCGGAGGAACACTTTGTGTGCTACCAAATGTCACAACGTAACTGGGTGATTGTAAAGGTGATTATAAACGTCACTACAGGTGTCTCCGAAGGTACTTGTTGGGTTAGCGTATTTCGAGATTAGGATTTGTCACTCCAATTGTTGGAGAGGTATCTCTGGGCCCACTCGGTAATACACATCACTTAAGCCTTACAAGCATTGCAACTAATGATTTAGTTGCTGGATGATGTGTTACGGAATGAGTAAAGAGACTTGTCGGTAACGAGATTAAACTAGGTATTGAGATACCGACGATCGAATCTCGGGCAAGTAACATACCGATGACAAAAGGAACAACGTATGTTGTTATGCGGTTTGACCGATAAAGATCTTCGTAGAATATGTAGGAACCAATATGAGCATCCAGGTTCCGCTATTGGTTATTGACCGGAGACGTGTCTCGTTCATGTCTACATAGTTCTCGAACCCGTAGGGTCCGCACGCTTAAAGTTCGATGACAGTTATATTATGAGTTTATGGTTTTTTATGTACCGAAGGTAGTTCGGAGTCCCGGATGTGATCACGGACATAACAAGGAGTCTTGAAATGGTCGAGACGTAAAGACTGATATATTGGACGACTATGTTCGAACACCGGAATGGTTTCGGGGAGTTTCGGGCATATACCGGAGTACCGGGGGTTACCGGAACCCCCCGGGGAGACTAATGGGCCTATTGGGCCCTAATGGAGAAGAGGAGGGGTGGCCAAAGAGCAGCCGTGCCCCCCAGTCTGAATTGGACAAGGAGGGGGGGGGCCTTTCCTTTCCCCTCTCTCTCCTTCCCTTCCCTCTCCTCTCCTACTCCCACATGGAAAAGGGGGAGTCCTACTCCCGGTGGGAGTAGGACTCCTCATGGGGCGCGCCTAGGGTGGCCGCCCCCCTCCTCCTCCTCCACTCCTTTATATACGGGGAGGGAGGCACCCCTTGGAGACACAACAATTGATCTCTTGGATCTCTTAGCCGTGTGCGGTGCCCCCTCCACCAGAGTCCACCTCGATAATATCGTAGCGGTGCTTAGGCGAAGCCCTACGTCGGTAGAACATCATCATCCTCACCACGCCGTCATGATGACGCAACTCTCCCTCAAAGCTCGGCTGGATCGGAGTTCGAGGGACGTCATCGAGCTGAACGTGTGCTGAACTCGGAGGTGCCGTACGTTCGGTACTTGATCGGTCGGATCGTGAAGATGTATGACTACATCGTCCGCGTTGTGCTAATGCTTCCTCTTTCGGTCTACGAGGGTACCTGGACAACACTCTCACTTCTCGTTGCTATGCATCACCATGATTTTGCGTGTGCGTAGAATTTTTTTTTTTGAAATTACTACATTCCCCAACACGTCCATGGGGCAGTCCTCTTGCCAAGGTATGTCTTCCTAAACATTCTCTATCAGACTATTTTGAAGCGGGAGCTTGGAAGTTGGTCATGAGTAAAAAAGAAAGAAACGGATGGCGATGGCGGCGGTGCCGGCGTCGGCGACCGGTCGGCCGACTGAGATCTGTAGTAGGCGGATCCAGCGTTTGAACTCCTGGATTGGTGCTGGTGGGCCAGACGCGGCTGAGGCGAGTTGGGCTCAGTCTGCAGAGAGGTTTGAAGCCCAGTTGAGGCCGAATCAGAGTGGGCTGGTGATAAATGGGTATGAGGCCTAGTGTATCACGGAATCCACATCTTTTTCTCACCACAGCCCATGCATGATCCCGATCGTAAGTCGATCGAGGGACTGCTCTTCGCCGACTCCTAGGATTCGACGGCGCGTTGCGGTGCCTGGCTTCGCAGCATGCGGCGCTGGACGAGCGGCCCGTATCCCTCCATTACTGGCCATGGTGGGTCGAGGCAGAGCTGCTTTGAACGGGCAGAAGACTTCGGTGGGCGCCGGATTGCGTCGGCTGGGCGTGGTGGTGTTGCTCCACCGGTTCAAAAGCCCAAGGTGGGCACTGGGATGGCGCAGGCTGCGGGATCGGCGGGACATGGCGGTGCTTCCAGTCCTAGGCCGCCGGCGCAGGTTGCAGGCTCGGCGAGGCATGGCGGTGGTTCCGGTCCTAGACCACCGGCGCCCGGTCCGGTCACGTTGGCACCTGCTGGTGCGGGGGCGGGGCGAGGCAGCGGTCTTTGGCCTCCACAGCCCGGTGCGGTCGCTGCTGCTCCTCGCAAGCAGGCACCCGGGCCTGGGCAGCAGCCGCGGGAGGCACTTGGACAGCAGCCGAGAGCAGCACCGCCGCCTCACTACGTAGCTCGGCCGCCCCAGCATCGTGCTTTGCCGGTTCATACTCAAGCATCTCCTCAAGATGTGCATGTGGCTGATGGCAGTGTGGATGGTGCTCGTATACCGGTGAACCATGGTGGTTTTGGACAACCCCAGGGACAATGGGGTGACGATGGATATAATGCTTATGGGTATGGCCATCATCGGAGCTCGTCGCCGGCGGGCGGCGGGCGCGGATATGCATGGCAAAGTGATGGCTCAGCTGAAAGACCGTTTTATGGCCCGGGGGGGGGGGGGGGGGGGTTGTTGAGGGGGCATCTGGCCCAGATTACCGGCAGCGAGGTGGCTATCGAGGACATCGTGGTGGCCGCGGTGGTAGGAACTGTTATCGCCAACCTCCTCCGCCTGTGGTCGCAGAACCGACGTCATCTTCTGAGGTGGTTGCTACCGGCCAGTTGCCGGATGTGTCTGGACAGGCTATGGAGGTGGTCACGGCACTGGCCTCTGCTGTGGTTCCTAAGACTGAGACCTTAGTGTCAGATGTTGTTGGTACTGCCGATAAGAGAGATGCAAATAGAGCCTCCAAGTATGCTCGTAAGAAGGGCAAGATGTTGTGCTATCGCTGTGGTGAGAGGGGCCATTTTATTACGGAATGTGTAACTGAACTTTGTGATACCTGCCTCAAGCCCGCGCATGACACGGGGGAGTGCCCTATTCTGTGGGATCAGATGCCGAGTATCACCATTTATGGCGTATATTGTGCTGAGCTGATGTTTTTTGAGTCTCCTAGTGCGAGGGAGATACCTGACGAACCTCAGAGCACAACTACAGGGATTGTCAAAGTTACTAAGAGTGATGTGTCTGAGGCGCAGATTATGCACAGGCTCACTGAGTTAGTTCCTGGTAACTTTGAGTGGGAGCTCACGCGTCTCGAGGCCAACTCTTATAAGGTTGACTTTCCTACTTCGGAGGACTTGGAGCGTATGTTGAGTTTTGGGTTATGCAGAGTACCTGGTACAGAGTGCATCCTCGAGTTCCATGAGTGGAAGCGAGTTGAGTCGCAGGGCAAGCCTCTTACCCAGGTCTGGTTGTGTTTCTCAAGGGCTCCTTACAAGCCGCTTCGGGATGCTCGGGTTGTTGCTAGCTTGGGGTTTCTAGTCGGAAAGACCGAGAAGGTAGATATGGCTTTTACCAGAGCTAATGGAGTGGCACGCTTGCTGGTGCGTGTCCTCGATATTGAGTTTGTGCCTGACGTGGTCAAGTGGACTTACAGGGGCATGGTTTTCGATCTTGATATTGAGTTTGAGGATACAGATCTTTTTGCTGAGGCTATGGCTGGGACGGATGTGGATATGCATGATAACAATGATGGTTCAGGGAACACGGAGACGCGAGGGGATGATGTTTAGGCCTGAGTCGGCCAACGGGCTGAGCCCCACTGATATGTCTCCGTCGTATCTACTTTTCCAAACACTTTTGCCCTTGTTTTGGACTCTAACTTGCATGATTTGAATGGAACTAACCCGGACTGGCACTGTTTTCAGCAGAATTGCCATGGTGTTATTTATGTGCAGAAACAAAAGTTCTCGGAATGACCTGAAACTTCACGGAGATTATTTTTGGAAATAATAAAAAATACTGGCAAAAGATCAAGACCAAGGGGCCCACACCCTAGCCACGAGGGTGGGGGGGGGGGTGGGCGCCCCCTACCTCGTGGACCCCCTGGAGCTCCTCCGACCTCAACTCCAACTCTATATATTCGTGTTCGGAGAGAAAAAAAATCAGGGAGAAGGATTCATCCCGTTTTACGGTACGGAGCCGCCGCCAAGCCCTAAACTCTCTCGGGAGGGCTGATCTGGAGTCCGTTCGGGGCTCCGGAGAGGGGAATCCATCGCCGTCGTCATCATCAAGCATCCTCCATCACCAATTTCATGATGCTCACTGCCGTGCGTGAGTAATTCCATCGTAGACTTGCTGGACGGTGATGGGTTGGATGAGATTTATCATGTAATCGAGTCTGTTTTGTTAGGGTTTGATCCCTAGTATCCACTATGTTCTGAGATTGATGTTGCTATGACTTTGCTATGATTAATGCTTGTCACTAGGGCCCGAGTGCCATGATTTTAGATCTGAACCTATTATGTTTTCATGAATATATGTGAGTTCTTGATCCTATCTTGCAAGTCTATAGTCACCTACTATGTGTTATGATCCGGCAACCCCGAAGTGACAATAATCGGGACCACTTCCGGTGATGACCGTAGTTTGAGGAGTTCATGTATTCACTATGTGTTAATGCTTTGGTCTGGTTCTCTATTAAAAGGAGGCCTTAATATCCCTTAGTTTCCACTAGGACCCCGCTTCCGCGGGAGGGTAGGACAAAAGATGTCATGCAAGTTCTTTTCCATAAGCACGTATGACTATATTCGGATGCCTACATTACATTGATGAATTGGAGCTAGTTCTGTGTCACCCTAGGTTATGACTATTACATGATGAACCACATCTGACATAATTCTCTATCAACGATCCATTGCCTACGAGCTTTCCATATATTGTTCTTCGCTTATTTACTTTTCCGTTGCTATTGTTACAATCACTACAAAATACAAAAAACATTACTTTTGCTATCGTTACCACTACTATCATATTACTTTGCTGCTAAATACTTTGCTGCAGATATTAAGTTTCCAGGTGTGGTTGAATTGACAACTCAACTGCTAATACTTGAGAATATTCTTTGGCTCCCGTTGTGTCGAATCAATAAATTTGGGTTGAATACTCTACCCTCGAAAACGGTTGCGATCCCCTATACTTGTGGGTTATCACCCACCTTGCAGGCGCCTAGGTCTGGGGCTACTCCTTCTACTATGGTACCCATGAACACGCTGAGATTCGGTTCGTTTGAGCCTGCTTCTACTCCTCCTAGGCTTTGGAGTGATTAGGTGGAGTCTGATGACGTGCTGGAGGGCACGCTTCCCCCCTTAGACTTTGCTGTGGGTGAGGTCTCTACCGAGGGGGTGGAGGATCGTGGGCATGTGGCCCCTTCTTCCCCTTCTATTTCTGATGTTGAGCCACGGTTGAGGACCGCAGATGAGGTGCTTTCTTTGCCGCTCGGTGATGGGCCGAGGTTGAGAGGGAGACCGGGGCAGGAGGCCTCAGTTCCTTCTTCTCCTGCGGTGGCCAGGGCGAACACACCTGCGCTATCTGTTGGCTCCGTGGGCCTGCAGTCACCTGTTCTGCCGCATGAATTGCTCCTGCCGATGTCGGCTTCTATGGGTGCCTCTCCCGCCGGCGCGACAACTGTTCTTGGAGAGGAGCGGGGGCAGGCGACACCTGTTCTTATCTCCCATCGCCAGCATATGGGTGAGCCGACGACTGAGCTGTCCGCGACTGTTGGGGAGCGTGGGCAGGTGGCCCAACATTCCCCCCCCCCTACGTTCGCCAGGGCTGGTGTCGGCGGCGGGTCCTGAGGACTCTCTACATCCACGCGGTGGGGGTGGGGCGGGAGGCCCTACCCCTATCGATACCACCAGGGAGGAGGTCATCGCCTTTGGAGGTATCCGGGATCCTGTGTCTGAGGGATGGCGGATGAGCTGTCATCTTCAGGACCAGCCGGGCGTTGATGACATGCAGCTGAGGTGCGCCAGGCGGGCGACCAAGCTTCGTGATATTGAGGTCACTATTGGTATGTCGGTCAATACCTCCAATTCTATTTTGCACTTTTCTGATGTTGAGAGTATTCATAATGCAAACCAGTTAGGAGTTTCACTAGGTAGTAATGATAATGAGATCTCCCATTCGGTTAATGACATCTTGAATCTTGAAGCGGATCGGGCTTTGGACATGATTCACAATTTAACAGCCGTTAAACCTATGAACAATTTAGATATTGCTCAGTTGGGTGTCAGGGTGTTAGATACACTTTGTGCAGATCTTGCCCCTTTCCATTCTGAGACTGAGAAGGAGGAAGGTTTTTTACCTCTTGGGAGAGTGAACCTATAGAGGATCCTTGCGGTAGACCCACCAAATCCGGTTGTGAGGACCGGGTGGAGGAAGTTTCTAAGCCTAAGCGCAAGTGGCAGCGCAAAATCTACCTAGTTTCGGCGGTGCGTAGAAGTGCTAGGAACCGGATGACCAAAAAATTTCATGACAAGTTATGAGAGGAATTTTTTGGAATAACAGAGGTCTGAGGGACTTGGCTAAAAGAAGATTTCTAGCAGAGGCTTCTATCGAACATAGGTTGGACTTCATGCCCTTTCTGAAACAGGAAGAGGCAACTTTTCTCCTCAATTCCTAAACACGTTGTCGGGAGGTGTCGATTATGACTGGCACTATCTTCCCCCGAGAGGAAGATCAGGTGGGATCTTACTTGGGGTTAAATGCGAGACTTGGAAGTCCGAAGTGTGGTCATGGGAGAGTTCCCCGTCAAGTTTTGGGTTAGGTCAAAGGTCGATGGGTTTAATTGGGCCCTGGTGGCGGTATATGGGGCCGCACAACCTTAGTGGGGGGTGATTTCAATATCATTAGAAGGAGAGACGAAAAGAACAATGATAATTTTGATGGCAGATGGTCGTTCATGTTTAACACCATTATTGAAAGCTTGGATCTGAGAGAGATAGAGCTGTCGGGAAGAAAATTCACATGGGCTAATTCCCTGCCAACCCCCACTTTTGAGAAGCTAGACCGTGTCCTCGCGAGCGTTGACTGGAACAGAAGTTTCCCCTGGTTACTATCCATGCATTATCGCGTGGAATCTCGAACTACAAGCCCTTACTGGTTGACTCTAGTGAGGCAACGCACGTGGGGAATAAGAATTCCTTCTCTTTTGAACTAGCATGGTTCGAAAGAGAAGGATTTTTGATCTTCTAGCCAGGGAGTGGGCTAAAGATGCAGGAGGAAGGACTCCGATTGAGAGATGGCAGAATAAGATACGACACTTGCGAAGTTTCTTGCGTGGGTGGGCTAAGAATCTTAGTGGGATTTATAAGGTTGAAAAGGAAAGGCTTCTTACCCTTATTCAGGCCTTAGATGTCAAAGCCGAGTCCATGATCCTAGATTCAACAGAACTTCATGTTAAATTAGATGCGGAGATGTGATTGAAAGTGAAGGAAATATGCCCTAGAGGCAATAATAAAGTTATTATTTATTTCCTTATATCATGATAAATGTTTATTATTCATGCTAGAATTGTATTAACCGGAAACATAATACATGTGTGAATACATAGACCAACAGAGTGTCACTAGTATGCCTCTACTTGACTAGCTCGTTAATCAAAGATGGTTATGTTTCCTAACCATGAACAAAGAGTTGTTATTTGATTAACGAGGTCACATCATTAGTTGAATGATCTGATTGACATGACCCATTTCATTAGCTTAGCACCCGATCGTTTAGTATGTTGCTATTGCTTTCTTCATAACTTATACATGTTCCTATAACTATGAGATTATGCAACTCCCGTTAACCGGAGGAACACTTTGGGTACTACCAAACGTCACAACGTAACTGGGTGATTATAAAGGAGTACTACAGGTGTCTCCAATGGTAGATGTTGGGTTGGCGTATTTCGAGATTAGGGTTTGTCACTCCGATTGTCGGAGAGGTATCTCTGGGCCCTCTCGGTAATACACATCACATAAGCCTTGCAAGCACTGCAACTAATATGTTAGTTGTGAGATGATGTATTACAGAACGAGTAAAGAGACTTGCCGGTAACGAGATTGAACTAGGTATTGGATACCGACGATCGAATCTCGGGCAAGTAACATACCGATGACAAAGGGAACAACGTATGTTGTTATGCGGTCTGACCGATAAAGATCTTCGTAGAATATGTAGGAGCCAATATGGGCATCCAGGTCCCGCTATTGGTTATTGACCGGAGACGTGTCTCGGTCATGTCTACATTGTTCTCGAACCGTAGGGTCCGCACGCTTAACGTTACGATGACAGTTATTATGAGTTTATGCATTTTGATGTACCGAAGGTTGTTCGGAGTCCCGGATGAGATCACGGACATGACGAGGAGTCTCGAAATGGTCGAGACGTAAAGATTGATATATTGGAAGCCCATGTTTGGACATAGGAAGTGTTCCGGGTGAAATCGGGATTTTACCGGAATACCGGGAGGGTTACCGGAACCCCCCGGGAGACTAATGGGCCTATTGGGCCTTAGTGGAAAAAGAGAAAAGGGACAAGCCCATAGCTGGCCGGCGCCCCCCCTTTCCCCAAGTCCTAGTAGTACTAGGATAAGGGGCCGGCCCCCCTTCTCTCTCCTTTTCCCCCGAGAGTCCTAATTGGAATAGGATTGGAGGGGGGAGTCCTACTCCCAGTGGGAGTAGGACTCCCCCTGCGCCTCCCTCTCCCTGGCCGGCCGGCTCCCCCTCCTCCAACCTTTATATACGGGGGCAGGGGACACCCCAAGACACACAAGTTGATCCTTGAGATCGTTCCTTAGCCGTGTGCGGTGCCCCCTGCCACCAAATTCCACCTCGATCATACCGTTACAGTGCTTAGGCGAAGCCCTGCGTCGGTAGTACATCAAGATCGTCATCACGCCGTCGTGCTGACGGAACTCTTCCTCGACGCTTTGCTGGATCGGAGCCCGAGGAACGTCATCGAGCTGAACGTGTGCTAAGAACTCGGAGGTGCCGGAGTAACGGTGCTTGGATCGGTCGGATCGGAAAGAAGATGTACGACTACTTCCTCTACGTTGTGTGATCGCTTCCGCAGTCGGTCTGCGTTGGTACGTAGACAACACTCTCCCCTCTCGTTGCTGTGCATCACCATGATCTTGCGTGTGCGTAGGAAAATTTTCGAAATTACTGCGTTCCCCAACAGTGGCATCCGAGCCTAGGTTTTATGGTTTGATGTTATTTGCACGAGTAGAACACAAGTGAGTTGTGGGCGATACAAGTCATACTGCCTACCAGCATGTCATACTTTGGTTCGGCGGTATTGTTGGGTGAGACGATCCGGACCAACCTTACGCGTACTCTTACGCGAGACCGGTTCCCTCGACGTGCTTTGCACATAGATGGCTTGCGGAAGACTGTCTCTCCAACTTTAGTTGAACCAAGTGTGACTACGCCCGGTCCTTGAGAAGGTTAAAACGGAGTCTATTTGACGAACTATCGTCGTGGTTTTGATGCGTAGGTGAGATGAGTTCTTACTTAAGCCCGTAGCAGCCACGTAAAACTTGCAACAACAAAGTAGAGGACGTCTAACTTGTTTTTGCAGGGCATGTTGTGATATGGTCAAGGCATGATGCTGATTTTATTGTATGAGATAATCATGTTTTGTAACCGAGTTATCGGCAACTGGCAGGAGCCATATGGTTGTCGCTTTATTGTATGCAATGCAATCGCGATGTAAAGCTTTACTTTATTACTAAACGGTAGTGATAGTCATGGAAGCATAAGATTGGCGAGACGACAACGATGCTACGATGGAGATCAAGGTGTCGCACCGGTGACCATGGTGATCATGACGGTGCTTCGGAGATGGAGATCACAAGCACAAGATGATGATGGCCATATCATATCACTTATATTGATTGCATGTGATGTTTATCCCTTTTTGTGCATCTTATCTTGCTTTGATTGACGGTAGCATTATAAGATGATCTCTCACTAAAATTATCAAGAAGTGTTCTCCCTGAGTATGCACCGTTGCCAAAGTTCGTCGTGCCCAGACACCACGTGATGATCGGGTGTGATAAGCTCTACGTCCAAATACAACGGGTGCAAAACAGTTGCACACGCAGAATACTCAGGTTATACTTGACGAGCCAAGCATATACAGATATGGCCTCGGAACACGGAGACCGAAAGGTCGAGCGTGAATCATATAGTAGATATGATCAACATAACGATGTTCACCATTGAAAACTACTCCATCTCACATGATGATCGGTTATGGTTTAGTTGATTTGGATCACGTGATCACTTAGAAGATTAGAGGGATGTCTATCTAAGTGGGAGTTCCTAAGTAATTTGATTAACTGAACTTAAACTTATCATGAACTTAGTACCTGATAGTATCTTGCTTGTTTATGTTGATTGTAGATAGATGGCTCGTGCTATTGTTCCGTTGAATTTTAATGCGTTCCTTGAGAAAGCAAAGTTGAAAGATGATGGTAGCAATTACACGGACTGGGTCCGTAACCTGAGGATCATCCTCATTGCTGCACAGAAGAATTACGTCCTGGAAGCACCGCTGGGTGACAGGCCTGCTGCTGGAGCAACGCCGGATGTTATGAACGTCTGGCAGAGCAAAGCTGATGACTACTCGATAGTTCAGTCTGCCATGCTTTACGGCTTAGAATCGGGACTTCAACGACGGTTTGAACGTCATGGAGCATATGAGATGTTCCAGGAGTTGAAGTTAATATTTCAAGCAAATGCCCGAATTGAGAGATATAAGTCTCCAATAAGTTCTATAGCTGCAAGATGGAGGAGAACAGTTCTGTCAGTGAGCATATACTCAAAATGTCTGGGTATAATAATCACTTGATTCAGATGGGAGTTAATCTTCCAGATGACTGCGTCATTGACAGAATTCTCCAATCACTGCCACCAAGCTACAAGAGCTTCGTGATGAACTATAATATGCAAGGGATGAACAAGACTATTCCCGAGCTCTTCGCAATGCTGAAAGCTGCGGAGGTAGAAATCAAGAAGGAGCATCAAGTGTTGATGGTTAGCAAAACCACTAGTTTCAAGAAAAAGGGCAAAGGGAAGAAGAAGGGAAACTTCAAGAAGAACAGCAAGCAAGTTGCTGCTCAGGAGAAGAAACCCAAGTCTGGACCTAAGCCTGAAACTGAGTGCTTCTACTGCAAGCAGACTGGTCACTGGAAGCGGAACTGCCCCAAGTATTTGGCGGATAAGAAGGATGGCAAAGTGAGCAAAGGTATATGTGATATACATGTTATTGATGTGTACCTTACTAGAGCTCGCAGTAGCACCTGGGTATTTGATACTGGTTCTGTTGCTAATATTTGCAACTCGAAACAGGGACTACGGAATAAGCGGACGCTAGCAAAGGACGAGGTGACGATGCGCGTGGGAAACGGTTCCAAAGTCGATGTGATCGCGGTCGGCACGCTACCTCTACATCTACCTTCGGGATTAATATTAGACCTAAATAATTGTTATTTGGTGCCAGCGTTGAGCATGAACATTATATCTGGATCTTGTTTAATGCGAGACGATTATTCATTTAAATCAGAGAATAATGGTTGTTCTATTTATATGAGTAATATCTTTTATGGTCATGCACCTTTGAAGACTGGTCTATTCTTGTTGAATCTCGAAGATAGTGATACACATATTCATAATGTAGAAGCCAAAAGATGCAAAGTTAATAATGATAGTGCAACTTATTTGTGGCACTGCCGTTTAGGTCATATCGGTGTAAACCGCATGAAGAAACTCCATACTGATGGGCTTTTGGAACCACTTGATTATGAATCACTTGGTACTTGCGAACCGTGCCTCATAGGCAAGATGACTAAAACACCGTTCTCCGGTACTATGGAGAGAGCAACAGATTTATTGGAAATCATACATACCGATGTATGTGGTCCGATGAATATTGAGGCTCGTGGCGGATATCGTTATTTTCTCACCTTCACAGATGATTTAAGCAGATATGGGTATATCTACTTAATGAAACATAAGTCTGAAACATTTGAAAGGTTCAAAGAATTTCAGAGTGAGGTTGAAAATCATCGTAACAAGAAAATAAAGTTTCTACGATCTGATCGTGGAGGAGAATATTTGAGTTACGAGTTTGGAGTACATTTGAAAAATTGTGGAATAGTTTCGCAACTCACGCCACCCGGAACACCACAACGTAATGGTGTGTCCGAACGTCGTAATCGTACTTTACTAGATATGGTGCGATCTATGATGTCTCTTACTGATTTACCGCTATCGTTTTGGGGTTATGCTTTAGAGACGGCCGCATTCACGTTAAACAGGGCACCATCAAAATCCGTTGAGACGACACCTTATGAAGTATGGTTTGGCAAGAAACCAAAGTTGTCGTTTCTTAAAGTTTGGGGCTGCGATGCTTATGTGAAAAAGCTTCAACCCGATAAGCTCGAACCCAAATCGGAGAAATGTGTCTTCATAGGATATCCAAAGGAAACTATTGGATACACCTTCTATCACAGATCCGAAGGCAAGACTTTTGTTGCTAAATTCGGAAACTTTCTAAAGAAGGAGTTTCTCTCGAAAGAAGTGAGTGGGAGGAAAGTAGAACTTGACGAGGTAACTGTACCTGCTCCCTTATTGGAAAATAGTACATCACAGAAAACTGTTTCTGCGACACCTATACCAATCAGTGAGGAAGCTAATGATGATGATCATGAAGCTTCAGAACAAGATACTACTGAACCACGTAGATCAACCAGAGTGAGATCCGCACCAGAGTGGTACGGTAATCCAGTTCTGGAAGTCATGATGCTAGATCATGATGAACCTACGAACTATGAAGAAGCGATGGTGAGCCCAGATTCCGCAAAGTGGCTTGAGGCCATGAAATCTGAGATGGGATCCATGTATGAAAACAAAGTATGGACTTTGGTTGACTTGCCCGATGATCGGCAAGCAACTGAGAATAAATGGATCTTCAAGAAAAAGACTGACGCTGACGGTAATATTACTGTCTACAAAGCTCGACTTGTCGCGAAAGGTTTTCGACAAGTTCAAGGAGTTGACTATGATGAGACCTTCTCACCCGTAGCGATGCTTAAGTCCGTCAGAATTATGTTAGCAATTGCCGCATTTTATGATTATGAAATATGGCAGATGGATGTCAAAACTGCATTCCTGAATGGATTTCTGGAAGAAGAGTTGTATATGATACAACCAGAAGGTTTTGTCGATCCAAAGGGAGCTAACAAAGTATGCAAACTCCAGCAATCCATTTATGGACTGGTGCAAGCATCTCGGAGTTGGAATAAACGCTTTGATAGTGTGATCAAAGCATTTGGCTTTATACAGACTTTTGGAGAAGCCTGTATTTACAAGAAAGTGAGTGGGAGCTCTGTAGCATTTCTAATATTATATGTGGATGACATATTGCTGATTGGAAATGATATAGAATTTCTGGATAGCATAAAGGGATACTTGAATAAAAGTTTTTCGATGAAAGACCTCGGGGAAGCTGCTTACATATTAGGCATAAAGATCTATAGAGATAGATCAAAACGCTTAATTGGACTTTCACAGAGCACATACCTTGACAAGATTTTGAAGAAGTTCAAAATGGATCAAGCAAAGAAAGGGTTCTTGCCTGTGTTACAAGGTATGAAGTTGAGTAAGACTCAATGCCCGACCACTGCAGAAGATAGAGAGAAAATGAGAGATGTTCCCTATGCTTCAGCCATAGGCTCTATCATGTATGCAATGCTGTGTACCAGACCTGATGTGTGCCTTGCTATAAGTTTAGCAGGGAGGTACCAAAGTAATCCAGGTATGGATCACTGGACAGCGGTCAAGAACATCCTGAAATACCTGAAAAGGACTAAGGATATGTTTCTCGTATATTGAGGTGACAAAGAGCTCACCGTAAGAGGTTACATTGATGGAAGCTTTGACACTGATCCGGACGATTCTAAATCGCAAACCGGATACGTGTTTACTTTAAACGGTGGAGCTGTCAGTTGGTGCAGTTCTAAACAAAGCGTCGTAGCAGGATCTACATGTGAAGCGGAGTACATAGCTGCTTCGGAAGCAGCAAACGAAGGAGTCTGGATGAAGGAGTTCATATCCGATCTAGGTGTCATACCTAGTGCATCGGGTCCAATGAAAATCTTCTGTGACAATACTGGTGCAATTGCCTTGGCAAAGGAATCCAGATTTCACAAAAGGACCAAACACATCAAGAGACGCTTCAACTCCATCCGGGATTTAGTCCAGGTGGGAGACATAGAGATTTGCAAGATACATACGGATCTGAACGTTGCAGACCCGTTGACTAAGCCTCTTCCACGAGCAAAACATGATCAGCACCAAGGCTCCATGGGTGTTAGAATCATTACAGTGTAATCTAGATTATTGACTCTAGTGCAAGTGGGAGACTGAAGGAAATATGCCCTAGAGGCAATAATAAAGTTATTATTTATTTCCTTATATCATGATAAATGTTTATTATTCATGCTAGAATTGTATTAACCGGAAACATAATACACGTGTGAATACATAGACCAACAGAGTGTCACTAGTATGCCTCTACTTGACTAGCTCATTAATCAAAGATGGTTATGTTTCCTAACCATGAACAAAGAGTTGTTATTTGATTAACGAGGTCACATCATTAGTTGAATGATCTGATTGACATGACCCATTCCATTAGCTTAGCACCCGATCGTTTAGTATGTTGCTATTGCTTTCTTCATGACTTATACATGTTCCTATAACTATGAGATTATGCAACTCCCGTTTACCGGAGGAACACTTTGGGTACTACCAAACGTCACAACGTAACTGGGTGATTATAAAGGAGTACTACAGGTGTCTCCAATGGTAGATGTTGGGTTGGCGTATTTCGAGATTAGGGTTTGTCACTCCGATTGTCGGAGAGGTATCTCTGGGCCCTCTCGGTAATACACATCACATAAGCCTTGCAAGCACTGCAACTAAAATGTTAGTTGTGAGATGATGTATTACGGAACGAGTAAAGAGACTTGCCGGTAACGAGATTGAACTAGGTATTGGATACCGACGATCGAATCTCGGGCAAGTAACATACCGATGACAAAGGGAACAACGTATGTTGTTATGCGGTCTGACCGATAAAGATCTTCGTAGAATATGTAGGAGCCAATATGGGCATCCAGGTCCCGCTATTGGTTATTGACCGGAGACGTGTCTCGGTCATGTCTACATTGTTCTCGAACCGGGTCCGCACGCTTAATGTTACGATGACAGTTATTATGAGTTTATGCATTTTGATGTACCGAAGGTTGTTCGGAGTCCCGGATGAGATCACGGACATGACGAGGAGTCTCGAAATGGTCGAGACGTAAAGATTGATATATTGGAAGCCCATGTTTGGACATAGGAAGTGTTCCGGGTGAAATCGGGATTTTACCGGAATACCGGGAGGGTTACCGGAACCCCCCGGGAGACTAATGGGCCTATTGGGCCTTAGTGGAAAAAGAGAAAAGGGACAAGCCCATAGCTGGCTGGCACCCCCCTTTCCCCAAGTCCTAGTAGGACTAGGATAAGGGGCCGGCCCCCCTTCTCTCTCCTTTTCCCCCGAGAGTCCTAATTGGAATAGGATTGGAGGGGGGAGTCCTACTCCCGGTGGGAGTAGGACTCCCCCTGCGCCTCCCTCTCCCTGGCCGGCCGGCTCCCCCTCCTCCAACCTTTATATACGGGGGCAGGGGACACCCCAAGACACACAAGTTGATCCTTGAGATCGTTCCTTAGCCGTGTGCGGTGCCCCCTGCCACCATATTCCACCTCGATCATACCGTTACAGTGCTTAGGCGAAGCCCTGCGTCGGTAGTACATCAAGATCGTCATCACGCCGTCGTGCTGACGGAACTCTTCCTCGACGCTTTGCTGGATCGGAGCCCGAGGAACGTCATCGAGCTGAACGTGTGCTAAGAACTCGGAGGTGCCGGAGTAACGGTGCTTGGATCGGTCGGATCGGAAAGAAGACGTACGACTACTTCCTCTATGTTGTGTGATCGCTTCCGCAGTCGGTCTGCGTTGGTACGTAGACAACACTCTCCCCTCCCATTGCTGTGCATCACCATGATCTTGCGTGTGCGTAGGAAAATTTTCGAAATTACTGCGTTCCCCAACAGAAAGAGCTCCTGCGAGAAGAGGAATTGAAGTGGGCATTGCGGGTGAAGGTTCGCAGGGTGATCTAGCGGGACGCCAACACTCAATTCTTTCATATGATCGCCAATGGCAAGCATAGAATGAAAAGGATCTTTCAGGTTGAGTAAGACGAAGGGACGATTGTAGAACAGGAGAATCTTAAATTATACATCACTAATTAATATAAGCAGCTTTTTGGGCCTCCAGAGGATAATTTTGTTTCTCTGGATGAGTCGTGGATTGAGGATGTCCCTCAGCTTGCTTCCGATGAGAACGATATTTTAACTGATCCGTTCTCGGAGAAAGAGGTGTTTGAAGCTATTTCTCAGATGAAGAATAATAAAGCTCCGGGGCCGGATGGATTTCCAGCAGAGTTTTATAAGAGATGCTGGCATATCATTAAAGGGGATTTGCTTCCGATGTTCCAGGATTTATTTGCTGGACATCTTCACTTGTTTCATCTGAATTTTGGAACCATTACCTTGCTTCCAAAGAAAAAAGAGGCAGTGCGAATTGAGCAGTTCAGGCCTATCTGCCTTCTGAATGTAAGTTTCAAAATTTTTACCAAGGTTGGGACAAATAGACTCACGCAGATTGCACATTCTGTGGTGCAACCGTCCCAAACTGCTTTCATGCCGGACCAAAACATCCTTGAGGGGTGGTGGTCCTGCATGAAACACTCCATGAAATCCATACAAAAAAACTAGATGGGGTTGTTTTCAAAGTGGATTTCGAGAAAGCGTACGACAAAGTCAAATGGCCATTCCTCCAACAAGCATTGAGGATGAAAGGTTTTGATCCATCCTGGAGAAAATAGGTGGAATCCTTCACACAAAAAGGAAGTGTTGGAATTAGAGTGAATGATGATATATGTCGCTATTTCCAAACACATAAGGGCTTGAGACAAGGAGATCCAATGTCACCTATTCTGTTCAATATCGTAGTTGACATGTTGACAATTCTTATAGGGAGGGCTAAGGATGCTGGCCAAGTAGGTAGTTTGATACCTCATCTAGTTGATGGAGGTGTATCTGTCCTACAGTACGGAGATGATACAATCATCTTTATGGAGCATGACTTGGTAAAAGCGAGAAACATGAAGCTGGTGTTATGCTTATTTGAACAATTGAACGAACTAAAAATCAATTTCCACAAGAGCGAATTGTTCTGCTTTGGAAGAGCCAAAGAGGAACAAGAGGCGTATAAGCAATTGTTCGGGTGTAAATTGGGGACTTCACCTTTCACGTATTTAGGTATACCTATTCATCATCGTAAGATAATAAATAGAGAATGGAAGTGCATTGAGGATCGATTTGAGAAGAAGCTGGGATGCTGGAAGGGCAAACTGATGTCGTATGGAGGCCGTTTAATTCTCATTAATTCGGTGCTCACAAGTATGCCCATGTTCCTATTGTCTTTTTTCGAGGTACCAGTCGGAGTTCGGAAAAGACTTTACTTCTATCGATCCCATTTCTTCTGGCAAAGTGATGACCTAAAGAGGAAGTATAGACTAGCTAAGTGGGACATTATTTGTCGATCGAAGGACCAAGGGGGTCTAGGTACCGAAAATCTAGAGGTAATGAACAAATGTCTCCTTAGAAAATGGTTGTATAAACTTTCTCGAGAGACCTAAGCCATTTGGGCACAGATTCTGCGTAATAAGTACCTCCAATCCAAAACTTTATCCCATGTGACAGTGAGGCCAATGGATTCGCATTTCTGGAAAGGACTGATGAGAGTTAAATCGGTTTTCCTCAATCGGACCAAGTTTATAGTCAGTAACGGTACTTCTACGAGATTCTGGGAGGATACTTGGCTAGGGGACATGCCTCTCGCGCTTCAGTATCCTTCTCTCTATAGTATTGTTCAACGGAGAGATGCAACCGTTCAGTCAGTATGCCAGTCCACGCCTCTAAATATCAGCTTCAGGAGAGTGTTAGCCGGTAATCGTTGGGAAGCTTGGCTCCATCTTGTGAGAAGATTGATGGATGTTCAACTCTCTCAACGTCCGGATCAGTTGTGTTGGAATCTTACTAGGAATGGAGAATTTACGGTTAAATCCATTTATTTGGATGTCATTAATTCAAGTTCTATTCCTACCTTGAAACATGTTTGGTAGGTCAAAGTTCCCTTGAGAGTTAAAGTGTTTATGTGGTTTGTACACAAATAAGTGATTTTAACTAAGGATAACTTGATTAAATGCAACTGGAGTGGATCCTCTCGATGTAGCTTTTGTGATATGGATGAAATAGTTAAACACCTCTTTCTCGATTGTCCTTTGGCAAAGATTCTTTGGAAATCAATTAACATTGCCTTCAATATTACTCCACCAAATAGTATTAGCACGTTATTTGGGACGTGGTTGGATGGGATTGAGTCCCAAACAGTAAGACACATTCCTGTAGGAGTATGTGCTTTATTATGGGCTATCTGGAATTGCAGAAATGATTTGGTCTTTAACAGAACAACAAACACTCACTTTTTGCAGGTTATCTTCCGAGCCACTGCGTGGATCCGTATGTGGTCGTTACTCACTCCGACGGAGGCCAGGGAGCGTTTGGTTACTGGATCTATCCGATGGGAGATGGTAGCACGGGATATTTTCAGCCGGTTTGGATGGCGGTCATGTAATAGGATAGGCAATTAGTTTTTCTATCTCTCTTTTGCCAGCCGGTTGTGGCTTTTATTATGGTTCCTTAGCTCTTTGTGAGCAGCTTTTGTTTGAGACTTTAAGACTATTGTTGAACCTATTTTTATTCGCTAATAAAGGTGGCCGTATGCATCATTCTGATGCAGAGGCCGGGGATGTCCCCTTTTCTAAAAAAACAAGGATGCGAGTTCTATGTGTTTAAAATTCCAGGATGAAATACATTGAAATGTGTTTTGTAAAAAAAAATTCATGAACTTTGAGGATGAATAGTGTGTCTACTAAAAAGCCCTGTATTTGTTTTTTTTCTGTAGCACTCATTTTAACGTATTTCGTCCTGTAATTTTACTCACTTGTGCATTATGTCTCTAAGTATGTATGTATTTTTTAAAAAAATTGAAACATGCAAATTTGGCGTTTTAACATCTGAAATCGGGCCTTCATGGAGGCCGAGCTCCATTGACAATTTTTGTGCATGAAAGCAATACAATAGGTACTACATAAACTGGCATCAGATTTTCTCATGTGATCCCAAACGATCTCAAAAATCTGATTACAACTGAAAAGCCTTCTTTGTGCCGCCTATTTTATTTTCTCAAATATACCTATTGTTTTCCTCAATTTTTTGTTTCTTGAGATGTTGTAATGTGACGCTTTTGCAACAAAACTTTTTCACAACAAGTTGAAGGAAATATGCCCTAGAGGCAATAATAAAGTTATTATTTATTTCCTTATATCATGATAAATGTTTATTATTCATGCTAGAATTGTATTAACCGGAAACATAATACATGTGTGAATACATAGACAAACAGATTGTCACTAGTATGCCTCTACTTGACTAGCTTGTTGATCAAAGATGGTTATGTTTCCTAACCATAGACATGAGTTGACATTTGATTAACGGGGTCACATCATTAGGAGAATGATGTGATTGACATGACCCATTCCGTTAGCTTAGCACACGATCGTTTAGTATTATGCTATTGCTTTCTTCATGACTTATACATGTTCCTATGACTATGAGATTATGCAACTCCCGTTTACCGGAGGAACACTATGTGTGCTACCAAACGTCACAACGTAACTGGGTGATTATAAAGGTGCTCTACAGGTGTCTCCAAAGGTACTTGTTGGGTCAGCGTATTTCGAGATTAGGATTTGTCACTCCGATTGTCGGAGAGGTCTCTCTGGGCCCTCTCGGTAATGCACATCACTTAAGCCTTGCAAGCATTGCAACTAATGAGTTAGTTGCGGGATGATGTATTATGGAACGAGTAAAGAGACTTGCCGGTAACGAGATTGAACTAGGTATTGAGATACCGACGATCGAATCTCGGGCAAGTAACATACCGATGACAAAGGGAACAACGTATGTTGTTGTGCGGTTTGACCGATAAAGATCTTCGTAGAATATGTGGGAGACAATATGAGCATCCAGGTTCAGCCATTGGTTATTGACCGGAGACGTGTCTCGGTCATGTCTACATAGTTCTCGAACCCGTAGGGTCCGCACGCTTAACGTTACGATGATAGTTATATTATGAGTTTATATGTTTTGATGTACCGAAGGTTGTTCGGAGTCCCGGATGTGATCAAGGACATGACGAGGAGTCTCGAAATGGTCGATACTTGAATATTGATATTTTGGAAGCCTATGTTTGGATATCGGAAGTGTTCCGGGTGAAATCGGGATTTTACCGGAGTACCGAGAGGTTACCGGAACCCCCCGAGGGCTTAATGGGCCTACATGGGCCTTAGTGGAAATAGAGGGAAGCAAGGGGAGTGTGGGGCGCCCCCCAAGGCCCAAACCGAATTGGTTTAGGGCAAGGGGGCCGGCCCCCTCTTTCCTTCTTCCCCTCTCTTTTTTTCCTTCTCCCGAATCCTATTCCAACTAGGAAAGGGGGGGGAGTCCTACTCCTGGTGGGAGTAGGACTCGTCCTGGCGCGCCCTCTCCCTGGCCGGCCGCACCCCCCTTGCTCCTTTATATAGGGGGGCAGGGGGGCACCCCATAGACACAACAATTGATCAAGTTGATCTTTTAGCCGTGTGCGGTGCCCCCCTCCACCATAGTCCACCTCGATAATACTGTAGCGGTGCTTAGGCAAAGCCCTGCATCGGTAGAACATCAACATCGTCACCCCGCCGTCGTGCTGAAGAAACTCTCCCTCAACACTCGGCTGGATCGGAGTTCAAGGGACGTCATCAGGCTGAACGTGTGCTGAACTCGGAGGTGCCGTACGTTCGGTACTTGATCGGTCGGATCGTGAAGACGTACGACTACATCAACCGCGTTGTGCAATGATACGTCTCTGTCGTATCTATAATTTTTGATTGTTCCATGCCAATATTCTACAACTTCCATATACTTTTGGCAACTTTTTATACTATTTTTGGGACTAACATATTGATCTAGTGCCCAGTGCCAGTTCCTGTTTGTTGCATGTTTTTTGTTTCGCAGAAAACCCATACCAAATGGAGTCCAAACGGAATAAAAACTGACGGAGATTTATTTTGGAATATTTATGAATTTTGGGAAGTGGAATCATCACGAGACGGTGCCCGAGGGGGGCACGAGGTAGGGGGCGCGCCCCTGACCCTCGTGGCTACCCCATAAGGCGGTTGGAGCCCTTCTTTCGCCGCAAGAAAGCTAATTTCTGGATAGAGATCGTGTCAAAATTTCAGCCCAATCGGAGTTATGGATCTCCGGGAATATAAGAAACGGTGAAAGGGAAGAATCCGAGAACGCGAAAACAGAGAGAGAGAGAGAGAGAGAGAGAGAGAGAGAGAGAGAGAGAGAGATCCAATCTCGGAGGGGCTCTCGCCCCTCCCGTGCCATGGACGCCATGGACCAGAGGGGAAACCCTTCTCCCATCTAGGGAGGAGGTCAAGGAAGAAGAAGAAGGAGGGGGGCTCTCTCCCCCTCGCTTCCGGTGGCACCGGAGTGCCACCGGGGGCCATCATCATCACCGCGATCTACACCAACACCTCCGCCATCTTCACCAACATATCCATCACCTTCCCCCCTCTATCTACAGCGGTCCACTCTCCCGCAACCCGCTGTACCCTCTACTTGAATATGGTGCTTTATGCTTCATATTATTATCCAATGGTGTGTTGCCATCCTATGATGTCTGAGTAGATTTTCGTTGTCCTATCGGTGGTTGATGAATTGCTATGATTGCTTTAATTTGCTTGTGGTTATGTTGCTGTCCTTTGGTGCCCATCATATGATTGCGCGTGTGGATCACACCATAGGGTTAGTTGTATGTTGATAGGACTATGTATTGGAGGGCAAGAGTGACAGAAGCTTCAACCTAGCATAGAAATTGATGCATACGGGATTAAAGGGGGACCAATATATCTTAATGCTATGGTTGGGTTTTACCTTAATAAACATTAGTAGTTGCGGATGCTTGCTAATAGTTCCAATCATAAGTGTATAGAATTCCAAGTCAGGGATGACATGCTAGCAGTGGCCTCTCCCACATAATACTTGCTATTGGTCGAGTAAAGTAGTCAATTTCTTAGGGGCAATTTCGCAACTCCTACCACCACTTTTCCACACTCGCTATATTTACTTTATTGTTTCTTTATCTAAACAGCCCCTACTTTTTATTTACATACTCTTTATTATCTTGCAAACCTATCCAACAACACCTAGAAAGTACTTCTAGTTTCATACTTGTTCTAGGTAAAGCGAACGTCAAGCGTGCGTAGAGTTGTATCGGTGGTCGTTAGAACTTGAGGGAATATTTTTCTACCTTTAGCTCCTCGTTGGGTTCGGCACTCTTACTTATCGAAAATTGTTGCGATCCCCTATACTTGTGGGTTATCAAGACCTTTTTCTGGCGCCGTTGCCGGGGAGCAATAGCGTGGGGAGAATATTCTTGTGTGTGCCTGTTTGCTTTATCACTAAGTAATTTTTATTTGTTGTTCTTAGTTGTTTTCTATCTTTAGCTATGGGTAGGAAATGAAAAATACCAAAAAATTAGTTGTACCTACTGAACCAATGGTTGAAGAACCACTCAAAATCTATCACACTGCTGAAGCTTATTACTTGGATCATCTTCGATCCCTATGTGCTCGTGCTGAAATACCAACTAGCTTAGTTGAGGGCAAATCTTTAGATGAGCATGCTTGTTTTGTGCGACACAGAATATCTAAAAAAGGGAAAACTTTACTGGATCAAATTCATCGTTTGCAATGCTATGCTTGGAATTTATGTGAAATATATGATTATACTTGTTGTTATGAAGACCCTAAGAAACACCTTCCCTACCAATGTTTGTTTAGTGATAATGGAATTGTATCCTCTTATGCTAAGGGTGTTTATAGTTACTATGATGTTCAACAAATTGAAGAATTTGTTGCTTTTAAGGGTGCTTACGAAATTGCTTCTTTGATTGAAAAGTATGATGCTACTCTTTACAAATCTGAAAATTTTGCCATATTTAAATATTGCTATGATAATTATGCTTCTAATGCCTATGTTGAACCATATATTGAGTACTACTCCGCTGTCCAAGAAGAGACTAATATTTTGCAGGAGTCTATGGAAGAAGAAATTGATGAAACTATGAGCTCATTGGATGAAAAAGATGATGAGGAGAGCGAAGAACAAAAGGAGGAAGAGCGGATTAGCTACCCGTGCCCACCTTCTAATGAGAGTAACTCTTCAACTCATACATTGTTTAATTCCCCTTCGTTCTTACCAGAGGATGATTGCTATGATGATTGTTATGATCCCGTTGATTCTTTTGAAATATCCCTTTTTGATGATGCTTGCTCTGCTTGTGGACAAGATGCCAATATGAATTATGCTTATGGAGATGAACTTGCTATAGTTCCTTATGTTAAACATGAAATTGTTGCTATTGCACCCACGCATGATAGTCCTATTATCTTTTTGAATTCTCCAAACTACACTATATCGGAGAAGTTTGCACTTATTAAGGATTATATTGATGGGTTGCCTTTTACCGTTGCACATGATGATTTTGATGAATATAATTTGCATGTGCTTGATGCTCCTACTTGCAATTATTACGAGAGAGGAACTATATCTCCACCTCTCTATGTTCCCAACATGATAAAATTGCAAGAAACTGTTTATACTATGCATTGGACTTTACTAGGTGTGCATGAATTGTTCTTTTATGACATGCCGATGCATAGGAAGAGAGTTAGACTTCGTCATTGCTTGATATGTGTTGCTTTGGGCTCACTACTAAATTACAAATCATTGTTAATTAAAATTGGCTTTGATATACCTTGGGATCCGGGTGGATTCACTACTTGAGCACTATATGCCTAGCTTAATGGCTTTAAAGAAAGCGCTGCCAGGGAGACAACCCGGAAGTTTTAGAGAGTCATTTGTTTCAGTTGAGTGCTTTCATATAGTTTAAGAACAACAAAAATAAAGAGGGGAACCCAAAACTTTTCAAAAAGGAAAGTGAAAGTGAGAAAGACAAGCACTGTTGAAGTGGGAGAGCTCCTTGAACTTTGTTCATGCTCACGGCAACTTTGTGAATCTTGATTACAGAAACTTTTCAACAAAAATAATTATCCCCTTGTACAATTCCATTGTATTATAAAAATAATATGCCAAGGTTTGCCTTTAGGATGTTTACGATGCTTGTTGGTTTGTGCGGTGCAGGACAAAAACTTTGGCTGTAGTGCATGAATTTTAATTTTTTACTGGAACGCCAAATGGTTCTGATTATTTTTGCACTGTCTTAATTTTTCCTAATTTTGGCAGAATTTTTCAAGTATCAGAAGTATGGTGAATGTTCAGATTGCTACAGGCTGTTCTGTTTTAGACAGATTCTGTTTTTGATGCATAGTTTGCTTGTTTTGATGAAACTATCAATTTATATCAGTGGATTAAGCCATGAAAAAAGTTATATTACAGTAGACACAATGCAAAAACAAAATATGAATTAGTTTGCAACAGTACTTAGGGTAGTGATTTGCTTTATTATACTAACGGATCTTACCGAGTTTTCTGTTGAAGTTTTGTGTGGATGAAGTGTTCGATGATTGAGAAGGTCTCGATGTGAGAAGAAGGAAGAGAGGCAAGAGCTCAAGCTTGGGGATGCCCGAGGCACCCTAAGTAAATATTCAAGGAGACTCAAGCGTCTAAGCTTGGGGATGCTGGGGAGGCATCCCCTCTTTCTTCAACAAGTATCGGTATGTTTTCAGATTCGTTTCGTTCATGCGATATGTGCAAGTCTTGGAGCGTCTTTTGCATTTAGGTTTTTCTTTTTCTTTTTATGCACCATGCTGGTATGAGATAGTCCTTGGTTGATTTACAGAATTCGCTTTGCACTTCACTTATATTTTTTGAGTATGGCTTTATAGAATGCTTCATGTGCTTCACTTATATCATTTGAAGTTTGGATTGCCTGTTTCTCTTTACTTAGACAACCGCCATTTGCAGAATGCTCTTTTGCTTCACTTATATTTGTTAGAGCACGGGCATATCTTTTGTAGAAAGAATTAAACTCTCTTGCTTCACTTATATCTATTTAGAGAGATGACAGGAACTGGTCATTCACATGGTTAGTCATAAAATCCTACATAAAACTTGTAGATCACTGAATATGATATGTTTGATTCCTTGCAATAGTTTTGCGATATAAAGATGGTGATATTAGAGTCATGCTAGTGGGTAGTTGTGGATTAGTAGAAATACTTGTGTTGAGGTTTGTGATTCCTGTAGCATGCACGTATGGTGAACCGTTATGTGATGAAGTTGGAGCATGAGGTGTTTATTGATTGTCTTCCTTATGAGTGGCGGTCGGGGACGAGCGATGGTATTTTCCTACCAATCTATCCCCCTACGAGCATGCGCGTAATACTTTGTTTCGATAGCTAATAGACTTTTGCAATAAGTATGTGAGTTCTTTATGACTAATGTTGAGTCCATGGATTATACGCACTCTCACCCTTCCACCATTGCTAGCCTCTCTAGTACTGCGCAACTTTCGCTGGTACCATAAACCCACCATATATCTTCCTCAAAACAGACACCATACCTACCTATCATGGCATTTCCATAGCCATTCCAAGATATATTGCCATGCAACTTCCATCATCATCATAATATACATGACCTGGGCATTCATTGTCATATTGCTTTGCATGATCGTAAGATAGCTAGCATGATGTTTTCATGGCTTGTCCGTTTTTTGATGTCATTGCTACGCTAGATCATTGCACATCCCGGTACACGGCTGGAGGCATTCATATAGAGTCATAGCTTTGTTCTAGATATCGAGTTGTAATATTGAGTTGTAAGTAAATAAAAGTGTGATGATCATCATTATTATAGCATTGCCCCAGTGAGGAAAGGATGATGGAGACTATGATTCCCCCACAAGTCGGGATGAGACTCCGGACGAAAAAAAAGAGAAGGCCCCAAAAAAGAGAAAATAAAAAGATAAAATAAAAAAATGAGAAAAAAGAGAGAAGGGGCAATGTTACTATCATTTTACCACACTTGTACTTAAAAGTAGCACCATGTTCTTCATATAGAGAGTCTCTTGAGTTATCACTTTCATATACTAGTGGGAATTTTCAGTGTAGAACTTGGCTTGTATATTCCGATGATGGGCTTCCTCAAATGCTCGAGGTCTTCATGAGCAAGCAAGTTGGATGCACACCCACTTAGTTTCAGTTAGAGCCTTCATACACTTATAGCTCTAGCGCATCCGTTGCATGGCAATCCCTACTCACTCACATTGATATCTATTGATGGGCATCTCCATAGCCCGTTGATACGCCTAGTTGATGTGAGACTATATTCTCCTTTTTGTCTTCTCCACCATCATATTCTATTCCACCTATAGTGCTATGTCCATGGCTCACGCTCATGTATTGCGTGAAAGTTGAAAAGGTTTGAGAACGTCAAAAGTATGAAACAATTGCTTGGCTTGTCATCGGGGTTGTGCATGATGTGGATATTTTGTGTGATGAAGATGGAGCATAGCCAAACTATATGATTTTGTAGGGATAACTTTCTTTGGCCTTGTTATTTGAAAAGACATGATTGCTTTATTAGTGGGCTTGAAGTATTATTGTTTTTATGTCAAATGATAGACTATTGCTTTGAATCACTTGTATCTTAATATTCATGCCATGATTAGATTACATGATCAAGATTATGCTAGGTAGCATCCCACATCAAAAATTATCTTTTTTTATCATTTACCTACTCGAGGACGAGCAGGAATTAGGCTTGGGGATGCTGATACGTCTCTGTCATATCTATAATTTTTGATTGTTCCATGCCAATATTATACAACTTTCATATACTTTTGGCAACTTTTTATACTATTTTTGGGACTAACATATTGATCCAGTGCCCAGTGCCAGTTCCTGTTTGTTGCATGTTTTTTGTTTCACAGAAAACCCATACCAAACGGAGTCCAAATGGAATAAAAACTGACAGAGATTTATTTTGGAATATTTATGAATTTTGGGAAGTGGAATCATCGCGAGACGGTGCCCGAGGGGGGCACGAGGTAGGGGGCGCCCCCTGACCCTCGTGCCTACGCCGTAAGGCGGTTGGAGCCCTTCTTTCGCCGCAAGAAAGCTAATTTCCGGATAGAGATCGTGTCAAAATTTCAGCCCAATCGGAGTTACGGATCTCCGGGAATATAAGAAACGGTGAAAGGGAAGAATCTGAGAACGCAGAAACAGAGAGAGAGAGAGAGAGAGAGAGAGAGAGAGAGAGAGAGAGAGAGAGATCCAATCTCGGAGGGGCTCTCGCCCCTCCTGTGCCATGGAGGCCATGGACCAGAGGAGAAACCCTTCTCCCATCTAGGGAGGAGGTCAAGGAAGAAGACAAAGGAGGGGATCTCTCTCCCCCTCGCTTCCGGTGGCACCGGAGTGCCACCGGGGGCCATCATCATCACCGCGATCTACACCAACACCTCCGCCATCTTCACCAACATCTCCATCACCTTCCCCCCTCTATCTACAGCGGTCCACTCTCCCGCAACCCGATGTACCGTCTACTTGAACATCGTGCTTTATGCTTCATATTATTATCCAATGATGTGTTGCCATCCTATGATGTCTGAGTAGATTTTCGTTGTACTATCGGTGGTTGATGAATTGCTATGATTGATTTAATTTGCTTATGATTATGTTGTTGTCCTTTGGTGCCCATCATATGATTGCGCGTGTGGATCACACCATAGGGTTAGTTGTATGTTGATAGGACTATGTATTGGAGGGCAAGAGTGACAGAAGCTTCAACCTTGCATAGAAATTGATGCATACGGGATTGAAGGGGGACCAATATATCTTAATGCTATGGTTGGGTTTTACCTTAATGAACATTAGTAGTTGCAGATGCTTGCTAATAGTTCCAATCATAAGTGCATAGAATTCCAAGTCAGGGATGACATGCTAGCAGTGGCCTCTCCCACATAATACTTGCTATCGGTCGAGTAAAGTAGTCAATTGCTTAGGGGCAATTTCGCAACTCCTACCACCACTTTTCCACACTCGCTATATTTACTTTATTGTTTCTTTATCTAAACAGCCCCTCCTTTTTATTTACGTACTCTTTATTATCTTGCAAACCTATCCAACAACACCTACAAAGTACTTCTAGTTTCATACTTGTTCTAGGTAAAGCGAACGTCAAGTGTGCGTAGAGTTGTATCGGTGGTCGATAGAACTTGATGGAATATTTGTTCTACCTTTAGCTCCTCGTTGGGTTCGACACTCTTACTTATCGAAAATTGTTGCGATCCCCTATACTTGTGGGTTATCAAGATGCAAACGCTTCCTCTTTTGGTCTACGAGGGTACGTAGACAACACTCTCCCCTCTCGTTGCTATGCATCACCATGGTCTTGCGTGTGCGTAGGAATTTTTTTGAAATTACTACGTTCCCCAACAGTGGTATTAGAGCCTGGTTTTATGCGTAGATGTCATAGGCACGAGTAGAACACAAGTGAGTTGTGGGCGATATAAGTCATACTGCTTACCAGCATGTCATACTTTGGTTCGGTGGTGTTGTTGTATGAAGCGGTCCGGACCAACATTACGCATACGCTTACGCGAGACTGGTTCTACCAATGTGCTTTGCACACAGGTGGCTAGCGGGTGTCAGTTTCTCCAACTTTAGTTGAACCGAGTGTGGCTACGCCCGGTCCTTGCGAAAGTTAAAACACCACCAACTTGACAAACTATCATTGTGGTTTTGATGCATAGGTAAGAACGGTTCTTGCTAAGCCCGTAGCAGCCACGTAAAACTTGCAAAAACAAAGTAGAGGACGTCTAACTTGGTTTTGCAAGGCATTTTGTGATGTGATATGGTCAAGACATGATGCTAAATTTTATTGAATGAGATGATCATGTTTTGTAACCGAGTTATCGGCAACTGGCAGGAGCCATATGGTTGTCGCTTTATTGTATGCAATGCAATCGCCCTGTAATGCTTTACTTTATCACTAAGCGGTAGCGATATTCGTGGAAGCATAAGATTGGCGAGACGACAACGATGCTACGATGGAGATCAAGGTGTCGCGCCGGTGACGATGGTGATCATGACGGTGCTTCGGAGATGGAGTACACAAGCACAAGATGATGATGGCCACATCATATCACTTATATTGATTGCATGTGATGTTTATCTTTTATGCATCTTATCTTGCTTTGATTGACGGTAGCATTATAAGATGATCTCTCACTAAATTTCAAGATAAAAGTGTTCTCCCTGAGTATGCACCGTTGCCAAAGTTCGTCGTGCCCAGACACCACGTGATGATCGAGTATGATAAGCTCTACGGCCATCTACAACGGGTGCAAGCCAGTTTTGCACACGCAGAATACTCGGGTTAAACTTGACGAGCCTAGCATATGCAGATATGGCCTCGGAACACTGAGACCGAAAGGTCGAGCGTGAATCATATAGTAGATATGATCAACATAGTGATGTTCACCATTGAAAACTACTCCATTTCACGTGATGATCGGTTATGGTTTAGTTGATTTGGATCACGTGATCATTTAAAAGATTAGAGGGATGTCTTTCTATGTGGGAGTTCTTAAGTAATATGATTAATTGAACTTAAATTTATCATGAACTTAGTATCTGATAGTATCTTGCTTGTCTATGTTTGATTGTAGATAGATGGCCCGTGCTGTTGTTCCGTTGAATTTTAATGCCTTCCTTGAGAAAGCAAAGTTGAAAGATGATGGTAGCAATTACACGGACTGGGTCCGTAACTTGAGGATTATCCTCATTGCTGCTCAGAAGAATTACGTCCTGGAAGCACCTCTGAGTGCCAGGCCTGCTGCTGATGCAACTACAGACGTTAAGAACGCCTGGTAGAGCAAAGCTGATGAGTACTCGATAGTTTAGTTTGCCATGCTTTACGGCTTAGAACCGGGACTTCAACGACGTTTTGAACGTCATGGAGCATATGAGATGTTCCAGGACTTGAAGTCAATATTTCAAGCAAATGCCCAGAGAGAGAGATATGAAGTCTCAAATAAGTTCTACAGTTGCAAGATGGAGGAGAATAGTTCTGTCAGTGAACATATACTCAGAATGTCTGGGTACCATAATCACTTGACTCAGCTGGGAGTTAATCTTCTGGTTGATAGTGTCATTGACAGAGTTCTTCAGTCACTGCCACCAAGCTACAAATGCTTCGTGATGAACTATAATATGCAAGGGATGGATAAGACAATTCCTGAGATCTTCGCAATGCTAAAGGCTGCGGAGGTAGAAATCAAGAAGGAGCATCAAGTGTTGATGGTCAGTAGGACCACCAGTTTCAAGAAGGGCAAAGGAAAGAAGAAGGGGAACTTCAAGAAGAACAACAAGCAATTTGCTGCTCAGGAGAAGAAACCCAAGTCTGGACCTAAGCCTGAAACTGAGTGCTTCTACTGCAAGCAGACTGGTCACTGGAAGCGAAACTCCCCCAAGTATTTGGCGGATAAGAAGGATGGCAAGGTGAACAATGGTATATGTGATATACATGTTATTGATGTGTACCTTACTAGAACTCGTAGTAGCACCTGGGTATTTGATACTGGTTCTGTTGCTAATATTTGCAACTCGAAACAGGGACTATGGATTAAGCGAACATTGGCAAAGGACAAGGTGACGATGCGCGTGGGAAATGGTTCCAAAGTCGATGTGATCGCGGTCGGCACGCTACCTCTACATCTACCTTCGGGATTAGTATTAGACCTAAATAATTGTTATTTGGTGCCAGCGTTGAGCATGAACATTATATCTGGATCTTGTTTGATGCGAGACGATTATTCATTTAAATCAGAGAATAATGGTTGTTCTATCTATATGAGTAATATATTTTATGGTTATGCACCCTTGAAGAGTGGTCTATTTTTGATGAATCTCGATATTAGTGATACACATATTCATAATGTTGAAGCCAAAAGATGCAGAGTTGATAATGATAGTGCAACTTATTTGTGGCACTGTTATTTAGGTCATATCGGTGTAAAGCGCATGAAGAAACTCCATACTGATGGACTTTTGGAACCACTTGATTATGAATCACTTGGTACTTGCGAACCGTGCCTCATGGGCAAGATTACTAAAACGCCGTTCTCCGGAACTATGGAGAGAGCAACAGATTTATTGGAAATCATACATACAGATGTATGTGGTCCGATGAATGTTGAGGCTCGTGGCGAATATCGTTATTTTCTCACCTTCACAAATGATTTAAGCAGATATGGGTATATCTACTTAATGAAGCATAAGTCTGAAACATTTGAAAAGTTCAAAGAATTTCAGAGTGAAGTTGAAAATCATCGTAACAAGAAAATAAAGTTTCTATGATCTGATCGTGGAGGAGAATATTTGAGTTATGAGTTTGGTCTACATTTGAAATCATGCGGAATAGTTTCGCAACTCACGCCACCCGGAACACCACAGCATAATGGTGTGTCTGAACGTCGTAATCGTACTTTACTAGATATGGTGCGATCTATGATGTCTCTTACAGATTTACCGCTATCATTTTGGGGATATGCTTTAGAGACGGCCACATTCATGTTAAATCGGGCACCATCGACATCCATTGAGACGACGCCTTATGAACCGTGATTTGGCAAGAAACCAAAGTTGTCATTTCTGAAAGTTTGGGGCTGCGATGCTTATGTGAAAAAGCTTCAACCTGATAAGCTCAAACCCAAAACGGAGAAATGTGTCTTCATAGGATACCCAAAGGAGACAGTTGGGTACACCTTCTATCACAAATCCGAAGGCAAGACTTTCGTTGCTAAGAATGGATCCTTTCTAGAGAAGGAGTTTCTCTCGAAAGAAGTGAGTGGGAGGAAAGTGGAACTTGATGAGGTAACTATACCTGCTCCTCTATTGGAAAGTAGTTCATCACAGAAACCGGTTTCTGTGACACCTACACCAATTAGTGAGGAAGTTAATGATGATGATCATGGAACTTCAGATCAAGTTACTACTGAACCTTGTAGATCAACCAGAGTAAGATCTGCACCAGAGTGGTACGGTAATCCTGTTCTGGAAGTCATGCTACTAGATCATGATGAACCTACGAACTATGAAGAAGCGATGGTGAGCCCAGATTCCACAAAATGGCTTGAGGCCATGAAATCTGAGATGGGATCCATGTATGAGAACAAAGTATGGACTTTGGTTGACTTGCCCGATGATCGGCAAGCAATTGAGAATAAATGGATCTTCAAGAAGAAGACTGACGCTGACGGTAATGTTATTGTCTATAAAGCTCGACTTGTTGCAAAAGGTTTTCGACAAGTTCAAGGGATTGACTACGATGAGACCTTCTCACCCGTAGCGATGCTTAAGTCTGTCCGAATCATGTTAGCAATTGCCACATTTTATGATTATAAAGGTGCTCTAGTGGTGTCTCCAAAGGTACTTGTTGGGTTGGCGTATTTCGAGATTAGGATTTGTCACTCCGATTGTCGGAGAGGTATCTTTGGGCCCTCTCGGCAATGCACATCACTTAAGCCTTGCAAGCATTGCAACTAATGAGTTATTTGCGGGATGATGTATTACGGAATGAGTGAAGAGACTTGTCGGTAATGAGATTGAACGAGGTATTGAGATACCGACGATCGAATCTCGGGCAAGTAACATACCGATGACAAAGGGAACAGTTGTTGTGCGGTTTGACCGATAAAGATCTTCGTAGAATATGTGGGAGCCAATATGAGCATCCAGGTTCCGCTATTGGTTATTGACCCGAGACGTGTCTCGGTCATGTCTACATAGTTCTCGAACCCGTAGGGTCCGCACGCTTAACGTTACGATGACAGTTATATTATGAGTTTATATGATTTGATGTACCGAAGGTTGTTCGGAGTCCCGAATGTGATCAAGGACATGACGAGGAGTCTCGAAATGGTCGAGACATGAAGATTGATATATTGGAAGCCTATGTTTGGATATCGGAAGTGTTCCGGGTGAAATCGGGATTTTACCGGAGTACCGGGAGGTTACCGGAACCCCCGGGGGCTTAATGGGCCTACATGGTGAAGGAAATATGCCCTAGAGGCAATAATAAAGTTATTATTTATTTCCTTATTTCATGATAAATGTTTATTATTCATGCTAGAATTGTATTAACCGGAAACATAATACATGTGTGAATACATAGACAAATAGAGTGTCACTAGTATGCCTCTACTTGACTAGCTCATTAATCAAAGATGGTTATGTTGTCTAACCATAGACAAAGAGTTGTTATTTGATTGACGGGATCACATCATTAGGAGAATGATGTGATTGACTTGACCCATTCCGTTAGCTTAGCACTCGATCGTTTAGTATGTTGCTATTGTTTTCTTCATGACTTATACATGTTCCTATGACTATGAGATTATGCAACTCTCGTTTACCGGAGGAACACTTTGTGTGCTACCAAACGTCACAACGTAACTGGGTGATTATAAAGGTGCTCTACAGGTGTCTCCAAAGGTACATGTTGGGTTGGCGTATTTCGAGATTAGGATTTGTCACTCCGATTGTCGGAGAGGTATCTCTGGGCCCTCTCGGTAATGCACATCACATAAGCCTTGCAAGCATTGCAACTAATGAGTTAGTTGCTAGATGACGTATTACGGAACGAGTAAAGAGACTTGCCGGTAACCAGATTGAACTAGGTATTGAGATACCGACGATCGAATCTCGGGCAAGTAACATACCGATGACAAAGGGAACAACGTATGTTGTTATGTGGTCTGACCGATAAAGATCTTCGTAGAATATGTGGGAGCCAATATGAGCATCCAGGTTCCGCTATTGGTTATTGACCGGAGACGTGTCTCGGTCATGTCTACATTGTTCTCGAACCCGTAGGGTCCGCACGCTTAAAGTTTCGATGACAGTTATATTATGAGTTTATGAGTTTTGATGTACCGAAGGAGTTCGGAGTCCCGAATGAGATCGGGGACATGACGAGGAGTCTCGAAATGGTCGAGACGTAAAGATCGATATATTGGATGACTATATTCGGACATCGAAAAGGTTCCGAGTGGTTCGGGTATTTTTCGGAGTACCGGGGAGTTACGGGAATACGGGAGAAGAAGTATATGGGCCTTATTGGGCTTTAGGGGAGAGGGAGAGGCATGCCGCGCGCCCCCCAAGGCCTAGTCCGAATTGGACTAGGGGGAGGGGCTGCGCCCCCTCCTTCCTTCTCTTCCCTCTTCCCCTTCCTTTTCTCCTACTCCTAATACTTGGAAGGACTTCTAGTTGGACTAGGAAAGGGGGAATCCTACTCCCAGTGGGAGTAGGACTCCCCTAGGGCGCGCCATAGAGAGGGCCGGCCCTCCCCTCCTCCACTCCTTTATATATGGGGGCAGGGGGCACCCCATAGACACACAAGTTGATCTTCGTGATCGTTCTCTTAGCCGTGTGCGGTGCCCCCTTCCACCATAATCCTCGATAATATTGTGGCGGTGCTTAGGCGAAGCCCTGCGACGGTAGAACATCAAGATCGTCACCACGCCGTCGTGCTGACGGAACTCTTCCCCGACACTTTGCTGGATCGGAGTCCGGGGATCGTCATCGAGCTGAACGTGTGCTAGAACTCGGAGGTGCCGTAGTTTCGGTGCTTGGATCGGTTGGATCGTGAAGACGTACGACTACATCAACCGCGTTGATATAACGCTTCCGCTTTCGGTCTACGAGGGTACGTAGACAACACTCTCCCCTCTCGTTGCTATGCATCACCATGATCTTGCGTGTGCGTAGGAAAATTTTGAAATTACTACGTTCCCCAACAGTGGTACCAGAGCCTAGGTTTTATGTGTTGTTGTTATATGCATGAGTAGAACACAAGTGAGTTGTGGGCGATATAAGTCATACTGCTTACCAGCGTGTCATACTTTGGTTCGGCGGCATTGTTGGATGAAGTGGCCCAGACCAACATTATGCATACGCTTACGCGAGACTGGTTTTACCGCCGTGCTATGCACACAGGTGACTAGCGGGTGTCAGTTTCTCCAACTTTAGTTGAACCGAGTGTGGCTACGCCCGGTCCTTGCGAAGGTTAAAACAGCACCAACTTGACAAACTATTGTTGTGGTTTTAATGCGTAGGTAAGATTGGTTCTTGCTTAAGCCCGTAGCAGCCACGTAAAACTTGCAACAAACAAAGTAGAGGACGTCTAACTTGTTTTTGCAGGGCATGTTGTGATGTGATATGGTCAAGACATGATGAGATATAAGTTTTTGTATGAGATGATCATGTTTTGTGGAAGTTATCGGCAACTGGCAAACGCCTTATGGTCGTCTCTCTATTGCATAAGATGCAACCGCCAAACAATTGCTTTACTTTATCGCTATGCGATAGCAATAGTTGCAAGAGCAATAGTTGGCGAGACGTCCACATGACGACACATTGATATAGATCAAGATGATGGAGATCATGGTGTCATGTCGGTGACGATAGAGATCATGACGGTACTTTGGAGATGGAGATCAAAGGCACAAGATGATCATGGCCATATCATGTCACATATTTTGACTGCATGTGATGTTTATCTTGTATACATCTTATTTTGCTTATTTCGATGGTAGCTTTATAAGATGATCTCTCACTAAATTTCAAGATAAAAGTGTTCTCCCTGAGTATGCACCATTGCCAAAGTTCGTCGTGCCCAGACACCACATGGTGATCGGGTGTGATAAGCTCTACGTCCATCTACAACGGGTGGTAGACAGTTTTGCACACGCGGAATACTCAGGTTAAACTTGACGAGCCTAGCATATGCAGATATGGCCTCGGAACACTGGAGACCGAAAGGTCGAGCGTGAATCATATAGTAGATATGATCAACATAGTGATGTCCACCATTGAAAACTACTCCATCTCACGTGATGATCGGACATGGTTTAGTTGATTTGGATCACATGATCACTTAGATGATTAGAGGGATGTCTATCTAAGTGGGAGTTCTTAAGTAATATGATTAATTGAACTTAAATTTATCATGAACTTAGTCCTGGTAGTATTAGCATATCTATGTTCTAGATCAATAGCTCGCGTTGTTGCTTCCCTATGTTTGTTTTGACATGTTCCTAGAGAAAAACTATGTTGAAATATGTTAGTAGCAATGATACGGATTGGATCCGTGATATGAGGTTTATCCTCATTGCTGCACAGAAAAATTATGTCCTTGATGCACCGCTAGGTGACAGACCTATTGCAGGAGCAGATGCAGACGTTATGAACGTTTGGCTAGCTCAATATGATGACTACTTGATAGTTTAGTGCACCATGCTTAACGGCTTAGAATCGGGACTTCAAAGACGTATTGAACGTCATGGACCATATGAGATGTTCCAGGAGTTGAAGTTAATATTTCAAGCAAATACCCGAGTTGAGAGATATGAAGTCTCCAACAAGTTCTATAGCTACAAGATGGAGGAGAATCGCTCAAGCAGTGAGCATGTACTCAGATTGTCTGGGTACTACAATCGCTTGAATCAAGTGGGAGTTAATCTTCCAGATAAGATAGTGATTGACAGAATTCTCTAGTCACCATCACCAAGTTAGTAGAACTTCGTGATGAACTATAGTATGCAAGGGATAACGGAAACGATTCCCAAGCTCTCCGTGATGCTAAAATCGACGAAGGTAGAAATCAAGAAAAACATCAAGTGTTGATGGTAGACAAGACCACTAGTTTCAAGAAAGGGGCAAAAGGAAGAAGGGGAACTTCAAGAAGAACGGCAAGCAAGTTGCTGCTCAAGTGAAGAAACCCAAGTCTGGTCCTAAGCCTGAGACAAAGTGCTTCTACTTCAAAGGGATTGGTCACTGGAAGCGGAACTACCCCAAGTATTTGGTGGATAAGAAAGGATGGCAAAGTAAACAAAGGTATATTTGATATACATGTTATTGATGTGTACTTTACTAGTGTTCATAGCAACCCCTCAGTATTTGGTACTAGTTCAGTTGCTAAGATTAGTAACTCGAAACGGGAGTTGCAGAATAAACAGAGACTAGTTAAGGGTGAAGTGACGATGTGTATTGGAAGTGGTTCCAAGATTGATATGATCATCATCGCACACTCCCTATACTTTCGGGATTAATGTTGAACCTAAATAAGTGTTATTTGGTGTTTGCGTTGAGCATAAATATGATTTGATCATGTTTATTGCAATACGGTTATTCATTTAAGTTAGAGAACAATTGTTGTTCTGTTTACATGAATAAAACCTTCTATGGTCATACACACCAAAGAAAATGGTTTGTTGGATCTCGATTGTAATGATACACATATTCATAATATTGAAGCCAAAAGATGCAAAGTTAATAATGATAGTGCAAGTTGTTTGTGGCACTGCCGTTTAGGTCATATTGGTGTAAAGCACATGAAGAAACTCCATGCTGATGGGATTTTGGAATCACTTGATTATGAATCACTTGATGCTTGCGAACCATGTCTCTTGGGCAAGATGACTAAAACGCCGTTCTCCGGAACAATGGAGCAAGCAACAGATTTGTTGGAAATCATACATACTGATGTATGTGGTCCGATGAATATCAAGGCTTGCTGCGGGTATCATTATTTTCTGACCTTCACAGATGATTTGAGCAGATATGGTTATATCTACTTGATGAAACATAAGTCTGAAACATTTGAAAAGTTCAAAGAATTTCAGAGTGAAGTGGAAAATCATCGTGACAAGAAAATAAGGTTTCTACGATCTGATCGCGGAGACAAATATTTGAGTTACGAGTTTGGTCTTCAATTAAAACAATGTGGAATAGTTTCACAAATTTGTGCCACCTGGAACACCATAGCATAATGGTGTGTCCGAACGTCATAGCCGTACTTTATTAGATATAGTGCAAATCTATGATGTTTCTTACCGATTTACCACTATCGTTTTTGAGGTTATGCATTAAAGACAGCTGCATTCACGTTAAAAAGGGGCACCATCTAAGTCCGTTGAGCCGACACAATCTGAACTGTGGTTTGGCAAGAAACCAAAGTTGTCGTTTCTTAAAGTTTGGGGTTGTGATGCTTATATGAAAAAGTTTCATCCTGATAAGCTCAAACCCAAATTGGAGAAATATGTCTTCATAGGATACCCAAAGGAGACTGTTGGGTACACCATCTATCATAGATCCGAAGGCAAGACATTCGTTGCTGAGAATGGATACTTTCTAGAGAAGGAGTTTCTCTCGAAAGAAGTGAGTGGGAGGAAAGTAGAAAACTTGATAAGGTAATTGTATCATCTCCCTTATTGGAAAGTAGTTCATCACAGAAATCTGTTCTTGTGACTACTACACCAATTAGTGAGGAAGCTAATGATGATGATCATGTAACTTCAGATCAAGTTACTACCGAATCTCGTAGGTAAACCAGAGTGAGATCCGCACCAGAGTGGTACAGTAATCCTGTTCTGGAAGTCATGTTACTAGACCATGACGAATTTGTGAACTATGAGGAAAAGATGATGAGCCCAGATTCCGCAAAATGGCTTGAGGCCATGAAATCTGAGATGGGATCCATGTATGAGAACAAAGTGTAGACTTTGGTTGACTTGCCCGATGATCCGCAAGCCATAGAAAATAAATGGATCTTCAAGAGGAAGACGGACGCTGATAGTAGTGTTACTATCTACAAAGCTAGAATTGTCGAAAAGAAATTTTTGGAGAAGTTTAAAGGTGTTGACTACGATGAGAGTCTCTCACTCGTATCTATGCTTAAGTCTGTCCAAATCATGTTAGCAATTGTCGCATTTTTATGAAATCTGGCAAATGGATAAACAAAACTACATTCCTTAATGGATTTAAAGAAGAGTTGTATATGATGCAACCAGAAGGTTTTGTCAATCCTAAAGGTACTAACAAAATAGGCAAGCTCCAGCGATCCATCTATGGACTGGTGCAAGCATCTCGGAGTTGGAATATACGCTTTGATAAGTTGATCAAAGCATATAGTTTTATACAGACTTGCGGTGAAGCCTGTATTTACAAGAAAGTGATTGGGAGCATTACAACATTTCTGATAAGTATATGTGAATGACATATTGTTGATCGGAAATAATGTAGAATTATTCTGCAAAGCATAAAGGAGTATTTGAAAGGAGTTTTTCAAAGAAAGACCTCGGTGAAGCTGCTTACATATTGAGCATCAAGATCTATAGAGATAGATCAAGACGCTTGATAAGTTTGTCAATGAGTACATACCTTGACAAGATTTTGAAGTAGCTCAAAATGGAACAGTCAAAGAAGGAGTTATTGCCTGTGTTGCAAGGTGTGAAGTTGAGTAAGACTCAAAACCCGACCATGCCAGAAGATAGAGAGAGAATGAAAGTCATTCCCTATGCCTCAGCCATAGGTTCTATAAAGTATACCATGCTGTGTACCAGATCTATTGTATACCCTACACTGATTTTGGCAAGGGAGTACAATAGTGATCTAGGAGTAGATCACTGGAGATTGGTCAAAATTATCCTTAGCGGAATACGGATATGTTTCTCGATTATGGACATGAAAAAAAAGGTTCGTCGTAAAGGGTTACGTCGATGCAAGTTTTGACACTGATCCAGATGACTCTAAGTCTTAATCTGGATACATATTGAAAGTGGGAGCAATTAGCCAGAGTAGCTCCGTGCAGAGCATTGTTGACATAGAAATTTGCAAAATACATACGGATCAGAATGTAGCAGACCCGTTGACTAAACTTCTCTCACAAGCAAAACATGATCACACCTTAGTACTCTTTGGGTGTTAATCACATAGCGATGTGAACTAGATTACTGAATCTAGTAAACCCTTTGGGTGTTGGTCACATGGCGATGTGAACTATGGGTGTTAATCACATGATGATGTGAACTATCGATGTTAATCACATGGTGATGTGATCTAGATTATTGACTCTAGTGCAAGTGGGAGACTGAAGGAAATATACCCTAGAGGCAATAATAAAGTTATTGTTTATTTCCTTATTTCATGATAAATGTTTATTATTCATGCTAGAATTGTATTAACCGAAAACATAATACATGTGTGAGTACATGGACAAACAGAGTGTCACTAGTATGCCTCTACTTGACTAGCTCATTAATCAAAGATGGTTATGTTTCCTGAAGGAAATATGCCCTAGAGGCAATAATAAAGTTATTATTTATTTCCTTATATCATGATAAATGTTTATTATTCATGCTAGAATTGTATTAACCGGAAACATAATACATGTGTGAATACATAGACAAACAGAGTGTCACTAGTATGCCTCTACTTGACTAGCTCGTTAATCAAAGATGGCTATGTTTCCTAAACATGGACAAAGAGTTGTTATTTGATTAACGGGATCACATCATTAGTTGAATGATCTGATTGATATGACCCATTCCATGTTCCTATGACTATGAGATTATGCAACTCCCGTTTGCCGGAGGAACACTTTGGGTACTACCAAATGTCACAACGTGACTGGGTGATTATAAAGGAGTACTACAGGTGTCTCCAAAGGTAGATGTTGGGTTGGCGTATTTCGAGATTAGGATTTGTCACTCCGATTGTCGGAGAGGTATCTCTGGGCCCTCTCGGTAATGCACATCACATAAGCCTTGCAAGCACTGCAACTAATATGTTAGTTGCGGGATGATGTATTACAGAACGAGTAAAGAGACTAGCCGGTAACGAGATTGAACTAGGTATTGGATACCGACGATCGAATCTCGGGCAAGTAACATACCGATGACAAAGGGAACAACGTATGTTGTTATGCGGTCTGACCGATAAAGATCTTCGTAGAATATGCAGGAGCCAATATGGGCATCCAGGTCCCGCTATTGGTTATTGACCGGAGACGTGTCTCGGTCATGTCTACATTGTTCTCGAACCGTAGGGTCCGCACGCTTAATGTTACGATGATAGTTATTATGAGTTTATGCATTTTGATGTACCGAAGGTAGTTCGGAGTCCCGGATGTGATCACGGACATGACGAGGAGTCTCGAAATGGTCGAGGCATAAAGATTGATATATTGGAAGCCTATATTTGGATATCGGAGGTGTTCCAGGTAAAATCGGGATTTTACCGGATTACTGGGAGGTTACCGGAACCCCCCGGGAGCCATATGGGCCTTATTGGGCTTTAGTGGAAAGGTGAAAGGGGCTGCCATGGTGGGCTGCGCGCCTCCCCCCTCCCCTAGTCCTATTAGGACTAGGAGAGGTGGCCGGCCACCTCTCTCTCTCTCTTTCGCCCTTGGGAGTCCTATTTGGAATAGGATTGGGGGGGGGAGTCCTACTCCCGGTAGGAGTAGGACTCCTCCTGCGCCCTCCTCTTGGCCGGCCAGCCCCTCCCCCTTGGATCCTTTATATACGGGGGTAGGGGGCACCTCTAGACACACAAATTGATCATTGAGATCGTTCCTTAGCCGTGTGCGGTGCCCCTGCCACCATATTCCACCTCGATCATATCGTTGTAGAGCTTAGGCGAAGCCCTGCGTCGGTAGAACATCAAGATCGTCACCACGCCGTCGTGCTGACGGAACTCCTCCCCGAAGCTTTGCTGGATCGGAGCCCGGGGATCGTCATCGAGCTGTATGTGTGCTAAGAACTCGGAGGTGCCGGAGTAACGGTGCTTGGATCGGTCGGATCGGGAAGAAGATGTACGACTACTTCCTCTACGTTGTGTCAACGCTTCCGTTGCGATCTACAAGGGTACGTAGATCAGACTCTCCCCCTCGTTGCTATGAATCACCATGATCTTCCGTGTGCGTAGGAATTTTTTTGAAATTACTACGTTCCCCAACAGTGGCATCCAAGCCTAGGTTTTATGGTTTGATGTTATATGCACGAGTAGAACACAAGTGAGTTGTGGGTGATATAAGTCATACTGCCTACTAGCATGTCATACTTTGGTTCGGCGGTATTGTTGGATGAAGCGGCCCGGACTGACATTACGCGTACGCTTACGCAAGACCGGTTCTCCCGACGTGCTTTGCACAAAGGTGGCTTGCGGGTGACTGTTTCTCCAACTTTAGTTGAACCGAGTGTGGCTACGCCCGGTCCTTGCGAAGGTTAAAACGGAGTCAAATTGACAAACTATCGTTGTGGTTTTTGATGCGTAGGTAAGAACGGTTCTTGCTCAGCCTGTAGCAGGCACGTAAAACTTGCAACAACAAAGTAGAGGACGTCTAACTTGTTTTTGCAGGGCATGTTGTGATGTGATATGGTGAAGATGTGATGAGATATAAGTTGTTGTATGAGATGATCATGTTTTGTTGAAGTTATCGGCAACTGGCAAAAGCCTTATGGTTGTCTCTTTATTGCATAAGATGCAAGCGCCAAATAATTGCTTTACTTTATCGCTATGCGATAGCAATAGTTGCAAGAGCAATTGTTGGCGAGACGACCACGTGACGACACATTGATATAGATCAAGATGATGGAGATCATGGTGTCATGCCGGTGACGATGGTGATCATGACGGTGCTTCGGAGATGGAGATCACAGGCACAAGATGATGTTGGCCATATCATATCACTTATATTGATTGCATGTGATGTGTATCTTTTATGCATCTTATCTTGCTTTGATTGACGGTAGCATTATAAGATGATATCTCACTAATTATCAAGAACTGTTCTCCCTGAGTATGCACCGTTGCGAAAGTTCTTCGTGCTGAGACACCACGTGATGATCGGGTGTGATAGGCTCTACGTTCAAATACAATGGGTGCAAAACAGTTGCACACGCGGAATACTCAGGTTATACTTGACGAGCCAAGCATATACAGATATGGCCTCGGAACACGGAGACCGTAAGGTCGAGCGTGAATCATATAGTAGATATGATCAACATAGTGATGTTCACCATTGAAACTACTCCATCTCACGTGATGATCAGACATGGTTTAGTTGATTTGGATCACGTGATCACTTAGAGGATTAGAGGGATGTCTATCTAAGTGGGAGTTCTTAAGTAATATGATTAATTGAACTTAAATTTATCATGAACTTAGTCCTAGTAGTATTTTGTAAATCATGTTGTAGATCAATAGCTCGCGTTGTTGCTTCCCTGTGTTTACTTTGATATGTTCCTAGAGAAAATTGTATTGAAAGATGTTAGTAGCAATGATGCGGATTGGATCCGTGATCTGAGGTTTATCCTCATTGCTCCACAGAAGAATTACGTCCTGGAAGCACCGCTGGGTACCAGGCCTGCTGCTGGAGCAACACCAGATGTTATGAACGTCTGGCAGAGCAAAGCTGATGACTACTCGGTAGTTCAGTGTGCCATGCTTTACGGCTTAGAATCGGGACTTCAATGACGTTTTGAACGTCATAGAGCATATGAGATGTTCCAGGAGTTGAAGTTAATATTTCAAGCAAATGCCCGGATTGAGAGATATGAAGTCTCCAATAAGTTCTATAGCTGCAAGATGGAGGAGAACAGTTCTGTCAATGAGCATATACTCAAAATGTCTGGGTATAACAATCACTTGATTCAGATGGGAGTTAATCTTCCAGATGATTGCGTCATTGACAGAATTCTCCAATCACTGCCACCAAGCTACAAGAGCTTCATGATGAACTATAATATGCAAGGGATGAACAAGACTATTCCCGAGCTCTTCGCAATGCTGAAAGCTGCGGAGGTAGAAATCAAGAAGGAGCATCAAGTGTTGATGGTTAACAAGACCACTAGTTTCAAGAAAAAGGGCAAAGGGAAGAAGAAGGGGAACTTCAAGAAGAACGGCAAGCAAGTTGCTGCTCAAGTGAAGAAGCCCAAGTATGGACCTAAGCCTGAGACTGAGTGCTTCTACTGCAAAGGGACTGGTCACTGGAAGCGGAACTACCCCAAGTGATTGGCGGATAAGAAGGATGGCAAAGTGAACATAAGTATATTTGATATACATGTTATTGATGTGTACTTTACTAGTGTTTATAGCAAACCCTCAGTATTTGATACTAGTTCAGTTGCTAAGATTAGTAACTCGAAACGGGAGTTGCAGAATAAACAGAGACTAGTTAAGGGTGAAGTGACGATGTGTGTTGGAAGTGGTTCCAAGATTGATATGATCATCATCGCACACTCCCCATAATTTCGGGATTAGTGTTGAACCTAAATAAGTGTTATTTGGTGTTTGCGTTGAGCATGAATATGATTTGATCATGTTTATTGTAATACGGTTATTCATTTAAGTAAGAGAATAAATTGTTGTTCTGTTTACATGAATAAAACCTTATATGGTTACACACCCAATGAAAATAGTTCGTTGGATCTCGATCGTAGTGATACACATAATCATAATATTGAAACCAAAAGATGCAAAGTTAATAATGATAGTGCAACTTATTTGTAGCACTGCCGTTTAGGTCATATTGGTGTAAAACGCATGAAGAAACTCCATGCTGATGGGCTTTTGGAATCACTTGATTATGAATCAGTTGATGCTTGCGAACCATGCCTCATGGGCAAGATGACTAAGACTCTGTTCTTCGGAACAATGGAGCGAGCAACAGATTTGTTGGAAATCATACATACCGATGTATGTGGTCCGATGAATATTGAGGCTCGCGACAGGTATCATTATTTTCTGATCTTCACAGATGATTTGAGCAGATATGAGTATATCTACTTGATGAAACATAAGTCTGAAACATTTGAAAAGTTCAAAGAATTTCAGAGTGAAGTGAAAAATCATCGTAACAAGAAAATAAAGTCTCTATGATCTGATCGTAGAGAAGAGTATTTGAGTTACGAGTTTGGCCTTCAGTTAAAAACAATGTGAAATAGTTTCACTACTCACGCCACATGGAACACCATAGTGTAATGGTGTGTCCGAACGTCATAACCGTACTTTATTAGATATAGTGCGATCTATGATGTCTCTTACCGATCTACCACTATCGTTTTGGGGTTATGCATTAGAGACAACTGCATTCACGTTAAAAAGGGGCACCATCTAAGTCCGTTGAGACGACACAATCTGAACTGCGGTTTAGCAAGAAACCAAAGTAGTCGTTTCTTAAAGTTTGGGGTTGTGATGCTTATGTGAAAAAGTTTCATCCTGATAAGCTCAAAACCAAATCGGAGAAATATGTCTTCATAGGATACCCAAAAGGAGACTGTTGGGTACACCTTCTATCACAGATCCTAAGGCAAGACATTCGTTGCTTATAATGGATACTTTCTAGAGAAGGAGTTTCTCTCGAAAGAAGTGAGTGGGAGGAAAGTAGAACTTGATAAGGTAATTGTACCTTCTCCTTTATTGGAAAGTAGTTCATCACAGAAATCTGTTCTTGTGACTCCTACACCAATTAGTGAGGAAGCTAATGATAATGATCATGAAACTTCGGATCAAGTTACTACCAAATCTCGTAGGTAAACCAGAGTGAAATCCGCACCAGAGTGGTACGGTAATCCTGTTCTGGAGGTCATGTTACTTGACCATGACGAACCTACAAACTATGAGGAAGCGATGATGAGCCCAAATTCCGCGAAATGGTTTGAGGCCATGAAATCTGAGATATGATCCATGTATGAGAACAAAGTATGGACTTTGATGGATTAGCCCAATGATCAGCAAGCCATAGAAAATAAATGGATCTTCAAGAGGAAGACGGACGTTGATAGTAGTGTTACCATCTACAAAGCTAGAATTGTCGCAAAAGGTTTTCGACAAGTTCAAAGTGTTGACTACGATGAGAGTTTCTCACCCGTATCTATGCTTATGTCTGTCTGAATCATGTTAGCAATTGCCGCATTTTATGAAATCTGGCAAATGGATAAACAAAACTGCATTCCTTAATGGATTTCTTAAAGAAGAGTTGTATATGATGCAACCAGTAGGTTTTGTCAATCCTAAATGTGCTAACAAAATATGCAAGCTCCAGCGATTCATCTATGGACTTGTGCAAGCATCTCAGAGTTGGAATACACGCTTTGATAAGTTGATCAAAGCATATAGTTTTATACAGACTTGCGGTGAAGCCTGTATTTACAAGAAAGTGAGTGGGAGCACTACAACATTTCTGATAAAGTATATGTGAATGACATATTGTTGATCGGAAATAATGTAGAATTATTCTGTAAAGCATAAAGGAGTGTTTGAAAGGAGTTTTTCAAAGGAAGACTTCGGTGAAGCTGCTTACATATTGAGCTCCAAGATCTATAGAGATAGATCAAGACGCTTGATAAGTTTTTTTCAATGAGTACATACCTTGACAAGATTTTGAAGTAGTTCAAAAATGGAGCAGTCAAAGAAAGAGTTCTTGCCTGTAGTACAAGGTGTGAAGTTGAGTAAGACTCAAAGCCCGACCACGGCAGAAGATAGAAAGAGAATGAAAGTCATTCCCTATGCCTCAGCCATAGGTTCTATAAAGTATGCCATGCTGTGTACCAGATCTATTGTATACCCTACACTGATTGGCATGGGAGTACAATAGTGATCTAGGAGTAGATCACTGGACAGCGGTCAAAATTATCCTTACTGGAATAAGGATATGTTTCTCAAATTACGGAGGTGACAAAAGGTTCGTCGTAAAGGGTTATGTCAATGCAAGTTTTGACACTGATCCAGATGACTCTAAGTATCAATCTGGACACATATTGAAAGTGGGAGCAATTAGCTAGAGTAGCTCCATGCAGAGCATTGTTGACATAGAGATTTGCAAAATACATGCGGATCTGAATGTGGCAGACCCGTTGACTAAACTTCTCTCACAAGCAAAACATGATCACTTATTGGGTCTTAATCACATAGCGATGTGAACTAGATTATTGAATCTAGTAAACCCTTTGGGTGTTAGTCACATGGAGATGTGAACCAATCACATAAAGATGTGAACTATTGATGTTAAATCACATGGCGATGTGATCTAGATTATTGACTCTAGTGCAAGTGGGAGACTGAAGGAAATATGCCCTAGAGGCAATCATAAAGTTATTATTTATTTCCTTATATCATGATAAATGTTTATTATTCATGCTAGAATTGTATTAACCGGAAACATAATACATGTGTGAATACATAGACAAATAGAGTGTCACTAGTATGCCTCTACTTGACTAGCTCGTTAATCAAAGATGGTTATGTTTCCTAAACATGGACAAAGAGTTGTTATTTGATTAACGGGATCACATCATTAGTTGAATGATCTGATTGACATGACCCGTTCCATTAGCTTAGCACCCGATCGTTTAGTATGTTGCTATTGCTTTCTTCATAACTTATACATGTTCCTATGACTATGAGATTATGCAACTCCTGTTTGCCGGAGGAACACTTTGGGTACTACCAAATGTCACAATGTGACTGGGTGATTATAAAGGAGTACTACAGGTGTCTCCAAAGGTAGATGTTGGGTTGGCGTATTTAGAGATTAGGATTTGTCACTCCGATTGTCGAAGAGGTATCTCTGGGCCCTCTCGGTAATGCACATCACATAAGCCTTGCAAGCACTGCAACTAATATGTTAGTTGCGGGATGATGTATTACAGAACGAGTAAAGAGACTTGCCGGTAACGAGATTGAACTAGGTATTGGATACCGACGATCGAATCTCGGGCAAGTAACATACCGATGACAAAGGGAACAACGTATGTTGTTATGCGGTCTGACCGATAAAGATCTTCGTAGAATATGCAGGAGCCAATATGGGCATCCAGGTCCCGCTATTGGTTATTGACCGGAGACGTGTCTCGGTCATTTCTACATTGTTCTCGAACCGTAGGGTCCGCACGCTTAACGTTACGATGACAGTTATTATGAGTTTATGCATTTTGATGTACCGAAGGTAGTTCAGAGTCCCGGATGTGATCACGGACATGACGAGGAGTCTCGAAATGGTCGAGGCATAAAGATTGATATATTGGAAGCCTATATTTGGATATCGGAAGTGTTCCGGGTAAAATCGGGATTTTACCGGATTACTGGGAGGTTACCGGAACCCCCTGGGAGCCATATGGGCCTTATTGGGCTTTAGTGGAAAGGTGAAAGGGGCTGCCATGGTGGGCTGCGCGCCTCCCCCCTCCCCTAGTCCTATTAGGACTAGGAGAGGTGGCCGGCCACCTCTCTCTCTCTCTTTCCCCCTTGGGAGTCCTATTTGGAATAGGATTGGGGGGGGGGGGGAGTCCTACTCCCGTTAGGAGTAGGACTCCTCCTGCGCCCTCCTCTTGGCCGGCCAGCCCCTCCCCCTTGGATCCTTTATATACGGGGGCAGGGGGCACCTCTAGACACACAAGTTGATCATTGAGATTGTTCCTTAGCCGTGTGCGGTGCCCCCTGCCACCATAGTCCACCTCGATCATATCGTTGTAGAGCTTAGGCGAAGCCCTGCGTCGGTAGAACATCAAGATCGTCACCATGCCGTCGTGCTGACGGAACTCCTCCCCGAAGCTTTGCTGGATCGGAGCCCGGGGATCGTCATCGAGCTGTACGTGTGCTAAGAACTCGGAGGTGCCGGAGTAACGGTGCTTGGATCGGTCGGATCGGGAAGAAGACGTACAATTACTTCATCTACATTGTGTCAACGCTTCCGTTGCGATCTACAAGGGTACGTAGATCAGACTCTCCCCCTCGTTGCTATGCATCACCATGATCTTGCGTGTGCGTAGGAATTTTTTTGAAATTACTACGTTCCCCAACATTTCCTAACCATAGACAAAGAGTTGTTATTTGATTAACGGGATCACATCATTAGGAGAATGATGTGATTGACTTGACCCATTCCATTAGCTTAGCACTCGATCGTTTAGTATGTTGCTATTGCTTTCTTCATGACTTATACATGTTCCTATGACTATGAGATTATGCAACTCCCGTTTACCGGAGGAACATTTTGTGTGCTACCAAATGTCACAACGTAACTGGGTGATTATAAAGGTGCTCTACAGGTGTCTCCAAAGGTACATGTTGGGTTGGCGTATTTCGAGGTTAGGATTTGTCACTCCGATTGTCGGAGAGGTATCTCTGGGCCCTCTCGGTAATGCAAATCACATAAGCCTTGCAAGCATTGCAACTAATGAGTTAGTTGCGAGATGATGTATTACGGAACGAGTAAAGAGACTTGCCGGTAACGAGATTGAACTAGGTATTGAGATACCGACGATCGAATCTCGGGCAAGTAACATACCGATGACAAAGGGAACAACATATGTTGTTATGCGGTCGGACTGATAAAGATCTTCGTAGAATATGTGGGAGCCAATATGAGCATCCATGTTCCGCTATTGGTTATTGACCGGAGACGTGTCTCGGTCATGTCTACATTGTTCTCGAACCCGTAGGGTCCGCACGCTTAAGGTTTCGATGACAGTTATATTATGAGTTCATGAGTTTTGATGTACCGAAGGAGTTCGGAGTCCCGTATGAGATCGAGAACATGACGAGGAGTCTCGAAATGGTCGAGACGTAAAGATCGATATATTGGACGACTATATTCGGACATCGGAAAGGTTCCGAGTGGTTCGGGTATTTTTCGGAGTACCGGGGAGTTACGGGAATACAGGAGAAGAAGTATATGGGCCTTATTGGGCTTTAGGGGAGAGGGAGAGGCAGGCCGCGCGCCCCCCAAGGCCTAGTCCGAATTGGACTAGGGGGAGGGGCTGCGCCCCCTCCTTCCTTCTCTTCCCTCTTCCCCTTCCTTGTCTCCTACTCCTAATACTTGGAAGGACTCCTAGTTGGACTAGGAAAGGGGGAATCCTACTCCCGGTGGGAGTAGGACTCCCCTAGGGCGCGCCATAGAGAGGGCCGGCCCTCCCCTCCTCCACTCCTTTATATACGGGGGCAGGGGGCACCCCATAGACACATAAGTTGATCTTCATGATCGTTCTCTTAGCCATGTGCGGTGCCCCCTTCCACCATAATCCTCGATAATATTGTAGCGGTGCTTAGGCGAAGCCCTGCGACGGTAGAACATCAAGATCGTCACCACGCCATCGTGCTGACGGAACTCTTCCCCGACACTTTGCTGGATCGGAGTCCGGGGATCGTCATCGAGCTGAACGTGTGCTAGAACTCGGAGGTGCCGTAGTTTCGGTGCTTGGATCGGCCGGATTGTGAAGACGTACGACTACATCAACCGCGTTGATATAACACTTCCGCTTTCGGTCTACGAGGGTACGTAGACAACACTCTCCCCTCTCGTTGCTATTCATCACCATGATCTTGCGTGTGCGTAGGAAATTTTTAAAATTACTACGTTCCCCAACACATGGGCCTTAGTGGAAATAGAGGGAAGCAAGGGGAGTGTGGGGCGCGCCCCCCAAGGCCCAAACTGAATTGGTTTAGGGCAAGGGGGCCAGCCCCCTCTTTCCTTCTTCCCCTCTCTTTTTTCCTTCTCCCGAATCCTATTCCAACTAGGAAAGGGGGGGAGTCCTACTCCCGGTGGGAGTAGGACTCCTCCTGGCGCACCCTCTCCCTGGCCGGCCGCACCCCCCTTGCTCCTTTATATACGGGGGCAGGGGGCACCCCATAGACACAACAATTGACTAAGTTGATCTTTTAGCCGTGTGCGGTGCCCCCCTCCACCATAGTCCACCTCGATAATACTGTAGCGGTGCTTAGGCAAAGCTCTGCGTCGGTAGAACATCAACATCGTCACCACGCCGTCGTGCTGACGAAACTCTTCCTCAACACTCGACTGGATCGGAGTTCGAGGTACGTCATCGGGCTGAATGTGTGCTGAACTCGGAGGTGCCGTACGTTCGGTACTTGATCGGTTGGATCGTGAAGACGTACGACTACATCAACCGCTTTGTGCAAACGCTTTCGCTTTCGGTCTACGAGGGTACGTAGACAACACTCTTCCCTCTCGTTGCTATGCATCACCATGATCTTGCATGTGCGTAGGAATTTTTTTGAAATTACTACGTTCCCCAACACAAGTATATGCCAACTTCTCTCTCTCTAAAAAAACAAGTATCCGCCAACCATTATAGAAACCCAGACCCAAATTTGAACCAACCACAAGTCCATTAGAATTAAGAAAAAATTCAAACACTTTCTTGCAATCCAATTAGATTCTCTCTTCAATTACTTTGTAAAACAAGGAGACAAGAACAAAGTTGCAAGAAATCATGATACCACTTTAGAGCTAATAATTTCATATCTCAAATAATCGTAGAGCCAAATTAGACAAGGTGCGGCAACGCGCGCCATCAATGATCTAGTAGACAAAGAAAGTTGAGGTTGAATGTTAAGAATCAAAAGGGGAGACCAAATCACCAAAGAAAAAAAATCTTCCTCCGATCTCCGTCCCATAATATAAGAGGGTAACACTCTTATATTATGGGACGGAGGGAGTACTCATTAAGCCTAACCACCCGAGAAAGCAAAAACAAGAAACTACAATTTGAAAACAATAGAACAATGCCAAGGATCAAATATAAGAAGTTGGAGAAACCATTTGCAACATGTACCCTTGTAGAGTTGTAGAGGTACGGATAAAAAGATACACAAAGTAATATGCTTTTAAACAACCAAGTCAGCTCTCCCAAGTATCACAAGGTGAACCATCCATAGAAATGACTGAACCAAGATACCCAAGGAGCATATTTCTTGACAACGAACCCTTGTTACCAATTTCAGGAGGACACCCATGTTATGAGCATGTAGGCATTGGAACTAAGCACACTTTGCTCAAGGTTTAGACATGGATATAGTCCCCATATAACTTCGACTACTTTTATGTGAATATGTTAGTAGAAAAATCTATTATACTAACTTACTTTATTAAGATGGGCCATTAGTTAAATATTAAAACTTTAACCACACCATCATTAGTATGTATTTAGGACAAGATAGTAATTTCTTTTTGTTGAGTAGGTGAGAAGTTGTATTGTCGGAAAAATATCAAAGTTGCACATATTTAATATCTCTCCGAGGCCTCCAAAATGTTGATATCACAGAAAAGTAAACATAAATACTCCCTCCATTTCAAAATATAAGGTGTATACCTTTTCATAAGGTCAAACATTTTATATTTGAGCAAGTTTATAGAAAAAAATCATCAATATCTACAATACCAAAAAACATTTTGTTATGAATCTAACAATAGAGATTAGTATTGAGGATATTGATATTTTTTCCAATAGAGTTGGTCAAACACAAATATGCTTGACTTTTCAAAAATTTAATACACCTTATATTTTAGAACAGTGGGAGTAATGATTAATTAGAGAAATATATATTTTTAAAAGTAAACATAAATAAATATTAATTAATGATACATTCATGTATTTCATTTGTAAATATAGGATAAAGAGTTGTATTGTCCGAAAATGAGAAATAAGTTCCAAAAAAACATACAATGAACTCAATTGTAATGTCATGTTTTAGTTGTGTGGACTTACATATGAAAATGGCTCTGTTACTATTTTTGTAAAAATTCTGCTATCTATTTGTACAAAGATCTTTTTATCCTTGACATCTACTCCATTTTTTTTAGCAAAGCTCTAGAGGAATGATGAACCTGTGCTTTTTTCAGAAACATGGAGCTCTGTTTGTGCCATCGGCCCATTGTACGGCCTGCCTCATATAGTTGGACCGGCATGGGCCACACCACCAACCCCTCGAAAGACTGCTAAAAAAAACTTCCAAAGAAAAAGTGACCACACCACCAGACCCTGGTCACCATGGCTATGTTCGACGGCGGCCATGACGAACTCGCCGGCGTGGTGGCGGCCACCTCCCGCCGTCGGATGTACCGAGGTGAGGTCGCGGCGCGCCACCAGGCGGCGTAACGTGCTGAACCGAGGGAGGCAGGACTCAGGGTCGCGCCCACTGTGCTGGCGCGGCGGAGGCGCTGCCACCCCGTCGCCGTCGGCTCCTGCGCCCAGGGCCAGGGGAGCTCCAGTAAGCGCTTGCTCAGTTCCATTTTCTGCCTGGTGTACATTTGATTTCGACGGCGTGCATCAGCCACACGGGAAAAAATGTACTGCATCAATTGATTAGGTGTGGATTAGATATCCGTATCCCCGTCGGCTCCTGCGCCTAGGGCTAGGGGAGCGCCCGTAAGCGCCTGTCCAGTTCCATCTTCTACTTGTTCTATGCCTGATTTCGACGAAGTGCATGAGCCATGAGTGGATCAATCTTGGTCACCCTGAGTGCTACCGTCTGAACTTCGGTTCTGAATTCAGCAACCTTTCACCACCATGTGCGTCCATGCATTCTCACTATTTCTCCGTCTGAGTCGTATGTATTTTTCTTTTGCCGAATCAGACACCCGACCGAGTCGATGTCTCTATTTGGCATGTGCGGAATTTGCCTAACCGACACCCAAATCTGCGTCAGATTCCAACACTATTCTACAAATGGCGACTGTACAACACTACAGACGTCCAATATACGGACCACAGGTAGACAGGGGGTGATGCCGCAACTAGAACAGAAAAGGTTCTACATTAATCTTACACATTGTTCCCCATCGAACAATGTTTTCTGTCAAGTGCTTAAAGATCTTTTTATTCAAGTATAGGTCTTTACAAAGGACAGAAAGTTTACAACCATTCATTACTTGTGTCCGGAAAATATCCCCGGCCCGTTGTCTAATTAATAGAACAAATTCGAGAGTTGCACTGAAAGAAGTGGAGCTACTCATGAAGATATCTTAATCCAGAAACATTTTATTTGAACAAGTTAGTTGTACCTGAGTAAATATGCTCAATAGCTACTCATGAAGAAATTCGAGTGAAGAAAATGCAGTGGAGCTACTCATGAAGATATCTTAATGCGCAAACATTTTATTTGAGAGAGTTAGTTGTAGCTGAGTAAATATGCTCAATAGCTATCACTGACACTATTATTTCCGCCATGTAAAAAAATACTGTATATCGTAACTATAATCAAATCGATGCATAGCAAAGTTCATCCCAAATGGCTTGACACAATCCCGACGTTGACGGATAAACATCTCAACATCCTTAAACAATTTATTACCCAAGGCCTTACCACGTGCCTTAACAGGTAGTATTTGTGTATATATAGACCAACCAGCATGCCTCCAATCCATTCATTACCAAAGGAAAAAAAATGCTCAGCAAAAATGGCGCCCATCCAGGATAAGCATAGCTCCCAGGAGTTGCTCCAGGCTCAAGTTGATCTTTGGCACCACGCATTGGGATTTGTCAAGTCCATGGCACTCAAATGTGCAATGGAATTGCAAATCCCCAACACCATCCAACACCATGGTGGGTCTATGACCCCTTCGGAGTTGGCCATGAAGATCGGACTCCATCCGTCTAAGCTTCCCCGCTTACGACGACTCATGCGTGTGCTCACCGTATCAGGCATCTTTGTTGTCCGTGAACCAGCCTCGCCAGACAAGGAGGTTGTTTACGGGCTTACCCCTACCACACGTCTCCTTGTTAGTGACAAAGCTAACTCAAACTTATTTCCCATTCTGTCTTTGATGCTTGATTCAACTGTCATTTCCCCTTTCCTTGGCATGCACTCATGGTTTCTAGATGAGTGCACCACGTCCCTGTTCAAAAAGGCTCATGGCCTAAATGTTTGGGATATGGCTGACGAGGACAATACTTACAACCAGCTAATCAACAACGCAATGGTTTCTGATAGCAACTTTCTCATGGACATCATCTTGAGGGAGTGTGGTGATGTATTTCTTGGCATAAACTCGCTTATTGATGTCGCTGGAGGTCATGGTGGAGCTGCCAAGGCAATTACGAAGGCATTCCCGCAAATGAAATGCAGTGTGTTGGATCTCCCTCATGTGGTTGCAGAAGCTCCTGCTGATGACCATGTGTCGTTTATTGCTGGCGATATGTTTAAGCACATCCCGCCAGCGAATGCCCTTTTCCTAAAGGTACACTCTTTAGAATTTTTTTTACTCCCTTGGAAGTAGGAACACATCCTCATTTTGTAATATCATGTTTTTTTGACAAAATTTTGTAATGTCGTGTGAAACAAAGTTTGTATTTACTATTTAGCCGCTTATGCATACCAATTGAACCACTAAAGCAAGCTAACTAAATTTGTATGACAAAACCCTACAATTCCAGCATTATCGGGACCAATGGTAACAGATTCGTTTCTGCTGTACATCTCAGTCTGTTTTTCATGATTGGGGCGATGAAGACTGTGTTAAGATATTGAAAAAATGCAAGGAAGCTATCCCTCCCAGAGATGCTGGTGGAAAGGTGATAATTGTTGATATGGTGGTTGGATCTGGGCCAAATGAGAATGTAACAAGAGAGACACAGGTTTTGTTTGATCTCTTTATCATGTGTTTTGAAGGGATCGAGCGAGAGGAATTCAAGTGGAAAAATATATTCATGGAAGCTGGGTTCAGCAACTACAAAATTATAGCAGTCATGGGTGTTAGATCTGTTATTGAGCTCTACCCTTGAATACTCTATGAAAAAACTACCATCTATAGCCGGGTGTTTATTAATATTTTGCTCATGAGACAACGGTTAATATTAAGATGATGTGCCTATGTTTCAGTTCTTACTCTCTTGTTATTCAGCATATGATCTACAGTTCCACGCCAGCAAATAATCCTTTCATGTCTATTTTACTAATGGTGGTGGCACGAGCCATGAGTGGACATCTTGGCCACACCCTTATTCCTATTTGTCTGACTGGATATGGGTTCTGAATTCAGCTCGTAAACCTTTCATCGTGTTTTAGGCAAAATCGTTTGGCCATCTCTTTGGTTCGCTTCCCATACTCACCATGAAAAATGAGTGTGCCATCTACGTTCGTTTTCATAATTTCTCCGTCAAAATTCGGGGCATTTCGTCCTAGATATAAGAAGTTACCTGAACTGGATACATCAGTTTGTACATATTTTTTGCCGAATCAGACACCCGAGTCACTGTCCTCCATTTGACATGTACGAAATTTGCGAAACCGACACCGAATCTGAGCCGGATTCCGACACTCCTGTCCATGGCCGAGAGTAGCGCCTGCTGTTACCCACATTAATTTACAAATGGCTGGCTGTCCACTTGACCACAAGTAGACAGGGTGGTGCCACAGCTACAATGCAAAGTGTTCTACATCAATCTAACTCAATGTCCCCCTGAGAATATATTTTTCTGCCAAGCGCTTCAAATGTTTTATTCTGCTATAGATCTTTACAATGGGAAAAACGCACAGCCAGTCAGCCATTCATCTGATGTGTGGACAAAAAATATTTGCTGTTGTCTAATACAACAAATCTGAGAGTAGGATCTGAATGTAAATTTGAAAGAAGCACCACTCAACTTCATGTGAAACGTGGATTCGGGGCATCATCATCGTCTACAGTCATCGCCGCACAGTCAGTGGTCAGACTCAGACATATGGATGTCCTGATCCTTGGTATGTGGCATTATGAAGACAGCCCCCTCGGTTACCTTGGATCACATGATTTCCAGCAGTTGTCCGGTCATTATGATTCTGTGTGGTATCGGTGTGGTGGGTCATCATGTGTTCAATGAGGAATGGGACTGTTGTTGTCTGCGCCTTGGAACCTTGCTATTTCTCACCTGTACTCTGCACTCATTCTTTTTTGGTTTTTGTGGGGGGTATTCTACACTCATTGAATGCATGAAAGGTTGGTGTTCTCACCAACCTCTTGAGCTCTCCTAAGAAACCCCACTACAATTATTATGGCTTGGCGCTTTCAGAAAATTAATTATGCCCACTTGTTTTTTGATGGCACCCATGTTGTCATACTTGCAAACAAAATCTAGATAAGCCACTACATTGATTCAATGTATGGCTGTTATGTTACCATAAAGTATGCCCGTTCAATATTTTTTTATTTGTTTTCAGTAAATACTAAGCTCCTTGCTGTAGAAAAATGGAAATTTCCTTTTTTTTAAAAATGTAAAATTAGCCTGTCGGTCCTGTAGAGCATTTGAGCGATGACTTCGAGTTGCTCTCTTGATGATATCAATGTTGGGAATCAATGAAAGCTTGTCTTTTATGTTAGATCTGAGTACCAGACATGTAAAATTCTGATATCCAAATATTTTGGAGTTATTTGCGAGGTGTGAGTCCTTGTGATCAACAAGTTAGCTCCCGTAGTACAATACAAATATGTGTAGCAGGTCAGATAGGAGAGAGTATTTTTGCTAGCCACCATTTGCTCCGTGATCTGTCCCACTAGTAGCCACAACTGCAATACACAGTGTTCTATATAAATCTAACTCTCTTTTTTTTTGCGAGATATCTAACTCATTTTTTGACATCATATAAATCTAACTCATTGTTCCGCAGAGAATACCAAGTGCTTTAAAATGTTTTATTCAAGTAAGATCTTTACAGAAGAATCTACAACCATTCATTAGGTGTGCACAGAAAAATGTCTTAACAGAGTAGGACTATGTTTAATTATGAAAGAAGTGTGACTCAAGTGAAACATCTGAAATGGAGTTGAACTAAACTTGAAAATATCTTTTATGAACATTTTATTGAATGAGTTGTACCTGAGCAAATAGGGTTCCGTGAATAAATTTATGAAAATCTTTTTTAGAAACATAGTACAGACGTAGACGCTCACATAAACTCATCCCTATGAACGCACACACGAGCACCTCCAAGAGACTGAGCCAACGGGTGTTAAGATTGACGAAGTCATAAATGCACATCACTATCGATGAGAACGTCACCTTCCATTGAAAGAATATTCCACCTTTATGAGACACACATATGTCTTCCACCTTTATGAGACACACATATGTCAAATATGTGGTTTGATCCCTGGTGGGCTGGAGGTACAAGCACCGTCTTAACCATTCAACCACATGTCCGAAAAGGGGCGCTTTATTACTTAAAAGGTTTAAGCATTACACCCGGCCACTACATAACTAAGATGCACACAGCCAAACAAAGTCATCTCGCATAAACGAAAAGTAAAAAGGCAAAATACCAAGAAACATGTAGAGTCAGTATAACGCCTAAAGCGGAGGTGGACCAATCCTAAGATCATGCTGCCACCCACGTTGGTAAAAGTATCCCTCGTCGTATCCTCCAATCGTGTACACACGTCCATAAACATTTGGAGCTCTAGTCTTGATGCGCGAGAATCACACACATATGTCAAATCCATGGCTTGATCCGTGGTGGCGTGCGGGTATAACCATCCACTTAACCATTAAAAAAACATAGGTTGGTTCAATTTGAAACTCTAGTCTCGATGCTTGAGACACTACAGAAAAAAGACATATCCATGACAATTTGGGCCAAACGAATTTTTTTCTGTCATGCTTATGACACTTCTACGACGATAATTATGACAAAACCCGGTATCATCATAGATGTGGTGGGCTCCTACTTCTATGACAAAAATTATGACAGAAAATGGGCTTTTCGTCCTGGGCGGCCCGGAGACGCAGCTGCATGACATTCTTTGGGCTGTCCATGACGGAAAAAACCACGGTAGAAGCGAGGGCGAGGAAAATATCGGGGAGTTCTCGGTTACGGTGGGTGGTCGGGGCCGAGCGATATGCGTTTCTCTCGTACACGTACGCGCGTGGGTGTGAGGCGTTGGGCTCTAACTGAACCCGAGCGAGGCGTTCGCCTACTGAACCCGAGCGATTGTACTGCAGGCTACATGTTACTGAACCCGAGCGATCGATCGATCTGGCTGTTAACTGAACCCGATCGAGCGATTCATTCGCTACTGCTGCTAACTGAAGCCGATCAAACCTGCTGCCTCTTGATGAACAGTGAGCGTTGTTGGGGGTTGGATGAACAGTTCCCGATAGGGGTTGGATGAACAGGACCCCGTTGTTAGTAGAGGCCATTGCCGCTGGATGAACATGGCCCCGATCGAGCCGGTTGGGGGTGGATGAATAGGACCCCGATCGAGCCGGTTGGGGTTGGATGAATAGGACCCTATGGAGGGCTGGATGAACAACAATCGGTGGAGGGCTGGTTGAACAGTAGCTGATGAAGAGCTGGATGAACAGTAGCTCGTGGAGGAGTGGTTGAACAGGACCCCGTAGAGAGGGCTGGTTGAACAGTAGCCGGTGGAGGCTGGATGAATATATAGGAGTCCGTGGATGAACAATAGCTGGTGGAGGCAGGAGGGAGACACCGTAGATGAACAGTCGCAGGTGGAGAGTGGAGGAGGCCGACGGTGGATGAACAGTAGCTCGTGGAGGCTGGAGCGAGGTAATAGACGGTGGATGAATAATAGCCAGTGGAGTCCCGTTTTGCGGTACGCCACACCCCTCCCGATAAACATGACCCCCGTTTTGACCGTAGGCGCTGCAACACAAATTCGTTTCCTCCGTTTTGCGGTACGCCACACCCCTCCCGATCAACAGCACCCCGTTTCGACCGTAGGAGCTCGAACACAAGTCCGTTTCCTCCGTTTTGCGGTACACCAAACCCTTCCCGATGAACATGACCCCATTTCAACCGTATGCGGTCGAACACAAGGCGGGTTTCTTTCGTTTTGCGGTACGTCAGACCCCGTTCCGGCTGTTCCGTCAAAGTCAGTTGGCTCCCATTGAACACGACCCATTCAGACTCAGTCTGTTGCCTCCCGTTGAATAGGACGCATTCTGACCTAGTCACTTGGCTCCCGGTGAACACGACGCTGTTTCCTCCATTTCGACCTGGCCGGTTAGCTGAAGATGAACATGACAACATCGCTGCCGTCTGTTGCCTCTCCATGTACAGAAGCCCTGGCCGTCCATATGCGCAAGTACGTGTTTCGAGACCCCGTTCATATGTACGTACATGGTCGTATTTTTTGGTGTGTGGCTGTATGTACGTGTACACAGTTTAGACGGGACAGCCTGAACTGCTACATGGGGGGCTCTACTATGACATGTGCCGCTACTTACTCGGTCACGGTTCATCGTTGCAGAGCGACTGACGTACCAGTATGTACGACGACAAGATAGACAACACTATGTATGCTTCAACCAGGTGGGTCCCAGCTGTCAGGGAGGAAAAAGACACACTTCCTTGCGTGCGAAGATATAACTGTTGGGTCCCAGCTATTAAGGGGGAATCATTTTTTTGCCAGTAATTAGGACGCACTTCCTTGCGTGTGAAGATGTAGCTGGTGAGTCCCAGCTGTCAGGGGGAGAAAACATTAATTTTTAGGGTAAAAAGGATGTTGTTGCATGCATGCGTCCATGGGCATGGTGCGTCCCCACTGTCAACCTCTCACGTCTAGTCATCTTCCGATGACTCTTGTTTGTTGACCACGTTGACCACACCATGTTGAGCGCACCAAGGCTGGTGAACGACGGCGAGGCCCCAGACTGGAATGACCTGGAGATGGGGAATATGCGGCAGTGGAGTCACAGTTGGAGAGGAGTGGGAAACTTGACTGGTTCAGATGCGTGGTAGCACTGCCGCCCACGGGAGACAGAAGCAAGAACAGAGGTTGAAGAAGCAGCACAGCTATTGGATTAACATCCGACGGTCCAGCTGCTTGAATCATTTGTTGATTAAGTTGACAAATCCTTGCGTACACGTCAGCTTAGTAGGCCCACAAGTCAGCCACCAAATCTGCCGGGTCCCAGCTGTCATCGGGAGGAATAGTTTTTTTCGCATAACAAGGAGGCACTTCCTTCTGTGCAAAGATACAGCCGGTGGGTCCCGATTGTCAGGGGGAGGAAACATTTTTTCAGCTTAATAAGGAGGAAATTTCCTTGCATGCGACCATGGACCTTGTGGGTCCTAGCCGCCAGGCTCTCCACATACAGTCCTCTTCCGATGACTCTCGTTTGTTGATCACGCCGCGCCGAGTGCAGCGAGGCGGTGGACGACAGCGAGGCCCCGGACGGGAACGACCCGGAGATGGGAAGACGCGGCAGTGGAGTCGTAGATTGAGAGCAGTATAAGGGTTATAACTAGTTTTGGTGCGGTGTGGGGCTGCAGTCGATCGAGAATAACAGGAGGTGTGGAGGGGTGGATGGATAGCTTGGCCGGCGATAGGGTAGCGCTTTGCAGCAATGTGTGCTAAGCAGAGCCGCTAGCTGCCGGAGGCTGGAGCAGGCGGTCCCGACGACGCTGGAGGAAGAAGACGAGAGATTGAAGGTGCATGCCGGCCATTGGATACAAATCCAATGGTTGTGGTTGTCAGAATCATTTGTTGACTAAGTTGACAACGCCTTGTTTGTCCCTCTAACATATATTCCAGGGTGACAACACTGCTGCTAAGAAGAACTGCCACATTGTTAGTGAGACGAACCCATTGTTTGTCCCTCTAACATATATTCTAGAGAAGAAGGCAACACATGTTGAGGGCAGGGATACAACCACAAAGTCATATCTTGATGTAGTGTCGAACTTACTCAGTGACACAAGCTCGATGAAGTCGCCGCCTTAATCTGTTCGACTTCTTCAGTCTGAAATCCGACTGGAACTCCAATCTCTTTGCAAGATTAACCGTAAGTACATGACGTCTATTGATGCTATGCAGCTTAAGTTGGTGGATATAAGCGTCAAAGAAGCGCAGTCTCATCAGGTTGCTAAGCTGCTTGCGCTGCAGCTCCTGGGCCGGGCAAGCCTTTCTTGAACCGTGTTGAAGTGATGTCGGTTCTGTCTATTATTTTATCGGCCTGTTAACTTCCACTGGTGGCGACCTGCCCAGTTTATGGAATCTTCTGTCTAGTTGCCCTTTATTATCACTGGCGGCGAACTTTGATGCCCAGGGAATGTAATTTACTATAATTTATTTGTTGTATAGTCTAGGTTTATTCTTCGTCATGATGCTGTAATTTATTTGCTGTTTTTGCTGTCGTCGCTATGAGAAAAGGTCATAATCTTCGATTGGTGTGCAATGAGCCAATAAGTTATTTTTATAAAATAATAATTTCTGCACTAAAATTGGTCGGTCGCCAATCGCTAGTACATGCCGAACCATGGGCCTACAATCATCTTGGGCCATTAGTTAGGTCTAGTCTTAATCTAGCCCACTATTAGTTTCGGGCCTTTAAAAGTCCGAGTAAGTCGCTTGCCTTAATTGGACTGGATAATTAAATAGGCTTTTAAGAGATATAAAACTAGATTCAGCCTTAATTGTGGCGAACAAATCATCGGCCGACAGCGTGCTGTAATATAAATCGGCCCATTATTGGCCCATACGGGTGACGGGCCATTAACAGGGTGAAATGATTTTGGGCCTTGGCTGACCCAATTACATGACAGGCGGGAAGCAGACCGGATGTATAATGGGCCTAAATTAGGCCCAACACTCTCAAGGGCCTTTAACGGGCCGATAGGCAGTTTGGGCTAGAATGTATCCACGAAGACTACGAGCCGTTAAGAGGCCAAAGTAACTACTGACCATAATTAGGCCCAGGTGCAACTCAGGCTTTTAAATGGCCGAAAGTGAAACCAGGCCGAAAGAGGCCCATCTGTAGACAGGGCCGCTGACAGGCCGAAACTAATATCGGGTCGAACTGTTAAATGAGCCATTAAGAGAACGAAGAGAAAATCATGCCGCCATGGGCCCAATGGCACAATAGCTGCTAAAAGGGCCTTATCTATTATGGGCCGTAATTTGGCCCAAGAAATGAAAGTCAGTTAACGGGCCGGATCAGGTATGGACTGTAATTTGGCCCAAACTATTGCAGGCTGTTAACGGGCCGGATCTGATATGGGCCGTAAACTGGCCCAAAATATTGCAGTCATTTAACGACCCGTATCTGATGTGGGCTATAATTTGGTCCAGAAAATGTTAGGTTGTTAACGGGCTGGCCCATTAGATCTAACGAAATCTTGTGGGCCTGTTCCTGGGCCGGCTTTTAAACCTATATGGGCCTCTATTGGTCCGTCCCATGTGTCAACGTTTCATTGGCGATTCTTGTCAAATGGACGGTTGACATCTGTCCCAATGCTGAGCCGACACGTGGATCGTCGACGAATGAGAATTTTACACGTGGAAAATCTCCATTGGTGCAGGCTGTTAACGGGTTATCGGATCCAAACCGGAACCCGATAGCTTAACGGCGACCCGTTGCGGTGGATGCCACGTGTCGGCTACCCTTGATGAAAGCACTTCTATGATGCAGGATTTATCGTCAAGGAAGTGGACACTTCTGTGATGATAATTTTGGTAATGTCATGGAACACTTCTACGACAGCACATATATGACTAACTTGATTCTGTCATAAAATCATCATGGATGTACATGCATGACAGAAAACGTGACCTACTATGACAAACACGTATCATCACGAAAGTGTATTTTTTTATAGTGAGAGTCGCACACATATGTCAAATCTGGGGCTTCATCCCTAGTGGGCTGGGGTACAACCATCCTCCTCACCATTCAACCACATGTTGGTTCATATTTGGAGCTCTAGTCTCGGTGCACGACAATCGCACACAATTGTCGGACTCTGCCCACATCAGAACACAAGCCCTTCCCTTTTCACGCCTTCGAGTACCTCATTTTTTGGAACTTGTATGAATCCTGAATATTTCTATTTTGTTTATCTAATTCTTGTATGGGTTGTATTTATAGAACACAATATGAGAGGAGACTTGAAGTATAAGACGTGATATTGCAGTTCAAACTAATTCTATCTCTATTGCTCCTTGTTTTACCTACATGTATATACTTTTAACAATGTTATTACACCATCAATTCACAAAATAAATGTTGTTAGGTACCATCTCTAGTTCGTCCCCAAAAGTTAAGATCTATCTAGCCCGTTCCTCATTTTCATTAGTTTCCCATATTTAGCTTTTTGTTCTCCCAAAATTTCCCCCACTAGCCCATTTTTCTCTAGGAGAGGCAATTCTTGATAAAAAAACAGAGGAGCCCCTCACCTCCTATATCCACGATGTGCCGGTCGGCACATTGCCTGATTAGCCTAGCTATAAAACCTAGCGCTGCCCTCCCAAACTGAAGCCCATCCTGCCGTGGATCCATTTCCACTATCATCGCCCCTGATTTGGGCCGTCATCATCGCCTACCTCAAGGTCGAAGTGGCCGCCTCCTCGTGCTCCCATTATGTTGCCATGTCGAATCTCGGTCTCCCACACTGCCTCGAGCATTCCGCGTTGTAGCCCCAGCTTATGCGGCCGCCATTTGAGCCATCTTCTCCGTCTCTAGCACCACCACCGCCATGACATCCCTTGTCACCGTCCGAGTTGTTTTCTCTATCGCCGAGCACTCCCTGAGCACCACAGACCGCTGGCAACCTCGAGATCATGTTGCAACCGCCGCAACAAAATACATGGCATGCGACTACGTTCGTGGGGCAAGTGGGTAACGATGATTTGTAACCTAGATGCAACGGTGCGTGATATGTCCATTTTGCATCATGTTTTCCTACTATTATTTATAATGTTTTGGGTTAATATTTCACTTCATGAGGCAATTCTAATGAATTTTCTCTCATATTTTGCAAGTTTCACATGAAGAGAAAAATTGTCGTCAAATGGAATTCTGGACCTGAAAAAGCTACAACGTAGATAGTTATTCTCCGGAGCTCCAAATGACCTGAAAATTTACACAGATTTATTTGGGAATTAATAAAAATATTGGAAGAAGAAATACTAGGAGGGGACCACCAGGGGGCCACAAGCTCAGGTGGCGCCCCCCTGGGGCGCGCTATGTAAGCTTGTGGGCCCCTAGCAAGCCTCAGGAGTCCTCCCCCTATATGGTGCCATGTGCCCTAGAAAAAAAATCATAAGAATACTTTTGGGATGAAGCGCCGCCGTCTCGAGGCGGAACCTGGGCAGGAGCATTTTGCTCTCCGGCAGAGCAATTCCGCCGGGGACACTTTCCTCCGAGAGGGGGAAATCGAAGCCATCGACATCACTGTCGGTGTCAAAACCGGCGGATCTCGGGTAGGGGGTCCCGAACTGTGCGTCTAAGGCGGATGGTAACAGGAGGCAGGGGACACGATGTTTACCCAGGTTCGGGCCCTCTTGATGGAGGTAATACCCTACGTCCTGCTTGATTGTTCTTGATGATATGAGTATTACAAGACTTGATCTACCACGAGATCATAGAGGCTAAACCCTAGAAGCTAGCCTATGGTATGATTGTATCTTGCCCTACGGACTAAACCCTCCGGTTTATATAGACACCGGAGGGGGCTAGGGTTACACAGAGTCGGTTACAAGGGAGGAGATCTACATATCCGTATTGCCTAGCTTGCCTTCCACGCCAAGGATAGTCCCATCCGGACACAGGACGAAGTCTTCAATCTTGTATCTTCATAGTCCAATAGTCCGGCCAAAGGATATAGTCCGACTGTCCGGAGACCCCCTAATCCAGGACTCCCTTAGTAGCCCCTGAACCAGGCTTCAATGACGATGAGTCCGACGCGCAGTACTGCCTTCGGCATTGCAAGGCGGGTTCCTCCTCCGAATACTCCATGGAAGATTTTGAACACAAGGATAGTGTCTGGCTCGGCAAAACAAGTTCTACATACCACCGTAGAGAGAATAATATTTCCACAAATCCACTCCACTGACACGTTTTGACAGCATGACATTACGCCTTGGCCCGGTCATTATTCGAACCATTTTTCTCAACCAGCACCGCACATATCGCGAGGCGGTTTTCTTGACACGTCTTGTCAAAGCAGAGATCGTGTCCCCCTTATTACGGATTCTCCTCAATACGGACGTGGGTAACCCAACCGCGCATTAATTATGGCGCTTGGGGAATAAGCGATTTTACCAGGCAAGTGGGGAGGCACATCGTCTCCTCCGCCCTTATAAAGGGACAAAGATCACCCATGCCTTCTTCCTCCTCGCTTATCCATTCCCGCACACTCGAGCTCTAGCGCCCAAGCTCGTGTTCTTCTTCTCAAACCACTCCAAGTATGTCCGGAGTAGGAGGCAAGTGGATGGTCGCCTCCGTCACGGAGGATAACATCAAAAAGTTACGGGAAGCTGGATATCTGGCCGCGGATATCGTGCATCGGCTGCCAGATGCTGGGCAGATCATCCCAATGCCCGAACCCCATGAGAGGGTAGTTTTTCTTACCCACTTTGTCCACAGACTGAGATTTCCTCTCCACCCGTTTGTCCGCGGGCTCATGTTCTACTACGGGCTGGATTTTCATGATCTGGCCCCCAATTTCATCCTCAACATCTCGGTGTTTATCATCGTGTGCGAGGCCTTCCTCCGCATCAAGCCCCATTTCGACCTGTGGCTGAAGACCTTCAATGTAAAACCGAAGGTGGTGGTCGGCCATCAAGCGGAGTGCGGAGGCGCCATGGTGGGCAAGATGCCTAATGTCACCTAGCTTGAAGGCTCCTATGTGGAGACCATAAAGGGGTGGCAATCGGGGTGGTTCTACATCACCGAGCCGTGTGACACCAACTGGGTGACGGCCCCCAAATTCTGATCTGGCATCCCCACACGGCTCACCTCCTGGAAAGAGAAGGGCCTATCCTGGGATTCCTCGGTAGAGCTGACCGGACTCCAGACCGGCATCAAGAACATGATGAGCAAGAAAATCAAGCTCGTCAACATGGTCCAGGTCATGCTCTTCCGCCGGATTCTCCCGTGTCAACAACGGGTATTCAACTTGTGGGAGTTCGACCCGGCCAAGCACCAGACGCTGCAAGAGCTCTATGACACGATGCACGAGGATGTCTGGAGGGTGTTGTTCAAGGGCGCCGAGGTACCTCCTTCCCTCACCGAGGACCGCGGGCTCAGCGCAAAGCGCCGCGCCAATCCGGTAAGTTTTTATATTTCATAGGGTATCCATTTGCCCCAGTTTAATCATGTGCGGGATCTAAGCCTTCCATGCCTTTAACAGGACTTGGTGAAGACAGCGGAGCAGATCGATTGCCCCGCCCCTCTGCCGGAGGACCCTGTAGACGCTCTCCTGACGGAGATGCTGGTTCCGGCACCTTACGAGGTGCCGGTGAAGAAGGCCAAGAAGAAGGCCGCGGGAACCCGAAAGGGTCTCCGGCGCAAGGTTGTATCGGACTCATCGTCCGATAACTCCGACGCGCCCTCCTCCCACGAAAACAAGGAGGAGGAAGAGGAAAGCTCTCCCCCCAGCTAGGGTAGAAAAGAAAAGGAAGGCCGACCCAACCGGGGAGGCCGAAGGGTCCAAGAAGGGCAGGACCCTCCCTCCGGACTGCTCCACGACGGCCGCCTACAGCGGCGATGAGTGGCTACCCAGGGTCAAGCCCCTGGCGAAGTCGTAAGTATCCGGACACCATAGCAATTCATGGTATGTTTTACTGCACTGCTTCTTCTCATGCCGAACATGATTATGCAGTCCGTCCCGAGCTCATCTCGATGTATCTTCGTCGAGCGGTTCGTTGGACTCATCGGATATGAACATCGGTTCTCTTCTGACCGCCTCCACCCCTTGCCCTGCGGACAACGTCGAGGTGTTGTCTCAACAGGCGCTGGGCCAATGGGAGGCAGTCCTGGGGGCGCCTCGAGGCGACCTTCCGGACCCTGGGCGCAAAGGGAGCCGGACTCCCATGGGCTCCAGGTTCGGCCCCCAGCCGAACAGTGCACCGGAATCTTCGGTGGTTCCGGACTCCGGTGGGCGATCCCCCGTTAAGGGGGCCAGCCGCCCGTGCCGGTGTCCTCTGTCCATCCAGAGGCACCGGGCAACTTGCTGGAAGCGCTTCGCAGCGCCTCCATTGACGAGGAGCACCACACTATCATGAGTGCGGTAATCGAGAAGGTTCAGTCCGCTAAAAATGGACTGACCGAAGCTTGCGCCAGCCTCCTAACAGTCTTTGAGGTAAGCAATCAAAGTATAAGAAAGTATTACCGCATAGATAGTAGCCCCTGATGCTCTGTTTGGCGTTCGAGAAGAAAGGCTGAATAGAGGATCAAATGATGACTCAGCAGTATAATCAGAATATATCTATGTGTATGTGCAGGCTTCACTGCTGGCCGCTGCCGCACATACTGTGGAGGTCTCTGCACTAAAGCAGAGCCTGGAGCGGTCCGAGAACGAGCTCAGCCTTACCAAGAGGCAGCTCGAGGAGAGCAAAGGTAAGCAATACCTTGTCTACGCTTTTAAAAATAAGTTCGGTTGTAAAATAATAGGATCATCATGAATTTGTCAGGGGCCACGACCGAAGTGGCGGCCCTAAAGAACGCGCTGTCCGAGGCCGAAGACAAAGCGGCCAAGGAGCACATTGAGCGGGAGAAACAAGAAGCCCGAGTGGGCGAGGTGCAGCAGGAGCTCGAGGCTCTCACCAAAAAACACGAGTCCTTGGAGCTTGACTCTAAGACGCGAGAGTCCGAGCTCGCGCAGGCGCTTGAAAGCGCCCGAAGCGCCAAGGCTGAAGCCCACAAGGCCCTCCAGGAGATTGATGCGGTGAAGAAGATAGCAGCAGGTAAGGCATTCATTATGCAAAGCAAGCACGTGAAGGAGACTTTCCTTTTTCTTACCTGAGTTCGGAGCTCTCCAGGAGCGTTTGCAGATCTTCCCCGCAATGTAATGGATGCCGTGGAGTTTTACCAAGCTGAGGAGGGGAGCTCGACGAAGAAGTTGTTCTGGTCTCGGTATACTGGGACCGAACACCCCGTGCCCTTGAGCGACCAGCTGAAGCAGTTGGTCGAGCTTCACAAGGCGGCCGAACAAGCCATGAGGGGCCTTATAGTCCGGATATGGCCTGGCGAGCCCTTGTCCGGCAGCTACTTCGGTCAGGTAAGGCGGCTCGTCGACGCCTACCCACGGCTTGAAGTCATAAAGCGGTCCGTCTGCATCGAGGGTGCGCGCAGGGCTTTTGCCTGGACGAAGGTGCACTGGGCGAAGCTGGACGCCGTGAAGCTGGTGAAGGAGGGGCCACCGGAGGGCAAGGAGCATTGCTGCCCCGAGATGTACTATGAGAGTGTCTTGAAGGGTTCCCGCCTTGTGGCGGATGAGTGTGCCAAGGATGTAATTTTTGAATGAACATGCTCATGTGGTCCTGTAATATGAAACGAGTTCATTTGCGCCATGCGACGCTTTTTTAATTTAAAATATTACCTTCTGTGCGGCCGTTTATAAAATCTGAGAGTTGGCCAGTCGTCGGCTTCTGCCCCCATGTAACTAGTACTGGGGTGTTCGAGATAAACTTGAGCACTCTTTACCCCAATTTTGGGTCCTTCAAGGGAGGTGTTCAGCGCAACGAACCAGGCAATCGGACTATAATGCTTTATCACTCTCACTTAGCCATAGAAGTCTACAATTTTAAATTTTGGCAAAGCCCCTGGTATTCGGAAGGCCGAATTTGGGGCACTATACACGCCTAAGCCGGACAAGGCCGACTCCCCGCCCGAAGCGGAAAAAGTCTTTAAGGACTTGAGACCTCTTGAACAGTGACCAGTCTCTCGCCTTATCATGACAGTCAGTTTTCGGCTTTCTCTACTGAGGTGCTCGTCCGGAAGAACCGGGACACAATCGCAGTAGTTCTCCCACCGCTACCTTAGCCGATATAGCGGAACGTAAGGTACCAAAGCATGAGAGCCGGGCAAACCCAACTATTGACCCAAGACATGATTCGGAGCTGATGCATATAATACTATAAGTTCGGGGTGCCGCATAGTCGAAAGTGTTCGGACTTCTCGCGCCGTATTATGGGGTAAATGAAAGCCCCTGTCGTACTGACCGTACTCGAATTGCCGGGTGCGGATTGTCGTAAATGGACATAAAGGAAAAAATAAGAATGAATAATGCGATAATAAGCTTATGCTATGCATTGTTATTTAAATAATACGTCGAAGCATACTGGTACAGCTAGTGCAATAAGCAGAAAGTAGGACTATCTGAAATGTCCTATCCAAGGGCAAGCTGTGTATAGAAAGCGGGTATTATTATTAAAGACCACCTGGGGGTTCCCGTGTACATCTTAGCTTCTTGCCGCCTTGGTTTTTCCTTCCCATAATGTGTCCGGCAATCATACTGCCGGAATGGGCTTCCAGAGAGTTAGGCCCTCAAAGAGAAAAGAAATGATAAAGATATACAGCCCCGAGGGCAGTTAAGCTGCATTGCAGGACGTGGCCTGATCGTGCCCCGCCTATGTCCATGGTATTTTCAGTGTGTAATTATGTACGCGTGGCATGGATTTCGTCGCTTGACTGGGACTGGGACGGGGGCCGAATTGATAGGCGAGCTCTGAACGTGTCAGGCGATCCTATTGCAGTTTACTACGGACACGCTTGAAGGTGTTCGGGGGGTGTATTGCCGAATTAGTGGTTTGCCTTGAAAGGCTGCTTTGTGCTTCTGCTGCGAGGGCCGCAGTATGCTCTTCCGTGCGGAGCGAGCGTTCTGTGTTTCCATTCACTGTTATGACCCCCCGAGGTCCTGGCATCTTGAGCTTGAGGTATGCGTAATGCGGTACTGCATTGAATTTTGCAAATGCAGTTCGTCCGAGGAGTGCATGATAGCCACTACGAAACGGGACGATGTCGAAGATTAACTCCTTGCTTCGGAAGTTGTCCGGTGATCTTAAGACTACTTCCATTGTGATTGAGCCCATGCAATGGGCCTCTACACCTGGGATGACGCCCTTAAAGGTGGTTTGGTGGGTTTGATCCTCAAGGGATCGATACCCATTTTGCGCACTGTATCCTGATAGAGCAGGTTCGGGCTGTTGCCGCCGTCTATAAGGACTTGAGTAAGATGAAATCTGTCGATGATGGGGTCTATGACCAGTGCAGCGAATCCGCCATGGCGGATACTAGTGGGGTGATCCCTGCGATCAAAGGTGATCAGGCAAGCTGACCATGGGTTGAACTTTGGGGCGACAGGCTCCATCACATAGACGTCCCTTAGTGCACACTTCCGCTCCCTCTTGGGAATGTGGGTTGCGTATATGATGTTCACCGTCTTCACTTGTGGGGGGAACCCCTTCTGTCCTCCCGTGTTCGGCGGCCGGGGCTCCTCCTCGTCATCACTATGCAGCCCCTTGTCCTTGTTTCGGAATTTAACTTGTCAGCCCGCTTGAACACCCAGCATTCTCTGTTTGTGTGATTGGCTGGCTTGTCGGGGGTGCCGTGGATTTGACACGAGCGATCCAGTATGCGATCCAAACTGGACGGAGCCGGGGTACTTCTTTTAAATGGCTTTTTCCGCTGACCGGATCTAAAGCCCCTGAATCTGGTATTGACTGTCGTATCCTCGGTGTTATCGCCGTTATTGCGGCGCTTTGGTCTGTTACGACATTGTCTGCCATTGGCATCTTTGGTATCCGAAGTGCCCGGATTCCTCGATGTGTTATTGCTGCGAGCCAGCCAGCTATCCTTGCCCGCGCAAAAGCGGGTCATGAGTGTCATGAGGGCTGCCATAGACTTCGTCTTCTCCTAGCCAAGGTGGCGGGCAAGCCACTCGTCATGGATGTTGTGCTTGAATGCCGCGAGGGCCTCTGTGTACGGACAGTCGGCAATTTGGTTTTTCTTGGTCAGGAACTGAGTCCAGAATTCTCTGGCCGATTCCCCTGGCTGCTGAGTTATATGGCTCAAGTCATCGGCATCCGGTGGTCGCACATAAGTGCCCTGGAAGTTGTCAAGGAATGCGTCTTCCAGATCCTCCCAACTGCCGACGGAGTCTGCTGGCAAGCTATTCAACCAATGCTGAGCTGGTCCTTTGAGTTTTAGTGGGAGGTACTTGATGGCATGTAGATCATCACCGCGAGCCATGTGGATGTGGAGGAGGAATTCCTCAATCCATATGGCGGGATCTGTTGTACCATCATATGATTCGATATTTACGGGTTTTAAACCCTCCAGGAATTCGTGATCCATAACTTCATTAGTGAAGCATAGGGGGTGTGCGGCGCTTCTGTGTTGGGATATATCTCAACGCAGTTCATATGAGTCTTGTCTGCTGTATTCGGCCCGGCCGGATTTGCTTTTGGTGTATCCGGCATGACGATCATTGTCCCGTGTTGGCGTGCGTGCCCGTGACCCGTATATTGACCTTGCAAGTTTTGCCTTACTGTCCAATACGTCTCGCAGGTCCCGTGTGTTGCCCCGAGCCTTGGTATTTTTGGTTGAGTGGCGGCAGGGTGTAGGCTGAACTTTAGGCTGAAACGCCTCTTCGGCTCGGCCACGTAGTGGCCGGTCAGCCGCATCGTACACTGGTGCATGAGGTTTCAGTGCTTCCTCCTCGAGGTGAGGTAGCAACCTGCGTTTTGGGTTACTCTTGGAGGAGTGCTCGAGTTCGTATTCCTCGGCCGCAAGGACTTCGGTCCATCTGTCTGCTAGCAAGTCTTGATCAGCTTGAAGCTGTTGTTGCTTTTTCTTCAGGCTATTTGCTGTGGCCATAAGCCGACGCTTGAAGCACTCCTGTTCGACGGGGTCCTCAGGCACGATGAATTCTTCATCGCCGAGGCTCGCCTCGTCTTCGGAGAGAGGCATGTAATTGACCTCCTCCGGTTCTCCATCTGCTGCCTGCTCTGGAGGGCTGGCTTGTTCGTCCTCCGGCTCTACATCATGCTGGATGGGATTGTGATTGTCTTCGGCACTATTCGGAGTGTTATTATCTCTTATGCCGGTATCACTACTTTTTCTATGGCAGGACTTAGAGCAGCGCCGCTGACGTTGGCGCTTGGGTTGCTTCTTGGAGGGGTCATCCTCCACTGTCTCGTCGCCATTGCCTTCTTTAGGGGTGTCCACCATATATATGTCATATGATGATGTAGCGGTCCAGCGCCCTATGGGCGGTGGTTCCTACTCATCTCCTGCATTGTCGTCCATACCGTCGATGTCTTCGGAGTCGAAGTCGAGCATGTCAGTTAAATCGTTGACAATGGCTACTAAGTGGGTGGTGGGTGGGCAGCGAATTTCTTCGTCGTCCGCATCCCATTCTAGCCGGACATAGTTCGGCCAAGGTTCTCCTGACAGGGAGAGGGACCTCAATGAATTTGGCACATCTCCGAAGAGCGAGTGCTGAAAGATATCCGCGAAGGTGAACTCCATGATTGGCGCCCAGTCAGATTCGACGAGCACGGATGTAGGCGGCTCGGAGTCCATGGCCGGAGGTGAATCCAGTGGTTTGGTGACACGGCTCTCGTAAGAGGTGAAGTCAGTATCCGGCTCTATCGCCACTGAGAGTGCGGCCTCCATGGCGGGGTCTATCCCTCCGCTCTCGGATGGCGCGATTTGCTCCGGATTGACGGCCGGAGTAGTAGCTGATGCGATCTCCCAAACACTGTCCAACGACAGAGTTACGTCGTGCTCGTCGTGACTGTGCGGCGCACCTGACACGGGCTTGAATCCGTCAAAGATCAAGTCTCCGCGGATGTTGGAAGTGTAGTTTAAGTTTCCGAATCTGACCTGATGGCCAGGGGCGTAGCTCTCGATCTGCTCCAGATGGCCAAGCGAAATGGCCCATAGTGCGAAGCCACCGAATACAAAGACCTGTCCGGGGAGGAAAACCTCACCCTGGACCGCAGCGCTACCGATGATCGAGGGAGCCATCAAGACTTATGGTGACGACACAGTGGAACTCTCAATGAAAGCACCAATGTCGGTGTCAAAACCGGCGGATCTCGGGTAGGGGGTCCCGAACTGTGCGTCTAAGGCGGATGGTAACAGGAGGTAGGGGACACGATGTTTACCCAGGTTTGGGCCCTCTTGATGGAGGTAATACCCTACGTCCTGCTTGATTGTTCTTGATGATATGAGTATTAGAAGAGTTGATCTACCACGAGATCATAGAGGCTAAACCCTAGAAGCTAGCCTATGGTATGATTGTATCTTGTCCTACAGACTAAACCCTCTAGTTTATATAGACACCGGAGGGGGCTAGGGTTACACAGAGTCGGTTACAAGGGAGGAGATCTACATATCCGTATTGCCTAGCTTGCCTTCCACGCCAAGGAGAGTCCCATCCGGACACGGGACGAAGTCTTCAATCCTATATCTTCATAGTCCAACAGTCCGGCCAAAGGATATAGTCCGGCTGTCCGGAGATCCCCTAATCCAGGACTCCCTCAATCACCAATGATCCTCTCATTGTGGGAGGATCAATCTTTATCAACATATTCACCAACACCATCTCATCTGAAACCCTCGTTCATCTCTTGTATTCAATCTTTGTCTCAAAACCTCAGATTGGTACATGTGGGTTAGTAGTAGTGTTGATTACAGCTTGTAGTTGATGCTAGCTGGTTTATTTGGTGGAAGACTATATGTTGGGATCCTTAATCACATACAATACACCTCTGATCTTGAACATGAATATGATTTTTGAGGAGTTAGTTTTGTTCTTAAGTACATGGGAGAAGTCTTATTATAAGTAATCATGTGAAGTTGGTATTCGTTCAATATTTTGATGACACTTCACCATCTTTTGGCGTAGGGGGAGGCATTGGGGAGTAATAAGTAGATGATGGGTTGCGAGAGTGATAGAAGTTTAAACCCTAGTTTATGCCTTATTCCATAAGGGTATGATTTTAATCTATATGTTTCATGCTATGTTTAGATTTATCTTAATTCTTCTTTCGTAGTTGCGGATGCTTGCGAGAGGGGGTAATCATAAGAGGGTTGCTTGTTCAAGTAAGAATAACACCCTAGCACCGGTCCACCCACATATCAAATTATCAAAGTAGTGAACGCGAATCAACTAAACGTGATGAACGTGACTAGACGAGAATTCCCATGTGTCCTCGACAACGCTTTGCTTAATATAAGAGAACTTTCCAGGTTGTCCTTTGCTATAAAAAGGATTGGGCCACCTTACTGCGCCTTTACACTATTGCTACTTGCTACTCGTTATGAATTACCTTGGTACAAAACTATCTGTTACTGCCACTTTCAATACTTGTAGAGAATACCTTGCTGAAAACCACTCGTCATTTCCTTTTGCTCCTCGTTGGGTTCGACACTCTTACTTATCGAAAGGACTATGATTGATCCCCTATACTTGTGGGTCATCAAGACTCTTTTCTGGTGCCGTTGCCGGGGAGTGAAGCGCCTTTGGTAAGTGGAATTTGGTATGGAAACATTTTAATTACACGCTAAAATTTATTGCTACTTGTCAGTATGGAAAATAATCCTTTGAGGGGCTTGTTCAGGGTATCTTCATCTCGACTAGAAGTGGTAAGAGTCGCTACTCAACCTACTGAAGCTACTGAAAATATTTACTATGAAATTCCTTTGGGTATTATGGAGAAACTACTTGCTAATTCATATCTAGGAGATGGAACAATACATCCTGATGTGCACTTGATATATATAGATGACATTTGTGGATTGTTTAAGCTTGCAGGGTTATCAGAGGATGGAGTTAAGAAGAAGATATTTCTCTTATCCTTGAGGAAAAAGGCATTATCTTGGAATATACTATTGGATGATATTGGAACATGGGACTGGAATCGATTGAAGCTGGATTTCCACCAGAAATTTTATCCCATGCACTTGGTTCATCGTGATCAGAATTTTATATATATATATATATATATATATATATATATATATATAATGTTTGGCCTCGTGAAGGAGAAAGTATTGCTCAAGCTTGTGGGAGGCTTAAATATATGATGCACACATGCCCCAATCATGAGCTCTCAATAGAGATGATTATACAAAACTTTTATGCTCGGCTTTCTCATAATGATCGTTCAATGCTTGATACATCTTCTACTGGTTCCTTTTGTTGGGAAATGTAGCATGCAATTTAAAAAAATCCTATGCTCACGCAAGATCTATCTAGGAGATGCATAGCAACGAGAAGGGGAGAGTGTGTCTACATACCCTCGTAGACCAAAAGCGGAAGCGTTTGACAACGCAGTTGATGTAGTCGAACTTCTTCTTGCTCCGACCAATCAAGCATCAAACGTACGACACCTCAGAGTTCTGGACACGTTCAGCTCAGTGACGTCCCTCACCTTCTTGATCCAGCAAGTTGTAGAGGTAGTAGATGAGTTCCGTCAGCACAATGGCATGGTGACGGTGATGGTGAAGTGATCCGCGCAGGGCTTCGCCTAAGCACTACGAATATATGACCGTGGGAATAAACGGTGGAGGGGGGGCGCCGCACACGGCTAGGCAATTGTCTGGTGTGTGCTAGGGGTGCCCCTGATACGTCTCCAATGTATCTATAATTTTTTGATTGTTCAATGCTGTTATATTATCAATCTTGGATGTTTTACAATTATTTATAGTCATTTTATATCATTTTTTGGTACTAACCTATTCACACAGTGCCAAGTGCCAGTTGCCGTTTTTTCCATGTTTTTTACATCTCAGAAAATCAATATCAGACGGTGTCCAAATGCCCCGAAACATTACGGGGAATTTTCATGGGCCATAAGGAACACAACGGGCCCTGGCTGCGCCTGGGGGTGCCCCAAGGGGGGCACAACCCACCAGGGCGCGCCAGGAGGCCCAGGCGCGCCCTGGTGTGTTGTGCCCACCTCGGGTGCCCCCCGGACCGCCTCTTTGCTCTATAAATACCCCAATATTCCAGAAACCGTAGAGGAGCGATGAAATATTCATCCAGCCACCGCAGAGTCCAGAACCACCAGATCCAATCTAGACACCATCTCGGATGGGGTTCACCACCTCCATTGATGCCTCTTTGATGATGCGTGAGTAGTTCTTTGTAGACCTTCATGACCGTAGTTAGTAGCTAGGTGGCTTCCTTGCTCTTGCTGAATTCTCAATACAATGGTCTCTTGGAGATCCATATGATGTAACTCTTTTTGCGGTGTGTTTGTTGGGATCTGATGAACTTTGATTTTATGATCAGTTATATCTTTTTATATCCATGAAAGTTATTTGAGTTTCTTTGATCTCTTATATGCATGATTGCTTATAGCCTCGTATTTCTTCTCTGATATTTGGTTTTTTGGCCAACTTGATCTATTTATCTTGCAATGGGAAGAGGTGCTTTGTAGTGGGTTTGATCTTACGATGCTTGATCCCAGTGACAGGAAGGGAAATGACATGTATGTATCATTGCTACTAAGCATAAAACGATGGGGTCTATCTCTACATAGATAGAGCTTGTCCACATCATGTCATCATTCTTATTGCATTACTCCGTTTCTCCATGAACTTAATACACTAGATGCATGCTGGGTAGCGGTCAATGTGTGGAGTAATAGTAGTAGATGCAGCCATGAGTCGGATATCGTCATAATTATTTGAAGTTCTATCAAGTGCCCAACAGTAATTTGTTTACCCACCGTTTGCTACCTTTCTCGAGAGAAGCCACTAGTGAAACCTACGACCCCCGGGTCTTCTTTCTCATATATTTGCCTTTGCGATCTACTTTTCTCTTGCATTTATTTTCAAATCTATTAAACCACAATACAAAAATACTTTGCTGCAATTTTTCTTTATTTATTTTATTTAGTGTTCGATCTATCAATTTACTACAAATTTATCCCACGCCCGTTTTCCACTTGAGGCGTTGTACCCCGAAAGGGATTGACAACCCCTTTAACACATCGGGTTGCGAGGATTTATTTTCTATGTGCAGGGGCTGTTTACGTTGTGTTGCTTGGTTCTCCTACTGATTTGATAACCTTGGTTTCATATCTGAGGGAAATACCTACCGCCGCTGTGTTGCATCATCTCTTCCTCTTTGGGGAAATACCGACGTACCTTCAAGCGACATCAAAACGAATTTCTGGCACCGTTGCCGGGGAGGATCTTCAACATATACCAGGTTCCTAATCAAAAACCTCATCTCCTCACAATTTACATTATTTTCCATTTGCCTCTCGTTTTCCTCTCCCCCACTTCATAAAAATTTGCGATTTTATTCGCCCTCTTTTCGTTCGCCGTTTTCTTACCGGATCTGTTTTGGTGCGCACTCTTGTTTGCCTAGTCATGATTGCCTCAAACAAAATATTATGACGTTCCTTACCCAAATATTTTGCTTGAAATTGAGAAAAGTACTAACGAATATATGACTATACAATTTGAGCATAATAAGTATTTTGCTGAAGAACTTAAGGAGCACTCCGTTGTGCTTGATGCTATTACAAAACAACTTGATGATATCAGTAGAGAAGTTTGCAATCTCCAATCTAAGTATGCTTTTGCCGAAAGTTTGCTAGGAAAAATATCCGATGCACAAGCTACCTTAGTAAATCAAATGGCCGCTAAACCAATCTCGTTAGAAGGCAAAAGTGATGAAGATCTTAAAATGGTTGGTGTTTATTCTATTGATTCCTTGTTTAGTAAAGTTAATATTGATGAAAACGGGACTGGAGAAGAGTCAACTTTAGGTAGAAGGCATCCCAATATTCCGGAGGGTGAAAATCTTGTTGAGAAAATTGATGAAAGTGGGTTTGGAGAGGTCAAAACTTTAACTAGTGATGTGCCCACTCTTTTGGATTACAAAGACTTTAATTATGATAGTTGCTCTTTGATTGATTGTATTTCTTTGTTGCAATCCATGATAAATTCACCCCATTCTTATGAACAAAATAAAGCTTTTACTAAACATATTGTTGATGCTATGATGAAAGCTCTTCAAGAAAAATTGGAATTAGAAGTTTCAATTCCTAGAAAATTGCATGATGAATGGGAACCTACTCTCAAAGTCAAGATTAAAAATTATGAGTGTTTTGCTTTGTGTGACTTGGGTGCTAGTGTTTCTACAATTCCGAAATCTTTATGTGATGTGCTTGGTCTTACTAATCTTGAAGAATGTTCTTTGAATTTGCACTTGGCGGATTCTACTATTAAAAAGCCTATGGGAAGAATTACTGATATTATTATTATTGCAAATAGGAATTATGTGCCCATAGATCTTATTGTTCTTGATATTGATTGCAATCCGTCTTGTCGAATTATTCTTGGTAGACCGTTTTTACGCACTATCGGTGCCGTGATTGATATGAAAGAAGGAAATATGAACTTCCAATTTTCTTTGAGGAAGGGTATGGAACACTTTCCTAGAACTAGAATTAAGCCACCTTATGAATCAATCATGAGGGCATCTTATGGATCTCGAACCAAAGATGACAAAACATAGATCCTTGCTTTATGCCTAGCTAAGGGCGTAAAACTATAGCGCTTGTTGGGAGGCAACCCAATGAATACATTTTATTTTTGCTTTTTGTTTTCTATTCTTCAGTATTATCACATTTATGCTACTATTATGATTGTGTTTTTTTGTGTTTTAATTAGTGTTTGTGCCAAGTAAAGTCTTTAGGATCTTCTTGGGCGATAGTTGTTTGATCTTGCTAAAAAACAGAAACTTTTTTCATTTTTTTACCAAAGAGTGATAAAATACCCATTCCACTTGCAGTAGATCATTATACAAATTTCTCAGGTCGTCCTAATTTTTTCAGAATTTTTGGAGTTACAGAAGTATTCGAAATTGTCAGATTACTACAGATTGTTCTGTTTTGACAGATTCTGTTTTCTTTGTGTTGTGTGCTTATTTTGATGGCTCTATGGTTTTCTTTGATGAGTTTTGCCATAGAAAAGTTGGAATACAGTAGATATAATACAAAAACAAAATATGAATTGGTTTGATACAATACTTATAGTAGTGGTTTGCTTTCTTATACTAATGGATCTCACGAAGGTTTTGTTGAGTTTTGTGTGATTGAAGTTTTCAAGTTTTGGGTTATCTTACGATGGATGAAGGAAGGATGGAAGAGCCTAAGCTTGGGTATGCCCCGGCATCCCAAGCTATTATCCAAGAATGAGCAACTGAACGAACTAAGCTTGGGGATGCCCCTGAGTGGCGTCCCTCCTTTCTTCCAATGATGATCGGTATTTTACTCGAAACTATATTTTTATTTGTCACATGATATGTGTTTTGCTTGGAGCGTCTTGTATTATATGAGTCTTTGATTGTTTTATTTTGTGTTTTAAGTTATCATTCCTTGCTGGACACACCTATCCGAGAGAGCCAAAATTATGTCATGACTTGTTAGAATTGCTCTCTATGCTTCACTTAAATTTTTATGAGCTATGGACTTGCTCTAGTGCTTCACTTATATCTTTTTGAGCATGGTGTGCTTTAGTATTTTTGAAGAAATGCTCTCTTGCTTCACTTAGATTTATTTGATAGTTAGTAAAATTTTCAAGAAATCCTCTCTTGCTTCACTTAAATTAATTTGAGTGAAAGAAACATTTATTATGCTCATGATCTTCACTTATATTTGTTGGAGCTTGTCAAAAGCAACACATGAAAATTAGTCCCAAAGTGATAGATATCCAAGAAGGATATAATAAAAACTTTCATGAAGATCATTGGACAAAATAAACTTGATTCTTAGTAATAGTTTTGAGATACGATGATGTGATATGTGAGTGATGTTGGTGAGTAATTATGCTTTAGTAAGAATATTGGTGTTAAGGTTTGTGATTCCCTATGCAAGTACAAAAGTCAGTAGTCATGCAATGAAATTACATCCTACTTGTGGTGCATTATTCGGTGTTATTTATGCTTAATGCTTGCTTATGATATTATCTATTTCTTGGTTGGTCGCTTCTCAATCTTTTGCTAGCCTTCATTTTGCACTAAGTATGATCTCTACTTGTGCATCCAAAATCCTTAAACCAGTTTTGCCACATGAGTCCACTATATCTACCTATATGCGGTATTCTTTTGCCGTTCTAAGCAGATTTGTATGTGCCATCTCTAATTTTCAAAATAAACTTCTCTTTTGTGTGTTTGTTTCGCTCGCGGAGCGGTGATGAGGGGTGGCTAATATTTTCCATGCTAGATGTGTTATTCTCAAGATGAGTGTTTATTCTCTTGTCATTTCACGAGAGTAAGGCAAAGGTATTAGGGATGCCCAGTCCCAAAATGCAAAAAAATTGAATGTACTTTATGTTTTCAAATAATAAATTCCTTGGAAAGTGTTGGTATGGAGGGCACCCGTGGATAGGGTCATCCATGGAAAGTGAAAGTATTGTGGAAAAAGGAATAAACTTTATTTTCTGTTTGTGAACCGCCTATGATATATCTAGCATGGAAAGTGTTGGGAACTCTAAGTCGTTTTCGTTGGTGGGATGGATACACCTCCCAAAATGTTTTATCTCTAAGTTTTTCACTTTGAGCTCTGGCACCTCTACAAATCCCTACTTCCCTTTGCAAAGGGTCTATCTTTTACTTTGTGCAATTTTTATTTTGAGTCTTTATCTTCTCTTATAAAAGCATCAACTAGGAGGCAATATGATCGTACTTAAGTATTGGGTGTAGCTAATATTCAAGTGTGCTTCATGAATGGATCAATGTTTGAGCATGATGGGCTAGGGATAAGTTATTTTAGCGTTGATATTTTGAAGGACATGGTTGCTTGTTGATATGCTTGAGTATCTAAATTATCATGTCAAAACTAGATTATTGCTTTGAATAACTAAAAGTCCAATTGTCCATGCTATAAAGAAAAAATATATGATATGACATGATAGGCAACATTCCACATCAAAAATTCTATTTTTATCACTTACGTACTCGAGGACGAGTAGGAGTTAAGCTTGGGGATGCTGATACGTCTCCAACGTATCTATGATTTTTGATTATTCCATGCTATTATATTATCAATCTTGGATGTCTTACGATCATTTATAGTCATTTTATATCATTTTGTGGTACTAACCTATTAACATAGTGCCAAGTGCCAGTTGCTATATTTTCCATGTTTTTTACATCGCAGAAAATTAATATCAGACGGAGTCCAAATGCCCCAAAACTTTACGGAGAATTTTTATGGGCTAGAAGGAGCACAACGGGCCCTGGCTGCGCCTGGGGGTGCCCCGAGGGGGGCACAACCCACCAGGGCGTGCCAGGAGGCCCAGGCATGCCCTGGTGGCCTGTTCCCACCTCGCGTGCCCCCGGACCGCCTCTTTGCTCTATAAATACCCCAATATTCCAGAAACCCTAGAGGAGCGACGAAATATTCATCTAGTCACCGTAGAGTCCAGAACCATCAGATCCAATCTAGACACCATCTCGGATGGGGTTCACCACCTCCATTGGTGCCTCTCCGATGATGCGTGATTAGTTCTTTCTAGACCTTCGGGTCCGTAGTTAGTAGCTAGATGGCTTCCTCTCTCTCGCTGAATTCTCAATACAATGGTCTCTTGGAGATCCATATGATGTAACTCTTTTTGCGGTGTGTTTGTTGGGATCTGATGAACTTTGAGTTTATGATCAGTTATAACTTTTTATATCCATGAAAGTTATTTGAGTTTCTTTGATCTCTTATATGCATGATTTCTTATAGCCTGGTATTTCTTCTCTGATATTTGGGTTTTGTTTGGCCAACTTGATCTATTTATCTTGCAATGGGAAGAAGTGCTTTGAAGTGGGTTCGATCTTACGGTGCTTGATCCCAGTGACAGAAAGGGAAACAACACATGTGTATCGTTGCTACTAAGGATAAAATGATGGGGTCGATCTCTACATAGATAGATCTTGTCTACATCATGTCATTGTTCTTATTGCATTACTCCATTTCTCCATAAAGTTAATACACTAGATGCATGCTGGATAGCGGTCGATGTGTGGAGTAATAGTAGTAGATGCAGGTAGGAGTCGGTCTACTAATCTAGGACGTGATGCCTATATAATGATCGTTTCCTGTGACACCCCAAAAATTTGGTCTTGTTTTAATGAATTAAAAGTTTGCCAGGAATTAAAACTTTGGATTTCTGAGCTCCATTTTTGTTTTTTTAAATCATTTCCTTCCCTGTTATGATGAGTTTTTCCCAAAGAGAAAACTTTTCAAATATGTTATTGGAATTGTTTAACCTCTTAAGAAAAACTTTTCTTTTATCAGTATAACTAATTACATGATTAATTTGCTTGATCTTTACTTTCTTGAAAATGGGTTTTCAAGGTTAAATGGCCATATTTGAACTACAACTCATTTAAATAATTCTTTCTAGCCTCCACCAAAATTTTGGGATGTTAGTAGTATCATATGATTCAGCTTTATGCAAAAACCCAGTGATGTTATTTGCAATTTTTGAGTGAATCAACCTCATTTTCATTCTGGTCCAACTTGAGGATTTGTACAGCAACTACATCTTAAGTTGCTCCTTTACCCATGATTCCTTTTCCTGCTTGTGGACCACCCTACCAAACCCCTAAGTCCAGGAGCATGCACCCTTCGGATCATTTTTGGTTCATGGAATGATGCCATTTATTTCCTGTCCAGAATTGAAGTTTTGTAAGACTTGCACTAACAAGTTGCTGCATTTGACCAACTAACCTCACCACCCTCTTGTCCATCCAAAGAGACACTGATCTGGAGTTTTTGACCACTCCAAGACTTGCCTAAGTGCCCTTGGCATTTTGTCAAACACCTTATGGGCATGATCTGTTTTGGCATGAATTTTTCGTTTGCACTGTGAACCTGATCCCCTGACCAAACCAGCTTGTCCACCGATCTCCTTGCAAGCCCAAACCTAGACCTGCTAAACCCCAGCTCCAACCGAGCCACTTAGCATGCAATGGCATTCTATCGAGCACATTCCGTGCGTGCACTGGACGCGCCCAGAGCGCGCGTATTGCACGAGACACGCCCGAGCCGACACGGTGGCCCCCTGGCTTTGGCCCTCTCTGCAGCGCCACGCCACGCGCTACCCTCCTCGCAGCAACGCGCCAAGCCGCCCTGGCCGCCAACAGCACCGCCACCAGAGTCCCCTTGGCGGCATGCCACGGCCGCCCGACAACCCCTGCTCATGTCGGCGCCGCCTGAGCCACCCCGGCTCGCCACCTGGCCCCTGGAGCAGTGCGAGCTCATCCGCAAGCGTGTCTGCTAGCCCTCGTCGCCGCCACGTCGCCCTAGCTATAGAGAGGCGGTTCGCCGGAGAGCTTATCCACGGCCGCCGCGGAACCGCCTTGCCTCGCCTATTTAAGGACGCCCCAAGACCATTCGAGCACGCAAGCGACCTCAGTCTACCCCCATGGCACCCCCACAGCCCGCAATCGTCGAGGAAACGCCGTCTTCCCCATCTCCGGCAGCCGCAGCCACCGCCACTTCTCCGGCCATTCCAACGCCACCAAGGCCTCCCCCTCTCCGTTCTCTTCACCAGGAACTTCCCCTTCCTTCCACGGATCCAACCCCCTGCTCGATTTTGATCGGGCGCCACCGCAGCCCCAAAAGCACTTTGCCACCGAAACTTCCTCCGCCGCGAAGCTCGCCGCCGGCAGCTCACTCCGTCCCCATCGACCCAACAACCACCGGGAGGACCGCCTTGGTCTCGTGGATCCATCCAGACCCTCTGGAACCCGCGGGGAGCCGCCGTTCGCCGGCGACGACCGCCGTTGCCCCGCCTCCGTTCGGGCAAAGGAAGAGGAGGGAGAAATAGACCAGTCAAACCTGACCAGTGGGCCAGGCGGGCCCACTGTCAGTGAGACGCATGCCGTCCATGCTAGAGTAAGTGAGGCGTAATCCGCCCAGTACGTTTTCCCTGCTCGGAAAGCGTATTTCCTCCTGAAACGTTTTCTTTTCTGTTATTTTTTTAAAAACAGACTTTGACCACAACTTTGACTGTCTATAACTTTTTAAATACAACTCCAAATGAGTTGATTCTTTTTCCCACCTTCCTCAAATTTGGTCTAGTTTATTTTAAGATTTATTTGAAAATCTTCCAAACAACTTTTTTGTACTGTTTTTGAAATGTGTGTTAATTCAAATATATTTTAAAAATAGGATTTTGGAGAGAGAGAAGAAACTTTCAAAAGTTTTGGAGAGCACCTCACCCCTCCACAACTTAAAGGCAAGCATTCTGAACCCTGGCATAATGTTTTTGGTGTGTTATTTGACACGTTTATTACACCACCTTATTTCGGAGGACTTGTTATTTCATGTGACATGATCATTTCCATGGAAGCATATTAGTGATTTCCTTGCTGTTGGAAATTAATATGATTGTGATGGTAATCATCCTCATGTGCCTTGCATGCATGCCGGAAAGGAATCCGGGAAAGCCTCGGCCTTGGGTAGGCGCGAGCTTGTCGCCGGCCCCCGTCGGGACGGTTATGTCCGGTATGGCATGGTAAGGTGCATTGAGTGGTGATTTCGTCGGTTGAAATATATTTCATATATATATATCATGCAGGGAACTTATAAACCTCCTGAGTCGACCGCAGATCGAGTCTTGTTCCAGTAACCCCCATAATTGCCTCGTACTACCACTCGTCCCTGCCGCAGGTAGGGTACGGTTCAGTAAGTCGTCAACCCCTTTCCAGCACACACCGTACAGAGAGGCCATGGTGGAAGATATCGTTTGTAGCCGGTAGGCAGGCCACCTGGTCCGGGGGCATGGGTGTTTCCGGTTGGGACCGAGAGGGGAGGCCACCCCTTAGAGCGCGCGATATAAATTTGATCCCATGCTACGCGAGGTTGTAGCCTCCCCACTTAGAGTTTTGCTTAACAAGTGTCGTGGGTGATTCCAGACACCGATGAGTTAAGCTGGTATGTGCAAGTTTAGGCGTGTTTTCAACTAAAAGGCCGTAGACGGAATTAGTCCTGATGGACTAAAGGAATCCGTTACTCGTGGGTAAAGAGTACACCCTCTGCAGAGATTAAAACCTATTCGAATAGCTGTGTCCATGGTTAAGGATTACAGTCTGGGATGGGTCAAGTGTTGGTCTTAGTGTCGGTCTTCGGAGGTGAAATTGTTAAACCAAACTTGGATACCGACTGGTGACTTGTGAGGACCATGATTATTATTTTGTGATGGACAAACCTGTTGCATTATTGTATTATCGAGTATCCCTGGGATGGTTCTACCTCCTGGATATTCATTGTGATTATTTATTCTCAAGCCTTTTATGTGGTGTCGCTCAGACGCCCGACTGTGGCATTTATTTTTAAGCCCTTTCTGTGGTGTCGCTTAGACGCCCGGCTGTGGCATTTCTTTTTAAGCCCTTTATGTGGTGTCGCTTAGACGCCCGACTGTGGCATTTCTTTTTAAGCCCTTTTTGTGGTGTCGCTTAGACGCCCGACCGTGGCATTTCTTTTTAAGCCCTTTTTGTGGTGTCGCTTAGACGCCCGACTGTGGCATTTCTTTTTAAGCCCTTTTTGTGGTGTCGCTTAGACGCCTGACTGTGGCATTTCTTTTTTAAGCCCTTTATGTGGTGTCGCTTAGACGCCCGACTGTGGCATTTCTTTTTAAGCCCTTTATGTGGTGTCGCTGAGATGCCCGACTGTGGCATTTCTTTTTAAGCCCTTTATGTGGTGTCGCTTAGACGCCCGACTGTGGCATTTCTTTTTAAGCCCTTTATGTGGTGTCGCTCGGACGCCCGACTGTGGCATTGCTTGTTATTTATTTACCTTATAAGCCCTTTATGTGGTGTCGCCCAGACGCCCGACTGCGGCATTTTATTTCCACTCCATTATTGCTTGTTCATGCTGCATATAAATAACATGCTTGCAGGCATAATAGATGTTTTATTTATGACTGACGATGTGATCCTAGAATATTTCAGTACATAATTATCAATTATATTATTCCAGTGTTCTTAATGTTTGCGAGTACATTCAAAGTACTCACTGGCTTGTCCCTGGCTATTATCTTGGCCAGATATTTGCATGGAAAGGAACGTTGCAGAGACAGCCCCGGAAACTAAGCAACGGTGATAGCAGCCTCGCGAAGATAGGAGTTAACCTGGTCAGCTGTTCCCATGGGAAATGGAGTCCCATACACTGATGATTCACAAACCGCTTCCGCCATCGACCACTAGAAAACCATTTGATGTACTCATAGGCCACAATGGTCTTGTACTACACATTTTGTACTTTTGCTTGGAATTTCTGTAACAAGTTGGTGCCTCATCAGCTAACAGTAATCCTGGGGCTGGTGAGCACAATGGCCATTTTCTGGAAATTTATGTCCGGAAAACCCGGTCGCGACAGACTTGGTATCAGAGCCAGGCTGACCATTGGCTAATCCTATCTTAGCCAGGTCAATAAACCTAAGTAAAACAACCCACCAGACCTTAACCAAACCCTAGTCAAGCTTCCCTTGCAAGATAGCCACACCGTGACCCGACACCTTTTTGGCAGCCGGTGCCCAACCTATCCATCTAACCTGTCAATCATGCACCAGTGACCAAGTCCTAAATAGTCCTTTTTCGCAAGCGTGCGAAGGAAGACTCCGTCCCCTTTTTCCTATAAAAAGGGCACGCTAGCCTCAACTCAGCACAGCACAACCTCTACCCCAAACCAAGCCAGAATGCCCGGCCCTGTCGTGCACAATGAGACCACAGCAACCAACCTTGGAGGCTTTGTGACCATACTCGCAAACCTCACCCGTCGTGCCTATGCGTTAGAAGAGCCCCCAGAATATGTTGTGTACCAAGGACCCATGAGCGGTGAGAGCCGTCAATTCTGGGCCACTGTGCACATTTATGGTAGGGGTCTAGAGCCCGAACGCCCCTACAGGTTCATCGGAAGAACAACTTCCTTTGAGCCACAAGCCATACAACTAGCTGCTCGAGAAGCTATAGTTCATCTCTGGCACTTGTCGCCCAGAGTTAACTGTCGCTCGTTCCACTACTACCCCAGACGTGAAGGATATGGTAGACCACCCCAAGTTGCCAACGGAGATCACGAGACAGATCCTGCATTGTTGCACCTAGTGCGCTATGTAAGTGCACTAGAGGGACTGTGCGATCAAATCACGATTGATCTAATCGCAGCTCGTGGAGAGCTGGTTCGTCGAGCCCCGGCGAGAGAAGAGAACGAGCCCAACGCCGACAACCCAGTCGTGCTGTTTGGACACCCGACCGAGTCCCTGAGATCTGCCCCAGCCATCGGCCAAGGTGCTGCGATAACCCCAGAAGTGCTTCGTCGCATATTGGGAGCACACTCCAACCGGGTTGTGGCCAACAATCCCCGGGATGGTCATCATCGCTACCCCGAGCCTGCAGCCCCTCAGCCCACTCCAGCTAATTCAGACGACGAGACCCGAAGAGAAGCCTCGACATCCACAAGGCATGCCCGCTTGGATATAAACGAGGTAGACTAAGTCACCCAAATCGTATCGAGTCCCAGTGTACCCTTGCTTTGTAATCATGTGGCCTTGTTTTTTAAGTGCCACCTGTTGACGTGCCTCTGTTTTAAATAGTAACCTTGCATGGGTATGTCAGCACACAGTTGCATATTTTTCCGGACACAACTACCCAAAAACCTTCCCCGACAACCCCCACAGTAACACATCACTATAGTGAAATGTGTGAATCTGTGGCTTGACCCCGACCCTTGGAACAGAGCTGAAAATTTTCTTTACCATTCACCACGGTAAAAATGACCCAGCTCCAGTGCTATAAAAGGCCACCGCGTGACCTTGCCAAGCACCCCTCATCTTGTGCACCATCCTCACAACCAATTCTTGCCATGCCGAGCCCCAGCATTTACCTGAGAACCCCAGATGCAACCCCGGGTAGTTTTGTCAAGTTATTGTGGGATTTTACCTGCAGTACCATGGGCACTACCCAACCACCCCAGTACGAGCTGTTCAAATCGAGGATCACCTCTTCCACCTCAAGATATTGGGCAGCAGTGCACATTCCTCCCATAAACTCAAACCAAGATCCAACGGAGGTCTCCTTCGTGGGGAAATCTATGCCAACCCCACATATGGCCGTAGAAGCTGCTGCATACGAAGCGCTTGCTCGCCTTCGATTCGCGGTACCCTATGCCAGCGAACGAGGGTATTATTACTTTCCAAGCCGTGCAGAACCCAGAGGAGTGACATCTTTTCCCGGTGGACGAATTGAGAGAGACCCTGTCCTGGCCAACCTTGTCCAGTACGTCATCGCTCAAGAGCGTTTAACCCAACGTGTGACGGGTTATCTCCAGAGCCTCGCAGATTTAAATCCTCAGATCGCCATCGGCAGAGCACTAAGGCCCGACCAAGAGAGACACGTGCATCGACTGGTCAATCCACTTTCCCCGATAGAAGAAGAGTGTATCCCAGTACCAGAGACGTTTTCTAGGGACCCCGTCCAGTTACCATTTCCATTTTAGACGTCGCTGCGGTGTTGTGACTTATGCATGATACCCTGAGTTTGTACGACAAGTCAATTATTTGGCTTCTACTAATGTGTGTAGTTTTTGTTGTGGTTTATGCTCCTTTAAATTAACTGTTTTTCCCTCGCAAAATCCTGGAGTGAGATTTCTTTTCCCTGAGTTGCTACATCTGCACCTTCTCACGACATGGATTAATTAATTTCACACAACACCATGGCAGCAGACTCACAACCATTACCATTCGAACACATACACTGATTGCAAAACTTTGCAACGGTGTTACATCCGGCTAATCACCCCCTAACAACAGTTAGCACCCGGCACACCCCAGCTACTCCTCGTGATCACCACCACCGCGGAGAGCCAACACCCGAGCAGCAACGTCGTGACGATTGTCGAGGATCATCGCGCACAGGAGCACGGAGAGCCCCAGCAGTGTCGCCAGCCCTCCGCATATCAGGATCGCAAACCAGTCCGGCATCGCCTCCGCCATTAGAGCCTCACCCGAGCTTCTGTAAGCAGTAATGGAGGAAGGAGGAGGAGGAGAAGTGAGGTCAGGTGTGAGGAAGAAGAGAGGGACACCTCGACCATTTTTATAGCTCGAGCTCGGTGTACGGTGGGTGAAGTCCACCAACGCCGCTCATCGCCCGATCGCCGATGTTCGGAGTCGAATCCGCGAGCAGTGCCGACAGCACGCTGGCCCGCGAGGTGAGTGCGCACTGCCCCGGCAGCTAGCACGCCGCGCACTACCGCGGTACGGCCTAGATGCCCTACGTGCGAGGCGTCGCCGGTAGAGAAAGCGCGGGAGAGAGGGAGAAGAGAGAGCCAGAGGAAGAAGAAGAGGCTGACTGTGGGCCCCGGGTCCACCTGTCGGCCAGAGAGAGCACTATGCTCTCGGGTACGACCAGCGTATATTTAAATTTAGAAATTATTCTAAATTTATATCCAGCGTAGGAATCCCACGTTTTTGTCCCGAACCATAGATTATTCCACGCAGCACCAGTATTCACACTGTGGTTTTACACCACTTATTGCCCTCTCACTGTAGCCACATCTTTGTTGCATAAAATTTTCTTGAAACAGCTTTTGACAAATCTCGAGGACGAGATTTTTTTAAGGGGGGTAGTGTTGTGACACCCCAAAAATTTGGCCTTGTTTTAATGAATTAAAAGTTTGCCAGGAATTAAAACTTTGGATTTCTGAGCTCCATTTTTGTTTTTTTAAAATCATTTCCTTCCCTGTTATGATGAGTTTTTCCCAAAGAGAAAACTTTTCAAATATGTTATTGGAATTGTTTAACCTCTCAAGAAAAACTTTTCTTTTATCAGTATAACTAATTACATGATTAATTTGCTTGATCTTTACTTTCTTGAAAATGGTTTTTCAAGGTTAAATGGCCATATTTGAACTACAACTCATTTAAATAATTCTTTCTAGCTTCCACCAAAATTTTGGGATGTTAGTAGTATCATATGATTCAGCTTTATGCAAAAACCCAGTGATGTTATTTGCAAATTTTGAGTGAATCAACCTCATTTTCATTCTGGTCCAACTTGAGGATTTGTACAGCAACTACATCTTAAGTTGCTCCTTTACCCATGATTCCTTTTCCTGCTTGTAGACCACCCTACCAAACCCCTAAGTCCAGGAGCATGCACCCTTTGGATCATTTTTGGTTCATGGAATGATGCCATTTATTTCCTGTCCAGAATTGAAGTTTTGTAAGACTTGCACTAACAAGTTGCTGCATTTGACCAACTAACCTCACCACCCTCTTGTCCATCCAAAGAGACACTGGTCTGGAGTTTTTGACAACTCCAAGACTTGCCTAAGTGCCCTTGGCATTTTGTCAAACACCTTATGGGCATGATCTGTTTTGGCATGAATTTTTCGTTTGCACTGTGAACCTGATCCCCTAACCAAACCAGCTTGTCCACTGATCTCCTTGCAAGCCCAAACCTAGACCTGCTAAACCCCAGCTCCAACCGAGCCCCTTAGCATGCAATGGCATTCCGTCGAGCATGTTCCGTGCGTGCACTGGACGCGCCCAGAGCGCGCGTATTGCAGGAGCCATGCCCGAGCCGACACGCTGCCCCTGGCTTTGGCCCGCTCTGCAGCGCCACGCCACGCGCTACCCTCCTCGCAGCAACGCGCCAAGCCGCCCTGGCCGCCAACAGCGCCGCCACCAGAGTCCCCTTGGCGGCACGCCACGGCCGCCCGACAACCCCTGCTCATGTCGGCGCCGCCCGAGCCACCCCGGCTCGCCACCTGGCCCCTGGAGCAGTGCGAGCTCATCCGCAAGCGTGTCTGCTAGCCCTCGTCGCCGCCACGTCGCCCTAGCTACAAAGAGGCGGTTCGCTGGAGAGCTTATCCACGGCCGCTGCGGAACCGCCTTGCCTCGCCTATTTAAGGACGCCCCGAGACCATTCGAGCACGCAGGCGACCTCAGTCTACCCCCATGGCACCCCCACAGCCTGCAATCGTCGAGGAAACGCCGTCTTCCCCATCTCCGGCAGCCGCAGCCGCCGCCACTGCTCCGGCCATTCCAGCGCCACCAAGGCCTCCCCCTCTCCGTTCTCTTCACCAGGAACTTCCCCTTCCTTCCACGGATCCAACCCCCTGCTCGATTTTGATCGGGCGCCACCGCAGCCCCAAAAGCACTTTGCAACCGAAACTTCCTCCGCTGCGAAGCTCGCCGCCGGCAGCTCACTCCGTCCCCACCGACCCAACAACCACCGGGAGGACCGCCTTGGTCTCGTGGATCCATCCAGACCCTCTGGAACCCGCGGGGAGCCGCCGTTCGCCGGCGACGACCGCCGTTGCCCCGCCTCCGTTCGGGCAAAGGAAGAGGAGGGAGAAATAGACTAGTCAAACCTGACAAGTGGGCCAGGCGGGCCCACTGTCAGTGAGACGCACGCCGTCCACGCTGGAGTAAGTGAAGACGTAATCCGCCCAGTACGTTTTCCCTGCTCGGAAAGCGTATTTCCTCCTGAAACGTTTTCTTTTCTGTTATTTTTTTAAAAACAGACTTTGACCACAACTTTGACTGCCTATAACTTTTTAAATACAACTCCAAATGAGTTGATTCTTTTTCCTACCTTCCTCAAATTTGGTCTAGTTTATTTTAAGATTTATTTGAAAATCTTCCAAACAACTTTTTTGTACTATTTTTGAAATGTGTGTTAATTCAAATATATTTTAAAATAGGATTTTGGAGAGAGAGAAGAAACTTTCAAAAGTTTTGGAGAGCACCTCACCCCTCCACAACTTAAAGGCAAGCATTCTGAACCCTGGCATAATGTTTTTGGTGTGTTATTTGACACGTTTATAACACCACCTTATTTCGGAGGACTTGTTATTTCATGTGACATGATCATTTGCATGGAAGCATATTAGTGATTTCCTTGCTGTTGGAAATGAATATGATTGTGATGGTAATCATCCTCATGTGTCTTGCATGCATGCCGGAAAGGAATCCGGGAAAGCCTCGGCCTTGGGTAGGCGCGAGCTTGTCGCCGGCCCCCGTCGGGACAGTTATGTCCGGTATGGCATGGTAAGGTGCATTGAGTGGTGATTTCGTCGGTTGAAATATATTTGATATATATGTCATGCAGGGAACTTATAAACCTCCTGAGTCGACCGCAGATCGAGTCTTGTTCCAGTAACCCCCATACTTGCCTCGTACTACCACTCGTCCCTGCCGCAGGTAGGGTACGGTTCAGTAAGTCGTCAACCCCTTTCCAGCACACACTGTACAGAGAGGCCATGGTGGAAGATATCGGTTGTAGCCGGTAGGCAGGCCACCTGGTCCGGGGGCATGGGTGTTTCCGGATGGGACCGAGAGGGGAGGCCAGCCCTTAGAGCGCGCGATATAAATTTGATCCCATGCTACGCGAGGTTGTAGCCTCCCCACTTAGAGTTTTGCTTAACAAGTGTCGTGGGTGATTCCAGACACCGATGAGTTAAGCTGGTGTGTGCAAGGTTAGGCGTGTTTTCAACTAAAAGGCCATAGACGGAATTAGTCCTAATGGACTAAAGGAATCCGTTACTCGTGGGTAAAGAGTACACCCTCTGCAGAGATTAAAACCTATTCGAATAGCCGTGTCCATGGTTAAGGATTACAGTCTGGGATGGGTCAAGTGTTGGTCTTAGCGTCGGTCTTCGGAGGTGAAATTGTTAAACCAAACTTGGATACCGACTGGTGACTTGTGAGGACCATGATTATTATTTTGTGATGGACTAACCTGTTGCATTATTGTATTATCGAGTATCCCTGGGATGGTTCTACCTCCTGGATATTCATTGTGATTATTTATTCTCAAGCCTTTTATGTGGTGTCGCTCAGACGCCCGACTGTGGCATTTATTTTTAAGCCCTTTCTGTGGTGTCGCTTAGACGCCCGGCTGTGGCATTTCTTTTTAAGCCCTTTATGTGGTGTCGCTTAGACGCCCGACTGTGGCATTTATTTTTAAGCCCTTTTTGTGGTGTCGCTTAGACGCCCAACTGTGGCATTTCTTTTAAGCCCTTTTTGTGGTGTCGCTTAGACGCCCGACTGTGGCATTTCTTTTTAAGCCCTTTTTGTGGTGTCGCTTAGACGCCCGACTGTGGCATTTCTTTTTTAAGCCCTTTATGTGGTGTCGCTTAGACGCCTGACTGTGGCATTTCTTTTTAAGCCCTTTATGTGGTGTCGCTTAGACGCCCGACTATGGCATTTCTTTTTAAGCCCTTTATGTGGTGTCGCTTAGACGCCCGACTGTGGCATTTCTTTTTAAGCCCTTTATGTGGTGTCGCTCAGACGCCCGACTGTGGCATTGCTTGTTATTTATTTACCTTATAAGCCCTTTATGTGGTGTCGCCCAGACGCCCGACTGCGGCATTTTATTTCCACTCCATTATTGCTTGTTCATGCTGCATATAAATAACATGCTTGCAGGCATAGTAGATGTTTTATTTATGACTGACGATGTGATCCTAGAATATTTCAGTACATAATTATCAATTATATTATTCCAGTGTTCTTAATGTTTGCGAGTACATTCAAAGTACTCACTGGCTTGTCCCTGGCTATTGTCTTGGCCAGATATTTGCATGGAAAGGAACGTTGCGGAGACAGCCCCGGAAACTAAGCAACGGTGATAGCAGCCTCGCGAAGATAGGAGTTAACCTGTTCAGCTGTTCCCGTGGGAAATGGAGTCCCATACACTGATGATTCACAAACCGCTTCCGCCATCGACCACTAGAAAACCATTTGATGTACTCATAGGCCACAATGGTCTTGTACTACACATTTTGTACTTTTTCTTGGAATTTCTGTAACAAGTTGGTGCCTCATCAGCTAACAGTAATCCTGGGGCTGGTGAGCACAACGGCCATTTTCTGGAAATTTATGTCCGGAAAACCCGGTCGCGACAGACTTGGTATCAGAGCCAGGCTGACCATTGGCTAATCCTATCTTAGCCAGGTCAATAAACCTAAGTAAACCAACCCACCAGACCTTAACCAAACCCCACTCAAGCTTCCCTTGCAAGATAGCCACACCGTGACCCGACACCTTTTTGGCAGTCGGTGCCCAACCTATCCATCTAACCTGTCAATCATGCACCAGTGACCAAGTCCTAAATAGTCCTTTTTCGCAAGCGTGCGAAGGAAGACTCCGTCCCCTTTTTCCTATAAAAAGGGCACGCTAGCCTCAACTCAGCACAGCACAGCCTCTACCCCAAACCAAGCCACAATGCCCGGCCCTGTCGTGCACAATGAGACCACATCAACCAACCTTGGAGGCTTTGTGACCATACTCGCAAACCTCACCCGTCGTGCCTATGCGTTAGAAGAGCCCCCAGAATATGTTGTGTACCAAGGACCCATGAGCGGTGAGAGCCGTCAATTCTGGGCCACTGTGCACATTTATGGTAGGGGTCTAGAGCCCGAACGCCCCTACAGGTTCACCGGAAGAACAACTTCCTTTGAGCCACAAGCCATACAACTAGCTGCTCGAGGAGCTAACAGTAATCCTGGGGCTGGTGAGCACAACGGCCATTTTCTGGAAATTTATGTCCGGAAAACCCGGTCGCGACATTTCCTGGATATCGTCATAATTATTTGAAGTTCTATCAATTGTGCAATTGTAATTTGTTTACCCACCATTTGCTATCTTTCTCGAGAGAAGCCACTAGTGAAACCTACGGCCCCCGGGTCTTCTTTCTCATATATTTGGCTTTGCGATATACTTTTCTCTTGCATTTATTTCCAGATGTATTAAACCAAAAATACAAAAATACCTTGCTGCATTTTTTCTTTATTTATTTTATTTAGTGTTCGATCTATCAATTTACTACAAATTTATCTCATGTCTGTTTGCCACTTGATGCGTCGTACCCCGAAAGGGATTGACAACCCCTTTAACATGTCAGGTTGCGAGGATTTGTTATCTATGTGCAGGGGCTGTTTACGTTGTGTTGCTTGGTTCTCCTACTGGTTCGATAACCTTGGTTTCATATCTGAGGGAAATACCTACCGCCACTGGGCTGCATCACCCCTTCCTCTTTGGGGAAATACCGACGTAGCTTCAAGTGACATCAGCCCCCCACATAGATATATAGGTGGGGGAGAGGGGAGAAGCCATAGGAGGCGCCCAAGTAGGAGGAATCCTACTTGGAGTCCCTACCAAGCCCCGCGTGCCCCCCCACCATATATAATCGAGGGGGAGGGAAAGTGGGGGAGAGGGAAGGAAGTAGGAATCCTAATCCATACTTTCCTTGCCCTCCCCTATTTCCTTCTCCTCCTCATAGGGCTGGCCTATGTAGGGGCGCACCAGGGCTGGTGTGTTCCTTCACATGGCCCATAAGGCCTATATCTTTCCTGGGGGTGCCCGAAACTCCTTTTCGGTGACCCGATAAGTACCCGGTACCCTCTGGTACACTTCCGGTGTTCGAATACCATCGTCCTATATATCAATCTTTACCTCTCGACCATTTCGAGACTCCTCGTCATGTCTGTGATCCAACCGGGACTCCGAACAACATTCGGCCACCAAATCACATAACTCATATAATACTATATCGTCAACGAACGTTAAGCGTGCGGACCCTACGGGTTCGAGAATTATGTAGACATGACCAAGACACCTCTCCGGTCAATAAACAATAGCGGAACCTGGATGCTCATATTGGCTCCTACATATTCTACAAAGATCTTTATCGGTCGAATCATTATGACAACATATGTTATTCCCTTTGTCCGTTGGTATGTTACTTGCCCGAGATTCGATCGTCGGTATCTCTATACCTAGTTCAATCTTGTTACCGTCAAGTCTCTTTACTTGTTCCGTAATACATCATCCCGTGACTAACTCATTAGTCATCTGCTTGCAAGGCTTATTATGATGTGCATTACCGAGAGGGCCCAGAGATACCTCTCTAATATTCAAACTGATAAATCCTAATCTTGATTCACGCCAACCCAACAAAACACCTTCGGAGATACCTATAGAGCATCTTTATAATCACCCAATTGCGTTGTGACATTTGATAGCACACAAGGTATTCCTCCGGTATTCGGGAGTTGCATGATCTCATAGTCAAAGGAATATGTATTTGACATACATGAAAGCAACAACAATAAACTATACGATCAAATGCTAAGCTAACGGATGGGTCTTATCCATCACATCATTCTCCTAATGATGTGATCCCATTATCAAATGACAACTCATGTCCATTGATAGGAAACCTTAACCATCTTTGATCGACGAGCTAGTCTAGTAGAGGCTCACTAGGGAGACGGTGTTTGTTTATGTATTCACGCATGTATCAAGGTTTCCGATCAATACAATTCTATTATGAATAATAAACCTTTATCATGAATAAGGAAATATAAAATAACAACTTTATTATTGCCTTTAGGGCATATTTCCTTCAGTCTCCCACTTGCCCTAGAGTCAATAATCTAGTTCACATCGTCATGTGATTAACACCCATAGTTCACATCACCATGTGACCAATACTGTTGGGGATATGATTATTGGGCATGACCCGCCCAGAAGGGGCCGGGTTATCCCAATGGCGGTTCATCAAACTGAAGCCCATGAAGATGTTAACTATGGCGGTTCATGAAGCAGATTCACTAAAGGGCCCAAGGACCAAGGGCAGCTTAAGACCCATAGGGATAAAACCGCCATATATGTATGACTTGTATTATAAGGAAAGTGTAGTTACTCACCAGACCGAACATGTTTATGAGCCGGCCGGGACTCTGTAAACCATCGGGCGTCAACCTGTGTATATAAAGGGATGATCCGGAGGTGGCTGAGGGCAAGAAACAATAGATCAAAAGCTAGGTCAAGTGTATTCGCTCCCTGGTAATCGAGACATAAGCAATACCACCTCAAACTGGATTAGGCCTTTACCTTCACCGCAAGGAGCCGGACCAGTATAAACTCCTTATGTCCTTTGTCCCGTTTAAGCCCTTTAAGCTAACCCTATTGTGATGGCTCCATGACTAAGTCCTTTTGCTAGGACATCTGCTCTGACAATTCCATGACAGTTGGCACCCACCGTGGGGCCAGCGCACGGTGGTTCTGTGTTCTTGAAAGGCAACTTCGAAGGGATCAAGGGATACGCTATGGGCCCGATGTCCAAGAGTCACCGCGGCAAGCTCTACAATGACGATGCAGGCTGGGGCCCCGAGGCCGGCTCAATTGAGTACGGGTACCGGGTCCCCTTCGGCCGGATTCACGTCTTCATCGGCAGGATCGGCGAACTGGGCCCTAAGCCGGACATCTGCATCGACATCGTCGAGACGGCTCAGCGTGCACGACCCGCCCGAGTTCAACCCGCCGTGAAGCGCGCCTTTGTTGGATTCATCCATGGAGCGAAATTTGAGGAAGGATCCGTGTCTGGCGGTGAGACGGCCATCTACTCGGATGGTGAATCGTCCATAGGTGAGACTAATTCAATGTATCAGCTGCAAGACGGCCAGCTTGGGGGCTGTTCTGATGGCGACAACATTCCGGACCCCTATGAGCCGCCGAATAGGGTCGCGATTTTCATGGCCAGAACACAGCCAACACAAAATTCTATGACTGCAGCGGCAATGGTTTCCAGGTCAGCAGCGGCTGCGGCGGCCGGGGCAGGAGGCCCTGTGCGCCCGCTGGCTTAGGTCTTGTCTGACTTATTAGACACTCTGACAACATTGTTGACAACAGAGGTTAGTCCGGCAAATCAAGCTCAGCATAACGCAGAAGTTGCAAAACTGCGAGATGAAATAGCTCAGGCCAAGGGAGATCTGGCAGCTGAGGATGCGAGCATGGCTGCAGAGCGAGCTGCACTGGATGATCATGCACAACGGATCCAGGATGATTCCTTCCGGCTCTTGTTGGATCAGAATGCTTCAAACGAAGTCACCAGGAGAAGGCACTGGAGTCGTCTGCCTCTGGTTTACGAGGCGAGGAACCTCTTAAACCCACCTGGTGCAGGGACCAGTGACCTGCCTGAGGTAAACCGGGTGGTAGCCATGCCTAGGACTAGAGCACCGGCTCAGTCACGCACAACAAATCCGCCTTGTCTAAATAATACCCCGCCATAGTACGTACCGACGCCACCGGGTTATTATTCTAACCCGTTGGATAATATGATTGCTGAGGCGACACGATTGGCGGCTCTCCCAGTTGAAGGCGGGTCTCCAGCTATGGTTGAAAGAAGGACGGCTAGAGAGCTTCTTCAGACATCATTGGTGCAACAGGAGGCTTATTGTTACAGTCATGAAAGGATTCACTCAACCCCTCGCCCAAGCCGGAGTTATAGCAGGCACATGGACTCCCCGACCGTATCAACCAGTGAGAAGTGTCGTAACCCGCCCCGTGGGCATGACCCGGTGGTGTTAATACTCAGGCCCTGATGGATCAGGATAGAACACGTCGGGAGGCTGAGCTGGCGGCTCAGCATGCGGCCCGTCAACCATCTCCGGTTTATCCAACGACTTTGGTGGAGGCAGGCGTGACCTCTAGAACCACAAGCGTACCATGTTTAGTACCGGCTCTGCGGAATGAACGTTTGCCCAAGGATTTCAAGGGACCTCGTAAGGTCCCCTGAGGCGTGGATTCAGAGTTACGAGATGGCCATGGAGCTGTTGGAGGTCAGCGATGCTGTGTGTGCCAAGTACTTCACCATGATGCTGGATGGGACGGCCCGTACTTGGCTAAAGGGGCTGCCTGCCAATTCCATTGGGTCGTGGGCTGAGTTAAAGGCCCGGTTCATCCAGAATTTTAAAGATATGTGCAAGCAGCCTATGTCGATTGTGGATTTGGATGCCTGTGCCCAAGAGGAGGCAGAGTCAATGACCCATTAGGTGCGCCGGGTCAAAGCCATCCTGCACTCATCGGATAACATTAATGCCGGCTCATCGGTCCTAATTATAACACCCGGATAATTAAGTGACAGTAAAACTCTGCTAATGATGCCACATCACCTTGGTTACTGTTGCTAATCTCTCGTTAGTTCAAAACCTGTTCAAAATTCATATTAAAAAATATGGCAAACGATAAAATTTTACAAATGTTGAAATAAAAATGTTCGGAGTGTGCAGTTAAATGCCTAGGTGATAATAGTGCAGAATATACATTTTTAGAAAATGCCTAAATAATTTAAATTGGAATAAAACAGAAAAGAAAATAACAAAAGGAAAAACAAAAACTAAAATAAAATAAAAGAGAAAGCAACCCCCCGCTGGGCTCCGGCCCAATAGGCCACCGGCCCAACTGGGCCACGACTCACCAGGCTGGCCCAACCGGCCAGTCACCCACTCCCCCATTCCCCATAACCCCCACTTCCCTCGAAACCCTAGGCCAACAGCAACCACTCCCCCCCACTCACGCACCCACTCTCCCCCTCCCCCGATCCAGATCGGATCGGGGCATGACGCCGCCGTGAGCCGCCGCCTCGCCCTCATCCGTCGCCGTCCGGAGCCCGCCTCGACTAGCGCCCGCAAAGCTCCTATGGGCCAACGACAGCCAGGGCCCAGCCCCAAGAACGTTTAATAAATAAATAAATAAATAGATGATAATTAAATTAATTAATTAAAGAATAAATTAACTTAATTATTCCTTATTAGATTAACTAATTATTTAATTAACCTGACTAATCTGCTCATTAAACTAATTAATTTAGTTAATTAGTTAACAATCAATGACGAATGGGACCCACACATCAGTTGACCAGTCAACACCCCTATTGACTACTGACGTCAGCATGCACTGTTCTGGATAATGTTGAATTAAAATAATTAAACAAATGCTAAAAATAATTTAAATCTTTTTAAATCAATATAAAAAACCGTAGCTCGGATGGAAAAATTTGTACATGAAATTTGTTCAGAACGACGAGACGAATCCGACTTCGTAGCCCGTTCGTCCGCCACATATCCCTAGCATAGTGAACACACAACTTTCCCCATCCGATTCATCTGTCCGAAAACGCGAAACACCGAGGATATTTTCCCGGATGTTTCCCCCCTTCACCGGTATCACCTCATACCGCGTTAGGGAACACCTAGCACCGCTACTTGTCATGTCATGCATCATTATGCATCTGTTTGCATTGTATTCATTGTTTCTTCCCCCTCTTCTCTTCGGTAGACTACGAGACTAACGCCACTGCTGGTGACCCGGTCGACTACGTTGTTGACGGCCCCTACTTACCAGAGCAACCAGGCAAGGCCCCCCTTGATCACCAGATATCGCCTATTCTTACCTCTACTGATTGCATTAGAGTAGTGTAGCATGTTACTACTTTCCGTTAATCCTACCCTGATGCATAGCCTGTCATTGTTGCTACCGTTATTGTTACCTTTACCTGCAATCCTAAATGCTTAGTATAGGATGCGAGTATTCCATCAGTGGCCCTACATTCTTGTCCATCTGCCATGCTATACTATCGGGTCGTAATCACCTGGGAGGTGATCACGGGTATATACTTATATACATATTATATGATACTTGTGGGGACTAAAGCCGGGTCGGCTCGTAGAGTACCCGTGAGTGATTCACGGATTAGGTCCGAAAGGACGTTTGTCCGGACGACCATCTGACTGGATCTTTGTGGCGGAGTGACAGGGCAGGTTGAGACCACCTAGGAGAGAGGTGGGCCTGGTCCTGGTCGGCGATCGCGGTTATTTCAAAATAACACGCTTAACGAGATCTGGGTATTTGATCTGAGTCTGGCCACTAGCCTATACGCACTAACCAACTACACGACAACAGTTATGGGCACTCGATGTCGTGGTATCAGCTGAAGCCTTATTGACGCCAGCAACTGAGCGACGCGTGCCGGGTTGGACTGGAACGCCTGCTCTTGTATAAGGGAGGCTAGGTCTGCTCGCCGGCCGTGTACGCAACGTGCTGGTGTGCAATGGGCGATGGGCTCAGACCCCTGCACCATAAGATTTAGACCGACGTGCTGACCTCTCTATTGTGCCTAGGTAGGGCTGCGACGTGTTGATCTTCCGAGGCCAGGCATGACCCAGGAAAGTGTGTCTGGCCAAAGGGGATCGAGCGTGTTGGGAAATGTGGTGCACCCCTGCAGGGAAGTTTATCTATTCGAATAGCCGTGTCCCACGGTAAAAGGATGACGCAGAGTTGTACCTTGACCTTATGACAACTAGAACTAGATACTTAATAAAACACACCCTTCCAAGTGCCAGATACAACCGGTGATCGCTCTCTCACAGGGCGACGAGGGGAGGATCACCGGGTAGGATTATGCTATGCGATGATACTTGGTGAACTTACCATCTACTCTCTTCTACATGCTGCAAAATGGATGCGGCCAGAAGTGTAGTCTTCGATAGGACTAGCTATCCCCCTCTTATTCCGACATTTTGTAGTTCAGTCCACATATGCTACCCCTTTTCCATTTGATACCAATGCATGCATATGTAGTGTAGCTCCTTGCTTGCGAGTATTTTGTATGAGTACTCACGGTTGCTTTGCTCCCCCTTCCCCCCTTTCTATACCCGCTTGTTGCGACCAGATGTTGGAGTCCAGGAGCAAGACGCCACCGTTGACGTTGACTCCTACTACACTTGAGGTTCCTACTACTACGTGCAGGCCACTGACGACGACCAGGAGTAGTTTAGGAGGATCGCAGGTAGGAGGCCTGCGCCTCTTTCGACTTGTATCCCAGTTTGTGCTAGCCTTCTTAAGGCAAACTTGTTTAACTTATGTCTGTACTCAGATATTGTTGCTTCCGCTGACTCGTCTATAATCGAGCTCTTGTATTCGAGCCCTCGAGGCCCCTGGCTTGTAATATGATGCTTGTATGACTTATTTTATTTGTAGAGTTGTGTTGTGATATCTTCCCGTGAGTCCCTGATCTTGATCGTACACATTTGCGTGTATGATTAGTGTACGATTGAGTCGGTGGCGTCACACTAATGTTGGAGAAAAATTGCCGCTTTTTGCCTCTTAAACAGAAGCTAGGGTGACTCAAGCGCCACTGGAATGACATGGGGGAGCTGATGGCAGCTCTGATTAAATATGCCAACTCTGATAGTACCAAGGACCCCGAGTCTCATGATGAAAAGACTGGAAAGGGAAAGAAGAGTGGCAACACCAAGGGCCACCATCATAACCCGGCAAATCAGGGGGCAAGGGTAAGCGCAAGGCCGATGGTAATTTAGATTTTGTGGCCAATACCAACACGCAGAATAACGGTCGGTGTCGTAAGGGAAGGCCACCTCCTCGGCAGGAGGGACGACTACCAATCTTGAACAGATGATGAATGAGCCATGCCCAAAGCATGGTACGCGGGAACCTTTGGAAAGGCTGCCAGATTATGAAGGAGTTCAAAAATTCCAATTTTTTCCAAAAGAATCATGGGCCAGGCGGCGGCTCAGGTTCCGGCTCTCATGGTCCGGGTTACGGTAGTGGCGGTTCTAATTCTGGTCTCCAGGGTCACCCAAGCAATCAAGGCAATCAGGGTGGTTATCATCAACAATCTGGTCAGGGGAACCAGCAGCAGCAATCTGCTTATCAGAGTAACCCGAAGCAGTTGAATAGTGGGCCGTACCACGTCTTCACCATAAGTCTATGCAAGCGGGATCAGAAACTCCATAAAAGAGCTGTGAACGCCGTTGATTCGATAGGTCCCGGTTACTTGCGATGGTCTGAGCAGCCCATTGTGTGGAGTCGTGAGGATCACCCACCCCGGGTTGATAACCCGGGTCACTTGGCTTTGGTGGTGGTGCCTCAGGTTGGAGGATATAAATTTACTAAGGTACTCATGGATGGAGGTAGCAGTATCAATATCCTTTATTATGAAACTTTTCGTCTCATGGGACTGACTGATAAAAATCTTAAGCCGTCGAACACCGTTTTCTACGGTGTGGTGCCTGGTAAGTCAGCATACCCAGTCGGTAAAATAGCTCTGGAGGTTGCTTTTGGAGATGAGTATGATTCCAGATCTGAGACATTGACCTTTAAAGTGGTTAAGATCAAGAGCCCTTATCATGCTCTGTTTGGGTGGCCGGCCTATGCCAAGTTCATGGCACAACCTTGTTATATTTATCTATAGCTCAAGATGATGGGTTACAAGGGGACCATTGCGGGGCATGGAAGACGAAAGATAGCCTTGCAGTGTGAAGAAGGTGACGCTGCTTATGCTGAGTTTGTCTGTGCGACAGAGGAGTTGAAGTTTTATAAAGACAATGTTGACCCCGCAGATATGACGTCTTTGAAAAAGCCAACTATAGAGCATGATCCAGTCTTGAAGTTAAGTCGGAAAATGATACTAAGCTAGTTGATTTCATTCCTGGCGATTCATCCAAGCAGTTTAGCACTAGTGCTAATATGTATCCGAAATAGGAAGGCGCGCTCATCGAGTTCATCTGTGAGAACCGGGACATCTTTGCATGGAAAACTTATAACATGCCAGGTGTACCGAGGGAGCTCGCTGAGCACACTCTTAATATTGATCCGAAGTTTAAGCTGGTCAAGCAATTCCTTCGTCGTTTCAATGAAGAGAGGCGTAAGGCCATTGGTGAAGAAGTGACCCGGCTCCTGGCGGCTGGGTTTATTGTTGAAGTTTTTCATCCTAAGTGGTTAGCTAACCCGTTGTTGGTGCTTAAAAAGAACGGTACTTAGCGTATCTGTGTGGACTACACGGACTTAAACGAAGCTTGTCTGGCTGTTCCCTTTGCTCTCCCTCGTATTGATCAAATTATTGATGCTACGGCGGGTTGTGAGCGTCTGAGCTTTTTAGATGCTTATTCTGGTTATCATCAGATCAAGATGGAAATTAAGGACCAGGAGAAGACAACCTTCATCACTCCGTTTGGAGACTTCTGCTATGTGTTTATGCCTTTTGGGCTCTAGAGTGCCCAGGCGACTTACCAGCGATGTGTGTAGAATTGTCTTCTTAATAAGATTGGGCGCAATGTTCATGCCTATGTGGATGATATTGTGGTGAAGTTAAGGAATAAGGAGACCCTGATTGATGATTTGAAGGAACACTTTGACAATCTCCGGGTTTATAAGATGATGCTTAACCCGGCCAAGTGTGTTTTTGGTGTGCCAGCTGGTAAGCTTTTGGGTTTTCTGGTTTCAGAACAGGGTATTGAGGCTAACCCGAAGAAGATAAAGGCTATCACCTCTCTAGCTAAGCCGGGGTGTATCAATGATGTTCAGCGTTTGGCGGGTCATATTGCGGCCTTAAGACGCTTCGTAAGCCGGTTGGGTGAGAAGGCTATCCCTCTGTACCAGATGATGAAGAAGACAGATCACTTTGTCTGGAGTGATGCTGCTAATCAGGCATTTGAGGCCTTGAAGAAACAATTGGCTGAACTGCCGGTTCTTTCTGCTCCTATTGATAAAGAGCCTTTATTGTTATATGTGGCAGCCTATAGCCAAGCTATCACTATAGCCGTTGTGGTGGAAAGGAAGGAGTCAGTGAAAGAGCATCCGGTTCAACGACCGGTTTACTACATCAGTGAGGTACTTATTGAGTCCAAACAGAGGTATCCACATTGGCAGAAGCCGGTATATGGGGTTTTTATGGCTAGCCGGAAGCTCAAGCAATATTTTTTGGGTCATCCTATCACTGTGGTTAGTTCTACTCCTTTAGGGGATATCATTCAAAACAGAGAAGCCATAGGTCGGGTAGCCAAATGGGCCATTGAGCTTGGATCTCATGGCTTAAAGTATGTGCCTCATACAACCATCAAGTCTCAGGCACTTGTGGATTTTATCAATGATTGGACAAAGTTGCAGATGCCCGAGGAGAAGCCAGATAGCACGTATTCGACTATCCACTTTGATGGGTCCAGGCAATTGGAGGGCTCGGGGGCTGGAGTTGTCTTGACTTCCCCACGAGGTGATAAATTTTCTTATGTTCTCCGGTTGATGTTACCTTGTACTAATAATGTAGCTGAGTATGATGCCTTGCTCCATGGTCTTCGGATGGCTAAGGAGATGAACTTAAGCTGGGTGAGGTGCTTCGGCGACTCAGATATGGTAGCTCAGCAAGTTTCTGGCACTTGGGATTCCAAGGATCCACTCATGGCGGCTTATCGTCGAGAGGTTGATGCTATTGCGGGTCACTTCAAGGGTTATCAAGTTGAACATGTTGACCGCAGGAAAATGAGGCGGCTGATGCTTTAAGCGAGTTAGGGTCTCGGCGTAAGCCGGTGCCACCTGACATTTTCCTGGATATTTTGCATAACCCTTCGGTCAAATTTCCCATAGAGGAGGATCTTGCTATTCCTGATCCGGAGGCACAACTGGTGGCGACTCTTCATGCTATTACTGATAGGATAGTTCCCTATTTGGCTTATATGACCCGGGGCGAATTTCCTGTGGATGAAACTCTGGCTAGGCAGATAATCCGGCGGTCTAAGTCAATGACTATTGTCAATGGAGAATTGCATCATCGCAGTGTCACAGGGGCGTTTCAACGTTGTGTTTCACCTGAAGAAGGCTGTGAGATTCTACGAGAGATTCATGAAGGAGATTGTGGTCATCATGTTAGGTCTAAGTCTCTCGTAGCCAAGGCTTTTCGTCATGGGTTCTATTGGCTGACGGCTCACGCTGATGCGGAGGATTTAGTTAGTAGATGTGATGGTTGTCAGAAGTTCTCACGATGTGTCCATGCGCCGGCTCAAGAATTGAGGATGATTCCAATTACTTGGCCATTTGTAGTATGGGGGCTTGATATGGTTGGGCCTTTCAAAAGGTCCAAGGACAAAAAGACGCACCTCCTGGTGGTGGTTGACAAGTTTACCAAGTGGGTTGAGGCAGAGTCGGTCAGTAAATATGACGCAACAACGGCGGTTCAATTCATGAAAAAAGTGATTTTTCGTTTTGGTTTTCCCCATAGTATTATAACTGATAATGGCATTAATCTATCCAAGGGTGCCATGGAAGAATTTTGCCAACGTGAGCATATCCGGCTTCATGTATCATCAGTAGCTCACCCCCAGTCCAATGGTCAAGCTGAGAGAGCCAATCAAGAGATCCTAAGAGGCATCAAGCCCCGGCTTATGGTTCCTTTGCAGAGGACGCCGGGTTGTTGGGTGGAGGAGTTACCCTCAGTATTATGGAGTATTAATACTACCCCAACAGATCTACGGGTTACACGCCTTTCTTCATGGTTTACGGAGCAGAGGCGGTTCTCCCTAGTGACATCCATCATGACTCACCCCGTGTGGCGGCTTATGTTGAAGCTAACAATGAAAAAGCATGTCAAGATGCACTTGACCTGTTAGATGAGGAGCGTGACCTCGCGACGCCTCAATCAGCAATTTATCAGCAAGGTCTGCGTCGTTACCACAGTCGCCGGGTTAAGACCGGAACCTTTCAAGAAGGTGACTTGGTGCTCTGGCTTATTCAGGATCAGACTCATATGCATGAATTATCCTCACCTTGGGAAGGGCCTTTTGTGGTCAGCAAGAATCTGAACAACGGATCATACTACCCTGTCGATGTTCGAGACCACAAGGACTCACGCACGTCAGAGGAGGAGACCCGTCGGCCGTGGAATATAGTTCATCTTTGGCCTTACTACACTTGAGCTACCGGCTCTTATAATGTACATATCTTGACAATGTATATATTATGATGATTATAATATAGATGGCACCCCTACTAACACATGGCCTCTATTCATTTCATCTCAAAGAATACTGAGTCTTTTTCACTACAAATGGACACTTGGGGGCTTCCTGCTCATTGAGCATAGCTGTGAATATCCCTCTTGATCCGGCTCATAGCCACAGTTACAGGACATTTGGGGGCTTCCTGCTCATTGATCATAGCTATGAATATCCATCTTGATCCGGTGCAACGCCACATCTTCATATGGTCACTTGGGGGCTTCCTGCTCATTGAGCATAGCTGTGAATATCCCTCTTGATCTAGCACAACACCACTCTTACAAATCACTTGGGGGCTTCCTGGTCATAAAGCACTTGGGGGCTTCCTGTTCAAACATAGGTGTATTCACCAAAGAGAACATAGCGTTACTACCCTCGTGAGCTAGCTTGGAACGCCAGGTGTATTCACCAAAATTTTCTATGTTCTCCTGCTTTGTAGAAACTGCCACTCCGCCCGGGTAATCCTGGAATGACAAGCCGAACTCTTGACAGTCAATCTTACATGGACCCTGAACTGGCAAAGGTTAAAATGGCGGTCATGTGAGGCCGGATTCACAAAGTGTAAAAGGTTAACTCAGTGGCTTGGCGGCCCATGAAAGCCTTGGAGCTTTAGGCTTGGCGGCCTATGAAAGACTCGTTTTCTCGATTTTGATTCATTGTCTTTTTCTGAGCATTTTGTGGAGTCATGTATTTATTCCATATTAACATATGGCTTGAGACAATTCAGGCAATGAAGCCTTCATCCTTATGGATCATACTTAAGCATATCTGGAGTTTGATAACCTAGACTGGCTTCGGACTATAAGTCGCCAGTATATAATAATAGCCTATGTGCTTGGAGTTCTGGCTTTATACTTTGGGATGATACCCCTTACTACCCAAGGTGTTCACATTTCGGGTTAATCTCCTTACTGCTTTGGCTTGCTAAGCCGGTTTTTATATGACAAGTATGATATTTTTTCATATAAGGTCATGATTAAACCAACCCTGGTTATGGATTGTTTTTAGTCACCAGTGGTTTCTATAGGATATTGTGACCCGTCCTGCGGTAAACTATCAGGTTCCTTGTCATATGTTTTATGTGTAGGATATTGACAAAACTGATCTACATAAATCGATGCTATCATAAGCATAAAGTGGTAGTTTTTCAACTGGTGGATCAGCAGTTTGCGCAAAACAAAACGTGCATGATGGCACGACAGATCAAAGTTTCACTAGCCTATTACATGACTCAACGAGCCAAAAAGATCAAGTGTTTTTTGGAAGATCAAATATTTGAACCGCCCAGCGGATCAATCTTCTTGGCCTTGTCGACTTGAAGCTTCCGGTTCATCCTTCTTCGGTTCTTCATCCTCCGCCATCTGGAAGTTTGGTGATGACCAGTCAATGCCACGCAAGGCTTGGAATTCAGCTTCATCATCTATAAGGTTGGACGGATCAACTTCAGGGGCCAAGTTATGCTTACGGATTGGAGGAATCAGATCCATCACTTTATAAGCCGGCGTGGGCATCTTCTGATATTCTGTATCATAAGCCGGCTAATATTTTAAGAGATTTGTTTCATTAGTAATCAGAGTTGCCAGAGGACGTATTTCTTTAACACATGCAGCAAAGTCTTTCTGGTCAAAAGAAGTGGCATCTTCTTTCAAGCTTGGGTACCCAGTAGCTACCTCGGCCAGGTCTAGCTCTGGTAACCATGCCTTAGCACGGCTCAAAGCCGTCACGGCGCTGGCTCTTGCGCATGACCGTTTTATCTCTTGAATCCTCGCAGGCAGAATTAATAATTTTTTCAGGACGTCACTCAGCATATTGGGTCTTTGATTTGTTGGAGAAATCGTGGCTAGCATGCGCTGAGTTATGGTATATAGCTGTTCAACAAGCGTATATACGGCTTTAAGCTTCACCAGCGTATCTTGACTAAGGTTGCTGCTCCACGGACCTGTGTAACAATTGTGGAGTGATCATCGGCAGTTTATGATATAAAAAGAAGATATTCAATTTTGATGCTGGCGAGGCGGCTCACCAAAGATAGCAGAAACCATCTAGGATACACGGTGTTTTAAACCGGTAAGCTCAGTGGTCACCTTTTGAAGATCAGCTTCCGCTTTTTCATCCCGCTGCGTTAGAGCAGTTTTCTCTTCATCCCAGGCTGTTCTTTCAACATCAAAGCTGGTCTTCAGTTTTTCTACTTCAGCCAAACTAAATTCAAATTTTGAGTCGGCCTTCCGGGTTTGAGATTCTTGATGTGCCAGCCGGGTTTTCATATCAGTCAATTGCGATTGAAGTGAGCAGTGGTGTCCTGTATAGGCATAGATTTGAAACCATATTCATAAGTCAGCATATATGAATGAAGTCCCAAGCATTTTGCAAGCAACAACACTTGGCACTTGGGGGCTAATGCTTGCCAAAAAAAATTCTTCATACAAACGGCTTGTATAGATAAGTCCCAAGCACTTTGCAAGCAAGAGTACTTGGCACTTGGAGGCTAATGCACGTTTCACGTCTTGTTCCTACTTTATGATGACCCGGTTGTGCTGCAAATTACCACAGCCGGCTCATGGGGGCTACACAAGTAAGTTCTAATTTATAACAATGATGCACAATTACCGGTTCATTCATGCTAATCAAACCATCCCTTGGGGGCTATGGATGCAATGTTAATCATTAAAGATCCAGTTTAACTCTAATGGTGAAAGCCAGCCTTTGAAGGATTCTGCCGAAGATGCTTTTTATACTCATGGCTACTCTAAGTCTACAACATATTCAATCTTATCATACACATTAGACTTGGGGGCTGACAAGATATGTATAATGTATTAAGCCAGAATTCATACCTCATACTTCTGGGGCATCTGTTTCACCATGTCAATCTCAAAATCGCGGCTGGTATGAACTTGGTTGAGATAGCTAGAGAGTACTTCACTGACGCTTAGTTGAGAGTAATTGGCAATATGAAATCTCACTTTCCGCCTTTCGATGAACTCCTCCTTGGCAGAGTGCTTGGCCAAGACAGTGGGTTGTCCCGGTTCTTTGAAGCTGGTGCTAGTAATCATAACCTCGTTAGCATGTGTTCCCGACGGTTTAATTTGGCTTGATGGTTCAGTGTTAAAAGGGTTAAGGTTTGTCTGGTCACTGGATAGGTCAGGGATTTCTGGTGGATCATCATGGACAGGCTCTTGGGGTTGCGGCACGGAGGTGTCAGGTGCTGAAGTTTGTTGTTCCGGTTTATTGACCTTGGGGTCTTCAGCCGGTTTGGTCACCCTTGCTTTCTTGCTAGGCTTTGCTTGTCCACTGCAGAAGTTATGAGAGGTATGTACAAGTATAAAGCATAAGGAGGTAGAGAATAAAAGTGATTGTTATTACCCAGGGGCGGTTTTGAAAGCCGGCAACTGGGTCTGTGATGAGTCGCCGGAGGAAGAGCGATAAGCCTCATGATAGTTTGAATCGGAAGAATTAAGTGGCTGGCGAATGAGACCCGCCAGTGGATAAAAAGAGTTTAAATTTGGAAAGACCTCGTTTTGACGTTTCCATGGAGCGGGAGTATTCGGTAATCCGGACGATAACTCTTCACCTCCGCTGGTCCGAGTTTGTCGCCGGTTCTCGTGCTGCTCTTGCTTCAAAAGAAAGTGAGGATCCAAATGAGCTAAGGGGTGTGAAAAGCTTACTTTCCGGGTTACCCGTCGAATTTTCTGTCTTGGCAAAGGCTCTGAGTCGGAGGAAATAATAGTTACCTCTTCTTTGACTGCTTGACTGGTCTCCATGTCATCCTGATGATAATCAGTGTCAATAAGATGGTTGAAAAAGGAGCCAAGGGAATCAAGGTCTACCTCCGACTCAGAACCGTCGTCCAGACCAGGCATCTCAGAAGCAGTTAATTTCTTCTTATTCTTCTTGGAGGCTTTCTTGACGGCTTTCACTTTGGCCCTCGCCTTTTTGGTAGCTTCATGGTCATATTCCTTATTCAAAAAATAGGATTTATCCTGTGAAAATCATCAAAGTTGAGTGAATAGAACATTTGAGTAATAAGGTGAATTAAGTTATTTAGAGACTAAGTGCAAATTAAGCCGGATCGGTGGCTCAAGGGTATGATTCACCAAGAAACCCAACACCGAACCGAATCAATACCGGTTAAACCATTTCCTAGCAGGGCCTTGACCTATGCAATAGTGGGCGCAAGCTTTGCACGTTCAGCAGTGGTGAGCTTTTCGGGAAGATGATGCTTTGGGTCGAGTCGTTGGACACGATAACCCAACAATGGATTTTCATTGGCCGGAGAAGTATCTTTGCAATAGAACCATGTTTGGTTCCAATCTTTGGGGTGACTCAGCAGGCGAGCATAGGGGAAGACAACATCTCTTCTTCGTTGAATTGAGACCTCGCCAAGTTCTAAGCTGGGTCCGTTAGTACACTCGTTCTGCCAGTTCAGATAAAAACATTCCCTAAAGAGTTCAACACTGGGCTCTTCTTGAAGGTACACTTCACAAAAAACATGAAAATTGCAGATGGTTGACACGGAATTGGGTCCGATGTCTTGAGGATGGAGTTGAACGAAGTGCAGAACATCTCGAAAAAATTTAGAACCGGGCGGTGAGAAGCCCCGATTAATGTGATCGGTAAAAACAATGACCACGCCATCCTTTGGCTGAGGTCTTTCTTCGCTTGGTTTGGGGGCGTGCCAATGCATGACATTTTTCGCTGGTAAATAGACGATTTTGACAAAATCTTTGAGCATGTCTTCAGTGACAATGGAGGGAACCCAATTACATGAAGTGAGTGTCTTCGACATTGCGAAGGGCGAAGCCTAAAAGAAAGAAAATTGGTTGGTTTACATTAATTTGTTAAGCCAGAGGTAAACACTGTAGTATATATTCAAGTTGGCGGCTTAAAGGGGCCTAATGACATATGACTAGGTATAACTAGTGAATGTAAACCGCCATGATCATAACTGGTGAATGTAAGCCGCCATGATCACAATAGTATTCAAGATCTATCAAGGGTAAAATCTGCTAAGTATTGGATAAACAGGTTTCACACACTACAGCAGCTATTTTGATCTAAAGCTATGTGGAAAAAAGAAAATAAATCAAGGTATAAATATCACAGCAGTAGAGGAACTAGCATATGGACAAGGTTTCTACATCTAGGATATTCGGTGATGAAGAGGAGGAACAGAAACAGTTTCTTCATATTTCCAGGGTTATTTTTGGATTGAATAAGGGATTAAACCGAGGTATGAAGAAAAACGGCGACGAACTTCGAAGATCTTCAGAAAACCCTAATGGAGATCTATAGCGGTGAGAGGAGAAGTACTTACTAGATCCACTGAACAATGGAGAGGTGCCGCAGTTGCCCTGGTCTCGTTCAAGTCGATGCAGCGGCCGGCGTCGAGGAAGCTGAGGAGCTCGGCGGTGGTGGTGCTCAGGCGTGCAGGTGTGTCGCGAAGGGAGAGGTTGAAGACGAGAACAAGAAGGGGTAAATGGAAAGGTTGTCGGATCCTATTTATAAGGAAAGGGTTAATAGGCGGGCGCGAAAAACGAGGAGGCCAAAGTGTGATTATCCAGCCGCTCGGACGCCTCGATTTTCGAGATGGTTAATTAAAGATAAGGATCCATTAAGATATGCTGGGTATTCTGCAAAATTAATGACAGATGACGTCATGACGGGTCTACGAAATTCTAGGAGATGATGTCATGACGTGTTACAATATCTTACATGAGCAGGTGAAGAAGGATTTGTTCTAAGTGTTGAAGATTGACAATATTTGTCAATATTTTCAATATTTTTTATTGACAAATACTTTTGTCAATATTTTTTATTATTGCAATTTATTCTCTGCCGAGATATATGGACAGTAGCCCTCAAGGTGTGTATCGGTCTAAAACCCGAGATGCACCTGAAGGATGATGTAAGACTGCTGATCCCAGTAGTCGGTGAGACTCAGGTTGATTTTGCAAAATCGGCCTGAGGATCAAGTCCTAGCTTGACAGAATACTTCAGGACACAAAAAGCGGCATGCTTAGTCCTCGAGACTCAGGTTGGGTGCGGCCGACCAACCTGAGGATTAAAATCTCCTCGGCAACTATATTGCACTTAAAATTTTCTGCATTGAACAGGTAATGCAGTAGCCCTCGAGACACTGGTCGGGTGGCAACACCGGATCAGGGGATCGATGTGCCCCTTTAATATTTGTAAATAATAAGCCCGAAGCCCAGTAGCCCCCGGCCTTAATGCGGGCACGGGTGGCCGAATTAAGGATCAATATCCATAGGAAAATCACAAATTATGTGTAATGACTCTATGTATCCAAGTACTTTACGTCATTAATGCTCAGATCCGCATTGTACAAAACTTTGTTGACCGACCATCGGCTTCCACCTCCTCGGCCAGTAGCCGAGGAGTGTTTGTCCTACTTTATAAAGCCTTTATGAGGGCAAAGATTTACAACAAACAAGGCAATCTGGCCATATGGTTTTATAAACAAAGGTACGCAGAGAGTTATATTACTGTTTAACAGAAGAAATGTCTTCCAAAGAAAATAGTCCCGCTATCGATTCCTTTCTTTGGGTTGTCATGCTAAGCATGATCATTAAACCTCAGCTCTAATGTAAGAGCAAAATATTGAGGATTTAGTTTGGGAGGCCAGTTAATAGCCCCCGGTAGTGTTCGGCGACAGTCGGGGTCAAGCCGTAAACACTTCGCCCAATGTTATGAATGGCCCATCATTTAACATAGTCATCGGATCGCTGACCAGTTTACGCTTATTGTGAAAGTCAGTTTTCGGTTTTCTCCACTGAGGTGCTTAACCATGTGAGCTGGAAGCACAATCGCAGTGGTTCTCCCTTTGCATGCCTAGCCGAACAAAACGGAACGTAGTAAGCAACTGCAGGAGCCGGGCAACCCAACTATTGACCGAAGACACAATTCGAAACCGATGCATATATAGCAATATCTGAGAATGTTTTTGCCGAATCCCTAAAGGTGTCCGGCGTTGCACTACGAGACTAATGCTGGAAAAGCACAAATAGTTTAAAAGTGCCAAAAAGCTTGGAAAGCCAAGAAACGTCAGTAAAAACATGACGTCCGAACAATATCAAGTGTTCGGTGCCAATCCGAAAGTTGGTCTTAGAAAAAAGAAGTGCTTCTGTCGTGCTTTAACATGATACATCCTATCTCAAGACTTAGAGCGGGTCAGCCTATGGCTTCAACCTCCTATCCCGAGGGCGGAGTACTTCTCATCAGGCCAGTTTAGCAAACTAAACTCTAGCGTCTTTGAGAGAGAAATTTGGCTCCCCGGCTAGTGACCGCACACTCGTGTCGAAAAAAGGAGTGATAAATAATAATAATAGAACTTTGCAACGACTAAGAAGAAGAACACTTATTATAAAACGGCTCAAATAAACTTAAGAGCCCCCAAGTGACTTGGGTAGAAGAATGATTGCATGTACCGAAGTACTTATATCATATCTATGTTCAACTGAACTTTAAACGCGTCTTAACCGACTGTCAGCTTCTCCCTCTTCGGTCAAGGACCGAAAAGTGTTATGTACTCCATCAGTCGAGAATATCGACGGTGTTTCCAATAACCAGGCAATCAGGCCATAAGGCTGTAACAGACAAAGCGCGCTCAGGGAACTTATGCTATATTACCGTGAAGTGTAAGAAGCATCTTCGAAGAAAATAGTACCCCCACCGATACCTTTCTTCGGTGCTCATTGTTATTATGAGACTTGTGCAATAGATTTTTTGTACTCATGAGTTCCGTTGTGTGCAGACCATCATTAAAAACTATAAGAGCGCTAGCTTTCGGCTTCACCCAGTCTGAGGTCCGGCTCGGGCGACCCGATCGTGACAATCGTAGAGGTGCTCCCTTTACTCCCTAGCCGAACAATCGGGAACGTAGGGGTAAACACAGGAGCGAGGCAACCCAGCTTGCAAATCGCTTAAGTCAATATGGTGCATATTGTGGTGTAATACACGAACAAGGAACGAAGCCGTACAAGTATAATCATATGCTAGAGGAAAAGCTTCATAAAGGAAGCCCCAAATAAACAGGGTATTTGAATATGTGTGTCACAAACAAAGTTTGGACAAGGAAATTTTTTACAAGCAACTTTTTACCAAAAAGTATAATGCTTGGTCGAACCGAACACAAGTTAAAAATTAAAACTTTGAGCATGAAAGCGACTTAGCTGGTTAATGTGTTCGGCATTGATGACGCGGTCTGAGCTTGATGCGGGACAAGGTTCCATCCCCCAAGCCGGTCCCGAGGTGGCGGAGCGGAGAGCTCGACCCGCCGAAGTGGTGACATAGCACGGTCAATGCAGACCGGCAGAGTGATGCCGAAGTCCCCGGATCATTTTCCTGTGCAGAAAAAGTAGTACAAACCAGAGATAATAGTAATAATAATAATAAAAAAAATCGTTGCATAATAAATAATTTATGCAAAGTGAGTAATAAAAGAAATATGGCCTGGCACCGAAGTCAATGTTAATGCAGGGCATCGGCGTGATGGAGTAAAGGCGTGGCAAAGCCTGAATTCACAGGTCGGTCCGAGTTCCGGATGCGGTGTTCGCCAGACTATGTACGGAAATTGAACGAACCACCACGCGACCGTCGTTAATGCGGCCATAATTTGATAGACCTGTGTATAGATGATGGACAAACCAGAGTAATAATTCACTGGGAAAAATAAACCCAAACAAGCAAAAAACACTAGGATTAATAGCTCCTTGTTTATTTGTTGTAGCAATCCGAAGAAAGATGATTCCCAAAATTGGGGCTCGGTCCGCACACCCATTGCCTGAATGGCGATAAAGCGACGGTATGGCGATGCTGGCAAAGGTTGGCTCGCCGAGGCAAAGCCCTCGGCCCAGCTAACGTGACGGAGCTGGTCGGCTAGTGACGCCGAAGCGTCTGGAGTAGGTTGATGAAGAGATGGCGAAGCCCCCGGTCTAGCCGAGATGTCGAAGTAGGTCGGCGTGATGGACACCAGCTTGAAGAAGCAATAGTGCGGCCCTGTCGATGCAGGTAGTGACGTGGTCGATGCCGGCTTGATGAAGCGACCGTGCGGCGATGCCGGTATGCCCGCTCCGTGTAATCCGTGGGGCGGCGATGTTGATGATGATTTATACTTCGTGATGCCGGACTCTTGTTCGGCTTGCCGAGATGATGATCCGAAGAAGTTGAGCTCGGCTAAAGTGATGACATGTCTAGCGCAGGTCGGCAGCCATGGAGTAATATTGCCGGACTGGTTTGACACCAGCATGATGTTGAAGATCATGTTCAAAAGATCTTAAAGTTAGTGGGGTGTGTTCGGGAACAAAACACAATACCCCATACAAAACTTCCTTCAAAAGGGATGTCCGAAATCCCGTTCATAAAAAAGATGAACTCGGGTCGGATTTGTTTTCGCGCAGAAAATAGATCCGAAAAGTGATGCACTAATCGGAAGGTTCCCGGAGTTTGGACGGTCGGAGCGAGCTGAAATTTTGAGAGGTGGTAGATATAGGAATTCCGCAGCCGATCAACGGTTGGATCTTCCAAAGGACATCCGAGCTAGAAGCTGGACACCACGCCCTAAACTCATCCAAATTCCCATCCAGATTTGATAGGGCTCCGGTATATTGTGGATTGCCAGAGATTCCTCCATCGGAACTCGACGAAATTTTCCAGGGTTGTTATAGACCCAATTCCGCACAATTCCACCAAAGCGATCGTCAAAGAGATACTCGAGGAGGTGGTGGCGGTAGATACGAGTTCGCTGTCCAAAACAACAGCACGGTCGCTTGAGGGCAATGTTGACGTTGAGCCCCCGAACTCCATAGATAATTCCTCCATGATCTTGATAGAGATCGGAGTTGATGTTTGATGAAGGCCCTCGTCCGAACATGGTGATCCGAACACGGGGCGCAATTCTTGGTCGAACCAAGGTGACCAGTCGAACTGGTGACGAAGACGCCGAAGTCGCAGTTGATCTACAGGCGAGCCATCGATCCTTTTGTCGATCACACAGCGGAACTCTCAATGAAAGCACCAATGTCGGTGTCAAAACCGGCGGATCTCGGGTAGGGGGTCCCGAACTGTGCGTCTAGGATCGATGATAACAGGAGGCAAGGGACACGAAGTTTTACCCAGGTTCGGGCCCTCTTGATGGAGGTAAAACCCTACGTCCTGCTTGATTAATATTGATGATATGGGTAGTACAAGAGTTGATCTACCACGAGATCGGAGAGGCTAAACCCTAGAAGCTAGCCTATGGTATGATTGTTGTATATCTCTATCGACTAGCCTGGCCTCGGTTTATATAATGCACCAGAGGCCTAGGATAACAAGAGTCCTAGCCAAATACGCCGGTGGGGTGGAGTCCTTGTCTTGATCGCCAAGTCTTTGTGGAATCTTCCTTGTATGCGGCAGCTGTCCGAACTGGCCCATGAGTATGCGGCCATGGGGGTCCTCGGTCCAATCCAACTGATCGGGAGACGATGTGATGAGTACCCCCTAGTCCAGGACACCGTCAGTTTCCCTGCAAAACATTTGCGTTAGTGCGACTAAGGTGAGTCCTCTGTCTGTATGAAGCCTTTGGACCATATGAAGCTTGTGGTCTGGGGTTTGTCTTCTTCAACTATGGTGTCATGATGACATTCACAGGAAGATTTTCCAAACACTTTTTCGGCACCCAGATCTTCTTCATAGGCGGCCCATTCCTGCAGTTAGTACCAATATACCTAGCAAACACCTCACCATTCTGATTCTTAAACAGTTTATAGTTTGCATCAAAGGATTCATCAATGACAATGGGGTTAGCACAAGTGAAGCCAGATAGATTGGATGGATCTGCTGAAGGTTCCTTTGCAGCAACCCATGTGGTTTTGGGGTACCGCTCAGGTTTCCAGTAAGAGCCATCAGCATTCATTTTCCTTACGAACCCAACACCCTCTTTCCTCGGGTTTCGGTTCAGAATCTGCCTTTTGAGAACATCACATAGTGTCTGATGCCCTTTAAGACTTTTGTACATCCCTGTTTCAAGCAATGTCTTCAACCTAGTATTCTCATCAGCAATAGCAGTGGTATCCTCAGCAGAGGGGTTAGTTACCACATCAACAGTTGAAGATATTGCAATAGTAGCAGCAGTAGAACATTCAGCAACAGAAGTAGCATTATCACGCTCAATGCATTTAAGACATGGTGGTTCAAATCCTTCCTGAGCGGAACTGATATGTTCGGTGCGAAGTGACTCGTTTTCCTTTTGAAGATCTTCATGAGCCGCTCTCAATTTCTCAAGATCTTGCTTCCTTTGAAGATAATCAGAGGAAAGCTTTTCATGAGTTGTTGAGAGCGTTTCATGACGACTTTCAAGTTCCTCATACTTAACGTGAAGATTTTTTATGTTTTCAATTAAGGACTTAGATCGAGTCATTTCAGCGCCCAACAGATCATCGCTTTTGTCTAACAGTTTTTGAATATGTTCCATGGCTTTCTGTTGTTCAGTTGCAATTTTAGCAAGTGTTTTGTAGCTGGGTCTTGAACCACAATCAGAGTCATCATCACTAGATGTTTGATAGTGAGTAGTGCGTGTGTTTACCTTGGCACCGCGTGCCATGAAGCAGTAGGTAGGAGCAGAGTAGTCCTTGTCATTTGCATTGATGTCGGTGGTGAAGTCATTGTCTTCAGTGTTGAAGATGGACTTGGCAACTTATGTTGTAGCCAGACTTGCAATGCCAGAATCGGACTCCTCCTCAAACTCCACCTCCGCCTCCTCAGAAGCGGACTCCTCCTCTGAATCCATTTCCTTGCCAACAAACGCACGTGCCTTGCCAGATGAGCTCTTCTTGTGTGATGAAGACTTTGAGGAAGACTTGGAAGAAGACTTTGAGTATTTCTTCTTCTTCTTGTCGTCAGAGTCATATTCCTTGCTCTTCTTCTTCTTTCTGTTCTCATTGTCCTACTATGGACACTCAGAGATGAAGTGGCCACTTTTCTTGCACTTGTGGCATGTTTTCTTCTTGTAGTCATGAGTAGAAGCTTCATCATTCCTTGAGCTTGATCATGAAGACTTTCTGAAGCCTTTCTTCTTGGTGAATTTTTGGAACTTCTTCACAAGCATAGCAAGTTCCTTTCCAATGTCTTCAGGATCATCAGAACTGCTGTCAGATTCTTCTTCAGATGAGGAGACAGCTTTTGCCTTCAAGGCACGAGTTCACCCATAGTTTGGACCGTAGATATCTCTTTTCTCAGAAAGCTGAAACTCATGTGTGTTGAGCCTCTCAAGTATGTCGGACGGATCGAGTGTCTTGAAATCAGGTCATTCTTGAATCATCAGGGCTAGGGTGTCAAACGAACTGTCAAGTGATCTCAGTAGTGTCTTGACGACTTCATGCTTGGTGATCTCAGTAGCGCCGAGGGCTTGAAGCTCATTTGTGATGTCAGTGAGTCGATCAAACGTGAGCTGGACATTCTCATTGTCATTTCGCTTGAAGCGGTTGAAGAGGTTGCGAAGGACACTGATTCTCTGATCTCTCTGGGTTGAGACGCCTTCGTTGACCTTGGAGAGCCAGTCCCAGACCAGCTTAGATGTTTCCAAAGCACTCACACGGCCATACTGTCCTTTGGTCAGATGACCACAGATGATATTCTTGGCAGTAGAGTCCAGTTGAACGAACTTCTTGACATCAGCAGTGACACCTTCTCCAGCCTTGGGAACGCCGTTCTTGATGACATACCATAGGTCGACGTCAATGGCTTCAAGATGCATGCACATCTTATTCTTCTAGTAGGGATATTCAGTTCCATCGAAGACGGGGCATGCAGCGGAGACTTTAATTATCCCTGCAGTCGACATAGCTAAAACTTCAGGTGGTTAAACCGAATCACACAGAACAAGGGAGCACCTTGCTCTGATACCAATTGAAAGTGCGTTATATCGACTAGAGGGGGGGTGAATAGGCGATTTTTATGAAAGTCTTCAAAACATGGAAGTTTCGAAGACAAACGCTAGAAATAAACCTATTACCATGCAGCAGAAGGTAGACTACACTAGGCAAACCATAGTCAAGTATTCAATGAAGCGAGAGCACAATGACTAACAGCAGCAATGTAGTAAGGATCAGGTAGGAAGATATTATGAAGCCAAACAGAACACGCAGTCACTCAGTGAAGACAAAAGATAGTGCAAACATACAATGACTTCACAAGGAGTAACAGTAAGTAAAGGGAAGGGAAGGATGAAACCAGTGACTCGTTGAAGACAATGATTTGTTGGACCAGTTCCAGTTGTTGTGACAACTGTACATCTGGTTAGGGCGGCTAGGTATTTAAACCTGAGGACACACAGTCCCGGACACCCACTCCTGAACACGCAGCTCAGGACACCCAGTCCTCACCATATTTCCCTTGAGCTAAGGTCATACAGACCTCGCCCAATCACTCTAGTAAGTCTTCAAGGTAGACTCCCAAACCTTCACAGACTTCGTTCACCGGCAATCCACAATGTCTCTTGGATGCTCAGAACGCGACGCCTAACCGGCTAGAGGATTCACAGTCCTCAAGTGTAATAAGTCTTTAGATCACACAGACAAGAAGACTTAAATGATGCCTAATTCTCTTTGGCTCTGGGTGGTTAGGGATTTATCCTCGCAAGGAATTCTCTGTCAAAGGCTTCGAGGTGGGTTGCTCTCAAACGACAAAAGCCGTACTCTGAATCTGAGCAGCCAACTGTTTATGGTTGTAGGGGGTGGGCTATTTATAGCCACTAGGCAACCCGACCTGATTTGTCCGAAATGACCCTGGGTCACTAAGGAACTGACACGTGTTCCAATGGTCAGATTTCAAACTCACACGACAACTTTACTTGGGCTACAAGCAAAGCTTACTTGTCTGACTCTGGACAAGATTCGCTCTCATAGTCTTTACTCAAAGACATAGGTTTTGTTTAAGCATCACTTCAGTCATTCTAACTGGTTCTCTTGGACCCCACTTAACAGTACGGTGGTTCCTATGACTCAACACAGAAGAAAAAGAACTACGAAAGATCTAAGTCTTCGAGCTCCATAGGCTTCATGCGATGTCTTCTCTTGTCATAGTCTTCAATGTGAATATCTTCATATACCACCTTTGACATCAATGTCTTCATACATTTTGAGGGGTCATCTCTGGTAGGAAAACCGAATCAATGAGGGACTTCTACCTATGTTATCCTGCAATTCTCACAAACACATTAGTCCCTCAACTAGGTTTGTCGTCAATACTCCAAAACCAACTAGGGGTGGCACTAGATGCACTTACAAGCTCCCCCCTTTTGGTGATTGATGACAAACTAGTTGAAGTTTTCAACGGGGAATATAATATGTGAAATTGTAAAGGATAAGGAATTGTCTTCATAAGTTGCAAGGGCTCCCCCTGAAGATGTGCATATAAGTAATTTGCTTTTGGAATGCAAATGCACATGGCAGGTTGTGCCGGTGGAGATCCTCTTCAACTTATGATGACAATCCACTATGCATGTGAAGGTATGTGAAGATAATGACATGCATAATGGAAAATGGACGTCTGCAAAATGATCTAAGTGTGGAATTTATCGTCACACATGCGGAATTTATCATCGCATCACAAGGTGGCAAGTAAGCAGCAGACGACCATCGAGTTTAAGTGTTACAACTCAAAGAACCAAATGTATCAAAACGAGAGTTATAAACACGAAGCAAAATATAAAGCACCCACCCATATGGACCCGCTTGAAGACTATCAAACTCGTATGCTTCTCCCCCTTTTGTTAGTAAGGACCAAAAAGGTTCGAAGACATAGAGCATCTACTCGTTCCCATGAAGAGTAGGTGAAGCAGCAGGGTCGTCGGTGGTGTTCGGCGGTGCAGAAGAACTCGGAGCAGTGTCGAAGCGTGCTGAAGGAGGTGGCGGTGAAGTAGCATTCACAGTTTCAGCAGAGGAAGAGAACTCAGAGTCTTCAAGAGATGGAGTTCGTCGTAGCACTGCCCTTCGAGGAGGTGTGGAGTCAAACTTGAAGCGCTCAGAGAAGCCATCCTCTTGAAGATCATCTTCAGAACACATCAGCGTCAGCCCTTTCCATGTGCGTCGAGAGGTTTCATGAGCAACAAAGGCATTCTTGGTGGCAAGATTGCGAATGCGATTAACATCCACCAAGAGGCTTTGCATTTGACACTTCAGCCAGTCATGACGCGATTGATGTAGTCGTACGTCTTCACGGCCCGACCGATCAAGCACCGAAACTACGACACCTCTGAGTTCTAGCACACGTTCAGCTCGATGACGATCCCCGGACTCCGATCCAGCAGAATGTCGGGGAAGAGTTCCATCAGCACGACAGCGTGGTAACGATCTTGATGTTCTACCATCGCAGGGCTTTGCCTAAGCACCGCTACAATATTATCGAGGATTATGGTGGAGGAGGGCACCACACACGGCTAATAGATCTCAAGGATCAATTGTTGTGTCTTTGGGGTGCCCCTGCCCCCGTATATAAAGGAGCAAGGGAGGAGTAGGCCGGCCCTAGGAGGGGGCGCGCCAAGTGTGGAGTCCTACTAGGACTCCCTAGTCCTAGTAGGATTCCACCTCCCATATGGAATAGGAAAAGAGGAAGGGAAAAGGAGAAGGAAGGAAGGGGGCGCCCCCTTCCCTAGTCCAATTCGGACCAGACCAAGGGGAGGGGTGCGGCCACCCTTGAGGCCCTTTTCCTTCTTTCCCGTATGGCCCAATAAGGCCCAATACGTATTCCCGTAACTCTCCGGTACTCCGAAAAATACCCGAATCACTCGGAACCTTTCCGATGTCCGAATATAGTCGTCCAATATATCGATCTTTATGTCTCGACCATTTCGAGACTCCTCGTCATGTCCCGATCTCATCCGGGACTCCGAACTCCTTCGGTACATCAACACTCATAAACTCATAATATAGCTGTCATCGAAACCTTAAGCGTGCGGACCCTACGGGTTCGAGAACAATGTAGACATGACCGAGACACGTCTCCGGTCAATAACCAATAGCGGAACCTGGATGCTCATATTGGCTCCCACATATTCTACGAAGATCTTTATCAGTCAGACCGCATAACAACATACGTTGTTCCCTTTGTCATCGGTATGTTACTTGCCCGAGATTCGATCGTCGGTATCTCAATACCTTGTTCAATCTCGTTACCGGAAAGTCTATTTACTCGTTCCGTAATACATCATCCTGCAACTAACTCATTTGTTGCAATGCTTGCAAGGCTTAAGTGATGTGCATTACCGAGAGGGCCCAGAGATACCTCTCCGACAATCGGAGTGACAAATCCTAATCTCGAAATATGCCAACCCAACAAGTACCTTCGGAGACACCTGTAGAGCACCTTTATAATCACCCAGTTACATTGTGACGTTTGGTGGCACACAAAGTATTCCTCCGGTAAACGGGAGTTGCATAATCTCATAGTCATAGGAACATGTATAAGTCATGAAGAAAGCAATAGCAACAAACTAAACGATCAAGTGCTATGCTAACGGAATGGGTCAAGTCAATCACATCATTCTCCTAATGATGTGATCCTGTTAATCAAATGACAACTCATGTCTATGGTTAGGAAACATAACCATCTTTGATCAATGAGCTAGTCAAGAAGAGGCATACTAGTGACACTCTGTTTGTCTATGTATTCACACATGTATTATGTTTCCGGTTAATACAATTCTAGCATGAATAATAAACATTTATCATGATATAAGGAAATAAATAATAGCTTTATTATTGCCTCTAGGGCATATTTCCTTCAGTTTCCCACTTGCACTAGAGTCAATAATCTAGTTCACATCGCCATGTGATTTAATACTAATAGTTCACATCACCATGTGATTAACACCCATAGTTCACATTGACATGTGACCAACACCCAAAGGGTTTACTAGAGTCAATAATCTAGTTCACATCGCTATGTGATTAACACCCAAAGAGTACTAAGGTGTGATCATGTTTTGCTTGTGAGAGAAGTTTAGTCAACGGGTCTGCCACATTCAGATCCGTACGTATTTTGCAAATTTCTATGTCAACAATGCTCTGCACGGAGCTACTCTAGCTAATTGCTCCCACTTCCAATATATATCCAGATTGAGACTTAGAGTCATCTGGATCAGTGTCAAAACTTGCATCGATGTAACCCTTTATGAAGAACCTTTTGTCACCTCCATAATCGAGAAACATATCCCTACTAAGGATAACTTTGACCAATGTCCAGTGATCAACTCCTACATCACTATTGTACTCCTTTGCCAAACTCGGGGCAGGGTATACAATAGGTCTGGTACACAGCATGGCATACTTTATAGAACCTATGGATGAGGCATAGGGAATGACTTTCATTCTCTCTCTATCTTCTGCGGTGGTCGGGTTTTGAGTCTTAACTTCACACCTTGTAACACAGGCAAGAACTTCTTCTTTGACTTTTCCATTTTGAACTTCTTCAAAATCTTGTCAAGGTATGTACTCATTGAAAAACTTATCAAGCATCTTGATCTATCTCTATAGATCTTGATGCTCAATATGTAAGCAGCTTCACCGAGGTCTTTCTTTGAAAAACTCTTTTCAAATATTCCTTTTATGCTTTGCAGAATAATTCTACATTATCTCTGATCAACAATATGTCTTTCACATATACTTATCAGAAATGTTGTAGTGCTCCCACTCACTTTCTTGTAAATACAGGCTTCACCACAAGTCTGTATAAAACTATATGCTTTGATCAAGTTATCAAAGCGTATATTCCAACTCTGAGATGCTTGCACCAGTCGGGATTGCTGGAGCTTGCATATTTTGTTAGTACCTTTAGGATTGACAAAACCTTCTGGTTGCATCATATATAACTCTTCTTTAATAAATCCATTAAAGAATGCAATTTTGTTTATCCATTTGCCAGATTTCATAAAATGCGGCAATTGCTAACATGATTTGGACAGACTTAAGCATAGATACGAGTGAGAAACTCTCATCGTAGTCAACACCTTGAACTTGTCGGAATTTTTTTGCGACAATTCTAGCTTTGTAGATAGTAACACTACTACCAGCGTCCGTCTTCCTCTTGAAGATCCATTTAATCTCAATGGCTCACCAATCATTGGGCAAGTCAATCAAAGTCCATACTTTGTTCTCATACATGGATCTCATCTCATATTTCATGGCCTCAAGCCATTTCGCGGAATTTGGGGTCATCATCACTTCCTCATAGTTCGTAGGCTCGTCATGGTCAAGTAACATGACCTCCAGAACAGGATTACCGTACCACTCTGGTGCGGATCTCACTCTGGTTTACCTACGAGGTTCGGTAGTAACTTGATCTAAAGTTACATGATCATCATCATTAGCTTCCTCAGTAATCGGTGTAGTAGTCACAAGAACAGATTTCTGTGATGAACTACTTTCCAATAAGGGAGCAGGTACAGTTACCTCATCAAGTTCTACTTTCCTCCCACTCACTTCTTTCGAGAGAAACTCCTTCTCTAGAAAGGATCCATTCTCAGCAATGAATAACTTGCCTTCAGATCTGTGATAGAAGGTGTACCCAACATTTTCTTTTGGGTATCCCATGAAGATTTACTTCTCCGATTTGGGTTCGAGCTTATCATGTTGAAACTTTTTCACATAAGCATTGCAGTCCCAAACTTTAAGAAACGATAGCTTAGGTTTCTCGCCAAACCACAGTTCATACGGTGTCATCTCAATGGATTTAGATGGTGCCCTTTTTAACATGAATGTAGCTGTCTCTAATGCATAACCCCAAAACGACAGTGGTAGATCGGTAAGAGACATCATAGATCACATTATATCTAATAAAGTACGGTTATGATGTTCGGTCACACCATTAAACTGTGGTGTTCCAGGTGGCGTGAGTAGTGAAACTATTTCACATTGTTTTAACTGAAGGCCAAACTCGTAACTCAAATATTTTACTTCTGCGATCATATCGTAGAAACTTTTATTTTTGTTATGATGATTCTCCACATCACTCTGGAATTCTTTGAACTTTTCAAATGTTTCAGACTTGTCTTTCATCAAGTAGATATACTCATATCTGCTCAAATCATCTGTGAAGATCAGAAAATAATGATACCTGCCACGAGCCTCAATATTCATCGGACCACATACATCAGTATGTATGATTTCCAACAAATCTGTTGCTCGCTCTATTGTTCCGGAGAACGGAGTCTTAGTCATCCTTCCCATGAGGCAGGGTTCGCAAGCATCAACTGATTCATAATCAAGTGATTCCAAAAACCCATCAGCATGGATTTTCTTCATGCACTTTACACCAATATGACGTAAATGGCAGTGCCACAAATAAGTTGCACTATCAGTATTAACTTTGCATCTTTTGGCTTCAATATTATGAATATGTGTATCACCACGATCGAGATCCAACAAACCATTTTCATTGGGTGCATGACCATAGAAGGTTTTATTCATGTAAACAGAACAACAATTATTCTCTAACTTACATGAATAACCTTATTGCAATAAACATGATCCAATCATATTTATGCTCAACGCAAACACCAAATAACACTTATTTAGGTTCAACACTAATCCTGAAAGTATAGGGAGTGTGCGATGATGATCATATCAATCTTGGAACCACTTCCAACACACATCGTCACTTCACCCTTAACTAGTCTCTGTTCATTCTGCAACTCCCGTTTCGAGTTACTACTCTTAGCAACTGAACTAGTATTAAATACTGAGGGGTTGCTATAAACACTAGTAAAGTACACATCAATAACATGTATATCAAATATACCTATGTTGATTTTGCCATCCTTCTTATCCGCCAATTACTTGGGGTAGTTCCGCTTCTAGTGACCAGTCCCTTTACAGTAGAAGCACTCAGTTTCAGGCTTAGGTCCAGACTTGGGTTTTTCACTTGAGCAGCAACTTGCTTGCCGCTCTTCTTGAAGTTCCCCTTTCTTCCCTTTGTCCCTTTACTTGAAACTAGTGGTTTTGTTTACCATCAACACTTGATGCTTTTCTTGATTTCTACCTTCGTTGATTTCAGCATCATGAAGAGCTTAGAATCGTTTCCATTATCCCTTGCATATTATAGTTCATCACGAAGTTCTACTAACTTGGTGATGGTGACTAGAGAATTCTGTCAATCACTATTTTATCTGGAAGATTAACTCCCACTTGATTCAAGCGATTGTAGTACCCAGACAATCTGAGCACATGCTCACTGCTTGAGCTATTCTCCTCCATCTTTTAGCTATAGAACTTGTTGGAGACTTCATATCTCTCAACTCGGGTATTTTCTTGAAATATTAACTTCAACTCTTGGAACATCTCATATGGTTCATGACGTTCAAAACGTCTTTGAAGTCCCGATTCTAAGCCGTTCAAACATGGTGCACTAAACTATCAAGTAGTCATCATATTGAGCTAGCCAAATGTTCATAACATCTGCATCTGCTCCTGCAATAGGTTTGTCACCTAGCGGTGCATCAAAGACATAATTCTTCTGTGCAGCAATGAGGATAAACCTCAGATCACGGATCCAATCCGCATCATTGCTACTAACATCTTTCAACTTAGTTTTCTCTAGGAACGTATCAAAAATTAAACAGGGGAGCTAAACGCGAGCTATTGATCTACAACATAGATATGCTAATACTACCAGGACTAAGTTCATGATAAATTAAAGTTCAATTAATCATATTACTTAAGAACTCCCACTTAGATAGACATCCCTCTAATCCTCTAAGTGATCAAGTGATCCAAATCAACTAAACCATGTCCGATCATCACGTGAGATGGAGTAGTTTCAATGGGGAACATCACTATGTTGATCATATCTACTATATGATTCACGCTCGACCTTTCGGTCTCAGTGTTCCGAGGCCATATCTGCATATGCTAGGCTCGTCAAGTTTAACCCAAGTATTCTGCGTGTGCAAAACTGGCTTGCACCCGTTGTAGATGGACGTAGAGCCTATCACACCCGATCATCACGTGGTGTCTCAGCACGAAGAACTTTCGCAATGGTGCATACTCAGGGAGAACACTTATACTTTGATAATTTAGTGAGGGATCATCTTATAATGCTACCGTCAATCAAAGCAAGATAAGACGCATAAACGATAAACATCAAATGCAATCAATATAAGTGATATGATATGGCCATCATCATCTTGTACTTGTGATCTCCATCTCCGAAGTACCATCATGATCACCATCGTCACCGGCGTGACACCTTGATCTCCACCATAGCATCATTGTCGTCTCGCCAATCTTATGCTTCCACGACTATCGCTACCTCTTAGTGATAAAGTAAAGCATTACAACGCGATTGCATTGCATACAATAAAGCGACAACCATATGGCTCCTGCCAGTTGCCGATAACTCGGTTACAAAACATGATCATCTCATACAATAAAATTTAGCATCATGTCTTGACCATATCACATCACAACATGCCCTGCAAAAACAAGTTAGACGTCCTCTACTTTTGTTGTTGCAAGTTTTACGTGGCTGCTATGGGCTTAGCAAGAACCGTTCTTACCTACGCATCAAAACCACAATGATAGTTTGTCAAGTTGGTGTTGTTTTCACCTTCGCAAGGACCGGGCGTAGCCACACTCGGTTCAACTAAAGTTGGAGAAACTGACATCCGCCAGCCACCTGTGTGCAAAGCACGTTGGTAGAACCAGTCTCGCGTAAGCGTACGCGTAATGTCAGTCCGGGCCGCTTCATCCAACAATACCGCTGAACCAAAGTATGACATGCTGGTAAGCAGTATGACTTATATCGCCCATAACTCACTTGTGTTCTACTCGTGCATAACATCAACGCATAAAACCTAGGCTTTGATGCCACTGTTGGGGAACGTAGTAATTTCAAAAATTTCCTACGCACACGCAAGATCATGGTGATGCATAGCAATGAGAGGGGAGAGTGTTGTCTACGTACCCTCGTAGACCGGAAGCGGAAGCGTTAGCACAACGCGGTTGATGTAGTCCTATGTCTTCACGGTCCGACTGATCAAGCATCGAAACTACGGCACCTCCGAGTTCTAGCACACGTTCAGCTCGATGACGATCCCCAGACTCCGATCCAGCAGAATGTCAGGGAAGAGTTCCGTCTGCACGACGGCGTGGTGACGATCTTGATGTTCTACCATCGCAGGGCTTTGCCTAAGCACCGCTACAATATTATCGAGGATTATGGTGGAGGAGGGCACCGCACACGGCTAATAGATCTCAAGGATCAATTGTTGTGTCTTTGGGGTGCCCCCTGCCCCTGTATATAAAGGAGCAAGGGAGGAGGAGGCCGACCCTAGGAGGGGGCGCGCCAAGTGTGGAGTCCTACTAGGATTCCACCTCCCATATGGAATAGGAAAAGAGGAAGGGAAAAGGAGAAGGAAGGAAGGGGCTCCCCCCTTCCATAGTCCAATTCGGACCAGACCAAGGGGAGGGGTGCGGCCACCCTTGAGGCCCTTTTCCTTCTTCCCCGTATGGCCCAATAAGGCCCAATACATATTCCCGTAACTCTCCGGTACTCCGAAAAATACCCGAATCACTTGGAACCTTTCCGATGTCCGAATATAGTCGTCCAATATATCGATCTTTACGTCTCGACCATTTCGAGGCTCCTCGTCATGTCCCGATCTCATCCGGGACTCCGAACTCCTTCAGTACATCAAAACTCATAAACTCATAATATAACTGTCATCGAAACCTTAAGCGTGCGGACCCTACGGGTTCAAGAACAATGTAGACATAACCGAGACACGTCTCCGGTCAATAACCAATAGCGGAACCTGGATGCTCATATTGGCTCCCACATATTCTACGAAGATCTTTATCGGTCAGACTGCATAACAACATACGTTGTTCCCTTTGTCATCAGTATGTTACTTGCCCGTGATTCGATCGTCGGTATCTCAATACCTAGTTCAATCTCATTACCGGCAAGTCTCTTTACTCGTTCCGTAATACATCATCCTGCAACTAACTCATTAGTTGCAATGCTTGCAAGGCTTAAGTGATGTGCATTACCGAGAGGGCCCAGAGATACCTCTCCGACAATCGGAGTGACAAATCCTAATCTCGAAATACGCCAACCCAACAAGTACCTTCGGAGACACCTGTAGAGCACCTTTATAATCACCCAGTTATGTTGTGACGTTTGGTGGCACACAAAGTATTCCTCCGGTAAACGGGAGTTGCATAATCTCATAGTCATAGGAACATGTATAAGTCATGAAGAAAGCAATAGCAACAAACTAAACGATCAAGTGCTATGCTAACGGAATGGGTCAAGTCAATCACATCATTCTCCTAATGATGTGATCCCGTTAATCAAATGACAACTCATGTCTATGGTTAGGAAACATAACCATCTTTGATCAACGAGCTAGTCAAGTAGAGGCATACTAGTGACACTCTGTTTGTCTATGTATTCACACATGTATTATGTTTCCGGTTAATACAACTCTAGCATGAATAATAAACATTTATCATGATATAAGGAAATAAATAATAGCTTTATTATTGCCTCTAGGGCATATTTCCTTCATGAAATACCTGAAAAGGATGAAGGATATGTTTCTCCTTTATGGAGGTGACAAAGAGCTCGTCGTAAATGTTTACGTCAATGCAAGCTTTGACACTCATCCGGACGATTCTAAATCGCAAACTGGATACGTGTTTTTATTAAATGATGGAGCTGTTAGTTGGTGCATTTCTAAACAAAGCATCATAGCGGGATCTGCATGTGAAGCGGAGTACATAGCTGCTTCAGAAGCAGCAAACGAAGGAGTTCATATCCGATCTAGGTGTCATACCTAGTGCATCGGGTCCAATGAAAATCTTCTGTGACAATACTGGTGCAATTGCTTTGGCAAAGGAATCCAGATTTCACAAGAGAACCAAACACATCAAGAGACGCTTCAACTCCATCCGGGATCAAGTGCAGGTGGGAGACATAGTGATTAACGAGATCACATCATTAGGAGAATGATGTGATTGACTTGAACCATTCCGTTAGCTTAGCACTTGATCGTTTAGTTTGTTGCTATTACTTTCTTCATGACTTATACATGTTCCTATGACTATGATATTATGCAACTCCCGTTTACCGGAGGAACACTTTGTGTGCTACCAAATGTCACAACGTAACTGGGTGATTATAAAGGTGATTATAAACGTCACTACAGGTGTCTCCGAAGGTACTTGTTGGGTTAGCGTATTTCGAGATTAGGATTTCTCACTCCGATTGTTGGAGAGGTATCTCTGGGCCCACTCGGTAATACACATCACTTAAGCCTTACAAGCATTGCAACTAATGATTTAGTTGCTGGATGATGTGTTACGGAATGAGTAAAGAGACTTGTCGGTAACGAGATTAAACTAGGTATTGAGATACCGACGATCGAATCTCGGGCAAGTAACATACCGATGACAAAAGGAACAACGTATGTTGTTATGCGGTTTGACCGATAAAGATCTTCGTAGAATATGTAGGAACCAATATGAGCATCCAGGTTCCGCTATTGGTTATTGACCGGAGACGTGTCTCGTTCATGTCTACATAGTTCTCGAACCCGTAGGGTCCGCACGCTTAAAGTTCGATGACAGTTATATTATGAGTTTATGGTTTTTTATGTACCGAAGGTAGTTCGGAGTCCCGGATGTGATCACGGACATAACAAGGAGTCTTGAAATGGTCGAGACGTAAAGATTGATATATTGGACGACTATGTTCGGACACCGGAATGGTTTCGAGGAGTTTCGGGCATATACCGGAGTACCGGGGGTTACCGGAACCCCCCGGGGAGACTAATGGGCCTATTGGGCCCTAATGGAGAAGAGGAGGGGTGGCCAAAGGGCAGCCGTGCCCCCCAGTCTGAATTGGACAAGGAGGGGGGGGGGCCTTTCCTTTCCCCTCTCTCTCCTTCCCTTCCCTCTCCTCTCCTACTCCCACATGGAAAAGGGGGAGTCCTACTCCCGGTGGGAGTAGGACTCCTCATGGGGCGCGCCTAGGGTGGCCGCCCCCCTCCTCCTCCTCCACTCCTTTATATACGGGGAGGGAGGCACCCCTTGGAGACACAACAATTGATCTCTTGGATCTCTTAGCCGTGTGCGGTGCCCCCTCCACCATAGTCCACCTCGATAATATCGTAGCGGTGCTTAGGCGAAGCCCTACGTCGGTAGAACATCATCATCGTCACCACGCCGTCATGATGACGCAACTCTCCCTCAAAGCTCGGCTGGATCGGAGTTCGAGGGACGTCATCGAGCTGAACGTGTGTTGAACTCGGAGGTGCCGTACGTTCGGCACTTGATCGGTCGGATCGTGAAGATGTATGACTACATCGTCCGTGTTGTGCTAATGCTTCCTCTTTCGGTCTACGAGGGTACCTGGACAACACTCTCACTTCTCGTTGCTATGCATCACCATGATCTTGCGTGTGCGTAGAATTTTTTTTTTTTTGAAATTACTACATTCCCCAACACGTCCATGGGGCAGTCCTCTTGCCAAGGTATGTCTTCCTAAACATTCTCTATCAGACTATTTTGAAGCGGGAGCTTGGAAGTTGGTCATGAGTAAAAAAGAAAGAAACGGATGGCGATGGCGGCGGTGCCGGCGTCGGCGACCGGTCGGCCGACTGAGATCTGTAGTAGGCGGATCCAGCGTTTGAACTCCTGGATTGGTGCTGGTGGGCCAGACGCGGCTGAGGCGAGTTGGGCTCAGTCTGCAGAGAGGTTTGAAGCCCAGTTGAGGCCGAATCAGAGTGGGCTGGTGATAAATGGGTATGAGGCCTAGTGTATCACGGAATCCACATCTTTTTCTTACCACAGCCCATGCATGATCCCGATCGTAAGTCGATCGAGGGACTGCTCTTCGCCGACTCCTAGGATTCGACGGCGCGTTGCGGTGCCTGGCTTCGCAGCATGCGGCGCTGGACGAGCGGCCCGTATCCCTCCATTACTGGCCATGGTGGGTCGAGGCAGAGCTGCTTTGAACGGGCAGAAGACTTTGGTGGGCGCCGGATTGCGTCGGCTGGGCGTGGTGGTGTTGCTCCACCGGTTCAAAAGCCCAAGGTGGGCACTGGGATGGCGCAGGCTGCGGGATCGGCGGGACATGGCGGTGCTTCCAGTCCTAGGCCGCCGGCGCAGGTTGCAGGCTCGGCGAGGCATGGCGGTGGTTCCGGTCCTAGACCACCGGCGCCCGGTCCGGTCACGTTGGCACCTGCTGGTGCGGGGGCGGGGCGAGGCAGCGGTCTTTGGCCTCCACAGCCCGGTGCGGTCGCTGCTGCTCCTCGCAAGCAGGCACCCGGGCCTGGGCAGCAGCCGCGGGAGGCACTTGGACAGCAGCCGAGAGCAGCACCGCCGCCTCACTACGTAGCTCGGCCGCCCCAGCATCGTGCTTTGCCGGTTCATACTCAAGCATCTCCTCAAGATGTGCATGTGGCTGATGGCAGTGTGGATGGTGCTCGTATACCGGTGAACCATGGTGGTTTTGGACAACCCCAGGGACAATGGGGTGACGATGGATATAATGCTTATGGGTATGGCCATCATCGGAGCTCGTCGCCGGCGGGCGGCGGGCGCGGATATGCATGGCAAAGTGATGGCTCAGCTGAAAGACCGTTTTATGGCCCTAGGGGGGGGGGGGGGGGGGGGTTGTTGAGGGGGCATCTGGCCCAGATTACCGGCAGCGAGGTGGCTATCGAGGACATCGTGGTGGCCGCGGTGGTAGGAACTGTTATCGCCAACCTCCTCCGCCTGTGGTCGCAGAACCGACGTCATCTTCTGAGGTGGTTGCTACCGGCCAGTTGCCGGATGTGTCTGGACAGGCTATGGAGGTGGTCACGGCACTGGCCTCTGCTGTGGTTCCTAAGACTGAGACCTTAGTGTCAGATGTTGTTGGTACTGCCGATAAGAGAGATGCAAATAGAGCCTCCAAGTATGCTCGTAAGAAGGGCAAGATGTTGTGCTATCGCTGTGGTGAGAGGGGCCACTTTATTATGGAATGTGTAACTGAACTTTGTGATACCTGCCTCAAGCCCGCGCATGACACGGGGGAGTGCCCTATTCTGTGGGATCAGATGCCGAGTATCACCATTTATGGCGTATATTGTGCTGAGCTGATGTTTTTTGAGTCTCCTAGTGCGAGGGAGATACCTGACGAACCTCAGAGCACAACTACAGGGATTGTCAAAGTTACTAAGAGTGATGTGTCTGAGGCGCAGATTATGCACAGGCTCACTGAGTTAGTTCCTGGTAACTTTGAGTGGGAGCTCACGCGTCTCGAGGCCAACTCTTATAAGGTTGACTTTCCTACTTCGGAGGACTTGGAGCGTATGTTGAGTTTTGGGTTATGCAGAGTACCTGATACAGAGTGCATCCTCGAGTTCCATGAATGGAAGCGAGTTGAGTCGCAGGGCAAGCCTCTTACCCAGGTCTGGTTGTGTTTCTCAAGGGCTCCTTACAAGCCGCTTCGGGATGCTCGGGTTGTTGCTAGCTTGGGGTTTCTAGTCGGAAAGACCGAGAAGGTAGATATGGCTTTTACCAGAGCTAATGGAGTGGCACGCTTGCTGGTGAGTGTCCTCGATATTGAGTTTGTGCCTGACGTGGTCAAGTGGACTTACAGGGGCATGGTTTTCGATCTTGATATTGAGTTTGAGGATACATATCTTTTTGCTGAGGCTATGGCTGGGACGGATGTGGATATGCATGATAACAATGATGGTTCGGGGAACACGGAGACGCGAGGGGATGATGTTTAGGCCTGAGTCGGCCAACGGGCTGAGCCCCACTGATATGTCTCCATCGTATCTACTTTTCCAAACACTTTTGCCCTTGTTTTGGACTCTAACTTGCATGATTTGAATGGAACTAACCCGGACTGGCACTGTTTTCAGCAGAATTGCCATGGTGTTATTTATGTGCAGAAACAAAAGTTCTCGGAATGACCTGAAACTTCACGGAGATTATTTTTGGAAATAATAAAAAATACTGGCAAAAGATCAAGACCAAGGGGCCCACACCCTAGCCACGAGGGTGGGGGGGGGGGGGCGCCCCCTACCTCGTGGACCCCCTGGAGCTCCTCCGACCTCAACTCCAACTCTATATATTCGTGTTCGGAGAGAAAAAAATCAAGGAGAAGGATTCATCCCGTTTTACGGTACGGAGCCGCCGCCAAGCCTTAAACTCTCTCGGGAGGGCTGATCTGGAGTCCGTTCGGGGCTCCGGAGAGGGGAATCCGTCGCCGTCGTCATCATCAAGCATCCTCCATCACCAATTTCATGATGCTCACCGCCGTGCGTGAGTAATTCCATCGTAGACTTGCTGGACGGTGATGGGTTGGATGAGATTTATCATGTAATCGAGTTAGTTTTGTTAGGGTTTGATCCCTAGTATCCACTATGTTCTGAGATTGATATTGCTATGACTTTGCTATGATTAATGCTTGTCACTAGGGCCCGAGTGCCATGATTTCAGATCTGAACCTATTATGTTTTCATGAATATATGTGAGTTCTTGATCCTATCTTGCAAGTCTATAGTCACCTACTATGTGTTATGATCCGGCAACCCCGAAGTGACAATAATCGGGACCACTTCCGGTGATGACCGTAGTTTGAGGAGTTCATGTATTCACTATGTGTTAATGCTTTGGTCTGGTTCTCTATTAAAAGGAGGCCTTAATATCCCTTAGTTTCCACTAGGACCCCGCTGCCGCGGGAGGGTAGGACAAAAGATGTCATGCAAGTTCTTTTCCATAAGCACGTATGACTATATTCGGATGCCTACATTACATTGATGAATTGGAGCTAGTTCTGTGTCACCCTAGGTTATGACTGTTACATGATGAACCACATCTGACATAATTCTCTATCAACGATCCATTGCCTACGAGCTTTCCATATATTGTTCTTCGCTTATTTACTTTTCCGTTGCTACTGTTACAATCACTACAAAATACAAAAAACATTACTTTTGCTATCGTTACCACTACTATCATATTACTTTGCTGCTAAATACTTTGCTGCAGATATTAAGTTTCCAGGTGTGGTTGAATTGACAACTCAACTGCTAATACTTGAGAATATTCTTTGGCTCCCGTTGTGTCGAATCAATAAATTTGGGTTGAATACTCTACCCTCGAAAACGGTTGCGATCCCCTATACTTGTGGGTTATCACCCACCTTGCAGGCGCCTAGGTCTGGGGCTGCTCCTTCTACTATGGTACCCATGAACACGCTGAGATTCGGTTCTTTTGAGCCTGCTTCTACTCCTCCTAGGCTTTGGAGTGATTAGGTGGAGTCTGATGACGTGCTGGAGGGCACGCTTCCCCCCTTAGACTTTGCTGTGGGTGAGGTCTCTACCGAGGGGGTGGAGGATCGTGGGCATGTGGCCCCTTCTTCCCCTTCTATTTCTGATGTTGAGCCACGGTTGAGGACCGCAGATGAGGTGCTTTCTTTGCCGCTCGGTGATGGGCCGAGGTTGAGAGGGAGACCGGGGCAGGAGGCCTCAGTTCCTTCTTCTCCTGCGGTGGCCAGGGCGAACACACCTGCGCTATCTGTTGGCTCCGTGGGCCTGCAGTCACCTGTTCTGCCGCATGAATTGCTCCTGCCGATGTCGGCTTCTATGGGTGCCTCTCCCGCCGGCGCGACAACTGTTCTTGGAGAGGAGCGGGGGCAGGCGACACCTGTTCTTATCTCCCATCGCCAGCATATGGGTGAGCCGACGACTGAGCTGTCCGCGACTGTTGGGGAGCGTGGGCAGGTGGCCCAACATTCCCCCCCCCCCCCTACGTTCGCCAGGGCTGGTGTCGGCGGCGGGTCCTGAGGACTCTCTACATCCACGCGGTGGGGGTGGGGCGGGAGGCCCTACCCCTATCGATACCACCAGGGAGGAGGTCATCGCCTTTGGAGGTATCCGGGATCCTGTGTCTGAGGGATGGCGGATGAGCTGTCATCTTCAGGACCAGCCGGGCGTTGATGACATGCAGCTGAGGTGCGCCAGGCGGGCGACCAAGCTTCATGATATTGAGGTCACTATTGGTATGTCGGTCAATACCTCCAATTCTATTTTGCACTTTTCTGATGTTGAGAGTATTCATAATGCAAACCAGTTAGGAGTTTCACTAGGTAGTAATGATAATGAGATCTCCCATTCGGTTAATGACATCTTGAATCTTGAAGCGGATCGGGCTTTGGACATGATTCACAATTTAACAGCCGTTAAACCTATGAACAATTTAGATATTGCTCAGTTGGGTGTCAGGGTGTTAGATACGCTTTGTGCAGATCTTGCCCCTTTCCATTCTGAGACTGAGAAGGAGGAAGGTTTTTTACCTCTTGGGAGAGTGAACCTATAGAGGATCCTTGCGGTAGACCCACCAAATCCGGTTGTGAGGACCGGGTGGAGGAAGTTTCTAAGCCTAAGCGCAAGTGGCAGCGCAAAATCTACCTAGTTTCGGCGGTGCGTAGAAGTGCTAGGAACCGGATGACCAAAAAATTTCATGACGAGTTATGAGAGGAATTTTTTGGAATAACAGAGGTCTGAGGGACTTGGCTAAAAGAAGATTTCTAACAGAGGCTTCTATCGAACATAGGTTGGACTTCATGCCCTTTCTGAAACAGGAAGAGGCAACTTTTCTCCTCAATTCCTAAACACGTTGTCGGGAGGTGTCGATTATGACTGGCACTATCTTCCCCCGAGAGGAAGATCAGGTGGGATCTTACTTGGGGTTAAATGCGAGACTTGGAAGTCCGAAGTGTGGTCATGGGAGAGTTTCCCGTCAAGTTTTGGGTTAGGTCAAAGGTCGATGGGTTTAATTGGGCCCTGGTGGCGGTATATGGGGCCGCACAACCTTAGTGGGGGGTGATTTCAATATCATTAGAAGGAGAGACGAAAAAAACAATGATAATTTTGATGGCAGATGGTCGTTCATGTTTAACACCATTATTAAAAGCTTGGATCTGAGAGAGATAGAGCTGTCGGGAAGAAAATTCACATGGGCTAATTCCCTGCCAACCCCCACTTTTGAGAAGCTAGACCGTGTCCTCGCGAGCGTTGACTGGAACAGAAGTTTCCCCTGGTTACTATCCAGGCATTATCGCGCGGAATCTCGAACCACAAGCCCTTACTGGTTGACTCTAGTGAGGCAACGCACGTGGGGAATAAGAATTCCTTCTCTTTTGAACTAGCATGGTTCGAAAGAGAAGGATTTTTGATCTTCTAGCCAGGGAGTGGGCTAAAGATGCAGGAGGAAGGACTCCGATTGAGAGATGGCAGAATAAGATACGACACTTGCGAAGTTTCTTGCGTGGGTGGGCTAAGAATCTCAGTGGGATTTATAAGGTTGAAAAGGAAAGGCTTCTTACCCTTATTCAGGCCTTAGATGTCAAAGCCGAGTCCATGATCCTAGATTCAACAGAACTTCATGTTAAATTAGATGCGGAGATGTGATTGAAAGAGCTCCTGCGAGAAGAGGAATTGAAGTGGGCATTGCGGGTGAAGGTTCGCAGGGTGATCTAGGGGGACGCCAACACTCAATTCTTTCATATGATCGCCAATGGCAAGAATAGAATGAAAAGGATCTTTCAGGTTGAGTAAGACGAAGGGACGATTGTAGAACAGGAGAATCTTAAATTATACATCACTAATTAATATAAGCAGCTTTTTGGGCCTCCAGAGGATAATTTTGTTTCTCTGGATGAGTCGTGGATTGAGGATGTCCCTCAGCTTGCTTCCGATGAGAACGATATTTTAACTGATCCGTTCTCGGAGAAAGAGGTGTTTGAAGCTATTTCTCAGATGAAGAATAATAAAGCTCCGGGGCCGGATGGATTTCCAGCAGAGTTTTATAAGAGATGCTGGCATATCATTAAAGGGGATTTGCTTCCGATGTTCCAGGATTTATTTGCTGGACATCTTCACTTGTTTCATCTGAATTTTGGAACCATTACCTTGCTTCCAAAGAAAACAGAGGCAGTGCGAATTGAGCAGTTCAGGCCTATCTGCCTTCTGAATGTAAGTTTCAAAATTTTTACCAAGGTTGGGACAAATAGACTCACGCAGATTGCACATTCTGTGGTGCAACCGTCCCAAACTGCTTTCATGCCGGACCAAAACATCCTTGAGGGGTGGTGGTCCTGCATGAAACACTCCATGAAATCCATACAAAAAAACTAGATGGGGTTGTTTTCAAAGTGGATTTCGAGAAAGCGTACGACAAAGTCAAATGGCCATTCCTCCAACAAGCATTGAGGATGAAAGGTTTTGATCCATCCTGGAGAAAATAGGTGGAATCCTTCACGCAAAAAGGAAGTGTTGGAATTAGAGTGAATGATGATATATGTCGCTATTTCCAAACACATAAGGGCTTGAGACAAGGAGATCCAATGTCACCTATTCTGTTCAATATCGTAGTTGACATGTTGACAATTCTTATAGGGAGGGCTAAGGATGCTGGCCAAGTAGGTAGTTTGATACCTCATCTAGTTGATGGAGGTGTATCTGTCCTACAGTACGCAGATGATACAATCATCTTTATGGAGCATGACTTGGTAAAAGCGAGAAACATGAAGCTGGTGTTATGCTTATTTGAACAATTGAACGAACTAAAAATCAATTTCCACAAGAGCGAATTGTTCTGCTTTGGAAGAGCCAAAGAGGAACAAGAGGCGTATAAGCAATTGTTCGGGTGTAAATTGGGGACTTCACCTTTCACGTATTTAGGTATACCTATTCATCATCGTAAGATAATAAATAGAGAATGGAAGTGCATTGAGGATCGATTTGAGAAGAAGCTGGGATGCTGGAAGGGCAAACTGATGTCGTATGGAGGCCGTTTAATTCTCATTAATTCGGTGCTCACAAGTATGCCCATGTTCCTATTGTCTTTTTTCGAGGTACCAGTCGGAGTTCGGAAAAGACTTTACTTCTATCGATCCCATTTCTTCTGGCAAAGTGATGACCTAAAGAGGAAGTATAGACTAGCTAAGTGGGACATTATTTGTCGATCGAAGGACCAAGGGGGTCTAGGTACCGAAAATCTAGAGGTAATGAACAAATGTCTCCTTAGAAAATGGTTGTATAAACTTTCTCGAGAGACCTAAGCCATCTGGGCACAATTTCTGCGTAATAAGTACCTCCAATCCAAAACTTTATCCCATGTGACAGTGAGGCCAATGGATTCGCATTTCTGGAAAGGACTGATGAGAGTTAAATCGGTTTTCCTCAATCGGACCAAGTTTATAGTCGGTAACGGTACTTCTACGAGATTCTGGGAGGATACTTGGCTAGGGGACATGCCTCTCGCGCTTCAGTATCCTTCTCTCTATAGTATTGTTCAACGGAGAGATGCAACCGTTGAGTCAGTATGCCAGTCCACGCCTCTAAATATCAGCTTCAAGAGAGTGTTAGCCGGTAATCGTTGGGAAGCTTGGCTCCATCTTGTGAGAAGATTGATGGATGTTCAACTCTCTCAACGTCCGGATCAGTTGTGTTGGAATCTTACTAGGAATGGAGAATTTATGGTTAAATCCATTTATTTGGATGTCATTAATTCAAGTTCTATTCCTACCTTGAAACATGTTTGGTAGGTCAAAGTTCCCTTGAGAGTTAAAGTGTTTATGTGGTTTGTACACAAATAAGTGATTTTAACTAAGGATAACTTGATTAAATGCAACTGGAGTGGATCCTCTCGATGTAGCTTTTGTGATATGGATGAAATAGTTAAACACCTCTTTCTCGATTGTCCTTTGGCAAAGATTCTTTGGAAATCAATTAACATTGCCTTCAATATTACTCCACCAAATAGTATTAGCACGTTATTTGGGACGTGGTTGGATGGGATTGAGTCCCAAACAGTAAGACACATTCCTGTAGGAGTATGTGCTTTATTATGGGCTATCTGGAATTGCAGAAATGATGTGGTCTTTAACAGAACAACAAACACTCACTTTTTGCAGGTTATCTTCCGAGCCACTGCGTGGATCCGTATGTGGTCGTTACTCACTCCGACGGAGGCCAGGGAGCATTTGGTTACTGGATCTATCCGATGGGAGATGGTAGCACGGGATATTTTCAGCCGGTTTGGATGGCGGTCATGTAATAGGATAGGCAATTAGTTTTTCTATCTCTCTTTTGCCAGCCGGTTGTGGCTTTTATTATGGTTCCTTAGCTCTTTGTGAGCAGCTTTTGTTTGAGACTTTAAGACTGTTGTTGAACCTGTTTTTATTCGCTAATAAAGGTGGCCGTATGCATCATTCTGATGCAGAGGCCGGGGATGTCCCCTTTTCTAAAAAAACAAGGATGCGAGTTCTATGTGTTTAAAATTCCAGGATGAAATACATTGAAATGTGTTTTGTAAAAAAAAATTCATGAACTTTGAGGATGAATAGTGTGTCTACTAAAAAGCCCTGTATTTGTTTTTTTTTTCTGTAGCACTCATTTTAACGTATTTCGTCCTGAAATTTTACTCACTTGTGCATTATGTCTCTAAGTATGTATGTATTTTTTTTAAAAATTGAAACATGCAAATTTGGCTTTTTAACATCTGAAATCAGGCCTTCATGGAGGCCGAGCTCCATTGACAATTTTTGTGCATGAAAGCAATACAATAGGTACTACATAAACTGGCATCAGATTTTCTCATGTGATCCCAAACGATCTCAAAAATCTGATTACAACTGAAAAGCCTTCTTTGTGCCGCCTATTTTATTTTCTCAAATATACCTATTGTTTTCCTCAATTTTTTGTTTCTTGAGATGTTGTAATGTGACGCTTTTGCAACAAAGCTTTTTCACAACAAGTTGAAGGAAATATGCCCTAGAGGTAATAATAAAGTTATTATTTATTTCCTTATATCATGATAAATGTTTATTATTCATGCTAGAATTGTATTAACCGGAAACATAATACATGTGTGAATACATAGACAAACAGATTTTCACTAGTATGCCTCTACTTGACTAGCTTGTTGATCAAAGATGGTTATGTTTCCTAACCATAGACATGAGTTGACATTTGATTAACGGGGTCACATCATTAGGAGAATGATGTGATTGACATGACCCATTCCGTTAGCTTAGCACACGATCGTTTAGTATTATGCTATTGCTTTCTTCATGACTTATACATGTTCCTATGACTATGAAATTATGCAACTCCCGTTTACCGGAGGAACACTATGTGTGCTACCAAACGTCACAACGTAACTGGGTGATTATAAAGGTGCTCTACAGGTGTCTCCAAAGGTACTTGTTGGGTCAGCGTATTTCGAGATTAGGATTTGTCACTCCGATTGTCGGAGAGGTCTCTCTGGGCCCTCTCGGTAATGCACATCACTTAAGCCTTGCAAGCATTGCAACTAATGAGTTAGTTGCGGGATGATGTATTATGGAACGAGTAAAGAGACTTGCCGGTAACGAGATTGAACTAGGTATTGAGATACCGACGATCGAATCTCGGGCAAGTAACATACCGATGACAAAGGGAACAACGTATGTTGTTGTGCGGTTTGACCGATAAAGATCTTCGTAGAATATGTGGGAGACAATATGAGCATCCAGGTTCAGCCATTGGTTATTGACCGGAGACGTGTCTCGGTCATGTCTACATAGTTCTCGAACCCGTAGGGTCCGCACGCTTAACGTTACGATGACAGTTATATTATGAGTTTATATGTTTTGATGTACCGAAGGTTGTTCGGAGTCCCGGATGTGATCAAGGACATGACGAGGAGTCTCGAAATGGTCGAGACTTGAATATTGATATATTGGAAGCCTATGTTTGGATATCGGAAGTGTTCCGGGTGAAATCGGGATTTTACCGGAGTACCGAGAGGTTACCGGAACCCCCCGAGGGCTTAATGGGCCTACATGGGCCTTAGTGGAAATAGAGGGAAGCAAGGGGAGTGTGGGGCGCCCCCCAAGGCCCAAACCGAATTGGTTTAGGGCAAGGGGGCCGGCCCCCTCTTTCCTTCTTCCCCTCTCTTTTTTTCCTTCTCCCGAATCCTATTCCAACTAGGAAAGGGGGGGAGTCCTACTCCTGGTGGGAGTAGGACTCGTCCTGGCGCGCCCTATCCCTGGCCGGCCGCACCCCCCTTGCTCCTTTATATAGGGGGGCAGGGGGGCACCCCATAGACACAACAATTGATCAAGTTGATCTTTTAGCCGTGTGCGGTGCCCCCCTCCACCATAGTCCACCTCGATAATACTGTAGCGGTGCTTAGGCAAAGCCCTGCGTCGGTAGAACATCAACATCGTCACCCCGCCGTCGTGCTGACGAAACTCTCCCTCAACACTCGGCTGTATCGGAGTTCAAGGGACGTCATCAGGCTGAACGTGTGCTGAACTCGGAGGTGCCGTACGTTCGGTACTTGATCGGTCGGATCGTGAAGGCGTACGACTACATCAACCGCGTTGTGCAATGATACGTCTCTGTCGTATCTATAATTTTTGATTGTTCCATGCCAATATTCTACAACTTTCATATACTTTTGGCAACTTTTTATACTATTTTTGGGACTAACATATTGATCTAGTGCCCAGTGCCAGTTCCTGTTTGTTGCATGTTTTTTTTTGCAGAAAACCCATACCAAATGGAGTCCAAACGGAATAAAAACTGACGGATATTTATTTTGGAAAATTTATGAATTTTGGGAAGTGGAATCATCACGAGACGGTGCCCGAGGGGGGCACGAGGTAGGGGGCGCGCCCCTGACCCTCGTGGCTACCCCATAAGGCGGTTGGAGCCCTTCTTTCGCCGCAAGAAAGCTAATTTCTGGATAGAGATCGTGTCAAAATTTCAGCCCAATCGGAGTTATGGATCTCCGGGAATATAAGAAACGGTGAAAGGGAAGAATCCGAGAACGCGAAAACAGAGAGAGAGAGAGAGAGAGAGAGAGAGAGAGATCCAATCTCGGAGGGGCTCTCGCCCCTCCCGTGCCATGGACGCCATGGACCAGAGGGGAAACCCTTCTCCCATCTAGGGAGGAGGTCAAGGAAGAAGAAGAAGGAGGGGGGCTCTCTCCCCCTCGCTTCCGGTGGCACCGGAGTGCCACCGGGGGCCATCATCATCACCGCGATCTACACCAACACCTCCGCCATCTTAACCAACATATCCATCACCTTCCCCCCTCTATCTACAGCGGTCCACTCTCCCACAACCCGCTGTACCCTCTACTTGAATATGGTGCTTTATGCTTCATATTATTATCCAATGGTGTGTTGCCATCCTATGATGTCTGAGTAGATTTTCGTTGTCCTATCGGTGGTTGATGAATTGCTATGATTGATTTAATTTGCTTGTGGTTATGTTGCTGTCCTTTGGTGCCCATCATATGATTGCGCGTGTGGATCACACCATAGGGTTAGTTGTATGTTGATAGGACTATGTATTGGAGGGCAAGAGTGACAGAAGATTCAACCTAGCATAGAAATTGATGCATACGGGATTAAAGGGGGACCAATATATCTTAATGCTATGGTTGGGTTTTACCTTAATAAACATTAGTAGTTGCGGATGCTTGCTAATAGTTCCAATCATAAGTGTATAGAATTCCAAGTCAGGGATGACATGCTAGCAGTGGCCTCTCCCACATAATACTTGCTATTGGTCGAGTAAAGTAGTCAATTGCTTAGGGGCAATTTCGCAACTCCTACCACCACTTTTCCACACTCGCTATATTTACTTTATTGTTTCTTTATCTAAACAGCCCCCTACTTTTTATTTACATACTCTTTATTATCTTGCAAACCTATCCAACAACACCTAGAAAGTACTTCTAGTTTCATACTTGTTCTAGGTAAAGCGAACGTCAAGCGTGCGTAGAGTTGTATCGGTGGTCGTTAGAACTTGAGGGAATATTTTTTCTACCTTTAGCTCCTCGTTGGGTTCGGCACTCTTACTTATCGAAAATTGTTGCGATCCCCTATACTTGTGGGTTATCAAGACCTTTTTCTGGCGCCGTTGCCGGGGAGCAATAGCGTGGGGTGAATATTCTCGTGTGTGCCTATTTGCTTTATCACTAAGTAATTTTTATTTGTTGTTCTTAGTTGTTTTCTATCTTTAGCTATGGGTAGGAAATGAAAAATACCAAAAAATTAGTTGTACCTACTGAACCAATGGTTGAAGAACCACTCAAAATCTATCACACTGCTGAAGCTTATTACTTGGATCATCTTCGATCCCTATGTGCTCGTGCTGAAATCCCAACTAGCTTAGTTGAGGGCAAATCTTTAGATGAGCATGCTTGTTTTGTGCGACACAGAATATCTAAAAAAGGGAAAACTTTACTGGATCAAATTCATCGTTTGCAATGCTATGCTTGGAATTTATGTGAAATATATGATTATACTTGTTGTTATGAAGACCCTAAGAAACACCTTCCCTACCAATGTTTGTTTAGTGATAATGGAATTGTATCCTCTTATGCTAAGGGTGTTTATAGTTACTATGATGTTCAACAAATTGAAGAATTTGTTGCTTTTAAGGGTGCTTACGAAATTGCTTCTTTGATTGAAAAGTATGATGCTACTCTTTACAAATCTGAAAATTTTGCCATATTTAAATATTGCTATGATAATTATGCTTCTAATGCCTATGTTGAACCATATATTGAGTACTACTCCGCTGTCCAAGAAGAGACTAATATTTTGCAGGAGTCTATGGAAGAAGAAATTGATGAAACTATGAGCTCATTGGATGAAAAAGATGATGAGGAGAGCGAAGAACAAAAGGAGGAAGAGCGGATTAGCTACCCGTGCCCACCTTCTAATGAGAGTAACTCTTCAACTCATACATTGTTTAATTTCCCTTCGTTCTTACCAGAGGATGATTGCTATGATGATTGTTATGATCCCGTTGATTCTTTTGAAATATCCCTTTTTGATGATGCTTGCTCTGCTTGTGGACAAGATGCCAATATGAATTATGCTTATGGAGATGAACTTGCTATAGTTCCTTATGTTAAACATGAAATTGTTGCTATTGCACCCACGCATGATAGTCCTATTATCTTTTTGAATTCTCCAAACTACACTATATCAGAGAAGTTTGCACTTATTAAGGATTATATTGATGGGTTGCCTTTTACCATTGCACATGATGATTTTGATGAATATAATATGCATGTGCTTGATGCTCCTACTTGCAATTATTACGAGAGAGGAACTATATCTCCACCTCTCTATGTTCCCAACATGATAAAATTGCAAGAAACTGTTTATACTATGCATTGGACTTTACTAGGTGTGCATGAATTGTTCTTTTATGACATGCCGATGCATAGGAAGAGAGTTAGACTTCGTCATTGCTTGATATGTGTTGCTTTGGGCTCACTACTAAATTACAAATCATTGTTAATTAAAATTGGCTTTGATATACCTTGGGATCCGGGTGGATTCACTACTTGAGCACTATATGCCTAGCTTAATGGCTTTAAAGAAAGCGCTGCCAATGAGACAACCCGGAAGTTTTAGAGAGTCATTTGTTTCAGTTGAGTGCTTTCATATAGTTTAAAAACAACAAAAATAAAGAGGGGAACCCAAAACTTTTCAAAAAGGAAAGTGAAAGTGAGAAAGACAAGCACTGTTGAAGTGGGAGAGCTCCTTGAACTTTGTTCATGCTCACGGCAACTTTGTGAATCTTGATTACAGAAACTTTTCAACAAAAATAATTATCCCCTTGTACAATTCCATTGTATTATAAAAATAATATGCCAAGGTTTGCCTTTAGGATGTTTACGATGCTTGTTGGTTTGTGCGGTGCAGGACAAAAACTTTGGCTGTAGTGCATGAATATTAATTTTTTACTGGAACGCCAAATGGTTCTGATTATTTTTGCACTGTCTTAATTTTTCCTAATTTTGGCAGAATTTTTCAAGTATCAGAAGTATGGTGAATGTTCAGATTGCTACAGGCTGTTTTGTTTTAGACAGATTCTGTTTTTGATGCATAGTTTGCTTGTTTTGATGAAACTATCAATTTATATCAGTGGATTAAGCCATGAAAAAAGTTATATTACAGTAGACACAATGCAAAAACAAAATATGAATTGGTTTGCAACAGTACTTAGGGTAGTGATTTGCTTTATTATACTAACGGATCTTACCGAGTTTTCTGTTGAAGTTTTGTGTGGATGAAGTGTTCGATGATTGAGAAGGTCTCGATGTGAGAAGAAGGAAGAGAGGCAAGAGCTCAAGCTTGGGGATGCCCGAGGCACCCTAAGTAATATTCAAGGAGACTCAAGCGTCTAAGCTTGGGGATGCTGGGGAGGCATCCCCTCTTTCTTCAACAAGTATCGGTATGTTTTCAGATTCGTTTCGTTCATGCGATATGTGCAAGTCTTGGAGCGTCTTTTGCATTTAGGTTTTTCTTTTTCTTTTTATGCACCATGCTGGTATGAGATAGTCCTTGGTTGATTTATAGAATTCGCTTTGCACTTCACTTATATTTTTTGAGTATGGCTTTATAGAATGCTTCATGTGCTTCACTTATATCATTTGAAGTTTGGATTGCCTGTTTCTCTCTACTTAGACAACCGCCATTTGCAGAATGCTCTTTTGCTTCACTTATATTTGTTAGAGCACGGGCATATCTTTTGTAGAAAGAATTAAACTCTCTTGCTTCACTTATATCTATTTAGAGAGATGACAGGAACTGGTCATTCACATGGTTAGTCATAAAATCCTACATAAAACTTGTAGATCACTGAATATGATATGTTTGATTCCTTGCAATAGTTTTGCGATATAAAGATGGTGATATTAGAGTCATGCTAGTGGGTAGTTGTGGATTAGTAGAAATACTTGTGTTGAGGTTTGTGATTCCTGTAGCATGCACGTATGGTGAACCGTTATGTGATGAAGTTGGAGCATGAGGTGTTTATTGATTGTCTTCCTTATGAGTGGCGGTCGGGGACGAGCGATGGTATTTTCCTACCAATCTATCCCCCTACGAGCATGCGCGTAATACTTTGTTTCGATAGCTAATAGACTTTTGCAATAAGTATGTGAGTTCTTTATGACTAATGTTGAGTCCATGGATTATACGCACTCTCACCCTTCCACCATTGCTAGCCTCTCTAGTACTGCGCAACTTTCGCTGGTACCATAAACCCACCATATATCTTCCTCAAAACAGACACCATACCTACCTATCATGGCATTTCCATAGCCATTCCAAGATATATTGCCATGCAACTTCCATCATCATCATCATATACATGACCTGGGCATTCATTGTCATATTGCTTTGCATGATCGTAAGATAGCTAGCATGATGTTTTCATGGCTTGTCCGTTTTTTGATGTCATTGCTACGCTAGATCATTGCACATCCCGGTACACGGCTGGAGGCATTCATATAGAGTCATATCTTTGTTCTAGATATCGAGTTGTAATATTGAGTTGTAAGTAAATAAAAGTGTGATGATCATCATTATTATAGCATTGCCCTAGTGAGGAAAGGGTGATGGAGACTATGATTCCCCCACAAGTCGGGATGAGACTCCGGACGAAAAAAAAGAGAAGGCCCAAAAAAAAGAGAAAATAAAAAGATAAAATAAAAAAATGAGAAAAAAGAGAGAAGGGGCAATGTTACTATCCTTTTACCACACTTGTACTTAAAAGTAGCACCATGTTCTTCATATAGAGAGTCTCTTGAGTTATCACTTTCATATACTAGTGGGAATTTTCAGTGTAGAACTTGGCTTGTATATTCCGATGATGGGCTTCCTCAAATGCTCGAGGTCTTCATGAGCAAGCAAGTTGGATGCACACCCACTTAGTTTCAGTTAGAGCCTTCATACACTTATAGCTCTAGCGCATCCGTTGCATGACAATCCCTACTCACTCACATTGATATCTATTGATGGGCATCTCCATAGCCCGTTGATACGCCTAGTTGATGTGAGACTATATTCTCCTTTTTGTCTTCTCCACCATCATATTCTATTCCACCTATAGTGCTATGTCCATGGCTCACGCTCATGTATTGCGTGAAAGTTGAAAAGGTTTGAGAACGTCAAAAGTATGAAACAATTGCTTGGCTTGTCATCGGGGTTGTGCATGATGTGGATATTTTGTGTGATGAAGATGGAGCATAGCCAGACTATATGATTTTGTAGGGATAACTTTCTTTGGCCTTGTTATTTGAAAAGACATGATTGCTTTATTAGTGGGCTTGAAGTATTATTGTTTTTATGTCAAATGATAGACTATTGCTTTGAATCACTTGTATCTTAATATTCATGCCACGATTAGATTACATGATCAAGATTATGCTAGGTAGCATCCCACATCAAAAATTATCTTTTTTTTATCATTTACCTACTCGAGGACGAGCAGGAATTAAGCTTGGGGATGCTGATACGTCTCTGTCATATCTATAATTTTTGATTGTTCCATGCCAATATTATACAACTTTCATATACTTTTGGCAACTTTTTATACTATTTTTGGGACTAACATATTGATCCAGTGCCCAGTGCCAGTTCCTGTTTGTTGCATGTTTTTTGTTTCGCAGAAAACCCATACCAAACGGAGTCCAAACGGAATAAAAACTGACAGAGATTTATTTTGGAATATTTATGAATTTTGGGAAGTGGAATCATCGCGAGACGGTGCCCGAGGGGGGCACGAGGTAGGGGGCGCCCCCTGACCCTCGTGCCTACCCCGTAAGGCGGTTGGAGCCCTTCTTTCGCCGCAAGAAAGCTAATTTCCGGATAGAGATCGTGTCAAAATTTCAGCCCAATCGGAGTTACGGATCTCCGGGAATATAAGAAACGGTGAAAGGGAAGAATCTGAGAACGCAGAAACAGAGAGAGAGAGAGAGAGAGAGAGAGAGATCCAATCTCGGAGGGGCTCTCGCCCCTCCTGTGCCATGGAGGCCATGGACCAGAGGGGAAACCCTTCTCCCATCTAGGGAGGAGGTCAAGGAAGAAGACAAAGGAGGGGATCTCTCTCCCCCTCGCTTCCGGTGGCACCGGAGTGCCACCGGGGGCCATCATCATCACCGCGATCTACACCAACACCTCCGCCATCTTCACCAACATCTCCATCACCTTCCCCCCTCTATCTACAGCGGTCCACTCTCCGGCAACCCGATGTACCGTCTACTTGAACATGGTGCTTTATGCTTCATATTATTATCCAATGATGTGTTGCCATCCTATGATGTCTGAGTAGATTTTCGTTGTACTATCGGTGGTTGATGAATTGCTATGATTGATTTAATTTGCTTATGGTTATGTTGTTGTCCTTTGGTGCCCATCATATGATTGCGCGTGTGGATCACACCATAGGGTTAGTTGTATGTTGATAGGACTATGTATTGGAGGGCAAGAGTGACAGAAGCTTCAACCTAGCATATAAATTGATGCATACGGGATTGAAGGGGGACCAATATATCTTAGTGCTATGGTTGGGTTTTACCTTAATGAACATTAGTAGTTGCAGATGCTTGCTAATAGTTCCAATCATAAGTGCATAAAATTCCAAGTCAGGGATGACATGCTAGCAGTGGCCTCTCCCACATAATACTTGCTATCGGTCGAGTAAAGTAGTCAATTGCTTAGGGGCAATTTCGCAACTCCTACCACCACTTTTCCACACTCGCTATATTTACTTTATTGTTTCTTTATCTAAACAGCCTCTCCTTTTTATTTACGTACTCTTTATTATCTTGCAAACCTATCCAACAACACCTACAAAGTACTTCTAGTTTCATACTTGTTCTAGGTAAAGCGAACGTCAAGCGTGCGTAGAGTTGTATCGGTGGTCGATAGAACTTGATGGAATATTTGTTCTACCTTTAGCTCCTCGTTGGGTTCGACACTCTTACTTATCGAAAATTGTTGCGATCCCCTATACTTGTGGGTTATCAAGATGCAAACGCTTCCTCTTTTGGTCTACGAGGGTACGTAGACAACACTCTCCCCTCTCGTTGCTATGCATCACCATGGTCTTGCGTGTGCGTAGGAATTTTTTTGAAATTACTACGTTCCCCAACAGTGGTATCAGAGCCTGGTTTTATGCGTAGATGTCATAGGCACGAGTAGAACACAAGTGAGTTGTGGGCGATATAAGTCATACTGCTTACCAGCATGTCATACTTTGGTTCGGTGGTGTTGTTGTATGAAGCGGTCCGGACCAACATTACGCATACGCTTACGCGAGACTGGTTCTACCAATGTGCTTTGCACACAGGTGGCTGGCGGGTGTCAGTTTCTCCAACTTTAGTTGAACCGAGTGTGGCTACGCCCGGTCCTTGCGAAAGTTAAAACACCACCAACTTGACAAACTATCATTGTGGTTTTGATGCGTAGGTAAGAACGGTTCTTGCTAAGCCCGTAGCAGCCACGTAAAACTTGCAACAACAAAGTAGAGGACGTCTAACTTGGTTTTGCAAGGCATTTTGTGATGTGATATGGTCAAGACATGATGCTAAATTTTATTGAATGAGATGATCATGTTTTGTAACCGAGTTATCGGCAACTGGCAGGAGCCATATGGTTGTCGCTTTATTGTATGCAATGCAATCGCCCTGTAATGCTTTACTTTATCACTAAGCGGTAGCGATATTCGTGGAAGCATAAGATTGGTGAGACGACAACGATGCTACGATGGAGATCAAGGTGTCGCGCCGGTGACGATGGTGATCATGACGGTGCTTCGGAGATGGAGTACACAAGCACAAGATGATGATGGCCACATCATATCACTTATATTGATTGCATGTGATGTTTATCTTTTATGCATCTTATCTTGCTTTGATTGACGGTAGCATTATAAGATGATCTCTCACTAAATTTCAAGATAAAAGTGTTCTCCCTGAGTATGCACCGTTGCCAAAGTTCGTCGTGCCCAGACACCACGTGATGATCGAGTATGATAAGCTCTACGGCCATCTACAACGGGTGCAAGCCAGTTTTGCACACGCAGAATACTCGGGTTAAACTTGACGAGCCTAGCATATGCAGATATGGCCTCGGAACACTGAGACCGAAAGGTCGAGCGTGAATCATATAGTAGATATGATCAACATAGTGATGTTCACCATTGAAAACTACTCCATTTCACGTGATGATCGGTTATGGTTTAGTTGATTTGGAGCACGTGATCATTTAAAAGATTAGAGGGATGTCTTTCTATGTGGGAGTTCTTAAGTAATATGATTAATTGAACTTAAATTTATCATGAACTTAGTATCTGATAGTATCTTGCTTGTCTATGTTTGATTGTAGATAGATGGCCCGTGCTGTTGTTCCATTGAATTTTAATGCCTTCCTTGAGAAAGCAAAGTTGAAAGATGATGGTAGCAATTACACGGACTGGGTCCGTAACTTGAGGATTATCCTCATTGCTGCTCAGAAGAATTACGTCCTGGAAGCACCTCTGAGTGCCAGGCCTGCTGCTGATGCAACTACAGACGTTAAGAACGCCTGGCAGAGCAAAGCTGATGAGTACTCGATAGTTTAGTTTGCCATGCTTTACGGCTTAGAACCGGGACTTCAACGTCGTTTTGAACGTCATGGAGCATATGAGATGTTCCAGGACTTGAAGTCAATATTTCAAGCAAATGCCCAGAGAGAGAGATATGAAGTCTCAAATAAGTTCTACAGTTGCAAGATGGAGGAGAATAGTTCTGTCAGTGAACATATACTCAGAATGTCTGGGTACCATAATCACTTGACTCAGCTGGGAGTTAATCTTCTGGTTGATAGTGTCATTGACAGAGTTCTTCAGTCACTGCCACCAAGCTACAAATGCTTCGTGATGAACTATAATATGCAAGGGATGGATAAGACAATTCCTGAGATCTTCGCAATGCTAAAGGCTGCGGAGGTAGAAATCAAGAAGGAGCATCAAGTGTTGATGGTCAGTAGGACCACCAGTTTCAAGAAGGGCAAAGGAAAGAAGAAGGGGAACTTCAAGAAGAACAACAAGCAATTTGCTGCTCAGGAGAAGAAACCCAAGTCTGGACCTAAGCCTGAAACTGAGTGCTTCTACTGCAAGCAGACTGGTCACTGGAAGCGAAACTCCCCCAAGTATTTGGCGGATAAGAAGGATGGCAAGGTGAACAATGGTATATGTGATATACATGTTATTGATGTGTACCTTACTAGAACTCGTAGTAGCACCTGGGTATTTGATACTGGTTCTGTTGCTAATATTTGCAACTCGAAACAGGGACTATGGATTAAGCGAACATTGGCAAAGGACAAGGTGACGATGCGCGTGGGAAATGGTTCCAAAGTCGATGTGATCGCGGTCGGCACGCTACCTCTACATCTACCTTCGGGATTAGTATTAGACCTAAATAATTGTTATTTGGTGCCAGCGTTGAGCATGAACATTATATCTGGATCTTGTTTGATGCAAGACGATTATTCATTTAAATCAGAGAATAATGGTTGTTCTACCTATATGAGTAATATATTTTATGGTTATGCACCCTTGAAGAGTGGTCTATTTTTGATGAATCTCGATATTAGTGATACACATATTCATAATGTTGAAGCCAAAAGATGCAGAGTTGATAATGATAGTGCAACTTATTTGTGGCACTGTTATTTAGGTCATATCGGTGTAAAGCACATGAAGAAACTCCATACTGATGGACTTTTGGAACCACTTGATTATGAATCACTTGGTACTTGCGAACCGTGCCTCATGGGCAAGATTACTAAAACGCCGTTCTCCAGAACTATGGAGAGAGCAACAGATTTATTGGAAATCATACATACAGATGTATGTGGTCCGATGAATGTTGAGGCTCATGGCGAATATCGTTATTTTCTCACCTTCACAAATGATTTAAGCAGATATGGGTATATCTACTCAATGAAGCATAAGTCTGAAACATTTGAAAAGTTCAAAGAATTTCAGAGTGAAGTTGAAAATCATCGTAACAAGAAAATAAAGTTTCTATGATCTGATCGTGGAGGAGAATATTTGAGTTATGAGTTTGGTCTACATTTGAAATAATGCGGAATAGTTTCGCAACTCACGCCACCCGGAACACCACAGCATAATGGTGTGTCTGAACGTCGTAATCGTACTTTACTAGATATGGTGCGATCTATGATGTCTCTTACAGATTTACCGCTATCATTTTGGGGATATGCTTTAGAGACGGCCACATTCATGTTAAATCGGGCACCATCGACATCCATTGAGACGACGCCTTATGAACCGTGATTTGGCAAGAAACCAAAGTTGTCGTTTCTGAAAGTTTGGGGCTGCGATGCTTATGTGAAAAAGCTTCAACCTGATAAGCTCGAACCCAAAACGGAGAAATGTGTCTTCATAGGATACCCAAAGGAGACAGTTGGGTACACCTTCTATCACAAATCCGAAGGCAAGACTTTCGTTGCTAAGAATGGATCCTTTCTAGAGAAGGAGTTTCTCTCGAAAGAAGTGAGTGGGAGGAAAGTGGAACTTGATGAGGTAACTATACCTGCTCCTCTATTGGAAAGTAGTTCATCACAGAAACCGGTTTCTGTGACACCTACACCAATTAGTGAGGAAGTTAATGATGATGATCATGGAACTTCAGATCAAGTTACTACTGAACCTGGTAGATCAACCAGAGTAAGATCCGCACCAGAGTGGTACGGTAATCCTGTTCTGGAAGTCATGCTACTAGATCATGATGAACCTACGAACTATGAAGAAGTGATGGTGAGCCCAGATTCCACAAAATGGCTTGAGGCCATGAAATCTGAGATGGGATCCATGTATGAGAACAAAGTATGGACTTTGGTTGACTTGCCCGATGATCGGCAAGCAATTGAGAATAAATGGATCTTCAAGAAGAAGACTGACGCTGACAGTAATGTTATTGTCTATAAAGCTCGACTTGTTGCAAAAGGTTTTCGACAAGTTCAAGGGATTGACTACGATGAGACCTTCTCACCCGTAGCGATGCTTAAGTCTATCCGAATCATGTTAGCAATTGCCACATTTTATGATTATAAAGGTGCTCTAGTGGTGTCTCCAAAGGTACTTGTTGGGTTGGCGTATTTCGAGATTAGGATTTGTCACTCCGATTGTCGGAGAGGTATCTTTGGGCCCTCTCGGCAATGCACATCACTTAAGCCTTGCAAGCATTGCAACTAATGAGTTATTTGCGGGATGATGTATTACGGAACGAGTGAAGAGACTTGTCGGTAATGAGATTGAACGAGGTATTGAGATACCGACGATCGAATCTCGGGCAAGTAACATACCGATGACAAAGGGAACAACGTATGTTGTTGTGCGGTTTGACCGATAAAGATCTTCGTAGAATATGTGGGAGCCAATATGAGCATCCAGGTTCCGCTATTGGTTATTGACCCGAGACGTGTCTCGGTCATGTCTACATAGTTCTCGAACCCGTAGGGTCCGCACGCCTAACGTTACGATGACAGTTATATTATGAGTTTATATGATTTGATGTACCGAAGGTTGTTCGGAGTCCCGAATGTGATCAAGGACATGAAGAGGAGTCTCGAAATGGTCGAGACATGAAGATTGATATATTGGAAGCCTATGTTTGGATATCGGAAGTGTTCCGGGTGAAATCGGGATTTTACCGGAGTACCGGGAGGTTACCGGAACCCCCGGGGGCTTAATGGGCCTACATGGTGAAGGAAATATGCCCTAGATGCAATAATAAAGTTATTATTTATTTCCTTATTTCATGATAAATGTTTATTATTCATGCTAGAATTGTATTAACCGGAAACATAATACATGTGTGAATACATAGACAAATAGAGTGTCACTAGTATGCCTCTACTTGACTAGCTCATTAATCAAAGATGGTTATGTTTCCTAACCATAGACAAAGAGTTGTTATTTGATTGACGGGATCACATCATTAGGAGAATGATGTGATTGACTTGACCCATTCCGTTAGCTTAGCACTCGATCGTTTAGTATGTTGCTATTGCTTTCTTCATGACTTATACATGTTCCTATGACTATGAGATTATGCAACTCCCGTTTACCGGAGGAACACTTTGTGTGCTACCAAACGTCACAACGTAACTGGGTGATTATAAAGGTGCTCTACAGGTGTCTCCAAAGGTACATGTTGGGTTGGCGTATTTCGAGATTAGGATTTGTCACTCCGATTGTCGGAGAGGTATCTCTGGGCCCTCTCGGTAATGCACATCACATAAGCCTTGCAAGCATTGCAACTAATGAGTTAGTTGCTAGATGACGTATTACGGAACGAGTAAAGAGACTTGCCGGTAACGAGATTGAACTAGGTATTGAGATACCGACGATCGAATCTCGGGCAAGTAACATACCGATGACAAAGGGAACAACGTATGTTGTTATGCGGTCTGACCGATAAAGATCTTCATAGAATATGTGCGAGCCAATATGAGCATCCAGGTTCCGCTATTGGTTATTGACCGGAGACGTGTCTCGGTCATGTCTACATTGTTCTCGAACCCGTAGGGTCCGCACGCTTAAAGTTTCGATGACAGTTATATTATGAGTTTATGAGTTTTGATGTACCGAAGGAGTTCGGAGTCCCGAATGAGATCGGGGACATGACGAGGAGTCTCGAAATGGTCGAGACGTAAAGATCGATATATTGGATGACTATATTCGGACATCGAAAAGGTTCCGAGTGGTTCGGGTATTTTTCGGAGTACCGGGGAGTTACGGGAATACGGGAGAAGAAGTATGTGGGCCTTATTGGGCTTTAGGGGAGAGGGAGAGGCATGCCGCACGCCCCCCAAGGCCTAGTCCGAATTGGACTAGGGGGAGGGGCTGCGCCCCCTCCTTCCTTCTCTTCCTTCTCTTCCCTCTTCCCCTTCCTTTTCTCCTACTCCTAATACTTGGAAGGACTCCTAGTTGGACTAGGAGAGGGGGAATCCTACTCCCAGTGGGAGTAGGACTCCCCTAGGGCGCGCCATAGAGAGGGCCGGCCCTCCCCTCCTCCACTCCTTTATATACGGGGGCAGGGGGCACCCCATAGACACACAAGTTGATCTTCGTGATCGTTCTCTTAGCCGTGTGCGGTGCCCCCTTCCACCATAATCCTCGATAATATTGTAGCAGTGCTTAGGCGAAGCCCTGCGACGGTAGAACATCAGGATCGTCACCACGCCGTCGTGCTGACGGAACTCTTCCCCGACACTTTGCTGGATCGGAGTCCGGGGATCGTCATCGAGCTGAACGTGTGCTAGAACTCGGAGGTGCCGTAGTTTCGGTGCTTGGATCGGTTGGATCGTGAAGACGTATGACTACATCAACCGCGTTGATATAACGCTTCTGCTTTTGGTCTACGAGGGTACGTAGACAACACTCTCCCCTCTCGTTGCTATGCATCACCATGATCTTGCGTGTGCGTAGGAAAATTTTGAAATTACTACGTTCCCCAACAGTGGTATCAGAGCCTAGGTTTTATGTGTTGTTGTTATATGCATGAGTAGAACACAAGTGAGTTGTGGGCGATATAAGTCATACTGCTTAACAGCATGTCATACTTTGGTTCGGCGGCATTGTTGGATGAAGTGGCCCAGACCAACATTATGCATACGCTTACGCGAGACTGGTTTTACCGCCGTGCTATGCACACAGGTGACTAGCGGGTGTCAGTTTCTCCAACTTTAGTTGAACCGAGTGTGGCTACGCCCGGTCCTTGCGAAGGTTAAAACAGCACCAACTTGACAAACTATCGTTGTGGTTTTAATGCGTAGGTAAGATTGGTTCTTGCTTAAGCCCGTAGCAGCCACGTAAAACTTGCAACAAACAAAGTAGAGGACGTCTAACTTGTTTTTGCAGGGCATGTTGTGATGTGATATGGTCAAGACATGATGAGATATAAGTTTTTGTATGAGATGATCATGATTTGTGGAAGTTATCGGCAACTGGCAAACGCCTTATGGTCGTCTCTCTATTGCATAAGATGCAACCGCCAAACAATTGCTTTACTTTATCGCTATGAGATAGCAATAGTTGCAAGAGCAATAGTTGGCGAGACGTCCACGTGACGACACATTGATATAGATCAAGATGATGGAGATCATGGTGTCATGTCGGTGACGATAGAGATCATGACGGTACTTTGGAGATGGAGATCAAAGGCACAAGATGATCATGGCCATATCATGTCACATATTTTGACTGCATGTGATGTTTATCTTGTATACATCTTATTTTTCTTATTTCGACGGTAGCTTTATAAGATGATCTCTCACTAAATTTCAAGATAAAAGTGTTCTCCCTGAGTATGCACCATTGCCAAAGTTCGTCGTGCCCAAACACCACGTGGTGATCGGGTGTGATAAGCTCTACGTCCGTCTACAACGGGTGCAAGACAGTTTTGCACACGCGGAATACTCAGGTTAAACTTGACGAGCCTAGCATATGCAGATATGGCCTCGGAACACTGGAGACCGAAAGGTCGAGCGTGAATCATATAGTAGATATGATCAACATAGTGATGTTCACCATTGAAAACTACTCCATCTCACGTGATGATCGGACATGGTTTAGTTGATTTGGATCACGTGATCACTTAGATGATTAGAGGGATGTCTATCTAAGTGGGAGTTCTTAAGTAATATGATTAATTGAACTTAAATTTATCATGAACTTAGTCCTGGTAGTATTAGCATATCTATGTTGTAGATCAATAGCTCGCGTTGTTGCTTCCCTATGTTTGTTTTGATATGTTCCTAGAGAAAAACTATGTTGAAAGATGTTAGTAGCAATGATGCGGATTGGATCCGTGATATGAGGTTTATCCTCATTGCTGCACAGAAAAATTATGTCCTTGATGCACCGCTAGGTGACAGACCTATTGCAGGAGCAGATGCAGACGTTATGAACATTTGGCTAGCTCAATATGATGACTACTTGATAGTTTAGTGCACCATGCTTAACGGCTTAGAATCGGGACTTCAAAGATGTATTGAACGTCATGGACCATATGAGATGTTCCAGGAGTTGAAGTTAATATTTCAAGCAAATACCCGAGTTGAGAGATATGAAGTCTCCAACAAGTTCTATAGCTACAAGATGGAGGAGAATCGCTCAAGCAGTGAGCATGTACTCAGATTGTCTGGGTACTACAATCGCTTGAATCAAGTGGGAGTTAATCTTCCAGATAAGATAGTGATTGACAGAATTCTCTAGTCACCATCACCAAGTTAGTAGAACTTCGTGATGAACTATAGTATGCAAGGGATAACGGAAACGATTCGCAAGCTCTTCGTGATGCTAAAATCGACGAAGGTAGAAATCAAGAAAAACATCAAGTGTTGATGGTAGACAAGACCACTAGTTTCAAGAAAGGGGCAAAAGGAAGAAGGGGAACTTCAAGAAGAACGGCAAGCAAGTTGCTGCTCAAGTGAAGAAACCCAAGTCTGGTCCTAAGCCTGAGACAAAGTGCTTCTACTTCAAAGGGATTGGTCACTGGAAGCGGAACTACCCCAAGTATTTGGTGGATAAGAAAGGATGGCAAAGTAAACAAAGGTATATTTGATATACATGTTATTGATGTGTACTTTACTAGTGTTCATAGCAACCCCTCAGTATTTGGTACTAGTTCAGTTGCTAAGATTAGTAACTCGAAACGGGAGTTGCAGAATAAACAGAGACTAGTTAAGGGTGAAGTGACGATGTGTATTGGAAGTGGTTCCAAGATTGATATGATCATCATCGCACACTCCCTATACTTTCGGGATTAATGTTGAACCTAAATAAGTGTTATTTGGTGTTTGCGTTGAGCATAAATATGATTTGATCATGTTTATTGCAATACGGTTATTCATTTAAGTTAGAGAACAATTGTTGTTCTGTTTACATGAATAAAACCTTCTATGGTCATACACACCAAAGAAAATGGTTTGTTGGATCTCGATTGTAATGATACACATATTCATAATATTGAAGCCAAAAGATGCAAAGTTAATAATGATAGTGCAAGTTGTTTGTGGCACTGCCGTTTAGGTCATATTGGTGTAAAGCACATGAAGAAACTCCATGCTGATGGGATTTTGGAATCACTTGATGCTTGCGAACCATGTCTCTTGGGCAAGATGACTAAAACGCCGTTCTCCGGAACAATGGAGCAAGCAACAGATTTGTTGGAAATCATACATACTGATGTATGTGGTCCGATGAATACCAAGGCTTGCAGCGGGTATCATTATTTTCTGACCTTCACAGATGATTTGAGCAGATATGGGTATATCTACTTGATGAAACATAAGTCTGAAACATTTGAAAAGTTCAAAGAATTTCAGAGTGAAGTGGAAAATCATCGTGACAAGAAAATAAGGTTTCTACGATCTGATCGCGGAGACAAATATTTGAGTTACGAGTTTGGTCTTCAATTAAAACAATGTGGAATAGTTTCACAAATTTGTGCCACCTGGAACACCACAGCATAATGGTGTGTCCAAATGTCATAGCCGTACTTTATTAGATATAGTGCAAATCTATGATGTTTCTTACCGATTTACCACTATCGTTTTTGAGGTTATGCATTAAAGACAGCTGCATTCACGTTAAAAAGGGGCACCATCTAAGTCCGTTGAGCCGACACAATCTGAACTGTGGTTTGGCAAGAAACCAAAGTTGTCGTTTCTTAAAGTTTGGGGTTGTGATGCTTATATGAAAAAGTTTCATCCTGATAAGCTCAAACCCAAATCGGAGAAATATGTCTTCATAGGATACCCAAAGGAGACTGTTGGGTACACCTTCTATCATAGATCCGAAGGCAAGACATTCGTTGCTGAGAATGGATACTTTCTAGAGAAGGAGTTTCTCTCGAAAGAAGTGAGTGGGAGGAAAGTAGAAAACTTGATAAGGTAATTGTATCATCTCCCTTATTGGAAAGTAGTTCATCACAGAAATCTGTTCTTGTGACTACTACACCAATTAGTGAGGAAGCTAATGATGATGATCATGTAACTTCAGATCAAGTTACTACCGAATCTCGTAGGTAAACCAGAGTGAGATCCGCACCAGAGTGGTACAGTAATCCTGTTCTGGAAGTCATGTTACTAGACCATGACGAATTTGCGAACTATGAGGAAAAGATGATGAGCCCAGATTCCGCAAAATGGCTTGAGGCCATGAAATCTGAGATGGGATCCATGTATGAGAACAAAGTGTAGACTTTGGTTGACTTGCCCGATGATCCGCAATCCATAGAAAATAAATGGATCTTCAAGAGGAAGACGGACGCTGATAGTAGTGTTACTATCTACAAAGCTAGAATTGTCGAAAAGAAATTTTTCGAGAAGTTTAAAGGTGTTGACTACGATGAGAGTCTCTCACTCGTATCTATGCTTAAGTCTGTCCAAATCATGTTAGCAATTGCCGCATTTTTATGAAATCTGGCAAATGGATAAACAAAACTACATTCCTTAATGGATTTAAAGAAGAGTTGTATATGATGCAACCAGAAGGTTTTGTCAATCCTAAAGGTACTAACAAAATAGGCAAGCTCCAGCGATCCATCTATGGACTGGTGCAAGCATCTCGGAGTTGGAATATACGCTTTGATAAGTTGATCAAAGCATATAGTTTTATACAGACTTGCGGTGAAGCCTGTATTTACAAGAAAGTGATAGGGAGCATTACAACATTTCTGATAAGTATATGTGAATGACATATTGTTGATCGGAAATAATGTAGAATTATTCTGCAAAGCATAAAGGAGTATTTGAAAGGAGTTTTTCAAAGAAAGACCTCGGTGAAGCTGCTTACATATTGAGCATCAAGATCTATAGAGATAGATCAAGACGCTTGATAAGTTTGTCAATGAGTACATACCTTGACAAGATTTTGAAGTAGCTCAAAATGGAACAGTCAAAGAAGGAGTTCTTTCCTGTGTTGCAAGGTGTGAAGTTGAGTAAGACTCAAAACCCGACCATGCCAGAAGATAGAGAGAGAATGAAAGTCATTCCCTATGCCTCAGCCATAGGTTCTATAAAGTATACCATGCTGTGTACCAGATCTATTGTATACCCTACACTGATTTTGGAAAGGGAGTACAATAGTAATCTAGGAGTAGATCACTGGAGATTGGTCAAAATTATCCTTAGCGGAATACGGATATGTTTCTCGATTATGGACATGAAAAAAAAGGTTCGTCGTAAAGGGTTACGTCGATGCAAGTTTGGACACTGATCCAGATGACTCTAAGTCTTAATCTGGATACATATTGAAAGTGGGAGCAATTAGCCAGAGTAGCTCCGTGCAGAGCATTGTTGACATAGAAATTTGCAAAATACATACGGATCTGAATGTAGCAGACCCGTTGACTAAACTTCTCTCACAAGCAAAACATGATCACACCTTAGTACTCTTTGGGTGTTAATCACATAGCGATGTGAACTAGATTACTGAATCTAGTAAACCCTTTGGGTGTTGGTCACATGGCGATGTGAACTATGGGTGTTAATCACATGATGATGTGAACTATCGATGTTAATCACATGGTGATGTGATCTAGATTATTGACTCTAGTGCAAGTGGGAGACTGAAGGAAATATACCCTAGAGGCAATAATAAAGTTATTGTTTATTTCCTTATTTCATGATAAATGTTTATTATTCATGCTAGAATTGTATTAACCGAAAACATAATACATGTGTGAATACATGGACAAACAGAGTGTCACTAGTATGCCTCTACTTGACTAGCTCATTAATCAAAGATGGTTATGTTTCCTGAAGGAAATATGCCCTAGAGGCAATAATAAAGTTATTATTTATTTCCTTATATCATGATAAATGTTTATTATTCATGCTAGAATTGTATTAACCGGAAACATAATACATGTGTGAATACATAGACAAACAGAGTGTCACTAGTATGCCTCTACTTGACTAGCTCGTTAATCAAAGATGGCCATGTTTCCTAAACATGGACAAAGAGTTGTTATTTGATTAACGGGATCACATCATTAGTTGAATGATCTGATTGATATGACCCATTCCATGTTCCTATGACTATGAGATTATGCAACTCCCGTTTGCCGGAGGAACACTTTGGGTACTACCAAATGTCACAACGTGACTGGGTGATTATAAAGGAGTACTACAGGTGTCTCCAAAGGTAGATGTTGGGTTGGCGTATTTCGAGATTAGGATTTGTCACTCCGATTGTCGGAGAGGTATCTCTGGGCCCTCTCGGTAATGCACATCACATAAGCCTTGCAAGCACTGCAACTAATATGTTAGTTGCGGGATGATGTATTACAGAACGAGTAAAGAGACTAGCCGGTAACGAGATTGAACTAGGTATTGGATACCGACGATCGAATCTCGGGCAAGTAACATACCGATGACAAAGGGAACAACGTATGTTGTTATGCGGTCTGACCGATAAAGATCTTCGTAGAATATGCAGGAGCCAATATGGGCATCCAGGTCCCGCTATTGGTTATTGACCGGAGACGTGTCTCGGTCATGTCTACATTGTTCTCGAACCGTAGGGTCCGCACGCTTAATGTTACGATGACAGTTATTATGAGTTTATGCATTTTGATGTACCGAAGGTAGTTCGGAGTCCCGGATGTGATCACGGACATGACGAGGAGTCTCGAAATGGTCGAGGCATAAAGATTGATATATTGGAAGCCTATATTTGGATATCGGAAGTGTTCCAGGTAAAATCGGGATTTTACCGGATTACTGGGAGGTTACCGAAACCCCCCGGGAGCCATATGGGCCTTATTGGGCTTTAGTGGAAAGGTGAAAGGGGCTGCCATGGTGGGCTGCGCGCCTCCCCCCTCCCCTAGTCCTATTAGGACTAGGAGAGGTGGCCGGCCACCTCTCTCTCTCTCTCTTTCACCCTTGGGAGTCCTATTTGGAATAGGATTGGGGGGGGGAGTCCAACTCCCGGTAGGAGTAGGACTCCTCCTGCGCCCTCCTCTTGGCCGGCCAGCCCCTCCCCCTTGGATCCTTTATATACGGGGGTAGGGGGCACCTCTAGACACACAAATTGATCATTGAGATCGTTCCTTAGCCGTGTGCGGTGCCCCTGCCACCATATTCCACCTCGATCATATCGTTGTAGAGCTTAGGCGAAGCCCTGCGTCGGTAGAACATCAAGATCGTCACCACGCCGTCGTGCTGACGGAACTCCTCCCCGAAGCTTTGCTGGATCGGAGCCCGGGGATCGTCATCGAGCTGTATGTGTGCTAAGAACTCGGAGGTGCCGGAGTAACGGTGCTTGGATCGGTCGGATCGGGAAGAAGACGTACGACTACTTCCTCTACGTTGTGTCAACGCTTCCGTTGCGATCTACAAGGGTACGTAGATCAGACTCTCCCCCTCGTTGCTATGCATCACCATGATCTTGCGTGTGCGTAGGAATTTTTTTGAAATTACTACGTTCCCCAACAGTGGCATCCGAGCCTAGGTTTTATGGTTTGATGTTATATGCACGAGTAGAACACAAGTGAGTTGTGGGTGATATAAGTCATACTGCCTACCAGCATGTCATACTTTGGTTCGGCGGTATTGTTGGATGAAGCGGCCCGGACCGACATTACGCGTACGCTTACGCGAGACCGGTTCTCCCGACGTGCTTTGCACAAAGGTGGCTTGCGGGTGACTGTTTCTCCAACTTTAGTTGAACCGAGTGTGGCTACGCCCGGTCCTTGCGAAGGTTAAAACAGAGTCAAATTGACAAACTATCGTTGTGGTTTTTGATGCGTAGGTAAGAACGGTTCTTGCTCAGCCTGTAGCAGGCACGTAAAACTTGCAACAACAAAGTAGAGGACGTCTAACTTGTTTTTGCAGGGCATGTTGTGATGTGATATGGTGAAGACGTGATGAGATATAAGTTGTTGTATGAGATGATCATGTTTTGTTGAAGTTATCGGCAACTGGCAAAAGCCTTATGGTTGTCTCTTTATTGCATAAGATGCAAGCGCCAAATAATTGCTTTACTTTATCGCTATGCGATAGCAATAGTTGCAAGAGCAATTGTTGGCGAGACGACCACGTGACGACACATTGATATAGATCAAGATGATGGAGATCATGGTGTCATGCCGGTGACGATGGTGATCATGACGGTGCTTCGGAGATGGAGATCACAGGCACAAGATGATGTTGGCCATATCATATCACTTATATTGATTGCATGTGATGTGTATCTTTTATGCATCTTATCTTGCTTTGATTGACGGTAGCATTATAAGATGATATCTCACTAATTATCAAGAAGTGTTCTCCCTGAGTATGCACCGTTGCGAAAGTTCTTCGTGCTAAGACACCACGTGATGATCGGGTGTGATAGGCTCTACGTTCAAATACAATGGGTGCAAAACAGTTGCACACGCGGAATACTCAGGTTATACTTGACGAGCCAAGCATATACAGATATGGCCTCGGAACACGGAGACCGAAAGGTCAAGCGTGAATCATATAGTAGATATGATCAACATAGTGATGTTCACCATTGAAACTACTCCATCTCACGTGATGATCAGACATGGGTTAGTTGATTTGGATCACGTGATCACTTAGAGGATTAGAGGGATGTCTATCTAAGTGGGAGTTCTTAAGTAATATGATTAATTGAACTTAAATTTATCATGAACTTAGTCCTAGTAGTATTTTGTAAATCATGTCGTAGATCAATAGCTCGCGTTTTTGCTTCCCTGTGTTTACTTTGATATGTTCCTAGAGAAAATTGTATTGAAAGATGTTAGTAGCAATGATGCGGATTGGATCCGTGATCTGAGGTTTATCCTCATTGCTCCACAGAAGAATTACGTCCTGGAAGCACCGCTGGGTACCAGGCCTGCTGCTGGAGCAACACCAGATGTTATGAACGTCTGGCAGAGCAAACCTGATGACTACTCGGTAGTTCAGTGTGCCATGCTTTACGGCTTAGAATCAGGACTTCAACGACGTTTTGAACGTCATAGAGCATATGAGATGTTCCAGGAGTTGAAGTTAATATTTCAAGCAAATGCCCGGATTGAGAGATATGAAGTCTCCAATAAGTTCTATAGCTGCAAGATGGAGGAGAACAGTTCTGTCAATGAGCATATACTCAAAATGTCTGGGTATAACAATCACTTGATTCAGATGGGAGTTAATCTTCCAGATGATTGCGTCATTGACAGAATTCTCCAATCACTGCCACCAAGCTACAAGAGCTTCATGATGAACTATAATATGCAAGGGATGAACAAGACTATTCCCGAGCTCTTCGCAATGCTGAAAGCTGCGGAGGTAGAAATCAAGAAGGAGCATCAAGTGTTGATGGTTAACAAGACCACTAGTTTCAAGAAAAAGGGCAAAGGGAAGAAGAAGGGGAACTTCAAGAAGAACGGCAAGCAAGTTGCTGCTCAAGTGAAGAAGCCCAAGTATGGACCTAAGCCTGAGACTGAGTGCTTCTACTGCAAAGGGACTGGTCACTGGAAGCGGAACTACCCCAAGTGATTGGCGGATAAGAAGGATGGCAAAGTGAACATAAGTATATTTGATATACATGTTATTGATGTGTACTTTACTAGTGTTTATAGCAAACCCTCAGTATTTGATACTAGTTCAGTTGCTAAGATTAGTAACTCGAAACGGGAGTTGCAGAATAAACAGAGACTAATTAAGGGTGAAGTGACGATGTGTGTTGGAAGTGGTTCCAAGATTGATATGATCATCATCGCACACTCCCCGTAATTTCGGGATTAGTGTTGAACCTAAATAAGTGTTATTTGGTGTTTGCGTTGAGCATGAATATGATTTGATCATGTTTATTGTAATACAGTTATTCATTTAAGTAAGAGAATAAATTGTTGTTCTGTTTACATGAATAAAACCTTATATGGTTACACACCCAATGAAAATAGTTCGTTGGATCTCGATCGTAGTGATACACATAATCATAATATTGAAACCAAAAGATGCAAAGTTAATAATGATAGTGCAACTTATTTGTAGCACTGCCGTTTAGGTCATATTGGTGTAAAGCGCATGAAGAAACTCCATGCTGATGGGCTTTTGGAATCACTTGATTATGAATCAGTTGATGCTTGCGAACCATGCCTCATGGGCAAGATGACTAAGACTCTGTTCTTCGGAACAATGGAGCGAGCAACAGATTTGTTGGAAATCATACATACCGATGTATGTGGTCCGATGAATATTGAGGCTCGCGACAGGTATCATTATTTTCTGATCTTCACAGATGATTTGAGCAGATATGAGTATATCTACTTGATGAAACATAAGTCCGAAACATTTGAAAAGTTCAAAGAATTTCAGAGTGAAGTGAAAAATCATCGTAACAAGAAAATAAAGTCTCTATGATCTGATCGTAGAGAAGAGTATTTGAGTTACGAGTTTGGCCTTCAGTTAAAAACAATGTGAAATAGTTTCACTACTCATGCCACATGGAACACCATAGTGTAATGGTGTGTCCGAACGTCATAACCGTACTTTATTAGATATAGTGCGATCTATGATGTCTCTTACCGATCTACCACTATCATTTTGGGGTTATGCATTAGAGACAACTGCATTCATGTTAAAAAGGGGCACCATCTAAGTCCGTTGAGACGACACAATCTGAACTGTGGTTTAGCAAGAAACCAAAGTAGTCATTTCTTAAAGTTTGGGGTTGTGATGCTTATGTGAAAAAGTTTCATCCTGATAAGCTCAAAACCAAATCGGAGAAATATGTCTTCATAGGATACCCAAAAGGAGACTGTTGGGTACACCTTCTATCACAGATCCTAAGGCAAGACATTCGTTGCTTATAATGGATACTTTCTAGAGAAGGAGTTTCTCTCGAAAGAAGTGAGTGGGAGGAAAGTAGAACTTGATAAGGTAATTGTACCTTCTCCTTTATTGGAAAGTAGTTCATCACAGAAATCTGTTCTTGTGACTCCTACACCAATTAGTGAGGAAGCTAATGATAATGATCATGAAACTTCGGATCAAGTTACTACCAAATCTCGTAGGTAAACCAGAGTGAAATCCGCACCAGAGTGGTACAGTAATCCTGTTCTGGAGGTCATGTTACTTGACCATGACGAACCTACGAACTATGAGGAAGCGATGATGAGCCCAAATTCCGCGAAATGGTTTGAGGCCATGAAATCTGAGATATGATCCATGTATGAGAACAAAGTATGGACTTTGATGGATTTGCCCAATGATCAGCAAGCCATAGAAAATAAATGGATCTTCAAGAGGAAAACGGACGTTGATAGTAGTGTTACTATCTACAAAGCTAGAATTGTCGCAAAAGGTTTTCGACAAGTTCAAAGTGTTGACTACGATGAGAGTTTCTCACCCGTATCTATGCTTATGTCTGTCCGAATCATGTTAGCAATTGCCGCATTTTATGAAATCTGGCAAATGGATAAACAAAACTGCATTCCTTAATGGATTTCTTAAAGAAGAGTTGTATATGATGCAACCAGTAGGTTTTGTCAATCCTAAATGTGCTAACAAAATATGCAAGCTCCAGCGATTCATCTATGGACTGGTGCAAGCATCTCAGAGTTGGAATACACGCTTTGATAAGTTGATCAAAGCATATAGTTTTATACAGACTTGCGGTGAAGCCTGTATTTACAAGAAAGTGAGTGGGAGCACTACAACATTTCTGATAAAGTATATGTGAATGACATATTGTTGATCGGAAATAATGTAGAATTATTCTGTAAAGCATAAAGGAGTGTTTGAAAGGAGTTTTTCAAAGAAAGACTTCGGTGAAGCTGCTTACATATTGAGCTCCAAGATCTATAGAGATAGATCAAGACGCTTGATAAGTTTTTTTCAATGAGTACATACCTTGACAAGATTTTGAAGTAGTTCAAAAATGGAGCAGTCAAAGAAAGAGTTCTTGCCTGTAGTACAAGGTGTGAAGTTGAGTAAGACTCAAAGCCCGACCACGGCAGAAGATAGAGAGAGAATGAAAGTCATTCCCTATGCCTCAGCCATAGGTTCTATAAAGTATGCCATGCTGTGTACCAGATCTATTGTATACCCTACACTGATTGGCATGGGAGTACAATAGTGATCTAGGAGTAGATCACTGGACAGCGGTCAAAATTATCCTTACTGGAATAAGGATATGTTTCTCAAATTACGGAGGTGACAAAAGGTTCGTCGTAAAGGGTTATGTCAATGCAAGTTTTGACACTGATCCAGATGACTCTAAGTATCAATCTGGACACATATTGAAAGTGGGAGCAATTAGCTAGAGTAGCTCCATGCAGAGCATTGTTGACATAGAGATTTGCAAAATACATGCGGATCTGAATGTGGCAGACCTGTTGACTAAACTTCTCTCACCAGCAAAACATGATCACTTATTGGGTCTTAATCACATAGCGATGTGAACTAGATTATTGAATCTAGTAAACCCTTTGGGTGTTAGTCACATGGAGATGTGAACCAATCACATAAAGATGTGAACTATTGATGTTAAATCACATGGCGATGTGATCTAGATTATTGACTCTAGTGCAAGTGGGAGACTGAAGGAAATATGCCCTAGAGGCAATAATAAAGTTATTATTTATTTCCTTATATCATGATAAATGTTTATTATTCATGCTAGAATTGTATTAACCGGAAACATAATACATGTGTGAATACATAGACAAACAGAGTGTCACTAGTATGCCTCTACTTGACTAGCTCGTTAATCAAAGATGGTTATGTTTCCTAAACATGGACAAAGAGTTGTTATTTGATTAACGGGATCACATCATTAGTTGAATGATCTGATTGACATGACCCGTTCCATTAGCTTAGCACCCTATCGTTTAGTATGTTGCTATTGCTTTCTTCATAACTTATACATATTCCTATGACTATGAGATTATGCAACTCCTGTTTGCCGGAGGAACACTTTGGGTACTACCAAACGTCACAACGTGACTGGGTGATTATAAAGGAGTACTACAGGTGTCTCCAAAGGTAGATGTTGGGTTGGCGTATTTCGAGATTAGGATTTGTCACTCCGATTGTCGAAGAGGTATCTCTGGGCCCTCTCGGTAATGCACATCACATAAGCCTTGCAAGCACTGCAACTAATATGTTAGTTGCGGGATGATGTATTACAGAACGAGTAAAGAGACTTGCCGGTAACGAGATTGAACTAGGTATTGGATACCGACGATCGAATCTCGGGCAAGTAACATACCGATGACAAAGGGAACACCGTATGTTGTTATGCGGTCTGACCGATAAAGATCTTCGTAGAATATGCAGGAGCCAATATGGGCATCCAGGTCCCGCTATTGGTTATTGACCGGAGACGTGTCTCGGTCATGTCTACATTGTTCTCGAACCGTAGGGTCCGCACGCTTAACGTTACGATGACAGTTATTATGAGTTTATGCATTTTGATGTACCGAAGGTAGTTCAGAGTCCCGGATGTGATCACGGACATGACGAGGAGTCTCGAAATGGTCGAGGCATAAAGATTGATATATTGGAAGCCTATATTTGGATATCGGAAGTGTTTCGGGTAAAATCGGGATTTTACCGGATTACCGGGAGGTTACCGGAACCCCCTGGGAGCCATATGGGCCTTATTGGGCTTTAGTGGAAAGGTGAAAGGGGCTGCCATGGTGGGCTGCGCGCCTCCCCCCTCCCCTAGTCCTATTAGGACTAGGAGAGGTGGCCGGCCACCTCTCTCTCTCTTTCCCCCTTGGGAGTCCTATTTGGAATAGGATTGGGGGGGGGGGAGTCCTACTCCCGGTAGGAGTAGGACTCCTCCTGCGCCCTCCTCTTGGCCGGCCAGCCCCTCCCCCTTGGATCCTTTATATACGGGGGCAGGGGGCACCTCTAGACACACAAGTTGATCATTGAGATTGTTCCTTAGCCGTGTGCGGTGCCCCCTGCCACCATAGTCCACCTCGATCATATCGTTGTAGAGCTTAGGCGAAGCCCTGCGTCGGTAGAACATCAAGATCGTCACCATGCCGTCGTGCTGACGGAACTCCTCCCCGAAGCTTTGCTGGATCGGAGCCCGGGGATCGTCATCGAGCTGTACGTGTGCTAAGAACTCGGAGGTGCCGGAGTAACAGTGCTTGGATCGGTCGGGTCGGGAAGAAGACGTACAACTACATCCTCTACGTTGTGTCAACGCTTCCGTTGCGATCTACAAGGGTACGTAGATCAGACTCTCCCCCGCGTTGCTATGCATCACCATGATCTTGCGTGTGTGTAGGAATTTTTTTGAAATTACTACGTTCCCCAACATTTCCTAACCATAGACAAAGAGTTGTTATTTGATTAACGGGATCACATCATTAGGAGAATGATGTGATTGACTTGACCCATTCCATTAGCTTAGCACTCGATCGTTTAGTATGTTGCTATTGCTTTCTTCATGACTTATACATGTTCCTATGACTATGAGATTATGCAACTCCCGTTTACCGGAGGAACATTTTGTGTGCTACCAAATGTCACAACGTAACTGGGTGATTATAAAGGTGCTCTACAGGTGTCTCCAAAGGTACATGTTGGGTTGGCGTATTTCGAGCTTAGGATTTGTCACTCCGATTGTCGGAGAGGTATCTCTGGGCCCTCTCGGTAATGCAAATCACATAAGCCTTGCAAGCATTGCAACTAATGAGTTAGTTGCGAGATGATGTATTACGGAACGAGTAAAGAGACTTGCCGGTAACGAGATTGAACTAGGTATTGAGATACCGACGATCGAATCTCGGGCAAGTAACATACCGATGACAAAGGGAACAACATATGTTGTTATGCGGTCGGACTGATAAAGATCTTCGTAGAATATGTGGGAGCCAATATGAGCATCCATGTTCCGCTATTGGTTATTGACCGGAGACGTGTCTCTGTCATGTCTACATTGTTCTCGAACCCGTAGGGTCCGCACGCTTAAGGTTTCGATGACAGTTATATTATGAGTTCATGAGTTTTGATGTACCGAAGGAGTTCGGAGTCCCGTATGAGATCGGGAACATGACGAGGAGTCTCGAAATGGTCGAGACGTAAAGATCGATATATTGGACGACTATATTCGGACATCGGAAAGGTTCCGAGTGGTTCGGGTATTTTTTGGAGTACCGGGGAGTTACGGGAATACGGGAGAAGAAGTATATGGGCCTTATTGGGCTTTAGGGGAGAGGGAGAGACAGGCCGCGCCCCCCCCCCCAAGGCCTAGTCCGAATTGGACTAGGGGGAGGGGCTGCGCCCCCTTCTTCCTTCTCTTCCCTCTTCCCCTTCCTTGTCTCCTACTCCTAATACTTGGAAGGACTCCTAGTTGGACTAGGAAAGGGGGAATCCTACTCCCGGTGGGAGTAGGACTCCCCTAGGGCGCGCCATAGAGAGGGCCGACCCTCCCCTCCTCCACTCCTTTATATACGGGGGCAGGGGGCACCCCATAGACACACAAGTTGATCTTCGTGATCGTTCTCTTAGCCATGTGCGGTGCCCCCTTCCACCATAATCCTCGATAATATTGTAGCGGTGCTTAGGCGAAGCCCTGCGACGGTAGAACATCAAGATCGTCACCACGCCGTCGTGCTGACGGAACTCTTCCCCGACACTTTGCTGGATCGGAGTCCGGGGATCGTCATCGAGCTGAACGTGTGCTAGAACTCGGAGGTGCCGTAGTTTCGGTGCTTGGATCGGCCGGATCGTGAAGACGTACGACTACATCAACCGCGTTGATATAACACTTCCGCTTTCGGTCTACGAGGGTACGTAGACAACACTCTCCCCTCTCGTTGCTATTCATCACCATGATCTTGCGTGTGCGTAAGAAATTTTTAAAATTACTACGTTCCCCAACACATGGGCCTTAGTGGAAATAGAGGGAAGCAAGGGGAGTGTGGGGCGCGCCCCCCAAGGCCCAAACCGAATTGGTTTAGGGCAAGGGGGCCAGCCCCCTCTTTCCTTCTTCCCCTCTCTTTTTTCCTTCTCCCGAATCCTATTCCAACTAGGAAAGGGGGGGAGTCCTACTCCCGGTGGGAGTAGGACTCCTCCTGACGCACCCTCTCCCTGGCCGGCCGCACCCCCCTTGCTCCTTTATATACGGGGGCAGGGGGCACCCCATAGACACAACAATTGACTAAGTTGATCTTTTAGCCGTGTGCGGTGCCCCCCTCCACCATAGTCCACCTCGATAATACTGTAGCGGTGCTTAGGCAAAGCCCTGCGTCGGTAGCACATCAACATCGTCACCACGCCGTCGTGCTGACGAAACTCTTCCTCAACACTCGACTGGATCGGAGTTCGAGGTACGTCATTGGGCTGAATGTGTGCTGAACTCGGAGGTGCCGTACGTTCAGTACTTGATCGGTTGGATCGTGAAGACGTACGACTACATCAACCGCTTTGTGCAAACGCTTTCGCTTTCGGTCTACGAGGGTACGTAGACAACACTCTTCCCTCTCGTTGCTATGCATCACCATGATCTTGCGTGTGCGTAGGAATTTTTTTGAAATTACTACGTTCCCCAACACAAGTATATGCCAACTTCTCTCTCTCTAAAAAAACAAGTATCCGCCAACCATTATAGAAACCCAGACCCAAATTTGAACCAACCACAAGTCCATTAGAATTAAGAAAAAATTCAAACACTTTCTTGCAATCCAATTAGATTCTCTCTTCAATTACTTTGTAAAACAAGGAGACAAGAACAAAGTTGCAAGAAATCATGATACCACTTTAGAGCTAATAATTTCATATCCCAAATAATCGTAGAGCCAAATTAGACAAGGTGCGGCAACGCGCGCCATCAATGATCTAGTAGACAAAGAAAGTTGAGGTTGAATGCTAAGAATCAAAAGGGGAGACCAAATCACCAAAGAAAAAAAATCTTCCTCCGATCTCCGTCCCATAATATAAGAGGGTAACACTCTTATATTATGGGACGGAGGGAGTACTCATTAAGCCTAACCACCCGAGAAAGCAAAAACAAGAAACTACAATTTGAAAACAATAGAACAATGCCAAGGATCAAAGTATAAGAAGTTGGAGAAACCATTTGCAACATGTACCCTTGTAGAGTTGTAGAGGTACGGATAAAAAGATACACAAAGTAATATGCTTTTAAACAACCAAGTCAGCTCTCCCAAGTTTCACAAGGTGAACCATCCATAGAAATGACTGAACCAAGATACCCAAGGAGCATATTTCTTGACAGCGAACCCTTGTTACCAATTTCAGGAGGACACCCATGTTATGAGCATGTAGGCATTGGAACTAAGCACACTTTGCTCAAGGTTTAGACATGGATATAGTCCCCATATAACTTCGACTACTTTTATGTGAATATGTTAGTAGAAAAATCTATTATACTAACTTACTTTATTAAGATGGATTTCATATGCCATTAGTTAAATATTAAAACTTTAACCACACCATCATTAGTATGTATTTAGGACAAGATAGTAATTTCTTTTTGTTGAGTAGGTGAGAAGTTGTATTGTCGGAAAAATATCAAAGTTGCACATATTTAATATCTCTCCGAGGCCTCCAAAATGTTGATATCACAGAAAAGTAAACATAAATACTCCCTCCATTTCAAAATATAAGGTGTATACCTTTTCATAAGGTCAAACATTTTATATTTGAGCAAGTTTATAGAAAAAAATCATCAATATCTACAATACCAAAAAACATTTTGTTATGAATCTAACAATAGAGATTAGTATTGAGGATATATATTGATATTTTTTCCAATAGAGTTGGTCAAACACAAATATGCTTGACTTTTCAAAAATTTAATACACCTTATATTTTAGAACAGTGGGAGTAATGATTAATTAGAGAAATATATATTTTTAAAAGTAAACATAAATAAATATTAATTAATGATACATTCATGTATTTCATTTGTAAATATAGGATAAAGAGTTGTATTGTCCGAAAATGAGAAATAAGTTCCAAAAAAACATACAATGAACTCAATTGTAATGTCATGTTTTAGTTGTGTGGACTTACATATGAAAATGGCTCTGTTACTATTTTTGTAAAAATTCTGCTATCTATTTGTACAAAGATCTTTTTATCCTTGACATCTACTCCATTTTTTTTAGCAAAGCTCTAGAGGAATGATGAACCTGTGCTTTTTTCAGAAACATGGAGCTCTGTTTGTGCCATCGGCCCATTGTACGGCCTGCCTCATATAGTTGGACCGGCATGGGCCACACCACCAACCCCTCGAAAGACTGCTAAAAAAAACTTCCAAAGAAAAAGTGACCACACCACCAGACCCTGGTCACCATGGCTATGTTCGACGGCGGCCATGACGAACTCGCCGGCGTGGTGGCGGCCACCTCCCGCCGTCGGATGTACCGAGGTGAGGTCGCGGCGCGCCACCAGGCGGCGTAACGTGCTGAACCGAGGGAGGCAGGACTCAGGGTCGCGCCCACTGTGCTGGCGCGGCGGAGGCGCTGCCACCCCGTCGCCGTCGGCTCCTGCGCCCAGGGCCAGGGGAGCTCCAGTAAGCGCTTGCTCAGTTCCATTTTCTGCCTGGTGTACATTTGATTTCGACGGCGTGCATCAGCCACACGGGAAAAAATGTACTGCATCAATTGATTAGGTGTGGATTAGATATCCGTATCCCCGTCGGCTCCTGCGCCTAGGGCTAGGGGAGCGCCCGTAAGCGCCTGTCCAGTTCCATCTTCTACTTGTTCTATGCCTGATTTCGACGAAGTGCATGAGCCATGAGTGGATCAATCTTGGTCACCCTGAGTGCTACCGTCTGAACTTCGGTTCTGAATTCAGCAACCTTTCACCACCATGTGCGTCCATGCATTCTCACTATTTCTCCGTCTGAGTCGTATGTATTTTTCTTTTGCCGAATCAGACACCCGACCGAGTCGATGTCTCTATTTGGCATGTGCGGAATTTGCCTAACCGACACCCAAATCTGCGTCAGATTCCAACACTATTCTACAAATGGCGACTGTACAACACTACAGACGTCCAATATACGGACCACAGGTAGACAGGGGGTGATGCCGCAACTAGAACAGAAAAGGTTCTACATTAATCTTACACATTGTTCCCCATCGAACAATGTTTTCTGTCAAGTGCTTAAAGATCTTTTTATTCAAGTATAGGTCTTTACAAAGGACAGAAAGTTTACAACCATTCATTACTTGTGTCCGGAAAATATCCCCGGCCCGTTGTCTAATTAATAGAACAAATTCGAGAGTTGCACTGAAAGAAGTGGAGCTACTCATGAAGATATCTTAATCCAGAAACATTTTATTTGAACAAGTTAGTTGTACCTGAGTAAATATGCTCAATAGCTACTCATGAAGAAATTCGAGTGAAGAAAATGCAGTGGAGCTACTCGTGAAGATATCTTAATGCGCAAACATTTTATTTGAGAGAGTTAGTTGTAGCTGAGTAAATATGCTCAATAGCTATCACTGACACTATTATTTCCGCCATGTAAAAAAATACTGTATATCGTAACTATAATCAAATCGATGCATAGCAAAGTTCATTCCAAATGGCTTGACACAATCCCGACGTTGACGTATAAACATCTCAACATCCTTAAACAATTTATTACCCAAGGCCTTACCACGTGCCTTAACAGGTAGTATTTGTGTATATATAGACCAACCAGCATGCCTCCAATCCATTCATTACCAAAGGAAAAAAAATGCTCAGCAAAAATGGCGCCCATCCAGGATAAGCATAGCTCCCAGGAGTTGCTCCAGGCTCAAGTTGATCTTTGGCACCACGCATTGGGATTTGTCAAGTCCATGGCACTCAAATGTGCAATGGAATTGCAAATCCCCAACACCATCCAACACCATGGTGGGTCTATGACCCCTTCGGAGTTGGCCATGAAGATCGGACTCCATCCGTCTAAGCTTCCCCGCTTACGACGACTCATGCGTGTGCTCACCGTATCAGGCATCTTTGTTGTCCGTGAACCAGCCTCGCCAGACAAGGAGGTTGTTTACGGGCTTACCCCTACCACACGTCTCCTTGTTAGTGACAAAGCTAACTCAAACTTATTTCCCATTCTGTCTTTGATGCTTGATTCAACTGTCATTTCCCCTTTCCTTGGCATGCACTCATGGTTTCTAGATGAGTGCACCACGTCCCTGTTCAAAAAGGCTCATGGCCTAAATGTTTGGGATATGGCTGACGAGGACAATACTTACAACCAGCTAATCAACAACGCAATGGTTTCTGATAGCAACTTTCTCATGGACATCATCTTGAGGGAGTGTGGTGATGTATTTCTTGGCATAAACTCGCTTATTGATGTCGCTGGAGGTCATGGTGGAGCTGCCAAGGCAATTACGAAGGCATTCCCGCAAATGAAATGCAGTGTGTTGGATCTCCCTCATGTGGTTGCAGAAGCTCCTGCTGATGACCATGTGTCGTTTATTGCTGGCGATATGTTTAAGCACATCCCGCCAGCGAATGCCCTTTTCCTAAAGGTACACTCTTTAGAATTTTTTTTACTCCCTTGAAAGTAGGAACACATCCTCATTTTGTAATATCATGTTTTTTTGACAAAATTTTGTAATGTCGTGTGAAACAAAGTTTGTATTTACTATTTAGCCGCTTATGCATACCAATTGAACCACTAAAGCAAGCTAACTAAATTTGTATGACAAAACCCTACAATTCCAGCATTATCGGGACCAATGGTAACAGATTCGTTTCTGCTGTACATCTCAGTCTGTTTTTCATGATTGGGGCGATGAAGACTGTGTTAAGATATTGAAAAAATGCAAGGAAGCTATCCCTCCCAGAGATGCTGGTGGAAAGGTGATAATTGTTGATATGGTGGTTGGATCTGGGCCAAATGAGAATGTAACAAGAGAGACACAGGTTTTGTTTGATCTCTTTATCATGTGTTTTGAAGGGATCGAGCGAGAGGAATTCAAGTGGAAAAATATATTCATGGAAGCTGGGTTCAGCAACTACAAAATTATAGCAGTCATGGGTGTTAGATCTGTTATTGAGCTCTACCCTTGAATACTCTATGAAAAAACTACCATCTATAGCCGGGTGTTTATTAATATTTTGCTCATGAGACAACGGTTAATATTAAGATGATGTGCCTATGTTTCAGTTCTTACTCTCTTGTTATTCAGCATATGATCTACAGTTCCACGCCAGCAAATAATCCTTTCATGTCTATTTTACTAATGGTGGTGGCACGAGCCATGAGTGGACATCTTGGCCACACCCTTATTCCTATTTGTCTGACTGGATATGGGTTCTGAATTCAGCTCGTAAACCTTTCATCGTGTTTTAGGCAAAATCGTTTGGCCATCTCTTTGGTTCGCTTCCCATACTCACCATGAAAAATGAGTGTGCCATCTACGTTCGTTTTCATAATTTCTCCGTCAAAATTCGGGGCATTTCGTCCTAGATATAAGAAGTTACCTGAACTGGATACATCAGTTTGTACATATTTTTTGCCGAATCAGACACCCGAGTCACTGTCCTCCATTTGACATGTACGAAATTTGCGAAACCGACACCGAATCTGAGCCGGATTCCGACACTCCTGTCCATGGCCGAGAGTAGCGCCTGCTGTTACCCACACTAATTTACAAATGGCTGGCTGTCCACTTGACCACAAGTAGACAGGGTGGTGCCACAGCTACAATGCAAAGTGTTCTACATCAATCTAACTCAATGTCCCCCTGAGAATATATTTTTCTGCCAAGCGCTTCAAATGTTTTATTCTGCTATAGATCTTTACAATGGGAAAAACGCACAGCCAGTCAGCCATTCATCTGATGTGTGGACAAAAAATATTTGCTGTTGTCTAATACAACAAATCTGAGAGTAGGATCTGAATGTAAATTTGAAAGAAGCACCACTCAACTTCATGTGAAACGTGGATTCGGGGCATCATCATCGTCTACAGTCATCGCCGCACAGTCAGTGGTCAGACTCAGACATATGGATGTCCTGATCCTTGGTATGTGGCATTATGAAGACAGCCCCCTCGGTTACCTTGGATCACATGATTTCCAGCAGTTGTCCGGTCATTATGATTCTGTGTGGTATCGGTGTGGTGGGTCATCATGTGTTCAATGAGGAATGGGACTGTTGTTGTCTGCGCCTTGGAACCTTGCTATTTCTCACCTGTACTCTGCACTCATTCTTTTTTGGTTTTTGTGGGGGGTATTCTACACTCATTGAATGCATGAAAGGTTGGTGTTCTCACCATCCTCTTGAGCTCTCCTAAGAAACCCCACTACAATTATTATGGCTTGGCGCTTTCAGAAAATTAATTATGCCCACTTGTTTTTTGATGGCACCCATGTTGTCATACTTGCAAACAAAATCTAGATAAGCCACTACATTGATTCAATGTATGGCTGTTATGTTACCATAAAGTATGCCCGTTCAATATTTTTTTATTTGTTTTCAGTAAATACTAAGCTCCTTGCTGTAGAAAAATGGAAATTTCCTTTTTTTTTTAAAATGTAAAATTAGCCTGTCGGTCCTGTAGAGCATTTGAGCAATGACTTCGAGTTGCTCTCTTGATGATATCAATGTTGGGAATCAATGAAAGCTTGCCTTTTATGTTAGATCTGAGTACCAGACATGTAAAATTCTGATATCCAAATATTTTGGAGTTATTTGCGAGGTGTGAGTCCTTGTGATCAACAAGTTAGCTCCCGTAGTACAATACAAATATGTGTAGCAGGTCAGATAGGAGAGAGTATTTTTGCTAGCCACCATTTGCTCCGTGATCTGTCCCACTAGTAGCCACAACTGCAATACACAGTGTTCTATATAAATCTAACTCTCTTTTTTTTTGCGAGATATCTAACTCATTTTTTGACATCATATAAATCTAACTCATTGTTCCGCAGAGAATACCAAGTGCTTTAAAATGTTTTATTCAAGTAAGATCTTTACAGAAGAATCTACAACCATTCATTAGGTGTGCACAGAAAAAATGTCTTAACAGAGTAGGACTATGTTTAATTATGAAAGAAGTGTGACTCAAGTGAAACATCTGAAATGGAGTTGAACTAAACTTGAAAATATCTTTTATGAACATTTTATTGAATGAGTTGTACCTGAGCAAATAGGGTTCCGTGAATAAATTTATGAAAATCTTTTTTAGAAACATAGTACAGACGTAGACGCTCACATAAACTCATTCCTATGAACGCACACACGAGCACCTCCAAGAGACTGAGCCAACGGGTGTTAAGATTGACGAAGTCATAAATGCACATCACTATCGATGAGAACGTCACCTTCCATTGAAAGAATATTCCACCTTTATGAGACACACATATGTCAAATATGTGGTTTGAGCCCTGGTGGGCTGGAGGTACAAGCACCGTCTTAACCATTCAACCACATGTCCGAAAAGGGGCGCTTTATTACTTAAAAGGTTTAAGCATTACACCCGGCCACTACATAACTAAGATGCACACAGCCAAACAAAGTCATCTCGCATAAACGAAAAGTAAAAAGGCAAAATACCAAGAAACATGTAGAGTCAGTATAACGCCTAAAGCGGAGGTGGACCAATCCTAAGATCATGCTGCCACCCACGTTGGTAAAAGTATCCCTCGTCGTATCCTCCAATCATGTACACACGTCCATAAACATTTGGAGCTCTAGTCTTGATGCGCGAGAATCACACACATATGTCAAATCCGTGGCTTGATCCGTGGTGGCGTGCGGGTATAACCATCCACTTAACCATTAAAAAAACATAGGTTGGTTCAATTTGAAACTCTAGTCTCGATGCTTGAGACACTACAGAAAAAAGACATATCCTTGACAATTTGGGCCAAACGAATTTTTTCTGTCATGCTTATGACACTTCTACGACGATAATTATGACAAAACCCGGTATCATCATAGATGTGGTGGGCTCCTACTTCTATGACAAAAATTATGACAGAAAATGGGCTTTTCGTCCTGGGCGGCCCGGAGACGCAGCTGCATGACATTCTTTGGGCTGTCCATGACGGAAAAAACCACGGTAGAAGCGAGGGCGAGGAAAATATCGGGGAGTTCCCGGTTACGGTGGGTGGTCGGGGCCGAGCGATGTGCGTTTCTCTCGTACACGTACGCGCGTGGGTGTGAGGCGTTGGGCTCTAACTGAACCCGAGCGAGGCGTTCGCCTACTGAACCCGAGCGATTGTACTGCAGGCTACATGTTACTGAACCCGAGCGATCGATCGATCTGGCTGTTAACTGAACCCGATCGAGCGATTCATTCGCTACTGCTGCTAACTGAAGCCGATCAAACCTGCTGCCTCTTGATGAACAGTGAGCGTTGTTGGGGGTTGGATGAACAGTTCCCGATAGGGGTTGGATGAACAGGACCCCGTTGTTAGTAGAGGCCATTGCCGCTGGATGAACATGGCCCCGATCGAGCCGGTTGGGGGTGGATGAATAGGACCCCGATCGAGCCGATTGGGGTTGGATGAATAGGACCCTATGGAGGGCTGGATGAACAACAATCGGTGGAGGGCTGGTTGAACAGTAGCTGGTGAAGAGCTGGATGAACAGTAGCTCGTGGAGGGGTGGTTGAACAGGACCCCGTAGAGAGGGCTGGTTGAACAGTAGCCGGTGGAGGCTGGATGAATATATAGGAGTCCGTGGATGAACAATAGCTGGTGGAGGCAGGAGGGAGACACCGTAGATGAACAGTCGCAGGTGGAGAGTGGAGGAGGCCGACGGTGGATGAACAGTAGCTCGTGGAGGCTGGAGCGAGGTAATAGACGGTGGATGAATAATAGCCAGTGGAGTCCCGTTTTGCGGTACGCCACACCCCTCCCGATAAACATGACCCCCGTTTTGACCGTAGGCGCTGCAACACAAATTCGTTTCCTCCGTTTTGCGGTACGCCACACCCTTCCCGATCAACAACACCCCGTTTCGACCGTAGGAGCTCGAACACAAGTCCGTTTCCTCCGTTTTGCGGTACACCAAACCCTTCCCGATGAACATGACCCCATTTCAACCGTATGCGGTCGAACACAAGGCGGGTTTCTTTCGTTTTGCGGTACGTCAGACCCCGTTCCGGCTGTTCCGTCAAAGTCAGTTGGCTCCCATTGAACACGACCCATTCAGACTCAGTCTGTTGCCTCCCGTTGAATAGGACGCATTCTGACCTAGTCACTTGGCTCCCGGTGAACACGACGCTGTTTCCTCCATTTCGACCTGGCCGGTTAGCTGAAGATGAACATGACAACATCGCTGCCGTCTGTTGCCTCTCCATGTACACAAGCCCTGGCCGTCCGTATGCGCAAGTACGTGTTTCGAGACCCCGTTCATATGTACGTACATGGTCGTATTTTTTGGTGTGTGGCTGTATGTACGTGTACACAGTTTAGACGGGATAGCCTGAACTGCTACATGGGGGGCTCTACTATGACATGTGCCGCTACTTACTCGGTCACGGTTCATCGTTGCAGAGCGACTGATGTACCAGTATGTACGACGACAAGATAGACAACACTATGTATGCTTCAACCAGGTGGGTCCCAGCTGTCAGGGAGGAAAAAGACACACTTCCTTGCGTGCGAAGATATAACTATTGGGTCCCAGCTATTAAGGGGGAATCATTTTTTTGCCAGTAATTAGGACGCACTTCCTTGCGTGTGAAGATGTAGCTGGTCAGTCCCAGCTGTCAGGGGGAGAAAACATTAATTTTTAGGGTAAAAAGGATTTTGTTGCATGCATGCGTCCATGGGCATGGTGCGTCCCCACTGTCAACCTCTCACGTCTAGTCATCTTCCGATGACTCTTGTTTGTTGACCACGTTGACCACACCATGTTGAGCGCACCAAGGCTGGTGAACGACGGCGAGGCCCCAGACTGGAATGACCTGGAGATGGGGAATATGCGGCAGTGGAGTCACAGTTGGAGAGGAGTGGGAAACTTGACTGGTTCAGATGCGTGGTAGCACTGCCGCCCACGGGAGACAGAAGCAAGAACAGAGGTTGAAGAAGCAGCACAGCTATTGGATTAACATCCGACGGTCCAGCTGCTTGAATCATTTGTTGATTAAGTTGACAAATCCTTGCGTACACGTCAGCTTAGTAGGCCCACAAGTCAGCCACCAAATCTGCCGGGTCCCAGCTGTCATCGGGAGGAATAGTTTTTTTCGCATAACAAGGAGGCACTTCCTTCTGTGCAAAGATACAGCCGGTGGGTCCCGATTGTCAGGGGGAGGAAAAAAATTTTCAGCTTAATAAGGAGGAAATTTCCTTGCATGCGACCATGGACCTCGTGGGTCCTAGCCGCCAGGCTCTCCACATACAGTCCTCTTCCGATGACTCTCGTTTGTTGATCACGCCGCGCCGAGTGCAGCGAGGCGATGGACGACAGCGAGGCCCCGGACGGGAACGACCCGGAGATGGGAAGACGCGGCAGTGGAGTCGTAGATTGAGAGCAGTACAAGGGTTATAACTAGTTTTGGTGTGGTGTGGGGCTGCAGTCGATCGAGAATAACAGGAGGTGTGGAGGGGTGGATGGATAGCTTTGCCGGTGATAGGGTAGCGCTTTGCAGCAATGTGTGCTAAGCAGAGCCGCTAGCCGCCGGAGGCTGGAGCAGGCGGTCCCGACGACACTGGAGGAAGAAGACGAGAGATTGAAGGTGCATGCCGGCCATTGGATATAAATCCAATGGTTGTGGTTGTCAGAATCATTTGTTGACTAAGTTGACAACGCCTTGTTTGTCCCTCTAACATATATTCCAGGGTGACAACACTGCTGCTAAGAAGAACTGCCACATTGTTAGTGAGACAAACCCATTGTTTGTCCCTCTAACATATATTCTAGAGAAGAAGGCAACACATGTTGAGGGCAGGGATACAACCACAAAGTCATATCTTGATGTAGTGTCGAACTTACTCAGTGACACAAGCTCGATGAAGTCGCCGCCTTAATCTGTTCGACTTCTTCAGTCTGAAATCCGACTGGAACTCCAATCTCTTTGCAAGATTAACCGTAAGTACATGACGTCTATTGATGCTATGCAGCTTAAGTTGGTGGATATAAGCGTCAAAGAAGCGCAGTCTCATCAGGTTGCTAAGCTGCTTGCGCTGCAGCTCCTGGGCCGGACAAGCCTTTCTTGAACCGTGTTGAAGTGATGTCGGTTCTGTCTATTATTTTATCGGCCTGTTAACTTCCACTGGTGGCGACCTGCCCAGTTTATGGAATCTGCTGTCTAGTTGCCCTTTATTATCACTGGCGGCGAACTTTGATGCCCAGGGAATGTAATTTACTGTAATTTATTTGTTGTATAGTCTAGGTTTATTCTTCGTCACGATGCTGTAATTTATTTGCTGTTTTTGCTGTCGTCGCTATGAGAAAAGGTCATAATCTTTGATTGGTGCGCAATGAGCCAATAAGTTATTTTTATAAAATAATAATTTCTGCACTAAAATTGGTCGGTCGCCAATCGCTAGTACATGCCGAACCATGGGCCTACAATCATCTTGGGCCATTAGTTAGGTCTAGTCTTAATCTAGCCCACTATTAGTTTCGGGCCTTTAAAAGTCCGAGTAAATCGCTTGCCTTAATTGGACTGGATAATTAAATAGGCTTTTAAGAGATATAAAACTAGATTCAGCCTTAATTGTGGCGAACAAATCATCGGCCGACAGCGTGCTGTAATATAAATCGGCCCATTATTGGCCCATACGGGTGACGGGCCATTAACAGGGTGAAATGATTTTGGGCCTTGGCTGACCCAATTACATGATAGGCGGGAAGCAGACCGGATGTATAATGGGCCTAAATTAGGCCCAACACTCTCAAGGGCCTTTAACGGGCCGATAGGCAGTTTGGGCTAGAATGTATCCACGAAGACTACGAGCCGTTAAGAGGCCAAAGTAACTACTGACCATAATTAGGCCCAGGTGCAACTCAGGCTTTTAAATGGCCGAAAGTGAAACCAGGCCGAAAGAGGCCCATCTGTAGACAGGGCCGCTGACAGGCCGAAACTAATATCGGGTCGAACTGTTAAATGAGCCATTAAGAGAACGAAGAGAAAATCATGCCGCCAATGGGCCCAATGGCACAATAGCTGCTAAAAGGGCCTTATCTATTATGGGCCGTAATTTGGCCCAAGAAATGAAAGTCAGTTAACGGGCCGGATCAGGTATGGACTGTAATTTGGCCCAAACTATTGCAGGCTGTTAACGGGCCGGATCTAATATGGGCCATAAACTGGCCCAAAATATTGCAGTCATTTAACGGCCCGTATCTGATGTGGGCTATAATTTGGTCCAGAAAATGTTAGGTTGTTAACGGGCTGGCCCATTAGATCTAACGAAATCTTGTGGGCCTGTTCCTGGGCCGGCTTTTAAACCTATATGGGCCTCTATTGGTCCGTCCCATGTGTCAACGTTTCATTGGCGATTCTTGTCAAATGGACGGTTGACATCTGTCCCAATGCTGAGCTGACACGTGGATCGTCGACGAATGAGAATTTTACACGTGGAAAATCTCCATTGGTGCAGGCTGTTAACGGGTTATCGGATCCAAACCGGAACCCGATAGCTTAACGGCGACCCGTTGCGGTGGATGCCACGTGTCGGCTACCCTTGATGAAAGCACTTCTATGATGCAGGATTTATCGTCAAGGAAGTGGACACTTCTGTGATGATAATTTTGGTAATGTCATGGAACACTTCTACGACAACACATATATGACTAACTTGATTCTGTCATAAAATCATCATGGATGTACATGCATGACAGAAAACGTGACCTACTATGACAAACACGTATCATCACGAAAGTGTATTTTTTTATAGTGAGAGTCGCACACATATGTCAAATCTGGGTCTTCATCCTAGTGGGCTGGGGTACAACCATCCTCCTCACCATTCAACCACATGTTGGTTCATATTTGGAGCTCTAGTCTCGGTGCACGACAATCGCACACAATTGTCGGACTCTGCCCACATCAGAACACAAGCCCTTCCCTTTTCACGCCTTCGAGTACCTCATTTTTTGGAACTTGTATGAATCCTGAATATTTCTATTTTGTTTATCTAATTCTTGTATGGGTTGTATTTATAGAACACAATATGAGAGGAGACTTGAAGTATAAGACGTGATATTGCAGTTCAAACTAATTCTATCTCTATTGCTCCTTGTTTTACCTACATGTATATACTTTTAACAATGTTATTACACCATCAATTCACAAAATAAATGTTGTTAGGTACCATCTCTAGTTCGTCCCCAAAAGTTAAGATCTATCTAGCCCGTTCCTCATTTTCATTAGTTTCCCATATTTAGCTTTTTGTTCTCCCAAAATTTCCCCCACTAGCCCATTTTTCTCTAGGAGAGGCAATTCTTGATAAAAAAATAGAGGAGCCCCTCACCTCCTATATCCACGATGTGCCGGTCGGCACATTGCCTGATTAGCCTAGCTATAAAACCTAGCGCTGCCCTCCCAAACTGAAGCCCATCCTGCCGTGGATCCATTTCCACTATCATCGCCCCCGATTTGGGCCGTCATCATCGCCTACCTCAAGGTCGAAGTGGCCGCCTCCTCGAGCTCCCATTATGTTGCCATGTCGAATCTCGGTCTCCCACACTGCCTCGAGCATTCCGCGTTGTAGCCCCAGCTTATGCGGCCGCCATTTGAGCCATCTTCTCCGTCTCTAGCACCACCACCGCCATGACATCCCTTGTCACCATCCGAGTTGTTTTCTCTATCGCCGAGCACTCCCTGAGCACCACAGACCGCTGGCAACCTCGAGATCATGTTGCAACCGCCGCAACAAAATACATGGCATGCGACTACGGTCGTGGGGCAAGTGGGTAACGATGATTTGTAACCTAGATGCAACGGTGCGTGATATGTCCATTTTGCATCATGTTTTCCTACTATTATTTATAATGTTTTGGGTTAATATTTCACTTCATGAGGCAATTCTAATGAATTTTCTCTCATATTTTGCAAGTTTCACATGAAGAGGAAAATTGTCGTCATATGGAATTCTGGACCTGAAAAAGCTACAACGTAGATAGTTATTCTCCGGAGCTCCAAATGACCTGAAAATTTACGCAGATTTATTTGGGAATTAATAAAAATATTGGAAGAAGAAATACTAGGAGGGGACCACCAGGGGGCCACAAGCTCAGGTGGCGCCCCCCTGGGGCGCGCTATGTAAGCTTGTGGGCCCCTAGCAAGCCTCAGGAGTCCTCCCCCTATATGGTGCCATGTGCCCTAGAAAAAAAATCATAAGAATACTTTTGGGATGAAGCGCCGCCGTCTCGAGGCGGAACCTGGGCAGGAGCATTTTGCTCTCCGGCAGAGCAATTCCGCAGGGGACACTTTCCTCCGAGAGGGGGAAATCGAAGCCATCGACATCACTGTCGGTGTCAAAACTGGCGGATCTCGGGTAGGGGGTCCCGAACTGTGCGTCTAAGGCGGATGGTAACAGGAGGCAGGGGACACGATGTTTACCCAGGTTCGGGCCCTCTTGATGGAGGTAATACCCTACGTCCTGCTTGATTGTTCTTGATGATATGAGTATTACAAGACTTGATCGACCACGAGATCATAGAGGCTAAACCCTAGAAGCTAGCCTATGGTATGATTGTATCTTGCCCTACGGACTAAACCCTCCGGTTTATATAGACACCGGAGGGGGCTAGGGTTACACAGAGTCGGTTACAAGGGAGGAGATCGACATATCCGTATTGCCTAGCTTGCCTTCCACGCCAAGGATAGTCCCATCCGGACACAGGACGAAGTCTTCAATCTTGTATCTTCATAGTCCAACAGTCCGGCCAAAGGATATAGTCCGGCTGTCCGGAGACCCCCTAATCCAGGACTCCCTTAGTAGCCCCTGAACCAGGCTTCAATGAAGATGAGTCCGACGCGCAGTACTGCCTTCGGCATTGCAAGGCGGGTTCCTCCTCCGAATACTCCATGGAAGATTTTGAACACAAGGATAGTGTCTGGCTCGGCAAAACAAGTTCCACATACCACCATAGAGAGAATAATATTTCCACAAATCCACTCAACTGACACGTTTTGACAGCATGACATTACGCCTTGGCCCGGTCATTATTCGAACCATTTTTCTCAACCAGCACCGCACATATCGCGAGGCGGTTTTCTTGACACGTCTTGTCAAAGCAGAGATCGTGTCCCCCTTATTACGGATTCTCCTCAATACGGACGTGGGTAACCCAACCGCGCATTAATTATGGCGCTTGGGGAATAAGCGATTTTACCAGGCAAGTGGGGAGGCACATCGTCTCCTCCGCCCTTATAAAGGGACAAAGATCACCCATGCCTTCTTCCTCCTCGCTTATCCATTCCCGCACACTCGAGCTCTAGCGCCCAAGCTCGTGTTCTTCTTCTCAAACCACTCCAAGTATGTCCGGAGTAGGAGGCAAGTGGATGGTCGCCTCCGTCACGGAGGATAACATCAAAAAGTTACGGGAAGCTGGATATCTGGCCGCGGATATCGCGCACCGGCTGCCAGATGCTGGGCAGATCATCCCAATGCCCGAACCCCATGAGAGGGTAGTTTTTCTTACCCACTTTGTCCGTGGACTGAGATTTCCTCTCCACCCGTTTGTCCGCGGGCTCATGTTCTACTACGGGCTGGATTTTCATGATCTGGCCCCCAATTTCATCCTCAACATCTCGGTGTTTATCGTCGTGTGCGAGGCCTTCCTCCGCATCAAGCCCCATTTCGACCTGTGGCTAAAGACCTTCAATGTAAAACCGAAGGTGGTGGTCGGCCATCAAGCGGAGTGCGGAGGCGCCATGGTGGGCAAGATGCCTAATGTCACCTAGCTTGAAGGCTCCTATGTGGAGACCATAAAGGGGTGGCAATCAGGGTGGTTCTACATCACCGAGCCGTGTGACACCAACTGGGTGACGGCCCCCAAATTCTGATCTGGCATCCCCACACGGCTCACCTCCTGGAAAGAGAAGGGCCTGTCCTGGGATTCCTCGGTAGAGCTGACCGGACTCCAGACCGGCATCAAGAACATGATGAGCAAGAAAATCAAGCTCGTCAACGTGGTCCAGGTCATGCTCTTCCGCCGGATTCTCCCGTGTCAACAACGGGTATTCAACTTGTGGGAGTTGACCTGGCCAAGCACCAGACGCTGCGAGAGCTCTATGACACGATGCACGAGGATGTCTGGAGGGTGTTGTTCAAGGGCGCCGAGGTACCTCCTTCCCTCACCGAGGACCGCGGGCTCAGCGCAAAGCGCCGCGCCAATCCGGTAAGTTTTTATATTTCATAGGGTATCCATTTGCCCCAGTTTAATCATGTGCAGGATCTAAGCCTTCCATGCCTTTAACAGGACTTGGTGAAGACAGCGGAGCAGATCGATTGCCCCGCCCCTCTGCCGGAGGACCCTGTAGACGCTCTCCTGATGGAGATGCTGGTTCCGGCACCTTACGAGGTGCCGGTGAAGAAGGCCAAGAAGAAGGCCGCGGGAACCCGAAAGGGTCTCCGGCGCAAGGTTGTATCGAACTCATCGTCCGATAACTCCGACGCGCCCTCCTCCCACGAAAACAAGGAGGAGGAAGAGGAAAGTTCTCCCCCCAGCCAGGGTAGAAAAGAAAAGGAAGGCCGACCCAACCGGGGAGGCCGAAGGGTCCAAGAAGGGCAGGACCCTCCCTCCGGACTGCTCCACGACGGCCGCCTACAGCGGCGATGAGTGGCTACCCAGGGTCAAGCCCCTGGCGAAGTCGTAAGTATCCGGACACCATAGCAATTCATGGTATGTTTTACTGCACTGCTTCTTCTCATGCCGAACATGATTATGTAGTCCGTCCCGAGCTCATCTCGATGTATCTTCGTCGAGCGGTTCGTTGGACTCATCGGATATGAACATCGGTTCTCTTCCGACCGCCTCCACCCCTTGCCCTGCGGACAACATCGAGGTGTTGTCTCAACAGGCGCTGGGCCAATGGGAGGCAGTCCTGGGGGCGCCTCGAGGCGACCTTCCGGACCCTGGGCGCAAAGGGAGCCGGACTCCCATGGGCTCCAGGTTCGGCCCCCAGCCGAACACTGCACCGGAATCTTCGGTGGTTCCGGACTCCGGTGGGCGATCCCCCGTTAAGGGGGCCAGCCGCCCGTGCCGGTGTCCTCTGTCCATCCAGAGGCACCGGGCAACTTGCTGGAAGCGCTTCGCAGCGCCTCCATTGACGAGGAGCACCGCACTATCATGAGTGCGGTAATCGAGAAGGTTCAGTCCGCTAAAAACGGACTGACCGAAGCTTGCGCCAGCCTCCTAACAGTCTTTGAGGTAAGCAATCAAAGTATAAGAAAGTATTACCGCATAGATAGTAGCCCCTGATGCTCTGTTTGGCGTTCGAGAAGAAAGGCTGAATAGAGGATCAAATGATGACTCAGCAGTATAATCAGAATATATCTATGTGTATGTGCAGGCTTCACTGCTGGCCGCTGCCGCACATACTGTGGAGGTCTCTGCACTAAAGCAGAGCCTGGAGCGGTCCGAGAACGAGCTCAGCCTTACCAAGAGGCAGCTCGAGGAGAGCAAAGGTAGGCAATACCTTGTCTACGCTTTTAAAAATAAGTTCGGTTGTAAAATAATAGGATCATCATGAATTTGTCAGGAGCCACGACCGAAGTGGCGGCCCTAAAGAACGCACTGTCCGAGGCCGAAGACAAAGCGGCCAAGGAGCACATTGAGCGGGAGAAACAAGAAGCCCGAGTGGGCGAGGTGCAGCAGGAGCTCGAGGCTCTCACCAAAAAACACGAGTCCTTGGAGCTTGACTCTAAGACGCGAGAGTCCGAGCACGCGCAGGCGCTTGAAAGCGCCCGAAGCGCCAAGGCTGAAGCCCACAAGGCCCTCCAGGAGATTGATGCGGTGAAGAAGATAGCAGCAGGTAAGGCATTCATTATGCAAAGCAAGCACGTGAAGGAGACTTTCCTTTTTCTTACCTGAGTTCGGAGCTCTCCAGGAGCGTTTGCAGATCTTCCCCGCAATGTAATGGATGCCGTGGAGTTTTACCAAGCTGAGGAGGGGAGCTCGATGAAGAAGTTGTTCTGGTCTCGGTATACTGGGACCGAACATCCCGTGCCCTTGAGCGACCAGCTGAAGCAGTTGGTCGAGCTTCACAAGGCGGCCGAACAAGCCATGAGGGGCCTTATAGTCCGGATGTGGCCTGGCGAGCCCTTGTCCGGCAGCTACTTCGGTCAGGTAAGGCGGCTCGTCGACGCCTACCCACGGCTTGAAGTCATAAAGCGGTCCGTCTGCATCGAGGGTGCGCGCAGGGCTTTTGCCTGGACGAAGGTGCACTGGGTGAAGCTGGACGCCGTGAAGCTGGTGAAGGAGGGGCCACCGGAGGGCAAGGAGCATTGCTGCCCCGAGACGTACTATGAGAGTGTCTTGAAGGGTTCCCGCCTTGTGGCGGATGAGTGTGCCAAGGATGTAATTTTTGAATGAACATGCTCATGTGGTCCTGTAATATGAAACGAGTTCATTTGCGCCATGCGACGCTTTTTTAATTTAAAATATTACCTTCTGTGCGGCCGTTTATAAAATCTGAGAGTTGGCCAGTCGTCGGCTTCTGCCCCCATGTAACTAGTAATGGGGTGTTCGAGATAAACTTGAGCACTCTTTACCCCAATTTTGGGTCCTTCAAGGGAGGTGTTCAGCGCAACGAACCAGGCAATCGGACTATAATGCTTTATCACTCTCACTTAGCCATAGAAGTCTACAATTTTAAATTTTGGCAAAGCCCCTAGTATTCGGAAGGCCGAATTTGGGGCACTATACACGCCTAAGCCGGACAAGGCCGACTCCCCGCCTGAAGTGGAAAAAGTCTTTAAGGACTTGAGACCTCTCGAACAGCGACCAGTCTCTCGCCTTATCATGACAGTCAGTTTTCGGCTTTCTCTACTGAGGTGCTCGTCCGGAAGAACCGGGACACAATCGCAGTAGTTCTCCCACCGCTACCTTAGCCGATATAGCGGAACGTAAGGTACCAAAGCATGAGAGCCGGGCAAACCCAACTATTGACCCAAGACATGATTCGGAGCTGATGCATATAATACTATAAGTTCGGGGTGCCGCATAGTCGAAAGTGTTCGGACTTCTCGCGCCGTATTATGGGGTAAACGAAAGCCCCTGTCGCACTGACCGTACTCGAATTGCCGGGTGCGGATTGTCGTGAATGGACATAAAGGAAAAAATAAGAATGAATAATGCGATAATAAGCTTATGCTATGCATTGTTATTTAAATAATACGTCGAAGCATACTGGTACAGCTAGTGCAATAAGCAGAAAGTAGGACTATCTGAAATGTCCTATCCAAGGGCAAGCTGTGTATAGAAAGCGGGTATTATTATTAAAGACCACCTAGGGGTTCCCGTGTACATCTTAGCTTCTTGCCGCCTTGGTTTTTCCTTCCCATAATGTGTTCGGCAATCATACTGCCGGAATGGGCGTCCAGAGAGTTAGGCCCTCAAAGAGAAAAGAAATGATAAAGATATACAGCCCCGAGGGCAGTTAAGCTGCATTGCAGGACGTGGCCTGATCGTGCCCCGCCTATGTCCATGGTATTTTCAGTGCGTAATTATGTACGCGTGGCATGGATTTCGTCGCTTGACTGGGACTGGGACGGGGGCCGAATTGATAGGCGAGCTCTGAACGTGTCAGGCGATCCTATTGCAGTTTACTACGGACACGCTTGAAGGTGTTCGGGGGGTGTATTGCCGAATTAGTGGTTTGCCTTGAAAGGCTGCTTTGTGCTTCTGCTGCGAGGGCCGCAGTATGTTCTTCCGTGCGGAGCGAGCGTTCTGTGTTTCCATTCACTGTTATGACCCCCCGAGGTCCTGTTATCTTGAGCTTGAGGTATGCGTAATGCGGTACTGCATTGAATTTTGCAAATGCAGTTCGTCCGAGGAGTGCATGATAGCCACTACGAAACGGGACGATGTCGAAGATTAACTCCTTGCTTCGGAAGTTGTCCGGTGATCTTAAGACTACTTCCAGTGTGATTGAGCCCATGCAATGGGCCTCTACACCTGGGATGACGCCCTTAAAGGTGGTTTGGTGGGTTTGATCCTCAAGGTATCGATACCCATTTTGCGCACTGTATCCTGATAGAGCAGGTTCGGGCTGTTGCCGCCGTCTATAAGGACTTGAGTAAGATGAAATCTGTCGATGATGGGGTCTATGACCAGTGCAGCGAATCCGCCATGGCAGATACTAGTGGGGTGATCCCTGCGATCAAAGGTGATCAGGCAAGCTGACCATGGGTTGAACTTTGGGGCGACAGGCTCCATCACATAGACGTCCCTTAGTGCACACTTCCGCTCCCTCTTGGGAATGTGGGTTGCGTATATGATGTTCACCGTCTTCACTTGTGGGGGGAACCCCTTCTGTCCTCCCGTGTTCGGCGGCCGGGGCTCCTCCTCGTCATCACTATGCACCCCCTTGTCCTTGTTTCGGAATTTAACTTGTCAACCCGCTTGAACACCCAGCATTCTCTGTTTGTGTGATTGGCTGGCTTGTCGGGGGTGCCGTGGATTTGACACGAGTGATCCAGTATGCGATCCAAACTGGACGGAGCCGGGGTACTTCTTTTAAATGGCTTTTTCCGCTGACCGGATCTAAAGCCCCTGAATCTGGTATTGACTGTCGTATCCTCGGTGTTATCGCCGTTATTGCGGCGCTTTGGTCTGTTACGACATTGTCTGCCATTGGCATCTTTGGTATCCGAAGTGCCCGGATTCCTCGATGTGTTATTGCTGCGAGCCAGCCAGCTATCCTTGCCCGCGCAAAAGTGGGTCATGAGTGTCATGAGGGCTGCCATAGACTTCGTCTTCTCCTAGCCAAGGTGGCGGGCAAGCCACTCGTCATGGATGTTGTGCTTGAATGCCGCGAGGTCCTCTGTGTACGGACAGTCGGCAATTTGGTTTTTCTTGGTCAGGAACTGAGTCCAGAATTGTCTGGCCGATTCCCCTGGCTGCTGAGTTATATGGCTCAAGTCATCGGCATCCGGTGGTCGCACATAAGTGCCCTGGAAGTTGTCAAGGAATGCGTCTTCCAGATCCTCCCAACTGCCGACGGAGTCTGCTGGCAAGCTATTCAACCAATGCTGAGCTGGTCCTTTGAGTTTTAGTGGGAGGTACTTGATGGCATGTAGATCATCACCGCGAGCCATGTGGATGTGGAGGAGGAATTCCTCAATCCATATGGCGGGATCTGTTGTACCATCATATGATTCGATATTTACGGGTTTTAAACCCTCCAGGAATTCGTGATCCATAACTTCATTAGTGAAGCATAGGGGGTGTGCGGCGCTTCTGTGTTGGGATATATCTCAACGCAGTTCATATGAGTCTTGTCAGCTGTATTCGGCCCGGCCGGATTTGCTTTTGGTGTATCCGGCATGACGATCATTGTCCCGTGTTGGCGCGCGTGCCCGTGACCCGTATATTGACCTTGCAAGTTTTGCCTTACTGTCCAATACGTCTCGCAGGTCCCGTGTGTTGCCCCGAGCCTTGGTATTTTTGGTTGAGTGGCGGCAGGGTGTAGGCTGAACTTTAGGCTGAAACGCCTCTTCGGCTCGGCCACGTAGTGGCCGGTCAGCCGCATCGTACACTGGTGCATGAGGTTTCAATGCTTCCTCCTCGAGGTGAGGTAGCAAACTGCGTTTTGGGTTACTCTTGGAGGAGTGCTCGAGTTCGTATTCCTCGGCCGCGAGGACTTCGGTCCATCTGTCTGCTAGCAAGTCTTGATCAGCTTGAAGCTGTTGTTGCTTTTTCTTCAGGCTATTTGCTGTGGCCATAAGCCGACGCTTGAAGCACTCCTGTTCGACGGGGTCCTCAGGCACGATGAATTCTTTATCGCCGAGGCTCGCCTCGTCTTCGGAGAGAGGCATGTAATTGACCTCCTCCGGTTCTCCATCTGCTGCCTGCTCTGGAGGGCTGGCTTGTTCATCCTCCGGCTCTACATCATGCTGGATGGGATTGTGATTGTCTTCGGCACTATTCGGAGTGTTATTATCTCTTATGCCGGTATCACTACTTTTTCTATAGCAGGACTTAGAGCAGCGCCGCTGATGTTGGCGCTTGGGTTGCTTCTTGGAGGGGTCATCCTCCACTGTCTCGTCGCCATTGCCTTCTTTAGGGGTGTCCACCATATATATGTCATATGATGATGTAGCGGTCCAGCGCCCTATGGGAAGTGGTTCCTACTCATCTCCTGCATTGTCGTCCATACCGTCGATGTCTTCGGAGTCGAAGTCGAGCATGTCAGTTAAATCGTTGACAATGGCTACTAAGTGGGTGGTGGGTGGGCAGCGAATTTCTTCGTCGTCCGCATCCCATTCTAGCCGGACATAGTTCGGCCAAGGTTCTCCTGACAGGGAGAGGGACCTCAATGAATTTAGCACATCTCCGAAGAGCGAGTGCTGAAAGATATCCGCGAAGGTGAACTCCATGATCGGCGCCCAGTCAGATTCGACGAGCACGGATGTAGGCGGCTCGGAGTCCATGGCCGGAGGTGAATCCAGTGGTTCGGTGACACGGCTCTCGTAAGAGGTGAAGTCAGTATCCGGCTCTATCGCCACTGAGAGTGCGACCTCCATGGCGGGGTCTATCCCTCCACTCTCGGATGGCGCGATTTGCTCCGGATTGACGGCCGGAGTAGTAGCAGATGCGATCTCTCAAACACTATCCGACGACAGAGTTACGTCGTGCTCGTCGTGACTGTGCGGCGCACCTGACACGGGCTTGAATCCGTCAAAGATCAAGTCTCCGCGGATGTTGGCAGTGTAGTTTAAGTTTCCGAATCTGACCTGATGGCCAGGGGCGTAGCTCTCGATCTGCTCCAGATGGCCAAGCGAAATGGCCCGTAGTGCGAAGCCACCGAATACAAAGACCTGTCCGGGGAGGAAAACCTCACCCTAGACCGCATCGCTACCGATGATCGAGGGAGCCATCAAGCCTTATGGTGACGACACAGTGGAACTCTCAATGAAAGCACCAATGTCGGTGTCAAAATCGGCGGATCTCGGGTAGGGGGTCCCGAACTGTGCGTCTAAGGCGGATGGTAACAGGAGGTAGGGGACACGATGTTTTCCCAGGTTTGGGCCCTCTTGATGGAGGTAATACCCTACGTCCTGCTTGATTGTTCTTGATGATATGAGTATTACAAGAGTTGATCTACCACGAGATCATAGAGGCTAAACCCTAGAAGCTAGCCTATGGTATGATTGTATCTTGTCCTACAGACTAAACCCTCTAGTTTATATAGACACCGGAGGGGGCTAGGGTTACACAGAGTCGGTTACAAGGGAGGAGATCTACATATCCGTATTGCCTAGCTTGCCTTGCACGCCAAGGAGAGTCCCATCCGGACACGGGACGAAGTCTTCAATCCTGTATCTTCATAGTCCAACAGTCCGGCCAAAGGATATAGTCCGGCTGTCCGGAGATCCCCTAATCCAGGACTCCCTCAATCACCAATGATCCTCTCATTGTGGGAGGATCAATCTTTATCAACATATTCACCAACACCATCTCATCTGAAACCCTCGTTCATCTCTTGTATTCAATCTTTGTCTCAAAACCTCAGATTGGTACATGTGGGTTAGTAGTAGTGTTGATTACAGCTTGTAGTTGATGCTAGCTGGTTTATTTGGTGGAAGACTATATGTTGGGATCCTTAATCACATACAATACACCTCTGATCTTGAACATGAATATGATTTTTGAGGAGTTAGTTTTGTTCTTAAGTACATGGGAGAAGTCTTATTATAAGTAATCATGTGAAGTTGGTATTCGTTCAATATTTTGATGACACTTCACCATCTTTTGGCGTAGGGGGAGGCATTGGGGAGTAATAAGTAGATGATGGGTTGCGAGAGTGATAGAAGTTTAAACCCTAGTTTATGCCTTATTCCATAAGGGTATGATTTTAATCTATATGTTTCATGCTATGTTTAGATTTATCTTAATTCTTCTTTCGTAGTTGCGGATGCTTGCGAGAGGGGGTAATCATAAGAGGGTTGCTTGTTCAAGTAAGAATAACACCCTAGCACCGGTCCACCCACATATCAAATTATCAAAGTAGTGAACGCGAATCAACTAAACGTGATGAACGTGACTAGACGAGAATTCCCATGTGTCCTCGACAACGCTTTGCTTAATATAAGAGAACTTTCCAGGTTGTCCTTTGCTATAAAAAGGATTGGGCCACCTTACTGCGCCTTTACACTATTGCTACTTGCTACTCGTTATGAATTACCTTGCTACAAGACTATCTGTTACTGCCACTTTCAATACTTGTAGAGAATACCTTGCTGAAAACCACTCGTCATTTCCTTTTGCTCCTCGTTGGGTTCGACACTCTTACTTATCGAAAGGACTATGATTGATCCCCTATACTTGTGGGTCATCAAGACTCTTTTCTGGTGCCGTTGCCGGGGAGTGAAGCGCCTTTGGTAAGTGGAATTTGGTATGGAAACATTTTAATTACACGCTAAAATTTATTGCTACTTGTCAGTATGGAAAATAATCCTTTGAGGGGCTTGTTCAGGGTATCTTCATCTCGACTAGAAGTGGTAAGAGTCGCTACTCAACCTACTGAAGCTACTGAAAATATTTACTATGAAATTCCTTTGGGTATTATGGAGAAACTACTTGCTAATTCATATCTAGGAGATGGAACAATGCATCCTGATGTGCACTTGATATATATAGATGACATTTCTGGATTGTTTAAGCTTGCAGGGTTATCAGAGGATGGAGTTAAGAAGAAGATATTTCTCTTATCCTTGAGGAAAAAGGCATTATCTTGGAATATACTATTGGATGATATTGGAACATGGGACTGGAATCGATTGAAGCTGGATTTCCACCAGAAATTTTATCCCATGCACTTGGTTCATCGTGATCAGAATTATATATATATATATATATATATATAATGTTTGGCCTCGTGAAGGAGAAAGTATTTCTCAAGCTTGTGGGAGGCTTAAATATATGATGCACACATGCCCCAATCATGAGCTCTCAATAGAGATGATTATACAAAACTTTTATGCTCGGCTTTCTCATAATGATCGTTCAATGCTTGGTACATTTTCTACTGGTTCCTTTTGTTGGGAAATGTAGCATGCAATTTAAAAAAATCCTATGCTCACGCAAGATCTATCTAGGAGATGCATAGCAACGAGAAGGGGAGAGTGTGTCTACATACCCTCGTAGACCAAAAGCGGAAGCGTTTGACAACGCGGTTGATGTAGTCGAACTTCTTCTTGCTCCGACCAATCAAGCATCGAACGTACGACACCTCAGAGTTCTGGACACGTTCAGCTCAGTGACGTCCCTCACCTTCTTGATCCAGCAAGTTGTAGAGGTAGTAGATGAGTTCCGTCAGCACAATGGCATGGTGACGGTGATGGTGAAGTGATCCGCGCAGGGCTTCGCCTAAGCACTACGAATATATGACCGTGGGAATAAACGGTGGAGGGGGGGCGCCGCACACGGCTAAGCAATTGTCTGGTGTGTGCTAGGGGTGCCCCTGATACGTCTCCAATGTATCTATAATTTTTTGATTGTTCAATGCTGTTATATTATCAATCTTGGATGTTTTACAATTATTTATAGTCATTTTATATCATTTTTTGGTACTAACCTATTCACACAGTGCCAAGTGCCAGTTGCCGTTTTTTCCATGTTTTTTACATCTCAGAAAATCAATATCAGACGGTGTCCAAATGCCCCGAAACATTACGGGGAATTTTCATGGGCCATAAGGAACACAACGGGCCCTGGCTGCGCCTCGGGGTGCCCCAAGGGGGGCACAACCCACCAGGGCGCGCCAGGAGGCCCAGGCGCGCCCTGGTGGGTTGTGCCCACCTCGGGTGCCCCCCCGGACCGCCTCTTTGCTCTATAAATATCCCAATATTCCAGAAACCGTAGGGGAGCGATGAAATATTCATCCAGCCACCGCAGAGTCCAGAACCACCAGATCCAATCTAGACACCATCTCGGATGGGGTTCACCACCTCCATTGATGCCTCTTTGATGATGCGTGAGTAGTTCTTTGTAGACCTTATGACCGTAGTTAGTAGCTAGGTGGCTTCCTCGCTCTTGCTGAATTCTCAATACAATGGTCTCTTGGAGATCCATATGATGTAACTCTTTTTGCGGTGTGTTTGTTGGGATCTGATGAACTTTGATTTTATGATCAGTTATATCTTTTTATATCCATGAAAGTTATTTGAGTTTCTTTGATCTCTTATATGCATGATTGCTTATAGCCTCGTATTTCTTCTCTGATATTTGGTTTTTTGGCCAACTTGATCTATTTATCTTGCAATGGGAAGAGGTGCTTTGTAGTGGATTTGATCTTAGATGCTTGATCCCAGTGACAGGAAGGGAAATGACATGTATGTATCATTGCTACTAAGCATAAAACGATGGGGTCTATCTCTACATAGATAGAGCTTGTCCACATCATGTCATCATTCTTATTGCATTACTCCGTTTCTCCATGAACTTAATACACTAGATGCATGCTGGGTAGCGGTCAATGTGTGGAGTAATAGTAGTAGATGCAGCCATGAGTCGGATATCGTCATAATTATTTGAAGTTCTATCAAGTGCCCAACAGTAATTTGTTTACCCACCGTTTGCTACCTTTCTCGAGAGAAGCCACTAGTGAAACCTACGACCCCTGGGTCTTCTTTCTCATATATTTGCCTTTGCGATCTACTTTTCTCTTGCATTTATTTTCAAATCTATTAAACCACAATACAAAAATACTTTGTTGCAATTTTTCTTTATTTATTTTATTTAGTGTTCAATCTATCAATTTACTACAAATTTATCCCACGCCCGTTTTCCACTTGAGGCGTTGTACCCCGAAAGGGATTGACAACCCCTTTAACACGTCGGGTTGCGAGGATGTATTTTCTATGTGCAGGGGCTGTTTACGTTGTGTTGCTTGGTTCTCCTACTGATTTGATAACCTTGGTTTCATATCTGAGGGAAATACCTACCACCGCTGTGTTGCATCATCTCTTCCTCTTTGGGGAAATACCGACGTACCTTCAAGCGACATCAAAACGAATTTCTGGCACCGTTGCCGGGGAGGATCTTCAACATATACCAGGTTCCTAATCAAAAACCTCATCTCCTCACAATTTACATTATTTTCCATTTGCCTCTCGTTTTCCTCTCCCCCACTTCATAAAAATTTGCGATTTTATTCGCCCTCTTTTCGTTCGCCGTTTTCTTACCGGATCTGTTTTTGTGCGCACTCTTGTTTGCCTAGTCATGATTGCCTCAAAGAAAATATTATGACGTTCCTTACCCAAATATTTTGCTTGAAATTGAGAAAAGTACTAATGAATATATGACTATACAATTTGAGCATAATAAGTATTTTGCTGAAGAACTTAAGGAGCACTCCGTTGTGCTTGATGCTATTACAAAACAACTTGATGATATCAGTAGAGAAGTTTGCAATCTCCAATCTAAGTATGCTTTTGCCGAAAGTTTGCTAGGAAAAATATCCGATGCACAAGCTACCTTAGTAAATCAAATGGCCGCTAAACCAATCTCGTTAGAAGGCAAAAGTGATGAAGATCTTAAAATGATTGGTGTTTATTCTATTGATTCCTTGTTTAGTAAAGTTAATATTGATGAAAACGGGACTGGAGAAGAGTCAACTTTAGGTAGAAGGCATCCCAATATTCCGGAGGGTGAAAATCTTGTTGAGAAAATTGATGAAAGTGGGTTTGGAGAGGTCAAAACTTTAACTAGTGATGTGCCCACTCTTTTGGATTACAAAGACTTTAATTATGATAGTTGCTCTTTGATTGATTGTATTTCTTTGTTGCAATCCATGATAAATTCACCCCATTCTTATGAACAAAATAAAGCTTTTACTAAACATATTGTTGATGCTATGATGAAAGCTCTTCAAGAAAAATTGGAATTAGAAGTTTCAATTCCTAGAAAATTGCATGATGAATGGGAACCTACTCTCAAAGTCAAGATTAAAAATTATGAGTGTTTTGCTTTGTGTGACTTGGGTGCTAGTGTTTCTACAATTCCGAAATCTTTATGTGATGTGCTTGGTCTTACTAATCTTGAAGAATGTTCTTTGAATTTGCACTTGGCGGATTCTACTATTAAAAAGCCTATGGGAAGAATTACTGATATTATTATTATTGCAAATAGGAATTATGTGCCCATAGATCTTATTGTTCTTGATATTGATTGCAATCCGTCTTGTCGAATTATTCTTGGTAGACCGTTTTTACGCACTATCGGTGCCGTGATTGATATGAAAGAAGGAAATATGAACTTCCAATTTTCTTTGAGGAAGGGTATGGAACACTTTCCTAGAACTAGAATTAAGCCACCTTATGAATCAATCATGAGGGCATCTTATGGATCTCAAACCAAAGATGACAAAACATAGATCCTTGCTTTATGCCTAGCTAAGGGCGTAAAACTATAGCGCTTGTTGGGAGGCAACCCAATGAATACATTTTATTTTTGCTTTTTGTTTTCTATTCTTCAGTATTATCACATTTATGCTACTATTATGATTGTGTTTTTTTGTGTTTTAATTAGTGTTTGTGCCAAGTAAAGTCTTTAGGATCTTCATGGGCGATAGTTGTTTGATCTTGCTAAAAAAACAGAAACTTTTTTCATTTTTTTTACCAAAGAGTGATAAAATACCCATTCCACTTGCAGTAGATCATTATACAAATTTCTCAGGTCGTCCTAATTTTTCAGAATTTTTGGAGTTACAGAAGTATTCAAAATTGTCAGATTACTACAGATTGTTCTGTTTTGACAGATTCTGTTTTCTTTGTGTTGTGTGCTTATTTTGATGGCTCTATGGTTTTCTTTGATGAGTTTTGCCATAGAAAAGTTGGAATACAGTAGATATAATACAAAAACAAAATATGAATTGGTTTGATACAATACTTATAGTAGTGGTTTGCTTTCTTATACTAATGGATCTCACGAAGGTTTTGTTGAGTTTTGTGTGATTGAAGTTTTCAAGTTTTGGGTTATCTTACGATGGATGAAGGAAGGATGGAAGAGCCTAAGCTTGGGTATGACCCAGCATCCCAAGCTATTATCCAAGAATGAGCAACTGAACCAACTAAGCTTGGGGATGCCCCTGAGTGGCGTCCCTCCTTTCTTCCAATGATGATCGGTATTTTACTCGAAACTATATTTTTATTTGTCACATGATATGTGTTTTGCTTGGAGCGTCTTGTATTATATGAGTCTTTGATTGTTTTATTTTGTGTTTTAAGTTATCATTCCTTGCTGGACACACCTATCTGAGAGAGCCAAAATTATGTCATGACTTGTTAGAATTGCTCTCTATGCTTCACTTAAATTTTTATGAGCTATGGACTTGCTCTAGTGCTTCACTTATATCTTTTTGAGCATGGTGTGCTTTAGTATTTTTGAAGAAATGCTCTCTTGCTTCACTTAGATTTATTTGATAGTTAGTAAAATTTTCAAGAAATCCTCTCTTGCTTCACTTAAATTAATTTGAGAGAAAGAAACATTTATTATGCTCATGATCTTCACTTATATTTGTTGGAGCTTGTCAAAAGCAACACATGAAAATTAGTCCCAAAGTGATAGATATCCAAGAAGGATATAATAAGAACTTTCATGAAGATCATTGGATAAAATAAACTTGATTCTTAGTAATAGTTTTGAGATACATGATGTGATATGTGAGTTATGTTGGTGAGTAATTATGCTTTAGTAAGAATATTGGTGTTAAGGTTTGTGATTCCCTATGCAAGTACAAAAGTCAATAGTCATGCAATGAAATTACATCCTACTTGTGGTGCATTATTCGGTGTTATTTATGCTTAATGCTTGCTTATGATATTATCTATTTCTTGGTTGGTCGCTTCTCAATCTTTTGCTAGCCTTCATTTTGCACTAAGTATGATCTCTACTTGTGCATCCAAAATCCTTAAACCAGTTTTGCCACATGAGTCCACTATATCTACCTATATGCGGTATTCTTTTGCCGTTCTAAGCAGATTTGTATGTGCCATCTCTAATTTTCAAAATAAACTTCTCTTTTGTGTGTTTGTTTCGCTCGCGGAGCGGTGATGAGGGGTGGCTAATATTTTCCATGCTAGATGTGTTATTCTCAAGATGAGTGTTTATTCTCTTGTCATTTCACGAGAGTAAGGCAAAGGTATTAGGGATGCCCAGTCCCAAAATGCAAAAAAATTGAATGTACTTTATGTTTTCAAATAATAAATTCCTTGGAAAGTGTTGGTATGGAGGGCACCCGTGGATAGGGTCAGCCATGGAAAGTGAAAGTATTGTGGAAAAAGGAATAAACTTTATTTTCTATTTGCGAACCGCCTATGATATATCTAGCATGGAAAGTGCTGGGAACTCTAAGTCGTTTTCGTTGGTGGGATGGATACACCTCCCAAAATGTTTTATCTCTAAGTTTTTCACTTTGAGCTCTGGCACCTCTACAAATCCCTACTTCCCTTTGCAAAGGGTCTATCTTTTAGTTTGTGCAATTTTTATTTTGAGTCTTTATCTTCTCTTATAAAAGCATCAACTAGGAGGCAATATGATCGTACTTAAGTATTGGGTGTAGCTAATATTCGAGTGTGCTTCATGAATGGATCAATGTTTGAGCATGATGGGCTAGGGATAAGTTATTTTAGCGTTGATATTTTGAAGGACATGGTTGCTTGTTGATTGCTTGAGTATCTAAATTATCATGTCAAAACTAGATTATTGCTTTGAATAACTAAAAGTCCAATTGTCCATGCTATAAAGAAAAAATATATGATATGACATGATAGGCAACATTCCACATCAAAAATTCTATTTTTATCACTTACGTACTCGAGGACGAGTAGGAGTTAAGCTTGGGGATGCTGATACGTCTCCAACGTATCTATGAATTTTGATTATTCCATGCTATTATATTATCAATCTTGGATGTCTTACGATCATTTATAGTCATTTTATATCATTTTGTGGTACTAACCTATTAACATAGTGCCAAGTGCCAGTTGCTATATTTTCCATGTTTTTTACATCGCAGAAAATTAATATCAGACGGAGTCCAAATGCCCCAAAACTTTACGGAGAATTTTTATGGGCTAGAAGGAGCACAACGGGCCCTGGCTGCGCCTGGGGGTGCCCCGAGGGGGGCACAACCCACCAGGGCGTGCCAGGAGGCCCAGGCATGCCCTGGTGGCCTGTTCCCACCTCGCGTGCCCCCGGACCGCCTCTTTGCTCTATAAATACCCCAATATTCCAGAAACCCTAGAGGAGCGACGAAATATTCATCTAGTCACCGTAGAGTCCAGAACCATCAGATCCAATCTAGACACCATCTCGGATGGGGTTCACCACCTCCATTGGTGCCTCTCCGATGATGCGTGATTAGTTCTTTGTAGACCTTCGGGTCCATAGTTAGTAGCTAGATGGCTTCCTCTCTCTCGCAGAATTCTCAATACAATGGTCTCTTGGAGATCCATATGATGTAACTCTTTTTGCGGTGTGTTTGTTGGGATCTGATGAACTTTGAGTTTATGATCAGTTATAACTTTTTATATCCATTAAAGTTATTTGAGTTTCTTTGATCTCTTATATGCATGATTTCTTATAGCCTGGTATTTCTTCTCTGATATTTGGGTTTTGTTTGGCCAACTTGATCTATTTATCTTGCAATGGGAAGAAGTGCTTTGTAGTGGGTTCGATCTTACGGTGCTTGATCCCAGTGACAGAAAGGGAAACAACACGTGTGTATCGTTGCTACTAAGGATAAAATGATGGGGTCGATCTCTACATAGATAGATCTTGTCTACATCATGTCATTGTTCTTATTGCATTACTCCATTTCTCCATAAAGTTAATACACTAGATGCATGCTGGATAGCGGTCGATGTGTGGAGTAATAGTAGTAGATGCAGGTAGGAGTCGGTCTACTAATCTAGGACGTGATGCCTATATAATGATCGTTTCCTGTGACACCCCAAAAATTTGGTCTTGTTTTAATGAATTAAAAGTTTGCCAGGAATTAAAACTTTGGATTTCTGAGCTCCATTTTTGTTTTTTTAAATCATTTCCTTCCCTGTTATGATGAGTTTTTCCCAAAGAGAAAACTTTTCAAATATGTTATTGGAATTGTTTAACCTCTTAAGAAAAACTTTTCTTTTATCAGTATAACTAATTACATGATTAATTTGCTTGATCTTTACTTTCTTGAAAATGGGTTTTCAAGGTTAAATGGCCATATTTGAACTACAACTCATTTAAATAATTCTTTCTAGCCTCCACCAAAATTTTGGGATGTTAGTAGTATCATATGATTCAGCTTTATGCAAAAACCCAGTGATGTTATTTGCAAATTTTGAGTGAATCAACCTCATTTTCATTCTGGTCCAACTTGAGGATTTGTACAGCAACTACATCTTAAGTTGCTCCTTTACCCATGATTCCTTTTCCTGCTTGTGGACCACCCTACCAAACCCCTAAGTCCAGGAGCATGCACCCTTCGGATCATTTTTGGTTCATGGAATGATGCCATTTATTTCCTGTCCAGAATTGAAGTTTTGTAAGACTTGCACTAACAAGTTGCTGCATTTGACCAAATAACCTCACCACCCTCTTGTCCATCCAAAGAGACACTGATCTGGAGTTTTTGACCACTCCAAGACTTGCCTAAGTGCCCTTGGCATTTTGTCAAACACCTTATGGGCATGATCTATTTTGGCATGAATTTTTCGTTTGCACTGTGAACCTGATCCCCTGACCAAACCAGCTTGTCCACTGATCTCCTTGCAAGCCCAAACCTAGACCTGCTAAACCCCAGCTCCAACCGAGCCACTTAGCATGCAATGGCATTCTATCGAGCACGTTCCGTGCGTGCACTGGACGCGCCCAGAGTGCGCGTATTGCACGAGCCACGCCCGAGCCGACACGGTGGCCCCCTGGCTTTGGCCCTCTCTGCAGCGCCACGCCACGCGCTACCCTCCTCACAGCAACGCGCCAAGCCGCCCTGGCCGCCAACAGCACCGCCACCAGAGTCCCCTTGGCGGCATGCCATGGCCGCCCGACAACCCCTGCTCGTGTCGGCGCCGCCTGAGCCACCCCGGCTCGCCACCTGGCCCCTGGAGCAGTGCGAGCTCATCCGCAAGCGTGTCTGCTAGCCCTCGTCGCCGCCACGTCGCCCTAGCTACAGAGAGGAGGTTCGCCGGAGAGCTTATCCACGGCCGCCGCGGAACCGCCTTGCCTCGCCTATTTAAGGACGCCCCAAGACCATTCGAGCACGCAAGCGACCTCAGTCTACCCCCATGGCACCCCCACAGCCCGCAATCGTCGAGGAAACGCCGTCTTCCCCATCTCCGGCAGCCGCAGCCGCCGCCACTTCTCCGGCCATTCCAACGCCACCAAGGCCTCCCCCTCTCCGTTCTCTTCACCAGGAACTTCCCCTTCCTTCCACGGATCCAACCCCCTGCTCGATTTTGATCGGGCGCCACCGCAGCCCCAAAAGCACTTTGCCACCGAAACTTCCTCCGCCGCGAAGCTCGCCGCCGGCAGCTCACTCCGTCCCCATCGACCGAACAACCACCGGGAGGACCGCCTTGGACTCGTGGATTCATCCAGACCCTCTGGAACCCGCGGGGAGCCGCCGTTCGCCGTCGACGACCGCTGTTGCCCCGCCTCCGTTCGGGCAAAGGAAGAGGAGGGAGAAATAGACCAGTCAAACCTAACCAGTGGGCCAGGCGGGCCCACTGTCAGTGAGACGCACGCCGTCCACGCTGGAGTAAGTGAAGGCGTAATCCGCCCAGTACGTTTTCCCTGCTCGGAAAGCGTATTTCCTCCTGAAACGTTTTCTTTTCTGTTATTTTTTTAAAAACAGACTTTGACCACAACTTTGACTGTCTATAACTTTTTAAATACAACTCCAAATGAGTTGATTCTTTTTCCCACCTTCCTCAAATTTGGTCTAGTTTATTTTAAGATTTATTTGAAAATCTTCAAAACAACTTTTTCGTACTGTTTTTGAAATGTGTGTTAATTCAAATATATTTTAAAAATAGGATTTTGGAGAGAGAGAAGAAACTTTCAAAAGTTTTGGAGAGCACCTCACCCCTCCACAACTTAAAGGCAAGCATTCTGAACCCTGGCATAATGTTTTTGCTGTGTTATTTGACACGTTTATTACTCCACCTTATTTCGGAGGACTTGTTATTTCATGTGACATGATCATTTGCATGGAAGCATATTAGTGATTTCCTTGCTGTTGGAAATTAATATGATTGTGATGGTAATCATCCTCATGTGCCTTGCATGCATGCCGGAAAGGAATCCGGGAAAGCCTCGGCCTTGGGTAGGCGCGAGCTTGTCGCCGGCCCCCGTCGGGACGGTTATGTCCGGTATGGCATGGTAAGGTGCATTGAGTGGTGATTTCGTCGGTTGAAATATATTTGATATATATATGTCATGCAGGGAACTTATAAACCTCCTGAGTCGACCGCAGATCGAGTCTTGTTCCAGAAACCCCCATACTTGCCTCGTACTACCACTCGTCCCTGCCGCAGGTAGGGTACGGTTCAGTAAGTCGTCAACCCCTTTCCAGCACACACCGTATAGAGAGGCCATGGTGGAAGATATCGGTTGTAGCCGGCAGGCAGGCCACCTGGTCCGGGGGCATGGGTGTTTCCGGTTGGGACCGAGAGGGGAGGCCACCCCTTAGAGCGCGCGATATAAATTTGATCCCATGCTACACGAGGTTGTAGCCTCCCCACTTAGAGTTTTGCTTAACAAGTGTCGTGGGTGATTCCAGACACCGATGAGTTAAGCTGGTGTGTGCAAGTTTAGGCGTGTTTTCAACTAAAAGGCCGTAGACAGAATTAGTCCTGATGGACTAAAGGAATCCGTTACTCATGGGTAAAGAGTACACCCTCTGCAGAGAATAAAACCTATTCGAATAGCTGTGTCCATGGTTAAGGATTACAGTCTGGAATGGGTCAAGTGTTGGTCTTAGTGTCGGTCTTCGGAGGTGAAATTGTTAAACCAAACTTGGATACCGATTGGTGACTTGTGAGGACCATGATTATTATTTTGTGATGGACTAACCTGTTGCATTATTGTATTATCGAGTATCCCTGGGATGGTTCTACCTCCTGGATATTCATTGTGATTATTTATTCTCAAGCCCTTTATGTGGTGTCGCTCAGACACCCGACTGTGGCATTTATTTTTAAGCCCTTTCTGTGGTGTGGCTTAGACGCCCGGCTGTGGCATTTCTTTTTAAGCCCTTTATGTGGTGTCGCTTAGACGCCCGACTGTGGCATTTCTTTTTAAGCCCTTTTTGTGGTGTCGCTTAGACGCCCGACTGTGGCATTTCTTTTTAAGCCCTTTTTGTGGTGTCGCTTAGACGCCCGACTATGGCACTTCTTTTTAAGCCCTTTTTGTGGTGTCGCTTAGACGCCTGACTGTGGCATTTCTTTTTTAAGCCCTTTATGTGGTGTCGCTTAGACGCCCGACTGTGGCATTTCTTTTTAAGCCCTTTATGTGGTGTCGCTTAGATGCCCGACTGTGGCATTTCTTTTTAAGCCCTTTATGTGGTGTCGCTTAGACGCCCGACTGTGGCATTTCTTTTTAAGCCCTTTATGTGGTGTCGCTCAGACGCCCGACTGTGGCATTGCTTATTATTTATTTACCTTATAAGCCCTTTATGTGGTGTCGCCCAGATGCCCGACTGCGGCATTTTATTTCCACTCCATTATTGCTTGTTCATGCTGCATATAAATAACATGCTTGCAGGCATAATAGATGTTTTATTTATGACTGACGATATGATCCTAGAATATTTCAGTACATAATTATCAATTATATTATTCCAGTGTTCTTAATGTTTGCGAGTACATTCAAAGTACTCACTGGCTTGTCCCTGGCTATTGTCTTGGCCAGATATTTGCATTGCAGAGACAGCCCCGGAAACTAAGCAACGGTGATAGCAGCCTCGCGAAGATAGGAGTTAACCTGGTCAGCTGTTCCCGTGGGAAATGGAGTCCCATACACTGATGATTCACAAACCGCTTCCGCCATCGACCACTGGAAAACCATTTGATGTACTCATAGGCCACAATGGTCTTGTACTACACATTTTGTACTTTTGCTTGGAATTTCTGTAACAAGTTGGTGCCTCATCAGCTAATAGTAATCCTGGGGCTGGTGAGCACAATGGCCATTTTCTGGAAATTTATGTCCGGAAAACCTGGTCGCGACAGACTTGGTATTAGAGCCAGGCTGACCATTGGCTAATCCTATCTTAGCCAGGTCAATAAACCTAAGTAAACCAACCCACCAGACCTTAACCAAACCCTAGTCAAGCTTCCGTTGCAAGATAGCCACACCGTGACCCGACACCTTTTTGGCAGCCGGTGCCCAACCTATCCATCTAACCTGTCAATCATGCACCAGTGACCAAGTCCTAAATAGTCCTTTTTCGCAAGCGTGCGAAGGAAGACTCCGTCCCCTTTTTCCTATAAAAAGGGCACGCTAGCCTCAACTCAGCACAGCACAGCCTCTACCCCAAACCAAGCCAGAATGCCCGGCCCTGTCGTGCACAATGAGACCACAGCAACCAACCTTGGAGGCTTTGTGACCATACTCGCAAACCTCACCCGTCGTGCCTATGCGTTAGAAGAGCCCCCAGAATATGTTGTGTACCAAGGACCCATGAGCGGTGAGAGCCGTCAATTCTGGGCCACAGTGCACATTTATGGTAGGGGTCTAGAGCCCGAACGCCCCTACAGGTTCATCGGAAGAACAACTTCCTTTGAGCCACAAGCCATACAACTAGCTGCTCGAGAAGCTATAGTTCATCTCTGGCACTTGTCGCCCAGAGTTAACTGTCGCTCGTTCCACTACTACCCCAGACGTGAAGGATATGGTAGACCACCCCAAGTTGCCAACGGAGATCACGAGACAGATCCTGCATTGTTGCACCTAGTGCGCTATGTAAGTGCACTAGAGGGACTGTGCGATCAAATCACAATTGATCTAATCGCAGCTCGTGGAGAGCTGGTTCGTCGAGCCCCGGCGAGAGAAGAGAACGAGCCCAACGCCGACAACCCAGTCGTGCTGTTTGGACACCCGACCGAGTCCCTAAGATCTGCCCCAGCCATCGGCCAAGGTGCTGCGATAACCCCAGAAGTGCTTCGTCGCATATTGGGAGCACACTCCAACCGGGTTGTGGCCAACAATCCCCGGGATGGTCATCATCGCTACCCCGAGCCTGCAGCCCCTCAGCCCACTCCAGCTAATTCAGACGACGAGACCCGAAGAGAAGCCTCGACATCCACAAGGCACGCCCACTTGGATATAAACGAGGTAGACTAAGTCACCCAAATCGTATCGAGTCCTAGTGTACCCTTGCTTTGTAATCATGTGGCCTTGTTTTTTAAGTGCCACCTGTTGACGTGCCTCTGTTTTAAATAGTAACCTTGCATGGGTATGTCAGCACACAGTTGCATATTTTTCCGGACACAACTACCCAAAAACCTTCCCCGACAACCCCCACAGTAACACATCACTATAGTGAAATGTGTGAATCTGTGGCTTGACCCCGACCCTTGGAACAGAGCTGAGAATTTTCTTTACCATTCACCACGGTAAAAATGACCCAGCTCCAGTGCTATAAAAGGCCACCGCGTGACCTTGCCAAGCACCCCTCATCTTGTGCACCATCCTCACAACCAATTCTTGCCATGCCGAGCCCCAACATTTACCTAAGAACCGCAGATGCAACCCCGGGTAGTTTTGTCAAGTTATTGTGGGATTTTACCTGCAGTACCATGGGCACTACCCAGCCACCCCAGTACGAGCTGTTCAAATCGAGGATCACCTCTTCCACCTCAAGATATTGGGCAGCAGTGCACATTCCTCCCATAAACTCAAACCAAGATCCAACGGAGGTCTCCTTCGTGGGGAAATCTATGCCAACCCCACATATGGCCGTAGAAGCTGCTGCATACGAAGCGCTTGCTCGCCTTCGATTCGCGGTACCCTATGCCAGCGAACAAGGGTATTATTACTTTCCAAGCCGTGCAGAACCCGGAGGAGTGACATCTTTTCCCGGTGGACGAATTGAGAGAGACCCAGTCCTGGCCAACCTTGTCCAGTACGTCATCGCTCAAGAGCGTTTAACCCAACGTGTGACGGGTTATCTCCAGAGCCTCGCAGATTTAAATCCTCAGATCGCCATCGGCAGAGCACTAAGGCCCGACCAAGAGAGACACGTGCATCGACTGGTCAATCCACTTTCCCCGATAGAAGAAGAGTGTATCCCAGTACCAGAGACGTTTTCTAGGGACCCCGTCTAGTTACCATTTCCATTTTAGACGTCGCTGCGGTGTTGTGACTTATGCATGATACCCTGAGTTTGTACGACAAGTCAATTATTTGGCTTCTACTAATGTGTGTAGTTTTTGTTGTGGTTTATGCTCCTTTAAATTAACTATTTTTCCCTCGCAAAATCCTGGAGTGAGATTTCTTTTCCCTGAGTTGCTACATCTGCACCTTCTCACGACGTGGATTAATTAATTTCACACAACACCATGGCAGCAGACTCACAACCATTACCATTCGAACACATACACTGATTGCAAAACTTTGCAACGGTGTTACATCCGGCTAATCACCCCCTAACAACAGTTAGCACCCGGCACACCCCAGCTACTCCTCGTGATCACCACCACCGCGGAGAGCCAACACCCGAGCAGCAACCTCGTGACGATTGTCGAGGATCATCGCGCACAGGAGCACGGAGAGCCCCAGCAGTGTCGCCAGCCCTCCGCATATCAGGATCGCAAACCAGTCCGGCATCGCCTCCGCCATTAGAGCCTCACCCGAGCTTCTGTAAGCAGTAATGGAGGAAGGAGGAGGAGGAGAAGTGAGGTCAGGTGTGAGGAAGAAGAGAGGGACACCTCGACCATTTTTATAGCTCGAGCTCGGTGTACGGTGGGTGAAGTCCACCAACGCCGCTCATCGCCCGATCGCCGATGTTCGGAGTCGAATCCGCGAGCAGTGCCGACAGCACGCTGGCCCGCGAGGTGAGTGCGCACTGCCCCGGCAGCTAGCACGCCGCGCACTACCGCGGTACGGCCTAGATGCCCTACGTGCGAGGCGTCGCCGGTAGAGAAAGCGCGGGAGAGAGGGAGAAGAGAGAGCCAGAGGAAGAAGAAGAGGCTGACTGTGGGCCCCGGGTCCACCTGTCGGCCAGAGAGAGCACTATGCTCTCGGGTATGACCAGCGTATATTTAAATTTAGAAATTATTCTAAATTTATATCCAGCGTAGGAATCCCACTTTTTGTCCCGAACCGTAGATTTTTCCACGCAGCACCAGTATTCACACTATGGTTTTACACCACTTATTGCCCTCTCACTGTAGCCACATCTTTGTTGCATAAAATTTTCTTGAAACAGCTTTGACAAATCTCGAGGACGAGATTTTTTTAAGGGGGGTAGTGTTGTGACACCCCAAAAATTTGGCCTTGTTTTAATGAATTAAAAGTTTGCCAGGAATTAAAACTTTGGATTTCTGAGCTCCATTTTTGTTTTTTTTAAATCATTTCCTTCCCTGTTATGATGAGTTTTTCCCAAAGAGAAAACTTTTCAAATATGTTATTGGAATTGTTTAACCTCTCAAGAAAAACTTTTCTTTTATCAGTATAACTAATTACATGATTAATTTGCTTGATCTTTACTTTCTTGAAAATGGTTTTTCAAGGTTAAATGGCCATATTTGAACTACAACTCATTTAAATAATTCTTTCTAGCTTCCACCAAAATTTTGGGATGTTAGTAGTATCATATGATTCAGCTTTATGCAAAAACCCAGTGATGTTATTTGCAAATTTTGAGTGAATCAACCTCATTTTCATTCTGGTCCAACTTGAGGATTTGTACAGCAACTACATCTTAAGTTGCTCCTTTATCCATGATTCCTTTTCCTGCTTGTAGACCACCCTACCAAACCCCTAAGTCCAGTAGCATGCACCCTTTGGATCATTTTTGGTTCATGGAATGATGCCATTTATTTCCTGTCCAGAATTGAAGTTTTGTAAGACTTGCACTAACAAGTTGCTGCATTTGACCAACTAACCTCACCACCCTCTTGTCCATCCAAAGAGACACTGATCTGGAGTTTTTGACCACTCCAAGACTTGCCTAAGTGCCCTTGGCATTTTGTCAAACACCTTATGGGCATGATCTGTTTTGGCATGAATTTTTCGTTTGCACTGTGAACCTGATCCCCTAACCAAACCAGCTTGTCCACTGATCTCCTTGCAAGCCCAAACCTAGACCTGCTAAACCCCAGCTCCAACCGAGCCCCTTAGCATGCAATGGCATTCCGTCGAGCACGTTCCGTGCGTGCACTGGACGCGCCCAGAGCGCGCGTATTGCAGGAGCCATGCCCGAGCCGACACGCTGCCCCCTGGCTTTGGCCCGCTCTGCAGCGCCACGCCACGCGCTACCCTCCTCGCAGCAACGCAGCAAGCCGCCCTGGCCGCCAACAGCGCCGCCACCAGAGTCCCCTTGGCGGCACGCCACGGCCGCCCGACAACCCCTGCTCATGTCGGCGCCGCCCGAGCCACCCCGGCTCGCCACCTGGCCCCTGGAGCAGTGCGAGCTCATCCGCAAGCGTGTCTGCTAGCCCTCGTCGCGGCCACGTCGCCCTAGCTACAAAGAGGCGGTTCGCTGGAGAGCTTATCCACGGCCGCTGCGGAACCGCCTTGCCTCGCCTATTTAAGGACGCCCCGAGACCATTCGAGCACGCCGGCGACCTCAGTCTACCCCCATGGCACCCCCACAACCCGCAATCGTCGAGGAAACGCCGTCTTCCCCATCTCCGGCAGCCGCAGCCGCCGCCACTGCTCCGGCCATTCCAGCGCCACCAAGGCCTCCCCCTCTCCGTTCTCTTCACCAGGAACTTCCCCTTCCTTCCACGGATCCAACCCCCTGCTCGATTTTGATCGGGCGCCACCGCAGCCCCAAAAGCACTTTGCCACCGAAACTTCCTTCGCTGCGAAGCTCGCCGCCGGCAGCTCACTCCGTCCCCACCGACCCAACAACCACCGGGAGGACCGCCTTGGTCTCGTGGATCCATCCAGACCCTCTGGAACCCGCGGGGAGCCGCCGTTCGCCAGCGACGACCGCCGTTGGCCCGCCTCCGTTCGGGCAAAGGAAGAGGAGGGAGAAATAGACTAGTCAAACCTGACAAGTGGGCCAGGCGGGCCCACTGTCAGTGAGACGCACGCCGTCCACGCTGGAGTAAGTGAAGGCGTAATCCGCCCAGTATGTTTTCCCTGCTCGGAAAGCGTATTTCCTCCTGAAACGTTTTCTTTTCTATTATTTTTTTAAAAACAGACTTTGACCACAACTTTGACTGCCTATAACTTTTTAAATACAACTCCAAATGAGTTGATTCTTTTTCCTACCTTCCTCAAATTTGGTCTAGTTTATTTTAAGATTTATTTGAAAATCTTCCAAACAACTTTTTTGTACTATTTTTGAAATGTGTGTTAATTCAAATATATTTTAAAATAGGATTTTGGAGAGAGAGAAGAAACTTTCAAAAGTTTTGGAGAGCACCTCACCCCTCCACAACTTAAAGGCAAGCATTCTGAACCCTGGCATAATGTTTTTAGTGTGTTATTTGACACGTTTATAACACCACCTTATTTCGGAGGACTTGTTATTTCATGTGACATGATCATTTGCATGGAAGCATATTAGTGATTTCCTTGCTGTTGGAAATGAATATGATTGTGATGGTAATCATCCTCATGTGCCTTGCATGCATGCCGGAAAGGAATCTGGGAAAGCCTCGGCCTTGGGTAGGCGCGAGCTTGTCGCCGGCCCCTGTCGGGACAGTTATGTCCGGTATGGCATGGTAAGGTGCATTGAGTGGTGATTTCGTCGGTTGAAATATATTTGATATATATGTCATGCAGGGAACTTATAAACCTCCTGAGTTGACCGCAGATCGAGTCTTGTTCCAGTAACCCCCATACTTGCCTCGTACTACCACTCGTCCCTGCCGCAGGTAGGGTACGGTTCAGTAAGTCGTCAACCCCTTTCCAGCACACACCGTACAGAGAGGCCATGGTGGAAGATATTGGTTGTAGCCGGTAGGCAGGCCACCTGGTCCGGGGGCATGGGTGTTTCCGGATGGGACCGAGAGGGGAGGCCAGCCCTTAGAGCGCGCGATATAAATTTGATCCCATGCTACGCGAGGTTGTAGCCTCCCCACTTAGAGTTTTGCTTAACAAGTGTCGTGGGTGATTCCAGACACCGATGAGTTAAGCTGGTGTGTGCAAGGTTAGGCGTGTTTTCAACTAAAAGGCCATAGACGGAATTAGTCCTAATGGACTAAAGGAATCCGTTACTCGTGGGTAAAGAGTACACCCTCTGCAGAGATTAAAACCTATTCGAATAGCCGTGTCCATGGTTAAGGATTACAGTCTGGGATGGGTCAAGTGTTGGTTTTAGCGTCGGTCTTCGGAGGTGAAATTGTTAAACCAAACTTGGATACCGACTGGTGACTTGTGAGGACCATGATTATTATTTTGTGATGGACTAACCTGTTGCATTATTGTATTATCGAGTATCCGTGGGATGGTTCTACCTCCTGGATATTCATTGTGATTATTTATTCTCAAGCCCTTTATGTGGTGTCGCTCAGACGCCCGACTGTGGCATTTATTTTTAAGCCCTTTCTGTGGTGTCGCTTAGACGCCCGGCTGTGGCATTTCTTTTTAAGCCCTTTATGTGGTGTTGCTTAGACGCCCGACTGTGGCATTTCTTTTTAAGCCCTTTTTGTGGTGTCGCTTAGACGCCCGACTGTGGCATTTCTTTTTAAGCCCTTTTTGTGGTGTCGCTTAGACGCCCGACTGTGGCATTTCTTTTTAAGCCCTTTTTGTGGTGTCGCTTAGACGCCCGACTGTGGCATTTCTTTTTTAACCCCTTTATGTGGTGTCGCTTAGACGCCCGACTGTGGCATTTCTTTTTAAGCCCTTTATGTGGTGTCGCTTAGACGCCTGACTGTGGCATTTCTTTTTAAGCCCTTTATGTGGTGTCGCTTAGACGCCTGACTGTGGCATTTCTTTTTAAGCCCTTTATGTGGTGTCGCTCAGACGCTCGACTGTGGCATTGCTTGTTATTTATTTACCTTATAATCCCTTTATGTGGTGTCGCCCAGACGCCCGACTGCGGCATTTTATTTCCACTCCATTATTGCTTGTTCATGCTGCATATAAATAACATGCTTGCAGGTATAATAGATGTTTTATTTATGACTGACGATGTGATCCTAGAATATTTCAGTACATAATTATCAATTATATTATTCCTGTTCTTAATGTTTGTGAGTACATTCAAAGTACTCACTGGCTTGTCCCTGGCTATTGTCTTGGCCAGATATTTGCATGGAAAGGAACGTTGCGGAGACAGCCCCGGAAACTAAGCAACGGTGATAGTAGCCTCGCGAAGATAGGAGTTAACCTGTTTAGCTGTTCCCGTTGGAAATGGAGTCCCATACACTGATGATTCACAAACCGCTTCCGCCATCGACCACTAGAAAACCATTTGATGTACTCATAGGCCACAATGGTCTTGTACTACACATTTTGTACTTTTTCTTGGAATTTCTGTAACAAGTTGGTGCCTCATCAGCTAACAGTAATCCTGGGGCTGGTGAGCACAACGGCCATTTTCTGGAAATTTATGTCCGGAAAACCCGGTCGCGACAGACTTGGTATCAGAGCCAGGCTGACCATTGGCTAATCCTATCTTAGCCAGGTCAATAAACCTAAGTAAACCAACCCACCAGACCTTAACCAAACCCCAGTCAAGCTTCCCTTGCAAGATAGCCACACCGTGACCCGACACCTTTTTGGCAGTCGGTGCCCAACCTATCCATCTAACCTGTCAATCATGCACCAGTGACCAAGTCCTAAATAGTCCTTTTTTGCAAGCGTGCGAAGAAAGACTCCGACCCCTTTTTCCTATAAAAAGGGCACGCTAGCCTCAACTCAGCACAGCACAGCCTCTACCCCAAACCAAGCCACAATGCCCGGCCCTGTCGTGCACAATGAGACCACAGCAACCAACCTTGGAGGCTTTGTGACCATACTCGCAAACCTCACCCGTCGTGCCTATGCGTTAGAAGAGCCCCCAGAATATGTTGTGTTCCAAGGACCCATGAGCGGTGAGAGCCGTCAATTCTGTGCCACTGTGCACATTTATGGTAGGGGTCTAGAGCCCGAACGCCCCTACAGGTTCACCGGAAGAACAACTTCCTTTGAGCCACAAGCCATACAACTAGCTGCTCGAGAAGCTAACAGTAATCCTGGGGCTGGTGAGCACAACGGCCATTTTCTGGAAATTTATGTCCGGAAAACCTGGTCGCGACATTTCCTGGATATCGTCATAATTATTTGAAGTTCTATCAATTGTGCAATTGTAATTTGTTTACCCACCATTTGCTATCTTTCTCGAGAGAAGCCACTAGTGAAACCTACGGCCCCCGGGTCTTCTTTCTCATATATTTGGCTTTGCGATATACTTTTCTCTTGCATTTATTTCCAGATGTATTAAACCAAAAATACAAAATTACCTTGCTGCATTTTTTCTTTATTTATTTTATTTAGTGTTCGATCTATCAATTTACTACAAATTTATCTCATGTCTGTTTGCCACTTGATGCATCGTACCCCGAAAGGGATTGACAACCCCTTTAACATGTCAGGTTGCGAGGATTTGTTATCTATGTGCAGGGGCTGTTTACGTTGTGTTGCTTGGTTCTCCTACTGGTTCGATAACCTTGGTTTCATATCTGAGGGAAATACCTACCGCCACTGGGCTGCATCACCCCTTCCTCTTTGGGGAAATACCGACGTAGCTTCAAGTGACATCAGCCCCCCACATAGATATATAGGTGGGGGAGAGGGGAGAAGCCATAGGAGGCGCCCAAGTAGGAGGAATCCTACTTGGAGTCCCTACCAAGCCCCGCGTGCCCCCCACCATATATAATCGAGGGGGAGGGAAAGAGGGGGAGAGGGAAGGAAGTAGGAATCCTAATCCATACTTTCCTTGCCCTCCCCTATTTCCTTCTCCTCCTCATAGGGCTGGCCTATGTAGGGGCGCACCAGGGCTGGTGTGTTCCTTCACTTGGCCCATAAGGCCTATATCTTTCCTGGGGGTGCCCGAAACTCCTTTTCGGTGACCCGATAAGTACCCGGTACCCTCTGGTACACTTCCGGTGTTCGAATACCATCGTCCTATATATCAATCTTTACCTCTCGACCATTTCGAGACTCCTCGTCATGTCTGTGATCCAACCGGGACTCCGAACAACATTCGGTCACCAAATCACATAACTCATATAATACTATATCGTCAACGAACGTTAAGCGTGCGGACCCTACGGGTTCGAGAGTTATGTAGACATGACCAAGACACCTCTCCGGTTAATAAACAATAGCGGAACCTGGATGCTCATATTGGCTCCTACATATTCTACGAAGATCTTTATCGGTCGAATCATTATGACAACATATGTTATTCCCTTTGTCCGTTGGTATGTTACTTGCCCGAGATTCGATCGTCGGTATCTCTATACCTAGTTCAATCTCGTTACCGTCAAGTCTCTTTACTTGTTCCGTAATACATCATCCCGTGACTAACTCATTAGTCATCTGCTTGCAAGGCTTATTATGATGTGCATTACCGAGAGGGCCCAGAGATACCTCTCTAATACTCAAAGTGATAAATCCTAATCTTGATTCACGCCAACCCAACAAAACACCTTCGGAGATACCTATAGAGCATCTTTATAATCACCCAATTGCGTTGTGACATTTGATAGCACACAAGGTATTCCTCCGGTATTCGGGAGTTGCATGATCTCATAGTCAAAGGAATATGTATTTGACATACATGAAAGCAACAACAATAAACTATACGATCAAATGCTAAGCTAACGGATGGGTCTTATCCATCACATCATTCTCCTAATGATGTGATCCCATTATCAAATGACAACTCATGTCCATTGATAGGAAACCTTAACCATCTTTGATCGACGAGCTAGTCTAGTAGAGGCTCACTAGGGAGACGGTGTTTGTTTATGTATTCACGCATGTATCAAGGTTTCCGATCAATACAATTCTATTATGAATAATAAACCTTTATCATGAATAAGGAAATATAAAATAACAACTTTATTATTGCCTTTAGGGCATATTTCCTTCAGTCTCCCACTTGCCCTAGAGTCAATAATCTAGTTCACATCGTCATGTGATTAACACCCATAGTTCACATCGCCATGTGACCAATACTGTTGGGGATATGATTATTGGGCATGACCCGCCCAGAAGGGGCCGGGTTATCCCAATGGCGGTTCATCAAACTGAAGCCCATGAAGATGTTAACTATGGCGGTTCATGAAGCAGATTCACTAAAGGGCCCAAGGACCAAGGGCAGCTTAAGACCCATAGGGATAAAACCGCCATATATGTATGACTTGTATTATAAGGAAAGTGTAGTTACTCACCAGACCGAACACGTTTATGAGTCGGCCGGGACTTTGTAAACCGTCGGGCGTCAACCTGTGTATATAAAGGGATGATCCGGAGGTGGCTGAGGGCAAGAAACAATAGATCAAAAGCTAGGTCAAGTGTATTCGCTCCCTGGTAATCGAGACATAAGCAATACCACCTCAAACTGGATTAGGCCTTTACCTTCACCGCAAGGAGCCAGACCAGTATAAACTCCTTATGTCCTTTGTCCCGTTTAAGCCCTTTAAGCTAACCCTGTTGTGATGGCTCCATGACTAAGTCCTTTTGCTAGGACATCTGCTGTGACAATTCCATGACAGTTGGCGCCCACCGTGGGGCCAGCGCACGGTGGTTCTGTGTTCTTGAAGGGCAACTTCGAAGGGATCAATGGATAGGCTATGGGCCCGATGTCCAAGAGTCACCGCGGCAAGCTCTACAATGACGATGCAGGCTGGGGCCCCGAGGCCGGCTCAATTGAGTACGGGTACCGGGTCCCCTTCGGCCGGATTCACGTCTTCATCGGCAGGATCGGCGAACTGGGCCCTAAGCCGGACATCTGCATTGACATCGTCGAGACGGCTCAGCGTGCACGACCCGCCCGAGTTCAACCCGCCGTGAAGCGCGCCTTTGTTGGATTCATCCATGGAGCAAAATTTGAGGAAGGATCCGTGTCTGGCGGTGAGACGGCCATCTACTCGGATGGTGAATCGTCCATAGGTGAGACTAATTCAATGTATCAGCTGCAAGACGGCCAGCTTGGGGGCTGTTCTGATGGCGACAACATTCCGGACCCCTATGAGCCGCCGAATAGGGTCACGATTTTCATGGCCAGAACACAGCCAACACAGAATTCTACGACTGCAGCGGCAATGGTTTCCAGGTTAGCAGCGGCTGCGGCGGCCGGGGCAGGAGGCCCTGTGCGCCCGCTGGCTTAGGTCTTGTCTGACTTATTAGACACTCTGACAACATTGTTGACAACAGAGGTTGATCTGGCAAATCAAGCTCAGCATAACGCAGAAGTTGCAAAACTGCGAGATGAAATAGCTCAAGCCAAGGGAGATCTGGCAGCTGAGGATGCGAGCATGGCTGCAGAGCGAGCTGCACTGGATGATCATGCACAACGGATCCAGGATGATTCCTTCCGGCTCTCGTTGGATTAGAATGCTTCAAACGAAGTCACCAGGAGAAGGCACTGGAGTCGTCTGCCTCTGGTTTACGAGGCGAGGAACCTCTTAAACCCACCTGGTGCAGGGACCAGTGACCTGCCTGAGGTAAACCGGGTGGTAGCCATGCCTAGGACTAGAGCACCGGCTCAGTCACGCACACCAAATCCGCCTCGTCTAAATAATACCCCGCCATAGTACGTACCGACGCCACCGGGTTATTATTCTAACCCGTTGGATAATATGATTGCTGAGGCGACACGATTGGCGGCTCTCCCAGTTGAAGGCGGGTCTCCAGCTGTGGTTGAAAGAAGGACGGCTAGAGAGCTTCTTCAGACAGCATTGGTGCAACAGGAGGCTTATTGTTACAGTCATGAAAGGATTCACTCAACCCCTCGCCCAAGCCGGAGTTATAGCAGGCACATGGACTCCCCGACCGTATCAACCAGTGAGAAGTGTCGTAACCCGCCCCGTGGGCATGACCCGGTGGTGTTAATACTCAGGCCCTGATGGATCGGGATAGAACACGTCGGGAGGCTAAGCTGGCGGCTCAGCACGCGGCCCGTCAACCATCTCCGGTTTATCCAACGACTTCGGTGGAGGCAGGCGTGACCTCTAGAACCACAAGCGTACCATGTTTAGTACCGGCTCTGCGGAATGAACGTTTGCCCAAGGATTTCAAGGGACCTCGTAAGGTCCCCTGAGGCGTGGATTCAGAGTTACGAGATGGCCATGGAGCTGTTGGAGGTCAGCGATGTTGTGTGTGCCAAGTACTTCACCATGATGCTGGATGGGACGGCCCGTACTTGGCTAAAGGGGCTGCCTGCCAATTCCATTAGGCCGTGGGCTGAGTTAAAGGCCCGGTTCATCCAGAATTTTAAAGATATGTGCAAGCAGCCTATGTCGATTGTGGATTTGGATGCCTGTGCCCAAGAAGAGGCAGAGTCAATGACCCATTAGGTGCGCCGGGTCAAAGCCATCCTGCACTCATCGGATAACATTAATGCCGGCTCATCGGTCCTAATTATAACACACGGATAATTAAGTGACAGTAAAACTCTGCTAATGATGCCACATCACCTTGGTTACTGTTGCTAATCTCTCGTTAGTTCAAAACCTGTTCAAAATTCATATTAAAAAATATGGCAAACGATAAAATTTTACAAATGTTGAAATAAAAATGTTCGGAGTGTGCAGTTAAATGCCTAGGTGATTATAGTGCAGAATATACATTTTTAGAAAATGCCTAAATAATTTAAATTGGAATAAAACAGAAAAGAAAATATCAAAAGGAAAAACAAAAACTAAAATAAAATAAAAGAGAAAGCAACCCCCCGCTGGGCTCCGGCCCAATAGGCCACCGGCCCAACTGGGCCACGACTCACCAGGCCGGCCCAACCGGCCAGTCACCCACTCCCCCATTCCCCATAACCCCCACTTCCCTCGAAACCCTAGTCCAACAGCAACCACTCCCCCCCACTCACGCACCCACTCTCCCCCTCCCCCGATCCAGATCGGATCGGGGCATGACGCCACCGTGAGCCGCTGCCTCGCCCTCGTCCGTCATCGTCCGGAGCCCGCCTCGACTAGCGCCCGCAAAGCTCCTATGGGCCAACGACAGCCAGGGCCCAGCCCCAAGAACATTTAATAAATAAATAAATAAATAGATGATAATTAAATTAATTAATTAAAGAATAAATTAACTTAATTATTCCTTATTAGATTAACTAATTATTTAATTAACCTGACTAATCTGCTCATTAAACTAATTAATTTAGTTAATTAGTTAACAATCAATGACGAATGGGACCCACACATCAGTTGACCAGTCAACACCCCTATTGACTAGTGACGTCAGCATGCACTGTTCTGGATAATGTTGAATTAAAATAATTAAACAAATGCTAAAAATAATTTAAATCTTTTTAAATCAATATAAAAAACCGTAGCTCGGATGGAAAAATTTGTACATGAAATTTGCTCAGAACGACGAGACGAATCCGACTTCGTAGCCCGTTCGTCCGCCACATATCCCTAGCATAGTGAACACGCAACTTTCCCCATCCAATTCATTTGTCCGAAAACGCGAAACACCGAGGATATTTTCCCGGATGTTTCCCCCCTTCACCGGTATCACCTCATACCGCGTTAGGGAACACCTAGCACCGCTACTTGTCATGTCATGCATCATTATGCATCTGTTTGCATTGTATTCATTGTTTCTTCCCCCTCTTATCTTCGGTAGACTACGAGACTAACGCCACTGCTGGTGCCCCGGGCGACTACGTTGTTGATGGCCCCTACTTACCAGAGCAACCAGGCAAGGCCCCCCTTGATCACCAGATATCGCCTATTCTTACCTCTACTGATTGCATTAGAGTAGTGTAGCATGTTACTACTTTCCGTTAATCCTATCCTGATGCATAGCCTGTCATTGTTGCTACTGTTATTGTTACCTTTACCTGCAATCCTAAATGCTTAGTATAGGATGCGAGTATTCCATCAGTGGCCCTACATTCTTGTCCATCTGCCATGCTATACTATCGGGTCGTAATCACCTGGGAGGTGATCACGGGTATATACTTATATACATATTATATCATACTTGTGGGGACTAAAGCCGGGTCGGCTCGTAGAGTACCCGTGAGTGATTCACGGATTAGGTCCGAAAGGACGTTTGTCCGGACGACCATCTGAGTGGATCTTTGTGGCGGAGTGACAGGGCAGGTTGAGACCACCTAGGAGAGAGGTGGGCCTGGTCCTGGTCGGCGATCGCGGTTATTTCAAAATAACACGCTTAACGAGATCTGGGTATTTGATGTGAGTCTGGCCACTAGCCTATATGCACTAACCAACTACACAACAACAGTTATGGGCACTCGACGTCGTGGTATCAGCTGAAGCCTTATTGACGCCAGCAACTGAGCGACGCGTGCCGGGTTGGACTGGAACGCCTGCTCTTGTATAAGGGAGGCTAGGTCTGCTCGCCGGCCGCGTACGCAACGTGCTGGTGTGCAATGGGCGATGGGCTCAGACCCCTGCGCCATAAGATTTAGACCGACGTGCTGACCTCTCTATTGTGCCTAGGTAGGGCTGCGACGTGTTGATCTTCCGAGGCCAGGCATGACCCAGGAAAGTGTGTCTGGCCAAAGGGGATCGAGCGTGTTGGGAAATGTGGTGCACCCCTGCAGGGAAGTTTATCTATTCGAATAGCCGTGTCCCACGGTAAAAGGATGACCCAGAGTTGTACCTTGACCTTATGACAACTAGAACCAGATACTTAATAAAACACACCCTTCCAAGTGCCAGATACAACCGGTGATCGCTCTCTCACAGGGCGACGAGGGGAGGATCACCGGGTAGGATTATGCTATGCGATGATACTTGGTGAACTTACCATCTACTCTCTTCTACATGCTGCAAAATGGATGCGGCCAGAAGTGTAGTCTTCGATAGGACTAGCTATCCCCCTCTTATTCTGACATTTTGTAGTTCAGTCCACATATGCTACCCCTTTTCCATTTGATACCAATGCATGCATATGTAGTGTAGCTCCTTGCTTGCAAGTATTTTGTATGAGTACTCACGGTTGCTTTGCTCCCCCTTCCCCCCTTTCTATACCCGCTTGTTGCGACCAGACGTTGGAGTCCAGGAGCAAGATGCCACCGTTGACGATGACTCCTACTACACTTGAGGTTCCTACTACTACGTGCAGGCCATTGATGACGACCAGAAGTAGTTTAGGAGGATCCCAGGTAGGAGGCCTGCGCCTCTTTCGACTTGTATCCCAGTTTGTGCTAGCCTTCTTAAGGCAAACTTGTTTAACTTATGTCTGTACTCAGATATTGTTGCTTCCGCTGACTCGTCTATAATCGAGCTCTTGTATTCGAGCCCTCGAGGCCCCTGGCTTGTAATATGATGCTTGTATGACTTATTTTATTTGTAGAGTTGTGTTGTGATATCTTCCCGTGAGTCCCTGATCTTGATCGTACACATTTGCGTGTATGATTAGTGTACGATTGAGTCGGGGGCGTCACACTAATGTTGGAGAAAAATTGCCGCTTTTTGCCTCTTAAACAGAAGCTAGGGTGACTCAAGCGCCACTGGAATGACATGGGGGAGCTGATGGCAGCTCTGATTAAATATGCCGACTCTGATAGTACCAAGGACCCCGAGTCTCATGATGAAAAGACCGGAAAGGGAAAGAAGAGTGGCAACACCAAGGGCCACCATCATAACCCGGCAAATCAGGGGGGCAAGGGTAAGCGCAAGGCCGATGGTAACTCAGATTTTGTGGCCAATACCAACACACAGAATAACGGTCGGCGTCGTAAGGGAAGGCCACCTCCTCGGTAGGAGGGACGACTACCAATCTTGAACAGATGATGAATGAGCCATGCCCAAAGCATGGTACGCGGGAACCTTTGGAAAGACTGCCAGATTATGAAGGAGTTCAAAAATTCCAATTTTTTCCAAAAGAATCATGGGCCAGGCGGCGGCTCAGGTTCCGGCTCTCATGGTCCGGGTTACGGTAGTGGCGGTTCTAATTCTGGTCTCCAGGGTCACCCAAGCAATCAAGGCAATCAGGGTGGTTATCATCAACAATCTGATCAGGGGAACCAGCAGCAGCAATCTGCTTATCAGAGTAACCCGAAGCAGTTGAATAGTGGGCCGTACCACGTCTTCACCATAAGTCTATGCAAGCGGGATCAGAAACTCCATAAAAGAGCTGTGAACGCCGTTGATTCGGTAGGTCCCGGTTACTTGCGATGGTCTGAGCAGCCCATTGTGTGGAGTCGTGAGGATCACCCACCCCGGGTTGATAACCCGGGTCACTTGGCTTTGGTGGTGGTGCCTCAGGTTGGAGGATATAAATTTACTAAGGTACTCATGGATGGAGGTAGCAGTATCAATATCCTTTATTATGAAACTTTTCGTCTCATGGGACTGACTGATAAAAATCTTAAGCCGTCGAACACTGTTTTCTACGGTGTGGTGCCTGGTAAGTCAGCATACCCAGTCGGTAAAATAGCTCTAGAGGTTGCTTTTGGAGATGAGTATGATTCCAGATCTGAGACATTGACCTTTAAAGTGGTTAAGATCAAGAGCCCTTATCATGCTCTGTTTGGGTGGCCGGCCTATGCCAAGTTCATGGCACAACCTTGTTATATTTATCTATAGCTCAAGATGATGGGTTACAAGGGGACCATTGCGGGGCATGGAAGCCGAAAGATAGCCTTGCAGTGTGAAGAAGGTGACGCTGCTTATGCTGAGTTTGTCTGTGCGACAGAGGAGTTGAAGTTTTATAAAGACAATGTTGACCCCGCAGATATGACGTCTTTGAAAAAGCCAACTATAGAGCATGATCCAGTCTTGAAGTTAAGTCGGCAAATGATACTAAGCTAGTTGATTTCATTCCTGGCGATTCATCCAAGCAGTTTAGCACTAGTGCTAATATGTATCCGAAATAGGAAGGCGCGCTCATCGAGTTCATCCGTGAGAACCGAGACATCTTTGCATGGAAAACTTATAACATGCCAGGTGTACCGAGGGAGCTCGCTGAGCACACTCTTAATATTGATCCGAAATTTAAGCTGGTCAAGCAATTCCTTCGTCGTTTCAATGAAGATAGGCGTAACGCCATTGGTGAAGAAGTGACCCGGCTCCTGGCGGCTGGGTTTATTGTTGAAGTTTTTCATCCTAAGTGGTTAGCTAACCCGTTGTTGGTGCTTAAAAAGAACGGTAGTTAGCGTATCTATGTGGACTACACGGACTTAAACGAAGCTTGTCTGGCTGTTCCCTTTGCTCTCCCTCGTATTGATCAAATTATTGATGCTACGGCGGGTTGTGAGCGTCTGAGCTTTTTAGATGCTTATTCTGGTTATCATCAGATCAAGATGGAAATTAAGGACCAGGAGAAGACAACTTTCATCACTCCGTTTGGAGACTTCTGCTATGTGTTTATGCCTTTTGGGCTCTAGAGTGCCCAGGCGACTTACCAGCGATGTGTGTAGAATTGTCTTCATAATAAGATTGGGCGCAATGTTCATGCCTGTGTGGACGATATTGTGGTGAAGTTAAGGAATAAGGAGACCCTGATTGATGATTTGAAGGAACACTTTGACAATCTCCGGGTTTATAAGATGATGCTTAACCCGGCCAAGTGTGTTTTTTGTGTGCCAGCTGGTAAGCTTTTGGGTTTTCTGGTTTCAGAACAGGGTATTGAGGCTAACCCGAAGAAGATAAAGGCTATCACCTCTCTAGCTAAGCCGGGGTGTATCAATGATGTTCAGCGTTTGGCGGGTCATATTGCGGCCTTAAGCCGCTTCGTAAGCCGGTTGGGTGAGAAGGCTATCCCTCTGTACCAGATGATGAAGAAGAGAGATCACTTTGTCTGGAGTGATGCTGCTAATCAGGCATTTGAGGCCTTGAAGAAACAATTGGCTGAACTGCCGGTTCTTTCTGCTCCTATTGATAAAGAGCCTTTATTGTTATATGTGGCAGCCTATAGCCAAGCTATCACTATAGCCGTTGTGGTGGAAAGGAAGGAGTCAGTGAAAGAGCATCCGGTTCAACGACCGGTTTACTACATCAGTGAGGTACTTATTGAGTCCAAACAGAGGTATCCACATTGGCAGAAGCCGGTATATGGGGTTTTTATGGCTAGCCGGAAGCTCAAGCAATATTTTCTGGGTCATCCTATCACTGTGGTTAGTTCTACTCCTTTAGGGGATATCATTCAAAACAGAGAAGCCATAGGTCGGGTAGCCAAATGGGCCATTGAGCTTGGATCTCATGGCTTAAAGTATGTGCCTCATACAACCATCAAGTCTCAGGCACTTGTGGATTTTATCAATGATTGGACAAAGTTGCAGATCCCCGAGGAGAAGCCAGATAGCACGTATTCGACTATCCACTTTGATGGGTCCAGGCAATTGGAGGGCTCGGGGGCTGGAGTTGTCTTGACTTCCCCACGAGGTGATAAATTTTCTTATGTTCTCCGGTTGATGTTACCTTGTACTAATAATGTAGCTGAGTATGATGCCTTGCTCCATGGTCTTCGGACGGCTAAGGAGATGAACTTAAGCTGGGTGAGGTGCTTCAGCGACTCAGATCTGGTAGCTCAGCAAGTTTCTGGCACTTGGGATTCCAAGGATCCACTCATGGCGGCTTATCGTCGAGAGGTTGATGCTATTGCGGGTCACTTCAAGGGTTATCAAGTTGAACATGTTGACCGCAGGAAAATGAGGCGGCTGATGCTTTAAGCGAGTTAGGGTCTCGGCGTAAGCCGGTGCCACCTGACATTTTCCTGGATATTTTGCATAACCCTTCGGTCAAATTTCCCATAGAGGAGGAAATTGCTATTCCTGATCCGGAGGCACAACTGGTGGCGACTCTTCATGCTATTACTGATGGGATAGTTCCCTATTTGGCTTATATGACCCGGGGCGAATTTCCTGTGGATGAAACTCTGGCTAGGCAGATAACCCGGCGGTCTAAGTCAATGACTATTGTCAATGGAGAATTGCATCATCGCAGTGTCACAGGGGCGTTTCAACGTTGTGTTTCACCTGAAGAAGGTTATGAGATTGTACGAGAGATTCATGAAGGAGATTGTGGTCATCATGTTAGGTCTAAGTCTCTCGTAGCCAAGGCTTTTCGTCATGGGTTCTATTGGCTGACGGCTCACGCTGATGCGGAGGATCTAGTTAGTAGATGTGATGGTTGTCAGAAGTTCTCACGATGCGTCCATGCGCCGGCTCAAGAATTGAGGATGATTCCAATTACTTGGCCATTTGTAGTATGGGGGCTTGATATGTTTGGGCCTTTCAAAAGGTCCAAGGACAAAAAGACGCACCTCCTGGTGGTGGTTGACAAGTTTACCAAGTGGGTTGAGGCAGAGTCGGTCAGTAAATATGACGCAACAACGGCGGTTCAATTCATGAAAAAAGTAATTTTTCGTTTTGGTTTTCCCCATAGTATTATAACTGATAATGGCACTAATCTATCCAAGGGTGCCATGGAAGAATTTTGCCAACGTGAGCATATCCGGCTTCATGTATCATCAGTAGCTCACCCCCAGTCCAATGGTCAAGCTGAGAGAGCCAATCAAGAGATCCTAAGAGGCATCAAGCCCCGGCTTATGGTTCCTTTGCAGAGGACGCCGGGTTGTTGGGTGGAGGAGTTACCCTCAGTATTATGGAGTATTAATACTACCCCCAACAGATCTACGGGTTACACGCCTTTCTTCATGGTTTACGGAGCAGAGGCGGTTCTCCCTAGTGACATCCATCATGACTCACCCCGTGTGGCGGCTTATGTTGAAGCTAACAATGAAAAAGCATGTCAAGATGCACTTGACCTGTTAGATGAGGAGCGTGACCTCGCGACGGCTCAATCAGCAATTTATCAGCAAGGTCTGCGTCGTTACCACAGTCGCCGGGTTAAGACCGGAACCTTTCAAGAAGGTGACTTGGTGCTCTGGCTTATTCAGGATCAGACTCATATGCATGAATTATCCTCACCTTGGGAAGGGCCTTTTGTGGTCAGCAAGAATCTGAACAACGGATCATACTACCCTGTCGATGTTCGAGACCACAAGGACTCACGCATGTCAGAGGAGGAGACCCGTCGGCCGTGGAATATAGTTCATCTTTGGCCTTACTACACTTGAGCTACCGGCTCTTATAATGTACATATCTTGACAATGTATATATTATGATGATTATAATATAGATGGCACCCCTACTAACACATGGCCTCTATTCATTTCATCTCAAAGAATACTGAGTCTTTTTCACTACAAATGGACACTCGGGGGCTTCCTGCTCATTGAGCATAGCTGTGAATATCCCTCTTGATCCGGCTCGTAGCCACAGTTACAGGACATTTGGGGGCTTCCTGCTCATTGAGCATAGCTATGAATATCCATCTTGATCCGGTGCAACGCCACATCTTCATATGGTCACTTGGGGGCTTCCTGCTCATTGAGCATAGCTGTGAATATCCCTCTTGATCTAGCACAACACCACTCTTACAAATCACTTGGGGGCTTCCTGGTCATAAAGCACTTGGGGGCTTCCTGTTCAAACATAGGTGTATTCACCAAAGAGAACATAGCGTTACTACCCTCGTGAGCTAGCTTGGAACGCCAGGTGTATTCACCCAAATTTTCTATGTTCTCCTGCTTTGTAGAAACTGCCACTCCGCCCGGGTAATCCTGGAATGACAAGCCGAACTCTTGACAGTCAATCTTACATGGACCCTGAACTGGTCAAGGTTAAAATGGCGGTCATGTGAGGCCGGATTCACAAAGTGTAAAAGGTTAACTCAGTGGCTTGGCGGCCCATGAAAGCCTTGGAGCTTTAGGCTTGGCGGCCTATGAAAGACTCGTTTTCTCGATTTTGATTCATTGTCTTTTTCTGAGCATTTTGAGGAGTCATGTATTTATTCCATATTAACATATGGCTTGAGACAATTCAGGCAATGAAGCCTTCATCCTTATGGATCATACTTAAGCATATCTGGAGTTTGATAACCTAGACTGGCTTCGGACTATAAGTCGCTAGTATATAATAATAGCCTATGTGCTTGGAGTTCTGGCTTTATACTTTGGGATGATACCCCTTACTACCTAAGGTGTTCACATTTCGGGTTAATCTCCTTACTGCTTTGGCTTGCTAAGCCGGTTTTTATATGACAAGTATGATATTTTTTCATATAAGGTCATGATTAAACCAACCCTGGTTATGGATTGTTTTTAGTCACCAGTGGTTTCTATAGGATATTGTGACCCGTCCTGCGGTAAACTATCAGGTTCCTTGTCATATGTTTTATGTGTAGGATATTGACAAAACTGATCTACATAAATCGATGCTATCATAAGCATAAAGTGGTAGTTTTTCAACTGGCGGATCAGCAGTTTGCACAAAACAAAACGTGCATGATGGCACGACAGATCAAAGTTTCACTAGCCTATTACATGACTCAACGAGCCAAAAAGATCAAGTGTTTTTTGGAAGATCAAATATTTGAACCGCCCAGCGGATCAATCTTCTTGGCCTTGTCGACTTGAAGCTTCCGGTTCATCCTTCTTCGGTTCTTCATCCTCCGCCATCTGGAAGTTTGGTGATGACCAGTCAATGCCACGCAAGGCTTGGAATTCAGCTTCATCATCTATAATGTTGGACGGATCAACTTCAGGGGCCAAGTTATGCTTACGGATTGGAGGAATCAGATCCATCACTTTATAAGCCGGCGTGGGCATCTTCTGATATTCTGTATCATAAGCCGGCTAATATTTTAAGAGATTTGTTTCATTAGTAATCAGAGTTGCCAGAGGACGTATTTCTTTAACACATGCAGCAAAGTCTTTCTGGTCAAAAGAAGTGGCATCTTCTTTCAAGCTTGGGTACCCAGTAGCTACCTCGGCCAGGTCTAGCTCTGGTAACCATGCCTTAGCACGGCTCAAAGCCGTCACGGCGCTGGCTCTTGCGCATGACCGTTTTATCTCTTGAATCCTCGCAGGCAGAATTAATAATTTTTTCAAGACGTCACTCAGCATATTGGGTCCTTGATTTGTTGGAGAAATCGTGGCTAGCATGCGCTGAGTTATGGTATATAGCTGTTCAACAAGCGTATATACGGCTTTAAGCTTCACCAGCGTATCTTGACTAAGGTTGCTGCTCCACGGACCTGTGTAACAATTGTGGAGTGATCATCGGCGGTTTATGATATAAAAAGAAGATATTCAATTTTGATGCTGGCGAGGCGGCTCACCAAAGATAGCAGAAACCATCTAGGATACACGGTGTTTTAAACCGGTAAGCTCAGTGGTCACCTTTTGAAGATCAGCTTCCGCTTTTTCATCCCGCTGCGTTAGAGCAGTTTTCTCTTCATCGCAGGCTGTTCTTTCAGCATCAAAGCTGGTCTTCAGTTTTTCTACTTCAGCCAAACTAAATTCAAATTTTGAGTCGGCCTTCCGGGTTTGAGATTCTTGATGTGCCAGCCGGGTTTTCATATCAGTCAATTGCGATTGAAGTGAGCAGTGGTGTCCTGTATAGGCATAGATTTGAAACCATATTCATAAGTCAGCTTATATGAATGAAGTCCCAAGCATTTTGCAAGCAACAACACTTGGCACTTGGGGGCTAATGCTTGCCAAAAAAAATTCTTCATACAAACGGCTTGTATAGATAAGTCCCAAGCACTTTGCAAGCAAGAGTACTTGGCACTTGGAGGCTAATGCACGTTTCACGTCTTGTTCCTACTTTATGATGACCCGGTTGTGCTGCAAATTACCACAGCCGGCTCATGGGGGCTACACAAGTAAGTTCTAATTTATAACAATGATGCACAAGTACCGGTTCATTCATGCTGATCAAACCATCCCTTGGGGGCTATGGATGCAATGTTAATCATTAAAGATCCAGTTTAACTCTAATGGTGAAAGCCAGCCTTTGAAGGATTCTGCCGAAGATGCTTTTTATACTCATGGCTACTCTAGGTCTACAACATATTCAATCTTATCATACACATTAGACTTGGGGGCTGACAAGATATGTATAATGTATTAAGCCAGAATTCATACCTCATACTTCTGGGGCATCTGTTTCACCATGTCAATCTCAAAATCGCGGCTGGTATGAAGTTGGTTGAGATAGCTAGAGAGTACTTCACTGACGCTTAGTTGAGAGTAATTGGAAATATGAAATCTCACTTTCCGCCTTTCGATGAACTCCTCCTTGGCAGAGTGCTTGGCCAAGACAGTGGGTTGTCCCGGTTCTTTGAAGCTGGTGCTAGTAATCATAACATCGTTAGCATGTGTTCCCGACGGTTTAATTTGGCTTGATGGTTCAGTGTTAAAAGGGTTAAGGTTTGTCTGGTCACTGGATAGGTCAGGGATTTCTGGTGGATCATCATGGACAGGCTCTTGGGGTTGCGGCACGGAGGCGTCAGGTGCTGAAGTTTGTTGTTCCGGTTCATTGACCTTGGGGTCTTCAGCCGGTTTGGTCACCCTTGCTTTCTTGATAGGCTTTGCTTGTCCACTGCAGAAGTTATGAGAGGTATGTACAAGTATAAAGCATAAGGAGGTAGAGAATAAAAGTGATTGTTATTACCCAGGGGCGGTTTTGAAAGCCGGCAGCTGGGTCTGTGATCAGTCGCCGGAGGAAGAGCGATAAGCCTCATGATAGTTTGAATCGGAAGAATTAAGTGGCTGGCGAATGAGACCCGCCAGTGGATAAAAAGAGTTTAAATTTGGAAAGACCTCGTTTTGACGTTTCCATGGAGCGGGAGTATTCGGTAATCCGGACGATAACTCTTCACCTCCGCTGGTCCGAGTTTGTCGCCGGTTCTCGTGCTGCTCTTGCTTCAAAAGAAAGTGAGGATCCAAATGAGCTAAGGGGTGTGAAAAGCTTACTTTCCGGGTTACCCGTCGAATTTTCTGTCTTGGCAAAGGCTCTGAGTCGGAGGAAATAATAGTTACCTCTTCTTTGACTGCTTGACTGGTCTCCATGTCATCCTGATGATAATCAGTGTCAATAAGATGGTTGAAAAAGGAGCCAAGGGAATCAAGGTCTACCTCCGACTCAGAACCGTCGTCCAGACCAGGCATCTCAGAAGCAGTTAATTTCTTCTTATTCTTCTTGGAGGCTTTCTTGACGGCTTTCACTTTGGCCCTCGCCTTTTTGGTAGCTTCATGGTCATATTCCTTATTCAAAAAATAGGATTTATCCTGTGAAAATCATCAAAGTTGAGTAAATAGAACATTTGAGTAATAAGGTGAAATAAGTTATTTAGAGACTAAGTGCAAATTAAGCCGGATCGGTGGCTCAAGGGTATGATTCACCAAGAAACCCAACACCGAACCGAATCAATACCGGTTAAACCATTTCCTAGCAGGGCCTTGACCTATGCAATAGTGGGCGCAAGCTTTGCACGTTCAGCAGTGGTGAGCTTTTCGGGAAGATGATGCTTTGGGTCGAGTCGTTGGACACGATAACCCAACAATGGATTTTCATTGGCCGGAGAAGTATCTTTGCAATAGAACCATGTTTGGTTCCAATCTTTGGGGTGACTCAGCAGGCGAGCATAGGGGAAGACAACATCTCTTCTTCGTTGAATTGAGACCTCGCCAAGTTCTAAGCTGGGTCCGTTAGTACACTCGTTCTGCTAGTTCAGATAAAAACATTCCCTAAAGAGTTCAGCACTGGGCTCTTCTTGAAGGTACACTTCACAGAAAACATGAAAATTGCAGATGTTTGACACGGAATTGGGTCCGATGTCTTGAGGATGGAGTTGAACGAAGTGCAGAACATCTCGGAAAAATTTAGAACCGGGCGGTGAGAAGCCCCGATTAATGTGATCGGTAAAAACAATGACCACGCCATCCTTTGGCTGAGGTCTTTCTTCGCTTGGTTTGGGGGCGTGCCAATGCATGACATTTGTCGTTGGTAAATAGACGATTTTGACAAAATCTTTGAGCATGTCTTCAGTGACAATGGAGGGAACCCAATTACATGAAGTGAGTGTCTTCGACATTGCGAAGGGCGAAGCCTAAAAGAAAGAAAATTGGTTGGTTTACATTAATTTGTTAAGCCAGAGGTAAACACTGTAGTATATATTCAAGTTGGCGGCTTAAAGGGGCCTAATGACATATGACTAGGTATAACTAGTGAATGTAAACCGCCATGATCATAACTGGTGAATGTAAGCCGCCATGATCACAATAGTATTCAAGATCTATCAAGGGTAAAATCTGCTAAGTATTGGATAAACAGGTTTCACACACTATAGCAGCTAATTTTGATCTAAAGCTATGTGGAAAAAAGAAAATAAATCAAGGTATAAATATCACAGCAGTAGAGGAACTAGCATATGGACAAGGTTTCTACATCTAGGATATTCGGTGATGAAGAGGAGGAACAGAAACAGTTTCTGCATATTTCCAGGGTTATTTTTGGATTGAATAAGGGATTAAACCGAGGTATGAAGAAGAACGGCGACGAACTTCAAAGATCTTTAGAAAACCCTAATGCAGATCTATAGCGGTGAGAGGAGAAGTACTTACTAGATCCACTGAACAATGGAGAGGTGCCGCAGTTGCCCTGGTCTCGTTCAAGTCGATGCAGCGGCCGGCATCGAGGAAGCTGAGGAGCTCGGCGGTGGTGGTGCTCAGGCGTGCAGGTGTGTCGCAAAGGGAGAGGTTGAAGACGAGAACAAGAAGGGGGAAATGGAAAGGTTGTCGGATCCTATTTATAAGGAAAGGGTTAATAGGCGGGCGCGAAAAACGAGGAGGCCAAAGTGTGATTATCCAGCCGCTCGGACGCCTCGATTTTCGAGATGGTTAATTAAAGATAAGGATCCATTAAGATATGCTGGGTATTCTGCAAAATTAATGACAGATGACGTCATGACGGGTCTACGAAATTCTAGGAGATGATGTCATGACGTGTTACAATATCTTACATGAGCAGGTGAAGAAGGATTTGTTCTAAGTGTTGAAGATTGACATGAAAAAGTTCAAATCAACCTAGGGCCTAATGTTGGGGATATGATTATTGGGCATGACCCGCCCAGAAGGGGCCGGGTTATCCAAATGGAGGTTCATCAAACTGAAGCCCATGAAGATGTTAACGATGGTGGTTCATGAAGCAGATTCACTAAAGGGCCCAAGGCCGAAGGGCGGCTTAAGGCCCATAGGGATAAAACCGCCATATATGTATGACTTGTATTATAAGGCAAGTGTAGTTAGTCACCGGACTGGACACGTTTATGAGCCGGCAGGGACTCTGTAAGCCGCTTGGCATCAACCTGTGTATATAAAGGGACGAACCGGAGGTGGCTGAGAGCAAGAAACAATAGATCAAAAGCTAGGTCAAGCGTATTCGCTCCCTGGTAATCGAGACATAAGCAATACCACCTCAAACTGGATTAGGACTTTACCTTCACCGCAAGGGCCAAACCAATATAAACTCATTGTGTCCTTTGTCCGTTTAACCCCTTTAAGCTAACCCTATTGCGATGGCTCCACGACTAAGTCCTTTTGCTAGGACATCTGCCATGACAATTCCACGACAAAAAACCAAAGAGTTTACTAGAGTCAATAATCTAGTTCACATTGCTATGTTATTAACACCCGAAGAGTACTATGGTGTGATATGTTTTGCTTGTGAGAGAGGTTTAGTCAACGGGTCTGATGATAACCCACAAGTATAGGGGATCACAACAGTTTTTGAGGGTAGAGTATTCAACACAAATTTATTGATTCAACACAAGGGGAGCCAACGAATATTCTTGAGTATTAGCAGCTGAGTTGTCAATTCAACCACACCGGAAAGACTTAATATCTGCAACAAAGTATTTAGTAGCAAAGTAGTATGGAAGTAACGGCGACGGTGGCAAAAGTAACAGTAGCAGTATTGCAGCAATCGGAACAGTGGCAACGGAAAAGTAATGGAGCAAATATCAGTATGTGAAAAGCTCATAGGAAATGTATCCATGATGGATAATTATGTCGGATGGCATTCATCATGCAATGGTTATAACATATGGTGACACAGAACTAGCTCCAGTTCATCAATATAATGTAGGCATGTATTCCGACATGCGTGCTTATGGAAAAGAACTTCCATGACATATTTTGTTCTACCCTCCCGTGGCAGCGGGGTCCTATTGGAAACTAAGGGATATTAAGGACTCCTTTTAATAGAGTACCAGGACAAAGCACTAGCACTTAGTGAATACATGAACTCCTCAAACTACGGTGATCACCGGGAGTGGTCCTGACTATTGTCACTCCAGGGTTGACGAATCATAACACATAGTCGGTGACTATAACTTGCAATATCGGATCAAGAACACAAATATATTCATGAAAACATAATAGGTTCAGATCTGAAATCATGGCAGTCAGGCCCTAGTGGCAAGCATTAAGCATAGCAAAGTCATAGCATCATCAATCTCAGAACATAGTGGATACTAGGGATCAAACCCTAACAAAACTAACTCGATTACATGGTAAATCTCATCCAACCCATCACGGTCCAGCAAGCCTTTGATGGAATTACTCACGCACGGTGGTGGGCACCATGAAATTGGTGATGGAGGATGGTTGATGATGACGATGGCGACAGATTCCCCTCTCCAAAGCCCAAAACGGACTCTAGATCTGTCCTCCCGAGGAAGGGCGTTGCGACGGCTCCGTATCGTAAAACGCGATGAATCCTTCTCTGATTTTTTTCTCCCCGAACGTGAATATATGGAGTTGGAGTTGAGGTCGGTGGACGTCTAGGGGGCCCACAAGGTCGGAGGGCACGCCCAGGGGGGTGGGCGCGCCCCCACCCTTGTGGCTAGGGTGTGGCCCCCCTGCTGCTGATTCTTTTGCCAATATTTTTTATTAATTCCAAAACTTATCTCCATGAAGTTTGGTCATTTCGAGAACTTTTTATTCTGCACAAAAATAACATCATGGCAATTCTGCTGAAAACAGCGTTAGTCCGAGTTAGTTCCATTAAAATTATGCAAGTTAGAGTCCAAAACAAGGGTAAAAGAGTTTGGAAAAGTAGATACGACAGAGATGTATCGACTCCCACAAGCTTAACCCATTGCTTGTCCTCAAGCAATTCAGTTGACAAACTGAAAGTGATAAAGAAAAAGTTTTACAAACTCTGTTTGATCTTGTTGTTGCAAATATGTAAAGACATCATTCAAGTTTTCATCAAAGATTTTGAACTAACCATATTCACAATAACTTTTTGGTCTCACATTTACTTATATCAATGGCATAATCAACTAATGAGCAATAATAATAAATCTCGGGTGACAACACTTTTCTCAAAACAATCATGATATGATATAACAATATGGTATCTCGCTAGCCCTTTTTGAGACCGCAAAACATAAATCCAGAGCACCCCTGAAGATCAAGGACTGACTAGACATTGTGATTCATGGTGAAAGAGATCCAGTCATACTCAATATAAATTAATAACAATGCATACAAATGATAGTGGTGCTCTCTAACTGGTGCTTTTTATAAGAGGATGATGACTTAGCAATAAAAGTAAATAGATAGGTCCTTCTCAGAGGGAAGCAGGGATTTTGTAGAGGGGCCAGAGCTCAAGTTTTGAAATAGAGATTGAATAATATTTTTAGTGGTTGTAGGATCGAAAGTATGTCTAGAGGAGGGGGTGATTAGACTACTGGACCAAATAAAAATCTATCCTTTTCCCAATTTTAAGTCTTGGCAGATTTTAGCAACTTAGCACAAGTCAAGCAATCAACCTACACATGCAAGTCTAATAGTATAGTAGCGGAATGTAAATCATTTGCATATGAAGGTAAAGGGAGGAGTTTGGAGGGAGCAAACACAATGTAGACACGGAGATTTTTGGCGTGGTTCCGATAGGTGGTGCTACCGTACATCCACATTGATGGAGACTTCGGCCCACGAAGGGTAAACGGCTGCACGAGTCCATGGAGGGCTCCAGCCATGAAGGGTCCACGAAGAAGCAACCTTGTCTATCTCACAATGGCCATCGCCCACGAAGGACTTGCCTCACTTGGGTAGATCTTCACGACGTAGGCGATCTCCTTGCCCGTACAAACTCCTTGGTTCAACTCCAAAATCATGACAGAGGCTCCCGAGCGACACCTAACCAATCTAGGACACACCCCTCTCCAAAAGGTAATACATGGTGTGTTGATGATGAAGTCCTTGCTCTTGTGCTTCAAATGATAGTCTCCCCAACACTCAACTCTCTCTCATAGATTTGGCTTTGGTGGAAAGATGATTTGAGTGGAAAGCAACTTGGGGAAGGCTGCTGATGGAGTCCTGGATTAGGGGGTCCTCGGATAGCCGAACTATATAATTTGGTCGAAGTTTTGGACTATGAAGATACAAGATTGAAGGCTTCGTCCCGTGTCTGGGTGGGACTCTCCTTTGCGTGGAAGGCAAGCTTGGCGATTTTGATATGTAGATCTCTTTCTCTGTAACCGACTCTGTGTAACCCTAGACCCCTCCGGTGTCTATATAAACTGGAGGATTTAGTCCGTAGGACAAGAACAATCATAATCATAGGCTAGCTTCTAGGGTTTAGCCTCTATGATCTCGTGGTAGATCAACTCTTGTAATACTCATATCATGAAGATCAATCAAGCAGGAAGTAGGGTATTACCTCCATCGAGAGGGCCCGAACCTGGGTAAACATTGTGTCCCCCGCCTCCTGTTACCATCAGCCTTAGACGCACAGTTCGGGACCCCCTACCCGAGATCCGCCGGTTTTGACACCGGCATTGGTGCTTTCATTGAGAGTTCCACTGTGCCGTCACGATAAAGGCTTGAAGGCTCCTTCGATCATTGGCAACGATGCGATCCAGGGTGAGGTTTTTCTCCCCGGACAGATCTTCGTATTCGGTGGCTTCGTACTGCGGGCCAACTCGCTTGGCCATCTAGAGCAGATCGATAGCTACGCCCCAGGCCATCAGGTCAGATTTGAAAGCTTGAACTACACTGTCGATATCCGTGGAGACTTGATATTCGACGAATTTGAGCTCATGTCAGGCGCGCCGCACAGTCACGATGAGCATGACTTAGCTCTGCTATCGGACGGTGTTCGGGAGATCACACCTGCGGTTACTCCGGCCCTCAATCCGGAGTAGATCGTGCCATCCGAGGACGGGTGGATGGACCCCGTCACGGAGGCCGCACCCTCAGCGGCGATAGAGCCGAATACTGACTTCACCTCCTATGAGACCTGTGTCATCGAACCCTTGGATTCGTCCCCGGCCACAGGCTCCGAATCGCTTGCGTCCGTGCCTATCGAACCTGATTGGGCACCGATCATGGAGTTTACCTCCGCAGATTACTTTCAGCACTCTCCCTTGCGCGACGTGCTAAATTCATTGAGGTATCTCTCCTTGTCAGGAGATCCTTGGTCGAACTATGTCCGGCTTGAGTGGGAAGCGGACGACAAAATTTGTTCCCCACCCACCACCCACTTAATAGCCACTGTCGACAACCTAACCAACATGCTTGATTTCAGCTCTGAAGACATTGACGGTATGGATGACGATGCAGGAGAAGAACAGGAACCACCGCCCATAGGGCGCTGGACAGCCACCTCATCATATGATATATATATATGTATGGTGGACACCCCTAAAGAAAGCGATGGCAATAAGGCAACGGAGGATATCCCCTCCGGCCAGGCTTCGAGCGGGAGGATGGGCAAGCCAGCCCTAAGGAACAGGCGACAGACGGAGAATCAGAGGATGGCAATTACATGCCCCTCTCCGAAGACGAGGTGAGCCTCGGCGACGAAGAATTCATCGTGCCTGAGGATCCCGTCAAGCAGGAGTGCTTCAAGCGCCGGCTTATAGCCACAGCAAAAAGCCTGAAGAAAAAGCAGGAGCAGGTTCAAGCTGATCAAGATCTAGTAGCGGATAGATGGACCAAGGTCCTGGCGGCCGAGGAATACGAACTCGAGCGCCCAACCAAAAGTTACCCAAAGCGCAGGTTGCTACCCCAACTCGAGGAGGAAGAATTAAAGCCTACACTACCAGTGTATGATGCGGCTGATAGGCTACCTCGTGGCTGAGACAAAGCAGCGTATCAGCCTGAAGTCCAGCCCACACCCTGTCGCCAGTCAAACAAAAACACCAAGGCCCGAGGCTACACGCAGGACCTGCGAGACATATTGTTAAACAAAGCAGGACATACAAGATCGATCTATGGATCACGGGGGCGCGCCCCAACGCGTGACGACGACCGCCACACCGGATATACTAAAAGCAAATCTGGCCGGGCCGAATACAACAGACAAGACTCGTATGAACTGTGTCGTGATATAGCCTGGCACAGAGGTGCCGCACACCCCCTATGCTTCACTGACGAAGTAATGGATCATGAATTCTCAGAAGGGTTTAAACCCGTGAACACTGAATCATATGATGGTACTACAGACCCCACGGTATGGATAGAGGATTTCTTACTCCACATTCACATGGCCCGCGGGGATGATCTACATGCCATCAAGTATATCCCACTAAAACTCAAAGGGCCGGCTGGGCATTGGCTAAATAGCTTGCCGGCAAACTCCACAGTAAGTTGGGAGAACCCGGCAGACGCATTCCTCGACAACTTCCAGGGCACTTATGTGCCACCACCGGATGTTGATGACTTAAGTCACATAACCCAATAGCCCAGAGAGTCAGCCACGAAATTCTGGACTCGGTTCCTAACTAAAAAGAACCAAATTGTCGACTGTCCGGATGCCGAAGCCCTAGCAGCCTTTAAACATAACATCCGTGACGAGTGGCTTGCCCGACATCTCGGCCAAGAGAAGCCAAAATCCATGGCAGCCCTCACGACACACATGACCCGCTTTTGCGCGGGTGCGGATAGTTGGTTGGCCCATAGCAACAACACATCAAGCAATCCTGGCACATCAAAGGCTAGAGATAGCAACAGCAAACCCCGACGCAACAAACACAAGCATCCCAAAAATGGTGGTAACACCGAAGACACGACAGTCAATGCCGGATTTAGTGGCTCTAAGTCCGGTCAGCGGAAAAGGCCATTCAAATATGAAAATTCGGGTCCGTCCAGTCTAGACCGCATACTCGATCGTCCATGCCAAATTCATGGCACCCCAGGAACACCAGCCAATCATACCAACAGAGAATGCTGGGTCTTCAAACAAGCCGGCAGGTCAGGTGCCGTAAACAAGGATAAGGGGCCTCAAAGCGATGATGGCGATGAGGAGCCCAGATCACCGAATACAAGAGGGCAAAAGAAATTTCCCCCGCAAATCCAAACGGTGGACATGGTAAACGCCACCCACACTCCCAACCCTGAACGGATGCGCACCCTTAGGGATGTCGACTTAACGAAACCAGTCGCCCCACAATATAAACTAGGGCCGATCACCTTCAATCGCACGGATTGTCCGGTTAATACCAATCAGGGCAATTGAGCCGCTCTAGTCCTCGACCCAATAATTGACGGGTTCCACCTCACACGAGTCCTTATGGACGGAGGCAGCAGTCTAAACCTTCTTTACCAGGACACAGTGCGAAAGATGGGTATCGATCATTCAATGATCAAGCCCACTAAAGCCACCTTTAAAGGTATTATACCAGGTGTGGAGGCCAGTTGTACAGGCTCGATTGCCCTTGAGGTAGTCTTTGGATCACCGGACAATTATCGTGCCGAAGAGTTAATCTTCGACATCGTCCCCTTTCGCAGTGATTATCAGGCACTGCTCGGATGAACTGCGTTCGCTCGATTCAACACGGTGCCACATTATGCCTACCGTAATCTCAAGATGCCCGGTCCGCGCGGTGTCATCACGGTTAATGGCAAGGACGAACTCCCCCTCGGTACCAAAGAGTATACCGCTGCTTTAACAACAGAAGCAATGAGTGGCACCTTTCAATCAAACCTCGAGTCGACGGCCAAGCTCCCGGACACCACCGAAGGACTCCGAACTACTTCACGGCACGATAGCCCGGCTCGTCCAGAGCTCAATTAAACACCCTGGCGAAAGCCAGGACAGGACACATACTGCGGCTCAACCACTCCACGGCACACAAACACATCTTGCATTTTCGTTATAGGTTCATTTTTGCCCAGGCAAGGACCGACTATGGAAACAGCTCGAACGCGCAAGGGAACCCTTAGATATTCCCCTTGATGACCATCCGACTGCACTCTGGATCCGCACACAGCTTCTTCCCGCCTGGTCTCAGTATGTTCCGCAGTCACTTTCTCTTTTTATTACCTTACATGTACTCATACGCATCGACGTATTATTCAAATACAACATGTGGATTTATACGACAGTTATCTGCCGTTATCTCTTATTGAAATTCTTTTGTCAAATGGCATCCGTACACCATGATATGCCTTAATATGCCAGGGGCTTCGTTTTACCCATAATACGACAATAAAGTCTGAACACCTTCATGGTAGTTCAGCAGCCCGAACTTATAGCATTATATGCATCAACTCCGAATCATGTCTTGGGTCAAATGTTGGGTTTGACCGGCTCCCATGTTTTGCTGCCTTACGTTCCGATATATTGACTAAGGCGGCACAGGGAGAACTACTGCGATTGTGTGCCAGTTCTTTCGGACGAGCACCTCAGTAGAGACAGCCGAAAACTGACCGTCATGATACGGTGAGAGCTGGTCAGCTGTTCGAGGGGTTGTAAAATCTTTAAGGATTCCTCCCACATAATGCCATAACCAATGCAGCGTGCGATGGATCGGCTTTTCTTTCGACCAGGTGCTTATAGAGCCCCTCGTGCGGTCTTCCGAACACTAGGGGCTGCGCCTACCTTCCTTTTCTAAAGCTCCTATAGCTAAGTGAGAGCGATTAAGCCCTATAGTCTGATTGCGTGGTTCGTTGTGCTGAACACCTCCTTCGAAGGACCCAAAACTGGGATAAAGAGTGATCGGGTTTATCCCGAACACCCCCGTACTTCCTATGTGGGGGCAGAAGCCGACGACTGGCCAACTCTTAGGATTAATATATAAAACGGACGTGTAGGATGATAAAATTTCATATAACAGGAAATAAATAATAGAAATGACCTGGTTCAACATTACAAATGACAACATGATTGTATTCATGGAAATATAATGTCCTTGGTGCATTGCTCCGCCGCAAGGCAGGATCCTTTCAGGACACTTTCATAATATAACTCAGGCTTGCGGTGCTCCTTTCCCTCCGGCGGTCCCTTGGTCACCATATTTTTAGCATCCATCTTCCCCCAGTGCACCTTTGGTGGGCGAAGGCCATTCGCGCACCCTCTATACAGAACGACCGCTTTACGACATCAAGTTGATGGCAGGCACTCGGAAGCCGCTTCACGAGCCCGAAGTAGCTTCTTGGAATCGGCTCAGCGGGCCATAGCCGGATAATCAAATCCTTCATGGCTAGCTCGGCCGCCTTATGGAGTTCGATCAGCTATTTCAGTTGATCGGCAAAAGGCACCAGATAATTCGGTGCCAGATACTATGACCAGAAGAGCTTATCCGCAGTGTTCCTTTCTTAGGCTCGGTAGAATTGTGCACCATCAGATATGCTGCGTGGCAGCTCCGCAAATACCCTTGGAGAAATCCGAACTCAAGATAGAAACATGATTTTCTCCCCAAATACATGCCTTACATGGAACAAGCTTTACCCGCCGTGATCTCCCTCGCCTCTTGGATCTCCTGCAAGGCACCATGGGTTTCCCCCTGGGCATCGCATGCGGCCTGACGAGCCTTGGTAAGTTCAGATTCTTTCTCCGTTAGACTCTGCTCTAAGGCCTCGCATCTTGTCACGACCTCTCGAAGCTCTTGCTTAGCTTCAATAACCCTTGCCTCGTGCTTCTCACGAAGAGCCCGCTCTATGGCTGCCTTTCTCTCGGCCTGGGCAACACCCTTCTTAAGAGCCTCGACTTCGGTCATCGCCCCTGGCGCAAATCATAAAACATATTTTAAATTCGTTCACACTGAACATGAGCAAGGTTTGTGCATACCTTCTTTATCCTCCAACTGCATTTTCAACTGGCCTAATTCTTCCGTGGCCCGCTCCAGACATTGATTTAGTCCGGAGACCTCCATAGTATGAGCGGCGGCAGTCTCTACAGATGCCTCTTTATAAAATAAGAGAGGTAAACGTCATCAAGTGAGTCTCCTGCAAACATAGATTTGATCCTCTGTCTGGTTCTTTCGCTTTCCAAACAGTGTATCAGGGGCTACCATCTATACCGTGACACTCTTCGAAACCTCATAAAACATACCTCAAAGCCTCTTATAAGCCTAATACAGGCTTCATTCAGTCCACTCTCGTAGACTGAATCTTCTCAATCACCGCACCCATAAGGGCATGGTGTTCATCAACGATGGAGGCGCTTTTCAGCACCACCAATAAAGTATCCAGCACCTCTGGTTGGACAGAGGTTGCTGGTGGAACAGGTACACCCCCTCTAGCCGAGGGAGGCCGCCTGCCTAACTCTGGAACCATACTAGTCTCCGGAATTGCGTCCGGCTGGGGGCCGAATTCAAGATGGCTCCCACCGATGACGCCCATGGGAGCCTTCTCTCCCATGTGTCTGGCCCCTGAATTTTGCCCTCCTGGCGCCACCTTGGCAATATTTCCCCCCTCCTTGGCCTGGGTCCTCCTGGGACGAAGCCTCGATGTAATTCACGTGTTTGGGGGAAGGGAGCTTTGGGGGTCTCTCACTCTCCATAGCATCCGAGCCTAGCAAATCCTCCAATGAGGATTGCTCGGCGCGGGACCTCGCCGGACTGCAAAAATATCGCCCAGATTAAAATATTATGCCATGATGAGTCTGGACGCATAAACATGTTTGGATTTTATATACTCACGAGTTCACCAGGGGCTGAGCCCTGGGATCCCACGCTGGGCTCCTATCAGCGGCGGTGGACTCCTCTAGAAGAGGAGTTTTTCCCTTCTTAGGCGACTCGGCCTCCAAGGATGTGGAGGCTGTCCTTTTCTTTCCTCCCCCCGCTGGGGATTCGTCTTCCTCCTCCTCGTCATCCTCTTGGGAGGAAGAACGGGCATTGGAGTCTTCAGATATCGTGCCCGAGGCGCCACGATGACGGAGGCCGCCCTGGTCTTATTGGCCTCTCTCTCAGCCTTCTTCTTTGGCGCCTTGTAGGGCGCCGGGACTAGCATCTTCGTTAGAAACGGGTCAGACGGTTCTTTAGGTAGCGGGGCTGGACAGTAGATCCGCCTCGCCTTCTTCATCCAGCCCTAGGAGAGTTGTGGAAAACACATTAAGCGTTTCCCTTGGGTTATGCGAATAAAACTTATGATGGCTTAGCGAACTTGCGGGCCGGGACAGGTGGTACCCGCGGTCCTCGGCTAAGTTCGGCCATGATTTGCCGGACTTAAAAAGCACCTTCCAGATGTCTTTGTGTGAGGAGCCAAAGAGCTCTCGCAGGGTCTGGTGCTTGGCCAGGTCGAATTCCCATAAATTGCAAGCCCGGTGTTGACAAGGAAGGATCCGGCGAACTAACATCACCTGGACTACATTGACAAGTTTGATATTCTTGTCTTCCATATCTTTGACGCGCGTCTGGAGCGCCGACAGCTCATCGGACAAAGACCAATCCAGGCCCTTCTTGGGCCAGGACGTAAGCCACAGGGGGGCTCTGGGTCAGAATTCAGGAGAAGCGGCCCATTTTGTGCCACGCGGCTCAGTGATGTAAAACCACTGCTGCTACCTCCCTTTGACGGAATCATTGAATGTACCTGTTGGCCATGTGACGTTGGGCATCTTGCTCACCATGGCGCCTCCGCACTCAGCATGGTCACCACCCACTACCTTGGGCTTCACATTAAAGATCTTCAGCCATAAGCCGAAGTATGGCGAGATGCGGAGAAAGGCCTCGCACACGACGATGAACGTCGAGATGTTGAGGAAGGAATTGGGGGATAGATCATGAAAATTGATCCCATTGTAATACATGATGCCGCGAACAAATGGGTGGAGGGGAAACCCCAGCCCGCGGACAAAATGAGGGAGGAAAACAACCCTCTCATGGGGTTCCGGAGTAGGGACGATCTGTCCTGCCGTCGGGAGACGGTGGCTGATTGATGTCTACTACACAACCTTCTTCTTGTAGACGTTGTTGGGCCTCCAAGCGCAGAGGTTTGTAGGACAGTAGCAAATTTCCCTCAAGTGGATGACCTAAGGTTTATCAATCCGTGGGAGGTGTAGGATGAAGATGGTCTCTCTCAAGCAACCCTGCAACCAAATGACAAAGAGTCTCTTGTGTCCCCAACACGCCCAATGCAATGGTAAATTGTATAGGTGCACTAGTTCGGTGAAGAGATGGTGATACAAGTGCAATATGGATAGTAGATATACTCCCTCCGTTCCGAATTACTTGTCACAGGTATGGATGTATCTAGATGTATTTTAGTTCTAGATACATCCAATTCTACAACAAGTAATTTGGAATGGAGGGAGTAGGTTTTTGTAATCTGAAAATATAAAAACAACAAGGTAACTAATGATAAAAGAGAGCACAAACGGTATTGCAATGCGTTAAAACAAGGCCTAGGGTTCATACTTTTACTAGTGCAAGTCCTCTCAACAATAATAACATAATTGGATCATATAACTATCCCTCAACATGCAACAAAGAGTCACTCCAAAGTCACTAATAGCGGAGAAAAAACGAAGAGATTATGGTAGGGTACGAAACCACCTCAAAGTTATCCTTTCTAATCGATCTATTCAAGAGTCCGTAGTAAAATAACGTGAAGCTATTCTTTCCGTTCAATCTATCATAGAGTTCGTACTAGAATAACACCTTAAGACACAAATCAACCAAAACCCTAATGTCACCTAGATTCTCCAATGTCACCTCAAGTATCCATGGGTATGATTATACGATATGGATCACACAATCTCAGATTCATCTATTCAACCAACACAAAGAACTTCAAAGAGTGCCCCAAAGATTCTACCGGAGAGTCAAGATGAAAACGTGTGCCAACCCCTATGCATAGGTTCATGGGCGGAACCTGCAAGTTGATCACCAAAACATACATCAAGTGGATCAATAGAATACCCCATTGTCACCACGGGTATCCCACGCAAGACATACATCAAGTGTTCTCAAAATCCTTAAAGACTCAATCCAATAAGATAACTTCAAAGGGAAAACTCAATCCATTACAAGAGAGTAGAGGGGGAGAAACATCATAAGATCCAACTATAATAGCAAAGCTCACGATACATCAAGATCGTACCACCTCAAGAACACGAGAGAGAGAGATCGAACACATAGCTACTGGTACATACCCTCAGCCCCGAGGGAGAACTACTTCCTCCTCATCATGGAGAGCATCAGGATGATGAAAATGGCCACTGGAGAGGGATTCCCCCTCCGGCAGGGTGCCAGAATGGGTCTAGATTGGTTTTGATGGCTACGGAAGCTTCTGGTGGCGGAACTCCCGATCTATTGTGCTCCCCGAAGTTTATAGGGTATATCGGTATATATGGGAGGAAGAAGTACGTCAGTGGACCTCCGGGCTATCCATGAGGCATGGGAGAGCTCCCAGGGGGGTGGGCGCGCCCCCACCCTCGTGGGCAGCCCAGGACTCTCCTGGTCCAACTCCGATACTCCGTGGGCTTCTTCTGGTCCAAAAATAAGTTCCGTGAAGTTTCAGGTCAATTGGACTCCGTTTGATTTTCCTTTTCTGCGATACTCTAAAACAAGGAAAAAAACAGAAACTGGCACTGGGCTCTGGGTTAATAGGTTAGTCCCAAAAATAATATGAAAGTGTTTAATAAAGACCATAAACATCCAAAACAGATAATATAATAGCATGGAACAAACAAAAATTATAGACATTGGAGACGTATCAGCATCCCCAAGCTTAATTCTTGCTCATCCTCGAGTAGGTAAATGATAAAAACAGAATTTTTGATATGGAATCCTACCTAACATATTTATCCATGTAATTCTCTTTGTTGTGGCAAGAATATTCAGATCCATAAGATTCAAGACAAAAGTTTAATATTTACATAAAAATAATAATACTTCAAGCATACTAACTAAGCAATTATGTCTTCTCAAAATAACATGGCCAAAGAAAGCTATCCCTACAAAATCATATAGTATGGCTATGCTCTATCTTCACCACACAAAATATTTAAATCATGCACAACCCCGATGACAAGCCAAGCAATTGTTTCATACTTTTGATCTTCTCAAACTTTTTCAATCTTCACGCAATACATGAGCGTGAGCCATGGACGTAGCACTATAGGTGGAATAGAATGGTGGTTGTGGAGAAGACAAAAAGGAGAAGATAGTCTCACATCAACTAGGCGTATCAACGGGCGATGGATATGCCCATCAATAGATATCAATGTGAGTGAGTAGGGATTTCCATGCAACAGATGCACTAGAGCTATAAGTGTATGACAGCTCAAAAAGAAACTAAGTGGGGGTGCATCCAACTCGCTTGCTCATGAAGACCTAGGGCATTTTGAGGAAGCCCATCATTGGAATATACAAGCCAAGTTCTATAATGAAAGATTCCCACTAGTATATGAATGTGACAACATAGGAGACTCTCTATCATGAAGATCATGGTGCTACTTGAAGCACAAGTGTGGTAAAAGGATAGTAGCATTGTCCCTTCTCTCTTTTTCTCTCATTTTTTTTATTTTTTTATTTGGGCCTTTTCTCTTTTTTATGGCCTCTTTTTTTATTTGGGCTTCTTTGGCCTCTTTTTTTCGTCCAGAGTCTCATCCCGACTTATGGAGGAATCATAGTCTCCATCGTCCTTTCCTCACTGGGACAATGCTCTAATAATGATGACCATCACACTTTTATTTACTTACAACTCAAGAATTACAACTTGATACTTAGAACAAAATATGACTCTATATGAATGCCTCCGGCGGTGTACCGAGATGTGCAATGACACATGAGTGACATGTATGAAAGAATTATGAGCAGTGGCTTTGCCACAAATACGATGTCAACTACATGATCATGCAAAGCAATATGATAATGATGGAGCATGTCATAATAAACGGAACGGTGGTAAGTTGCATGGAAATATATCTCGGAATGGATATGGAAATGCCATAATAGGTAGGTATGGTGGCTGTTTTGAGGAAGATATATGGTGCGTTTAAGGTACCGACGAAAGTTGCGTGGTACTAGAGAGGCTAGCAATGGTGGAAGGGTGAGAGTGCGTATAATCCATGGACTCAACATTAGTCATAAAGAACTCACATACTTATTGCAAAAATTTATTAGTTATCGAAACAAAGTATTAAGCGCATGCTCCTAGGGGGATAGATTGGTAGGAAAAGACCATCGCTCGTCCCCTACCACCACTCATAAAGAAGACAATCAATAAATAAATCATGCTCTGACTTCATCACATAATGGTTCACCATACGTGCATGCTACGGGAATCACAAACTTTAACACAAGTATCTCTCAAATTCACAACTACTCACTAGCATGACTCTAATATTACCATCCTCATATCTCAAAATAATCATCAAGTATCAAACTTCTCATAGTATTCAATGCACTTTATATGAAAGTTTTTATTATATCCCTCTTGGATTCCCATCATATTAGGACTAGTTTCATAACCAAAGCAAACTACCATGCTGTTCTAAATACTCTCAAAATAATATAAGTGAAGCACGAGAGTTCATCTAATTCTTCAAAATAAAACCACCACTGTTCTCTAAAAAGATATAAGTGAAGCACTAGAGCAAACGACAAACTACTCCGAAAGATATAAGTGAAGGACAATGAGTAGTCGAATAATCATGCAACTATGTGAAGACTCTCTAACATTTAAGAATTTGAGATCTTGGTATTTTATTCAAGAAGCAAGAAAAGAAAAAGGAAATAAAATGACGCTCCAAGCAAAACACATATCATGTGGTGAATAAAAATATAGCTCCAAGTAAAGTTACCGATGAACGAAGACGAAAGAGGGGATGCCTTCTGGGGCATCCCCAAGCTTAGCATTTTGGTTGTCCTTGAATATTATCTTGGGGGTGCCATGGGCATCCCCAAGCTTAGGCTATTGCCATTCCTTATTCCATAGTCCATCGAATCTTTACCCAAAACTTGAAAACTTCACAACACAAAACTTAACAGAAAACTCGTAAGCTCCGTTAGCGAAAGAAAACAAAACACCACTTCAAGGTACTATAATGAACTCTTTCTAAATTCATACTGGTGTAATACCTAATGTATTCCAACTTCTCTATGGTTCATACCCTCCGATACTACTCATAGATTCATCAAAATAAGCAAACAACACATAGAAAACAGAATCTGTCAAAAACAGAACAGTCTGTACTAATCTGTAGGATTAGAATACTTATGTAACTCCAAAAATCCTGAGAAATTAGGAAGTCCTAGAAAATTTGTTTATTAATCTACTGCAGTTGGAATTGGTATTTTATCGCTCTCTGGTAAAAAATGAAAATTATTCTAATGAGCGCATACTTTCTGTTTTTTACAGCAAGATCAAATAACAATCACCCAAGAAGGTCCTAAAGGCTTCACTTGGCACAAACACTAATTAAAACATAAAAAAACACAATCATAACAGAGGATAGATAAATTATTTATTACTAAACAGGAACAAAAATAAAATTGGGTTGCCTCCCAACAAGCGCTATCGTTTAACGCCCCTAGCTAGGCATGATGATTTCAATGATGCTCACATAAAAGATAAGAATTGTAACATAAAGAGAGCATCATGAAGAATATGACTAGCACATTTAAGTCTAACCCACTTACTATGCATAGGGATTTTGTGAGCAAACAACTTGTGGGAACAATAATCAACTTGCATAGGAAAGCAAAACAAGCATAACTTCAAGATTTTCAACATATAGAGAGGAAACTTGATATTATTGCAATTCCTACAAGCATGTGTTCCTCCCTCATAATAATTTTCAGTAGCATCATGAATGAATTCAACAATATAACCAGCACCTAAAGCATTCTTTTCATCATCTACAAGCATATAAATTTTACTACTCTCCACATAAGCAAAATTCTTCTCACAAATAATAGTGGGAGCAAACTCAACAAAATAATTATCATGTGATTGAAAATTAAGATTAATATGACAAGTTTCATGGTTATAATTATTCTTTAAAGCATACGTGTCATCACAATAATCATCATAGATAGGAGGCATGCTTTCATCATAGTAAATTTGCTCGTCAAAGCTTGGGGGACAAAAATATCATCTTCATCAAACATAGCTTCCCCAAGCTTGTGGATTTGCATATCATTAGCATCATGGATATTCAAGGAATTCATACTAACAATATTGCAATCATGCTCATCATTCAAAGATTTAGTGCCAAACATTTTAATGCATTCTTCTTCTAACACTTTGGTACAATTTTCCTTACCATCATTCTCATGAAAGATATTAAAAAGATGAAGCGTATGAGGCAACCTCAATTCCATTTTTTGTAGTTTTCTTTTATAAACTAAACTAGTGCTAAAACAAGAAACAAAAAGATTCGATTGCAAGATCTAAAAATATACCTTCAAGTGCTAACCTCCCCAGCAACGACGCCATAAAAGAGCTTGATGTCTACTACACAACCTTCTTCTTCTAGACGTTGTTGGGCATCCAAGTGCAGAGGTTTGTAGGACAGTAGCAAATTTCCCTCAAGTGGATGACCTAAGTTTTATCAATCCGTGGGAGGCGCAGGATGAAGATGGTCTCTCTCAAGCAACCCTGCAACCAAATAACAAAGAGTCTCTTGTGTCCCCAACACACCCAATACAATGGTAAATTGTATAGGTGCACTAGTTCGGCGAAGAGATGGTGATACAAGTGCAATATGGATAGTAGATATAGGTTTTTGTAATCTGAAAATATAAAAACAGCAAGGTAACTAATGATAAAACTGAGCACAAACGGTATTGCAATGCGTTGAAACAAGGCCTAAGGTTCATACTTTCACTAGTGCAAGTCCTCTCAAAAATAATAACATAATTGGATCATATAACTATCCTTCAACATGCAACAAAGAGTCACTCAAAAGTCACTAATAGCGGAGATCAAACGAAGAGATTATGGTAGGGTATGAAACCACCTCAAAATTATCCTTTCTGATCGATCTATTCAAGAGTCCGTAGTAAAATAACGTGAAGCTATTCTTTCCGTTCAATCTATCATAGAGTTCGTACTAGAATAACACCTTAAGACACAAATCAACCAAAACCCTAATGTCACCTAGATACTCCAATGCCACCTCAAGTATCCGTGGGTATGATTATACGATATGCATCACACAATCTCAGATTCATCTATTCAAACAACACAAAGAACTTCAAAGAGTGCCCCAAAGATTCTAACGGAGAGTCAAGATGAAAACGTGTGCCAACCCCTATGCATAGGTTCATGGGCGGAACACGCAAGTTGATCACCAAAACATACATCAAGTGGATCAATAGAATACCCCATTGTCACCACGGGTATCCCACGCAAGACATACATCAAGTGTTCTCAAATCCTTAAAGACACAATCCGATAAGATAACTTCAAAGGGAAAACTCAATCCATTACAAAAGAGTAGAGGGGGGAGAAACATCATAAGATCCAACTATAATAGCAAAGCTCGCGATACATCAAGATCGTACCACCTCAGGAACACGAGAGAGAGAGAGAGAAAGAGATCAAACACATAGCTACTGGTACATACCCTCAGCTCCGAGGGAGAACTACTCCCTCCTCGTCATGGAGAGCACCGGGATGATGAAGATGGCTACCGGAGAGGGATTCCCCCTCCGGCAGGGTGCCGGAACGGGTCTAGATTGGTTTTCGGTGGCTACGAAGGCTTTTGGTGGCCGAACTCCCGATCTATTGTGTTCCCTGAAGTTTTTAGGGTATATGGGTATATATGGGAGGAAGAAGTACGTCGGTGGACCTCCGGGCTGTCCACGAGGCAGGGGGCGCACCTAGGGGGTGGCCGCCCCCCCACCCTCGTGAGCAGCCCGGGACTCTCCTGGTCCAACTCCGATACTCCGTGGGCTTCTTCTGGTCGAAAATTAAGTTTCATGAAGTTTCAGGTCAATTGGACTCCGTTTGATTTTCCTTTTCTGCGATACTCTAAAACAAGGAAAAAAACAGAAACTGGCACTGGGCTCTGGGTTAATAGGTTAGTCCCAAAAATAATATAAAAGTGTTTAATAAAGCCCATAAACATCCAAAACAAATAATATAATAGCATGGAACAATCAAAAATTATAGATATGTTGGAGACGTCTCACTGATTTTCTGGGCCACGTACCCGGCCTCCCGAAGATTTTTGATATCCTTCTCCCGGACGGTAGAGGCCATCCATTTTCCTCCTGCTCTAGGTCCAGACATTTTCGGAAGGCCTTTGTGGCCGGAGAGTACGAACGCTTGGGCGCTGGGGCTCGAGTGGAGGGGAATGGATAAGCAAAAGAAGAAGGCGTGGGTGAAAAAGGGGAGTCCTTATCTCCTTATAAAGGCGGCAGGAATCCAGCGCCTCCCCACTTGCTCGGTAAACTCGCTTATTCCCCAAGCGTCATGCTAAAGACGCGGTTGGATTACCCATACCCATATTGATGAGAATCCCGAGATAGGGGGACACGATCTTTGCTTCGATAAGACATGCCCATAAAACCGCCTCACAACATGCGCAGTAGCTGGTTAGGGAGAACGGTTCAAATGAAGACCGGATCATGGCGTGGTGTCACGTTAGGAAAGTTGTCAGCGGATTAGATTTTTGGGATATTGTACTCTCTACGGTGATATGTGGAATTTGTTTTGCAGAGCCGGACATGATCCTTGTGTTCAAAATCTTCTATGGAGTATTCGGAGAAGGAACCCGCCTTGCAATGCCGAAGACAATTTGCGCGCCGGACTCATCGTCATTGAATCCTGGTATAGGGGCTACTGAGGGAGTCCTGGATTAGGGGGTCCTCGGATAGCCAAACTATATACTTTGGCCGGACTGTTGGACTATGAAGATACAAGATTGAAGGCGTCATCCCGTGTCTGGGTGGGACTCTCCTTTGCATGGAAGGCAAGCTTGGCGATTCGGATATGTAGATATCCTTCTCTATAACCGACTCTGTCTAACCCTAGCCCCCTCCGGTGTCTATATAAACCGGAGGGTTTAGTCCTTAGGACAAGAACAATCATAATCATAGGCTAGCTTCTAGGGTTTAGCCTCTACGATCTCGTGGTAGATCAACTTTTGTAATACTCGTATGATCAAGATCAATCAAGCAGGAAGTAGGGTATTACCTCCATCGAGAGGGCCCGAACCTGGGTAAACATTGTGTCCACCGCCTCCTGTTACCATCGGCCTTAGACGCACAGTTCAGGACCCCCTACCCGAGATCCGCCGATTTTGACACCGACAGCTGGAGATCAAGATTCTTGTGGTAGGAATGGAATATCTTGGTCTCAACACATGAGTAGGTGGTTCTCTCTCAGAAAATGTATGTTGGAAGTGTCGGCACATTCTGATGGCTCTCTCTACAAATGAAGAGTGGGTGGAGGGGTATATTTATATCCTCCACACAAAATCTAACCGTTACACACAATTTACCAAACTCAGTGGGACCGAATCATGAAACTCGGTCAGACCGATTCATTTCAAAATGTGAATGTTAGGATTTTCGGTGGGACCGACAAGTCAACTCGATGGGACCGATTTCATTAGGGTTAGGGCATAACGTAATCTCGGTGAGACCGATGACATAAACTCGGTGAGACCGATTTCTGTAATAGGCAAACAGAGAGTTGGTCAGGCAAACTCGGTGGGACCGAATCGCTCATTTTGGTGAGACCAAAACGTTACGAAAGGGAAACAGAGAGTTTGCATTCTGAACTCGGTGGGACCGATCGCTCATCTCGGTTAGACCAAAACGTTACGAAGGGAAACCGAGAGTTTGCAATCCCATGTTGATGAGACCGAGATTCCTCTCGGTGAGACCGAACTAATTAGGGTTTTTGGTAGTGGCTATGTCAAATGAACTCGGTGGCGCCGGATAGATCAAACCGGTGTGGCCGAGTTTGACTTTTGGTTTGGGACATATGTGGATATGAGAAAGTGGTTGATGCCTTTTGGAGCATATCACTAAGCATTTTGAGCAAGCAAGCCATTAAGAAATAACTCATCCCCTTTTAATAGTATTGGCTTTTCCTATGGACTCAATGTGATCTTGGATCACTAAAATGAAAAGGTAGAGTCTTTAGCTTGAGACAATGTGTATCCTTAGCATTTTGAGGGGTCCACATTCCTAGTCCATGCCATGCCAATCATTGAACTTTCTGAAATGATCATCTTGAAAGAACATTAGTTCAATGAGCTATATGTTGTTAGGAATTACCAAAACCACACAGGGATAGTTGCACTTTCAATCTCCCCCTTTTTGGTAATTGATGACAACATATAGATCAAAGCTTCGACAAATGATAATAAGATTTAAATGCATCGTCGCTTTGAGAGGTATGTGATAAGTAAGAGCTCCCCTAAATTTGTGCATCATTCAAGGTTTTCTTTTGAATGCAAATGCACAATCGATTAGGATCATGGGTTACTCTTCCATGTCACATACATCTTGGTGGAGCGCTCAAAATGATAGAGAGTAAAAATATGCACTCATCAACAAGGAAAAGTGAATGATCATACAAGAGATATAAAAGATAACATCATGCAAGCAGAAGCATTAATGTAGCATATGATCAAACACATGATCAAGTAAGTATCTCACACACATAGACATAAAGTATCAAGCAAGCACACAAAAGACGTATCAACCAAACGAAAAAGAAGGCAAAAGAAGCAAAGCTCTCTCTCTCGAAGCCTATGATCCATACAGTTCTCCCCCTTTGGCAACTAGTTACCAAAAAGTTTGAAAATGCATAGTGCTATGCGTCTCTCTAGGCTTGATCTTCAGGAGGCGGTGTTGAGAGGACTCCTAGGACGAATGCATATTTGGAAGTTGTTGGAGCTGCTGGAGTGGCAACTAGAGGTGGCACTGATGTTGTGGTGGCAGGTGCTGATGCAGTAGCTCTAGTGTTAGTCACTGGCACTGCAGCCGATCTTTGACCTCTTGGCACTCTCTGAAAGGCATCTATGGTAGCCTTCCCATTCCTGTCTTCAACTTCTTCATGGAGCTGCTCAACTACTGTCTACATCTCTGTCACTTTTAGATCAAGATCATAGAACTTGGTCTCAATGATCCTTTCCAGGCTCTCTTGGTTCTGAGTCAGGGTGGCCAATTCTTTCTCAATCCTCAAGGTGTCTTGAATCATATATCCAAGTTGATCTTGTTTTCTCTTGAGAAAACTTGAGATGCCTCTTCAGCACTTGGCATCTTTGTAGCTTTCTCAGCTTTGGCTTTCTCTCTTTTTCACTTGTGCCTATTGATACGTCCATTTTGCATCATGCTTTTATATCGATATTTATTGCATTATGGGCTGTTATTACACATTATGTCACAATACATATGCCTATTCTCTCTTATTTTACAAGGTTTACATGAAGAGGGAGAATGCCGGCAGCTGGAATTCTGGCCTAGAAAAGGAGCAAATATTAGAGACCTATTCTGCGCAACTCCAAAAGTCCTGAAACTCCACGGGAATTATTTTCAGAATATATAACAAATATTGGGCAAAGAAAGTACCAGAGGGGGGCCACCCACTGTCCACAAGGGTGGGGGCGCGCCCTACCCCATGGGCGCACCCCCTGCCTCGTGGGCCCTCTGACAGCCCTCCGATGCCCATCTTTGGCTATATGGAGTCTTTCGTCCAGGAAAAAAATCATAAGCTAGCTCACGGGACAAAACTCCGCCGCTACGAGGCGGAACCTTGGCGGAACCAATCTAGGGCTCCGGTGGAGCTGTTCTACCGGGGAAACGTCCCTCTGGGAGGGGGAAATCATCATCACCATCATCATCATCATCATCGATCCTCTCATCGGGAGGGGGTCAATCTCCATCAACATCTTCACTAGCACCATCTCATCTTAAACCCTAGTTCATCTCTTGTATCCAATCTTTGTCCCAAAGCCTTAGATTGGTACCTGTGGGTTGCTAGTAGTGTTGATTACTCGTAGTTGATGGTAGTTTGTTTATTCGGTGGAAGATCATATGTTCAGATCCTTTATGCATATTAATACCCCTCTGATTATGAACATGAATATAATTTGTGAGTATTTACGTTTGTTCCTGAGGACATGGGAGAAGTCTTGCGATAAGTGTTGGGGAACGTAGTAATTTCAAAAAATTTCCTACGCACACGCAAGATCATGGTGATGCATAACAAGGAGGGGGAGAGTGTTGTCTACGTACCAACGCAGACCGACTGTGGAAGCGATCACACAACATAGAGGATGTAGTCGTACGGCTTCTTCCCAATCCAACCGATCCAAGCACTGTTACTCCGGCACCTCCGAGTTCTTAGCACACGTTCAGCTCGATGACGATCCTCGGGCTCCGATCCAGCAAAGCGTCGAGGAAGAGTTCCGTCAGCACGACAGCGTGGTGACGATCTTGATGTACTACCGACGCAGGACTTCTCCTAAGCACTGTAACGGTATGACCGAGGTGGAATTTGGTGGCAGGGGGCACCGCACACGGCTAAGGAACGATCTCAAGGATCAACTTGTGTGTCTCTGGGGTGCCCCCTGCCCCTGTATATAAAGGATGGAGGAGGAGGAGGCCGGCCAAGGCAAAGGTGCGGCCAGGATAGGGAGTCCTACTAGGACTCCAAGTCCTAGTAGGAGTCCACCAAAAGGGGAGGAATGGAGAAGGAATAGGAGGAGAAGAAGAGGTGGCCGGCCCCCTTTTCCCTAGTCCAATTCGGACCAAAGGGGAGGGGGGGCGCAGCAGGCTTTTCCTCTTCCCACTAAAGCCCATCAAGGCCCATTACTTCTCCCGTAACTACCCGGTACTCCGAAAAATACCCGAATCACTCGGAACCTTTCCGATGTCCGAATATATTCGTCCAATATATCGATCTTTACGTCTCCACCATTTCGAGACTCCTCGTCATGTCCCCGATCTCATCCGGGACTCCGAACTCCTTCGGTACATCAATACTCATAAACTCGTAATATAACTGTCATCAAAACCTTAAGCGTGCGAACCCTACGGTTCGAGAACAATGTAGACATGACCGAGACACGTCTCCGGTCAATAACCAATAGCGGGACCTGGATGCCCATATTGGCTCCTACATATTCTACGAAGATCTTTATCGGTCAGACCGCATAACAACATACGTTGTTCCCTTTGTCATCGGTATGTTACTTGCCCGAGATTCGATCGTCGGTATCCAATACCTAGTTCAATCTCGTTACCGGCAAGTCTCTTTACTCGTTCTGTAATACATCATCCCACAACTAACTCATTAGTTGCAATACTTGCAAGGCTTAAGTGATGTGCATTACCGAGAGGGCCCAGAGATACCTCTCCGACAATCGGAGTGACAAATCCTAATCTCGAAATACGCCAACCCAACATCTACCTTTGGAGACACCTGTAGTACTCCTTTATAATCACCCAGTTATGTTGTGACGTTTGGTAGCACCCAAAGTGTTCCTCCGGTAAACGGGAGTTGCATAATCTCATAGTCATAGGAACATGTATAAGTCATGAAGAATAGCAACAGCAGCATACTAAACGATCGGGTGCTAAGCTAATGGAATGGGTCATGTCAATCAGATCATTCAACTAATGATGTGACCTTGTTAATCAAATAACAACTCTTTTGTCCATGGTTAGGAAACATAACCATCTTTGATTAACGAGCTAGTCAAGTAGAGGCATACTAGTGACACTCTGTTTGTCTATGTATTCACACATGTATTATGTTTCCGGTTAATACAATTCTAGCATGAATAATAAACATTTATCATGATATAAGGAAATAAATAATAACTTTATTATTGCCTCTAGGGCATATTTCCTTCAGTCTCCCACTTGCACTAGAGTCAATAATCTAGTTCACATCGCCATGTGATTTAACAGCAATAGTTCACATCACCATGTGATTAACACCCATAGTTCACATCGTCATGTGACCAACACTCAAAGGGTTTACTAGAGTCAGTAATCTAGTTCACATATCTATGTGATTAACACCCTAAGAATACTAAGGTGTGATCATGTTTTGCTTGTGAGATAATTTTAGTCAACGGGTCTGTCACATTCAGATCCGTAAGTATTTTGCAAGTTCTATGTCTACAATGCTCTACACGGAGCTACTCTAGCTAATTGCTCCCACTTTCAATATGTATCTAGATTGAGACTTTAGATTCATCTGGATCAGTGTCAAAAACATGCATCGACGTAACCCTTTACGACGAACCTTTTTGTCACGTCCATAATCGAGAAACATATCCTTATTTCACTAGGGATAATTCTGACCGCTGTCCAGTGATCTACTCCTAGATCACTATTGTACTCCCTTGCCAAATCAGTGCAGGGTATATAATAGATCTGGTACACAGCATGGCATACTTTATAGAACCTATGAATGAGGCATAGGGAATGACTTTCATTCTCTTTCTATCTTCTGCCGTGGTCGGGCTTTGAGTCTTTACTCAACTTCACACCTTGTAACACAGGCAAGAAACTTTTTCTTTGACTGTTCCATTTTGAACTACTTCAAAATCTTGTCAAGGTATGTACTTATTGAAAAACTTATCAAGCGTCTTGATCTATCTCTATAGATCTTGAAGCTCAATATGTAAGCAGCTTTACCGAAGTCTTTCTTTGAAAAACTCCTTTCAAACACTCCTTTTATGCTTTACAGAATAATTCTACATTATTTCTGATCAACAATATGTCACTCACATATACTTATCAGAAATGCTGTAGTGCTCCCACTCACTTTCTCGTAAATACAGGCTTCACCGCAAGTCTGTATAAAACTATATGCTTTGATCAACTCATCAAAGCGTATATTCCAACTCCGAGATGTTTGCACCAGTCCACAGATAGATCGCTGGAGCTTGCATATTTAGTTAACACCTTTAGGATCGACAAAACCTTCTAGTTGCATCGTATACAACTTTTCTTTAGCAAATCCATTAAGGAATGCAGTTTTGTTTATCCATTTGCCAGATTTCATAAAATGCGGCAATTGCTAACATGATTCGGAAAGACTTAAGCATAAATACGAGTGAGAAAATCTCATCGTAGTCAACACCTTGAACTTGTCGAAAACCTATTGCGACAATTCTAGCTTTGTAGATAGTAACACTACTATCAGCGTCCGTCTTCCTCTTGAAGATCCATTTATTTTCTATGGCTTGCCGATCATCGGGCAAGTCAACCAAAGTCCATACTTTGTTCTCATACATGGATCATATCTCAGATTTCATGGCTTCAAGCCACTTTGCGGAATCTGGGCTCACCATCGCTTCTTCATAGTTCATAGGATCATCATGATCTAGTAGCATGACTTCCAAAACAGGATTACCGTACCACTCTGGCGCGGATCTTACTCTGGTTGATCTACGAGGTTCAGTAGTGTCTTGTTCTGAAGTTTCATGATCATCATCATTAGCTTCCTCACTAACTGGTGTAGGTGTCACAGAAACATTTTTCTGTGATGTACTACTTTCCAATAAGGGAGCAGGTACAGTTACCTCGTCAAGTTCTACTTTCCTCCCACTCACTTCTTTCAAGAGAAAGTCCTTCTCCAGAAAGTTTCCGAATTTAGCAACAAAAAGTCTTGCCTTCGGATCTGTGATAGAAGGTGTATCCAATAGTTTCCTTTGGATATCCTATGAAGATGCACTTCTCCGATTTGAGTTTTGAGCTTATCAGGATGAAACTTTTTCATATAAGCATCGTAACCCCAAACTTTAAGAAACGACAACTTTGGTTTCTTGCCAAACCATAGTTCATAAGGCGTCGTCTCGACGGATATAGATGGTGCCCCTTTTTTTTAACGTGAATGCAGCTGTCTCTAATGCATAACCCCAAAACGATAGTGGTAGATCGGTAAGTGACATCATAGATCGCACTATATCTAATAAAGTACGGTTATGACATTCGGACACACCATTACACTATGGTGTTCCTTGTGGCGTGAGTAGTGAAACTATTTCACATTGTTTTTTTTAACTGAAGGCCAAACTCGTAACTCAAATACTCTTCTCTACGATCAGATCATAGAAACTTTATTTTCTTGTTACGATGATTTTTCACTTCACTTTGAAATTCTTTGAACTTTTCAAATGTTTCAGACTTATGTTTCATCAAGAAGATATACTCATATCTGCTCAAATCTTCTGTGAAGATCAGAAAATAATGATACCTGTCGCGAGCCTCAATATTCATCGGACCACATACATCAGTATGTATGATTTTCAACAAATCTTTTCTCGCTCCATTGTTCCGGAGAACGGCGTTTTAGTCATCTTGCCCAAAAGGCATGGTTCGCAAGCATCAAGTGATTCATAATCAAGTGATTCCGAAAGCCCATCAGCATGGAGTTTCTTCATGCGCTTTATACCAATATGACCTAAACAGCAGTGCCACAAATAAGTTGCACTATCATTATTAACTTCGCATCTTTTGGTTTCAACATTATGAATATGTGTATTATTAAGATCGAGATCCAATGAACTATTTTCATTGGGTGTGTAACCATATAAGGTTTTATTCGTGTAAACAGAACAACAATTTATTCTTTTACTTAAATGAATAACCGTATTACAATAAACATGATCAAATCATATTCATGCTCAACACAAACACCCAATAACACTTATTTAGTTTCAACACTAATCCCGAAAGTATAGGGGAGTGTGCGATGATGATCATATCAATCTTGGAACTACTTCCAACACATATTGTCACTTCACCCTTAACTAGTCTCTGTTTATTCTGCAACTCCCGTTTTGAGTTAGCAACTGAACTAGTATCAAAGACTGAGGGTTTGCTATAAACACTAGTAAAGTACACATCAATAACATGTATATCAAATATACTTATGTTCACTTTGCCATCCTTCTTATCCGCCAATCACTTGGGGTAGTTCCGCTTCCAGTGACCAGTCCCTTTGCAGTAGAAGCACTTAGTCTCAGGCTTAGGATCAGACTTAGGCTTCTTCACTTGAGCAGCAACTTGCTTGCCGTTCTTCTTGAAGTTCCCCTTCTTTCCTTTGCCCTTTTTCTTGAAACTAGTGGTCTTGTCAACCATCAACACTTGATGTTTTTCTCCGATTTCTACCTTCGTTGATTTCAGCATCACGAAGAGCTTGGCAGTTGTCTCCGTTATCCCTTGCATATTATAGTTCATCACGAAGTTCTACTAACTTAGTGATGGTGACTAGAGAATTCTGTCAATCACTATCTTATCTGGAAGATTAACTCCCACTTGATTCAAGCGATTGTAGTACCCAGACAATCTGAGTACATGCTCACTAGTTGAGCGATTCTCCTCCATCTTTTAGCTATAGAACTTGTTGGAGACTTCATATCTCTCAACTCGGGTATTTGCTTGAAATATTAACTTCAACTCCTGGAACATCTCATATGGTCCATGATGTTCAAAACATCTTTGAAGTCCCGATTCTAAGCCATTAAGCATGGTGCACTTAAACTATCAAGTAGTCATCATATTGAGCAAGCCAAACGTTCATAACGTCTGCATCTGCTCCTGCAATAGGTCTGTCACCTAGCGGTGCATCAAGGACATAATTCTTCTGTGCAGCAATGAGGATAAACCTCAGATCACGGATCCAATCCGCATCATTGCTACTAATATCTTTCAACACAATTTTCTCTAGGAACATATCAAAAATAAACACAGGGAAGCAACAACGCGAGCTATTGATCTACAACATAATTTGCAAAATACTACCAGGACTAAGTTCATGATAAATTTAAGTTCAATTAATCATATTACTTAAGAACTCCCACTTAGATAGATATCCCTCTAATCCTCTAAGTGATCACGTGATCCAAATCAACTAAACCATAACCGATCATCACGTGAGATGGAGTAGTTTTCAATGGTGAACATCATTATGTTGATCATATCTACTATATGATTCACGCTTGACCTTTCGGTCTCCGTGTTCCGAGGCCATATCTGTATATGCTTGGCTCGTCAAGTATAACCTGAGTATTCCGCGTGTGCAACTGTTTTGCACCCGTTGTCTTTGAACGTAGAGCCTATCACACCCGATCATCACGTGGTGTCTCAGCACGAAGAACTTTTGCAATGGTGCATACTCAGGGAGAACACTTCTTGATAATTTAGTGAGAGATCATCTTATAATGCTACCGTCAATCAAAGCAAGATAAGATGCCTAAAAGGATAAACATCACATGCAATCAATATAAGTGATATGATATGGCCATCATCATGTTGTGCTTTGTGATCTCCATCTCCGAAGCACCGTCATGATCACCATCGTCACCGGCGCGACACCTTGATCTCCATCGTAGCATCGTTGTCGTCTCGCCAATCTTATGCTTCCACGACTATCACTACCGGTTAGTAATAAAGTAAAGCATTACATCGCGATTGCATTGCATACAATAAAGCGACAACCATATGGCTCCTGCCAGTTGCCGATAACTCGGTTACAAAACATGATCATCTCATACAATAAAATCAGCATCATGCCTTGACCATATCACATCACAACATGCCCTGCAAAAACAAGTTAGACGTCCTCTACTTTGTTGTTGCAAGTTTTACGTGGCTACTACGGGCTTAAGTAAGAACTCATCTCACCTACGCATCAAAACCACAACGATACTTCGTCAAATAGACTCCGTTTTAACCTTCTCAAGGACCGGGCGTAGCCACACTTGGTTCAACTAAAGTTGGAGAGACTGTCTTCCGCAAGCCATCTATGTGCAAAGCATGTCGAGGGAACCGGTCTCGCGTAAGAGTACGCGTAAGGTTGGTCTGGATCGTCTCGTCCAACAATACCGCCAAACCAAAGTATGACATGCTGGTAGGCAGTATGACTTGTATCGCCCACAACTCACTTGTGTTCTACTCGTGCAAATAACATCAAACCATAAAAACCTAGGCTCGGATGCCACTGTTGGGGAACGTAGTAATTTCGAAAATTTTCCTACGCACACGCAAGATCATGGTGATGCATAGCAACGAGGGGGAGAGTGTTGTCTATGTACCAACGCAGACCGACTGCCGAAGCGATCACACAACATAGAGGAAGTAGTCGTACGGCTTCTTCCCGATCCGACCGATCCAAGCACCGTTACTCCGGCACCTCCGAGTTCTTAGCACACGTTCAGCTCGATGACGATCCTCGGGCTCCGATCCAGCAAAGCGTCGAGGAAGAGTTCCGTCAGCACGACGGCGTGGTGACGATCTTGATGTACTACCGACGCAGGGCTTCGCCTAAGCACTGTAACGGTATGATCGAGGTGGAATTTGGTGGCAGGGGGCACCGCACACGGCTAAGGAACGATCTCAAGGATCAACTTGTGTGTCTCTGGTGTGCCCCCTGCCCCTGTATATAAAGGATGGAGGAGGAGGAGGCCGGCCAAGGCAAAGGTGCGGCCAGGATAGGGAGTCCTACTAGGACTCCAAGTCCTAGTAGGAGTCCACCAAAAGGGGAGGAAGGGAGAAGGAATAGGAGGAGAAGGAGAGGTGGCCGGCCCCCTTTTCCCTAGTCCAATTCGGACCAAAGGGGAGGGGGGCGCAGCAGCCTTTTCCTCTTCCCACTAAAGCCCATCAAGGCCCATTACTTCTCCCGTAACTACCCGGTACTCCGAAAAATACCCGAATCACTCGGAACCTTTCCGATGTCCGAATATAGTCGTCCAATATATCAATCTTTACGTCTCGACCATTTCGAGACTCCTCGCCATGTCCCCGATCTCATCCGGGACTCCGAACTCCATCGGTACATCAATACTCATAAACTCATAATATAACTGTCATCGAAACCTTAAGCGTGCGGACCCTACGGTTCGAGAACAATGTAGACATGACCGAGACACGTCTCCGGTCAATCACCAATAGCGGGACCTGGATGCCCATATTGGCTCCTACATATTCTACGAAGATCTTTATTGGTCAGACCGCATAACAACATACGTTGTTCCCTTTGTCATCGGTATGTTACTTGCCCGAGATTCGATCATCGGTATCCAATACCTAGTTCAATCTCGTTACCGGCAAGTCTCTTTACTCGTTCTGTAATACATCATCCCACAACTAACTCATTAGTTGCAATGCTTGCAAGGCTTAAGTGATGTGCATTACCGAGAGGGCCCAGAGATACCTCTCCGACAATCGGAGTGACAAATCCTAATCTCGAAATACGCCAACCCAACATCTACCTTTGGAGACACCTATAGTACTCCTTTATAATCACCCAGTTACGTTGTGACGTTTGGTAGCACCCAAAGTGTTCCTCCGGTAAACGGGAGTTGCATAATCTCATAGTCATAGGAACATGTATAAGTCATGAAGAATAGCAACAGCAACATACTAAACGATCGGGTACTAAGCTAATGGAATGGGTCATGTCAATCAGATCATTCAACTAATGATGTGACCTCGTTAATCAAATAACAACTCTTTTGTCCATGGTTAGGAAACATAACCATCTTTGATTAACGAGCTAGTCAAGTAGAGGCATACTAGTGACACTCTGTTTGTCTATGTATTCACACATGCATTATGTTTCCGGTTAATACAATTCTAGCATGAATAATAAACATTTATCATGATATAAGGAAATAAATAATAACTTTATTATTGCCTCTAGGGCATATTTCCTTCAATAAGTAGTCATGTGAATTTGGTATTCGTTTGATATTTTGATGAGATGTATGTTGTCTCTCCTCTAGTGGTGTCATGTGAACGTCGACTACATGACACTTGACCATTGTTTGGGCCTAGGGGATGCTTGGGAAGTAATAAGTAGATGATGGGTTGCTTAAACCCTGGTTTATGAGTTGCTTCGTAAGGGGCTGATTTGGATCCATATGTTTCATGCTATGGTTAGGTTTACCTTAATACTTCTTTTGTAATTGCGGATGCTTGCAATAGGGGTTAATCATAAGTTGAATGCTTGTACAAGGAAGGACACTACCCAAGCACCGGTCCATCCACATATCAAATTATCAAAGTACCGAACGCGAATCATATGAACGTGATGTAAACTAGCTTGACGATAATTCTCATGTGTCCTCGGGAGCGCTTTCCTTTATATAAGAGTTTGTCCAGGCTTGTCCTTTGCTACAAAAAGGATTGGGCCATCTTGCTGCAACTTATTTACTTTCATTACTTGTTACCCGTTACAAATTACCTTATCACAAAACTATCAGTTAGCTATAATTTCATTGCTTTCAGAGAATACCTTACTGAAAACTTCTTATCATTTCCTTCTGCTCCTCGTTGGGTTCGACACTCTTACTTATCGAAAGGACTGTGATAGATCCCCTATAGTTGTGGGTCATCAAGGCTCTTTTCTGGCACCGTTGCTGGGGAGTGAAGCGCCTTTGGTAGGTGGAATTTTGTAAGGAAAAATTTGTATAGTGTGCTGAAATTCACTGTCACTTGTTACTATGGAACATAATCCTTTGAGGGGCTTATTCGGGGTATCTTCACCCCGACCAGTAGAGCAAAGAGTTGCTCCTCAACCTACTGAACCTACTGAAAATGTTTACTTTGAAATTCCTTCGGGTATGATAGAGACACTGCTAGCTAATCCTTTCACACGTGATGGAACATTACATCCCGATTTGGACCAAATCTATGTGGATGTAGTTTTGGATTATTTAAGCTTGCAGGTATGCCTGAGGATGTTATCAAGAAGGTATTCCCTTTATATTTTAAGGGAAAGTCATTAACATGGTTTAGGATATGTGATGATATGAGATCATGGAACTACAACCGATTGAAAATTGGAATTTCAACAGAAGTTTTATCTTATGCATCTTGTTCATCGTGATCATAATTATATATATAATTTTTTGCCTCGCGAAGGAGAAAGCATCGCTCAAGCTTGGGGGAGGCTTAAGTCAATGTTATATTCATGCCCCAATCATGAGCTCTCAAGATAAATTATTATTCAAAAAATTTATGCTCAACTTTCTCTCGATAATCGCTCCATGCTTGATACTTCTTGTACTGGCTCCTTTACGATGAAGACTATTGAATTCAAATGGGATTTATTGGAAAGAATTAAACATAACTCTGAAGATTGGGATCTCGACGAAGGTAAGGAGTCAAGTATAGTACCTAAGTTTGATTGTGTTAAATCTTTTATGGATACCGATGCTTTCCGTGAAATTAGCACTAAATATGGACTTGACTCTGAGATAGTAGCTTCTTTCTGTGAATCCTTTGCTACTCATGTTGATCTCCCTAAGGAGAAGTGGTTTAAATATAATCCTCCCATTGAAGTAAAAGTAGTTGCACCTATTAAAGTTGAAGAAAAGACTATCACTTATAATGATCATGTTGTCCCTACTACTTATATTGTGAAACCACCTTTCCCTGTTAGAATAAAGGATCATGCTAAAGCTTCAACTGTGGTTCGTAAGAGTAATACTAGAAGGCCTACACCCTCTGAGCAAATTAAAGTTGAACCTAGTGTTGCTATGGTTAAAGATCTCTTGGCCGATACTATTAATGGGCATGTTATTTACTTTTGTCATGAATCTGCTAGAATTGCCAGACCTAATACTAAAAATAAATATTGACCTGTTATAGGCATGCATGTTATTTATATTAAAATAGGAGATCATTGCTATCATGGCTTATGTGATATGGGCGCTAGTGCAAGTGCAATACCTCATTCCTTATACAAAGAAATTATGCATGATATTGCACCTACTGAGATAGAGGAAATTGATGTTACAATTAAGCTTGCCAATAGAGACACTATTTCACCAGTTGGGATTGTTAGAGATGTTGAAGTCTTGTGTGGGAAAGTTAAATATCCTGCTGATTTTCTTGTTCTTGGTTCCCCACAAGATGACTTTTGCCCCATTATATTTGGTAGACCCTTCTTAAATACTGTTAATGCTAGGATAGACTGCAAAAATGATGTTGTTACTATTGGTTTAGGGGATATGTCTCATGAATTTAACTTTGCTACATTTCGTAGACAACCCCATAATAAAGAATTGCCTAGTAAAGATGAAATTATTGGTCTTTCTTCTATTGCCGTGCCTCCTAATTATCCTTTAGAAGAATATTTGTTAGACCGTGAAAATGATATATTTATGAATGAAAGAAGGGAAATAGATGAAGTATTCTTTAAACATGGACCTATTTTGAAACACAACTTGCCTGTTGAAATCCTAGGGGATCCTCCTCCACCCAAGGGTGATCCTGTGTTTGAGCTTAAACCTTTACCTGATACTCTTAAATATGCTTATCTTGATGAGAAAGAGATATATCCTGTTATTATTAGTACTAACCTTTCAGAGCATGAAGAAAAGAAATTATTGAAAACTCTGAAGAAGCACCGTGCCGCTATTGGATATACTCTTGATGATCTTAAGGGCATTAGTCCCACTCTATGCCAGCAGAAAATAAAATTGGAGAAAGATGCGAAATCAGTTATTGATCACCAACGACGGTTAAATCCTAAGATGAAAGAAGTGGTAAGAAAAGAAATACTAAAGCCTCTGGAGGCAGGTATAATTTATCCCGTTGCTGATAGTGAGTGGGTAAGTCATGTCCATTGTGTCCCTACGAAGGGAGGTATTACTGTTGTTCCTAATGATAAAGATGAATTGATCCCACAAAGAATTGTTACAGGTTATAGAATGGTAATTTATTTCCGCAAATTAAACAAAGCTACTAAAAAGGATCATTACCCTTTACCTTTTATTTATCAAATGCTAGAAAGATTATCCAAACATACACATTTTTGCTTTCTAGATGGTTATTCTGGTTTCTCTCAAATACCTGTGTCAAAAGAGGATCAAGAAAAGACAACTTTTACTTGCCCTTTCGGTACCTTTGCTTATAGACGTATACCATTTGGTTTATGCAATGCACCTGCTACCTTTCAAAGATGTATGGCTGCTATATTCTCTGCCTTTTGTGAAAAGATTGCTGAGGTTTTCATGGATGATTTCTCCGTATATGGAACTTCTTTTGATGATTTCTTAAGAAACCTTGATCGATTTTTGCAGAGATGTGAAGAAACTAATCTTGTCTTGAATTGGGAGAAGTGCCACTTTATGGTTAATGAAGGTATTATCTTGGGGCATAAAATTTCTGAAAGAGCTATTGAAGTTGACAAAGCTAAAGTTGATGCTATTGAAAATATGTCGTGTCCTAAGGACATTAAAGGTATGAGAAGTTTCCTTGGTCATGCCGGTTTTTATAGGAGGTTCATTAAGGACTTTTCTAAAATTTCTAGGCCTCTGACTAATCTCTTAGAAAAAGATGTTCCTTTTGTCTTTGATGATGATTGTGTAGAAGCATTCGAAATACTTAAGAAAGCTTTGATTTTTGCACCTATTGTTCAGCCTCCTGATTGGAATTTACCATTTGAAATTATGTGTGATGCTAGTGATTATGCTATAGGGGCTGTTCTAGGACAAAGAGTTGATAAGAAATTAAATGTTATCCAATATACTACTCCCTCCGTTCCATAATGTAGCGCATATAGATTTTCTACAAAGTCAAACTTTATAAACTTTGTCCAAGTTTATAGAGAAAACTATTTATATCTACAATACCAAATGTATATAATATGAAAGCATGTCTTGTGATGTATCTAAGTACATGTATTTGGTATTCTAGATGTATATGATTTTGTCTATAAACTTGGTCAAAGTTTATAAAGTTTGACTTTTAGAAAAATCTATGTGCGCTACATTGTGGAACGGAGGGAGTAGTAAAACTCTAGACAGTGCCCAAAGAAATTATGCTACTACTGAAAAGGAATTTTTAGCAGTTGGTGATAAGTTCAGACCTGATATAGTTGATTCGAAAGTAACTGTTCACACTGATCATGCTACTATTAAATATCTTATGGAAAAGAAAGATGCTAAAACTAGACTTATTACATGGGTTCTCTTTCTTCAAGAATTTGATTTGCATATTATTGATAGAAAGGGAGCTGAGAACCCCTTGCAGACAACTTTTCTAGGTTAGAGAATGTTCTTGATGACCCACTACCTATTGATGATAGCTTTCCTGATGAACAATTAGCCGTCATAAATGCTTCTCGTACCGCTCCATGGTATGCTGATTATGCTAATTATATTGTAAATTTATACCACCTAGTTTCACATACCAGCAAAAGAAAAAGTTATTCTATGACTTAAGACATTACTTTTGGGATGACCCACACCTTTATAAATAAGGACTAGATGGTGTTATTAGACGTTGTGTACCTGATCATGAACAGGAACAAATCCTACGCAGGTGTCACTCTAAGGCTTATGGAGGACACCATGCTAGAGATAGAACCGCACACAAGGTATTGCAATCCGGTTTTTATTGGCCTATTCTCTTCAAGGATGCCCGTAAGTTTGTCTTGCCTTCTGATGAATATCAAAGAATTGGTAATATTAGTAGACGTCAAGAAATGCCTATGAACTATTCACTTGTCATTGAAGCATTTGATGTTTGGGGCTTTGATTATATGGGACCGTTTCCTTCCTCTAATGGGCATACACATATTTTAGTTGTTGTTGACTACATTACTAAGTGGGTTGAAGCTATTCCAACTAGTAGTGTTGACCATAACACCTCTATTAAGATGCTTAAAGAAGTTATTTTTCCGAGGTTTGGAGTCCCTAGATACTTAATGACTGATGGTGGTTCACATTTTATTCATGGTGCCTTTCGTAAAATGCATGCTAAATATGATGTTAATCATAGAATTGCATCTCCATATCATCCACAATCCAGTGGTCAAGTAGAACTGAGTAATAGAGAGCTTAAATTAATTTTGCAAAAGACTGTTAATAGATCTAGAAAGAATTGGTCCAAGAAACTTGATGATGCATTATGGGCTTATAGAACTGCATACAAAAATCCTATGGGTATGTCTCCATATAAAATGGTTTATGGAAAAACATGTCACTTACCTCTTGAACTAGAACATAAGGCATATTGGGCCATTAAAGAGCTCAATTATGATTTCAAACTTGCCGGTGAGAAGAGGCTTTTTGACATTAGCTCACTTGATGAATGGAGAACCCAGGCTTACGAGAATGCCAAACTGTTTAAAGAAAAGGTTAAAAGATGGCATGACAAGAGGATACAAAAACGTGAGTTTAATGTAGGCGATTATGTATTGTTATACAACTCCTGTTTAAGATTTTTTGCAGGAAAACTCCTTTCTAAATGGGAAGGTCCTTACATCATCGAGGATGTCTATCGTTCCGGTGCCATACAAATCAACAACTTCGAAGGCACAAATCCGAGCGTGGTGAACGGCCAAAGAATCAAACATTATATCTCAGGTAATCCCATAAATGTTGAAACTAATGTTATTGAAACCGTAACCCCGGAGGAATACATAAGGGACACTTTACAGCATGTTCCACACGCCGAAAAGGAAGAGGTATGAGGTACGGTAAGTAAACCGACTCCAAAACAGTTCTAATAGCATTTTTTCTCCGTTTTGGAATATTTACGAAAATAGGAAAATAAGAAGTAGTGCAGGAAGGACACGAGGCGTCCACGAGGGTGGAGGGCGCGCCCTACCCCCTGGGCACGCCCCCTTCCTCGTGGGCACCTCGTGTGCTCTCCGAACTCCGTTTTCTTGCACGATACTCTTTTGGTCGGTAAAAATTCATTATATAATCTCCCGAAGGTTTTCACCACCGTACCACGCAAACATCCTCAGTTTTTGTTTCGAGTTGTTTCTGCTGCAGATTTAGAGCAAGATGTCTTCTCAAGTGTCGGTGTACTAAAGTAGGGGTACCTTAGTATCCCGAACTTGTGCACGGGTAGTCGCAGCGACCCGCGGCAAGGCTTGCCGGGCGACCGCCAAGACCCTCTGTGGTTCCTTTGGAGCCATTCAAGAACAAAGTATTCGAGCCAAGGCACAAGACCCCGGCAAGAGGAGCTTGCCGGGAAGGACACTCAAAGTATCCAAGACCCCGGCAAGAGGAGCTTGCCGAGAGGAAGCACAAAGACCCCGGCAAGAGGAGCCAACCAAGGCATCCCGAGGAACTCGCCGCAGCACACCACGTGTCCCGACGAGACCCGGTGAGCGACAAGCTCCTGGACATGACAAGACAACATCCGCGGCAAGGCGCTTGCCGCGGCAAGCTACTACTCCGCAGCCCGCGCTCTAGCTCACCCACCAACTTGTCGCTCTGGGACCATCCCTGGCATACGTGGCGGGAGGCTATGCAGCCAGGGGCATGCAGTGGCAAGCAGGCGCTGACAAGGAGCCATCGTGGCAAACAGTGGCGCCCTTGACGGTCCCTTTCTGCACCGTCTAGGCGACATAGACAGGCATTTAATGGCTTTGTCCCCTGCCGTCAGGGTTAGGTATGATACAACTGTAGCAAGCGGTGCCGCCAACTACCACCTCTTTTACCCTTTTACCCTCATCTCTGTTGCCACCTATCAGTGACCCCTTTGACATATAAAAGGAGGCCCATGCGCAACAGAGAGGGGGGGCGACCATTCTCACGCTCGGTCTCACTAGCCACCCGAGTGTACTGTAGCATTCATCGCTCCCGAGCAAGAACACAAATACAAATCAAAGCAGGAGTAGGGTTTTACGCATCCATGCGGCCCGAACCTGGGTAAACCGATCGCGTCGCTCGTGCGCTCTCCTCGATCTGCTCTTTGTGCATCCTCCGCCCCCTGCCGAACCAAAAGGGGCTCGGTCCGCCGATCCCCATAGGTGTACGTGGGATCAGCAACCCCCGACTTCTTTGGCGCGCCAGGTAGGGGTGCGTTGAGGTTGTGCGAACCTGATCCGGCGTTTGCATGAGCCGAATCTTCATCATCTTCATCAACATGCCGCCGAAGAAGAAGGCTTCGGAGGTAGCCGCTCCGTCTGCGCCGATCCCACCATCGTCGGAGCGAACGTCTGGTGGAGTAGGCGCCGGCGGAAGAGCGGGCGCCGACGAAGGGACTCTTGGTGCTGCCAGGTCCAAGGACAAGGCTGCGCTGCACATCGGCGGCGCGGTCGGCTCCCACAACGACCGCGCGCACTCCAAGACCTCGGCGTCCGTACACGCACCGCGCCCGTCCCAGGAGGCACGGGACCAGCAGCGTCATGGTACCCACGGTACCATACGTCTGCTGGGCCAAGGTCAAGCTGGCGGATCCCGGAGTGGTCAGGACCAGCATGCACACCAACATGCTGGCGCGAGCGTGGCGCGGTCGCTTGGGCGAGATGTTGCTCCTTCTAACGCAGTTAGAAGTCCGAGCATATCTCGCTCCTCGCACCGTTCGCTGCCGCCGCCCGCCACTCCGGCGGAAGCATTGGCACGTGCCCAACTGCTCCTAGATTATCCTCCGGCGCCAGAGAAGATCGATGACTGGAGGGCCACTATCCAGAGCCTCATCGGCTTCGCCAACGGTGACAACCCACGGCAGCCGAGTGTATCGCTGCCGCGGCAAGTCAGCCAGGCGCGAGCCGGTGGCGACAAGACCGGCGAGGGTGCGACCACTGTGCACTCTCCGCTCCGAAGGCCAAGATCGACGACTCGCCGGATCCACCTCGACAGCTACTCCACCGTGTCGTCAGATCCGCGAGCTCGTCGCGATCAGCGCCAAGTTCTTCATGAGAGGCAGCAAGAAGACGCTCGAACACGCATCGAGCGCCGAAGAGAAGCGCGGCGTCAATCAGACCTGCGCGCTGGGCCCTCTGTTGAGGTGCATGCGCCCGGAGAACTAGGCAACTTGCCGTATGCGGTAGGTTGCCCTGCGTTCACCCGCGAGCTGCGGCAAGTCCAGTGGCCCAGTCAAAAGCATTTCAAGCCAGACGTACCGGAGAAGTACGACGGCAAGTCGCACCCGTCAGAGTTCCTCAGCATCTACACCATTGCCGTGCAAGCTGCCGGGGGGCGAGACGACAAGGTCCTTGCCAACTACTTCCTGCTGGTGCTCAAGCCCGAAGTCAGGTCCTGGCTCATGCACTTGCCAGACAACTCCATATCCTCTTGGGCGGACTTGTGCCATCAGTTTGTTGGCGCCTTTACGGGCAGCCACAAACCGCATGGCCAAGAGACTGACCTCCACCTGCTTGCCCAGAAGGAAGGAGCGCCCCTGCGCAAGTATATCCAGAGATTTAGCCGCGTGCAGCGCAACATCCCAGACATCCACCCTGCCGCGGTTATCAGCGCGTTCCATCAGAACGTGCGTAATCGCAGGATGCGGGAGGAGATGGCGATGAGCAGGATCAGAGACGTCAGCGAGCTGTATGCCCTGGCCGACAAGTGTGCACGCGCTGAAGAAGGGAGGAAACTCCCCGGAGAAGATACTGGAGCAGGGGGATCTGACAGTGAGGATGCCGCCCTGGCAAGGAAAAACCGGAGGCGCAACAGGAAGAAGAACGGCAAGGAAGTACTAGTCGTTGAGCAGTCCGGTGATGATGGTGGCGCCAAGCAAGCCCAAGTTGGCAGCTCTGGCAAGGAGGTTCCCGCGTGCACCAACTGCCAGGCTGTGGCAGCCGCCGACAAGCAGGACAGCTCCGGCAAGCAGTACTTCAAAATCCACCGCACCAAAGGCCATGATCTCCAGAACTGCAAGAGGGTTGAGCAGCTTGTCCAGCAACAAAAAGCTGAGTACGAGCGGCACGACAAGGAGAGAGCCCAAGGAGGCGGTGGAGAGGCTGGCAAGAAGCGCGCTGGCCAGGGAGGACGCTGCGGCAAGGCCAAGCAGCGGCAAGGAGAAAGACCTCCCCGTGGCCGCGACAAGGATGAAGACGAAGACGAAGATGAAGACATGGATGATGTCGAGAACAGCGAGCAGGAGTTTCAGAAAGCTACAGAAGTTTTGTGTGTTGACGGCGGTGCTTCTCTGCATACCTCCCACCGCCAACTCAAACAGTGGCTGCGGGAAGTTAATGCGGCAGAGCCACCTGTCGAATCACGCAAGCTTCTAAAATGGTCCAGCACGCCTATCATCTTTGACATTGAGGACCACCCTGATCGCACAACTGCGGTCGGGTGCTTGCCGTTGTTGGTTTCGCCAACAATCCGCAACCTCAAAGTCACTAAGATGCCAGTTGACGGCAGGGCCGGCTTAAATTTGATCTCCTCCGCTGTGCTCCAGAAACTCCAGATCCCGGACAGCGAGCTCGAAGAGACCGGTACATTCCAAGGAATTAACCCGGGAAGGAGCAAGCCGAAAGGGAAGGTCACGCTGCCGGTGACGTTTGGCAGCGAGCTGAATTTCAGAACGGAGAGGGTCACTTTTGACGTTGCCAATCTCCCGTTGCCCTACAATGGGATACTTGGCCGTCCAGCACTCGCCAAGTTCATGGCAGCCTCTCACTATGCGTACAACATGCTCAAGATGCCAGGCCCGATAAGCGTCATCTCTGTCCCTGGCGACAAGAAGGATGCCCTTATCTGCGCCGACAAGATCTACCGGGAAGCAGCTGCCGCGACAGACCGCGAGACACTTGCCGCTGAAGCTCCCGGGGGGAAGAAGAAGACCTAGTCCGGCAAGAGCTCTGATGCCTACTCCAGCAAGCGCGCCTCTTCGGAGTGCTGCACTGCCATCGAGGACGCACCATCGAGCTCCACCAGCAAGAGTAAGAAGACGATGGCAGCTCCACCACTTACCAAGAATGTGTCCGCCAAGGAGGACAACACTGGTGGTACCTTCAACATCAGTGCCACGCTTGACCCTAAATAGGAAAGCGCGCTCGTTACTTTCCAGCGGGCGAATGTCGACGTGTTTGCGTGGCAACTGTCTGATATCCCCGGTGTTCCCAGGAAAGTAATTGAGCACCATCTTGCCGTTTGTCCCCATGCGCGGCCCGTCAAGCAGAAGGTCAGGAAACAGGCAGTGGAGCGCCAAGAATTCATAGCAGAAGAAATCAAGAAATTGGAAGCAGCAGGCCTTGTCAGAGGGGTGCTCCATCCCACGTGGTTGGCCAATCCAGTTGTAGTGCGCAAGGCGAATGGGAAATGGAGGCTTTGTCTTGACTTTACTGATGTTAATAAAGCTTGTCCCAAAGATCCTTTTCCCTTGCCGCGCATTGACCAGATTGTTGACTCCACAGCCGGATGTGAGCTGCTTTCATTTCTTGACGCATATTCAGGATACCATCAGATCTTCATGGTAGAAGAGGATGAGGAGAAAACCGCATTCATTACTCCATGTGGCACGTACTGTTTCGTACGGATGCCTTTCGGATTAAAGAATGCTGGTTCAACATTTGCCAGAGTAGTCCATATCACTTTGAAGCCACAGATACACAGAAATGTAGAAGCTTACATGGATGATATAGTGGTCAAAAGCAAAGACAGGGCAACTCTGATCCAAGACTTAGAAGAGACTTTTGCAAATCTACGCAAGGTCAACCTCAAGCTCAACCCCGAGAAGTGTGTGTTTGGAGTCCCTTCCGGCAAGCTTCTCGGGTTCTTTGTGTCTCAACGGGGAATCGAAGCTAATCCCGACAAGATCAAGGCCATTGAGCAGATCGAAGCACCAAAGCGCGTCAAGGATGTACGGAAGCTTGCCGGATGCGTGGCTTCTCTCAGCAGGTTTATCTCTCGGTCTGCTGAGCACGCCCTGCCGTTTTTCAAAATTTTGAAAAGGGCAGGTCCAATGAAATGGACTCCGGAAGCAGAGGCTGCGCTCCAAGACTTGAAGGGATACCTGTCCTCCACTCCAACACTTGTCGTACCTAAACCACAAGAGAAGTTGCTGCTATACATAGCGGCAACCAATCAAGTGGTTAGTGCTGCGTTAGTAGCGGAGAGGGAGGCAGATGACGAGCCAGCGACCGCGGCAAGCACATCCAGCGACAAGCAGGGGGCTTCCCCGACAAGCTCTGGTTCCGACAAGCAAGGATCTGCGCAGATGCAAGAGGAGATACAGAAGAAGATGGTGCAGCACCCAGTTTACTTTGTCAGTTCCCTTTTGCAGGGGGCTAGGTCAAGGTACTCTGGTGTGCAGAAGTTGCTTTTCGGCCTTCTCATGGCCTCGAGAAAGCTGCGCCATTACTTCCAAGCACATGAAATCACAGTTGTCACTCGCTTTCCGCTGAAAAGGATATTGCAAAATCCAGAAGCAACAGGCAGGATTGTCGAGTGGGCACTGGAACTGTCAAGCTTTGGCCTCAAATTTGAGAGTACATCAACAATCCAAAGCAGAGCATTGGCAGAGTTCATAGCAGAGTGGACGCCAATTCCAGACGAAGAAATTCCGGAAACGAGCATCCCCGCCACAGAAGCAAACAAAGAGTGGCTCATGTACTTTGACGGTGCCTTCTCGCTGCAAGGCGCCGGTGCTAGTGTACTGCTTGTCGCACCCACCGGAGAGCACCTCAAGTACATAGTCCAGATGCACTTTCCCAAGGAGCAAGCGACAAACAATACTGCAGAGTATGAAAGCTTGCTTGCCGGTCTCAGGATCGCGGCAGAACTTGGGATTAAGAAGCTCATTGTCAGGGGTGACTCGCAGCTTGTCGTCCGCCAAGTGAACAAGGTTTACCAGGGTCCGTTGATGGAAGCTTACGTTGATGAAGTGAGGAAGCTAGAAGAGCGCTTTGACGGCCTGCAAATGGAACATGTTCCAAGAGCTGAGAACGACATTGCCGATGGTCTATCAAAGTGCGCAGCACTTAAGTTACCTGTGGAGCTAGGGATCTTTGTGCTCAAGATGACTCAGCCGTCCGTAATACCATCAACTGGACAGAGCAAGAAGAGGAAGTTGATTTCTAGTGACTATCTCCCGGCAGAGCTTCCCGAAGCCGCCGCCAAGAAGGTCCCCAGGATCGACGCTAAGAATGCTGAGGAGCAGTCTGATCCGGCAAGCCCCAGGGTTTGTTCCGTTGAAGCAGATTCTCCCGACAAGTTTTGCTCCGGCAAGCTTGCCGGGGAACGTCAAGCTCCGGCAGAGCCGCGGGCTCTTGCCGTAGAAGCGGACATTCCCGCAGCAGCAGATGTGCCTTTAGTCCTTGTTGTCGAGCCACATGCTCCAACATGGGCGCAGCAGATTGTCCATTTCCTTCAGACAGGAGAACTTCCCGAGGAATCAGAAGAAGCGGAAAGAGTAGCCCGGCAGTCTAGTATGTACCAGTTTGTCGACAACACACTGTGCAGAAGAAGACTCAACGGTGTGAAATTGAAGTGCATTCCCCGGGAAGATGGACAGAAGCTATTGGCAGAGATACATGGAGGCATATCTGGTCACCACATTGGCGCAAGAGCTCTTGTCGGAAAAGCATTCCGGCAAGGCTTCTTCTGGCCGACAGCCCTCCAGGATGCAACTGCACAAGTAACCAAGTGTGAAGCGTGCCAGTTCCATTCCAAGCAGATACACCAGCCAGCTCAAGCCCTCCAGACGATCCCTTTATCCTGGCCATTTTCCGTCTGGGGGCTCGATATCCTCGGCCCCTTCCCCCGAGCTGTCGGGGGCTTTGAGTACTTGTACGTTGCAATCGACAAGTTCACAAAGTGGCCGGAAGTGGAACCAGTGAGGAAGGTGACAGCACAGTCGGCAGTCAAGTTCTTCAGGTCGATTGTTTGCCGTTTCGGAATCCCTAACAGGATAATCACCGACAACGACACGCAATTTACGAGCCGCACCTTCATGCAGTACGTCCAAGATCTTGGCGCCAAGGTCTGGTTCGCTTCTGTTGCTCACCCGAGAAGCAACGGTCAAGCGGAGAGGGCAAATGCTGAAGTGCTGCGCGGGCTCAAGACCAGGACTTTCGACAGGCTGCACAAGTGCGGACGCAACTAGATCGAGGAGCTGCCGGTGGTTCTTTGGTCGATCAGGATGACACCAAATCGAGCCACTGGCCAGACACCCTTTGCTCTAGTCTATGGAGCGGAGGCAGTTATCCCCACGGAACTCGTATACGGGTCACCTCGAGTGCTCGCTTATGATGAGCTTGAGCAAGAGCAGCTACGGCAAGATGACGCGCTGCTCCTTGAGGAAGATCGTCTTCAGGCTGCTGTGCGAGCCGCTCGCTACCAGCAAGCTTTGCGCCGCTATCATAGCCGCAAAGTTAACGCCAGAAGTCTCGAGGAAGGCGACCTTGTTCTTCGGCGCGTTCAGTCCACCAAGAATTCCAACAAGTTGACGCCAAAGTGGAAGGCCCTTACCGCGTGAAACGAGTCACCAGGCCTGGCGCTGTCCGCCTGGAGACCGAAGATGGCGTACCAGTGAGCTACTCCTGGAATATCGAGCATCTTCGTAAGTTTTACCCGTAAGGCGCGGTTGTCGGACCCTGTCTGGCAACCACCCTTTTGTACAAGTCTTGCCGCTGTTGCATGTAATCCTTTGTACAAAGCCAGGCGCAGACCCTGAGCACAAGTAAATGAAGCGCTGGCGCCCTAAGTTATAGCATGCATGCTAGGTCGAGTCTCATCCTTGGTTAGGGTTGATAGTGCTTAACAGTGGCTAACCCCTAACTTAGAGGTCGGGTGTGCGTCCCTTTGCCTTTCTTTCGTTTCCCTTGGTTCGCAGGGCTCGCATATCCTTGCCTGACCGCCTGAGGACGGAAAGGAGAAGAAGGATGTACCGGCATCTGGACCCTGGCAAGCCAGTGTTGCCGGGGGCTGCAAGTACCAAGATTCACCCACGGCAAGCCAGAGTTGCCGGGGGCTGCAATCTCAGATAAGTCTTTCATCCCTCATCATGCATTTTCTTATGTACTAGGGAATACGAAACATCATTTCTTCCTAAAAACTACCGTGCTCCCTTAACTCTAGGCCCTAGGGCTCGTTCCTGGGGCCAGGTTTTGGTCGTAGTCGCGGCAGCAAAGGGATGAAACGAGGGGCCGCACCCGCCATGTCCCTACCTCCATCAAAAGCGTGAGAAAGGTCGAGCGACGTGGGAAGACAGCAGGGCCTGTTGCCGGGGAAGAAGTGTCTGTCTGAAAGATACCAAGGATTCACTCCTTGACGTGGGTTCTACCCGCGAGACAAACGACCCGGCAAGCATCCCCTTTTCATTAAAAAAACATTCCACTCAGGTACAGTCCATAGAGGATGGAAAACATGAAAGAGAGGATTACAAGTTTTAAATGCAACTAAGGCCCGAAGGCTTACAAATTGAAAAGATAAGATGCCCGTAATCCCTTTCTTGTCCCTTTCTTCAGGAGGTAGGTCAAGGAGGCGAGAAGGGCAAAACGAGCGCCTAGGCGAGCTACGGGTGCCAGAAGACACCAAGAGAACACCCCGGGGGCCGTCCGAAGGCTGGACGGTGATGGCGGCGCCGGAATCAGAGCTCGAAGACGAGGCGGCAGGACGTCAGCACGCTGTCGAGGGCACCACGCCCTCGTACTCCGGCTTGACGGCCTTGCCGCCAGCCCTCTTCCTCTTCCGCAGCCTCCCTACGCCAGCTGCCCAAGGAGACGACCCCGGGGAGTTCAAGGAGCCGGCGACACAGATGATGGGGTCGCCGGTGCCGCACGGAGCGGCGCCCAACACCTAGTCGGACCCGTCGTCCTGCCGCCCGCTACCCTCGTCGTCGCTGTCGCTCACGTCCTCGACACTCTCGCTCGAGGAGGGGCCTTCGCTATCGGAGGAGCTGTCCACGCAGCACTTCGCCCGAGTGCCGAAGCACCCGAAGACCTTGACGGAGAGGAGATCGCCCTCCATCAACTCAAAATGGAGGGTGAGCCCCGCCGTCAAGCTGTGGATACGGGCGAACGTCTTCCACCCTTGACCAAGATACATCACACCGGGGGCTGGGACTTCAACGCGGACTTGCGTGCCGCTGATCCCACAGCCCCTCATCGCGCTCGCGAACGGAGCTGGGAGTCGGAGTCGACGGCGAGGCGCCCGGCGTAGCCTGACGAAGAACTCACAGGGGTCGTCCCCAACATGGACCCCCGTGGGAAGAGGAGCCGCCGGCGGAGGCGAGGCCGGCAAGCCGCCCCGTCCACCTCTTCCCCGAGCGCCGCGGCCTCGTCCTCGACCTCGTCCACGACCTCACCCCCTCCCTCTTCCCCTTACGGCTGGCTCTGCCACCCCAGGTGCGGGAGAGGGAGGGATGCGCTATCTGGCGGCGACCCTCGCCGCCACCAATGAAGGACCAGGGTTCCCTTTCTCCATGGCGAATGAGAGAAAGGGGAGCAAAAGCTGAAGGAAGGAGAAGATGAGAGAATGCGGGCTTCCGTCCTCCCCTCCCGCTCTTTATAAAGGAGCGAGGTGGGGGCTCGGCCGCCCCGCTCAGCGAATCAAGACGCGGGAAGGCAAGGCGCTGGGGCCGACCCGCTGCCTCGACCCACGATGGCCCCGTTTCCCGCTTCCGCCGTCCGCGACCCCAAGTGCATGGGAGCCGCGTGGCAGGCATGCAGAACCGAAGCGACGGATGGGGCGACCTCTCCCCACCCCCTGATCGTGGGGAGTGGGCACCTCGAAAACCGCCCACGATTCCTCCCACAATGCCGCGTTCGACGCGTGCCATGCGGGGAGAGTGCGGTGGATGCGGAGTGAGTTATGGCGTCACCTAGGCCGCGCGTGCCCGTGCATCGTTTTGGGCCTGGCCCAACAGCGCTCGGCACCGTGTATGGACCAGGCCCGGGGGCTCCTGTCGGTGTACTAAAGTAGGGGTACCTTAGTATCCCGAACTTGTGCACGGGCAGTCGCAGCGACCCGTGGCAAGGCTTGCCGGGCGACCGCCAAGACCCTCTGTGGTTCCTTTGGAGCCATTCAAGAACAAAGTATTCGAGCCAAGGCACAAGTCCCCGGCAAGAGGAGCTTGCCGGGAAGGCCACTCAAAGTATCCAAGACCCCGGCAAGAGGAGCTTGCCGGGAGGAAGCACAAAGACCCCGGCAAGAGGAGCTTGCCAGGGAGACCAACCAAGGCATCCCGAGGAACTCGCCGCGGCACACCACGTGTCCCGACGAGACCCGGTGAGCGACAAGCTCCCGGACGCGACAAGACAACATCCGCGGCAAGGCGCTTGCCGCGGCAAGCTACTACTCGGCAGCCCACGCTCCAGCTCACCCACCAACGTGTCGCTCTGGGACCGTCCCTGGCATATGTGGCGGGAGGCTGTGCAGCCAGGGGCACGCGGTGGCAAGCAGGCGCTGACAAGGAGCCATCGTGGCAAACGGTGGCGCCCCTGACAGTCCCTTTCTGCACCGTCTAGACGACACAGACATGCATTTAATGCCTTTGTCCCCTGCCGTTAGGGTTAGGTATGATACAACTATAGCAAGCGGTGGCGCCAACTACCACCTCTTTTACCCTTTTACCCTCATCTCTGTTGCCACCTGTCGATGACCCCTTTGACATATGAAAGGAGGCCCATGCGCAACAGAGAGGGGGGGACGACCATTCTCACGCTCGGTCTCACTAGCCACCTGAGTGTACTGTAGCATTCATCGCTCCCGAGCAAGAACACAAATACAAATCAAAGCAGGAGTAGGGTTTTATGCATCCGTGCGGCCTGAACCTGGGTAAACCGATCGCGTCGCTCGTGCGCTAGCCTCGATCTGCTCTTTGTGCATCCTCCGCCCCCTGCCGAACCAAAAGGGGCTCGGTCCACTGATCCCCATAGGTGTACGTGGGATCAGCAACCCCCGACATCAAGAGTCAGTCGGGGAGAGTCGGGTGTCTCATCCGATACCTGGGCCAAGAGCAAACAACGATGTTGACCACTTTGGTCCATCAACTAAGGAAGAGATGGAGGCCTACTTGAAAAGGATAGATGCCATGGAGGAGGATCAAGAAGCTACCTCTCATTTCCATGCCGGATTCATGATGGGGGAACTACAGAGCTCAGCTATTCCAAACTCGGTCATCCCTTCCAACGTTAGATTTCTTTCCTATGAAAATATGAAAAGGAGTGTTATTTGTTCTCTTTCAGCTATGCAACATCCTTGGGTGAAAGGAGCTTTAGCCGTCATGGAGGAAGAGAACCGTATCCTGAAGGGCATCATCGCCAAGAATATCACATCACCACCCCCGAAGAAGGAGACATAAACACATGGGTATGGGCACTCCCCTTGGCAACCGCCAACCTTGGGGGAGTGCCCCGGTATTGCATCACCATCACACTTTTACCTTTACCGTTTTCTTAGTTCGATCCTTTTGGTAATGTCTTGATCTAGTAGAATAAAGTTTTAGTATGATCTAGTTTTGAGTTTTTGCTTTATGATCCTTCTATGTAATCGAGTCTGTGAGCTATGTATAATAAAGATTAGTGTTGAGTCAAGGGCTTGATTATCTTGCTATGATCTTGAGAGAATAAAATAAAAGAGAAAGAATAAAAAGAAATAAAGAGATCATATGGATCTTATGGAGAGTAATGACTTCACATATAAAGAGTATGATGAATAAAAATTATTGAGAGTTGACAAGCATAGTTTTGGTCATCGTTGCAATTAATAGGAAGTAATAAAGAAAGGGATGTTTTCACATATAAATATACTATCTTGGACATCTTTTATGATTGTGAGCACTCATTAAAATATGACATGCTAAAAATTTGATGTTGGACAAGGAAGACAACATAATGGGTTATGTTTTCTTACATCTGAAATAAATTATATTGTCATGGATCATTCAACATGTTGAGCTTGCCTTTCCCTCTCATGCTAGCCAAATTCTTTGCACCAAGTAGAGATACTACTTGTGTTTCCAAATATCCTTAAACCTAGTTTTTCCATGAGAGTCCACCATATCTACCTACGGATTGAGTAAGATCCTTCAAGTAAGTTGTCATCGTGGCAAGCAATACAAATTGCTCTCTAAATATGTATGATTTATTAGTGTGGAGAAAATAAGCTTTATATGATCTTGTGATGTGGAAGAAATAAAAGCGACAGACTGCATAATAAAGGTCCATATCACAAGTGGCAATATAAAGTGACGTTCTTTTGCGTTAAGACTTCGTGCATCCAACCATGAAAGCACATGACAACCTCTGCTTCCCTCTGCGAAGGGCCAATCTTTTATTCTTGTCTTATACTTCATACAAGAGTCATGGTGATTTTCACCTTCCCTTTTTACATTTTATCCTTTGGCAAGCACAATGTGTTGGAAAGATCCTGATATATATAGCTAATTGGATGTGAGTTTTCATGAACTATTATTGTTGACATTACCCTTGAGGTAAAAGGTTGGGAAGCAATACTATAAGCCCCTATCTTTCTTTGTGTCCGATTAAAACTTCATACCCATAAATATGGCGTGAGTGTTAGCAATTGTGAAAGACAATATGATGGTTGAGAATGTGGACTTGCTGAAAAGCTCTTATATTGACTCTTTCTAATGTTATGATGAATTGCAATTGCTTCATTGACTGAGATTATATTCTATTAGTTTTCATTGAAGTTTATTATTCATACTTGAAACTGTGAATGAATTGTTAATTTAGCATCAGAGATCATATGACAATATATATATATATATATATATATATATATATATATATATATATATGTTGCTGTTCTAAGAATGCTCATGATGCCCTCATGTCCGTATTTTATTTTATTGACACCTCTATCTCTAAACCTGTGGAAATATTTTTCGATATCAGTTTTCGCTTGAGGACAAGCGAGGTCTAAGCTTGGGGGAGTTGATACGTCCATTTTGCATCATGCTTTTATATCGATATTTATTGCATTATGGGCTGTTATTACACATTATGTCACAATACTTATGCCTATTCTCTGTTATTTTACAAGGTTTACATGAAGAGGGAGAATGCCGGCAGCTGGAATTCTGGGCTGGAAAAGGAGCAAATATTAGAGACCTATTTTGCGCAACTCCAAAAGTCATGAAACTCCATGGGAATTATTTACAAAATATATAAAAAATATTGGGCAAAGAAAATACCAGAGGGGGGCCACCCACCGTCCACAAGGGTGGGGGGCACGCCCTACCCCCTGCCTCGTGGGCCCTCTGGCAGCCCTCCGATTTCCATCTTTGTCTATATGGAGTCTTTTGTCCAGGAAAAAATCATAAGCTAGTCACAGGATGAAACTTCGCCGCCACGAGGCGGAACCTTGGCATTACCAATCTAGGGCTCCGGTGGAGCTGCTCTGCCGAGGAAACTTCCCTCCAGGAGGGGGAAATCATCACCATCGTCATCATCATCGATCCTCTCACTGGGAGGGGGTCAATCCCCATCAACATCTTCACCAGCAACATCTCATCTCAAACCCTAGTTCATCTCTTGTATCCAATCTTTGTCCCAAAGCCTCAGATTGGTACCTGTGGGTTGCTAGTAGTGTTGATTACTCCTTATAGTTGATGCTAGTTGGTTTATTCGGTGGAAGATCATATGTTTAGATCCTTTATGCATATTAATACCCCTATGATTATGAACATGAATATGATTTGTGAGTAGTTACGTTTGTTCCCGAGGACATGGGAGAAGTCTTGCTATAAGTAGTCATGTGAATTTGGTATTCGTTCGATATTTTGATGAGATGTATGTTGTCTCTCCTCTAGTGGTGTCATGTGAACGTCGACTACATGACACTTCACCATTGTTTGGGCCTAGGGGAAGGCGTTGGGAAGTAATAAGTAGATGATGCGTTGCTAGAGTGACAGAAGCTTAAACCCTAGTTTATGAGTTGCTTCGTAAGGGGCTGATTTGGATCCATATTTTTCATGCTATGGTTAGGTTTACCTTAATACTTCTTTTGTAGTTGTGGATGCTTGCAATAGGGGTTAATCATAAGTGTGATGCTTGTCCAAGGAAGGATAGTACCCAAGCACCGGTCCACCCACATATCAAATTATCAAAGTACCGAACGCGAATCATATCAACGTGATGAAAACTAGCTTGACGATAATTCCCATGTGTCCTTGGAAGCGCTTTCCTTTATATAAAAGTTTGGGCAGGCTTGTCCTTTGCTACAAAAAGGATTGGGCCATCTTGCTGCACCTTATTTACTTTCATTACTTGCTATGGTTAGGCTTTCCTTTATATATGTTCTTTCTCATTATTTGAACTCTGTAGTACGTACAGTAGTACTAGTACTATGTCTTACTACTGTTCTTCTTGCAGTTGGTACTACTTCTTGTATCTTCGTGTTCCTATTGTACTTAATACGTTCGTACTAGTAGTATAGTTTGGGTCAGTCGATTTCTGAAAGAAGTTCGATGGATCGAAGGAAGAAGACGATAGAAGAGGTGGAAGAAGCCCTTCTAGCCATCCATGTTGCATCAAACGGCTCACATGAGTCGACTGACCCAAATTGCTCCTTCAGATTGCAGGATCCACATGGCATTCAATGTCTCGAAGGTAGATTCCGCGTCCGCACCCGGTTTGCGGGCTAGACGCGCGCGCGACCGGCTTCCGCCGCGACAGCCACCATGCGTGCCTCCTTCGCGCGGGCGGAGACGACAATGACATGCTAGTTCCTCCTCGTCGGCGTGCTGGAGCACGCACTCGTCCTCCTCTTCGTCCGCTGCGTGCATAGACACGGCTCCACCAGCTGCTCGCGTGCTTGGCAGCGCGGGGGCATCGCGAGGAGGGACTGCAGACGACATGAGCGGGTGAGCCTTCGGCTTCATGGCACAGGGATGGCGGCGACACGGCGGTGATGGGCGAGAAATTGTTGGCCAGCGCAGGCGGGCGCCGGCATGCACAAAAGTGGCGGTGGCATATTGATGAGTGCGCATGTGGGAGCTTACTTTAGTTTTATATATAAGGTTGGTCAAACTGAAAAGAAAACCGTACTAGAACACGTAAACATTAGACTTAGGCAGTGCTTTTATTAGTTAGTACCACAGCCACGATACGGAATCTTGTGCAAGCGCGTGAACCGCGGCCGCGCGGTCGATCGAATGGTGCGTCACCGTGTCGCACTCGAAGGACATCCACCGAACCTTTTTGTGTGTGTGAAAACAATCCTCAAATATTACTCAACTTTTTTCCCTTTGAAAGTTCTTGACGCTGCAATATTTCCATATATTTGAATTTAGCTCTAGTTCGTGTTTATTTGGATTTGGACGTTTTAGGTGTGCCCTAGTTTTTTTAATACTGATTTTGTGTGTGTGACTGAGAGAGAATGTGTGTATGTGTCCATATGTGTTTTGTAGCGGAATGGCAATGTGGAGACGGTGTGCGTGTGATACAGACATAGAGAGGTGTGAATGTGCAAATGATCATGCATGAGTGAGAGACAGACAGATGCCGATACATTGTGTATACATGAGAGAACGGTCTTCTAGTTTACTTGTGTGCGCGCGTGTGTGAGAGAGAGAGGGAGAGAGAGAGAGAGAGAGAGAGGAGCATCCGTAACACAACAACCATCTCTGCACGGTCGCATGCAACACATGCATCAACGCGCACATTTTGACACCCTCACCGACCCCTGCCCACCTCAAGGCCCACACCATCTCTTCGTGAATACCCATTTCTCTCCCTAGGTTTGTTTTCTCTCAATATCTGACACACACACACAGAGAGAGAGAGAGAGACACGCAGCACAACACACACACGCACACTCCCCCGAGCACACAATTCATCCCCATCCAAGGTTATACGGCGACCACTCTCGCTTGTGCTTCTTTGCGCCCCAACATGCACAACACCTCAATTTTCAAAGAGGGCATCGATCAGATCGAAGATGGCGACCACACCGCGCTAGAGAATGCGGGGTCATTTGGAAGCAGGGTGATGTGACGACGGCTGACTGACTCCTCCCCCACCCTCTCTCTCTCTCTTGCACAAAATTACCAATCCCTCTCTTCCCCACACAAAATTGTCAATCCCTCAACCCATGAGATCCTTCCCCTCTCGTCCATGTTTTTCTAGCTCTCTCATCAAACATGTTGTCTCTTCTCCTTCCACATATACAGAATCCATATGCACACGCATCTCATGTATATTACATGTATCCACCTTTCTCACAGACCTAACTTCTTCCTCTCTCTCTCTCTCTCTCTCTCATTAGTTTTGTCTCCTACTCTCTCGTCCACATACATACAATCTTTCCCGCCCTATCTGCTCCATCTTCAAAAGCTCTCTCTGCACCTTTCATTCACACATTGGGATATGTCAAAATGTTGCTTCTATAATGGTTGATGTAGAGTTATGGTTGTTTTTGTTGCATCCTACAAAGTAATAACTATTAAATGCATTTAGATTCTCATTTGACTGGGATTATGTGAGTTTGAGCATGTTGTGAAGTACTATAGACCTTGAATATATCTTGGTATTCGACAATGATTGTAACTATTGAATTGTATAGACCATTACATTTGAAGTCAATAGCCTAATATATCTATTTCACAATTTCAACAAATGATTAGTTCACTACAAACTAAGAAAACAAATGTGTACTCCCTCCATTTTTATTTAAGTCAGCGTATTAGCATTGGTCAAAGTGAAATTTTGTAAACTCTCAGATAGCTTATAACAAAAAATATTAACATATACAATAACAAATAAATACCATTAGATTCATTATTGAATGTACTTTCACATTATACATATTTGTTATGGTAAATGTTTATATTTTTCTATAAACTTGGTCAAACTTTAGGAAGTTTGACTTCGGTCAAACCTAATATGTAGAGTTTACTACTACTACTCGCTAGTTGCTTAGCCGAATCACTCAACACGCCACACGGGGAGTCCAGTGTCACAAAATTTTGAGGTCGGCGGGACTCCCACGACCCTGATTCGAGCAGTGGGAAGTTACCATCATAGCCTTCGGAACAGGCCTACAGTTGACGCTTGGTAGGGGGCTGTTTTCGTAACTTCAGGTTCACCCTACCCAGCCAACCCTACCCCGGCACCCAGAGTAGTACACCTGAATACTCCCCATTTTCTATCCGCACCGCAAAATAGACTTCTCCACGGCACCGCAGCCTTCGTGTTCCTCCCCTTTACATCGGCGCACTCATCCACCGCAGCGCATCTGCCTCATCGACGACCTCGTACGCCGCACTAGAGCCGGTCCACCGCCGTCGTCATACACGGAGCGTCTTCCCCGGCATCGTCTTCCACAGTCTTGGATCTACTTCCTGGAAGCCGACGCCAAGCACAGAAGTACCACCGTCGTGGACAATGAACTGACTCCCGTTGCCGACCATGACTCACAGAGGCCGCCGCGACCATCGTTCTCCTCCTCGGTTGGTAATGTGTATTGAATCACTTAGCAGTACATGTGCAGTTCCAATTTTGTTCATACCTACCCTTCAAATTTCCTGGGGGCTATTGTTCCCATAAAAGTAATTGGTTATAGCCTCCATTATCCAACAGAATATCAGCCTGTAATTGTGCGTCGCTCCTGTATCGCGTTGTGCTTGGGTAGGTTTTTCATCTGCAACCAGTAGTGTGGCAAATGATGGAAATGGTTTTAGAACTAGCAAGATGCCCATGCGTTGCACACATCAAGATGCATTTGTATGAGTAGTTTATCTTGTGGGAGAAAATTATGAACGAGGGAAGGCCTTATTTGCAAATCTGGAGAGGGGTATGGGTATCTTTTTGCAAAATTCCCATTTGTTTCCTTCCTATATGTCAGATATAAATCAGACGACCTATATTACAAGAAAAAAAGTATAGAGAAAAAAGTAGGCAGTAAAGGAAGTAGAGATAAATATTAAATATAAAATATAAAATAAATATAACAGTAGAGAAGAGAGTAGAGATAGCATGTTGAGATTTTTAAAGCGCCGCGTGTTGAGATTCTGTTGGAGATGCTCTAACATGGCAGACGAGTGCTTTAATGTTGCCCACAAGATGCGCGAGTATTACTAGTAGTATATTTTTCTTGCCATGTTGAGATTTTAAAACCACGAGTGCGAACATGCAGAGGAGCAATGAAGACCAAACACGGGATATTCCGGACATCTTCAAGGAGCGTGGCAAGTTAAAGAGGAGCTGCACCGAACCTGTAAAATGAGCTTTGGTAAGTAACTCCCTTTCAATTACTTTCGTGTAGCCTCATGTTCTTCGATGTGTATATGTTGTAGTTTCTGTTTTCTCTTAAGCATGGTGTTCTTCGATGTGTAATAAGAAGAGTCTTATTCGTCCTAATGCTTTCGTTTTTAGCTTGATGTAGGAAGTGAGTGTTCTCACCTTGTAGTCTGTTTTTTCCTTTTGAATTCACTTCTCCGAGTTCTGTTTATCTTGCTTCTACTAAATGGATCTAGGTTGCTCTGAGTATTGATCTAAAAAAGAAGTAACTTCATGTCAGGATGTAGTTCCTGCGAGGAGGGAAGTGTGGTCAACCTCGAGATCATGTTTCCAAAACGAGGCTGGATTACACACAAGGTGCCAGTTCCCTAATGATGCTGGATTAGACACAAGGTGCAAATTCCCAGATGATGCTGGATTACACACAAGCCAGGTGGCGTCGTCAGCTGTTCGTGTCCTCGTGGCATTAGTAAAGGCTGAAAGAAAGCGTGCAGCAGCCCTTAAGAATGTAGCTGAGTTCCTGAAGAAGCGAAAAGAGCAATCAAATGCTCTCTTCACCCAAGCCAAAGAAGAGATGGAAGAAGCCAAAAATAAGCTAGTAGAGGCAGAGCAAGCTAGGCGTCTCCTACTATCTAAAAATGTTGTCAATACAAAATTTCCTTCATAATAGCTAGGTTCAAATGTTTATCCAGTCAGCATGCCTGTTGTGATGTCTGTGCATCTCCTGATGTGGCACAAAATGTTTTTTTGGGTCATGTAATAACAACAATTACTTTCCAAACAATAACAGACGAAGCATTGGACATGGTATAGTTCACGCGCAAGCCCGACATTCCAAGTTCAACTTCCACATCAAACTCATGTTCACAGATATCTGCACATTCATACATAATGTCCACAACCATGATTCACTTCAAAGCCAAAAAAATGTGAGGAGAGTTATAAATAAAGAAAATCCTCTACTAGTTCCTGCTACTAGTGCGACCACAACAAGTCAAGACCATGTGTAAATTAATTATATTTTAGTCATTTTTTGTGTTCTAAAATGCCTGCCGGCTCGCGGAAGGATGAGTTGCTGGCACACGCGCGGATTCAATGAAGGCAGGCGGGGCAGTCTTAAGCTGGTTGCACGCGGTGAGGAGGCGTGCTCAGCCGGGCCTGCAGCGAGTGCGGCCCTCTTGGCCGGCGCGCCGGTTCAATGCCTGCGCTATGAGAGGTCGCATCCGTATTAGAGCAATCACTCCCTCCAGACCTTTTTTGTTTGGGTATAACAAAATCTCATTTTCCATTCACATTTTACAAGTAAAATTCATGGTAAACTTTGACCCAAAGTACGATGGGGACTAGTAAACCAGAATGGAGGTAGTAATTTTTTTAATCAAAGAAGAGATTCCCCTTCTGATTTTCATTACTGAAAGCCAGCATCTAAATCTAAACATTACTATTTGCCCTAGAACTACTAGGTTCAACATCTCGCAACATGAACCCATACAACCTTCATCGCAAAAAAAACCACACAACCATACGCCAAGGAGGTACGTAGTACTATGAATTCCATTTTCGCTCCATACCAATCGTTCTAAAAACTACTTACTACTTATAACGCGCCATTGAAAATCATAACTCTTAACCCCGCTAAAAAATGATATTTTAAACGTGGCTACTCGATCTATGGCAACTGGCGAGCCACCGCGCTCCAAGTCGTTCACCTGTGGTCCCGACCATCAACTCCTACGGTTCAAATTATCACGCGAGCTTACTATTCCTACAAAGGTGCTCCACCACATACCCGGTACGCGTGAATGCAGCAATCATGCACCTAGTGTTTTAGGGTTTATTTGTGAACATCGCCTTTATGTAACACTCATGTGTGCGAGACAGCGAGAGGCCGACTGCGTGCGTGCGCCTCTTCTCTTTGTATATGTACTCCACCGTTTTTCTGGTGTCCAAAAAGTTATAATAACTACTAGCAATGTGCCAATGCGTTGCCACACGATCAAAGTAGATTAATACATATTCACCGATTTGATAGAAAAAAGTCAAGTTTTGAAATACGTATATCACTAAAAATATGTTATGTTTCACTCACTATATATTCCTTTGGCAGTTTTGATGAGATAAGGGAGGAATGTTGTTGGTTTCAAGATTCGAGAAGTGGTATATGTCTAATTTCTACTCTTACTAGCAAGATGCCTGTCGGTGTCAAAACCAGCGGATCTCAGGTAGGGGGTCCCGAACTATGCGTCTAGGCGGATGGTAACAGGAGGCAGGGGACACGATGTTTTACCCAGGTTCGGGCCCTCTTGATGGAGGTAAAACCCTACGTCTTGCTTGATTTATTCTTGATGATATGGGTATTACAAGTGTTGATCTACCACGAGATCGGAGAGGCTAAACCCTAGAAGCTAGCCTATGGTATGATTGTATGTTGTCCTACGGACTAAAACCCTCCGGTTTATATAGACACCGGAGAGGGTTATTGTTACACAAGGTCGGTTACAAAGGAGGAAATATCCATATCCGTATTGCCTAGCTTGCCTTCCACGCCAAGTAGAGTCCCATCCGGACACGAGACGAAGTCTTCAGTTTAGTATCTTCATAGTCCAATAGTCCGGCCGAAGGATAGAGTCCGGCTGTCCGGAGAACCCCTAATCCAGGACTCCCTCAGTAGCCCCTGAACCAGATCCCCTAATTCATGGCAAACTTTGACCCAAAGTACGATGGGGACTAGTAAACCAGAATGGAGGTAGTAGTTTTTTTAATCAAAGAAGGGTTTCCCCTTCTGATTTTCATTACTGAAAACCAGCATCTAAATCTAAACATTAGTATTTGCCCTAGAACTAGTAGGTTCAACATCTCGCAACATAAACCCATACAACCTTCATTGCAAAAAAAAATCATACAACCATATGCCAAGGAGGTACGTAGTACTATGAATTCCATTTTCGCTCCATACCAATCGTTCTAAAACTACTTACTACTTATAACGTGCCATTCAAAATCGTAACTCTTAACCCCGCTAAAAATGATATTTTAAATGTGGCTACTCGATCTGTGGCAACTGGCGAGCCACCGCGCTCCTAGTTGTTCACCTGTGGTCCCGACCATCAACTCCTACGGTTCAAATTATCACGCGAGCTGACTATTCCTACAAAGGTGCTCCACCACATACCCGGTACCCGTGAATGCAGCAATCGTGCACCTAGTGTTTTAGGGATTATTTGTTAACATCGCCTTTACGTAACACTCATGTGTGCGAGACAGTGAGAGGCCGACTGCGTGCGTCCGCCTCTTCTCTTCGTATATGTACTCCACCGTTTTTCTGGTGTCCAAAAATTATAATAACTACTAGCAATGTGCCATTGCGTTGCCACACGATCAAAGTAGATTAATACATATTCACCGATTTGATGGAAAAAAGTCTAGTTTTGAAATACGTATATCACTAAAAATATGTTATGTTTCACTCACTATATATTCCTTTGGCAGTTTTGATGAGATAAGGGAGGAATGTTGTTGGTTTCAAGATTCGAGAAGTGGTATATGTCTAATTTCTACTCTTACTAGCAAGATGCCTGTTGGTGTCAAAACCGGCGGATCTCGGGTAGGCGGTCCCGAACTGTGCGTCTAGGCGGATGGTAACAGGAGGCAGGGGACACGATGTTTTACCCAGGTTCGGGCCCTTTTGATGGTGGTAAAACCCTACGTCCTTCTTGATTTATTCTTGATGATATGGGTATTACAAGAGTTGATCTACCACGAGATCAGAGAGGCTAAACCCTAGAAGCTATCCTATGGTATGATTGTATGTTGTCCTACGGACTAAAACCCTCTGGTTTATATAGACACCGGAGAGGGTTAGTGTCGGTGTCAAAACCGGCGGATCTCGGGTAGGGGGTCCCGAACTGTGCGTCTAGGCCAGATGGTAACAGGAGGCAGGGAACACAATGTTTTACCCAGGTTCGGGCCCTCTCAATGGAGGTAAAACCCTACGTCCTGCTTGATTAATATTCATGATATGGGTAGTACAAGAGTAGATCTACCACGAGATCGAGGAGGCTAAACCCTAGAAGCTAGCCTATGGTATGATTGTTGTATGATGATGTTGTCCTACGGACTAGAACCCTCTGGTTTATATAGACACCGGATAGGGTTAGGGTTACATAGAGTCGGTTACAATGGTAGGAGATCTTGAATATCTGCATCGCCTAGCTTGCCTTCCACGCCAAGGAAAGTCCCATCCGGACACGGTACGAAGTCTTCAATCTTGTATCTTCATAGTCCAGGACTCCGGCTGAAGGTATAGTCCGGCTACCCAAACGCCCCCTAATCCAGGACTCCCTCAGTAGCCCCCGAACCAGGCTTCAATGAAGATGAGTCCGGCGCGCAGATTGTCTTCGGCATTGCAAGGCGGGTTCTCCCCCAAATTCCGTGTACCTGTTGAATAAAGTCCGGTTTCTTGTAAATGTTGCGCTCCTTGGCTTCTACGCCCAATAATGGCCGTCTTCCATGTGTCAAACGAATGCGAAAGGCCGGTGCGTTTTTACATCCACACCCCTAGCCATATAAATGAGCCACCTATTTAACTGGATGGGAATTCAGGTTCAAACCACATCTTCTCCTCTCCATGAGTTATCATCAGAGCGCTTCCAGCAAAGGTCCATTCCAACATGTCCAGCCGTCGCAGCTCCTCCCCTCGCCCCTCCGGTCCCAAACCCGGGGACTGGGAGAGTTGCACCATCCCGCACAGCAAGTTAGTGTTGCTTCAGGCCAAGGGATTTCTTCCCCCGGCATACATGGTCCCGGTCCAAGCCGGTCTCGCCACCTACAATGGCAGAAAACAAGCGGAGAGCACCCCCAATCCTTCTAAAGGAGAGCGGGTGTGCCTTGTCCCCTATCTAATAAGGGGACTGGGATTTCCAATAAATCCATTCCTCCGCGGGCTTCTGAAGTTTTACGGTCTCCAGCTGCACAATCTCACGCCCGCCTCCGTATTACATATCGCGGGCTTCGTCGCCCTTTGCGAGCTATTTTTAGGCGTGGAGGCTCATTTCGCGCTGTGGAAGAGGTTATTCTGCCCGGTGCCCCGTTCTCAAGAGGGGTCTATCTATCAAGTGGGCGGAGCCGAAGTATGGCGCATCGCCGGGACCGGATACCTATCCGGGACCCCGAAGAAGGCGTCCGAGGACTAGCCTTCGGAATGGTTTTACATAGATGACGTCCCGCTACCGGACCCTATCCGGGTCGGTCTCCCTGAGTTCAACAATGCCCCATTGAAGAAACGCCTGAGCTGGCGTCCACGGAGTTCTCAGAGAGAAAGTGACAGAGACGTCCTTTACCTGATGAGCCGGATAAGACTGTTGGCTCATTCTGGTCTAACCATGATTGGAGTCATGGCCGTATGCATTATGCGGGGGTTACAGCCGCTTCAATATAGAGGCCACCCCATGTGGGATTTCAACAGGGAGGATGACGCCACCCGTTGCGGTCGTAAGGGGCCGGCCTCAGCTGCCGCCTTAGTGAAGATCTTATCCTCTTTGTACAAGGGAGAGAAGGAGGAATTCCTCCGTGTCAATCCGCAGGCCGGATTCAGTATGTACGATCCTCCAAGTTGGGTAAGTGAACAATTGCACTTGCCCGTTTGTTTTATACTCCCACGGTTAGATAGGTTGTCTAATGATTTCAATGCAGGAACTGCGACAGGAGGTAAAGGATATAAACAGCCATCCTCCACAGCCCGAGGACCCAGAACGGTCCCTCAATCCAGACACCGAGGAGGATCCGGACATATCAGTGGAGCTTATTGAAGGGGTGTTCTATCAGCTAAGTAAGGACGATACCTTGGTGGCCATTACGGCGGATTACCCAGGGTTAATCCCGGCCTCCCAGGTGAAGGAAACCGGAGTCCTATTCCCTTGAAAGAGATTCCATTCTCACGTACTCCGGTGTTTCCAACGACAACCATGTTTTGCAGGGGAGATTTCCGAGGCAGGAGGCCGAACCTGCGGCGGCTAGCCAACGAGGGGCCGCAGGGCCCCGTGGGGCAAAAAGGAATGTAGTCCGGACTGAGATGCCGGCGCAAAGGTATAGCGCACCCTCTGTTTCCCCGGAGTTATTCTATAAGGGCATATTAACGTTTGTGCTATCTTCAGAACGAAGAGACCTCGCCGGACTACATCCGGAGAGGTTGCCAATCGTGCCTCCACCAGCCAGGCTCCAACGTCTGGCCAGGAAGCGGAGGCGAGCACAAGGCACGCACCGGACGCTCCTCCGACAGAGGATGAGGACAGGCTGTCTGCCACAATTTCTGAAGTGGAGAGTGCCATGAACCACAGGCATCGCCGGACAGTTCTACGCGACGGTTGTTTCTCCCAAGAGGCTTTAGATGCCTTTAATTCGGGAGATGCGTACCTCCGTGCCGCTCAAAATGGTTTAGCCAGAGCCACGGAGCTGCCAGTAGCCCCCGACACTTGAAGCAGTTAGAGAAACTGATTTAAGGATCATTTAATATGCATGTTCTTACAGAGAAGAATACCGTACTGTCCCAGGAGCTGGAAACGTGCAAGGCCCAACTAGAGGCCGCACTATCCGCAGCAGGGGAGCCCAAAGAGACCCCCTCAGGTAAGATACACTTCGAAAGATTAGTATTGTGCGGTGTGGATGCAAATCTAACAGATCATATTGCAGATGGCGCCGGACTCGATCCGGACAAGCAACAACTCTTACGCCAGCTAAAGGCCGGTGAGAGTGTGTTGACAAAGGTGAGGCGGGAGAAGAATGATCTTCAGGATGCCAACACCAAGCTGGAAGTCGAACTTAAAGATGTTCGTGGCCAGCTGTCGGACTCCATGAAGGAGAATCAGTGGCTTCGACGCGGCATATTTAGTAAGTGCTTGAACGAACTTTGAAAAAAAAGTTGGGCGAGGAAGTCGACTAACAGAGTAATGTCTGTAGGTATGCTCACAGGTCGTCCTGCAGAGGAGATGCCCGGTTCTACGGGTGACCTTCTTCCCAAACTCTTGCAACTGCACGAGCGAATTCGGCAGGCGATGCGAGGTATTGCCCAAGCCTTATGGCCTGCCCACTCCATGCCCGAGGGCCCTGGAGAGCTTGCGGAGAAGCTGAAGGGAGCTCGGCGGCACTTCCGGTTGTGGAAGATATCGGCCTGCCGATAAAGTGCTAGGGAGGCCTGGGCCATGGTGAAGACCCGTTTTACGAAGTCTAACCCAAACCACATGGCCGTGGTCGGACCAGTGGGGCCTGACGGGAAGGAGATCCTTGTAAGCTTAGTATACAGCCAAGTAGAGTTGGCCGCGAAGTATTCCTAGCAGGACTGTAAATTAGACAGCCTATTAGATGGTATAGAAGAGGAATACAATTAGTCAGAATGACTGTGTAAATTTGAATTGACATGCGTAATGCCTTCTAGCCGGATTGTAGATCGTTTGTCGTTGCCGACCTTTTCGCTTCAACCTCGGGACCTGACGGTCCGGAGTGTGTCCGAATACCCTAACGGTTATATAAGAACCGGGGTATGTGTCGGCGTTCTGGGAACGGGGGTCCCCAGACTTGCCTGCCTGCGGCCTGCGGCGTGGCTCAAGTGGGGGCCCAGCGCGGCCCATCTTCATCAACACGAGGCTCAAGACCCTCGCGAGGGGCCAAGCCTCGCAAGGCGGACGATGCGGCGCATCCTCTGGCACAGCCTCGTCAGGCTGGCTCGTGAGGAGGTGGAGAGTTCAAGGCGGGGTACCTCGCGAGGTGCCCATGACGCAAGCCATGACGACACGGGGCACCAAGCGGGTGCCAGCGCGCGCAGCATCCCTCTTTCCTCTTTGGTGCAAAGGGGGCAAGCGTATCCGCAGAGTACCGAGGCATCAGGCAAAGGTTGCCACTTCGGTGCAACGAGACCAAGACTAGGAGGACTACGAGACGGAGGTCACCATGGAGCCCAGCGCGGCCAATTCACCAGAGCCTTTGGCAGGCGAAGACTGCTTTTGTCAGGATAGATGTACTCGCTGTCCCCATTCAAATTAGCACGCCATTGTTGGATCCCTTCCCGCTCAATATTTCGGGAGAGGACCAGGGCCTCTATAAATAGGACTAGCCGCCCGCATAGCAAGGGGGTTGGTTCGTTCGGTTCGCAAGTAGAGAGAGAGAGAGAGGGGGAGGGTGACTGATCTCTCCATAGCAGTTCATCACCACAGCCAAGAACAGACCCTCGCGAGGCTGTTCTTTCTTGTATTGTTCATCCACACCAGCCCTAGGAGGCAATCCATCCACCACACACTGGAGTAGGGTATTACACCACATCGGTGGCCCGAACCAGTATAAATCTTGTGTCTTTCATGCAGCTCTTTTAGTAGTTTAGATCCCATCGAGACGGAGAGGTTGAAGGCGAGATTTCCGCGGGCACCCCAGTGTTCGAACCTTAAGGGTCTGCCGGAACCCGAAATCCTATAGTATGCGTGGAGACCAGGCGTAGCGGTCATCAGTGCTTTATCAGACAAGTACCCAACTAGTTATCTTACATTACATGGTTAGTAAGAAACATCTTCCAGAGAGAATAGTTCCGTTAAGGGTTCCTTTCGCAGGGAGGCATGCCCTAAGGTGCATGTCTGGACTGCGTGAAAAGCCGCAGAAAAAAGCATCTGCGGGCGCATAAAATTAGTAAAAAGATCATCTTTTATTTCACCGACCGAATATTCCCTTAGGAACGCACGCACCCCAGTGTTCGAACCTTAAGGGTCTATTGAAACCCGAAATCCGACATTTGGCGCGCCAGGTAGGGATGCACCGGAATTCGTCTTCCACCGCTCCGTGCCCCGTCGCGTCTTCATCGCCATGCCCGGCGACCAGGAGGTCAACCCCGACCCGCGGGCTGCATGGCCCAAACGCGCGGAACCGCTCGCCTCGGGCGACCCCGCGCCCCAGGCAGCTCGCGGTCCGCAGGGCGCTACGGGCTGCGGGCGACGCGGACAGACTTCGGCAACTCTTACGCCGCGGCAGGCTTGGTCGGCAGCAAGGGCCTCCAATCACGCTGCAACAACGACACCATACACCCGCCGGGAGCAGGCGAATTCGAGGGCCGCGCTCACGGTGGCCCGAGAGCTACTGCGGTGCAGGTTGCTGGAGGGCAGCCATGACGTGCTGCTAGAGCGAGTGGTGGTGCTCCTGGGCTTCGCCGCCTCGGGGGCTCACCCCTTCTCCACCCAGCTCCCATCTCAAGCCCAGAGTGACCCGCACGGGGGCTCCGCGCGTTCCCGCGGGCTTCAAGGCTACTCCGGCGCCAGCGAAGCTGTCAGCACCGGACCGGTGGCGGCGCTGCCCCCGCCCCCGGCCCGCGAAGGAGATGGACTCAACGCGACCCTGGGGCTCCCTCCCACGCCCAGTGGACAGAACTTAGCTCCGCGCTAGTGAGAAGACGGCCAAGACTAGATTAGGTGCCGGACGCGGCCTTTTGTCTTCCTTTTTGTTGCCCTTCCCTTTGGTTGTAGCTTTTCTCTCGCTGGATTTAAGTTGGATTCGAATTTGAGATTTGCGTGTGTTTGGGGGAGGGGTGCTTGTTCTCGCCTGAGCTGTTCTCGCGTTTTGGTTGCCGCTTCGTCACAGCTGCCTCCCCTCGCGAACCCCTCGCGAGCCAGGTCAGGCCAGGCTAGTGCGCAGCCCAGGCTGCCGCTGTTGCTCCCTCTCAGGAGGATTTTCGGGTTCCTGCGGAGGTTGTCCTATCTGGAAAAGGCCCAGAGCTTGTGAAGCAAGGCGAGTGCCTGTGAAGCTCTCGCGCTCGAGGAAAAGGCCCAGAGCCTGTGAAGCAAGGCGAGTGCCTGTGAAGCTCTCGCGCTCAAGGAAAAGGCCCAGAGCCCGTGAAGCAAGGCGAGTTCCGGTGAAGCTTTCACGCTCGAGGAAAAGACCCAGAGCCTGTGAAGCAAGGCGAGTGCCTGTGAAGCTCTCGCGCTCGAGGAAAAGGCCCAGAGCCTGTGAAGCAAGGCGAGTGCCTGTGAAGCTCTCGCGCTCGAGGAAAAGGCCCAGAGCCTGTGAAGCAAGGCAAGTGCCTGTGAAGCTCTTGCGCTCGAGGGAAAGGACCGGAGCCTGCGAAGCAAGGCGAGTGCTTGTGAAGTCATCGCATTCGGGAGAAGGCCCAGGGCCCGTGGAGAAGGCCAACGCATGAGGAGTTTCTCATCAGCGACAACCTCACATCCTGAGGACCCAGCTAGAAAGCGCCCAAGGCGTCGCGCCCTCCTACAGGCTGCCTCGGAACCAGCATGGGACAAAGGTAAACCAGCCCACCGTCAGGCGCGAGTGCAATTTGGTTACTACTGATATGATAGACACAGGTTTTTACATGAGGGGCTTCCCCTCCCAAAATGCTCTCACACACCACCAGGTCAAAAGCCTGAGTTCTATTCATGTAGATTAAAAAAGACAGGAGCGATACGCTCTCAGTCGGACCAATCCCCCAATGAGTCCCCGGAAGCACCTCCTGAGCCCTTGCCGGAGTCGCCGAGCTCGCCATCGACGCCTGCGTCGCTGCCGGCGGCGTCAGGGCCGCTCGCCGCGCCATCCTCGTCAGCACCAACGACCATGTCGTTGTCGACTGAAGTGAAGGCCCTGACGAGGGCGTCCACGTTATCCTCCACCCAGCGCGACAGGTCGTCCCGGACGGCCTGGGGGACTGGGGCGATGACGAAGTCGAAGTCGAAGCGGGGATTCATGTTCTGAAGATGGCTGAAGACACGGGAGAAGGCGGCTTGAGCAAGGCGCGGCTCCTCTCCTCCACCAACCTCTCGGCCCTAACAGACCGCATCTCCAGCTGCGCCACCACGGCGGTGAAGAACTGCAGGTTACCGGCGTAGTTGATCGTGTGTGGCTCACCGACGGACGCCTCGCAGATGTTGCCCAAGGCCGAGTTGGCCCTCTCCCTGAGCGTGGTGAACATTGGGCCATGCGCGTGCTCCAGGAGCCGCCGCTGGCATATTTCGTCAGTGTTCTGGCGCTCGACGGCCTCGGCCTCTTCCATCCGTTGGCGAAGGCGGAGCACCTCGGCTTGAGAGGTGGCCAGCTCTTTCTGCGCTGCCTCAAGGGCGGCCCGGGAGGCGTCGGTCAGCCGCATCGCCTCGTCCTGTTGGGTCCTCAGGGGTGCGGTTCTACCTTCGGCTTCGACCCGGATCATCCCCAGCTTCCCCTCGAACTCACGCTCGAGGCCTTAGCGCGCCATCGCCACCTGACGACAAACCTCCTCCAGGACACGCGCTTCCCGCGCAGCGACGTCGTCCTCCGCCTGTGTCACTAGGCGCTCCCTCGTCTCCAGCCTCTCGTACTCATGGGAGCGTTCGGCGGCCTCCAGCACCAACGCTTCCTCGCGCTTCTGAAGCTCAGCTAGGTCACCGGAGGCCACCTCCATCGATGCGAGGGCTGCCTCGTGCAGCTCCGCTTGCTCCTCCAACGAGTGGCATCGGGCCAGGAGCACATGAGCTCGCTCCTCTACCGCCTCTCGCCATCCGTCAGCTCTCCGGGCCTCCTCAATGGCCGGGGAGCGGGCCACTCGGGAGGCCTGCAGCGACGCCTTCGCTTCTTCATCATCAAGGTCGCGTTGGCGGCGCGCAAGGGCAACGGTGGCCTCCAGCTCACGCCTCCCTGGAGCTAGGTGCCGGCCCTCGGCCTCCAGGCGAGCATCTTCAGCGGCAAGCTCTTCCCCAAGCAGGTCCACCGCGTCGGCCGCTCGTCGAAGGAACCCTTGGCGGCGAGAGCGGCGCTCCCGAGCGCGCTCGAGCACATGTTCCACGTCATCATCCGCCCCAAGTAGGCGCCGGGGGCTACGGGTCATCGTTCCCCCTCCGGGCAGGGGGCTGGTGGCTGGCTACCTCACAACGGCCGGACGCGCCACATCAGAAGCCCGACCAAGGGCCAGCCCGCCTCCAGATGAGGGGCGTAGGTGGCGCCTCAACCAGTCACAGCCCAAGGCCAGACGGGAGGTACCCGACAGACTGGCTATCCCCAGAGAAGGCCCGCGAAGGAGTAGCGTGGGGAATGAAGGGCCGCGGCGCACCTCGGGACGATCAGCCCCATCAGACGCCCTCACCATGAGGGCAGAGCTGCTCGGAGCACTTGAGGATGGCAGAGGAGGCGAAGCCGAGGGAGGTGGTGCCTCGGCGACTCCCGCGATCTCAGTTGGAAGGGGCCTGCGGAGCAAGAATCAGCGAAAGCAACAAGAGGATTGGGAGTCAGAGAGGAAAAAGACTTACTCGTCAGTGGCAAAGTACTTCCTGCGCTTCAGCACGCGACAAGGGGAGTCAACACCCAGAGCCTCCCTCTTCCTCCGGAGGGCCTCGAAGTCCACGCGGAAGCGGCCCAAGAGAAGAGCGCAAGGATCAACCTGCCGCGAGGATGAGGCACCAGGACGGCCCGCGTCGGGAGCGCCTGCCTGGCGCGTGCCACCAATCACCTCGTCAGAAGCCGGGACCAGGGCCTCCAAGGCCCCAGCCCCGGGCGCTGGGACCGGCTGCCTACCACCTTCAGCCGCAGCAGTACGGGCCTCAGGAGCTGTCTCCTCACGAGCGGCATCGGGCACTGCACCCTCCTCCGGATCTGCCCCCGCGCGAGCAGCCTCAGGCGCCGCACCCTCCTCCGGAGCCATCCCCTCACGAGCGGCGCACAATGCTACCCCCTCCTCCGGAGGCTCCTCGGCCTCAGGCGCCTCCTGTCTTCCTTCTCCGCCGCTTGAGGAGGAGTCACCTTGGCCGATTGGGAGGGGAGTCACCCCTACAGGGTTCTCGCGAGGCCCTTGGAGACCGGCGGGGCGTAGCCCCCACTCATCGAAGGCGGGCATCTGCTTCACGAAGTCAGCCTTGCTCTGACAGAGATATATTTTATTTTGGTTTTCTTCAAAAACTTTGTTGGATTTTAAAAGAGAGCATTTAAAATTTCTTTTCTAGAAATCCTTCCTCTTAAAAGCTTCCTTTTCTTTGGTAAGAATTTTTATTTTTCTTCAAACTATGGTGTTTGATCATTCAAAACTTCCTCTGTTGGTTCCCTTCTCAAATTATATTTTTGGGAGTTTAGTCTTTTTCTTTTAAAAAGAAACTCTATGAAAATTGGGGATTTTCATATCTTGAAACCCCCCCCCATGACTTTGTATTCTTTCTGCCCAGGTGGTAAAACCTCTCAAAATCCTTTCCTCCTCCTTGTAATCAACCTAAGTTCTCTGTGCCAACTAATCCAAACAAGCTTTGGATTTTATTCTAATTATTTTTCCTCTCAAATCATTTCTGTCAATTATTTGGAGCCTGAGTGTTTTTCAAAGCAAGTACCTTATTTCATTTGAGTTTTGACCTCAAACCAACTCCTCTGGATTGTCCTTAGCATCCACAACCTAGAACCATCTTGATCCACTCCTCCTCTTTTCAAATTTTTCAAATTTCAGCCTCTGCAAGTTTGGACCAGATTTGCCAAATTTGGTGATATTCATATCTATACTTCTCCAAAAATTCCACCAAAATTCAGGCAGCCTACTGGAGCAATGAGTAGCCACTCCACCAAAAATCAGCTCAAGGAAAAATCCCTAGAGGCCAAATTCATTCTGTCGAACACTTGGCGTGCATTGTTTTTGTTCATGTTTAGTAAATTCAGAATTTGCAGTGTTGTTCTCCGTCAGAGATTCAGTCACATGTCCACAGTGCCCTTGGCACATTCCTCGCCGCCTCTTCCTCTCGTCTGGAGCACCGCACGCGCGCTTGGCGCCATCCTGGCATCGGTAGCACCCTGGCCCGCCTGCGCCGGCGTGTCTTGCGGCGGCCGAACCACCGTAGGGGCCGACAGGGAGCAGAACGGCGGCTCAACGCCGTTCGGCGCCGCCCAACGCTCCTCTGCCCTCCGCGTGGCTCATGCATGCCAGCGCAGCCCCGCAGCACCGTCGCCGTGGCCCGACAGCACTGGACGCGCTCTCTGCCGCTGACGGACCCGCGCCGTCCCGTTCCGACCAAAACCTGCCCTAAGCTTCTAATCCAAGTCTGTTTAGCGTCTAAATGGAACCAGTGGACCTCCACATTGATGCCCAACCTCCTAAACTCCCCGACCAAGCACTGCGCCGCCGTAATCCATCGCCGGAGATCCCCGTTCACGGCCACCGCCTCGGATCGCCTATAAAAGGAGACCCCGAGCTCGCCCTCGAGCACGCACCACCACTGCACCCTGCAAACACCCCGCCAGGCCACTAGGAGGACCTCGAAGAGGTCTCCTCCCCCGACTCCGGCCGCCTCGTTCCGCCTCGGCCTCCACCTCGATTCGGTCTGGTGAAGCCATCTCCGGTGCCCAAACCTCCTCAGTAGCCTCCTCGGGCACCCAGTAAGCTAACCCAAGCGTCAATTTTGACCTTCGCAGCTCTCCCCGACGAGATCCATCTCCACCCGAGCCGCCGTCCGCCGGAGCAAGGCTCGCCGTTGACGTGGTACTCGCCGGCGACCACCACCACCACCAACCGACGCGGAAGGGCGCCCTAATCACGGAGGTACCCTCCGATCCCCCTACCTCGCCATGGATCGCCGCCGGCGACCACCGCGGCTCTCGGGCACCGTCGTCCTCTGCCGCCCTTTTGAATTTTTAAACCTGACGGGTGGGACCTGCCCGTCAGCCTCTCTGTCCTTTTCTAGACGAACCGTTTACTGGAAGCGTGTTCTGCCAAATGCGCTTTCCCCCTGGGCTGGCGTATTCTCTATCGAATTGTTTTCTGTTTTTATGAGCTAGCCCGTGGAAACTTTTTGTTTCATTACAGATGAGTTCCTGGACAAAAACCCTTATAACTTTTAAACAGAAAAGGATTTTTGATTGATTCTTTTTCTGTTCTCTTTAAAATTTTGTCTAGTTTTTTTATCAGATTTATTTGAAAAATATTTGGAATACTTTTTGTGCACCTCTCAGTATTTACGTTAGCCCGTGTGTCTTCTTTATACCGTAGATACCGAAGGAGGTGACGGAGCCGTGAACTTCACCGAGCTAGGCTCCGATTACTCTGAACCAGGCAAGCATGTTTGAACTTTTGATATGATGAGTGTCTTGGCATGTTTTGCATTTAGTTGGTTTCATGGCATGTTGATGAGCATACTGATGAACGTTATTTTCATGCATTGTTGAGGTAAGTGAGCTCGATGATCCATAGGTGGATGGATGTGAGTATGAATGGCCATGTGTTGGCATGAGGATGGGTAAGATGGCAGTGTTGTAGCATGCCAGTCTTATGCCAGACTATATGACTACAGTGTCAAACCGTATCGGTCTAGTTCCTCCCATTTCCTTCCTTGTACTACCACATGTTTTCCGCAAGGAATATGGATTAGTAAGTTGCAAACCGCTTTCCTGGTACACACCAAAAGGAGGGGCCGGGATGATGGTTCCATGGCCCTGGATTAAAGCCAGTCATCCGGTCCGGGGGCATGGGTGTTTCCGGTTGGGACCGAGAGGGGGGCACCCCTTAGAGCGCGCGTATATAAATTTGATCCCATGCTACTCGAGATTGTGATCTCCCTATCTCAAAAGTTTTTCTTGGACGATGTCTAGGGTGAGTCCTGGCATCGAGAGGTAGGATGGGTGTGTACTGGTTAGCTGTGTTTTCTTCCGAAATACCGTAAACGGAACTAGTCCTTCGTGACTACGGAAATCTGTTAGCTGTGGGAAATTTTTGTACAAACTCTGCAGAGTCATAAATCTCCAAATCATCTTATCCATATCCAAATTTTGCGCTAACTTATCCTGACAAGTGCCAGTTTTGGTGACAGATACTCCGGTAAATCACATGAGTGCTGGCCCGGTTAAATGTTTATTCCTGTGGATGGACTAACCCGTTTATTATCATGAATTGAATATTTATTATGAGTATTATTTACTTGTGAATAAAGCCCTTTCTGTGATGTCGCTCAGACGTCCGACTGTGGCATTTCTTTTAAAGCCCATTCTGTGATGTCGCTCAGACGTCCGACTGTGGCATTTCTTTTAAAGCCCTTTCTGTGATGTCGCCCCGACGTCCGACTGTGGCATTTCTTTTAAAGCCCTTTATGTGGTGTCGCTGAGACGCCCGACTGTGGCATTTCCTTTAAAGCCCTTTCTGTGATGTCGCTCAGACGTCCGACTGTGGCATTTCTTTTAAAGCCCTTTCTGTGATGTCGCTCAGACGTCCGACTGTGGCATTTCTTTTAAAGCCCTTTCTGTGATGTCGCTCAGACGTCCGACTGTGGCATTTCTTTTAAAGCCCTTTCTGTGATGTCGCTTAGACGTCCGACTGTGGCATTTATTTTAAAGCCCTTTTTGTGATGTCGCCCCGACGTCCGACTGTGGCATTTCTTTTAAAGCCCTTTATGTGGTGTCGCTGAGACGCCCGACTGTGGCATTTCCTTTAAAGCCCTTTATGTGGTGTCGCTAAGACGCCCGACTGTGGCCTGATTTTTCTGTTATTATTTGTTCACCTTTCGAGGCGTCGCTCCAGACACCCGATCGGTTTTCATTTATATTTTGTTGGGATTTCAGGCGGACTACCGCCGTTTCCCTTGTACTTACTTCGTTATGCAAATTTTTTGAATGTGCATTGGAAAAATTAATCATGACGCATTCATGCATGCATTTGTTATATCTTACGTCCGAACTGTCTTGCGAGTACTTTCAAAGTACTCACTGGCTTGTTGATTTGGCCAGATGCTGACGAAGGCGATCTCTTGGATGAAGTGTTCGATAGCGAGTCCGATGCCTAGAGGATTCCCAGTCAGTCTCGTGCGACCCTGGATTTGGTCACTGTATTATATCCGCTTCCGCAACTCGAATAACATTCATCGGGCCTCACCTCGACGCTTGATGAGATGCCAGTCTGAGAGTCATGTTATCACACTCCCCACTGTGTTATTCCACCATCACTTTATCCTCGAGTCAGTAGTATGCCACCACACCATTGTGTTAAATCCGCCATTATGTATAATTATTTGCGCGCTTGTAATAATTTGTTGAGCAGCCCTAGCTCAACCCTGTAATATATTCTATGCTACTGGCTTATTGTATCAAGAACTTGTCTACCAGTGAGGAGGATTTCTCTCATGCTGGACTCAAAAGATTGGTTTTTCAATAAATATTTTTATTGGAAAACCGGTCGTGACAAGCTTGGTACCAGAGCCAGGCTGACTGTAGGAAGCCACTAGGTGCGATCGCTAATCGGTTATTAGCATGATAGAGCCGATTTTTTTTGCAATTGTAGTCATTTTCTGACAGTCAGCATAAATTTATGATCTGACCATTCAGGATTTTTGCCTACTTTTGTAGATGGCCGACAACAGCTGCGAGTCTCAGACCTTTGGAAACGTACCCGATGGGTTCGTCAAGCTTCTCTCCTTCATCGTTCAGGTCGCGATGGGGCCATCCGTGCGCCCAGTCTTCACACTCCGCCAGCACAAAGTCAACGACAGTCTGACCATGCACCAGGCCATGGTGCAGTTCAAGGGAGGGCGTGGTGAGTTACGCCGCTTCCTGTTCGTGGGAAGAGCCATGCCTACGGAGAGGCATGCTATGCAGGTGGCAGCCCGTGAGGCGATAGCTCGCCTCAAGGATGTCCTTCCCACGATGAAGACTCGTCGCTACCGATATCTTCCATGTCATGTGCCCTACACCTGTCACTACGCATTCTCCTGCCCCAGAGGAGAACGAGACGAGGCTTTTGAGATGCTTATTGAGTATCTCTGGGCCCTGGAGGCAGCCTTCGACAACCTGGTGGACGACTTCGTGGCTGCCCGCATGGACTCAGTCCATGGTTGTGCCGCCAACAGGAGGGAGCTCCTGCCCGCCGCACCGTCACTGACTTTTGTCTCGTCATCAGCATCTTATGCACCTACTCGTCGCCTGCCTACCACCGAAGAGTTCAACCAGGCCTTTGCGCCCACTCCAGCGCGCACTGCACCACCCGTTGTGCCTACTCCTATTCGTGTTGCTCCGCCCCTGGCACCCGCTCCATCTACCCGACGCAGCTCTTCACGTGTAGAGCCTATTAGTGAGGAGGAGGTCGAGTCCCCAGCCTCACTGCGCCTCACCCTTGGCAGGGCCAAGGAGATCGTCAACATTTCCGGCTGAGTGCGCTTGCCCGTCATGCGATGTACCGTTTTGTAAGATATGTACATAGGTTGTGAGAAGTAGCTTGTTTGCGCATCATGTAGAACTGGAGAAGTGTACTAGCCTAAATAACATGTCAGGATTATGTACGCATATCCTGAGTGATGTACTATATAATTATCGCCCGCGTGTAAGATGTGTAATGAGCAGTCCTTCTCCGTGCGCAAATCAATTTGTTTTCTTCAGTGATTTTGGTCATTTAAATCATTTGCCATCCTTGTGCATTTTTGGAGTTGTTTTGGTGACCATTTTTTCACTTTTCTTACGAGTTTTTAAATATATCCCCAGAGTGAAAAATGTCTCGCCCTTGGACTCGCTCCATGCCTACTCCGCCAGAGGAAAATTATGACACTCAACCAGGCAACAATTTCACACAAGGGCAGTCGAGTCAACAGGGCAGTGAAACGGCACTTTCCCAAATGTGCCGCCTTTATGAACAGAGTCAGCAACAGCATCGTGAGATGATGAACCAAGTCATCAACATGGGAAATCACCATGGACAGTATCAGCACCATTCCAAGTTATCTGAGCTACAGAAGACACGTCCCCAAACATTTTCTCACACTGACAAGCCTCTTGAAGCCGAGGACTGGCTTCGAGATATGGAGAGGAAATTAATTATTGCAAAGTGACCCCGAAAAAGTATTGTATGCTCCGCACTATCTCACAGGAGCAGCCGCATCGTGGTGGGAGAATTTTCTGCACATGCATCCCAACGAAAATGACATAACCTGGGATGATTTCAAGGAAGGTTTCCATGGTGCACACATTCCTAAGAGCATTATGAAAATCAAGAAGAGAGAGTTCGATGTCCTCAAACAAAGGAACATGACAGTGTCTCGCTATGCCAATGAGGAGCGTATGACTGAAAGTAAGAAGATGGAGAAATTCCTTGACGGTCTGGCGCCCACGCTTAAATGCCAACTAGTCGTGCACACTTTTCCAGATTTTAAAACTCTGGTGGACAAGGCGATTACTCTGGAAAAGGAGAGACGCAGCCTGGAAGATATCCGCAAGCGAAAAAGGGACCAGACCAATCATGCTCGCAATCACCGAAGCAGGACAGATTTTCAAAAGGGTGGGACGCACAAATCCTCATCCAACGTCTCACGCCCAATCAAGAATTTTCATGCAAGGGACAAGGAGTTCACATATCGCCCCGGTGTTACCTGTTATGCCTGTGGAGAGGAAGGACACTATGCCAAACAGTGTCCCAAGCCTAGAAACACAACCCCAAAGCCGAACAACGGCGGCAATAATTCAGCGCCCAAGCGAAACAATTTCAATCCCAGCAAACAACCACAGGAAGGGTCATCTGAAACACGTAACCAAAGAGGAGGCACAAAAAGCTCCGGATATCGTACTCTGTACGTTTCCTGTCAACACAATACCTGCAATGGTTTTGTTTGATTCTGGAGCTTCTCACTCTTTCATTTCGAAGAGTTTTGCTTTGCAAAATAATTTTTCGATGCTTCCTTTGGAGAAATCCATGATCATCAAGTCCCCTGGGATTCAGCAAGTCACTCAGAATTACTGTCAGGATGTGGTCATTGAGTTCGAAGGATTGGAGTTTCACGCCAATCTTATTGTACTGGAAAACAAAGGACTGGATGTCATCCTAGGGATGGACTGGCTAACCACCAACAAGGGTTTTATTGACTATTTCAACCGGACCGTAATCCTCACGCACCACCACGGGAAGACAATAAGAGTGTCAGCCAAGGAAGGAAAAATACCCCGACAACCGAGATTGAATAAGGTGGACGTTTCTGAGCTAAACAAGGTTCTAGTAGTGTGTGAATTTCCAGACGTATTCCCTGAAGAACTACCAGGCATGCCACCAGACCGAGAGATAGAGTTCAGCATTGAGCTCGCACCAGGAACCACCCCCATATACAAGAAACCATATCGAATGGCACCATCCGAGTTGGTTGAATTGAAGAAACAAATAAAAGAATTGCTAGGCAAAGGATACATTCGAGCCAGCTCCTCACCTTGGGGATCACCAATTCTATTTGCCAAAAAGAAGGATGGAACACTGAGATTGTGTATTGACTATCGAGCACTTAACATGGTCACAGTCAAGAACAAATACCCGATGCCAAGGATAAATGATTTGTTTGATCAACTCGCTCAGGCCAAGGTATTCTCAAAAATTGACTTAAGGTCTGGATACCATCAATTAAAGGTGCGAACGGAAGATATCCCCAAAACAGCCTTCACCTCCAGATATGGACTGTATGAGTTCATAGTAATGCCATTTGGATTAACTAATGCCCCTGCATATTTTGTTCACCTCATGAACAAAGAATTTATGAAGTTTATGGACAAGTTCGTTGTGGTATTCATCGAGGACATTCTGGTGTACTCCAAGACACCAGAAGAGCACGCAGAACATCTCAGGATTGTGCTGGGAGAACTCAGGAAACACCAATTGTATGCCAAGTTCAGCAAGTGCGAATTTTGGCTAAGACAAGTAGGCTTTCTAGGCCATGTACTAACCCAAGACGGTATCGCAGTGGACCCGGAGAAAGTCAAGGCCATACTTGGCTGGAAGTCGCCAGCGAGCGTAACAGACATACGTAGTTTCTTGGGAATGGCAGGATATTACCGCAGATTTATTGAAGGATTCTCCACCATAGCCAAGCCTATGACGCAGTTACTCAGGAAAGACAAGAAGTTTGAATGGACAGAAGCCTGCGAAAAAAAGTTTCCAAGAGCTAAACCGGAAATTAACAACAGCACCAGTATTAATTGTGCCAGACATACACAAAATTTTTGAAGTGTTTTGTGACGCGTCCAGAAAGGGTCTCGGATGCGTGTTGATGCAAGAAGGCAAGGTTGTCCCCTATGCTTCAAGGCAACTTCGCAAGCATGAGGAAAATTATCCCACTCATGACTTGGAAATGGCAGCAGTCATTCATGCACTCAAGGAATGGAGGCATTTCTTACTTGGGAATCGATGTGAAATATATACGGATCATAAAAGTCTCAAATATATTTTCACGCAGCCAGAACTAAATTTACGGCAACGACGCTGGTTGGAATTGGTAAAGGATTATCATGTTGGTATCCACTACCATCCAGGTAAAGCAAATGTAGTGGCCGATGCTCTTAGTCGGAACCCCAGCTCCGACGAAAACAGTCTGCAAAGCTTGAGGCCCGAATTCCAACAAGAATTTACCAAACTCAACTTGATAATGGTAGCAAAAGGCACGATATCAAACTTGGAAATACAACCCGACCTTGTGGAGGGAATTAAAGAAGCTCAGCCTGGTCACCCCAGCATCGAAGGCATCAAAAGAAAGGTAAGTATGGGCAAGGCCTCGGCATTCGTCATAGACGATGGAGGAATATTATGGTATGGAGACAGACTCTACGTACCAAATATAAAGGACCTCAAACAGCAAATCCTAGCTGAAGCCCACACCGCCCCGTACTCGATCCACCCTGGAGGAACCAAGATGTATAAAGATATTCAGGAAAGATTTTGGTGGCACGGTATGAAGAGGGACATAGCCACCTTCATTGCATGTTGCGACTCTTGTCAACACATAAAAGCTGAGCATCAGAGGCCAGCCGGACTACTGCAACCGAACAAAATACCTGAGTGGAAATGGGATGAAATAGGGATGGATTTCATTGTCGGGCTACCTCGGTCACAACATGGGAATGATACCATATGGGTCATCACCGACAGGTTAACCAAGGTGGCACATTTCATTCCAGTGAAGACAACCTACAACGCTCAGAGGCTTGCCAGGATCTATCTCTCCCGTATAGTTTGTCTGCATGGTGTCCCGAAGACCATAATATCTGAGAAGGGCACCAAATTCGTCTCGAGATTTTGGGAGCATTTACAACAGGCTCTGGGAACTCAACTAGCCTTCAGTACAGCATACCACCCACAGGATGATGGACAAACGGAGCGCGTAAACCAGGTTTTAGAAGACATGCTGAGGGCATGTGTCCTCACATATGGAACCAGTTGGGAAGAAAGCCTGCCATACACCGAGTTCGCGTACAACAATAGCTACCAGGCCAGCCTACAAATGGCACCATTTGAGGCTTTATACGGACGGAGATGTCGCACCCCGTTAAATTGGTCAGAGACCGGAGACAGCCGCATCTTCGGACCAGACATGCTCAGAGAAGCCGAGGAAAAAGTCAAGCTAATCAGAGACCGACTTAAGACCGCTCAAAGTCGACAGAAGAGTTATTATGATCAGAAACATCGTAGGGTCAGCTTCAAGCCCGGTGAGTTCGTATACCTGAGAGTATCTCCTATGAGAGGATTGCAACGATTCAAGATTAAAGGGAAGCTAGCACCAAGATTCATTGGACCATTCTGTATAATGGCGCGAAGAGGCACGGTAGCCTACCAGCTAGACTTACCCGAGGAATTATCCGATGTCCATGACGTGTTCCACGTCTCGCAATTGAGGAAGTGCGTAAGCAACCCAGAGAAACAAGTATCCCATGAGAGCATTGACGTGCAGCCAGACCTCACTTATCGGGAACGTCCAGTAAGAATATTAGAGGAGTCTAAAAGGAGGACCCGACAGAAGACCATCAAATTCTTCAAAGTCCAGTGGAGCAATCACACCGACAGTGAAGCAACTTGGGAAAGAGAGGATTTTCTTCAGACAAAGCTTCCACACTTATTTGAGGGACAGTTGAAATCTCGGGGACGAGATTTTTCCTAAGGGGGTAGGTGTTGTGACAGTCCAAACATTTTATTTTGGTTTTCTTCAAAAACTTTGTTGGATTTTAAAAGAGAGCATTTAAAATTTCTTTTCTAGAAATCCTTCCTCTTAAAAGCTTCCTTTTCTTTGGTAAGAATTTTTATTTTTCTTCAAACTATGGTGTTTGATCATTCAAAACTTCCTCTGTTGGTTCCCTTCTCAAATTATATTTTTGGGAGTTTAGTCTTTTTCTTTTAAAAAGAAACTCTATGAAAATTGGGGATTTTGATATCTTGAAACCCCCCCCCCCCCCATGACTTTGTATTCTTTCTGCCCAGGTGGTAAAACCTCTCAAAATCCTTTCCTCCTCCTTGTAATCAACCTAAGTTCTCTGTGCCAACTAATCCAAACAAGCTTTGGATTTTATTCTAATTATTTTTCCTCTCAAATCATTTCTGTCAATTATTTGGAGCCTGAGTGTTTTTCAAAGCAAGTACCTTATTTCATTTGAGTTTTGACCTCAAACCAACTCCTCTGGATTGTCCTTAGCATCCACAACCTAGAACCATCTTGATCCACTCCTCCTCTTTTCAAAATTTTCAAATTTCAGCCTCTGCAAGTTTGGACCAGATTTTCCAAATTTGGTGATATTCATATCTATACTTCTCCAAAAATTCCACCAAAATTCAGGCAGCCTACTGGAGCAATGAGTAGCCACTCCACCAAAAATCAGCTCAAGGAAAAATCCCTAGAGGCCAAATTCATTCTGTCGAACACTTGGCGTGCATTGTTTTTGTTCATGTTCAGTAAATTCAGAATTTGCAGTGTCGTTCTCCATCAGAGATTCAGTCACATGTCCACAGTGCCCTTGGCACGTTCCTCGCCGCCTCTTCCTCTTCTCTGGAGCACCGCACACGCGCTTGGCGCCATCCTGGCGTCGGTAGCACCCTGGCCCGCCTGCGCCGGCGTGTCTTGCGGCGGCTGAACCACCGTAGCGGCCGACAGGGAGCAGAACGGCGGCTCAACGCCGTTCGGCGCCGCCCAACGCTCCTTTGCCCTCCGCGTGGCTCATGCATGCCAGTGTAGCCCTGCAGCACCGTCGCCGTGGCCCGACAGCATTGGACGCGCTCTCTGCCGCCGACGGACCCGCGCCGTCCCGTTCCGACCAAAACCTGCCCTAAGCTTCTAATCCAAGTCCGTTTAGCGTCTGAATGGAACCACTGGACCTCCACATTGATGCCCAACCTCCTAAACTCCCTGACCAAGCACTGCGCCGTCGTAATCCATCGCCGGAGATCCCCGTTCACGGCCACCGCCTCGGATCGCCTATAAAAGGAGACCCCGAGCTCGCCCTCGAGCACGCACCACCACTGCACCCCACAAACACCCCGCCAGGCCACTAGGAGGACCTCGAAGAGGTCTCCTCCCCCGACTCCGGCCGCCTCGTTCCGCCTCGGCCTCCACCTCGATTCGCTCCGGTGAGGCCATCTCCGGTGCCCAAACCTCGTCAGTAGCCTCCTCGGGCACCTAGTAAGCTAACCCAAGCGTCAATTTTGACCTTCGCAGCTCTCCCCGACCAGATCCATCTCCACCCGAGCCGCCGTCCGCCGGAGCAAGGCTCGCCGTCGACGTGGTACTCGCCGGCGACCACCACCACCACCAACCGACGCGGAAGGGCGCCCTGATCACGGAGGTACCCTCCGATCCCCCTACCTCCCCGTGGATCGCCGCCGGCGACCACCGCGGCTCTCGGGCACCGTCGTCCTCTGCCGCCCTTTTGAATTTTTAAACCTGACGGGTGGGACCTGCCCGTCAGCCTCTCTGTCCTTTTCCAGACGAACCTTTTACTGGAAGCGTATTCTGCCAAATGCGCTTTCCCCCTGGGCTAGCGTATTCTCTATCGAATTGTTTTCTGTTTTTATGAGCTAGCCCCTGGAAACTTTCAGTTTCATTACAGATGAGTCCCTGGACAAAATCCCTTATAACTTTTAAACAGAAAAGGATTTTTGATTGATTCTTTTTCTGTTCTCTTTAAAATTTTGTCTAGTTTTTTATCAGATTTATTTGAAAAATATTTGGAATACTTTTTGTGCACCTCTTAGTATTTACGTTAGCCCGTGTGTTTTCTTTATACCGTAGATACCGAAGGAGGTGACGGAGCCGCGAACTTCCCCGAGCTAGGCTCCGACTACTCTGAACCAGGCAAGCATGTTTGAACTTTTGATATGATGAGTGTCTTGGCATGTTTTGCATTTAGTTGGTTTCATGGCATGTTGATGAGCATACCGATGAACGTTATTTTCATGCATTGTTGAGGTAAGTGAGCTCGATGATCCATAGGTGGATGGATGTGAGTATGAATGGCCATGTGTTGGCATGAGGATGGGTAAGATGGTAGTGTTGTAGCATGCCAGTCTTATGCCAGACTATATGACTACAGTGTCAAACCGTATCGGTCCAGTTCCTCCCATTTCCTTCCTTGTACTACCACATGTTTTCCGCAAGGAATATGGATTAGTAAGTTGCAAACCACTTTCCTGGTACACACCAAAAGGAGAGGCCGGGATGATGGTTCCATGGCCCTGGATTAAAGCCAGTCATCCGGTCAGGGGGCATGGGTGTTTCCGGTTGGGATCGAGAGGGGGGCACCCCTTAGAGCGTGTGTATATAAATTTGATCCCATGCTATTCGAGATTGTGATGTCCCCGTCTCAAAAGTTTTTCTTGGACGATGTCTAGGGTGAGTCCTGGCATCGAGAGGTAGGATGGGTGTGTACTGGTTAGCTGTGTTTTCTTCCGAAATACCGTAAACGGAACTAGTCCTTCGTGACTACGGAAATCTGTTAGCTGTGGGAAATTTTTGTACAAACTCTGCAGAGTCATAAATCTCCAAATCATCTTATCCATATCCAAATTTTGTGCTAACTTATCCTGACAAGTGCCAGTTTTGGTGACAGATACTCTGGTAAATCACATGAGTGCTGAGCCCGGTTAAATGTTTATTCCTATGGATGGACTAACCCGTTTATTATCATGAATTGAATATTTATTATGAGTATTATTTACTTGTGAATAAAGCCCTTTCTGTGATGTCGCTCAGACGTCCGACTGTGGCATTTCTTTTAAAGCCCTTTCTGTGATGTCGCTCAGACGTCCGACTGTGGCATTTCTTTTAAAGCCCTTTCTCTGATGTCGCCCCGACGTCCGACTGTGGCATTTCTTTTAAAGCCCTTTATGTGGTGTCGCTGAGACGCCCGACTGTGGCATTTCCTTTAAAGCCCTTTCTGTGATGTTGCTCAGATGTCCGACTATGGCATTTCTTTTAAAGCCCTTTCTGTGATGTCGCTCAGACGTCCGACTGTGGCATTTCTTTTGAAGCCCTTTCTATGATGTCGCTCAGACGTCCGACTATGGCATTTCTTTTAAAGCCCTTTCTGTGATGTCGCTCAGACGTCCGACTGTGGCATTTCTTTTAAAGCCCTTTCTCTGATGTCGCCCCGATGTCCGACTGTGGCATTTCTTTTAAAGCCCTTTCTGTGGTGTCGCTGAGACGCCCGACTGTGGCATTTACTTTAAAGCCCTTTATGTGGTGTCGCTAAGACGCCCGACTGTGGCATGATTTTTCTGTTATTATTTGTTCACCTTTCGAGGCGTCGCTTCAGACACCCGATCGGTTTTCATTTATATTTTGTTGGGATTTCAGGCGGACTACCGCCGTTTCCCTTGTACTTACTTCGTTATGCAAATTTTTTGAATGTGCATTGGAAAAATTAATCATGATGCATTCATGCATGCATTTGTTATATCTTACGTCCGAACTGTCTTGCGAGTACTTTCAAAGTACTCACTGGCTTGTTGATTTGGCCAGAGGCTGACGAAGGCGATCTCTTGGATGAAGAGTTCGATAGCGAGTCCGACGCCTAGAGGATTCCCAGTCAGTCTTGTGCGACCCTGGATTTGGTCACTGTATTATATCCGCTTCCGCAACTCGAATAACATTCATCGGGCCTCACCTCGACGCTCGATGAGATGCCAGTCTGAGAGTCATGTTATCACACTCCCCACTGTGTTATTCCACCATCACTTTATCCTCGAGTCAGTAGTATGCCACCACACCATTGTGTTAAATCCGCCATTATGTATAATTATTGGCGCGCTTGTAATAATTTGTTGAGAAGCCCTAGCTCAACCCTGTAGTATATTCTATGCTACTGGCTTATTGTATCAAGAACTTGTCTACCAGTGAGGAGGATTTCTCTCATGGACTCAAAAGATTGGTTTTTCAATAAATATTTCTATTGGAAAACCGGTCGTGACAGAGGCCAAAGAGTTTCCGAACTCTGAAGTTCGGATTCTTGGGTGTTGTCCAAAGAATCTGGCCCGTTGCCTGATCCTAAGCTCAGGCCTTGAGTTACATCCTCCCCTCCGCAGGTATCCGGCTTGGAGGGTCGGGAATTCGGACATAGCTAGTCCTTAAAATAGATGAAGGGTCGCCGCACGGCGCCTCTACCACTGCAACGTGGTGGGTGACTTGGGGAGAGTTAATTTCTCTTAGATCGGGCTTAAGCCCAACCTGGTCGTAATCCGTAGCGACCCCCAGGGCGGCGATGCGATCCAAGAGCTCGTTTATGGAAGAGAGCTCCATTGGATCTAGCTGCTCGGCGAGCTCCGAGCTGACGTGTAGGTTGCTTTTGATGACCCGAGAGGTCACCGTCGGTGCCACAGCTGAACAGGTAGTCATGAGGAAACCACCTAACCGGAGCGTTTGGCCGACAGCCAAGGCTCCCTTAGCGACGGTGCCGTCTTTAAAGACGGGAGGAGGCATCCTTCCTTATTGCGACGGCACAGAGGAACTCTCAATGAAAGCACCAATGTCGGTGTAAAAACCGGCGGTTCTCGGGTAGGGGGTCCCGAACTGTGCGTCTAGGCCGGATGGTAACAGGAGGCAGGGAACATGATGTTTTACCCAGGTTCGGGCCCTCTCGATGGAGGTAAAACCCTACGTCCTGCTTGATTAATATTGATGATATGGGTAGTACAATAGTAGATCTACCACGAGATCGAGGAGGCTAAACCCTAGAAGCTAGCCTATGGTATGATTGTTGTATGATGATGTTGTCCTACGGACTAGAACCCTCCGTTTTATATAGACACCGGATAGGGTTAGGGTTACATAGAGTCGGTTACAATGGTAGGAGATCTTGAATATCCGCATCGCCTGGCTTGCCTTCCACGCCAAGGAAAGTCCCATCCGGACACGGTACGATGTCTTCAATCTTGTATCTTCATAGTCCAGGAGTCCGCCTGAAGGTATAGTCCGGCTACCCGAACACCCCCTAATCCAGGACTCCCTCAGTTAGGGTTACACAAGGTCGGTTACAAAGGAGGAAATATCCATATTTGTATTGCCTAGCTTGCCTTCCACGCCAAGTAGAGTCCCATCCGGACATGAGACGAAGTCTTCAATTTAGTATCTTCATAGTCCAATAGTCCGGCTGAAGGATAGAGTCCGGCTGTCCGGAGACCCCCTAATCCAGGACTCCCTCAGTAGCCCCTGAACCAGGCTTCAATAACAATGAGTCTGGCGCGCAGTGTTATCTTCGGCATTGCAAGGCGGGTTCCTCCTCCGAACACATCACAGAAGAGTTTGAATACCAGGATAGTGTCCGACCCTGCATAATAAATTCCACATACCACCGTAGAGAGAATAATATTTCCACAAATCTTAATCTGCTGACACACTTTGGCAACATGACATCAGGCCATGGCTCGGTGATTTATTCGAACCGTTTTTCTTCAACCAGATCCACACATAACGCGAGGCGGTTTCTTGACATGTCTTGTCAAAGCAGAGATCGTGTTCCCCTAATTTCGGGATTCTCATCAATACGGTCGTGGGTAACCCAACCGTCCCTAGGACTCCTAGATTTTAGGCAAGTCCCAAACGGCCACTAGGAGGACGCTTGATATTCACCCTCTTTATAAAGGGACAAGTCTTTTACTTTTTTCCCTCCCGTGCTCAATCGAATCCTTCCCCTGCCTCGAGTTCTAACACCCAAAGCCTAGGTCAGGTGCTTCGGACCTTCAATCATGTCCGGACCTAGCCTTCAAGGCCGGTGGATGCCCTCCTCCGTTATGGAAGAGGATATCAAGAAGTTGAGGGAGGCCAGATTCCTGACCGCCGAGGTTTCGCATCGGCTGCCTGCCCGAGGGCAGGTCGTCCCTACTCCCGAACCCAACGAGAACGTTGTGTTCGTCTCCCACTTCCCCCGAGTTCTAGGCCTCACTCTGGATCCCTTCATTAGGGGTTTGATGTTCTATTATGAGCTAGATTTCCATGATCTAGCCCCGGACTCCTTTCTCCACATCTCATCATTTATTGTCGTATGTGAGGCCTTCCTCCGCATTACCTCTCACTTCGGCCTGTGGCTCAAGACCTTTGACATGAAGCCGAAGATGGTCAAGGACAGCATGTAGCGTGTGAAGGCGCATTAATAAGCAAGATCGCTGGAGCTCCATGGCCAAAGGGTTCATTTCCAGAGGTGTCCGGATTATGGCAACGGGGGTGGTTTTACATCACAGCTCCTAGAAGTGCCAATTGGGTGGCTACCCCGGCTTTCCGCTCGGGCCCTCCACCACAACTGATGTCATGGATTAGCAGAGCGCTGAGCTGGGGTCCAGCCAAGGACGTGCCTATACTACAGAGCCGCATTCAAGATCTCTTCGAAGGAGATTTCAGTCTGGTTGTGGTGGTACAAGTCATGCTGGTTCGTCGAGTCCAGCCTTGCAAACACCGGCCCCTCCACATGTGGGAGTTCAACCCAGAAGGACCACGCACTATTCAGAATTTCCTCGGCCTGATGCACGAGGAGATGTATAAATCATTCTTGGGACCCCAAATAGAGTGTCCGGATACTACCGAGGACGTGGGCCTGAGCAGCAACCGCACCGCCGACCAAGTAAGTAATCCTCTAGCCGAACACACCGTCTTTCATTTATCATGACATCATTCTGAGAAATCGCTCTTTGACTAGGACTGGCTAACAAAGGCGAAGATGATTCAGTGTTCAGCCCCCCTTCCTGAGGGTTTGGACAATCTGGTACTGGAAAAGATGCTCGAGCTAGCGCCCTGCCCAGTTGTAACGCCCCATATGTAACCTTCCCGAATTGTACTCCAACTCTTGCCGTTGCCGGCATTAAGTTATATTTAATTCTCGGGTTCGGGTCTTTGTCTCCGTGTGTTGTTTTGTTTTTCGTGCATCTCATATCATGTCATCACGTGCATCGCATTTGCATACATGTTCATCTCATGCATTCGAGCATTTTTCCCGTTGTCCGTTTTGCATTCCGGCGCTTCGTTCTCCTCCGGTGGCCATTTCTAGCTTTCTTTCATGTGTGGGGATTAAACATTTCTAGATTGGGCCGAGACTTGCCATGCGGCCTTGGTTTACTACCGGTAGACCGCCTGTCAAGTTTCGGGTCATTTGGACTTCGTCTGATACTCCAACGGTTAACCGAGGGACCGAAAAGGCCTCGTGTGTGTGCAGCCCAACACCCCTCCATTTTGGCCCAAAACCCACCAAACTCTGCTCCAACGTCTCGGTCGTTCGACCACGATGTGTGGGCGAAAACCGCACCTCATTTAGACTCTCCTAGCTCCCTCTAGGTCTATAAATAGACCCCCCGTTTTTCGGATCTCTCCCTCCCCCCAAAACCCTAAAAATTCCCTCCGCGCGCCGGACATTGTCCGTCCGGGCCGGACGCACCTCCGCCGCCACTCCCACGTCGCCACGTGGCGCACAACCGCCGCCTCCCACCAAAGCCCGCTCAGGCCCGAGCCGGGCCCCCGCGGCCCAGCCGCTCCCGCCGCCGCCTAGGTCGTCTCCCTCCTCCAGCCCGGCGCCGCCCCTCCGTCACGCCGCCGCAGCTCGCCCTCGCCGGCCGAGCTCGCCGCGTCGCCCCCAGGCCGAGCTCGCCGCGCCACTCGCCGCTGCCGCTCGGCGCCTCTTCCTCGTCGCCCCGCCGCGCCCGGCGACGGATCCGGCCACCGCGCTGCCGGATGTCGCCGGCCCCGGCCACCACCGCCTCGCCGGAGCTCCATCCTCGCCGGTGAACAGGATCCGCCGCCACCTCGGGTTCCGTGAAACCCTAGATCTGAGAGAGGTTGAATTTTTTCGTCTAAGTCCTAGTTTTTCTCAGATCCAAGTGCTCATGTTTGACCTGCCATATCTTTGCATCCGTAGCTCCGATTTGGGCATATGATATATCGAAATCTTCGTCTCGACGAGTACATCGTTTCATTCCATTGCATAATTTGCATTTGAGGTCATCTTGGTGCCCAAAATTCTGTTGGAAGGAGGCATCATGAGTTAAATTGCAGATCCGTTAGTTCATCATGCACTTTTGTCATTTTTGCCATGTTTAATCCGTGCATGATATGCCTGTGCCCCTTTGGGATGAATTGTTAAGTATGTTGTCTTCTTTCTAGAGGTGCCTCCCATGCATTTTTAGGATGTGTGTGTTGTCTTGTGCAAGCTTGCAAAGTAGGGTACCTGAGTTTACTGATTTCAGGGACTTAGTGAAAATCACTAAGTCTGGGACGTTTTAGTTCACGATGCTATATGTCCATCTTGTTTCCTAGTGATCCGTGCCTCTTTTGAGGATGATCAGTAAGAGTGTTTTGTTATGCTTGTTGTGCTTAATCCATCCATGTCTTTACTTGTTATGTTGGAGCACCCTAGGTTGACTCAATCGAGCCCAACTTTTGCATAGTTGCTGTTTTGGGCAGATCGTGAACTCTTTTGCGATTTTGCCGGAGCTATTGCTAGTGATCCATGCATGCTATGCCATTGTTCTTGCCATGTCTAGCTAGAATTTTTGCCTTCCTTATGGATATATGCTTGCCTTGCCATGAATTTTACCGTAGTGGGTGCATCGAGCTCGTTTACATGCCTCCGTGAGTTATATTTCAGCATGTCCCAGTTTTCACTAAGTCTGAAAACTGATTCTGTTTCATCGATGTTCGTGTGCTCGGTAGAGTATTTTGTGAACCCTTTTGGCCCCAGGTCATTTTGGGTGTTTTGTTAAGCTTGTTGAGTAGCTCCATGCCAAGCTCTTACTTGCCATGTTCAGGTTTTTATTCATGTTGTTTTGCTGCTCCGAAGAGAGCATCGTGGTCTGAAATTTCAGACTAGCGTTAATTTCGCTAAGTCTGAAATCTGTTTGGCTTATTCAGTTTTGCCATGCTTGTTTGAAGCCCTTAATGGATGAATTTGCCTATGCCTCAGTCCTGGTGATTTGTTAAGATTCTTGAGTACTTCACTGCCATGCAATTTGTTTTCATGTTTGGTGGCTGTAGCATGTTCATTTCGTTGCATTTAGGAGCCTACTTGCTGTAAATCGCAGATCGGTTCGTTGGTATCCAGATCCCGCTGTTGGTTATTGACCGGAGAGTCGTCTCGGTCATGTCTGCTTGTCTCCCGAACCCGTAGGGTCTACACACTTAAGGTTCGGTGACGCTAGGGTTGTGAAGATAAGTATATGCAGTAACCCGAATGTTGTTCGGGGTCCCGGATGAGATCCCGGACGTCACGAGGAGTTCCGGAATGGTCCGGAGGTAAAGAATTATATATAGGATGTGCAGTTTCGGCCATCGGGACAAGTTTCGGGGTACCCGGTATTGTACCGGGACCACCGGAAGGGTCCCGGGGGTCCACCGGGTGGGGCCACCTATCCCGGAGGGCCCCTTGGGCTGAAATAGGTGGGAACCCAGCCCATAGTGGGCTGGGGTGCCATCCCCCCCAAGGCCCATGCGCCTAGGGTTGGTGGGGGGGGGGAACCCTAAGGGGGGCGCCCCCTTGCTTGGGGGGCAAGCCCCCCACCCCTTGGCCGCCGCCCCCCCTGGTAGATCCCATCTACCAGGGCCGGCGCCCCCCCTGGCACCCCTATATATAGGTGGGGAGAGGAGGGACTTGATGCCCACGCCTTTGGTGCTTCCCTCTCTCCCTGTTACACCTTTCTCTCGCGTAGTACACGGCGAAGCCCTGCTGTCGTGACGCCCTGCATCCACCACCACGCCGTCGTGCTGCTGGATCTTCATCAACCTCTCCTTCCCCCTTGCTGGATCAAGAAGGAGGAGACGTCTCCCGTCCCGTACGTGTGTTGAACGCGGAGGTGCCGTCCGTTCGGCGCTGGTCATCGGTGATTTGGATCACGACGTGTTCGACAACATCAACCACGTTCTAACGAACGCTTCCGCTCGCGATCTACAAAGGTATGTAGATGCATCTCGTGACTCGTTGCTAGATGAACTCCTAGATGATCTTGGTGAAAGGAGTAGGAAAATTTTTGTTTTCTGCAACGTTCCCCAACAGTGGCATCATGAGCTAGGTCTATGCGTAGTTCTTCTTGCGCGAGTAGAACACAATTCGTTGTGGGCGTGGATTTGTCAACCTTCTTGCCGCTACTAGTCTTTTCTTGCTTCGGCGGTATTGTGGGATGAAGCGGCCCGGACCAACCTTACACGTACGCTTACGTGAGACCGGTTCCACCGACTAACATGCACTAGTTGCATAAGGTGGCTGGCGGGTGTCTGTCTCTCCCACTTTAGCTGGAGCGGATTCGATGAACAGGGTCCTTATGAAGGGTAAATAGAAGTTGACAAATCACGTTGTGGCTTTCACGTAGGTAAGAAAACGTTCTTGCTAGAACCCTAATTCAGCCACGTAAAAACTTGCAACAACAATTAGAGAACGTCTAACTTGTTTTTGCAGCAAGTGGTTCGTGATATGATATGGCCAAAGTTGTGATGAATGATGAATGATCTATATGTGATGTATGAGATGTTCATGCTATTGTAATAGGAATCACGACTTGCATGTCGATGAGTATGACAACCGGCAGGAGCCATAGGAGTTGTCTTTATTCTTTTATATGACCTGCGTGTCATCAAGAAACGCCATGTAAATTACTTTACTTTATTGCTAAACGCGTTAGCCATAGTAGTAGAAGTAATAGTTGGCGAGCAACTTCATGGAGGCACAATGATGGAGATCATGATGATGGAGATCATGGTGTCATGCCGGTGACAGGATGATCATGGAGCCCCAAGATGGAGATCAAAGGAGCTATGTGATAATGGCCATATCATGTCACGTTTATTATTTGATTGCATGTGATGTTTATCATGTTTTGCATCTTGTTTACTTAGAACGACGGTAGTAAATAAGATGATCCCTCATTACAATTTCAAGAAGTGTTCTCCCCTAACTGTGCACCGTTGCTAAAGTTCGTCGTTTCGAAGCACCACGTGATGATCGGGTGTGATAGATTCTTACGTTCACATACAACGGGTGTAAGACAGTTTTACACATGCAAAACACTTAGGGTTAACTTGACGAGCCTAGCATGTACAGACATGGCCTCGGAACACAGAAGACCGAAAGGTCGAGCATGAGTCGTATAGAAGATGCGATCAACATGAAGATGTTCACCGACGTTGACTAGTCCGTCTCACGTGATGATCGGACACGGCCTAGTTAACTCGGATCATGTAATACTTAGAGGACTAGAGGGATGTCTAATCTAAGTGGGAGTTCATTATATAATTTGATTAAGATGAACTTTATTATCATGAACATTAGTCTAAAACATTTTACAATATGTCTTGTAGATCAAATGGCCCACGTAGTCCTCAACTTCAACGCGTTCCTAGAGAAAACCAAGCTGAAAGACGATGGCAGCAACTATACGGACTGGGTCCGGAACCTGAGGATCATCCTCATAGCTGCCAAGAAAGATTACGTCCTACAAGCACCGCTAGGTGAAGCTCCCGTCCCACAGAACCTGGACGTTATGAACGCCTGGCAGACACGTGTTGACGACTACTCCCTCGTTAAGTGCGGCATGCTTTACAGTTTAGAACCGGGGCTCCAAAAGCGTTTTGAGAGACATGGAGCATATGAGATGTTCGAAGAGCTGAAAATGGTTTTCCAAGCTCATGCCCGAATCGAGAGATATGAAGTCTCCGATAAGTTCTTCAGCTGTAAGATGGAGGAAAATGGTTCTGTCAGTGAGCACATACTCACTATGTCCGGATTACATAACCGCTTGTCTCAGCTGGGAGTCAATCTCCCGGACGATGCGGTCATTGACAGAATCCTCCAGTCGCTTCCACCAAGCTACAAGAGCTTTGTGATGAACTTCAACATGCAAGGGATGCAAAAGACCATTCCTGAGGTGTTTGCAATGCTGAAATCAGCAGAGGTAGAAGTCAAGAAGGAACATCAAGTGTTGATGGTCAATAAAACCACTAAGTTCAAGAAGGGCAAGGGTAAGAAAGCCTTCAAGAAGGACGGCAAGGAAGTTGCCGCGCCCGGCAAGCAAGCTGCCGGGAAGAAGCCAAAGAATGGACCCAAGCCCGAGACTGAGTGCTTTTATTGCAAGGGAAGCGGACACTGGAAGCGGAACTGCCCCAAATACTTAGCAGACAAGAAGGCCGGCAAAACAAAAGGTATATGTGATATACATGTAATTGATGTGTACCTTACCAGTAATCGTAGTAGCTCTTGGGTATTTGATACCGGTGCAGTTGCTCACATATGTAACTCACAGCAGGAACTACGGAATAGGCGGAGACTGGCGAAGGACGAGGTGACGATGCGCATCGGGAATGGTTCCAAAGTCGATGTGATCGCCGTCGGCACGCTACCTCTTCATTTACCTACGGGATTAGTTTTAAACCTCAATAATTGTTATTTAGTGCCAGCTTTGAGCATGAACATTGTATCAGGATCTCGTTTAATTCGAGATGGCTACTCATTTAAATCCGAGAATAATGGTTGTTCTATTTATATGAGAGATATGTTTTATGGTCATGCTCCTGTGGTGAATGGTTTATTCTTAATGAATCTCGAGCGTAATGCTACACATGTTCATAGTGTGAATACCAAAAGATGTAAGGTTAATGACGATAGTCCCACATACTTGTGGCACTGCCGCCTTGGTCACATAGGTGTCAAACGCATGAAGAAGCTCCATAAAGATGGACTTTTAGAGTCTCTTGACTATGAATCATTTGACACGTGCGAACCATGCCTTATGGGTAAAATGACCAAGACTCCGTTCTCAGGAACAATGGAGCGAGCAACCAACTTATTGGAAATCATACATACTGATGTGTGCGGTCCAATGAGTGTTGAGGCACGCGGTGGCTATCGTTATGTTCTCACTCTCACTGATGAATTGAGTAGATATGGGTATATCTACTTAATGAAACACAAGTCTGAAACCTTTGAAAAGTTTAAGGAATTTCAGAGTGAGGTCGAGAATCAACGTGACAGGAAAATCAAGTTTCTACGATCAGATCGTGGAGGAGAATACTTGAGTCACGAATTTGGCACACACTTAAGAAAATGTGGAATAGTTTCACAACTAACGCCGCCTGGAACACCTCAGCGTAACGGTGTGTCCGAACGTCGTAATCGCACGCTATTAGATATGGTGCGGTCTATGATGTCTCTTACCGATTTACCGCTATCTTTTTGGGGCTATGCTTTAGAGACTGCCGCATTCACTTTAAATAGGGCTCCGTCAAAATCCGTTGAGATGACACCGTATGAATTATGGTTTGGGAAGAAACCTAAGCTGTCATTTCTAAAAGTTTGGGGATGCGATGCTTATGTCAAGAAACTTCAACCTGAAAAGCTCGAACCCAAGTCGGAAAAATGCGTCTTCATAGGATACCCTAAAGAAACTATTGGGTATACCTTCTACCTCAGATCCGAAGGCAAGGTCTTTGTTGCCAAGAATGGATCCTTTCTAGAGAAGGAGTTTCTCTCGAAAGAAGTAAGTGGGAGGAAAGTAGAACTAGATGAAGTATTGCCTCTTGTACCGGAAAATGGCGCAACTCAAGAAAATGTTCCTGAGGTGCCAGCACCGACTAGAGAGGGTGTGAATGATAATGATCAAGATACTTCTGATCTAGCTTCTACTGAAATTCGAAGGTCCACAAGGACACGTTCCGCACCAGAGTGGTACGGCAACCCTGTCTTGGAAGTCATGTTGTTAGACAACGGTGAACCTTCGAACTATGAAGAAGCAATGGCGGGCCCGGATTCCGACAAATGGCTAGAAGCCATGAAATCCGAGATAGGATCCATGTATGAAAACGAAGTATGGACTTTGACTGACTTGCCCGTTGAACGGCGAGCCATAGAAAATAAATGGATCTTTAAGAAGAAGACAGACGCGGATGGTAATGTGACCATCTATGAAGCTCGGCTTGTCGCTAAGGGTTATCGACAAGTTCAAGGGGTTGACTACGATGAGACTTTCTCACCGGTAGCGAAGCTAAAGTCCGTCCGAATCATGTTAGCAATTGCCGCGTTTTACGATTATGAAATATGGCAAATGGACGTCAAAACGGCTTTCCTTAATGGTTTCCTTAAGGAAGAATTGTATATGATGCAGCCGGAGGGTTTTGTCGATCCTAAGAATGCTGACAAAGTGTGCAAGCTCCAACGCTCGATTTATGGGCTGGTGCAAGCATCTCGGAGTTGGAACATTCGCTTTGATGAGATGATCAAAGCGTTTGGGTTTACGCAGACTTATGGAGAAGCCTGCGTTTACAAGAAAGTGAGGGGGAGCTCTGTAGCATTTCTCATATTATATGTAGATGACATACTTTTGATGGGAAATGATATAGAACTCTTGGACAACATTAAGGCCTACTTGAATAAGAGTTTTTCAATGAAGGACCTTGGAGAAGCTGCTTATATATTAGGCATCAAAATCTATAGAGATAGATCGAGACGCCTCATAGGTCTTTCACAAAGTACATACCTTGATAAGATATTGAAGAAGTTCAATATGGATCAGTCTAAGAAGGGGTTCTTGCCTGTGTTACAAGGTATGAAATTGAGCTCAGCTCAAAGTCCGACCACGGCAGAAGAAATAGAAGAGATGAGTGTCATCCCCTATGCCTCAGCCATAGGTTCTATTATGTATGCCATGCTGTGTACCAGACCTGATGTAAACCTTGTCGTAAGTTTGGTAGGAAGATACCAAAGTAATCCCGGCAAGGAACACTGGACAGCGGTCAAGAATATCCTGAAGTACCTGAAAAGGACTAAGGAGATGTTTCTCGTTTATGGAGGTGACGAAGAGCTCGTCGTAAAGGGTTACGTCGACGCTAGCTTCGACACAGATCTGGATGACTCTAAGTCACAAACCGGATACGTGTATATTTTGAATGGAGGGGCAGTAAGCTGGTGCAGTTGCAAGCAAAGCGTCGTGGCGGGATCTACATGTGAAGCGGAGTACATGGCAGCCTCGGAGGCAGCACATGAAGCAATATGGGTGAAGGAGTTCATCACCGACCTCGGAGTCATACCCAATGCGTCGGGGCCGATCAAACTCTTCTGTGACAACACTGGAGCTATTGCACTTGCCAAGGAGCCCAGGTTTCACAAGAAGACAAGGCACATCAAGCATCGCTTCAACTCCATTCGTGAAAATGTTCAAGATGGAGACATAGAAATTTGTAAAGTACATACGGACCTGAATGTAGCAGATCCGTTGACTAAACCTCTCCCTAGGGCAAAACATGATCAACACCAGAATTCCATGGGTGTTCGATTCATCACAATGTAACTAGATTATTGACTCTAGTGCAAGTGGGAGACTGTTGGAAATATGCCCTAGAGGCAATAATAAAAGCATTATTATTATATTTCCTTGTTCATGATAATTGTCTTTATTCATGCTATAATTGTGTTATCCGGAAATCGTAATACATGTGTGAATAACAGACACCAACATGTCCCTAGTAAGCCTCTAGTTGACTAGCCCGTTGATCAACAGATAGTCATGGTTTCCTGACTATGGACATTGGATGTCATTGATAACGAGATCACATCATTAGGAGAATGATGTGATGGACAAAGACCCAATCCTAAACATAGCTTGAAGATCGTGTAGTTCGTTTGCTAGAGTTTTGCAATGTCAAGTATCTTTTCCTTAGACCATGAGATCGTGTAACTCCCGGATACCGTAGGAATGCTTTGGGTATACCAAACGTCACAACGTAACTGGGTGACTATAAAGGTAGACTACGGGTATCTCCGAAAGTATCTGTTGGGTTGACACGGATCAAGACTGGGATTTGTCACTCCGTATGACGGAGAGATATCACTGGGCCCACTCGGTAATGCATCATCATAATGAGCTCAAAGTGACCAAGTGTCTGGTCACGGGATCATGCATTACGGTACGAGTAAAGTGACTTGCCGGTAACGAGATTGAACGAGGTATTGGGATACCGACGATCGAATCTCGGGCTAGTAATATATCGATTGACAAAGGGAATTGCATACGGGGTTGATTGAATCCTCGACATCGTGGTTCATCCGATGAAATCATCGTGGAGCATGTGGGAGCCAACATGGGTATCCAGATCCCGCTGTTGGTTATTGACCGGAGAGTCGTCTCGGTCATGTCTGCTTGTCTCCCGAACCCGTAGGGTCTACACACTTAAGGTTCGGTGACGCTAGGGTTGTGAAGATAAGTATATGCAGTAACCCGAATGTTGTTCGGGGTCCCGGATGAGATCCCGGACGTCACGAGGAGTTCCGGAATGGTCCGGAGGTAAAGAATTATATATAGGATGTGCAGTTTCGGCCATCGGGACAAGTTTCGGGGTACCCGGTATTGTACCGGGACCACCGGAAGGGTCCCGGGGGTCCACCGGGTGGGGCCACCTATCCCGGAGGGCCCCTTGGGCTGAAATAGGTGGGAACCCAGCCCATAGTGGGCTGGGGTGCCATCCCCCCAAGGCCCATGCGCCTAGGGTTGGTGGGGGGGGGAACCCTAAGGGGGGCGCCCCCTTGCTTGGGGGGCAAGCCCCCCACCCCTTGGCCGCCGCCCCCCCTGGTAGATCCCATCTACCAGGGCCGGCGCCCCCCCCTGGCACCCCTATATATAGGTGGGGAGAGGAGGGACTTGATGCCCACGCCTTTGGTGCTTCCCTCTCTCCCTGTTACACCTTTCTCTCGCGTAGTACACGGCGAAGCCCTGCTGTCGTGATGCCCTGCATCCACCACCACGCCGTCGTGCTGCTGGATCTTCATCAACCTCTCCTTCCCCCTTGCTGGATCAAGAAGGAGGAGACGTCTCCCGTCCCGTACGTGTGTTGAACGCGGAGGTGCCGTCCGTTCGGCGCTGGTCATCGGTGATTTGGATCACGACGTGTTCGACAACATCAACCACGTTCTAACGAACGCTTCCGCTCGCGATCTACAAAGGTATGTAGATGCATCTCGTGACTCGTTGCTAGATGAACTCCTAGATGATCTTGGTGAAACGAGTAGGAAAATTTTTGTTTTCTGCAACGTTCCCCAACACTTAGGTGAAAAGTTGTCGTGCAAAAGGGTAGGTTTAAAGAACAATGTACAATTCAAGATGAGTAAAAATTTCCACTTGTCTGCGCACGTTGAGCCCCTTGTATTTGTAATAGGGGTGTGGCCATCAAACCTGTATGAATTACATATAGCTGCGTCAGACTCGTCGAACTATGTCCGTAGTCTTGACGACCTATCGAATGCTTTAGTTGGTGAGGCCGTTTTAGTGTGCGGCTGCCAAGGCGGCCACACTCTCTTTGGCGCGCAGGGATCGCTCAATATTTCCATTTACTATAATGATGCCACGTGGACCGGGCATCTTAAGCATGAGGGAAGCGTAATGCGGTATTGCATTAAAGCGAGCTAAAGGTTCGCGTCCAAGTAGTGCTTGATAGTCACTTTGGAACGGAGCAATGTGGAAGGTTAAATTTTCACTACGGAAGTTATCGGGGAAGCCGAATATAACCTCTAGTAGCAGGGAACCCGTGCAATGAGCCCCTGGGCCTGGCCTTACTCCTTTAAAGGTAGTATTGCTGTGGCAAATTTTCGTTGGGTCTATCCCCATTTTGCGGATTGTGTCCTGATATATTAGGTTTAGACTGCTGCCACCGTCCATCAGGACTCGTGTGAAGTGGTATCCGTCAATTATTGGATCTAATACCAAGGCAGCCCATCCTGCGCGTCGGATACTTGCTGAGTAATCCTGATGGTCGAAGGTGATCGGTTGAGACGGCCAGTGGCAGAACTCCACGGTGATAGGCCCTTGGGCATATTTATCTGGGGGTGCCGCTTTGTTTATCCCCTTTATCACGTGTAACATGTTTACTGTTTTGACTTCTGGTGGAAATTTCTTCTGTTCCCAGTGCTTTCCTTGCGAGGCTCATCCTCGTCTTCACTTGGTGTATCCTGCCCCTTATGTTCAGCGTTGAGCTTGCCGGACTACTTGAAGACCCAACATTCTCTGTGGGTGTGATTTGCATGTTTATCGGGGGTGCTATGGATCTGACATATTTGGTCCAAAATTTTGTTTAGGCTGGACAGTTCATCTCTGGCGCCTTTAGAGAGCGGCTTTTGCTGACCTGGCCGAGAGCTTCTGAATCCGGCGTTTACCGCCGTGCTCTTCGGGCTGTCTTCTTTATTCTGGCGCTTATTATTTTTGCTGCGTCGTGCTTTCCCATTTAAATGTCTAACTTCGGATGTACTTGGGTCGCTGGTGCTGCATCGGGCTAGCCATCTGTCCTCGCCCGCGCAAAAGCGGGTCATGAGGCTTGTTAATGCTGCCATTGTTCTCGGCTTTTCTTGGCCGAGGTTTCTAGCAAGCCATTCGTCTTGGACGCTGTGTTTAAAAGCTGCCAGGGCTTTGGCGTCCGGACAGTCGACTATTTGGTTCTTTTTAGTAAGAAACCTATTCCAAAGCTTTCGGGTTGACTCTCCGGGCTGTTGAGTTATATGACTTAAATCGTCCGCATCCGAAGGTCGGACATAAGTCCCTTGAAAATTTGCCCGAAAAGCGTCTTCGAGCTCTTCCCAACTTCCAATGGAGCTTTCGGGGAGGCTTTTAAGCCAGTGCAGAGCTGGCCCTTTGAGTTTGAGGGGTAAATACTTAATGGCGTGAAGATCATCTCCTCGAGCCATATGGATATGGAGGATATAGTCCTCAATCCAGACCCTAAGGTCTGTTGTTCCGTCGTATACCTCTATGTTTACGGGTTTGAATCCCTCTAGAAATTCATGGTCCAGCTCCTCGTCGGTGAAACACAGGGGGTGTGCGGCACCCCTTTATCTGGGTGTACCGCGTTGTTCGGATGTTTGTTGTGTTGCATCGTATGCTGGAGCGCGCTTGCGTGGTCCATAGATGGATTTGGTTGCGCCATCCTTTTGATGCGATCCCTTGCGTGGATCGCGTATTGACTTATGTGAGGCGTTGTTTGCCGCTCAATGTTGGCCGTGAGGTCGTCTATCCGGCCAGATGGCCGTTTTAATTTTTGGTAGCAGGGGACCTAAGGCCTCCATATCGAATTCAGGTAGCAACTTCTGCTTCGGGTAGCTCTTGGTGGGGCGATTACCGCCGTACTTCGCTCCTATGTTGAGTACTTTACTCCATCTGATTCTGAGTGTGTCTTGCATAGCCTTGAGCCTTTGCTTCTGCTTTTTTAGACTACTCGCGGTGGCAACAAGCCTTTGACGGGCATTCTGTTGCTCCAGGTGTCTGTCCGGTTTGATATCGTCCGGACTATTATCTTTGACAGAGTCGGGTTGTTCGGTTTGATTCTCCGTGTCGCCGTGGTCCGGCAATGGTTCTCCCTGCTCTAAAGCTGGGTCTATATGACCATTATTTCTGCCGAGGCGGGATTTGGAGCGGCGCCACCGCTTTGACTGCTTCTCGAGGGGACAACCCTTCGTTGCGTCCTTCCATTCCTCGTCGTCATTTTCTTTTGGTGTGTCCACCATGTATACGTCATGTGATGAAGTGGGCGTCCAGTGCCCTGTGGGCAGTGGTTCCTGTTCGTCTCCTGCATCGTCGTCCATACCATCGATGTCTTCGGAGTCGAAGTCGAGCATGTAGGTCAAGTCATCGATAGTGGCTACTAAGTGGGTGGTGGGTGGGCGGAGAATTTCTTCGTCATCCGCATCCCAATCCTGCCGGACATAGTTCGGCCAGGACTCTCCTGACAAGGAGAGAGACTTTAATGAATTTAGTATGTCGCCGAAGGGCGAGTGCTGAAAGATTTCCGCGGAGGTGAACTCCATGATTGGCGCCCAGTCGGATTTGATAGGCACGGGCACAGGCGGTTCGGAGTCCGTGGCCGGGTAAGGATCCAGCAGTTTGGCAACACGACTCTCGTGAAGGGTAAGGTCGATATTCGGCTTGATCGCCGCTAAGGATACGGCCTCCGTGACAGGGTCTATCCACCCGTCCATGGATGGCACAACTGGCTCCTAATTGAGGATCGGGGCGGCTGCCTGTGCGATCTCCTGAATACGGTCCGATGGTAGAGCTAAATTGTACTCATCGTGACCGCGTGGCGCACAAGGCAGGGGCTCAAATCCATGGAAGATCAAGTCTCCGCGGATATCGGCCATGTAATTTAAGCTTCCAAACCTGACCTAAAGGCCAGGGGCATAGCTTTCGATCTGCTCCAGATGGCCAAGCAAGTTGGCCCGTAGTGTGAAGCCGCCAAACACAAAGATCTGTCCGAGGAGAAAAGTCTCACCTTGGACTGCATCGCTATCGATGATAGAAGGAGCCATCAAGCCTAACGGCGACGACACAGAGGAACTCTCAATGAAAGCACCAATGTCGGTGTCAAAACCGGCAGATCTCGGGTAGGGGGTCCCGAACTGTGCGTCTAGGCGGATGGTAACAGGAGGCAGGGGACACGATGTTTTACCCAGGTTTGGGCCCTCTTGATGGAGGTAAAATCCTACGTCCTGCTTGATTTATTCTTGATGACATGGGTATTATAAGAGTTGATCTACCACGAGATCGGAGAGGCTAAACCCTAGAAGCTATCCTATGGTATGATTGTATGTTTTCCTAGGATTAAAACCCTCCGGTTTATATAGACACCAAAGAGGGTTAGGGTTACACAAGGTCGGTTACAAAGGAGCAAATATCCATATCCGTATTGCCTAGCTTGCCTTCCATGCCAAGTAGAGTCCCATCCGGACACGAGACGAAGTCTTCAATTTAGTATCTTCATAGTCCAATAGTCCGGCCGAAGGATAGAGTCCGGCTATCCGGAGACCCCCTAATCCAGGACTCCCTCAATGCCCGTGCGTTGGACGGAACATCAAGATCTTGTGGGAGAAAAGGATGAATGAGGGAAGGCCTTATCTGCAAATGTGGTGAAGAGTGCGGGTAAATTGCCATATTTTCCTTCCTATGCAACAGATAAATCGGACGACCTACATTGCAGGATGGCAGGCCCACCATCATCACAGATAGGAGGGAAACTATGGCAATTTTGCAAAAAGATACCCACACGCCTCTCCACATTTGCAAATAAGGCCTTCCCTCATTCATCCTTTTCCCCCACAAGATAAACTACTCACACAAATGCATCTTGATGTTCCGTGCAACGCATGGGCATCTTGCTAGTTGTTGCAAAAAGCCCATGTGTGTGTGAGAGAGAGGGAGATTGGAGGAGGACGAAGTGCATGTGTGACAGACACAAGGAGTGTGTGTGCGATAGGTATCAGCTTAAAATGAGGCGATAGTGTGTGTGCACGATCGAGAGGGCGTGTCTCAAGAAGGGAAGAAAAATCTACATAGATACAAGGAGCGGGAGAGAGACATGTATGCGATGGTGGAAGCACGAGTGTGCGGGTGTATAAACCTATCTAGAGGCTAGCTAGTCGATAAATGTTTGTGAGAGAAATACGAGTCGGTGTGCGAAAGCGAGAGTTTTGTGTGTGTGTGTGTGAGAGAGACGGTAGTCGGGAAGGGGAGTGGAAGAAGGATTTGTGTATGTGTGTGTGTGAGAGAGAGAGGAGACGGTAGTCGGGGTTGTCTAATCAGTAAACAAATGAATAATGTCAGTCTAGGATGGAGACGAAAAGGAGACCGCAACAAATGTTGTGTCTACAGGAGAGAGAGAGAGAGTAATTTTATTGGTATGAGTCATATGTAGAGACATATAGGGTGTGTGTGAGAGAATCCCATAGAGAGAAAGACAAAGTGAAAGATGAATGGAGACTGTGTGTGTGGCAGTGAAAAAGAATGCTTAGGTACTGAGTGATACCAGAGAACAGTAGAGACGTGAGAGATAATGAAAACCGTGTAATGTATAATGATAGGGAGATTGTGACACTTCTCAAGGGAGACGTCGAGAGACCATGTTTGCGAGGATAGGAGAAACATGAAGTGAGCGTGCGGGTGAGCTGGAGAAAAGAGAGTGATAGCTACCTAAAGGAGCATGCATGCGAGAGAGATGGGTGTGAAAGGAGTGAACAAAAAAGGAATTCAAATATTTGAATTCGAGATGATGATACATGTAATCCATACTCGAACCAAAATTGATCTATCAAACATGCATACTCATATGAATTCACGCACATCTATGTTATTTAATACGTAGATATTACTGATCCATACATTTTAGTAGAACATAATTTGGTTAAATTTTTTCGAATTCAACCTTAAGATTTCGAGATCGTTGTATTTGTAAATCATATTATACATATAAAGGAGAAAAATTCTTTGTTGTGCTTTTGAAAGTATATAAAAAATGATGTATATAGAATGTAATTCCAATTGAAAATGGATCCCGCCCGGAAAAAAAGAATACAAACGGGATTCGAATTGAGTTGGCACTGTAAACGTGCACTCTGCAAAATTTGAACGAAGCGGGGAAAGTCGCAGTAACCGCCCGAACCAAAATCTGCGAGATGGAAATCACTACTGCCATCCCTGCCACGCAAAGCCTATCTGCTGGATTTCTATAGGTTTCGATAGGGGTAGGTTTGTAATTTGACCCAAACGTGACGTAACCGCCTCTCACCCGGATTCATACACGGTGGGCGCCAAAACACAGTGTGTCCTTGGCCGAAATCGACTCCCTCCCCGATTCATATTCATACACGGTGGGAGCCAAAAACAAACTCTCATCGGCAAATATTCGGTGTATGCGAGATTACCGTTCTATCCCCAACCGACTAATGTTGCTGTGATGTAGTAGAAATTTGAAACGGGGGCTAAGTTTGTAAATTTCCTCGCATTTGAGACAAGCGCGCCCGGAATACATGGTTCCCCCTTCCTCTCTACCTCCCTTTTCCCCATTCGTACTCCGTGGGCGCCAAAACACCCTCTCCACCCCACCCTCCTCCGTCCGCCGCCATCTGCCACCCCATCCACCGCCGTCCTCCTCCACCATGCCGAAGCTGATACCCCGACGCCGCCGTCCATTACAAGAGATCGACCTCTCTCATCCACGGCTTCGGACTGGGATCCTTGCATCCCGTCCTCTCGCTTCATCCCCGCCGTCGTCCACCTTGCCGGTGCCGCTCCTATGACCGTCTCGTCCACCGCACCCCGCTGCCACCGTCTACCCTGCTAGATCTGCTTCCACGCCGCCGACTGCCATCACTACCGCAGCATCATCAAATTCTCAGCAGATGCGTACACGACGCCACACCAGAGGCGGCACTCTTTCATATCTGCTCAACTTATTTATCGCAGCAAGAAAATAGATCACCACTGCTTTACTCTGATTTCTTGTCTTGGTTGCAAAGTTGCCTTTGTCCGGTTTGCACCTTCAGATCTGGCATGGCATGCTCAACACTATACTCCCAATGCTTATGGATTTCCCCTTTTATATTCCACACTAGTTAAATCACAGTAGACTAAATTTCAAAATTGGGTCAGTCAATTTTTCAGAGCTCGCTGGAGTTCGCCGGTGCGATCGAAGGGGCTTGGTTGGTTGTGGGGCCTTGCTGAACGAAGAAAACTCAATGCGGGTGGGGGTTGGGGCGGGGGCGGGGGTGGGGGTGGCGGAGGAACACAGGCGGTGGTGGCCGGTGGTCCGGCCGGTGGCCCGTGCGGTGTTTTGTATGGGAAGAATCAGAGATGAGGAAGAAGAAGGGTTAGGAGACGTAGGATCTTCATCCAACCGCCTGAAATGGTCGAGAGACAGCTCGGAGTTGCATTCTTAATGCGCTCTGGTTCATCATGTGTGGGCACTGCGCAACCAACATTTTATTATCCAAAATCTGCTTGCTCTTCTTTACCATGTTCCTCTTCCGTTCTATAATATGTACTCTCTCTGTTCCTAAATACAAGTCTTTGTATAGATTCCACCATGGAGTACATATGGAGAAAAATGAGTGAATCTACACTCTAAAATGTATCTAGATACATCTGTATGTGATCCATAGTGGAAATCTCTACCAAGACTTATATTTTGGAACGGAGGGAGTATAATAGTAGTACAATATGTTCCTTGTACTGAAGATGAGCAGGGACATTTGCAGTGTAGAGGTCTATATGGTCGGTTGGGATGGACACTTTGCGCCTCTTTGATTCGTATGATGTTGTAAATATAGGAATAGGATTTGTAGTGGCCTGCCCACTTGAATCCTATAAGAGTTACACTGATATTAACAGTAACGCACCTTCACTTTAAGAGAGCTGGTATCCGAAGCCTTTCTAGCCGTACTGGCAATACCAGGACATATATTCCAGCAAGTTCCACTTTGCTGATTTTACTCTGATGCTTAAGGTTTTCCCGTTATATCTACACTATGATCTGTGTAGCTGCTTTGTGCCGCACTAGAAGTAGTCCACTCTTGAAGCTAAACACTTCAATGACTTACAAAATTGGCACCAAGGCATTGAGTGCCATTCTGGATGCAATGAAACTCATACGCTCGCCACCTGTTGATTCTTGTTCAGAGTATGATCCTAATGACTATTCTAACCTCGAGGAGTCAAAGGCAGATGGCTTGTCCTATTCACCCATCAAGGTGCCTGTTCTAATTTGGCAATGTTTTATTGATTGCAGGTATCTTGCATATGTTGTCTTGCATTTCTTCTACTATGTTGCACCGCCATCTGCTTAGTTTACTCATCATATATGTCGAGATGCCATGCCCATCCATTATCAATACATATTCCATCTGTCATCATACCATGTTTTCCACTCAAATGTTGTTCTTGTGCATCAGACATCAAAAAGGAAGAGGGTGATTGCCGAACCTGAAGGAGCACCAGCAAAGTCCTTGAAAAACGTGGTGATGCCGGAGAAATCAGACAGCACCCCACTTATATTGGTTGTACAACCAGTGACACAAAACGTAGGAACGACTCCAGCAGACTGTACCCATAATTCACTGGCCACACCACTAGCCCCACCACATAGGACCTGCACTCCAGCAAAAGGTATACCGATTTCATTTGCCATAGCACCAGCTGTACCACAGAAAAATCCCACTCCAGCAAAAAGAACAGCAAGTCCACCGGCTGAAGACCTATCCCAACTGCAGAGATGGTCAATTCCTGCAGATTGGAACCCCATTCCATTTATTCCCAGTTTAAAAAACAATGATTTCAATGTTGTTAGGGACTACGTGCATATATTCCCATCATGGGAAGATTATTGTGAAGACAAACACCATTTTCACATCTTCTTGTCCAACTTACGTGTAAGTGCTATTGTTCATGGTTATTATATTCCAGTTTTCTGCTGATTGAACACATCAATGATTTACATTACAATGTTGTAACTAGGCGAGGGTCAATCTAGATAGTCATGACGAGCAAAGCTTGCTTGTGCTTTTCAAGGAAGCATTGCAGAAGTATCGGTGTTACCTGAGGAAATCACACTTTGATGGCAAGTCTATAAACGAATTTCTGGTGAAGTCTCCTGTGCTAAATTTAGAAGACATTGAATGGAAAAACCTTGTTATGCACTGGTCTCGCTCCCAGGATGAGGTACTGTCTATGAAATCACATGAGAATTTGAACTTCTACTTTTCCGCATGTGCCTTACGAATCTTTTTTGCAGGAAATTGTTGGCGTTCTGGGAACGGGGGTCCCCAGACTTGCCTGCCTGCGGCCTGCGGCGTGGCTCAAGTGGGGCCCCAGCACGGCCCATCTTCATCAGCTCAAGCTCAAGACCCTAGCGAGGGGCCAAGCCTCGCGGGGCGGACGACAGAAAGCTTCCTCAGAAGTAGCCTCATCAGGCAGGCTCGCGAGGAGGCGGAGAGATCAAGGCGGGGATACCTCGCGAGGAACCCGTGACGCAAGCCATGACAATCGAGACCAGGCGGGCACCGGCCTGTGCAGTGTCCTTGTTTCCCCTTTGGTGCAAAGGGGGCAAGCACAGGCCAAGGCATCGGGCAAAGGTTGCCATTCCGGTGCAACGAGACCAAGACCAGTAGAGCAGCAGGCCGGAGGTCACCGTGGAGCCCAAGACGGTGTCACCACTAGTACCTTTGGCAGCCGAAGAGCACCTTTGGTCAGGATAACTTGTACTACATGTTCCCCTTCAAAATGGCCAATTGTGGCGCCCTTCCCGCTCATTATTTGGGGAGAGGCCCAGGGCCTCTATAAATAGAGCTAGCCACCACAGAGTAGGGGGACGAGGACAGATCTGGTAGAACCCTAGCAGAGAGAGAGGCGACTGAACTCACCCTAGCAGTTCATCGCACCAGCCCAAGAACACCTCTCGCGAGGCTGTTCTTCCTTTGTACTGTTCATTATCAGCCCCCTGAGGCAATCCACCACACCACACACACTGGAGTAGGGTATTACACCACAACGGTGGACCAAACCAGTATAAACCTTGTGTCCCTTGTGTTGTTCATTGTTTCCAGCTTAGATCACGTGAGGAGATTGGACGTAGATCGGTAGGGGAGAGATCACCATGCACACCCCAGTGTTCGAACCTCAAGGGTCTGCCGGAACCTGAAATCCAACATTTGGCGCGCCAGGTAGGGGTGCGCCGGAGTCCTCCCTCCTGACGACCCGCTCTCCCCCGACATCGCCTCCCGCCCTCATGGCAGACAGCGCGCCACCTGCTCCAGCAACAGATGCCGACACGGGGGCCAGGGGGGTCCGGGCCTTGCCCCCTGCCTTGCGACGGGTGCAGTGGCCGCGCGAGTTCAGGCCCGAGATGCCGCCGTGCTACGACGGCACGACGGACCCGATGATTATGTTGCTGGCGTATGAGGAGGCCGTCCTCAGAGCCGGGGGCAACGATCGGGTGATGGCCAACTGGTTACCCATGGCCCTCACCGGCATCCTGCGCACATGGCTCCTCCACCTGCCGACGGCCTCTGTCTCCTCCTAGGAGGAGCTGCGCGACCTCTTCCTCGCCTGTTTCACTGCACCAGCGCCGCCCGTCGTCGCAGCTCTCCTCAGTGGCTCCCAAGCACCACCCTCGAGTCATCACGTCAAGCCGTTCACCCGCCGGATCAGCACCGCCTCCAAGCGCCGAGAAGCCCCCCCAGGCTGGGTGGCGCCCGAGGCCGATCTAACCTTCGACTCAGAGGACCACCCCTTCAACCCCATTGGTTCGAGAACGCTCCCGATGCTGTGCACCCCCACCATCTACCAAGTGGCCGTCACCAGGACCCTCATCGATGGTGGTGCCGGCCTCAACATGCTCTCGGTGGAGGTCAGCCTCCTCCACGTGCCGCTGGAGCGGCTCCAGCCCAGCACACCTTTCTCGGGCGTTGGAGCCAGTTCCACCGCCTCCTTGGGAAGGATCCGCCTCCTAGTGATCTTCGGCACCTGCGACAACTTCCACACGGAGCTGATCGACTTTGACATTGCCCCCATTGGCCTCCCCTACAATGCCATCCTTAGCTATCCGGCCTTGGCTTGGTTCATGGCAGCAATCACCTGGCGTACAACCTCATGAAGATGCCCGGGCGCAGCGGCGTCCTCACCGTATCCGGAGACACAAGGGATGCGTTGCAGGTGCTCCAGCTTGTTTTCAGGGCAACCGCGGTGGCGCAGCCCACTAGAACCGACGCCCTTGAGCCGTAGGGGGCTGCCTTGGCTAAAAAGAAGCAGTTGTTCACCGAAGACAAGGCGGAAACCAAGCAGGTACCAGTCAACGAGGACGGGTCCACTGGCGCCACCTTCACCATAGGGGCCAACCTCGAGCCCGAGCAGGAGAAGGCCCTGATCAGGTTCCTGCGCGCGAACAAGGAGGTGTTCACGTGGGAACCTGATCAGTTAGCAGGGGTCCCAGGGGAAGTGATTGAGCATCACCTCAACGTGTGCCCCAATGTGCACCCCATGAAGCAGAAGGCAAGGCGGCAGTCTGCTGAGAAACAGGCTTTCATCATTCAAGAGACCCGGAAGCTAGAAGCGGCAGGGGTTATTTGTGAGGCCCGCTACCCTGATTGGCTGGCTAATCCAGTCATTGTGCCTTAAAAGGGAGGAAAAGAGTGCATGTGCGTCGACTTCACCAACCTCAACAAGGCCTGCCCGCAGGATCCATTTCCGCTCCCCCGCATCGACCAGATAGTCGACTCCACCGCAGAGTGTGACCTATTGTGCTTCCTGGATGCCTTCTCGGGCTATCACCAGATCAAGATGGTGGTAGAGGACGTGGAGAAGATGGCTTTCCTGACCCCGTGTGGAGTGTACTGATATACGTGCATGCCGTTTGGGCTGCGCAATGCAGGCGCGACCTTTCAGTGGCTGATGCACATCGCCTTAGGCCAGCAGCTCGAGAGGAACGCTGAAGCTTACGTCGATGACATTGTGGTGATGTCTCGTGAGGCAAGAACCCTGATACAGGACCTGGAAGAAACCTTTGCAAGCCTCAATGAAGTGGACCTACGGCTCAACCCGGAGAAGTGTGTGTTTGGAGTCCCCTCGGGCAAGCTCTTGGGTTTCCTCGTATCCCACAAGGGCATCGAGGCCTACCCGGAGAAGGTCAAGGCAGTCGAAGACATGAGCCTCCTGATGACCCTCAGAGAAATGCAGAAGCTCACCAGGCGTGTGACTGCGCTGGGGCGCTTCATCTCCAAGCTGGGGGAACGAGCGCTGCCCTTCTTCAAGCTGATGCAGAAAAAGGGCCCCTTCGAATGCACTGAAGAGGCTGACAAGGCATTCCAAGACCTCAAGAGGTACCTTACCAGTCCACCAGTGATGGTAGCTCCGCGTCCTCAGGAGCCCCTGGTGCTCTACCTTGCGGCCACCCCCTACTCCACTAGTGCAGCCCTGGTGGCGGTCAGGGAGGAGCGATGTGCCAAACCCGCGTCGACCGTCCAAACTGAAGCAAAGCAGAGCCAGGAGGGCCTCGCGAAGGCCCCAACTACAGCCGGAAAGGAACAGCCGCAGCAGGAGAGCACACCCGGAGCAGGAGAGGCCCCTTCAGGCGACCAAACACTGGGAGCCCCGTCGTCTCAAGAAACGCCTCGACCTCCGGAGGACGCAAGCTGCGCCAGCACCCTCAACCTCATTGAGCATCCCGTGTACTTCGTCCGCACGGTGCTACGGGATGCAAGGGCACGGTATCCCATGCCTCAAAAACTCCTCCTTGCGCTACTAGTGACCTCACGCAAGATGCGCCACTACTTCCAAGGACATCCCATCAAAGTTGTCTTAGCATACCCCTTGGAAAGAGTGCTTAGAAGCCCCAACTCAGCTGGAAGGGTTGCTGAATGGAACATTGAGCTACACGCATTTCAGCTAGAATTTAGTACAACCAGAGTCATCAAGGGAATGGGCGGAAGCGCTGGGTCTTGAGGCAGGCGAAGACCGATCACTTTCCCTGGGGTGTGAAGCACCGGACGGCTGGGTCATGTACTTCGATGGGGTGTTCTCCCGACATGGTGCGGGAGTTGGCGCAGTGCTTGTGTCCCCTACCCAGGACAAACTCTATTACGCCGTACAACTCTGCTTCCAGCATGGAGAAAAGGTCTCGAACAACATAACAGAGTACAAAGGCCTTATACAAGGTTTGAAGGCCGATATTGCCTTAGGGGTAAAGCGCCTCGTCATCAAGGGCGATTCGCAACTGCTCATCAACTTCTCTAACAAGATATGCGAGCCAAAGGACGAGCACATGGAAGCCTACCTCGCTGAGGTTCGCAAGATGGAGAAATAGTTCTGGGGGATGGAGTTGTAGCATGTGCCTCGCGGCACCAATCAGGAGGTCGATGACATTGCCAAAAGAGCGTCCAGACGGCTGCCTCAGGAGCCTGGCGCCTTCGAGGAGCGGCTCTTCAAACCCTAGGTGGTGCCGGCACTGTCGAGCACGGTGCAACCAAGGGAGGAGCTCCCTCAGCCGCCTGCCTCAGGAGCCCCGGTCTGCGGCCCAGCCTCAGGGGCACACCTACTCCTGGCGTTAGAGCCTCGGGAAGGGTGTTGGATCCCGGAGCTCAAGAACTACCTGATGCAAGGGACTCTGCCGAAGAATGAGGAGGAAGCGGAGTGTGTTGTGTGGCAGGCCACGGCTTATTGCACCAGGGATGGAGAGCTCTACAGGAAGCGACCAAATGACGTGTCCCTACGTTGCATCTCCCGAGAGCAAGGGAAAGAACTATTGGCGGACATACACAGCGGAGACTGCGGGCACCACTCGTCGTCACGGACCCTCGTCGGCAAGGCGTTCCGCAGTGGATTCTACTGGCCCACGGCGCTCAGCGACGCGATTGAGCTTGTGAAGGCTTGCGAGGCCTGCCAGTTTCACGCTAAGCAGATCCATCAGCCTGCGGGGGGTCCACAGACTATACCCCTCTCATGGTCGTTTGCAGTTTGGGGACTGGACATTCTGGGCCTGTTTCCTCGAGCGCCAGGGGGCTATCGCTACCTCTACGTCGCCGTGGACAAATTCACCAAGTGGGCTGAGGTGGAAGCCGTCCGCACGATCCCAGCAGGCTCTGCGGTCAAATTCATCAAGGGCCTCGTGAGCCGATTTGGGGTGCCCAACCGCATCATCACCGACAACGGTTCGCAATTCACCAGTAATCTCTTCAAAATGTACTGTGCTAACCTTGGAACGCAGATATGCTACGCTTCGGTAGCACACCCCCGGAGCAACGGCCAGGCCGAGCGGGCGAACGCGGAGGTCCTGAGGGGCCTCAAAGCCAGGACCTTCAAGAAGAAGCTGGAGGCCTGCGGCAGGGGTTGGTACGACGAGCTCCAGTCCGTGCTGTGGTCAATCCGCACAACTGCGACCAAGCCGACCGGCGACACCCCGTTCTTCCTCGTCTACGGAGCAGAGGCTGTTCTCCCTCACAAGGTCAGGTGTCGCTCTGCACGGGTCCTGGCGTTCAACGACACGCAGCAGGACGCCATGCGGGAGACGGATCTTGTGCCGGGGGAGGAACGCTGTCGAGAAGCCGCACTGCAAGCGGCAAGGTATCAACAGGCGCTGCGACGATAGCACTGCCGCAACATCCGCCCCAGAACTCTTGAGGTAGGGGATCTCATGCTCAGACGAGTTCTCTCCAGGGAGGGGCTGCACAAGCTCTCTCCCATGCGGGAGGGCCCATTCAAGGTTGTTCATGTCTCCAGGCCCGGCTCCACGCGCTAGGAGACCACGTAGGGGGTACCCATCCAGAACGCGTGGAATATTCAACATCTCTAGAGGTTCTATCCCTGAGCGAGGCCTAGCGCCTTGGAAAGGCCCGGTGCCTACGAAGAAGGTGAATGCCTGTGAAGCTGCATTTTGGAAAAGGTCCGGTGCCTATGAAGAAGGCGAATGCCTGTGAAGCTGCGTTTTGGAAAAGGCCCGGTGCCTGTGAAGAAGGCGAATGCCAGTGAAGCTGCATTTTGGAAAAGGCCCGGTGCCTGTGAAGAAGGCAAATGCCTGTGAAGCTGCGTTTTGGAAAAGGCCCGGTGCATGTGAAGAAGGCAAATGCCTGTGAAGCTGCCGCATTTTGAGAAAGGCCCGGTGCCTGTGAAGAAGGCCAATGCCTGTGAAGCTCGCCTCCCATGACACTCTCACGTAATAATGAGTGGGGCTGCACACGCCCAGAGTCTCCGGAGTGCCGCCCTCGGGCCTCGGGGGCTCCCGCCCATGCCCAGTGGCAGCACTTAGCTCCGCGCTGGTGAGAAGACATTGAAGACTAGAATAGGTGCCAGACGCGGCTTTCCCATTTGCTTTCTACAGTTGGCTTGTTTGTTCCTGTTTGAAGTTTTATTGGAGTTGTTGACGTTCCTGGCTTGTGACTCTTTGTCTTTCTCGCTTGCTTGCCTCGTTTTCTCTCGCACAAGTCTCACGAGGGAGGTTCGCGAGCACCCTCGCGAGTGTTTTTTGCCCCCATCGTTTGGAGCTTTCCTATCCGAGTCCTCTGCGGGAGAACCCCTCCCAATCCATGCCCCACGGGCATCACGACACGAGCGCGGGACCTGGGCCGATCGCCCCCACAACTAAGACCGTAAGTTACCCCTCCTACAGATCCTTGCAGGGCACGAAGCGCACGAGGAAGCCACAGCCTCGGGAGGCGAGGACCGCGCCAAGCCCCACTGAGCTAAAATAGTTCCCGTGCATGGGTGCGCGGCGCAGAAACACAGCGCAGAAATAGCGGAACAACGTGATGGTTAAAGAGCAGCAATTCTAACACGCCCCCGCGGGGCCCTACATTACTTTCTATTTTCTGCGCAGGATAAGAAAGAAAACAAAGCGGGCGTGATTCGTCCTACGCCAACCTACAACGAAGGCTTGAGCTGCTCCTAAGGCTCAGGCGGATCCCCCCTCTCGCTTCACCGGAGCGCGACAGCGGGCTGACCCGCTACCTTCACCCAGGCGGGCGCAACGGCGAGGGGGCTGGTCGCGGCCCCCGCTGGAGGAGCTGCTGCCTGAGAGGGGGTCACCAAAGCTCAGCGAACCCCGAGCACTGCCACCTGTATGCCGGTCGCCATCTTCATCCTTGTCAGTGCCGGAGCTGGGCAGGCAGCCACGGTCATCGTCTTCAGGGCAGCACCCGGCACGGTGACCGTCTTCCCCGAACACCCTCACGTAGAGTGTGGCGTTGCCATCAAACTTGAAGTACAGGGTGCACCACCGGCTCAGGCCGCGCGCATGGGCAAACGTTTGCCAGTCGCGTGTCAGATCCCCATTCCCAGAAACGGAGACCTCCAGCGACGCCCAGGAGGCCCTGCTGCAGCATCCGTCTGCCTGGAGCCAGAAGCCGCACCGGGCGCTGGCCGGCAGTTCATCTACGATGAAACGGGGGAGCTGGAGCCTGGTGCTGGATGGGTCCGCCGACCACATGACGAACTCCGGCAGCACCTCTGCAGAGCGAAACCTTGGCCTAGGGGGCCGCACACCCACAGCGTGCCCCCCGTCGGCAACCGGGCACTCACCACCACACAGGGAACCGCCCCCATGGCCGCAGGAGGCCACTACGGGGACCGTGTTATACTTGCGAGGGCGGCCTCGGCCGCGCTTGGTCGGGGGGGGGGGAGTCAGGCCCTGCCCGGGGGGCTTTCCTTTCTCTGTAGCCGAGAACCTCTTTGGGGACAGCGGACAGCGAGTAGCCAAGAAGAAGAAAAGGAGCAGCAAGAAGGGACGGGATGAAGGGGCTCGCGCGGCCCCGTACTTATAGCTGGAGGAGGCCAACCGCCGAGCACCATGATCGCAGGTAATCATGATCGGTTTCTCTGCATGCAGGGACTTATCAAGTCATGCGGTCGCCGAGGCGTCGTGGGGAAGCACAGTCGCCCACGTCCAATCAGTCGCCACGCGGCGCCTAAGGCCGCAGGCTATTAGGGCCCATGGCGCTTTGCGCTTGCCCCTTTGCTTTCCTGCTAGGCCAAGCCCGGGTGCGCCTTGGGCCTGGGGGCTACTGTCGGTGTTCTGGGAACAGGGATCCCCAGACTTGCCTGCCTGCGGCCTGTGGCGTGGCTCAAGTGGGGGCCCAGCGCGGCCCATCTTCATCAGCTCAAGCTCAAGACCCTCGCGAGGGGCCAAGACTCGCACGGCGGACGACAGAAAGCTTCCTCAGAAGCAGCCTCATCAGGCAGGCTCGCAAGGAGGCGGAGAGATCAAGGCGGGGATACGTCACAAGGAACCCGTGACGCAAGCCATGATGATCGAAACCACACGGGCGCCAGGCGGGCGCCGGCCTGTGCAGTGTCCTTGTTTCCCCTTTGGTGCAAAGGGGGCAAGCACAGGCCAAGGCATCGGGCAAAGGTTGCCATTCCAGTGCAACGAGACCAAGACCAGTAGAGCGGCAGGACGGAGGTCACCGTCGAGCCCAAGATGGCGTCACCACCAGTACTTTTTGCAGCCGAAGACCACCTTTGGTCAGGATAACTTCTACTACATGTTCCCCTTCAAAATGGCCAATTGTTGGCACCCTTCCAGCTCATTATTTGGGGAGAGGCCCAGGGCCTCTATAAATAGAGCTAGCCACCATAGAGTAGGGGGCGAGGAGAGATTTGGAAGAACCCTAGCAGAGAGAGAGGGAGGCGACTGAACTCACCTTAGCAGTTCATCGCACCAGCCCAAGAACACCTCTCGTGAGGCTGTTCTTCCTTTGTATTGTTCATCATCAGCCCCTTGAGGCAATCCACCACACCACACACTGGAGTAGGGCATTACACCACAACGGTGGCCCGAACCAGTATAAACCTTGTGTCCCTTGTGTTGTTTGTTGTTTCCAGCTTAGATCACGCGAGGAGATTGGACATAGATCGGTAGGGGAGAGATCTCTGCGCGCACCCCAGTGTTCGAACCTCAAGGGTCTGCCCGAACCCGAAATCCGACAGAAATCTGCTCGAAGAAGAATTCCGGTTTGACAAGAACGACATGATATCACAAATATGCTGCCGGCTGCTTTGCTCTTGTTAGTACCTGTTGTCCTGCATCACTGTACTTGCATATATACATGGTTCATTGTGTGACAGCAGTATGCATGATAGCTTGCTTATCAATTGTTCGCTCCAAATTATGTGATCTGTATGAATGGTTACATTAGTGTAGAATATATCCAATGCCAATGTTTTTTTAGCTCTGCATTGTTCTTGTATGTACATGCTATCCTTTATCAGTGTACTTATAATGACAGGTAGTTGTTCATGTACCATCACTCTGCAGCTTATTTTCCTTTGCCCTCCATTTTCTACAAATCAGATCTATATTTACTCTTACCATAAGGTTGGTACTGAAGAAGTTTAGCTGTGCATTGCTCTTGGCTGTACCTTTTTCCTGTATCGCTGCACTTACATTTATAGCTACTTGGTTATGTAGCATCACTCTTCATCTTATCTTAAATTTTCAACATTTTTTCGTATATTATCACATCTATATTTACTCTTAACAAAATGTAGAATAAAGGCAATGCTTTTGAAGAAGATTCTGTGGTAAACTTCTTGAATTGCCCCACCATCATCATGGACAAGGCCTTTATAGAGCTTGTCTTCACCAATAATTCAAGTTTGTCCATCTCAAGCCTTCAAACTTTGTTGTATATATTTGGTTAGGGATGACTGCAACAGCTGTTTATTTTTAGTGTTTGCATCAAATTGCTTGTTTAAAGTTTATTATGTAGATCATAAACAAAAGTTTGTCCTTTCTCAATTTAAGTTTTCAGTTGTACAACCAAGTTCCTTTTTCATACCATGTAAATTAAACTATATAGAGCAAGTGATCTTCTTTTGAACTGCATGTATGCTTCTGTTCTTCATCTGTAATCTAGTGGTGTGGTGAACCTACCCACTACAGCACAATGTCATATTATGCAATGTCTTAACTATGAACAATGTCATATCATTCTACTATTATTTAAACCGTCTCTTTATTTGCCCATCTGAAATGGTATAAATTGACAGCACACTAACCATTGATACTTATGAGTTCTTGATCTGTAATCCAGTGGTGTCGTGAAGCTGCCAACTCCTTCACAATGTCATTTCCTACCTTGTCTTGACCTGAACAATACCATATGGTGTTAATGCAATTTTAAACTGTGTCACTTTATTCGTCAGTAAGAAATGTGATGAATTGTCAGCACTAATACTTTTATGTGCAAAACCTGTCATATGTCTACTTGTTTATCTTTCAGAGTGAGGAAGATATAAGTGTTGAACAAGCGCAGTCTCATCATATTGCTCAGCTGCTTGCGCTGCAGCTCCCCAGCAAGGCTAACCTTTCTTGAACTCTATTGAAGTGCTATCGGTTTTGTATATTATTTTGTCGGCGTGTTTATTTGCACTGGTGGCGATCTTTCATGCCCAGTGTATGTAATCTACTGTTTGCTTGTGCTTTATTATCATAGTGGTGAACTTTGATGCCCAGTGGATGTAATATGCCATAATTTCTTTATTGTATAGTCTAGGTTTTTTCTTATTCACGATGCTGCAGTTATTTTAATGTATATATATCCTGTCTTCGCAGTAAACCGGCCAAACCGTAAAATTACGGTACATAATCGGGTCGTCATGCAATCACGATGTAGGTTGGGCCTGAAATGTGCCGAACAGCTCACGGGCCGACAGCAGCCCGAAATGAACCCCGGCCCATGATTGTGCGAATCAAATCACAGGATTTAAACAGACCAAAATTGTCTCGGTCCTTGTTTGGCCCAATCAGATATCGGCTGCGAGCAGGCCGGATGCAAACCGGGTCGTAGTTAGGCCCAACTATATGATGGGCTTTTAACAGGCCGAAATTAATATAGGGCCAAAATGTTAAACGGACCCTTAACAGGCCAGAACTAATATCAGGCCGAATTACTAAGTGGGCCTTTAGCAAGTGGGCCCAAAAGCATAGTGTCCAGTTGACGGGCCGAATCTGATATGGGCCATAATTGAGCCCAAAGCCTCTTAAAGGACCGGACCTGATCTGGGCCATAATTTGGCCCAGAATGTGGTAGGCTTTTAACGAGCCGGATCTCATATGGGCCACTATTAGGCCCAGAGCGTGGCAGGCCATTAATGGACCGGATCAAATATGGGCCGACATTTGGCCCAAAACAAGGCAGCCAGTTAATGGGCCGGCCTACTAGGGTCCTCAAAATCTTGTGGGCCTATAGCTGGGCCGGCCCATTAATGTCGGCGAAATCTCGTGGGCCTTTAGCTGGGCCAGCCCATTATGATCCGCAGGAATCTTGTGGGCCTTTACCTGGGCCGACCCATTATGGCACACAGAAATCTTGTGGGCCTTTACCTGGGCCGGCACATTATGGCCCGCAAAATCTTGTGGGCCTTTAGCCAGACCAGCCCATTATGGTCCGCAAAATCTCGTTGGCCTTTAGCTGGGCCGGCCCATTATGGTCCGCAAAATCTTGTGGGCTTTAGTTGGGCCGGCCATTTAAACTTGATGGGCTGGTCCACGTGTCAACATATCATAGGCGCATCTCGCCCATTGGATGAGTGACACCTGTGCCAACGTGGACCTGACACGTGTCTCCTCCAGCCAATGATGATTTTACATGTGGAAAATCCCCATTGGTCGGGGCTGTTAACGGGTTATCGGATCTAAAACTCGACCTGATAGTTTAATGGCGTTCCGTTACGGTGGATGCCACATGTTGGTCACCCTTGACGAAAGCACTTCTGTGACGCATGATTTATCGTCATGGAAGTGGACACTTCCGTGATGATAATTCTGGTAATGTCATGGAACACTTCTATGACAGCACAGGTATGACTATCTTGATTCTGTCATAAATTTGTCATGGATGTACATGCATGACAAAAAACGCGACCTAGTGTGAAAACACGTATCATCACGGAAGTGTATTTTTTTGTAGTGTTACCCATTACAAATTACCTTATCACAAAACTATCAGTTACCTATAATTTCAGTGCTTGTAGAGAATACCTTACTGAAAACTGCTTATCATTTCCTTCTGCTCCTCGTTGGGTTCGCCATTCTTACTTATCTAAAGGACTATGATAGATTCCCTATCATTGTGGGTCATCGCCTGTGCAGATGTAGGATCTTCTTCAGTCATGACAACAGTGTTGTCCTCAAAATCTGGTCTCAAGGGTAGATGCTCCTTGTCCAAAAGATAAGTGCGTATGCCCAGCTTGGAGTTGATGAGCACCTGGATGTGTGGAGCATACCCACAAGATCTCTTCTGGTCTGTAGTTGTCCTCTTGATTGTTTCCACAATTAGGCTCATGACTTTGAACTTTTGGGGCACATCAAACAATTGTAGCAAGTTGATGGAATGGCCTCTGATCATCTTTTGGTCTCCAGATTTGGGCAAAATGTATGCCTCAATATAGTGTTGATTGTGGTCAAAACAGATAACAGATAATGAACAGAGCCTAGCTTATGAGTTTCCATGGCTTTGTCTGGAATTTCTTTGTACATGTTGGCCATTGAGTTGTGGTCTTTCTTCTTCTTGGCATAGACATCCAAGTGTTCCTCATGCTCTTTAGGGGCATTGATCAATTTGGCCCACTCAGCAATTGTTGATTTGTACCTTGTACCCTTAGACATCCAAACAATTCTGCCGTCAGGATAGAAGTGTGTTGTGGAGTAGAATTGCATAATAAGATCGCCAATCCACTCAGTGGGTTTCTGACCCACAAAGTCATCTACTCCACAAGATCTGAAACTTTCATGCACTCCTGCAAAATGATCTTCATTCTCATTAATGTATTCCCAATCTGCCCACTTCATATCACACACAATGGGCTTCTTGTCAAGCAAGATGGTCTCATAGAAGTCCTGCTGCTCTTTGGTATGGAACCTGTAGTCCACATCAGTCCTTCTCCTTATAGCATATGGATCAGTTTGTCTCGAAAGTCTGAGACATGCATCCTTCCCGATGTTCATGTCTTCTGCCACCGGATGACTATCATCATGATCTGGAATCTTGGGGTTGAGCTTCCTAAGCACTTGGGCTTCAACATCTTCTTCCTCAATCTCAGGCACGGGGGCCTTGTTCTTCTGAGTAGTTGGAATATTTCTTGTGCACCTCTTGGGTGCAGTCTTTGGAGCTGGAGCAGAAGCTTTGGGAGCTGTATTGGGCTTAGAAGGGGCAGCCCCAGACTTGATGGCATCTCCCATTAACTTTTGTGACTTGGGTGCTGGTGTAGCATCCCCTTCTTCTTCTTCTTCTTCTTCTTCTTCTTCTTCTTCTTCTTCTTCTTCTTCTTCTTCTTCTTCTTCTTCTTCTTCTTCTTCTTCTGGATCTTCCATCATGGAGGATCTTCCAATGACTTTTGCTATGGTCCTCTTGACCCTTTCTTCCCTTTTCTTACCTTCTCCAGCAGCCTCTTCAACATTTGACTTGGAAGCTTCAATAGTTGAGGCTCTGGCTTTTAAGGTTGGCACCCTCTTTGCAGGGGCCTTGTTGTGCATACTAGGCTTTCTTGCAGCAGCAGGAGGAGCATATTCCTTTTTCAGCACCTTCTTCTTGGAGCTGACTGAGGGAGTCCTAGATTAGGGGGTCCTCGAATAGCCGTCCTATATCCTTTGGCTGGACTGTTGGACTATGAAGATACAAGATTGAAGACTTCGTCCCGTGTCCGGGTGGGACTCTCCTTTGTGTGGAAGGCAAGCTTGGCAATTCAGATATGTAGATCTCGTCCCTGGTAACCACCTCTGCGTAACCCTAGCCCCCTCCGGTCTCTATATAAACCGAAGGGTTTAGTCCGTAGGACAAGAACAACAACAATCATAATCTTAGGCTAGCTTCTAGGGTTTAGCCTCTACGATCTCGTGGTAGATCAACTCTTGTAATACTCATATCATTAAGATCAATCAAGCAGGAAGTAGGGTATTACCTCCATCGAGAGGGCCCGAACCTGGGTAAACATTGTGTCCCCCGCCTCCTGTTACCATCCACCTCAGACGCATAGTTCGGGAACCCCTACCCGAGATCCGCCAGTTTTGACACCGACATTGGTGCTTTCATGGAGAGTTCCAATGTGCCGTCACCATAAGGCTTGATGACTCCTTCGACCATCAGCAACGATGCGATCTAGGGTGAGGTTTTTCTCCCCGGACAGATCTTTGTATTCGGTGGCGTCGTACTGCGGGCCAACTCCCTTGGCCATCTAGGGCAGATCGAGAGCTATGCCCCTGGCCATCAGGTCAGATTTGGAAGCTTGAACTATACTGTCGACATCTGCGGAGACTTGATCTTCGACGAATTCAAGCCCATGTTAGGTGCCCTGCACAGTCGCGACGAGCATGACTTAGCTCTGCCTCCGGACGGTGTTCGGGAGATCACACTTGTGGCTACTCTGGCCCTCAATCCGGAGCAGATTATGCCGTCCGAGGACGGGTGGATGGACCCTGCCACGGAGGCCGCACACCCAGCGGCGATAGACCCGAATACTGACTTCACCTCCTATGAGACCTGTGTTGCCGGACCCTTGGATTCGTCCCCGGCCACAGGCTCCGAACTGCCTGCGTCCGTGCCTATCGAATCTGATTGGGCACCGATCATGGAGTTTAACTTCCACGGATATCTTTCAGCATTCGCCCTTGGGCGACGTCCTAAATTCATTAAGGTCTCTCTACTTGACAGGACGCCCTTGGCCGAACTGTGTCTGGCTCGAGTGGGAAGCGGGCGACGAAGACATTCGTCCCCCACCCACCACACACTTAATAGCCATTATCGACGACTTAACCGACATGCTTGATTTCGGCTCCGAAGACATCGACAGTATGGACGACAATGCAGGAGAAGAGCAGGAACCACCGCCCACTGGGCGCTGGATAGGCACCTCATCATATGATATATACACCCAAAGAAAACAATGACGAGGAAAGGAGGGATGCAGCGAAGGATAATCCCCTCGAGAAGCAACCAAAGCGACGACCTAGGCGCTGCTCAGCCCACCTCGGCAAAAACAGAGATAACAGCGCAAGAAAGAATAATACCCCAGTCGACTCCAAAGCAAACGACAACCACATGGACCTAGCGACAGAGCAAGATGAACCAGCGGATGGCAAACATAGTACGGAGCCACTATCCGATCATAGTGACGCCAAGGGTAAAGCTCACCAACCTGTCTCCGGAGAGGAGAACAGTCTGGACGACGATGCACACATCATCTCGGAAAGGCACTTGGAGCAAGAGGACCTCCACAGAAGGCTTATTGCCACCACGAGGAGTCTAAAGAAGGAGAAGCAAAGGCTTAAGGCCGCGCAAAATACACTGAACAGTAGATGGAACAAAGTGCTCGACACTGAAGAAAAGTATGGTGGCAGCCGCCACACAAAGATCTATCCAAAGCGCAAGCTGCTGCCCGAATTCGATGACAAGGCTTTAGAGCCTATACAGCCGAAAAATAAAACGGCCGATCTGCAAGATCGACCACCCCGTGGCCGCGATAGGGCGGCTAACGATGTCCCACATAAGTCAGCACACGATTTACGTGAGGACTTGGACCAAAAAGCCGGTATGACCAGATCTATCTACGGATCTAGGAAGCGCGCTCTGACGCAGAATCAAAACCGAACACTGCAACCGTCAGCATGCCATGATACATCCAAATACAGGGATGCCGCGTACCCCCTATGCTTCACCGATGAGGTTCTGGATCACGAATTCCCAGAAGGATTCAAACCCGTGAACATAGGGGCATATGACGGAACGACAGACCCTGGGGTCTGGATTGATGACTTTATCCTTCATATCCACTTGGCTCGCGGAGATGATCTCCACGCCATCAAATACCTGCCCCTCAAGTTAAAAGGACTAGCTCGACACTGGCTAAAGAGCCTCCCTGAAAACTCAATTAGAAGTTGGGAAGAGCTTGAAGATGCTTTTAGGGTTAATTTTCAAGGGACCTATGTCTGACCTCCAGATGCAAACGATTTAAGTCAGATAATTCAACAACCCGGAGAGTCAGCTCGAAAGCTTTGGAACATATTCCTCACTCAGAAGAATCAAATTTTTGACTGCCCGGACGCCGAATCCTTAGCGGCTTTCAAGCACAGTGTCCGGGACGAATGGCTCGCCAGACATGTCGGCCAGGAAAAACCGAGGACAATGGCAGCCCAAACAAGCCTTATGACCCGCTTTTGCGCGGGCGAAGACAGCTGGCTGGCCCATAGCGGACCAGTGACCCAGGCACATCCAAAGTCAGGGACAGCAATGGAAATCCACGATGCAATAAAAGCAAGCGTCGAAACAATGATGACAGCCCAGACAACACGACGGTAAACGCCGGATTCAGGGGCTCTCGACCCGGTCAATGGAAAAAGCTATTCAAAAGGCAGCAGAGATGGACCGTCCAGCCTAAACAAGATTCTAAACAGATTATGTCAGATTCATGGCACCTCCGACAAACCGGCAAATCACACCAACAGAGAATGCTGGGTCTTCAAGCAGGACGGCAAGCTAAACGCCGAACAGAAGGGGAGGGAGACACCAAGTGAAGACGAGGATGAGCCTCGCCAGCCAAACACTAGGGGATAGAAAAAATTCCCACCAGAGGTCAAAACAGTGAACACGATTCACGTAACGAAGAGGGGGAGCAAATGCGCACTCCAAGACGTATGCACCGTGGAGCCCGTCACCCCCAAGTTCAACCCTTGGTCGGCCTGCCTGATCACTTTTGATCACAGGGACCACGCGACTAGTATCCGGCAAGAAGGATCGGCTGCCTTGGTACTAGACCCAATAATTGATGGATACCATATCACCCGAGTCCTTATGGACGGTGGCAGTAGTCTTAATCTGATATATCAGGACATAGTCCGCAAAATGGGGATAGAGCCGACAAGAATCGGCCAAAACAATACCACCTTTAAAGGAGTAATACCAGGCTCAGAGGCCACCTGCACTGGCTCTCTAGTATTAGAGGTTGTATTCGGTTTCCCCGACAACTTCTGAAGTGAAAAGTTAACCTTCGACATCGCTCGATTTCGAAGCGGCTATCAAGCACTACTCAGAAGAACGGCCTTCGCCCCTTTTAATGTAATACCGCATTTCTCTTATCTTAAGCTTAAGATGCCCGGTCCACGTGGCATCATCACAGTTAGTGGAAACATAGAACGATCCTTACGTGCAAATGAACGTGTGGCGGCTTTAGCAGCCGAACATTGAACGCCCTCTCCAACGAAAATAAACAATCGGTTGTCAAGACCGCGGGCACGGCTAGACGAGTCCGACGCACCACTAGCTGTAACAGCTCAGATAAACCTAAGACTGGGTTGATGGATATACCCCCATAGGTGGTGCTAGGGGCTTACCACATGTGAAAAGGACTACAGTTCGGCTTGATCTTATTTAGATTGAATTTTAATGGTTTATTAAGAATAACCAATTTTTCGCACGAAAACTTTCACCTGGGCTTTTCTCTCTTATAGATGATCATCGTGCTACACCCTTCTAGGATACGGCACAACGGAGACACAGGCGCAGACGTGTAGCAGGGCCCCGTTCAAAGGTGTCTTTTTAGATTAAGACCCTGTGTAAACCTTTTTTACTGTCTCTTGTAGCTTCACACCCTCAGGATACTCAACATAATGAAGAGGGATGCTGGCGTTATTGACATTTCGTCATGTCAAACTAATGCACGTACCTGGAAATTCAGGGCTTATTTTCGAGGGCGTTACTTAGCCCAGTATACGTTGTAAAGACCGAATACCTTAGGGAGTGTTCGGCGTTGTGAGTTTGGCCTTATATGCATCAGCTCCGAATCATGTCTTTGGTCAATAGTTGGGTTTGCCGGGATCCCGTGTTTTTCTACCTTACGTTCCGCTCTATCGGCTAAGGTGGCACCAGGAGAACTACTGCGATTGTGCCCTAGTTCATCTAGATGAGCACCTCAGTAGAGAAAGCCGAAAACTAACTGTCATGATAAAGCGCGAGACTAGTCAACCACTCGAGGATTCAGCGGAATCTTCGCGATTCCTCCGCATTAACGAAGGACCGGTTTCCTGGTCATGTATGTCTGCGCACCATATTCGGATAAGCGCGGAAGTACCAGGGGCTATATAGTAGCCTCACTGTCAAACTCCTATGGCTAAGTGAAAGTGTCAAAGCAATATAGTCCGATTGCCTTGTTTGCCGCTCTATCACCTCCTTAATGGACCAAGACGTTGGATCAAGTGTGAATACGTGCTTTCCTGAACACCCCCGCATTATATGCGTGGGGGCTGAAGCCGATGACTGCAAACTTTCAGGTTATATACATACATAAAACGGCTGCACAGGAGGCATCATAATACTTTCAGGCAAAAGTATAAACACAGCCTTTTAGAAGCCAAATAGCATTGTTTTTACAAATTGGGATACATGCCACTCGAACATGTTACTCTTCGAGCACTGAGCCTCTATTAAACGAGCGCCTTCTTGGACTTCTTCAAAATAGTTCTCGGATGAGACCTGGCCTACGGCTGGACCCCAAGTTGCAATAGCGGTGGCATCCATCTCTGCCCAGTATGTCTTAACACGGGAAAGAGCCATCCGTGCACCCTCTATGCATGCCGACCTCCTTACAGCGTCAATATGTGGCACAACACCAAGGAATCGTTGCACTAAACCAAAATAACTATTCGGCTTTGGTCCCTCCGGCCAAAGATGATCCACGACAGACCTCAGGCAAGCCCGGACAACCTATGGAGCTCATCCCACTCGACCATTTGCTCATTTAACAACAGCGGACGCGCTGGAGCACTGAACTGCGACCAGAACAACTTTTCCACTTCGAGATCTTTTTGATCTTTGAAAAACACAGTCGCATCAGTAGCACTCATTCCCAAGTCCGAATACGCGTCTGCATCACTCCATAATTGATCCAGAGGGGCATACTTCGGATCTCCGAACTTCGTCCGCAATAAAAAGGGCTCCCCAGCCTTGATATCTCCGGCTTGAAGAAGCTCCTCCTTCGCTGCTCTGATTTTAGAGTGGGTCTCCTTGGCTGCTACCATGCCTTTCTCCAGGTCCGTCGCTTTTGCTTGGCTTTCCTTTTCAAGAAGCTCATATCGGTCAGCGGCATCCTTCAGCTCAACATCCATCTTGGCTTTTTCCTTGGCTCGGGCAAGCTCCGCCCGAAGGGTCTCCACGGAGGCAGCTCCACCTATAGTCACATCATATTATAGATACTAGCATCATGCTCCTCTTAATATCTGTTGACCACCATAGAAAACATACCTTGTGCCTCGTCAAGCCGCTTGTTCACAAGCACGATGTCGGCATCTGCGGTATCAAGCTGCCGCCTCAGTTCGGCAAACTCACCAGTCCGGCCAGCCACCGGACCCTCAGCCACCTGCACATGTGAGTAGCATGATCATTACCTGGGGCTATGATCCTCTGTTTGCTGCCTCTGGACAACAACCAGAGTCTCAAGAGCTACTATTTGTATAGAGCACACCTAGCATGTGCGGTATCGTCAATTTCTTATATATTACTTTACGTACCTCAAAGCCTCTTAGCAAGCTCGTAAAAGCTTCATGCAACCCACTTTTGGGGGATGAGATCCTCTCAACCACCGTACCCATTAAAGTACGATGCTCCTCCGAGACAGCCGCTTGCTCCAGAAGACCCATCAGTACATCCGGTTGTGCACCGGACAATCCCAGACTCTTTCTGTTGCTCTCCTTAGGAGCTGAATACTCCGGACTTCGGGTGGCCGAAGGGTTACCATCTGGCCCTGGTGGATCAGGAGAAATCCTCCGTGATGACACCTCAGGGTCGTCTGCCCCAGGAGACTGGGAGTCAGGGGGAGGCGTTTCGCTCTCCATCATCTCCAGAAGAAGATCCCTCGAAGACGAACTCTGTCGATAAGGGCTACGATCCAGACTGCAAGGCATATGTCTCGGTTATTGTCCTTGGAGATAAAGCAGGATATATTTATCAAACGTACTCTGATTCACTTATAGCTCGGTGGAGGGATGATCCATTGCGGGCACTGTGCGGCAAGGATGCCCTCCGGGGTAGGGCCCCTGGTGAAAGATTCTTCCCTCGTTTGGAAACCCTCGTTTCCAAGTCCTCAGAGGCAGTCCTCTTCTTTCCTTGGGGAGAGGGAATTTCAGATTCTTCTCCCCGGTTATCCTCCTTAACAGAGACACTAATTCCCCCGGTTTGGATGAGTAATGCGTGAGGCCCGCTTTCGGCTTCTTTATTTCTCCCTTTATCTTCCCCTGACAGCACTTGATAAGGTAGCTCATGCATCCTGGCTAGTAGAGGATCTGGTGAGCCTTTGGGAAGGGGAGGCGAACATCTGATCATCTTTGCCTTTCTTATCTAGTCCTGGCCAAGAGCGATTTTTTCAGAATGGTGTTATGACAAATGAAAAGACGATGTGTTCGGCTGCAAAATTACTTACATGGGTATCTGGACGATTGCAGTTTAGACCCGCATCCTCGGTGGTGTCCGGACACTTTATTCGTGATCCAAAGAACAATCCATACATCCCTTCGAGCGTCATGCCGAAGAATTACTGAATAGTTCGCGGTCCTTCCGGGTTGAACTCCCACATACGGAGAGAACGGCGTTGGCATGGTAGGACCCGACGAACTAGCATAACCTGCATTACCTTGACGAGACTGACATCCCTCTTGAGGAGATCTCGGATGCGACTTTGCAATGTCGGCACGTCATTAACTGGCCCCCAGTCCAGCCCTTTGTTGACCCATGACGCCAGTTGTGACGGGGGCCCAAACGGAAGTTGGGGGCAGCTACCCACTTAGTACTTCGGGGAGCTGTGATGTAAAACCACTCCGTTTCCATAAGTTGGACACCTCCGAGAAGGAACCCTTTGGCCATGGAGCATCAGTGCCATTGCTTATTATGGCACCTCCGCATTCTGCGTGTCGCCCATCAATCATCTTTGGCTTCACATTGAAGGTCTTGAGCCATAAGCCGAACTGCGGGGTGATGCGGAGGAAGGCCTCAAACGCGACGATAAACAACGAGATGTGAAGGATAGAATCTGGAGCTAGATCGTGGAAGTCGAGCCCGTAATATAATATAAGCCCTCTAACAAATGGATCAAGACTAAAGCCTAGCCCTCGGAGGAAGTGGGAAACAAATACGACACTCTCGTTGGGTTCGGGAGTAGGGATGAGTTGCCCTTGAGCAGGCAGCCTGTGCGAGATTTCGGCGGTTAGATACCTAGCTTCCCTTAGCTTCTTGATGTCCTCCTCTGTGACAGAGGAAGCCATCCACCGGCCTTGAAGGTTGGATCCAGACATGGTTGAAGGTCCGAAGTGCTTAGCATGAGCCTTGGGTGTTGGAATTTGGGGTGGGGGAAGGGAAGGATTGAGCGCGCGAAGAAAAGGACAGGCCTTGGCCCCTTTATAAAGAGGGCGAATATCAAGCGTCCTCCGCGTGCCCGTTCAGAACTTGCCTAAAATCGAGGAGTCAAACCAGCAGGCGCGGTTGGGTTACCCACACCCGTATTGATGAGAATCCTGTGATAAGTGGACACGATCTCTGCTTCGACAAGACGTGCCAAGAAAAACGCCACACGATATGTGTTGTAGCTAGTTGAGAAAAACGGTTCGAATAATGACCGGGCCATGGCGTGATGTTACGTTATGAAAAGATTGTCAGCAGATTAGATTTGTGGAAATATTGTACTCTCTACGATGGTATGTGGAATTTGTTTTGCAGAGCCGGACGCTATCCTTGTGTTCAAAATCTTCTATGGAGTATTTAGAGGAGGAACCCACCTTGCAATGCCGAACACAATCTGCGCGCCGGACTTATCGTCATTGAAGCCTGGTTCAGGGGCTACTTAGGGAGTCCTGGATTAGGGGGTCCTCGGACAGCCGGACTATATCCTTTGGCCGGACTGTTGGACTATGAAGATACAAGATTGAAGACTTCGTCCCGTGTCCGGGTGGGACTCTCCTTTGTGTGTAAGGAAAGCTTGGCCATTCGGATATGTAGATCTCCTCCCTTGTAACCAACTTTGTGTAACCCTAGCCCCCTCCGGTCTCTATATAAACTAGAGGGTTTAGTCCGTAGGACAAGAACAACAGCAATCATAATCATAGGCTAGCTTCCAGGGTTTAGCCTCTATGACCTCGTGGTAGATCAACTCTTGTAATACTCATATCATCAAGATCAATCAAGCAGGAAGTAGGGTATTACCTCCATCGAGAGGGCCCGAACTTGGGTAAACATTGTGTCCCCCGCATCCTGTTACCATCTGCCTTAGACGCATAGTTCGGGACCCCCTACCCTAGATCCGCCGGTTTTGACACCGACACTGACCTCTTCTTCAGTGATAACCCACAAGTATAGGGGATCGCAATAGTTTTCAAGGTAGAGTATTCAACCCAAATTTATTGATTCGACACAAGGGGAGCCAAAGAATATTCTCAAGTGTTAGCAGTTGAGTTGTCAATTCAACCACACCTGGAAGACTTAATATCTGTAGCAAAGTATTTAATAGCAAAGTAATATGGAAGTAACGGTAACGGTGGCAAAATAACAGTAGCAGTTTTGTAGTAATTGTAACAATGGCAACGGTAAAGTAACTAAGCAAAGATCAATATGTGAAAAGCTCGTAAGCATTGGATCAGTGATGGATAATTATGTCAGATGCGATTCGTCATGCGACAACTATAACATAGGGTGACACAGAACTAGCTCCAGTTCATCAATGTAATGCAAGCATGTATTCTGAATATAGTCATACGTGCTTATGGAAAAGAACTTGCATGACATCTTTTGTCCTACCCTCCTGTGGCAGCGGGGTCCTATTGGAAACTAAGGGATATTAAGCCCTCCTTTTAATAGATTACCGGACCAAAGCATTAACACTTAGTGAATACATTAACTCCTCAAACTACGGTCATCACCGGGAGTGGTCCCGATTATTGTCACTTCCTGGTTACCGGATCATAACACATAGTAGGTGACTATTGACTTGCCAAAATAGGATCAAGAACACACATATATTCATGAAAACATAATAGGTTCAGATCTGAAATCATGGCACTCGGGCCCTAGTGACAAGCATTAAGCATAGAAAAGTCATAGCAACATCAATCTCAAAACATAATGGATACTAGGGATCAAACGCTAACAAAACTAGCTCGATTACATGATAAATCTCATCCAACCCATCACCGTCCAGCAAGCCTACGACGGAATTACTCACGCACGACGGTGAGCATCATGAAATTGGTGATGGTGGAAGGTTGATGATGACGATGGCGACGGATTCCCCTCTCTGGAGCCCCAAACAGACTCTAGATCAGCCCTCCCGACAGAGATTAGGGCTTGGCGGCGGCTCCATATTGTAAAACGCGATGAATCCTTCTCCCTTGTTTTTTTATCCCCAAACATGAATATATAGAGTTGGAGTTGAGGTCGGTGGAGCCTCAGGGGGCCCACGAGAGAAGGGGGCGTGCCGTAGGGGGGTGGGCGCGCCCCCACCCTCGTGGACAGGGTGTGGGCCCCCTGGTGTTGATTCTTTCGCCAGTATTTTTTATAAATTTCAAAAATATTCTCGGTGAAGTAGGTCATTCCGATAACTTTTATTTCGGCACAAAAATAACACCATGGCAATTCTGCTGAAAACAACATTAGTCCGGGTAAGTTCCATTCAAATCGTGCAAGTTAGAGTCCAAAACAAGGTCAAAAGTGTTTGGAAAAGTAGATACGATGGAGACGTATCACTCAGCTGCAACATAATCCTCATCCTCTGAGTCTGAGTTGCTCTTCTTCCTTGTCCGCCTTGGGCAAATTTCTTGGAGTGCTGTTGCTGCCCTCATCATACCTGCTAGAGGGACTAGTGCCCTCACTCAGGTTCATTTGCTCTTCTGACTTGTTTTGGCTATCACTCTGGTCAGACATATTGGCAAAGCAAACTGGCTGCTGACCCTGTGAATAGATATAGATGAGGCATAGTGGATGAGCATCACAAAGTGCAGAGTTTTTGCAAAAAAATGAGTCAAAACTTAGTTTTAGTTTTCCATAGAAAGCATTTCAGAGCTACCGATTTGTTAAACTCGGTGACACCGAAGCAACTTTTGGAGTCTAAACTAGTGAAATCGGTCAGATCGAGACACAGTTCGCTGACTTCGAGATTGCTAGGGTTTCACTGAGAGTTAAAGTCGGCCACACCGATTTGCAACTTTCTGTCAGACCGAAAAGTGCAAGTGCAATGGCCTAGGCCAAATCGGTGAGACCAATTTCCATAACTCGGTTGGTCCGAGATGAGTTCGGCGGAAACCTAACCCTAAATTTTCGAATCAAAACTAATCTATGGGATGTACTTGCTGGACATGATGATCTCATACGTGGTAAAGAACATGGCATTTGCTTTGTGCTAAGAATTGGAGTAAGGAACAACACAAAGTTTCGAACTCGTACCCTAGTTCAGTGGTGAGTTCGTTACGGCGACAATGGCGGGGTTGAATTACGTTGACGGCGATGGAGACCAGCGGCGGGAGGTCGCTGGCAACGAGAGGACGATCCGGAGACCCGAGGCGGCAGAGTAGGACACACGTTGGGTGAAGGGTTTTGGAGAAATTTCCAAAATTCGACCTGACAGGATATATATATCCTGACCCTGTCGGTGTGACCGAGTGGAACAACTCGGTGGCACCGAGATGCAGAATCACAAGCGGTTACTACAACTCGATGTGATCGAAATTTTCTAATCTGTTGCACCTAGATTGAAAACCTAGACCAACTCAGTGAACTCAGTCAGACCGAAGAGGATGAATCGGTCAGACCAAAATGCACAGAGAGGTTTTGGAAGTTTAATTCTATGACGAATCGGGGACTCCGAGTGCTCCTCACACAGAGTGTTCGAATATGACTTGATCAAACTCTGTGATGTAGCATGAATAGAGTTTGAGACGAGAAAAGCATAGATAGCTAGAGGACGTTCTTACGCATTCTTATCCATCCATTTGGCAAAATAAAAAGAGCCAAACAATTAAAGAAACAAATGGATGTCCTCAAATGAGTAAAATATGCAATCAACATGCTCACATAATAAAATGGCAAATGAAATATGTGACAAAGCATGCACAAACACTCTAGCACCTATCAAGCAATTTTGCGATGACTAGGTCATCTATATTTGAGTATATTAACTGAGGAATCAGAGGAGAACATTTGATCGTAGGCCATACTCATTGTTTAAGCACAAGTGGGGTTAACACTTTTACATAAAGCATTGTTGTGTTCACACCATTAGAGTTGCTTTAGCTCAATATTTAGAGTAAAGCTCCCCCTAGATGTGATATCCCCCCTAAGAGGGATGAACTAACCTTGAGTTTTGTGGATGATGACTTCATGCAGATTTTGAAGATGTGGATGCTCAATGTTGAGTGAGTTGCACTTTCAATACCTACATGGGTTAGTCCCACAAGGAACAAACAAACATATCCATGGACATAGAGTGAAGTTCACACAAGATGATGTCCATGAAAGCATTGGGTTACCTTGTCCCTTGTCTTACCAACAAGAGGGTTTGTGACTCCTTGAACTAGTGCAAGATGTGGAAGTTGTTTGCACTTGTTCTCGCCAAAATGATATGAGTGAAGTATGTTGGCGGAGTCACCCTCAAGAACTCTCTAGTTATTATTCTTCGGGATCCACATCATCTTGATGGGAATCCTTGGAGTTGTAGTTGTACTTGATGAAGTAGAACTTGATGTAGCCTTGGGAACCCATTTGACCAAGGCCTTGGGAGATTCTTCAAATGCATCAATCTCCTATTGAAGCTTGTCCTTGCCTTTTTGTGTGTGGTCTTGTGGTGGAAGATCATCTTGAGCTTGTGTCCTTTGGAAAGAAGTAGGATCATACTTCCCTTGTTGAGGAACAAACTTCTTCGTGGGGTATTTATCTTCTTCCCACTCAACTCCATTGGCATTGAACTTTCGTTCAAAACCAACACCTTGATTCTTCCGGTGCCTTCCTTGCTTGCGTACAATTTCCTCAAATTTCTTACTTCCGGCAAGGCTCTTGTAAACACCTTTCTCTATAATTCTCTTCAATAAGCTATTTTCTTGCTCAACTATAACTTCGCTAAGAGAATCATTGGTGGAATAAAGAGAGCTACTAGAAGCAACAATGTTGGATTTAACATGATTATTGTTACTACTAGAAGAAGAATCTTTCTTGCTCTTGTTGCTAGATTTTACTTGTGGCATGTAAGTACACAAGAGTAAATGCTTGGAAATGTAAGAAGAACTTTTCTTACGAAGATCATCATTGATTGCCTTTAAGAACCCATGCTCTTGATCAAGGTTGAGCTTTTCAAAGCGTAGCTTCTCACGAGTTTTTAAAAGTTCTCGATGATCTTCTAAGGTAGTTTCATGAGCTAACTCAAGAGTAGTTCTTTAGTTAGACGCTCAATCATCTACTTATCATCGTCATTCGTTTTATCTTGATTAGCATGATTAATAGTGAGTTCATAATAGTTTTAATCATTAGAGTTGTCAGGAAGTAAATCATCATCACCTAGCAAATCATCTTCATCACTATTGAAATCAACATACTCGGGGTGTGATACCTTTGGGCCATTAGCCATGAAGCAACTTCCAATTCCTTCATTTGGTGAGTCAAATATGTCATAGGAGTTGGTTGACACAAGTGCTAGACTGGCAACACCATCATCTTGAGTATACCCATTCACCAACATGAGCTTGATGTCTTCGTTTTGTGTAGCTCCTTTATGACTTGTCCTTCCTTTATGAATCCTTGCTTCTGCCACAGGTTCTTTGTTCATAACGATCATCTCTACTCCTTCTCTCTCTTGGAGGTGATTCTTCTCTTCTACTTCTCCTTTTGGGTGAATCCTCTCTTCTTTTGTAGGGAGCCGTACACTCATTTGAGTAGTTTCCAGGTCTTCCACAATTGTAACAATTGCGCTCACGACTGGAAGATCTTTTGTCATTATAGGACCTTGACTTGGAACTTCTTTCTTTGCTTCTACTCTTGTAACTTGTTTAAGTTCTTCACCATTAGGCTCAATTCTTCATTGAAGACTTGTTTCTCACTTGATGATGTAGGAGCATCACATGAGGCTTTGTAAGCACCACTTGACTTGTTGTGAAGCTCTTCTTTATCCTTGAGTGACATCTCATGAGCAACAATTCTACTAGTGACTTCAGTTGGCTTGAGATCTTTGTAATTGGGCATCATTTGGATCAATGTGCACACGGTATCATATTTTCCATCCAAGGCTCTTAGGATCTTCTTAATGATGAATTTGTCGGTCATCTCTTCACTTCCTAAGCCGGCAATATCATTTGTAATGAGAGCAAGCCTAGAGTACATTTCAGTGACACCTTCACCATCCTTCATTTTGAACTTGTCAAATTGACTTTGAAGCACATCCAATTTGGATTCCTTGACAGAGTCAGCACCCTCGTGCATATCAATCAAAGTATCCCAAATTTCCTTTGCATTCTCAAGACGGATGATTTTGTTGAATTCTTTGGGGCACAATCCGTTGAAGAGAATATCGCAAGCTTGAGCATTGTATTGCGGCATCTTCAACTCTTCCGTGGTAGCTTCACGGTCCGGTTCTCTCTCATCAAAGAATTCACCTTGCAAGCCAATACACACAATAGCCCAAACGGCGAGGTTATGTCCAAGAATATGCATTTTCATCTTATTCTTCCAACTAGCAAAATTAGTAACCATCAAAGTAAGGACCTATACGGTGGTCATTTCCCTCGCTAGATGCCATACTCTCCTAGGTTGTGAAACCAAGGCTATGATCACCAAAAGCTATGGAAATCAAGCCAAATGGAGACCAAAGCTCCGATACCACTTGTAGGATCAGAAGAATGTCCAGAGGGGGTGATTAGACTGCTTGACCAAATAAAAATCTATCCTTTTCCCAATTTGAAGTCTTGGCAGATTTTAGCAACTTAGCATAAGTCAAGCAATCAACCTACACATGCAAGTCTAAGAGTATAGCTGCGGAAAGTAAATCATTTGCATACGAAGTTTTTTGGCATGGTTCCGATATGTGGTTGCTACTGTACATCCACATTGATGGAGACTTCAACCCACGAAGGGTAGCGGCGGCGCGAGTCCACGGTGGGCTCCACCCATGAAGGGTCCACGAAGAAGCAACCTTGTCTATCCCACCATGGCCATCACCCACGAAGGACTTGCCTCACTTGGGTAGATCTTCATGAAGTAGGCGATCTCGTTGCTCGTACAAACTCCTTGGTTCAACTCCAAAATCTTGACGGAGGCTCCCAAGTTACACCTAACCAACCTAGGAGAGACCACTCTCCAAAAGGTAATAGATGGTGTGTTGATGATTAACTCCTTTCTCTTGTGCTTCAAATGATAGTCTCCCCAACACTCAACTCTCTCTCACAAAATTGTATTTGGTGGAAAGATGATTTGAGTGGAAAGCAACTTGGGGAAGGCCAGAGATCAACATTCTTGTGGTAGGAAAGGAATATCTTGGTATCAACACATGAGTAGGTGGTTCGCTCTCAGAAAATGTTTGTTGGAAGTGTAGGCACGTTATAATGGCTCTCTCCACGAATGAAGAGTGGGTGGAGGGGTATATATAGCCTCCATACAAAATCTAACCGTTACATACAATTTAACAAACTCGGTGGGACCGAATCATGAAACTCGGTCACACCGATTTAGTTCAAAATGTGAATGATAGGCTTTTCGGTGGGGCCAATTTCATTAGGGTTAGGGCATAACGTAATCTCGGTGAGACCGATCACACAAACTCGGTGAGATCGATTTCTCTAATAGGAAAACACAGAGTTGGTCAGGCAAACTCGGTGGGACTGAATCGCTCATTTCGGTGAGACCAAAACGTTACGAAAGGGAAACAGGGAGTTTGCATTGCGAACTCGGTGGGACCGATCGCTCATCTCGGTTATTCCAAAACTTTACGAAGGGAAACAGAGAGTTTGCAATCCCATCTCGGCGAGACCAAGATCCCTATCGGTGAGACCGAACTGATTAGGGTTTCTAGCAGTGGCTATGTCAAATGAACCCGGTGGCACCGGATAGATCAAATTGGTGGGGCCGAGTTTGACTTTTGGTTTGGGACATATGTGGATATGAGAAAGTGGTTGAGGGCATTTGGAGCATATCACTAAGCATTTTGAGCAAGCAAGCCATTAAGCAACACCCCATCCCCTTTTAATAGGATTGGCTTTTCCTATGGACTCAATGTGATCTTGGATCACTAAAATGAAAAGGTAGAGTCTTGAGCTTGAGCCAATGTGTGTCCTTAGCATTTTGAGGGGTCCACATTCCTAGTTCATGCCATTCCAATAATCATTGAACTTTCTGAAATGATCATCTTGAAAGAGCATTAGTTCAATGAGCTATATGTTGTTAGGAATTATCAAAACCACCCAGGGGTAGTTGCATTTCAGCGGTATGCTTTCATTGTCAACATAACAACCAAGAGATCTCGGTATCTTCCATGGTATATATTATAGGCGGTTCCCAAACAGAATGGTAAAGTTTATACTCCCCCACCACCAACAAGCACACTCCACGGCTGGTCCGAAACAATGGGTACCGTCCAAGTAACAACGGTCCTGGGGAGTTTTGTTTGCAATTATTTTGATTTTATTTGCTTTGAGCATGGGACTGGGCATCCCGGTTACCAGCCATTTTCTCGTGAACAATGAGCGGAGTCCACTCATCGTGAGAATAACCCACCTAGCATGGAAGATATTGATAGCTCTAGTTGATACATGAGCTATTCGAGCATACAAAACAGATTATTATTTGAAGGTTTAGAGTTTGGCACATGCAAATTTACTTGGAATGGCAGGTAAATACCATATATAGGTAGGTATGGTGGACTCATATGGAACAACTTTTGGGATTGTGTAAGTGGATGCACAAGCAGTATTCCCGCTTAGTACAAGTGAAGGCTAGAAAGAGACTGGGAAGTGACCAACTAGAGAGCGACAGCAGTCATAAACATGCAATGAGATTAACCAACATTAATTGCAAGCATGAGTAGGATATAAATCACCATGAACATAAATATCGAAGAGGCTGTGTTGATTTTGTTTCAACTACATGCGTGAACATGTGCCAAGTCAAGCCACTCGAATCATTCAAAGGAGGATACCATCCTATCATACTATATCACAACCATTTTAATTTCCATGTTGGCGTGCAAGGTAAACCATTATAAACTCCTAGCTAATTAAGCATGGCATGAGTAACTATAATCTCTAATTGTCATTGCAAACATGTTTCATTCATAATAGGCTGAATCAGGAACGATGAATTAATCATATTAACAAAAACAAGATAGGTCGAGTTCATACCAGCTTTTCCTCATCTCAATCATTTCATCATATATCGTCATTATTGCCTTTCACCTACACGACCGAACGGTGTGGATAATAATAAGTGTGCATGTGCATTGGACTAAGCTGGAATCTGCAAACATTAATTCAAAGGAGAAGACAAGGTAATATGGGCACTTTGTTAGATCAACAATAATGCATATGAGAGCCACTCAACATTTTCATCGTGGTCTTCTCCTCTCGACCCCCAAAGAAAAGCAAAGAATTTCAAAGAAACACACTGAAATATTTTTGGAGTTTTTGTTTTCCTGAAGGAATGGGAACAAGAACGAGAAAAACTATTTACACGGGAAAGCTCCCAACAAGCAAAAGAAGAATAGGAAATCTTTTTGGGTTTTCTTTTAATTATACTAAAACTAAGTTCATAGAAGGTAAACTAACTAGAACTATTTTTTTGTTTTTCCAAGGTTTATCAAACACAAGAAGAAAGCGAGAAAAAGAAATAAACTAAAACAAATATTACAATGAAAAAGTATGAGCACCGACAACTAGAATGAGTGTGTGTACATGAATATAATATCAGTGAGAAATACATACTCCCCCAAGCTTAGGCTTTTGGCCTAAGTTGGTCTAAGGCCACTGGCCTGGCGGATATCCAAAGTTGTAGTTTGGGTTGTACCAAGACGCATCCGCTACTGCCTGAAGGGTTGCAGCATGGAGGCGATCAGCCTCCGATGTTCTCTCATACTCGTCTGCCTCCTCTCTAGTTACAAAATGTCGTCCCTTTGCCTGAAAGTTAAAGAAAGCAGGAGCAGGAAGAGTAACAAGGATGACACACCATCTATCAAAGATTAGTTGTTACTGGAGGATCTATTCGTTCCTCTTAAGAAACTGGTGGCGTACCATAGCTTCATAATCCAGAAAAGCAGGTGGCAACTCAATATCATAACTTCTAATAGGTACATTCAAATAGTTTGCTAAACGAGTTGCATAAATCCCACCAAATAAATCTCCATGTTTAGAATTGAGGTGTAAGCTTCTAGCAATAATGGCTCCCAAATTATATCATTTATCACCTAACACCACATACTTGAGAATACTAAGATCTGGGACACAAACATGGCAAAGCTCATGTTTACCATTAATACACCTACCGATAAAGAGAGCAAAATAATGTATGGCAGGAAAGTGAATGCTCCCTACGGTTTCTTGTGTGATACTTCTAGTTTCCCCAACAATGATACTAGCAAGGAAATCATTATATTCAGATTTGTGAGGCTCACTAAGACTACCCCATTGCGGAATTTTACATGCATTACAAAAGTCTTCTAGGTCCATGGTATAAGATTCATCGTAAAGATCAAACAGGACAGTATGAGTATTGCGCTTGGATGAAAACGCAAACCTCCGCAGGAAGGAATCGGTGAGATAATAATACTGTAAGCATTGATCCGATAAGAAATCCTCGAGGCCGGCATTTTGTATGTATGCATAGAATTCATCCTTGAAACCTGCACGATCCATAAATTCATCTGACGGCCATTCACACGTCTTCACTTGAGCTTCCCTTGGCGGTTGATACGTCTCCAATGTATCTATAATTTTTTTATTGTTCCATGCTATTACATATTCTGTTTTGGATGTTTAATAGGCTTTATTTTAAACTTTTATATTATTTTTGGGACTAACCAATTAACCCAAGGCCCAGTGCAAATTGCTGTTTTTTTGCCTATTTCAGTGTTTCAAAATAAAGGAATACCAAACGGAGTCCAAACGGAATGAAACCTTCGGGAACGTGATTTTTGGAACAAATGTGATCTAGAGGACCTGGAGTGGCGTCAAGAAACAAACAAGGAGTCCACGAGGCAGGGGCGCGCCTACCCCCTGGGTGCGCCCTCCCCCCTCGTGGGCCCCTTGGGCTCAACCGACCTACTTCTTCCTCCTATATATATTCATGTACCCAGAAAACAACCATGAGTAGCATGAAACCCTATTTCCACCGCCACAACCTTCTGTACCCAAGAGATCCCATCTTGGGGCCTTTTCCGGAGCTCCGCCGGAGGGGGCATCGATCACGGAGGGCCTCTACATCAACTCCATGGCCCCTCCAATGATGTGTGAGTAGTTTACTTAAGACCTTCGGGTCCATAGTTATTAGCTAGATGGCTTCTTCTCTCTCTTTGAATCTCAATACAAAGTTCTCCTCGATCTTCTTGGAGATCTATCTGATGTAACTCTATTTGCAGTGTGTTTGTCGAGATCCGATGAATTGTGGGTTTATGATCAAGTGTATCCATGAACAATATTTGGTTCTTCTCTGAAATCTTTTATGTATGATTGGTTATCTATGCAAGTCTCTTCGAATTATCAGTTTGGTTTGGCCTACTAGATTGATCTTTCTTGCAATGGGAGAAGTGCTTAGCTTTGGGTTCAATCTTGCGGTGCTCGATCCCAGTGACAGAAAGGGAAATGACACGTATTTTATTTTTGCCATCGAGGATAAAAATATGGGGTTTATATCATATTGCTTGACTTTATCCCTCTAGATCATGTCATCTTACCTAATGCGTTACTCTGTTCTTATGAACTTAATACTCTAGTTGCAAGCTGGATAGCGGTCGATGTGTGGAGTAATAGTAGTAGATGCAGGCAGGAGTCGGTCTACTTGTCACGGACGTGATGCCTATATACATGATCATGCATAGATATTCTCATAATTATTCGCTTTTCTATCAATTGCTCGACAGTAATTTGTTCACCCACCATAATACTTATGCTATCTTGAGAGAAGCCACCAGTGAAACCTATGGCCCTCGGGTGTATTCTCCGTTATATTAATATTCTGTCGACAAGCTATTTCTATTACCTTCTATTTTGCAATATTTACTTTTAATATTATCTCTAAAAATACCAAAAAAATATTATCTTAACATCTCTATCAGATCTCACTCTCGTAAGTGACCATGAAGGGATTGACAACCCCTTTATCCCGTTGGTTGTGAGGTTCTTATTTGTTTGTGTAGGTACGAGGGACTTGCATGTGGCCTCCTACTGGATTGATACCTTGGTTCTCAAAAACTGAGGGAAATACTTACGCTACTTTGCTGCATCACCCTTTCCTCTTCAAGGGAAAACCAACGCAGTGCTCAAGAGATAGCAAGAAGGATTTCTGCCGCTGTTGCCGGGGAGTCTACGCACAAGTCAAGACATACCAAGTACCCATCACAAAATCTTATCCCTCGCATTACATTATTTGCCATTTTCCTCTCGTTTTCCTCTCCCCCACTTCACCCTTGCCATTTGATTCGCCCTCTTTTTCCGTTCGCCTTTCTTTTGCTTGCTTGGTCATTATGGCTAGTCCTTTATCTACTCCTTTGTCTCCCGATTTTGAAGTCCTCCACTTCAAACAAAGACAAGGAGAAAACTTAAAAGATGTTTTGTATAGGATGATAAAATGTTATCATGGTTGCACTATAGAGGGAGACTCCAAGATTTTACTTCGCAATTTTTATATTGGGCTCACCATACCCCATAGGCAACTCCTTGATTTTGCCGCCAAAGGGAATTTTATTGATATTGATCCCAGTGTTGCTTATGAAATTATAGAGGGGATAGTAGGAGTACTTCCCCCACAAAAGGGACCATCACCTACTCAAGAGGGAACCCAAATTTTAGAAAAAAATATGTGAATTGCAAAAGTCTATTGAACCTCTTAAAAATGTTGGAGGGAACCTTCACCGCATGAATACATTGATTACACTTTGCAATAAGAGGTTGGATGCTCTAGATCTAAAAGTCTCTGAGTCTGAAGGGAAACTTAATGAACCTCATGGATCCCAGCATAACTCCATTAAAAAGATAAATACCAAAGATGGCAATACCTAGATCTATCCTTGCCTTTATGCCTAGCTAGGGGCGTTAAACGATAGCGCTTGTTGGGAGGCAACCCAATTTTATTTTTGTTTCTTGATTTTTGATTATGCCTAGTAATAAATAATTCATCTAGCCTCTGTTTAGATGTGGTTTTATGCTTTAGTTACTGTTTGTGCCAAGTAGAACCTTTGGGAAGACTTGGGGAAAATCTTTGCGATCTTGCTGTAAAAAAACAGAAACTTTAGCGCTCACGAGATTTGCTGCCATTTTTAATGGAAATTGCTATTTAGTTAATTCTTTTTGAAGATGATTAATAGGTAAATTCCTCACGTCCATAAATTTATTTTAGAATTTTTGGGATTCCAGAAGTATTCAAAACCTACAGATTACTACAGACTGTTCTGTTTTTGGCAGATTCTGTTTTTCGTATGTTGATTGCTTATTTTGATGAATCTATGGCTAGTAATAGAGTTTATGAACCATAGTGTCGGAGTAAATAGCCATGGGAAGCCTAGCTGGCTTCCCCTGGCCCTTCTAAAAAAATTACGAGCCCGTCCGGCTCTCAAAGAACTCAAGACCTGGGGCCGCCTTCTCCCTGCCGGCTATCTTCTAGGCCGGCTTCGGGGGGGGGGGGGGGGCAGCCCGCCCTTTGCCCTCATGAAGGAGGCCATGGGAGGGCCGACTTCGAGAAGCCGGCCGCAAGAAGGCCGACTCCAAGAATTTGGCTCCCATAAAGCAGTCAAGATCGTACCCTCGAAGTCCGCGTCCACCCAGCAATGATGAAGCGGGGCGTGGCTACAGTGAAGCCTGCCACCCCCAAAACCCGGAGCACGCCCAGCACAGTGTGCCATACGGGTGACCACGACCCGCCCGACACGGCACTGTTGCCAGGACGACCCTGACGCCGTCCACGACGGGCCGGCAGCGAGGCCCCCGAGGCGGTGGGCCCCTTCGGGCAGAGAGATGCCAAAGGCGGCCACACCTCCTCCCAAGTCGGCCAGATAGAGAGCCGGCCCCCCATAGCCGGCCTGCCACCCTCCTCGAAGGAGACGCCCCATCAAGGAGACAAGACACGGTGGGACTACAGTAATCGCCCGCCGGGGCGGCGGTACTGTAGCCACGCTTACCCCGACCAAGCCCGCGTCATCAGAATAGAGCAACAATAACCAGCCACCGACCAGGCCCTGGACAGTGGGGCCTGCCTGTCGACCAAGGTGCCGGTAGCCGGCGGGACCCACCAGTCGGTAGGCCCCAGCAGCCGGCGCGGAAGCCGACGAGCATAGTCATAGACAGCTGGGCCCCGCGCCTAGCCGGATTACCATTGTACCCCCGGGGGGTAGGCCTATATAAACACCCCGGTGCACCCATGCAAAGGGTTCGACCCCCAACTAGTTTTAGACACCTTAGGAGGAGAAGAAGCAGGCTAGCCGCGCTCTTCTTCCTCCTTCCACCAACACAGCTCAAGGAGCTTGTAGCTACTTACACATCTAGTGATCATGCGGAGACCCCGCAGAGCAGCAGTAGGGGTGTTATCTCCCCGGAGAGCCCCGAAGCTGGGTAAAGTTTGCCGGCGTGCATGTCTTCGCCTCATCCCGTTTCCAGGCACCGGCGACGTCTTATTGGCTCCCACAATGATAAGCCACCCGTTGGCAGATGTCGCACCAGCACCCGACATTTGGCGCCCACCGTGGGGCCAGGCGCACCGTCGTCCGGAGACCTGTTCTGGACGGGAACCCTCTTCCTCCCTAGTGAGCGTAGCCAGCCCGGCACGCCCGATGGCGCTTGCCACGACGCTCTGCAAGGCGTCACCAGCATCTGCACGGGAAGCAGCCTCACCGATCTCCTCGACGAGGCCCGCATCTCTGACGAGCTCGCCTCCGATGCGTGCACCGACCACCTCGCCAACCTCCTTGGCCAGCTCCATGTCTCTAGTGAGCCTGCTGCGGACCTGGAGTCGGTTGGCTCCACCGACCCGATGCCTGTCGACTCCGACACGGCCTCCTACGACACCTTCCCCACCAACGTCACGATCTACAACGACCCGCTCCCTCGGACCAACGATCGCGATACTGTCACCACTGATGTGATGGTTATCGGCCACGGCGACCCGGCCGACGAGAGCGCCCCCGACGCCCCACACGCGGTGGCCCACGACTTGTCCGTCCCCCTCCCGGCTGATGCCGACGACGAAGCACTGGAGGCACGCCGTCTTGCCCTCCTCGCGGAGGGCCGGAGGCTGGCTTCCGTAAGACGCCTCACTGAGGCCTACCAGCGCGAAGCTCACCGTGCCGCCTTCAGCACGCCGGCCCCGGCTGGTCCAAGCCGGGCTGGTGCTGTCAAGCAACGCGGCGCCGTCATCGCCGACGCGCTGAGAGTCGACCGCCCGGTCTATGCCACTCCGCTCGAGAACCTGCGCGCCGCCCAGGCGGCCGTGGATGAGTTGGACGGCCTGGAGGCCGAAAACCTCCCCCACATGACCCGGCGCATACAGCAACTGATTGACGCGCCCGCTCAGCGCCACGAAGCCGACGCCCGCGCGGGAAGCCCACCCCCGCGTCGGGATCACGGCGCGACGTCCCAGACGCCGACTAGGAGTAACACCCGCACGCGGCGCGAGAAAGAGCCGGCTTCCAGCCGAAGCCGAACCCGAATCTCCATCGAGTGAGACGCGGACGGCCGTCCCCGAGCCACGGAATGGCGGGGCAGCCCGCCTCGGCCTCGGGCTCGTGGAGAGAGATACCCCACCCCGCAGCCAGTGGCGCATCCGACTCTCAGCGGCCGGCTGGGTCGCCGTGAAGGAGTCGGCAAGAACGACGCCCGCCATCGGATCGACCGCCTGGCCAGATCCCTGGCGCTGGAAGAAGAAGAGGATGTCGGCCCGCCCAGTTTCGGCCCCCGCATCCGCGACGAGCCCTTCCCCAAAGGGTTCTCGCTCCCAAGAGACACGCCCAAGTACAACGGCTCCGTGAAGCCGGAAGACTGGCTGATCGACTACTCCACGGCAGTCAGCATAGCCAACGGCAACCGGCGCATTGCCGTGAAGTACGTGCCCCTCATGCTGCAAGGCACGGCACGGACTTGGCTTAACAGCCTCAAGCCTATCAGCATCAACAGCTGGGTAGATTTCACCGAAGCCTTCGTTCACAACTTCACCAGCACCTACAAGCGGGCTCCCAAGCCCAGGCAGCTCTCCCTGTGCGTACAGGGCCCAACCGAGTCCACTCGCGACTACCTCACGCGTTGGGCCGAGCTCCGCAATTCTTGTGAAGGGGTGCACGAGGTGCAGGCCATCGAATACTTCACTGCCGGGTGCCGAGAAGGCACCCTCCTCAAGCACAAGCTTCTCTGCGACGAGCCGACTACCCTTGACGAGCTTCTGAACATAGCCGACAGATACGCCACCGCCGACTCTTCGATGAAGACCGAACTCCGGGTAGACGCGTCCGGGAAAGTACTTAACCCGGCGCCCAAGACGCCGGCAGGAGATTCCGACCGACGCCAGCACCCGAACGACCAGAAGCGTAAAGGCCCTGCGCTGCCTCCCGCTAGCCGGCAGGTGGCCGCGGTCAAAGACACGCCGCCTGAAGGGCGGCCCGCGCCCAAGAAGCCCAAGGGCGGCCGGCCGGCTTGGCAGCCGGCTTTCTCCTATGAGCAAACTGTTGAACGCCCCGTGCAAGTTCCATAGCGGCGCGAAGCCGTCCAACCACACAACCCGAAAGTGTAACTGGCTCGCCCGAATCTCCAAGGGCGAAGGACTCACGCCGCCTCCGGCTCCGCCGCCCAGGCTGCTCGGCCGGCAGTCGGCGCCGTGCAGCACGAGTTCCTCGACGAGCAAGCATCCTACGTCATCTTTACGCCAGCTTGAAGACTGACGCAGCAAGCGCCGAGAGCATCATGAAATCAGTGTGGTCGCTGCTAACCCAGTCGGACACATGCATTGGTCAAAGAAACCCATCAGCTGGAGCCGGGCCGACCACCCAGAGGTGATGCCGTTTCCCGGCTCCTATGCTTTGATCCTGGAAGCCACCCTCGCGACAGACAGACGCACCGCCCGCTTCTCCCGCGTGCTGATAGATGGCGGAAGCAGCATCAACATCCTGTACCGCGACACCCTGGCGAAGTTAAGTGTCAAGACAAAGCAGCTTGTGCCGACTCGGACAGTGTTTCACGGCATCGTACCCGGCTTGTCCTGCGCCCCCATTGGCAAGATCAAGATCGACGTACTCTTTGGGGACAAGGAGCATTTCCGCCGGGAAGCGATCTGGTTCGAAGTGGTGGACCTGGAGAGCCCTTACCATGCGTTGCTTGGCCGACCCGCCTTGGCCAAGTTCATGGCGGTCCCCCGCTACGCATACCTCAAGATGAAGATACCAAGCTCCAAGGGCATCCTCACCATAGCCGGCGATTACAAGAAGTCTGCCGAGTGCGCTGCGGCCAGCAGCCGGCTGGTCGAGTCCCTTGTGATTGCCGAAGAAAAGAAGACGCTGGACCAGGTCGTGGCCCTGGCCAGCAAGCAGCTGAGCCAGCCCACCGACTCCAAGGAGCATGATGCCCAAGGATCTTTCCAGCCGGCCAAGGAAACCAAGAAGATACCTCTTGACCCCGAGCACCCCGAGAGGTTTGCCGTCATTGGGGCAAGCCTGAACAGCAAATAGGAAGGCGAGCTCGCCGATTTCCTCTGTGAGAATCGGGATATCTTTGCATGGTCCCCAAGGACATGCCGGGTGTCCCGAAGGATTTCACCGAGCACAAGCTACACGTACGAGAAGACGCAAAACCAGTCAAGCAGCCTCTCCGCCGACTGTCAGAGGAGAAGAGAAGGATTGTAGGGGAGGAGATAGCCCGGCTTCTGGCAGCCGGCTTCATCATGGAAGTTTTCTTTCCAGAGTGGCTTGCCAACCCGGTTCTCGTGCTGAAGAAGAATAACAAGTGGCGCATGTGTATAGACTACACAAGCCTCAACAAGGCCTTCCCTAAAGATCCCTTCGCCCTGCCAAGAATCGACCAAGTGATAGACTCCACGGCCGGATGTGAGCTGTTGAGTTTTTTGGATGCTTATTCAGGATACCACCAGATAAAACTAAACCCGGATGACCGCCTGAAGACCGCCTTCATCACGCCATTTGGAGCCTTCTGCTACCTGACCATGACATTCGGCTTGAGGAATGCTGGTGCCACTTTTCAGCGTTGCATATAGAAGTGCCTCCTCACGCAGCTCGGGAAAAACGCTCACGTCTACGTGGACAATATCGTGGTGAAGACGGAGAAGCGTGGCACCTTGCTGGAAGACCTGAAAGAAACATTCGAGAACCTGCGCTGGTTCCGAATCAAGCTCAACCCCGAGAAATGCGTGTTTGGAGTGCCAGCCAGCCAGCTCCTTGGCTTCCTGGTGTCCGAACGCGGCATCGAGTGCACCCAGTGAAGATCAAGGCCATCGAGAGAATGGCGATCCCCACCAAGCTTCGAGAAATCCAGAAGTTCACCGGGTGCTTGGCCTCTTTGAACCGCTTCATCAGCCGGCTCGGAGAGAAAGCCCTCCCTCTCTACTGCCTCATGAAGAAGAGCACTCACTTCGAGTGGAACGACCAGGCCGATCAAGCCTTTCACGAGCTGAAGAAGATGCTGGCACCGCCGCCTGTCCTGGCGGCGCCGACTGAGAAAGAGCCCATGCTCCTTTACATTGCCGCGACTAGCCGGGTGGTCAGCACCGTCATCGTAGTCCAACGCCTAGAAGAAGGCCGAGCCCAGCCGGTCCAGAGGCCGGTGTATTACTTGAGCGAGGTGCTATCCGCCTCAAAGCAGAACTACCCGCACTACCAGAAGATGTGCTACAGCGTGTACTTCACCGCCAGGAAGCTGAAGCCCTACTTTCAAGAGCATCCCATCACGGTCGTATGCACTGCCCCGCTGGCCGAGATCACAGGCAGCCGGAATGCATCCGGCCGGGTGGCAAAGTGGGCCATCGAGCTGGCCCCTTACAAAATCTTCTACCAGCCCCGCACCGCCATCAAGTCCCAAGCACTGGCCAACTTCCTTGTTGACTGGGCCGAGACCCAGTACCTGCCGCCGGCTCCTGACTGCACCCATTGGCGCATGCACTTTGACGGGTCCAAGATGCGCACCGGCTTGGGAGCCGGCGTCGTCCTTACCTCTCCCAAGGGCGACAAGCTTAGATACACGCTGCAGATCCACTTTGCCGCCTCCAACAATGTAGCCAAATACGAGGCACTCATACATGGGCTCCGGCTTGCCAAGGAAATCGGCATCCGCCGGATCCTATGTTATGGCGACTCGGATTTGGTGGTTCAGCAATCATCTGGCGACTGGGACGCCAAGGACGCAAACATGGCAAGCTACCGCTTCCTGGTGCAGCAAATCAGTGGATACTTTGAAGGATGCGAGTTCCTCCACATGCCGCGAGCCGACAACGAGCCAGCCGATGCCCTGGCCCGAATAGGCTCCACTCGGCAAGCAATACCAACCGGCGTCGCTCTGCAACGCCTCCTCAAGCCGTCCATCAAGCAGTCTCCAGAATCCGACTCCATCTTCGTGCCGCCCAACCCAGACGGGGCCGGGTCCGGCTCGAAGAACCAAGCAGGCGACCCGAGGATTTCAGTACTGGGCTCGGGGACTGCAGTAGCCGGCCCGGGGACTGCCACACCCGGCCCGGGGACTGCAGTAGCCGGCCCGGGGACCGCGTCAACGCAGCAGTCGGCGGCCTACTCCAGCACTTCATCACCCAGCCCGCCCACCCTGCTGGCAGTAGCCACATTGGCGGTAGAGGAAGTCGTAGCTCCGTCATGGGCTCAATCCATCCTCAACTTCCTAGTAAACCAAGATCTGCCGGCTGACGAAACAGAAGCGAGACAAGTCCAACGTCGAGCCGGAGCATACACGATCGTCAACAGAGAACTGGTCAAGCGCAGTGTCACTGGAGTCCTCCAACGGTGCGTCGAGCAAGAGAAGGGCATTGCAATCCTCAGAGATATACACCAAGGAGAATGTGGCCACCATGCCGCCTCAAGATCACTTGTTGCCAAAGCTTTCCGCCACGGCTTTTTCTAGCCGACTGCTTTGGATGACGCCAAAGAATTAGTTAAGCATTGGAAAGGCTGCCAACTTTTCAGCTCCAAGCAACACATGCTTGCTTCGACACTCAAGATCATTCCCATCACTTGGTCCTTCGCCGTTTGGGGACTGGACATGGTGGGCCCATTCAAGACGGCGCGCGGCGGCATGACACATTTGCTCGTCGCTGTGGACAAATTCACCAAGTGGATCGAGGCAAGGCCGATCAAGAAGCTGAATGGGCCGACTGCCGTGACATTCATCGCAGACATAACAACTCGGTACGGCCTACCGCACAGCATCATCACCGACAATTGCTAGAATTTTGCCAAAGGAGCCTTGGCACGTTTCTGCGCTACACAAGGTATCCGGCTGGACTTAGCATCCGTCGCCCACCCACAGTCAAACGGCCAGGTCGAGCGAGCTAATGGCCTCATCCTCTCCGGCATCAAGCCCCGACTGGTCGTACCTCTTGAGCGTTCAGCCGGCTGTTGGCTCGATGAGCTGCCGGCTGTCCTCTGGAGTCTGCACACTACCCCAAACAAGTCAACCGGCTTCACTCCTTTCTTCCTCGTGTACGGTGCCGAAGCAATCATCCCAACCGACATCGAGTTTGACTCACCTCGGGTGACCATGTACACGGAGGCGGAGGCCAAGGAAGCATGAGAAGACGGCGTTGACCTGCTGGAAGAAGGCCGGCTGTTAGCCCTCAGCCGGTCTGCCATCTACTAGCAGGGGTTGCGCCGCTACCATAGTCGGAAGGTCAGGCCAAGATCCTTCCAGGAGGGCAACCTTGTGCTCCGGCTGATCCAGCGAACAACCGGCCAGCACAAGCTCTCGGCCCCCTGGGAAGGCCCCTTCGTCATCAGCAGAGCTCTAGGCAACGACTCCTAGTACTTAATCGACGCACAGAAACCCAAGGCACGCAAGAGAGACGACTCCGGCAAGGAGTCGGAACGACCATGGAACGCCAACCTCCTTCGAAGATTTTACAGTTGAAATGCAGTATGTATCACGTTAACTTTTGTACTAAGTACGAGACAATAGGCCCCCCGAGGAGGTCTCGGGGACTGCCATCTTTTACCTATGAATGAACAATATCATGCTTATGACCTTGTCATTTCATTTACTTATTCTGTCCGGCACCGGGTTCGACCAGTCGGCCCGGGGACTAACCGACTAGAGTTATATTAGAAGTCTCACCCGCGGTCAGGCAAGTAGTGTGCCGACACCCAGGCTTAGCTCTTGCCAATGCTGCAGTTCGAAGAACCGGCTGTTTGGCTAGCAAGAGTCCAAAGCAGGAAAGGGTGCGCACACGAAAAATGGCTAGGGACCAGCGGACTAATATAACAGGAGCCGGTTTGCCGCCTATCGCCGACCGACTACCAGAGTAGCCGGCCGGCCGGTTTCCATTCACTTCACTTCAATCCAAGAAAGCTTGAGTACTTGCCTCCCCAAAGTGGGAAGGCGGCAAAGGAAAAAGCCTAAGGATAAAAAGCGTACGCGAATGGAAACCAAACATGCACATAATAATATTTACATAAAAAGACCTCTAAGAGGCCAGCATTCAACATAGTTTGAATACACCCCCAGTGGGTGGAACTGCGAAAGCTTAAAAGATTGTTCAAAAAGACAACAAGCAGGAAAAATAAAGACGGCAGGTCAAGCTGGCGGAGCGGTTGACGAGCTGGGCTGGTCGGTGGAGACGGTTGCGCTGGCTGAGGGAGCGGCCGGCGGGCGAACTTCGGCTTGATCACCGCCTCCTGCAGAGGGCGCGGTTCCACGCGTCACGTTGCTGGAGGCACGATCAGCTTGAGGCTGGCCGGTTGTTCCACTAGCCAGCTCGACGTCTTCGCCGTCTTCGTCCTCGTCATCCTCGCCCTCATCACTGGAGGCGATCTCCTCGGCCAAGTCCTCGCCCACCGCCGGGTCCAGACCGAACCAGTCCTCTGGCTGGGTAACGCCATCATCATTGATCTCGGGCGCAAAGACACTGATGTCGGTACACTCGGCGATCGTCGAGGCGCGCTGGGCGATTGCCGGCCACACTTCCTCCAGCTCCGCGTCGGCTTCCAGCCGCCAAGTACGCAGTTGGTCCAGGCTCAGCCCTGGGTACCAGGCGCGGACGAACTCCAACGCCCGCCCGGCTCCGAGACGGGCCGCCGACGCCTTCCAAGCTTCGAAACGGCCGACTCCGACCTCCAGCCAGTCGGCGGTCCGGCTTGGGGTGCAGGGGATCGTCTTGCCGGGCCAGAGGGCGGCCAGCACCTGTGCCCCGGCACGTTGAAGCCGGTGAAGCATCCGGTGAGCCGGCTGCAGCCACGCTTGGACGGCCACGAGCTGCTCCTCCAGCGTCCGATTTGCGTCCGGCGTGACGTTGATGCCTGTCTGACGGCGCGCCTCGCGATGAGCCTCGATGGCTTGAGCGGCAAGGGTGGAGTGGCTGGGAAAGTAATCTGCACAAGAAAACGGGCGGCAGCACAAGTCAAGCCACGACCCCAGGCGGCCAGCAGGCAGAAGAAGGGCGAGAAAAGCAGCTTACCATCGATCAAGTCTTCGATGCGACCGAAGCCCGCATCCAGTGCTTGACGAGTCTCAGCCCAGCTCGCCGCCTCGGTCTCAAACTCCGCCTTCAGGGCGGCCTCGCTGTCCTGCGCCTTCTGCAGGGCCGCCTTATGGTTTTCTTCCTGATCAGCCAGCTTCTTGGCCAGGCGGTCGCGCTCCTGGACCAAGGTGGCGTACTCGGCGTCCTTGGTGCAAAGGGCGGTCTGCGCCTCGCCAAGCTCCTTCCGCAAGTCGGCGTTGGCTCAACAGTCGGCCCGAATCTCAGGGACTACACCCAGTGGGTGCGCTGACGCGCCCCCACAGGAAACAGATAAAAACAAGCACTTACTTCGGCTGTTGGCCAGGTCGTCGATCTTCCGACCCAACTCCTGAGCCTGGGAGTTGAAGGCGGCAGCACGGGAATTATGAAATTCCTGGAAGATAAGATAGAAAGCAAAGATAAGACGGTCGCCAAGAAAGATCTGACCCGACTGCTCAGCAGTCGACCCGAATCTCGGGGACTACACCTAGTGGGTGCGCTGACGCACCCCCACGGAAGAAATCAAGGAACCAGAGCGGTCAAGAGCAAAAAACTTACCCGGATGGCGGTCCGTGTTGACAGGAACTCCTGCGTGTATTGCTGCAGGAGGGCGGCCTGAGCTCGCAGCCGACTCCGGACCTCTTGGGCCGCCACATTCAGCTCGCCGGTCCCTGCGCTGGAAGTCCACCCAGACGTAGTGGAGCTGGCCGCCTCCAAGGCCTCCGCCGACTGCCCGGCGCCTGCGGCTTGGCGCGACTCCGGCAGAGCGGCGCTTCCCCCTGCGCGCTGACGCGTCACCGGCTGTATTTCGAGGCCGGCTCCGACTTCAGGCGCGCCCCCGGCCGGCTCCATTGGCGCCGCCAACGACTGGCCGCCTTGGCCCGTGCCGACTGGCGCGGCCGGTGGCGTACTCCCCGCAAAAACCTCGAAGAGCTCCTCCCTTTGCACCGACGGGGGATCTTGGATGATTTCCTCCAACAGGGGCAATGGGTGTCCGGGGCTACGGTCCGGAGTGGGATGGCGAGCAGTGGGGGTTGGTCGCGCGAGCCCTCCGCCTCTGTCTCCACGGTCGCCCGCTCCGCCTGAGCCCTGGCCGCCGCGTCAGCCCGCTCCTTCGCCGCCTGAGCGGCCTCCCAATCCGCCGCCTCCCTCTCTTCCCGCGCCTCACGGGCATTCCGCTCTGTGGCTTCCATGAGGTCGGCGCGGGGATCCACGCGGCGGGGGCCTGAAGACCCTCCAGCCGGCCCGACGATGGAGCCGGCTGGGCCCCGCTCAAGAGAAAGCGGCGCCCTGCTCAGAAAACGGAGAAAAGTCAGGAAGAATGAATCGAGCAGAAGAAAGCAGTTGGAGGCTTACGCCGAGACCGTCTAGGGCTGCTTCACCGCTTTCCGGAAGCGGGCCGCCTTTGCAGCCGCCTCGTCTCGCTTCGTCGCTGCGGCGGATGCTTTGGACTTCGGAGCGCCGCCGCCTGCAGCCGGCGCGGCAGACGAGCCCGCACTTTGGCGGTCAGACGCCGGCTGGCGACGCGGGACTTCTTCGGCTTCGACGTCGTCCGGACAGTCCTCGAAGCCGGCGGAAAGCCCCGTGCCTCCAGGCTCGATGTTGTCCCCCACGACGGCCTCCTCCATGGCGGCCGCCCCCAAGTCCGGGTCGTCAACATCGTCCGCCGTACGGTCGGGGGCGTACTGACGTTCGATCCCTGCCACCCCAGCCGGTGGCGGAAGAAGGGGGTTCTGCTAACAAAAACCGGCTGATCAGAAGCCGACCATCATGGAGTCGGCTGACAACAAAAAGAGGATAGAGAGAGAAGCTTACCACGGCCGGAGGATTGGCGCGAGAGTACGGCGCCTTGCCGTATTGCCAGTCCCCGGCGAGCTTGCAGTTGGCGATGTAATTAACCATGAGCGCCACCTCCGCGTGCGGCATTTCCCGTGTGCTCAGCCGGCTTGGGTCGAAGCGGCCGCTCATTTGGCACATCATATGGGGCCGGCTTTTAAGAGGAAGAATCCGGCGCTCCACAAAGGCGGCCACCAAATCGGATCCACGCAGAACTTCCGACTGGATCATCACCCGAAGCCAGACAATGGCGGCGTTCCCGGCCGGAGACAGGGACCTGGACCGGTAACTCCATGATGGCTGCCTCCCAGCCGGCGGGCCGGCTACGTAGGCCGGCAGATTGACGTTGTCTCCTCTCGGGGGCGAGCCGGCGTTCTTCACATAGAAATACGACTTTTGCCAGTTCTTCACCGACTGGATTAGGGGGATGAGAGGGAATGGATTGTTCTCGCCTGACCTCCTCATGGTGATGTAGGCTCCGCAGGGGGCAGGCACGCCGGCGGTGACGGTGCCGAGCTTGCTCTGGAAGAACTCTCCCCAGAGCTCCAGCGTGGGGAGCACGCCCAGGAAGCCTTCGCAGAGGGAGACGAAGGCCGACAGTAGCAACACCGCGTTGGGCGTGAGATGGTGCGCCTGCAAGTTGTAGAACTCCAGGAAGGAGCGTAGAAATCCGCTCACCGGCAGGCCGAAGCCGCGCAGGAAGTGCGAGCGGAAGACGACCCGCTCGCCTTCCTCTGGCTCCGGCGAGACCTCCGTCTTGGGCGCCAAGCGAACCTGCACAAGATTGGCGCCGGGCAGGCGCCGCGTCTGGCGGAGGAACTCCACGTGATCGTTGTCAATGTTGGAGCCGTCCCATCAGCTTGATAACGCCATGGAGCAGGGCACGGTGGGGGTGCTGCGGTGAGAAGCTGCGACAGCAGCAAGAGAAAGAAGAAGCAGAAGGAAGACGAGGAGGGACGGAGTGAGGGAGAGCGAGCGAACCTCTGCCTCTCCCCCTCCTCCCCCTACTTGTAGGCTCGGGTGGCGGAGCCGAGGAGGCGCGGTGTGGGGGAACGTGGGGATCGATCGTGCCCACTTCCCCCACGTCCCGCGTTTATTGCGCCCTGATGGCGAATTGAAGACGCCACAAGAAGGCAAGCCGTCTCCCTGGGCTGCAGAAGATCAGCGCTCGGGCCGAGGCCAGGGAGTGGCGGGCCCGGGCCTGCGGCGGCGTCCTGTCGTGCGCGTGCGTGGGCAGGATTCCGCCGCCACATGGCCCACGGGGCGGCCGCGATCAGCATACAAGTCAGCCACCATCTCGGCCGCAAGATACAAGAGCTCTCTGAAAACAACCTACACCAGCAAAGCCGGCTCCTCGGGATAAGAAGCTGACCAAGCTTCTCGTCCCTCTGTCCGCCTGGAAGCTCGACCAGCTTCGGGGACTACTGTCGGAGTAAATAGCCATGGGTAGCCTAGCCGGCTTCCCCTGGCCCTTCTGAAAAAATTACGAGCCCGTCCGGCTCTCAAAGAACTCAAGACCTGGGGCCGCCTTCATGAAGGAGGCCATGGGAGGGCCGACTTCGAGAAGCCGGCCGCAAGAAGGCCGACTCCAAGAAGTCGGCTCCCATAAAGCAGTCAAGATCGTACCCTCGAAGTCCGCGTCCACCCAGCAATGATGAAGCGGGGCGTGGCTACAGTGAAGCCTGCCACCCGCAAAACCCGGAGCACGCCCAGCACAGTGCGCCGTACGGGTGACCACGACCCGCCAGGCGCGGCACTGTTGCCACGGAGACCCTGACGCCATCCACGACGGGCCGCCAGTGTGGCCCCCGAGGCGGTGGGCCCCTTCGGGCAGAGAGATGCCAAAGGCGGCCACACCTCCTCCCAAGTCGGCCAGATAGAGAGCTGGCCCCCCATAGCCGGCCTGCCACCCTCCTCGAAGGAGACGCCCCATCAAGGAGACAAGACACGGTGGGACTACAGTAATTGCCCGCCAGGGCGGGGGTACTATAGCCACGCTTACCCCGACCAAGCCGGCGTCATCAGAATAGAGCAACAGTAACCAGCCACCGACCAGGCCCTGGATAGTGGGGCCTGCCTGTCGACCAAGGAGCCGGCAGCCGGCGGGACCCACCAGTCGGCGGGCCCCAGCAGCCGGCGCGGAAGCCGGCGAGCATAGTCACAGACAGCTGGGCCCCGCGCCCAGCCGGATTACCATTGTACCCCCGGGGGGTAGGCCTATATAAACCCCCCGGTGCACCCATGCAAAGGGTTCGACCCCCAACTAGTTTTAGACACCTTAGGAGGAGAAGAAGCAAGCTAGTCGCGCTCTTCTTCCTCCTTCCACCAACACAGCTCAAGGAGCACTTTGTAGCTACTTACTCATCTAGTGATCATGCGGAGACCCCGCAGAGCAGCAGTAGGGGTGTTATCTCCCCGGAGAGCCCCGAAGCTGGGTAAAGTTTGCCGGCGTGCATGTCTTCGCCTCATCCCGTTTCCAGGCACCGGCAACGTCTTATTGGCTCCCACAATGATAAGCCACCCGTTGGCATATGTCGCACCTACCACCTGACACATAGAAAAGTTGGAATACAGTAGGTTTAACACCAATATAAATAAATAATGAGTTCATTACAGTACCTTGAAGTGGTGGTTTGTTTTCTTTTACTAACGGAGCTCACGGGATTTTCTTTTAAGTTTTGTGTTGTGAAGTTTTCAAGTTTTGGGGAAGGATTTGATGGATTATGGAACAAGGAGAGGCAAGAGCCTAAACTTGGTGATGCCCAAGGCACCCCAAGGTAAAATCCAAGGACAACCAAAAGCCTAAGATTGGGGATGCCCCGGAAGGCATCCCCTCTTTCGTCTTCGTCTATCGGTAACTTTACTTGGAGCTATATTTTTATTCACCACATGATATGTGTTTTGCTTGGAGCATCTTGTATGATTTGAGTCTTTGCTTTTTTAGTTTACCAAAATCATCCTTGCTTTACACACCTTTGGGAGAGACACACATGAATTGGAATTTATTAGAATACTCTATGTGCTTCACTTATATCTTTTGAGTTGAATAATTTTGCTCTAGTGCTTCGCTTATATCTTTTAGAGCACGGCGGTGGTTCTATTTTATAAAAATAATTGATCTCTCATGCTTAACTTATATTATTTTGAGAGTCCTTTAGAACAACATTGTAATTTGCTTTGGTTATAAATTTTAAACACTAAGAGAAGTTGGATGCTTGATAGTTGTTTTGAGATATAAAGGTGGTAATACTAGAGGTGTGCTAGTTGAGTACTTGTGAAATTGAGAAATACTTGTGTTGAAGTTTGCAAGTCCCATAGCATGCACGTATGGTAAACGTTATGTGACAACTTCGAAGCATGAGGTGTTCTTTGATTGCTTTCCTTATGAGTGGTGGTCGGGGATGAGCGATGGTCTTTTCCTACCAATCTATCCCCCTCGGAGCATGCGTGTAGTGCTTGGTTTTGATGACTTGTAGATTTTTGCAATAAGTATGTGAGTTCGTTATGACTAATGTTGAGTCCATGGATTATACACACTCTCACCCTTCCATCATTGCTAGCCTCTTCGGTACTGTGCATTCCCCTTTCTCACCTTGAGAGTTGGTGCAAACTTCGCCGGTGCATCCAAACACTGTGATATGATACGCTCTATCACACATAAACCTCCTTGTATCTTCCTCAAAATAGCCACCATGCCTACCTATTATGGCATTTCCATAGCCATTCCGAGATATATTGCCATGCAACTTTCCACCGTTCCATTTATTATGACACGCATCATCATTGTCATATTGCTTTGCATGATCATGTAGTTGGCATCGTATTTGTGGCAAAGCCACCATGCTTCATTTTTCATACATGTCACTCTTGATTCATCGCAATCCCGGTACACCGCCAGAGGCATTCACATAGAGTCATATTTTGTTCTAAGTATCGAGTTGTAATTCTTGAGTTGTAAATAAACAAAAGTGTGATGATCATCATTAGATCATTGCCCCATGTGAGGAAAGGATGATGGAGACTATGATTCCCCCACAAGTCGGATGAGACTCCGGATGAAAAAATGTGGCCATAAAAAAGAGAAAAGAAGGCCCAGATAAAAAATGAGAGAAAGAGAGAAGGGACAATGTTACTATCCTTTTTCCACACTTGTGCTTCAAGGTATCACCATGATCTTCATGATAGAGAGTCTCTTATTTTGTCACTTTCAAATACTAGTGGGAATTTTTCATTATAGAACTTGGCTTGTATATTCCATTGATGGGCTTCCTCAAATGCCCTAGGTCTTCGTGAGCAAGCAAGTTGGATGCACACCCACTTAGTTTCTTTGATGAGCTTTCATATATTTATAGCTCTAGTGCATCCGTGATAACCCACAAGTATAGGGGATCGCAACAGCTTTCGAGGGTAGAGTACTCAACCCAAATTTATTGATTCGACACAAGGGGGGCCAAAGAATATTCTCAAGTATTACCAGCTGAGTTGTCAATTCAACCACACCTGGAAATTTAGTATCTGCAACAAAGTGTTTAGTAGCAAAGTAATATGATAGTGGTGGTAGCGGCAACAAAATTAAAGATAGGAAAAGTAATGTTTTTGGTATTTTGTTGTGATTGTAATAGTAGCAACGGAAAAGTAAATAAGCGTAAACAAGTATATGGAAAACTCGTAGGCACCGGATCAGTAATGGATAATTATGCCGGATGCGGTTCATCATGTAACAGTCATAACATAGGGTGACACAGAACTAGTTCCAATTCATCAATGTAATGTAGGCATGTATTCCGTATATTGTCATACGTGCTTATGGAAAAGAACTTGCATGACATCTTTTGTCCTACCCTCCCGTGGAAGCGGGGTCCTATTGGAAACTAAGGGATATTAAGGCCTCCTTTTAATAGAGGACCGGAACAAAGCATTAGCACATAGTGAATACATGAAGTCCTGAAACTATGGTCATCACCGGGAGTGGTCCCGGTTATTGTCACTTCGGGGTTGCCGGATCATAACACATAGTAGGTGACTATAGACTTGCAAGATAGGATCTAGAACTCACATATATTCATGAAAACATAATAGGTTCAGATCTGAAATCATGGCACTCGGGCCCTAGTGACAAGCATTAAGCATAGCAAAGTCATAGCAACATCAATCTCAGAACATAGTGGATACTAGGCATCAAACCCTAACAAAACTAACTCGATTACATGATAAATCTCATCCAACCCGTCACCGTCCAGCAAGCCTATGATGGAATTACTCACGCACGGCGGTGAGCATCATGAAATTGGTGATGGAGGATGGTTGATGATGATGACGGCGACGAATCCCCCTCTCCGGAGCCCCGAACGGACTCCTGATCAGCCCTCCCGAGAGGTTTTAGGGCTTGGCGGCGGCTCCATATCGTAAAACGCGATGATTTCTTCTCTCTGATTTTTTTTCTCATCGAAACTCAATATATGGAGGTGGAGTTGGAGTCGGAGACGCAACAGGGGGCCTATGAGGTAGGGGGCGCGCCCACCCTCGTGAGAAGGGTGTGGGCCCCCTGGTCTTCATATTTGGCGAGCATTTATTATTATTTTTTCTAAGACCTCCCGTGGAGTTTCAGGTCATTCCGAGAATATTTGTTTTCTGCACATAAAACAACACCATGGTAATTCTGTTGAAAACAGCGTCAGTCCGGGTTAGTTCCATTCAAATCATACAAGTTAGAGTCCAAAACAAGGGAAAAAGTGTTTGAAAAAGTAGATACGACGGAGACATATCAATCCGTTGCATGGCAATCCCTACTCCTTATATTGACGTGAATCGATGGGCATCTCCATAGCCCATTGATTAGCCGCGTCAATGTGAGACTTTCTCCCTTTTGTCTTTAACACAACCTCAATCATTATATTCTATTCCACCCATAGTGCTATGTCCATGGCTCCCGCTTATATATTGCATAAAAGTTGAAAGACTTTGGAAAGGCTAAGTATGAAACAATTGCGTGGCTTGTCATCGGGGTTGTGCATGATGAGAGCATTTTGTGTGACGAAAATGAAGCATGGCCAAAGTATATGATTTTGTAGGGATAACCTTTATTTGGCTATGTTATTTTGATAGGACATAATTGCTTGGTTAGCATACTTGGAGTATTATTATTTTTATGTCAACATTAAAATTTTCTCTTGAATCTTTCGGGTATGAAAATTCATGCCACAATAGAGAAAATTACATTGAAGAATATGCTAGAAATCATTCAGCATCAAAAATTCTGTTTTTACCATTTACCTACTCGAGGACGAATAGGAATTAAGCTTGGGGATGCTTGATACGTCTCCAACGTATCTATAATTTTTGATTGTTTCATGCTATTATATATTCTATTTTTGATGTTTAATGGGCTTTATTTTACAATTTTATATTATTTTTGGGACTAACCTATTAACCCAAGGCCCAATGCAATTTGCTATTTTTTTTGCCTATTTCAGTGTTTTGTGGAAAAGGAATATCAAACACAGTCCAAACGGAATGAAACCTTCGGTAACGTGATTTTCGGAACAAACATGATCCAGAGGACTTGGAGTGGACTTCAAGAAACAAACGAGGAGTTGACGAGGCAGGGGGCGCCTATCCCCTGGGAGCGCCCTCCCCCTCATGGGCCCCTCGTGGCTCAACCAACCAACTTCTTCCTCCTATATATACTCATATACCCTGAAAACAACCAGGAGCAGCACGAAACCCTATTTCCACCGCCACAACCTTCTATACCCAAGAGATCCCATCTTGGGGCCTTTTTCAGAGCTCCGCCGGAGGGGGCATCGATCACAGAGGGCCTCTACATCAACTCCATGGCCCCTCCGATGATGTGTGAGTAGTTCACTTCAGACCTTCGGGTCCATAGTTATTAGTTAGATGGCTTCTTCTCTCTCTTTGAATCTCAATACAAATTTCTCCTCGATCTTCTTGGAGATCTATTCGATGTAATTCTTTTTGCGGTGTGTTTGTCGAGATCCGCTGAATTGTGGGTTTATGATCAAGTCTATCTATTAATAATATTTTATTCTTCTCTGAAATCTTTTTTGTATGATTGGTTATCTTTGCAAGTCTCTTCGAATTATCAGTTTGGTTTGGCCTACTAGATTGATCTTTCATGCAATGGGAGAAGTGCTTAGCTTTGGGTTCAATCTTGCGGTGCTCGATCCTAGTGACAGAAAGGGAAACGACACGTATTGTATTGTTGCCATCGAGGATAAAAAGATGGGGTTTATATCATATTGCTTGAGTTTATCCATCTACATCATGTCATCTTACCTAATGTGTTACTCTGTTCTCATGAACTTAATACTCTAGATGCATGCTGGATAGCGGTCGATGTGTGGAGTAATAGTAGTACTTGCAGGCAGGAGTCGGTCTACTTGTCACGGACGTGATGCCTATATACATGATCATGCCTAGATATTCTCATAATTATTCGCTTTTCTATCAATTGCTCGACAGTAATTTGTTCACCCATCGTAATACTTATGCTATCTTGAGAGAAGCCACTAGTGAAACCTATGGCCCCCGGGTCTATTCTCCATTATATTAATCTTCCATCAACAAGCTATTTCTACTACCTTTTATTTTGCAAACTTTACTTTTAATCTTTATGATAAAAATACCAAAAATATTATCTTATGATCTCTACCAGATCTCACTCTCGTAAGTGACTGTGAAGGGATTAACAACCCCTTTATCGTGTTGGTTGGGAGGTTCTTATTTGTTTGTGTAGGTACGAGGGACTTGCGTGTGGCCTCCTACTGGATTGATACCTTGGTTCTCAAAAACTGAGGGAAATACCTACGCTACTTCGCTGCATCACCCTTTCCTCTTCAAGGGAAAACCAATGTAGTGCTCAAGAGGTAGCAGCGGTTCAAGGTCATGCTCACGAATTGCCAGCCTGGGTCCTTGCTTCCTTGAAGAACCACCTTGGTACATTTTTCTAGACATTTTTCTTCCTCTGAAAAATTTCTAAAATTTTTAGTGACTCAAAATAAAAGTGAATCAAACTCAACAAACTTGATAGCAACTACTCCTACAAGTACCTAGAGGCTATATCATGCATCAAAAATATTTTGAACCATATAAATTTGACATGCAAGCTCAATAATAGGGTCACCAAGGCAGAAAGACTTTGCAATAAATAAAGCACTAGAACAAAAACTAATTTGACCATTGGAGGAGTCACATACCGAAGATCAACCCCCAAAGCAGTTTTGTGAATGGGGCTTTGAGCAAGGAGATCGAAAACGGCATCAAGATGAGCAAGAACACGAGTTTGAGCAATGGAGTGATTTTTTCTGGAGGAAGATGGAGTGGATGGGTGCTGGAATAAGTAGAGGGGGCCACATGGGCCCGACAAGGTCAGGGGCGCGCCCTCCACCCTTGTGGCCAGCTGGTGAGCCCCCTGGTGTGTTCTTTGCACCAAGAATTCTCAAATATTGTAAAAATAATCATACTAAATTTTCAGGGCATTTGGAGAACTTTTATTTTCGGGACATTTTTTATTGCATGATTAATTTAGAAAATAGACATAAAATACTACTTTTGATTTATTTAAACTAAATAACAGAAAGTAAATGATGGGTACAGAGAGTTGTGCATTCTAAATTCATCCATTTCATGCTCATCAAAAGGAATCCATTAACAAGGTTGATCAAGTCTTATTAATAAACTTCTTCTGAGTGATATGAAACCGGATAACTTTCGAATAGCACTAGGTTACCTCAATGGGGATATGCATGTCCCCAATAATAAGAATAGCATATTTCTTTTTGACAGTAGGTAGAGGGAATTCAGAACCTCCAATAGTAATAGTTGAAGACTTTCCAATAGAATTGATACTATGAACTTGAGGTTGTTTCTTTGGAAAGTGTACCATATGCTCATTACCATTAACATGAAAAGTGACATTGCCTTTGTTGCAATCAATAACAGCCCCTACAGTATTCAAAAAGGGTCTACCAAGGATAATCGACATAATAACATCCTTGGGAATATCAAGAATAACAAAGTCTGTTAAGATAGTAACGTTTGCAACCACAATAGGCACATCCTCACAAATATCGATGGGTATAGCAGTTGATTTATCAGCCATTTGCAAAGAAATTTCAGTAGGTGTCAACTTATTCAAATCCAGTCTACGATACAAAGAGAAAGGCATAACACTAACACCGTCTCCAGGATCACATAAAGCAGTTTTAACATAGTTTCTTTTAATGGAGCATGGTATAGTTGGTACTCCGAGATCTCCAAGTTTCTTTGGTATTCCACCCTTAAAAGTATAATTAGCAAGGATGGTGGAAATCTCGGCTTCCGGCATCTTTCTTTTATTTGTACCAATTTCTTTCATGTACTTAGCATAAGGAGGAATTTTAAGCATATCAGTTAAACGCATATGCAAAAAGATAGGTCTAATCATTTCAAACAAAGCACTCAAAATCCTCATCATCCTTTTTCTTGGATGGCTTAGGAGGAAAGGGCATGGGTTTCTGAACCCATGGTTCTCTTTCTTTACCATGTTTCCTAGCAACAAAGTCTCACTTATCATAACATTGATTCTTTGATTGAGGGTTATCAAGATCAACAGCAGGTTCAATCTCTACATCATTATCATTACTAGGTTGAGCATCAACATGAACATCATTATTAACATTATCACTAGGTTCATGTTCATTACCAGATTGTGTCTCAGCATCAGAAATAGAAATATCATTGGGATTCTTGGGTGTATCTATACCAGGTTCACTAGCATCCAACGTCCTATAAGTTTTCTTTTTCTTTTTAGTACGAGGACTAGGTGCATCAGTATTAATTCTCTGAGAATCCTGATCAATTCTCTTAGGATGGCCCTCAGGATACAAAGGTTCCTGGGTCATCTTACCACCTCTAGTCATAACCCTAACAACATTTTCATTGTTCTTACTATTCAACTCATTAAGAAAATCATCTTGAGCCTTAAGTACTTGTTCTACTTGAGTTGTAACCATGGAAGCATGTTTACTAATAAGCTTAAGATCATTAACAGTTCTATTCATATAATTACTCAAGTGATCAAGCATGTAAGCATTGAAATTCTATTGTTTAACAATGAAATTATCAAACTCATCCATGCATTGTCTAGAAGACTTATTATGAGGAATATCACCTTCATCAAATCTACGGAGAGAGTTTACCTCTACTACCTGTGTCGGATTATCAAGACCATGTATTTCTTCAATAGGTGGTAGATTCTTAACATGTTCAACTTTAATACGTTTTTCTTTCATAGATTTCTTTGCCTCTTGCATATCTTCAGGACTGAGAAATAGAATACCCCTTTTCTTTGGAGTTGGCTTCGGAGTTGGTTCAGGAATTGTCCAATTATTTTCATTACTCAATATATTATTCAATAGAAATTCAGCTTGCTCAACAGTTTTTTCCCTGAAAACACAACGAGCACATCTATCCAGGTGGTATCTCGAAGCATCGGTTAGTCCATTATAAAAGATATCAATTATTTCATTTTTCTTGAGAGGATGATCAGGCAAAACATTGATTAACTAATCGAAGAAGCCTCCCCCAAGCTTGTGGGAGACTCTCTTCTTCACTTTGCACAAAACTAAATATTTCCTTTAAAGCAGCTTGTTTCTTATGAGTGGGGAAATATTTTTGAGAGAAGTAATAAATCATATCTTGGGGACTACGCACACAACCAGGAGCAAGAGAATTAAACTATAACTTAGCATCACCCTTTAAAGAGAAAGGAAACAATTTAAGAACATAATAATAACGAATTTTTCCTCATGAGCAAATAGGGTGGCTATATCATTCTATTTAGTAAGATGTGCCACAATAGTTTCAGATTTATAACTATGAAAAGGATCAGATTCAACCAAAGTAATTAACTCAGGATCGACAGAGAATTCATAATCCTTATCAGTAACAAAGATAGGTGAAGTAGCAAAAGCGGGATCATATTTCATTCTAGCATTCAAGGATTTTTTGTTAAGCTTAACTAACAATTTCTTAAGATCCTCTCTATCATTACAAGCAAAGAAGTCTCTAGCAATTTCTTCATCCATAACATAACCCTCAAGAACAACAAGGAATTCATATCTAGGGGGAATCATAATCATCAGTTTCAATAATATCATCATTTTCAGTAATTTCATTCTCTCTAACCCTAGCAAGTTGTTCATCAAGAAATTCACCTAATGGCACAGTATTATCAAGCATAGAAGTAGTATCATCATAAGCATCATGCATAATAGAAGTGGCATCATCAATAACATGTGACATATCGGAATCAATAGGAGGTGTAAGTGTCGCAAGTTTACTAAAAACAGAAGGAGAATCAAGTGCAGAGCTAGATGGAAGTTTCTTACCTCCCTTCGTAGTTGAGGGAAAAATCTTGGTTATTTGTTCTTTCAAATTCCTCATGGTGATCAACAGATATAAATCCCAAGTGACTCAAAGAATAGAGGTATGCTCCCCGACAACGGTGCCAGAAAAAGGTCTTGATAACCCACGAGTATAGGGGATCGCAACAGTTTTTGAGGGTAGAGTATTGATCCCAAATTTATTGATTTGACACAAGGGGAGCCAAACAATATTCTTGAGTATTAGCAGTTGAGTTGTCAATTCAACCACACCTGAAAGACTTAATATATGCACTAAAGTTTTTAGTAGCAAAGTAGTATGGAAGTCACGGTAATGGTGGCAAAAGTAACAGTAGTAGTATTGTAGCAATCGGAACAGTGGCAACAGAAAAGTAACAAAGCAAAGATCAATACGTGAAAAGCTCATAGGCAATGGATCCATGATGGGTAATTATGTCGGATGGCATTCATCATGCAACAGTTATAACATAGGGTGAAAAAGAACTAGCTCCATTTCATCAATATAATGTAGGCATGTATTCCGAATATAGTCATACATGCTTATGGAAAGGAACTTGCATGACATCTTTTGTCCTACGCTCCTGTGGCAGCGGGGTCCTATTGGAAACTAAGGGATATTAAGCCCTCCTTTTAATAGAGTACCAGACCAAGGCATTAGCACTTAGTGAATACATGAACTCCTTAAACTACGATCATCACCGGGAGTGGTCCCGACTATTGTCACTCCGGGGTTGCCGGATCATAACACATAGTAGGTGACTATAACTTGCAATATTGGATCAAGAACACAAATATATTCATGAAAACATAATAGGTTCATATCTGAAATCATGGCACTCTGGCCCTAGTGACAAGCATTAAGCATAGCAAAGTCATAGCAACATCAATCTTAGAACATAGTGGATACTAGGGATCAAACCCTAACAAAACTAACTCGATTACATGGTAAATATCATCCAACCCATCACGGTCCAGCAAGCCTATGATGGAATTACTCACGCACGATGGTGGGCATCATGAAATTGGTGATGGAGGATGGTTGATGATGACGATGGCGACGGATTCCCCTCTCCGGAGCCCAAAATGGACTCCAGATCTGCCCTCCCGAGGAAGAACAGGGCTTGGCAGTGGCTCTGTATCATAAAAAGCAATGAATCCTTCTCTCTGATTTTATTCTCCCCGAACGTGAATATATGGAGTTGGAGTTGAGGTCGGTGGAGGTCCAAGGGGCCCACAAGGTCGGAGAGCGCGCCCTAGGGGGTGGGCGCGCCCCCACCCTTGTTGATTATTTCACCAATATTTTTATTAATTCAAAAACTTAGCTCCGTTAAGTTTCAGGTCATTTCGAGAACTTTTTATTCTGCACAAAAGTAACACCATGGCAATTCTGCTGAAAACAGCGTCAGTATGGGTTAGTTCCATTTGAATCATGCAAGTTAGAGTCCAAAATAAGGGCAAAAGAGTTTGGAAAAGTATATACGACGGAGACGTTTCATCTGCCACATTCAGATCCGTATGTATTTCGCAAATTTCTATGTCTACAATGCTCTACATGGAGCTACGTACTCTAGCTAATTGCTCCCATTTTCAATATGTATCCAGATTGAGAATTAGAGTCATCTAGATCGGTGTAAAAGCTTGCATCGACGTAACTCTTTACGACAAACTCTTTATCACCTCCATAACTGAGAAATATTTCCTTAGTCCTCTTAGGTAACTAAGGATAACTTTGACCGCTGTCCAGTGATCCACTACTGGATCACTATCGTACCCCCTTGCCAAACTCATGCCAAGGTACACAATAGGTCTGGTACACAGCATAGCATACTTTATAGAACCTATGGTTGAGGCATAGGAAATGACTTTCATTCGCTTTCTATTTTCTACTGTGGTCAGGTTTTGAGTCTTACTCAACTTCACACCTTGCAACACAGGCTAGAACTCTTTCTCCGAGTCTTCCACATTGAACTACTTCAAAATCTTGTCAAGGTATGTACTCCTTGAAAAATCTTCTCAAGCGTCTTGATCTATCTCTATAGATCTTAATGTCCAATATGTAAGCAGCTTCACTGAGGTTTTCCATTGAAAAATTCTTATTCAACTATCCTTTTATGCTATCCAGAATTTCTATATCATTTCCAATCAGCAATATGTCATCCACATATAATATCAGAAATGCTACAGAGCTCCCACTCACTTTCTTCTAAATACAGGCTTCACCATAAGTTTGTATAAAACCATATGCTTTGATCACCTCATCAAAGTGTATATTCCAACTCCGAGATGCTTGCACCAGTCCATAGAAGTATTGGTGGAGCTTGCACTCTTTGTTAGCACTTTTAGGATTGAAAAAACCTTCTGGTTGCATCATATACAACTCTTCTTTGAGATATCCATTAAGGAATGTAGTTTTGACATCCATTTGGCAGATTTCATAATGTGGCAATTGCTAACATGATCTGAACGAACTTAAGCATCGCTACGAGTGAGAAAATCTCAGCGTAGTCAATACCTTGCACTTGTCAAAAACCTTTTGTGACAAGTCGAGCTTTGTAGATAGTAACAATACCATCAGTGTCCATCTTCCTTTTGAAAATCCATTTATTCTCAATGGCTTGCCGATCATTGGGCAAGTCCAAAAAGTCCACACTTTGTTCTCATACATGGATCCTATCTCAGATTTCATGGCCTCAAGCCATCTGTCGGATTCTGGGCTCATCATAGCTTCTTCATAGTTTGTAGGTTCGGCATGGTCTAGTAACATGACTTCCAGAACAGGGTTATCGTACCACTCTGGTGCGGATCGTGCTCTAGTTGACCTACGAGGTTCAGTAGTAACTTGATCTGAAGTTTCATGATCATTATCATTAGATTCCTCTCTAGTTGGTGTAGGCATCACAGGAATGGTTTTCTGTGATGAGCTACTTTCCAATTCGAGAGAAGGTACAATTACCTCATCAAGTTCTACTTTCCTCCCACTCACTTCTTTCAAGAGAAACCCCTTCTCTAGAAAATTTCCATTCTAAGCAACAAATATCTTGCCTTTGGATTTGTGGTAGAAGGTGTACCCAATTGTTTCCTTAGGGTATCCTATGAAGACGCACTTCTCCGATTGGGGTTCGAGCTTATCAGGTTGAAGCCTTTTGACATAAGTGTTGCAACCCCAAGCTTTAAGAAACAACAACTAATGTTTCTTGCCAAACCACAGTTCATACGGTGTCGTCTCAACGGATTTATATGGTGCCCTATTTAACGTGAATGCAGTTGTCTCTAATGCATACCCCCAAAACGATAGTGGTAAATCGGTAAGAGACATCATAGATCGCACCATATCTAATAAAGCACGGTTACAAAGTTCAGACACACCATTAGGCTATGGTGTTCCAGGTGGCGTGAGTTGTGAAACTATTCCACGTTGTTTTAAATGAAGGCCAAACTCGTAACTCGAATATTCGCCTCCGTGATCAGCTCATAGAAATTTTATTGTCTTGTTACGATGATTCTCCACTTCACTATGAAATTCTTTGAACTTTTCAAATGTTTCAGACTTGTGTTTCATCAAGTAGATATACCCATATCTGCTTAAATCATTTGTGAAGGTCAGAAAATAACGATACCCATCGCGAGCTTCAACACTCATTGGACCGCATACATCGGTATGTATTATTTCCAATTAGTCATTAGCTCACTCCATTGTTCTAGAGAACAGAGTTTTAGTCATCTTGCCCATGAGGCATGGTTTGCAAGCATCAAATGATTCCAAAAGCCCATTAGGAGTTTCTTCATGTGCTTTACATCAATATGACCTAAACGGCAGTACCACAAGTATGTTGCACTATCATTATCAACTTTGCATCTTTTGGCATCAATATTATGAATATGGGTATCACTAAGATCGAGATTCAACAAACCATTTACATTGGGTGTATGACCATAAAAGGTTTTATTCATGTAAATATAACAACAATTATTCTCTAACTTAAATGAATAACCGTATCGCAATAAACACGATCTAGTCTTGTTCATGCTCAACGCAAACACCAAATAACATTTAGTTAGGGCCAACACTAATTCCAAAGGTAGAGGGAGTGTGCGATGGTGATCTTATGAACCTTGGAATCACTTCCAACACACATCGTCACCTCATCCTTAACTAGTTCCTGTTCATTGTGCAACTCCTGTTTCAAGTTACTACTCTTAGCAACTAAACCGGTATCAAATACCCAAGGGCTACTATGAACACTAGTAACGTAGACATCAATAACATGTATATCAAATATACCTTTGTTCACTTTGCCATCCTTCTTATCCGCAAAGTATTTGGGGGCAGTTCCGCTTCCAGTGACCAGTCCCTTTGCAGTAGGACTTAGTTTTAGGCTTTGGTCCAGCTTTGGGCTTCTTCCCGGGAGTGAAAACTTGCTTGTAATTCTTCTTAATGTTCCCTTTCTTTCCCTTGCCCTTTTTCTTGAAACTAGCGGTCTTGTTAACCATCAACACTTGATGCTCTTTCTTGATTTCTAACTTCGCCGATTTCAGCATCGCGAAGAGCTCGGGAATCATTTTTGTCATCCCTTGCATATTATAGTTCATCACCAAGTTCTAGTAGCTTGGTGATAGTGATTATACAACTCTGTCAATCACTATCTTGTATGGAAGATTAACTCCCACTTGATTCAAGCGATTGTAGTACCCAGACATTCTGAGTACATGCTCACTGGTTGAGCTATTCTCCTCCATCTTGTAGGCAAGGTAGAGGTCTCACACCTCTTGACATGAGAATGAGTCTGAAATATCAATATCATCTCTTGGAACATCTCATGTGCTCCGTGAGGTTCAAAATATTTTTGAAGTCCCGGTTCTAAGCCGTAAAGCATGGTGCACTAAACTATTAAGTAGTCATCATACCGAGCTTGCCAGACGGTCATAACTAGGTCTGTCACCTAGTGGTGCATCAATGATATAATTCTTCTACACGGTAATGAGGATAATCCTTGCATCATGGACCCAGTTCGCATCATTGCTACTATCATCTTTGAACTTATTTTTCTCTAGGACATATAAAAAATAAGGGAGCTATATCGCGAGCTATTGATCTACAACATAGATTTGCAAATACTATCATGACTAAGTTCATGATAAATCAAGTTCAAATTAATCAAATTACTAATGAATTCCCACTTAAATAGACATCCCTCAAGTCATCTAAGTGATAGATGATCCAAATCAACTAACCCATGTCCGATCATCACGTGAGATGGGGTAGTCATCAATGGTGAATATATCTATGTTGATCATATCTACTATATGATTCACGTTCTACCTTTCAGTCTCCAGTGTTCCAAGGCCATGTCTGTACATGCCAGGCTTGTCAAGTTTAACCTGAGTATTCTGCATGTGCAAAACTGTCTTGCACCCGTTGTAGGTGAACATAGAGTATATCACACTTGATCATCACATGGTGTCTCAACACGACGAACTGACGCAATGGTGCATACTCGGAAAGAACAATTATACCTAGAAATTTTAGTGCGCGATCATCTTATAATGTGATACTTCTCCAATGTATCTATAATTTTTTATTGTTCCATACTATTATATTATCTATTTTGGATGTTTTATATGCATTAATATGCTATTTTATATGATTTTTGGGACTAACCTATTAACCTAGAGCCCAGTTCCAGTTTCTGTTTTTTCCTTGTTTTAGAGTTTCATAGAAAAGGAATACCAAACGGAATAAAACTTTCGCGATGATCTTTCTTGGACCAGAAGACACCCAAGAGACTTGCAATGCAAGTCGGAAGAGCCACGAGGTGGCCACAAGGGTGGAGGGCGTGTCCAGCGGGTAGGGCATGCCCCCAACCTTGTGGGCCCCTCGTAGACCTTCTGACCTACATCTTCCTCCTATATATACTCTTATACCCCAAAACCATCCAGGGGAGCCACGGAACCACTTTTCCACCGCCGCAACCTTCTGTACCCGTGAGATCCCATCTAGGGGCCTTTTCCGGCATCCTGCCGGAGGGGGATTCGTTCACGGAGGGCTTCTACATCAACACCATTGCCTCTCCGATGAAGCGTGAGTAGTTTACTTCAGAGCTATGGGTCCATAGCTAGTAGCTAGATGACTTCTTCTCTCTCTTTGATTCTCAATACCATGTTCTCCTCGATGTTCTTGGAGACCTATTCGATGAAATACTCTTTTGCGGTGTGTTTGCCGAGATCCGATGAATTCTGTATTTATGCTCAGCTTATCTATGAATATTATTTGAATCTCCTCTGAATTCTTATATGCATGATTTGATATCTTTGCAAGTCTCTTCGAACTATCGATTTGGTTTGGCCAACTAGATTGGTTTTTCTTGCAATGGGAGAAGTGATTAGCTTTGGGTTCAATCTTGCGGTGCTTGATCCTAGTGACAGAAGGGGAACCGACACGTATTGTATTGTTGCCATCGAGGATAACAAGATGGGTTTTTCATCATATTGCTTGAGTTAATCCCGCTACATCATGTCATCTTACTTAATGCATTACTCTATTCTTATGAATTGAATACTCTAGATGAAGGCAGGGGTCGGTCGATGTGTGGAGTAATAGTAGTAGATTCAGAGTCGTTTCGGTCTACTTGACACGGATGTGATGCCTATATTCGTGATAATTGCCTTAGATATCGTCATAACTTTGCGCTTTTCTATCAATTGCTCGACAGTAATTTGTTCACCCAACGTAATAATACCTTTCTTGGGAGAAGCCACTAGTGAAACCTGTGGCCCCCGGGTCTATTTTCCATCATATAAGTTTCTGATCTACAATTCTAGTTTCCTATTTACTTTCTTTTGAAATCTTTTACTTTCCGTTTCATAAACCAAAAATACCAAAAATATTACTTTACCATTTATCCATCTCTATCAGATCACACTTTGCGAATAACCATGAAGGGATTGACAACCCCTTTGTCGCGTTGGTTGCAAGTTGGTGTTTGTTTGTGAAGGTATTCGGTGGATTGTCGCGTTGTCTCCTAATGTATTGATACCTTGGTTCTCAAAATTGAGGGAAATACTTACGCTACTTTGTTGCATCACCCTCTCCTCTTCAAGGGAAAAACCAACGCAAGCTTAAGAGGTAGCAAGAAGGGTTTCTTGCGCCGTTTCCAGGGAGATCTACACCAAGCCAAGACATACCAAGTACCCATCATAAACTCTCATCCCTCACAATACATTATTTGCCATTCGCTTATTGTTTTCCTCTCCCCCACTTCTAAAATGATTTTTGAAAAGATTTGCCTTTTCTCCTCCCTTCTTCCGTTCGTCTTTTCGTTTGCCTTGATGTCTTATTTGGCTCGTTTGCTCGTTTGGTTGGAATAATTGTGTATTTATTGCAAATCAGACCTAATATTTATGGATCCTCATCCGCTTGCCAATCTTTTTAAGAGATCCAATTATGGTGAACCAATTGCTAGTGAGTTTTGTGCACTATATTATCTTTACAAAGTTTTGCTTGAAATTCGTGAATCTGAAAATAGTAATGAAGTACTTTATGAAGTGATTCATGATAGATCTTTGAATAAAAAGCATGATTGCAATGATGTTATTATAAATTCTATTAATGTCAATTGTGTTAATAATATGCAAAACCCTAAGCTTGGGGATGCTAGTTTTGCCATGTCCACTACTTGTTGCAATGATCATGATTGGGGCGATTCTTCTTATGATCTTGAAAATGTATTTAAGCCCCATGATGAATATGAGATTGATAATAATGTTTGCAATAATAATGAAAGTGGGTTTGGAAAAATGTCAACTTTAGATCCCACATATTTGGATAATGTTCAATCTTATGAAGTTTTTGATAAAAGTGGGTTCGGAGAGGTCATGACTTTATTTTGTGATAATCCCACTATTTTGGAAGAGTGTCAACTGTGCATACATATGGTTCATAAAGAGAATATTTTATGTGATAGATATATTGTTGAATTTGCTTATGATACTACATGTAATTATTATGAGAGAGGAAAATATGGTTGTAGAATTTTTCATGTTACTAAATTACCTCTTGTTATGTTGAGATTGATATTGTTTCTTTCTTCTTCCTTGCATATGCTAGTTTTTGCTTACCTTGATAATTTGTTTGCCTATAAGATGCCTATGCATAGGAAGTATGTTAGACTTAGATGTGTTTTTCACATGTTATATGATGCTCTTTTTGTGCTTCAATTCTTGTCTTTCATGTGAGAATCATTAAAATTATCAATGCCTAGCTAAAAGGCTTTTAAGAAAAGTGCTTGTTGGGAGACAACCCAATATTTTTCTCTTCTATTTTTTCAATAAAAATTCATCTAGCCTCTGTTTAGATGTGGTTTTGTGTTTTAATTAGTGTTTGTGCCAAGTAAGACCTTTGGGATAGCTTGCGGTGATAGTTGATTTGATCCTGCTGAAAATCAGAAACTTTTGCGCCCAGGAGATTAGTTTAATTTTTAACAGAAGCGCGATAAAATACTGATTCTTTTTGCATAGGATTAAGAAAAAAAGTATCTAGGACTTCCTAATTTCTTAGAATGTTTGGAGTTACAGAAGTATTTGAAATATCCAGATTGCTACAGATTGTTCTGTTTTTGACAGATTCTGTTTCTCGTGTGTTGTTTGCTTGTTTTGACGCATCTATGGCTAGTATCAAGGGGTATGAACCATGGAAAAGTTGGAATACAGTAGATATTACACCAATATAAATAAAGAATGAGTTCACAACGGTACCAAAAGTGGCGATTTATTTTATTATACTAACGGAGCTTACGAGATTTTCTGTTGGAGTTTTGTGTTGTGAAGTTTTCAAGTTTTGGGTAAGGATTTGATGGACTATGGAATGAGGAGTGGCAAGAGCCTAAGCTTGAGGATGCCCAAGGCGCCCCAAGGTAATATTCAAGGATGTCAAAAAGCCTAAGCTTGGGGCTGATGAAGATATGTACCTAGGGTAGGGTCATAGGCCTGACTGAGACATCCTCCCCTAGGACGTCACCTTAAAACCATAAGCATTCGAAGAGGAGTCATCATCCACTCGACCATGAGGACTTCCACTCGGAAGACTTGAAGTCACTCGACCGCAGAGACTATCACTCGACCACCAGAAGGTCTATGGTCGCTCCAGACCACAACGGTCGGAGATCACCTGATAGCTTTAATGGTCATTATGTCTCTTTATTTACTAGTGTTACCAGTAACGTCTCTCCTTTGATGTACCTTAAACCCTTTGTAACGTGGGTCGGCTGGGGTCCTGGCGCACTCTATATAAGCCACCCCCTCCATAGGCAGAAGGGTTCGGATCTTTTGTAAACTCACACACACATATAATCCAGTCGACTGCCTCAGGACATCGAGACATAGGGCTGTTACTTCTTCCGAGAAGGGCCTGAACTCGTAAAACTCGTGTGTACAACTGCTCCATAGCTAGGATCTTGCCTCCTCATACCTACCCCCCATTCTACTATCAGTCTTAGATCCACGACAGTTGGAGCCCTGTCACATCCCTAGCTTCTGGTAATGCTCTAGGCTAGCTTCATGTGTGCATCATGTCTATATTTCTGAAAGTTGAATTGGGCAAAGCTGAAAGCCCTAGAAATCAATTAAAAAAATGATCAACATTAAAAATTGCTTCAAATAACCTAAGAAAATGTTCCTGTTAAGCTATAAAAATATTGGCAAGAGGTAAAATTCAAACCAATATTTTTGGATTCACAGAAATATTTATTTTGGGCATTTGAGTTAATCCAATAATTATTTGCATTGGACTTATATTTGTGATATATTAACTATATGTCCAATACTTCTGATAAATTGTTGAGGGGCTTTGGAATAATCCATTTAGTCCTTGCAAAAATTATCAGAAGTGGAAGAAATAGTTTGGTTCAAAAACCAAATTAAAACCCATTTGCATAAATAGAAAACAGTAACAAAACAGAAAGAAGAGAGAGAGGAAACCTTACCTGTGCGGCCACCTGTAGCCCACCCACCTGGCCCAGGAGAGAAGTCGGCCCAGCCCACTTACACCCTCGCTCGTCGTCTTCCTCCTGCCAGTAGGCAGGAGCGAGCACGCGCGCGCACCCGAGGAGCTCTCCACCTCCTGCTTCGCGCTGGAGGCCGCTCCTTCGTCCTAATCCGCGTTTAGAGACGCGCGAGGCCCTCCTCGACGCCACGCGACACCTGCACCTCTCCCTCTCTCTCCCTCGAGCGCCCTCCCTCCTCTGTCTCTCTCGCGCGCGTCTGCCCGAACGCGCTCGTCGCCACCGACGCCGTTCGCCGCGGCCACAGCCACCGCCTCGCCTCCCCGACGCCTCCCAAAGCTCCGCCTCGACCTACCCTTCCTCCTCACCGCTCCAAGCGACGCCGGGAGCCCTGCAGTGATGCCATTGCCGTCGTCTTCACCGACGGGCACCGAAGATCGCCGGCCCCGATTCTCCGTCTCCAGGTCGTCCCCGAGCCCGCTGAGTCCTCCCTCAAGATCGTTGTGAGCTCCCACACCTTTCCCCCTCCTCCCCGCACTTGTTCCCACACTCTGGCCGCTCTTTTCACCGGAGCCGTGAGCTCCTCGCCGCCGGTGATGATGCAGACGAGACCAGAGCCACCGCAGCTCATTCCCGAGCACGGCAACGTGCTCCACACCTCACCAGGAGCACGTAGAACCCATCAGTTCCCCTCCCGTGCACCACAACGCCAAAACCGCACGTGCCGAACTCCAGCCGCCGCGGAAGTGCTCGCCGCCGTCAACCCCGGCCATCCCAGCTGCTGCCGCTACCACCACTAGATGCGCGAGAATGCCAGGAAGCCGTAGGAGCAAACCCCGCCTCAAACCGTGGCCTGTAGCGAGATTCCGACGATCCCCGCTGCGCGAAATGGTCGTCGCCGGCGAAACTCCGGCGACGGATGACATGGCTCATCATTAGCCACTAATGACCCAGCTAAACCACCTCTAGAGCCACTGCCATGTGGGCCCCTGTCCCAGTTAGGTTAGTTTAATTTTCTTTTTAAAGTTAGTTAAAACCCAGTGGCCCCACGCGTCGGCGTTGACCACGCTGACGTGGCAGTTGACTGGCCCCACCTGTCTGTGAGACAAACCGGCACTGGGTCACTGACCAGTGGGTCCCACTGGTCAGGTTTGACCTGGACCCTGCCCCATTGACCTGCTGATGTCATGACGATGTCATGCTGATGCAGTAATCCTTTTCTGGGATTTAAATAAATCTTAAATGATTTATTTATTTCAGAAAATATCCAAAACTTTGAAAAATCATAGAAATTCAACCGTAACTCCAAATGAAATAAATTATATATGAAAAATTATCAGAAAAATTCAAGGAATCTGTTTATGGCATTTTCATGCATGTTTGAACAAATTAACCTCACTGTTTAGCCCAAAACATGATAATGCACTATTTGAATTCATAGTTTGAATTTGAATTTGAACCTAGTGTTCAAACCAACTCCATTTAACTTGTTGTTAGTTGCATTAGCTCAATCAACAGCATATTGCCATGTCATGATCATGCATCATACTGTTGCATCGCATTGATTGTGTTCTTCCTTGTTTGCCGGTAAATGTCCCCTCTTGATAGACGATGTACCGACGCCATGATCATTGACACTGATGAAGACTCAATGTTATCTTCAGAAGTGCCAGGCAAGCACAACCCCCTTGTTCATTCCGATACAAGCCCACTCTCTCGCTCCTGCTCTCTTTTACTGCATTAGGACAACAACGATTCATCTGTTACTTGTTGCGGTAGTTGAACCCCTTATCCTCTGCATGACCTGTCATTGCCACAGTAATTAGATGAAACCAACTAGCATGAGTAGGAGTTGTTTGAGCCCTGATGTGCCTACTCATTCATGCTTGTTTGTCATGCCTGCTACTGCTTAGAGTTGAGTCAGGTCTGATTCATCGGGGATGGATCGGAGGTGTGTAATCATGTCCTATTGTGTGTGAGCTAAGTGTGTGAACACGTTTTGGTAAAGGTAGCGGTGAGAGGCCATGTAGGAGTACATGGTGGGTTGTCTCATTGAAACCGTCCTCAGGAACTGAGTTCTGTGTTTGTGATCCATGAAACAGCTACTACCACACGTTGGGCCCTGAAATATGACCCCGCTCGACTTACTGACCCCTCTCGTCCTCTGTCCATGAGTTGCAATTAGTTTCTGGTATTTATAGGATATGTGTTGGCGGCCGTGCATAGCGCTGACCCTAGGGGTGGGCTATGATGCGGTAGATACACTGTGGCACGGTGTACCGGGCGCCCGTTTGGTGTCTCGGGAACCCTGCACACATCGTTTGGGGCTGTGAGCGAAACTCCGGCCGGATCTCCTCGCGGATGGAACCCGAATAGGCAATAAACCTGGACTAGAGACTTGTGTGGTTAGTCAGGTCGTGGTCTACACCCATGTCGGCTTTCGCTTGAAGTCTGCCGAGCACATGTCGTGTGCAGACGCTAAGAGGTGGAAACATGTGTGACGAAGTACACCCCTGCAGGGTTATAAATGATCTATTCGAATAGCCGTGTCCGCGGTAAAGGACTTATGGGTTGCCTATAACAGTTCATAGACAAGTGAAAGTGGATACTCTAAAACTCGCAAGATAAGTGTGAGTGCTATGGATGGCCTTCTCGTAGGGAGACGGGAGCGGATCCATAGTGGTGTATTGATTGGTGAATATGTGGACTCGTGTGTGCCACCTCAAAAGAGTTCCTTGCAATCGTAGTTCAGGTTAGCCACTGAGTCAAAGCTGGCTTGCTGCAGTTAAACTCCACCACCCTCCCTTGTTGATACCGATGCATATGTAGTTTAGTTCTGATGTAAGTCTTGCTGAGTACCTTTGTACTCACGTTTGCTTAATTTATGTTTTGCAGAGAGACTTCAGTCTCGCTAGTACTTCCGCGTGGACTTCGACGTTTAGCTTGATACCTCAGCTACGATCTTGTGCCCTCGGCAGGATCTGGTAGATAGTCAGGCTTCTTAGCCTTTTTCATTTGTAGATGTCTCTTCTCAGACATGTTAAGCTTCCGCATGTGCTTCGCATTGTATGCTATGATTGTTGGGTCATGAGACCCATGCTTGTAATATCTGGCTCTTCGGAGCCTAATGAACAAATACTTGAGTTGTAGAGTTATGTTGTGATGCCATGTTGTATTTACACATATCGAGCATATTGTGTGTATGATTAAAATGCTTGGTATGTGTAGGATCCGACAACCTAGTTGTTTATCCTTCGCAGCCTTTCTTATGGGGAAATGTAGTCTAGTGTTCCTCGAGCCATAGTAGTCCGCTACAGCCCGGTTCACTGGAGTCCTGCTAGCCCAGCACTACTGTTCAGGACACTTGACTGGCCGGCATGTGTTTCACTTCGTCCCTATGTCTGTCCCTTCGGGGAAATGTCACGCGGTGATTTTCGGAGTCCTGCCTAGCCTGCTACAGCCCGGGATCCCCGGAGTCCTGTTAGCCCAGTGCTACAGCCCGAAATCACTCGTTGATGACCGACATGTTCGATGTGATTCATGTATGCCTGTCTCCATAGGTCTGTGCCGCTTTGGGTTCACGCCTAGCCATGTCAGCCCGGGTTCTTTGTCATATGGATGCTAGCGACACTATCATATACGTGAGCCAAAAGGCGCAAACGGTCCCGGGCCAGGTAAGGTGGCACCCGTGGAAATACCGTGCGCGAGGCCACAAAGTGATATGATGTGTTACATGCTAGATCGGTGTGACCTAGGATCGGGGTCCTGACGGCGTTGGTATCAGAGCCTGACTGCCTGTAGGATTACCAAGCCAAACTGGTCGAAGTTGAGTCTAGAAATGTTTTAGTTATGTAAGGGAATTGATTGTGGAAGGGAACGTAAGGCTCTTTTTACTCCTTATACCTCATGCCCTTCTGATCTGAGTCATCCTCTTCCTTCCTACGGGGATTAAGAACTAGGCCTTCTTATCTATCTATTAGGATGATGTGTTACTAACCCGTTGACTTATAGGATTGATGGATTCATGCTGCAGTTCAGTTCCTACTACTTCCATATATTCATAACTGGCCTCAGAACCTTGATATTATGATTCTGAGTGGTTATGCCACCATTTTTGCAGGATGTCTCAAATCTTTTCGAGCATTTACAGCTGTTATGCTGTCCGAGTCATCCCAGGTTTCTAAATAGTCTGATGCATTTGCAAACCTTTTCCCCTGTTCCTGATGTCCATTTAGGCCAGGTTAATCACACTAATTGTGAGTTGGGGTATTCTTTTGCCTCGACATATATGTTGGAATTATTATTATGACCCTAGATGTCTTAGAGTGCCACCTAGTAATCGAACCATGTTTTGCATTTCCAGTGTGTGATTCTGGCCATCATTCTCGAAAGCATCCCGTGATGCTATTAGTTAATAGGCAGTCTATTCCTGGGTTTTTGAACCCGAGACTCACCCTACTTACCTCATGTTGATAGTGTTGCTAGTTCCTTTAGGATATTAGTAACCTTGCGATAGTCCTCGAGGTCCGTGGTATATCCTTCTTCCAAATACTATGAACCGCCTATGGCAGAAGTTCTTTGAACCATAAGATCACAACCAGGGTGCTCTTGATGAGTTCTCCATTCTATATTGTGGCTCTGCCAGTTCTACCTTTTCTGCATGGGTTATCCGGAAGAAATATGTTGAACTCGTTCGACATACTAATCTATGCATCCACAACTCAGAAAGTTATATGTACCTTTGAGTTGTTCCCCTTCCGTTATATTCCGATCTTCGTCTATCAATTGATAGTGAGGAGTATGTATGCATTCGTGTTCATCGATGCCTAGCACCCTTGTGGTTCGTCAAGCCGTTCTATTTCAGAATGACTAGGAGAAACAAACTCCAGTACCTCATCCATTTCTGGGATCGGGTCAAAGTGGTTGTATTCCGCAGATCAAAATGCCAATCCAGCTTTTGTTCTGTTCTACCTCGGAGTATTACCCCCTTTATGTCAGGATTGTCATAGGAAATGCAGCATCTCTCATGAATTCTTGATGTAGTGATACTCCCTCCATCATTATTCATTTCTCGGTTTCCGTGTTGTTGCAACCGGAATGCCGGCAAGTGAGTCGTGATGTGTGAAGTCAATACTCCTAGCAACCATGTTGCTTGGTAGTAAATGGACGAAATTCTCATTCTTAGCGTGTTGGTTATCAAATCATCATTCTAAGATTGATCGTGCTACCTAGTCCATATTTCTGGTGCACTCTTTGATCGAGGAGTTAGGATTGTGCCAATCCATTGCTCTTTTGATCACATCTTCTTGCCTTGAAAGAAAGGTTGTTCTCGAGCTTAGTAACATATCGGTGGTTCGTGATTTTCCGGATATCTTCTCGGAAGTGTTACCAGGTTGTCACCTGACCGTTATGTTGAGTTCGTGATCAAGTTGGTTTTCCGATAAACCACTTTTCCCCAAGAACCTGTGTTGGATACCCCTGAACTAATTGGTTAAGCTAAAACAACAACTTGGAGAGTTGGAAGATAAAAGCTTAATCTACTTAGTTCACTCTTAAGGGATATCCTCGTGTGTGTGTGTGCTGAAGAAAGGTGATATCTTCATCAATTGGTCCTCGTGATCAGTTGTTGGATCTATTGCCTTGACAAAACTTTGACTTGAGTATGGGATATCGTCAAGTCAAATCAGAACCAACGATGTTCGTAATGTTGTCTTACTCGTGGCTGATCCCTCGAGCATACACCATTACATCTTTTGGCCTAACCAATACTATCACATCGTTCACATGATGGTGGAAGTCCAGTGATATGGAAATACCGATGAGTTGTTGTTGAGCCCATCAGCAGCATTTTATCTCCCCCATGATTCTTGTCGAACGCTACACTAGCATTGGAAACTTTATAAGCATTATCTTCGTGTTTCGTTCATGAAGCATATGTTTGGATGAAAGTAGTGACGTTCCCTGATTCATGTGCATATATTGCAAGTTGCCGCCGTGAATTTGGGAAAGTTTGTCTTGCTTTCTCTGGAATCATCCCAAATCGGTCACGCATACGTGCGAAGTATACTGTGGTTTGGAGACTTGCAACCTTCATTCTATATGTATCCCTAGCACACCAAGCCACTGATTGATTTGTTCAAGGAGAAGAAGTTTCTTCTTAGGGGCTAGAATTACACAAGGACTTCGTTATCCGCAATGATGGTTCCCCACTTGAACTCGGTAGTGTTTTATTATAAGACTACTACGTGGTCATGCTTGTCTGGGACAGTGTGTTCACATGTTTGTAGCAGAACCAGCTCATGTTTTGGAGCTTACTATCGTAGTTCATTCCCCGAGAATCTCGCAACGTCATCTCGTCGATTTGTGTTGCAAAAACTTCATTTTCTTTCTAGACTCTATGAGTCTGGAATATCCTAAGACCAACCAAATCTGAATCTCAGGCAGATATGATGGTTGGGGCTTCTTCCAAGAACTATAATATTGGTCTCTCGATAACCGGTAAAGTGGATGTCGTGGCCAACACATCCAGCCGGAAGACCTATTATTGTAGTATCTGGATTGAAGAAAGTTGGCCACCTCCCCGTGAGGATTTCGTAGGATTTACCTCCGCAGTTAATCATTACGGATTCTTGTGCTCCCGAAGTTCGACCTCTTACCTGATGTCCTAGATACCAAACCATATCAATAAATGAGCTATCCTAGCACATCAAGGAGAACATTAGAAGCGGAGTGCTAAATGTCTCTCGATCGATTATCCAGATTTTGTTTCCTTGGCCTCGCTAAGGTGAAATCTGAGAAGTGTTATCTTTCTTTGCATCTGCATCATCCATCACCATTCATCATGGTGGTATGTTGTGTTGCCAGGATCCTTGACACAGATATTGGCAGAACCTTGATGAATACGGAAATGCTCAAGTTCTTGAGGGCACACTCAGGCACTAGCTTCTGATGTTGTCATTAACTGGAATGTGCGTCCGTCCTCGCAGTTGTTTGTTAGCCATCCAATTGGTGGAATCACCTTTGCCGGTGAACCTTCTCCCCAGTTACTAGAATCATTCCCAACATTTGCATTTTGTTCCCAGCTTACACCTCAATAGCTGTTGTTCAGGATCATCTTCAAAAGTGGACTTACCATGGGTCCCAAACATTTCCGATGATAAGCAAAAATCATCCATTGTGTTTTCTTCAACAAGGTAGTCCACATCATCGATTCTGGTCTGAGTATGTCATTCTTTTGAACTCCTGCAAATGATCGTTTGTGATTGCCTTAGGCTGGTATAAAGAGTTTCAATGATCTTTGTATCAAAAGTAATTCTTTTTGCCACTTAAGGGAATAGTTCTACGAGTCTCCTCTTCTAGGGTGTCCCATTATAGAATCATGGTGATTATTTCATCGCTATCTTGAGATCTTGCCCCACCCGTTTCAGCGTGGGATTTTGCCTACCAGTAGAACCTTGTCATCTACCTCTCTCCATCCCTCCTGATGTATGTTTTGTGTCTCAGCTCGAGACATGTTCAATGTCTCACTCCCTGAGTTGATCCTGAGTTGTTCGACCTTCGATGAGATTGATCCCTCTCTATTTGTCCTTCTCATCTCATTGTCATGTTAGTTGGAGTTCTCGGGGAAAGACATTGAGACAAAGATGGTGATTGAACCAATGTTCATTTGAAGTGCAACCTGGATCGTGAAGATTACGTTAGTTGCGTACCCCCATCATCTTACCCTACGCTTGAATCTCGGGACGAGATTCCTGTTTAGTAGGGGTGAGCTGTCACATCCCTAGCTTCTGGTAATGCTCTAGGCTAGCTTCATGTGTGCATCATGTCTATATTTCTGAAAGTTGAATTGGGGAAAGCTGAAAGCCCTAGAAATCAATTAAAAAAATGATCAACATTAAAAATTGCTTCAAATAACCTAAGAAAATGTTCCTGTTAAGCTATAAAAATATTGGCAAGAGGTAAAATTCAAACCAATATTTTTGGATTCACAGAAATATTTATTTTGGGCATTTGAGTTAATCCAATAATTATTTGCATTGGACTTATATTTGTGATATATTAACTATATGTCCAATACTTGTGATAAATTGTTGAGGGGCTTTGGAATAATCCATTTAGTCCCTGCAAAAATTATCAGAAGTGGAAGAAATAGTTTGGTTCAAAAACCAAATTAAAACCCATTTGCATAAATAGAAAACAGTAACAAAACAGAAAAGAAGAGAGAGAGGAAACCTTACCTGTGCGGCCACCTGTAGCCCACCCACCTGGCCCAGGAGAGAAGCCGGCCCAGCCCACTTACACCCACGCTCGTCGTCTTCCTCCTGCCAGTAGGCAGGAGCAAGCACGCGTGCGCACCCGAGGAGCTCTCCACCTCCTGCTTCGCGCTGGAGGCCGCTCCTTCGTCCTAATCCGCGTTTGGAGACGCGCGAGGCCCTCCTCGACGCCACGCGACTGTTGGGGAACGCAGTAATTTCGAAAAATTTCCTACGCACACGCAAGATCATGGTGATGCACAGCAACGAGAGGGGAGAGTGTTGTCTACGTACCAACGCAGACCGACTGCGGAAGCGATCACACAACGTAGAGGAAGTAGTCGTACGTCTTCTTCCCGATCCGACCGATCCAAGCACCGTTACTCCGGCACCTCCGAGTTCTTAGCACACGTACAGCTCGATGACGTTCCTCGGGCTCCGATCCAGCAAAGCATCGAGGAAGAGTTCCGTCAGCACGACGGCGTGATGACGATCTTGATGTACTACCGACGCAGGGCTTCGCCTAAGCACTACAACGGTACGATCGAGGTGGAATTTGGTGGCAGGGGGCACCGCACACGGCTAAGGAACGATCTCAAGGATCAAGTTGTGTGTCTTGGGGTGCCCCCTGCCCCCGTATATAAAGGTTGGAGGAGGGGGAGCCGGCCGGCCAGGGAGAGGAGGCGCAGGGGAGTCCTACTCCCACCGGGAGTAGGACTCCTCCCCCCAATCCTAATCCAATTAGGACTCCCGGGGGGAAAAGGAGAGAGAAGGGGGGTCGGCCCCTATCCTAGTCCTACTAGGACTTTGGGGAAGCGGGGGCGCCGGCCAGCTTGGGCTTGTCCCTTTTTTCCTTTTCCACTAAGGCCCAATAGGCCCATTAGTCTCCCGGGGGTTCCGGTAACCCTCCCGGTATTCCGGTAAAATCCCGATTTCACCCGGAACACTTCCTATGTCCAAACATAGGCTTCCAATATATCAATCTTTACATCTCGACCATTTCGAGACTCCCCGTCATGTCCGTGATCTCATCCGGGACCCCGAACAACCTTCGGTACATCAAAATGCATAAACTCATAATAACTGTCATCGTAACGTTAAGCATGCGGACCCTACGGTTCGAGAACAATGTAGACATGACCGAGACACGTCTCCGGTCAATAACCAATAGCGGGACCTGGATGCCCATATTGGCTCCTACATATTCTACGAAGATCTTTATCGGTCAGACCGCATAACAATATACGTTGTTCCCTTTGTCATCGGTATGTTACTTGCCCGAGATTCGATCGTCGGTATCCAATACCTAGTTCAATCTCATTACCGGCAAGTCTCTTTACTTGTTCCGTAATACATCATCTCACAACTAACATATTAGTTGCAGTGCTTGCAAGGCTTATGTGATGTGCATTACCGAGAGGGCCCAGAGATACCTCTCCGACGGTCGGAGTGACAAACCCTAATCTCGAAATACGCCAACCCAACATCTACCATTGGAGACACCTGTAGTACTCCTTTATAATCACCCAGTTACGTTGTGACGTTTGGTAGTACCCAAAGTGTTCCTCCGGTAAATGGGAGTTGCATAATCTCATAGTTATAGGAACATGTATAAGTCATGAAGAAAGCAATAGCAACAAATAAACGATCGGGTGCTAAGCTAATGGAATGGGTCATGTCAATCAGATCATTCTACTAATGATGTGACCTCGTTAATCAAATAAAAACTCTTTGTTCATGGTTAGGAAACATAACCATCTTTGATTAACGAGCTAGTCAAGTAGAGGCATACTAGTGACATTCTGTTGGTCTATGTATTCACACATGTATTATGTTTCCGGTTAATACAATTCTAGCATGAATAATAAACATTTATCATGATATAAGGAAATAATAATAACTTTATTATTGCCTCTAGGGCATATTTCCTTCAGTCTCCCACTTGCACTAGAGTCAATAATCTAGATTACACAGTAATGATTCTAACACCCATGGAGCCTTGGTGTTGATCATGTTTCGCTCGTGGAAGAGGCTTAGTCAACGGGTCTGCAACATTCAGATCCGTATGTATCTTGCAAATCTCTATGTCTCCCACCTGGACTAAATCCCGGATGGAGTTGAAGCGTCTCTTGATGTGTTTGGTCCTCTTGTGAAATCTGGATTCCTTTGCCAAGGCAATTGCACCAGTATTGTCACAGAAGATTTTCATTGGACCCGATGCACTAGGTATGACACCTAGATCGGATATGAACTCCTTCATCCAGACTCCTTCGTTTGTGCTTCCGAAGTAGCTATGTACTCCGCTTCACATGTAGATCCCGCTACGACGCTTTGTTTAGAACTGCACCAACTGACAGCTCCACCGTTTAAAGTAAACACGTATCCGGTTTGCGATTTAGAATCGTCCGGATCAGTGTCAAAGCTTGCATCAACGTAACCTCTTACGGTGAGCTCTTTGTCACCTCCATATATGAGAAACATATCCTTAGTCCTTTTCAGGTATTTCAGGATGTTCTTGACCGCTGTCCAGTGATCCATTCCTGGATTACTTTGGTACCTCCCTGCTAAGCTTATAGCAAGGCACACATCAGGTCTGGTACACAGCATTGCATACATGATAGAGCCTATGGCTGAAGCATAGGGAACATCTTTCATTTTCTCTCTATCTTCTGCAGTGGTCGAGCATTGAGTCTTACTCAACTTCATACCTTGTAACACAGGCAAGAACCCTTTCTTTGCTTGATCCATTTTGAACTTCTTCAAAATCTTGTCAAGGTATGTGCTCTGTGAAAGTCCAATTAAGCGTTTAGATCTATCTCTATAGATCTTTATGCCTAATATGTAAGCAGCTTCCCCGAGGTCTTTCATCGAAAAACTTTTATTCAAGTATCCCTTTATGCTATCCAGAAATTCTATATCATTTCCAATTAGCAATATGTCATCCACATATAATATCAGAAATGCTACAGAGCTCCCACTCACTTTCTTGTAAATACAGGCTTCTCCAAAAGTCTGTATAAAGCCAAATGCTTTGATCACACTATCAAAGCGTTTATTCCAACTCCGAGATGCTTGTACCAGTCCATAAATGGATCGCTGGAGTTTGCATACTTTGTTAGCTCCCTTTGGATCGACAAAACCTTCTGGTTGTATCATATACAACTCTTCTTCCAGAAATCCATTCAGGAATGCAGTTTTGACATCCATCTGCCATATTTCATAATCATAAAATGCGGCAATTGCTAACATTATTCTGACGGACTTAAGCATCGCTACGGGTGAGAAGGTCTCATCGTAGTCAACTCCTTGAACTTGCCGAAAACCTTTCGCGACAAGTCGAGCTTTATAGACAGTAATATTACCGTCAGCGTCAGTCTTTTTCTTGAAGATCCATTTATTCTCAATTGCTTGCCGATCATCGGGCAAGTCAACCAAAGTCCATACTTTGTTTTCATACATGGATCCCATCTCAGATTTCATGGCCTCAAGCCACTTTGCGGAATCTGGGCTCACCATCGCTTCTTCATAGTTCGTAGGTTCATCATGATCTAGCATCATGACTTCCAGAACTGGATTACCGTACCACTCTGGTGCGGATCTTACTCTGGTTGATCTACGTGGTTCAGTAGTATCTTGTTCTGAAGCTTCATGATCATCATCATTAGCTTCTTCACTGATTGGTATAGGTGTCGCAGAAACAGTTTTCTGTGATGTACTATTTTCCAATAAGGGAGCAGGTACAGTTACCTCGTCAAGTTCTACTTTCCTCCCACTCACTTCTTTCGAGAGAAACTCCTTCTCTAGAAAGTTTCCGAACTTAGCAACAAAAGTCTTGCCTTCGGATCTGTGATAGAAGGTGTATCCAATAGTTTCCTTTGGATATCCTATGAAGACACACTTCTCCGATTTGGGTTCGAGCTTATCAGGTTGAAGCTTTCTCACATAAGCATCGCAGCCCCAAACTTTAAGAAACGACAACTTTGGTTTCTTGCCAAACCATAGTTCATAAGGTGTCGTCTCAACAGATTTTGATGGTGCCCTGTTTAACGTGAATGCGGCCGTCTCCAAAGCATAACCCCAAAATGATAGCGGTAAATCAGTAAGAGACATCATAGATCGCACCATATCTAGTAAAGTACGATTACAACGTTTGGACACACCATTACGTTGTGGTGTTCCGGGTGGCGTGAGTTGCGAAACTATTCCACAATTTTTCAAATGTACACCAAACTCGTAACTCAAATATTCTCCTCCACGATCAGATCGTAGAAACTTTATTTTCTTGTTACGATGATTTTCAACTTCACTCTGAAATTCTTTGAACTTTTCAAATGTTTCAGACTTATGTTTCATTAAGTAGATATACCCATATCTGCTTAAATCATCTGTGAAGGTGAGAAAATAACGATATCCGCTACGAGCCTCAATATTCATCGGACCACATACATCGGTATGTATGATTTCCAATAAATCTGTTGCTCTCTCCATAGTACCGGAGAACGGTGTTTTAGTCATCTTGCCTATGAGGCACGGTTCGCAAGTACCAAGTGATTCATAATCAAGTGGTTCCAAAAGCCCATCAGTATGGAGATTCTTCATGCGCTTTACACCGATATGACCCAAACGGCAGTGCCACAAGTAAGTTGCACTATCATTATTAACTTTGCATCTTTTGGCTTCTACATTATGAATATGTGTGTCACTATCTTCGAGATTCAACAAGAATAGACCACTCTTCAAGGGTGCATGACCATAAAAGATATTATTCATATAAATAGAACAACCATTATTCTCTGATTTAAATGAATAACCGTCTCGCATTAAACAAGATCCAGATATAATGTTCATGCTCAACGCTGGCACCAAATAACAATTATTTAGGTCTAATATTAATCCCGAAGGTAGATGTAGAGGTAGCGTGCCGACCGCGATCACATCGACTTTGGAACAGTTTCCCACGCGCATCGTCACCTCGTCCTTTGCTAGCGTCCGCTTATTCTGTAGTCCCTGTTTCGAGTTGCAAATATTAGCAACAGAACCAGTATCAAATACCCAGGTGCTACTACGAGCTCTAGTAAGGTACACATCAATAACATGTATATCACATATACCTTTGCTCACTTTGCCATCCTTCTTATCCGCCAAATACTTGGGGCAGTTCCGCTTCCAGTGACCAGTCTGCTTGCAGTAGAAGCACTCAGTTTCAGGCTTAGGTCCAGACTTGGGTTTCTTCTCCTGAGCAGCAACTTGCTTGCTGTTCTTCTTGAAGTTTCCCTTCTTCTTCCCTTTGCCCTTTTTCTTGAAACTAGTGGTTTTGCTAACCATCAACACTTGATGCTCCTTCTTGATTTCTACCTCTGCAGCTTTCAGCATTGCGAAGAGCTCGGGAATAGTCTTGTTCATCCCTTGCATATTATAGTTCATCACGAAGCTCTTGTAGCTTGGTGGCAGTGATTGGAGAATTCTGTCAATGACGCAGTCATCTGGAAGATTAACTCCCATCTGAATCAAGTGATTATTATACCCAGACATCTTGAGTATATGCTCACTGACAGAACTGTTCTCCTCCATCTTACAGCTATAGAACTTATTGGAGACTTCATATCTCTCAATTCGGGCATTTGCTTGAAATATTAACTTCAACTCCTGGAACATCTCATATGCACCATGACGTTCAAAACGTCGTTGAAGTCCCGATTCTAAGCCGTAAAGCATGGCACACTGAACTATCGAGTAGTCATCAGCTTTGCTCTGCCAGACGTTCATAACATCTGGCGTTGCTCCAGCAGTAGGCCTGTCACCCAGCGGTGCTTCCAGGACGTAATTCTTCTGTGCAGCAATGAGGATAATCCTCAGGTTACGGACCCAGTCCGTGTAATTGCTACCATCATCTTTCAACTTTGCTTTCTCAAGGAACGCATTAAAATTCAACGGAACAATAGCACGAGCCATCTATCTACAATCAACATAAACAAGCAAGATACTATCAGGTACTAAGTTCATGATAAGTTTAAGTTCAGTTAATCAAATTACTTAGGAACTCCCACTTAGATAGACATCCCTCTAATCCTCTAAGTGATCACGTGATCCAAATCAACTAAACCATAACCGATCATCACGTGAGATGGAGTAGTTTTCAATGGTGAACATCGTTATGTTGATCATATCTACTATATGATTCACGCTCGACCTTTCGGTCTCCGTGTTCCGAGGCCATATCTGTATATGCTTGGCTCGTCAAGTATAACCTGAGTATTCTGCGTGTGCAACTGTTTTGCACCCGTTGTATTTGGACGTTGAGCTTATCACACCCGATCATCACGTGGTGTCTGGGCACGATGAACTTTGGCAACGGTGCATACTCAGGGAGAACACTTCTTGATAATTTTAGTGAGAGATCATCTTATAATGCTACCGTCAATCAAAGCAAGATAAGATGCATAAAAGGGATAAACATCACATGCAATCAATATAAGTGATATGATATGGCCATCATCATCTTGTGCGGTGCCCTCTACTTTGTTGTTGCAAGTTTTACGTGGCTGCTACGGGCTTAAGTAAGAACTCATCTCACCTACGCATCAAAACCACAACGATAGTTCGTCAAATAGACTCCGTTTTAACCTTCTCAAGGACCGGGCGTAGTCACACTTGGTTCAACTAAAGTTGGAGAGACAGTCTTCCGCAAGCCATCTGTGTGCGAAGCACGTCGAGGGAACCGGTCTCGCGTAAGAGTACGCGTAAGGTTGGTCCGGATCGTCTCACCCAACAATACTGCCGAATCAAAGTATGACATGCTGGTAGGCAGTATGACTTGTATCGCCCACAACTCACTTGTGTTCTACTCGTGCATATAACATCAAACCATAAAACCTGGCTCGGATGCCACTGTTGGGGAACGCAGTAATTTCGAAAATTTTCCTACGCACACGCAAAATCATGGTGATGCACAGCAACGAGAGGGGAGAGTGTTGTCTACGTACCAACGCAGACTGACTGCGGAAGCGATCACACAACGTAGAGGAAGTAGTCGTACGTCTTCTTCCCGATCCGACCGATCCAAGCACCGTTACTCTGGCACCTCCGAGTTCTTAGCACACGTACAGCTCGATGACGTTCCTCGGGCTCCGATCCAGCAAAGCGTCGAGGAAGAGTTCCGTCAGCACGACGGCGTGATGACGATCTTGATGTACTACCGACGCAGGGCTTCGCCTAAGCACTACAACGGTACGATCGAGGTGGAATTTGGTGGCAGGGGGCACCGCACACGGCTAAGGAACGATCTCAAGGATCAAGTTGTGTGTCTTGGGGTGCCCCCTGCCCCCGTATATAAAGGTTGGAGGAGGGGGACCCGGCCGGCCAGGGAGAGGAGGCGCAGGGGAGTCCTACTCCCACCGGGAGTAGGACTCCTCCCCCCAATCCTAATCCAATTAGGACTCCCGGGGGGAAAAGGAGAGAGAAGGGGGGCCGGCCCCTATCCTACTCCTACTAGGACTTTGGGGAAGGGGGGGCGCCGGCCAGCTTGGGCTTGTCCCTTTTTTCCTTTTCCACTAAGGCCCAATAGGCCCATTAGTCTCCCGGGGGGTTCCGTAACCCTCCCGGTATTCCGGTAAAATCCCGATTTCACCCGGAACACTTCCTATGTCCAAACATAGGCTTCCAATATATCAATCTTTACGTCTCGACCATTTCGAGACTCCTCGTCATGTCCGTGATCTCATCCGGGACTCCGAACAACCTTCGGTACATCAAAATGCATAAACTCATAATAACTGTCATCGTAACGTTAAGCGTGCGGACCCTACGGTTCGAGAACAATGTAGACATGACCGAGACACGTCTCCGGTCAATAACCAATAGGGGGACCTGGATGCCCATATTGGCTCCTACATATTCTACGAAGATCTTTATCGGTCAGACCGCATAACAATATACGTTGTTCCCTTTGTCATCGGTATGTTACTTGCCCGAGATTCGATCGTCGGTATCCAATACCTAGTTCAATCTCAATACCGGCAAGTCTCTTTACTCGTTCCGTAATACATCATCTCACAACTAACATATTAGTTGCAGTGCTTGCAAGGCTTATGTGATGTGCATTACCGAGAGGGCCCAGAGATACCTCTCCGACGATCGGAGTGACAAACCCTAATCTCGAAATACGACAACCCAACATCTACCATTGGGACACCTGTACTACTCCTTTATAATCACCCAGTTACGTTGTGACGTTTGGTAGTACCCAAAGTGTTCCTCCGGTAAACGGGAGTTGCATAATCTCATAGTTATAGGGACATGTATAAGTCATGAAGAAAGCAATAGCAACATACTAAACGATCGGGTGCTAAGCTAATGGAATGAGTCATGTCAATCAGATCATTCTACTAATGATGTGACCTCGTTAATCAAATAACAACTCTTTGTTCATGGTTAGGAAACATAACCATCTTTGATTAATGAGCTAGTCAAGTAGAGGCATACTAGTGACATTCTGTTGGTCTATGTATTCACACATGTATTATGTTTCCGGTTAATACAATTCTAGCATGAATAATAAACATTTATCATGATATAAGGAAATAAATAATAACTTTATTATTGCCTCTAGGGCATATTTCCTTCAGCGACACCTGCACCTCTCCCTCTCTCTCCCTCGAGCGCCCTCCCTCCTCTGTCTCTCTCGCGCGCGTCCGCCCGAACGCGCCCGTCGCCACCGACGCCGTTCGCCGCGGCCACAGCCACCGCCTCGCCTCCCCGACGCCTCCCAAAGCTCCGCCTCGACCTACCCGTCCTCCTCACCGCTCCAAGCGATGCCGGGAGCCCTGCAGTGATGCCATTGCTGTCGTCTTCACCGACGGGCACCGAAGATCGCCGGCCCCGATTCTCCGTCTCCAGGTCGTCCCCGAGCCCGCTGAGTCCTGCCTCGAGATCGTTGTGAGCTCCCACACCTTTCCCCCTCATCCCCGCACTCGTTCCCACACTCTGGCCGCTCTTTTCACCAGAGCCGTGAGCTCCTCGCCGCCGGTGATGATGCAGACGAGACCAGAGCCACCGCAGCTCACTCCCGAGCACGGCAACGTGCTTCACACCTCACCAGGAGCACGTAGAACCCATCAGTTCCCCTCCCGTGCACCACAACGCCAAAACCGCAGGTGCCGAACTCCGGCCGCCGCGGAAGTGCTCGCCGCCGTCAACCCCGGCCATCCCAGCTGCTGCCGCTACCACCACTAGATGCGCGAGAATGCCAGGAAGCCGTAGGAGCAAACCCCGCCTCAAACCGTGGCCTGTAGCGAGATTCCGACGATCCCCGCCGCGCGAAATAGTCGTCGCCGGTGAAACTCCGGCGACGGATGACATGGCTCATCATTAGCCACTAATGACCCAGCTAAACCACCTCTAGAGCCACTGCCATGTGGGCCCCTGTGCCAGTTAGGTTAGTTTAATTTTCTTTTTAAAGTTAGTTAAAACCCAGTGGCCCCACGCGTCGGCATTGACCACGCTGACGTGGCAGTTGACTGGCCCCACCTGTCTGTGAGACAAACCGGCACTGGGTCACTGACCAGTGGGACCCACTGGTCAGGTTTGACCTGGACCCTGCCCTGTTGACCTACTGACGTCATGACGATGTCATGCTGATGCAGTAATCCTTTTCTGGGATTTAAATAAATCTTAAATGATTTATTTATTTCAGAAAATATCCAAAACATTGAAAAATCATAGAAATTCAACCGTAACTCCAAATGAAATAAATTATATATGAAAAATTATCAGAAAAATTCAAGGAATCTGTTTATGGCATTTTCATGCATGTTTGAACAAATTAACCTCACTGTTTAGCCCAAAACATGATAATGCACTATTTGAATTCATAGTTTGAATTTGAATTTGAACCTAGTGTTCAAACCAACTCCATTTAACTTGTTGTTAGTTGCATTAGCTCAATCAACAGCATATTGCCATGTCATGATCATGCATCATACTGTTGCATCGCATTGATTGTGTTCTTCCTTGTTTGCCGGTAAATGTCCCCTCTCGATAGACGATGTACCGACGCCGTGATCGTTGACACTGATGAAGACTCAATGTTATCTTCAGAAGTGCCAGGCAAGCACAACCCCCTTGTTCATTCCGATACAAGCCCACTCTCTCGCTCCTGCTCTCTTTTACTGCATTAGGACAACAACGATTCATCTGTTACTTGTTGCGTTAGTTGAACCCCTTATCCTCTGCATGACCTGTCATTGCCACAGTAATTAGATGAAACCCACTAGCATGAGTAGGAGTTGTTTGAGCCCTGATGTGCCTACTCATTCATGCTTGTTTGTCATGCCTGCTACTGCTTAGAGTTGAGTCAGGTCTGATTCATCGGGGATGGATCGGAGGTGTGTAATCATGTCCTATTGTGTGTGAGCTAAGTGTGTGAACACGTTTTGGTAAAGGTAGCGGTGAGAGGCCATGTAGGTGTACATGGTGGGTTGTCTCATTGAAACCGTCCTCAGGAACTGAGTTCTGTGTTTGTGATCCATGAAACAGCTACTACCACACGTTGGGCCCTGAAATATGACCCCGCTCGACTTACTGACCCCTCTCGTCCTCTGTCCAGGAGTTGCAATTAGTTTCTGGTATTTATAGGATATGTGTTGGCGGCCGTGCATAGCGCTGACCCTAGGGGTGGGCTATGATGCGGTAGATACACTGTGGCACGGTGTACCGGGCGCCCGTTTGGTGTCTCGGGAACCCTGCACACATCGTTTTTGGCTGTGAGCGAAACTCCGGCCGGATCTCCTCGCGGATGGAACCCGAATGGGCGATAAACCTAGACTAGAGACTTGTGTGGTTAGTCAAGTCGTGGTCTACACCCATGTCGGCTTTCGCTTGAAGTCTGCCGAGCACATGTCGTGTGCAGACGCTAAGTGGTGGAAACATGTGTGACGAAGTACACCCTTGCAGGGTTATAAATGATCTATTCGAATAGCCGTGTCCGCGGTAAAGTACTTCTGGGTTGCCTATAACAGTTCATAGACAAGTGAAAGTGGATACTCTAAAACTCGCAAGATAAGTGTGAGTGCTATGGATGGCCTTCTCGTAGGGAGACGGGAGCGGATCCATAGTGGTGTATTGATTGGTGAATATGTGGACTCGTGTGCACCACCTCAAAAGAGTTGCTTGCAATCGTAGTTCAGGTTAGCCACTGAGTCAAAGCTGGCTTGCTGCAGTTAAACTCCACCACCCTCCCTTGTTGATACCGATGCATATGTAGTTTAGTTCTGATGTAAGTCTTGCTGAGTACCTTTGTACTCACGTTTGCTTAATTTATGTTTTGCAGAGAGACTTCAGTCTCGCTAGTAGTTCCGCGTGGACTTCGGCGTTTAGCTTGATACCTCAGCTACGATCTTGTGCCCTCGGCAGGATCTGGTAGATAGTCAGGCTTCTTAGCCTTTTTCATTTGTAGATGTCTGTTCTCAGACATGTTAAGCTTCCGCATGTGCTTCGCATTGTATGCTATGATTGTTGGGTCATGAGACCCATGCTTGTAATATCTGGCTCTTCGGAGCCTAATGAACAAATACTTGAGTTGTAGAGTTATGTTGTGATGCCATGTTGTATTTACACATATCGAGCATATTGTGTGTATGATTAAAATGCTTGGTATGTGTAGGATCCGACAACCTAGTTGTTTATCCTTCGCAGCCTTTCTTATGGGGAAATGTAGTCTAGTGTTCCTCGAGCCATAGTAGTCCACTACAGCCCGGTTCACCGGAGTCCTGCTAGCCCAGCACTACTGTTCAGGACACTTGACTGGCCGGCATGTGTTTCACTTCGTCCCTATGTCTGTCCCTTCGGGGAAATGTCACGCGGTGATTTCCGGAGTCCTGCCTAGCCTGCTACAGCCCGGGATCCCCGGAGTCCTGTTAGCCCAGTGCTACAGCCCGGAATCACTCGTTGATGACCGACATGTTCGATGTGATTCATGTATGCCTGTCTCCATAGGTCTGTGCCGCTTTGGGTTCACGACTAGCCATGTCGGCCTGGGTTCTTTGTCATATGGATGCTAGCAACACTATGATATACGTGAGCCAAAAGGCGCAAATGGTCCCGGGCCAGGTAAGGTGGCACCCGTGGAAATACCGTGCGTGAGGCCACAAAGTGATATGATGTGTTACATGCTAGATCGGTGTGACCTAGGATCGGGGTCCTGACACGCCCACCGTGGGTCAGCTGTCTTAGCAGTTTATTGGAGAAGTTGCGATTCTTCCGATTCCCGTCATCATGGTTTCTGGCGGAGGATTGGCTGAAGGCCGCAAGATCCGTCTCGGCACGCTCGTCTTCATCGCCGACGACTCTGCTTGGCTCCATGAGGCTCCACTCAACGTCGAGGCGCTCCTCGTCTGCGGGGCGACGCACTTCCGCGCCTGCGTCCGTGGTGTCCTTCTTCGACAGCCGTCGACTCTGTATAGGTCGGCTCCTATGGCATCCTCGCTTCTCGTTGTTCGCCGGTGTCAGCGATCCGGTCGGTCACGGCTTCAGCAGTGGGTGTAGCATGCGGTGGCCCGCCAATCGGCCACCCCACAAATCGCGGCAATCAAGCCCGACGAAACTCTCTATGGCCTATTTGACTGGCTGTGTCGAGACAGCATCCGAGTGCGACAGCAGCGACCCCGTGGCGGAAAGTCTTGATGGTCAATGGACCACGTAGTCCTCCTGGCTTCACCCGTGAAGGCGGTGGCGATGGCGTCGGCGACCCATCACATGTCCACGAGGAGTACCACCTCAAACCCCTTTCTTCGCAGCGCAGGGAAGATCTTCGCCATTGCAATATGGATGCACTTCACACTCCTATTGTTGGAGAAACCCCTGAGGCCCAGGCCTTGGAGGAGGCGCGCCTGGCCTACTTGGCTGAGCGCACTCGACTAGAGAACCTCCAGCACGCCCTCGACGAGCGTGCCCGGCAACGGATTCCTGAATCCAGTCAATGACAACTTTTTCCGCCTCCGACTCAGGTATACCGAATAGCAGAGTCAATTCAACCTTCCCAGTTAGAAGCTGGCCGAGGTTTGATGCAGATCCGGGCTTTGCTCCGGGCAGCGGGATGATACGTCTCCAACGTATCTATAATTTTTGATTGCTCCATGCTATATTATCTACTGTTTTGGACTATATTGGGCTTTATTTTCCACTTTTATATTATTTTTGGGACTAACCTATTAACCGGAGGCCCAGCCGAGAATTGCTGTTTTTTTGCCTATTTCAGTGTTTCGGATAAACAGAATATCAAACGGAGTCCAAACGGAATAAAATCTTCGAAAACGTGATTTTCTCACCGAACGTGATCCAGGAGACTTGGACCCTACTGCAAGGGATCAAAGAGGTGGTCATGAGGGGGGGGGGGGGCGCCCCCCCCCCCTAGGGCGCCCCCTGCCTCGTGGGCCGCTCGGTGCTCCACCGACGTATTCCTTCCTCCTATATATACACACGTACCCCCAAACGATCAGAACAGGAGCCAAAAACCTAATTCCACCGCAGCAACTTTCTGTATCCACGAGATCCCATCTTGGGGCCTGTTTCGGAGCTCCGCCGGAAGAGGGTCGTCATCACGGAGGGCTTCTACATCATCCTAGCCCGTCCGATGAAGTGTGAGTAGTTTGCCTCGGACGTTCGGGTCCATAGTTAGTAGCTAGATGGCTTCTTATCTCTCTTTGAATCTCAATACAAAGTTCTCCCCCTCTCTTGTGGAGATATATCAAATGTAATCTTCTTTTTGCGGTGTGTTTGTTGAGACCGATGAATTGTGGGTTTATGATCAAGGCTATCTATGAATAATATTTGAATCCTCTCTGAACTCTTTTATGCACGATTGGTTATCTTTGCAAGTCTCTTCGAATTATCCGTTTGGTTTGGCCAACTAGATTGGTAGTTCTTGCCATGGGAGAAGTGCTTAGCTTTGGGTTCGATCTTGAAGTGTCCTTACCTAGTGACAGAAGGGGCAGCAAGGCACGTATTGTATCATTGCCATCGAGGATAACAAGATAGGGTTTATTTCATATTGCATGAATTTATCTCTCTACATCATGTCATCTTGCTTAAGGTGTTACTCTGTTTTTTAACTTAATACTCTAGATGCATGCTGGATAGCGGTCGATGAGTGGAGTAATAGTAGTAGATATAGAATCGTTTCGATCTACTTGTCACGGATGTGATGCCTATATACATGATCATGCCTAGATATTATCATAATTATGCACAATTCTATCAATTGCTCAACAGTAATTTGTTCACCCACCGTAGAATACTTATGCTCTTGAGAGAAGCCACTAGTGAAACCTATGGCCTCCGGGTCTATTCTCATCATATCAATCTCCATCACTTTTATATTGTTTTGCTATTTTACTTTGCCTTTACTTTTTACTTTGCATCTTTATATCAAAAATACCAAAAATATTCTATCTATCAGATCTCACTCTCGTAAGTGACTGTGAAGGGCTTGACAACCCCTAATCGCGTTGGTTGCAAGTAGCTATCGCTTTGTGCAGGTACGAGGGACTTGAGCGTGGGATCCTACTGGATTGATACCTTGGTTCTCAAAAACTGAGGGAAATACTTACGCTGCTCTGCTGCATCATCCCTTCCTCTTTGAGGAAAACCAACGCAAGCTCAAGACATAGCAAGAAGGATTTCTGGCTCCGTTGCCGGGGAGTCTACGCAAAAAGTCAATATACCAAGTACCCATCACAATCCCTATCTCTCGCATTACATTATTTGTCATTTGCCTCTCGTTTTCCTCTCCCCCCCCAATTCACCCTTGCCGTTTTATTTGCCCTATCTCTCTATCCTCCCTCTCTGTTTGCCTCTTTTTGTCTACTTGCTTTTTGTTTGCTCGTGTGTTAGATTGCTTGTTTGTCGCAATGGCTCAAGATACTACCAAATTGTGTGACTTCACCAATACAAATAATAATGATTTCCTTAGCACTCCGATTGCTCCTCTTACCGATGCTGAATCTTGTGAAATTAATACTGCTTTGTTGAATCTTGTTATGAAAGATCAATTCGCTGGCCTTCCTAGTGAAGATGCCGCTACTCATCTGAATAGCTTCGTTGATTTATGTGATATGCAAAAGAAAAAAGATGTCAATAATGATGTCGTTAAATTGAAGCTATTTCCTTTTTCGCTTAGAGATCGTGCTAAAGCTTGGTTTTCTTCTTTGCCTAAGAATAGTATTGATTCATGGAAGAAATGCAAAGATGCTTTTATCTCTAAGTATTTTCCTCCCGCTAAGATCATCTCTCTTAGAAACGATATAATGAACTTTAAACAACTTGATCATCAACATGTTGCACATGCTTGGGAGAGAATGAAATTAATGATACGTAATTGCCCTACTCATGGTTCGAATTTGTGGATGATTATACAAAATTTTTATGCCGGATTAAATTTTGCTTCTAGAAACCTTTTAGATTCGGCCGCGGGAGGCACTTTTATGGAAATCACTTTAGGAGGTGCTACTAAACTCCTAGATAATATTATGGTTAATTATTCTCAATGGCATACTGAAAGAACTTTTAATAAAAAAGTGCATGCGATAGAAGAAATTAATGTGTTGAGTGGAAAGATGGATGAACTTGTGAAATTATTTGCTACTAAGAGTGTTTCTTCTGATCCTAATGATATGCCTTTGTCTACATTGATTGAGAATAAAAATGAATCTATGGATGTGAATTTTGTTGGTAGGAATAATTTTGGTAACAACGCTTATAGAGGGAATTTTAATCCTAGGCCATATCCTAGTAATCCTTCTAATAATTATGAGAATTCCTACAACAACTATTATGGGAATTATGATAAGATTCCCTCTGATTTTGAATCTAATATTAAACAATTTATTTCTTTGCAAAAGAATTTTAATGCTATGATTGAAGAAAAATTGCTTAAGATTGACGATTTGGCTAGGAACGTTGATAGAATTGCTCTTGATGTTGATGCTTTGAAACTTAGATCTATTCCACCTAAGCATGATATTAATGAGTCTCTAAAATCCATGAGTGTAAAAAAAGAACCGCTAGGATGCGTGCTTCCAAAGGTGCCTTTATTAAAGCGTGTTCTTCTAATTCTTATGAAAATCAAGATGAAGATCTAAAAGTTATTGATGCGTCTCCTATTAAATCTTTATTTTGCAATACGAATCTTGATGAAACTGAATATGATCTTCCTTTACCTAGAAGGCGTTCTAAAAATTCGGAGTGTTTAGATCTTAATGATGAAATTGATGAAAGTAGGATGGAAAGAAATAAAAATCTAGATGTTGCTAAACCCACTATATTGGATTTCAAGGAATTTAATTATGAAAATTGCTCTTTGATTGATTGTATTTCCTTGTTGCAATCCGTGCTAAATTCTCCACATTCTTATAGTCGAAATAAAGCCTTCACCGAACATATTGTTGATGCCTTGATGCAATCTTATGAAGAAAAACTTGAGTTGAAAGTTTCTATCCCTAGAAAACTCTATGATGAGTGGGAGCCAACTATTAAAATTAAAATTAAAGATCATGAGTTTATGCTTTGTGTGATTTGGGTGCTAGTGTCTCTACTATTCCCGAGACTTTGTGTGGTTTACTAGATTTCCTTAATTTTGATGATTGCTCTCTAAACTTGCATCTTGCGGATTCCACTATTAAGAAACCTATGGGAAGAATTAATGATGTTCTTATTGTTGCAAATAGGAATTATGTGCCTGTAGATTTCATTGTTCTTGATATAGATTGCAATCATTCTTGCCCTATTATTCTTGGTAGACCTTTCCTTAGAACGGTTGGTGCGATTATTGATATGAAGGAAGGGAATATTAGATTTCAATTTCCATTAAAAAAGGGCATGGAACACTTTCCAAGAAAGAAAATAAAATTACCTTATGAAACTATCATGAGAGCCACTTATGGATTACCTACCAAAGATGGCAATACCTAGATCTATTCTTGCTCATTATGCCTAGCTAGGGGCGTTAAATGATAGCGCTTGTTGGCAGGCAACCCAATTTTATTTTTGTTCCTTGCTTTTTGCTCCTGTTTAGTAATAAATAATTTATTTAGCCTCTGTTTTGGTTGTGTTTAATTAGTGTTTGTGCCAAGTAGAACCGTTGGGACGACTTGGGGAAAGTCTTGTTGAACTTGCTGTAAAAAACAGAAACGTTAGCGCTCACGAGAACTGCTGTAATTTTTATTTGAAGAGTGATATTTAATTAATTATTTTTGAAGATGATTAGTAGATAAATTCCTCACGTCCATAAATTTATTTTAGAATTTTTGGGGTTCCAGATTTTGCGCTAGCTACAGATTACTACAGACTGTTCTGTTTTTGACAGATTCTGTTTTTCGTGTGTTGTTTGCTCATTTTCATGAATCTATGGCTAGTAAAATAGTTTATAATCCATAGAGAAGTTGGAATACAGTAGGTTTAACACCAATATAAATAAAGAATGAGTTCATTACAGTACCTTGAAGTGGTCTTTTGTTTTCTTTCGCTAACAGAGCTCACGAGTTTTCTATTTTGAGTTTTGTGTTGTGAAGTTTTCAAGTTTTGGGTGAATTCTTTTGATGGATCATGGAACAAGGAGTGGCAAGAGACTAAGCTTGGGGATGCCCATGGCACCCCCAAGATAATCCAAGGACACCAAAAAGTCAAAGCTTGGGGATGCCCCGGAAGGCATCCCCTCTTTTTCGTCCACTTCCATCGGTAATTTACTTGGAGCTATATTTTTATTCAGCAACATGATATGTGTTTTGCTTGGAGCGTCTTGTATTATTTGTGTCTTTGTTTGTTAGTATGCTACAATCATCCTTGCTGTACACACCTTTTGAGAGAGCCATACATGAATTAAAATTTGATAGAATACTCTATGTGCTTCACTTATATCTTTTGAGCAAGATAATTTAGCTCTATGTGCTCCACTTATATCCTTTTGAGCTAGATAATTTTTCTCTTTGTGCTTAACTTATATATTTTGAGCTAGATAATTTTGCTCTGTGTGCTTCACTTAGAACTTTTAGAGCACGGTGGTGGATTCGTTTTAAAGAAACTATTGATCTCTGATGCTTCACTTAAATTAATTTGAGAGTCTCTTAATAGCATGGTAATTTTCCTAATAATAATATGCTTGGTATTCAAGATTTGTGAAACTTTCTTTTGAGTGTGTTGAATACTAAGAAAATATTGAAGAATGATAATTGTTTTGAGATATGGAGGTGATAATATTAAAGTCATGCTAGTTGAGTAGTTGTGAATTTAAAGAATACTTGTGTTGAAGTTTGTGATTCCCGTAGCATGCCCGTATGGTGAACTGTTATGTGATGAAGTCGGAGCATGATTTATTTATTGATTGTCTTCCTTATGAGTGGCGGTTGGGGATGAGCGATGGTCTTTTCCTACCAATCTATCCCCCTAGGAGCATGCGCGTAATACTTTGCTTTGATAACTTCTAAATTTTTGCAATAAGTATAAGAGTTCTTTATGACTAATGTTGAGTCCATGGATTATACGCACTCCCACCCTTCCACCCTTGCTAGCCTCTCTAATACCACACACCTTTCGCCGGTGTCATACACCTACCATATACCTTCCTCAAAACAGCCACCATTCCTACCTATTATGGCATTTCCATAGCCATTCTGAGATATATTGCCATGCAACTTTCCACCATCTAGTTCATCATGACACATACATCATTGTCATATTGCTTAGCATGATCATGTAGTTGACATAGTATTTGTGGCAAAGCCACCATTCATAATTCTTTCATACTTGTCACTCTTGATTCATTGCATATCCCGGTACACCGCCGGAGGCATTCATATAGAGTCATACTTTGTTTTAGTATCGAGTTGTAATCATTGAGTTGTATATAAATAGAAGTGTGATGATCATCATTCAATAGAGCATTGTCCCAAAAAAAGGCCAAAGAAAAAAAGAAGGCCAAAAAAGAAGGGGCAATGCTACTATCCTTTTTTCCACACTTGTGCTTCAAAGTAGCACCATGATATAGCAAGTCGCATATATTGTGCTTCAAAGTAGCACCATGTTCTTCATATAGAGAGTCTCATATATTTTCACTTTCATATACTAGTGGGAATTTTACGTTGCAGAACTTGGCTTGTATATTCCAATGATGGGCTTCCTCAAATTGCCCTAGGTCTTCGTGAGCAAGCAAGTTGGATGCACACCCACTAGTTTCTTTTGTTGAGCCTTCATACATTTATAGCTCTAGTGCATCCGTTGCATGGCAATCCCTACTCACTCACATTGATATCTATTGATGGGCATCTCTATAGCCCGTTGATACGCCTAGTTGATGTGAGACTATCTTCTCCTTTTTGTCTTCTCCACAACCACCATTCCATTCCACCTATAGTGCTATATCCATGGCTCACGCTCATGTATTGCGTGAAGATTGAAACATTTTTGAAAAAGTTAGAGTATGAAACAATTGCTTGGCTTCTCATCGGGGTTGTGCATGATTTAAATATTTTGTGTGGGGAAGATGGAGCATAGCCAGACTATATGATTTTGTAGGGATAACTTTCTTTGTCCATGTTATTTTGAGAAGACATAATTGCTTTGTTAGTATCCTTGAAGTATTATTATTTTCTATGTCAATATAAACTTTTGTCTTGAATCTTTCTAATCTGAATATTCATACCACAATTAAGAAGATTTGCATTGAAATTATGCCAAGTAGCACTCCGCATCAAAAATTCTCTTTTTATCATTTACCTACTCAAGGACGAGTAGGAATTAAGCTTGGGGATGCCTGATACATCTCCAACGTATCTATAATTTTTTATTGCTCCATGCTATATTATGTACTATTTTGGACTATATTGGGCTTTATTTTCCACTTTTATATTATTTTTGGAACTAACCTATTAACCGGAGGCCCAACCCAGAATTGCTGTTTTTTGCCTATTTCATTGTTTCGGATAAACAAAATATCAAACGGAGTCCAAACAGAATAAAATCTTCGGAAATGTGATTTTCTCACCAAACATGATCCAGGGGACTTGGACCCTACTGCAAGGGATCAAAGAGGTTGTCACGAGGGTGGGGGGCGCCCCCCACCCCCTAGGGCGTGCCCCCTGCCTCGTGGGCCCCTCGGTGCTCCACCGACGTACTCCTTCCTCCTATATATACACACGTACCCCCAAACGATCAGAACAGGAGACAAAAATCTAATTCCACCGCCGCAACTTTCTGTATCCATGAGATCCCATCTTGGGGCCTATTCCGGAGCTCCGCCAGAAGAGGGCCGTCATCACGGAGGGCTTCTACATCATCCTAGCCCCTCCGATGAAGTGTGAGTAGTTTACCTCAGACCTTCGGGTCCATAGTTAGTAGCTCGATGGCTTCTTGTCTCTCTTTGAATCTCAATACAAAGTTCCCCCCTCTCTTGTGGAGATCTATTCGATGTAATGTTCTTTTTGCAGTGTGTTTGTTGAGACTGATGAATTGTGGGTTTATGATCAAGTCTATCTATGAATAATATTTTAATCTTCTATGAATTCTTTTATGCATGATTGGTTATCTTTGCAAGTCTCTTTGAATTATCCATTTGGTTTGGCCAACTAGATTGGTAGTTCTTGCCATGGGAGAAGTGCTTAGCTTTGGGTTCGATCTTGCGGTGTCCTTACCCAGTGACAGAAGGGGCAGCAAGGCACGCATTGTATCGTTGCCATCGAGGACAACAATATGGGGTTTATTTCATATTGCATGAATTTATCTCTCTACATCATGTCATCTTGCTTAAGGCGTTACTTTGTTTTTTAACTTAATACTCTAGATGCATGCTGGATAGTGGTCGATGAGTGGAGTAATAGTAGTAGATGCAGAATCGTTTCGATCTACTTGTCACAGACGTGATGCCTATATACATGATCATGCCTAGATATTCTCATAATTATGCACAATTCTATCAATTGCTCAACAGTAATTTGTTCACCCACCGTAGAATACTTATGCTCTTGAGAGAAGCCACTAGTGAAACCTATGGCCCCTCGGTCTATTCTCATCATATCAATCTCCATCACTTTTATATTGTTTTGCTATTTACTTTGCCTTTACTTTTTACTTTGCATCTTTATATCAAAAATACCAAAGATATTCTATCTATCAGATCTCACTCTCGTAAGTGACCCTGAAGGGCTTGACAACCCCTAATCGCGTTGGTTGCGAGTAGCTATTGCTTTGTGCAGGTACGAGGGACTTGAGCGTGCGCTCCTACTAGATTGATACCTTGGTTCTCAAAAACTAAGGGAAATACTTACGCTGCTCTGTTGCATCATCCCTTCCTGTTCGGGGAAAACCAACGCAAGCTCAAGACGTAGCACGGGAGAGCAGAATACAGCAGTATCTTAGTAGCGGAATATAATTCATAGCAGATCTGTGGTGGCAGATACTGTCCAATCTGCTCACAACCCAAGATCGCCTCCGCGGCGTGAGGGACGTGGGTACCAGCAGGAACAGTACATGAACCATGGGCAGTATGATCTTCGACTCAACCACGATGACTGTCATCGAGTGCCCACGCCTCCTCCGAGGAGTGGGTCATACGTGCCTCGGCAGCAAGATGACAGGTGCCCCCACAGCGGCGAACAAAGAATTCCTGTCGACCCCAGAGAGCCAGGCTTTGATGCAAGGTCTATCCTCGTTCAAGGTTTGGTTGATAGGAACAGAGCTCACAGAGAAGGCCACGATAGAGATCATCCGACTAGAAGCAGGGTGCATGTTTCAGGACCCGAGTGTTTCAGCAGAGCCACCAGAGCAGCACTAATTCCTCCCTACTTCAGGTTGGCGACTGGAGTCAGCAAGTTCGCCGGTGAGTCCAAGCCAAACACTTGGTTTGAGGATTACCGAGTAGCTCTGCAGATTGGTGGTGGCAATGACGATGTAGCCATGAAGCACCTCCCCTTAATGTTGGAGGGTTCAGCCAGAGCATAGTTGAACCAGTTGGCTCCTGGCAGCATATATAGTTGGGAGGAACTTGCTCAAGTGTTTGTTAGAACCTTTGAAGGCACTTGCAAAAGACCGGCAGGGTTGACAGAATTGCAGTGTTGTGTTCAAAAACCGAATGAAACCTTGAGGGATTATATCCAGAGATGGATCACGTTACACCATACAGTGGAGAATGTGTCAGATCACAAAGCAATCTGTGCCTTCAAGGAAGGCGTTAAATATTGGGAGTTGAACCTAAAATTTGGTCGGACAGGAGATATGACTCTGACTCGGATGATGGAGATTGCCACCAAATATGCCAAAGGTGAGGAGGAAGACCGACTCCGGAGTGGCAAACACAAAACAGTCGCCCAAGAAACCGGAGGAGGGAATTCCAGTCGGATACATAAGTGAAAGGCCGAACTAGGCGCTCCTAGTGAAGCTTTAGCTGTTACCCAAGGAAAGTTCAAAGGAAAGCCCAAAGGGCCTTGGACTCACAAAAAAGTTAAGGATAAAGATGGGAATGATGTGTTGGATTTACCATGGCATATTCATACCAAAAAAGATGAAGAAGGGAACATCATTTACCCTAAACACACCACTCGACAGTGTCATTTCCTGATCCAGCAGTTCCGAGAGAAACAACCCAAGGAAAAGGAAAAGGATTCGGACGGATGTGAGGACAGGGAAGAAGATGATGATGGTTTTCCCAATGTCAATTCCATGCTGATGATTTTCGCTGATGTTGAAAGCAAAAGCCGATTGAAGGTTATTAACAGGGAGGTGAACATGGTTGCTCCAGCAACACCCAGTTATTTGAAGTGGTCCCAGACGGCCATCACATTCGACCAATCGGACCACCCAGCGCATATAGCCACCCCTGGGAGGCAAGCACTGGTGGTCAACCCAGTAGTCGAAGGCACTCGACTGACTAAAGTGCTGATGGATGGTGGCAGTGGCCTGAATATCCTTTATGCTGAAACCTTGAAGGGAATGGGCATTCCGATGTCCAAGCTTAGTGAAAGCAACATGAGTTTCCACGGTGCTATACCTGGCAAGAAGGTAGGTCACTCGGCCAGATCGCCCTTGATGTGGTTTTCGGTGATTCTAAGAATTACCGCAAGGAAAAGTTGATGTTTGAGGTAGTGGATTTCAAGAGTGCTTACCATGCCATTCTGGGGGGAGACCCGCTTATGCACGTTTTATGGCTCGACCATGTTACGTGTATCTCAAATTGAAGAAGCCTTGCCCCAGAGGAGTAATCACTATCACTGGCAATCGGCAGAAGGCAGAAGAGTGCTTCTAGAAGGGCTCAAAAATTGCCGATGCGCAGATGGCAGTAGTAGAACTGCAAGAGTATCAGAAAAATACAGATCCGAGTGATTTGCTATGAGCCAAGAAGCCTACCACAGACTCTGCATTTCAATCGTCAGGGGAAACGAACCCGATTCATATTCACCCGACCGATCCCAATGCTGCTCCGACCCATATCTCGTCAACACTCGACAGCAAATAGGAAGAAGCGCTCATCCAGTTCCTCCATGAGAACTGGGACATCTTTGCATGGAAACCTTCTGACATGCCGGGTGTACCCAGTGGACTGGCTGAGCATCATTTGCAAGTCGACCCGAAAGTAAAACCAGTCAAGGAACATCTCCCACGGTCCGCCATCCCGAAGAGAAAAGCAATTGGCGAGGAGGTAGCTCGGCTCCTGGCAGCTGAGTTCATCCGAGAGATTTACCACTCCGAGTGGCTTACCAATGTTGTCATGGTCCCAAAGAAGGATGATTCACTTTGCATGGGCATTGACTTCAAGCATATCAATCGGGCCTGCCCGAAAGATCATTTTCCTCTTCCCCGCATCAACCAAATTGTTGACTCAACTGCGGGGTGTGAGCGTTTGTCCTTCTTGGATGCCTATTCCAGGTACCATCAGAACTGACTAGTATGGACCCGATGAGATAAAAACGGCTTTCATCACTCCATTCGGATGTTTCTGTTATGTCACTATGCCATTCGGCCTGAAGAACAACGGAGCCACATTCATGAGGATGATCCAGAAGTGTCTGCTCACTCAAATAAGTCGGAATGTGGAAGCATACATGGATGACATTGTAGTCAAGTCACGTAAAGGTTCCGACCTGCTGGCTGACCTTGACAAAACCTTTGCCAACCTCAGAAGGTATGATATCAAGCTTAATCCATCAAAGTGCTCATTCGGAGTTCCTGGTGGAAAGTTACTTGGTTTTCTCGTTTCCGAACGAGGAATCGACGCTAACCCAGAGAAAGTTGGTGCCATTCTTTGGATGAAATGCCCTGTGTGTGTGCACGATGTCCAAAAGCTTACCGGTTGTTTGGCCGCCTTGAGTCGATTCTTTTCTCGTCTCGGTGAAAAGGCACTGCCTCTTTACCGACTGATGAAGAAGTCTGATAAGTTCGAGTGGACTCCCGAAGCTGATGCAGCGTTTGTAGAGCTCAAAGCTCTACTTTCCACCTAGCCGGTGCTTGCTGCACCAATCAGCAAAGAGCCTTTACTGCTTTACATTGCAGCCACTGGACAAGTTGTCAGTACAGTACTCACGGTCGAGCGGGAAGAAGAAGGAAAAACTTATAAAGTTCAGCGCCCAGTATATTACGTTTCTGAAGTTCTGACTCCATCAAAGCACAGATATCCCATTTATCAGAAGCTTTCTCTAGAATTTACATGACCACAAAGAAGGTTGCACACTATTTCTCTGATCATTCCGTTACAGTCGTCAGCGACGCTCCATTATCGGAAATTTTGAACAACAAAGATGCAATTGGTCGAGTGGCAAAGTGGGCGATTGAACTCCTTCCCCTGGATATCAAGTTTGAAGCAAAGAAGGCTATTAAGTCCCAAGCAATAGCTGATTTCCTCGCCGAGTGGATCGAACAGCAACTTCCGGCCCAGATTCACTCGGAACATTGGACCATGTTCTTTGATGGGTCTAAGATGCTGAATGGTTCCGGTGCTGGAGTAGTGTTGGTCTCCCCCGTGGTGACAAACTCAGTTATGTTCTCCAGATTCACTTTAACTCCTCCAACAATGAGGCTGAATACGAGGCACTTCTGTACGGGTTGCGTATGGCCATTTCACTCGACATCCATCGCCTCATGGTCTATGGTGACTCAGATTTAGTGGTCAATCAGGTGATGAAGGAGTGGGACGTCAGAAGCCCATCCATGACTGGTTATTGCAACGCAGTAAGAAAGTTAGAAAAGAAGTTCGAGGGGTTAGAGCTCCATCACATCCCTCGACTGAAAAATCAAGTAGCCGATGATCTGGCAAAGATAGGCTCCAAGAGAGAAGCCATTGCCAGTAATGTGTTCCTAGAGCATATTCATACCCCTTCAGTTCGAGAAGATCCCTTCACTGAAGAGCCCCCACAACCAAAGAGTGCCACCGATTCGACTGAAATCGAGATTCCAGCCGTGGTCGACTTGATCATGGAAGTTTTGGTCATCACCCCCGATTGGACAGTACCATATATCGCATATATTCTTAGAAGAGAACTCCCAGAAGACAAAGAAGAGGCTTGACAGATCGTCCGTCGATCTAAGACCTTTACTGTGATAAGAGGACAGTTGTTCAGGGAAAGAGTGACTGGAGTTTGCCAAAAATGCATGACACCTGAAGAAGGTCGAGTGATCCTCAATGATATCCACTCGGGGACCTGTGGTCACCATGCGTCCTCTCGGACCATTGTGGCCAAAGCATACCGGGTGGGATTTTACTGGCCTCGGGCAAATGAGATGGCACAAGAAATAGTCGACAAATGTGAAGGTTGCCGGTTTTACTCCAACATGTCTCACAAGCCTGTGTCAGCCCTGAGGATCATTCCACTCATCTGGCCTTTTTCTGTTTGGGGGTTGGATATGGTTGGACCATTGAGGACTGGCAGGAGTGGATTCACTCATGTGCTTGTAGCAGTCGACAAGTTCACCATGTGGATGGAAGCCAAGCCTATCAAGAACCTTGATGCCAGTACTGTTGTCAGCTTCATCAGAGAGATAACATTTAGATATGGTGTTCCACACAGCATCATCACTGACAATGGGTCAAACTTCGATTCTGATGAGTTCAGGACTTTCTGTGCTTCACAAGGTACTCGAGTCGACTATGCCTCCCTCTCCCACCCCCAGTCGAATGGGCAAGCTGAAAGAGCAAATGGTTTGATTCTCAAAGGACTGAAACCCTGACTAATGCGCGACCTCAAACACGCAGTAGGAGCCTGGGTCGATGAACTTCCATCAGTATTATGGGGATTGAGGACAACTCCAAATCGGTCAACTAGCAGAACCCCATTTTTCTTGGTTTATGGAGCTGAAGCTGTACTTCCAAGTGACTTGCTCCACAATGCACCCCGAGTCGAGATGTTCATAGAGGAAGAAGCAGAACAAGCAAGGCAGGATGTAGTTGACCTCCTGGAAGAAGAAAGAGAGATAGCCTTGATTCGATCAACCATCTATCAGCAAGACTTGCGTCGATTCCATGCCAGAAACATGAGGGGTCGAGCATTTCAAGAGGGAGACTTAGTTCTCCGAGTGGATCAGCAGAAACTAGACAAGCTTTCTCCCTCTTGGGAAGGCCCCTTCGTGGTCACCAGAGTGCTCCACAATGGAGCGTACCACCTCTACGACGTCGAGCACAAGAAAGACAAGCTGCGCGCCTAGAATGCGGAGCTGCTCCGCCCCTTTTATACTTAAGCACTCAGTCTGTTGAGATGTAATAAGACCTTTATAGTTTGTCTATCAAAGACAAGAGTTTTACAGTCTTCTAAAAAGATTGTTTACGCTTGTTTCTGAAATCCCCCAGTGGGTGGCTTAGCTACGAATCCGTTTCGCCTAAGTTTAAAAAATCCTACCGAGTGATGAGCAAGCCTCTCACTCGGGGGCTTAGCTGCGAATCCGTTTTGCCTAAGTTTGAAAAGTCCTACCGAGTGATGAACAAGCCTCTCACTTGGGGGCTTAGCTGTGAATCCGTTTTGCCTAAGTTTGAAAAGTCCTACCGAGTGATGAACAAGCCTCTCACTCGGGGGCTTAGCTGCGAATCCGTTTTGCCTAAGTTTTAAAAATCCTACCGAGTGATGAGCAAGCCTCTCACTCGGCGGCTTAGCTGCAGTCCAGTACTCACCTAAGTTTTAAAAATCCTACCTAGTGATGAGCAAGCCTCTCACTCGGGGGCTTAGATGCCGTCCAGTACTCGCCTAAGTTTCAAAAATCCTACCGAGTGATGAGCAAGCCTCTCATTCGGAGGCTTAACTATGAATTCGGAGGCTTAGCTGCAGTCCAGTACTCGCCTAAGTTTTAAAAAAAATCCTACCGAGCAATGAGCAAACCTCACACTCGGCGGCTTAGCTGCAGTCCAGTACTTGCCTAAGTGTCAAAAATCCTACCGAGTGATAAGCAAACCTCACACTCGGGGGCTTAGCTGCAGTCCAGTACTTGCCTAAGTTTCAAAAATCCTACCGAGTGATGAGAAAACCTCACACTCGGGGGCTTAGTTGTAGTCCAGTACTCTCCTAAGTTTCAAAAATCCTATCGAGTGATGAGCAAACCTCACACTCGGGGGCTTAGCTGCAGTCCAGTACTGGCCTAAGTTTCAAAAATCCCACCGAGTGATGAGCAAACCTCACACTCGGGGGCTTACCTGCAGTCCAGTACTGGCCTCAGTTTCAAAAATCCTACCGAGTGATGAGCAAATCTCACACTCGGGGGTTTAGCTGTAGTGTAGTACTCGCCTAAGTTTCAAAAATCCTACCGAGTGATGAGCAAACCTCACACTCGGGGGCTTAGCTGCAGTCCAGTACTCGCCTAAGTTTCAAAAATCCTACCGAGTGATGAGCAAACCACACACTTGGGGGCTTAGCTGCAGTCCAGTACTTGCCTAAGTTTCAAAAATCATACCGAGTGATGAGCAAACCTCACACTCGGGGGCTTAGCTGCAGTCCAGTACTTGCCTAAGTTTCAAAAATCCTACCGAGTGATGAGCAAACCTCACACTCAGGGGCTTAGCTACAGTCCAGTACTCGCCTAAGTTTCAAAAATCCTACCGAGTGATGAGCAAACCTCACACTCGGGGGCTTAGCTGCAGTCCAGTACTCACCTAAGGTTCAAAAATCCTACCGAATGATGAGCAAACCTCACACTCGGGCATCTTAGTTACAGTCTAGTACTCGCCTAAGTTGAAAAATCCTCTCCATGGAGCTGCGCCACAAGTATAATGTGCGCTCCATCCCTATTCGCAAGGACGACGAGGTGCAGGTCAACTGCAAACCTCTCCTCAGAGCTGCCACAAGTATAATGTGCGCTCCATCCCTATCTGCAAGGACGATGGGGTGCAGGTCGACTAGGATATTTCCTTCAAAGTTACATCTCAAAGAATATTCCGAGTGAAGAATAAGTTCCACTCAAAGGTAAATGCAAGCACATGCAGAAGATAAACCAAGATCAGATAAAATGTCAAAGGTCTCAAGACGAAGATAAAAGTACTCGGACGTCAGGCCTGAAAGAGTTTAACGGTTACAATAACCACTTGGCATACTGAGGCAAATTTAAAGCAAGTTTGAGTTTCAAGTTGGTTCACTCACCAGGAGGAGGACTCACAGGCTCGACGAACTTATCCAAGTCGATCCCGTCTGCGATCCGAGTGGCAGCAGTAATGAAAGTTTCCATGAAAGACTGGAAGTCGTGCTTTTTTGTGTTGGCGACCTTGATCACCGCCAGCTTCTCTTCTCGAGCCTCTCTGCAGTCTACCCTGACCAGTGACAGAGCCATGTCAGCACCACGGCGGGCAGAGGACATCTTCCATTCCTGCACTTGGCCAGGGACCTCACTGAGTCGAGCCATCAGAGACTCGAGATCATTATGAAACATTGCCCTTGGCCAGAGTGATGAGTCGATGCATGAAACTGCCATCTTCATACGGGCAAGATAACTTGTTACACAGGCGACGCGGGATTCCAGTCGAAGCACATTCATGGCAGCCTCATCGCCGACTGGAGAAAGGATAGGGTCCAAGCCTATCTTGACTCGTCCAGTCTCCTCTTCAAAGTTTAGGCATAATTCTGCAAGGTCAAAGAGTTAATGAGTCGACTGGTTAGATCCAACTTGCAAACAAGTAAAACAGTCGAGTAAAAAAGAGGTACCTTCAAGGATAAGAAAGAGTTTCTTGGCAAGAGCTTTCAGATAAGCCTCTAGATCGTTCCTCCTGCGAGTCATGCTCTCCAGCTAGTCGGTCAGAGCCACTTTATCTTTTTTCAGATGAGTCGCCTCTCGATTGGATTTAGTGAGAGACGACTTCAGCTTGTTAATTTCTTCCTCCAGTGCTCCGACCGAAGCCAGTTTCTGGTCGGCAAGGGAAGTCTTATCCTGAGCCTCCTTCTGCGTAGCTGCAAGATCTAGATCCTTTTTCTCCAGGGCCAGCCTCGTTTTCTCTGCAAAATACACATTTAGATCAAACATAAGATCGAAGGGATAATTTAAAGGACGATCGACATGAGCAGTCGACAGGCAGTTACCTTCCATACCGGCAACTTCATCTTGAGCCTTCTTCAAGTTTTGTTGGGCCAGCTCCAGGTCAAGGTTGAGTTGCCTCTGCTTCTCCTCAAATTCGGCGAACTTGGAAATGAGGGTGCAATATTTCTGTAGTAAGTAAACGACATATCAATCGACGAGATCAAAGATTATTTACTTCTGGGTGAATAGAGCTTCAAGACTACTCAAACCCCAACCGACTGCCAGCAGTCGACTCCGGTCTCGGGGACTACACCTAGTGGGTGCACTTGACGTGCCCCCACTGGTTTGGATTCCATACGGCTGGTCCGCCCAGACCAAATACCAAAAAAAGTTCTCAGACCTGATACGTCTCCAACGTATCTACTTTTCCAAACACTTTTGCCCTTGTTTTGGACTCTAACTTGCATGATTTGAATGGAACTAACCCGGACTGACGCTGTTTTCAGTAGAATTACCATGGTGTTATTTATGTGCAGGAGAAAACGTTCTCGGAATGACCTAAAACTTCATGGAGACACTTTTCAGACAATAAGAAAAATACCTGCCAAAGATGAAGGCCAGGGGGCCCACCATCTCTCCATGAGGGTGGGGGGCGCGCCCCCCTACCTCGTGGGCCCCCTATTGCCTCTCTGACTCCAACTCCACCTCCATATATTGAGTTTCGATGAGAAAAAAATCAGACAGAAGAAATCATCGCGTTTTATGATACAGAGCCGCCGCCAAGCCCTAAAACCTCTCGGGAGGGCTGATCTGGAGTCCGTTCGGGGCTTCGGAGAGGGGAATCCATCGCCATCGTCATCATCAAACATCCTCCATCACCAATTTCATGATGCTCACCACCGTGCGTGAGTAATTCCATCATAGGCTTGCTGGACGGTGATGGGTTGGATGGGATCTATCATGTAATCGAGTTAGTTTTGTTAGGGTTTGATCCCTAGTGTCCACTATGTTCTGAGATTGATGTTGCTATGACTTTGCTATGCTTAATGCTTGTCACTAGGGCCCGAGTGCCATGATTTCAGATCTGAACCTATTATGTTTTCATCAATATATGAGTGTTCTTGATCCTATCTTGCAAGTCTATAGTCACCTATTATGTGTTATGATCTGTTAACCCCGAAGTGACAATAATAGGGATACTTACCAGTGATGACCGTAGTTTGAGGAGTTCATGTATTCAGTATGTGTTAATGCTTTGTTCTGGTTCTCTATTAAAAGGAGATCTTAATATCCCTTAGTTTTCGTAAGGACCCCGCTGCCACGGGAGGGTAGGACAAAAGATGTTATGCAAGTTCTTTTCCATAAGCATGTATGACTATGTTCGGAATACATGCCTACATTATATCAATGAACTGGAGCTAGTGCTGTGTCACCCTAGGTTATGACTATTACATGATGAACCGCATCCGGCATAATTCTCCATCACCGATCCATTGCCTACGAGCTTTCCATATATTGTTCTTCTCTTATTTACTTTTCCGTTGCTATTGCTATCATCACTACAAAATACCAAAAATATTACTTTTACTACTGTTACCTGTTGCTACCATTATCACCGCTATCATATTACTTTGCTGCTAAACACTTTGATGCAGATATTAATTTTCCAGGTGTGGTTGAACTGACAACTCAGCTGCTAATACTTGAGAATATTCTTTGGCTCCCCTTGTGTCGAATCAATAAATTTGGGTTGAATACTCTACCCTCGAAAACTATTGCGATCCCCTATACTTGTGGGTTATCAAGACTATTTTCTGGCGCCGTTGCCGGGGGGCATAGTTCTATTGTTTGAGTCACTTGGGATATATCTGCTTATCATTATGAAGAACTTGAGAGACCCAAAAACCAAGATCTATCCCTCAACTACGAGGGGGGGGGGGGGTAAGGAACTACCATCTAGCTCTGCACTTGATTCACCTTCTGTTTTGAGTAAGCTTGCGACACCTACACCTGCTTTTGCTATTCGTTCTGATATGTCGCATGTTATTGATGATGTCACTTCTGCTATGCATGATACTTATGATGAAACTACATCTATGCCTGATACTACTATGCCACTTAGTGCTTTTCTTGATGAACAACTTGCTAGGGCTAGAGAAATTGAAAATATTGAATGTGATGATACTGATGAAAGTGATGATTAAGAACCACTTGCCATCCCTAAGGGTTATGTTTTTGATCAAGATGCTTCTTTAGCTATTTTAGCTTGCAGAAATAGAACTGAACTTAAAAAATTATTAGCTAAATGGAGTAAGCAATCTCTAAATGCTAGAATGAAACCTGACCCTGCTTTTGCTACTTCACCTATCTTTGATAATGATAAGGATTATGAATTCTCTGTTGATCCTGATATAATTACTTTGGTTGAATTTGATCCTTTTCATGGTTATGAATCTGAAACTGTTGTGGCACATCTTACTAAATTGAATGATATAGCTACCCTATTCAATAAAGATGAGAGAACTCACTACTTTTATATCCTTAAAATATTTCCGTTCTCATTAAAGGGTGATGCTAAGATATGGTTTAATTCTCTTGATCCTAGTTGTGTGCGTAGTCCCCAGGGTATGATTTATTACTTCTCTGCTAAATATTTCCCTGCTCATAAGAAACAAGCTGCTTTAAGGGATATATATAATTTTGTGCAAATTGAAGAAGAGAGTCTCCCACAAGCTTGGGGGAGGCTTCTCCAATTACTTAATGCTTTGCCTGAACATCCTCTTAAGAAATTTGAAATACTTGATATCTTTTATAATGGACTAACCGATGCCTCCAGAGATTACCTGGATAGTTGTGCTGGTTCTGTGTTTAGGGAAAGAACACCGGATGAAGCTGAAATTCTATTGAATAATATGTTGACAAATGAAAATAATTTGACACCTCCGGAGCCAATTCCTGAGCCTATTCCTAAACCAACTCCGAAGAAGAGGGGTATTCTATTTCTCAGTTCTAAAGATATGCAAGAGGGAAATAAATTGTCGGTGTACTAAAGTAGGGGTACCTTAGTATCCCGAACTTGTGCACGGGCAGTCGCAGCGACCCTCGGCAAGGCTTGCCCGGCGACCGCCAAGACCCTCCGTGGTTCCTTTGGAGCCATTCAAGAACAAAGTATTCGAGCCAAGGCACAAGACCCCGGAAGAGGAGCTTGCCGGGAAGGCCACTCAAAGTATCCAAGACCCCGGCAAGAGGAGCTTGCCGGGAGGAAGCACAAAGACCCCGGCAAGAGGAGCTTGCCGGGAAGACCAACAAAGGCATCCTGAGGAATTCGCCGCGGCGCACCATGTGTCCCGACGAGACCCGGTGAGCGACAAGCTCCCGGACGCGACAAGACAACATCCGTGGCAAGGCGCTTGCCGCGGCAAGCTACTACTCCACAGCCCGCGCTCCAGCTCACCCACCAACGTGTCGCTCTGGGACCGTCCCTGGCATACGTGGCGGGAGGCTGTGCAGCCAGGCGCACGCGGTGGCAAGCAGGCGCTGACAAGGAGCCATCATGGCAAACGGTGGCGCCCCTGACGGTCCCTTTCTGCACCGTCTAGGCGACACAGACAGGCATTTAATGCCTTTGTCCCCTGCCATTAGGGTTAGGTATGATACAACTGTAGCAAGCGGTGGCGCCAACTACCACCTCTTTTACCCTTTTACCCTCATCTCTGTTGCCACCTGTCGGTGACCCCTTTGACATATAAAAGGAGGCCCATGCGCAACAGAGAGGGGGACGACCATTCTCACGCTCGGTCTCACTAGCCACCCGAGTGTACTGTAGCATTCATCGCTCCCGAGCAAGAACACAAATACAAATCGAACCTGATTCGGCGTTCGCACGAGCCGAATCTTCATCATCTTCATCAACATGCCGCCGAAGAAGAAGGCTTCGGAGCTAGCCGCTTTGTCTGCGCCGATCCCACCATCGCCGGAGTGAACGGCTGGTGGAGTAGGCGCCGGCGGAAGAGCGGGCGCCGACGAAGGGACTCATGGTGCTGCCAGGTCCAAGGACAAGGCGGCGCTGCACATCGGCGGCGCGGTCGGCTCCCACAACGACCGCGCGCACTCCAAGACCTCGGCGTCCGTACACGCACCGCGCCCGTCCCAGGAGGCGCGGGACCAGCAGCGTCATGGTACCCACGGTACCATAAGTCTGCTGGGCCAAGGTCAAGCTGGCGGATCCCGGAGTGCTCAGGACCAGCTTGCACACAAACATGCTGGCGCGAGCGTGGCGCGGTCGCTTGGGCAAGATGTTGCTCCTTCTAACGCAGTTAGAAGTCCAAGCATATCTCGCTCCTCGCACCGTTCGCTGCAGCCGCCCGCCACTCCGGCGGAAGCGTTGGCACGTGCCCAACTGCTCCTAGATTATCCTCCGGCTCCAGAGAAGATCGATGATTGGAGGGCCACTATCCAGAGCCTCATCGGCTTCGCCAACGGTGACAACCCATGGCAGCTGAGTGTATCGCTGCCGCGGCAAGTCAGCCAGGCGCGAGCCGGTGGCCACAAGACCGGCGAGGGTGCGACCACTGTACACTCTCCGCCCCGAAGGCCAAGATCGCCGACTCGCCGGATCCACCTCGACAGCTACTCCACCGCGTCGTCAGATCCGCGAGCTCATCGCGATCAGCGCCAAGTTCTTCAGGAAAGGCAGCAAGAAGATGCTCGAACACGCATCGAGCGCCGAAGAGAAGCGCGGTGTCAATCAGACCTGCGCGCTGGGCCCTCTGTTGACGTGCATGCGCCCGGAGAACCAGGCAACTTGCCGTATGCGGTAGGTTGCCCTACGTTCACCCACGAGCTACAGCAAGTCCAGTGGCCCAGTCAGAAGCATTTCAAGCCAGACGTACCGGAGAAGTACGACGACAAGTTGCACCCGTCAGAGTTCCTCAGCATCTACACCATTGCGGTGCAAGCTGCCGGGGGGCGAGACGACATGGTCCTTGCCAACTACTTCCCGCTGGTGCTCAAGCCCGAAGTCAGGTCCTGGCTCATGCACTTGCCAGACAACTCCATATCCTCTTGGGCGGACTTGTGCCATCAGTTTGTTGGCGCCTTTACGGGCGGCCACAAACAGCATGGCCAAGAGAGTGCCCTCCACCTGCTTGCCCAGAAGGAAGGAGAGCCCCTGCGCAAGTATATCCAGAGATTCAGCCGCGTGCATCGCAACATCCCAGACATCCACACTGCCGCGGTTATCAGCGCGTTCCATTAGAACGTGCGTAATCGCAGGATGCGGGAGGAGATGGTGATGAGCAGGATCAGAGACGTCAGCGAGCTATACGCCCTGGCCGACAAGTGTGCACGCGCTGAAGAAGGAAGGAAACTCCCCGGAGAAGATACTGGAGCAGGGGGATCTGACAGTGAGGATGCCGCCCCGGCAAGGAAAAACCGGAGGCGCAACAGGAAGAAGAACGGCAAGGAAGTACTAGTCGTTGAGCAGTCCGGCGATGATGGTGGCGGCAAGCAAGCCCAAGTTGGTAGCTCCGGCAAGGAGGTTGCCGCGTGCACCAACTGCCAGGCTGTGGCAGCCGCCGACAAGCAGGACGGCTCCGGCAAGCAGTACTGCAAAATCCACCGCACCAAAGGCCATGATCTCCAGAACTGCAAGAGGGTTGAGCAGCTTGTCCAGCAACAAAAAGCTGAGTATGAGCGGTGCGACAAGGAGAGAGCCCAAGGAGGCGGTGGAGAGGCCGGCAAGAAGCGCGCTGGCCAGGGAGGACGCTGTGGCAAGGCCAAGCAGCGGCAAGGAGACAGACCTCCCCGTGGCCGCGACAAGGATGAAGACGAAGATGAAGACATGGATGATGTCGAGAACAGCGAGCAGGAGTTTCAGAAAGCTACAGAAGTTTTGTGTGTTGATGGTGTTGCTTCTCTGCATACCTCCCACCGCCAACTCAAACAGTGGCTGCGGGAAGTTAATGCGGCAGAACCACCTGTCGAATCACGCATGCTTCTAAAATGGTCCAGCACGCCTATCATCTTTGACATTGAGGACCACCCTGATCGCACAACTGCGGTCGGGTGCTTGCCATTCTTGGTTTCGCCAACAATCCGCAACCTCAAAGTCACTAAGATGCTAGTTGACGGCGGGGCCGGCTTAAATCTGATCTCCTCCGCTGTGCTCCAGAAACTCCAGATCCCGGACAGCGAGCTCGAAGAGACCGGTACATTCCAAGGAATTAACCCGGGAAGGAGCAAGCCGAAAGGGAAGGTCACGCTGCCGGTGACGTTTGGCAGCGAGCTGAATTTCAGAATGGAGAGGGTCACTTTTGACGTTGCCGATCTCCCGTTGCCCTACAATGGGATACTTGGCCGTCCAGCACTCGCCAAGTTCATGGCAGCCTCTCACTATGCATACAACATGCTCAAGATGCCAGGCCCGATAAGCGTCATCTCTGTCCCTGGCGACAAGAAGGATGCCCTTATCTGCGCCGACAAGATCTATCGGGAAGCAGCTGCCGCGACAGACCGTGAGACACTTGCCGCTGAAGCTCCCGGGGGGAAGAAGAAAACCAAGTCCGGCAAGAGCTCTGATGCCTACTCCAGCAAGCGCGCCTCTTTGGAGTGCTGCGCTGCCGTCGAGGACGCACCATCGAGCTCCACCGGCAAGAGTAAGAAGACGATGGAAGCTCCACCACTTACCAAGAAGGTGTCCGCCAAGGAGGACAGCACTGGTGGTACCTTCACCATCAGTGCCACGCTTGACCCTAAATAGGAAAGTGCGCTCGTTACTTTCCTGCGGGCGAATGTCGACGTGTTTGCGTGGCAACCGTCTGATATCCCCGGTGTTCCCAGGAATGTAATTGAGCACCATCTTGCCGTTTGTCCCCATGTGCGGCCCGTTAAGCAGAAGGTCAGGAAATAGGCAGTGGAGCGCCAAGAAGTCATAGCAGAAGAAATCAAGAAATTGGAAGCAGCAGGCCTTGTCAGAGGGGTGCTCCATCCCACGTGGTTGGCCAATCCGGCTGTAGTGCGCAAGGCGAATGGGAAATGGAGGCTTTGTATTGACTTTGCTGATGTTAATAAAGCTTGTCCCAAAGATCCATTTCCCTTGCCGCGCATTGACCAGATTGTTGACTCCACAGCCGGATGTGAGCTGATTTCATTTCTTGACGCATATTCAGGATACCATCAGATCTTCATGGCAGAAGAGGATGGGGAGAAAACCGCATTCATTACTCCATGTGGCACGTACTGTTTCGTACGGATGCCTTTCGGATTAAAGAATGCTGGTTCAATATTTGCTAGAGTAGTCCATATCGCTTTGAAGCTACAGATACACAGAAATGTAGAAGCTTACATGGATGATATAGTGGTCAAAAGCAAAGACAGGGCAACTCTGATCCAAGACTTAGAAGAGACTTTTGCAAATCTGCGCATGGTCAACCTCAAGCTCAACCCCGAGAAGTGTGTGTTTGGAGTCCCTTCCGGCAAGCTTCTCGGGTTCTTTGTGTCTTAGCGGGGAATCGAAGCTAATCCCGACAAGATCAAGGCCATTGAGCAGATCGAAGCACCAAAGCGCGTCAAGGATGTACGGAAGCTTGCCGGATGCGTGGCTGCTCTCAGCAGGTTTATCTCTCGGTCTGCTGAGCGTGCCCTGTCGTTTTTCAAAATTTTGAAAAGGGCAGGTCCAATGAAATGGACTCCGGAAGCAGAGGCTGCGCTGCAAGACTTGAAGGGACACCTGTCCTCCACTCCAACACTTGTCGCACCTAAACCACAAGAGAAGTTGCAGCTATACATAGCGGCAACCAATCAAGTGGTTAGTGCTGCATTAGTAGCGGAGAGGGAGGCACATGACGAGCCAGCGACCGCGGTAAGCACATCCAGCGACAAGCAGGGGGCTTCCCCGACAAGCTCTGGTTCCGACAAGCAAGGATCTGCGCAGACGCAAGAGGAGATACAGAAGAAGATGGTGCAGCGCCCAGTTTACTTTGTCAGTTCCCTTTTGTAGGGGGCTAGGTCAAGGTACTCTGGTGTGCAGAAGTTGCTTTTCGGCCTTCTCATGGCCTCGAGAAAGCTGCGCCATTACTTCCAAGCACATGAAATCACAGTTGTCACTCGCTTTCCGCTGAAAAGGATATTGCAAAATCCAGAAGCAACAGGCATGATTGTCGAGTGGGCATTGGAACTGTCAAGCTTTGGCCTCAAATTTGAGAGTACATCAACAATCCAAAGCAGAGCATTGGCGGAGTTCATAGCAGAGTGGACGCCAACTCCGGACGAAGAAATTCCGGAAACGAGCATCCCCGCCAAGTAAGCAAACAAAGAGTGGCTCATGTACTTTGACGGTGCCTTCTCGCTGCAAGGCGCCGGTGCTGGTGTACTGCTTGTCGCACCCACTGGAGAGCACCTCAAATACATAGTCCAGATGCACTTTCCCAAGGAGCAAGCGACAAACAATACTGCAGAGTATGAAGGCTTGCTTGCCGGTCTCAGGATCGCGGCAGAACTTGGGATTAAGAAGCTCATTGTCAGGGGTGACTCGCAGCTTGTCGTCCGCCAAGTGAACAAGGTTTACCAGAGTCCGTTGATGGAAGCTTACGTTGATGAAGCGAGGAAGCTAGAAGAGCGCTTTGACGGCCTGCAAATGGAACATGTTCCAAGAGCTGAGAACGACATTGCCGATGGCCTGTCAAAGTGCGCAGCACTTAAGTTACCTGTGGAGCCAGGGATCTTTGTGCTCAAGCTGACTTAGCCATCCGTAACACCATCAACTGGGCAGAGCAAGAAGATGAAGTTGATTTCTGGTGACTATCTCCCGGCAGAGCTTCCCGAAGCCGCCGCCAAGAAGGTCCCCAGGATCGACGCCAAGAATGTTGAGGAGCAGTCTGATCCGGCAAGCCCCAGGGTTTGTTCCGTTGAAGCAGATTCTCCTGAAAATGTTTTCCTCCGGCAAGCTTGCCGGGGAACGTCAAGCTCCGGCAGAGCCGCGGGCTCTTGCCGTAGAAGCGGACGTTCCCACAGCAGCAGATGTGCCTTTAGTCCTTGTTGTCGAGGCTCCAACATGGGCACAGCAGATTGTCCGTTTCCTTCAGACAGGAGAACTTCCCGAGGAACCAGAAGAAGCGGAAAGAGTAGCCCGGCAGTCTAGTATGTACCAGTTTGTCGACAACACACTGTGTAGAAGAAGACTCAATGGTGTGAAATTGAAGTGTATTCCCCGGGAAGATGGACAGAAGCTGTTGGCAGAGATACATGGAGGCATATGTGGTCACCACATTGGCGCAAGAGCTCTTGTTGGAAAAGCATTCCGGCAAGGCTTCTTCTGGCCGACAGCCTCCAGGATGCAACCGCACAAGTAACCAAGTGTGAAGCGTGCCAGTTCCATTCCAAGCAGATACACCAGCCAGCTCAAGCTCTGCAGACGATCCCTTTATCCTGGCCATTTTCGGTCTGGGGGCTCGATATCCACGGCCCCTTCCCCCGAGCTGTCGGGGGCTTTGAGTACTTGTACGTTGCAATCGACAAGTTCACAAAGTGGCCGGAAGTGGAACCAGTGAGGAAGCTGACAGCACAGTCAGCAGTCAAGTTCTTCAGGTCGATTGTTTGCCGTTTCGGAATCCCTAACAGGATAATCACCGACAACGGCATGCAATTTACGAGCCGCACCTTCATGCAGTACGTCCAAGATCTTGGCGCCAAGCTCTGCTTCGCTTCTGTTCCTCACCCGAGAAGCAACGGTCAAGCGGAGAGGGCAAATGCTGAAGTGCTGCGCGGGCTCAAGACCAGGACTTTTGACAGGCTGCACAAGTGCGGACGCAACTGAATCGAGGAGCTGCCAGTGGTTCTTTAGTCGATCAGGACAACACCAAATCGAGCCACTGGCTAGACACCCTTCGCTCTAGTCTATGGAGCGGAGGCAATTATCCCCACGGAACTCGTATACGGGTCACCTCGAGTGCTCGCTTATGATGAGCTTGAGCAAGAGCAGCTGCGGCAAGATGACGCGCTGCTCCTTGAGCAAGATCGTCTTCAGGCTGCTGTGCGAGCCGCTCGCTACCAGCAAGCTTTGCGGCTCTATCATAGCCGCAAAGTTAACGCCAGAAGTCTCGAGGAAGGCGACCTTGTTCTTCGGTGCATTCAGTCCGCCAAGAATTCCAGCAAGTTGACGCGGAAGTGGGAAGGCCCTTACCGGGTGAAACGAGTCACCAGGCCTGGCGCTGTCCGCCTGGAGACCGAAGATGGTGTACCAGTGAGCAACTCCTGGAATATCGAGCATCTTCGTAAGTTTTACCCGTAAGGCGCGGTTGTCGGACCCTGACCGGCAACCACCCTTTTGTACAAGTCTTGCCGCTGTTGCATGTAATCCTTTGTACAAAGCCAGGCGCAGACCCTGAGCACAAGTAAATGAAGCGCTGGCGCCCTAAATTATAGCATGCATGCTAGGTCGAGTCTCGTCCTTGGTTAGGGTTGATACTGCTTAACAGCGGCTAACCCCTAACTTAGAGGTCGGGTGTGCGTCCCTTTGCCTTTCTTTCGTTTCCCTTGGTTCGCAGGGCTCGCATATCCTTGCCGGACCGCCTGAGGACGGAAAGGAGAAGAAGGACGTACCGGCATCTGGACCCCAGCAAGCCAGTGTTGCCGGGGGCTGCAAGTACCAAGATTCACCCGCGGCAAGCCAGAGTTGCCGGGGGCTGCGATCTCAGATAAGTCTTTCATCCCTCATCATGCATTCTCTTATGGACTGGGGAATACGAAACCTCGTTTCTTCCTAAAAACTACCATGCTCCCTTAACTCTAGGCCCTGGGGCTCGTTCCTGGGGCCAGGTTTTGGTCGTAGTCACGGCAGCAAAGGGATGAAACGAGGGGCCGCACCCGCCTCGTCCCTGCCTCCGTCAAAAGCGTGAGAAAGGTCGAGCGATGTGGGAAGACGGCAGGGCCTGTTGCCGGGGAAGAAGTGTCTGTCTGAAAGATACCAAGGATTCGCTCCTTGACGTGGGTTCTACCCGCGAGACAAACGACCCGGCAAGCATCCCCTTTTCATTAAAAAACATTCCACTCAGGTATAGTCCATAGAGGATGGAAAACATGAAAGAGAGGATTACAAGTTTTAAATGCAACTAAGGCCTGAAGGCTTACAGATTGAAAAGATAAGATGCCCATAATCCATTTCTTGTCCCTCTCTTCAGGAGGTAGGTTAAGGAGGCGAGAAGGGCAAAAGGAGCGCCTAGGCGAGCTACGGGTGCCAGAAGACACCAAGAGAACACCCCGGGGGCCATCCAAAGGCTGGACGGTGATGGCGGCGCCAGAAGCAGGGCTCGAAGACGAGGCGGCGGGACGTCAGCACGCTATTGAGGGCACCACGCCCTCGTACTCCGGCTTGACGGCCTTGCCGCTAGCACTCTTCCTCTTCCGCAGCCTCCCTACGCCAGCCGCCCAAGGAGACGACCCCGGGGAGTTCAAGGAGCCGGCGACACAGATGATGGGGTCGCCGGTGCCGCACGGAGCGGCGCCCGACACCTAGTCGGACCCGATGTCCTGCCGCCCGCTACCCTCGTCGTCGCTGTCGCTCCCCTCCTCATCACTCTCGCTCGAGGAGGGGCCTTCGTTATCGGAGGAGCTGTCCACGCAGCACTTCGCCCGAGTGCCGAAGCACCCGAAGACCTTGACGGAGAGGAGATCGCCCTCCATCAACTCAAAATGGAGGGTGAGCACCGCCGTCAAGCTGTGGATACGGGCGAACGTCTTCCACCCTCGACCAAGATACATCACACCGGGGGCTGGGACTTCAACGCGGACTCGCGTGCCGCTGATCCCACAGCCCCTCATCTGCAGTCTCAGTGTCTCGGGCGGGTCCAGCTCCATCGCGCTCGTGGACGAAGCTGGGAGTCGGAGTCGACGGTGAGGCGCCCGGCGTAGCCTGACGAAGAACTCACAGGGGTCGTCCCCAACATGGACCCCCGTGGGAAGAGGAGCCGCCGGCGGAGGCGAGGCCGGCGTGCCGCCCCGTCCACCTCTTCCCCGAGCGCCGCGGCCTCGTCCTCGACCTCGTCCACGACCTCGCCCCCTCCCTCTTCCCCTTACGGCTGGCTCTGCCACCACGAGTGCGGGAGAGGGAGGGATGTGCTGTCTGGCAGCGACCCTCGCCGCCACCGATGAAGGACCAGGGTTCCCTTTCTCCATGGAGAATGAGAGAAAGGGGAGCAGAAGCTAAAGGAAGGAGAAGATGAGAGAATGAGGGCTTCCATCCTCCCCTCCTGCTGTTTATAAAGGAGCGAGGTGGGGGCTCGGCCGCCCCGCTGAGCGAATCAAGACGCGGGAAGGCAGGGAGCTGGGGCGGACCCGCTGCCTCGACCCACGACGGCCCCGTTTCCCGCCTCCGCCGTCCGCGACCCCAAGTGCATGGGAGCCGCGTGGTAGGCGTGCAGAACCGAAGCGACGGATGGGGCGACCTCTCCCCACCCCGTGATCATGGGGAGTGGGCACCTCAAAAACCGCCCACGATTCCTCCCATGATGCCGCGTTCGACGTGTGCCATGCGGGGAGAGCGCGGTGGATGCGGAGTGAGTTATGGCGTAACCTAGGCCGCACGTGCCCGTGCACTGTTTTGGGCCTGGCCCAACAGCGCTCGGCACCGTGTATGGCCAAGGCCCGGGGGCTCCTGTCGGTGTACTAAAGTAGGGGTACCTTAGTATCCCGAACATGTGCACGGGCAGTCGCAGCGACCCGCGGCAAGGCTTGCCGGGCGACCGCCAAGACCCTCCGTGGTTCCTTTCGAGCCATTCAAGAACTAAGTATTCGAGCCAAGGCACAAGACCCCGGCAAGAGGAGCTCGCCGGGAAGGCCACTCAAAGTATCCAAGACCCCGGCAAGAGGAGCTTGCCGGGAGGAAGCACAAAGACCCCGGCAAGAGGAGCTTGCCGGCAAGACCAAACAAGGCATCCCGAGGAACTCGCCGCGGCGCACCACGTGTCCCGACGAGACCCGGTGAGCGACAAGCTCCCGGACGCGACAAGACAACATCCGCGGCCAGGCGCTTGCCGCGGCAAGCTACTACTCCGCAGCCCGCACTCCAGCTCACCCACCAATGTGTCGCTGTGGGACCGTCCCTGGCATACGTGGCGGGAGGCTGTGCAGCCAGGGGCACGCGGTGGCAAGCAGGCGCTGACGAGGAGCCATCGTGGCAAACAGTGGCGCCCCTGACGGTCCCTTTCTGCACCGTCTAGGCGACACAGACATGCATTTAATGCCTTTGTCCCCTGCCGTCAGGGTTGGGTATGATACAACTGTAGCAAGCTGTGGCGCCAACTACCACCTCTTTTACCCTTTTACCCTCATCTCTGTTGCCACCTGTCGGTGACCCCTTTGACATATAAAAGGAGGCCCATGCGCAACAGAGAGGGGGACGACCATCCTCACGCTCGGTCTCACTAGCCACCCTAGTGTACTGTAGCATTCATCGCTCCCGAGCAAGAACACAAATACAAATCAAAGCAGGAGTAGGGTTTTACGCATCCGTGCGGCCCGAACCTGGGTAAACCGATCGCGTCGCTCGTGCGCTCGCCTCGATCAGCTCTTTGTGCATCCTCCGCCCCCTGCCGAACCAAAAGGGGCTCGGTCCACCGATCCCCATAGGTGTACGTGGGATCAGTAACCCCCGACATAAATCTATCAAAGAACAGGGTATTAAAGCTGAAGATGTTAAGAATGTACCTCCTATTGAAGAAATACATGGTCTTATTTTACCACCCGTCGAAGAAAAATATAATCCAAATCGTTTACCTATTGAAGAAACTCATGGTCTTGATAACCCGACACAGGTAGTAAAGGTAAATTCTCTCTATAGATATGATAAAGTTGTAATCCCATTTACTAAGTTTGCTAGCCCATGCTTAGATAAGTTTGATAAATATATGGCTAAGAAAGAAAACTTTAATGCTTATTTTGGTAGACAATTAAAATACAATTCAAATATGCTTGAACACTTGGGTGATTATATGGCTAATGTTAAAAATGAACTTAAACTTATTAGTAAACATGCTTCTATGGTTACCACTCAAGTAGAACAAGTACTTAAAGCTCAAAATGATTTGTTCAATGAATTGAATAGTGAAGATAATGATTATGTTGTTAGAGTGGCTACTAGAACTGGTAGAATGACTTAGGAACCTTTGTATCCTGAAGGCCATCCTAAGATAATTGAGCAAGATTCCCAGAGAAATAATTTAGTTGCACCTAGTTCTTCTAAAAAGAAGAAAAAGAAAAATGATAGGACTTTGCATGCTTCTAGTGATCCTATTGTTGAAACACCTGAGAATCCAAATGATATTTCTATTTCTGATGCTGAAACACAACCTAGTAATGAACCTGAAACCAGTGATAATGTTAACGATAATGTTCATGCTGATGCTCAACCTGGTAATGATAATGACATAGAAAATGAACCTGCTGTTGATCTTGATAACCCACAATCAAAGAATCAACGTTATGATAAGAAAGACTTTGTTGCCAGGAAACATGGTAAAGAAAGAGAGCCTTGGGTTCAGAAACCCATGCCTTTTCCTCCCAAACCATCCAAGAAAAAGGATGATGAGTATTTTGAGCGCTTTGCTGAAATGATTAGACCTATCTTTTTGCGTATGCGATTAACTGATATGCTCAAAACCAATCCTTATGCTAAGTACATGAAAGATATCATTACAAATAAAAGAAAGATACCGGAAGCTGAAATTTCCACCATGCTTGCTAATTACACTTTTAAGGGTGGAATACCAAAGAAACTTGGAGATCCAGGAGTACCCACTATACCATGCTCTATTAAAAGAAACTATGTTAAAACTGCTTTATGTGATCTTGGAGCCGGTGTTAGTGTTATGCCTCTCTCTTTATATCATAGACTTGATTTGAATAAGTTGACACCTACTGAAATATCTTTGCAAATGCCTGATAAATCAACTGTTATACCTATCGGTATTTGTGAGGATGTGCCTGTTGTAGTTGCAAACGTTACTATTTTAACGGGCTTTGTTATTCTTGACATTCCCGAGGACGATAGTATGTCTATTATTCTTGGAAGACCCTTTTTAAATACTGCAGGGGCTGTTATTGATTGCACTAAAGGCAATGTCACTTTTCATGTTAATGGTAATGAGCATACTGTGCACTTTCCGAGGAAACAACCTCAAGTTCATAGTATCAACTCTATTGGAAAAATTCCATCGATTATATTTGGAGGTTTTGAATTTCCTCTTCATACTATCAAGAAGAAATATGATATTCTTATTATTGGGGATGTGCATATCCCCGTTGAGGTAACATAGTGTCATTCGAAATTTCTCCGGTTCCATGTTATTCGGAATGAATTCGTTAACAAGACTTGATCAACCTTGTTAGTGGATTCCTTTTGATGATCATGAGATGGATGAAACTAGAAGGCACAACTTTCTGTATCCCACTTTTACTTTCTGTTGTTTATATTAAATAAAATAAAATAATTATTTGTCTGTCTGTTATCTGATTATCCATGCAATATAAAAATACCTTGAAAATAAAAGTTCTCCAAATGCCCTGAAAATTAAATATGATTTTTTTAGAATATTTGAGGATTTATGGAACAAAGAACACACCAGGGGGGCCAACCACCTTGCCACGAGGGTGGAGGGCACGCCCACCCCCCTAGGGCGCGCCCCCCTGCCTTGTGGGCCCACGGCGGCCCTCCTCCACTTATTCCTTCACCCATACACTCCTTCTTCCTCCCCCAAACACGAATAACCAGCTCAAACCCAAGTCCAAGCTCGTTTTGCTGCCATTTTCGATCTCCTTGCTCAAAGCACCTCTCACAAAACTACTTGGGGAGATTGTTCCTTGGTATGTGACTCCCCCATTGGTCCAATTATTTTTTGTTCTAGTGATTTATTCATTGCAAATTTTTGCTGCTTGGGTGACCCTGTTCTAGAGCTTGCATGTCAAATTTATATGGTTCCAAGTAGTTTTGATGCATGATATAGGCTCTAGGCACTTGTAGGAGTAGTTTCTATCAATATTATTGAGTTTGGTTTACTTTTATTTTGAAGTTACTAAAAAATTCAGAATTTTTCAGAAAATGATGAGGAGACTTTTGAGGGGCTCATCGAGCCAATGCTCGAAGGAAAAGGCACCAAAGCCTAAGTATAATCTGGCTCGCACCACGGAGGTTCGGGCGTGTGAATGGCCTTCCGAGGATTTCTTAAGAGTAGCCAGGATTTATGAAGATTTTCATGAATTGGCTCAGACTACAGGCCTTACCGCTTTCCACCACAACCAATGTGATTAGTATCTCTTGCTCACAAAATCCTTTGTGCAAAACTTTCATTTTCATTCTAGGAACTCACCACCTACGGTGGAGTTTCATTTATATGATGAGCATAAGGAGATGTCACTTTATGATTTCTGTTGGATTGTTTAGTCCCTTTTGAGGGCAATACAAAAGAACCACATCGTGATGATGTGGAAGGATTTATTGACACTATCACTGTAGGGGAAACAAGGAAGGTTTCCGATGCACGAATCACTAGCATACACTTTCCTGTTTTACGTTACTTTGCATTATTTGCTAGTCGTTGCTTAATTGGTCACAGAAACTGTGGAAATTTGAGTATCCCTGATATTATTATTTTGCACCACGGTTTATACGGTGATAACTCTTTTAGTATGGGCGGCATTATTGCCAAACGGTTAAGTTTGAACCGTACCAAGGGCCCCATCTTTGGAGGCATCTATGCTACACGCCTAGCTGCACATTTTAACATACCTATTAGGCATGCTGAGAAGGAAGAAAAAGTGCTGCCTCGTGTTTATCTAGATTATAAAAGTATGGTAGCACATGATTTTATTGTTAAGAATAGGGAAGGAGAGCTTAAATATCAATTTTTCATTAATAAACATCATCCTGAGACTATTACCTTGCCTGCTCCTTCTTTGTTTGATTTGACTATAGGCACGTACCTTGTTCTGTTGACGGCTATCAATGCCTACCGGAACCCTGCACCAGCCGAGGAGCCAGAGCTGGAACCACAATTTGATCCTTCACGGTAGTCTAATTACCAGTGGGATCCGGAGATGATTGTCAGCCAGTGGCAATCGGAGCCTTCCTCGTCTGCACCACAGTACAACCCCAACTATTATTATGGATATCAGCCAGTCCAGCCGTGGCCGTAGACCAACTTAGGCCAAAAGCCTAAGCTTGGGGGAGTACATATTTCTCACCGACATTACATTTATGCTCACACACTCATTTCTAGATGTCAGTACTCACAATTTTTCATTGTATCATCCATGATAGTTTATTTTCCTTTTTTATGCTTTCTTCTTGTGTGTTTAATAAACCTTAAGAAAAACCAAAAAAATTAGTTGTAGCTTTTAATCAGTTTCCTTTCCATGTTTGTAGTAGTAATTAAAAACAAAACCCAAAAATAGTTCCTGTTCTTCTTTTGCTTGTTGGGAGCTTTCCCGTGTAAATAGTTTTATTTCTTTTCTTTTCTTTGGGGGTCGATAGGAGAAGACCATGATTAAATTGTTGAAGTGGCTCTTATATGCATTATTGTTGATCTGACAAAAGAGCCCATATTGCCTTGTCTTCTCCTGTTTATTGAATGCTTGCAGATTCCAGCTTAGTCCAATGCACGTGCACTATTATTATTATTCACACTATTCGGTTGTGCAAGTGAAAGGCAATTATGATGATATATGATGGACTGACTGAGATGAGAAACGTTGGTATGAACTCGACCTCTTTTGTTTTCGTAAATATGATTAGTTCATCGTTCCTGATTCAGCCTATTATGAATAAACATGTTTGCAATGACAACTAGAGATCATAGTTTCTTGTGCCATGCTTGATTAGCTATGAGTCATAATGGTTTACCTTGCGTGCCAACATGCTGTTAAAAATGGTTATGATGTGATATGATAGGGTGGTATCCTCCTATGAATGATTTAAGTGACTTGACTTGGCGCATGTTCACGCATGTAGTTGAAACAAAATCAACATAGACTTCATGATATTTATGTTCATGGTGGATTATATCCTACTCTTGCTTGCATTCGGTGTTGATTAATTTTAATGCATGTTCATGACTGTTGTCGCTCTCTAGCTGGTCGCTTCCCAGTCTTTTGCTAGCCTTCACCTGTACTAAGTGGGAATACTGCTTGTGCATCCAAACTCCTTAATCCCCAAGGTTATTCCACATGAGTCCACTATACCTACCTATATACGGTATCTACCTGCCGTTCCAAGTAAATTTGTATGTTCCAAACTCTAAACCTTCAAATAAATATCCTGTTTTGTATGCTCGAATAGCTCATGTATCAACTAGGGATGTCTGTATCTTCCATGTTAGGCGGGTTATTCTCAAGAGGAGTGGACTCCGCTCCTCACTCATGAGATAAATCGCTGGTCACCGGGATGCCCAGTCCCATGCTTTATGCAAACTAAATCAAAATAATTGCAAACAAAACTCCCCCTGGGACTCTAGTTAGTTGGAGGCACTCGTTGTTTCGAGCAGGCCATGGATTGATGCTTGTGGTGGAAGGGGGAGTATAAACTTTACCATTATGTTTGGGAACCGCATATAATGTGTGTAGCATGGAAGATATCGCCATCTCTGGGTTGTTATGTTGATGAAAGTATACCGCTCAAAATATTATTCACCTCTGTTTCAAAATCGAGCTCTGGCACCTCTACAAATCCCTGCTTCCCTCTGCGAATGGCCTATCTATTTACTTTTATGCTGAGTCATCATCCTCTTATTAAAAAGCACCAGTTGGAGAGCGCCGCTGTCAGTTGCATTCATTACTGTTAGTTTACATTGAGTATTACTTGACTGGATCTCTTTTACCATGAATTACAATGTCTAGTCAGTCCTTGGTCTTTAAAGGTGCTCTGCATTTATGTTTTGCGGTCTCAGAAAGGGCTAGCGAGATACCATCCTGTTATATCATATTATGATTGTTTTGAGAAAGTGTTGTCATCTGAGTTTTATAATTATGGCTCGCTAGTTGATTATGCTATTGATATGAGTAAACTTGAGACCTATCCGTTATTGTGAATGTGGTTAGTTATAATCTTTGCAGAAAACTTGAACGTTGGCTTTACATATTTACAACAACAAGAGCAAACAGAGTTTGTAAAAGTTTTTCTTTATCACTTTCAGTTTATCAACTGAATTGCTTGAGGACAAGCAAAGGTTTAACCTTGGGGGAGTTGATATGTCTCCAATGTATCTACTTTTCCAAACACTTTTGCCCTTGTTTTGGACTCTAACTTGCATGATTTGAATGGAACTAACCCGGACTGACGCTGTTTTCAGCAGAATTACCATGGTGTTATTTATGTGCAGGAGCAAACTTTCTCGGAATGACCTGAAACTTCATGGAGACACTTTTCAGAAAATAAGAAAAATACCTGCCAAAGATGAATGCCAGGGGGCCCACCGTCTCTCCACGGGGGTGGGGGCGTGCCTGCCCCCTGGGGTGCGCCCCCCTACCTCGTGGGCCCCCTGTTGCCTTTCCGACTCGAACTCCACCTCCATATATTGAGTTTCGATGAGAAAAAATCAGAGAGAAGAAATCATCGCGTTTTATGATACAGAGCCGCCGCCAAGCCCTAAAACCTCTCAGGAGGGCTGATCTGGAGTCCGTTCGGGGCTCCGGAGAGGGGAATCCGTCGCCATCGTCATCATCAACCATCCTCCATCACCAATTTCATGATGCTCACCGCCATGCGTGAGTAATTCCATCATAGGCTTGTTGGACGGTGATGGGTTGGATGGGATCTATCATGCAATCGAGTTAGTTTTGTTAGGGTTTGATCCCTAGTGTCCACTATGTTCTGAGATTGATGTTGCTATGACATTGCTATGCTTAATGCTTGTCACTAGGGCCCGAGTGCCATGATTTTAGATCTGAACCTTTTATGTTTTCATCAATATATGAGTGTTCTTGATCCTATCTTGCAAGTCTATAGTCACCTATTATGTGTTATGATCCGTTAACCCTGAAGTGACAATAATCGGGATACTTACCGGTGATGACCGTAGTTTGAGGAGTTCATGTATTCAGTATGTGTTAATGCTTTGTTCCGGTTCTCTATTAAAAGGAGACCTTAATATGCCTTAGTTTCCGTAAGGACCCCGCTGCCACGGGAGGGTAGGACAAAAGATGTCATGCAAGTTCTTTTCCATAAGCACGTATGACTATGTTTGGAATACATGACTACATTATATCAATGAACTGGAGCTAGTTCTGTGTCACCCTAGGTTATGACTATTACATGATGAAGCGCATCCGACATAATTCTCCATCACCGATCCATTGCCTACGAGCTTTCCATATATTGTTCTTTGCTTATTTACTTTTCCGTTGCTATTGCTATCATCACTACAAAATACCAAAAATATTACTTTTACTACTGTCACCTTTTGCTACGTTATCACCACTATCATATTACTTTGCTACTAAACACTTTGCTGCAGATATTAAGTTTCCAAGTGTGGTTGAATTGACAACTCAGCTGCTAATACTTGAGAATATTCTTTGGGTCCCCTTGTATCGAATCAATAAATTTGTGTTGAATACTCTACCGTTGAAATTTTTTGCAATCCCCTATACTTGTGGGTTATCAACACCCCAGCCGACTGCCAGCAGTCGACTGCGGTCTCGGGGACTACACCCAGTGGGTGCACTTAGCGTGCCCCCACTGGTTCAGATCTCATTCGACCAGACCGAATGGAAGAGTGCAAATAATAAAGACGACAAAACACCCAGTGGGTGTATAGATTCGAAGCAGACAATAAGAGATTTTGTGAAGGAAAATATTCAGGTAGCATATATATCCTAACAAGACAAGTTCAGTCGGAAGTCAAGTTCAGTCAAAAGTCAACTTACCTGGACATTGGCTCGAAGAGCCGCGCTGGCATCGTAAGCAGCTTGACTATTGTCATGCACCGCCTTCATCCGCTCCATCATTACGCCAGCCTGACGGATAGCCTCCGCGGCAGCGTCCGACTGGCTTTCCGGAACATGATAGGTGGTGAAGAAGGGGACAGATGGTCCAGACGCAGCAGCTTGGGGCTCCAAGGCATGAGGTTGGTGGCTGAAGAAAATGCTGGTACATTCGGTGGTGCGGGGTGCTCACTCGACACTGGGACAGTAAAGGTTACAGAGGCTCTACTCGCATCTTCGGGCCATTGAACTGTTGGTTCTATTGCTGGTTCTGACCAAGATATCCTGCCAGCTGTTGTTTTCTTCCTCTTCCTGGGCCTCAGCGGCATGTCCTCGTCATCATCCGGAAGCTCAATGACATTGGGAGGGGCTGCAAAAAGTCAGCCGACTCCAGATGAGTCACCAGAAGTTAATCGACCATACAATCGAGAACGAGATCACGAGGTTTATACCTGGGTTGGAGGTGACCGCATCTTCCATGTCCTCGTCTTCATACTGGAGAGTGGAAGTCCCAGAGGTAGCGGCACTACAAATTTCAGAGTTCAGTCGGTCATATCTGACGAAATGAATCGACTCAAATCCAGATTCATACTAAACCAAGAAATCAAGTCCAACTAATACCCGGAAGTAATGGGGATGACCACTTGGATCTTTGGCACGGCCTTTGGCGGTTTGGACGGCGTAGCTTTCGGTTGCTTCGATGCCTTTTCAGTCGGTGCTGGAGAAGACATTCAGGGGCGCTTCGATGACTGCCCAATCTATGCAGTCGCCTTGCTGCGGGCACTTGCTGGATCATGAGAAAGCTTGGATTGTTTTTCCCTACGAGGAGGAGAGTCGACCTCTTCTTCATCACTCGGGTCGTCGCTATCCTCGTCCTCCTCGTCGTCAGAGCGCCACTCGCCGCTCTCACCTCCACTCGCATATCCCTCTGGGTCCTGCTCCTGCTCCCTGTTGGGCGTCGAGTACATCTCAGTCAGGGCCTAGAAGACAACAAACAAGACAAGAGACAGTCGGGTGACTGCAAACAACAACTTGATAAATCAAGAAAACACTCGACCACGTGGTGTCATACCTTGTCAGTCTTGTATGAGTTGTTGAGTGGAGGAATCCTCCGGGACCCCCTGGGGTTGTCTTTGTTGCCAGTGATACTCTTCAGCCACCCTTCCAACGTAGCATCATCGACCTCCTCTGGATGGATCCGAGTGGTTTCGTCGATGCCCGAATACATCCACATCGGATGGTCACGGGCTTGAAGTGGTTGGATGCGTCGCCTGAGGAAGACCTCCAACAGATCCATACCGGTTACCCCATCATGAACAAGTTGAACTACTCGCTCGACCAGCACCTTCACTTGTGCCTTCTCCTCTGGGATCACTTTCAAAGTAGAGCGCTTCTCCACTCGGTCCATGGAAAAGGGGGGAAGTCCAGTCGACTGACCTAGAGTCGGCTGGTCCTTGCAGTAGAACCAGGTCGACTACCACCCTCAAACCGACTCGGGAAGGATCATGGCTGGGAAAGTACTCTTACTCCTCATTTGGATCCCAAGACCCCTGCACATCTGAATCACTTGCGTTCTCTCGTCACTCGGGTTGGCCTTCTTGACCGACTGAGAACGGCAGGTGAATATGTGCTTGAAGAGCCCCCAGTATGGCTTACAGCCCAGGAAGCTCTCGCACATGGACACAAAAGTAGCAAGATGCACGATGGTGTTCGGGGTGAAGTGGTGGAGTTGCGCCCCGAAGAAGTTCAAGAAACCTCGAAAGAAAGGGTGGGGAGGCAAGGAAAACTCGCGGTCGACGTGAGTAGCGAGGAGGACGCGCTCACCCTCCTGTGGCTGCGGCTCGGTCTCGTTCCCCGGGAGTCGCACCGATTCATGGGGAATCAATCCCCCCTCGACCAGGTCATCGATGTCATCCTGGCAGATCGTCGAGCGAATCCAGTCGCCCTGGATCCAGCCCGGTGGCAAACCCACCCTCGAAGAAGATCCACCCCGGCCAGACTTCTTCCCCTTCGCCTTCTTCGCACGCTCCAACGCCACCGTCTTCTCCTTCCCCGTGGCAGCAGATCGAATTCGAACAGAGAGACGACGCCGAGAACGGAGGCAGTTGCGGTGGAGAAAACAGAGGAGGAAGGGGAAGAATGGGAATGCACTGTGCGAAAAAACCCCGTCCGACACCTTATATGAAGTCATTTCCGAGTGGCTGACTCGTGGGCCCAGGCGATCCGATCAAATCCCGCAACAGTCGCGCACGCGATACGTGGCGAAAAAGGTGGCACGGTGATCGAGGCGGCCTGCCTAATCCGTCCCGATTACTACGGCCTCCTTCTCCTGGCGCACTTCCCAAAATTTGAATCCCATGAAATCCGTAGACAGCAGAACAACCCGTCAGACGGAGGATTTTTCCCATATCAACACTCGAAGCTGAGCAATGAAAGTTCACTCGACAAAACCAAGAATGGATCAAGGCAACTGAATGAGCAGTTGAAGTCATCATGGATGTTCATTCGACCTCTAGACAAGACATTTCCAAAGCACAAAACTGAATCAGAGAGGTTATTAACTCCTTCTCCACTCGAACCCTGAACCATTCGGGGGCTAATGATGAAGATATGTACCTAGGGTAGGGTCATAGGCCTGACCTAGACATCCTCCCCTAGGACGTCACCTTAAAACAAGAAGCATTCGAATAGGAGTCATCATCCACTCGACCATGAGGACTTCCACTCGGAAGACTTGAAGTCACTCGACCACAGAGACTGCCACTCGACCACCAGAAGTTCTAAGGTCATTCCAGACCACAACGGTCGGAGATCACCTCATAGCTTTAATGGTCATTATGTCTCTTTATTTACTAGCGTTACCAGTAACGTATCCCCTTTAATGTACCTTAAACCCTTTGTAACGTGGGCCGGCTGGGGTCCTGGCGCACTCTATATAAGCCACCCCCCTCCACAGGCACAAGGGTTTGGATCTTTTGTGAACTCACACACATATAATCCAGTCGACCGCCTTAGGGCATCGAGACGTAGGGTTGTTACTTCTTCCGAGAAGGGCCTGGACTCGTAAAACTCATGTGTACAACTGCTCCATAGATAGGATCTTGCCTCCTCATACCTACCCCCCATTCTACTGTCAGTCTTAGATCCACGACAGGGGCTACCCCGGGAAGGCATCCCCTCTTTCGTCTCCGTCTATCGATAACTTTACTTGAGGCTATATTTTTATTCACCACATGATATGTGTTTTGCTTGGAGCGTCTTGTATGATTTGAGTCTTTGCTTTTTAGTTTGCCACAATCATCCTTGATGTACACACCTTTTGGGAGAGACACACATGAATCGTGATTTGGTAGAATACTCTATGTGCTTCACTTATATCTTTTGAGCTAGGCAATTTTGCTCTAGTGCTTCACTTATATCTTTTTAGAGCACGACGGTGGTTTATTTTATATAAATTGATGAACTCGTGTACTTCACTTTTATATTATTTTTAGAGTCTCTAAACAGCATGGTAATTTTCTTTTGTTATAAAATTAGTCCTAATATGATAGGCATCCAAGAGGGATATAATAAAAACTTTCATATAAAGTGCATTAAATATTATGAGAAGTTTGATTCCTTATGATTGTTTTGAGATATGAAGATGGTGATATTATAGTCATGCTAGTGAGTAGTTGTGAATTTGAGAAATACTTATGTTAAAGTTTGTGAGTCACGTAGCATGCACGTATGGTGAACCGTTATTGATGAAGTCGGAGCATGATTTATTTATTGATTGTCTTCCTTATGGGTGGCGGTCGGGGACGAGCGATGGTCTTTTCCTACCAATCTATCCCCCTAGGAGCATGCGTGTAGTACTTTGTTTGATGACTGATAGATTTTTGCAATAAGTATGTGAGTTTTTAAGACTAATGTTGAGTCCATGGATTATACGCACTCTCACCTTTACGCCATTGCTAGCCTCTCTAGTGCCACACAACTTTCGTCGGTACCATAAACCCACCATATACCTTCCTCAAAACAGCCACCATACCTACCTATTATGGCATTTCCATAGCCATTTAAAGATATATTGCCATGCAACTTTCCACCGTTCCGTCTATTATGACACGCTCCATCATTGTCATATTGCTTTGCATGATCATGTAGTTGACATCGTATTTGTGGCAAAGCTACCGTTCATCATTTTTTATACATGTCACTCTTGATTCATTGCACATCCCGGTACACTGCCGGAGGCATGCATATAGCGTTATATCTTGTTCTAAGTATCGAGTTGTAATTCTTGAGTTGTAAGTAAATAAAAGTGTGATGATCTTCATTATTAGAGCATTTTCCCATGTGAGGAAAGGATGATGGAGACTATGATTACCCCACAAGTCGGGATGAGACTCTGGACGAAATAAATAAATAAATAAAAGAGGCCAAAAAAATGAGAGAAGGCCCGAATAAAAAATGAGAGAAAAAGAGAGAAGGGACAATGTTACTGTCCTTTTTCCACACTTGTGCTTCAAAGTAGCACCATGATCTTCATGATAGAGAGTCTCCTATGATATCACTTTCATATACTAGTGGGGATTTTTCATTATAGAACGTGGCTTGTATATTCCAATGATGGGCTTCCTCAAATTGCCCTAGGTCTTCCTGAGCAAGCGAGTTGGATGCACACCCACTTAGTTTTCTTTTTGAGCTTTCATAAACTTATAGCTCTAGTGCATATGTTGCATGACAATCCCTACTCACTCACATTGATATCTATTAATGGGCATCTCCATAGCCCGTTGATACGCCTAGTTGATGTGAGACTATCTCCTTCTTTTTGTCTTCTCCACACCACCGTCTATTCCACCTATAGTGATATATCCATGGCTCACACTCATGTATTGTGTGAAAGTTGAAAATATTTGAGAATGCCAAAAGTATGAAACAATTGCTTGCCTTGTCATCGGGGTTGTGCATGATTTAAATATTCTGTGTGATGAAGATGGAGCATAACCAGACTATATGATTTTGTAGGGATAAGCTTTCTTTGGCCATGTTATTTTGAGAAGACATAACTAATTTGTTAGTATGCTTGAAGTATTATTGTTTTATGTCAATATTAAACTTTTGTTTTGAATATTACGGATCGGAACATTCATGCCACAATAAAGAGAATTACATGGATAAATATGTTAGGTAGCATTCCACATCAAAAATTCTGTTTTTATAATTTACCTACTCAAGGACGAGTAGGAATTAAGCTTGGGGATGCTTGATACGTCTCCAACATATCTATAATTTTTGATTGTTTCATGCTATTATATTATCTGTTTTGGATGTTTTATATGCATCAATATGCTATTTTATATGATTTTTGGGACTAACCCATTAACCTAGAGCCCAGTGCCAGTTTCTGTTTTTCCCTTGTTTTAGAGTTTGCAGAAAAGGAATACCAAACGGAGTCCAAATGGAATAAAACTTTTGCGATGATCTTTCTTGGACCAGAAAACACCCAGGACACTTGGAGTGCAATTTAGAAGAGCCACGAGGCGGCCACAAGGGTGGAGGGCGCGCCAAGGGGGGTAGGGCACGCCCCCCAACCTTGTGGGCCCCTTGTAGACCTCCTGACCTAGATCTTCCTCCTATATATACTCTTATACCCCAAAAACATCCAGGGGAGCCACGACACCACTTTTCCACCACCGCAACCTTCTGTACCCGTGAGATCCCATCTAGGGGCCTTTTTCGGCATCCTGCTGGAGGGGGATTCGATGATGGAGGGCTTCTAAATCAACACCATTGCCTCTCCGATGAAGTGTGAGTAGTTTACTTCAGACCTACGGGTCCATAGCTAGTAGCTAGATGGCTTCTTCACTCCCTTTGATTCTCAATACCATGTTCTCCTCGATGTTCTTGGAGATCTATTCGATGTAATACTCTTTTGCGGTGTGTTTGCCGAGATTTGATGACTTGTGGATTTATGATTAGCTTATCTATGAATATTATTTGAATCTCCTCTGAATTCTTAAATGCATGATTTGATATCTTTGCAAGTCTCTTCGAACTATCGATTTAGTTTGGCCAACTAGATTGGCTTTTCTTGCAACGGGAGAAGTGCTTAGCTTTGGGTTCAATCTTGCGGTGCTCGATCCTAGTGATAGAAGGGGAACCGACACATATTGTACTATTGCCATCGAGGATAACAAGATGGGGTTGTCATCATATTGCTTGAGTTAATTCCGCTACATCATGCCTTAACTCTTGATGCAGGCACGAGTCGGTCGATGTGTGGAGTAATTGTAGTAGATGCAGAATTGTTTCGGTCTACTTGACACGGACGTGATGCCTATATGCATGATCATTGCCTTATATATCATCAAAACTTTGCGCTTTTCTATCAATTGCTTGTCATAACTTTATGCAATCTTGAGAGAAGCCACTAGTGAAACCTATGGCCCTCGGGTCTATTTTCCATCGTATAAGTTTCCGATCTACAATTCTAGTTTCCGATCTGCAATCTTTTACTTTCCCTTCCATAAACCAAAAATACCAAAAATATTACTTTACCATTTATCCATCTCTATCAGATCTCACTTTGCGAATAACCATGAAGGGATTGACAACCCCTTTGTCGCGTTGGTTGCAAGTTGGTGTTTGTTTGTGCAGGTATTCGGTGGCTTGTCGCCTTGTCTCCTACTGGATTGATACCTTGGTTCTCAAAACTGAGGGAAATACTTACACTACTTTGCTGCATCACCCTTTCCTCTTCAAGGGAAAAACTAACGCAAGCTCAAGAGGTAGCATAATGCTACCGTCGTACTAAGCAAAATAAGATGCATAAAAGATAAACATCACATGCAATCAAAATATGTGACATGATATGACCATCATCATCTTGTGATTTTGATCTCCATCTCCAAAGCATCATCATGATCTCCATCATCACCGTCTCGACACCTTGATCTCCATCGTAGCGTCATGGTCGTCTCACCAACTATTGCTTCTACAGCTATCGCTAACGCATAGTGATAAAGTAAAGCAATTACATGGAGTTTGTATTTCATACAATAAAGAGACAACCATAAGGCTCCTGCCAGTTGTCAGATATATTACAAAACATGATCATCTCATACAATAATGTATATCACATCATGTATTAAGCACATCACATCACAACAAGCCCTGCAAAAACAAGTTAGACGTCCTCTGCTTTGTTATTGCAAGTTTTACGTGGCTGCTATGGGCTTCTAGCAAGAACCGTTCTTACCTATGCATCAAAACCACAATGGTGATTTATCAAGTTTGCTCTTTTAACCTTCAACAAGGACCGGCCGCAATCAAATTCGATTCGACTAAAGTAGGAGAAATAGACACCCACCAGCCACCTTTATGTAAAACTAGTTGCATGTCTGTCGGTGGAACCGGTCTCATGAACGTGGTCATGTAAGGTTGGTTCGGGCCGCTTCATCCAACAATACCGCCGAATCAAAATAAGACATTGGTGGTAAGCAGTATGACGATCACCGCCCACAACTCTTTGTGTTCTACTCGTGCATATCTTCTACGCATAGACCTAGCTCAGATGCCACTATTGGGAAACGTAGCATGCAATTTCAAAAAAATTCCTACGCTCACTCAAGATCTATCTAGGAGATGCATAGAAATGAGAGGGGGAGAGTGTGTCTACATACCCTCGTAGACCGAAAGTGGAAGTGTTTGAGAGCATGGTTGATGTAGTCGAACTTCTTCTAGCTCCGACCGATCAAGCACCAAACGTACGGCACCTCTGAGTTCTGGACACGTTCAGCTCGGTGACGTCCCTCTCCTTCTTGATCCAACAAGTTGTCGAGGTAGTAGATGAGTTCCGTTAGCTCAACGGTGTGGTGACGGTGATGGTGAAGTGATCCGCGCAGGGCTTTGCCTAAGCACTACGAAGATATGACCGCGGGAGTAAACAGTGGAGGGGGCGCCGCACACGGCTTGGCAATTGTCTGGTGTGTGCTAGGGGCACCCCCCCCCCACACACACACACATATATATATATAGGTGGGGGAGGGGATCAGCCATAGGAGGCGCCCAAGTAAGTGGAATCCTACTTGGAGTCCCTCCCAAGCCGCGCACGCCCCCTGCCATATATAACCGAGGGGGGGAGGAAAGAGGGGGGCGGAGGGAAGGAGGTAGGAATCCTAATCCACACTTTCCTTGCCCTCCCTTGTTTCCTTATCCACCTCATAGGGCTAGCCTTTGTAGGGGCGCACCAGGGCTGGTGTGTTCCCTCACTTGGCCCATAAGGCCCATATCTTTGTCGGGGGTGCTCGAAACTCCTTTCCCGTGACCCGGTAAGTACCCGGTACCCTCCGGAACACTTTCGGTGTCCGAATACCATCGTCCTATATATCAATCTTTACCTCTCGACCATTTCAAGAGTCCTCGTCATATCTGTAATCCCATTCGGGACTCCAAACAATATTCAGTCACCAAATCACATAACTCATATAATACTATATCGTCAATGAACATTAAGCGTGTGGACCCTACGGGTTTGAGAACTATGTAGACATGATCGAGACACATCTCCGAGCAATAACCAATAGCGGAACCTAGATGCTCATATTGGCTCCTACATATTCTACGAAGATCTTTATCGGTCGAACCGTTATGACAACATACGTTATTCCCTTTGTCCGTCGGTATGTTACTTGCCAGAGATTCGATCATCGTTATCTCTATACCTAGTTCAATCTCATTACTGGCAATTCTCTTTACTCGTTCCCCGTGACTAACTCATTAGTCATTTGCTTGCAAGGATTATTATATTGTGCACTACCGAGAGGGCCTAGAGATACCTCTTCGATACTCGGAGTGACAAATCCTAATCTCGATTCACGCCAACCCAACAAAACACCTTTGGAGATACCTGTGGAGCATCTTTATAATCACCCAGTTACGTTGTGACGTTTGATAGCACACAAGGTATTCCTCCGGTATTCGGGAGTTGCATGATCTCTTAGTCAAAGGAATATATATTTGACATACATGAAAGCAGTAGCAATAAACTGTATGATCAAATGCTAAGCTAACAGATGGGTCTTGTCCATCATATCATTCTCCTAATGATGTGATCCCATTATCAAATGACAACTCAAGCCCATGGTTAGGAAACCTTAACCATCTTTGATTAATGAGCTAGTCTAGTAGAGGCTCACTAGGGACACGGTATTTGTTTGTGTATTCACACATGTATCAAGGTTTCCGATCAATACAATTCTAGCATGAATAATAAACCATTATCATGAATAAGGAAATGTAAAATAAAAACTTCAGTATTGCCTCTATGGCATATTTCCTCCACCTTTATGAAGAAAACTATTGAATTCAAATGTGATCTCCTTGAAAGAATCAAATGCAACTCTGAAGATTGGGTGATTGAAAAAGGTAATGAGTCAGGTATAAATCTTGAATATGATTGTGTTAAAACTTTTATTGAAACGGATGCCTTCCATGATTTTAATGCAAAGTATGAACTTAACTCTAAGATAGTAGCTACAATTTGTGAATGCTTTGATGCTCATGTTGATCTCCCTAAGGAGAAGTGGTTTAAATTTCATCCATATGTTGAAGAAATTTGTAAGGAACCCGCTATTGCTGAAACTAAAATAATTATTTATAATGTTGACCCAGTTGTACCTACTACTTATATTGAGAAACCCCCTTTTCCTGTTAAGATTAAGGAACATGCTAAAGCTACAACTGTGGTTCATAAGAGTAATATTAGAACACCTAAGCCATCTGAACAAATTAAAGTGGAACCTAATGTTGCAATAGTCAAAGATCTTTTGGCCGATAATATTGATGGACATGTCATTTAATACTGTGAGGAGGCAACTAGGATTGCTAAACCCGTTAATAATAAATGAGAAATATCATATAAAAGTAAACCAATTGTTGGCATGCCTGTTGTTTCTGTTAACATTGGAGATAATTGCTATCACGGTTTATTTGATATGGGTGCTAGCATACTTAAGTGCTATTCCATTTACTTTATATCAAGAAGTTATGCATGATATTGCTCTTGTTGAGATAGAAGATATTGATGTTACTATTAAGCTTGCAAACATACTATTTCACCACTTGGGATTGTTAGAGATGTTGAAGTCTTGTCTGGTAACATGAAATACCCTATTGATTTTCTAGTTCTTGGATCACCACAAGATGATTTTTGTCCTATTATTTTTGGCAATGTTGAGGATATCTCTTATCTTTATCGTCTCGGTCAGCTAGGGATTAGAGATTAATCGGAAATCGGCCGATTAATCGATTTTATCGGTCGACTATTAATCGGATTTTTTTTTGCAAATCTCAGGTTGCCAACACTAAAATACGCTATATTCAACACCAAAACAATATTTGACATAAGTGTTACCTTGATTTCTAGCCTTTTAATCCTCGTATAATTGCAAGAAAATAGGACAATAGTACATATTCCATAACAAGGTCCACAAAACATAAATAAGCATAGTTTTTGCAAACATCATGCTATGAATAGGTCTGATTTATCGGTAGATTCCCGATAAATCGCTTGTCAGAACGATAAATCGGTACCAAAGATAAATGACAAAGATAAGGCATAATCTTATCGGTCACCCCACGATTAACGATAAATCGGAAGATTAATCGGTGAATCGGAAGATTTCTTGAACAGTGATATTTGGTAGACCTTTCTTGAATACTTTTAATGCTAAAATTGATTGTGCTAAAGAGAAGGTGATCAGTGTTAATTTTGGTGATGTACCTCATGAATTGAATTTCTCCAAGTTTAGTAAGCAACCTCATGATAAAGAATTACCTAGTAAATATGAAATCATTGGTCTTACTTCTATTGTTGTGCCTCCTATTGATCCATTAGAACAATATCTACTAGACCACTAAAATGATATGCAAATGAGTGAAAAAAATGAAATGGATGAAATATTCTTTAAACAAGAACCTATCCTTAAACATAATTTGCCTGTTGAAACTTTGGGAGATCCTGCCCCACCGAAAAGTGATCATGTGTTTGAATTGAAGAAACTTCCTAATACATTGAAATATACTTATCTTGATGAAAAGAAAATATATCATGTTATTATCAATGGTAACCTTTCAATGTACGAAGAAAAGAGATTACTTAAAACTTTGACGAAATATCATTATGCAATTGGATATACTCTTGATCATCTTACGGGCACTAGTCCCACCTTATGTCAACATAAGATTAATATGGAGCCTGACGCTAAACCATTCTTCGATCATCAACACAACTTGAATCCCAAAATGAAGGATGTGGCGAGAACTAAAATATTAAAGCTTTTGGAAGTAGGTATCATTTATCCTATAGCTCATAGTAGATGGTAAGTCATGTTCATTGTGTCCCTAAGAAATGAGGCATTACCATTGTTCCTAATGATAATAATGAACTTATCCCACAAAGAATAGTAACTGGTTATAGGATGGTAATTGATTTAGGAAATTAAACAAAGCTACTAGAAACACCATTACCCTTTGCCTTTCATTGATCAAATGTTAGAAAGATTATCTAAGCACACGCACTTTTGCTTTCCAGATGGTTATTCTATTTTTTCTCAAATACCTATATCACAAGAAGATCAAGAAAAAACTACTTTTACTTGTCCTTTTGGAACTTATGCTTACAGATGTATGCATTTTGGTTTATGTAATGCACCTGCTACTTTCCAAAGATGTATGACTGCTATATTCTCTAATTTCTATGAGAAAACGGTTGAGGTATTCATGGATGTTTTTTCTGTTTATGAAACTTCTTTTGATGATTGCTTAAGTAACCTTAACCAAGTTTTGCAGAGATGTGAAGAGATCAATCTCGCCTTGAACTGGGAAAAGTGCCACTTTATGGTGAACGAAGGTATAGTCCTTGGTCATAAAATTTCTGAAAGAGGTATTGAAGTAGATAAAGCTAAAGTTGATGCAATTGAGAAAATACCATGACCTAAAGATATTAAAGATATAAGAAGTTTCCCGGTTCAAGCTGGTTTTTATAGAAGGTTCATTAAAGACTTTTCTAAGATCTATAGGCCTCTCACTAATCTCTTACAAAAAGATGTTCCATTTGTTTTTTACAATGATTGTATAGAAGCCTTTGAAATACTTAAGAAAGCTTTAATAACTGGACCTGTTTTTCAACCACCTGATTGGAACTTACCCTTTAAAATTATGTGTGATGCTAGTGATTATGCTATTTGTGTTGTTTTAGGTAAAGAAGAAATGATAAGAAACTGAATTTTATTCACTATGCTAGCAAGACCTCGGATAGTGCTCAAAGAAACTATGTTAGTACCGAGAAAGAATTATTAGCAGTTGTGTTTCCATGTGATAAATTCAGACCTTATATTGTTGATTCCAAAAGTTACTATTCACACTGATCATGATGCTATTAAATATCTTATGGATAAGAAAGATGCTAAACCTAGGTTAATTAGGTGGGTTCTTTTATTACAAGAGTTTGATTTGCATATTGTTGATAGAAAAGGAGCTAAAAACCCTGTAGCAGTTAATTTGTCTTGGATGGAAAATGTTCTTGATGACCCACTGTCTATTGATGATAGTTTTCCTCAAGAGCAATTAGTTGATGTAAATGCTTCTACTTCTGGCAATAATCCTTGGTATGCTGACTATGCTAATTTCATTATTTCTAAATATATATATAGACTACCTAGTTACACATACTAACAAAAGAAAAGGTTCTTCTTTGATTTAAGACATTACTTTTGGGATGACCCACACTTAAATAATGGAGTAGATGGTGTTATTAGACGTTGTGTGCCCAAGAATGAGTAGGAATAAATCCTAAGGAAGTGTCATTCCAAGGCATACGGAGGGCACCATGCGGGGGACAGAACTGCACATAAGGTATTACAATCTGGTTTTTACTAACCTACTCTCTTTAAAGATGCATGTAAGTTTGTCCTTTCTTGTGATGAATGTCAAAGAATTGATAATATTGGTAGACGTCAAGAAATGCCTATGAATTATTCACTTGTTATTAAACCATTTGATGTTTGGGGGTTTGACTATATGGAACATTTTCCTTCCTCTAATGGATACACGTATAGGGGATCAATCGTAGTCCTGTCGATAAGTAAGAGTGTTGAACCCAATGAGGAGTAGAAGGAAATGACAAGCGGTTTTCAGCAAGGTATTCTCTGCAAGCATTTAAATTATTGGTAACAGATAGTTTGATAGCAAGGTAATTAGTAAGAAGTAGCAAGTAACAATGGTAACAATGGTGCAGCAAGTTAGCCAATCCTTTTTATAGAAAAGGACAGGCCGGAACATTCTCTTATAATAAGCAAAGCATTCTTGAGGACACATGGGAATTATCATCTAGTCGCTTTCATCATGTTTGTTTGATTCACGTTCGCTACTTTGATAATTTGATATGTGGTGGACCGTGTGCTTGGGTGCTATTATTACTTGAACAAGCCTACTACTTATGATTACCCGCTACTGCAAGCATCCGCAACTACGAAAGAAGAATTAAGATAAATCTAGCCATAGTATGAACCATATGGATTCAAGTCAGCCCCTTATAGAATAACGGATAAACTAGGGTTTAAGCTTATGTCACTCTAGCAACCCATCATCTACTTATTACTCCACAATGCCTCCCCTTAGGCCCAAGTATGGTGAAGTGTCATGTACTCGACGTTCACATGACACCACTAAATGAAGCAACAACATACATATCATCAAAATATCGAGCGAATACCAGATTCACATGATTACTTATAACCAGACTTCTCCCATGTCCTTAAGAACAAAAGTAACCACTCACAAAGCATATTCATGTTCAAGATTAGAGGGGTATTGAATATCATTAAGGATCTGAACATATAATCTTCCACCAAATAAACCAACTAGCAACAACTACGAGATGTAATCAACACTACTAGCAACCCACAGGTACCAATCTGAGGTTTTGAGAAAAAGATTGAATACAAGAGATGAACTAGGAGTTGAGATGAGACGGTGTTGGTGAATATGTTGATGAAGATTGGTCCTCCCACGATGAGAGGATTTTTGGTGATCTCGATGGCTTCGATTTCCCCCTCCCGAAGGGAAGTTTCCCGGCGGAATCGCCCTGCCGGAGAGCAAAAGTGCTCCTGCACAAGTTCCGCCTCGAGACGGCGGCGCTTCGGTCAGGACCCCGATTCTAAGTCACACCGATCTAGCCTGTAACACTTCATATTACTTTGCGGCCTCACGAACGGTATTCCCACGGGTGTTGCCTTACCATGGCCCGAGACCGTTTGCGCCTTTTGGCTCATGTATATGATAGTGTCACTAGCATCCATATGACAGAGAACCCGGGCCGACATGACTAGTCATGAACCCAAAGTGGCACTAACTTACGGGAACAGGCATACATGAATCAACATCGAGCATGTCGGTCAGCAGCGTGTGAATCCGGGCTGTAGCACTGGGTTAACAGGACTCCGGTAACCTAGGCTGTAGCAGGCTAGGCAGGACTCCAGATGTCACCGCGTGACATTTCCCTGAAGGGACAGACACAGGAACGAAGTGAAACACATGCCAGCCAGTCAAGTGTCCTGAGCAGTAGTGTTGGGCTAGCAGGACTCCGGTTAACCAGGCTGTAGCGGACTACTATGGCTCATGGGAACACAAGACTACATTTCCCCATAAGAGAGGCTACCAAGGATAAACAACTAGGTTGTCGGATCCCACACATACCAAGCATTTCAAACATACACACAATATGCTCGACATGTGTAAATACAACATGGCATCACAACATAACTCTATGACTCAAGTATTTATTCATTAGGCTCCGAGGAGCGAGATATTACAAACATGGGTCTCATGACCCAACATATAGAGCATACAAGCAACAAGCACATGCGGAAGCTTAACTTGTCTGAGTACAGACAACTACAAATGAAGAAGGCTGAGAAGCCTGACTATCTACCAGATCCTACCGAGGGCACAAGATTGTAGCTGAGGTATCAAGCTAAACGTCGAAGTCCACACGGAACTACTAGCGAGACTGAAGTCTCTCTGCAAAAACATAAATTAAGCAAACGTGAGTACAAATGTACCCAGCAAGACTTACATCAGAACTATCTACATATGCATCGGTATCAACAAAGGGGCGGTGGAGTTTAACTGCAGCAAGCCAGCTTTGACTCGGTGGCTATTGTGAACTACGACAGCAAGTAACTCTTTTGAGGTGGCGCACACGAGTCCACAAATTCACCATACCAATACACCACTATGGATCCGCTCCCGTCTCCCTGCGAGAACGTCATCCATAGCACTCACGCTTATCTTGCGAGTTTTAGAGTATCCACTTTCACTTGTCTACGAACTATGCAAGGGGTCCAAGTTTCCATATCCGAGGAATCCGGCTATTCGAATAGATAATGATAACCCTACAGGGGTGTGCTTCTTCACACACGCTCTCGCCACTTATCGCCTTGTACACGTCATGTACCTCGGCAACCTTCAAGCGGAAGCCGGGCGAGGGAGTCGGCCACGACCTGACTAACCAACAAGTCTCTAGTCCAGGTTTATCGCCTATTCGGGTTCCATCCGCAAGGAGATCCGGCCGGGGTGTCATTCACGGCCCCAAACGATGTGAGCAGGGTTCCCAAGCCCACCATCCAGGTGCCACTTGGTACACCATGCCACTGTGCCTAGTCTGTCCTAAGCCCACCTGTACCGGGTGCCACTTGGTAGACTACTAACACTACCTACAAACACTAGAAACTAGTTGCAACTCCTGGATAGGGATCGAGTTGATTGATGAGCCAAGAGGGGCCGATTTACCGGAACCCAATGTGTGGTAGTAACTGTTCATGGATCACAAACACAGAACTCAGTTCTTGAGGACGGCTGCAATGAGACAACCCACCATGTACTCCTACATGGACTCTCACCACTACCTTTACCAAATCATGTTCACACACTTAGCTCACACACAGTAGGACATGTTCAACACCATTCCAATTCATCCCCGATGAATCAGACCTGACTCAACTCTAAGCAGTAGCAGGCACGAAAAACAAGCATGAATGAGTAGGCACATCAGGGCTCAAACAACTCCTACTCATGCTAGTGGGTTTCATCTATTTACTGTGGCAATGACAGGTCATGCAGAGGAAAGGGGTTCAGCTACCGCAGCATGTAACAATTGAAATGGTGTTGTCCTAATGCAGTAAAAGAGAGCAGGAGCGAGAGAGTGGGATTGTATCGGAATGAACAAGGGGGTTTTGCTTGCCTGGCACTTCTGAAGATAGTATAGCTCTTCATCGGTGTCATCGATCACAACGTTGGAAACACCGTCTACTGAGAGGGGGCAATTACCGGCAAACAAGGAAGAATACAATCAATGTAATGCAACAATATGATGCATGATCATGACATGGCAATATGTTGTGATTTGGGCTAATGCGACAGAAAGTCATTTTAATTGAAGTGGAATTCAAAACTACATCAAATTCCAACTCCAAACCTATTATGAACTTTGCCCTGATCATGTTTCATCCTAAACTGTGAGGTTAACTTGCTCAAACATGCATGAAAATTGTACATATGGATAGATTGGATTTTTCTGATAATTTTTCATATATAATTTATCTTATTTGGAGTTACGGTTGAATTTCTATGAATTTTTGAAGTTTTAACTATTTTCTGAAATTTTCTAAACCTTTTCTGGTTTATTCAAATTTCAGAAAATAGTTACAGCATTAGCATGACGTCAAGATGATGTCATCAGGTCAACCAGGGCTGACCAGGGTCAAACCTGACACGTGGGGCCCACATGTCATAGGCTCAGTTATAATTAGTGATTTTAGTTAAACCTAACCAAAATCGTTAGAGGTGCTAGGCCCACCGGTCAGTGGCTGCGGGTGTTAATTAGAGCCTAAACTAATTGTTGCCACGTCAGCTAAACAGGGTTTCGCCACCGGCGACCTCATCCGACGGCGGAGGCATGTCGGAATCGCTGCTCCGGCAGCGGTTCGATGCGCCGAGGGTACCAGTGGAGAGGCTGAGAGGGGTTATGCTTGGCTAGCGAGTGAGCTGAGAGGCTGGGCGGGCTCCAGGGAGCTCCACGAGCTCGGGGCCGTGCTCGGACGCGAGGTCGGTGACCTAGAACGACGGCGGCGATAGGCGCGGTGGCAGCAAGCTCATGGGACGGTGGGGGAAAACTAGCTAGGCTTCGCGCGCGACGACGGGGTAAGGGGGTGAAAGTGCGTTATATCGACTAGAGGGGGGTGAATAGGCGATTTTTATGAAAGTCTTCAAAACATGAAAGTTTCGAAGACAAACGACAGAAATAAACCTATTACCATGCAACGGAAGGTAGACTACACTAGGTAAACCATAGTCATGTATTCAATGAAGTGAAAGCACAATGACTAATAGCAGCTAGGTAGTAAGGATCAGGTAGGAAGATATTAAGAAGCCAAACAGATCACACAGTCACTCGGTGAAGACAAAAGATAGTGCAGACATACAATGACTTCACAAGGAGTAACAGTAAGTAAGGAGAAAGGAAGGATGAAACCAGTGACTCGTTGAAGATAATGATTTGTTGGACCAGTTCCAGTTGTTGTGATAACTGTACGTCTGGTTAGGGCGGCTAGGTATTTAAACCTAAGGACACACAGTCCCGGACACCCAGTCCTGAACACGCAGCTCAGAACACCCAGTCCTCACCGTATTCCCCTTAAGCTAAGGTCACACACACCTCGCCCAATCACTCTGGTAAGTCTTCAAGGTAGACTCCCAAACCTTCACAGACTTCGTTCACCGGCAATCCACAATGTCTCTTGGATGCTCAGAACGCGACGCCTAACCGGCTGGAGGATGCACAGTCCTCAAGTGTAATAAGTCTTCAGATCACATAGACAAGAAGACTTAAGTGATGCCTAATTCTCTTTGGCTCTGGGTGGTTAGGGCTTTATCCTCGCAAGGAATTCTCTCTCAAAGGCTTCGAGGTGGGTTGCTCTCAAATGACAAAAGTCGTACTCTGAACCTGAGCAGCCAACCGTTTATGGTTGTAGGGGGTGGGCTATTTATAGCCACTAGGCAACCCGACCTGATTTGTCCGAAATGACCCTGGGTCACTAAGGAACTGACACGTGTTCCAACGGTCAGATTTTAAACTCACACGGCAACATTACTTGGGCTACAAGCAAAGCTGACTTGTCCGACTCTTGACAAGATTTGCTCTCATAGTCTTCACTCGAAGACATAGGTTTTGTTTAAGCATCACTTCAGTCATTCTGACTGGTTCTCTTGGACCCCACTTAATAGTACGGTGGTTCCTATGACTCAACATAGAAGAAAAAGAACTACGAAAGATCTAAGTCTTCGAGCTCCATAGGCTTCATGGGGTGTCTTCTCTTGTCATTGTCTTCAATGTGAATATCTTCATATACCACCTTTAACATCAATGTCTTCATACATTTTTAGGGGTCATCTCTTGTAGGAAAACCAAATCAATGAGGGACTTCTACCTGTGTTATCCTGCAATTCTCACAAACACATTAGTCTCTCAACTAGGTTTGTTGTCAATACTCCAAAACCAACTAGGGGTGGCACTAGATGCACTTACAATCTCCCCCTTTTTGGTGATTGATGACAAACTAGTTGAAGTTTTCAACGGGGAATATAATATGTTAAATTGTAAAGGATAAGGAATTGTCTTCATAAGTTGCAATGGCTCCCCCTGAAGATGTGCATATAAGTAATGTGCTTGTGGAGATCCACTTCAACTTATGATGACAATCCACTATGCATGTGAAGGTATGTGAAGATAATGACATGCAAATGGAAAATGGACGTCTGCAACATGATCTAAGTGCGGAATTTATCGTCGCACATGCGGAATTTATCATCGCAACACAAGGTGGCAAATGAGTAGCAGATGACCATCGAGTTTAAGTGTTACAACTCAAAGAACCAAGTGTATCAAAAACAGGAGTTGTAAACATGAAGCAAAATATAAAGCACACGCCCATATGGACCCGCTTGAAGACTATCAAACTCATATGCTTCTCCCCCTTTTGTCAGTAAGGACCAAAAAGGTTCGAAGACATAGAGCATCTACTCGTTCCCATGAAGAGTAGGTGAAGCAGCAGGGCCGTTAGTGGTGTTTGGCGGTGCAGAAGAACTTGGAGCAGTGTCGACGTGTGCTGAAGGAGGTGGCGATGAAGTAGCATCGTCTTCATCCTCGATCACTCTGGCATTCACAGTTGCAGCAGAGGAAGAGAACTCAGAGTCTTCAAGGGATGGAGTTCGTCGCAGCACTGCTCTTCGAGGAGGTGTGGAGTCAAACTTGAATCGCTCAGAGAAGCCATCCTCTTGAAGATCATCTTCAGAACACAGCAGCGTCAGCCCTTTCCATGTGCGTCGAGAGGTTTCATGAGAAACAAAGGCATTCTTGGTGGCAAGATTGCGAATGCGATTAACATCCACCAAGAGGCTTTGCATTTGACGCTTCAGCCAGTCATGATGCTTATCCTGTTTCTGATGAAGAGCCACCAGAAGCTCTCGGTCATTGAGAACACGAGTGCGCTTCTTGGGTCGTTGGGCAATGGTGCTATTTGTGGCTTCAGTGAGAGCAGGATGCGGTGCACGTGTAGTGCCAGCCAAAGGATACACACGAGTTATTGTTGGGGAACGTAGTAATTTCAAAATTTTCCTACGCACAAGCAAGATCATGGTGATGCATAGCAACGAGGGGAAGAGTATGATCTACGTACCCTTGTAGATCGCAACGGAAGTGTTGACACAACGTAGAGGAAGTAGTCGTACGTCTTCTTCCCGATCCGACCGATCCAAGCACCGTTACTCCGGCACCTCCGAGTTCTTAGCACACGTAAAACTCGATGACGATCCCCGGGCTCCGATCCAGCAAAGCTTCGGGGAGGAGTTACATCAGCACGACGGCATGGTGACGATCTTGATGTTCTACCGACGCAGGGCTTCGCCTAAGCTCGACAACGATATGATCGAGGTGGAATATGGTGGCAGGGGGCACCGCACACGGCTATGGAACGATCTCAATGATCAACTTGTGTGTCATGGGGTGCCACCTGCCTCCATATATAAAGGAGCAAGGGGGAGGGGGCGGCCGGCCTAGGAGGAGGCGCGCCAAGGGGAGTCCTACTCCCACCGGGAGTAGGACTCCCTCCTTCCTTGTTGGAGTAGGAGAAGGGGAAAGAGGGGGAGAGGAATAAGGAAAATGGGGCTGTGCCCCTTGTCCAATTCGGACCAGAGGGGGGGGCGTAGGCCTCCTTCCTTTTGGCCTCTCTCCTCTATTCCTGTATGGCCCAATAAGGCCCATATACTCCCCGGCGAATTCCCGTAACTCTTCGGTACTCCGAAAAATACCCGAATCACTCGGAACCTTTCCGAAGTCCGAATATAGTCGTCCAATATATCGATCTTTACGTCTCGACCATTTCGAGACTCCTCGTCATGTCCCCGATCTCATCCGGGACTCCGAACTCCTTCGGTACATCAAAACTCATAAACTCATAATATAACTCTCATCGAAACCTTAAGCGTGCGGATCCTACGGTTCGAGAACAATGTAGACATGACCGAGACACATCTCCGGTCAATAACCAATAGCGGGACCTGGATGCCCATATTGGCTCCTACATATTCTATGAAGATCTTTATCGGTCAGACCGCATAACAACATATGTTGTTCCCTTTGTCATCGGTATGTTACTTGCCCGAGATTCAATCGTCGGTATCCAATACCTAGTTCAATCTCGTTACCGGCAAGTATCTTTACTCGTTCCGTAATACATCATCTCACAACTAACACATTAGTTGTAATGCTTGCAAGGATTATGTGATGTGCATTACCGAGAGGGCCCAGAGATACCTCTCCGACAATCGGAGTGACAAATCCTAATCTTGAAATACGCCAACCCAACATGTACCTTTGGAGACACCTGTAGTGCTCCTTTATAATCACCCAGTTACGTTGTGACGTTTGGTAGCACCCAAAGTGTTCCTCCGGCAAACGGGAGTTGCATAATCTCATAGTCATAGGAACATGTATAAGTCATGAAGAAAGCAATAGCAACATACTAAATGATCGGGTGCTAAGCTAATGGAATGGGTCATGTCAATCAGATCATTCAACTAATGATGTGACTTCGTTAATCAAATAACAACACTTTGTCTATGGTTAGGAAACATAACCATCTTTGATTAACGAGCTAGTCAAGTAGAGGCATACTAGTGACACTCTATTTGTCTATGTATTCACACATGTATTATGTTTCCGGTTTATACAATTCTAGCATGAATAATAAACATTTATCATGATATAAGGAAATAAATAATAACTTTATTATTTCCTCTAGGGAACATTTCCTTCAGTCTCCCACTTGCACTAGAGTCAATAATCTAGATCACATCTCCATGTGATTAACATCGATAGTTCACATCATCATGTGATTAACACCCATAGTTCACATCGCCATGTGACCAACACCCAAAAGGTTTACTAGATTCGGTAATCTAGTTCACATCGTTATGTGATTAACACCCAAAGAGTACTAAGGTGTGATCATGTTTTGCTTGTGAGAGAATTTTAGTCAACGGGTCTGCCACATTCAGATCCACATGTATTTTGCAAATTTCTATGTCAACAATGCTCTGCATGGAGCTACTCTAGCTAATTGCTCCCACTTTCAATATGTATCTAGACTGAGACTTAGAGTCATCTAGATTAGTGTCAAAACTTGCATCGGCGTAACCCTTTACGACGTACCCTTTTGTCATGTCCATAATCGAGAAACATATCCTTATTTCACTAAGGATAATTCTGACCGCTGTCCAGTGATCTACTCCTAGATCACTATTGTACTCCCTTGCGAAATCAGTGCAGGGTATACAATAGATCTGGTACACAGCATGACATACTTTATAGAACCTATGGCCAAGGCATAGGGAATGACTTTCATTCTCTTTCTATCTTCTGCCGTGGTCGGGCTTTGAGTCTTACTCAACTTCACACCTTGTAATACAGGCAAGAACTCTTTCTTTGACTTCTCCATTTTGAACTACTTCAAAATCTTGTTAAGGTATGTACTCATTGAAAAACTTATCAAGAGTCTTGATCTATCTCTATAGATCTTGAAGCTCAATATGTAAGCAGCTTCACCGAAATCTTTCTTTGAAAAAACTCCTTTAAAACACTCCTTTATGCTTTACAGAATAGTTCTACGTTATTTCCGATCAACAATATGTCATTCACATATACTTATCAGAAATGTTGTAGTGCTCCCACTCACTTTCTTGTAAATACAGGCTTTACCGCAAGTCTGTATAAAACTATATGCTTTGATCAATTTATCAAAGCATGTATTCCAACTCCGAGATGCTTGCACCAGTCCATAGATGAATCGCTGGAGCTTGCATATTTTGTTAGCACCTTTAGGATTGACAAAACCTACTGGTTGCATCATATACAACTCTTCTTTAAGAAATCCATTAAGGAATGCAGTTTTGTTTATCCATTTGCCAGATTTCATAAAATGTGGCAATTGCTAACATGATTCGAACAGACTTAAGCATAGATACAAGTGAGAAACTCTCACCGTAGTCAACACCTTGAACTTGTCGAAAACCTTTTGCGACAATTCTAGCTTTGTAGATAGTAACACTACTATCGGTGTCCGTCTTCCTCTTGAAGATCCATTATTTTCTATGGCTTGCCGATCATCGGGCAAATCCATCAAAGTCCATACTTTGTTCTCATACATGGTTCATATCTCATATTTCATGGCCTCAAACCATTTTGCGGAATCTGGGCTCATCATCGCTTCCTCATAGTTCGCAAGTTCATCATGGTCTAGTAACATGACTTCCAGAACAGGATTACCGTACCACTCTAGTGCGGATCTCACTCTGGTTTACCTACGAGATTCGGTAGTAACTTGATCTGAAGTTTCATGATCATCATCATTAGCTTCCTCACTAATTGGTGTAGGTGTCACAGAAACCGGTTTCTGTGATGTACTACTTTCCAATAAGGGAGGAGGTACAGTTACCTCATCAAGTTCTACTTTCCTCCCACTCACTTCTTTCGAGAGAAACTCCTTCTCTAGAAAGGATCCATTCCCAGCAACGAATAGCTTGCCTTCGGATCTGTGATAGAAGGTGTACTCAACATTTTTATTTTTGGGTATCCTATGAAGACGCACTTCTCCGATTTGGGTTTGAGCTTATCAAGTTGAAACCTTTTCATATAAGCATTGCAACCCAAACTTTAAGAAACGACAACTTTGGTTTCTTGCCAAACCACAGTTCAGATTATGTCGTCTCAACGGACTTAGATGGTGCCCTTTTTAACGTGAATGCAGCTGTCTTTAATGCATAATCCCAAAATGATATTGGTAAATCGGTAAGAAACATCATAGATTGTACTATATCCAATAAAGTACGGTTATGACATTCGGACACACCATTATCTTGTGGTGTTCCAGGCGGCGTGAGTAGTGAAACTATTTCACATTGTTTTTAACTGAAGACCAAACTCGTAACTCAAATATTTTACCTCTGCGATCATATCGTAGAAACTTTTATTTTCTTGTCACGATGATTTTCTTCTTCACTCTGAAATTCTTTGAACTATTCAAATGTTTCAGACTTATGTTTCATGAAGTAGATATCCCCATATCTGCTCAAATCATCTGTGAAGGTCAGAAAATAATGATACTTGCTGCAAGCCTTAATATTCATCGGACCACATACATCAGTATGTATGATTTCCAACAAATCTGTTGCTTGCTTCATTGTTCCGGAGAACGGCGTTTTTGTCATCTTGCCCATAAGGCATGGTTCGCAAGCATCAACTGATTCATAATCAAGTGATTCCAAAAGCCCATCAGCATGGAGTTTCTTCATGCGCTTTACACCAATATGACCTAAACGGCAGTGCCACAAATAAGTTGCACTATCATTATTAACTATGCATCTTTTGGTTTCAATATTATGATTATGTGTATCACTACGATCGAGATCCAACGAGCTATTTTCATTGGGTGTGTAACCATATAAGGTTTTATTCATGTAAACAGAACAACAATTTATTCTCTTACTTAAATGAATAACCGTATTACAATAAACATGATCAAATCATATTCATGCTCAACTCAAACACCAAATAACTCTTATTTAGGTTCAACACTAATCCCGAAATTATCGGGAGTGTGCGATGATGATCATATCAATCTTGGAACCACTTCCAACACACATCGTCACTTCACCCTTAACTAGTCTCTGTTTATTCTGCAACTCCCGTTTCGAGTTACTAATCTTAGCAACTGAACTAGCATCAAATACTGAGGGGTTGCTATAAACACTAGTAAAGTACACATCAATAACATGTATATCAAATATACTTATGTTCACTTTGCCATCCTTCTTATCCGCCAAGCACTTGGGGTAGTTCCGCTTCCAGTGACCAGTCCCTTTGCAGTAAAAGCACTTTGTCTCAGGCTTAGGACCAGACTTGGGCTTCTTCACATGAGTAGCAACTTGCTTGCCGTTCTTTTGAAGTTCCCCTTCTTCCCTTTGCCCTTTTCTTGAAACTAGTGATCTTGTCAACCATCAACACTTGATGTTTTTCTTGATTTCTACCTTCGTTGATTTCAGCATCACGAAGAGCTTGGGAGTTGTTTCCGTTATCCCTTGCTTATTATAGTTCATCACGAAGTTCTACTAACTTGGTGATGGTGACTAGAGAATTCTGTCAATCACTATCTTATCTGGAAGATTAACTCCCACTTGATTCAAGCGATTGTAGTACCCAGACAATCTGAGCACATGCTCACTGGTTGAGCGATTCTCCTCCATCTTTTAGCTATAGAACTTGTTGGAGACTTCATATCTCTCAACTCGGGTATTTGCTTCAAATATTATCTTCAACTCCTGGAACATCTCATATGGTCCATGACGTTCAAAACGTCTTTGAAGTCCCAATTCTAAGACATTAAGCATGGTGCACTAAACTATCAAGTAGTCATCATGTTGAGCTAGCCAAACGTTCATAACGTCTGCATCAGCTCCTGCAATAGGTCTGTCACCTAGCGGTGCATCAAGGACATAATTCTTCTGTGCAGCAATGAGGATAAACCTCAGATCACGGATCCAACCCGCATCATTGCTACTAACATCTTTCAATACAATTTTCTCTAGGAACATATCAAAATAAAAACAGGGAAGCAACAACGCGAGCTATTGATCTACAACAAAATACTACCAGGACTAAGTTCATGATAAATTTAAGTTCAATTAATCATATTACTTAAGAACTCCCACTTAGATAGACATCCCTCTAATCCTCTAAGTGATCACGTGATCCAAATCAACTAAACCATAACCGATCATCACGTGAAATGGATTAGTTTTCAATTGTGAACATCATTATGTTGATCATATCTACTATATGATTCACGCTCGACCTTTCGGTCTCCGTGTTCCGAGGCCATATCTACATATGCTAGGCTCGTCAAGTTTAACCTGAGTATTCTGCGTGTGCAAAAACTGGCTTGCACCCGTTGTAGATGGACGTAGAGCTTATCACACCCGATCATCACGTGGTGTCTAGGCACAACGAACTTTGGCAACGGTGCATACTCAGGGAGAGCACTTCTTGATAATTTAGTGAGAGATCATCTTATAATGCTACCGTCAATCAAAGCAAGATAAGACGCATAAAAAGATAAAAATCACATGCAATCATTATAAGTGATATGATATGGCCATCATCATCTTGTGCTTGTGATCTCCATCTCCGAAGCACCATCATGATCACCATCGTCACCGGCGCGACACCTTGATCTCCATCGTAGCATCATTGTCGTCTCGCCAATCTTATGCTTCCACGACTATCGCTACCGCTTAGTGATAAAGTAAAGCATTACATCGCGATTGCATTGCATACAATAAAGCGACAACCATATGGCTCCTGCCAGTTGCCGATAACTCGGTTACAAAACATGATCATCTCATACAATAAAATTTAGCATCATGTCTTGGCCATATCACATTACAACATGCCCTGCAAAAACAAGTTAGACGTCCTCTACTTTGTTGTTGCAAGTTTTACGTGGCTGCTATGGGCTTAAGTAAGAACCAATCTCACCTACGCATCAAAACCACAACGATAGTTTGTCAAATAGACTCCGTTTTAACCTTTGCAAGGACCGGGCGTAGCCACACTTGGTTCAACTAAAGTTGAAGAAACAGTCACCCGCAAGCCACCTTTGTGCAAAGCATGTCAGGAGAACCGGTCTTGCGTAAGCGTACGCGTAATGTCGGTCCGGGCTGCTTCATCCAACAATACCGCCGAACCAAAGTATGACATGCTGGTAGGCAGTATGACTTATATCGCCCACAACTCACTTGTGTTCTACTCGTGCATATAACATCAAACCATACAACCTAGGCTCGGATGCCACTGTTGGGGAACGTAGTAATTTCAAAATTTTCCTACGCACACGCAAGATCATGGTGATGCATAGCAACGAGGGGAAGAGTATGATCTACATACCCTTGTAGAACGCAACGGAAGCGTTGACACAACATAGAGGAAGTAGTCGTATGTCTTCTTCCCGATCCGACCGATCCAAGCACCGTTACTCCGGCACCTCCGAGTTCTTAGCACACGTACAGCTTGATGACGATCCCCGGGCTCTGATCCAGCAAAGCTTCGGGGAGGAGTTCCGTCAGCACGACGGCGTGGTGACGATCTTGATGTTCTACCGACCCAGGGCTTCGCCTAAGCTCTACAACGATATGATCGAGGTGGAATATGGTGGCAGGGGGCACCGCACACGGCTAAGGAACGATCTCAATGATCAACTTGTGTGTCATGGGGTGCCCCCTGCCTCCGTATATAAAGGAGCAAGGGGGAGGGGGTGGCCGGCCTAGGAGGAGGCGCACCAAGGGGAGTCCTACTCCCACCGGGAGTAGGACTCCCTCCTTCCTTGTTGGAGTAGGAGAAGGGGAAAGAGGGGAGAGGAATAAGGAAAAGGGGGCTGCGCCCCTTGTCCAATTCGGACCAGAGGGGGGGCGCAGGCCTCCTTCCTTTTGGCCTCTCTCCTCTATTGCTGTATGGCCCAATAAGGCCCATATACTCCCCGGCGAATTCCCGTAACTCTCCGGTACTCCAAAAAATACCCGAATCACTCGGAACCTTTCCGAAGTCCGAATATAGTCGTCCAATATATCGATCTTTACGTCTCGACCATTTCGAGACTCCTCGTAATGTCCCCGATCTCATCCGGGACTCCGAACTCCTTCGGTACATCAAAACTCATAAACTCATAATATAACTGTCATCGAAACCCTAAGCGTGCGGACCCTACGGTTTGAGAACAATGTAGACATGACCGAGACACATATCCGGTCAATAACCAATAGCGGGACCTGGATGCCCATATTGGCTCCTACATATTCTACGAAGATCTTTATCGGTCAGACCGCATAACAACATACGTTGTTCCCTTTGTCATCGGTATGTTACTTGCCCGAGATTCGATCGTCGGTATCCAATACCTAGTTCAATCTCGTTACCGGCAAGTCTCTTTACTCATTCCGTAATACATCATCTCACAACTAACACATTAGTTGTAATGCTTGCAAGGCTTATGTGATGTGCATTACCGAGAGGTCCCAGAGATACCTCTCCGACAATCGGAGTGACAAATCCTAATCTCGAAATACGCCAACCCAGCATGTACCTTTGGAGACACCTGTAGTGCTCCTTTATAATCACCCAGTTACGTTGTGACGTTTGGTAGCACCCAAAGTGTTCCTCCGGCAAACGGGAGTTGCATAATCTCATAGTCATAGGAACATGTATAAGTCATGAAGAAAGCAATAGCAACATAATAAACGATCGGGTGCTAAGCTAATGGAATGGGTCATGTCAATCAGATCATTCAACTAATGATGTGACCTCGTTAATCAAATAACAACTCTTTGTCTATGGTTAGGAAACATAACCATCTTTGATTAACGAGCTAGTCAAGTAGAGGCATACTAGTGACACTCTGTTTGTCTATGTATTCACACATGTATTATGTTTCTTGTTAATACAATTCTAGCATGAATAATAAACATTTATCATGATATAAGGAAATAAATAATAACTTTATTATTGCCTCTAGGGCATATTTCCTTAAGTTATTGCTTCAACGCCTTCAACATTCTGAGAAAAACTTTGATGCTCTGCATTCTGAAGACTTAGAGGTTCCTTGGCAGGCTCAGGATAGATGGCTTCAATAGACATATCCACATCAGGCAAAAAGATCCGATGATTGCGGGCAGATGGATGAGATGAGATAGGGGAGTGAAGTTTGATCAGCCGCATCACCCAAGGGGCGTAGAACTTCAAACCAAACAGATCAGAGCCAGATGCAGCAAGTTGGCGAATGAAGAAATCCTATGTATTGAAGCATTTTCCATGAAGAATATAGAAGACCATAGTCTTCATTGCACCTTCCAGTTTGGCACGGGGAGAATGTCCTTTGATTGGCCAGAGAGTTCGCCTTATGATGTGATAAATGGTCCTTGGCAGATACTCAAGGTCTTCAACGAAGAACTCCGTGGGATAAGCAGCATCTTGGGGCAATGGCTTCATCATACTGAGCATCTCACTCATATTAGGTTCAGTCTTCTGAAAGATGCTCTCAACAGCTTCACTATGAAGCTGACAGCCATACTCGTAGAGATCGCCAGGAGTGGGCAAACCAGTGAGCTCAATGATGTCAAAGGCTTTGGGTTCGTGATGAACGTTTCCTGTCATCCACTCCAGGACCCAAGTCTTTGGATATCTGTTATACCCGCGGATGTGAAGTGTGGCATAGAATTGGAGCAGCAACTCTTCATTCCAATGCTCTTGGTCAGTGACGAACGGCAGCAGTCCAACCTCTTTGAAGCAATCCAAAGCTTCTTCCAGACAGGGCAGACCAGCTATTGCTTCAATGTCAAGGCGCTTGTGTGGGAAGATGCGACCTTGGTTGTAAAGAATGCATGAGTAATAGCTTCGCTGCGGATAGCTCCAGAACCGATCAGATGATATTCTTTCCCTTGAGTAGGGGTTCCTGGAGCTATTGAAGAATGTGTTGTCTGCTCTGAAGCCATTGATATTGAAGGAGCCAGGCGCTGATGCAGGACCTGGGAACCTGGGCAATCTTGGGATTGGCTTCTGTACATGAGGCCTATGCTCAACATGATAATCGAACTGGGGACCGGCAGCAGACGCAGGACTTCTAGTGCTTTTGTTGATGAGGGCTCCACATTAGCTTCAGCCATGACAGTGTTAGTGGCTTCAGTGGTGTTGGTGGTGGCAGCCTCAAGATTTTCAACCTCCACTTGACGAGCTGGAGGGTCGGTCACGATCACATTCTCCTCGAGAACCGCTTCTTGGTGGGACAGGGGAGTAGCAACTTGTGGGACTTCTTCTTCAGCTTGGCAGCCATCCTGGGGTCAATGCCAGGACGCCCAAGGGCCTTGCGCTTCTCGGCCTCATTGTAGGCTTGCACAGACCTATCAGCTAGGACCTTCATGCGCTCACGTGAACCCTGAGCTTCTGCACGTTTCTTTAGAAAGGCTTCCTTGAGCTCGTGCAGCATAATCTTGAAGTTCTTCACGTCTTGCACGCTGAGCTTGGCCATATGCTTCTTGAACTGAGATTTCTCAAAGTCAATCTTCTGCTTCAGTTCAACAATGCGCTGGGCGATGGCTAACTCTGAAGCAATGGCGCCATGGAAGGCGACACTAAGGCCAATGGGTAGTTGGAGATCTTCGAAGCTGATGTTTGGCGTGTCAAACCACTCTTCAATGAAGTTGTGGATGATTGTTACATCAAAGAGTGGCAGATGATTGAAGATTTCTGCTTCTTCTTTGCTCTTGATGAGTTGGTCAAGAGCGTCATCTGCAAGATCTTCATCACTTGATAGATCAATGGCATCATTGTGTAGAATGGCAGCAGCAGTTAGCTCTTGGCCGGTGTGTGGCAGAGGCATCTTGACCTTCTGGGGCTTGGAGATGCGTGACAAATCTTCACACTGCACACTATCTTCAGGAGGTGCAGTTGCCAGTGGCTTCGCCCGTGAGATTTTTGGTGAAGGGGCAGGCTTTGAAGCTTTAGGCTTCTTCAACTTCTTTCGCTTCAGCGCTCCAGGCACTTCATCTGATTCAGTCAGCTGCAGGCTCATTCACAGCTGTCCCTTGAACCAAGATATGGGTGATGAGACCTTCAAGGTTGTAGAAAGAAACGACGACATTGGGTTCTGCATCCCTTGTGTTGTCAGCCCTTGGAGCAGAAGGACCAGGGTTGAAGTCTAGCCCCAATGTCTTCTTGTTCTGCTTCGCTGAGTTCTGGGCAAACTAAAAGTTGCGCTTGAACAGAATGTCGTCACGACACCATAGCAGTGACGATGGGTCAGCATCCGCAGGCTGTGGTCCACGGACCATGCAGGGATAGAAGCCTTGTTCAATGGCTTCATCTCTGGTCCTGGGTTGAAGATTTTTGTAGAGGATGTCTCCCCATGGTCGCTTGATGGCATTCTTTTCAGCATATTCCTTTGTCACAAATCTGTACTTGAACCACTGTTCTGCCCAATAGCGTCGAATCCATTGGATTCGTGTTTTGCGCTGATTGTAATCCTCTTCAGGATCTGTCTTGTACAGTTCTGAGAGGTCATCTGGCAGATCTCTTGATGTTTCTCCACGACGCTTTCTGCCACCCTTCCTTGCTGATTTCTCTGAAGCCATGAACTTTAAACTGAAAGGCTTCAATACGTTCAAAGGCTTCAAGGGCTTTCGCTTGCTGGACAGACAGGAACTGGCTTTGGGAGAATTTATATGATGTTGTAAGAATTCTGCAAATGAATGCAGCCTATGAGAACCAAGGGATTCTCCCACGGACATGTACATGTGACATCATTAAGGTGCGAGGGAAGGGGAAGAGGTCATATGCATTCTTAGAAGATTTTGAATATAAATCAGTTTAGAAGACATTGACCTCATCGTGCAAAGACATTCACTCATAGATAAGGAGTTGGTTCCAGTTTTGTACGAATCCAGAGATCAGTACAAGTGAGGAATCTAACTACTTTGTGAAGCATAAGTGAATATACTAGGCATGTTATGAGATGCAGTATGAAAGACATCCAACTTGTGTGAATAGAAACTGCTTGTGGTAGAAAGTGACAAATCCATAGGATCAAAGGGGCCGTAAAAAGGAAGTTTTATTTACCACACTAAGAACTGCTAGACGGAGTGGAAGAGGAGGCCGAGCAGTTCGATCTTCCGTGCCCTAACTGGGCGACGGAGGACACCTACGGCGATAGCGGAGAGGACGATGTCCGCGGTCGGCGTGATGACGGCGTCGGAGGGGTTGCAGCAACGAAGCGCTTCGTCACCGGCGTCGTCGAGGGCTAGCGGTGGCGCTAGGGTTCGTGTGAGAGTGGAAGAAGAGATAATGACCGCTGTGAAGTGTGTATTTATAGGTACAGGGGCGGCACTGTGTTATTACACAGGTGCCCCTGGCGATTCGCATCTGAGGAACATGTCGCCATCATGCAGCATATTGGGGTTTGTTCCACGTCCCACGCACGCCTGGATTGTCGGGTGGTCGTTCCCACTTCTCCGGGTTTCATGTGGAGGAATGAGCATTAAAAAGGGACTTAATGTTTGTCTCTGTATCTTCTGCTGACAAGGACACAGAGAAGACATTCGATAGTTTCTATAGAATGCATATGATTTGGAGAGATAGAGTTTGAGATAGAAAGCATAGAGAGGTTAGGGTCCGATCACATTCACTTAGTTCAAAAGATTCAACAAGAAGACATAACTATAAGTGAATGTTGTAGAGGACAGAACACTAGTATATATATATATAATCAACATAGTGAAGATAATCATGAAAACATGTTGAGATTGAAGCCAAACCAAATGTGAAGACATAGCAAGGTAACGCCATGAGTGAAACACTTCAAATAGAACATTTGGTGGTGGCGTTACCCACCGTATAGGAAGTATTAGACCCAGACACGGCGCACAAATTATCGTGGCACTCCGAAGTCAAATTCCACATTAATGTATTCACACTTAGAATGTATGTCTTCATTGATTGAAGATATACTTTACTTCGTGTGTTGCACATCTAAGTCATCAATATGCATAAGGGTTAGGATGTGTGCCTGATCACAGGACGTTTGAGGATTCCAGGATATTTAGCTCACACTGTAACTTGCAAAATCTCTTCTCATCCAAGGGCTTGGTGAAGATATCTGCCAATTGCTCTTCAGTGTTGACGTGTATGATATCAATATCTTCCTTCACAACATGATCTCTGGGAAAGTGATGACGAATTTCAATGTGCTTTGTCTTCGAGTGCTGAACTGGGTTGTTGGCAATCTTGATGGCGCTTTCGTTGTCGCAGTAGAGTGGCACTTGCTTCAGATGAATGCCATAGTCCTTGAGTGTTTGCTTCATGCACATAAGCTGAGCGCAGCAAGATCCAGCAGCAATGTATTCAGATTCAGTAGTGGAGAGAGATACACAGTTTTGCTTCTTAGAAGACCAACATACAAGTGAACATCCCAGAAAATAACATGTGCCTGATTTAGACTTGCGATCCACCTTGTCACCAGCATAATCAGCATCCGAGAATCCAACCAAATCAAATTCTGAGCCCTTTGGATACCATAATCCTAGAGTTGGGGTGTGAGCCAAATATCGAAGAATTCGCTTCACAGCTAAGTGATGCGACTCCTTTGGTGCCGCTTGAAATCGAGCACACATGCAAACACAAAGCATAATATCTGGCCTAGATGCACATAGATAAAGTAAAGAACCAATCATGGAGCGGTATAACTTTTGATCGAACTCTTTACCATTGTCGTCAGGACCCAGATGATGCTTGGCTGGCATTGGCGTCGTGAAGCCTTTGCAGTCTTGCATACCGAACTTCTTCAGGCAATCTTTGAGATACTTCTCTTGAGATATGAAGATGCCATTGCATTGCTATCGTATTTGAAGACCGAGGAAGAACTTTAGCTCTCCCATCATGGACATCTGATATTGCTCTTGCATCATATATCCAAACTCTTCACTGTACTTCTGATTGATGCAGCCAAAGATAATGTCATCCACATATATTTGGCACACAAACAGTTCACCATCATATGTCTTCATGAAGAGACTGGGGTCGAGGGAACCAGGTATGAAGCCTTTGCTCTTCAGGAAGTATTTGAGTGTGTCATACCAGGCCCGAGGGGCTTGTTTGAGGCCATACAGTGCCTTTTTGAGCTTGTATACCATGTCAGGGATGTTTTGGATCTTCAAAGCCAGGCGGTTGTGCAACATACACTTCTTCTTCAATCCTGCCATTGAGAAAGGCGCTCTTCACATCCATTTGATATAGATGTATGTTGTGATGATTGGCATAGGCCAGCAGTATGCGTATGGCTTCAAGTCTAGCCACAGGAGCAAATGTTTCATCGAAGTCAATGCCTTCCACTTGAGTATATCCTTGAGCAACGAGACGAGCTTTGTTTCTCACAACTTGACCATGCTCATCTTGCTTGTTGCGGTATATCCATTTTGTGCCTATTATGTTGTGCTTCCGAGGATCAGGACGCTTAACCAGTTCCCATACATTATTCAGCTCAAACTGTTGAAGCTCTTCTTGCATAGCTTGAATCCATTCAGGTTCCATGAAGGCTTCTTCCACTTTCTTGGGTTCTGTTATTGAGACGAATGTGAAGTGCCCACAGAAATTTGCCAGCTGAGTTGCCCTTGATCGAGTGAGCGGACCAGGTGCATTGATGCTGTCAATTATTCTCTCAATCTGCACTTCATTGGCAACACGAGGATGTACAGGGTGAAGATTTTGCTCTTGCTGATCATTGTCATTATTAGAGGAATTGTCTTCAGGTTGAGCATTGTCTTCAGGTTGGTCTGGTGCGGAGATGATAAGTTCCTCTTCAGGATGAGCTTCAGAAGGTATGATTTCTCCAGTTCCCATTAGCTTGATTGATTCACTGGATGGAACTTCATCTAGCACATTTGGCAGGTGCTCTCTTTGTGAACCATTAGTCTCATCGAACCGCACATCCACTGTTTCAACCACTTTATAATGAAAGAGATTGAAGACTCTGTAGGAGTGCGAATCCTTTCCATATCCAAGCATAAAACCCTCATGTTCTTTTGGTGCAAACTTTGAAGTGTGATGTGGGTCCTTGATCCAGCACTTGGCGCCAAATACTCTGAAGTAACTGACATTTGGCTTCTTGCCAGTGAGGAGCTCATAAGATGTCTTGTTCAGAAGCTTGTGAAGATAAACATGATTGATTGTATGGCATGTAGTATCAATGGCTTCAGACCAGAATTTTCTTGGAGTCTTGTATTCATCTAGCATCGTTCTGGCCATCTCAATGAGTGTTCTGTTCTTGCGTTCGACGACGCCATTCTGCTGTGGCGTGTACGGGGCTGAGAATTCATGTGTGATGCCCAAGGTATCAAGATATGTATCAAGGCTAGTGTTCTTGAATTCAGTGCCATTGTCACATCTGATGTGCTTTATCTTGGTGCCATAGTTGTTCATTGCTCGATTGGCGAAGCGTCTGAAGACATCCTGCACTTTAGTCTTGAAAAGGATTATGTGCACCCAAGTATATCTAGAATAATCATCAACAATAACAAAGCCATAGAGACAAGCAGTAGTAGTAAGAGTTGAGTAATGAGTGGGACCGAAAAGATCCATGTGAAGCAGTTCGAAGGGTCGAGTAGAAGTCATGATTGTCTTTAAGGGATGTTTGGCCCTCGTCATCTTTCCTGCTTCACACACACCGCATAAGTGATCTTTCTTGAACTTGACGCCCTTGATGCCTATGACATGCTTCTTCTTTGCAAGGGTGTGGAGGTTCCTCATGCCAGCATGCCCAAGCCTCCGATGCCAGAGCCAACATTCTGAAGCTTTTGCTAGAAGACATACGGCAAGTTGTGGTCCTGCTGAGAAATCTACCACGTACAAACCATCTTTCCGATACCCTTCAAACACTAGAGACTTGTCAGATTCCATTAGAACAAGGCAACGATATTTTCCAAATATTACGATCATGTTCAAATCGCAAAGCATTGAGACAGACATTAAGTTGAAGCCAAGGGATTCAACAAGCATGACTTTATCCATGTGTTGATCCTTTGAGATTGTAACTCTACCTGGAACCAATACCTTACTTTTACCAGTGTCAGCAAATGTGATGTGGCTCTTGTCGGATGGATGTAAGGTTGAGTCCATAAGAAGGCTTCTTTTACCAGTCATGTGATTTGTACACCCACTATCAATAATCCATTCTGTAGACGTTGGTGTCGTACCCTACAGTGCAGTTAGGGGGATAGGCTTCACGAAGAGAATTGTGAAGCAAAAAGCTCTGACGAAAACCAGTGGGTTATGAAAGCTTAGATCCAGATTAGGACTGAAAGGGAGAGTATCAAGCGATTCAGGAATGAAGTACATAGTAAGACCATTCGGGCATTTGATCTTGCGCCCTACAAGATGTTTAAGGTCCCTAGCAATAGCGTCAGAAGATTTTGGTTTTCTGCTGGAGACCTTTCCCTGCAAAAGAGAGTTAAGCCTTCTTAACCACCCATATCTTCAAGGGTGGCTTAGAAGTGATAAGTCTAAGTGCAGTGTCTAAAAACTTTGGCTTTGGAGCCCTAGCAAAAAGTCTTGCAGGTGGATAATAGTACTCATAAGAATAAGCAGAATAGTTCTTGGTCTTATGAACATGGCGGTTTGATGAACAACGCTCATATTCATAGGCCTGAGTATGGTTTCCCTGCAAAACATTTGCGTTAGTGAGACTTAGGTGAGTCCTCTGTCTGTCTGAAGCCTTTGGGCCGTATGAAGCCTGTGGTCTCGGGTTAGTCTTCTTCATTTGTGGTGTCATGACGACATTCACAGGAAGATTTTCCAAACACCTTTCGGGCACCCAGATCTTCTTCATAGGCGGTCCATTCCTGCAGTTAGTACCAATGTACCTGGCAAACACTTCAGCATTCTCATTCTTAAATAGTTTATAGTTTGCATCAAAGGATTCATCAATGACAATGGGGTTAGCACAAGTGAAGCCAGATAGACTGGATGGATCTGCTGAAGGTTCCTTTGCAGCAACCCATGTGGTTTTGGGATACTGCTCGGGTTTCCAGTAAGAGCCATGAGCATTCATTTTCCTTATGAACCCAACACCCTCTTTCCTCGGGTTTCGGTTCAGAATCTGCCTTTTGAGGACATCACATAGTGTCTGATGCCCTTTAAGACTTTTGTACATCCCTGTTTCAAGCAATGTCTTCAACCTAGCATTCTCATCAGCAATAGCAGTGGTATCCTCAGTAGAGGGGTTTGTTACCACATCAACAGTTGAAGATATTGCAACAGTAGCAGTAGTAGAACATTCAGCAACAGAAGTAGCATTATCATGCTCAATGCATTTAAGACATGGTGGTTCAAATCCTTCCTGAGCGGAACTGATCTGGTTGGCGTGAAGTGACTCGTTTTCCTTTTGAAGACCTTCATGAGCCGCTCTCAATTTCTCAAGATCTTGCTTCCTTTGAAGATAATCATAGGAAAGCTTTTCATGAGTTGTTGAGAGCGTTTCATGACGACTTTCAAGTTCCTCATACTTAACATGAAGATTTTTTATGTCCTTAATTAAGAACTTAGATCGAGTCATTTCAGCGCCCAATAGATCATCGCTTTTGTCTAACAGTTTTTGAATATGTTCCATGGCTTTCTGTTGTTCAGTTGCAATTTTAGCAAGTGTTTTGTAGCTGGATCTTGAATCACAATCAGAGTCATCGTCACTAGATGTTTGATAGTGAGTAGTGCGTGTGTTTACCTTGGCACCGCGTGCCATGAAGTAGTAGGTAGGAGCAGAGTAGTCCTTGTCATTTGCATCGGTGTCGGTGGTGAAGTCATTGTCTTCAGTGTTGAAGATGGACTTGGCAACGTATGTTGTAGCCCGACTTGCAACGCCAGAATCGGACTCCTCCTCAGAATCCACCTCCGCCTCCTCAGAAGCGGACTCCTCCTCTGAATCCATTTCCTTGCCAACAAATGCACGAGCCTTGCCAGTTGAGCTCTTCTTGTGTGATGAAGACTTTGAGGAAGACTTGGAAGAAGACTTTGAGTATTTCTTCTTCTTCTTCTTGTCGTCAGAGTCATATTCCTTGCTCTTCTTCTTCTTTCTGCTCTCATTGTCCCATTGTGGACACTCAGAGATGAAGTGTCCAGTTTTCTTGCACTTGTGACATGTTTTCTTCTTGTAGTCATGAGCAGAAGCTTCATCATTCCTTGAGCTTGATCGTGAAGACTTTCTGAAGCCTTTCTTCTTGGTGAATTTCTGGAACTTCTTCACTAGCATTGCAAGTTCCCTTCCAATGTCTTCAGGATCATCAGAACTGCTGTCAGATTCTTCTTCAGATGAGGAGATAGCTTTTGCCTTCAAGGCACAAGTTCGCCCATAGTTTGCACCGTAGATATCTCTTTTCTCAGAAAGCTGAAACTCATGTGTGTTGAGCCTCTCAAGTATGTCGGACGGATCGAGTGTCTTGAAATCGGGTCGTTCTTGAATCATCGGGGCTAGGGTGTCAAACGAACTGTCAAGTGATCTCAGTAGTGTCTTGACGACTTCATGCTTGGTGATCTCAGTGGCGCAGAGGGCTTGAAGCTCATTTGTGATGTCAGTGAGTCGGTCAAATGTGAGCTGGACATTCTCATTGTCATTTCGCTTGAAGCGGATGAAGAGGTTGCGAAGGACACTGATTCTCTGATCTCTCTAGGTTGAGACGCCTTCATTGACCTTGGAGAGCCAGTCCCAGACCAGCTTAGATGTTTCCAAAGCACTCACACGGCCATACTGTCCTTTGGTTAGATGACCATAGATGATATTCTTGGCAGTAGAGTCCAGTTGAACGAACTTCTTGACATCAGCAACAGTGACACCTTCTCCAGCCTTGGGAACGCCGTTCTTGACGACATACCAAAGGTCGACGTCAATGGCTTCAAGATGCATGCGCATCTTATTCTTCCAGTAGGGATATTCAGTTCCATCGAAGACAGGGCACGCAGCGGAGACTTTAATTATCCCTGTAGTCGACATAGCTAAAACTCCAGGTGGTTAAACTGAATCACACAGAACAAGGGAGCACCTTGCTCTGATACCAATTGAAAGTGCGTTATATCGACTAGAGGGGGGTGAATAGGCGATTTTTATGGAAGTCTTCAAAACATGGAAGTTTCGAAGACAAACGATAGAAATAAACCTATTGCCATGCAGCGGAAGGTAGACTACACTAGGTAAACCATAGTCATGTATTCAATGAAGTGAAAGCACAATGACTAATAGCAGCTAGGTAGTAAGGATCAGGTAGGAAGATATTCAGAAGCCAAACAGATCACATAGTCACTCAGTGAAGACAAAAGATAGTGCAGACATACAATGACTTCACAAGGAGTAACAGTAAGTAAGGAGAAAGGAAGGGTGAAACCAGTGACTCGTTGAAGACAATGATTTGTTGGACCAGTTGCAGTTGCTGTGACAATTGTACGTCTGGTTAGGGCGGCTAAGTATTTAAACCTAAGGACACACAGTCTCGGACACCCAGTCCTGAACACGCAGCTCAGGACACCTAGTCCTCACCGTATTCCCCTTGAGCTAAGGTCACACAGACCTCGCCTAATCACTCTGGTAAGTCTTCAAGGTAGACTCCCAAACCTTCACAGACTTCGTTCACCGGCAATCCACAATGTCTCTTGGATGCTCAGAACGCGACGCCTAACCGGCTGGAGGATGCACAGTCCTCAAGTGTAATAAGTCTTCAGATCACACAGACAAGAAGACTTAAGTGATGCCTAATTCTCTTTGGCTCTCGGTGGTTAGGGCTTTATCCTCGCAAGGAATTCTCTCTCAAAGGCTTCGAGGTGGGTTGCTCTCAAACGACAAAAACCGTACTCTGAATCTAAGCAGCCAACCGTTTATGGTTGTAGGGGGTGGGCTATTTATAGCCACTAGGCAACCCGACTTGACTTGTCCGAAATGACCCTGGGTCACTAAGGAACTGACACGTGTTCCAACGGTCAGATTTCAAACTCACACGGCAACTTTACTTGGGCTATAAGCAAAGCTGACTTGTCCGACTCTGGACAAGATTCGCTCTCATAGTCTTCACTCGAAGACATAGGTTTTGTTTAAGCATCACTTCAGTCATTCTGACTGTTTCTCTTGGACCCCACTTAACAGTACGGTGGTTCCTATGACTCAACACAGAAGAAAAAGAACTACGAAAGATCTAAGTCTTCGAGCTCCATAGGCTTCATGCGGTGTCTTCTCTTGTCATAGTCTTCAATGTGAACATCTTCATATACCACCTTTGACATCAATGTCTTCATACATTTTTAGGGGTCATCTCTGGTAGGAAAACCGAATCAATGAGGGACTTCTACCTGCGTTATCCTGCAATTCTCACAAACACATTAGTCCCTCAACTAGGTTTGTTGTCAATACTCCAAAACCAACTAGGGGTGGCACTAGATGCACTTACAGGGGGAAAACGGGCGGGAGCTCACAGCGCTTCTGATGGAGTCGTCGGTGAGCTCGGGGAAGGCCTGAACGGAGCCAATCGACGGCGACGGTCCACGGCGGCCGAGGACGGAGACGAGGGTGTTGAGGATGTTGCAGGGCTTCCCGGCTCACTTGGTGCGGTGAGGAGGAAGAGAGGAATGAGGCGGAGCTTGTGGGCAGCTTCAGGGGGCGTAGGAGAGGTGGTGGCCCTGGCTATGGCGAGCGACAGCGGCGAACGCGCTCGGTGGTGCTGCGGGAGAGAGCAGAGGAGTGGGAGGGGGTCCAGGGAGAGAGCGAGGGGGTCAAAATGTGTCGAGGGGGGTGCGTGGCGCCCTCGGGTGCTTCCAGCGGCTAGCAGGTAAGCAGGAGGTGGCCGGCATGCCGTGGCACACGCCCTCGTGCCCACTGGCACGAGGAAGAAGACACCCATGTCCCTGGGCTGGGCCAGGAATAGTGCCGGGCCGTTACTGTGTAGACCTGGTAAGTTTCTGCCTCTCTCTAGTTTTCTAATTTTGTTTCTGTTTTATATTTTTCTGCTGCTGTTTTGGCTTTAGTAAAAATACTAAAGCATTTTGTAAAATGCTGGAATAATTTGTGGACACTCTCTGGATTATTCTAGTGGCCCACATTTAATTTCAGCATTATCTGAGCATTTAAATTATTTAAAGTGTTTAAATGCCCAAAGTCAAATACAATATGAATTAATTGAAAAATCCAGGAATGACCTAGAAATATGTTCATCATTTTTGGTAGAGGTTTTCACCTTTATCAGAAATCATGAACATTTTCAAAGGCATTTTGGGTTCATTGAAAATGACTTTAGTTGAGCCTATTTAAATTCCATGTGGTGCTAGGGTTTGAACATCCCCATTTCAAATTTCAAACAATATATACATGATCCATGGATGCTTATGAAACTAATTGCATTCAAATTCTAGGGCTGTGATAGCTTCATCCCGAAAGTATCTCTCTGATTTTTTTTCTAGGGAAAATGGCATCGTATAGGAGAAGATGGGCCCCAAAAGCCTGCTAGGGGCCCACAAGCTCATATGGCGTGCCTCCTGAGCTTATCGCTCTCGGGTGGGCCCCCTCGTGGTATTTCTTCCGCCAATATTTTTATATATTTCAAAACAATTCTCCATAAACTTTTAGGTCATTTGGAGTTGTGCATAATAGCTATCTCTGATGTAGCCCTTTCCGGTCCAGGATTCCAGCTACTCGCAGTCTCCCTCTTCATGTGAAACTTGCAAATAAGGGAGAAAAGACATAAGAATTGTACCATAAAGTGAAATAATGACCCAAAACATAATAAATAAATGTAGGAAACATGATGCAAAATGGACGTATCATCAAGGTTCTAGGTGAAAATCTTTGTCCATCTGGACTCAGCACTGGCGACGCTTGGCGTCGTTATCCTTCCTGAGGGCGTTGTCGTGGAGCTTAGGTGTTTTAGGGCTTTGTGTGGCGTTGTACTCAGATCATCCCGTGCTCTCTTTCGGTAGCCTAACCGTGTCCTACATGCAGTCTAGGATCGACATTGTTTAATTGCTACGTCATCATCTTGTATCGTTTGATCGTGTACTCTATTATGTGGTTGCTTTATATATAAAGCGAGGCGAGAGCCTATTTCTATATAAGCTCATGGCCTCATGTTCATCAGCAATCACACCCCCCCCCCTCGCCCCCCCCAAAAAAATACCGATCATACATGTTGCGTCTAGTTTGTAGTCTGATCCCCGGCTCTGGTTAGATGTTAATTGCAATGTCTAGCCTGCTTAAAACTGTTTGCACATACCCATACCAATCTGCATTATGGATGCAAATTGTATCACTGCGAATCTAGATGTGGATTTGAATTCTAGTTAGGAATTTAGCACATACTTATACCGATTGCCATGTACTACCTATTTTAGCTTTTTCGTACATTTTTTCATGATCATAATAGTTGCCATGTGAACTTTTTTTGTACAAACACAACATGTTTGCCATGTTCAACAAGAAATTTTCTTCCAATTTTTGCCATGATATTCAGAGCCTATTACAAATTTTTGCCTTGTCACATCTTCCATGTTTTGTTCTAGACTACACCATGTGTATTACTCACACGACAACTATGCCATTTGTTTTTTTGTACATATATGTGTTGCTGTGGCAACTAAAAATTCTTTTTAGTTGCAACTTGCCTTGACAATTAAATTTTCTACTAGCAAATATATTAGACTTACCACGGCAAATTTATTAGACTTACCTTGTCAAATATATTATAGGTAGCATGACAAATCAATTTTTTGTTGTTAATATTTGTACTACATTCAAAACTTTTCTGCCATGGGTTGTTGTACAAAACAAATCTGAAACTTTCCATATCACAATCACAAATTCTCTTAATTTCCCATGATTTTATGATTTTTGTCTAAATCTGCCATGCCACTTCTTCCCGTTTCTTTCTAGATTGTTACCATGTGTATTACAAACACGGCAACTAAGTTCTTGTTTTTGCTGGACATGGCTATTTTTGGAATTGTTGCTAAGAGTCACATGGCAATTTTTTGTACATATTTGTTAATGCTCACATGGCAACTCTAGGAGTTTTGCTCTCACACACAAGGCAAATATTGAAAATTGTTTTCTATGGCCACATGACAATTTTAAATCATTTCCTTTTCCAAAACATGGATAATTTTAGAAAATTTTGCAAAATTTAGTTTCTCATGCATGGCAAGTCATGTTTTGTTCTTAGAGCTTCATGACAAGTACTCCCTCTGTAAAGAAATATAAGAGCGTTTAGACCACTAGAGTAGTGATCTAAATGCTCTTATATTTCTTTACGGATGGAGTAGTATGTATGCAGCATGGCAATTCTACAGAAATGACAATTGTTTTCTTAAAATGGATCATGACAAATTTGTTAGCTTAACTATGACAAATATACTAGACTTTCCATGGCAAATTTATATTAGTAGACTTACCATGACAAATATATTAGAATTACCATGATAAATTTAGTAGCCTTACACTGGCGAAATATATTGTAGGTAGCATGGCAATTTATTATTTAGACCATAGAGTTTTTAAGGCCATTTTTATTGTCTTACAACCTTTTTTTGTTTCTCGATGAATTTGATATGTGATGTCTAAAAATAAATTTTCAAAATTCGCCATGCTCTAGAGAAACAACTCCCCCATAATTGTAATGTGATTATTATTATATTTGTAATCTATATCATGGCAATTTTTCATGTTAGTTTTGATTTTTGATTTTATTTATACGTGCATTTCTTTTGCTATGTAGCATGGAAAATTGATTCTTTTTTGAAAAAGCTTTTTTGTTGTGGTCTACAACATGGCTTGTTTGTTAATTTTTTTGTTTTTTTCATGGAAAATTTGCAACATAAAGCTTGACATTTTTTTGGCTGAATCACACAGTGTAATATGGATCTAGCCCATGTCCATCTTTTACAGTATTACGTGGGGATAGAAATGCATGCATGAGGTCCCGTGTATCTGAAAGTGCGTTATATCGACTAGAGGGGGGGTGAATAGGCGATTTTTTTTAAAGTCTTCAAAACAAGGAAGTTTCGAAGACAAACGATAGAAATAAACCTATTACCATGCAGCGGAAGGTAGACTACACTAGGTAAACCATAGTCATGTATTCAATGAAATGAAAGCACAATGACTAATAGCAGCTAGGTAGTAAGGATCAGGTAGGAAGATATTAAAAAGCCAACCAGATCACACAGTCACTCAGTGAAGACAAAAGATAGTGCAGACATACAATGACTTCACAAGGAGTAACAGTAAGTAAGGAGAAAGGAAGGATGAAACCAGTGACTCATTGAAGACAATGATTTGTTGGACCAGTTCCAGTTGCTGTGACGACTGTACGTCTGGTTAGGGCGGCTAGGTATTTAAACCTAAGGACACACAGTCCCGGACACCCAGTCCTGAACACGCAGCTCAGGACACCCAGTCATCACCGTATTACCCTTGAGCTAAGGTCACACATACCTCGCCCAATCACTCTGGTAAGCCTTCAAGGTAGACTCCCAAACCTTCATAGACTTCGTTCACCGGCAATCCACAATGTCTCTTGGATGCTCAGAACACGACACCTAACTGGCTGGAGGATGCACAGTCCTCAAGTGTAATAAGTCTTCAGATCACACAGACAAGAAGACTTAAGTGATGCCTAATTCTCTTTGGCTCTGGGTGGTTAGGGCTTTATCCTCGCAAGGAATTCTCTCTCAAAGGCTTCGAGGTGGGTTTCTCTCAAACGACAAAAGCCGTACTCTGAATCTGAGAAGCCAACCGTTTATGGTTGTAGGGGTGGGCTATTTATAGCCACTAAGCAACCCGACCTGATTTGTCCGAAATGACCCTGGGTCACTAAGGAACTGACACGTGTTCCAACGGTCAGATTTCAAACTCACACGGCAACTTTACTTGGGCTACAAGCAAAGCTGACTTGTCCGACTCTGGACAAGATTCGCTCTCATAGTCTTCACTCGAAGACATAGGTTTTGTTTAAGCATCACTTCAGTCATTCTAACTGGTTCTCTTGGACCCCACTTAACAGTACGGTGGTTCCTATGACTCAACACAGAAGAAAAAGAACTACGAAAGATCTAAGTCTTCGAGCTCCATAGGCTTCATGCGGTGTCTTCTCTTGCCATAGTATTCAATGTGAATATCTTCATATACCACCTTTGACATCAATGTCTTCATACATTTTTAGGGGTCATCTCTGGTAGGAAAACCGAATCAATGAGGGACTTCTACCTGTGTTATCCTGCAATTCTCACAAACACATTAGTCCCTCAACTAGGTTTGTCGTCAATACTCCAAAACCAACTAGGGGTGGCACTAGATGCACTTACAATCTCCCCCTTTTTGGTGATTGATGACAAACTAGTTGAAGTTTTCAACGGGGAATATAATATGTGAAATTGTAAAGGATAAGGAATTGTCTTCATAAGTTGCAATGGCTCCCCCTGAAGATGTGCATATAAGTAATGTGCTTGTGGAGATCCACTTCAACTTATGATGACAATCCAGTATGCATGTGAATGTATGTGAAGATAATGACATGCATAATGCAAAATGGACGTCTGCAACATGATCTAAGTGCGGAATTAATTGTCGCACATGTGGAATTTATCATCGCAACACAAGGTGGCAAATGAGTAGCAGACGACCATTGAGTTTAAGTGTTACAACTCAAAGAACCAAGTGTATCAAATACGGGAGTTGTAAACACGAAGCAAAAAAATAAAGCACCCGCCCATATGGACCCGCTTGAAGACTATCAAACTCATATGCTTCTCCCCCTTTTGTCAGTAAGGACCAAAAAGGTTCGAAGACATAGAGCATCTACTCGTTCCCATGAAGAGTAGGTGAAGCAGCAGGGTCGTCAGTGGTGTTTGGTGGTGCAGAAGAACTTGGAGCAGTGTCGACGTGTGCTGAAGGAGGTGGCAATGAAGTAGCATCGTCTTCATCCTCGATCACTCTGGCATTCATAGTTGCAGCAGAGGAAGAGAACTCAGAGTCTTCAAGGGATGGAGTTCGTCGCAGCACTGCCCTTCGAGGAGGTGTGGAGTCAAACTTGAATCGCTCAGAGAAGCCATCCTCTTGAAGATCATCTTCAGAACACAGCAGCGTCAGCCATTTCCATGTGCGTCGAGAGGTTTCATGAGGAACAAAGGCATTCTTGGTGGCAAGATTGCGAATGCGATTAACATCCACCAAGAGGCTTTGCATTTGACGCTTCAGCCAGTCATGATGCCTATCCTGTTTCTGATGAAGAGCCACCAGAAGCTCTCGGTCATTGAGAACACGAGTGCGCTTCTTGGGTCGTTGGGCAATGGTGCTATCTGTGGCTTCAGTGAGAGCAGGTTGCGGTGCACGTGTAGTGCCAGCCAAAGGATACACACGAGTTACTGCTTCAACGCCTTCAATGTTCCGAGAAAAACTTTGATGCTCTGCATTCTGAAGACTTAGAGGTTCCTTCGCAGGCTCAGGATAGATGGCTTCAATAGACATATCCACATCAGGCAAAAAGATCCGATGATTGCGGGCAGAGGGCTGAGATGAGATAGCGGAGTGAAGTTTGATCAGCCGCATCACCCAAGGGGCGTAGAACTTCAAACCAAACAGATCAGAGCCAGATGCAGCAAGTTGGCGAATGAAGAAATCCTGTGTATTGAAGCACTTTCCATGAAGAATATAGAAGACCAAAGTCTTCATTGCACCTTCCAGCTTGGCATGGGGAGAATGTCCTTTGATTGGCCAGAGAGTTCGCCTTATGATGTGATAAATGGTCCTTGGCATATACTCAAGGTCTTCAACAAAGAACTCCATGGGATAAGCAGCATCTTGGGGCAATGGCTTCATCATACTGAGCATCTCACTCATATTAGGTTCAGTCTTCTGAAAGATGCTCTCAACAGCTTCACTATGAAGCTGACAGCCATGCTCGTAGAGATCGCCAGGAGTGGGCAAACCAGTGAGCTCAATGATGTCAAAGGCTTTGGCTTCATGATGAACGTTTCCTGTCATCCACTCCAGGACCCAAGTCTTCGGATCTCTGTTATACCCGCGGATGTGAAGTGTGGCATAGAATTGGAGCAGCAACTCTTCATTCCAATGCTCTTGGTCAGTGACGAACGGCAGCAGTCCAACCTCTTTGAAGCAATCCAGAGCTTCTTCCAGACAGGGCAGACCAGCTATTGCTTCAATGTCAAGGTGCTTGTGTGGGAAGATGCGACCTTGGTTGTAAAGAACGCATGAGTAATAGCTTCGCTGCGGATAGCTCCAGAACCGATCAGATGATATTCTTTCCCTTGAGTAGGGGTTCCTGGAGCAATTGAAGAATGTGTTGTCTGCTCTGAAGCCATTGATATTGAAGGAGCCAGGTGCTGATGCAGGACCTGGAAACCTGGGCAATCTTGGGATTGGCTTCTGTACCTGAGGCCTGTGCTCAACATGATAATCGAACTGGGGACCGGCAGCAGACGTAGGAACAGAAGTAGCGGGATCAGTGGCTTCGCTGACTTCTGGCGCTTTTGTTGATGAGGGCTCCACATTTGCTTCAACCATGACAGCGTCAGTGGCTTCAGTGGTGTTGGTGGTGGCAGCCTCAAGATTTTCAACCTCCACTTGACAAGATGGAGAGTCGGTCACGATCACGTTCTCCTCGAGAACCGCTTCTTGGTGGGACAGGGGAGTAGCAACTTGTGGGACCTCTTCTTCAGCGGCTGATGCAGCCGGATTGTCTTCAGCATTTATCTTCAGACGTAGATACTTGAGGCCTTGGACCTTTGTGAAGCCTGCGCAACGCGGGCGACGCCTGTGGAGTTGGTGTTGGCTGGGCCTCAAAGTCTTCTTCCTCTTGTGGGCGATCAGCCCATGAAGCATCCTGTGCAATTGGCGTCAGTGGATGACCAATGCTTATGAGTTCGCTCTGCGTTAGCACAGGCGATGATACCTGTTGGTGCTCTAGCTGAGGAAGGACTGCATCATCTTCAACATGGTCATGGTGACCAATGTCTTCAACAGCGATGGGATCAGCTGCTGGAAAGTCTTCAGCTTCATGAGCCTCTGGGAAAGTAGGCTCATGGACAGTCACTTGACGGTCTTGTGGATCCGTGTCAGGGTGAACCATGGAAATGGGTTCAACAATCAAGGGCTCTGTGGGAGCAGCCCGTTCCTTCTTGGTCTTTCTTTTCTTCTTGGAGGGGGCAGTAGCAGAGGCTTCAGGATGTTTCCTCTTCCTTGCTTCAGCCTCAGCAGTCCTGGTCTTCTTCAGTTCTGAAGCGGTTGACCTGGCCTTTGGCTTCGGGCCAGTCATGCTAGTTGGGAAGACAATGGGATCTGCTACTTGCCTTGGTGCTTCAGGTTCAGCCATAGCGGGCTTCTTCTTCTTCTTGGTAGCCATCCTGGGGTCGATGCCAGGACGCCCAAGGGCCTTGCACTTCTCAGCCTCATTGTAGGCTTGCACACACTAGTCAGCCAGGACCTTCATGCGCTCACGTGAACCCTGAGCTTATGCACGTTTCTTTAGAAAGGCTTCCTGAGCTCGTGCAGCATAATCTTTAAGTTCTTCACGTCTTGCATGCTAAGCTTGGCCATATGCTTCTTGAACTGAGATTTCTCAAAGTCAATCTTCTACTTCAGTTCAACAATGCGCTGGGCGATGTCTAACTCTGAAGCAATGGCGCCATGGAAGGCGACACTGAGGCCAATGGGTAGTTGGAGATCTTCGAAGCTGATGCTTGGCGTGCCAAACCACTCATCAATGAAGTTGTGGATGATTGTTACATCAAAGAGCGGCAGATCATTGAAGATTTCTGCTTCTTCTTTGCTCTTGATGAGTTGCTCAAGAGCGTCATCTGCAAGATCTTCATCACTTGATAGATCAATGACATCATTGCACAGAATGGCAGCAGCAGTTAGCTCTTGGCCGGTGTGTGGCAGAGGCATCTTGACCTCCTGGGGCTTGGAGATGCGTGACAAATCTTCAGACTGCACACTGTCTTCAGGAGGTGCAGTTACCAGTGGCTTCGCCCGTGAGATTTTTGGTGAAAGGGCAGGCTTTGAAGCTTTAGGCTTCTTCAACTTCTTTGGCTTCGGTGCTACAGGCGCTTCACCTGATTCAGTGTCAGCTGCAGGCTCATTCACAGCTGTCCCTTGAACCAAGATATGGGTGATGAGACCTTCAAGGTTGTAGAAAGGACCGACGACATTAGGTTCTGCATCCCTCGTGCCGTCAGCCCTTGGAGCAGAAGGACCAGGGTTGAGGTCTAGTCCCAATGTCTTCTTGTTCTGCTTCGCTGAGTTCTGGGCAAACTGAAAGTTGCGCTTGAACAGAATGTCATCACGACACCATAGTAGTGACGATGGGTCAGCATCCGCAGGCTATGGTCCACGGACCATGCAGGGATAGAAGCCTTGTTCAATGGCTTCATCTCTGGTCCTGGTTGAAGATTTTTGTAGAGGATGTCTCCCCATGGTCGCTTGATGGCATTCTTTTCAGCATATTCCTTTGTCACAAATCTGTACTTGAACCACTGTTCTGCCCAATAGCGTCGAATCCATTCGATTCGTGTTTTGCGCTGATTGTAATCCTATTCAGGATCTGTCTTGTATAGTTCTGAGAGGTCATCTGGCAGATCTCTTGATGTTTCTCCACGATGCTTTCTGCCACCCTTCCTTGCTGATTTCTCTGAAGCCATGAACTTTAAACTGAAAGGCTTCAATACGTTCAAAGGCTTCAAGGGCTTTCGCTTGCTGGACAGAAAGGAATTGGCTTCGGGAGAATTTATATGATGCTGTAAGAATTCTGCAAATGAATGCAGACTATGAGAACCAAGGGATTCTCCCATGAACATGTACCTATGACAGCATTAAGGTGCGAAGGAAGGGGAAGAGCTCATATGCCTTCTCAGAAGATTTTGAATATAAATCAGTTTAGAAGACATTTGAACTCATCGTGCGAAGACATTCACTCATAGATAAGGAGTTGGTTCCAGATTTGTACGAATCCAGAGATCAGTACAAGTGAGGAATCTAACTACTTTGTGAAGCATAAGTGAATATACTAGGCATGTTATGAGATGCAGTATGAAATAGATCCAACTTGTGTGAATAGAAACTGCTTGTGGTAGAAAGTGACAAAGCCATAGGATCAAAGGGGCCGTAAAAAGGAAGTTTTATTTACCACACTAAGAACTGCTAGATGGAGTGGAAGAGGAGGCCGAGCAGTTCGATCTGTCGTGCCCTAACTTGGCGACGGAGGACACCTACGGCGACGGCGGAGAGGACGATGTCCGCGGTTGGCGTGAAGACGGCGTTGGAGAGGTTGCGGCAGCGAAGCGCTTCATCGCCGGCGTCGTCGAGGGCTAGCGGTGGCGCTAGGGTTCGTGCGAGAGTGGAAGAAGAGATAATGACCGCTATGAAGTGTGTATTTATATGTACAGGGGCGGCACTACGTTATTACACAGGTGCCCCTGGGGATTCGCATCTGAGGAACACGTGGCCATCATGCAGCATATTGGGGTTTGTTCCGTGTCCCGCGCACGCCTGGATTGTCGGGTGGTCATTCCCACTTCTCCGGGTTTCATGTGGAGGAATGAGCATTGAAAACGGACATAATGTTTGTCTCTGTATCTTCTGCTGACAAGGACGCAGAGAAGACATTCGACAGTTTTCAATAGAATGCATATGATTTGGAGAGATAAGAGTTTGAGATAGAAAGCACAGAGAGGTTAGGGTCCGATCACATTCACTTAGTTCAAAAGATTCAACAAGAAGACATAGCTATAAGTGAATGCTGTAGAGGACAGAACACTAGTATATATATATATAATCAACATAGTTAAGATAATCATGAAACACGTTGAGATTGAAGCCAAACCAAATGTGAAGACATAGCAAGGTAACGCCATGAGTGAAACACTTCAAATAGAACATTTGGTGGTGGCGTTACCCACCGTATAGGAAGTATTAGACCCAGACACAGCGCACAATTATCATGGTGCTCCGAAGTCAAATTCCACATTAATGTATTCACACTTAGAATGTATGTCTTCATTGATTAAAGATATACTTTACTTCGTGTGTTGCACATCTAAGTCATCAATATGCATAAGGGTTAGGATGTGTGCCTGATCACAGGACATTTGAGGATTCCAGGATATTTAGCTCACACCATAACTTGCAAAATCTCTTCTCATCCAAGGGCTTGGTGAAGATATCTGCCAATTGCTCTTCAGTGTTGACATGTATGATATCAATATCTTCCTTCACAACATGATCTCTGAGAAAGTGATGACGAATTTCACTGTGCTTTGTCTTTGAGTGCTGAACTGGGTTGTTGGCAATCTTGATGGTGCTTTCGTTGTCGCAGTAGAGTGGCACTTGCTTCAGATGAATGCCATAGTCCTTGAGTCTTTGCTTCATCCACAGAAGCTGAGCGCAGCAAGATCCAGCAGCAATGTATTCAGATTCAGAAGTGGAGAGAGATACACAGTTCTGCTTCTTAGAAGACCAACATACAAGTGATCGTCCCAGAAAATGACATGTGCCTGATGTAGACTTGCGATCCACCCTGTCATTAGCATAATCAGCATCCAAGAATCCAACCAGATCAAATTCTGAGCCCTTTGGATACCATAATCCTAGAGTTGGGGTGTGAGCCAAATATCGAAGAATTCGCTTCACAGCTAAGTGATGCGACTCCTTTGGTGCCGCTTGAAATCGAGCACACATGCAAACACTAAGCATAATATCTGGCCTAGATGCACATAGATAAAGCAAAGAACCAATCATAGAGCGGTATACCTTTTGATCGAACTCTTTACCATTGTCGTCAGGACCCAGATGATGCTTGGCTGGCATTGGCGTCGTGAAGCCTTTGCAGTCTTGCATACCGAACTTCTTCAGGCAATCTTTGAGATACTTCTCTTGAGATATGAAGATGCCATTGCGTTGCTGTCGTATTTGAACACCGAGGAAGAACTTTAGCTCTCCCATCATGGACATCTGATATTGCTCTTGCATCATATATCCAAACTCTTCACTGTACTTCTGATTGGTGCAGCCGAAGATAATGTCATCCACATATATTTGGCACACAAACAGTTCACCATCATATGTCTTCATGAAGAGAATGGGGTCGAGGGAACCAGGTATGAAGCCTTTGCTCTTCAGGAAGTATTTGAGTGTGTCATACCAGGCCCGAGGAGCTTGTATACCATGTCAGGATGTTTTGGATCTTCAAAGCCAGGCGGTTGTGCAACATACACTTCTTCTTCAATCTTGCCATTGAGAAAGGCGCTCTTCACATCCATTTGATATAGAAGTATGTTGTGATGATTGGCATAGGCCAGCAGTATGCGTATGGCTTCTAGTCTAGCCACAGGAGCAAATGTTTCATCGAAGGCAATGCCTTCCACTTGAGTATATCCTTGAGCAACGAGACGAGCTTTGTTTCTGACAACTTGACCATGCTCATCTTGCTTGTTGCAGTATATCCATTTTGTGCCTATTATGTTGTGCTTCCGAGGATCAGGACGCTTAACTAGTTCCCATACATTATTCAGCTCAAACTGTTGAAGCTCTTCTTGCATAGATTGAATCCATTCAGGTTCCATGAAGGCTTCTTCCACTTTCTTGGGTTCTGTTATTGAGACGAATGCGAAGTGCCCACAAAAATTTGCCAGCTGAGTTGCCCTTGATCGAGTGAGCGGACCAGGTGCATTGATGCTGTCAATTATTCTCTCAATCTGCACTTCATTGGCAACACGAGGATGTACAGGGCGAAGATTTTTCTCATGCTGATCATTGTCGTTGTTAGAGGAATTGTCTTCAGGTTGAGCATTGTCTTCAGGTTGGTCTGGTGCGGAGATGATAAGTTCGTCTTCAGGATGAGCTTCAAAAGGTATGATTTCTCCAGTTCCCATTAGCTTGATTGATTCACTGGATGGAACTTCATCTAGCACATTTGGCAGGTGCTCTCTTTGTGAACCGTTAGTCTCATTGAACCGCACATCCACTGTTTCAACCACTTTATAATGAAAGAGATTGAAGACTCTGTAGGAGTGCGAATCCTTTCCATATCCAAGCATAAAACCCTCATGTTATTTTGGTGCAAACTTTGAAGTGTGATGTGGGTCCTTGATCCAGCACCTGGCGCCAAATACTCTGAAGTAACTGACATTTGGCTTCATGCCAGTGAGGAGCTCATAAGATGTCTTGTTCAGAAGCTTGTGAAGATAAACACGATTGATTGTATGGCATGCAGTATCTATGGCTTCAGGCCAGAATTTTCTTACAGTCTTGTATTCATCTAGCATCGTTCTGGCCATCTCAATGAGTGTTCTGTTCTTGCGTTCGATGACGCCATTCTTCTTTGGCGTGTACGGGGCTGAGAATTCATGTGTGATGCCCAAGGTATCAAGATATGTATCAAGGCCAGTGTTCTTGAATTCAGTGCCATTGTCACTTCTGATGTGCTTTATCTTGGCGCCATAGTTGTTCATTGCTCGATTGGCGAAGCGTCTGAAGACATCCTGCACTTCAGGCTTGTAAAGGATTATGTGCACCCAAGTATATCTAGAATAATCATCAACAATGACAAAGCCATAGAGAGAAGCAATAGTAGTAAGAGTTGAGCTGAGAAATCTACCACGTACAAATCATCTTTCCGATACCCATCAAACACTAGAGACTTGTCAGATTCCATTAGAACAAGGCAACCATATTTTCCAAATATTACGATCATGTTCAAATCGCAAAGGATTGAGACAGACATTAAGTTGAAGCCAAGGGATTCAACAAGCATGACTTTATCCATGTGTTGATCCTTTGAGATTGCAACTCTACCTAGACCCAATACCTTACTTTTACCAGTGTCAGCAAATGTGATGTGGCTCTTGTTGGATGGACGTAAGGTTCAGTCCATAAGAAGGCTTCTTTTGCCAGTCATGTGATTTGTACACCCACTATCAATAATCCATTCTATAGACGCTGGTGTCATACCCTACAGTGCAGTTAGGGGGATAGGCTTCACAAAGAGAATTGTGAAGCAAAAACATTTGACGAACCAGTGGGTTATGAAAGCTTAGATCCAGATTAGGACTGATAGGGAGAGTAGCAAGTGATTCAGGAACGAAGTACATAGTAAGACCATTCGGGCATTTGATCTTGCGCCCTACAAGATGTTTAAGGTCCCCGGCAATAGCGTCAGAAGATTTTGGTTTTCTGCTGGAGACCTTTCCCTGCAAAAGAGAGTTAAGCCTTCTTAACCACCCACATCTTCAAGGGTGGCTTAGAAGCGATAAGTCTAAGTGCAGCGTCTGAAAACTTTGGCTTTGGAGCCCTAGCAAAAAGTCTTGCAGGTGGACAATAGTACTCATAAGAATAAGCAGAACAGTTCTTGGTCTTATGAACATGGCGGTTTGATGAACTGCGCTCATATTCATAGGCCTGAGTATGGTTTCCCTGCAAAACATTTGCGTTAGTGCGACTCAGGTGAGTCCTTTGTCTGTATGAAGCCTTTGGGCCGTATGAAGCCTGTGGTCTGGGGTTAGTCTTCTTCATCTATGGTGTCATGACGACATTCACAGGAAGATTTTCCAAACACCTTTTGGGCACCCAGATCTTCTTCATAGGCGGTCCATTCCTGCAGTTAGTACCAATGTACCTGGCAAACACTTCACCATTCTGATTCTTAAACAGTTTATAGTTTGCATCAAAGGATTCATCAATGACAATGGGGTTAGCACAAGTGAAGCCAGATAGACTGGATGGTACTGCTGAAGGTTCCTTTGCAGCAACCCATGTGGTTTTGGGATACTGCTCGGGTTTCCAGTAAGAGCCATCAGCATTCATTTTCCTTATGAACCCAACACCCTCTTTCCTCGGGTTTCGGTTCAGAATCTGCCTTTTGAGGACATCACATAGTGTCTGATGCCCTTTAAGAATTTTGTACATCCCTGTTTCAAGCAATGTCTTCAACCTAGCATTCTCATCAGCAATAGCAGTGGTATCCTTAGCAGAGGGGTTAGTTACCACATCAACAGTTGAAGATATTGCAACAGTAGCGGCAGTAGAACATTCAGCAACAGAAGTAGCATTATCACGGTCAATGCATTTAAGACATGGTGGTTCAAATCCTTCCTGAGCGGAACTGATCTGTTCGGCGCGAAGTGACTCGTTTTCCTTTTGAAGATCTTCATGAGCCGCTCTCAATTTCTCAAGATCTTGCTTCCTTTGAAGATAATCATAGGAAAGCTTTTCATGAGTTGTTGAGAGCGTTTCATGACGACTTTCAAGTTCCTCATACTTAACGTGAATATTTTTTATGTCCTCAATTAAGGACTCAGATCGAGTCATTTCAGCGCCCAACAGATCATCGCTTTTGTCTAACAGTTTTTGAATATGTTCCATGGCTTTCTGTTGTTCAGTTGCAATTTTAGCAAGTGTTTTGTAGCTGGGTCTTGAATCACAATCAGAGTCATCGTCACTAGATGTTTGATAGTGAGTAGTGCGTGTGTTTGCCTTGGCACCGCGTGCCATGAAGCAGTAGGTAGGAGCAGAGTAGTCCTTGTCATTTGCATCGGTGTCGGTGGTGAAGTCATTGTCTTCAGTGTTGAAGATGGACTTGGCAACGTATGCTGTAGCCAGACTTGCAACGCCAGAATCGGACTCCTCCTCAGACTCCACCTCCGCCTCCTCAGAAGCGGACTCCTCCTCTGAATCCATTTCCTTGCCAACAAATGCACGTGCCTTGCCAGATGAAATCTTCTTGTGTGATGAAGACTTTGAGGAAGACTTGGAAGAGGACTTTGAGTATTTCTTCTTCTTCTTGTCATCAGAGTCATATTGCTTGCTCTTCTTCTTCTTTATGTTCTCATTGTCCCACTGTGGAACTCAAAGATGAAGTGGCCAGTTTTCTTGCACTTGTGGCATGTTTTCTTCTTGTAATCATGAGCAGAAGCTTCATCATTCCTTGAGCTTGGTCGGGAAGACTTTCTGAAGCCTTTCTTCTTGGTGAATTTTTGGAACTTCTTCACAAGCATAGCAAGTTCCTTTCCAATGTCTCCAAGATCATCAAAACTGCTGTCAGATTCTTCTTCAGATGAGGAGACAGCTTTTGCCTTCAAGGCACAAGTTCGCCCATAGTTTGGACCATAGATATCTCTTTTCTCAGAAAGCTGAAACTCATGTGTGTTGAGCCTCTCAAGTATGTCGGACGGATCGAGTGTCTTGAAATCAGGTCGTTCTTGAATCATCAGGGCTAGGGTGTCAAACGAACTGTCAAGTGATCTCAGTAGTGTCTTGACGACTTCATGCTTGGTGATCTCAGTGGCGCCGAGGGCTTGAAGCTCATTTGTGATGTCAGTGAGTCGGTCAAACGTGAGCTAGACATTCTCATTGTCATTTCGCTTGAAGCGGTTGAAGAGGTTGCGAAGGACACTGATTCTCTGATCTCTCTGGGTTGAGACGCCTTCGTTGACCTTGGAGAGCCAGTCCCAGACCAGCTTAGATGTTTCCAAAGCACTCACACGGCCATACTGTCCTTTGGTCAGATGACCACAGATAATATTCTTGGCAGTAGAGTCCAGTTGAACGAACTTCTTGACATCAGCAGCAGTGACACCTTCTCCAGCCTTGGGAACGTCGTTCTTGATGACATACCAAAGGTCGACGTCAATGGCTTCAAGATGCATGCGCATCTTATTCTTCTAGTAGGGATACTCAGTTCCATCGAAGATGGGGCACGCAGCGGAGACTTTAATTATCCCTGCAGTCGACATAGCTAAAACTCCAGGTGGTTAAACCGAATCACACAGAACAAGGGAGCACCTTGCTCTGATACCAATTTGTAACGCCCTCGATGCGGCTATATCTCCCACGTGTCGAGGCATGACTTAGAGGCATAACCGCATTGAAAGTAGTGTCGCAAGTTAGGAAATCATCACACATCCCATGTACATAAATAATATAAAGGGGATGTACATAGTTGGCTTACACTCGCCACGTCACATCAAAGTACATAAATAACATCCATCATACAAATCACTCATGGCCCGACTACGGCGCCAAAATAGAAAAGACCCCAACATGCGACAAGGCCCTGAATCTAACCCCGACTGGGCACCACTACTGATCATCAGGAAAAGACACATAGTAACGCTGAGAGTCCTCGTCATACTCCCACTTGAGCTCAAGCGCGCCATCCGGAGCTATATCATCTGTCCCTGCATCTGGTGTAATAGTAATCTGTGAGCCACAGGGACTCAGCAATCTCGCACCCTCGCGATCAAGACTATTTAAGCTTAATAGGTAGGAAAGGGGTAATGTATAAGTGGAGCTGCAGCAAGCGACTAGCATATATGGTGGCTAACTTATACGCAAAAGAGAGCGAGAAGAGGAGGCAAAGCACGAGCGGGAAACTAGAGAGCAACCTGCGCATACATAACACCAACACCGTGTCCACTTCCCGAACTCCGCCGAGAAGAGGCCATCACGGCAACACACTCAGTTGATTCATTTTAATTAATTAAGGTTCAAGTTATCTACAACCGGACATTAACAAATTCCCATCTGCCCATAACTGCGGGCACGGCTTTCGAAAGATCAATCCCTGCAGGGGGTCCCAACTTAGCCCATAACAAGCTCTCACGGTCAACGAAGGAATAGACCTCCACCCAAGACACACCGATCAGACTCGGTATCTCGGTACAACAAGATGATTCGACAGGTTAAAACAAGTCCAGCAACACCGCCCGAACGTGCCGACAAATCCCGATAGGAGCTGCACATATCTCTTTCTCAGGGCACACTCAGATTGTCTAAACTTCCGGTAGGCCAGCCCAGAGTTGCCCCTGGTAGCCACCGGCGGCTGACGGTTTGGACCAACACTCAGAGGAGCACTGGCCCGGGGGGGTTAAAATAAGATGACCCTTGGGCTCCGGTAACCCAAGGGAAAAAAGGGCTAGGTGGCAAATGGTAAAACCAATGTTGGGCATTGCTGGAAAGCTTTAATCAAGGCGAACTATCAAGGGGTTCCCATTATAGCCCAACCGTATAAGGGACGCAACAATCCGGGAACATAACACCGATATGACAGAAACTAGGGCGGCAAGAGTGGAACAAGACACTAGGCGAGAGGCCGAGCTTTCCACCCTTTACCAAGTATATAGATGCATTAAGATAACATGGCAATATAATGATATCCCAGCAAGTAAATAAATGTTCCAACAAGGAACGGCTCCAATCTTCACCTGCAACTAGCAACGCTATAAGAAGGGGGGCTGAGCAAAGCGGTAACATAGCCAATCAACGGTTTGCTAGGACAAAGGTGGGTTAGAGGCTCAATCATGGCAATTGGGAGGCTGACAAGCAAGTGGTAGGCATCGTAGCATTGGCATAGCAAAAGAGCGAGCAAACTAGCATAGCAAAGATAGTAGTGATTTCGAGGGTATGATCATCTTGCCTGCACAGTTGTCAGAGTTGACTGGATCCTCAAAAGCAAACTCAACGGGCTCCTCATTAGCGAACTCGTCTCCCGGCTCTACCCAACAACACAAACAAGCAACAAGGATACAATCAACCACGGGCAAACTCAAGCAATAAGATGCAAATGATGGTATACCATGCGGGATGCGATGCGGGATGCAAAATGCAAGACGTGACAGGAAATGCATGAACCTGGCCTCAACTTGGAAAACCAAGTGTGCCACTGGATAGAGGGGATGAAATCACCTGAAAACGATATAAAGATCATAGGAATCGGAGCTACGGTTTGGAAATGGCAAGCATTTTACGAAACGAACCGATCGGCGATTTACAGCAAGTAGGCTCCTAAATGCAACGAAATGAACATGCTACAGCCACCAAACATGAAAACAAAATACATGGAAGGGATGTACACAAGATGCTTATCAAAACACTAGCACTGAGCCACGGCCAAATTCATCCATTAAGAGGTTCAAACAAGCATGGCAAAAACGAATAAGCAAAACAGATTTCAGACTTAGTGAAATTAACACTAGTCTGAAATCTCAGACCACGATGCTCTCTTCGGAGCAGCAAAACAACATGAAACACAACCTGATTATGACAAGTAAGAACATGGCATGGAGCTCCTCAACAAGCTTAACAAAACACCCAAAGTTACCTGGGGCCAAAAGAGTTCGCAAAATACTCTAACGAGCACACGAACATAGATGAAACACAATCAGTTTTCAGACTTAGTGAAAACTGAGACATGCCAAAATTATAACTCACGAAGGCATGTAAACGAGCTCGGTGCACTCACCATGGTGCAAGTCATAGCAAGGCAAGCATACATCCATAAAGAAGGCACAAAATGCTAGCTAGACATGGCAAGAACAATGGCATAGCATGCACGAGTCACTAACAATGGCATCGGCAAAATCGCAAACAAGTTGACGATCTGCCCAGATTTACCACGAAGCAAAAGTAGAGCTCGATTGACTCAAGCTAGAGCACTCCACATATGCAAACAAAGACATGGATGGATAGAGCATAACATGAATATCAAAACTCCCTTACTGATCATCCTCAAAAGAGGCACGGATCACTAGGAAACAAGCTGAACATATGGCATCATGAACTAAAATATCTCAGACTTAGTGAAAATCACTAAGTCCCTGAAAACAGAATTCTCAGGTGCCCCTCTTTGCAAGCTTGCACAACTCACCACACGCATCCTAAAAATGCATGGTTGGCACCTCTGGAAAGAAGACAAAATGCTTAACAATTCATCCCAAAGACTCACAGGCATATCATGCACACAATAATCATGGCAAAAATGACAAAAGTCTATGATGAACTAATCGATCTGCAATTTAACTCACGATGCCTCCTTCTAACAGCATTTTGGGCATCAAGATGAACTCAAATGCAAATGATGCAATGGAATGAAATGATGTACATGTTGAGATGAACATTTTGATATATCATATGTCCAAAACGGAGCTACGGATGCAAAGATATGATCAGGCAAAGTTTGCACGAAAAATAAGGGGGAGAGGGAAAGTCAACCCTAGTGGATCTAGGGTTTGGCACTGTAGCACGGATCCGGCGGGGCACTGTAGCAGATCGAGGAGCTCGAGGTTGCTGGACTTGGGAGCTCGCCAGCAACGAGGAAGGGGGCGGCCGGAGCGGGGAGGAGGTCGCCAGGGCGACGCCGGCGTGGAGGAGGACGGCGCGGCGCCGGGCGGCACGGCGAGGAGGCGAGGCGAGGCAGCCGGTGGCCGGGTGCGGAGGGGCGGCGAGGTCCGGCTCGAGCGGCGGTGGCGGTCCACGGCGGCGGCGCCCGCCTGAGCCGGGGAAGGCGGTGGCGCTCGGGAGGAGAAGGGGGCGCGGGGCGCGGCCCGGGTAGGCGGCGGTGGGGGCCGGCCTCGGGCCTGGCGGGCCGCGGCGGCGGTGGTGGCTGGCCTGCCACGTGGCGGGCGGTGGTTGGCTGGAGGCGGCGGGGCGGACACGTCCGGCCCGATTCGGACGTGTCCGTCAGCGGGTGGAGCGGCGGATCTGGAAAATTAGGGTTTCGGAGGAGGAAGACGATCCGAAAACGGAGGGGTCTTTATATAGGCATAGAGGGAGCTAGGAGAGTCCAAATGAGGTGCGGTTTTCGGACACGCGATCGTGATCGAACGCTCTAGGACATGGAGCAGAGTTTGGTGGGTTTTGGGCCAAATTGGGGGGGTGTTGGGCTGCAACACACACGAGGCCTTTTCGGTCCCTCGGTTAACCGTTGGAGTATCAAACGAATTCCAAATGGCCCGAAACTTGACAGGCGGTGTACCGGTAGTAAACCAAGGCCGCATGGCAAGTCCGGTCCAATCCGGAAATGTTTAATCCCCACACACGAAAGAAGGCTAGAATTGACCACCGGAGGAGAACGAAGCGCCGGAATACAAAACGAACAACAGGGGAAATGCTCGAATGCATGAGATGAACATGTATGCAAATGCAATGCACGTGATGACATGATATGAGATGCATGAAAACAAAAACGACACACGGAGACAAAGACCCGAACCCGAGAAATAAATATAACTTAATGCCGGAAACGGCAAGAGTTGGAGTACAAATTGGGAAAGTAATATCTAGGGCGTTACAACACTCCACCACTACGAAAAGATCTTGTCCCGAGATCTAGGACTGAAAGAACTCCGGGTACTCAGAACGGAGGTGATCCTCGCGTTCCCAGGTAGCTTCACGGTCGGAATGGTGTGACCACTTGACTTTGAGAAATTTGATTGACTTGTTGCGAGTCCTGCGTTCAGTCTCTTCAAGGATTGCCACTGGGTGCTCACGATAGGAGAGATCTTCTTGGAGCTCAATGTCCTCGAAGTTGACGGTGCGTTCAGGCGTCTTGAAGCACTTTCGGAGTTGGGAGACATGGAACACATCATGAACATTTGCAAATTTTGAAGGAAGCTCGAGTTGATAGGCTAGGTCGTCTCTCTTGCTGACAATCTTGAAAGGTCCGACGTATCTGGGGGCAAGCTTCCCTTTGATACCGAAGCGACGAGTCCCTTTCATAGGAGAGACGCGGAGGTAAACATGATCTCTGATCTCGAAAGCCAAATCAAGGTGCTTACTATCATAGTAGCTCTTCTGGCGGGATTGGGCTGCTTTGAGGTTATCACGAATGACCTTGCACATTTCTTCTGCCTCTGTGATTAAGTCATTACCCAGCAGCTGACGTTCACCGGTTTCAGACCAGTTGATAGGTGTATGGCACTTCCTACCATACAGAATTTCAAATGGGGCCTTGCCCGAACTTGCTTGAAAACTGTTGTTGTATGAGAATTCAGCATAAGGAAGACAATCCTCCCACTTCATGCCGAAGGAGATAACACAAGCCCTGAGCATATCTTCAAGAATCTGGTTGACACGCTCGACTTGACCGCTTGTTTGAGGATGGAAAGCAGTGCTGAAGCGAATGTTGGTGCCCATGCCCTTCTGAAAAGAATCTCAAAACTTGGAGGTAAAGATGCTGCCAAGGTCTGAAGATATCACTTGAGGAATACCGTGCAGAGAGACAATTCGAGAGGTATAGAGTTCCGCTAATTGAGCTGCAGTGATTGACTCTTTGATAGGCAGAAAGTGAGCCACTTTGGTGAGCTTGTCGATGACAACGAATATAGCATCATTGCCACGCTTGGACTTTGGAAACCCAGTCACGAAGTCCATTTCAATGTGGTCAAACTTCCATTCTGGAATGGCAAGAGGTTGGAGGAGACCTGCTGGCCTTTGGTGTTCCGCCTTCACTCTTCTGCAGACATCACATTCATTCACGAATTGAGCGATCTCGCGCTTCATTCGAGTCCACCAATAAGTTTGCTTGAGATCCTGATACATCTTCGTGCTCCCAGGGTGGATGGAGAGGAGAGAGTAGTGAGCCTCGTTCATAATCACCTTACGAAGTTCACCTTTGGGTACCACAATTCGATCCTCGAAGAAGAGAGTGTCCTTGTCATCAAGTCGGTAGCACTTGTACTTGGACTGACTCTTTGCGATACCAATCTTCACCTTTTTCACCATAGCATCAAGAAGCTGGGCTTGGCGAATCTGGTCTTCCAGGGTAGGAGAAACTTGATGGTTGGCGAGGAAACCTTGAGGAATAATTTGCAGATTAAGTTTGCGGAAAGCTTCACAAAGCTTGGGTTGATAAGGCTTGAGAATCAGACTTTTGCAATATGCTTTTTTGCTCAAAGCGTCAGCAATCACATTGGCCTTGCCTGGAGTACACTCGATACTCGGATTGTACTCTTGAATCATTTCGACCCATCGAGTTTGCCTGAGGTTGAGATTAGGCTGAGTGAAGATGTACTTGAGACTCTTGTGATCAGTGAAAATATCCACTTTCCTTCCCAATAGAAGATGTCTCCAAGTCAACAAAGCATGCACAACTGCCGCCAACTCAAGATCATGAGTGGGGTAGTTCTTCTCATTAGGCTTCAACTGGCGAGAGGTATAAGCAACAACTTTCTTCTCTTGCATCAGTACAGCACCTAGACCTTGGAGAGAGGCATCACAAAAGACCTCGTACGGCTTGGTTTCATCAGGCGGAGTCAGAACTGGAGCAGTGATCAATTTCTCTTTCAAAGTGTTGAAAGCAATATCACACTCCGGAGACCAAACGTACTTGACGTGCTTCTGAAGAAGATTTGAGAGAGGCTTCGCGATCTTGGAAAAGTTTTCAACGAATCTTCGGCAATAGCTTGCGAGACCGAGGAAACTACGGAGTTGCTTCACGTTCTGAGGAGGTTCCCAATTAACAATTGCAGACACCTTCTCAGGATTCACGGCAATGCCCTTGGCAGAGATGATATGACCAAGATAAAGAACCTCATCGAGCCAAAATTCACACTTGGAGAACTTGGCGTAGAACTGATGTTCCCTGAGCTTGTCGAGAACCAAACACAAGTGCTTGGCATGATCTTCCTTGTTCTTGGAGAAAACCAGAATGTCGTCGAGATAGACCAAAACAAAGTCATTGGTGTAGGGGTTGAAGATGAAGTTCATCATGCGAGAGAACGTCGGAGGAGCGTTGGCGAGGCCAAAAGACATGACAGTGTATTCATATGACCCATAGCTTGTCTTGAAGGCCGTCTTGGGAATATCTTGCTCACGAATGCGAATCTGATGATAACCCATACGGAGATCAAGCTTGGAGAATACTTGGGCACCCTTGAGTTGTTCTAACAGCTCATTGATGTTGGGAAGTGGGTATTTGTTCTTGATGGTCTTCTTGTTCAATGGACGATAATCAACACAAAGTCGGTCCGTTCCACCCTTCTTCTTCACAAAAAGAACACCACAACCCCACGGAGAAGTACTAGGCCGAATGAGACCCATCCTTTCTTGAACATCGAGTTGTTTCTTCAACTCCTTCAACTCTTCGGGGCCGAGCTTGTAGGGACGTTTGCACACAGGTTCCGTACCGGGCTCAAGTTCAATAACAAATTCAACGGGCCGGTGCGGAGGCATTCCTGGGAGTTCTTCTGGGAAGACGTCTTGATACTCACAAACGACTGGGATCTGCGAAATAGCATCCAATTCACCCTTCTCATTGAGAGAAAACAACCGAATGGTATTATCCCGAGCGGCAAAGACAATGACATCGTCAGACGAATGAGTCAGTTGAATCTGCCTGGCTGCATAATCAAGCTGAGCTTTATGCTTAGAGAGCCAGTCCATCCCAAGAATAAGATCGATATCGGAATTACCAAGGATCATTGGGGAAGCCAGAAACTTGAAGTCACCCAACGAGATAGAAATATCCGGAACTTCATAGTTAGCAAGCAAGCATCTACTCGGCGAGACAACTGCTAATGGCTTATGCATAACTTGAGAAAACCACCTGTGCTTGGATGCGAAAGGTCTCGAGATAAAACAATTTGATGCACCAGTATCAAAAAGTACTTTTGCAGGAACATCGTTAACCGGGAAGTTACCCATGATCACATCTGACGAATCCTCTGCCTGAGCTGCATTCACCATATTGACCTGGGCGTGCTTGGGATTATGCTTGACCACAGCTGTACTTGCCGATCTGACAGGAGGAGGAGGAGGAAGACGCCTCTGGTTCAAACACTTGTTGGCATAGTGACCCTTCTGTTGGCACTTGTTGCACGTGTCCTCTGAAAGCGGACGGTGGTACGGAGCACTTGATCTTGGAGCTTCAGACGAAGTCTTGTTCTGAAAGCCTGGGTTGGGTGGGTGGGAAGAACCACTGCCACCTTTGCTCTTCTGCTGATACGGCTGACGGAACGGAGGAGGAGGAAGCCAATACTTCTGCTGCTTGGCCACTTGAGTAGAGGAAGAAGGTGTAGTGTCTCTGACTCGCTTCCTGGAAGCATCACACCTCAACTGAGAAGCCTCTTGCTTCAGTGCCATGTTGTAGAACTCATCGTATCTCAGCGGATCGAAGAGGACAAGAGCGAGCTGAATTTCTTCACGGAGACCACCCCTGAACTGATAGATCATACTCTTCTCATCAGGAACATCCTAATTGGCAAAACGAGCGAGCTTCTGGAACAACTTGTTGTAGTCATAGACAGACAAAGAGCCTTGCTTCAGATTGCGGAACTCCTCACGTTTGCTTTCAGTCACACTCTGAGGGATGTGATGAGCTCGGAAATCATGACGGAAATCATCCCAAGTGATCAAACGTCCACCTCTGGAATCCTTGTACTGCTGGAACCACTCTGCAGCCTGATCTTTGAGCTGGAAAGAAGCGAACTTGACGAAATCTTCAGGCCTGACGTTGCTGCATTCAAAATGCTTGCCCAGATCCACTAGCCAATCGTCAGCATCGGTAGCCTCAACACAATTGCTGAACGTCTTTGGACCATTTGCGAGGAACTGGTTCAGAGTAGCAAAATGGTTCTGATTGTTGCCTTGATTCCCTTGACTGCCTTGATTCTGCTCTTGGAGGATTTGCATGATCAACTGTGTATTTGCATTGGTTGCGGCCATCACAGCTTGCCAAGCCTCCGGAGGCGGTGGAGGTGGTGGCGGATCAGGATTCGGAGTCGTGCGCGTTGGAGGAGCCATCCTGAAGAGGTTGACCACCATTAGCACACAAATAGACAAATATTGAAGGTGAAACCAACGGAATGAAAATTGCAACAAAAAGTCTTCACATCCGAACAAAATGAACGAATGCACTTCTCTTGAAGTGGTCACATATTCCTAAATTGCGAAGCCACGAAGAATTAGGTAGAAGAGGTAAATCAACGAGGGATGGAATCAACATATGACGTCGAAGCAACTCGAATACCACAACTCAAAATAAAACCAAGGATTGGCTTGCGGAATAAGCTGGAACAAACATATGATAGAGATTTCGTCCGAAGTTTTCGTGGTGGGACCTACACGGGCTCGATCGTACAGCACCATCATGTACAAGGCAGTGCACATGACATACGAAGCGTCCCCGAGTCAGCATAGCCAAGGACTCTTTAAGACACAACGAGACCACTGTAAAATCGACCGTGAATACGCGAACCACTAGACGTCGAACCCCAATTTCATATCATACATCTGTCGAAAGGATATCCTAAGAGCTACTTGAATTCCCACCTATGAAACTCCCGAAACTTTCCGGTTATGCAATCAGGTGTTGGGGATACAGGGGAAGCATAATATCTCACCCAAACTAGCAAATCCTACATCCAGCTGTATCCATCCTTCAACAAATAACCAAGAAACCTTCGGAAACCATCTACCTCAACCTTCGAAAAGCATCCGTTATACAAGTTATGGCGATACTCCCGAACTCCCGCCCCAGTACTGGGTGGCATTGAGGTTATCTCACCAACGAACTGCATAAAGGAGATTTTCGATGTCGTGAACATATCTCAAGTATACCAGAATTGCAACGATAAAATTATGATGACAACACCTCAGAGCTCAACTCCCCGGGACACTTCCACTAAACCCCTGACAGGAGGCACCAAGACATCGGAACAAATCCAAGATACTCGCGTGATCCTAAAAAAAAATTAGTGAAATTTGAGAAGAGAAGAGTCAAAACTCTATGTCAGGATGCCTTACCAGAGCGATGAGGAGACTGGAAAGTAAAAAGAATTCCTAAGCTCTCCGATATATAATTCCTAAAGGACTCAAAACATTTTTTCTAGACACAACTCGGCTGCTAAAAACGATCAAGCAATGGGGGCTCCTAAGGTCGGGGAAGGCTCTGATTACCAACTTGTAACGACCTCGATGCGGCTATATCTCCCACGTGTCGAGGCACGACTTAGAGGCATAACCGCATTGAAAGCAGTGTCGCAAGTTAGGAAATCATCACACATCCCATGTACATAAATAATATAAAGGGGAGGTACATAGTTGGCTTACACTCACCACGTCACATCAAAGTACATAAATAACATCCATCATACAAATCACTCATGGCCCGACTACGGCGCCAAAATAGAAAAGACCCCAACATGCGACAAGGCCCTGAATCTAACCCCGACTGGGCACCACTACTGATCATCAGGAAAAGACACATAGTAACGCTGAGAGTCCTCGTCGTACTCCCACTTGAGCTCAAGCGCGCCATCAGGAGCTATATCATCTGTCCCTGCATCTGGTGTAATAGTAATCTATGAGCCATAGGGACTCAGCAATCTCGTACCCTCGCGATCAAGACTATTTAAACTTAATAGGTAGGAAAGGGGTAATGTATAAGTGGAGCTGCAGCAAGCGACTAGCATATATGGTGGCTAACTTATACGCAAAAGAGAGCGAGAAGAGGAGGCAAAGCACGAGCGGGAAACTAGAGAGCACCTGCGCAAACATAACTCCAACACCGTGTCCACTTCCCGGACTCCGCCGAGAAGAGGCCATCACGGCAACACACTCAGTTGATTCATTTTAATTAATTAAGGTTCAAGTTATCTACAACCGGACATTAACAAATTCCCATCTGCCCATAAACGCGGGCACGGCTTTCGAAAGATCAATCCCTGCAGGGGGTCCCAACTTAGCCCATAACAAGCTCTCACGGTCAATGAAGGAATACACCTCCACCCAAGACACACCGATCAGACTCGGTATCTCGGTACAACAAGATGATTCGACAGGTTAAAACAAGTCCAGCAACACCGCCCGAACGTGCCGACAAATCCCGATAGGAGCTGCAATATCTCTTTCTCAGGGCACACTCAGATTATCTAAACTTCCAGTAGGCCAGCCCAGAGTTGCCCCTGGTAGCCACCAGCGGCTGACGGTTTGGACCAACACACAGAGGAGCACTGGCCCGGGGGGGTTAAAATAAGATGACCCTCGGGCTCCGGAAACCCAAGGGAAAAAGGGCTAGGTGGCAAATGGTAAAACCAATGTTGGTCATTGCTGGAAAAGCTTTAATCAAGGCGAACTATCAAGGGGTTCCCATTATAGCCCAACCGCGTAAGGGACGCAACAATCCGGGAACATAACACCGATATGACGGAAACTAGGGCGGCAAGAGTGGAACAAAACACTAGGCGAGAGGCCGAGCCTTCCACCCTTTACCAAGTATATAGATGCATTAAGATAACATGGCAATATAATGATATCCCAACAAGTAAATAAATGTTCCAACAAGGAACGGCTCCAATCTTCACCTGCAACTAGCAACGCTATAAGAAGGGGGGCTGAGCAAAGCGGTAACATAGCCAATCAACGGTTTGCTAGGACAAAGGTGGGTTAGAGGCTCAATCATGGCAATTGGGAGGCTGACAAGCAAGTGGTAGGCATCGTAGCATTGGCATAGCAAAAGAGCGAGCAAACTAGCATAGCAAAGATAGTAGTGATTTCGAGGGTATGATCATCTTGCCTGCACAGTTGTCAGAGTTGACTGGATCCTCAAAAGCAAACTCAACGGGCTCCTCATTAGCGAACTCGTCTCCCGACTCTACCCAACAACACAAACAAGCAACAAGGATACAATCAACCACGGGCAAACTCAAGCAATAAGATGCAAATGATGGTATACCATGCGGGATGCGATGCGGGATGCAAAATGCAAGACGTGACAGGAAATGCATGAACCTGGCCTCAACTTGGAAAACCAAGTGTGCCACTGGATAGAGGGGATGAAATCACCTGAAAACGATATAAAGATCATAGGAATCGGAGCTACGGTTTGGAAATGGCAAGCATTTTACGAAACGAACCGATCGGCGATTTACAGCAAGTAGGCTCCTAAATGCAACGAAATGAACATGCTACAGCCACCAAACATGAAAACAAAATACATGGAAGGGATGTACACAAGATGCTTATCAAAACACTAGCACTGAGCCACGGCCAAATTCATCCATTAAGAGGTTCAAACAAGCATGGCAAAAACGAATAAGCAAAACAGATTTCAGACTTAGTGAAATTAACACTAGTCTGAAATCTCAGACCACGATGCTCTCTTCGGAGCAGCAAAACAACATGAAACACAACCTGATTATGACAAGTAAGAACATGGCATGGAGCTCCTCAACAAGCTTAACAAAACACCCAAAGTTACCTGGGGCCAAAAGAGTTCGCAAAATACTCTAACGAGCACACGAACATAGATGAAACACAATCAGTTTTCAGACTTAGTGAAAACTGAGACATGCCAAAATTATAACTCACGAAGGCATGTAAACGAGCTCGGTGCACTCACCATGGTGCAAGTCATAGCAAGGCAAGCATACATCCATAAAGAAGGCACAAAATGCTAGCTAGACATGGCAAGAACAATGGCATAGCATGCACGAGTCACTAACAATGGCATCGGCAAAATCGCAAACAAGTTGACGATCTGCCCAGATTTACCACGAAGCAAAAGTAGAGCTCGATTGACTCAAGCTAGAGCACTCCACATATGCAAACAAAGACATGGATGGATAGAGCATAACATGAATATCAAAACTCCCTTACTGATCATCCTCAAAAGAGGCACGGATCACTAGGAAACAAGCTGAACATATGGCATCATGAACTAAAATATCTCAGACTTCGTGAAAATCACTAAGTCCCTGAAAACAGAATTCTCAGGTGCCCCTCTTTGCAAGCTTGCACAAGTCACCACACGCATCCTAAAAATGCATGGTTGTCACCTCTGGAAAGAACACAAAATGCTTAACAATTCATCCCAAAGACTCACAGGCATATCATGCACACAATAATCATGGCAAAAATGACAAAAGTCTATGATGAACTAACGGATCTGCAATTTAACTCACAATGCCTCCTTCTAACAGCATTTTGGGCATCAAGATGAACTCAAATGCAAATGATGCAATGGAATGAAATTATGTACATGTCGAGACGAACATTTTGATATATCATATGTCCAAAACGGAGCTACGGATGCAAAGATATGATCAGGCAAAGTTTGCACGAAAAATAAGGGGGAGAGGGAAAGTCAACCCTAGTGGATCTAGGGTTTGGCACTGTAGCGCGGATCCGGCGGGGCACTGTAGCAGATCGAGGAGCTCGAGGTCGCCGGACTTGGGAGCTCACCGGCGCAGAGGAAGGGGGCGGCCGGAGCGGGGAGGAGGTCGCCGGGGCGACGCCGGCGTGGAGGAGGACGGCGCGGCGCCGGGCGGCACGGCGAGGAGGCGAGGCGAGGCAGCCGGTGGCCGGGCGCGGAGGGGCAGCGAGGTCCGGCTCGGGCGGCGGTGGCGGTCCGCGGCGGCGGCGCCCGCCTGAGCCGGGGAAGGCGGCGGCGCACGGGAGGAGAAGGGGGCGCGGGGCGCGGCCCGGGTAGGCGGCGGTGGGGGCCGGCCTCGGGCCTGGCGGGCTGCGGCGGCGGCGGTGGCTGGCCTGCCACATGGCGGGCGGTGGTTGGCTGGAGGCGGCGGGGCGAACACGTCCGGCCCGATTCGGACGTGTCCGTCGGCGGGTGGAGCGGCGGATCTGGAAAATTAGGGTTTCGGAGGAGGAAGACGATCCGAAAACGGAGGGGTCTTTATATAGGCATAGAGGGAGCTAGGAGAGTCCAAATGAGGTGCGGTTTTCGGCCACGCGATCATGATCGAGCGCTCTAGGACATGGAGCAGAGTTTGGTGGGTTTTGGGCCAAATTGGAGGGGTGTTGGGCTGCAACACACATGAGGCCTTTTCGGTCCCTCGGTTAACCGTTGGAGTATCAAACGAATTCCAAATGACCCGAAACTTGACAGGCGGTCTACCGGTAGTAAACCAAGGCCGCATGGCAAGTCTCGGTCCAATCCGGAAATGTTTAATCCCCACACACGAAAGAAGGCTAGAATTGACCACCGGAGGAGAACGAAGCGCCGGAATACAAAACGGACAACAGGGAAAATGCTCGAATGCATGAGATGAACATGTATGCAAATGCAATGCATGTGATGACATGATATGAGATGCATGAAAACGAAAACGACACACGGAGACAAAGACCCGAACCCAAGAAATAAATATAACTTAATGCCGGAAACGGCAAGAGTTGGAGTACAAATTGGGAAAGTAATATCTGGGGCGTTACACAATTGAAAGTGCGTTATATCAACTAGAGGGGGGGTGAATAGGCGATTTTTTTGAAAGTCTTCAAAACATGGAAGTTTCGAAGACAAACGATAGAAATAAACCTATTACCATGCAGCGGAAGGTAGACTACACTAGGTAAACCATAGTCATGTATTCAATGAAGTGAAAGCACAATGACTAATAGCAGCTAGGTAGTAAGGATTAGGTAGGAAGATATTAAGAAGCCAAACAGATCACACAGTCACTCGGTGAAGACAAAAGATAGTGCAGACATACAATGACTTCACAAGGAGTAATAGTAAGTAAGGAGAAAGGAAGGATGAAACCAATGACTCGTTCAAAACAATGATTTGTTGGACCAGTGCAGTTGCTGTGACAACTGTACGTCTGGTTAGGGCGGCTAGGTATTTAAACCTAAGGACACACAGTCCCGGACACCCAGTCCTGAACACGCAGCTCAGGACACCTAATCCTCACCGTATTCCCCTTGAGCTAAGGTCACACAGACCTCACCCAATCACTCTGGTAAGTCTTCAAGGTAGACTCCCAAACCTTCACAGACTTCGTTCACCGGCAATCCACAATGTCTCTTGGATGCTCAGAACGCGATGCCTAACCGGCTGGAGGATGCACAGTCCTCAAGTGTAATAAGTCTTCAGATCACACAGACAAGAAGACTTAAGTGATGCCTAATTCTCTTTGGCTCTGGGTGGTTAGGGCTTTATCCTCACAAGGAATTCTCTCTCAAAGGCTTCAAGGTGGGTTGCTCTCAAACGACAAAAGCCGTACTCTGAATCTGAGCAGCCAACAGTTTATGGTTGTAGGGGGTGGGCTATTTATAGCCACTAGGCAACCCGACCTGATTTGTCTGAAATGACCCTGGTCACTAAGGAACTGACACGTGTTCCAACGGTCAGATTTCAAACTCACACGGCAACTTTACTTGGGCTACAACCAAAGCTGACTTGTCCGAGTCTGGACAAGATTCGCTCTCATAGTCTTCACTCGAAGACATAGGTTTTATTTAAGCATCACTTCAGTCATTCTGACTGGTTCTCTTGGACCCCACTTAACAGTACGGTGGTTCCTATGACTCAACACAGAAGAAAAAGAACTACGAAAGATCTAAGTCTTCGAGCTCCATAGGCTTCAATGTGAATATCTTCATATACCACCTTTAACATCAATGTCTTCATACATTTTTAGGGGTCATCTCTGGTAGGAAAACCAAATCAATGAGGGACTTCTACCTGTGTTATCCTGCAATTCTCACAAACACATTAGTCCCTCAACTAGGTTTGTCGTCAATACTCCAAAACCAACTAGGGGTGGCACTAGATGCACTTACAAAAACTAAAATAAAATGCCGAAAAAGTAAATAAAGCAAATAAAAAACATTAAACATTAAAATTAAGCATCATGGCCACAAAACGGTCGAGTTCCACGGTTCACATTCTTATAATTAACAATAAAAAAACACCGCCCGCGCGCTCCTGTCGTGCCCTTTGATGTCGTGGCCGCCGGTGTCGTCGTCGTCGCTGACGAGGTCGACGTACTCCAGCGGCGTCCACAGATGGGCCGGCGGTCCGTGGTAGACGGGGCCGGGCTGGAAGGCGGGAGGTGCCTGCACCACCTCCTCTCATGGCAACGCTTCCCGCTTCGGTGACCGCGGCGGCGTGGGGCACCACTTCACAACCCCCACGGTGTCGGCCATCTCCGGAGTCGAGCACGACCAGCTCCAGTGCTGGCCACTCAGGGCCGGGTGGAACAAGGCCACCGGCTCCTCCTCCACCACCTCCTCCCCCCTCGCCATCTCCAGCTCGGGGATGGCGACGTCGCCGACCGCAGAAAGGGCCATCGTCACCTCGAGGCCCGCCCATTGGCGCTCATCGTGCGTGTTCATGGAGTCCTCCATGACATGTTGCATGAGTCGGGCCTCCTCCTCCGCTGTCATGCGAGGAGGTGGAGGTGGTGACGGAGATGGAGAAGGCGACTACGTGGGCGTGAGGCCGCGCACCCGCGTACGCCCGCGCACCTCCCGACGTGGCCGTCACGGCCCCGATACCGTGCCGGCGAAGTAAGAGGCACGCCGCACGTCGTGCTCATCCTGTAGCCAGGCATCCTAGAGCACGGAGTCGGGGGCGTACCTATCGTCGTAGTAGAGGTCGTCGGGGAGGAGGCGGCGGCGGCGCTCGATCTCATCGCGACGCGCACGGCCGCTCATCAGGACCGGCAGGATCGGGACCCGGTCGGCCGAGAGGTGCCAGTTGTTGGGGAGGTGGACGTCGCTCCACGGGACCGGCGTCCTCGTCTCCCAATAGCGCCGGCATACATCAGCGTTGATGTACTGCCGGTTGCGCTCGCCGGCGGCCCTAGGGCCGATGGTGAATGGGGCAGGCGCGGCGGCCCGGCGTAGTGGCGCGGCGGCCCGGCGTAGTGGCGTGGCGGCCTCCTCTTTCACGGACCCGCAGCGGCGTCCCGAGGAGGAGCCGGCCTCGCGGTCGTGCTTTCCCTTGCGGCCGTGGTTCCAGAACCCCATGGTTGCGAGGCGGCCGGCCGGCAAGCTTGAGGACGGGGAGAGGCTAGGGTTTGGGGGTGCCGGGTTTCGAGGAGGCAGCGGGCTGGAGTGGGAAGTGTGGACGAGGACCGGTCCACGGTCTCCCCATTTAAGAAGGACGGCGACCGTGCCCGTGGGCGGATGACAGGTGAGGCCAGCCGCGCGTATGCATTGATGTTGGCAGGTGGGAGGTAGGTGGCCGTCTGCCACGCGGCCCTGACGCGGACGAGCATCGCTCCGTTTGCTGTCCACCGCGATCCAAATCCGGTGCATATTTGCGCTTGAAATGGGTCGGCCCAGACACAAAACGGACCAGATAGGTTCAGGCCGTCATGCGCTTGTCCGTCTGGTTTATCTTTTTACCTCAAACGAACGGGACCGGACGGGATGGGGTCGCGCGATGGAATTGGCCTAAGAAGACATTCGCAATGGTTCGCTTCAGGGTGACTTCCTGACAATGTCAGCAAGATATTTGGGTCCAAGAGATAAGGCAGACGGAGGGTCAAGGTAAACGGGAGGCTTCCACGATGTGGGACTACTGAACGCGTGAGTTGCTGAGGCGACCGGTGTAAATTTTAGCCGGTCGACCCATTCTAAGTAATTCTGAAACCCGTCTATAAATAAACAGTGTTCTGTTCTCTGTCTAGTCCACCCATAAAAGCCACATCTGATCAAGAACAGTACCAATGGCGCCTACCCGGGAGCAGCACATCCTCGACCAGGGCTTGCTGGATGCCCAGCTCGAGCTTTGGCACCACACCTTTAGCTACGTCAAGTCCATGGCGCTCAAGTCTGCCCTGGACCTCGGCATTGCCGACGCCATCCACCGCCAAGGCGGCGCCGCCACGCTCTCGCAGATTGCCGCCACGGCCACGCTCCACCCGACCAAGATCTCCTGCCTGCGCCGCCTCATGCGTGTGCTCGTCGTCTCCGGCATCTTCAGCGTCGAACACCCCAGGGACGACGGCGTTGAGGGCGATGCCGTCTACGCGCTGACGCCGGCGTCCCGTCTCCTCGTCTGCTCGGCCTCGGTGAACATGGTCCACATCACGAAGATGCTCCTCCACACCAACCTCGTCTCCCCGTTCTCCGACCTCGGGACTTGGTTCCAGCACGAGCTGCCGGAGCCGGACCTCTTCAAGCTGAAGCACGGCAAGACCTTCTGGGAGCTGGCCAACCAGGACCCGGCGTACAACGCAATCGTCAACGACGGCATGGTCTCCGACAGCAGCTTCCTCATGGACATCGCCATCAGGGAGTGCGGGGCCGTCTTCCAGGGGATAGGCTCCCTGGTCGACGTCGCCGGGGGACACGGTGGAGCGGCACAAGCCATCTCGAATGCGTTCCCGGACGTGAAGTGCAGTGTGATGGACCTCGCCCACGTCGTCGCCAAGGCTCCGACCGGTAGCGACGTGGAGTACATCGCCGGCGACATGTTCGAGAGCATTCCACCGGCCGATGCTGTCTTCCTCAAGGTGCGCCAACTAGTGTTCACAATATTGGTACTCCGTAGGGGAGCGACTAGAGCTGATGCATGCAACGACTACTCCCCTTCATGCTGTTTTTTTCATGATAATATGTGTCTTATTAATAAAATAAAGATTCAGTTACAAGCGACATAAACATCGACATTACAGGATTGAAAAGATAGGATAATCCTATGCAAAAAATCAGCGTCTGTCCCTCTCCATTAAGGAATAGGAGACAAGTCACCTCTTCACCCGAGCTCAACGCGGCTCTATCGCTGAGCAGCAGCTTTACGGACCTCGTCAATTCCTAATAGGCAACCCGTACATTAATTTAACGGAAACACTAATGCGCACACGTGTGAGCGTTTGCATCTCGCCCACGCATGGATCCGCGTCCGTTTGTGGGTGCACGAATCTTGGCATAATTGTTGTGCCACGTAGAACTGGGCGGGTGTGTGGGTATTCACACGGTCGCCCACACATCTGTTTCACCACACTGAGGGGCCGATATGTGGGCGTTTAGCAGTTCGCCCATACGCCAGTTTTCATTCACGCACAAGGACTGGTGTGTGGGCATTTGCCATCTCACCCACACGCTCGTCTCCTCTCCCACACCCAAGCTGCCAATTGCCATGCGTTTTGCAATGTACATGGCAACTGCCCTAGTGTAGCAGATGGCAACTCTTTTTTTTATCCGAACATGTCATTTGTCATGTGTTTTGCAGGGTACACGGCAACTGCCCTAGTGTGCTTGTAAGCAGATGGTAACTCTCTCTTTTACCCGAACATGTTGTTTTGCTATGTCTCTTTGTAGTGCTACACGACAACTGCCTAGTGTTAGTAGGTGGCAACTTCTAAATTTTTTAAATCATGGCAACTGTAGTAAACCAAACCATACATGGCAACTGCTTAGTGTTAGTAGGTGGCAACCTCTAAAGTTTTCAAATCATGCCAACTATAGTAAATCGGACCATACATGGCAACAGATGCAGTTGTCCAAAATGGCATCTGGCACTTGACTTGAGATGGCAATTGCAGTTGAGCAACCATGGCAACTGTAGTTGTCCGACATGGCAACTGTAGTTCAACGACATGGCAACTACAATTAAACGGACATTGAAGAAGGTCCGGACCATGGCAACGGCGGAGACACGGGGTGACTGTCACGCGGGACGTGCGGGACCGTGAGGTAGGTGGCTGAGAGAGGTCGTGTGGGCATTATGCATTTTGTCCACACGTAGGCGTGTGAGAGGGACCGCAAAGAAAAAAAGACGTGTGGGCGTTTGTTGTTTTGCCCACACATAGACGTGTGGGCTGGTCCTCACACCAGACAAAACGTGTAGGCAGACCCCTTAACACCCACACGTGTGATAGTTATCGTCGTCCTAACTTAATTACCGTCTACGGACGCATGCATACACACGAAAATCAGCTTTTTTTGCAGCGGATACGGAAAGCAGCTCTATATAACTGCAAATGAGGCCAAATGCAGCACGTCGCCATATAGCTCATATAACTCAATATCAGCCAACTACTCACCCTGTTTCTTACAACTATTTTTTTACCACTGGTCCAAGTGTGCAATGACAAAAAAGCATAAGCATCTAATCGGAAAAAAGGCATACGCATCAGTATGGAGCTGGAATAAAGTGCATGTTTTGTTACTTGCAGAATACGATGTGTAATACATGTTTGCTACTACTTTTCATGTCATGCATGCAAGGATCCCAGCTAATTTTTCATAGATAATACACATTTTTATAAGTTACAGAGATATTACGTCGTCTATTTTTTTTCAAAAATAATATAGCTTCGGCCGCACCGAAGCCGACTGCCTCCTGTTGGCCACGGAGAAGCCAATAGGGCCCAGTCGGCCTGAGCGTAGTCGATAGAAGCCCAGTCAGGCACGGCTTAGCCGATAAGTGGCTGGGCCACCCTGCACACTGCCAGTCGGCGTAGGCCGCATGCAGTCGGCCACGGTGCGGCTGACACGACGGCCAGTCTTAAAAAAGATGCACCTATCAACTTTGCCAAAGCTGATAGGATCTAATTGGCTTCGCCAAAGTCAATGTGCTAAATAGTCATACTAAATCTGACTGGAGGTACCGCCCGCCAGCGGTTGGCCAGTCGGCTTTGCCAAAGCTGATTGGGTACTAATCGGCTTCGCCGAAGCCGATAAGATTCCAGTTGGTCCTACCAAAACTGATAGCAGCCCGTCGGCTTCCCTAAGGAAGAGGCTATATTATTTTTAAAAAATTCGAAACGGCGTAATATTTCTTGAATTTATTAAAAAAATGTGTTATTTTTTAAAAAAATTAGCAGGATCCCACGTGCATTGCCATTAGTCCACCTTTTTTCCACTGAAAAAAACCCACGGCTAAGGCTTTGGTGATGGATATATAGGAGTACCCCAAGTACATGCATGCAATACCCAGTAAAAATACAAAAAAAACCCTTCAAGACGAAAGAAAAATAAATTAAATAAATTAAAACAAAAAAGGGCCAAATTTGGACACGATTTACACATAAATTGTGATTTTTTTATAATATGAAAAAGCAAGCATATAATAGAGCAATTTTCACAAAAAGGGGACGTATCCTAAAAATATATGAATTAGTGGCACTGACAATATCATTAAAGAAGAAGAAAATAAAATAAGACTAAAAATCTAAATAATTAAGTTTTCTAAAATAGAATAAGTTAGTGGCTTTGGTATTACTCTTTAAGAAGAAATGAAATAAAACCTAAGACAAAATCAAAACAATTAGGTTCTTTAAGGAAGAATGAATTTGTGGCATTTGTATTACGCTTTAAGAAAAAATAAAACAAAAAATATATAAAAAAATAATGATGATTTGCACACAATATACACGTAATTGCTTTTTTTAATATGCAATGATAAACATACGATAGTGGGATTTCCTTAAAAAGAAGAAAGTTTTCTAAGAAGGAATGAATTAGTGGCATTGGTATTACCCTTTAATAAGAAATAACATGAAATAAAACTAAAACAAAAGCAAAGTAATGAGTTTTCTAGGAAAGAATGAATTAGTGGTTTTGGTACTACATCTTAAGAAGAATAAACATGAAATAAAAACTCAAAATAATTCAAAATAATGATCTTGGAAATAATGAATTAGTGGTTCTGGTATTACCCTTTAAGAAAAAAGAAAATGAAATAAAAACTACTCCCTTCAATCCATATTAATTGTCGCCAATTTAGTACAAAATCAAATAATGAGGTTTTTTAAGGAAGAATGAATTAGTGACATTTGTATTACCATTTAATAAGAAAAAAATCTAAAAAATAGTGACAAAATTTGCATAGAATATACACAAAGGTTGCAATGTTTCCAAATATGCAAGAATAAGCATATAATAGTGGAATGTTTTTCAAAAATAAGAAAATAAAGGAATGAATTAGTAGCATTGATATTACCATTAAAGAATAAATAAATGAAACATAAACTAAAAATAATAATAATAATTTTTTATAAGAAATAATGAATTAGTGACTTCCATATTACCCTTTAAAAAATAAAACAAAATTAGACCAATACGTTTTTTCTAAAAAATGAATTAGTGGCATTGGTGTTACCCTTTAAAAAGAAAGAAAATGAAAAAAATCTAAAACAAAAAAAGGAAATTTTGCACAAATATACACAAATTTTGTGCTTTTTTAAATATGTAAGAATAAGTATATAATAGTGGAATTTTTGCAAAAAGAAGTTTACTAAGAAGGAAGGAATTAACGGCATTGGTATTACCCTTAATGAAGAAAGATAATAAGATAATAACTAGAAAGAAAATCACAACAATGAATATTTATAAGAACCAATGAATTAGCGGCATTGATATTACTTTTCAAGAACAAAAAATGGAGAAAAAAACTTGGACGCAACTTTACACTGAAATTGCATTTTTTGTAGTATGCAAAGAATAATCAAATAATGTGCATTTTCACATATATTTTGTGTGTATACATTTGCACTCACCCAACATCCCAAGATAACCACAAAAAACAAATAATAATAAAGAAAAAGAAAAGGAGAAAGAAAAAAAAAATAAAAACAGAAAAACAGAAAAGAACAAAGAGAGAGAGGGGGGAGGGCTAGGTCGCAAAGGTAATGAGCTTGAGCCCGTTATTGAATTGACTAACCTAAATATGTGGTCAGTCAACTTGCCCAAACCAACGGCAGGATAAAAAAGAAGCAAAAATCAAAGGCCAAAAATTCGACTTACACAAAATCAATTTTCAAGGGACTTACATATAGCTAAAGTGCTCCATTAGAGTCTACGATCACAATGTCCATTTTGGGGAAGATATAGCTATAAAGCTAGCATGTTGTCAACTAATGCTCATCACCACCTTCAACTATTTCAGTGGGTCATGCATGATTGGGGTGACGAGGACTGCATCAAGATACTAAAAAATTGCAAGAAAGCCATCGCGCCAAAAGATGTAGGAGGGAAGGTGATAATTGTCGACATGGTGGTTGGTGCAGGACCGCAGGACCCGAAGCACAAAGAGACACAAGTCATGTTTGACCTTTTCATCATGTTCATCAATGGCGTCGAGCGAGATGAGCAGGAGTGGAAGAAGATAATCTTCGAGGCTGGATTCAACGACTACAAAATCACACCCATTCTAGGTGTGAGATCGATCATTGAGGTTTACCCATGAACATTTGACCCTAGATTGGTGAAGTACGTTTTGTTGGAGTCCTAGACTCCTAGTATGTGTGCTTCGTATTTATTTGGGTGTTGTGTTCCCAAGAGGAGTGTGGGCTTCTAAGCTAAAGACTACATTACAATACCCCACTGTGGTAAGTCAAAACCGTTGGCCTGCTCACAAAAGACATGAATCCGGTGTGAATTTCATACTCCATGAATACCTTGTCCCTCATGCATGCACTCCACACGGACGGGTTCGACGAACACGCCAACACCAATGAAGTTCATGAAGTGAGCGTGCCACATCGACACGTGAGAGGGCGCCCACTGCCCAACACATTCAGATGCGCTTGTTGGTAGCTCATCTGTGTGATCCCGCTCTCCCAGTTTACCTGCCGATGCATAGGAAGAAAACTAAACACAATGAGACCCCAAGAGCTGGCATATAGCAACATGGCATGACAAATGAAGGCCATTACGAATGCATACCATCAAGATTTGTGTTGGAAGTGTGCCCTAGAGGCAATACTATTGTATTATCATATTTCCGTGTTCATAATTTAGAGTTTATATTCTATGCTACAACTGTTGTGATCCTGGAATATGTGATTCAATGGAAAACTCATATGCACATGTAGAACGATAAACGGTAAAATAAGATTCCTTGTCCCGCCTCTAAGAATAGCTCAAGTATTGTTGGTGATCACGTTTTCTGGATCTTGAGATATTGTGAAGTGTAACAATATTCTCAAAACAACATTGAGAGTATGACGTTAGAAGAACGGTCATATTGAATTGACCCAAACTTGTTTGTTATACTTTGAGATAATATCATCGCAAGTCAATTGTTATAACATGGAGTGTTAACTTGTGATTTTAGTTCCTTAGACCATCAGAGTGAAGGAAATATGTCCTAAAGGCAATAATAAAGTTATTATTTATTTTCTTATTTCATGATAAATGTTCATTATTCATGCTAGAATTGTATTAATCGGAAACATAATACATGTGTGAATACATAGACAAACATAGTGTCACTAGTATGCCTCTACTTGACTAGCTCGATAATCAAAGATGGTTAAGTTTCCTAACCATAGACATGAGTTGTCATTTGATTAACAGGATCACATCATTAGGAGAATAATGTGATTGACTTGACCTATTCCGTTAGGTTAGCACTTGATTGTTTAGTGTGTTGCTATTGCTTTCTTCATGACTTATACATGTTCCTATGACTATGAGGCTATGCAAATCCCGTTTACCGGAGGAACACTTTGTGTGCTACCAAACGTCACAACGTAATTGGGTGATTATAAAGGTGCTCTACAGGTGTCTTCGAAGGTACTTGTTGAGTTGGCGTATTTCGAGATTAGGATTTGTCACTCCGATTGCCGGAGAGGTATCTCTGGGCCCTCTCGGTAATGCACATCACTTAAGCCTTGCAACCATTGCAGCTAATGATTTAGTTGCAGGATGATGTATTACGGAACGAGTAAAGAGACTTGCCGGTAACGAGTTTGAACTAGGTATTGAGATACCGACGATCGAATCTCAGGCAAGTAACATACCGATGACAAAGGGAACGACGTATGTTGTTATGCGGTTTGACAGATGAAGATCTGCGTAGAATATGTAGGAGCCAATATGAGCATCTAGGTTCCGCTATTGGTTATTGACCGGAGACGTGTCTCGGTCATGTCTGTTGGGGAACGTTGCAGAAAACAAAAAATTTCCTACGGTTTCACCAAGATCCATCTATGAGTTCATCTAGCAACGAGTGATCGGATGCACCTACATACCTTTGTAGATCGCGAGCGGAAACGTTCAAAGAACGGGGATGAGGGAGTCGTACTCGACGTGATCCAAATCACCGGAGATCCTAGCGCCGAACGGACGGCACCTCCGCGTTCAACACACGTACAGTCAGCGTGACGTCTCCTTCTTCTTGATCCAGCAAGGGGGGAGGAGAGGTTGAGGAAGATGGCTCCAGCAGCAGCACGACGGCGTGGTGGTGATGGAGCTGCAGTACTCCGGCAGGGCTTCGCCAAGCTCTATGGAGGAGGAGGAGGTGTTGGAGAGGGAGAGGGAGGCACCAAAGGCAAAGGTAAGAGGTCCTCCATCCCCACCACTATATATAGGGGGCCTACGGGGGGGCGCCGGCCATAGGAGATGCAATCTCCTAGGGGGCGGCGGCCAAGGGGTGGGGGGCTTGCCCCCCAAGCAAGGGAGCGCCCCCCTTTTTAGGGTTTCCCCCACCCTAGGCGCATGGGCCCTAGGGGAAGTGGCGCCCCAGCCCACATTGGGCTGGATCCCTTCCCACTTCAGCCCATGGGGCCCTCTGGGATAGGTGGCCCCACCCGGTGGACCCCCGGGACCCTTCCGGTGGTCCCGGTACAATACCGGTGACCCCGAAACTTGTCCCGATGGCCGAAATAGCACTTCCTATATATAATTCTTTACCTACGGACCATTCCGGAACTCCTCATGACGTCCGGGATCTCATTCGGGACTCCGAACAACATTCGGGTTACTGCATATACATATCCCTACAACCCTAGCATCATCGAACCTTAAGTGTGTAGACCCTACGGGTTTGGGAGACATGTAGACATGACCGAGATTGCTCTCCGGTCAATAACCAACAGCGGGATCTGGATACCCATGTTGGCTCCCACATGCTCCTCGATGATCTCATCGGATGAACCACGATGTCGAGGATTCAAGCAACCCCGTATACAATTCCCTTTGTCACTCGGTATGTTACTTGCCCGAGATTCGATCGTTGGTATCCCAATACCTTGTTCAATCTCGTTACCGGCAAGTCACTTTACTCGTACCGTAATGCATGATCCCATGACCAGACACTTGGTCACTTTGAGCTCATAATGATGATGCATTACCGAGTGGGCCTAGTGATACCTCTCCGTCATACGGAGTGACAAATCCCAGTCTTGATCCGTGTCAACCCAACAAACACTTTCGGAGATACCCATAGTATACCTTTATAGTCACCCAGTTACATTGTGATGTTTGGTACACCGAAACCACTCCTACGGTATCCGGGAGTTACACAATCTCATGGTCTAAGGAAAGAATACTTGACATTGGAAAAACTCTAGCAAACGAACTATACGGTCTTATGCTATGTTTAGGATTGGGTCTTGTCCATCACATCATTCTCCTAATGATGTGATCTCATTATCAATGACATCCAATGTCCATAGTCAGGAAACCATGACTATCTGTTGATCAACGAGCTAGTCAACTAGAGGCTTACTAGGGACATGTTGGTGTCTATTATTCACACATGTATTACGATTTCCAGATAACACAATTATAGCATGAATAAAGACAATTATCATGAACAAGGAAATATAATAATAATGCTTTTATTATTGCCTCTAGGGCAGATTTCCAACAGTCTCCCACTTGCACTAGAGTCAATAATCTAGTTACATTGTGATGAATCGAATGAAGGAAATTTGCCCTAGAGGCAATAATAAAGTTATTATTTATTTCCTTATATCATGATAAATGTTTATTATTCATGCAAGAATTGTATTAACCGGAAACATAATACATGTGTGAATACATAGACAAACAGAGTGTCACTAGTATGCCTCTACTTGACTAGCTCGTTAATCAAAGATGGTTATGTTTCCTAACCATGGACAAAAGAGTTGTTATTTGATTAACGAGGTCACATCATTAGTTGACTGATCTGATTGACATGACCCATTCCATTAGCTTAGCACACGATCGTTTAGTATGCTGCTATTGCTTTCTTCATGACTTATACATGTTCCTATGACTATGAGATTATGCAACTCCCGTTTGCCGGAGGAACACTTTGGGTGCTACCAAACGTCACAACGTAACTGGGTGATTATAAAGGAGTACTACAGGTGTCTCCAAAGGTAGATGTTGGGTTGGCGTATTTCGAGATTAGGATTTGTCACTCCGATTGTCGGAGAGGTATCTCTGGGCCCTCTCGGTAATGCACATCACTTAAGCCTTGCAAGCATTGCAACTAATGAGTTAGTTGCGGGATGATGTATTACGGAACGAGTAAAGAGACTTGCCAGTAACGAGATTGAACTAGGTATTGGATACCGACGATCGAATCTCGGGCAAGTAACATACCGATGACAAAGGGAACAACGTATGTTGTTATGCGGTCTGACCGATAAAGATCTTCGTAGAATATGTAGGAGCCAATATGGGCATCCAGGTCCCGCTATTGGTTATTGACCGGAGACGTGTCTCGGTCATGTCTACATTGTTCTCGAACCGTAGGGTCCGCACGCTTAAGGTTTCGATGACAGTTGTATTATGAGTTTATGAGTTTTGATGTACCGAAGGAGTTCGGAGTCCCGGATGAGATCAGGGACATGACGAGGAGTCTCGAAATGGTCGAGACGTAAAGATCGATATATTGGACGACTATATTCGGACATCGGGAAGGTTCCGAGTGATTCGGGTATTTTTCGGAGTACCGGGTAGTTACGGGAGAAGTATATTTGATATACATGTTATTGATGTGTACTTTACTAGTGTTTATGGCAACCCCTTAGTATTTAATGCTATTTCAGTTGCTAAGAGTAGTAACTCGAAACGGGAGTTGCAGAATGAATAGAGACTAGTTAAGGGTGAAGTGACGATGTGTGTTGGAAGTGGTTCCAAGATTGATATGATCATCATCGCACACTCCCTATACTTTCGGGATTAGTGTTGAACCTAAATAAGTGTTATTTGGTGTTTGCGTTGAGCATGAATATGATTTGATCATGTTTATTATAATACGGTTATTCATTTAAGTAAAAGAATAAATTGTTGTTCAGTTTACATGAATAAAACCTTATATGGTTACACACCCAATGAAAATAGTTCATTGGATCTCGACCTTAATAATACACATATTCATAATATTGAAACCAAAAGATGCGAAGTTAATAATGATAGTGCAACTTATTTGTGGCACTGCCGTTTAGGTCATATTGGTGTAAAGCGCATGAAGAAACTCCATGCTGATGGGATTTTGGAATCACTTGATGCTTGCAAACCATGCCTTATGGGCAAGATGACTAAACGCCGTTCTCTGGAACAATGAAGCAAGCAACAGATTTGTTGAAAATCATACATACTAATGTATGTGGGACGATGAATATTAAGGCTTGCAGCAGGTATCATTATTTTCTGACCTTCATAGATGATTTGAGCAGATATGGGGATATCTACTTGATGAAACATAAGTCTGAAACATTTGAACAGTTCAAAGAATTTCAGAGTGAAGTGGAAAAACCATCATGACAAGAAAATAAAAGTTTCTACGATATGATCGCAGAGGTAAAATGTTTGAGTTACGAGTTTGGTCTTCAGTTAAAACAATGTGAAATAGTTTCACTACTCACGCCACCTGGAACACCACAGCATAATGGTGTGTCCGAACGTCATAACCGTACTTTATTGGATATAGTGCAATCTATGATGTTTCTTACCGATTTACCACTATCGTTTTGGGGTTATGCATTAGAGACAGCTGCATTCACGTTAAATAGGGCACCATCTAAATCCGTTGAGACGACACTGTGTGAACTATGGTTTGGCAAGAAACCTAAGCTGTCGTTTCTTAAAGTTTGGGGTTGCGATGCTTATATGAAAAAGTTTCATCCTGATAAGCTCAAACTCAAATCGGAGAAGTGCGTCTTCATAGGATATCCAAAGGAAACTATTGGATACACCTTCTATCACAGATCCGAAGGCAAGACTTTTGTTGCTAAAATTCGGAAACTTTCTGGAGAAGGAGTTTCTCTCGAAAGAAGTGAGTGGGAGGAAAGTAGAACTTGACGAGGTAACTGTACCTGCTCCCTTATTGGAAAGTAGTACATCACAGAAAACTGTTTCTGTGACACCTACACCAGTTAGTGAGGAAGCTAATGATGATGATCATGAAACTTCAGAACAAGATACTACTGAACCTCGTAGATCAACCAGAGTAAGATCCGCGCCAGAGTGGTACGGTAATCCTTTTCTGGAAGTCATGCTACTAGATCATGATGAACCTACGAACTATGAGGAAGCGATGATGAGCCCAGATTCCGCGAAATGGTTTGAGGCCATGAAATCTGAGATATGATCCATGTATGAGAACAAAGTATGAACTTTGATGGATTTGCCCGATGATCGGCAAACCATAGAAAATAAATGGATCTTCAAGAGGAAGCCGGACGCTGATAGTAGTGTTACTATCTACAAAGCTAGAATTGTCGAAAAAGGTTTTCGACAAGTTCAAGGTGTTGACTACGATGAGTTTTTCTCACTCGTATCTATGCTTAAGTCTGTCCGAATCATGTTAGCAATTGCCGCATTTTATGAAATCTGGCAAATGGATAAACAAAACTGCATTCCTTAATGGATTTATTAAAGAAGAGTTGTATGTGATGCAACTAGAAGGTTTTGTCAATCCGAAAGGTGCTAACAAAATGTGCAAGCTCCAGCGATCCATCTATGGACTGGTGCAAGCATCTCGGAGTTGGAATATACGCTTTGATAAGTTGATCAAAGCATATAGTTTTATACAGACTTGCGGTGAAGCCTGTATTTACGAGAAAGTGAGTGGGAGCACTACAGCATTTCTGATAAGTATATGTGAATAACATATTGTTGATCGGAAATAATGTAGAATTATTCTGTAAAGCATAAAAGGAGTGTTTGAAAGGAGTTTTTCAAAGAAAGACTTCGGTAAAGCTGCTTACATATTGAGCTTCAAGATCTATAGAGATAGATCAAGACGCTTGATAAGTTTTTCAATAAGTAAATACCTTGACAAGATTTTGAAGTAGTTCAAAACGGAACAGTCAAAGAAAAAGTTTCTTGCCTGTGTTACAAGGTGTGAAGTTGAGTAAAGACTCAAACCCGACCACGGCAGAAGATAGAAAGAGAATGAAAGTCATTCCCTATGCCTCATTCATAGGTTCTATAAAGTATGCCATGCTGTGTACCAGATCTATTGTATACCCTGCACTGATTTGGCAAGGGAGTACAATAGTGATCTAGGAGTAGATCACTGGACAGCGGTCAGAATTATCCTTAGTGAAATAAGGATGTGTTTCTCGATTATGAACGTGACAAAAAGGTTCGTCGTAAAGGGTTACGTCGATGCAAGTTTTTGACACTGATCCAGATGAATCTAAAGTCACAATCTAGATACATATTGAAAGTGGGAGCAATTAGCTAGAGTAGCTCCGTGCAAGAGCATTATAGACAAAGAATTTTGCAAAATACTTACGGATCTGAATGTGACAGACCCGTTGACTAAAATTATCTCACAAGCAAAAACATGATCACACCTTAGTACTCTTTGGGTGTTAATCACATAGAGATGTGAACTAGATTACTGACTCTAGTAAACCCTTTGAGTGTTGGTCACATGACGATGTGAACTATGGGTGTTAATCACATGGTGATGTGAACTATTGCTGCTAAATCACATGGCGATGTGAACTAGATTATTGACTCTAGTGCAAGTGGGAGACTGAAGGAAATTTGCCCTAGAGGCAATAATAAAGTTATTATTTATTTCCTTATATCATGATAAATGTTTATTATTCATGCTAGAATTGTATTAACCGGAAACATAATACATGTGTGAATACATAGACAAACAGAGTGTCACTAGTATGCCTCTACTTGACTAGCTCGTTAATCAAAGATGGTTATGTTTCCTAACCATGGACAAAAGAGTTGTTATTTGATTAACGAGGTCACATCATTAGTTGAATGATCTGATTGACATGACCCATTCCATTAGCTTAGCACACGATCGTTTAGTATGTTGCTATTGCTTTCTTCATGACTTATACATGTTCCTATGACTATGAGATTATGCAACTCCCGTTTGCCGGAGGAACACTTTGGGTGCTACCAAACGTCACAACGTAACTGGGTGATTATAAAGGAGTACTATAGGTGTCTCCAAAGGTAGATGTTGGGTTGGCGTATTTCGAGATTAGGATTTGTCACTCCGATTGTCGGAGAGGTATCTCTGGGCCCTCTCGGTAATGCACATCACTTAAGCCTTGCAAGCATTGCAACTAATGAGTTAGTTGCGGGATGATGTATTACGGAACGAGTAAAGAGACTTGCCAGTAACGAGATTGAACTAGGTATTGGATACCGACGATCGAATCTCGGGCAAGTAACATACCGATGACAAAGGGAACAACGTATGTTGTTATGCGGTCTGACCGATAAAGATCTTCGTAGAATATGTAGGAGCCAATATGGGCATCCAGGTCCCGCTATTGGTTATTGACCAGAGACGTGTCTCGGTCATGTCTACATTGTTCTCGAACCGTAGGGTCCGCACGCTTAAGGTTTCGATGACAGTTGTATTATGAGTTTATGAGTTTTGATGTACCGAAGGAGTTCGGAGTCCCGGATGAGATCGGGGACATGACGAGGAGTCTCGAAATGGTCGAGACGTAAAGATCGATATATTGGACGACTATATTCGGACATCGGAAAGGTTCCGAGTGATTCGGGTATTTTTCGGAGTACCGGGTAGTTACGAGAGAAGTAATGGGCCTTGATGGGCTTTACTGGGAAGAGGAAAAGGCTGCTGCGCCCCCCCTCCCCTTTGGTCCGAATTGGACTAGGGAAAAGGGGGCCGGCCACCTCTCCTTCTCCTCCTATTCCTTCTCCCTTCCTCCCCTCTTGATGGACTCCTACTAGGACTTGGAGTCCTAGTAGGACTCCCATCCTGGCCGCACCTTATGCCTTGGCCAGCCTCCTCCTCCTTCATCCTTTATATACAGGGGCAGGGGGCACCCCATAGACACACAAGTTGATCATTGTTGATCGTTCCTTAGCCGTGTGCGGTGCCCCCTGCCACCAAATTCCACCTCGGTCATATCGTTGTAGAGCTTAGGCGAAGCCCTGCGTCGGTAGTACATCAAGATCGTCACCACGCCGCCGGGCTGACAGAACTCTTCCTCGACGCTTTGCTGGATCAGAGCCCGAGGATCATCATCGAGCTGAATGTATGCTAAGAACTCGGAGGTGCCGGAGTAACGGTGCTTGGATCGCTCGGATCGGGAAGAAGACGTACGACTACTTCCTCTACGTTATGTGATCGCTTCCGCAGTCGGTCTGCATTGGTACGTAGACAACACTCTCCCCCTCGTTGCTATGCATCACCATGATCTTGCGTGTGCGTAGGAATTTTTTTGAAATTACTACGTTCCCCAACATCGAACACCCATGGAATTCTGGTGTTGGTCATGTCTTGCTCTAGGGAGAGGTTTAGTCAACGGATCTGCTACATTCAGGTCCGTATTTACTTTACAAATATCTATGTCTCCATCTTGAACATTTTCACGAATGCAGTTGAAGCGACGCTTGATGTGCCTGGTCTTCTTGTGTAACCTGGGCTCCTTGGCAAGTGCAATAGCTCCAGTGTTGTCACAGAAGAGTTTGATTGGCCCCGACGCATTGGGTATGACTCCTAGGTCGGTGATGAACTCCTTCACCCAAATTGCTTCATGCGCTGCCTCCGAGGCTGCCATGTACTCCGCTTCACATGTAGATCCCGCCACGACGCTCTGCTTGCAACTGCACCCGCTTACTGCCCCACCATTCAAAATATACACGTATCCGGTTTGTGACTTGGAGTCATCCAGATCTGTGTCGAAGCTAGCGTCGACGTAACCCTTTACGACGAGCTCTTCGTCACCTCCATAAATGAGAAACATTTCCTTAGTCCTTTTCAGGTACTTCAGGATATTCTTGACCGCTGTCCAGTGTTCCTTGCCGGGACTACTTCGGTACCTTCCTACCAAACTTACGGCAAGGTTTACATTAGGTCTGGTACACAGCATGGGATACATAATAGAACCTATGGCTGAGGCATAGGGGATGACACTCATCTCTTCTATATCTTCTGCCGTGGTCGGACATTGAACTGAGCTCAATTTCACACCTTGTAACACAGGCAAGAACCCCTTCTTAGACTGATCCATATTGAATTTCTTCAATATCTTATCAAGGTATGTGCTTTGTGGAAGACCTATGAGGCGTCTTGATCTACCTCTATAGATCTTGATGCCTAATATATATGCAGCTTTTCCAAGGTCCTTCATTGAAAAACTCTTATTCAAGTAGGCCTTAATGCTGTCCAAGAGTTCTATATCATTTCCCATCAAAAGTATGTCATCTACATATAATATGAGAAATGCTACAGAGCTCCCACTCACTTTCTTGTGAACACAGGCTTCTCCATAAGTCTGCGTAAACCCAAACGCTTTGATCATCTCATCAAAGCGAATGTTCCAACTCCGAGATGCTTGCACCAGCCCATAAATCGAGCGTTGGAGCTTGCACACCTTGTCAGCATTCTTAGGGTCGACAAAACCTTCCGGCTGCATCATATACAATTCTTCCTTAAGGAAACCATTAAGGAATGCCGTTTGGACGTCCATTTGCCATATCTCATAATCATAGAATGCGGCAATTGCTAACATGATTCGGACGGACTTTAGGTTCGCTACCGGTGAGAAAGTCTCATCGTAGTCAACCCCTTGAACTTGTCGATAACCCTTAGCGACAAGCCGAGCTTTATAGATGGTCACATTACCATCGGCGTCTGTCTTCTTCTTAAAGATCCATTTATTTTCTATGGCTCGCCACTCAACAGGCAAGTCAGTCAAAGTCCATATTTCTTTTTCATACATGGATCCTATCTCGGATTTCATGGCTTCTAGCCATTTGTTGGAATCCAGGCCTGCCATCGCTTCTTCATAGTTCGAAGGTTCACCGTTGTCTAACAACATGATTTCCAAGATAGGGTTGCCGTACCACTCTGGTGCGGAACGTGTCCTTGTGGACCTATGAAGTTCAGTAGCAACTTGATCTGAAGTTTCATGATCATCATCATTAACTTCCTCTCTAGTCGGTGCAGGCACCTCAGGAACATTTTCTTGAGTTGCGCCATTTTCCGGTTCAAGAGGTAATACTTCATCAAGTTCTACTTTCCTCCCACTTACTTCTTTCGAGAGAAACTCTTTCTCTAGAAAGGATCCATTCTTGGCAACAAAGCTCTTGCCTTCGGATCTGAGGTAGAAGGTATACCCAATAGTTTCTTTAGGGTATCCTATGAAGACGCATTTTTCCGACTTGGGTTCGAGCTTTTCAGGTTGAAGTTTCTTGAAATAAGCATCGCATCCCCAAACTTTTAGAAACGGCAGCTTAGGTTTCTTCCCAAACCATAATTCATACGGTGTCGTCTCAACGGATTTCTACGGAGCCCTATTTAAAGTGAATGCGGCAGTCTCTAAAGCATAGCCCCAAAAAGATAGCGGTAAATCGGTAAGAGACATCATAGATCGCACCATATCTAATAGAGTGCGATTACGACGTTCGGACACACCATTACGCTGAGGTGTTCCAGGCGGCATGAGTTGTGAAACTATTCCACATTTTCTTAAGTGTGTGCCAAATTCGTGACTCAAGTATTCTCCTCCACGATCTGATCGCAAAACCTTGATTTTTCTATCACGTTGATTCTCAACCTCACTCTGAAATTCCTTGAACTTTTCAAAGGTTTCAGACTTGTGTTTCATTAAGTAGACATACCCATATCTACTCAAGTCATCAGTGAGGGTGAGAACATAACGATAGCCACCGCGAGCCTCAACACTCATTGGACCGCACACATCAGTATGTATGATTTCCAATAAGTTGGTTGCTCACTCCATTGTTCCTGAGAACGGAGTCTTGGTCATTTTACCCATGAGGCATGGTTCGCACGTGTCAAATGATTCGTAATCAAGAGACTCTAAAAGTCCGTCTGCATAGAGCTTCTTCATGCGTTTGACACCTATGTGACCAAGGCGGCTGTGCCACAAGTATGTGGGACTATCATTATCAACTTTACATCTTTTGGTATTCACACTATGAACATGTGTAGCATTACGCTCGAGATTCATTAAGAATAAACCATTCACCATCGGAGCATGACCATAAAACATATCTCTCATATAAATAGAACAACCATTATTCTCGGATTTAAATGAGTAGCCATCTCGAATTAAACGAGATCCCGATACAATGTTCATGCTCAAAGCTGGCACTAAATAACAATTATTGAGGTTTAAAACTAATCCCGTAGGTAAATGTAGAGGTAGCGTGCCGACGGCGATCACATCGACCTTGGAACCATTCCCGACGTGCATCGTCACCTCGTCCTTCGCCAGTCTCCGCTTATTCCGCAGCTCCTGCTTTGAGTTACAAATGTGAGCAACCACACCGGTATCAAATACCAAGGAGCTACTACGAGTACTGGTAAGGTACACATCGATTACATGTATATCACATATACCTTTCGTGATGCCGGCCTTCTTGTCCGCTAAGTATTTGGGGCAGTTCCGCTTCCAGTGACCACTTCCCTTGCAATAGAAACACTCAGTCTTGGGCTTGGGTCCATTCTTTGGCTTCTTCCCGGTAGCTTGCTTACCGGGCGCGGCAACTCCCTTGCCGTCCTTCTTGAAGTTCTTCTTACCCTTGCCTTTCTTGAACTTAGTGGTTTTATTCACCATCAACACTTGATGTTCCTTTTTGACTTCTACCTCTGCTGATTTCAGCATTGCAAATAATTCAGGAATGGTCTTTTCCATCCCCTACATATTGAAGTTCATCACAAAGCTCTTGTAGCTTGGTGGAAGTAACTGAAGGATTCTGTCAATGACTGCGTCATCCGGGAGATTAACTCCCAGCTGAGTCAAGCGGTTATGTAACCCAGACATTGTGAGTATGTGCTCACTGACAGAACTATTTTCCTCCATCTTACAGCTGAAAAACTTGTCAGAGACTTCATATCTCTCGACCCGGACATGAGCTTGGAAAACCATTTTCAACTCTTCAAACATCTCATATGCTCCGTGTCGCTCAAAACGCTTTTGGAGCCCCGGTTCTAAGTTGTAAAGTATGCCGCACTAAACGAGGGAGTAATCATCAGCACATGTCTGCCAAGCATTCATAACGTCTTGGTTCTGTGGGACAGGTGCGTCACCTAGCGGTGCTTGTAGGACATAATCTTTCTTGGCAGCTATGAGGATGATCCTCAGGTTCCGGACCCAGTCCGTATAGTTGCTGCCATCGTCTTTCAGCTTGGTTTTCTCTAGGAATGCGTTGAAGTTGAGGACAACGTTGGCCATTTGATCTACAAGACATATTGTAAAGATTTTAGACTAACTTCATGATAATTAAGTTCATCTAATCAAATTATTCAATGAACTCCCACTCAGATAGACATCCCTCCATTCATCTAAGTATAACATGATCCGAGTTAACTAGGCCGTGTCCGCTCATCACGTGAGACGAACTAGTCAACGTCGGTGAACATCTTCATGTTGATCGTATCTTCTATACGACTCATGCTCGAACTTTCGGTCTTCTATGTTCTGAGGCCATGTCTGTACATGCTAGGCTCATCAAGTCAACCTAAGTGTTTGCATGTGTAAATCTGTCTTACACCCGTTGTATGTGAACGTTGGAATCTATCACACCCGATCATCACGTGGTGCTTTGAAACAACGAACTGTCGCAACGGTGCACAGTTAGGGGGAACACTTTCTTGAAATTATTATGAGGGATCATCTTATTTACTACCGTCGTTCTAAGTAAACAAGATGTCCAAAACATGATAAACATCACATGCAATCAAATAATAATAGTGACATGATATGGCCAATATCACATAGCTCCTTTGATCTCCATCTTGGGGCTCCATGATCATCTTGTCACCGGCATGACACCATGATCTCCATCATCGTGTCTCCATGAAGTTGCTCGCCAACTATTAGTTCTACTACTATGGCTAACACGTTTAGCAATAAAGTAAAGTAATTTACATGGCGTTTCTCAATGACACGCAGGTCATACAAAAAATAAAGACAACTCCTATGGCTCCTGCCGGTTGTCATACTCATCGACATGCAAGTGGTGATTCCTATTACAAGAACATGATCTCATACATCACATATATATCATTCATCATTCATCACAACTTTGGCCATATCACATCACAGAACACCTGCTGCAAAAACAAGTTAGACGTCCTCTAATTGTTGTTGCAAGTTTTACGTGGCTGCAATAGGGTTCTAGCAAGAACGTTTTCTTACCTACGTGAAAGCCACAACGTGATTTGTCAACTTCTATTTACCCTTCATAAGGACCCTTTTCATCGAATCCGCTCCAACTAAAGTGGGAGAGACAGACACCCGCTAGCCACCTTATGCAACTAGTGCATGTTAGTCGGTGGAACCGGTCTCACGTAAGCGTACGTGTAAGGTTGGTCCGGGCCGCTTCATCCCACAATATTGCTGAAGCAACATAAGACTAGTAGCAGCAAGAAAGTTGACAGCATCTACGCCCACAACAAATTGTGTTCTACTCGTGCAAAGAGAACTACGCATAAACCTGGCTCATGATGCCACTGTTGGAGAACGTTGCAGAAAACAAAAAAATTTACTACGGTTTCACCAAGATCCATCTATGAGTTCATCTAGCAATGAGTGATCGGATGCATCTACATACCTTTGTAGATCGCGAGCGGAAGCGTTCAAAGAACGGGGACGAGGGAGTCATACTCGACGTGATCCAAATCACCGGAGATCCTAGCGCCGAACGGACGGCACCTCCGCGTTCAACACACGTACAGTCAGCGTGACATCTCCTTCTTCTTGATCCAGCAAGGGGGAAGGAGAGGTTGAGGAAGATGGCTCCAACAGCAGCACGACGGCGTGGTGTTGATGGAGCTGCAGTACTCCGGCAGGGCTTCACCAAGCTCTATGGAGGAGGAGGAGGTGTTGGAGAGGGAGAGGGAGGCACCAAAGGCAAAGGTAAGAGGTCCTCCATACCCCCCACTATATATAGGGGGCCTAGGAGGGGCGCCGGCCCTAGGAGATGCAATCTCCTAGGGGGCGGCGGCCAAGGGGTGGGGGGCTTGCCCCCCAAGCAAGGGGGCGCCCCCTTTTTAGGGTTTCCCCCACCCTAGGTGCATGGGCCCTAGGGGAAGTGGCGCCCCAGCCCACTTTTGGCTGGATCCCTTCCCACTTCAGCCCATGGGGCCCTCCGGGATAGGTGGCCCCACCCGGTGGACCCCCGGGACCCTTCCGATGGTCCCGGTACAATACCGGTGACCCCGAAACTTGTCCCGATGGCCGAAATAGCACTTCCTATATATAATTCTTTACCTCCGGACCATTCCGGAACTCCTCGTGACGTCCGGGATCTCATCCGGGACTCCGAACAACATTCGGGTTACTGCATATACATATCCCTACAACCCTAGCATCACCGAACCTTAAGTGTGTAGACCCTACAGGTTCGGGAGACATGTAGACATGACCGAGATTGCTGTCCGGTCAATAACCAACAGCGGGATCTGGATACCCATGTTGGCTCCCACATGCTCCTCGATGATCTCATCGGATGAACCACGATGTCGAGGATTCAAGCAACCCCATATACAATTCCCTTTGTCAATAGGTATGTTACTTGCCCGAGATTCGATCGTCGGTATCCCAATACCTTGTTCAATGTCGTTACCGGCAAGTCACTTTACTCGTACCATAATGCATGATCCCGTGACCAGACACTTGGTCACTTTGAGCTCATAATGATGATGCATTACCGAGTGGGCCTAGTGATACCTCTCCGTCATACGGAGTGACAAATCCCGGTCTTGATCTGTGTCAACCCAACAGACACTTTCGGAGATACCCGTAGTATACCTTTATAGTCACCCAGTTACGTTGTGACATTTGGTACACCCAAAGCACTCCTACGATATCCAGGAGTTACACGATCTCATGGTCTAAGGAAAGGATACTTGACATTGGAAAAACTCTAGCAAACGAACTATACGATCTTATGCTATGTTTAGGATTGGGTCTTGTCCGTCACATCATTCTCCTAATGATGTGATCTCGTTATCAATGACATCCAATGTCCATAGTCAGGAAACCATGACTATCTGTTGATCAACGAGCTAGTCAACTAGAGGCTTACTAGGGACATGTTGGTGTCTATTATTCACACATGTATTACGATTTCCGAATAACACAATTATAGCATGAATAAAGACAATTATCATGAACAAGGAAATATAATAATAATGCTTTTATTATTGCCTCTAGGGCATATTTCCAACAATGTCTACGTTGTTCTCGAACCCGTAGGGTCCGCACGCTTAATGTTCGATGACGATTTGTATTATGAGTTTATGTGTTTTGATGTACCGAAGGTATTTCGGAGTCCCGTATGAGATCGGGGACATGACGAGTAGTCTTGAAATGGTCGAGACGTAAAGATCAATATATTGGACGACTATATTCAGACATCGGAAAGGTTCCGAGTGATTCGGGTATTTTTCGGAGTACCAGAGAGTTACGGGTATTCGCCGGGGAGTATATGGGCCTTATTGGGCTTTAGGGGGAAGAGAGAGGAGAGGTTGCGTGCGCCCCCAATGCTTAGTCCGAATTGGACAAGGGGGAGGGGCGGCGCCCCCTCCTTCCTTCTCTTCTCTTTCCCTTTCCTTCTCTCCTACTCCTACTACATGGAAGTGCTCCTAGTTCTACTAGGAAAGGGGGAATCCTACTCCCGGTGGGAGTAGGACTCCCCTAGGGCGCGCCATAGAGAGGGCCGGCCCTCCCCCTCCTCCACTCCTTTATATACGGGAAGGGGGGCACCCCTTGGAGACACAACAATTGATCATTGATCCCTTAGCCGTGAGCGGTGCCCCCCTCCACCATAATCCACCTCGGTCATATCGTAGTGGTGCTTAGGCAAAGCCCTATGTCGGTAGCATCATCATCACCGTCACCACGCGCGTCGTGCTGACGAAACTCTCCTGTGAAGCTTTGCTGGATCGGAGCTCGCGGGACGTCATCGAGTTGAATGTGTGCATAACTCGGAGGTGCTGTGCGTTCGGTACTTGGATCGGTCGGATCATGAAGACATACGACTACATCAACCGCGTTGTGCTAATGCTTTCGCATTCGGTCTATGAGGGTACATGGACACACTCTCCCTTCTCGTTGCTACGCATTACCATGATCCCGTGTGTGCGTAGGGATTTTTTTTGAAATTACTAGGTTCCCCAACAGAGAGTATCATAGTCACTTCTTACCGTACGATGAACTTTGGGGTTTCTCAAAGGTCATCAGTAACTTGGTGATCATAATGACAACTTACAGATTCATCGGAAAGTTTGACAAGGGGCACGATAGCTTGAGAGTGGAACTTGCTCCTTCGAAGATGGACAGATATTCTTAGGGCGCTCTCGGTGCGAAGGAATCCATCATCGTATGGATAGACATAGGTGACTTCGTCACGGGGATGCCGAAACATGATAACGAGAAAGAAGAACAAAACTGATAACGAGGAGACTGGTATAGTGAGCATGTGTATGACTCAAGAGGATACAATTTATCTCACCTCGGGTTTTGTAAAGTACCATGAAGCAAAGAGAACATCACATGATAACCAAAGGTTCACTCAAATGTCATTCGTGTAATCATAGGGATCAATATGGACGTCCACGGTTCCGTTATCGGTCATTGAACGAAGGGGTTCCGTTCATGTCTATGATTTATCGAACCTACGGGAACACAAGATTAAGGTAATCACAATCTGTTGGGAGTTATTAGGACGAGAGTATCGAGTATTTATTTATGAAATAGTTTTGTTAATATTCGAAATAGTTCCGAGAGGAATCAGAAGCGTTTCGGGGTTACCGGAAGGGTTTCAGAGTTTATCGGGTAATGCCGGGTATTAACAATAAATAATATATATGTGAAAAATGTTTTATCTTGATGTTAAATTAATAATAAAAGGCTTTAGTAATTGTTATAAGACTTTTATAATTAATTAAATATCAATGGGCTTTAAAAGGCCCAGAGGTGGAAGGCAACTTGGGCCACAAAGGCCCAAGTGGAGTTGCCCCCCCCTCTTACCTTGTTGGGGGACTCCCCCCCTTGGCCGGCGCCCCAAGGAGAAGCTCTCCCTCCTTTGTGGCTGCCCCTCTGTTCCCATCTAACCTATATATAGTGGAGGTATTGGCCATTTTCAATACACAAGTTTTAGGTGCCTCCTCTAGCCCAATACTACTAGTTCTATTTGAGATAATCAGAGCTAGTTCTAGTTCCTCTAATCCTCAATTAAAAGCCTCGAGTGGATCTAATCTTATCCTCTAATTATCAAGCGGTGATTAGCTCTGGATGGCAAAGCACTGCTTGAACATGAAGACCGTACGCTTGCAAACTGTAAAGAGGCCGTGCTTTCGGTCTTCGATTCGAGGGATCGTTCGAGGGCAGTTCGCGGGATTGTTCATTGACGGTTCAAGGGACTCCAAGTACGATCTACACCGACTCGTCTGCTTCCGCTACAACTTGGAGTTGGTAACGATCATGATCCAATCCTCTTATGCACCTTCATATTGTTCCTCGGTGTTCGAAAGGCAACTTTTTGTTTTCTACTATGTTTCCCAACATTTTGGACATAAAAAGATACGAGATATAGCTGACTGAAATGGAAACTTTATTCAATTCATATTATAGAGCTATAGTTTCAAATGTTTAATCGCATTAATAACATGATGTTTACGACTTTCTTTTTCATATACTATCGTAGTTCAACCCTCACCATTGTCGTGTGTAACTATATGGAGTATCAAGGCTGCCATACAAACAAACAAAAATACCAGAGTATTCGTTCCACTTTCATAACCTATTCTTATATGCAACTTCATAATAGCACGTGAATTGAGCATAGGTCAGATGGTTAGGTTCTTTGTGGTGGAACCAACCATGTCGGACGTTGACGCCATGTTGCGCCCACGCCGACCACCTGTGCGCTCACCATGAACACCCACCATCACGCCGAACCAAAGCAATAGAGAGCCCTATCCAGAGTCAGCGACCATCGGAGGGGAGCTCCAGCCCGGATCCGGCCATGTAGGAGGGCACGTGCCACCCGAGGCGCTAACAGGCAGATCTGGCATGGCTAGATCAAGCCGCCAAGCCAGCCCCGGGCGTGCCCCGCACGACACACCGCACCGCCAGCGAGCCGCCACCAGCCAAAGACTGCATGCCCACGCCAGACGTCACCAGCAGAGGGGAGATGACGTCCTGCCATCATCGACGCCGACCGAGCAAACACGATAGCGGCAAGGGGAGGAGGGGTGGAGCCCCGACAATGCTAGGGTTGCCCTCCCGATCGCCCGCTGGAGCGATGCGGGAGGGGAGGGGGTCTGTAATGATGTAGTGTCCTTTGAGACGTTAACTCATGATGCTCCTAACAAGTGTTGTTTTATTTGTGGTTTTGTTGCAGCTTTGTTAGAAGCAGTAATAGTGTCTACTTGAGAGTTGTCATGTATGTTATAAGGATATATAATGAATGTCACAGTTAGTTTCATGTTATTTGTATACAAATTGGTATCCTAAGTGCACACATTAAGAAAGATGTGTAAACCACAAATACTTCATCACTTATCTAATTTGACTATGTAGTTGTAGCAGTAGCAGTACAAATGATGAAGTATGAGGTGGCCTGCGAGGCTTCCTAGAAGTTTTGTGCAGAGCACATCGCTTCGTTGAGAATATGCATGTTGCCGAATCTAGCCTGCTTGCTTAATTAGTGTGTTGATTTGAGAGGGCATCATTATCTTTGTTGTAAACCAAATTAGGTGATTCATGTGCAAATGAATGCATGCCGAGTGCGGGCAAACAAGGCACTTTGGAGTTTTTTTCAGAAAAACATTAATAATCATGAGCATTTCTATGTGTTGCACTATTTTTGAATCGCTCCTACAATGTGCTTGGGAAAAAATACAAATATAAAAACTCCTGTGTTCGGTATCATCATGGCCATCACACTTATTTATGTACACTTATATATCAAAATTTGTAGTGTTCACATGGATGAGAATTTTAGCACAATTATATTCCTTATGGCTTTGGCTACATTGCAGATGAATGGAATATAATGTGCCATGTTAGCTCATATTTGAATTAGTTATCAAGCAAATCATTTATTTTGATTATTAAAAAAATTAACTAACATGAATGCAGATCTTAAAGGTATATGTTTGGCACATTTGATGTTCATTCCCTGTTGCAACCCTAAAGACTCCATTTTCTTCCAAAACTCTTCCCACTGTCTTTCTTATGCTTTTTGTCATCATGGTAATATATATTTCTTCATAATGCATGGACATCAACTATGATATCAAGTAATTATTCAGTGATTCATCAATGAAATTGCTAAATGTTGCCCATAGCAACACATAAGCGTTGTCCTAGTATTCATGGAAGCTGGGTTCAACAACTACAAAATTTTGGCCCATGGGTGTTAGATCTGTCATTGGCCTCTACCCTTGAATACTCTAAAAAAATATTGTATGTAGTTAGGGGTTTATTAATATTTTTCGCATGACACAACGATTAATACTTAGATGATGTGTCCATGTCTCAGTTCTTACTCTCTTGTTATTGAGCATATATATGATCTACAATTCCCTACCAACAAATAATCCTTTCATGTCTGTTTTGTTGGGGAACGTAGTAATTTCAAAAAAAAATCCTACGCACACGCAAGATCATGGTGATGCATAGCAACGAGAGAGGAGAGTGTTGTCTACGTACCCTCGTAGACCGAAAGCGGAAGCGTTAGCACAACGCGGTTGATGTAGTCGTACGTCTTCACGGCCCGACCGATCAAGCACCGACACTACGGCACCTCCGAGTTCTAACACATGTTCAGCTCAATGACGATCCCCGGACTCCGATCTAGCAGAATGTCGGGGACGAGTTCCGTCAGCACGACGGCGTGGTGACGATCTTGATGTTCTACTGTCGCAGGGCTTCGCCTAAGCACCGCTACAATATTATCGAGGATTGTGGTGGAGGTGGCACCGCACACGGCTAAGAGATCAATGATCAATTGTTGTGTCTATGGGGTGCCCCCTGCCCCCGTATATAAAGGAGCAAGGGGGAGGAGGTGCGGCCAGGCAAGGGGCGCGCCAGGAGGAGTCCTACTCCCACCGGGAGTAGGACTCCCCCGTTTCCATGTTGGACTAGGACTTGGGGGGAAGGAGAGAAAGAGGGGAAAGGAAAGGGGGGGGGGGGCGCCGCCCCCTCCTTGTCCAATTCGGACTTGGGGGGGGGGGAGGGGCGCGTGGCTGCCCCTTGGCCTCCTCTCTACTTCCTCCACTAGGCCCATTAGGTTACCGGGGGTTCTGGTAACCTCTCGGTACTCCGGTAAAATGCCGATTTCACCCAGAAAACTTCCGATGTCCAAACATAGGCTTCCAATATATCAATCTTTATGTCTCGACCATTTCGAGACTCCTCTTCATGTCCGTGATCACATCCGGGACTCCGAACAACCTTCAGTACATCAAAACATATAAACTCATAATGAAACTGTCATTAAGCGTGCGGACCCTACGGGTTCGAGAACAATGTAGACATGACCGAGACACATCTCCGGTCAATAACCAATAGCAGAACCTGGATGCTCATATTGGCTCCTACATATTATACGAAGATCTTTATTAGTCAGACCGCATAATAACATACGTTGTTCCCTTTGTCATCGGTATGTTACTTGCTCGAGATTCGATCGTCGGTATCTCAATACCTAGTTCAATCTCGTTACCGGCAAGTCTCTTTACTCGTTCCGTAATACATCATCCTGCAACTAAATCATTAGCTGCAATGGTTGCAAGGCTTAAGTGATGTGCATTACCGAGAGGGCCCAGAGATACCTCTCCGGCAATCGGAGTGACAAATCCTAATCTCAAAATATGCCAACCCAACAAGTACCTTCGGAGACACCTGTAGAGGACCTTTATAATCACCCAGTTACGTTGTGACGTTTGGTGGCACACAAAGTGTTCCTCTGGTAAATGGGAGTTGCATAATCTCATAGTCATAGGAACATGTATAAGTCATGAAGAAAGCAATAGCAACAAACTAAACGATCAAGTGCTATGCTAACGGAATGGGTCAAGTCAATCACATCATTCTCCTAATGATGTGATCCCGTTAATCAAATGACAACTCATGTCTATGGTTAGGAAACATAACCATCTTTAATCAACGAGCTAGTCAAGTAGAGGCATACTAGTGACACTCTGTTTGTCTATGTATTCACACATGTATTATGTTTCTGGTTAATACAATTCTAGCATGAATAATAAACATTTATCATGATATAAGGAAATATATAATAACTTTATTATTGCCTCTAGGGCATATTTCCTTCAGTCTCCCACTTGCACTAGAGTCAATAATCTAGTTCACATCGCCATGTGATTTAACATCAATAGTTCACATCACCATGTGATTAACACCCATAGTTCACATCGACATGTGACCAACACCCAAAGGGTTTACTTGTTGGGGAACGTAGCAGAATTTTAAAATTTTCTACGCATCACCAAGATGAATCTATGGAGTCATCTAGCAACAAGGGAGAGAGGAGTGCATCTACATACCCTTGTAGATCGCGCGCGGAATCGTTCAAGAGAACGGGGTTGATGGAGTCGTACTCGACGTGATCCAAATCACCGATGACCAAGTGCCGAACGGACAGCACCTCCGCGTTCAACACACGTACGGTTGGGAAGACGTCTCCTCCTTCTTGATCCAGCAAGGGGGGAAGGAGAGGTTGATGAAGATCCAGCAGCACGACGGCGTGGTGGTGGATGCAGTAGGATCCCGGCAGGGCATCGCCAAGCGCAAGCGGGGAGGAGAGGTGTAACGGAGGGAGAGGGAGGCGCCAAGAGCAAGGGTGCGGCTGCCCTCCCTCCCCCCTCTTTATATAGGGGCCTTGGGGGCGCCGTCCCTAGGAGATGGATCTCCAAGGGGGCGGCGGCCAAGGGGTGGCTTCCCCCCAAGCCAAGTGGGGGGCGCCCCCACCCCTAGGGTTTCCCAACCCTAGGCGCAGGGGAGGCCCAAGGGGGGCGCACCAGCCCACTAGGGGCTGGTTCCCCTCCCAACTCAGCCCATGGGGCCCTCCGGGATAGGTGGCCCCACCCGGTGGACCCCCAGGACCCTTCCGGTGGTCCCGGTACAATACCGGCGACCCCCGAAACCTTCCCGATGGCCGAAACTGGACTTCCTATATATAAATCTTTACCTCCGGACCACTTCGGAACTCCTCGTGATGTCCGGGATCTCATACGGGACTCCGAACAACTCTCAAGTTACTACATACTAATATCTCTACAACCCTAGCGTCACCGAACCTTAAGTATGTAGACCCTACGGGTTCGGGAGACATGCAGACATGACCGAGACACCTGTCCGGTCAATAACCAACAGCGGGATCTGGATACCCATGTTGGCTCCCACATGCTCCACGATGATCTCATCGGATGAACCACGATGTCGAGGATTCAATCAATCCGCATACAATTCCCTTTGTCAATCGGTACGTTACTTGCCCGAGACTCGATCGTCGGTATCCCAATACCTTGTTCAATCTCGTTACTGGCAAGTCACTTTACTCGTGCCATAATGCATGATCCCGTAATCAACCACTTGGTCACATTGAGCTCATTATGATGATGCATTACCGAGTGGGCCCAGAGATACCTCTCCCTCATACGGAGTGACAAATCCCAGTCTCGATTCGTGCCAACCCAACAGACACTTTCGGAGATACCTGTAATGTACCTTTATAGTCACCCAGTTACATTGTGACGTTTGGCACACCCAAGGCACTCCTATGGTACCCGGGAGTTGCACAATCTCATGGTCTAAGGAAATGATACTTGACATTCGGAAAAGCTACAGCAAACGAACTACACGATCTTTGAGCTATGCTTAGGATTGGGTCTTGTCCATCACATCATTCTCCTAATGATGTGATCCCGTTATCAATGACATCCAATATCCATAGTCAGGAAACCATGACTATCTTTTGATCAACGAGCTAGTCAACTAGAGGCTCACTAGGGACGTGTTGTGGTCTATGTATTCACACATGTATTACGATTTTTGGATAACACAATTATAGCATGAACAATAGACAATTATCATGAACAAAGAAATATAATAATAACCATTTTATTATTGCCTCTAGGGCATATTTCCAACAGTCTCCCACTTGCACTAGAGTCAATATTAAACCCATTAAGCTAGGCGGGAAAGGCGGCCAACCAGCTATGCCACGTGGCGCAAGCTAGTTGGCCGCAGTGAGAACTCTTTTGTAACTTTTTAGATGAATGTGTAGATTTTTTATATGTATTTTATTCTTTTTAGATGGAGGTGAGGAGCTCTGGTATTTTTTAAATGAAGGGTTATACAAAGTGGCACTCGCTGGTAAGCTACGGTGGTAATTTTTTTCTTCTTTATTTTTTTTAGATGAAGGCGAGGATTTTTTCTGAGAAAAAATGAAAATGTGCGCACAACTTCCTCTTAAGCGGCGCCAGAGGGTGGCGCCCCAACCACTAGTTCTAGTTACATTGTGATGAATTGAACACCCATGTAGTTCTGGTGTTGATCATGTTTTGCTCTAGGGAGAGGTTTAGTCAACGGATCTGCCACATTCAGGTCCGTATGTACTTTACAAATCTCTATGTCTCCATTTTGAACACTTTCATGAATGGAGTTGAAGCGACGCTTGATATGCCTGGTCTTCCTGTGAAACCTGGGCTCCTTGGCAAGGGCAATAGCTCCAGTGTTGTCACAGAATAGAGTCATCGGGCCCGACGCATTGGTTATGACTCCTAGGTCGGTAATGAACTCCTTCACCCAGACTGCTTCTGGTGCTGCATCCGAGGCTGCCATGTACTCCGCTTCACATGTAGATCCCGCCACAACGCTTTGCTTGCAACTGCACCAGCTTACTGCCCCACCATTCAAAATATACACGTATCCGGTTTGTGACTTAGAGTCATCCAGATCTGTGTAGAAGCTAGCATCGACGTAACCCTTTACAACGAGCTCTTCGTCACCTCCATAAACGAGAAACATATCCCTAGTCCTCTTCAGGTACTTTAGGATATTCTTGACCGCTGTCCAGTGTTCCATGCCGGGATTACTTTGGTACATTCCTACCAAACTTATGGCAAGGTTTACATCAGGTCTGGTACACAGCATAGCATACATGATAGACCCTATGGCCGAGGCATAGGGGACGACACTCATATTTTCTCTATCTTCTGCCGTAGTCGGGCATTGAGCCGTTCTCAATCTCGTACCTTGCAATACAGGCAAGAACCCCTTCTTTGGCTGATCCATTTTGAACTTCTTCAATATCTTGTCAAGGTACGTACTCTGTGAAAGACCAATGAGGCGTCTCGATCTATCTCTATAGATCTTGATGCCTAATATATAAGCAGCTTCTCCAAGGTCCTTCATTGAAAAACACTTGTTCAAGTAGGCCTTTATGCTTTCCAAGAATTCTATATCATTTCCCATCAACAATATGTCATCCACATACAATATGAGAAATGATACAGAGCTCCCACTCACTTTCTTGTAAATGCAGGCTTCTCCAAAAGTCTGCGTAAACCCAAACGCTTTGATCATCTCATAAAAACGAATGTTCCAACCTTCCGGCTGCATCATATACAACTCTTCCTTAAGGAAACCATTAAGGAATGCCGTTTTGACGTCCATTTGCCATATCTCATAATAATAGAATGCGGCAATTGCTAACATGATTCGGACGGACTTCAGCTTCGCTACGGGTGAGAAAGTCTCATCGTAGTCAACCCCTTGAACTTGTCGATAACCCTTAGCGACAAGCCGAGCTTTATAGATGGTCACATTACCATCCGCGTATGTCTTCTTCTTAAAGATCCATTTATTTTCTATGGCTCGCCGATCATCGGGCAAGTCAGTCAAAGTCCATACTTCATTTTCATACATGGATCCTATCTCTGATTTCATGGCTTCAAGCCATTTGTCGGGATCCGGGCCCGCCATCGCTTCCTCATAGTTCGAAGGTTCACCATTGTCTAACAACATGATTTCCAAGACAGGTTTGCCGTACCACTCTGGTGCGAAACGTGTCCTCGTGGACCTATGAAGTTCAGTAGCAACTTGATCTGAAGTTTCATGATCATCATCATCAACTTCCTCTCTAGTCGGTGCAGGCACCTCAGGAACTTTTCTCGAGCTGCGCTAGTTACCAGTTCAAGAGGTAATACTTCATCAAGTTCTACTTTCCTCCCACTTATTTCTTTCGAGAGAAACTCTTTCTCTAGAAAGGACCCATTCTTGGCAACAAAGATCTTGCCTTCGGATCTGAGGTAGAAGGTATACCCTATAGTTTCTTTAGGGTATCCTATGAAGACGCATTTTTCCGATTTGGGTTCGAGCTTTTCAGGTTGAAGTTTCTTGACATAAGCATCGCATCCCCAAACTTTTAGAAACGACAGCTTAGGTTTCTTCCCAAACCATAATTCATATGGTGTCGTCTCAATGGATTTCGACGGAGCCCTATTTAAAGTGAATGCGGCAGTCTCTAAAGCATAGCCCCAAAATGACAGCAGTAAATTGGTAAGAGACATCATAGATCGCACCATATCCAATAGAGTGCGATTACGACGTTCGGACACACCATTACGCTGAGGTGTTCCAGGCGGCGTGAGTTGTGAAACTATTCTACATTTCCTTAAGTGTGTGCCAAATTCGTGACTCAGGTATTCTCCCCCACGATCTGATCGCAAGAACTTGATTTTCCTGTTATGTTGATTCTCAACCTCACTCTGAAATTCCTTGAACTTTTCAAAGGTCTCAGACTTGTGTTTCATTAAGTAGACATACCCATGTCTACTCAAGTCATTAGTGAGGGTGAGAACATAACAATAGCCACCGCGAGCCTCAACACTCATTGGACCGCACACATCAGTATGTATGATTTCCAATAAGTTGGTTGCTCGCTCCATTGTTCCTGAGAATGGAGTCTTGGTCATTTTACCCATGAGGCATGGTTCGCACGTGTCAAATGATTCGTAATCAAGACACTCTAAAAGTCCATCTGCATGGAGCTTCTTCATGCGTTTGACACCTATGTGACCAAGGCGGCAGTGCCACAAGTATGTGGGACTATCATTATCAACCTTACATCTTTTGGTATTCACACTATGAATATGTGTAACATTACGCTCGAGATTCATTAAGAATAAACCATTCACCAACGGAGCATGACCATTGTCAGGACCCCGATTCCAAGCCACATCGATCTAGCCGGTAACACCTCATATCACTTTGCGGCCTCACGCACGGTATCCCACGGGTGTCGCCTTACCATGGCCTAGGACCGTTTGCGCCTTTTGGCTCACGTATATGATAGTGTCACTAGCATCCATATGACAGAGAACTCGGGCCGACATGGCTAGTCGTGAACCCAAAGTGGCACAGACCTATGGAGACAGGCATACATGAATCACATCGAGCATGTCGGTCATCAGCGAGTGATTCCGGGCTATAGCACTAGGCTAACAGGACTCCGGGGAACCCGGGCTGTAGCAGGCTAGGCAGGACTCCGGAAGTCACTGCGTGACATTTCCCCGAAGGGACAGACATAGGAACGAAGTGAAACACATGCCGGCCAGTGAAGTGTCCTGAACAGTAGTGCTGGGCTAGCAGGACTCCGGTGAACCGTGCTGTAGCGGACTACTATGGCTTGAGGAACACTAGACTACATTTCCCCATAAGAAAGGCTGCCAAGGATAAACAACTAGATTGTCGGATCCCACTCATACCAAGCATTTCAATCATCCACACAATATGCCCGATATGAGTACATACAACATGGCATCACAACAAAACTCTACAACTCAAGTACTTTATTTAAAGGCTCCAGAGAGCCATACATAATATGTCCATACAAATAGGGGTCACATGACCTGACACTCAAGTCATACAATCATACAAGCACATGCGGAAGCAAGTAGTCTGAGTACAGACACTAGAAAGAAAGAAGGCTTCTCGAAGCATGTCTATCTACATAGGGCCCTCCATGGCCAGGATCACCACCTGGGTGGCTAGTCACTCGTCGATGTCAAGGTCTACGTAGAACCCATCGGAGGGGGCGGTGTTGTCGTCTGAAAACAGTAATTAAGCAAACATGAGTACAAGGGTACTCAGCAAGTCTTACAACAGAACCTACTATACATGCTTATTCTCAATAAGGTGGTGGGGTTATTGTAGCAAGCCAGCTTTGACTCTTGGCTAAGCTATCCTACGGAACTCCACTAGTAAAATATTTTTCGCACACGAGTCCACTACTCACCAACACAATACTCCACCAGGGATCCTCCCTCGTCATCCTACGAGAGGCCATCCTCGGTACTCACACTTATCTTGAGTCTTTTAGTAGTATCCATTAACTTGTCTATGAACTGTATAGGCAACCAAGTAGTCCTTTACCGTGGACGCGGCTATTCGAATAGTTTTATACCCTGCAGGGGTGTACTTCGTCACACATGTTTCCACCACTTAGCATCTGCACACGACATGTGCTTGGCAGACTTCAAGCAAAAACTGACGTGGGTGTAGACCACGACCTGACTAACCTCACAAGTCTCTAGTCCAGGGTTATCGCCTATTCAGGTTCCATTCGCAAGGAAATCCGGCCGGGGTGTCCTCAATGGCCCCAAACGATGTGTACAGGGTTCCCGAGACACCAAACGGGTGACTCGGTACACCATGCCACGGTGTATCTACCGCATCATAGCCCACCCCTAGGGTCAGCGCTACGCACGGCCGCCAACACATGACCTACAAACACCAGAAACTAGTTGCAACTCCTGGACAAAGGACGAGAAGGGTCAGTAAGTTGAGTGGGGTCATATTTCAGGGCCCAATGTGTGGTAGTAACTGAATCTTAAATCACGCATACAGATCTCAGTTCTTATGGACGGCCTCAATGAAACAACCCACCATGTACTCCTACATGGCCTCTCATCGATACCTTTACCAAAACATGTTCAACACATCCCTCACATTACCGACATAAGCATTTCACTCTAGCCCATCACCCAGATGAACCAGACCTGACACAACTCTAAGCATAGCAGGCATAGCAAGGTAGGAATCACATACATGGCTCAATCAACTCCTACACATGCTAGTGGGTTTCATCTAGGTACTATGGCAATGACAGGTCACGCAGAGGATAAGGGTTCAACTAACGTAGCACACAGCAGTTTGAATCGCGTTGTCTTAATGCAGTAAACAAGAGCAGAAGCGAGAACATGGGTTTGTATCGGAATGATCAATGGGTTGCTTGCCTGTTGTAGTGGTAGTAGGGTACTGCCCTTCAGACGGATACTCGGGGTTATCCTCGGAGGCAGAACCTACCACGAAAGACACACTGAACATAATCAACACATGGCAATATGCAACAATATGATGCATGCTATGACATGGCAAGATGAAACTGTCTTGGCCTAATGCAAGCTAAAACAGAGGGGAATGAACTCATTTGAATCAAAGATTGAAATATTAGCTCATTAAACATGGCCTTATTAGTGCATTACCTTATTCTTCTTAAACAGCAAGGTAAACTTGTTTTGTCATGCATGAAACCATTACAAATGGATAGATTGAATTTTTTTGATCATTTTTCATATATAAATCTTTGCATTTGCAGCTTTGGTTGATTTTCCATGATTTTTAGAAGTTTTGATTATTTTCTGGAATTTCCTATTAAAGAATAAATCCAGAAATTGAATTAATGAATCAGCACTGCGTCACTGTGACGTTAGCGGGTCAAAGGCGCCAGCCCAGGTCAAACCTGACTGGTGGGCCCTCTCTGTTAGTGACACAACTAGTTAACAGGATTAGATTAACACTAATTAGCTGTCAGTGGGGCCTCGGCCCACATGTCAGTGACTGAATTAAATAAATTTAGTTAAAACTAATCCTAAATTAATTAGCAGACCGGCCCCACCTGTCATAGACTCAGGGGGGGTCTACCTGGGCCCACACAGGGGTCAAACTGGGTCAAAATCGCCGGCATTTAGCCGCCGGCGATGCCAGACGCGGCGGAGGGCTGCGGGTTTGCGTTTCCGGCGACCAAATCGATGGTGGAGACGTGCTACGCGTAGCTGGGGAGCTGCCGCATCGTTTGGTGGAGGAAGTGGGGCTCGGGGAGGCCGGAAACGACGCCGGCGACGACCTTGGCGGTCGCCGGAGTTCGGGCGTGGTTGAACCCGACGCTACAGGGCACGGGAGAAGGAGCTAGTGGTGGCTACGGGCTCCTGGTGCTGCGCTGAGCACAACGGTGAGCTTGGCTTCGAGCCACTGTGGCTCTAGCCACGACGGCGCCATGGCCGGCGGCGGGGAGCTTTCGGGTGCGGTGGAAGTGGCGACTACAGAGGCCAAACGAGCACAGGAGCTAGGGGGAAAGGAAGAGGAGCTCACAGCGGAGTCGGAGAGGGGGTCAGCGAGCTCGGGGAGGTCTTGAGGCCGGCGAATCGATCGACGGCATCCAACGGCCGTGGACGGGGACGAAGGTCACCACGTCGTCTTGGGGTCGTCCGAGCTTGCGTGGGTCGACGGAAAGGTCGAGGACGGCAGCGCGGAGCTAACGGGCATGTCGGGGAGGCGAGGGGGTGGCTCTGGTGGCAACTACGGTGAACGGCGGCGAGGATCGTGCTCGGCCATCGCGGGAGAGGGTGAGGGAGATGAGGGGGAGAGTGAGGGAGGATGAGAGGGGGACGTGGGGGTCGGCGTGGCATCCCTGGACGTCTCCAGGGTGTCGGCAGAAGCAGGAGGTGGCCGGCGTGTGGCCGCGGGCGCCGGCCACGCGCTCCTCGCCCTCCTGGCGGGAGGTGTACGACGACTGGAAAAGCCAGTCGGCTGGGCCGAGCCAGGTGGGCTGGGCCAGCACAGGTAAGGCCCAGGTGGGCTTCCCTCTCTCTCTTTTTTTGATTTGTTTCTGTTTTTCTATTTAACTGCAGCTGTTGGGCTTTATTAAAAATACTAAAACGTTTCCAAAAATCCTGAAAATAATTGTGGGCTCTGTTTAGAATATTTCCAACAGCAAACATTTATTTCCAGAATTATTTGAGCATTTAAATTATTTTATAGCATTTAAATGCCCAAAATCAAATACTTATGATTTAATTCAATGACCTTCTATTGACCTAGAAAATTGTGCACCAATTTTGCCAGAGGTTCTAACCCAAGACAAAGAGGGTGAACTTTTTAGAAGGGCACTTCAGGTTCATTGAAAATAATTTTAGTAAACCCTAGTTGTTTCCAGGGGGGTGCTGGGGGTTCTGTCTTCCCCATTTCAAAATTAAGAGGAAATTAAACATGATGCACACTCTAATGCTTGAACTAACTAGGGTGTGACAACTCACCCCCACTGAAAAGAATCTCGTCCCGAGATTTAGGATCCTCCGGGAAGAAGGTGGGGTACTCGAGTCAAAGACGATCCTCCCTTTCCCAAGTGGCTTCTTTCTCGGAATGGTGTGACCATTGAACCTTGAGAAACTTGATATTACGACGTCGAGTGGTACGCTCGGCTTGATCAAGGATACGAACGGGATATTCCCGATAGGAGAGGTTATCTTGTAGATCAAGCATTTTTTGGTCCACTCCACGGATAGGATCCGCGAAGCGACGCCTGAGTTGTGAATCGTGGAAGACATCGTGAACTCTGGAAAGATGCGGAGGTAGTTCCAATTGGTAGGCAACTTCTCCTCGTTTGGCAAGAATGCGAAAGGGTCCAATGTAACGAGGATCCAATCTGCCTTTGATACCGAAACGATGGGTTCCCTTTAACGGAGTAACCCGAAGGTAAGCCTTCTCGTCGACTTCATAAGTCATAGGCTTATGTTTACGATCATATTGACTCTTTTGACGAGATTGGGCTGTTTTCAATTTCTCACGAATAACGCGAACCTGCTCTTCTGCTTCCTGAATCATATCCGGGCCAAAGAGTTGCCTTTCCCCGGTTTCTGACCAGTTAAGAGGCGTTCGACATTTTCGTCCATAGAGAACTTCGAAAGGAGCCTTGCCCAAGCTGGCTTGATAACTATTGTTATAAGCAAACTCCGCGAATGGAAGGCATTTCTCCCAACTCACCCCGAACGAGATAACAGAAGCTCAGAGCATATCTTCTAGAATTTGATTGACTCGCTCTACTTGACCACTTGATTGAGGATGGAAGGCGGTACTAAAAGAGAGACGAGTTCCCATAGCATTTTGGAAACTTTCCCAAAATCGAGAGGTGAAGAGACTCCCACGGTCTGAGTTAATTTCCAATGGGACACCATGAAGATACACTATTCTTGAGATGTATAAATCGGCTAGCTGGCTAGCGGTGATACTCTCACGAACAGGTAGGAAATGGGCTACTTTGGAAAGACGGTCGATCACGACGAAGATGGCATTATTCCCTCTCTTGGTCCTGGGAAACCCAGTGATGAAATCCATACTCATTTTATCCCATTTCCACTCGGGAATAGCCAAAGGTTGAAGGGTGCCATCAGGCCGTTGGTGCTCTGCTTTAACACGATGACAAACGTCGCAATTAGCAATGTATTGAGCGATTTCTCTTTTCAGCCTAATCCACCAAAACCTCTGGCGTAGGTCTTGATACATTTTAGTACTACCGGGATGAATGGTGAGAGGGGATTCATGAGCTTCCTTAAGGATCAATTGGCGTAGATGTTGTTTCTTGGGAACCACCAAACGGTTCTCGAAGAAGACAGCACCCCGCTTATCCATGGAAAAACATTTAGCAACTCCGCTAGCAATGTTTTCCTTAATCTGGGATATGCCCTTATCACGCTTCTGGGCAGCTATGATTTGATCCATAAGGGTAGGTTTCTCTACCAGGGTGGACAGGAATCCTCGAGGAACAATGTGAAGATTAAGCTTACGGAATTCCTCATGGAGACGTGGTTGACTTTGTTGTAACATCAGGTTGTTACAATATGATTTACAACTTAGTGCATCAGCCATGACATTGGCTTTGCCCAGGGTGTAAGTTATTCCTAAGTCGTAATCCGAGATCAACTCAACCCAATGTCTTTGCCTGAGATTCAAATCTGGTTGGGTGAAGATATATTTCAAACTTTGGTGATCGGTGAAGATCTCGCAACGATTACCAAGGAGGTAATGTCGCCAAGTTTTAAGTGCATGGACTACAGCTGCAAGCTCTAGATCATGTGTGGGATAATTTTCCTCATGTGGGTGTAATTGCCGTGAAGCATAGGCAATTACCTGACGATCTTGCATGAGTATGCAACCTAGTCCTTGTCGCGAGGCGTCGCAACAGATAATAAAGTCCTTGGAGAAATCTGGTGGTACCAGTACAGGAGCAGATGTCAGGCGTCTTTTCAGTTCCTGAAAGCTGAACTCGCACTGTGGAGTCCACTCGAACTTTTTATCTTTCTTGAGGAGTTCAGTTAGAGGTTTAGCAACCTTGGAGAAATTCTCGACGAAGCGGCGGCAATAGCTCGCTAAGCCAAGGAAGCTCCGAACTTGCTTAACCGTCTCAGGTGGAGTCCAATCAAGGACGGCTTGAACTCGCTCGGGATTGACAGCAATACCCTTACCAGAGATTACATGGCCTAGATAGGTCACTTCTGGCAACCAAAATTCACACTTGGAGAATTTGGCATAAAGGCGATGCTCTCGAAGTTTCATCAATACCAGCCTTAGATGTTCGGCATGTTCCTCTTCATTCTTGGAGTAGATGAGTATGTCATCGAGGTATACTATGACGAATTTATCCAAATACTCCATGAAGACCGAGTTCATTAACCGAGAGAAGGTAGCTGGGGCATTGGTTAAACCGAAGGACATGACGGTGTACTCATATTGGCCATAATGAGTAACAAATGCCGTTTTGGGAATGTCCCCGTTTCTGATTTTGATTTGATGGTAGCCCAACCTCAAATCCATCTTGGAAAAGACTGAGGATCCAGCGAGCTGATCATACAGATCATTGATCCTGGGAAGCTGGTATTTGTTCTTGATGGTGACCAAATTGACAGGTCGGTAATCCACAACCATTCGATCTGTTCCATCCTTCTTCTTAACGAAGAGGACGGGACAAGCCCAAGGAGAGGAACTATGACGGATGAAACCCTTTTTCAAGGACTCATCGAGTTGGTTCTTAAGCTCGGCTAGTTCTAAGGGTGCCATCTTGTAGGGTCTTCTAGAAATTGGAACGGTTCCTGGAACAAGGTCTATCACAAACTCAACATCCCTGTCAGGTGGAACACCTGGCAGTTCTTCTGGAAAGAAATCCGGAAAGTCTCGGACTACCGGAACATCCTCAAGGTTAGAAAGGGGGTTGGCATTTAGAGAGTAAAGTTGGCGCTTGGCCACTCGGGTTAAGACATTGACTGTCTTGCCCGATGGGTGAGTAAGTTGAACGGTTCTAGTGGCACAATCGATCTTAGCATAATGTGAAGGAAATATGCCCTAGAGGCAATAATAAAGTTATTATTTATTTCCTTATATCATGATAAATGTTTATTATTCATGCTAGAATTGTATTAACCGGAAACATAATACATGTGTGAATACATAGACAAACAGAGTGTCACTAGTATGCCTCTACTTGACTAGCTCGTTAATCAAAGATGGTTATGTTTCCTAACCATAGACAAAGAGTTGTTATTTGATTAACAAGGTCACATCATTAGTTGAATGATCTGATTGACATGACCCATTCCATTAGCTTAGCACCCGATTGTTTAGTATGTTGCTATTGCTTTCTTCATGACTTATACATGTTCCTATGACTATGAGATTATGCAACTCCCGTTTACCGGAGGAACACTTTGTGTGCTACCAAACGTCACAACGTAACTGGGTGATTATAAAGGAGCTCTACAGGTGTCTCCAAAGGTAGATGTTGGGTTGGCGTATTTCGAGATTAGGATTTGTCACTCCGATTGTCGGAGAGGTATCTCTGGGCCCTCTCGGTAATGCACATCACATAAGCCTTGCAAGCATTGCAACTAATAAGTTAGTTGCGGGATGATGTATTACGGAACGAGTAAAGAGACTTGCCGGTAACGAGATTGAACTAGGTATTTGATACCGACGATCGAATATCGGGCAAGTAACATACCGATGACAAAGGGAACAACGTATGTTGTTATGCGGTCTGACCGATAAAAGATCTTCGTAGAATATGTAGGAGTAAATATGGGCATCCAGGTCCCGCTATTGGTTATTGACCAGAGACGTGTCTCGGTCATGTCTACATTGTTCTCGAACCATAGGGTCCGCACGCTTAAGGTTTCGATGACTGTTATATTATGAGTATATGAGTTTTGATGTACCTAAGGAGTTCGGAGTCCCGGATGAGATCGGGGACATGACGAGGAGTCTCGAAATGGTCGAGACGTAAAGATCGATATATTGGACGACTATATTCGGTCATCGGAAAGGTTCCGAGTGATTTGGGTATTTTTCGGAGTACCAGGGACTTACAGGAATACGGGGGAGAAGTATTGGGCCTTATTGGGCCATACGGGAAAGAGAGAGGGGCAGCCTAGGGCAGGCCGCCCCCCCCCCCCCCCAAGGCCTAGTCCGAATTGGACTAGGGGGAGGGGCTGCGCCCCCTCCTTCCTTCCCTTCTCTTTTCCTCTTCCTTGTCTCCTACTCCTAATACATGGAAGGACTCCTAGTTGGACTAGGAAAGGGGGAATCCTACTCCCGGTGGGAGTACGACTCCGCTAGGGCGCGCCATAGAGACGGCCGGCCCTCCCCTCCTCCACTCCTTTATATACGGGGGCAGGGGGCACCCCATAGACACACAAGTTGATCGTTCCTTAGCCGTGTGCGGTGCCCCCTGCCACCATATTCCACCTCGATCATATCGTTGTAGTGCGTAGGCGAAGCCCTGCGTCGGTAGAACATCAAGATCGTCATCACGCCGTCGTGCTGACGGAACTCCTCCCCGAAGCTTTGCTGGATCGGAGCCCGGGGATCGTCATCGAGCTATACGTGTGCTAAGAACTCAGAGGTGCCAGAGTAACGGTGCTTGGATCGGTCGGATCGGGAAGAAGACGTATGACTACTTCCTCTACGTTGTGTCAACGCTTCCGTTGCGATCTACAAGGGTACGTAGATCAGACTCTCCTCTCGTTGCTGTGCATCACCATGATCTTGCGTGTGCGTCGGAAATTTTTTGAAATTACTGCGTTCCCCAACAGTGGTATCAGAGCCAGGTTTTATGGTTTGATGTTATATGCACGAGTAGAACACAAGTGAGTTGTGGGCGATATAAGTCATACTGCCTACCAGCATGTCATACTTTGGTTCGGCGGTATTGTTGGATGAAGCGGCCCAGACCAACATTACGCATACGCTCACGCAAGACCGGTTCTCCCGACGTGCTTTGCACAAAGGTGGCTTGCGGGTGACTGTTTCTCCAACTTTAGTTGAACCGAGTGTGGCTACGCCTGGTCCTTGCGAAGGTTAAAACGGAGTCTATTTGACAAACTGTCGTTGTGGTTTTGATGCGTAGGTGAGATTGGTTCTTACTTAAGCCCGTAGCAGCCACGTAAAACTTGCAACAACAAAGTAGAGGACGTCTAACTTGTTTTTGCAGGGCATGTTGTGATGTGATATGGCCAAGACATGATGCTAAATTTTATTGTATGAGATGATCATGTTTTGTAACCAAGTTATCGGCAACTGGCAGGAGCCATATGGTTGTCGCTTTATTGTATGCAATGCAATCGCGATGTAATGCTTTACTTTATCACTAAGCGGTAGCGATAGTCATGGAAGCATAAGATTGGCGAGATGACAACGATGCTACGATGGAGATCAAGGTGTCGCGCCGGTGACGATGGTGATCATGATGGTGCTTCGGAGATGGAGATCACAAGCACAAGATGATGATGGCCATATCATATCACTTATATTGATTGCATGTGATGTTTATCTTTTATGCATCTTATCTTGCTTTGATTGACGGTAGCATTATAAGATGATCTCTCACTAAATTATCAAGAAGTGTTCTCCCTGAGTATGCACCGTTGCGAAAGTTCTTCGTGCTGAGACACCACGTGATGATCGGGTGTGATAGGCTCTACGTTCAAATACAACGGGTGCAAAACAGTTTCACACGCGGAATACTCAGGTTATACTTGACGAGCCAAGCATATACAGATATGGCCTCGGAACACGGAGACCGAAAGGTCGAGCGTGAATCATATAGTAGATATGATCAACATAGTGATGTTCACCATTGAAACTACTCCATCTCACGTGATGATCAGACATGGTTTAGTTGATATGGATCACGTGATCACTTAGAGGATTAGAGGGATGTCTATCTAAGTGGGAGTTCTTTAAGTAATTTGATTAATTGAACTTAAATTTATCATGAACTTAGTCCTGGTAGTATTTTGCAAATTATGTTGTAGATCAATAGCTCGCGTTGTTGCTTCCTTGTGTTTATTTTGATATGTTCCTAGAGAAAATTGTGTTGAAAGATATTAGTAGCAATGATGCAAATTGGATCCGTGATCTGAGGTTTATCCTCATTGCTGCACAGAAGAATTATGTCCTTGATGCACCGCTAGGTGACAGACCTATTGCAGGAGCAAATGCAGACGTTATGAACGTTTGGCTAGCTCAATATGATGACTACTTGATAGTTTAGTGTACCATGCTTAATGGCTTAGAATCGGGACTTCAAAGACGTTTTGAACGTCATGGACCATATGAGATGTTCCAGGAGTTGAAGATAATATTTCAAGCAAATACCCGAGTTGAGAGATATGAAGTCTCCAACAAGTTCTGTAGCTAAAAGATGGAGGAGAATTGCTCAACTAGTGAGCATGTGCTCAGATTGTCTGGGTACTACAATCGCTTGAATCAAGTGGGAGTTAATCTTCCAGATAAGATAGTGATTGACAGAATTCTCTAGTCACCATCACCAAGTTAGTAGAACTTCGTGATGAACTATAATATACAAGGGATAACTGAAACAACTCCCAAGCTCTTCGTGATGCTGAAATCAGCGAAGGTAGAAATCAAGAAAAACATCAAGTGTTGATGGTTGACAAGATCACTAGTTTCAAGAAAAAGGGCAAAGGGAAGAAGGGGAACTTCAAGAAGAACAGCAAGCAAGTTGCTGCTCAAGTGAAGAAGCCCAAGTCTGGTCCTAAGCCTGAGACTAAGTGCTTCTACTACAAAGGGACTGGTCACTGGAAGCGGTACTACCCCAAGTGATTGGCGGATAAGAAGGATGGCAAAGTGAACATAAGTATATTTGATATACATGTTATTGATGTGTACTTTATTAGTGTTTATAGCAACCCCTCAGTATTTGATACTAGTTCAGTTGCTAAGATTAGTAACTCAAAACAGGAGTTGCAAAATAAACAGAGACTAGTTAAGGGTGAAGTGACGATGTGTGTTGGAAGTAGTTCCAAGATTGATATGATCATCATCGCACATTCCCTCTACTTTCGGGATTAGTGTTGAAACCTAAATAAGTGTTATTTGGTATTTGCGTTGAGCATGAATATGATTTGATCATGTTTATTGCAATACGGTTATTCATTTAAGTTAGAGAACAATTATTGTTCTGTTTACATGAATAAAACCTTATATGGTTACACACCCAATGAAAATGGTTCGTTGGATCTCGATCATAATGATACACATGTTCATAATATTGAAACCAAAAGATGCAAAGTTAATAATGATAGTGCAACTTATTTGTGGCACTGCCGTTTAGGTCATATTGGTGTAAAGCGCATGAAGAAACTCCATGCTGATGGGCTTTTGGAATCACTTGATTATGAATCACTTGATGCTTGCGAACCATGCCTTATGGGCAAGATGACTAAAACGCCGATCTCCGGAACAATGAAGCAAGCAATAGATTTGTCGGAAATCATACATACTGATGTATGTGGTCCGATGAATATTAAGGCTTGTAGCAGGTATCATTATTTTCTGACCTTCACAGATGATTTGAGCAGATATGGGGATATCTACTTGATGAAACATAAGTCTGAAACATTTGAACAGTTCAAGGAATTTCAGAGTGAAGTGGAAAATCATCGTGACAAGAAAATAAAAGTTTCTACGATATGATCGCAGAGGTAAAATATTTGAGTTACGAGTTTGGCCTTCAATTAAAACAATGTGAAATAGTCTCACTACTCACGCCACAAGGAACATCATAGTGTAATGGTGTGTCCGAACGTCATAACCGTACTTTATTAGATATAGTGCGATCTATGATGTCTCTTACCGATCTACCACTATCGTTTTGGGGTTATGCATTAGAGACAGCTGCATTCACGTTAAATAGGGCACCATCTAAATCCGTTGAGACGACACCGTGTGAACTATGGTTTGGCAAGAAACCTAAGCTGTCGTTTCTTAAAGTTTGGAGTTGCGATGCTTATGTGAAAAAGTTTCATCTCGATAAGCTCAAACTCAAATCGGAGAAATATGTCTTCATAGGATACCCAAAGGAGACTGTTGGGTACACCTTCTATCACAGATCCGAAGGCAAGACATTCGTTGCTAAGAATGGATCCTTTCTAGAGAAGGAGTTTCTCTCGAAAGAAGTGAGTGGGAGGAAAGTAGAAAACTTGATAAGGTAATTGTACCTTCTCCCGTATTGGAAAGTAGTTCATCACAGAAATCTGTTCTTGTGACTACTACACCAATTAGTGAGGAAGCTAATGATGATGATCATGTAACTTCAGATCAAGTTACTACCGAATCTCGTAGGTAAACCAGAGTGAGATCCGCACCAGAGTGGTACGGTAATCCTGTTCTGGAAGTCATGTTACTAGACCATGATGAACTTGCGAACTATGAGGAAGCGATGATGAGCCCAGATTCCGCGAAATGGTTTGAGGCCATGAAATTTGAGATATGATCCATGTATGAGAACAAAGTATGGACTTTGATGGATTTGCCCGATGATCGGCAAGCCATAGAAATAAATGGATCTTCAAGAGGAAGACGGACGTTGATAGTAGTGTTACTATCTACAAAGCTAGAATTGTCGCAAAAGGTTTTCGACAAGTTCAAAGTGTTGACTACGATGAGAGTTTCTCAGTCGTATCTATGCTTAAGTCTGTCCGAATCATGTTAGCAATTGCCGCATTTTATGAAATCTGGCAAATGGATAAACAAAACTGCATTCCTTAATGGATTTCTTAAAGAAGAGTTGTATATGATGCAACCAGTAGGTTTTGTCAATCCTAAAGGTGCTAACAAAATATGCAAGCTCCAACGATTCATCTATGGACTGGTGCAAGCATCTCAGAGTTGGAATACACGCTTTGATAAGTTGATCAAAGCATATAGTTTTGTACAGACTTGCGGTGAAGCCTGTATTTACAAGAAAGTGAGTGGGAGCACTACAGCATTTCTGATAAGTATATGTCAATGACATATTGTTGATCGGAAATAATGTAGAATTATTCTGTAAAGCATAAAGGAGTGTTTTAAAGGAGTTTTTCAAAGAAAGACTTCGGTGAAGTTGCTTACATATTGAGCTTCAAGATCTATAGATATAGATCAAGACGCTTGATAAAGTTTTTTCAATGAGTACATACCTTGACAAGATTTTGAAGTAGTTCAAAATGGAGCAGTCAAAGAAAGAGTTCTTGCCTGTATTACAAGGTGTGAAGTTGAGTAAGACTCAAAGCCCGACCACGGCAGAAGATAGAAAGAGAATGAAAGTCATTCCCTATGCCTTGGCCATAGGTTCTATAAAGTATGTCATGCTGTGTACCAGATCTATTGTATACCCTGCACTGATTTGGCAAGGGAGTATAATAGTGATCTAGGAGTAGATCACTGGACAGCGGTCAGAATTATCCTTAGTGAAATAAGGATATGTTTCTCGATTATGGACATGACAAAAGGGTTCATCGTAAAGGGTTACGCCGATGCAAGTTTTGACACTAATCTAGATGACTCTAAGTCTCGGTCTAGATACATATTGAAAGTGGGAGCAATTAGCTAGAGTAGCTCCATGCAGAGCATTGTTGACATAGAAATTTGCAAAATACATGTGGATATGAATGTGGCAGACCCGTTGACTAAAATTCTCTCACAAGCAAAACATGATCACACCTTAGTACTCTTTGGGTGTTAATCACATAACGATGTGAACTAGATTACCGAATCTAGTAAACCTTTTGGGTGTTGGTCACATGGCGATGTGAACTATGGGTGTTAATCACATGATGATGTGAACTATCGATGTTAATCACATGGAGATGTGATCTAGATTATTGACTCTAGTGCAAGTGGGAGACTGAAGGAAATATGCCCTAGAGGCAATAATAAAGTTATTATTTATTTCCTTATATCATGATAAATGTTTATTATTCATGCTAGAATTGTATTAACCGGAAACATAATACATGTGTGAATACATAGACAAACAGAGTGTCACTAGTATGCCTCTACTTGACTAGCTCGTTAATCAAAGATGGTTATGTTTCCTAACCATAGACAAAGAGTTGTTATTTGATTAACGAGGTCACATCATTAGTTGAATGATCTGATTGACATGACCCATTCCATTAGCTTAGCACCTGATCGTTTAGTATGTTGCTATTGCTTTCTTCATGACTTATACATGTTCCTATGACTATGAGATTATGCAACTCCCGTTTACCGGAGGAACACTTTGTGTGCTACCAAACGTCACAACGTAACTGGGTGATTATAAAGGAGCTCTACAGGTGTCTCCAAAGGTAGATGTTGGGTTGGCGTATTTCGAGATTAGGATTTGTCACTCCGATTGTCGAAGAGGTATCTCTGGGCCCTCTCGGTAATGCACATCACATAAGCCTTGCAAGCATTGCAACTAATAAGTTCGTTGCGGGATGATGTATTACGGAACGAGTAAAGAGACTTGCCGGTAACGAGATTGAACTAGGTATTTGATACCGACGATCGAATCTCGGGCAAGTAACATACCGATGACAAAGGGAACAACGTATGTTGTTATGCGGTCTGACCGATAAAAGATCTTCGTAGAATATGTAGGAGTCAATATGGGCATCCAGGTCCCGCTATTGGTTATTGACCGGAGACGTGTCTCGGTCATGTCTACATTGTTCTCGAACCATAGGGTCCTCACACTTAAGGTTTCGATGACAGTTATATTATGAGTTTGTGAGTTTTGATGTACCGAAGGAGTTCGGAGTCCCGTATGAGATCGGGGACATGACGAGGAGTCTCGAAATGGTCGAGACGTAAAGATCGATATATTGGACGACTATATTCGGACATCGGAAAGGTTCCGAGTGATTCGGGTATTTTCGGAGTACCGGGGAGTTACGGGAATACGGGGGAGAAGTATTGGGCCTTATTGGGCCATAAGGGAAAGAGAGAGGGGCTGCCTAGGGCAGGCCGCCCCCTCCCCCCAAGGCCTAGTCCGAATTGGACTAGGGGGAGGGGCTGCGCCCCCTCCTTCCTTCCCTTCTCTTTTCCTCTTCCTTGTCTCCTACTCCTAATACATGGAAGGACTCCTAGTTGGACTAGGAAAGGGGGAATCCTACTCCCGGTGGGAGTAGGACTCCCCTAGGGCGCGCCATAGAGAGGGCCGGCCCTCCCCTCCTCCACTCCTTTATATACGGGGGCAGGGGGCACCCCATAGACACACAAGTTGATCATTCCTTAGCCGTGTGCGGTACCCCCTGCCACCATATTCCACCTCGATCATATCGTTGTAGTGCTTAGGCGAAGCCCTACGTCGGTAGAACATCAAGATCGTCATCACGCCGTCATGCTGACGGAACTCCTCCCCGAAGCTTTGCTGGATCGGAGCCCGGGGATCGTCATCGAGCTGTACGTGTGCTAAGAACTCGGAGGTGCCGGAGTAAGGGTGCTTGGATTGGTCGGATCGGGAAGAAGACGTACGACTACTTCCTCTATGTTGTGTCAACGCTTCCGTTGCGATCTACATGGGTACGTAGATCAGACTCTCCTCTCGTTGCTGTGCATCACCATGATCTTGCGTGTGCGTAGGAAATTTTTTGAAATTACTGCGTTCCCCAACATAATGAGCTGACATCCAGTCCATACCCAGGATGATGTTTATGTCCGAGGACTTGAGAGCTATTAAGGATGCAAGGAAGACAAGTCTATCGACAAGAATTTCGTTCCCATGGCTTACTCTAGAGGTTTGACATTTGGAACCCGGAGTTTGAATTACCATGGAAGTGGGCATGTCACAGAATGTCGTGTTATGCAACTGAGCATAGTTCTCAGATATGAATGAATGAGATGCTCCAGTATCGAAAAGAACAGATGCCGGATGGCAGTTAACAAGGAGCGTACCAAGGACGACGTTAGGGTCCTCATGAGCCTCCTCGGCTAAAACATAGTTGACATGGCCACGTGCAGTGTTGGCCGGCTTGGCGTAGAATGTCTTTCCTGTGGGCTTACCATGGCCAACGGACTTTCCAGTTTGATTGGGGTTGTTGTTCTGGGGACACTCTCGACTATAGTGACCTAGCTCTCCACACTTAAAGCATGTCACCACATTGGGGCGTGGAGCAGCGTTAGTAGCGGGGCCACCATAGGGCTTGGGTGGTGCGAACTGCTGGTTGGGACGAGGCGCCTCAAAGGATGGCCTCGGAATGAACCTGGGTGGCAGCGCCGTGCTTGGGATCCACACCCGGCGCTTCTGAGCTCCAGAGCCGGATGAAGAGCCAAAATCATGGGAGTGCTTGCGTGAAGCATCATAATCAGTCTGGCCTGTCTCAGCACTGATGGCTTTATTGACCAACTTCTGAAAGAAGGTGCACTCGTGCAGACGAAGATCGCGGCGAAGCTCAGGGCTAAGTCCCTTGTGGAACCTTGCCTGCTTCTTAGCGTCAGTAGATACCTCTTCAGGGGCATAATGTGCCAGATTCCCAAATTCACGACTATATGCATCCACAGTCAGTCTTCCTTGGGTGAAATTGCAGAACTCCTCCCTCTTGCGATCCATAAGACCTTCCGGAATGTGATGCTCACGGAAAGCCTCACTGAATTCAGCCCAAGTAGTGATTTGGCCGACCGGGCGCATAGCTTCGAAGTTTTCCCACCAAAGGCTAGCAGGGCCTTCGAGGTGATAGGCAGCATAAGTAACCTTGTCGGCTTCGGCTACGTTGGCGGAACGTAGCTTGTGGGTGATGCTGCGAAGCCAGTCATCCGTGTCGAGGGGCTCGAGGGAATGGTTAAACTTTGGTGGGTACAGCTTGATAAAGTCATTGATTGACACCAAGTCATTTCGCGGGTGGCGTGCGGTGTTCTGCTCAATCCGCTCCAGCGGGCGGTTATTCTCACGCTTGTTTCTTTCCGCCTCCAGCATTACTTCGGCCAGAGAAGGTGGGTGAGGCAGATTTTCACCCCTAGCTGCACTGGCTTCCCCCTGCTCCGGGGCAGCAGGGTTGCTGCGGGTGTTGACCATCCTAGGAGAAAACAAGACAACGGTTTAGACAAGGATGGCTCAAACTTAGCAAGGAAGTACAGAATGTAATGGATAACACGGAATGCAGAGATGTTCATCCGTATGTCATGGTAATATAAAACTGTCATATATATACCAACGGTCATACACATCATACATAGTTTAGTACAAGCCCAGGCTATAGTACAACTATGATGAAAGACGTTACATCTCATCGGAGGCATTCCAAGCTCCGATACATTATTTGTCTACACCTCCGGAATTGATTACACACAAAGTCATATTCCACAAGTCACGCAGGACGGTGGAGATACAACTACTACAATACTAGTGGTACTACTACTAACTCAGACAACTCCGTAGTAGTCCTCATAGAAGTCACCTCCATAACCTGGAAGTTCAATATGACCATCCGGGAACAGACGGTCCTGAGGAGCCTGTGGACCATAGGGGCTAGGATGAGGTCTTGGACCAACAAACGGTGGCCTGCGGGGACCACGGGGTGGGGTGATGCCTCCCACATCACGCCAATCCACCATGTCTGGCAGAGCAGATCTCACAGGATACAGATCCCTTGTATCCATACATCCAGCTTGCACCGCAGATGCAAACCGAGTCAATGTGGCCCAATGATCAGCACGGGTATTGAAAAGCTCCAGCCTCAAGGCCCGATTCTCTCGGTCCTTATCTTCGAGCATCTCGGCAGCGGTACGAGTTAACGAGTCCTCCTGAGTGGAGTCAGCATAGATAGCCTAAAGATACCCTTGCACTCCCGGAAGTGAAGCTGGCATGTAACAGAAGTCGGTGTTCCGAAGCAGGCCAGTCCGGACTCGCATGATGGTCATCATGGAATAGGCAGCATCTTGCACAGCCATCTCAACAGTAACCCCGAGTCCATAGGAACAGTGAAGGGGCTCAGTAGATCCAGGATAAGAAGGAAATATCCTGACGGTGCAGAAATATTGGCTTTGATTAAAGTCTCAGAATTGCTCTTCGACGGTGTATTCGGGATACCAACGGTAACCCGTCTCGATCATTACCCGGACTAACATAGCAGTATGACCGGGCACATCGAGGCACCGGGTCAGGCGAACCACTTGGTTTTGAGCACGGTTGGCCATCTGAAAGCACAACCACAATGCAAAGACATTAGAATTTCTAGGGAAAATTGGACAGCATAACAACTGTAAATGCTCAGAAAAAGATTTTAGACATCCACAACAGTTCACAATACCACTCAACAACATCATATCAAGGTTCTGATTCAATTAGCAACATACTAAGAATGGTAGAAACCGAACTGGGACTTGTAACAACAATCCTATAAGCACCTACGGATTAGTAACACGTGAACCTGATAGAAGAAGAGAGCCTAGTCCTTAACCCACGTTGAATGAGAAGAGAATGACTCAGATCAGAGGCACAGGGTAAAGGAGTAAAAGAGCCTTACGTTCCCTCCCACAATCAATTCCCCTACATATAACTAAAGCATTTATAGACTCGACATCGACTAGTTTGGCTCAACGAACCTACAGGCAGTCCGGCTCTGATACCAACGCTGTCAGGACCCCGATTCCAAGCCACATCGATCTAGCCGGTAACACCTCATATCATTTTGTGGCCTCACGCACGGTATCCCACGGGTGTCGCCTTACCATGGCCCAGGACCGTTTGCGCCTTTTGGCTCACGTATATGATAGTGTCGCTAGCATCCATATGATAGAGAACCCAGACTGACATGGCTAGTCGTGAACCCAAAGCGGCACAGACCTATGGAGACAGGCATACATGAATCACATCGAGCATGTCGGTCATCAGCGAGTGATTCCGGGCTATAGCACTGGGCTAATAGGACTCCGGGGAACCCGGGCTGTAGCAGACTAGGCAGGACTTCGGAATTCACTGCGTGACATTTCCCCGAAGGGACAGACATAGGAACGAAGTGAAACACATGCCGGCCAGTCAAGTGTCTTGAATAGTAGTGCTGGGCTAGCAGGACTCCGGTGAAACGGGCTGTAGCGGACTACTATGGCTCGAGGAACACTAGACTACATTTCCCCATAAGAAAGGTTGCCAAGGATAAACAACTAGATTGTCGGATCCCACTCATACCAAGCATTTCAATCATACACACAATATGCCCGATATGAGTACATACAACATGGCATCACAACAAAACTCTACAACTCAAGTATTTTATTTAAAGGCTCCAGAGAGCCATACATAATATGTCCATACAGATAGGGGTCACATGACCCGACACTCAAGTCATACAGTCATACAAGCACATGCGGAAGCAAGTAGTCTGAGTACAGACACTAGAAAGAAAGAAGGCTTCTCGAGGCCTATCTATCTACATAGGGCCCTCCATGGCCAGGATCACCACCTGGGTGGCTAGTCACTCGTCGACGTCAAGGTCTACGTAGAACCCATCGGAGGGGGCGGTGTTGTCGTCTGAAAACAGTAATTAAGCAAACATGAGTACAAGGGTACTCAGCAAGTCTTACAACAGAACCTACTATACATGCTTATTCTCAATAAGGTGGTGGGGTTGTTGCAGCAAGCCAGCTTTGACTCTTGGCTAAGCTATCCTACGGAACTCCACTAGTAAAATAGTTTTCGCACACGAGTCCACTACTCACCAACACAATACTCCACCGGGGATCCTCCCTCGTCATCCTACGAGAGGCCATCCTCAGTACTCACACTTATATTGAGTCTTTTAGTAGTATCCATTAACTTGTCTATGAACTGTATAGGCAACCAAGTAGTCCTTTACTGCGGACGCGGCTATTCGAATAGTTTTATACCCTGCAGGGGTGTACTTCCTCACACATGTTTCCACCACTTAGCGTCTGCACACGACATGTGCTCGGCAGACTTCAAGCGAAAACCGATGTGGGTGTAGACCACGACCTGACTAACCTCACAAGTCTCTAGTCCAGGGTTATCGCCTATTCAGGTTCCATCCGCAAGGAAATCCGGCCAGGGTGTCCTCAACGGCCCCAAACGATGTGTACAGGGTTCCCGAGACACCAAACGGGCGACTCGGTACACCATGCCACAGTGTATCTACCGCATCATAGCCCACCCCTAGGGTCAGCGCTACGCACAGCCGCTAACACATAACCTACAAACACCAGAAACTAGTTGCAACTCCTGGACAGAGGACGAGAAGGGTCAGTAAGTTGAGCGGGGTCATATTTCAGGGCCCAATGTGTGGTAGTAACTGAATCTTAAATCACGCATACAGATCTCAGTTCTTATGGACGACCTCAATGAAACAACCCACCATGTACTCCTACATGGCCTCTCATCAATACCTTTACCAAAACATGTTCAGCACATCCCTCACATTACCGACATAATCATTTCACTCTAGCCCATCACCCAGATGAACCAGACTTGACACAACTCTAAGCATAGCAGGCATAGCAAGGTAGGAATCACATACATGGCTCAATCAACTCCTACACATGCTAGTGGGTTTCATCTAGTTACTGTGGCAATGACAGGTCATGCAGAGGATAAGGGTTCAACTACCGTAGCACACAGCAGTTTGAATCGCGTTGTCTTAATGCAGTAAACAAGAGCAGAAGCAAGAACATGGGTTTGTATCGGAATGATCAATGGGTTGCTTGCCTGTTGTAGTGGTAGTAGAGTACCGCCCTTCAGACGGATACTCGGGGTTATCCTCGGAGGCAGAACCTACCACGAAAGACACACTGAACATAATCAACACATGGCAATATGCAACAATATGATGCATGCTATGACATGGCAAGATGAAAGTGTCTTGGCCTAATGCAAGCTAAAACAGAGGGGAATGAACTCATTTGAATGTTGAAACAAAAAGAGAAGAAGTGACCAACATTTAAATATGTTGGAAAAAAGAGAAGAAATTATGAATTCAGAAACTTTTGATCAATGAAATGCAGCTCTCTGCTCTGCCTTTCTGTCAAAAAAAGGTTGCTCTTGGGCCAAATTCGAAGCGTAGAGCCAAGTGCAGGCTAGACTAATGGGCCAACTGCATCCAATTAGGCCCATTCGGGGGTTCTCTTGCGTATTTTTCTGTTTTCTATTCTGATTTAATTTAGGCAGTAAATCATAATGCTGGAACTTTTTGTGGAAGCTAATTGATTTATTCCGGAGCCAAACAATTAAGTTAGAAATTTTTTGGAGCTGTTAATTAATCCAATTCAAATACACCGTGATTTAAATCAAAGACCAAAATGTCATGGAAAATGTGCCTCAGCTCTGGTATAGGTTTATGCCAGGTGCCAAAATAAATGAACAATTTTTAAGGGCATTACATTGAGAAAAACATAATTTGTCTAAAAAATGAAGGGTGGAAAATGCACAAAAAATTGGTGCGGCTAGGGACTCGAACCCAGGACCGCGTGGGTTTGTGGTGTTTAGGGCTGCGCTGGTAACCGCTAGGACAAATGGCAAGACTTTGACATGGATAGGGAAGGAAGGTACACATAGTGAGATTTTGATTTTTTTTAAAAAAATAGTGAGACCGTGAATGTTTGGACACGCGTGAGAGTGTTTTTCCATTGTTTTGCACTTAAATTTTGGAGGGTTGGAAAGTTGAAATGTATGTTGCACTACCACATGATTTTGGTCAGAGTGGCACTTGGTCTAGGAATAGAGTGGCACTTGGTTTAGGATTTAAAGGGAATAAATTTGCATGTTAGTTCGTGACTTTTTGTTTGAATGAAACAGAGGGCTTCTCACCCCCTCCGATTTTCATTAATGAAAACCACAAGTTCTTGAACTTCATGACTTGTTTAGGGAAGAAATGATATGTTTGGGCACGGACATTTTTTAACACACATAATAAACCCTAATAACTTAGATAAGATGGAACACACCGTACTATTGCAATAACTTAGATAAGTTCACAGTTCACAGACACATGACGAAACATGACACGACACGACACGACATAGAAAAGCAACAAAATAAAAAACGAAACATGACGAGCTTGACTCCGGGCTTGAACATCTTCATCTTGACCTTCTTCTTCCACCTTAGCCGCGCGCGCCCCTTGAACACCGTCTTCATCTTCACACCTCCTCCTCCTCGTCGTAGGGAAGGGAGTGCATCTGGCCTGGAGCGGGGAAGATGCGCTCGTAGTTGGTGTAGATGTTGTAGACGGTGAAGAAGATGGCCTCGGAGCCGCACCAAAAGACTTGGCCGAGAAGCTCGCGCGTGTCAAATGGGTTGGTGAAGGTGACCGTGAGCAGTAGGAGGATACCGCCGCGGTCATGAACCTCGTTGAGGGTGAACATCCTCGGCGAGCCCCGTGGGAGGTGGGCATAGCCGGCTCTGAGGAAGGCGCGGGTGAGTTCGACGAAACCCCTCCACCTTGAAATAGCCCACACACGGAGCTCCCTCTCCACGAGCACGCCCGGTGGGTAGCGCAGCTCCACGACAGGCGGACGGTTGAAGGTCGGCCCGTTGAACTGCATCTTCACTTGGTCTCGCTTGGGGAGGGCTCGATCGCTTGGGTGTTTGAAGTTGGAGAGGATCGGATCTGGCTTGTGGGTGGGAGAGGAAGAGAGGCACCCCATTTATAGGCCTGTGCGTGGGAGAGGAAGAGAGAAAGGATGAGAACGGTGCGTGTGTGATTTCGGACGCGTGTGTGTATCCGTTACGTTTTGCACACTTAAATTTTTGCACGAAAACGATGCATGGGGCGCGTGCGTGCATCTGAATCACTGCATAGCTCTTTGACCGGGCGGTGCATGTGAATCGCTGCCCTGAACCACTGCACTGAACCACTGCACTGAACCACCTAGCTCACCTCGCTAGCCTAGCTCACCTAGCGCGCCTCGCTCGCCTCGCTCGCATGCATGCACGTCGCCACCTCCCGCACATGCAAACCCACGTCGCCGCCTCCATGCATGCAAGGCCTGGAAAGGCTGAGACGGGCTATTTACTGCGGTCTCAGGCCCAAAGCACGAGACGGCCAAACGGTCCATCCAGCGTGCCCGGTATTTTTTTTTAAAAAATCTCCCAGCCAATCAGATTGCATCTCGCGGATCACCCCCCTCCTCCCCACAGATTCCTTCTAGAAGGGTTAGATCGACGGCACTTGATCGCCGCTAGGGTTAGATGAACGGTCCTTGTTCAGCGCTAGGGTTAGCGGGGTTTGGGAGGGGTTTGGAGCAGTCAAAGCTATGTTTGAACAAATTTCAAATGAGCATAATAAATTAAATAAAAATCAGAAAAATAAAAAACCTGCGCACATAGTCTTCTTATGTCATATACTAACGATTTAAGTTGATAAACAAGCTTTACATACATTTAAATGATAAGTTCATGTGTATTGTATGATATCTCGAGTATCTCAAACTCTCTTGTATGAAGTGAAGAGAAGTGTTTTGGGGAAATGAAAGTGAAAATTTCAAAAAACTAACCACAACTTCATTTTGGAGTGACTAAGAAGGATCCAGGCTTAGTTTTTCATTTTGATGTTTTACACTTGTTTAAATCTTGGTCAAAGTTAAGTTTGACCATAATTCAAATGAGAAAAAAAAATTTAAAAAAAATCATAAAATGGAAAAACTAGCGCACATAGTGTGTACATATAGAATATATGTGTAGGAAAGTTATTTGGCTGATTTAGACAAGGTCGAATTTTTTTTTGCTTAGAAATGAGACCGTTTACCCTACCTTTGGACCCCTCTTTTTAGCACATTTTTCATGAAAATTTCAAAAAGCTCACCACAACTTCATTTTGGATTGACTAAGAAGTATCCAGGCTTAGTTTTTCATTTTAATGTTTTAGACTTGTTTAAATCTTGGTCAAAGTTAGGTTTGACCAGAATTTAAATGAGCAAAACAAAATTCAAAAAAATCAAAAAAGGAAAAACCATGTGCTCATTCAAACATCTTCCAACAGATATTTAAACATCATATCAAACATATTTCTAACATAGGTTCAACATCATCCAACAGAAATACAACATGTCAAGTGATAAATGTTTCATAATACAACATCATCCCTTATTCATTCATAATGCTTCATAATTATTCATAGATAGCGTTGGGGCTTCTGTCCGTTCCTTGAGCTTCTTGCCATCACTTTGCTCCTCGTGCACCTTGTGCTCATTGTTTCTTCTCTTCTTCTCTTGGTTGTCGGTACCTTGTGCGTCTTCTTCAAACCTACCATAGAGCTGTGCAAAACATAAACGGTAATGAGATCATGTCAAGTGATAGATGTATAGTAGTATTTGACCCTTGCAAGATTTACATACCTAGCAGAACTCACAACAACAGAAGTTTGGTCATCATTTGGAGCCTCACTTTGATCATCATTTGGTGCCTCACTTGGATCACCATGACCACCATTTAGAGCCTCACTTGGATCACCATTTGGAGCCTCACTTGAATCATTATTTGGAGGATATTTTGAATCATCGTCAAAATCATGCGGTTGTTGACCATTATCATTTGGAACCTCGTTAAAATCCTCATCTGATGCAACCGGCTGTTGACCATCATTTTCATCATCTGTTGAGGCAACCGGCTGCTGACCAACATTTTCATCGAAGCCTTCATCGAAACTCTCTCCGAACGCTGGATCTACTGTGTTATCACAATACTTACCAAAATGACCAGACCCACCACACCTTGTGCACTTACGCTTCCTCGCTCCAAGTCCAGCTCCTTCGCTGCGAGGTCTGATTCGACTCTTCCTTAGTCTACATGCTGCTCTCTTCAGAATTGGAGCGCAAAGCTTGAATCTAGGGTCCACCATGTCCCATTGTTGTTTTCCCTCCATAGCAGGCAAGGCATAAGCATATGTGGCTTTCAACCTTGCAACAGAGTAGTAATCATGCACATACTGCTGTATGTTCCCTGCTGGACCTGGGAGAGAAGTGATGAAAAACAAGGCATGAATGCATGGCAACCCAGTTATCTGCCATTGCCTACAACTGCAAGTTCTAGCTTCTAAATCCATTGGATATCTCCATTCCCTCTTCTCTTTATCCAAATATGATATCTCTGACGTGGTACCCGAGCAAAGAGTCATGTTCATTTCCAAGCCTGTTGTCTTCTGCTTCAGTTCATTCATCACGCCAGGGATGATAATGTGGCCCATGAATTTTGCCTCGGCTATTCCTGCACGATAATGAAATTTCTGCATGTATTCTATCCTTATCCTGTCAAGCAAATCCACCACATAATGACCCTTTAGTTTCCGGATCGTTGAGTTGAAAGACTCTGCTAGATTATTGTGCACATAGTCAACATTGCTCACTTCACTGAATTGGCTTCTGGCCCATAACTTGGAGTGGTGTGTTTCCAAGTATTCTTTCACTTTGGGATTCATGTATAACTGCCTCAAGTGGTAGTTGTGCTTCTTCACACTGCATGTCAAACGATGCTGGCCATAAATTGTCGGTATACACCTTTCCATTGAATTTCTTCATGAAATTTGCAGCAAGGTGACGCATGCATTCCCTATGCTCTACTCCAGGGAACACATTATCCACGGCCACTTCTAAACCTTTGTAGGCATCTGTATGAATGACCAACCCATTGGGATGTGCAATAGCCCCGCGGAGATTATGCAAAAACCAAGTCCAGCTCTCCTCAGACTCTGTCTCCAGCACACCATAGGCAACTGGAAATACAAAACTATGTGCATCAACTGCACAAGCTGCTACTAACTGTCCTTTAAACCTCCCTGTGAGAAAAGTGGCATCAATAGCCAAATAGGGCCTGCAGCCTGCCAAAAAACCCCGGAGACAAGCCTCAAAGCAGACAAAAACCCTCCTAAAGGATTCCTTGGTCTTTGTCACTCCCCTGAATGTGTACTCCATGGTGTGGTGATCAATATCTACAATACTACCTGGGCTTGTCCTCTCCACTTCACCTTTGAATGAATACAACAATTGAAAACTTTCCTGCCAGTTACCATAAATAGAATCCATAGCATGTTATTTACCATTGAACAACCTCATGTATGGTAAATCTATCTTGAACTTATCTTTGATGTTCTTCTGCAATTCCTTTGGACCCACTTGCTGGTTTTCTTTCACCCACTTCTTTACTTCTTCTTCCACCCATCTTGACTTGGCTCTACTGATTGTATCCTTCCTAAGGGTTGATTCCTGGCATGTGTGCTTAAAAGGGTTCACTTTGACCTGAACATTAGTGCTATTCCGCATTTTAGATGCAAGCAGCCTCCATGGACAACCTTCAGTCGGACAGTGCACTCTGTAACGTACTTGATCGCTCTTGTCAACTGTGAAAGTATGTTCTACCTTGATGCAGTATGTCAGAAGTGCATTTCTACACTCATTCATGGATGCAAACTGTGACGCCCCCGATTTGACCGTACACTAATCATACACGCAAACGTGTACGTTCAAGATCAGGGACTCACGGGAAGATATCACAACACAACTCTACAAATAAAATAAGTCATACAAGCATCATATTACAAGCCAGGGGCCTCGGAGGCTCGAATACAAGAGCTCGATCATAGGCGAGTCAGCGGAAGCAACAATATCTGAGTACAGACATAAGTTAAACAAGTTTGCCTTAAGAAGGCTAGCACAAACTGGGATACAGATCGAAAGAGGCGCAGGCCTCTTGCCTGGGATCCTCCTAAACTACTCCTGGTCGTCGTCAGCGGGCAGCACGTAGTAGTAGGCACCTCCGGTGTAGTAGGAGTCGTCGTCGACGGTGGCGTCTGGCTCCTGGGCTCCAACATCTGGTTGCGACAACCAGGTAGAAGGGATAGAGGGAAAAGAAGGAGAAAGCAACCGTGAGTACTCATCCAAAGTACTCACAAGCAAGGAGCTATACTACATATGCATGGGTATCAAATGGAATAAGGGTATCATATGTGGACTGAACTGCAGAATGCCAGAATAAGAGGGGGATAACTAATCCTGTCGAAGACTACGCTTCTGGCAGCCTCCGTCTTGCAGCATGTAGAAGAGAGTAGACTGAAGACCTCCAAGTAGCATCGCATAGCATAAACCTAACCGATGATCCTCCCCTTGTCGCCCTGTGAGAGAGCGATCACCGGTTGTGTCTGGCACTTGGAAGGGTGTGTTTTATTAAGTATCCGGTTCTAGTTATCATAAGGTCAAGGTACAACTCCGGGTCGTCCTTTTACCGAGGGACACGGCTATTCGAATAGATAAACTTCCCTGCAGGGGTGCACCACATACCCCAACACGCTCGATCCCATTTGGCCGGACACACTTTTCTGGGTCATGCCCGGCCTCGGAAGATCAACACGTCGCAGCCCTACCTAGGCACAACAGAGAGGTCAGCACGCCGGTCTAAATCCTATGGCGCAGGGGTCTGGGCCCATCGCCCTTTGCACACCTGCACGTTGCGTATGCGGCCGGAAGCAGACCTAGCCTAGTGGCTTTCCAGTCCAATCCGGCGCGCGCCACTCAGTCGCTGACGTCACGAAGGCTTCGGCTGATACCACGACGCCGGGATACCCATAACTGCTCCCACGTAGATGGTTAGTGCGTATAGACCAAATGGCCAGACTCAGATCAAATACCCAGATCTCGTTAAGCGTGTTAAGTGTCCGCGAACGCCGAACAGGGCCAGGCCCACCTCTCTCCTAGGTGGTCGGAACCTGCCCTGTCGCTCCGCCTCAAAGATCCACTCGCGGGTGCTCCTACGAGCCTACCCGTCTTTAGTCACCACATGTATCATGTATAAAGTATATAGTATATACCCGTGATCACCTCCCGAGTGATCACGGCCCGATAGTATAGCATGGCAGACGGACAAGAATGTAGGGCCACTGATGATAAACTAGCATCCTATACTAAGTATTAGGATTGCAGGTAAAGGTAACAACAGTAGTAGCAAGGACAGGCTATGCATCAGTATAGGATTAACGGGAAGCGGTAACATGCTACACTACTCTAATGCAAGCAGTATAGAGAAGAGTAGGCGATATCTAGTGATCAAAGGGGGGGCTTGCCTGGTTGCTCTGGCAAGAGAGAGGGGTCGTCAACTCCGTAGTCGTACTGGGAAGCAGCGGCGTCGGTCTCGGAGTCTATCGAGAGAAGAGGGGGGGAGAAACAATAAATATTTAAACAAGCATTTGCATAGTGATGCATGACATGACAAGTAATGGCGTTAGAGGTGCCCTAACGCGGTAGTAGGTGATACCGGTGAAGGGGGATGACATCCGGGAAAGTATTCCCGGTGTTTCGCGTTTTCGGACAGATGAACCGGAGGGGGAAAGTTGCGTGTTTGCTATGTTAGGAATGTGTGGCGGACGAACGGGGAGTGTATCCGGATTCGTCTCGTCGTTCTGAGCAACTTTCATGTACAAAGTTTTTTCATCCGAACTACGGTTTATTTTATATTAATTTTAAAAGATTTAAATCATTTTTAGGATTTATTTAATTAATTTAATCAACATTATCCAGAATAGTGTCTGCTGACTTCATCATGACGTCAGCATGACGTCAGTAGTTGACTTGGTCAACTGACATGTGGGTCCCGTTCGTCATACACTGTTAGTTAATTAATCACAGTTAATTAGGTGAACTAGTTAACTAGGCTAATCTAATTAGGTTTAATTAAGTTAATTAATTAATTAAATTAATTAATTAATTAATTAATATTTTATTTCTATTTTTATTTAGTTATATATATATATATATATATATATATATATATTTATATATATATATTTTTTAAACGTTCTGGGGCTGGGCCCCATGAGTCATCGGCCATGGGGGCCGTTGCGGGTTAGCGGGCGCTACGGGCGCCTTTGCGAGCGCTCGCCCGCAGGGAGCGGCGGGGCGAGGCCAGAGGTCAGGGCGGCGTCGGCGCGGCCACGACGCGGGCGTAGGGGCGGCCGCAGCCACGACGAGGCCGCCGGCAGTGTAGGGAGCAGAGGCGGGGCGGCAGCAACGGCGCCAGGAGCTACGGGCGTCGGCGGGCGAGCGGCGTCAGCGTGGGCGAGTCCGGACGGCAGCACCAGTCAGCAGCGGCAGAAGCAGCTAGCGGCAGCGGGAGGCACCACGCGACCAGAGCGACGTGCGGGCGTGGCTGCAGCAGGGCGGCGCTGGCGGAGCAGAGCCGCGGCAGTGGAGCGGCACGGCAGATCAGAGGCGAGGCCGTGAGCGCGGGCGCGCGAGCGCGGTCGACATGCGCGCGGGGATAGGGGAGAGAGGGACGCGCGGGGTGCGGGCGCGCGCGTAGGACGAGCGGCCGGAGTGGGCGGGCACGGCGTCGGTCACAGGACGAGGACGTGGCGCACGGGGCAGAGGGAGGAGGAGGGCGCGGCCCTCACCAGCGTTGGAGAGCAGAGGGGTCGGCGAGGCTCGTTGGAGCCGTCGAGGTGGAGGCGAGGCGGAGATGAGGGGGACGGGAGCGACGGCGGGGTGGCTCCGGGCGGCGAGCACGACGCGGACGAGGTGGCGCGGGTCTCGGGCGGCGTCCTGGACGGTGAGCGTCGGCGACGGGGTTGGGGCGCCGTGCGGGACGAGGGGAGTGAGGGGCGGCGCCGGCGTCGGGCCCGATCCCGATTGGATCGGGGGAGAGGGAGTGGGGGCGCGAGTGGGGGGGAATGGGGATCGGGTGGGTTAGGGTTTGGGGGGGTGGATAAGGGGAGGGGGAGGGGCCGGTTGGGCCTGCGCCCGAATGGGCCGGCCAACTAGGCCAGTAGGCCGTGGGGGCGGGGGGGTTCCCTCTTCTTCTTCTTTTTTTTGTCTTCTGTTTTTTTTCTTTTCTTTATTTGTTTTTTTTCTGTTTTCATTTAAGGTTTCTATTATTTTAGCTTTATAAAATACCAAGTTAGCACCTAAATTAGTATTACTAATTAGGCATCTGCCATAATTATTTTGGCACACTACTAATTTAGTTATATTATTATAACTTTATGAAAGACATTAAATTAATTGCTTTTCCCTAAGCTTTGGTTATTTTAGTGAATTAAACTATTATAAGAAATGTTGGTTCCTCCACCATTATCACTCATGAATTATGTGTCATATCCAGAACATTTTAGTTTTGATATTGGAAAACTTTTATCGTTTGACCTGATCATTGATTTGAATTTGTTTCGGTTTCGAATCAACGCGAGTTTATCAACAGTAACCGAGGTGACGTGGCATGATTAGCGTGGGATTACTGTAGCATGATTATCCGGGCGTCACAATTCTCCTCCACTACAAGAAATCTCGTCCCGAGATTTAAGAGGGGAGTAAGGGGGGAGTTCTGGTTACGAAATTCTAATGGATCTTCTCGAAGAAGTTAATCCCTTTCGTTGATGTCTTCAATTCTTTATTCCAATACATCATGATAAACTTTTCATCATTTCTTCGGGAACTCCATCGTACTTACGAAATTATAAGGGGCAGCTCAGCTACGACAGAATGCTTGAGGGGATCAATCTGGGGTTAACCCATGAATGAGTACAAGATTACCTCTCAAGTTGAACATAAGAAATACATCGAGAGTAAGGTACGAAGGTACAATAAGAGGTTCCAAGCAGACAGATAGTTGCTCGAAGTCTGAATCAGCGTGGGAAAGGGTTCAGAGTAGCGAGAGTAAGTATTGCGTCTGATAACAGAATAGATCGCTAGGACGGTGGCCCGGGAATTACATACGAGGCCACGTGCGAGTAAATAATTTTGGAAATAGGGGGTGTACAGGACAGTCAGGTTTCGATCCTGTGGAACTGTGGGTTATGGGTCCACCATGTGGGTTAAAATAGGGATGGGCGTTGATATCTTGCATGGTCATGATAGCAAGGCATGTCAGAGGATCAGCCTATCAGTTACGTTGGCAGCAACATTGGTACCAAGGGCGAGGGACGAAGAGAACCATTTTCCCGCTCGTTGAACGAGGCGGACCAATAGGCAAAGTTCTCGTCCACCGGTGGTTACCGGGATGCTATCAACAATGGTAACAGGGTCTTACTGACAGAGTTGTACGCTGAGGTGCTTATAAAAGCAGTGACGTATTACTGCTTAGATCATATAAACCTCAAGAAGGTTAAACAGAACAATGGAAAGGAAAATATGATTATCAGATTTAACAGAAGAATGGAAAGGAAAATGTGTTTAAACACACATTTCAGGGGTATATCCTTCCCAAGGACAAACAGAGCATGATATCCGTGGCAGGATATCATGTAGAAAACCCTTTAAGTAAGGGGAGAGAAATTTCATGACAGTACCCATACAACGGTGTTTGGATAATGGTTAAAGAAAACTTAGCATTGCGCTTTCAATGCTCTTATTGAAAATCGGAGTACCACAAACATGCTTCAAGAAGCATTGACATGTTATTCGAGCAAAGGTCAGATTTTGGAAACACAAAGGATCCATCAGGAATAGCTTGTGAAATAAGTCTTACAATTTCCTCACGGAAGAATGGCTAAACTTGCTAAAAAGGATACTACAACAATAGGTCCTCCGGCCAGGTGTGCTAGGCCTGACATATCCTTACCGGGTCATATATAAAGACCAACATTATAACTCTTGGAAATAAGTTCCAACCCTCATATCTGACCGAGATTCAGATCTGATTGGTGTCACGATACCTCAGACTTAGGATGCCTGAGAAGAAAAGGTGCGGCACAATTTGACGAGATGACATTGTAAGATTCTCGGGAAATGAACTATGGAAGCGAGTTCCGAAACAAGAGTTCATCAGTAAACCAAGGAGAGGATGAGGAGGTGGCTGATAGGCTCAGCAACAAATCATCGCGATTTCCAAAGGATTGATTTCCACAATTATGTGAACAAGGAAATATCATTTGTCGGATCAAATGTCATAATGATGTATGCTCGAGGGAAACATACACAACTGAACAATGATAGAAGGGTGCAACCAGGAATCTGGACTAGGTAGCACGATCAATGTTTGAATGATGATTCAATAATCAATAGACTTAGAATGAAACTGTAGACCAATAACTTCAAGCAATAGGGGTGCTAGAAGTTTAGAATTTGCACAACACAGACCATTAGTCGGTATTCCGGTTAGAAACAATACGGAGACCAAGAGATGAACGCAAAAGGCGAGAGATATTACTATATCAAGAATTCTCAAGAGGTGGTAAAATTACCACGACATTCTTGACATAAATGGTAGTAACATTCCAAGGTAAAGAAGAACAAATGCTGTATAGCAAGGATCTCAAGGTATAACTCAAAACACGAGTAAGTTTGTGTTGGAGGGAAGGCAATAAAGTGGCCGATGATAATACAATTCATCGGGGGCAAGGATGGTATTTCTCATCATGAATTCAATTGATATCCAGGAAGACCTCATAAGGTTGATGATCTTCATGGCACATTGGTCCAGAGATTTCAAGATGTAATCAATCAGTGACAACATCAAATCAAAGGAATGATGAAGCGGAAGGTTATTGGAACCATGGGTAGGGCACAAACTTGAAATCAAGCTTGTTGTTCAAGGTGAATTGATATGACGAGGAAGATCGACGTAAGCTTAGCTCATCATCGAAAGTTGTGCTCCGGGATTAAGGACCAGGTAGCACAGTTAAAATTTAGCACGATAATGATATAGCCGATCAGGCTAGGAATGACATGATCGAGTACAAACTCGGACTTAAAGAAGATTATCAAGAGTTGCTGAACCGTAGGGCAGACTCGGTTCGGTTATCGGTGTCTTTGAGTGTTTAATAACTCAGAGCCCATGAAAACTGTAATCAGTGAGAATGTAGTACTTGATGAAGAACTCATAAGAAGTTATGCAGTTTCAAGATAATCTCGAGATACCAGGGGGGTAATACTCAAAGACGGATCAAAGTAGAGGTTGGACCGAGGTATTGATCCACATGAGACAAGTGATTACACTTGCATCGAAAATGGTATTTAAAAGAGAACATGGTCGAAACCACGATTGTAAAAGGCCGGATCCCAGATATAAGATGAACTTATACCAAGGGAACTAATATCATTTACAAGAAGCTTCGATGATAAGTTTCACATCGGGTCCATGGGCATGAACGCAAAGGCTCAAGGTCGACTCCCAATTCTTCCATGCATAACCTTTCATTTTACTTCTCGCTTTTGATGAAGCTGTAGTATAGAAATTTTATCTAGCAAAATACCAGAAGAGTATGACTCGTGAAAACTTTCGAGTTCACACAGTTTAGAGAAGGCATATGTTCAACCCATCAGGGCATCTTAGGAGTATATACCACAAATTTCAAGAATAAATAACACCAGCTCGATAGTAGAGCATGTTTGAGAAAGCAGAGGATACAACTTACCAAAGGTATTATGTATCCGAGGAAAGGCTCACAGACTTATTGAATATGAAGGACGTTGTCGGATAAAATCCCGCAAATGATCTGGTGGTTCTCAAGGAATCTGGTGCAAGCATCGGTACTCAACCAGAGGGAGAAACAATGCAAGGAGATCAGACTTTAGAAACAACTGACTAATTCAAGGCTCAAATGCAAAGGAATTATCAATTCCAAGACAAGGGATCAGAAGCAATGCTCTGATCAGGGATGGATAAGTTGAATAGCCTTAAGGGTACAATCGACAACAATTTGATTGGTCGAGATCCAGCTCATGTTTTAAAATAACGTCTAAGCCGGAAAGATAAATTTAAAAGGATCAACTGATGATTGCGTGCATTCGCACTCATGTTGAATCAATAGGATCAAAAAGACGACGCCTAAGGATACTAACGAATATTGCCAGACATATGGAAAGCATCCATAATGCAAGCAGGCAAGTATTGCAGAGCAATAAGCTACTAAGGATTTTTGGAGGATCGAATAGTATTTCGAAGACCACTGTGAAACACATGAACAACTGGGGATGAGTGGATACTCGACAAGTGCGAGGATTTAATTGAGGGGGTATTAATGTGGCAAGGAACTGCTAGGCAGTAGGCACAAAGTATTCTCGAAACAATAGAGAAGACTTCGGGGTATCTTGTAATAACAAGATCAATGGGGGATGATCGTATGAATGGAAAGTGTAAGTAGTTATCCATAAGGATTTATCAGTGGTCGGGAATAGCAAAAGTGATGGGCACAAAGTCTCGAGAGGAATAGCAAGGAGTATCTTCGGAATCTTCCGGTGAAGCGGGCCATCATCTGAAATGAAGGGGCTCTCCGGGAGAAAGTATTTACGAGATCCTAGAGTCAGAGTTAGCAAAACCATTTAACCCAAATAGAAGAGAGATCAGAGTCCCAGAGTAAGGATCGAGGAATAAAAGATTCTAATACCACCCAGATGGCGACGTGGGCCCGTAAGCCGCACAGCCATGTTAGTAAAAGTTTTGTAATGTCTAGACTCAACTTCGGCCAAGGAGTTTGGAAGGGGGATTCCTACAGGCAGTCGGCTCTGATACCAACTTGTGACGCCCCCGATTTGACCGTACACTAATCATACACGCAAACGTGTACGTTCAAGATCAGGGACTCACGGAAAGATATCACAACACAACTCTACAAATAAAATAAGTCATACAAGCATCATATTACAAGCCAGGGGCCTCGGAGGCTCGAATACAAGAGCTCGATCATAGGCGAGTCAGCGGAAGCAACAATATCTGAGTACAGACATAAGTTAAACAAGTTTGCCTTAAGAAGGCTAGCACAAACTGGGATACAGATCGAAAGAGGCGCAGGCCTCCTGCCTGGGATCCTCCTAAACTACTCCTGGTCGTCGTCAGCGGGCAGCACGTAGTAGTAGGCACCTCCGGTGTAGTAGGAGTCGTCGTCGACGGTGACGTCTGGCTCCTGGGCTCCAACATCTGGTTGCGACAACCAGGTAGAAGGGATAGAGGGAAAAGAAGGAGAAAGCAACCGTGAGTACTCATCCAAAGTACTCGCAAGCAAGGAGCTATACTACATATGCATGGGTATCAAATGGAATAAGGGTATCATATGTGGACTGAACTGTAGAATGCCAGAATAAGAGGGGGATAACTAATCCTGTCGAAGACTACGCTTCTGGCAGCCTCCGTCTTGCAGCATGTAGAAGAGAGTAGACTGAAGACCTCCAAGTAGCATCGCATAGCATAAACCTAACCGATGATCCTCCCCTCGTCGCCCTGTGAGAGAGCGATCACCGGTTGTCTCTGGCACTTGGAAGGGTGTGTTTTATTAAGTATCCGGTTCTAGTTATCATAAGGTCAAGGTACAACTCCGGGTCGTCCTTTTACCGAGGGACACGGCTATTCGAATAGATAAACTTCCCTGCAGGGGTGCACCACATACCCCAACACGCTCGATCCCATTTGGCCGGACACACTTTTCTGGGTCATGCCCGGCCTCGGAAGATCAACACGTCGCAGCCCTACCTAGGCACAACAGAGAGGTCAGCACACCGGTCTAAATCCTATGGCGCAGGGGTCTGGGCCCATCGCCCTTTGCACACCTGCACGTCGCGTATGCGGCCGGAAGCAGACCTAGCCTAGTGGCTTTCCAGTCCAATCCGGCGCGCGCCACTCAGTCGCTGACGTCACGAAGGCTTCGGCTGATACCACGACGCCGGGATACCCATAACTGCTCCCACGTAGATGGTTAGTGCGTATAGACCAAATGGCCAGACTCAGATCAAATACCCAGATCTCGTTAAGCGTGTTAAGTGTCCGCGAACGCCGAACAGGGCCAGGCCCACCTCTCTCCTAGGTGGTCGGAACCTGCCCTGTCGCTCCGCCTCAAAGATCCACTCGCGGGTGCTCCTACGAGCCTACCCGTCTTTAGTCACCACATGTATCATGTATAAAGTATATAGTATATACCCGTGATCATCTCCCGAGTGATCACGGCCCGATAGTATAGCATGGCAGACGGACAAGAATGTAGGGCCACTGATGATAAACTCGCATCCTATACTAAGTATTAGGATTGCAGGTAAAGGTAACAACAGTAGTAGCAAGGACAGGCTATGCATCAGTATAGGATTAACGGGAAGCGGTAACATGCTACACTACTCTAATGCAAGCAGTATAGAGAAGAGTAGGCGATATCTAGTGATCAAAGGGGGGGCTTGCCTGGTTGCTCTGGCAAGAGAGAGGGGTCGTCAACTCCGTAGTCGTACTGGGAAGCAGCGGCGTCGGTCTCGGAGTCTATCGAGAGAAGAGGGGGGAGAAACAATAAATATTTAAACAAGCATTTGCATAGTGATGCATGACATGACAAGTAACGGCGTTAGAGGTGCCCTAACGCGGTAGTAGGTGATACCGGTGAAGGGGGATGACATCCGGGAAAGTATTCCCGGTGTTTCGCGTTTTCGGACAGATGAACCGGAGGGGGAAAGTTGCGTGTTTGCTATGTTAGGAATGTGTGGCGGACGAACGGGGAGTGTATCCGGATTCGTCTCGTCGTTCTGAGCAACTTTCATGTACAATGTTTTTTCATCCGAACTACGGTTTATTTTATATTAATTTTAAAAGATTTAAATCATTTTTAGGATTTATTTAATTAATTTAATCAACATTATCCAGAATAGTGTCTGCTGACGTCATCATGACGTCAGCATGACGTCAGCAGTTGACTTGGTCAACTGACATGTGGGTCCCGTTCGTCATACACTGTTAGTTAATTAATCACAGTTAATTAGGTGAACTAGTTAACTAGGCTAATCTAATTAGGTTTAATTAAGTTAATTAATTAAATTAATTAATTAATTAATTAATTAATATTTTATTTCTATTTTTACTTAGTTAGTTATATATATATATATTATATATATATATTTTTTAAACGTTCTGGGGCTGGGCTCCATGAGTCATCGGCCATGGGGGCCGTTGCGGGTTAGCGGGCGCTACGGGCGCCTTTGCGAGCGCTCGCCCGCAGGGAGCGGCGGGGCGAGGCCAGAGGTCAGGGCGGCGTCGGCGCGGCCACGACGCGGGCGTAGGGGCGGCCGCAGCCACGACGAGGCCGCCGGCAGTGTAGGGAGCAGAGGCGGGGCGGCAGCAACGGCGCCAGGAGCTACGGGCGTCGGCGGGCGAGCGGCGTCAGCGTGGGCGAGTCCGGACGGCAGCACCAGTCAGCAGCGGCAGAAGCAGCTAGCGGCAGCGGGAGGCACCACGTGACCGGAGCGACGTGCGGGCGTGGCTGCAGCAGGGCGGCGCTGGCGGAGCAGAGCCGCGGCAGTGGAGCGGCACGGCAGATCAGAGGCGAGGCCGTGAGCGCGGGCGCGCGAGCGCGGTCGACATGCGCGCGGGGATAGGGGAGAGAGGGACGCGCGGGGTGCGGGCGCGCGCGTAGGACGAGCGGCCGGAGTGGGCGGGCACGGCGTCGGTCACGGGACGAGGACGTGGCGCACGGGGCAGAGGGAGGAGGAGGGCGTGGCCCTCACCGGCGTTGGAGAGCAGAGGGGTCGGCGAGGCTCGTTGGAGCCGTCGAGGTGGAGGCGAGGCGGAGATGAGGGGGACGGGAGCGACGGCGGGGTGGCTCCGGGCGGCGAGCACGACGCGGACGAGGTGGCGCGGGTCCCGGGCGGCGTCCTGGACGGTGAGCGTCGGCGACGGGCTTGGGGCGCCGTGCGGGACGAGGGGAGTGAGGGGCGGCGCCGGCGTCGGGCCCGATCCCGATTGGATCGGGGGAGAGGGAGTGGGGGCGCGAGTGGGGGGGGGGAATGGGGATCGGGTGGGTTAGGGTTTGGGGGGGATGGATAAGGGGAGGGGGAGGGGCCGGTTGGGCCTGCGCCCGAATGGGCCGGCCAACTAGGCCAGTAGGCCGTGTGTGGGGGGGGGGGGGTTCCTCTTCTTCTTCTTTTTTTTGTCTTCTATTTTTTTTTCTTTTCTTTATTTGTTTTTTTTTTCTGTTTTCATTTAAGGTTTATATTATTTTAGCTTTATAAAATACCAAGTTAGCACCTAAATTAGTATTACTAATTAGGCATCTGCCATAATTATTTTGGCACACTACTAATTTAGTTATATTATTATAACTTTATGAAAGACATTAAATTAATTGCTTTTCCCTAAGCTTTGGTTATTTTAGTGAATTAAACTATTATAAGAAATGTTGGTTCCTCCACCATTATCACTCATGAATTATGTGTCATATCCAGAACATTTTAGTTTTGATATTGGAAAACTTTTATCGTTTGACCTGATCATTGATTTGAATTTGTTTCGGTTTCGAATCAACGCGAGTTTATCAACAGTAACCGAGGTGACGTGGCATGATTAGCGTGGGATTACTGTAGCATGATTATCCGGGCATCACACAAACACTGTACCTTCTTCCATATGAGGGTTCAAAGGGTCCCATTCAACAGCTGCAAGGTCTTCGTCCTCACCCATCGCGTCATCATCCACACGGACTGCATTGTGAGCCTCATCTTGATTTTCAGTCCGAGGTGCCCGTCGTAAATTCCGAATAACATCATAATATAGCTTCTCTTCATCAACCCCAGAATTGTAGCCATCAGGCTCCACTTCAAGGGGACCCTACTGCTGTTGCCCACACTTGTCAAGCCACCACGTCGTCGTGCACCAACTGAACTGTTCTGGCTAGATATGCCATTACGACGACTTGGTTCTCCCCGAGATGTTGCACCCGCCATCCTAGGTCCAAATGCCTGCTCAAGCACATCAACTTGCAGCCTCACATGAAAATTATCTTTCTCTTTATGCCTAACAAACATGGTAGCTAGCTCTTCATCATTACTAACTGTCACCCAATTCTTTTCCCCATCATAGTATTTGTATACCACTTCATCAAGCAAACCCCAAGGATATTGGCTACAAATTACCTCCCCAAATTGTCTGAAACTCCAATTACTAGCCATTGGCAACCGATAATCAAAACCTCCTTGGTATTTCTTCTTATCCTTTGCATCGAACATGTACCGGTCCCTTCTAATGTGCACCATGAAAGCATACCGCAACTCCATCCTAACCGGCGAAAAACAGAGACGCAATCAGCACACTAATTGGGCAAACCTACTCGAATTGAGTGTTCAAATGCACAACTAAGCTCAATCTAAACAAGAGGCGAGACTTACCCCTCGGGAACCCAGTCGTGGACGCGGCGGATCTCCGGCCCGACGCCTGCCTCGCCAAATACTCCGGGGTCGCCGCTGCTCACCATTTCGCCCTAGGGTTCTTCCTCCTAGTTTAAATAGCTCCAGCAGCCCCCCACCTTTGAGCGCTCCGGCCGGGCGCACGGAAGGAGGCCGTGCCGCGGATCGAGCAGGTGGCGGGCGCCCCACCCGTGGCGTCGCAGGAAGATGGTGGGCGTCACAGGTAGCCGTGGAGCATAGGCGCATGGAGGTAGCGGCGGAGCAGACCGTGCAGCTGGTGGCGGGGCAGGTGCTGGTCGCGGCGCAGGTGGCGGCGGCGGCACAGGACAGCCGACCGGGCGGATGGGTGTGAGCTAGAATGATTGGGGATTTAGTTGCACGGGCCTACATGTCAGCTCCGGACCCACGTCCACACGGTCCCACGTGTAAGCTCTGGACCCACAACCACTAACGCCGGCGGACGGAATGGACTCAAATATGGCCGTTTGGCCTTATCATAGTTGCTGTGCTCGGACTAGGGGCAAAACTGAAGACAATTCGCATCTGAAAGCAAAACTGAGCACATGGACACCACTGAGGGCAAAAGGATAATTAACCCTTTTTATTTCTGCATATCTATATGTTCGGCAGTGGCGCCGGTCAACCGGATCAATGGAGATAAAGAGAAGTATATATTTGGCCCCAACACTTGCCCCTAGAGATAATTCTGATCTTTTGCTGGATGTCACAAGAACCAAGGGACTTGCAGTGTCAGCACTCTGCAAGTCTTTTGATAGCTTTCAGGTGTTTCACTTTATAAATCTTTTGATGTTACTTAGCAAAAAAAATCAGGTAATAGTTTCTTTCCACAGGTTTATGGATTTTTTTGCTTGTAATCTTTTTGTTAAAAATAAAATAAATGATATAATAAAGTTTGCTATCCTTGTTTTGTGACATAAAAATATTTTATACGAATGACGTGACCTTGGTTAAATGCATAAAATATACTCCCTCCGTCCCCATAATATAAGAGCGTTTGACACTACTAGTGTCAAAAACGCTCTTATATTATATTATGGGACAGCGAGAGTACTATTTAATGAACCATGGAATGCATTTGTCCAAAGAAGTTCCAAAGGTCATCTAAAAGTTCTATTTACATTCATGACCACTTTTATATTGACGGTGGAATATGTTCCAGAATAAACGTTTTCCTATATGGAACATTTCCATCCATCATTTTGTAAAGTTACAAGGACACTTTTTGGCACACATAAATATTTTTATCACGCAAATGCATATTTAAATAGACTGTTGAGTATATCCTAATAAAATCTTGCTTGTGCATTTTTTATGTAAATTCTATTAGACAGAGTCAAGTTTTTCCTTATGCATGATATACACATTATATTTTCTACTTTTAATAAATATTGTAAATACAAATTCTATAAAACAAAAGTGTAGACCATTCGTGCTTCCAGTGCCGCCGCCATCCGCTATTTGGCCGCCCCAATTCCCCTCACAAATGCTATGTTTAGCTTATTGTGAGGCAGAAGCAACGTTCGTCTCATTTTTTTTGGGTTTTCTTTACCGTTTTTATCAGTTTTCTTTATTTTTTTTCTCTATTCTTTTATTTCAAGTACATATAAACTTTTTAATACACATTTGAACATTTTCCAAATATACGATGAACATTTATCCGGATACATGTTGAACATTTTTCAAATACATGGTGAACATTTTTAAATACATGTTGAGCATTTTTTCAAAAATGTCATGTACATTTTTCTAAAACATGTGAACATTTGTTTAATTCGACAAATATATTTTAATGTGTCATGAACATTTTTAAACAATTTATGTGAACAGATATTGACATTTCATGAAGATTTCTTAAAATGTAACATTTTTTAAATGCCATGAAAATTTTGTTGAGTGGCAAGACTGTTTTTTTACAAATTACACAAACCATATTTGACATTTTAATAGATTAAAAAAACCATAAACTTCTCTTTCAACTTGTGAACATATTTTAAATTGTACAAATATTTGTTATATATTATAAGAATATTTTGTAAAACCACATGGATAAACTTTACATTCGACAAACATTTTTGTAATGCATGCTAAACATTCTTAAAAATTAATCCCTTCATTTCTAAATATAAGTCTTTTTAGAGATTTCAATACGGACAACATACGGAGCAAAATGAGCGAAATCATTAATTAAGGATTATTCTTTCCAAAGGTCACTCCCTTTGTTGCAACATGACAATTTCCTTTTTTTCGTAGGTACGTTTATTCAAAACATTTTGTCTCTTAAACCGTGCGTCCAAATCTTGAATCGTTTTTATCATTGGATTCCTCTCGTCGAGATCTTCAAAACTAGATCCCATGTTAATAAATTTTGACGAACTTTTTTTCACGAAAAAATTGAACCGGGAGCATGTTTTTTTTTCTTTTCGAAAAAGGCACGTTGTGCCTCTCGTCGAAGCAAATCTGTGCCTCCACGAGAAGTAAACCCGTGCCTCTCAAAATGCATTTTTTTTGTTTTCAAGAGGCAAAGGCGTGCCTCTCGTGGAAGGAAAAAAAAGAAAATGCATTTTTTTTTCTGTTTTTGATAGGCAAGGGCATGCCTCATGCGGAAACAAATTCGCATCTCTCGAGGAAGCAAACACGTGCCTCTTGCGGAAAAAAAATTGTTTTTTCGTTTCCAAGAAGTGCCCCTTGCCGGTGGGAAAAAAAAGAAAACACGTAGTTTTCGTTTTCCTAGAGGCACGTCTCACGAAAGGAAAAAAATATTTTTACAGCAATTTTGTTTTTTGATTTTTTTTGATCCAAAAGCTAAGAAAGGCTGGCCAGCCGAAAAAACAAAAAAACATCTAAAAAGCTAAAATCATGTGCGAAAAAATAAAAATAACAAAATCCGGAGGGAACGTCTAGAGCGCGCCAAGCGGTGCACTCTCAGGCATCCCAAGTGAACCCTTGGGGAGGCTCCTGAGTGCTCCTTCGTTAGTTGCTCTTTAAAATGAGTGAATTTACATTTTAAAATACGTCTATATATTATGTATCCATACATATGTTTAGAACATTTTGGGAATATATATAAGCAAAAGTTGTAAGAAGAGAAAAGAAAAGAAAAACGCACGCCTCAAGCTGGGAAAAGGGCAAAGGCCCGGCCTAGTACAGGCTCGCGCTCCTACTTCCTGGCCCTGGTCATGCGCGCGACACAAGCCCACCAGGATGCCCGCGAGGTTGGGACAAAGCGCGGTGGCTGCAACCTCGGGGAGCTCCTAGTCAGGGGAGGTCCTATACGACGCATTCTGCGTCAAAGTGTTGGGCGTTCGCATAGGGGGGGTTAGCTAGTGGGCTGTTTGGGCCGTGTTTCTCTGTTTCTTTGTTGGGCGTGTGTTTTGAAAACCGTTTGTACTGTTTTGCGGAAGCTGCTTTTTCTGTTTTTCGCATCGAAGTATTCCTTTGAGTTGAATCTTGCAGTGCAACTTTCCTTGACGATGACAGTATTAATGAGGCCCTTGAAAATAGAAAGAAGAAATATGTTAATTGGAAACACAGGTGCAGAACATTTCATCATTGGGATTCTTTTTGCTTAAACCTTTTAGACTAACTAATAAGAATAATGAGACCTTTCAGAATAGAAAGAATAAGGATGTTAATTGAACTTACATGTTGATTTGAGAAGTTACTTGAGGTTACTGTCATGTGCAGAACAAGTAAAAAATGGCGTTCCAAGCTTCACTTCAATATGCGGAAACCCTGTTGAAACATACACGTGATTAGAAGAAAAGAAGAACAAGCTCTAAGAAATTGGGAAACAACAAGCTCTAAGAAAAAAACAACTCTTTTATGTCATTGGGAAGCAAAATAAAAAAAGAACTTACATGTCTCTGCAGGAAAGAAGTTACTAACGGGAGCTGAATTTCATTGTGCTTGCAAGTTACAATCTCGAAAAGGAATTTTTGACGTAGAGCATGTAAATCATCCTACAGTATTTTAGAAAAAGTTGCTGTTTTAATTCCTGATATGTTACAAGTAATGACCAAAAAAGAAAAGATATGACTATTACTTATATTAGAGAAACCTTCCAAACTGAGACCTTTGTACTTGCTAACATACTGAAGAAGAAAAATTCCTGAGTCATACCTGTGAAAGAAAAAAATGAAAAAAAAAATCAGTTACATGCTTAGTATGGAAATTATTGTGAATTTAAATTACTTTTAATCTGCTTTTTGGAGAAAGAACCAAAAAAGTTGCTGGTGGCTGGTTTAAATCTTGTAAAATGGGAGATTTCCATGGAGAACCCACCTGAAATTGACCTTGGGAGCCTGGTACAAATCTTGATTCGAAATTTCGTATGCTAAAAGAACTAGAATTTCCGTATGTAGCAGCAAACAAAACCTTGAACTTGTGGATAACAACACTAATTGTTGGTAGAAATGAATCACCACTATTAGTATGGGTTCATGATATCAAAAAATTTGGCTCTGAAGTTAGCAATGATTAAAATCCATTGTTTTTCCTTGAATACGGGCATTTTTACCTAGGGAATTGTGCAAATTTACAATCTATTAGTGTAACTCTTTAAAGAAGGAAAAACTATAAGAGTTGTCGGGGATATACCCCGCGGTATGACCCAGCTGGGACTTGGTATTTCATTGGTAAGCCGGCAGATTGTTTAAACCAGAGGTTAAGTCAGCGGGAACAGTTAAGTAGGTTAAGTCGGCGGACACAGTCATGTAACCCGGCAGACACAATCATGTAACCCGACAGACACAGTCATATGAGCCAGAAGGTTAAGCAGTCAGTCAAGTTAGATAGTTAAGCCAGACAGTTAAGCCGCACAATTAAGCCAGATGGTAAGCAAGATTGTAGGTTAACAGTTAAGAAGCCCAAAACGTTAAAGAAAGCCCATGGAGAGAAGCCCATGGAGAGAAAAACAGAATAGTTAAGTCTTAAGTCCGAGTTGGACTCTACATGTAACCCGCCCCTTCAACATATATAAGGAGGGGCAGGGGACCCCAAGAGGGACAAGTTGAATAATCATTAAGTCTAGACACAACTAGGAGAGTCGGAGTTACGGCGACTCCCTCATGATGATAATGAGACCTAGCCACAAACAACATGTAGGGTTGTTACCAGATAATGTTTTCCGGGGCCCGAAACTGTCTAAATCTTCGTCTTGCGTGTCGCGTCTCTCAATTCCGATCAACCCCTTCAAGCTACCGCACAGATGGCCTCACGACTAAGTCCTCACACTAGGACATCTGTCGTGACGTTTCCACGACAGTTGGCGCCCACCATGGAGCTGCGCATGGTGGTGTTGAGTTCTTGAAGGGATCTCTTCCAGGGATCGAGAAGGTCACAATTTTCCGGGTGAAGAAAAATTCAACTCGAAAGTATCTGCGTCAACTCCGAGTTCATCTATTCAGATTTTACAAATTCATGAGATTTGAGTCAAAAAAGAGTTAGGGTTACGATCTATCTGCGGCCGCCGTCTTACAATTTATTCAGTCGCTTCCGGGACAAGATGGAAGGACGCAATCAATTAAACTCATGCCTTACGTGCACCTGCTCATTGGAAAAAGGATTGATCTTCAGGCCCCGCCTTGAATCGGTTGCGCTGTAAAGCCACCGCGACCTAAGGGCATCTCCAGCCGTTCGGCCCCCCAGGAAGCCTAAATAGAGCGGCCTGGGGGCGTGCCGGCGCTAGTTCGGCCCCTGGGGGCGACCTAGCGCCCAGTCACGCCCCCACGCGTCGGCCCTAGGATGCAGGAAATTTAAACTTGGTCGTTCCCGCTCATAAAAGACGCCGCAAATCCGGCGATCGGACGTGGTCTGGCGTTACAAAAAATAGAGTTCGCGTGCGCAATGATTCACTCAGCGGGGTCGGCTCCAGGCGTTGGCGGAGTCGGCGTGCGCGGGCTCGGCGGTGTCGGAGCTGCTTCGGTGCTGGGCTGTGTCGGCGCGGCATCGGCACTGCTGGGCGGCGACGTAGAGGCGTCGTTTGGGCTTGGCGTCCGGGTGGTCGTGGGCGTCGTCGGCGTTGCCGTCGGTAGCTCGTTCAGGATGAGGCCGCGCTGCACCATGTACCACGCCTTGAGCTTCTCGTCGTTGCTCTGGAGCATGTCCGCCCCGCCCATCAGAAAATCCATGTCGGTGTTCCTCTTCTTCGCGGCGACGTTCGTCCGGAGCAGGTCGAGTTTGATGGCGTTGTTCTTCATCAGCGACGACCACCGCGCCTCGGTCTTCTCTTCACGCAGGACGGCCCGGGCCTGCGTGTCGGCGAGGCAATGCTCGATGGACTCCTGCACTGGCGCGGTTGCCGCGTTGGCGTTTTTCCCCTTCTTCGCCAACTTGTGGCCGTCCGGCCGGCCCTCTGACGCGCCCGGAGTCGGCGCGTCCGGCTTGTATGTCTCCTTGGCCTTGTCGAGGGCACGTCGGACTTCCGCCCATTTCTCACACTTGTCAATGCGCTTGTAGACGTGGAGGTGCTTGAAGTCGGCGTCTTGGTTGTCGCCCCGATACATGGCGAACATACGCAGCAGCTGATCCTCAACGCTGGCGCTGCTCTCCGGGCGAGCCGCGACCTCCTCGACGATTCCATGCCATTTGTTGCACGCCAATTGGACACGGCGTGGCACTAATGGCGCACCACTAATGCGCCATTAATGGCCAAATTAGGTGCGCCATTAGTAGGCCTTTTCCTAGTAGTGCGGCGCCAATGGTTCGCCATCGCCTTGGAGCCGCGCTGCATGTAGACGCCTTTGAAGTAGGGGTCGACGAGCTTCCGTTCGTCGAACTCGACCTTGATGCGGTCCCAGTACGTCTCCAAACTCTGGTTCGCGCCGGTGGTCGGGTCGAGGCAGACGACTTTCCATGCTTCGGCGAGGCATTCCTCCTCCTTGGACGTCCACTTGATGCGCGGTTCGCCTGACCTGGCCGCCCGCTTCTTCTTCTTCTGGCGCCCCTTCGTCGGAACAGGACCCGGCTCATCCTCCTCCTCCTCCTCCTCCTCGTTTCCTGCGCGTCCTCGCCGTAGATGTAGCCGAGCTCGGCCTCCATGTCGCCGCTGAGATCCACTACCTCGTCCCGGGTGGCGAACCCGGGAGAGGCGGCGGCAGCGGTCGATCCTGTTGCGATGATGTCGTCCATGTCGGCTCCCGTGTCGTCGGCATCGCCGAGGTGTGAGAAGGGCAGAGGTCCACGGTAGAGATGGGGCGTCAGTGTGGACGCGTAGGAGGCGGGCGGCGAGTAGTTGTATGGAGGATACTGCACGCCGACGAAGGCGTGCGAGGGCGTGCGCGTAGCGGGGTGACCATGAGGGAAGGTCACGTTTGGGTTGAACCCACCGGGCGCGTCACCGTCGGCGTAGCCGGGCGACGATGAACCCCATGGAGATCCGGCGCCTTGCTGTCCCCAGGGCGCGTACTGGGCGTGGCTGACGACGGGTGGATTCATCCCCGCCTGGTCGACCGATGAGGAAGACGCCGCCAAGCGCGCCGCGTTGTCGCGGGCCTTCTTGGCGATGGCCCTGTTCCGCCTGTCGGAGGTGACTGCTTCGCGCTGCTGAACTTCCACCCTCCACTCGGCGTTCGACAGGCCCGGCGGCTTCGATGGCGGCGCCCTCGGCTTCCTCTGCTTCGGCTGGACCACGGCGTCAGTCGCGTTTGCCGCCGCGCGCGGCATGGCGTACTCCTTCGGCGGCATGGCGGCGACTGGAAGGCGAGCAGGAGGGGGTTTGGCGGGAGAAAGAGGGAAAATGGCGGGAGGAAGGCGAGCGAGCGAGAGAGATGCGAGGGAAAAGCGTCAACAAACGGCGGGAAAAGGCCCTCGGTTCGCCTTCAGGGCGGGCCCATGCGCCTTTTTCGCTTGCGCCGGCTCCCCAAGCGCCCCCCAGGGCGCCGGGTTCGGCCTGGGTCCACCGGCACCAGTTTTGATCCGAGCCGACGAAAAACGGCCTTTTGGGGGCGCGATTGGGGCCTTTTTTTGGCGCCGGGGCGGCAAAATCGCTTGGGAAGGTCCTGTTGAGGGCGCGGCTGGAGATGCCCTAAAGTGCCTTGTTGGTTCTAACTTCCTCTGGCTTGCTACGCGTGACCAAGCCGCCCGCCGGTTCACCTGCTCTAAGTAGATATGCTGATAAAGTTGTTCGTACACCAATTTGACTTCAGCATTTGTCATCCTCTGTCAACAAGGTCTATCATCACAGCATCAAAGAATTTTTGCAAGTCCCGACGAGATCGGAGCCCGCCTGTCTTTCCAAATAAAAAGGAAGACTACCATGACAAGAAAAAAGGAGCCTGCGAAGCATTGGATTAGACTCCAGGTTGAACCGAACTCAGATTCATCGGCTGCGCACCCGCCCGGGATCTGACCTGAGTCGCCACCGTCCTCGTTGTCTTGCCGCGTTTTGGCCTCGCAGGGGAGCTCATCGAGCCGCTGCGGACAGTCGCCTCCGCGCCTCTGGATCAGTGGCGGAGCTTGAAAAGAAAAGTTGGGCGGGTCAGAGAGCACAATAGTTTTCAAATTCTAAAGCATATATATTATTTCAATACATATAGTCAGTACATCTTCTGTTCACATTGAATACAAGATGAGCAGATGCATATATATATATATATACTAGATCGGGATCGCAGGCGCGAGGGTGCCGGTCCCAACGTTTTGATCAAACAGGTGCATGAATCCAGATTTAGCATATGCGTTCATACATGATAATAATAAAGTGAAGAAGAAAAAAGAGAGGTTTATAGCTAATAGGAAGTGCGCTAGCTACCTGCCTTAGGTGCTGATCAAACACTTGGTATTTCAAAAGAGGTACCAGCAAGCAGAACAACAGCTTGCATCCAACGCAATGTAATTAATAAGTGTTTCTAATATATGTAGCTTCAACATTGATAAGATAATGAGCAATTGTACAAAAAAAAAACAATGCCAAACGGCAAGAGAAGGATAATTATTAGAGGTAATCTATACAAATGTTGTAGCAATGTTAGTTAGCATACATGAGTAAATTCTTGAGCTTTACAAAATACAACGAAACAGTTCATACCAGCAAGTAAAAAACAGGAGCCATCATTCTACATCAGTACATAAGTTCAAAATAAAGCCAGGTAGTTCATACCTTAAATTGTAAAAATAGGTGTTACAGCAGTTGGAAACAATGCTATGGAAACATAGATAGTGGTAGCAATCAACAAATATGTACTGTGCTTGTAGATGATCATTTCGGAGAACTCCTACTTCCTCTCTCGATGTACTATTCATGCTCCTCCTGCGGAGTAGACTTCGTCTCTAATCGTTGAACAAAGACTTAAACAGATCAGCACAAACCAAGCAGACCATCTTGCAAAAGTTAGGAAATTTGCACCTTGTCATGCACCAAATACCAACATGATTTCCACTTGAATGTAAAATTTAGACTTAGCATTGCCATTCCAGTTTGGAAATACCATCGATCTCTCACGGTTCTGAGCTTCCAATTATTATTATTTTCACGAAGCTACCACCTAAATAACAATTCGGACAATGAACTCTAACATCATGTGAAAGTACATGAGATGACAAAGTAATAAAATGATTGATCCATGTATGTTATTCCCTCCGTCCGGAAAAACTTGTCATCAAAATAGACAAAAAGGGGTGTATCTAGAACTAAAATACATCTAGATACATCCCTTTTTATTCATTTTGATGACAAGTATTTCCGGACGGAGGGAGTAGGAGCTAGGCGCAAATGAATATTGCCAGACCTGCAAACAAAACAACTTGAGAAGCACCACTATTTGAAACCACAAAAGGCATCCAGAAATATAAACAGGAAGCTCCAAAATCCTGAAACAACACACCCAGAAATGGAAGTGCAAAATTCACCCGATCGTTTACAATATACTATTTCTTAGAACATGACAAATGCTTCTCATATTTAGTTTGTTACCACACATAAATTCGAACTTCGGTTATTCTGTTCAGGCATACAACCAAGAGCTGAAAGAAGTAAACCCTATAGGCTGAAAATATTGCAGATTCGAAAGCACATCCCATATTTTTTCATACGAATCATAGACATGAACTTTTAACTATTTTATTTAAGCGTATGAACAGGATAAATCTATGGCCAAAATAAGCCTAAAAAGTCAACAGCCTGAGACACCGCATATTAAAATCTCCCCCTTGTTTATCTTTGAGATACTGACTCACACAATATTTCCTCCCTATTTTTGCAGTAAAAGATTGAACTAATTATGAATTACTACAGTGAGTTACAATTCCAGTATACACACACATACGCAAGATTTATTCCCTGAGTATGGAATGCATACGAATGAAAAGTACTCAAGGCCAGTTATTTTCGGCTTAGGCTTCTCCAGAAAGGGAGACTAAAATCACTTGATCTGTACATGGGCAATAGTTCGTTTTCTTTACTGTTGCATGATTCTTTTTATTAACCCAGTCAAGCAAGCACACTGACCAAGAATTTTGTATGAATATCCTCAAAAGCATTCTGCATAAGCAGGTCCATTTGTCAACATATTTTCTTTTGGTCTTGCAAGCAAATATCTAAAACGTTCGTCTATTCAAAAGGATTCCTACAAACTTTAAAAATCCCAAGACTTTTACAAAGCAAGTTGGTAACTTCCGGCTAACCTTGATAAGTGGATGCATCTTGTTACTGGAGGACGCAGGCCCAGGTGAACCTTGGTCGAGAATCTCATTGGCATCCATGGCGGCCAGAGCTTTTGCTTGTCCAGAGAAGGGGCTGCATGGGAAAAGAGGGATTGAACTCAGTGGCAAGAGAAAAGAAAGAATCACAAGCGATAAGTATGGCTCGAGTTACCAACCTTCCATGCGACGATGTCTCCTCTGATGCCACAGCTGAATGCTTAACCTTGGGTAGAAGGGGATGTTAGCTACTTGGCTTGAAGCTATCCTGTAGAAAAAACAGGGTATAGCTTTACATAACTGAATACATGATAAGTACATATGGGGCAGCCTTACATCACTGAATATAGTTCACACATTCAAACACATACTACAGAGAATCTTCCTTACATACCATATTGGGCAAAAGAGAATATTAAGTATGATGGCAACTAATTATATTCAGCCACAAAACCATAAGATGATATTAACTACACATGTATCCCTTGGGTTTCTTGCTTGGCTCGTAAAGAATACAACGAAGCACAATTTAGACAACTACCATGCTTTTCAATTTCGATGGGACCTTAACTAAAGATGTAAAGTGAGACAGATCAAAGATGCAGGAGCACATTAAAAGAACATAAATAAGCAACAATATACTAATAAACATTTATACCATAATGAAAATAACTCAAAGTAGGGAACACGACAACTCCCATAGTCATGTACAAGTGGGTAATATTCAGAAATTGCTGTATCTGCAAATGGGTATCTTCAGTGCTTTAATTAGGTATGACCAATACTACCTGTATTTTTCCGTACAAAATATCATATTGCTGCAAAACTTTTAAGGGACAACCTAACCATAGCACAAAGTAAAATAAGGGTTATTTTCTTGTCATCCTTGTATGAAGCAATGTTGTTCAACTGAAGCATGAGTGCTATATAATTTATCAGATTTGAGATTTACTGTGTCGTGCAACCAGAGCATATTGTCTCAGCAACTTATTTATTAGTTTCTATAATCTATAGTATGTATATATACAAAACTCGATTGACTCAAGCTAGGGTGCTCCAAATATGCAAACAAGTTGACAATCTGGCCAGATTCACAAAGTAGCAAAAGTAGAGCTCGATTGACTCAAGCTATGGTGCTCCAAATATGCAAACAAAGACATGGATGGATAGAGCACTACAAGATTAACAAAACATCCTTACTGATCATCCTCAAAAGAGGCACGGATCACTAGGAAACAACATGAACATATGGCATCATGAACTAAACAGCTCAAGGACTTAGTGGAAATGCTAAGTCCCTGAAAACAGAATTACCGAGTGCCTCACTTCGCAAGGTTGCACTAGTCACCACACACATCACAAAAATACATGGGTTGCACCTCTGGAAAGATGACAAAACCCTTAACAAAACATATGTAGAGCTCATGGGCATATCATGCACACAATAATCATGGCAAAAATGACAAAACTCTAACATGGAGTAGCAGATCTGACAGGTAACTCAAGTAGCCTCCTTCTAACAGCATTTCGGGCATCAAGAGGAACTCAAATGAAAATGATGCAATGGAATGAAATGATGTACTCTCTGAGATGAACATTTTGATATGCTATATGCATGAATCGGAACTACGGATGCGGAGATATAGCATGACGAACATAAGCACATGGATTAGAGACTTAGGGAAAAAAATGGGGTCAACCCTAATATTCCAGATCTGGTTCTGGGGCGCGGAAATCGAGGATCGCCAGATCTGCACTGTACACGGCCGGAGTTCGTCGGGGCGTCGCTGGAGTAGACCGAGGGCGGCGAGGATGGCGCGGGGCGGCGCGGGGACCGAGGCGGCGGTGGTGGTCGGCGGCGGGCGCCGGAAACGAGGCGGCTAGGGCGGCAGGGCGCCGGGCGGCGGAGCCGGTGCGCCGGCGGGGCGAGGTGGCGGCCGGCGCGGCGGACCGAGTCGCCGGCCTCGGGGAAGGATGCGAGGAGCGGGCGCCGGGCGCGCGGAGGCGGCGATGGGCCGGGCGGGCCCACTGCGGGCTCGCCGGGCCGCGGCGGCGGCTGGCGGAGTGGAGGCGGAGGTGCCACGTGGCGAGGCGCGGTAGGTCGGGCGACGGCGGGCGGACGTTGTCCGGTCCGCTCCGGACACGTCCGTCGGTGGCGGGGTGGTTTTAGGGTTTCGGAGAGGGAGAGAGATCCGAATTTCGGGGGGGGGGGTCTATTTATAGGCATTGGAGGAGCTAGGAGAGTCCAAATGAGGTGCGGTTTTCGGCCACGCGATCGTGATCGAACACTCTAGGTGATGGAGCAGAGTTAGGTGGGTTTTGGGCCAAATTGGAGGGGTGTTGGGCTGCAACACACACAAGGCCTTTTCGGTCCCTCGGTTAACCGTTGGAGCATCAAACGAAGTCCAAATGATACGAAACTTGACACGCAGTCTACCGGTAGTAAACCAAGGCCGCTTGGCAAGTCTCGGTCCAATCCGGAAATGTTTAATCCCCACACACGAAAGAAAGCTAGAAATGACCACCGGAGGAGAACGAAGCGCCGGAATGCAAAACGGACAACGGGGAAAATGCTCGAATGCATGAGATGAACACGTATGCAAATGCAATGCACATGATGACATGAAATGAGATGCATGATAACAATAACAACACACGGAGACAAAGACCCGAACCCGAGAAAATAAATAACTTAAGGCCCGAAACTACAAGAGTTGGAATACATATTGGGAAAGTCGTATCCGGGGTGTTACAGTGCGCCACCGCCTTGCTCGCCGCGCGTCGCCGTCTCGGTTGCCGCGTTCCTCGCTGGAGGCCGCCACCCGCCGCCGCTTCCCCCTCATCCCCAGTCTCCGCCTGAGTTCCGGCCGGCCTCGAGCTCACCGGAGATCCACTCCGGCCGGATCTGGACGCTGGGTGGATGAGATCCACCACTTCCCCCAACCAAACACCCTCGTCCCCGTTCCGTACCGCGACGTCCCGGATATCCTCGTCCCGTTGACTTTTCGCGAGGTGAAATATGTCTAAGTACCCAGATCTGCTATGTTTTTATGCTATCTTTACCGCATCATAAGTTTGCACTCGTGGCTCCGTTTCGGGCGTGTAGCATATCAAAATGTTCGTCTCGACGAGTACATCATTTCATCTCATTGCATAATTTTCATTTGAGCTCATCTTGATGCCCGAAATGATGTGGGAAGAGGGCTATGTAAGGAATATTTCAGATCTGTTTCAGCAAATGGCCTTTTGTCATTTTTGCCATGATTAATGTGTGCATGCTGTGATCCTGAGCTCTACATGTGTTTTGTTATATTCCATGCCATCTTTGTAGGGGTGTATTCCATGTATTTGTGTGATCTTTTTGGTGACTAGCACAAGTATGCAAAGTAGCTTACTCGATGATGCTGATTTTAGGGACTTGGAATTTCACAAAGTCCTTGTCCTGCTTTTGTTGTTATGCCATATGTTCATGTTGTTTCATAGTGATCCGTGCCTCTTTTGAGGATGATCAGTAAGAATGTTTTGTTAACATTGTGGTGCTCTATCCATCCATGTCTTTGTTTGCATTTATGGAGCACCCTAGCTTGAGCCAATCGAGCTCTACTTTTGCTATAAAATGTTCCTGGCAGATTGATGACATGTTTAGTGATTTTGCCGAGGATGTTGCTATTTATCCGTGCATGCTATGATGTTTTTCTTGCCATGTCTAGCTTCTATGCCATGTATTCTTGATGGGTGTATGCTTAGTTTGTCATGCAATGCCTCGTAGTGAGTGCATCGAGCTCGTAAACATGCCTACTTATTAATCTGTTTTTGCATGCTTCAGTTTTTCACTAAGTCTGAATCTGTTTATGTTTTTGCTATGTTCACATGCTCGCAATTGTATTTTCTGATCCCTTTTGGCTTATGGTCACCAAGGGACTTTTGTTATGTGCTTAGAGTAGCTTCATGCCATGCGTTGCCTTGCCATGATATGTTCCTGTAGCATGTAGTTTTCTTGCTCTAAAGATTGCTTCCTGACGATAAATTCTAAACTTGTGTTAATTTCACTAAGTCTGAAACCTGTTATCATTTCCATTTTTGCCATGCTTGTTTGAGCTTGCTATTGAGTGAATTAGCCGTAGCTCAGTGTTCATCTTTTGTCAAGCATCATGAGTGGATCCCTGCCTTGTATTTTGTTGCCATGTTTGAGTCCTGTAGCATGTTGTCCTTGATGCATTTAGAAGGTTACTTGTTGTTTATTGCAGACTGGTGCCATATTTGTTTTGCTTGCCATTTCCAAACCATGCATCCGATTCCGGTGACCTTTATATCGATTTCAACCGAAATCACCTCCCCTTTCCAGTGGCACTCTTGGATTTCCAAGTTGATGCCAGGTTCAATCATTCCTTTCTAAATCATGCATATGCATCACATACCGCATCCCGCATCACTACGCGAAACAGATAATTTGCCGTCAGGAGGCGTCTTTGCCGTCTGCTTTTCATCGGGCCAGACGACAAAGACAAGGATTGCCGTCTGCTGTAGACGGCAAAGAAATACTAACCGCAAAATAGACTTTGCGGTCTGCCAAATAAAATACAAATGGCAAACTGCTCACTTTGCCGTCTACCAAACCAATAACAGATGGCACCGACTTTGTCGTCTGTTAATTTGTTATGCAGACGGCAAAGTGAGATGTTTGCCGTCTGTATTTTATTTGGTAGACGACAAAGAGAAAACACACCACGCGGATTGATCACGCGGATCAATGACGTGGCAAGATCCAAATCACACATCTCCATCCACCGTATGAGTCGGACACATGCACCCACCCACCGACAAGTCAGGGCCCCACCCACGAGGCCTGCCCCGACCCACGACCTCCACGCCCATCTCCTCTCTCTCTCTCTCTTTCTCCTTATCCCCTCAGCGCCCTCCTCTCTCCTCCCTGAGCAGTCCCACGCCGCCGAGCAGAGCCCCGCCACCGGTCAGCTTCCTCCTTTCTCCTGCAGCACCTCTCTCCTTCTTCTCTCTATGTCTCCCCCGAGCAGAGCCCCGTCGCTGACCAGCTCCCTCCTATCTCCTGCTTCCTCCTCTCTCCCAGCACCCGCCTGCCCATCCCGCGCCCCCGAGCAGCCGCACGCCGCCAGCCAGCTTCCTCCTCTCTACGTCTCCCCCGAGCAGAGCCCCCCCGCCGGTCAGCTCCCTCCTATCTCCTACTTCCTCCTCTCTCCCAGCGCCCGCCCGCCCGTCCCGTGCCCCCGAACAGCCGCACGCCGCCGGCCAGCACCTGCCCGTCAACCCGTCACCGAACAGCCGGCTCCGCGCCCGTTGCTCGTCCGGCCGGCGTTGCGCCCGCCCGTCCCCGAGAAGCCGCATTCCACGCCGCTCGTTCATTCGTCCAGCACCTATCCCTCGCCTGCCTGTCCATCGTGGTCAGCGTGCAGCACCACCGTCGCTGCCGCATGCAACTCCACTGCCACCGCATGAAGCTCCTCCGTCTCAGCCGCGTGAAGCTCCGCCACCTCGCCAGCGCTGCGTGGAGCTCCACCCTCCTCTCTTCCGTGGCTCCTTCCTCCTGCAACAGGGCATGACCGGCCGTTGACCATGACGACGCGCGACGCGGCCCTCTCGGTGCTGTTGGGCGAGCAGCTCAGTCCCGGCGAGCTCCGCCTCAATTTGATTTGGTTCAACGACGGCTGCTGGGCGAGATGCTCTGCTCCGGCGTCTTGTTTTTTTAAAAGAAAAAACAATCTTTGCTGTCTGTAGTTTAATCTGACTGACGGCAAAGCACATTTTTGACTGACGGAAAATCACGCGTTCTTTGTTGTCTGCTATTTTTTGGCAGACGGCAAATTCACAGATTGGCTGACGGCAAAATCTTTGCCGTCTGTCCGATGAAAAGCTGACAGCAAAGTTTCTTTGCCGACTTATCTTTGCCGTCTGACTTTGCTGTCTGCTTCTTGACGACAAACTCTTTGCCGTCTGGATTTTGGTCTTTGTCGTCTGTAATCCACAGACGGCAAATTACCTGTTTCCTGTAGTGCATATCATACCATGTTCATGTGTTGGTGGTTTACTATGTTGTGTGCTTCTTTCCGGTGTTGCTTCTTCGGGTTGGTTCCGTTAACATTGCGTTTGTGAGGACCCGTTCGACTACTTCCGTTTGTCTTCTTCATGGACTCGTTCTTCTTCCTTGCGGGATTTCAGGCAAGATGACCATACCCTCGAAATCACTTCTATCTTTGCTTGCTAGTTGCTTGCTCTTTTGCTATGCCTATGTTGCGATACCTACCACTTGCTATATCATGTCTCCCATATTGCTAAGCCAAGCCTCTAACCCACCTTGTCCTAGCAAACCGTTGTTTGGCTATGTTACCGCGTTGCTCAGCCCCTCTTATAGCGTTGTTAGTTGCAGGTGAAGATTGGAGTTTGTTCCGTGTTGGAACATGGATATTTTGTTGGGATATCACAATACCTCTTATTTAATTAATGCATCTATATACTTGGTAAAGGGTGGAAGGCTCGGCCTTATGCCTGGTGTTTTGTTCCACTCTTGCCGCCCTAGTTTCCGTCATATCGGTGTTATGTTCCCGGATTTTATGTTCTTTACACGGTTGGGTTATAATGGGAAACCCTTGACAGTTTGCATTGAATAAAACTCCTCCAACAAGGCCCAACCTTGGTTTTACCTTTTGCACTAACAACCTACCACCTTCCCTTGGGTTCTGCAGACTCAAGGGTCATCTTTATTTAACCCCCCTGGGCCAGTGCTTCTCTAAGTGTTGGTCTGAACTGAGCTGCCTGCGGGACCACCTAGGGGAAACTTGAGGGTTGGTTTTACTCGTAGCTAGTCTCATCTGAGTGTACCCTGAGAACGAGATATGTGCAGCTCCTATCGGGATTTGTCGGCACATTCGGGCGGCTTTGCTGGACTTGTTTTACCATTGTCGAGGATGTCTTGTAACCGGGATGCCGAGTCTGATCGGATTGTCTTGGGAGAAGGAATATCCTTCGTTGACCGTGAGAGCTTGTGATGGGCTAAGTTGGGACACCCCTGTAGGGTTTGAACTTTCGAAAGCCGTGCCCGCGGTTATGGGCAGATGGGAATTTGTTAATGTTCGGTTGTAGAAAACCTAAAGTTTATCTTAATTAAAATGCACCAACCGCGTGTGTAACCATGATGGTCTCTTCTCGGCGGAGTCCGGGAAGTGAACATGGTGTTTGGAGTTATGCTTGACGTAGGTTGCTCTAGGATCACTTCTTGATCATAGATTCTCGGCCGTGCTTTTGCCTTCTCTTCTCACTCTCATTTGCGTATGTTAGCCACCATATATGCTAGTCGCTTGCTGCAGCTCCACCCCATACCTTTTACCCTTCCTATAAGCTTAAATAGTGTTGATCGCGAGGGTGCGAGATTGCTGAGTCCCCGTGACTCACAAATACTTCCAAAACCAGCTTGCAGGTGCCGATGATACCGTGCAGGTGACGCAACCAAGCTCAAGGAGGAGCTCGATGAAGATCTTGTCCTTTGTGTTGTTTCATTCTAGTTGATCAGTAGTGGAGCCCAGTTGGGGTCGATCGGGGATCCGTGTAGAATTTGGGGTAGTCTTCTTTTATTTTGGTTCCGTAGTCGAACCTCGATTGTATCTGGATGATGTAATGCTTTATTCATGTATTGTGTGAAGTGGCGATTGTAAGCCAACTATGTATCTCTTTCCCTTATGTATTACATGGATTGTGTGAATATTACCTCACTTGCAACATTGCTTTCAATGCGGTTATGCCTCTAAGTCATGCTTCGACACGTGGGAGATATAGCCGCATCGAGGGCGTTACAAGTTGGTAATCAGAGCCTTCCCCGACCTTAGAAGCCCCCTGCTTGATCGAATCATTGGCGTTGTTGAGTCTAGAAAAATTTCTTGAGTCATTTAGGATTATATATACCGGAGAGTTAGGAATTCTTTTTACTCCTCAGCACCTTTGTCGCTCTGGTGAGGCATCCTAACGTAGAGTTTTGACTCTTCTCTTCTCAAATTTCACAAAAAAAATTAGGATCACACGGGTATTTTGGAATCGTTCCGATGGTTTTGTGACGAGAAATTGTTCTTGGTGCCTCCTGACATTTAGGGGTTGTGGCAGTGTCCCAGGGAGTTGAGCTCCGAGGTGTTGTCGTCACAATTTTATCGTTGAGATTCTGGAATACCTGAGCTCGCCGACATCAAAAATTCTTTTATGCAGTTGTTGGTGAGATAACCTCGGCGCCACCCAGTACTGGGGCGGGAGTTCGGGAGTATTGCCATAACTCGTATAACGGATGCTTTTCAAAGTTTGAGGTAGACGATTTCCGAAGGTTTCTTGGTTATGTGTTGAAGGATGGATACAATTGGATGTAGGATTTGTGTAGTTTTGGGTGAGATATTATGCTTCCCATGTATCCCCAACGCCTGATTGCATAACCGGAAAATTTCGGGAGTTTATAAGTGGGAATTCAAGTAACTCTTAGGATATCTTTTCGACAGATGTATGATATGAAATTGGGGTTCGACGCCTAGTGGTCCGCCTATCCACGGTCGGTTTTATAGTGGTCTCGTTGTGTCTCAAAGAGTCCTTGGCTATGCTGACTCGGGGACGCTTCGTATGTCATGTGCACTGCCTTGTACATGATGGTGATGTACGACCGAGACCGTGTAGGCCCCACCACGAAAACTTCGGACGAAATCTCTATCATATGTTTGTTCCGGCTTATTCCGCAAGCCAATCCTTTGTTTTTGTTTTGAGTTGTGGTATTCGAGTTGCTTCAGAGTCAAATATGGATTCCATCCCTTTCTTAAGCGGTGTTCTCATATTTCTATGTGAATACTAATCCTTCATGATAATCGAGATTGTCATGTTAATCCTTTTCAACCGGTGTGCTTCTCTTCAAGTGGATCCGATCATTTTAGGATCGCAAGATCACCTCTCGGTTTTCCCAACGTTGTCTGTTTCATCCGTCCCCAAGTTGTCTTTGTTTTTCCCACCCTCCCACCCTTTTTCTTCAAGGATTCCGATTTCTTAATCAAGTACCCATTTTATTCATGTGAAGTCTCTTCATTCTTTTCTTTCAATATTGTTCTTATCCGGTGATTCTTAGGAAGATTCTAATGGAGCTTCAAGTTCGTCATTCTTCGTTCCTTTCCTTCTCCGGTGGATTAAATTCAAGCCTTCAGTGTTGTTCATATTCCTTTCCTTGTTTCAAATGTTTTCTCATGCCGGTGCACCTCGTTATCATTCACCTCTCACTATTCATTTGTTCCGGAGTGCTGAAGATATCTCAGAAGATTCGTGTTTCCACTCTGCTTTCGTTCCAACTTTTGCGAGGATGTTACCTCATTCAAGCCATTTATTTCAACCGGCGCAATCTCTCTTTTAAATCGTTCAACGGTGTTTCTTTTGAGTGGCCCCTAACCCACAGGTCTTTTCCCAGGATCTTACCTGACTCTTCTTTTCACGGCGTTATTATCAATTTCTTTTCAAAGTTTGACGTAAGAATGATTCATCATCAGTCATATGTATTTCTCCAAGATCTTTCAAATTATTTCATCGTTGGTTCAACCTTTCTAATTTTCATACTGGAGTATCTCAACAATTCTTGGTGGTGTTTCTCATCGTCATTCTCTACATTTGAAGACCGAAGAAGATTTTTCCTCTTAATCTTGCTCCTTTCTCTTCAAGATTCATGGTTCTAGCTTGATGCCATCCTCTCATAATTATTTTGATCGTGGGAATTCTTTTCACCTATCCGGAGCAATTCAAGAGTCTTCTCAGTTTGATTATCCGAAGTCCATCAATTCAGGTTTATTCATTCTCAGCTTTTAGTTATCATTCTCCAATCTTAACGGTGCATCGTTCAAGTTTTTCTCTAATCAGCTCGTGATCTCTTCGTTCTCATGCATCTAAATTCTCTCAAGTATCTTCGTTCATTTTCTAATTCTTCCTGGTGTTTCTTTATCTTTTCTTTGTTCATTTTCAATTCTTATGGTGGTTCGTTCAAGATTTCTCTTACCTTGTTATCATATCAATTCATTCGTTGTTTCCAAATCCCACCGGCGGTTACATCAAGACCTTCCCAAGTTTATGTTATATCTCTCTTAATCCTTTTCAACGAGAATAAGTGGTATGCCAAATCAGTTGCTTGTCATCTATCCAAATTGGTGAAGGATAAGCATAATGTAATTCTTATTCTTGTTTCATCGAGTGAATTCAACCTACCTATATATATGTGCATCTCCCCCGAAATCCAGGTCTAAACCTAGATCTTCCTCCTCCGCGCGCGGGACATGTCCACTCCGCCGCCAGACATGTCCGCCGGCCACCTCACCCCGGCCAATCGCAGCCCGCCACCTCAGCGTCGTCGCCGCCCGAGCCAACCATAGAGAGCCACCTCATCCCTCGCCCGGTCTCCTCTCTCTCCTCCCACCGCCGCGGCCCGCCGGCCCGCGGGAGGCCCGCCCCGAGCCGCGACCGGGCCCAGGCGCGCGAGTCGCCCACCCGCCTCTCCTCGCGCCTCTGTCGCCATGCGCCACCGCGTCCCCACCGCTCGCCAGCGCGCCACCGCACCCAGCCGCCTCGGTCGCCGCGCGTCGCCACCTCGGTCGCCGTGCGCCACCGCCTTGCTCGCCGCGCGCCGCCGTCTCGGTTGCCGCGTTCCTCGCCGGAGGCCGCTGCCCGCCGCCACTTCCCCCTCATCACCGGTCTCCGCCTGAGTTCCGGCCGGCCTCGAGCTCACCGGAGATCCACTCCGGCCGGATCTGGACGCTGGGTGGATGAGATCCACCACTTCCCCCAACCAAACACCCTCGTCCCCGTTCCGTACCACGACGTCCCGGATATCCTCGCCCCGTTGACTTTTCGCGAGGTGAAATATGTCTAAGTCCCCAGATCTGCTATGTTTTTATGCTATCTTCACCGCATCATAACTTAGCACTCGTCGCTCCGTTTCGGGCGTGTAGCATATCAAAATGTTCATCTCGACGAGTACATCATTTCTTCTCATTGCATCATTTTCATTTGAGCTCATCTTGATGCCCGAAATGCTGTTGGAAAAGGGCTATGTGAGGAATATTTCAGATCTGTTTCAGCAAATGGCCTTTTGTCATTTTTGCCATGATTAATGTGTGCATGCTATGATCCTGCGCTCTACATGTGTTTTGTTATATGCCATCCTATCTTTAAAGGGTTGTACGCCATGTATTTTTGTGATCTTTGTGGTGACTAGCACAAGCATGCAAAGTAGCTTACTCGATGATGCTGATTTCAGGGACTTAGAATTTCACTAAGTCCTTGTTCTGCTTTTGTTGTTATGCCATATGTTCATGTTGTTTCATAGTGATCCGTGCCTCTTTTGAGGATGAACATTGTGGTGCTCTATCCATCCATGTCTTTGTTTGCATTTATGGAGCACCCTAGCTTGAGCCAATCGAGCTCTACTTTTAATATAAAATGTTCCTGGCAGATTGTTGACATGTTTAGCGATTTTGCCGAGGATGTTGCTATTGATCCGTGCATGCTATGATGTTGTTCTTGCCATGTCTAGCTTCTATGCCATGTCTTCTTGATGGGTGTATGCTTAGTTTTTCATGAAATGCCTCGTAGTGAGCGCATAGAGCTCATAAACATGCCTACTTGTTAATCTATTTTTGCATGCTTCAGTTTTTCACTAAGTCTGAATCTGTTTATGTTTTTGCTATGTTCACATGCTTGCAATTGTATTTTATGGTCCCTTTTGGCTTATGGTCACTAAGGGACTTTTGTTATGTGCTTAGAGTAGCTTTATCCCATTCCTTGCCTTGCCATGATATGTTCCTGTAGCATGTAGTTTTCTTGCTCTAAAGATTGCTTCCTGACGATAAATTCCAGACGTGTTAATTTCACTAAGTCTGAAACCTGTTATCATTTGCATTTTTGCCATGCTTGTTTGAGCTTCCTATTGAGTGAATTAGCCATAGCTCAGTGTTCATCTTTTGTCAAGCATCATGAGTGGATCCCTGCCATGTATTTTGTTGCCATGTTTGAGTGCTGTAGCATATTGTCCTTGATGCATTTAGAAGGTTACTTGCTATTTATTGCAGACTGGTGCCATATTTGTTTTGCTTGCCATTTCCAAACCATGCATCCGATTCCGGTGACCTTTATATCGATTTCAACCGAAATCACCTTCCCTTTCCGGTGGCACTCTTGGATTTCCAAGTTGAGGCCAGGTTCAATCATTCCTTTCCAAATCATGCATATGCATCACATACCGCATCCCGCATATCATACCATGTTCATGTGTTGGTGGTTTACTATGTTGTGTGCTTCTTTCCGGTGTTGCTTCTTCGGGTTGGTTCCGTTAACGTCGCGTTTGTGAGGACCCGTTCGATTACGTCCGTTTGTCTTCTTCATGGACTCGTTCTTCTTCCTTGCGGGATTTCAGGCAAGATGACCACACCCTCGAAATCACTTCTATCTTTGCTTGCTAGTTGCTCGCTCTTTTGCTATGCCTATGCTGCGATACCTACCACTTGCTATATCATGGCTCCCATATTGCTAAGCCAAGCCTCTAACCCACCTTGTCCTAGCAAACCGTTGTTTGGCTATGTTATCGCGTTGCTCAGCCCCTCTTATAGCGTTGTTAGTTGCAGCTGAAGATTGGAGTTTGTTCCGTGTTGGAACATGGATATTTTGTTGGGATATCACAATACCTCTTATTTAATTAATGCATCTATATACTTGGTAAAGGGTGGAAGGCTCGGCCTTATGCCTGGTGTTTTGTTCCACTCTTGCCGCCCTAGTTTCCGTCATATCGGTGTTATGTTCCTGGATTTTGCGTTCCTTACACGGTTGGGTTATAATGGGAACCCCTTGACAGTTCGCCTTGAATAAAACTCCTCCAGCAAGGCCCAACCTTGGTTTTACCTTTTGCACTAACAACCTACCACCTTCCCTTGGGTTCTGCAGACTCAAGGGTCATCTTTATTTAACCCCCCTGGCCAGTGCTTCTCTAAGTGTTGGTCCGAACTGAGCTGCCTGCGGGGCCACCTTGGGGAAACTTGAGGGTTGGTTTTACTCGTAGCTAGTCTCATCTGAGTGTGCCCTGAGAACGAGATATGTGCAGCTCCTATCGGGATTTGTCGGCACATTCGGGCGGCTTTGCTGGACTTGTTTTACCATTGTCGAGGATGTCTTGTAACCGGGATGCCGAGTTTGATCGGATTGTCTTGGGAGAAGGAATATCCTTTGTTGACCGTGAGAGCTTGTGATGGGCTAAGTAGGGACAGCCATGCAGTGCCCGCGGTTATGGGCAGATGGGAATTTGTTAATGTCCGATTGTAGAAAACCTGAAGTTTATCTTAATTAAAATGCACCAACCGCGTGTGTAACCGTGGTGGTCTCTTCTCGGCGGAGTCCGGGAAGTGAACACGGCGTTTGGAGTTATGCTTGACGTAGGTTGCTCTAGGATCACTTCTTGATCATAGATTCTCGACCATGCTTTTGCCTTCTCTTCTCGCTCTCATTTGCGTATGTTAGCCACCATATATGCTAGTCACTTGCTACAGCTCCACCCCATACCTTTTACCCTTCCTATAAGCTTAAATAGTCTTGATAGCGAGGGTGCAAGATTGCTGAGTCCCCGTGACTCACAGATACTTCCAAAACCAGCTTGCAGGTGCCGATGATACCGTGCAGGTGACGCAACCAAGCTCAAGGAGGAGCTCGATGAAGATCTTGTTCTTTGTGTTGTTTCGTTCTAGTTGATCAGTAGTGGAGCCCAGTTGGGGTCGATCGGGGATCTGTGTAGCATTTGGGGTAGTCTTTTTTTATTTTGGTTCCGTAGTCGGACCTTGATTGTATCTGGATGATGTAATGCTTTATTCATGTATTGTGTGAAGTGGCGATTGTAAGCCAACTATGTATCTCTTTCCCTTATGTATTACATGGGTTGTGTGAAGATTACCTCACTTGTGACATTGCTTTCAATGCGGTTATACCTCTAAGTCGTGCTTCGACACGTGGGAGATATAGCCGCATCGAGGGCGTTACAGTGCCGCCTTGTCTGTAACGGAGAAAGTGGCTAGAGCACCGTTGAAGTTACCAGAGGTTATTCAAAGACGCGGGTCTTTCATCGTCTGAATAAATCAGGTGATGTCCATTCAAGTTTATTTTATTAAACATATTGTTTTCATAAAAGAACAATTACTTTGGTATGTGGTAAATTTTTGCAGGACCATTATTCATTACAAAGGTGTCGTAAACGGGCGTGCAACAATATTATTTTTGCACTAGCACATTCGTGCCGTGCTGCTGGACGGATACGTGTGCAAGTCGCCTCCCCTGCTACACCAACACGACTGTAACGCCCCGAGACCGACGTGCCAGCTTTCCTCCAGTTATTCGTTGTTGTTGCTTTGTCTTTGCTTGCATGTCATGCATTGCATATCATGTCATGATGTGCATTTCATTTGCATACGTGTTCGTCTCATGCATCCGAGCTTTTTCCCCGTTGTCCGTTTTGCATTCCGGCGTTCCGTTCTCCTCCGGTGGTCATTTCTACCCTTCTTTCATGTGTGGGGATTAAACATTTCTGGATTGGACCAAGACTTGACAAGCGGCCTTGGTTTACTACCAGTAGACCGCCTGTCAAGTTTCGTACCATTTGGACTTCGTTTGATGCTCCAACAGTTAACCGAGGGACCGAAAAGGCCTCGTGTGTGTTGCAGCCCAACACCCTTCCAAAGTGGCCCAAAACCCACCTAAACCTCCTCCATCATCTTGGTCGTTCGATCACGATCGCGTGGCCGAAAACCGCACCTCATTTGGACTCTCCTAGCTCCCTCTACCTATAAATATGTGTCTCCCCCGAAATTTTCGGATCTTCCTACCCCAAACCCTAGATCCAACTCCTTCCGTGCCACCGGACACATCCTCGCCGGACGAACATGTCCGCTTGTCCCCGCGCCACTGCTTCCAGCCTCTCCTGGCGCGCCACGTGGCCCGCCGGCCACCTCCCGCGCCGCGGCCCGCCCGGGCCCGAGGAGGGCCCCCGCGGCCCAATCGTGCCGCGCCGCCGCCTAGCATCCCCGCCGCCCGCCTCCTCGCCGGCGTTTGCCGCCCGGCCTTCCCTGCCTCGCCGCCCGGAGCGCCGCTCCGCCCTGCTCCGCCCTCCTACCGTCGTCGCCGCCTCGCTGCCGGCCGGATCCGGCGCCCCCACGGCCAGATCCGGCGACCGCGCCCCCTCTCCGGCGAGGTCCCGGCCGACTCCGGTGAGCACGAACCCGCCTCGGTTTGCGTGCGTTCGTCAGCTACAGTAACTCCAGATCTGGATCGGTTGACTCCTTCCCCGAAAACCCTAATTTTCATGCCTACTTTGACCTGTGATAACTTTGCATCCGTAGCTCCGATTCATGCATATAGCATATCAAAATGTTCGTCTCAGAGAGTACATCATTTCATTCCATTGCACCATTTTTATTTGAGCTCATCTTGATGCCCGAAATGCTGTTAGAAGACGGCTACTTGAGTTAATTGTTAGATCTGCTACTCCATCTTAGACATTTGTCATTTTTGCCATGATTATTGTGTGCATGATATGCCCATGAGTTCTACTTATGTTTGGTTAAGGGTTTTGTCGTCTTTCCAGAGGTGCAACCCATGTATTTTTGTGATGTGTGTGGTGACTAGTGCAAGCTTGCAAAGTGAGGCACCCGGTAACTCTGTTTTTAGGGACTTAGTAATTTCACTAAGTCCTGGGATTGTTTAGTTCATGATGCCATATGTTCATGTTGTTTCCTAGTGATCCGTGCCTCTTTTGAGGATGATCAGTAAGGATGTTTTGTTAATCTTATAGTGCTCTATCCATCCATGTCTTTGTTTGCATATATGGAGCACCCTAGCTTGAGTCAATCGAGCTCTACTTTTGCTTCGTTGTGAATCTGGGCAGATTGTCAACTTGTTTGCAATTTTGCCGGTGATGTTGTAGTTGATCCGCGCATGCTATGCTATTGTTCTTGCCATGTCTAGCTTGCATTTTGTCTGTTCTTGATAGATGTATGCTTAGCTTATCATGACTTGCACCGTAGTGAGTGCGTCAAGCTCGTAAACATGCCTACTTGAGTTATGATTTCAGCATGTCCCAGTTTTCACTAAGTCTGAAAACTGATTATGTTTTTGCTATGTTCATGCGCTTGTTAGTATATTTTGTGACCCCTTTTGGCTCAAGGTCACTAAGGGACTTTTGTTAAGCTCTTTGAGTAGCTCCATGCCATGTTTTACTTTGTCTTGTTCAGGTCCTGTAGCATGTTGTTTTGTTGCTCCGAAGATAGCTACTTGGTCTGAAATTCCAGACAAGTGTTAATTTCACTAAGTCTGAGATTTGTTCTACCATTTGCGTTTTTGCCATGCTTGTTTGAACCTCCTAATGGATGATTTGGCCGTAGCTAAGTGCTAGACTTTTGTTAAGCATCATGAATGCATCCCTGCCATGTATTTTGTTGTCATGTTTGAGTGTTGTAGCATGTCCATCTCATTGCATTTAGATGCCTACTTGCTGTAAATCGCAGTCATATTTGAATCGCTTGCCATTTCCAAACCGTAACTCCGATTCCGGTGATCTTTATATCGTTTTCAAGCGATTTCATCTCATCTTTCCAGTGGCACACTTGTTTTCCCAAGTTGAGGCCAGATTCATGCATTCCTTGTCAAATCATGCATATGCATCGCATACCGCATCCCGCATATCATACCATGTTCTTGTGTTGGTTGTTTACTATGTTGTGTGCTTGTTTTCCGGTGTTGCTTCTTTGGGTTGGTTCCAGTAACGTCGTGTTTGTGAGGAACCGTTCGAATACGTCCGTTTGTCTTCTTCATGGACTCGTTCTTCTTCCTTGCGGGATTTCAGGCAAGATGATCATACCCTCGAAATCACTACTATCTTTGCTTTGCTAGATGCTCGCTCTTTTGCTATGCCTATGCTGCGATACCTACCACTTACTCATCATGCCTCCCATATTGTGAACCAAGCCTCTAACCCACCTTGTCCTAGCAAACCGTTGTTTGGCTATGTTACCGCTTTGCTCAGCCCCTCTTATAGCATTGTTAGTTGCAGGTGAAGATTGAAGTTTGTTCCTTGTTGGAACATGGAGGTGTTGTTCCTTTTTGGAACATGTTTACTTGTTGGGATATCACTATATATCTTATTTAATTAATGCATCTATATACTTGGTAAAGGGTGGAAGGCTCGGCCTTATGCCTGGTGTTTTGTTCCACTCTTGCCGCCCTAGTTTCCGTCATATCGGTGTTATGTTCCTGGATTTTGCATTCCTTACGCGGTTAGGCTATAATGGGAACCCCTTGACAGTTCGCCTTAAGTAAAGCTCTTCCAGCAATGCCCAACATTGGTTTTACCATTTGCCACCTAGCCTTTTCTTTCCCTTGGGTTCTGCAGACTCAAGGGTCATCATTATTTTAACCCCCCCCCCCCCCCCCCCCCGGGCCAGTGCTCCTCTGAGTGTTGGTCCACCTGTCAGCTGCCGGTGTCCACCAGGGGCAACTCTGTGCTGGCCTACCCGTACCTAAGACAATCTGAGTGTGCCCTAAGAAAGAGATATGTGCAGCTCCTATGGGGATTTGTCGGCACATTCGGGCGGTGTTTCTGGTTTAGTTTTACCCTGTCGAAATGTCTTGTTGTACCGGGATACCGAGTCTGATCGGAATGTCTCGGGAGGAGGTCTATTCCTTCGTTGACCGTGAGATCTTGTCATGGGCTAAGTTGGGACACCCCTGCAGGGATTTGGACTTTCGAAAGCCGTGCCCGCGGTTATGGGCAGATGGGAATTTGTTAACGTCCGGTTGTAGAAAACCTGAAGTTAACCTTAATTAAAATGAATCAACTGCGTGTGTAACCGTGATGGTCTCTTTCCGGCGGAGTCCGGGAAGTGAACATGGTTGTTGGAGTTATGCTTAACGTAGGTTGCTATAGGATCACTTCTTGATCATAGTTTCTCGACCGTGCTTTGCCTTCTCTTCCCGCTCTCATTTGCGTATGTTAGCCACCATATATGCTAGTCGCTTGCTGCAGCTCCACCTCATACTTTTACCTTACCCATAAGCTTAAATAGTCTTGATCGCGAGGGTGCGAGATTGCCGAGTCCCTGTGGCTCACAGATTACTATTACACCAGATGCAAGGCAAGATGATACAGCTCCAGATGGCGCGTTTGAGTTCAAGTGGGAGTACGACGAGGACTCTCGGCGTTACTATGTTTCTTTTCCTGATGATCGGTAGTGGTGCCCAGTTGGGGTGATCGGGGTCCTTTGTCGCATTTGGGGTTCTTCTTTTATTTTGGTTCCGTAGTCGGACCTTGATTGTATCTGGATGGTGTATTGCTTTATTCATGTAATTGTGTGAAGTGGCGATTGTAAGCCAACTATGTATCTCTTTTCCCTTATGTATTACATGGGTTGTGTGAAGATTACCTCACTTGCGACATTGCTTTCAATGCGGTTATGCCTCTAAGCCGTGCTTCGACACGTGGGAGATATAGCCGCATCGAGGGCGTTACAACGACGCGGCTTACCGCGCCTGCAATGGATTCGCACGTCCACGCAGCTTACCGCGCCTGCGATTGACTCACCCGTCCACGTGGCTTACCGTGCCTGCGATTGACTCACCCATCCGCGCTGGCTTACAACGCCTCGGCCGATTCATCTGTGTATTTCCACGGCGGACTCACTCGTGATTGGTTTTAACTTCACCATAGTGAACATCAACTCCGCGGTGGATAATTTCTGACTTAACGTATCAGGTGAAATCCATCCAGTATAGTTTTTATATTATATGTTGCTTTCTTTAAAAAAACAATTACTCTGGTTTTCAAGTTCTCCAATGCAGGACAAGTTATATCACTGAGCTGTTGGAAGACTCATCCCGGTTTGTCACTGTCAAATATGGAGAATCTCAAGCCCACTCCTCGAGTAGTCTTAAGACTCGGGGGCTACAATGACATGACTCGGCGAAATTGGTCGGTGTCAGTGAATTCAAGAACTCCGGGTCATTAGAGGAAAGATAACCTGGTTCCGGAGGCTACTGCCATATTGGTAAAAAATTGAAGGCCGTCAGAAAATTTCCGGCTCACGATGATGCTTCGGTTTACAATCCGGCTCAAGTTCAAGTTTTCAGGAAAAATTACAGGGACCAAAGAGAGTTTGTTGCACAACAAAACTCAAACATAGGCACCCGACGAGCACAACTCAGAAATATATCACTTGGGGGCTTCCGGCTTATTGAGCTAAGCTATGATTACCCTTTTATCCGGCTCACAGCCACATTTACAGGTCACTTGGGGGCTTCCTGTTCAAACATAGGTCGTATTCGAACCAAAGAGAACATAGATGTCGTAACCCTTTTGATCGGCACAAAGCCAAACTCACTAGGGGGCTTCTTGATCGTATTCGAATCATAGCTTAACCCCTTTTGGGTCCGACTTGGATCGTATTCGAATCAGGGTCGTTAAAAACCTCTCAAGGTCATTTGGGGGCTTCCTATTCAAACATAGGTCGTATTCGAACCAAAGAGAACATAGTTGTCGGTACCCTCTTGATCGGTGCAACGTCAAAGCCACTGGGGGCTACATGATCGTATTCGAATCCTTGATTAACCCCTTTGGAATGGTTTACTAATCATATTCGAATCAAAAAACCTTGATTTTTATTTGGTTTAAGGTTTTGCAAACATTCTTTTGGGTTTTGAGACTTGTTGCTCATATCTGAAGCATATATGTGGTTTCGATTAACCCGGCTTGACTTTGGATGATAAGTCGCCATACATGACAATCATAAACATTTGGAAGTTTTTGGCTTTTAAAGATTGGGTTATCACCCTTACTGCACAGGTATCCTAAACCGGCAGTACGATTCAATATCATAGCAACCGGTTTTTCAAACCGGGTTATATTATTCAAACTTTTAATAGCCAACATGGCTGGATTTTTATTATGGTTATCAATAACCAATATTACAATTGAGGTTTTCAAAGTCGCTTCAGCGCAATGGATATTATCAATGGATATAATTTATTCTACAATGGAAGGAATAATCCCGAGTCGCTGCAGGCTTACAACCTGGCACTTGGGGACTACATTATTCAAATTGAGATTACATCAAACTAGTCGTCAACCCGTGCACCTGCACGGGCTAGAAATTTTAATACTAAATATAACAAAGTTGTGAAATTTCAAAATGTCAAACAATAATATGAATATGTTGATGTTGAAATATGGATGTGCTACTTTATGAAGCTTATAAGAGGGTATGTGTGTTATTTTGATAGAAAACATAGTGACAAACAAAAAAGTTGTTGCATATATCATGTATTCATGACAAATAAGTGTACAATAAGTTAGAAATGACCAAGTGCCCTATTGTAGCATATATCTTCCTTTCTTACCCTGCCTGAAGAAGATATACATCTTCCTTTTGGCCATGGAAGCACCATAGAATTATAGAGAGTCTGTTTCTATACGCAATAATGGAAACATACATGCACAACTTTCTATCAACATACACGATATCTTTGCAAATAATATACATATAAAGAAAGATTGTTGTGTATTCTCATTATACCATAGATTATTCAGGTTAGAAGTTCTTGTCTCTAACAGCAAAGTCTTAAAAATTTCTTATATGATTAACATGGACGGAATTTTTTAATACTTTCTATCCATACTATATATACATATCTATATGTCACATCGACAATCATGTGTTTACATGAGATCTTTGTGGCACATGATACATCAAAAAATTTCGTGGCTATAGTAATATATATGTATTTATAGCTGGTTTAATGACTAACATTTTATTTGTTGTAAGGACAAAAAATGCATAGACATACTATATATATGCAAATATGTATTAGCAATCTGCACCTCCAAAGAATCATGTAAAACCGTGTAACTCACAGATCGCATGCATGGCAAAGAAATGTATCTTTAAAAAAAAATATAATACTAATCGACACTCCAGATGATTCAAAACATATCCATCTTGACACCACTACCTTGGAGATGGCGACATTGGATGCAGCTGAATCTGGTGCGCTCCTCTATAACATAATCGGGTGAAGTGTGCTCATAAACAGGCATGTATATAGTAAGTTTTCACATGATCGAATGCTTCGTATCATGATAAATTATGGAGGTTGTCAGGAGTTCAACAGGCTAAAAATCAAGCAACACATTCACCAAATTTTAGGATAGGTTTTACTTGCATGTGGACATGGAGAAGCAACGACGAACTCGAGGACATCAGATAGATCAACTGTTGAGCTTCCTGACCGCTGTAGGTTTCCCAATGGGCACTGTACCAATTAGGACAATAACATGATCAAATTTACAGAATCATCAGTACACCTCATCCTACACTGCATTGACCATTATCATCGTTAGATTGTAGTCTGCTCAGAACTTTAAGCCACGTAGAATTGTTAGAGGATGGCTTTTATAGTTGGCCTTTGTTAGATCATAAATGTAGGTGTACTTTGAAGCTGGCAATGGATGTTGGGAGGGAGACATTGCGATCCTGACAAAGTGGAAGATCAAACGTCGCTTGGGTCGCTCATCATCCCTTGCGGCACCTAGATTTAGGATCCTTCGTAGTTCACCGATGGACATGCAGGTTGGAGAGCACACTTGACAGTGATGGGGATATCATTTGTTGAGAAAAACAGCCGTCAACAGAGGAGACTAACCAATCCAATTTTTTTTTGACTCTTGTCTTCTCCCTAGGCCAAGAGAAATGCAATCTTTTTTGGAAGTACATAATGAGGATGAAGAAGGGCATGGCAATCGGACGGACCGAATATTGGGCACGAGTATGGCGATGCATGTGCGTAGAGGAAATGTCTATCCTTTGGATAAATACCCATCTATATTGTATGTTGTGACAATGACCACTTGATCGCTAGACAAACTGGCTTGAGGACCGGAACCGGCAGAGATTGAGTTGCTCTGCATCAGCGAACCATCGACACACCACCTTCAGTGCATCATTCATCGTGACTGGGCACGGAAATTGAGATGATTGAAAGAATCTCCTGTCCAATCTGAATTTAAAAATTAAATTCACATTAAAAATGTAGTGAACTCTTATCCGATCAAACCTCTACCACTTTTCATGTATCCATTCTTTTTTTACATGCACGTAAAAAATCCCAACGATGCAATATTTGGTTGGTGAATTAATTCCGTTTCCGGTTATAGCAGGACACCCTCATATCTTTTTTTCTTTGAACCATGTTGCAACGGCCCTACATGTTGCGCTTATATTCTATTTGTAAATATATGCCTTTTTGCAATGGACACATGTCCCTCTACAAAGGTGGAGGACGATTTTTTTTAAGGTGTGGCGAAGTCTTAAGGAAAGAATTTTTTTGATGCAAATCAAAAGAGTCAATACACATTACAAATGGAAACCCCAATACAATGAAAATGTAGGCATATTTCAATAGAAAAATAACCTAAAACAAACCAATAATGAAGATTTCAATGGCGTCTAGAACTGCGCCGGTTGGGCATCTTATTAGCTTTTATGCATAATCATCTAAAAACAAAAACTTGTGCGTCCACAGTACACTAGCATGAATGAAAAAATATAGACAAACTTTCCACCATATTGTACAAGGTTGCTACATAAATTTTTATCCGTTATATTCAGAATTACTGTAGTTGGTTCAGATCCTGCAGAATTGACAGAAGAAAAATTGCCAATACCCAACAAAGTGGCTGCAATTAGTCCTCTAGTTCGTACACCGGGGAATGATCAGGAAAATTCCCAACTGCCGTCGCCTGCTGGAACTTGCTTCTACCGCCACTGAAGCTGCCGCTTGCTTCTTTTGCTGGAGCTTGCTGCGGCAGCCCTCTAAGCCGCCAGCCTGCCGCCGCCGTCAGCTGCCCCCGTCATCAGTCGCCCGCCTGGTCCTCGCGACATGGCCAGCAGCCGCCATCGCGCTAGCTGCTTAGGGTTGCGTCGCGTCTGGGTAGAGTTGGTCGCATGCGTGCATGTGCGTTGTGTGTGTGGCCGTTCGATCGAATCAAACCTTTTTTTAGACACTCTCAATCGAATCGAACCTGTCGTGCCTGCCTGCGTGGCCCAACAGCTGGATGCGTCAGCCCATCAGGCCTGCGCTGCTGGCTGCGGTCGAACGAAACAACCGATGCCGATTCAGAGTCTGCCGATCGATAGATGCATAAGTATAAAAAAAAAATTGCCCCAGAATCAAGGTATGCCGGATGCCATATCCTGCCCACCGGAGCCCTCCGCCAGTGGCCTCTACACGTACGTGCAGGAGTAGTACTATTTCTTCTATCACATTGGGCTTTAAAAAAAACTTAGCACGCTAGATTTAAATCATGTATGAGTATGATTTGTAGCATATCTGCCAACGAAAAACAAAACCGTAGCATAGATGGAATCTTGAACTTGCATGCAGATGCCCGCTGAAACGCTCGTTATTGAAAAAAAAATCGAGGGGACGTTATGGACACTTTTTAACTTACCATGTTGGACATAAACCACGTATGACTTGTAGCTATCTGCCATGGGAAAAAATCGCAGCATAGATGGACTTCCTTTTTTGAGCGTGCAGGTATCCTTTTTCTTTTGAGCGCACAGATACATGCCTAAAAAGCTTGTTATTGACTTCCTCTTTCCTTAAGTAATCACGTTGGACTTAAATCACATATTAATTGCAGCATATCTGCCAAGAAAAAATATCTTCGCTTACCAACGTGAATAGCCTTATTTTAAGGAACCAATGGATGCCTTCTTTGTTTTGATTCATGGGAGAAGATTTTATTAATGGAGTTTCAAGGGCAATCAAATAGATTTGTTATTTTTTCCTTTTCATCGCTGAAGTTTTTTTATGGAAGGAGGCTATCCTTTTTTAAGGAGACGATGGATGCTTTTTTTTGTTTGCCCAATTTTGAACGTGTCATATTCCTTTTTATAGGACCATTGGTGTTACGTATGTTTTCTTTTTATCTCAGGCGTTAATTATTTAATCCAACGGTATAATTAATTTTGATGATGTGGATTAATGAAAAGGCTTGAAAGGTGCCTCCAATTAGTAAATATAAGATATGCAAGTCCCGTGTCACTGCCAGCATGCACCATGGCACTTGGGGGCTAATGTAAAGTCATTTTTTACTGGCTTTATTATTGAAGACCCGACTCATCACATCATAATGAGCCGGCCCTTGAGAGCTACCAATTTCTCCTGTCAAAAATTATATTGAAGGTACACAAATTTTATTTCATTATATTGAAGGGTCCACTGCTCTTATTGGTAAAACATAAAGCTATTAACCTTGTGGACGTGGATTCAAGCCCCATGATGGGGGTTACATCATATGATGTTCTTTTCAGAAGAAGTATATATAAAGTCCCAGCTCAATATTATCTTACTGAATCGGCTCTTGGGGGCTACACGTTGTTGTTCAAGTCTATATGATCATATTTATAAAAGTCCCTGCTCATTATTGCATAATGACCCGGCCCTTGGGGGCTCCACTGGTTAAAGTTTTTTATGAGTATAAGGCAATTACAAGTCCCACGTTGCTGCAAACAGGACAACTCGGCACTTGGGGGCTACGTATATGGAGTATTCAGTCTTTACTAATGAATGAGATGAACAACATGGATTTCTTTAAAGTGGCAATATTTATGTTGAAGCAAGTCTTAAGTCACCACTTTGTTTCTGCTCAAGACTTGGGGGCTACAGGTAATATGGATATAAGGGAGGAAAAAATCGTCAAATTCTCAGTTTTGAGTAAACCAGATTGACCGGGTGTCTGCGAAAATTATACCTCGGCATTATCTATTTATAACCCGACAAGTTCATCTTTAAGCCGATTGAAGGTCACATGAGTATTTCAAAGACCAATATTTTTAAGTATTGGGAGCTGAGGCAAACGAATTATTCTTCACAGTCTTTCTCTGTGAGAAACCAATGTCAGCAAATTGATTATGAAGTTGGCTTACTGACCCAGATTCTCTGGAAGAAGGAAATGGCAATGTCTTAAGGATGTTCATGTGATGGCTTAAAAGAATATTTAACCCAGAGCATAACCTGTTAAAATTGTTATTATGTTTATAGGATCAGTTTAACCTGGATGAATCCAAATTAAACTGGGGGCTAATGTCGGGGATATACCCCGCGGTATGACCCGGCCGGAGATATGACCCGGCTGGGACTTGGTATTTCATTGGTAAGCTGGCAGATTGTTTAAACCAGAGGTTAAGTCAGCGGGAACAGTTAAGCAGGTTAAGCCGGCGGACACAGTCATGTAACCCGGCGGACACAGTCATATGAGCCAGAAGGTTAAGCAAACAGTCAAGTCAGACGGCTAAGCCAGACAGTTAAGCCACACAGTTAAGCCACACAGTTAAGCCAGATGGTAAGCCAGATTGTAGATTAACAGTTAAGAAGCCCAAAACGTTAAAGAAAGCCCATGGAGAGAAACAGAATTGTTAAGTCTTAAGTCCGAGTTGGACTCTACATGTAACCCGCCCCTTCAACATATATAAGGAGGGACAGGGAACCCCAAGAGGGACAAGTTGAATAGTCATTAAGTCTAGACACAACTAGGAGAGCCGGAGTTACGGCGACCCCCTCATGATGATAATGAGACCTAGCCACAAACAACATGTAGGGTTGTTACCGGATGATGTTTCCCGGGGCTCGAAGCTGTCTAAATCTTCGTCTTGCGTGTCGCATCTCTCGATTCCGATCAACCCCTTCAAGCTACCGCATAGATGCGTTGGCCTCACGACTAAGTCCTCACACTAGGACATCTGCCGTGACGTTTCCACGACAAGAGTAGTTTGTACAAAAGAACTTGTCTTACCAAGGAAGCATTCAATAAACTGAAGCCAATATTACTTTCCTGTAAGATTAGTTGGTTTGCAGGATCTGAATGATTTAGCATTAGGTTCATTAGCTTCTCCTGCATGTTTGTTTCCAGAAAAACATTGATAGTTAAGAAAATGAAATATCAATGATGTGAAAGCGAAAACTGAGGAGATGAATTCAAAATATAGGCTGACCATGTCGCCAATGCTAAGTATGTGCTGCAGTATTTCGCTGTTTCGCATGAGGCCTTTTCTTCCTCGGTCTAGCTGGTCTTTGTTCTTTAGTTTTGAAAAACACCCAACAACCCGAGGGTTTATCCAGCCACCAGGCTTGAATGATAGAGTTATAGTTTTCTGATCCACCCAAACTCCTTCCATCTCAAAGATCCTTTGGCTGTTCTGAAGGAAATATGCCCTAGAGGCAATAATAAAGTTATTATTTATTTCCTTATATCATGATAAATGTTTATTATTCATGCTAGAATTGTATTAACCGGAAACATAATACATGTGTGAATACATAGACCAATAGAGTGTCACTAGTATGCCTCTACTTGACTAGCTCGTTAATCAAAGATGGTTATGTTTCCTAACCATGAACAAAGAGTTGTTATTTGATTAACGAGGTCACATCATTAGTTGAATGATCTGATTGACATGACCCATTCCATTAGCTTAGCACCCGATCGTTTAGTATGTTGCTATTGCTTTCTTCATGACTTATACATGTTCCTATAACTATGAGATTATGCAACTCCCGTTTACCGGAGGAACACTTTGGGTACTACCAAACGTCACAACGTAAATGGGTGATTATAAAGGAGTACTACAGGTGTCTCCAATGGTAGATGTTGGGTTGGCGTATTTCGAGATTAGGGTTTGTCACTCCGATTGTCGGAGAGGTATCTCTGGGCCCTCTCGGTAATGCACATCACATAAGCCTTGCAAGACTGCAACTAATATGTTAGTTGTGAGATGATGTATTACGGAACGAGTAAAGAGACTTGCCGGTAACGAGATTGAACTAGGTATTGGATACCGACGATCGAATCTCGGGCAAGTAACATACCGATGACAAAGGGAACAACGTATGTTGTTATGCGGTCTGACCGATAAAGATCTTCGTAGAATATGTAGGAGCCAATATGGGCATCCAGGTCCCGCTATTGGTTATTGACCGGAGACGTGTCTCGGTCATGTCTACATTGTTCTCGAACCGTAGGGTCCGCACGCTTAACGTTACGATGACAATTATTATGAGTTTATGCATTTTGATGTACCGAAGGTTGTTCGGAGTCCCGGATGAGATCACGGACATGACGAGGAGTCTCGAAATGGTCGAGACGTAAAGATTGATATATTGGAAGCCTATGTTTGGACATAGGAAGCGTTCCGGGTGAAATCGGGATTTTACCGGAATACCGGGAGGGTTACCGGAACCCCCCGGGAGACTAATGGGCCTATTGGGCCTTAGTGGAAAAGAGAAAAGGGGAAGCCCACAGCTAGCCACGCGCCCCCCCTTCCCCAAGTCCTAGTAGGACTAGGAGAAGGGGCCGGCCCCCCTCTCTCTCCTTTCCCCCTTGAGAGTCCTAGTTGGAATAGGATTGGAGGGGGGAGTCCTACTCCCGGTAGGAGTAGGACTCCCCCTGCGCCTCCCTCTCTCTGGCCGGCCAGCCCCCCTCCTCCAACCTTTATATACGGGGGCAGGGGACACCCCAAGACACACAAGTTGATCCTTGGTGATCGTTCCTTAGCCGTGTGCGGCGCCCCCTGCCACCATATTCCACCTCGATCATACCGTTGTAGTGCTTAGGCGAAGCCCTGCGTCGGTAGTACATCAAGATCGTCACCACGCCGTCGTGCTGACGGAACTCTTCCTCGACGCTTTGCTGGATCGGAGCCCGAGGATCGTCATCGAGCTGAACGTGTGCTAAGAACTCGGAGGTGCCGGAGTAACGGTGCTTGGATCGGTCGGATCGGGAAGAAGACGTACGACTACTTCCTCTACGTTGTGTGATCGCTTCCGCAGTCGGTCTGCGTTGGTACGTAGACAACACTCTCCCCTCTCGTTGCTGTGCATCACCATGATCTTGTGTGTGCGTAGGAAAATTTTCGAAATTACTACGTTCCCCAACAGTGGCATCCGAGCCTAGGTTTTTATGGTTTGATGTTATTTGCACGAGTAGAACACAAGTGAGTTATGGGCGATACAAGTCATACTGCCTACCAGCATGTCATACTTTGGTTCGGCGGTATTGTTGGACGAGACGATCCGGACCAACCTTACGCGTACTCTTACACAAGACCAGTTCCCTCGACGTGCGTTGCACATAGATGGCTTGCGGAAGACTGTCTCTCCAACTTTAGTTGAACCAAGTGTGACTATGCCCGGTCCTTGAGAAGGTTAAAACGGAGTCTATTTGACGAACTATCGTTGTGGTTTTGATGCGTAGGTGAGATGAGTTCTTACTTAAGCTCGTAGCAGCCACGTAAAACTTGCAACAACAAAGTAGAGGACGTCTAACTTGTTTTTGCAGGGCATGTTGTGATGTGATATGGTCAAGGCATGATGCTGATTTTATTGTATGAGATGATCATGTTTTGTAACCGAGTTATCGGCAACTGGCAAGAGCCATATGGTTGTCGCTTTATTGTATGCAATGCAATCGCGATGTAATGCTTTACTTTATTGCTAAGCGGTAGTGATAGTCGTGGAAGCATAAGATTGGCGAGACGACAACGATGCTACGATGGAGATCAAGGTGTCGCGCCGGTGACGATGGTGATCATGACGGTGCTTCGGAGATGGAGATCACAAGCACAAGATGATGATGGCCATATCATATCACTTATATTGATTGCATTTGATGTTTATCCTTTTATGCATCTTATCTTGCTTTGATTGACGGTAGCATTATAAGATGATCTCTCACTAAAATTATCAAGAAGTGTTCTCCCTGAGTATGCACCGTTGCCAAAGTTCATCGTGCCCAGACACCACGTGATGATCGGGTGTGATAAGCTCTACGTCCAAATACAACGGGTGCAAAACAGTTGCACACGCAGAATACTCAGGTTATACTTGATGAGCCAAGCATATACAGATATGGCCTCGGAACACGGAGACCGAAAGGTCGAGCGTGAATCATATAGTAGATATGATCAACATAACGATGTTCACCATTGAAAACTGCTCCATCTCACGTGATGATCGGTTATGGTTTAGTTGATTTGGATCACGTAATCACTTAGAAGATTAGAGGGATGTCTATCTAAGTGGGAGTTCCTAAGTAATTTGATTAACTGAACTTAAACTTATCATGAACTTAGTACCTGATAGTATCTTGCTTGTTTATGTTGATTGTAGATAGATGGCTCGTGCTGTTGTTCCGTTGAATTTTAATGCGTTCCTTGAGAAAGCAAAGTTGAAAGATGATGGTAGCAATTACACGGACTGGGTCCGTAACCTGAGGATTATCCTCATTGCTGCACAGAAGAATTACGTCCTGGAAGCACCGCTGGGTGACAGGCCTGCTGCTGGGGCAACGCCAGATGTTATGAACGTCTGGCAGAGCAAAGCTGATGACTACTCAATAGTTCAGTGTGCCATGCTTTACGGCTTAGAATCGGGACTTCAACGACGTTTTGAACGTCATGGAGCATATGAGATGTTCCAGGAGTTGAAGTTAATATTTCAATCAAATGCCCGAATTGAGAGATATGAAGTCTCCAATAAGTTCTATAGCTGCAAGATGGAGGAGAACAGTTCTGTCAGTGAGCATATACTCAAAATGTCTGGGTATAATAATCACTTGATTCAGGTGGGAGTTAATCTTCCAGATGACTGCGTCATTGACAGAATTCTCCAATCACTGCCACCAAGCTACAAGAGCTTCGTGATGAACTATAATATGCAAGGGATGAACAAGACTATTCCCGAGCTCTTCGCAATGCTGAAAGCTGCGGAGGTAGAAATCAAGAAGGAGCATCAAGTGTTGATGGTTAGCAAAACCACTAGTTTCAAGAAAAAGGGCAAAGGGAAGAAGAAGGGAAACTTCAAGAAGAACAGCAAGCAAGCTGCTGCTCAGGAGAAGAAACCCAAGTCTGGACCTAAGCCTGAAACTGAGTGCTTCTACTGCAAGCAGACTGGTCACTGGAAGAGGAACTGCCCCAAGTATTTGGCGGATAAGAAGGATGGCAAAGTGAACAAAGGTATATGTGATATACATGTTATTGATGTGTACCTTACTAGAGCTCGCAGTAGCACCTGGGTATTTGATACTGGTTCTGTTGCTAATATTTGCAACTCGAAACAGGGACTACGGAATAAGCGGACGCTAGCAAAGGACGAGGTGACGATGCGCGTGGGAAACGGTTCCAAAGTCGATGTGATCGCGGTCGGCACGCTACCTCTACATCTACCTTCGGGATTAATATTAGACCTAAATAATTGTTATTTGGTGCCAGCGTTGAGCATGAACATTATATCTGGATCTTGTTTGATGCGAGACGGTTATTCATTTAAATCAGAGAATAATGGTTGTTCTATTTATATGAGTAATATCTTTTATGGTCATGCACCTTTGAAGAGTGGTCTATTCTTGTTGAATCTCGATGATAGTGATACACATATTCATAATGTAGAAGCTAAAAGATGCAAAGTTAATAATGATAGTGCAACTTATTTGTGGCACTGCCGTTTAGGTCATATCGGTGTAAAGCGCATGAAGAAACTCCATACTGATGGGCTTTTGGAACCACTTGATTATGAATCACTTGGTACTTGCGAACCGTGCCTCATAGGCAAGATGACTAAAACACCGTTCTCCGGTACTATGGAGAGAGCAACAGATTTATTGGAAATCATACATACCGATGTATGTGGTCCGATGAATATTGAGGCTCGTGGCGGATATCGTTATTTTCTCACCTTCACAGATGATTTAAGCAGATATGGGTATATCTACTTAATGAAACATAAGTCTGAAACATTTGAAAAGTTCAAAGAATTTCAGAGTGAGGTTGAAAATCATCAGAACAAGAAAATAAAGTTTCTACGATCTGATCGTGGAGGAGAATATTTGAGTTACGAGTTTGGTGTACATTTGAAAGATTGTGGAATAGTTTCACAACTCACGCCACCCGGAACACCACAGCGTAATGGTGTGTCCGAACGTCGCAATCGTACTTTACTAGATATGGTGCGATCTATGATGTCTCTTACTGATTTACCGCTATCGTTTTGGGGTTATGCTTTAGAGACGGCCGCATTCACGTTAAATAGGGCACCATCAAAATCCGTTGAGACGACACCTTATGAACTATGGTTTGGCAAGAAACCAAAGTTGTCGTTTCTTAAAGTTTGGGGCTGCGATGCTTATGTGAAAAAACTTCAACCTGATAAGCTCGAACCCAAATCGGAGAAATGTGTCTTCATAGGATATCCAAAGGAAACTATTGGATACACCTTCTATCACAGATCCGAAGGCAAGACTTTTGTTGCTAAATTCGGAAACTTTCTAGAGAAGGAGTTTCTCTCGAAAGAAGTGAGTGGGAGGAAAGTAGAACTTGACGAGGTAACTATACCTGCTCCCTTATTGGAAAATAGTACATCACAGAAAACTGTTTCTGCGACACCTATACCAATCAGTGAGGAAGCTAATGATGATGATCATGAAGCTTCAGGACAAGATACTACTGAACCACGTAGATCAACCAGAGTGAGATCCGCACCAGAGTGGTACGGTAATCCAGTTCTGGAAGTCATGCTACTAGATCATGATGAACCTACGAACTATGAAGAAGCGATGGTGAGCCCAGATTCCGCAAAGTGGCTTGAGGCCATGAAATCTGAGATGGGATCCATGTATGAAAACAAAGTATGGACTTTGGTTGACTTGCCCGATGATCGGCAAGCAATTGAGAATAAATGGATCTTCAAGAAAAAGACTGACGCTGACGGTAATATTACTGTCTATAAAGCTCGACTTGTCGCGAAAGGTTTTCGACAAGTTCAAGGGGTTGACTACGATGAGACCTTCTCACCCGTAGCGATGCTTAAGTCCGTCAGAATTATGTTAGCAATTGCCACATTTTATGATTATGAAATATGGCAGATGGATGTCAAAACTGCATTCCTGAATGGATTTCTGGAAGAAGAGTTGTATATGATACAACCAGAAGGTTTTGTTGATCCAAAGGGAGCTAACAAAGTATGCAAACTCCAGCAATCCATTTATGGACTGGTACAAGCATCTCGGAGTTGGAATAAACGCTTTGATAGTGTGATCAAAGCATTTGGCTTTATACAGACTTTTGGAGAAGCCTGTATTTACAAGAAAGTGAGTGGGAGCTCTGTAGCATTTCTAATATTATATGTGGATGACATATTGCTGATTGGAAATGATATAGAATTTCTGGATAGCATAAAGGGATACTTGAATAAAAGTTTTTCGATGAAAGACCTCGGGGAAGCTGCTTACATATTAGGCATAAAGATCTATAGAGATAGATAAAAACGCTTAATTGGACTTTCACAGAGCACATACCTTGACAAGATTTTGAAGAAGTTCAAAATGGATCAAGCAAAGAAAGGGTTCTTGCCTGTGTTACAAGGTGTGAAGTTGAGTCAGACTCAATGCCCGACCACTGCAGAAGATAGAGAGAAAATGAAAGATGTTCCCTATGCTTCAGCCATAGGCTCTATCATGTATGCAATGCTGTGTACCAGACCTGATGTGTGCCTTGCTATAAGTTTAGCAGGGAGGTACCAAAGTAATCCAGGAATGGATCACTGGACAGCGGTCAAGAACATCCTGAAATACCTGAAAAGGACTAAGGATATGTTTCTCGTATATGGAGGTGACAAAGAGCTCACCGTAAGAGGTTACGTTGATGCAAGCTTTGACACTGATCCGGACGATTCTAAATCGCAAACCGGATACGTGTTTACTTTAAATGGTGGAGCTGTCAGTTGGTGCAGTTCTAAACAAAGCGTCGTAGCGGGATCTACATGTGAAGCGGAGTAGATAGCTGCTTCGGAAGCAGCAAACGAAGGAGTCTGGATGAAGGAGTTCATATCCGATCTAGGTGTCATACCTAGTGCATCGGGTCCAATGAAAATCTTCTGTGACAATAGCGGTGCAATTGCCTTGGCAAAGGAATCCAGATTTCACAAAAGGACCAAACACATCAAGAGACGCTTCAACTCCATCCGGGATTTAGTCCAGGTGGGAGACATAGAGATTTGCAAGATACATACGGATCTGAACGTTGCAGACCCGTTGACTAAACCTCTTCCACGAGCAAAACATGATCAGCACCAAGGCTCCATGGGTGTTAGAATCATTACAGTGTAATCTAGATTATTGACTCTAGTGCAAGTGGGAGACTGAAGGAAATATGCCCTAGAGGCAATAATAAAGTCATTATTTATTTCCTTATATCATGATAAATGTTTATTATTCATGCTAGAATTGTATTAACCGGAAACATAATACATGTGTGAATACATAGACCAATAGAGTGTCACTAGTATGCCTCTACTTGACTAGCTCGTTAATCAAAGATGGTTATGTTTCCTAACCATGAACAAAGAGTTGTTATTTGATTAACGAGGTCACATCATTAGTTGAATGATCTGATTGACATGACCCATTCCATTAGCTTAGCACCCGATCGTTTAGTATGTTGCTATTGCTTTCTTCATGACTTATACATGTTCCTATAACTATGAGATTATGCAACTCCCGTTTACCGGAGGAACACTTTGGGTACTACCAAACGTCACAACGTAAATGGGTGATTATAAAGGAGTACTACAGGTGTCTCCAATGGTAGATGTTGGGTTGGCGTATTTCGAGATTAGGGTTTGTCACTCCGATTGTCGGAGAGGTATCTCTGGGCCCTCTCGGTAATGCACATCACATAAGCCTTGCAAGCACTGCAACTAATATGTTAGTTGTGAGATGATGTATTACGGAACGAGTAAAGAGACTTGCCGGTAACGAGATTGAACTAGGTATTGGATACCGATGATCGAATCTCGGGCAAGTAACATACCGATGACAAAGGGAACAACGTATGTTGTTATGCGGTCTGACCGATAAAGATCTTCGTAGAATATGTAGGAGCCAATATGGGCATCCAGGTCCCGCTATTGGTTATTGACCGGAGACGTGTCTCGGTCATGTCTACATTGTTCTCGAACCGTAGGGTCCACACGCTTAACGTTACGATGACAGTTATTATGAGTTTATGCATTTTGATGTACCGAAGGTTGTTCGGAGTCCCGGATGAGATCACGGACATGACGAGGAGTCTCGAAATGGTCGAGACATAAAGATTGATATATTGGAAGCCTATGTTTGGACATAGGAAGCGTTCCGGGTGAAATCGGGATTTTACCGGAATACCGGGAGGGTTACCGGAACCCCCCGGGAGACTAATGGGCCTATTGGGCCTTAGTGGAAAAGAGAAAAGGGGAAGCCCACAGCTGGCCGCGCCCCCCCCCCCCCCCTTCCCCAAGTCCTAGTAGGACTAGGATAAGGGGCCGGCCCCCCTCTCTCTCCTTTCCCCCTTGAGAGTCCTAGTTGGAATAGGATTGGAGGGGGGAGTCCTACTCCCGGTAGGAGTAGGACTCCCCCTGCGCCTCCCTCTCTCTGGCCGGCCAGCCCCCCTCCTCCAACCTTTATATACGGGGGCAGGGGACACCCCAAGACACACAAGTTGATCCTTGAGATCGTTCCTTAGCCGTGTGCGGCGCCCCCTGCCACCATATTCTACCTCGATCATACCGTTGTAATGCTTAGGCGAAGCCCTGCGTCGGTAGTACATCAAGATCGTCACCACGCCGTCGTGCTGACGGAACTCTTCCTCGACGCTTTGCTGGATCGGAGCCCAAGGATCGTCATCGAGCTGAACGTGTGCTAAGAACTCGGAGGTGCCGGAGTAACGGTGCTTGGATCGGTCGGATCGGGAAGAAGACGTACGACTACTTCCTCTACGTTGTGTGATCGCTTCCGCAGTCGGTCTGCGTTGGTACGTAGACAACACTCTCCCCTCTCGTTGCTGTGCATCACCATGATCTTGTGTGTGCGTAGGAAAATTTTCGAAATTACTACGTTCCCCAACATGTTCATGGCAGGAGAAAATCATGAAGAAAAGTGGAAAATAAATCATGAGAAAACAGTATGGATCGCATATGAAAACTATTTTTTGTTCAAATTATGTGGGACATATCACATAAAAATTCATATGATTTTTGTACATACCTCTAAGTTAATTTGGGTAAAAGTCCAATCAATGTTTGGTAGAAATCATTCTCAATTCCGTCAGAAAAGATTACCTGGTTACCAGCCTTTTTTGGTTCTTGAATTACTAGTGTCGTAGATTTGAAAGAATTGTTCACTCGTTGTTGCCAAGTTGAAGTTTCTGCTTTTGAAAACTTACTGGAATGTGCTTCATGTTGTTCGAGTGCTTGAAGTACCAACGAATCTTCAATAGGTGTGGCAATATTGCTTGGGTAGAGTTTCGGTGATAGGAAGTCCATTACCCTTATTGGGCTCTGAGTTCCAGGGACATTCGGGTTGGCATGAGTATTGCAATGCATGCTATACTGATTTTCTGGCAGGCTGAACTCATTAGAGGCACGAGATACAAATGGAACATTTTGAACTATGTCAATTGAATTGGTAATTGCATCAAATGAAGGGGAACATGCGCCTTCATATTGAGTGCCTGTACCAGCCTCTCCATTTGAATTACCATGCATTGTATTGTTGAAAGTTTTGTGAACTATGTCAAACAAAATTTTGTAAGATAAATGACCTTCCAAACGCTCTCCTGGTAATAAGAATCTGAACAATGGTAAGCAAAATTCTGTTTCTTGTACTCTTTGAATTGGGGGTTTTGATTCAGAGAAGTATCCAAAAAGTTGTGATTTATTTATTTCATGATCTATTTTGGTGCAAAGAAAAAAAGATACTTAGAAGAGCTATGAAAGAAAAACTTACGATGCAACAGAGTTAAAACATCAGTGGGAGGTGCTTTTTTCTAACTTGATGTCTTCACAAATAATTCCGGACAAGCAAGCTCTTTGAAAGATGGTAGACTACCATTAAAAGCTAGAGAGAGATTAGAGCTTGTTATGTTCACAGACTGAGTGAAATCAATGACCAATTCCTGAAGAATTTCATTGATGGTGACTTGTTCATTTTCATCAACAATTGTTGGCACATCTAGCATTGGGAAATTTGCAGGTGATTCTATAGCCAAGAATTGTTCATTCTTGGGGACTTTGAAAGTATTCTCCGAAACTGTTGATTTAAATTGGAGGTTTGGGTTGTTGGAAGATGTCGAGGTCTTGATGAATGAACAATGCATATCATCTACATAGGTCTTCAGTGTAGATGCTGAGTTCCGAATGATATTCATGTAGAATTTTTGAGCTTGCATTTGAAGAATTATCTTGTCCTGTTAAAATGAGGGGGCATGTCTTGTTAAACAAACTATGAACACAATGAGAATGTCAGTTTATTGTTGCTAAGAAAACAGATGAAAACCAGCAAGATAACTTACTTGTGTCAGACTAATATCTGTGAATTTGGATTCAATATACTGTGATATCTCTTCAGGTAGTTCAATGTAAACTGAATCATTGAATGGAGTAGAGGAGATGTGATTTATCTATTGAGTAAGAAGAGGGTGTTTAATATATATATATATATATATATATATATATAATGTTTCACTTCACTTTGAAGAAGTATTAGAACTATAAAATCAAAATTGAAGACAGTGAATAGAACTATGTAATGTGCAATAGTAAAATCTATGAACAACAAGGCCATATACCGGTAGTCTGCCATATCTGTTAGTTTCGCCATGGAGTGCATCTAGAGCCATGTATGAATTCAGCATGGTTGCTGACCAAATTGGTAGTCTTGGTTCAATGGTTGGCAACTTGAACTCAGTTATTATGAGGAACTCGAAATAGGAAATCTGACATTGAAAACAAAATTCAGACAGATTGGGTAAAAATGAATAGTGTTAATCAGAGACATAGAAAAATTGAATGGTACATAGAAAAAGAAAAGTTAAAGAAATTTTGTCATGGGAAATATGCTTACCACCATAAGTAATTTGCTTCCTCCAGGAATGAACTTTTTGGTGCTTGTGTTGTTAAGTTTTGCTTTATTTATTGAGTAAACCATGTAGCTCAAACATAGCAGACACCAATCATATTGGGAAATACTGTCTATGTCAACTATTGCGTTGTAGACAAAATTGGTAACAACTCCACTTGAATTAGGAGCAACAAACAGTGAGAGTAGTATGAGAATGAAGATTCGGCAGTACTTGTCTTGAGGAAGATCATCATTGATAATTGAGAAAAGGTACTCAATAATGGGTGCAGTTGTTCCTAACTCATGCTTGATGAATTCATATGTTGCTTCTGATGGTTTAGTGATGACTGGAACTCCACCAATTGGTATGCCAAAAATCTTGTGAACAGCTGTATTTGTAATTGGGAATTTGAATCCATTTGGCATTTCAATGGAGCAAGAAGTAGTGTTGAAATGGTTTGCAAGCCAGAAGTAAATGGAGTCAATATTGGACATGCTGGTTATTTGTAGGAATGTTTGAAAACCCATTCTATGTACACACTGTTTGTGACTGTCAGTCATTTCAGATGCAAGCTTGATAATTGATTCAACATGCTCAAATTGATTGCACTGCATGAAAGAAAATAAAGGAAGAAATTGAAATATTAGATTTTTTTTTCATTTGGGAAAAGAATGGTATAGAGCATAAGTCCATTACCTTGGATCTCTTCTGAGCTTTGTTTGCATGTACAATCTCTTCTGCTTCTCTTTTCTTTGTACATCCTTGTTCCATCTACAGTGAATACAGTATTATTAATTGTTCCAATGAAAGTAACCGAAAGTAATTCAAAGTATGAGAACATGGTAGTTGGTTCGCTATGGAATGAACACTAACTGTATTCATGCTAATTTCTAAATCTTCATTCATTGTGAGCATTGTGTTGAGCTAGTAACAAACATTAGCTCATCAAAACTTGGAAAAAATAAGCACTGTTGGTAGAACTAGGATTACTGAAAATATCTTGTAATACGCACTTGTTATAGTACTTCCAGGAATTAGTGTAAATCAGCAAGGAAAACATGTTAATTGACATGAACATAGCCGCGGAGTAGAAAAATCGGCATGACCAAAACAGAGACATTGAGTAATGGCTCCTACAAAAGTGTACAGCCCAACCGATACAACAATATTTCAACAAGGCTGCTAGTACTGACATGTTCTAATTTCCCTATATGGCTGCTGAAAATTTCATGGAATGCAATTCCACATATATATGTGGTGGAAGATGATGCAGAACCACATGTTGCATTACATGGCTTGCTGCAAAAAACCTAACCGCTAACTTCTTGTTCATGAAATGCAACATGGTTGCTATTAGAGATGCAGTTAGATAACTAAAATATAGATGTAGCTTGTACGTGGAATTGAACAAAAAAAATTGTGATGAAAATTGTTCCATGCCCTAGTACAGAAACTCAATTAGGCCATGGAGTAGGCATGAATTAAACTAACACTAGTCCATCATAACACGTCATCCCAGCTAAAAAACTTCCAATCCTTGGAAGAAGATGTAAATCACGATGATGCTTCCGCGAGTTTTAAAAAATAAAAATATGCACATATGAAGACATTCGAGGCAAGTAGAGCCTAGGGAGTTCGGAAGGGAGAAGGGATCGAACCTTTTGTTTAGAGCCGATTCAACGCAGCGGCGACGGCGAGCAGATCTGAGGAGAGGCGACGACGAGCAGAGGGGAGGGGGAGAACAGAGAAGCGAAATGGGGAAAGTGTTGTAAGTGGACGGCCCCACTTGTCTATTGCTGAACAGAAATACATGAGGAAAAAAACAGGCTCCGACCATTTAAGACCTGGGGGGGACATGGCTTGATCTGTTCCACCAATCCGTGGATAAGACAGGCGGCGGCAGGGTAGCGGCGGCGCCGCCAGGGAACCTCCACCTTGTTTCCACCGGCAGCGCTTTTGTCGTCAGTTAAACAAATGCGAAAAAAGGATAGAACAAGCTTACTGGTAAGAATCCCAATGCAAACGTCTTATTGGATCTTGTGTTTAAGTCCACTATAGCTAGATAGTCAAAGTCATCATTCTGAATATAGGCCATTCTAGGGACTCCATAATTGATACTTCGTTGTTGAGAAGCTTTTGTGAAGTCCACAAAGTCCAGATAGACAATCTAAGAATATTGGGAGTCATAAGAGAACATGAAACAACAAATCAGTGAATATAAAAAAATTGCATAACTTAAAAATACATTTAAAAAATGAAAAGTAGGGGAAAATTTAAAACTTGCAGCAGCTAAAGGTAAGCATCCACCAACATAGATTGAATTGTTCAATGGAGTTTCAGTTCTATTGAATAGATTGGTGCTGAAATTATCAATTTCTTTGTTGAAGTGATCAATGCAAAGTTGAGCCAAATCAAAGGTCTTCAGCTTGCTAATGTTGTGCAACCCATAAAGAATTTTCCAATTTGCACAATTCCGAGTGGTTAGACAGAAAACAGAACTTATGAAGAGAAATAAGAAACTCCGCATGAAACCTTCCTCGGTCTCGTCATTCTTCATGATAGTGATGATATTATCAAATTGAATGTTCTTCTAGCCATTACCGAGATACTGAGACCTAAGTTGTAATACTCTAGCCACAACAACTAGATATGTGCTATCCAGAGGAAAAGGCACAAAACCAGAACGAATCCCAAAAACCTGAATTACCATGTCTCTTCTTAGATGAATTATTTTATCACCCTTTCTGAAAACTCCAGCCCCATTGCAATTCGGGTGGTCCGCAACCAATTGAAGGATTGGTATTGGAACCATTAATTGAGGATGAATATTCAGAAGATTATCGAGCTCATATTTCCTAACAAACGACTTTTCATTATCACTTAAATCAGAAACTGCTTTATGCCACCTGATGGTAGAAAACCTGTGCTTGATGTTACCGGCAGGATATTTGTAAAGTCTAGGCATGTTTAGAGTTGAGGGAGACCTGTATAATAATTAAAAAAACTAAGGTCATGAAACAAAGACTAATTAAACACACAGATGAAAGTATATTAAAAACATGTAAACACATTTGAAAAAATAAATAAAATGAGCAAAAAGCAGATAAAAAATGTTAAAAAACATCAACCTAAAAAGTACCACATCTTGCAAGTTTCATCTTGCATTACTGGGTTTACATCATATATGAAAAACCACAACCACATCCTATATGAAATATATATCTCATCACGTAATAACAGTCGTCTAAAATAACAAAACTAGCATGAGAACCATCCATATATGAAAAAAGGGTAGCACACAAAAGTTATTCTCAAACTGTCATTTAAGAAAATCTTATTCATATCTTATTTCATGGGTTATTGTGAAAAAGAAAAGAAGAGTGATTCTCCAATCAAATATAAAAGTAGTGAATTAATAGGAATCAATGTATAAAAAATGCCACAAGTTCAACAACCTCGAAAACAACAAGCACTATTACCCGGGGGATGCATTTATATTATTAGCTATTACTTATTCAATTCCTCATAACATCACTCTCAGGCAAAAAGAAAGGGCACAATAAAAAGGAGCCCCTATAGTAAGCATCAGATTAACAAAAAAAATGACATATAACTTCACAACAAACAAACAATAAAAGTAGGCACTAATTGTTGGTTCCACCTATTCCTGCCGTTCGCGTTCGTTTCGTTTCCCCAGACCCCACGCGCCGGAACCCTGAAAGTCGCTTTTCCCACTCACTATGCTAGGCTAGGCTAGGGTTTTGTGGATGCATCTATGAATTAATCGACAAGGATAGGTGTGGAATCAATAAAAGTATAAAACACGCGACCCAGTAGTTGAATGCGTTCAGTCAAGCAGTTAAACAGATTTCCAAGTTTGCTTATCAATTACAAAATACTTTTTTTCTGCATAGGCACATATCAAATGTTTATCAGTCCTACAGCAGAAAAACGATTGTGCATCATGACACTACCAGATTAATGAGAGGGGGGATGATTTAAGGGACAATTTCTTGGATGGTGCAAATGTAGGCAAATTATTTTCCAGCCTGATTAAGAAATCAACAAACTAAGGGAACCACAAATATGAAGAACCTTCACTTTAGTTGCACACAACTTAGTGGAATCAAAAATTTGGTTTGTCAAAATATCATCCAGCACAGAAACAGTACTAGTAAAAAGTTACACAAGCATATGTGAAAAAAATTCCATGTCATCTTCAGATGCTACTACAAAATTCAGAAAACACACAGAGACGACCATGCTACACAAAGCACCTACCATCATCAACAAAACAAAACATAAAATCTCAAGGACAAGTACCAGAACACATAACCCCCTAACAACATCATGCTGAAAATCATACCCCTGAATCCAAATCTCTGAACACAACCCCCTAACATCGTCATGCTGGATCATACCCCCTAATCTAGATCTCTGAACACAACCCCCTTGTCTAATCTCCAGAACATCCAAAACACCACCACTACGACCAAAGCCCCCTACAAAACCCTAGCAACACTTCACCAAACGCTAAATGAAAAAAATGGCTAGATCGCGTGGTATCACACAGGGAGCAAGGAACACAACAGGGGGAGGGGATTGGGCGCGTTACCTTGTTGATGCCGAGCTTCACTGGGACATAGACGACGCCAAGCTTGAGGGAACCCTAGTAGAGGCACAGCTTGGCTGAACCCTAGCCCACGAGGCACAGAAAACCTGCAAAAAAAATCCAACGCGACGAGCTCAGCAAGATCTGATGCGATGGAGCGGATGAATAGGGAGTAGAGAGGCCCGCCGACTGCTTACGAGGGCCGCAGTCTCTTGCGGAGTAGGATCCCGGCGGAGGAAGCCGAAGAAGCAGCGGCTGACGCAGGAAGTAGAAGAAGCAGCGGCCGGCGGAGGGAGCAGAAGAAGCAGCGGTCGGTGGAGGAAGCAGAAGAACTAGCCGCCGCCAACGAAGGAAAAGGGGATCCAGGCGAGGCGAGGGAGGAAGGGAAAGTTGTGGCTACTCTGCAGATGAACGAGTCGGGGCAAGGGAGCAAAAGGGCATGGAAGCGGAAATAAAAAGGCCAGCCCACTCGAGACGAGGGGGTGTGCGGCAGCTCGACATTTTGCCGCAATAAGCGGCGAATAGGATTTCCCCCTAGTCAGCGCCTTCAGCGCCAACTAGGGGTTCCAGGGCCTACGCTGTCACGCTCTTGGGCCGGCCAGAATGGGGACGCGACCGAAAGGAAAAGGGTAAAAATGTCGATAGAGAGAATCAAACCTGCGACCTCCAATTGGCTGATTCGCTGTGCCAACCACTCGGCCACTTTTGCAAATTCAATAAGCTAAATCTTTTCCACTATTTTTTTGTTTCTTCTTTCCTTTTTTTCCTTTTTCCTTTTTCCTTTTTTACATTTTACATTTTTTATTTTTTCTTTCTTTTCTTCCTAGTATGATGACATTTTTTCAATTCGTGAACTCTTTTCAACTCGGTGAACTTTTGTCATTTTTCGATGAACTTTTTCAAATACGATGAAATTTGAAAAAAGTTCATTGAATTTGAAAAAAGTTCATCGGATTTGAAAAAGTTCATCGATTTTGAAAAAAGTTCATCGGATTTGAAAAAAATCATCAAACTTGAAAAAAGTTCATCGGATTTGTAAAAAAGTTCACCATAATTGAAAAAAGTTCATCGAATCTGAGAAAAGTTTATCGAATCTGAAAAAAGTTCATCAATTTTGACAAAAAGTTCAGCGTATTAGAAAAAAAGTTCATTGAATTATAAAAAAGTTCATCAAATTTTAAAAAGGGAAGGGAAAAAGGAAGTAGAAAAGAAAAAGAAAAAAAGAAAAGACTAAAAGAAGGGAAACTTTGGTTCTTTGCAGATCCGGCTTGGTGGTGGGTTGGTAAACCTAGCATGGTAACATGAAGGAGGTCTCCAGTTCGATTCACCAGGCTAACAGTATATCTCCCACCTTCTACATGCCGAGAAGCCCGTAGAACCGGATGTAGTCATTGTCGTCTCGCCATCATCGTCGCCGCCGTCTCTGCTGCACCTCTGACCAGCGCCGTCGATGCACGGGGGGCTGGATGTCCCGGACGCCTCCTCGTCGTCGCTGTCGAGGATGATGACGCCGCCCTGCTCGCATCCGCGGCGCCGCTTGGCGAACTCCTCGAAGGCCCGGCGCTGGCGCTCCATCTGTCGCGGACGTAGTCCGCCTTCGCCCACTTGGGCGGTCTCGTCAGCGGCGGCCATGGCCTCATGCTCCTTCTTCACGGGGAGCAAAACCGGATCGGTCTTCGGCCTGATGAGGCAAGAAGAAAAAGGAGAGGGGCGGCCGCCCTCGTGGATGATGAGGGCGCTGTCGCGGGTGCAGCGCCCAAGTGGCGTCTCCTGCTGCTCCGGCTTGACGGGGCGAAGCGCCGGCGAACCGGAGGAAAGAGAGCCAGAGCCCGACACCGAGGAGGTCGCCGTCTCCATTCGTTGCGGCGTCTAGGAGCTACCACCGTGGCGGGAGAAGGAGGGGCGCCGGGTACTCCAGGCGCGGCGTGTTGCCAGCCTCGATGTGCTCAAGGACAGCTTCGAGGGTGCGGCCTGGGACGCCCCACCATTGGCATCGCCCCTCGGAGTTGAGGCGGACGCGGGGCTCGACGTCGTTGGTGGAGGCGATCTGCTCCTCGTGGCGCCGCTCGAAGTACGTCATCCACAGCGCGTTGCTGTCTGAGGTGTACCTCGGCTGGTTCCGTGCCGGCTTCGGCAGCGAAGACCAGATGCACGCGATTTTGGCGCGCCGAGCAGCTCCGATAGACGCGGGTGGCATCGGCACGCCATCGGCGCTGAGCCTCCAGGTTCCCGGCACCCGCATGTCCAGGGGCGCCGGGTAGTCGACCTCGTAGAGTAGGCGCGCCTCGTCCTTGTGCAAATGGCGGCGGCCGAATCCGTTCGCCGCCGCGCGGTCGCCTGGGAAGCGCTCGGCCATTGCTGTCAGCGGGGGAGAGAGTGGGAGAGAGGGGCACCGGTGGCGAGAGGTGGAGAGAAGGGCGTTGGAGGCAAGAGCTTGTGCATTCATCGACGAGTGAGGACGGCTTTTATAGCTGCCGATGGGCGGTGGGAGAGCTGCCGCCGTGTGCCACGCGGCGGGAGCGGGCGGGATGCGTGTCGCCACACCTTCACTAGGCCGTCCGTGAGGCATCAATGGAAGGCTGGCCGGCACGGCAGCCCGATAGCCTTGGCATTAATTCTCGTGCGAACCGAGACGATGAGGACGACGAAGGCGGCGAGTCGCTGACTCGGCGGACCCACTCCTTTTCGTGCCAACAACGTTTCCTCCGGCGCCCCCAGCGCGCCGGGTTCGGACTGGGTCCGCCGACGCCAAATTCGGCCCTAACCGATGAAAATTCGGTTTCTATGGGCATAACTGGACCGAATTTTTTGCGTCGGTGATGAAAAAAATGTTGAGAGGGCATGTTGGAAACGCAGTTGGAGATGCTCTAACTCCGCCGTCGCGACTAGTCTGGCGGTCACCTCCCACCGTTGGAGTGGGCGGCCGAGGTCGCGCCGCGCCACCAGGCAGCGTGGCATGAGCGTGACGGCCCAAGCCGGGCCGTCTGTTCGCGCCCGTACGTGCGTGTCTGCCAACCCGTCCCGCAGTGCCCAGTAAGCGCTTGTATGATCCAATCTTCTATTGCTCTACTAGGTTAGATTTCGTCGGCGTGCATGCATGGGTGGGCATTTGGGTCATCCAAATCCTACTGTCTGACCATCTGCATCTGTTGTAAATCTTACTCGCGTGATTTCTACCAGTTGCCTGGTAAGTATGATTCTGTGTGGTCTGGTGAATCATCATGTCATGCGTACAATGAGGAAAGTGACTACATGCTCTAATGACGCACTGGAGGCCGAACTACATGCTCTAATGCAAGGAATGGCCCTGGCTATTCAACATAGTGAGGGGTCTGTCGTTGTCCAATCCGACTCATCGGAAGCACTGATGGCAATGAAGGGGGATAGTCTTCTGTGTCCGCTTATGGACACCTAGTGGCTGAGATTCAGCATCTTATGGTTTTTCGATAAAGAACATTTCATTCAATTGATATATCGAGGTGATACAACCACATTGAAGAATGCCCGGCCTCTGCATAGCGCGATGCACACAGCCAACATGTCCAACAAGCCTAAAGATAAATATCATTTTGCAGCAAAAGTAAATCAGTCCAGCCTAGAGTGGGGCAACTCCTATCCAGAGATTACACCGTCATCCATGTTGGGAGAAAACCTCTCTGGCTGTATGCTCCAGCCATGTAGACGCCATCATAAAAAGGTCTCTGTCCTCCGGTCTCTGCAGGATAGACCACGTACAGAGCCATCACGTACACGCGTGGATAACCTACACAGGAGATGAAACACATTTATTGTTAAAAATCACATCATTTCTGATAAGCCACGATGCCCAACATAAGATAGCCGCTCCCACGAGTAGATGCATAGAAAATTGTTTATCGATACCCCGCAACCAATTGTCGAACATGTTACGCACACTACGTGGGGATATAGATTTGAAGCTACTTGAACTATGTCCAGACTACACGAGTAAACTTAATTACACTCAAAAAATAAGTGTTTGATGGACTCATCATGTTGGCAAAAGACACATGTCTTGCTACCTTGCCAGTTGCGTCGTGCCAAGTTATCTCTAGTTAAGATAACCCCTCTGTTCAGAAACTAGAGGAATATCTTCACTCTTAGGGGAATTTTGAGCTTCCACAATTTCTTGTTATCAACCGGTACATCAGTGTGGGTCATTCCATCATACAAGGATTTAACTGAAAAGGTACCATTCTGATGCAAATTCCATCAGAACTTGTCGGGTTCGCCTGACAGCTGAATGGCCTCCAGACGATTGAGTAATTCATTCCATGCTACCAGACGAGGCCCAATAAGGTCCCTACGGAAAGAAATATCAGGGTTTTCTTGTCCCAATACTTGTTTGATTGTGACTAATTTATGTCTGACGATCCTATACAAGCTTGGGTATTGCACCATAAGTGGAATGGCCCCAGCCAAGTGTCTTCCCAGAATCGAACCTGAGAACCATCCCTAACTGGGAAAGTACCAAATTGAAAAAGAATTCCTTGGCCTTCATCACGCCACTCCAAAAATGTGAATCACCGAGTTTTCAATGAACTTGAGAAATGGCTTTAGGCCCCACGTACTTGTTACAAATGATTTCTTGCCATACTCCATTCTCAGTGAGTAGTTTGTAGACCCATTTACTCAAGAGAGCGATGTTTTTAATCTCAAGATCCTGAATTCCAAGGCCCCCTTGACTTTTAGGTCAGCATAATATACTCCACCTAGCCAGCCGATATTTCTTGGATTCATTATCACACTGCCAAAAAAATCTGGATCTAAAATAATCGAGACGTTGTAGAACCCCTTTAGGTAAGTGGAAGAATGACAACATGTATAGAACCATGTTTTTGAGGACGGAATTAATCAGAATCAACCGTCCCCCATACGACAAGAGTTTGGCCTTCCAACTGGCTAGGTGTTTCTCAAGTCTTTCTTCCACGTGCTTCCACTCAGCTATAGTTAAACGCCGATAGTGAATAGGAATACCTAGATACCTAATCGGGAACTGGCCGAGCTGACAGCAGAAAATCTCAGCATACTCAGATGCGGACTCTGCAGCATCGCCGAAGCAGAAAAGCTCGCTCTTATGGAAGTTAATTTTGAGACCAGAGAGCTCCTCAAATGCACATAAAAGTAATTTGAGGTTTCTAGATTTATCTAGGTCATGATCTAGAAAAAGTATTGTGTCATCCGCATATTGTAGAATAGACAGTTCTTCTTCTACCAGATGAGGAATCACGCCGCTAAATTGACCGGCCACTTTAGCCCGCTCAACAAGGGTAGCTAACATATCAGCTACAATGTTGAACAAAATAGGGGAAGCAGGGTCCCCTTGGTGAAGCCCCTTCCTAGTCTAAAAGTAGTTGCCAACATCATCGTTGACTTTGATAGCCACACTACCTCCAGAAACAAAACTCTCTACCCATCGACACCATTTTGGTGAAAACCTCTTCATGCGCAAAGTTTGCAAAAGAAAGGGCCATTGACTTTGTTATATGCTTTTTTGAAGTCTATTTTGAAGATGACTCCATTTAACTTTTTACGGTGGAGCTCATGCACAGTTTCATGCAGCACAACAACTCCATCTAGTATGTTGTGTCCTTGCATAAACGTTATTTGAGTGGGTTTGACCACGTGGTCAGCCACCCCTTTCAACCTATTAGTTGCCACCTTTGTGAATATCTTAAAGCTGACATTTATAAGGCAAATCGGTCTATATTGTTGAATACGACTAGCCTCCTTAGTCTTGGGCAGAAGAATAATTTCCCCAAAGTTTAAATGGGAAATATCAAGGTTTTCAGCATGCAGTTGGTTAAACAACTGAACCAAATCCACCTTAATCATATCCCAAAAACATTGGTAAAACCCTGCTGGAAAATCATCTCGTCCCGGAGCCTTGTTGTGTTCCATTTGAAACACCGCGGCTCGAACTTCCTCTTTAGAGAACGGAGAGGTTAAAAACTCATTTTCTGCCTCTAAAGCTTGAGGTATATAATGAGTAATAGACTCGTCGAGCGCAAAAGGGCTTTGAGGTGAAGGTCCAAAAAGCTCTTTGTAGTACTTAGTAATGAAATTTTTTAGCGGTGCATCCCCCTCTATACGACCTTCGTCTTGGTCAAGAGCAAAAATACGTTTCTTTCTAGGTCTGCCATTGACTAGCATTTGAAAGTACTTCGTATTATCATCACCTTGAACAAGCGAGTCGGCCTTGCAATGTTGGTACCATTTAATCTCTTCCTCGCATAAAAGGCGGGCAATTTGATCATTTAGATGGCTTTTTTGCTCAATCTCAGCAGCAGAAAGAGGCCTCACCTCCGCAATTTTATCAAGGGTGTCGATTAAGGTAGATAGTCGCAGCTTTTCTTTTTGTATACACCGGCAGTGTGTTTAGCCCATCCACGAAGGAATCGTCGCAAGGCGTGAATTCGATTGTTCCATCGTTGAATGGGCGTGTTACCCTGAGGTTGACGCGCCCACACTTTCTTAACCAGGTCATGGAATCCCTCTCTAGTGAGGCATCCCAGTTCAAATTTAAACTGTGGACGGTTAGAGCTTGGAGTTGTTTGTCCAAAATCGGTTAGCAAAGGAGCATGATCCGATAGGGCCTTGATTCTTTCTAGTGTGTGTACCGATGCAAGGGGATATTTATATTCCCAGTCGGTGGTCAGTAGCACCCGGTCAAGTTTTTCAAAAGTAGGGATTGATCGGTTATTGGCCCAGGTGTACTAACGACCAGACAAAGCGAGCTCCCGCGGGTCTAGGTTGTCAATAACAGCATTGAAGAGGAAAGGCCACCTAGTGTCAGACCGGTCATGTTTTTTTCCTATTGATATCTAATGATATTAAAATCCCCCCCCCCCGATTAACATGGGATGATGGGATGGGGATTGTCCCGACAGGTATTAAAAAGCTCTTTAAGGAAAGTGGACTTAAACTCCTCTTGAGCAGCGCCATATACAACCACTAGACTCCAAAGGAAGTTGTCAGACTTGTTTCGAAGGTGAAATTTGATGTGATATTCACCCTTCGAAGTGGATAAAAGTTCCAAGTATGTCGAGTGGATGCCAAGCAAGATTCCACCAGACCTCCCGGATGGGGGTAAAACGTGCCATTCATAATCATAACCACATGAAAAGTGGTCAAGAACACGTGTCTGGAAATCACGTTTACCCGACTCAATGATGGCCACAAAGTCCAAGGCATGATACTTTACACAATCGGCAATGTGTTTGTGTTTAGCCAAGTCACCAAGACCTCTGCTATTCCAAAACATACCTCTCATGATGAACCATTTTTATGTTTAGGTACCTTTGCCCTCTTAGATGGGCGCCCTCTTTTCTTCTTTGAAGTAGACTTGTGTCTTCGTACCGACGCGATAAGCTCACATAGTATGTTGTCGCGTACAGTATCGTCCAAGTCTACTTCGGTTGTGTCTTTAACTAGATGAGAGAGAAGCTTGCCATGATGATTGGCATCATCATCCACATCCTCCTCATCCGACACGAGAGGGTCAGAAAAAGTAGACAACCTAGGAGCAACCTTAAGCCAGTCGAACTCCATTTGTTTAAGGGCCCTAACAGAAACTTGTACCTCTTTCTCATTACGTCCTAACGAAACACCCAAGCTAGAAATATTTGCAGACACTCTAGAGTTATCGAAGGATGATGTCTACTACACAACCTTCTTCTTGTAGACGTTGTTGGGCCTCCAAGTGCAGAGGTTTGTAGGACAGTAGCAAATTCCCCTCAAGTGGATGACCTAAAGTTTATCAATCTGCGGGAGGCGTAGGATGAAGATGGTCTCTCTCAAGCAACCCTGCAACCAAATAACAAAGAGTCTCTTGTGTCCCCAACACACCCAATACAATGGTAAATTGTATAGGTGCACTAGTTCGGAGAAGAGATGGCGATACAAGTGCAATATGGATAGTAGATAATAGTTCTTGTAATCTGAAAATATAAAAACAGCAAGGTAACTAATGATTAAAGTGAGCACAAGCGGTATTGCAATGTGTTGAAACAAGGCCTAGGGTTCATACTTTCACTAGTGCAAGTTCTCTCAACGATAATAACATAATTGGATCATATAACTATCCCTCAACATGCAACAAAGAGTCACTCCAAAGTCACTAATAGCGGAGAACAAACGAAGAGATTATGGTAGGGTACGAAACCACCTCAAAGTTATCCTTTCTAATCGATCTATTCAAGAGTCCGTAGTAAAATAACATGAAGCTATTCTTTCCGTTCAATCTCTCATAGAGTTAGTACTAGAATAACACCTTAAGACACAAATCAACCAAAACCCTAATGTCACCTAGATACTCCAATGTCACCTCAAGTATCCGTGGGTATGATTATACGATATGCATCACACAATCTCAGATTCATCTATTCAACCAACACAAAGAACTTCAAAGAGTGCCCCAAAGTTTCTACCGGAGAGTCAAGACGAAAATGTGTGCCAACCCCTATGCATAAGTTCACGAGGTCACGGAACTCGCAAGTTGACCACCAAAACATACATCAAGTGGATCACGTGATATCCCATTGTCACCACAGATAAGCACATGCAAGACATACATCAAGTGTTCTCAAATCCTTAAAGACTCAATCCGATAAGATAACTTCAAGGGGGAAAATCAATCCATTACAATAGAGTAGAGGGAGAGAAACATCATAAGATCCAACTATAATAGCAAAGCTCGCGATACATCAAGATCGTACCACCTCAAGAACACAAGAGAGAGAGAGAGAGAGAGAGAGATCAAACACATAACTACTGGTACATACACTCAGCCCCGAGGAAGAACTACTCCCTCCTCGTCATGGAGAGCGTCGGGATGATGAAGATGGCCACCGGAGAGGGATTCCCCCCTCCGGCAGGGTGCCAGAACGGGTCTAGATTGGTTTTCGGTGACTACGGAGGCTTCTGGCAGCGGAACTCCCGATCTATTCTGCTCTCCGAAGTTTTTAGGGTATATCGACATATTTTTCGAGAAAACGCAAAGCGATTTTGTGTTTCATTGCATTGAGAAGGTGGGAATGTTGGGGAACGCAGTAATTTCGAAAATTTTCCTACGCACACGCAAGATCATGGTGATGCACAGCAACGAGAGTGGAGAGTGTTGTCTACGTACCAACGCAGACCGACTGCGGAAGCGATCACACAACGTAGAGGAAGTAGTCGTACGTCTTCTTCCCGATCCGACCGATCCAAGCACTGTTACTCCGGCACCTCCGAGTTCTTAGCACACGTACAGCTCGATGACGTTCCTCGGGCTCCGATCCAGCAAAGCGTCGAGGAAGAGTTCCGTCAGCACGACGGCGTGATGACGATCTTGATGTACTACCGACGCAGGGCTTCGCCTAAGCACTACAACGGTACGATCGAGGTGGAATTTGGTGGCAGGGGGCACCGCACACGGCTAAGGAACGATCTCAAGGATCAAGTTGTGTGTCTTGGGGTGCCCCCTGCCCCCGTATATAAAGGTTGGAGGAGGGGAGCCGGCCGGCCAAGGGAGACGAGGCGCAGGGGAGTCCTACTCCCACCGGGAGTAGGACTCCTCCCCCCAATCCTAATCCTATTAGGACTCCCGGGGGGAAAAGGAGAGAGAAGGGGGGCCGGCCCCTATCCTAGTCCTACTAGGACTTTGGGAAGGGGGGCGCCGGCCAGCTTGTGGGCTTTCCCTTTTTCTCCTTTTCCACTAAGGCCCAATAGGCCCATTAGTCTCCTGGGGGGTTCCGGTAACCCTCCCGGTATTCCGGTAAAATCCCGATTTCACCCGGAACACTTCCGATGTCCAAACATAGGCTTCCAATATATCAATCTTTACGTCTCAACCATTTCGAGACTCCTCGTCATGTCCGTGATCTCATCCGGGACTCCGAACAACCTTCGGTACATCAAAATGCATAAACTCATAATAACTGTCATCATAACGTTAAGCGTGCGGACCCTACGGTTCGAGAACAATGTAGACATGACCGAGACACGTCTCCGGTCAATAACCAATAGCGGGACCTGGATGCCCATATTGGCTCCTACATATTCTACGAAGATCTTTATCGGTCAGACCGCATAACAACATATGTTGTTCCCTTTGTCATCGGTATGTTACTTGCCCGAGATTCGATCGTCGGTATCCAATACCTAGTTCAATCTCGTTACCGGCAAGTCTCTTTACTCGTTCCGTAATACATCATCTCACAACTAACATATTAGTTGCAGTGCTTGCAAGGCTTATGTGATGTGCATTATCGAGAGGGCCCAGAGATACCTCTCCGACAATCGGAGTGACAAACCCTAATCTCGAAATACGCCAACCCAACATCTACCATTGGAGACACCTGTAGTACTCCTTTATAATCACCCAGTTACGTTGTGACGTTTGGTAGTACCCAAAGTGTTCCTCCGGTAAACGGGAGTCGCATATCTCATAGTTATAGGAACATGTATAAGTCATGAAGAAAGCAATAGCAACATACTAAACGATCGGATGCTAAGCTAATGGAATGGGTCATGTCAATCAGATCATTCTACTAATGATGTGACCTCGTTAATCAAATAACAACTCTTTGTTCATGGCTAGGAAACATAACCATCTTTGATTAACGAGCTAGTCTAGTAGAGGCATACTAGTGACACTCTGTTGGTTTATGTATTCACACATGTATTATGTTTCCGGTTAATACAATTCTAGCATGAATAATAAACATTTATCATGATGTAAGGAAAAAAATAATAACTTTATTATTGCCTCTAGGGCATATTTCCTTCAGTCTCCCACTTGCACTAGAGTCAATAATCTAGATTACACAGTAATGATTCTAACACCCATGGAGCCTTGGTGCTGATCATGTTTTGCTCGTGGAAGAGGCTTAGTCAACGGGTCTGCAACATTCAGATCCGTATGTATCTTGCAAATCTCTATGTCTCCCACCTAGACTAAATCCCGGATGGAGTTGAAGCGTCTCTTGATGTGTTTGGTCCTCTTGTGAAATCTGGATTCCTTTGCCAAGGCAATTGCACCAGTATTGTCACAGAAGATTTTCATTGGACCCGATGCACTAGGTATGACACCTAGATCGGATATGAACTCCTTCATCCAGACTCCTTCGTTTGCTGCTTCCGAAGCAGCTATGTACTCCGCTTCACATGTAGATCCCGCTACGACGCTTTGTTTAGAACTGCACCAACTGACAGCTCCACCGTTTAAAGTAAACACGTATCCGGTTTGCGATTTAGAATCGTCCGGATCAGTGTCAAAGCTTGCATCAACGTAACCTCTTACGGTGAGCTCTTTGTCACCTCCATATACGAGAAACATATCCTTAGTCCTTTTCAGGTATTTCAGGATGTTCTTGACCGCTGTCCAGTGATCCACTCCTGGATTACTTTGGTACCTCCCTGCTAAACTTATAGCAAGGCACACATCAGGTCTGGTACACAGCATTGCATACATGATAGAGCCTATGGCTGAAGCATAGGGAACATCTTTCATTTTCTCTCTATCTTCTGCAGTGGTCGGGCATTGAGTCTGACTCAACTTCACACCTTGTAACACAGGCAAGAACCCTTTCTTTGCTTGATCCATTTTGAACTTCTTCAAAATCTTGTCAAGGTATGTGCTCTGTGAAAGTCCAATTAAGCGTTTTGATCTATCTCTATAGATCTTTATGCCTAATATGAAAGCAGCTTCCCCGAGGTCTTTCATCGAAAAACTTTTATTCAAGTATCCCTTTATGCTATCCAGAAATTCTATATCATTTCCAATCAGCAATATGTCATCCACATATAATATCAGAAATGCTACAGAGCTCCCACTCACTTTCTTGTAAATACAGGCTTCTCCAAAAGTCTGTATAAAGCCAAATGCTTTGATCACACTATCAAAGCGTTTATTCCAACTCCGAGATGCTTGCACCAGCCCATAAATGGATCGCTGGAGTTTGCATACTTTGTTAGCTCCCTTTGGATCGACAAAACCTTCTGGTTGTATCATATACAACTCTTCTTCCAGAAATCCATTCAGGAATGCAGTTTTGACATCCATCTGCCATATTTCATAATCATAAAATGCGGCAATTGCTAACATTATTCTGACGGACTTAAGCATCGCTACGGGTGAGAAGGTCTCATCGTAGTCAACTCCTTGAACTTGCCGAAAACCTTTCGCGACAAGTCGAGCTTTATAGACAGTAATATTACCGTCAGCGTCAGTCTTTTTCTTGAAGATCCATTTATTCTCAATTGCTTGCCGATCATCGGGCAAGTCAACCAAAGTCCATACTTTGTTTTCATACATGGATCCCATCTCAGATTTCATGGCCTCAAGCCACTTTGCGGAATCTGGGCTCACCATCGCTTCTTCATAGTTTGTAGGTTCATCATGATCTAGCATCATGACTTCCAGAACTGGATTACCGTACCACTCTGGTGCGGATCTTACTCTGGTTGATCTACTTGGTTCAGTAGTATCTTGTTCTGAAGCTTCATGATCATCATCATTAGCTTCCTCACTGATTGGTATAGGTGTCGCAGAAACAGTTTTCTGCGATGTACTATTTTCCAATAAGGGAGCAGGTACAGTTACCTCGTCAAGTTCTACTTTCCTCCCACTCACTTCTTTCGAGAGAAACTCCTTCTCTAGAAATGATCCATTCTTAGCAACGAATGTCTTGCCTTCGGATCTGTGATAGAAGGTATACCCAACAGTTTCTTTTGGGTATCCTATGAAGACACATTTCTCCGCTTTGGGTTCGAGCTTATCAGGTTGAAGCTTTTTCACATAAGCATCGCAGCCCCAAACTTTAAGAAACGACAACTTTGGTTTCTTGCCAAACCATAGTTCATAAGGCGTCGTCTCAACGGATTTTGATGGTGCCCTATTTAACGTGAATGCGGCCGTCTCTAAAGCATAACCCCAAAACGATAGCGGTAAATCAGTAAGAGACATCATAGATCGCACCATATCTAGTAAAGTACGATTACAACGTTCGGACACACCATTACACTGTGGTGTTCCGGGTGGCGTGAGTTGCGAAACTATTCCACAATTTTTCAAATGTACACCAAACTCGTAACTCAAATATTCTCCTCCACGATCAGATCGTAGAAATTTTATTTTCTTGTTACGATGATTTTCAACTTCACTCTGAAATTCCTTGAACTTTTCAAATGTTTCAGACTTATGTTTCATTAAGTAGATATACCCATATCTGCTTAAATCATCTGTGAAGGTGAGAAAATAACAATATCCGCCACGAGCCTCAATATTCATCGGACCACATACATCGGTATGTATGATTTCCAACAAATCTGTTGCTCTCTCCATAGTACCGGAGAACGGTGTTTTAGTCATCTTGCCTATGAGGCACGGTTCGCAAGTACCAAGTGATTCATAATCAAGTGGTTCCAAAATCCCATCAGTATGGAGTTTCTTCATGCGCTTTACACCGATATGACCTAAACGGCAGTGCCACAAATAAGTTGCACTATCATTATTAACTTTGCATCTTTTGGCTTCTACATTATGAATATGTGTATTACTATCTTCGAGATTCAACAAAAATAGACCACTCTTCAAAGGTGCATGACCATAAAAGATTTTATTCATATAAATAGAACAACCATTATTCTCTGATTTAAATGAATAACCGTCTCGCATTAAACAAGATCCAGATATAATGTTCATGCTCAACGCTGGCACCAAATAACAATTATTTAGGTCTAATATTAATCCCGAAGGTAGATGTAGAGGTAGCGTGCCGACCGCGATCACATTGACTTTGGAACCGTTTCCCACGCGCATCGTCACCTCGTCCTTTGCTAGCGTCCGCTTACTCCGTAGTCCCTGTTTTGAGTTGCAAATATTAGCAACAAAACCAGTATCAAATACCCAGGTGCTACTGTGAGCTCTAGTAAGGTACACATCAATAACATGTATATCACATATACCTTTGCTCACTTTGCCATCCTTCTTATCCGCCAAATACTTGGGACAGTTCCGCTTCCAGTGACCAGTCTGCTTGCAGTAGAAGCACTAAGTTTCAGGCTTAGGTCCAGACTTGGGTTTCTTCTCCTGAGCAGCAACTTGCTTGCTGTTCTTCTTGAAGTTTCCCTTCTTCTTCCCTTTGCCCTTTTTCTTGAAACTAGTGGTTTTGCTAACCATCAACACTTGATGCTCCTTCTTGATTTCTACCTCCGCAGCTTTCAGCATTGCGAAGAGCTCGGGAATAGTCTTGTTCATCCCTTGCATATTATAGTTCATCACGAAGCTCTTGTAGCTTGGTGGCAGTGATTGGAGAATTCTGTCAATGACGCAGTCATCTGGAAGATTAACTCCCATCTGAATCAAGTGATTATTATACCCAGACATCTTGAGTATATGCTCACTGACAGAACTGTTCTCCTCCATCTTACAGCTATAGAGCTTATTGGAGACTTCATAACTCTCAATTCGGGCATTTGCTTGAAATATTAACTTCAACTCCTGGAACATCTCATATGCACCATGACGTTCAAAACGTCGTTGAAGTCCCGATTCTAAGCCGTAAAGCATGGCACACTGAACTATCGAGTAGTCATCAGCTTTGCTCTACCAGACGTTCATAACATCTGGCGTTGCTCCAGCAGCAGGCCTGTCACCCAGCGGTGCTTCCAGGACGTAATTCTTCTGTGCAGCAATGAGGATAATCCTCAGGTTACGGACCCAGTCCGTGTAATTGCTACCATCATCTTTCAACTTTGCTTTCTCAAGGAACGCATTAAAATTCAACGGAACAATAGCACGAGCCATCTATCTACAAGCAACATAAACAAGCAAGATACTATCAGGTACTAAGTTCATGATAAGTTTAAGTTCAGTTAATCAAATTACTTAGGAACTCCCACTTAGATAGACATCCCTCTAATCCTCTAAGTGATCACGTGATCCAAATCAACTAAACCATAACCGATCATCACGTGAGATGGAGTAGTTTTCAATGGTGAACATCGTCATGTTGATCATATCTACTATATGATTCACGCTCGACCTTTCGGTCTCTGTGTTCCGAGGCCATATCTGCATATGCTAGGCTCATCAAGTTTAACCTGAGTATTCTGCGTGTGCAAAACTGGCTTGCACCCGTTATAGATGGACGTAGAGCTTATCACACCCGATCATCACGTGGTGTCTGGGCACGACGAACTTTGGCAACGGTGCATACTCAGGGAGAACACTTCTTGATAATTTAGTGAGAGATCATCTTATAATGCTACCGTCAATCAAAGCAAGATAAGATGCATAAAAGGATAAACATCACATGCAATCAATATAAGTGATATGATATGGCCATCATCATCTTGTGCTTGTGATCTCCATCTCCGAAGCACCGTCATGATCATCATCGTCACCGGCGCGACACCTTGATCTCCATCGTAGCATCGTTGTCGTCTCGCCAATCTTATGCTTCCACGACTATCACTACCGCTTAGTAATAAAGTAAAGCATTACATCGCGATTGCATTGCATACAATAAAGCGACAACCATATGGCTCCTGCCAGTTGCCGATAACTCGGTTACAAAACATGATCATCTCATACAATAAAATCAGCATCATGCCTTGACCATATCACATCACAACATACCCTGCAAAAACAAGTTAGACATCCTCTACTTTGTTGTTGCAAGTTTTACGTGGCTGCTACGGGCTTAAGTAAGAACTCATCTCACCTACGCATCAAAACCACAACGATAGTTCGTCAAATAGACTCCGTTTTAACCTTCTCAAGGACCGGGCGTAGTCACACTTGGTTCAACTAAAGTTGGAGAGACAGTCTTCCGCAAGCCATCTATGTGCAAAGCACGTCGAGGGAACCGGTCTCGCGTAAGAGTACGCGTAAGGTTGGTCCGGATCGTCTCAACCAACAATACCGCCGAACCAAAGTATGACATGCTGGTAGGCAGTATGACTTGTATCGCCCACAACTCACTTGTGTTCTACTCGTGCAAATAACATCAAACCATAAAACCTAGGCTCGGATGCCACTGTTGGGGAACGCAATAATTTTGAAAATTTTCCTACGCACACGCAAGATCATGGTGATGCACAGCAACGAGAGGGGAGAGTGTTGTCTACGTACCAACGCAGACCGACTGCGGAAGCGATCACACAACGTAGAGGAAGTAGTCGTACGTCTTCTTCCCGATCCGACCGATCCAAGCACCGTTACTCCGGCACCTCCGAGTTCTTAGCACACGTACAGCTCGATGACGTTCCTCGGGCTCCGATCCAGCAAAGCGTCGAGGAAGAGTTCCGTCAGCACGACGGCGTGATGACGATCTTCATGTACTACCGACGCAGGGCTTCGCCTAAGCACTACAACGGTACGGTCGAGGTGGAATTTGGTGGCAGGGGGCACCGCACACGGCTAAGGAACGATCTCAAGGATCAAGTTGTGTGTCTTGGGGTGCCCCCTGCCCCCGTATATAAAGGTTGGAGGAGGGGAGCCGGCCGGCCAAGGGAGAGGAGGCGCAGGGGAGTCCTACTCCCACCGGGAGTAGGACTCCTCCCCCCAATCCTAATCCTATTAGGACTCCCGGGGGGAAAAGGAGAGAGAAGGGGGGCCGGCCCCTATCCTAGTCCTACTAGGACTTTGGGAAGGGGGGCGCCGGCCAGCTTGTGGGCTTTCCCTTTTTCTCCTTTTCCACTAAGGCCCAATAGGCCCATTAGTCTCCTGGGGGGTTCCGGTAACCCTCCCGGTATTTCGGTAAAATCCCGATTTCACCCGGAACACTTCCGATGTCCAAACATAGGCTTCCAATATATCAATCTTTACGTCTCGACCATTTCGAGACTCCTCGTCATGTCAGTGATCTCATCCGGGACTCCGAACAACCTTCGGTACATCAAAATGCATAAACTCATAATAACTGTCATCGTAACGTTAAGCGTGCGGACCCTACGGTTCGAGAACAATGTAGACATGACCGAGACACGTCTCCGGTCAATAACCAATAGCGGGACCTGGATGCCCATATTGGCTCCTACATATTCTACGAAGATCTTTATCGGTCAGACCGCATAACAACATACGTTGTTCCCTTTGTCATCGGTATGTTACTTGCCCGAGATTCGATCGTCGGTATCCAATACCTAGTTCAATCTCGTTACCGGCAAGTCTCTTTACTCGTTCCATAATACATCATCTCACAACTAACATATTAGTTGCAGTGCTTGCAAGGCTTATGTGATGTGCATTACCGAGAGGGCCCAGAGATACCTCTCCGACAATCGGAGTGACAAACCCTAATCTCGAAATACGCCAACCCAACATCTACCATTGGAGACACCTGTAGTACTCCTTTATAATCACCCAGTTATGTTGTGACGTTTGGTAGTACCCAAAGTGTTCCTCCGGTAAACGGGAGTTGCATAATCTCATAGTTATAGGAACATGTATAAGTCATGAAGAAAGCAATAGCAACATACTAAACGATCGAATGCTAAGCTAATGGAATGGGTCATGTCAATCAGATCATTCTACTAATGATGTGACCTCGTTAATCAAATAACAACTCTTTGTTCATGGTTAGGAAACATAACCATCTTTGATTAACGAGCTAGTCTAGTAGAGGCATACTAGTGACACTCTGTTGGTTTATGTATTCACACATGTATTATGTTTCCGGTTAATACAATTCTAGCATGAATAATAAACATTTATCATGATGTAAGGAAATAAATAATAACTTTATTATTGCCTCTAGGGCATATTTCCTTCAGGGAAAGTACATGCCTCCTAGGAGGTTATATTTACAGGGTCCTAGCTTCTCCGATCAGTGGACATCCCAGGAGGCGGGCAAGACTACTCGCAGCCCCTGTGCCCCAGCTTGTGCCCAACATTTGGCCTCGTCTTTAATCCTATCAACTAGCGCATCTATCGATGGTCTTGCATTGTCAAAGATGCACTCGTTCCTCTGTTTCCAGATCATCCAGGGAACAAGCAGTGTGATCGATTGCAGAGCCTTGTGCAGCGTTGGAGGGGTTTGCGCCTTCGCCCGCAGCCACCAGTCCATCAAGGTGGTGTCATTGGCCGGCGTTTGGGCAGGGATGTGCGTCCAGTCTAGGGTGCGGTGCCAGATCTGCTTAGCAAAGGGGCATGTCAGTAGCAGGTGTTGGATGGTCTCCGGGTCTTGATCGCAGAGGAGGCACCTAGGGTGGTGCTGTAGGCCGCGGCTGGCAAGTCTTGTCGCCGTCCAACATCGGTCCTGGTAGGCAAGCCAGTGGAAGAATTTGACGCGGGCTGGCGCCCAACTCTTCCAAATCAGCTTCCATGAGTGGCAGCGTGTCGATCCCTGGAAGGTGGCTGCATAGCAAGATTGGGCCGAATATGTAGTGCTTGTTGTCCATCTCTAGAGCAGTCGGTCAGGTTCTTCCGACAGGGTGAAGTGCCGTATCGCCTGCCATAGCATCAGGTACTGGCCAATCTCGTGTATCCCGATGGTTCCTTGGATGTCTCGGGCCCAAGTGTTCCCGTTGAGTCCATCAGCCACTGTTCGTGTCTTGCGTCGCTGCTTGGGTATGCATTGGTATAGCAGGGGGGCAATCTCGCAGACAGATTGGCCGCTGATCCATCGGTCGTCCCAGAAGAGTGTTGTCCGGCCATCGCCGAGCATCATAGTAGTGGATGCAAAGAACAGTGCACGCTCCTCCTTGGAGAACTGGAGATCAAGGCCTTGCCACGCGCGGTCCGTGTCCGTGCGGGCGAGCCACATCCATCGCAGTCGTAGGGTAAGGCCTGCGCGCTCCAGGTCTCGAATTCCAAGGCCACCATATTCCACGGGGCGGCAGGCATGGCGCCAATTGACATGACAGTTTCCTCCATTGGCGACGGCGCGGCCGGCCCACAAAAAGCCCCGCTGGATTTTCTTGAGCTGCTTTAGTGTCTTCTTGGGCGGGGCAAAGTCGAGCAACTGGTGGACTGGGATAGCACTCAGCACCGACTTGACTAGTGCGAGCCTTCCGGCTTTGTTCATGAGCCAAGCTTTCCATGTCGGGAGTCGGGCGGCCACCGAGTCGATGAGGGATTGTAACTGTGCAGCAGAGGGTCGGCGGAGTGTTAGCGGTATACCAAGGTAGGTGATGGGTAGCTCAACCACCGGGCATCCAAGTTGGGTGATCATCTCGGCCGTCGTGGGTTCGCCATGGAGGATGGTAGCTGGGCTCTTTGCATAATTCACCGGGAGTCCACTTGCTTGGCCAAACAGGGCTAAGATGCCCTTGATGGCTGCCACATCATCCTCGGTGGCATGGCAGAATATCATCACATCATCGGCGTATAGTGAGATGGCCGGAATAGCTCGTCGGGGGTGCAGCGGCTGTAGTATTCTGTAGTCGTGGGCGCGTCGCATGAGGCGGCTGAGGGTGTCGACCGCGAGCACAAAGAGCTGCGGGGACACGGGGTCGCCTTGGCGTAGACCACATCGCAGCCAGATTGGTGGGCCGGGCTCACCGTTGACCATGATGCGGGTGCTGGACGTTGTGAGGAGGATTGCTATCCACTCCCTGAATCGAGGCCCGAATCCAACAAAACGGGCGGTAGTCGCGTAGTTCGTTGGCATCGGCACGCTTGGGAATCAGGGTCAGTAGTGCCTGGTTGAGCTTGTAGAAACCTCGGCTTCGCAACTCAAATAGCTGCTGGAAGACGTCCAGGAAATCTTGCCGGATGGTGCCCCAACAGGCCCTGACGAACTCAGTAGTAAAACCGTCCGGCCCGGGGGCTTTGCGAGCCGGCAGGAGCTTGATGGCGTTCCATATTTCCTCAGGGCCGAACGGCTCATCGAGGCCTGCCGGGTCGCAAGGCTCGATGAGATGCTCGAGGTCTAGCGAGCAGTCGCGTGTGGCAGGGCAGCCAAAGAGCTCGTCGAAGTGGGCGAATGCTGCCTGCGCCATCTCCTCTTGGCCGGTGATAACCTGCCCATTGACGGTAAGGGTGTGGATGTGGTTCTTCTGCCGACGATATGAGCATTGCCTATGAAAGAAGGCCGTGTTGGCGTCGCTGTCTTTAAGCGTGGTGATGCGGGCACACTGCCTGGCTATGGTGCGCTCAAGGGAGGCCAGTCCGAGGTATGCGATCTTGATCTGCTTGCGTAGCCAGTTCTCCGGGGGTGATAGCAGGCGATCCTCTTGGGCCTTGTCGAATAATGGGATGAGCTCGCGGGAGATTGCCATCTTGTCTCGTATGCAACCGGTGGTCTTGGCACTCCAGCTCGTGAGCATGCGCGCAGTTGCCTGTAAGCGCAACATCAAGCGACGGAAAGGATCCGGGTCATGGACCGATCCCCATGTCGTGGCCACCGTGTCTTGGAACCCAGCTAGGCGCATCCAGTAGTCTTCAAAATGGAAGCGTCGTCTCGCCGTGTGTGTAGGTGAGCAATCGAGCAAGAGTGGGCTGTGGTCTGACACGACGGACGCGAGGCAACGCAAGTGGCAGTCCGTGTGTGCGCCTTCCCAATCCGAGGTGCAGAGTACGCGGTCCAAGTGCACCAAAGTGGGTGGCGATTGTTCATTCGACCACGTGAAGCGCCGTCCGTTGAGGTATACCTCTTTCAGCATGAGGTCATTGGTAAGGCGGCGGAACCGGCCCATCATGCGGCGGTTCAGATTGCCCCTGCTCTTGTCCTCGTCACGGAGTATTAAGTTGAAGTCTCCACACACCATCCATGGCCCGGGGAAGCTCACGCGCACGTCTCTCAGTTCTTGCATGAATGCAATCTTGTTCGCATCCTCTTGGGGGCCGTAGACGACCGACAACCACCAGGGCATCCCTGTGGCCGTGGTCACCTTGGCGGTGAGAGCGTTCATGGTGAGTAGAGGATCCGTGATGGTCACGGTGTTGCTCTTCCATGCAAGCAGGATGCCACCCCACGTGCCTTGCGCCGGGAGGTACGTGTAGTCGTCAAATTCAGAGCCCAGGGTGTCCAGAACAACCGACGAGCAAATCAACGCCATTTTTGTTTCCTGAAGGCAGACAATGGAGGCGGAGGTGGTTACAATCAACGAGCGGATCGCTATGCATCGGGCGCGTGCATTAAGGCCATGCACATTCCAAACAACAAGTCTAAGGTTGTGATCCATGCACACCAAGTCAACAGGGGGGCGTGCGCATACGACCCATTACGCGTGTACCGCAGCATTGCTTGTCAGGATAGTTGCTGGAGTGGCCATGCGCGTAGGTATGTCGCGGTCAACCAGAGCGGCGATGGCTGTGAGCACCGAGAGTGGGATGGGTGCTGCAAAGAGATCATCATACGCCTTCATCTTGGCCGGTGTGATCTTCTGGCTTGTCCCGACTATCCCCAGGGTGCGCAAGATCTGAACTTGCGAGCGCCTTTTAGCAGTGGGCGGAGCCGCCAGTGGGGAGGCCGCTGTCGAGGCCGAGCGGCCTCGCCGCGGAGTGAAGTTGAGCGGGCGTCGTGGTCTTCTCCCCGGGGTAGGCAGGGCTGCGGTGATGTGCTTCATGGCGGCGGCCAGGAACTCGCCCAGAGTCCAAGTGCGAGGCGGAGCTGCGCGGCCTCGGGATCGATGTAGCGTGATCGGCGGGGAGGCGAATCGCCCTGATACAGAGTTGTGCTGGTCTTGATGCACGCAAGTGGGGGCTGGCGTATCCGCAGAGGGCCTTGTCATCGTGGGCTGGGCCACGGGCCTTTGCAGTATTCTCACCGGGGTGTGGGGTTCGGCCTCGCTGGCGGTGGGGCTACCACCAGCGGTGAGTTGCCCTCCTCTGTCCTCCTCATCTCGTGCGTGGAGTTGCTCTGGTTTGTCTGGCCCTGCAGCAGATGTTGGCATTAGTGTGGCAACACTTTGCCCCGACAGGATAGCTGCTCCCTCTGGCTGGGAGTCTGGCACCCTGCGCAGGGCAGACCGGTCACTGCAACGCATCGGATCAGGCGAGCCAGGCGTGGGGCTGTGCGCGGGGCTCTCGCGATCCGCCTCAAGCGTGGGGTTTTCGCGATCCGTCTCGGTTGCATATCGACATATATAGGCGAAAGAAGTCGGTCAGGGGATCTCTGGGCTGTCCACGAGGCAGGGAGGCCCGCCCAGGGGGGTGGGCGCGCCCCCACACTCGTGGGCAGCCTGGGACTCTTCTGCTCCATCTCCGATGCTCCGTGGGCTTCTTCTGGTCCAAAATTAAGTTCCGTGAAGTTTCAGGTCAATTGGACTCTGTTTGATTTTCCTTCTCTGCGATACTCTAAAACAAGGAAAAAACAGAAACTGGCACTGGGCTCTAGGTTAATAGGTTATGCCCAAAAATCATATAAAATAGCATATAAAACATCCAGGGTTGATAATATAATAGCATGGAAAAATCAAAAATTATAGATACGTTGGAGACGTATCAAAGGACAAAAAAAATTGTGGGAGGAAGTACCTTCATAGTCGAGGTTGCGAATTGCCCTCCTACGCATGGCCTTGGTCAGAGAGTCCTCATCAGTAGCTGTTGTACCATCGACGCCAACGGAGTGGCGACCGCTGCGTCTCAGCGGTGAGGGGGTGACATCGGCAGTAGCAACATCCCCGGTGTCTTCGAGCGGCGGAGTAGGCGAATGCGGCGAAGATGAAGAGGCCCCAAAGGGTTGCACCTTAACCTCTACGACCTCTAGCGGAGGAGACGGTGTGGGCGGCGTCGAGGCCCTGGACATCGTCGCCTCTCCTGGCGATGATGGAGAAGAAGACAAAGCACGCAGCTCTGCCATCGCCGAGTCACGATCCGCCCGAACCGCGGGAGAGAATACCACTCCCTGCTGCGGAATGATCAGTGACGGCATCGGCGATGAAGCACGCGGGGAGGCGAATGCGGATACCTCCTCCTGTAGGCGATAGGGTGTCATCAGCGATCGCGTGGCTGGCATCGTCAAAGACCGTGGTGTCAAAGTCATCGAGGATGCCGGTGGTGTGGTAATCAAGGGCGCCCTGATTGGTGCGGCTGGTAGCGTCGTGGCCGTCGGGTAAGACATCCCAGATGGAAACGAAGACCTCCCAAAAGACATGGACAACTGCATGGGCATCACGCCTCCAGATGAAGGTGGCATTGAAGACTCATTGGACGACAAGGTAGGTTTGGGCCTCTTACTTGGGTCCTTATGTTGGGGAACGCAGTAATTTCGAAATTTTCCTACGCACACGCAAGATCTATCATGGTGATGCATAGCAACGAGAGGGGAAGAGTGTTGTCCACATACCCTCGTAGACCGTAAGCAGAAGTGTTATGACAACGCGGTTGATGTAGTCGTATGTCTTCACGGTCCGACCGATCCTAGTACCGAAAGTACGGCACCTCGGCGATCTGCACAAGTTCGGCTCGGTGACGTCCCACGAACTCTAGATCTAGCTGAGTGTTGAGGGAGAGCTTTGTCAGCACGATGGCGTGGTGACGGTGATGATGAAGCTACCATCGCAGGGCTTCGCCTAAGCACTACGATGATATAACCGAGGTGGATTATGGTGGAGGGGGGCACCGCAAACGGCTAAGGAATCAATTATCAACTTGTGTGTTCTAGGGTGCCCCCTGCCCCCGTATATAAAGGAGCAAGGGGGAGGCCGGCCGGCCCTTGGAGGCGTTCCAAGGAGGGGAGGAGTCCTCCTCCTAATAGGAGTAGGACTCCCCTTTTCCTAGTCCCATTTCCTAGTCCAACTAGGAGGAGGAAGGGGGAAGGAAGGAGAGGGAGAGAAGAGAAGGAAAGGGGGGGTGCCACCCCCTTCCCTAGTCCAATTCGGACTAGAGGGGCAGGGGTGCACAGCCCTGCCTTGGCCGGCCCTCTCTCTCTCCACTAAGGCCCATGTTGGCCCACTAGTCCCCCTGGGGGTTCCGATAACCCCCCGGCACTCCGATAATTATCCGGTGACCCCCGGAACTCATCCGGTGTCCGAATATAGTCATCTAATATATCAATCTTTATGTCTCAACCATTTAGAGACTCCTCGTCATGTCCGTGATCATATCCGGGACTCCGAACTACCTTCGGTACATCAAAACACATAAACTCATAATATCGATCGTCACCGAACGTTAAGCGTGCGGACCCTACGGGTTCAAGAACTATGTAGACATGACCAAGACACGTTTCCGGTCAATAACCAATAGCGGAACCTGGATGTTCATATTCGCTCCCGCATATTCTATGAAGATCTTTATCGGTCAAACCGCATAATGATATACGTTGTTCCCTTTGTCATCGGTATGTTACTTGCCCGAGATTCGATTGTCGGTATCTCAATACCTAGTTCAATCTCGTTACCGGGAAGTCTCTTTACTCGTTCCGTAATGCATCATCCCGTAACTAACTCATTAGTCACATTTCTTGCAAGTCTTATAGTGATGTGCATTACCGAGAGGGCCCAGAGATACCTCTCCGATACTCGGAGTGACAAATCCTAATCTCAATCTATGCCAACTCAACAAACACCATCGGAGACACCTGTAGAGCATCTTTATAGTCACCCAGTTACGTTGTGACGTTTGATAGCACACTAAGTGTTCCTATGACATTCGGGAGTTGCATGATCTCATACTCATAGGAACATGTATAAGTTATGGAGAAAGCAATAGCAACAAACTAAACGATCATCATTCTAAGCTAACAGATGGGTCAAGTCAATCACATCATTCTCTAATGATGTGATCCCGTTAATCAAATGACAACTCATGTCTATGGTTTGAAAACATAACCATCATTGATTCAACGAGCTAGTCAAGTAGAGGCATGCTAGTGACATTCTGTTTGTCTATGTATTCACACATGTACTAAGTTTCCGGTTAATATAATTCTAGCATGAATAATAAACATTTATCATGATATAAGGAAACATAAATAACAACTTTATTATTGCGTCTAGGGCATATTTCCTTCACCTTACCCCCCGCAGTGTCCTCCCTGTCATGACCCATATTGCCGCCTGGATCATCTCCGTGCTCCCAAACTCTAGGCACAAAATCAGCATCAACACGAAAGTCCGGTTCTTCCAGACTGTATCGAAACTCATACCCCTTCCTCTGGACAACAACGTCAGACGAGAGAGAATTAATTGTGCTCCTCTTGAAGGTGTCAAGATTAAGCACCGCCACCTAAATGCGAACAATTCCTCGACGACGCAAATAGAGTAGGTCAACGTCCAGGGTAGCACCAATCACCGAGCCGACTGCCCAAAGACCCAGGAAGTGATGAAGAGCATGTTGCACACTGTGCACGTGCACCCAGATAGGCTGTAACTCAAAACGGTGCGGTACCTCCTCCTTCCAAGGCTTGAATTCAATAGTTATATTATGAGACTTGATAAAAACTACAAACCAGGTCACCCGTTGTAAAACTTCTTCACTTGGAAAGGACATGAGAAAAGCATCCTCGCCATGCGGTATAGCCTCCCAAGTCCACTGCTGCTGAAACTGAGCAATCTTGGCCACCTCTGCCTCCATGATATTGGGAGAAATAGAGTCGTCAGAAATCGATACAAAGTGCAGTTGGTGAATCCTGAGGTGAGAGATCCTCCCTACAAACATTATCAGGCATCTGAAAAAAATCCATGTTTTCAGTTCCATAGCCGCAAAGCAACGCCGTCGGAGACGGCAACTTGAGAGCCGGACACCGACGCATAGTCATAGGATGGTTCATCTTGTTAGAAATAAAGCAATACTATTGTGTGTTGCATTCATCAGATAAGTATCTTGCCGACTGACATTTAGAACACCACAGTTTTTTGGGTGCCACTGCAACCTCGGATGTACCAGAAGATGGAGCCGGTGGTTGATGAAACGGGGCAGCCAAGTGCACAGGTGCACCCTATCCATGACCCACAACCACTATTGATGAAGCGGCCGGGACATACACAGGAGCCGGAGTTGGCATCGAAGGGCCCGTAGCAGCTTGCATGGGAGCAGCAGGTTGTTGAACTGGCTCCTGAAGAATCTTTTGGCAGCCACCCTTGCCTCCCTTTGGCTTGCGAGAGTGTGCCACGACAGGTCCGGCTGCCGAGGTGATAGCCAGCCCGGCGTTGAAGCTGGTGGTCGGCTGATGGAGGTGCTGATTGGCACCGACGCGAGGCCCTTGCTGCTGCCTATAAGCGCTGGCAATCGGTTGATATGGAGCCATAGCTGGCTGATGTTGCTGTTGTATGTAGCCCCCCCAGGGTTGAAGATGAACTGGCTGTTGCTGCATGTATGGCCCGGGATTCCGACAAACTGGTGCGGGAACTGCCCCTAGTATACCTACATCTGCGGCTGCTGTACCGGTGGCTGCTGCACCTGCATGTACAAGGCCGACGGCGCGCAGGATGGCGGTGCTTGAATCAGCTGGTAGACCCTTGGAGCAAAGCCAGGTGCACCTCCCACCGGAGAAGCCATGCGAGCAGCCGACGGCTGGGCGGCGTGCGGAGAAGGTTGAGCCTGATTACCGGTGGTACCCCCGGGCAGAGTGGAGGGATCACGTCGCGACATCTCTGGAGACCGAACGACGGCTGCGTACGATCGAGTGAGATTAGGGTTTCCTGCTGGCTGCACCCGTTTCCACAAGTGGCCTAGCCAATGCCCCAGATTGACCATCCGAAGTGGACACCCAGGATGCATCAGATCGCGGGCCAGGCTTGGAGCTGTCGAAGAAACCGGATCGAAGATTTGAACGAGGGCCGATGTAGCGGGCTGCACGGCCAGGCCCGACGTCAGCGGCGCAGCCCTGGACTCGGACGAGGGCGCCCCGTCACCGGGACACCATGGTGGAAGAAGATCACCGAGTGTCATCGGCGGTGATCGCCGAGGTGGCGGGATGGGTCCGACCCATGGCCTGACTAGAGCCCTAGCCAACCCCGCGGACACCACGAGCTGCCGGAGAACGGGACCTACGATCCATCACATTTGGTGCCGTCTTGTCCACATCCGGAACGGACGCGACAACGCCCTCCGCCGAGTCCTCCTCCGGCGCTGAAAACACCTCACCTGCATGTCGACACGGGATACGTCTCTGTCGTATCTACTTTTCCAAACACTTTTGCCCTTGTTTTGGACTCTAACTTGTACGATTTGAATGGAACTAATCCGGACTGACGTTGTTTTCAATAGAATTGCCATGGTGTTGTTTTATGTGCAGAAAATAAATATTTTCGGAATGACCTGAAACTCCACGAAACATCTTAGAAAAAATAAAAAAAAAATCCTTGCCAAAGATGAAGACCAGGGGCCCACACCCTTCTCACGAGGGTGGGGGACGCCCCCCCCCCTAGGGCGCCCCCTACCTCGTGGGCCCCTTGGATGCCCTCCGACGCTAACTCCAACTCTATATATTTGCTTTCAGGAAAAAAAATCAGAGAGAAGAAATCATCGCGTTTTACGATACGGAGCCGCCGCCAAGCCCTAAAACCTCTCGGGAGGGCTGATCTGGAGTCTGTTCGGGGCTCCGGAGAGGGGGATTCATCGCCGTCGTCATCATCAACCATCCTCCATCACTAATTTCATGATGCTCACCGCCATGCGTGAGTAATTCCATCGTAGGCTTGCTGGACGGTGATGGGTTGGATGAGATTTATCATGTAATCGAGTTAGTTTTGTTAGGGTTTGATCCCTAGTATCCATTATGTTCTGAGATTGATGTTGCTATGACTTTGCTATGCTTAATGCTTGTCACTAGAGCCCAAGTGCCATGATTTCAGATCTGAACCTATTATGTTTCCATGAATATATGTGAGTTCTTGATCCTATCTGGCAAGTCTATAGTCACCTACTATGTGTTATGATCCGGCAACCCCGAAGTGACAATAATCGGGACCACTCCCGGTGATGACCATAGTTTGAGGAGTTCATGTATTCACTATGTGCTAATGCTTTGTTCCGGTTCTCTATTAAAAGGAGGCCTTAATATCCCTTAGTTTCCAATAGGATCCCGCTGCCACGGGAGGGTAGGACAAAAGATGTCATGCAAGTTCTTTTCCATAAGCATGTATGACTATATACAGAATACATGCCTACATTACATTGATGAATTGGAGCTAGTTTTGTGTCACCCTATGTTATGACTGTTACATGATGAACCGCATCCGGCATAATTATCCATCACTAATCCGGTGTCTACGAGTTTTCCATATACTGGTTCTCGCTTATTTACTTTCCCGCTGCTACTGTTACAATCACTACAAAATACCAAAAACATTACTTTTGTTGTCTTTACTTTTGTTGCCGCTACCACCACTATCATATTACTGTGCTACTAAACACTTTGCTGCAAATACTAAGTTTCCAGGTGTGGTTGAATCGACAACTCAGCTGCTGATACTTGAGAATATTCTTTGGCTCCCCTTGTGTCGAATCAATAAATTTGGGTTGAATACTCTACCCTCGAAAGCTGATGCGATCACCTATACTTGTGGGTTATCAAGACAAATTTCTGGCGCCGTTGCTGGGGAGCATAGCTCTATTCTTTGAGTCACTTGGGATTTATATCTTCTTAACACTATGAAGAACTTGAGAGATCAAAAAACTAAGATCTATCCCTCAACTACGAGGGGAGGTAAGGAACTGCCATCTAGCTCTGCACTTGATTCACCTTCTGTTATGAGTAAGTTTGCGACACCTACACCTGCTTCTGCTATTCGTTCTGATATGTCGCATGTTATTGATGATGCCACTTCTGCTATGCATGATACTTATGATGAAACTGCTTCTATGCCTGATACTAATGTGCCCCTTGGTGAATTTCTTGATGAACAAATTGCTAGGGCTAGAGAAAAAGAAATTATTGAATCTGAATACGATGATGAAAGTGATGATGAAAATATGCCTGTTATCCCTGAGGGCTATCTTTTTGATATGGAATCTTCTGCCGCTATTTTAGCTTGCAAAGATAGATATGAGCTTAAGAGGTTATTAGTTAAATGGAACAAAGAATCACTTAGAGATAAAATGAAACCCGACCTTGCTTTTGCTACTTCACCTATTTGTGTTCCTGATAAGGATTATGAATTCTCTATTGATCCTGATATAATTACTCTGGTTGAATCTGATTCGTTTTATGGCTATGAATCTGAAACTGTTGTGGCACATCTTACTAAGTTAAATGATATAGCTGCCCTGTTTACTAATGATGAGAGATCGCGTTACTTTTATATACTCAAAATATTTCAGTTCTCATTAAAGGGTGATGCTAAGATATGGTTTAATTCTCTTGACCCTAGTTGTGTGCGTAGTCCCCAGGATATGCTTTATTACTTCTCTGCTAAATATTTCCCTGCTCATAAGAAACAAGCTGCTTTGAGGGAAATATACAACTTCGTGCAAATTAAAGAAGAGAGTCTCCCACAAGCTTGGGGGAGGCTTCTCAAGTTACTTAATGCTTTGCCTGATCATCCTCTTAAGAAACCTGAAATACTTGATATCTTTTATAATGGACTAACCGATGCTTCCAGAGATTACCTGGATAGTTGTGCTGGTTCTCTTTTCAGGGAAAGAACACCGGATGAAGCTGAAATTATATTGAATAATATGTTGACAAATGAAAATAATTGGGCACCTCCTGAGCCAGCTCCTGCTCCAATTACTGAGTCTCTTCCTAAACCAACTCCGAAGAAGAGAGGTGTTCTATTTCTCAGTCCCGAAGATATGCAAGAGGCAAAGAAATCTATGAAAGAAAAAGGTATTAAAGCTGAAGATGTTAAGAATTTACCTCCTATTGAAGAAATACATGGTCTTAATTCACCGCCTATTGAAGAAACCTATGATCTCAATTCTTTATTTATTGAAGAACCTCCTGATCCCGATATCCCGACACAGGTAGTAAAGGTAAATTCTCTCTATAGATATGATAAAGCTGAAGTCCCTCCTACCAAAATTGCTAGTCAGTGCTTGGATGAGTTTGATAACTTTATGTTTAAGCAAGACGACTTCAATGCTTATTTTGGTAGACAATTAAAAGAAAATGCTTATATGATTAGACGCTTGGGTGATTATATGGCTAATATTAAAGGTGAACTTAAACTTGTTAGCAAACATGCTTCTATGGTTACCACTCAAGTAGAACAAGTACTTAAGGCTCAAAAAGAAATGCTTGATGAAATGAATAGTAAGAAAAATGATTATGCTGTTAGAGTGGCTACTAGAACTGGTAGAATGACTCAGGAACCTTTGTATCCTGAAGGCCACCCTAAGAGAATTGAGCAAGACTCTCAAAGAAATAATATTGATGTTCCTAGTTCTTCTAAAAAGAAGAAGAAGAAAAGTGATAGAACTGTGCAAACTTCTAGTGAACCTTTTGTTGAACCACCTGATAATCCAAATGATATTTCTATGTCTGATGCTGAAACACAATCTGGTAATGAACATGAACCTAATGAAAATATTAATGATAATGTTCATGATGATGCTCAACCTAGTAATGACAATGATGTAGAAGTTGAACCTGCTGTTGATCTTGATAACCCACAATCAAAGAATCAACGTTATAATAAAAGAGACATTCTTGCTAGGAAACATGGTAAAGAAAGGGAACCTTGGGTTCAGAAACCCATGCCTTTTCCTCCGAAACCATCCAAGAAAAAGGATGATGAGGATTTTGAGCGATTTGCTGAAATGATTAGGCCTATCTTTTGCGTATGAGATTAACTGATGTGCTCAAAACGAATCCTTATGCCAAATATATGAAGGATATCATTACTAATGAAAGAAAGATAGCGGAAGCTGAGATTTCCACCATGCTTGCTAATTATACTTTTAAGGGTGGAATACCAAAGAAACTTGGAGACCCCGGAGTACCTACTATACCTTGCTACGTTAAAAGAAATTATATTAAAGCTGCTTTATGTCATCTTGGAGCCGGTGTTAGTGTTATGCCTATCTCTTTATATCGTAGACTTGACTTGAATAAGCTGACACCTACCGAAATATCTTTGCAAATGGCTGATAAATCAACTGCTATACCTGTCGGTATTTGTGAGGATGTGCCTGTTGTGGTTGCAAACGTTACTATTTTAACGGACTTTGTTATACTTGATATTCCCGAGGATGATAGTATGTCTATTATTCTTGGAAGACCTTTTCTTAATACTGCAGGGGCTGTTATTGATTGCAACAAAGGCAATGTCACTTTTCATGTTAATGGTAATGAGCATACGGTACACTTTCCGAGGAAACAACCTCAAGTTCATAGTATCAACTCTATTGGAAAATTTTCATCCATTATATTTGGAGGTTTTGAATTTCCTCTTCCTACTGTCAAGAAGAAATATAATATTCTTATTATTGGGGATGTGCATATCCCCGTTGAGGTAACTTAGTGTTATTCGAAATCTCTCCGGTTTCATGATTATCAGAATGAGTTTGTTAACAAGACTTGATCAACCTTGTTAGTGGATTCTTTTTGATGAGCATGAGATAGATGAAACTAGAAGCACAACCCTCTGTACCCCACTTTTACTTTCTGTTATTAATATTAAACAAAGTAAAAATAGTATTTTTCTGTCTGTTTCCGGACTTATCCATGCAATATAAAAATATCCCGAAAATAAAAGTCCTCAGAATGACATGCCAATTTAATATGATTTTTTCAGGAATATTTGAGGATTTACTGTGCAAAAATTACCGCGGGAGGAGCTGCCACCTGGCCACGAGGGTGGTGGGCGCCCCCCCCCCCCCCTCTAGGGCGCGCCCCCCTGCCTCGTGGGCCCATGGTGGCCATCTTCCACTTACCCCAGCACGCATCTTCTTCCTCTGTCTCATACAAACTCGAAAAACCAACTCAAGCACGAGTTCCAGCCACTTTTGCTATGATTTACGATCTCCTTGCTCAAAGCACCTCTCGCAAAACTGCTTGGGGAGATTGTTCCTTGGTCTGTGACTCCTCCATTGGTCCAATTAGTTTTTGTTCTAGTGCTTTATTCTTTGCAAATTTGTGCTGCATAGGTGACCATGTTCTTGAGCTTGCATGTCAAATTTATATGGTCCCAAGTAGTTGTAATGCTTGATATAGGCTCTAGGCACTTGTAGGAGTAGTTTCTATCAATATTATTGAAGTTGGTTCATTTTTGTTTGAATTTACTAAAAATTTCAGATTATTTTAGAAAAATAATGAGGAGATTTTTGAGGGGCTCATCGAGCCAAAGCTCGAAGGAAAAGGCACCGAAGCCTAAGTATAATTTGCCGCGCACCGTGGAGATTCGGGCGTGTGAATGGCCTTCTGATGATTTCTTGAGAGCAGCCGGTATCTATGAAGGTTTTCATGAATTGGCTCACAATGCAGGCCTCACCACTTTCCTCCACGACCAATGCGATCAGTATCTCTTACTCACAAATATTTTTGTGCAAAACTTTCATTTTCATTCTAGGAACTCACCACCTACGGTGGACTTTCATTTATATGATGAGCATAAGGAGATGTCACTTTATGATTTCTGTCGGATTTGTTTAGTCTCTTTTGAGGGCAAGACAGAAGAACCACATTATGATGATGTGGCTGGGTTTATTGATACTATCACTGTAGGAGAAACTAGGAAGGTTTTCGATGCACGAATCACTAGCATACATTTTCCTGTTTTACGTTACTTTGCATTATTTGCTAGTCGTTGTTTAATTGGACGCGGAAACTGTGGAAACCTTAGTATCCCTGATATAATTATTCTGCACCATGGTTTATACAGTGATAACACTTTTAGTATGGGCGGTATTATTGCTAGGCAGTTAAGTATGAACCGTACTAAGGGTCCCATCTTTTTGGAGGCATCTATGCTACATGCCTAGCTGCACATTTTAACATACCTATTAGGCATGCTGAGAAGGAAGAAAAGGTGCTGCCCCGTGTTTATCTAGATCATAAAAGTATGGTGGCACACGATTTTATTGTTAAGAATAGGGCAGGAGAGCTTAAATATCAATTGTTCTTTAACAAACATCATCCTGAGACTATTATCATGCCCGCTCCTTCTTTGTTTGATTTGACTATAGGCACGTACCTTGTTCCGTTGATGGCTATTCACGCCTACCGGAACCCTGCACCAGCCCCGGAACAGGAACCACAAGATGAGCCTCCACGACAATCTGTTTATTCTTGGGATCCAGAGATGACTGTCAGCCAATGTCAGTCAGAGTCTTCTTTTTCATCATAATATGATCCCAACTATTCTTCCTCATCACAGTACGACCCCAACAACTATTATTATGGATATCCACCAGGCCAGCCATGGCCATAGACCAACTTAGGCTAAAAGCCTAAGCTTGGGGGAGTACGTATTTCTCACCGACATTACATTTATTTTCACACACACTCATTACTAGATGTCAGTGCTCATACTTTTTCACTATAATATCCATGCTAGTTTATTTTCTTTTTCCTGCTTTCTTCTTGTGTGTTTGTTAAACCTTAAGAAAAACAAAAAAATTAGTAGTAGTTTATTTTTCTGCTGTAGTAGTAATTAAAAAGAAAACCCAAAAATATTTCCTGTTCTTCGTTTGCTTGTTGGGAGCTTTCCCGTGTAAATAGTTTTATTTCTTTTCTTTTATTTGGGGTTAGTAGGAGAAGACCATAATTAAATTGTTGAAGTGGCTCTTATATGCATTATTGTTGATTTAACCAAGAGCCCATATTGCCTTGTATTCTCCTGTTTATTGAATGCTCGCAGATTCCAGCTTAGTCCAATGTACGTGCACTCTTATTATTATTCACACCGTTCGGTCGTGCAAGTGAAAGACAATTATGATGATATATGATGGACTGACTGAGATGAGAAAACATGGTATGAACTCGACCTCTTTTGTTTTTGTAAATATGATGAGTCCCTCGTTCTTGATTCAGCTTATTATGAATAAACATGTTTGCAATGACAATTAGAGATCATAGTTGCTTGTGCCATGCTTGATTAGCTATGAGTTATAATGGTTTACCTTGTGTGCCAACATGCTATTAAGATGATTATGATGTGGTATGATGGGATGGTATCCTCCTTTGAATGATTTAAGTGACTTGACTTGGCACATGTTCACGCATGTAGTTGAAACAAAATCAACATAGCCTTCACAATATTTATGTTCATGGTGGATTATATCCTACTCATGCTTGCATCCAATGTTTATTAATTTTAATGCATGTACATGGCTGTTGTTGCTCTCTAGTTGGTCGCTTCCCAGTCTTTTGCTAGCCTTCACTTGTACTAAGCGGGAATACTGCTTGTGCATCCAATCCCTTAAACCCCAAAGTTATTCCAGATGAGTCCACCATACCTTCCTATATGCGGTATCTACCTGCCGTTCCAAGTAAATTTATATGTGCCAAACTCTAAACCTTCAAATAATCATTATGTTTTGTATGCTCGAATAGCTCATGTATCAACCAAGGCTGTCCTTATCTTCCGTGTTAGGCGGGTTATTCTCAAGAGAAGTGGACTCCGCTCCTCATTCACGAGATAAATGGCTGGTCACCGAGATGCCCAGTCCCATGCTTTATGCAAACTAAATCAAAATTAATTGCAAATAAAACTCCCCACTGGGACCTGATGTATGTTGGAGGCACTCGTTGTTTCGAGCAAGCCATGGATTGATGCTTGTTGGTGGAGGGGGAGTATAAATTTTACCATTCTGTTTGGAAACCGCCTATAATGTGTTTAGCATGGAAGATATCGCCATCTCTTAGTTGTTACGTTGACAAATCCCTGCTTCCCTCTACGAATGGCCTATCCATTTACTTTTATATTGAGTCATCACCCTCTTATTAAAAAGCACTAGCTGGAGAGCACAACCGTCATTTGCATTCATCACTGTTAATTTATGTTGGGTATGACTATGATTGGATCTCTTTTACCATGAATTACAATGTCTAGTTAGTCCTTGATCTTTAAAGGTGCTCTGCATTTATGTTTTGCGGTCTCAGAAAGGACTAGCGAGATACCATCTTGTTATATCATATTATGATTGTTTTGAGAAAGTGTTGTCATCCAAGATTTATTATTATGGCTTGCTAGTTGATTATGCTATTGATATGAGTAATCATGAGACCTGAGAATTATTGCAAATGTGGTTAGTTAAGATCTATGCTGAAAACTTGAATGCTGGCTTGACATAGTTACAACAACAAGAGCAAACAGAGTTTGTAAAAGTTTTTCTTTCTTTCTTTCAGTTTGTCAACTGAATTGATTGAGAACAAGCAAGGGTTTAAGCTTGGGGGAGTTGATACGTCTCCATCGTATCTACTTTTCCAAACACTTTTGCCCTTGTTTTGGACTCTAACTTGTATGATTTCAATGGAACTAGCCCGGACTGACGCTGTTTTCAGCAGAATTGCCATGGTGTTGTTTTATGTGCAGAAAACAAATATTCTCGGAATGACCTGAAACTCCACGGAACATCTTAGAAAAAATAATAATAAATCCTCGCCAAAGATGAAGACCAGGGGGCCCACACCCTTCTCACGAGGGTGGGGGGCGCCCCCCCTAGGGCACGCCCCCAACCTCGTGGGCCCCCTGGATGCCCTCCGACGCCAACTCCAACTCTATATATTTGTTTCCGGAGAGAGAAAAATCAGAGAGAAGAAATCATCGCATTTTACGATACGGAGCCGCCGCCAAGCCCTAAAACCTCTCGGGAGGGCTGATCTGGAGTCCTTTCGGGGCTCCGGAGAGGGGTATTCGTCGCCGTCGTCATCATTAGCCATCCTCCATCACCAATTTCATGATGCTCACCGTCGTGCGTGAGTAATTCCATCGTAGGCTTGCTGGACGGTGATGGATTGGATGAGATTTATCATGTAATCTAGTTAGTTTTGTTAGGGTTTGATCCCTAGTATCCATTATGTTCTGAGGTTGATGTTGCTATGACTTTGCTATGCTTAATGCTTGTCACTAGGGCCCGAGTGCCATGATTTCAGATCTGAACCTATTATGTTTCCATGAATATATGTGAGTTCTTAATCCTATCTTGCAAGTCTATAGTCACCTACTATGTGTTATGATCCGGCAACCCTGAAGTGACAATAATCGGGACCACTCCCGGTGATGACCATAGTTTGAGGAGTTCATGTATTCACTATGTGCTAATGCTTTGTTTCGGTTCTCTATTAAAAGTTGGCCTTAATATCCCTTAGTTTCCAATAAGACCCCGCTGCCACGGGAGGGTAGTTCAAAAGATGTCATGCAAGTTCTTTTCCATAAGCACGTATGACTATATACGGAATACATGCCTACATTACATTGATGAATTGGAGCTAGTTCTATGTCACCCTATGTTATGACTGTTACATGATGAACCGCATTCGGCATAATTATCCATCACTGATCCGGTGTCTACGAGTTTTCCATATACTGGTTCTCGCTTATTTACTTTCCCGCTGCTACTGTTACAATCACTACAAAATACCAAAAACATTACTTTTGCTATCTTTACTTTTGTTGCCGCTACCACCACTATCATATTACTGTGCTACTAAACACTTTACTGCAGATACTAAGTTTCCAGGTGTGGTTGAATTAACAACTCAGCTGCTAATACTTGAGAATATTCTTTGGCTCCACTTGTGTCGAATCAATAAATTTGGGTTGAATACTCTACCCTCGAAAGCTGTTGCGATCACCTATACTTGTGGGTTATCAACACGGCGGCCTCTCCCACACCCTAGACGTCGGCGTTGAGTATCCTATGTCCGCCCAGAACTCATCAGCCAGCTCCGCGTCGGTCTTCCTCCGGCGTATCACGCCAGACTGCTTGGGGTGGACGTCGAGAGACTGGTCTTCGGCCACTGGCTCAGACTCCTCCTCATCCGTTTCTGGCAGGCGTAAGAAACGAGATCCCGAGCCCCCGTATGGCGGCGCCGCCGACCAACATGGAGCCAGAGTGAGGCGTCGCTTAGAAGCGATCCGCATTACGCGGAGCCAACTTAAGCGTGAACAAAATAGGGTAGCAGATCTATTGACTTTGTATAGTCGTACGACTACTGCAGTATGGCTTGGTAGAGGTCCACCTTGTGTGGAGGAACTTTTGCCTCCTAATTGTGACCCTGTGATCTTGAAATAAATCTCTTTTACCCTCGCAAAAAATATAAGAAAAGTGATTGCTATCTGCGCCATGGAACCTTGCTAATTTCCCAGAAATTATGGATGGGTATTTGTTCTGGATCCAGGTTGCTTGCTTCCTTCCCGTGCTCCCACTTCACTGTACGACTGTCTTTTTTTCTTTTTCCTTTTTAATCTAATCGTCTCCCCCTGATTTTAAGATTGCAGGGCCGGGCCTTATTTTGTTCCAATCAAATCAAGACATGTACACGGGAGCACGGATGGGCGCACGCGCGGGGAGCATTCAAGTCTCCTCCATTTGTTCTACCCCTCCGAACCCACGGAAGGTTGGTATTATTGCACCATCCTTCTAAGAAACCCCACTACTAATTACAGCTTGATGCGTGCAGAAAATTAATTATACCTTGTTTTTTTCTACTTACTTGGCCGGGGGTCTACTCTCCTTTTTAGGGAAAAAAATGTTATTTTACTTGCACGCAAAATCTAGATAAACAGCTAGGTCAATTCGATGTATGCCTATTAGTCGGTTACATTTTCTTGATTTTGGTAAACACTAAGCTCCTTCTGAATTGACAGTTGGTTGGATGGTTGTGCGATCAAACACATTGCACCAGATATGTTGTCCTTTCTTGGTAAGCAGGCCCTGATAACTTAACGAATGGCACATGGTGATAGACCTTGAGATCGGTTAGGCCAGATCAATCGGTAGTCCTACCTTCTCCTTGTGCTGACGAGCTCGATCCAACGCTAGCCATGGTGATGTGGTGTAACGCCCCAAGACCGGAGCTTCAGATGTCTTCCATGGGTTTCGAGATTCATTGGTGTTTTGTTTGGTTCGTTGGATTTATCATTGCATCATGTGCTTTGCATCATGTCATCATGCAACTCGTTTTAAAACTCAACCAAATAAACCGTATGGATCTTCGATCCATTTAAACCGAGGGAATTCACATGGTGAGTTCTCTTTATAACATACCCTCCCAATATTAGGGAGCTACGATAAATAATTCATTCTTATGGAATCACCTAAAACACACTTGCAACATTTCTCCATGCCTTTGTTATCTCGCTTCTTGACCTCGAACTTTATCCGTAAATTATTTTGTCATTTTCCGAAGCTCCACCAAAAATCCGAACATTTTTGGACCTTCCTAACCCTCACTTCCTATTCGAACCATTTGATTTTAAATCAAATGAGTTTGAATTTAAACTTTGAAAAATGCCCGCTCCATTTTTCTTGGATCGTACACATTTTTGCGAGTCCGGGAATATTATCTGCGAGCGCTAATTCTTCCCCTAACCCCTCCCTCTTTCTTTTCTTCTCCACTTTTGTTTTCTGCTTAGAAATAAGAAGAGAGAGAGCTTGTGCTGCCGGCCTCCTGGGCCTTCCAACCTCCCGCGATGGCCCACCTAAGGCCATCCAGCCCCGCAGGCCCATTGGCACCAAAGCCCACCTAATCCTAACCCTAGCCCGACTCACCTCCTCTCCATCTCTCCCCTGCCGCCGCAAGGACGCCCGATCCCATCTCCCCTCTACCCATCGACCCTTCCCCTCGCACGCAGGAGCCCTTCGTCCTCCTGCGCCGCACCTGCAGTCAGAAAGGAGCGAGAGCTCCACGCGCCGAACACTTCTCTCCCTCGACCCCCTTGTCCCGGCGCCCGCACCTTCTTCCCGCCGGCCACCTATGCAGCCGACCTGCCCGCGCCCCTGCCGGCCCTCCTCCGACCTCATCCTCACGAGCACGGCCGCCGGGGCGCCACTTCGCCGGTCCCCGTTGCTCCGCCACTCCAGGAGCCAGCAGGCGCGCCGCCGCCTCGCCAGGAGATCGCCGCATCGCCGGAGTACGCCGAGCGCCACCTACCCCGTTCGGCTTCCTCGCCGGAGGCCGCCACCGCGACCCTGCCGCACACCGCTGACCCGGAGCACCGCGCCTCGGCCCCTGCCATGGGTACTGCGCCTGTGTCTTCGTCGCCCAACTGGAGCAGGACCCCGCCATGGACGAACGGCTCTGCCAAGCCCGTTGCCTTGCCGCCGTTCTGCACTCCTTCCAGCTGGGAATCGGATGGATCTGTCTTCCCCGTGTCCCCGCTGTCTCTCGTCGCCCCTGCCTCCTCGCTGATCCGCCTCCATCGAGCTCCATACCCTGCTGTCACTGGATCGCCAAGAGGCAGCCCCCTGTTGCTGGTTCGCACGTTTTCGTTGTCGGTTGCTATTGACGCAAGACCAACGGCTTCGTCGTCGTTTGCCTACTCGCCCGAACCTCGAAGATCCCGTGGGACGCCAAATACCACTATCTATCTCTGAGGATTTCTTCAAGTACTGCACCGGGTGCCAAGTTCCTCTCCAACACAATGATACGAGTACAATTATCGTCGATGTGCGTTTCGCCAAGTACCTCTTGGATCCGACAAGTACCCCGATGACGTGTGTACCACTACCGTCGACCCTTAAAGACTCTGTGGACGCCAAGTTTCTCGCCATGACCCTGAACATCTACGAAAACGCTGGACGACTATTACCGTGGCCGAAGACCCGTGTACAACTACCGTTGAACGTGGATTCGTCAAGTTCCTCGATGACCATGTACCACCACCGCTTCGCGAACAAAAACGACTAATTCCTCATTGAGATGTGTACGTCTACTTCCACTACCGTCGCGAGAATGTCTACTTCCACTATCGTCGCGAGAACATCGACTTCCACTACTTCCTTTACGCCGACTTGATCCGTTCCGAAATTGCACACTTCAAAGGTATAACCACCGAGACGACGCCCGTGAACGAATGTTGTGTGTTGTATGAAATGCTCGCGTTTGCACCGTGCCCGACGTGTTTCTTGCATGTTCCCCGTTGCCATACCGTCGTCTCGTGGGACACCCGGTAATCGGGATCACCCCACCATCTCTAGTTATTCCACTCCCGCCACACCACCTTTTGCACCGGTATCTCCGTGAGCTACCAGAACTGATATGTTGCCATGGCATCATTTTCGGATTCGTTGCCGTGGCACCCATTTCGTTTCCGCCACGGTGACAAATGCTTCATAATGCTCTTCTCAACTTTTAATAAAAATTGCATAAACTTGCACATGTCATCCACATCATGATAACAACAATTAAAATGTTTACAATTGTTGTTTGCATTAAATTGCTAAATGCATATGAGGATTTATCGGAATCATTGTTTGATGTTTCCGGCCTCTTTTAAACTTGCCTAGTTAGGTAGTTTTATTATGCTTCACCTCTTGCCATGTTTAACAACATTTAATATTGTTGGGTACATAAATGAGAGAGAACTAAATAATTGATGTGGTGTTCCGTCAATATGCAACTCGTTGCATATTGAGCTCCACTTAACTTGTAGTTTTGTTTGTGCCCTTTGCCATCCATGCATATTTAAACCGGACATGCATCATACTTGTTTGTGCATCATGACATGTTTATGTGATGGTTGTTTACTATGTTACTTGCTTCTTTCCGGCTTGCTTCTCTCGTTAGCTTCGGTTTCATTCCGGAGTTGTGATGATCCGTTCGACTACGTCCGTTTGTCTTCTCCGTGGACTCGTTCTTTTTCCTTGCGGGATCTATATGATAGGTATTTTTCCACGGCGAGTATTAGGCACCGGCGTGACCGGCCCCTGATGAAGCGAGTCGCTACCATCTATACCTGACCATGGGCAGCCCGGCCCGGTTGGCCCGACCTGACCAGACTCGAAAAAGCCCGACCTTGTCCATGGGCCGGGCTCGGGCCTAGGTTTTGAGCCCAAAGCCTGGGTCGGGCCGGGCCCGTTGATTTTGCCATTTAAGGAAGAGGCCCGGCCCATGACACGAGGCTTGGCGGGCTTTTAGTGTGATGGGCCAGGCTCGGGCCCGATTTTTAGGCCCGACGGCCGGGCTGGGTCGGGCTCGGGCCTGGGTTTTTTGCGTCGGGCTTTGGTTGGCCTAGCCTGAAGCCCGACCCGACCCGAGGAATGGCCTGGTATACTGCCATCTGATCTGCCGCAACCCCATCATCAGACCGTTGCGTCATTAGCACGCGATCTGGTAACTCCCAGTGGGTCCAAAATCAGCCACCGGCACTTCCCCATCCTCCAACTGCCCCTGCATGCATGCTCGTGCTGCTCCTCACCCGAGCGCCTGACTAGAAAAATAGAGGCCATGTAGCACCATGTGAATGCCCGCAGGCCACCGCCAGCCGACCGCCCTTAGAGTAGCCGCTGGTCGCCACCGCCACAGCGTCTCGTAGTAATTCATCTTGGATGTTGCAGCTTTTGTGGAAACAGGAGCCTTCAGGAAGCTTTTTTTCATGTCGGTCGCTGATTGAAGCCTTTTTCATCTACGGTCGAAGCTTTTTTTATAACAATTGCAACTTTTTTCGTTACATAGTGCCTGCTTGAAGCTTTTTTCATCTACAGTCGAAGCTTTTTTTAACAACGGTTGCAACTTTTCCTGTAATATAGCGCCTGCTTGAAGCTTTTTCCATCTTCGGTTGAAGCTTTTTTGTGACCGGTTGTATCTTTCTTAGGGTCCGGTTCCAGCTCGCGGGCGCCGTGTTTGCAACATCATGCCGCCCATTTTCTAGATCGCGATCACCACGATTGCAGCAAAAAACACTGCTGGTTCCAGCTCGTGGGCACCATGGTCGCAGCAAAAAACGTTGCCGGTACCAGCATCTGCGGTCTGCTGGGATTGCAGTGCCAACTTGCACAGTTCATCGATGCCTCCACCAGCAACAGGCGGCGCTATCATCCCAACTCGTCGTAGCTTGTCGTCCCTAACCGCCGGCAGTCAAACCCGTCTCCCCCAAATCTGGACGCAGGAGGTGGGAGAGAGGGGAGAAAGTGTGGAGAAGGAGAAGGAGAAAAGGGAAGAGAGGGAGAAGTAAGAAGAAAGAAAAGGGAAGAGGGAATCAAGTATACAGCTGCCTGTCATCACCGGCCGGCTGCCCTGTGCTGCCGTCCTACTACGTCTTGAGCTTGCGTTGGCCCGAAGAGGAAGGGATGATGCAATAGAGTAGCGTGAGTATTTCCCTCAGTTTTTGAGAACCAAGGTATCAATCCAGTAGGAGGCCACGATCAAGTCCCTCGTACCTGCACAAAAGATAGCTACTCACAACCAACGCGATTAGGGGTTGTCAATCCCTTCACGGCCACTTACGAGAGTGAGATCTGATAGATATAATATTTTTGGTATTTTTGGTATAGAGATGCAAAGTAAAAAGTAAAAGCAAAGTAAAAAAGCAAAGCAAGATTAAAGTGATGGAGATTAATATGATGAGAATAGACCCGGGGGTCATAGGTTTCACTAGTGGCTTCTCTCAAGAGCATAAGTATTCTACGGTGGGTGAACAAATTACTGTTGATCAATTGACAGAATTGAGCATAGTTATGAGAATATCTAGGCATGATCATGTATATAGGCATCACGTCCGTGACAAGTAGATCGAAACGATTCTGCATCTACTACTATTACTCCACTCATCGACCGCTATCCAGCATGCAAATAGAGTATTAAGTTAAAAACATAGTAACGCCTTAAGCAAGATGACATGATGTAGAGAGATAAATTCATGCAATATGAAATAAACCCCATCTTGTTATCCTCGATGGCAACGATGCAATACATGCCTTGCTGCCCCTTCTGTCACTGGGTAAGGACACCGCAAGATCGAACCCAAAGCTAAGCACTTCTCCCATGGCAAGAACTACACCGCAAAAATATTAGTCATAGATAGACTTGATCATAAACCCACAATTCATCGGTCTCAACAAACACACCGCAAAAAGAAGATTACATCAAATAGATCTCCACAAGACAGGGGGAGAACTTTGTATTGAGATTCAAAGAGAGAGAAGAAGCCATCTAGCTACTAACTATGGACTTGAAGGTCTGAGGTAAACTACTCACACTTCATCGGAGAGGCTATGATGATGTAGAAGCCCTCCGTGATGACGGCCCTCTTCCGGCGGAGCTCCGGAACAGGCCCCAAGATGGGATCTCGTGGATACAGAAAGTTGCAGCGGTGGAATTAGGTTTTGGCTCCTGTTCTGATCGTTTGGGGGTACGTGTGTATATATAGGAGGAAGAAGTACGCCGGAGGAGCAACGAGGGGCCCATGAGGCAGGGGGCGCGCCCTAGGGGGGGTGCGCCCCCACCCTCGTGACCGCCTCTTTTGTTCCTTGGAGCAGGGTCCAAGTCTCCTGGATCACGTTCGGTGAGAAAATCACGTGCCTGAAGATTTTATTCCGTTTGGACTCCATTTGATATTCCGTTTCTTCAAAACACTGAAATAGGCAAAAAACTGCAATTCTGTGTTGGGCCTCCGGTTAATAGGTTAGTCCCAAAAATAATATAAAAGTGGAAAATAAAGCCCAATATAGTCCAAAACAGTAGATAATATAGCATGGAGCAATCAAAAATTATAGATGCGTTGGAAACGTATCAGGCATCCCCAAGCTTAATTCCTGCTCGTCCTCGAGTAGGTAAATGATAAAAAGAGAATTTTTGACGCGGTGTGCTACTTGGCATAATTTCAATGCAAATCTTCTTAATTGTGGTATGAATATTCAGATTAGAAAGATTCAAGACAAAAGTTTATATCGACATAAAAAATAATAATACTTCAAGCATACTAACAAAGCAATTATGTCTTCTCAAAATAACATGGCCAAAGAAAGTTATCCCTACAAAATCATATAGTCTGGCTATGCTCCATCTTCACCACACAAAGTATTTAAATCATGCACAACCCCGATGACAAGCCAAGCAATTGTTTCATACTCTAACTTTTTCAAAACTTTTTCAATTTTCACGCAATACATGAGCGTGAGCCATGGATATAGCACTATAGGTGGAATAGAATGGTGGTTGTGGAGAAGACAAAAAGGAGAAGATAGTCTCACATCAACTAGGCGTATCAACGGGCTATGGAGATGCCCATCAATAGATATCAATGTGAGTGGGCAGGGATTGCCATGAACGGATGCACTGGAGCTATAAATGTATGAAAGCTCAACAAAAGAAACTAGGTGGGTGTGCATCCAACTTGCTTGCTCATGAAGACCTAGGGCAATTTGAGGAATCCCATCATTGGAATATACAAGCCAAGTTCTATAATGAAAAATTCCCACTAGTATATGAAAGTGATAATATGAGAGACTCTCTACTATGAAGATCATGGTGCTACTTTGAAGCACAAGTGTGGTAAAAGGATAGTAACATTGTCCCTTCTCTCTTTTTCTCTCATTTTTTTATTTGGGCCTTTTCTCTTTTTTTATGGCCTCCCCTTTTTTTATTTGGGCTTCTTTGGCCTCTTTTATTTTATTTTTCGTTTGGAGTCTCATCCCGACTTATGGGGGAATCATAGTCTCCATCATTCTTTCCTCACTGGGACAATGCTCTAATAATGATGATCATCACACTTTTTTTCTTACAACTCAATACTTAGAACAAAATATGACTCTATGTGAATGCATTCGGCGGTGTACCGGGATATGCAATATGACAATGATAGAATGTGTCATGATGAACTAGATGGTGGAAAGTTGCATGGCAATATATCTCGGAATGGCTATGGGAATGCCATAATAGGTAGGTATGGTGGCTGTTTTGAGGAAGGTATATGGTAGGTGTATGATACCGGCGAAAGGTGCGCAGTATTAGAGAGGCTGGCAAGGGTGGAAGGGTGAGAGTGCATATAATCCATGGACTCAACATTAGTCATAAAGAACTCATATACTTATTGCAAAAATCTAGAAGTTATCAAAGCAAAGTATTACGCGCATGCTCCTAGGGGGATAGATTGGTAGGAAAAGACCATCTCTTGTCCACGACCGCCACTCATAAGGAAGACAATCAATAATAAATCATGCTCCGACTTCATCACATAACGGTTCACCATACGTGCATGCTACGGGAATCACAACTACACAACTAGCATGACTTTAATATTATCACCTCCATATCTCAAAACAATTATCATGCTTCAATCTTTTCTTGGTATTCAACACACTCAAAAGAAAGTTTCACAAATCTTGAATACCAAGCATATTATTATTAAGCAAATTACCATGCTATTAAGAGACTCTCAAAATAATTTAAGTGAAGCATGAGAGATCAATAGTTTCTTTAAAACAAATCCAACACCGTGCTCTAAAAGATCTAAGCGAAGCACATAGAGCAAAATTATCTAGCTCAATAGATATAAGTGAAGCACGTAGAGCAAAACTGTTGGAAATATGCCCTAGAGGCAATAATAAAATGGTTATTATTATATTTCTTTATTCATGATAATTGTCTATTGTTCATGCTATAATTGTGTTATCCGGAAATCGTAATACATGTGTGAATACATAGACCACAACACGTCCCTAGTGAGCCTCTAGTTGACTAGCTCGTTGATCAAAAGATAGTCATGGTTTCCTGACTATGGATGAGGGAGTCCTGGATTAGGGGGTGTCCGGATGGCCGGACTATACCTTCAGCCGAACTCCTGGACTATGAAGATACAAGATTGAAGACTTCGTCCCGTGTCCGGAAGGGACTTTCCTTGGCGTGGAAGGCAAGCTTGGCGATACGGATATGCAGATCTCCTACCATTGTAATCGACTTTGTGTAACCCTAACTCTCTCCGGTGTCTATATAAACCGGAGGGTTTTAGTCCGTAGGACAACATATAGAACAACAATCATACCATAGGCTAGCTTCTAGTGTTTAGCCTCTCCGATCTCATGGTAGATCTACTCTTGTACTACCCATGTCATCAATATTAATCAAGCAGGACGTAGGGTTTTACCTCCATCAAGAGGGCCCGAACCTGGGTAAAACTTCGTGTCCCTTGCCTCGTGTTACCATCCGGCCTAGACGCACAGTTCGGGACCCCCTACCCGAGATCCGCCGGTTTTGACACCGACATTGGTGCTTTCATTGAGAGTTCCTCTGTGTCGTCGCCGTTAGGCTTGATGGCTCCTACTATCATCAATAGCGATGCAGTCCAGGGTGAGACCTTCCTCCCGGACAGATCTTCGTCTTCGGCGGCTTCGCACTGCGGGCCAATTCACTTGGCCATCTGGAGCAGATCGAAAGCTATGCCCCTAGCCGTCAGGTCAGATTTGGAAGTTTAAACTACACGGCAGACATCCGCGAGGACTTGATCCTCGACGGATTCGAGCCACTGCCGAGCGCGCCGCACTGTCACGACGAGCATGATCTAGCTCTGCCGCCGAACAGTGCCCTGGAGGCCGCACCCGCATAGGCTTCGACCCTTAATTCGGAGCCAACTACGCCGATCGAGGACGGGTGGTTGGACGCCGCCTCGGGAACTGCGATCCCAATGGCGATCGAGCCGAACACCAGCCCCGCACTCCACGAGACTCGTGACTCCAAGGAGCCGGACTCCCCTTCGGACTCCGAACCCTCCGCACCCCTGCCGATCGAATACGATTGGGCGCCGATCATGGAGTTTACTGCCGCGGACATCTTTCAGCACTCGCCTTTCGGCGATATTCCGAAGACACTAAAGTCTCTCTCTTTATTAGGAGAGCCCTGGTCGGACTACGGTCAGCAAGGTTGGGATACGGACGATGAAGAAATTCAAAGCCCACCCACCACCCACTTTGTAGCCACTGTCGACGATTTAACCGACATGCTCGACTTCGACTTCGAAGACATCGACGGTATGGATGCCGATGCAGGAGACGATGAAGAACCTGTTGGGGAACGTTGCAGAAAACAAAAAATTTCCTACTCGTTTCACCAAGATCCATCTATGAGTTCATCTAGCAACGAGTCATCAGATGCATCTACATACCTTTGTAGATCGCGTGCGGAAGCGTTCAAAGAACAGGGATGATGTAGTCGAACACGACATGATCCAAATCACCGATGACCAAGTGCCGAACGGACGGCACCTCCGCGTTCAACACACGTACGGGACGGGAGACGTCTCCTCCTTCTTGATCCAGCAAGGGGGGAGGAGAGGTTGATGATGATCCAGCAACACGACGGCGTGGTGGTGGATGCAGGGCGTCACAGTAGCAGGGCTTCGCCTATACTACGCGAGAGAGAGACGTAACAGGGAGAGAGGGATGCACCAAAAGCCGTAGCATCAAGTCCCTCCTCTCCCCCACTATATATAGGGGTGCCTAGGGGGGGGCGCCGGCCCTAGGAGATGGATCTCCTAGGGGGGGCGGCGGCCAAGGGTGGGGGGCTTGCCCCCCAAGGCAAGGGGGCGCCCCCCCTTTAGGGTTTCCCCTAAACCCTAGGCGCATGGGCCCTTAGGGGGTGGCGCCCCAGCCCACTAAGGGCTGGGTCCCTTCCCACTTCAGCCCATGGGGCCATCCGGGATAGGTGGCCCCACCCGGTGGACCCCCGGGACCCTTCTGGTGGTCCCGGTACAATACCGGTAACCCCGAAACTTGTCCCGATGGTCGAAACAGCACTTCCTATATATAATTCTTTACCTCCGGACCATTCTGGAACTCCTCGTGACGTCCGGGATCTCATCCGGGACTCCGAACAACATTCGGGTTACTGCATATACATATCTTCACAACCCTAGCGTCACCGAAACTTAAGTGTGTAGACCCTACGGGTTCGGGAGACATGTAGACATGACCGAGACGACTCTCCGGTCAATAACCAACAGCGGGATCTGGATACCCATGTTGGCTCCCACATGCTCCACGATGATCTCATCGGATGAACCATGATGTCGAGGATTCAATCAACCCCGTATGCAATTCCCTTTGTCAATCGATATATTACTTGCCCGAGATTCGATCGTCGGTATCCCAATACCTCGTTCAATCTCGTTACCGGCAAGTCACTTTACTCGTACCGTAACGCATGATCCCGTGACCAGACACTTGGTCACTTTGAGCTCATTATAATGATGCATTACCGAGTGGGCCCAGTGATACCTCTCCGTCATACGGAGTGACAAATCACAGTCTTGATCCGTGTCAACCCAACAGACACTTTCGGAGATACCCGTAGTCTACCTTTATAGTCACCCAGTTACGTTGTGACGTTTGGTACACCCAAAGCACTCCTATGGTATCCGGGAGTTACACGATCTCATCGTCTAAGGAAAAGATACTTGACATTGCAAAACTCTAGCAAACGAACTATACGATCTTTATGCTATGTTTAGGATTGGGTCTTGTCCATCACATCATTCTCCTAATGATGTGATCTCGTTATCAATGACATCTTATGTCCATAGCCAGGAAACCATGACTATCTGTTGATTAACGAGCTAGTCAACTAGAGGCTTACTAGGGACATGTTGGTGTCTGTTATTCACACATGTATTACGATTTCCGGATAACACAATTATAGCATGAATAAAGACAATTATCATGAACAAGGAAATATAATAATAATGCTTTTATTATTGCCTCTAGGGCATATTTCCAACAGTCTCCCACTTGCACTAGAGTCAATAATCTAGTTACATTGTGATGAATCGAACACCCATGGAATTCTGGTGTTGATCATGTTTTGCCCTAGGGAGAGGTTTAGTCAATGGATCTGCTACATTCAGGTTCGTATGTACTTTACAAATATCTATGTCTCCATCCTGAACATTTTCACGAATGGAGTTGAAGCGACGCTTGATGTGCCTTGTCTTCTTGTGAAACCTGGGCTCCTTGGCAAGTGCAATAGCTCCAGTGTTGTCACAGAAGAGCTTGATCGGCCCCGACGCATTGGGTATGACTCCGAGGTCGGTGATGAACTCCTTCACCCAAATTGCTTCATGTGCTGCCTCCGAGGCTGCCATGTACTCCGCTTCACACGTAGATCCCGCCACGACGCTTTGCTTGCAACTGCACCAGCTTACTGCCCCACCATTCAAAATATACACGTATCCGGTTTGTGACTTTGAGTCATCCAGATCTGTGTCGAAGCTAGCGTCGACGTAACCCTTTACGACGAGCTCTTCGTCACCTCCATAAACGAGAAACATCTCCTTAGTCCTTTTCAGGTACTTCAGGATATTCTTGACCGCTGTCCAGTGTTCCTTGCCGGGATTACTTTGGTACCTTCCTACCAAACTTACGGCAAGGTTTACATCAGGTCTGGTACACAGCATGGCATACATAATAGAACCTATGGCTGAGGCATAGGGGATGACACTCATCTCTTCTATTTCTTCTGCCGTGGTCGGACTTTGAGCCGAGCTCAATTTCATACCTTGTAACACAGGCAAGAACCCCTTCTTAGATTGATCCATATTGAACTTCTTCAATATCTTATCAAGGTTTGTGCTTTGTGAAAGACCTATGAGGCGTCTCGATCTATCCCTATAGATCTTGATGCCTAATATATAAGCAGCTTCTCCAAGGTCCTTCATTGAAAAACTCTTATTCAAGTAGGCCTTAATGCTGTACAAGAGTTCTATATCATTTCCCATCAAAAGTATGTCATCTACATATAATATGAGAAATGCTACAGAGCTCCCACTCACTTTCTTGTAAACGCAGGCTTCTCCATAAGTCTGCGTAAACCCAAACGCGTTGATCATCTCATCAAAGCGAATGTTCCAACTCCGAGATGCTTGCACCAGCCCATAAATCGAGCGTTGGAGCTTGCACACTTTGTCAGCATTCTTAGGATCGACAAAACCTTCCGACTGCATCATATACAATTCTTCCTTAAGGAAACCATTAAGGAATGCCGTTTTGACGTCCATTTGCCATATTTCATAATCGTAAAACGCGGCAATTGCTAACATGATTCGGACGGACTTTAGCTTCGCTACCGGTGAGAAAGTCTCATCGTAGTCAACCCCTTGAACTTGTCGATAACCCTTAGCGACAAGCCGAGCTTTATAGATGGTCACATTACCATCCGCGTCTGTCTTCTTCTTAAAGATCCATTTATTCTCTATGGCTCGCCGTTCAACGGGCAAGTCAGTCAAAGTCCATACTTCGTTTTCATACATGGATCCTATCTCGGATTTCATGGCTTCTAGCCATTTGTCGGAATCCGGGCCCGCCATCGCTTCTTCATAGTTCGAAGGTTCACTGTTGTCTAACAACATGATTTCCAAGACAGGGTTGCCGTACCATTCTGGTGCGGAACGTGTCCTTGTGGACCTTCGAAGTTCAGTAGCAACTTGATCAGAAGTTTCATGATCATCATCATTAACTTCCTCTCTAGTCGGTGCAGGCACCTCAGGAACATTTTCTTGAGTTGCGCCATTTTCCGGTTCAAGAGGTAACACTTCATCAAGTTCTACTTTCCTCCCACTTACTTCTTTCGAGAGAAACTCTTTCTCTAGAAAGGATCCATTCTTGGCAACAAAGATCTTGCCTTCGGATCTGAGGTAGAAGGTATACCCAATAGTTTCTTTTGGGTATCCTATGAAGACGCATTTTTCCGACTTGGGTTCGAGCTTTTCAGGTTGAAGTTTCTTGACATAAGCATCGCATCCCCAAACTTTCAGAAACGACAACTTAGGTTTCTTCCCAAACCATAATTCAAACGGTGTCATCTCAACGGATTTTGACGGAGCCCTATTTAAAGTGAATGCAGCAGTCTCTAAAGCATAGCCCCAAAAAGATAGCGGTAGATCGGTAAGAGACATCATAGACCGCACCATATCTAATAGAGTGCGATTACGACGTTCGGACACACCGTTACGCTGAGGTGTTCCAGGCGGCGTGAGTTGTGAAACTATTCCACATTTTCTTAAGTGTGTGCCAAATTCATGACTCAAGTATTCTCCTCCACGATCTGATCGTAGAAACTTGATTTTCCTGTCACGTTGATTCTCAACCTCACTATGAAATTCCTTGAACTTTTCAAAGGTTTCAGACTTGTGTTTCATTATGTAAATATATCCATATCTACTCAAATCATCAGTGAGGGTGAGAACATAACGATAGCCACCGCGAGCCTCAACACTCATTGGACTGCACACATCAGTATGTATGATTTCCAATAAGTTGGTTGCTCGCTCCATTGTTCCTGAGAACGGAGTCTTGGTCATTTTACCCATAAGGCATGGTTCGCACGTGTCAAATGATTCATAATCAAGAGACTCTAAAAGTCCATCTGCATGGAGCTTCTTCATGCGTTTGACACCTGTGACCAAGGCGGCAGTGCCACAAGTATGTGGGACTATCATTATCAACCTTACATCTTTTGGTACTCACACTATGAACATGTGTAGCATTACGTTCGAGATTCATAAAGAATAAACCCTTCACCATAGGAGCATGACCATAAAACATATCTCTCATATAAATAGAACAACCATTATTCTCGGATTTAAATGAGTAGCCATCTCGTATTAAACGAGATCCCGATACAATGTTCATGCTCAAAGCTAGTACTAAATAACAATTATTGAGGTTTAAAACTAATCCCGTAGGTAAATGAAGAGGTAGCGTGCCGACGGCGATCACATCGACTCTGGAACCATTCCCGACGCGCATCATCACCTCGTCCTTTGCCAGTCTCCGCTTATTCCGTAGTTCCTGCTGTGAGTTACAAATGTGAGCAACTGCACCGGTATCAAATACCCAAGAGCTACTACGATTATTGGTAAGGTACACATCAATTACATGTATATCACATATACCTTTTGTTTTGCCGGCCTTCTTGTCTGCTAAGTATTTGGGGCAGTTCTGCTTCCAGTGACCGCTTCCCTTGCAATAAAAGCACTCAGTCTCGGGCTTGGGTCCATTCTTTGGCTTCTTCCCGGCAGCTTGCTTGCCGGGCGCGGCAACTTCCTTGCCGTCCTTCTTGAAGTTCTTTTTACCCTTGACTTTCTTGAACTTAGTGGTTTTATTGACCATCAACACTTGATGTTCCTTTCTGACTTCTACCTCCACTGATTTCAGCATTGAAAACAACTCAGGAATGGTCTTTTGCATCCCCTGCATGTTGAAGTTCATCACAAAGCTCTTGTAGCTTGGTGGAAGCGACTGGAGGATTCTGTCAATGACCGCATCATCCGGGAGATTAACTCCCAGCTGAGTCAAGCGGTTGTGTAACCCAGACATAGTGAGTATGTGCTCACTGACAGAACTATTTTCCTCCATCTTACAGCTGAAGAACTTGTCGGAGACCTCATATCTCTCGACCTGGGCATGAGCTTGGAAAACCATTTTCAGCTCTTCGAACATCTCATATGCTCCATGTCTCTCAAAACGCTTTTGGAGCCCCGGCTCTAAACTGTAAAGCATGCCGCACTGAACGAGGGAGTAGTCGTCAACACGTGTCTGCCAAGCGTTCATAACGTCTTGGTTCTGTGGGACGGGAGCTTCACCTAGCGGTGCTTGTAGGACGTAATCTTTCTTGGCAGCTATGAGGATGATCCTCAGGTTCCGGACCCAGTCCGTATAGTTGCTGCCATCATCTTTCAGCTTGGTTTTCTCTAGGAACGCGTTGAAGTTGAGGACTACGTGGGCTATTTGATCTACAAGACATATTGTAAAATATTTTAGACTAATGTTCATGATAATAAAGTTCATCTAATCAAATTATATAATGAACTCCCACTTAGATTAGACATCCCTCTAGTCATCTAAGTATTACATGATCCGAGTTAACTAAGCCGTGTCCGATCATCACGTGAGACGGACTAGTCAATGTCGGTGAACATCTTCATGTTGATCATATCTTCTATACGACTCATGCTCGATCTTTCGGTCTTCTGTGTTCCGAGGCCATGTCTATACACATGCTAGGCTCGTCAAGTTAACCCTAAGTGTTTTGCATGTGTAAAACTGTCTTACACCCGTTGTATGTGAACGTAAGAATCTATCACACCCGATCATCACGTGGTGCTTCGAAACGACGAACTTTAGCAACGGTGCACAGTTAGGGGAGAACACTTCTTGAAATTGTTATGAGGGATCATCTTATTTACTACCGTCGTTCTAAGTAAACAAGATGCAAAACATGATAAACATCACATGCAATCAAATAATAAATGTGACATGATATGGCCAATATCACATAGCTCCTTTGATGTCCATCTTGGGGCTCCATGATCATCTTGTCACCGGCTTGACACCATGATCTCCATCATCATGATCTCCATCATCGTGTCTCCATGAAGTTGCTCGCCAACTATTACTTCTACTACTATGGCTAACGCGTTTAGCAATAAAGTAAAGTAATTTACATGGCGTTTCTCAATGACACGCAGGTCATATAAAAGAATAAAGACAACTCCTATGGCTCCTGCCGGTTGTCATACTCATCGACATGCAAGTCGTGATTCCTATTACAATAGCATGAACATCTCATACATCACATATAGATCATTCATCATTCATCACAACTTTGGCCATATCATATCACAAACCACTTGCTGCAAAAACAAGTTAGACGTCCTCTAATTGTTGTTGCAAGTTTTACGTGGCTGAATTAGGGTTCTAGCAAGAATGTTTTCTTACCTACGTGAAAGCCACAACGTGATTTGTCAACTTCTATTTACCCTTCATAAGGACCCTGTTCATCGAATCCGCTCCAACTAAAGTAGGAGAGACAAACACCCGCCAGCCACCTTATGCAACTAGTGCATGTTAGTCGGTGGAACCGGTCTCACGTAAGCGTACGTGTAAGGTTGGTCCGGGCCGCTTCATCCCACAATACCGCTGAAGAAAGAAAAGACTAGTAGCGGCAAGAAAGTTGACAAATCCACGCCCACAACAAATTGTGTTCTACTCGCGCAAGAAGAACTACGCATAGACCTAGCTCATGATGCCACTGTTGGGGAACGTTGCAGAAAACAAAAATTTTCCTACTCGTTTCACCAAGATCCATCTAGGAGTTCATCTAGCAACGAGTCATCAGATGCATCTACATACCTTTGTAGATCGCGTGCGAAAGCGTTCAAAGAATGGGGATGATGTAGTCGAACACGACGTGATCCAAATCACCGATGACCAAGTGCCGAATGGACGGCACCTCCGCGTTCAACACACGTACGGGACGGGAGACGTCTCCTCCTTCTTGATCCAGCAAGGGGGGAGGAGAGGTTGATGATGATCCAGCAGCACGACGGCGTGCTGGTGGATGCAGGGCGTCACAGTAGCAGGGCTTCACCTATACTACGCGAGAGAGAGACGTAACAGGGAGAGAGGGATGCACCAAAAGCCGTAGCATCAAGTCCCTCCTCTCCCCCACTATATATAGGGGTGCCTAGGGGGGGGGGCGCCGGCCCTAGGAGATGGATCTCCTAGGGGGGCGGCGGCCAAGGGTGGGGGGCTTGCCCCCCAAGGCAAGGGGGCGCCCCCCCTTTAGGGTTCCCCCTAAACCCTAGGCGCATGGGCCCTTAGGGGGTGGCGCCCCAGCCCACTAAGGGCTGGGTCCCTTCCCACTTCAGCCCATGGGGCCCTTCAGGATAGGTGGCCCCACCCGGTGGACCCCCGGGACCCTTCCGGTGGTCCCGGTACAATACCGGTAACCCCGAAACTTGTCCCGATGGCCGAAACAGCACTTCCTATATATAATTCTTTACCTCCGGACCATTCCGGAACTCCTCATGACGTCCGGGATCTCATCCGGGACTCCGAACAACATTCGGGTTACTACATATACATATCTTCACAACCCTAGCGTCACCGAACCTTAAGTGTGTAGACCCTACGGGTTCGGGAGACATGTAGACATGACCGAGACGACTCTCCGGTCAATAACCAACAGCGGGATCTGGATACCCATGTTGGCTCCCACATGCTCCACGATGATCTCATCGGATGAACCACGATGTCGAGGATTCAATCAACCCTGTATGCAATTCCCTTTGTCAATCGATATATTACTTGCCCGAGATTCGAGTCGGTATCCCAATACCTCGTTCAATCTCGTTACCGGAAAGTCACTTTACTCGTACCGTAACGCATGATCCCGTGACCAGACACTTGGTCACTTTGAGCTCATTATGATGATGCATTACCGAGTGGGCCCAGTGATACCTCTCCGTCATACGGAGTGACAAATCCCAGTCTTGATCCGTGTCAACTCAACAGACACTTTCGGAGATACCCGTAGTCTACCTTTATAGTCACCCAGTTATGTTGTGACGTTAGGTACACCCAAAGCACTCCTACGGTATCCGGGAGTTACACGATCTCATGGTCTAAGGAAAAGATACTTGACATTGCAAAACTCTAGCAAACGAACTATACGATCTTTATGCTATGTTTAGGATTGGGTCTTGTCCATCACATCATTCTCCTAATGATGTGATCTCGTTATCAATGACATCTTATGTCCATAGCCAGGAAACCATGACTATCTGTTGATTAACGAGCTAGTCAACTAGAGGCTTACTAGGGACATGTTGGTGTCTGTTATTCACACATGTATTACGATTTCCGGATAACACAATTATAGCATGAATAAAGACAATTATCATGAACAAGGAAATATAATAATAATGCTTTTATTATTGCCTCTAGGGCATATTTCCAACAGAACCAGCGCCTACTGGGCCCTGGAAAGCCACCTCGTCATATGACGTATACATGGTGGACGCACCAAAAGATGACGACGAGTTGCGGAATGACGCAATGAAGGCTTGTTCCCTCAAGAAGCAGTCAAAGCGGCAACGCAAGCGCCGCCCCAAATCCCGCCTCGACAGAAATAACGATCACACAGACCCAACGCTGGAGCAGGGCGAACCGCTGCCGGACAACGGCAATCTGGATAATCAAACCAAACAAACAAATTCTATCAAGGATAATAGTCCGGACGACATAACGCCGGACAGGCACCCGGAGCAGCGGAATGCCCGTAAAAGGCTTGTTGCCACTGCGAGAAGTCTTAAAAAGCAGAAGCAAAGGCTCAAGGCTGCGCAAGACACACTCCAATTCAGATGGAGTAAAATACTCAACACAGCAGCTAGGTACGGCGACAATCGCCCCTCCAAGAGCTACCCAAAGCGGATGCTGCTACCTGGATTCGATGAGGAGGCCTCAGACCCCCCACAACCAAATATCAAAGCAGCCACCTGGCCGGATAGACGACCCCTCTACCAACACAGAGGGGCATACAACGCCACTCACAATACAACACGCGACCCATGCGAGGGCTCGCACCCAAAGGACGGCGCAACAAGATCCATCTATGGACCACGCAAGCGCGCCCCAGCATACAACGCAACACAACAAACATCCGAACAACGCAGTATACCCAGCTACAGGGGTGCCGCACACCCCCTATGTTTCACCGATGAGGTGCTGGACCATGAATTTCCAGAGGGATTCAAACCCGTAAACATAGAGGCATACGACGGAACAACAGACCCTGGGGGTCTGGATTGAGGACTACATCCTTCATATCCATATGGCTCGAGGAGATGATCTCCACGCCATCAAGTACTTACCCCTCAAGCTCAAAGGGCCAGCTCGTCACTGGCTTAAAGGCCTCCCCGAAAGCTCCATTGGAAGTTGGGAAGAGCTCGAAGACACCTTTTGGGCAAATTTTCAAGGGACTTATGTCCGACCCCCGGATGCGGATGATTTGAGTCATATAACTCAACAGCCCGGAGAGTCAGCCCGAAAGCTTTGGAACAGGTTTCTTACTAAAAAGAACCAGATTGTCGACTGTCCGGACGCCGAAGCCTTGGCAGCTTTTAAGCATAGCGTCCGTGACGAATGGCTCGCCAGACACCTCGGCTAAAATAAGCCGAGAACAATGGCCGCATTAACAAACCTCATGACCCGCTTTTGCGCGGGTGAGGACAGCTGGCTAGCCAGATGCAGCACCAGCGACCCCAGTACATCTGAAGTTAGAGATGGAAACAGGAAATCATGGTGCAACAGCAATAACAAACGCCGGAATAAAGAAGACACCACGAAGGGCACGGCAGTAAACACCGGATTCAAAAGCTCTTGGTCTGGTCAGCAAAAGCCGCCCTCTAAAGGCACCAGGGATGAACTGTCCAGCCTCAACAAAATTCTGGACCAAGTATGTCAGATCCATAGTACCCCTGGTAAACCTGCTAATCATACCCATAGAGAATGTTGGGTCTTCAAGCAGTCCGGCAAGCTCAACGCCGTACACAAGGGGGAGGATACACCAAGTGAAGACGAGGACGAGCCTCCCAAGCAAGACACTGGGGAACAAAAGAAATTTCCACCAGAAGTCAAAACAGTAAACGTGTTACACGTGATCAAGGGAAAAAACAACGCGGCACTCCCAGGAAAATATACCCAAGTGCCTGTCACCGCGAAGTCCTGCCACTGGTCGTCTCAACCGATCACTTTCAACCATCGCGATTACTCACCAAGTAGCCGACACGCAGGATGGGCTGCCCTGGTATTAGACCCAGTAATTGGCGGATATCACTTCACATGAGTCTTGATGGACGGTGGTAGCAGTCTAAACCTAATATATCAGGATACAATCCGCGGGATGGGGTTAGACCCAAAAAAATTCGCCATAGCAATACTACCTTTAAAGGAGTAACGCCAGGCCCAGGGGCTCGTTGTACGGGCTCCCTCCTACTACAAGTTATATTCGGCTACCCCGATAACTTCCGTCGCGAGCATTTAACCTTCCACATCGCTCCGTTCCAAAGTGGCTATCAAGCACTGCTCGGACGCGAAGCTTTCGCTCACTTTAATGCAATACCACACTATGCCTCCCTCACACTCAAGATGCCCGATCCACGTGGCATCATTTTAGTGAAAGGAAATATCAAGCGATCTCTGCGCGCCGAAGAGAGTGCGGCTGCCTTGGCAGCCGCACACTAAAGGCGCCCGGACTAGCAAAAGCATCCAATAGGTCGTCAAGACCTCAGACACAACTAATCGAGTCCGGCGCCGCTATCTATACCGAATAAATGGTCACACCCCTATTTGTCAATACAAGGGGCTCAACGCGCGCAGACAAGTGGCAATTTCTTCTCATCTTGAATTATACATGGTTTCTTTAAAAACTATCTTTTCGCACGACAACTTTTTCACCTAAATTCCTCTCTTTTATAGACGATCATCGTGCTACACCTGTCCAGGATACGGCACAACGGAGACACAGGCGCAGACGTGCAGCAGGGACCCGCTCCAAGGATTCTTTTTAGATTAAGACCCTGCGTAAACCTTTTTACTGTCTCTTGTTGATACATATCCACCGTTGAGAAGGATGCTGACGTCTTGGCATGTGGCCATGCCAGAACAATGCACGTACCTGGACACAAGGGGCTTCTTACAAAGGCCATTATTTAGGCCCGGTTTATACCACAAAGACCGAATACCTTAGCGAGTGTTCGGCGTCGCGAGTTTGGCCCTATACGCATCAACTCCGAATCATTGTCTTTGGTTAAATGTTGGGTTTTCCTAGCTCCTGTGTTTTGGTGCCTTACGTTCCTCTTTACCGGCTAAGGTAGCACCAGGAGAACTACTGCGATTGTGCCATGGTTCATTCGGACGAGCACCTCAGTAGAGAAAGCCGAAAACTGACTGTCATGATATAGCGTGAGACTGGTCATCCACTCGATGACCTATTGGAATGTTAGAATTCCTCCGCCTTAATGAAGGGCCATTTTCCGGCCAGGCATGTATGCACCCCGGAATCGGGAAAGTGCGGAGCCACTAGGGGCTATCTAGTAGCCACATTGTCAAACTCCTATGGCTAAGTGAAAGTGCTAAAGCATTATAGTCCGGTTGCCTCGCTCGCCCCGCTGTCACCTCCTTAATAGGACCAAGACGTTGGGTTAAGTGTGAACGCGTGTTTTTTGTGAGCACCTGCGCATTATATGCCTGGGGGTTGAAGCCGACGGCTGCAATCTTTCAGGTTATACACATGTATACATAAACGGTCGCCCAGGAGGCATCATATTACTTTTAGGCAAAAGTATAAAAATAGCCTTATAAAAATCTATAAAAGCATTTCTCTTACAATGAGATTACATATCACTCAAACATAATATTTTTTGAGCACTGGGTCTCTATCAAATGAGCGCCCTCAAGAACTTCTTCAAAGTAGTGCTCAGCAGCCATTTGGCCTATGGTCGAATCCCGCGCTGCAATAGTGGTAGCATCCATCTCCACCCAGTATGCTTTAACACGGGCAAAGGCCATCCGTGAGCCCTCTATGCATGCCGACCTCTTCATCGCATTAATGTGCGGCACCATGTCAAGGAACTGCTGCACCAAGCTGAATAGCTGTTCGGTTTTGGCCTTTCCGGCCATAGCTGATCCACAACAGACCTCATGGCGTGTTCGGACAACCTATTAAGTTCGGCCCATTCGGCTAATTGGTCAGTCAATGAAAGCGGGCGCTCGGGAGAATGGAATTGTGTCCAAAACAGCTGGTCCACTTCATGGTCCGTCTGACCCTGGAAGTACTTGACCGCATCGGTAGCACTCGGCGCCAAATCCATATACACATCCTCCGAACTCCACAGCCGATCCAGAGGGGCATACCGTGGATCTCCGAACTTCCTCCGCAACATAAAGGATTTCCCAGCTACAATATCCTCGGCTTCCCGCAGCTCCTCCTTCTTCGCCCTCATAGCAGAGCGGCTGTCTTTCCTCGTCGTAGCAGCCTTCTCAAGGTCCGTTGCCTTCGCTAGGTTTTCCTTTTCAAGAACCCGGCAACGGTCGGCGGCGGCTTTTAATTCTATGGCCATCTTGGCCATCTTATCTCGGCTCTCGCCATGCGAGGCCTTCTCGGCTTTCAATTCTTTGGCCGCCTTCAAAGCAGCCGCATTACCAAACCTCGCTTGTTCCTTGGCTCGTGCAAGTTCTGCCCGCAAGGCTTCAACAGTGGTAGCTCCATCTGCAGTCACAACATATTAAAGATACTGGCATCATGCTGCTCTTACTATGTGGCGTTTACTAGATAATGACACTTACCCTGTGCCTCGTCAAGCCTTTTGTTAACAAGCTCGATGTCGGCGTCTGCCGCATCCAACTATCGTTTTAAATGGGCAAACTCGCTAGTCCGGCTAGCCACCGGAGCTTCCATCACCTGCACATAGAGGCAGTATGGTTATTACCTGGGAATATGATCCTCTGTTCATCGTCGTTTCCGACGACAACCATAGTCTCAGGGGCTACTATCTACACAAGGCACACCTAGCATATGCAGGACTATCATACATTATTTTATGTACCTCAAAGCCTGTCAGTAGACTCATAAAAGCTTCATGCAATCCACTTTCGGCAGACGAGATTCTCTCCATCACCGTATTCATCAGCATATGGTGTTCATCTGAGATGGCCGCTCGCCCCACCAACCCCCTCAGAACATCCGATCGCACACCAGACGATGCTGGACCCTTTTGTCTGGTCTCTTCGGGAGCTGGACACTGGGAGCTTCGGGGGTCAATGGGATTATCTTCTGGCTTCACCGGACTCGGAGAGGCCCTCCGCGATGACACTTCGGCGTCACCCGCTTCCAGAGCGGAGGAGTCCAGAGGAGGCGTTTCGCTCTCCATCATCTCTAGAAGAAGATCCCCCGAAGACGAGCTCATTTGAGAGGGGCTAAGGCCCGAACTGCAAAAATAAATGCGGTGGTTATTTTCTCAGAAGAAAAAGAGGGCATACCTGTACTATTAAAGTATTTCGGGTCACTTACGACTCGCTGGAGAATTGATCCCCCCGCGGACTTTGTGCGGCAAAAGCACCCCCCAAGGTAGGACCCTTTGTGGGAGACTTCTTCTCCCGTTTGGAAGCTTCGGCTTCCGAATCCCCGGGCGCAGTCCTTTTCCTCCTCTGGTCGTCTTCCTTCATGGAGACGCTCGCTACCTCGGTTAGAGTGGGCAGCGTTGGGGGCCCTCGTCCGCCCGTATTATCCTCCCCAGTATCTTCCTTCAAGGGCTCCGGGCAAGGTGCGACCTGGAGCATCTTTTCCAATACCGGATTGTCCAAACCCTCAGGGAGGGGGCCCGAACACCGACTCAACTTCGCCTTTGTTATCCAGTCCTGGTCAAAAAGCAAACTCTCAGAAATAACTTCGTAACAAATGAGAGATAGTATGTTCGGCCGGAAGATTCCTTACCTGTTCGGCGGCGCGGTTACTGCTTAGGCCCACGTCCTCGGTGATTTCCGGAGACTCTACCTGAGGTCCGAAGAATGACTTGTACATCTCCTCATGCGTCAGGCCGAGGAAATTTTGAATGACACGCGGTCCCTCGAGATTGAACTCCCACAAGCAAAGGGGCCGGCGTTTGCAAGGCTGGACTTGACGAACCAGCATAACTTGTATTACCGCAACCAAGCTAAAATCTCCATTGAAGAGATCTCGAATATGGCTTTGCAGTATAGGCACGTCCTTGGCTGGACCCCAGCTCAGACCTCTGCTGATCCATGACATCAGTTGTGGTGGAGGGCCCGAGCGGAAAACTGGGGCGACCGCCCACTTGGCACTTCTAGGAGCCGTGATGTAGAACCACTCCTGTTGCCACAATTCAGACACCTCTGGAATGGAACCTTTGGGCCATGGAGCTCCCGTCATCTTGCATATTGAGGCACCTCCACACGCTGCATGTTGCCCCTTGATCATCTTCGTCTTTACTTCAAAGGTCTTGAGCCACATGCCAAAGTGAGGGGTAACCCGGAGGAAGGCCTCACACACGACAATAAATGTCGTGATATGAAGAAAGGAGTCTGGAGCTAGATCATGGAAATCTAGCCCGTAATAAAACATCAAACCCCTGACAAAAGGATCCAGAGCAAGGCCTAGACCTCGGAGGAAGTGGGAGACGAACATGACGTTCTCGTTGGGTTCGGGGGAGGGGACGGTCTGCCCTCGGGCGGGCAGCCGATGCACAACCTCGGCGGTCAGATATCTGGCCTCCCTAAACTTTTGATGTCTTCTTCCGTGACGGAGGAAGGCACCCATCAGCCTTGAAGGCTAGATCCGAACATGATTGAAGGTTCGGAGCACCTGACCTGAACCTTGGGTGTTTGAGCTTGAGGTGGGGGAAGGATTCGATTGAGCACGGGAGGGAAAAAAGTAAGAGCCTTGTCCCTTTATAAAGAGGGTGAATATCAAGCGTCCTCTCCGTGGCCATTTGGACTTGCCTATAGTCTAGGTGTCCTAGAAGCGGTTGGGTTACCCACGCCCGTATTGATGAGAATCCCGGAATAAGGGGACACGATCTCTACTTTAACAAGACGTGCCAAGGAAACCGCCTTGCGTGACACGCTGAGGTGGGATAATAAAACGATTCGAATAAAGGCTTGGCCGTGGTGCGTCACACTACGGAATACGTCAGCAGATTAGATTTGTGTAAATATTATTCTCTCTGTGGCAATATGTGGAAACTTATTTTGCAGAGCCGAACACTATCTTTGTGTTCAAAATCTTCTATGAAGTACTTGGAGGTGGAACCCACCTTGCAATGCCGAAGACAATCTACGCGCCGGACTCGTCGTCATTGAAGCCTGGTTCAGGGGCTACTAAGGGAGTCCTGGATTAGGGGGTGTCCGGATGGCCGGACTATACCTTCAGCCGGACTCCTGGACTTTGAAGATACAAGATTGAAGACTTCGTCCCATGTCCGGAAGGGACTTTCCTTGGCGTGGAAGGCAAGCTTGGCGATACGGATATGCAGATCTCCTACCATTGTAACCGACTTTGTGTAACCCTAACCCTCTCCGGTGTATATATAAACCGGAGGGTTTTAGTCCGTAGGACAACATATAGAACAACAATCATACCATAGGCTAGCTTCTAGGGTTTAGCCTCTCCGATCTTGTGGTAGATCTACTCTTGTACTACCCATGTCATCAATATTAATCAAGCAGGACGTAGGGTTTTACCTCCATCAAGAGGGCCCGAACCTGGGTAAACTTCGTGTCCCTTGCCTCCTGATACCATCCGGCCTAGACGCACAGTTCGGGACCCCCTACCCGAGATCCGCCGGTTTTGACACCGACAATGGACATTGGATGTCATTGATAACGGGATCACATCATTAGGAGAATGATGTGATGGACAAGACCCAATCCTAAGCATAGCTCAAAGATCGTGTAGTTCGTTTGCTATAGCTTTTCCGAATGTCAAGTATCATTTCCTTAGACCATGAGATTGTGCAACTCCCGGATACCGTAGGAGTACTTTGGGTGTGCCAAATGTCACAACGTAACTGGGTGACTATAAAGGTACACTACAGGTATCTCCGAAAGTGTCTGTTGGGTTGGCACGAATCGAGATTGGGCTTTGTCACTCCGTATGACGGAGAGGTATCTCTGGGCCCACTCAGTAATGCATCATCATAATGAGCTCAATGTGACCAAGTGGTTGATCACGGGATCATGCATTACGGTACGAGTAAAGTGACTTGTCGGTAACGAGATTGAACGAGGTATTGGGATACCGACGATGGAGTCTCGGGCAAGTAACGTACCGATTGACAAAGGGAATTGTATACGGATTGATTGAATCCTCGACATCGTGGTTCATCCGATGAGATCATCGAGGAGCATGTGGGAGCCAACATGGGTATCCAGATCCCGCTGTTGGTTATTGACCGGAGAGTCGTCTCGGTCATTTCTGCGTGTCTCCCGAACCCGTTGGGTCTACACACTTAAGGTTCGGTGATGCTCGGGTTGTTGAGATATTAGTATACGGTAACCCGAAAGTTGTTCGGAGTCCCGGATGAGATCCCGGACGTCACGAGGAGTTCCGGAATGGTCCGGAGGTGAAGACTTATATATAGGAAGTCAAGTTTCGGCCATCGGGAAAGTTTCGGGGGTAATCAGTATTGTACCGGGACCACCGGAAGGGTCCCGGGGGTCCACCGGGTGGGGCCACCTATCCCGGAGGGCCCCATGGGCTGAAGTGGGATGGGAACCAGCCCCTAGTGGGCTGGTGCGCCCCCCTTGGGCCTCCCCCTGCGCCTAGGGTTGGAAACCCTAGGGGTGGGGGCGCCCCACTTGGCTTGGGGGGCAAGCCACCCCCTTGGCCGCCGCCCCCCTTGGAGATTGGATCTCCTAGGGCCGGCGCCCCCCTAGGGACCCTATATATAGTGGAGGGGAGGGAGGGCAGCCACACCCTAGCCCCTGGCCTCTCCCTCTCCCTGTGCTTGCGAAGCCCTGCCGAGATCACCGTTGCTTCCACCACCACGCCGTCGTGCTGCTGGATCTTCATCAACCTCTCCTCCCCCCTTGCTGGATCAAGTTGGAGGAGACGTCTTCCGAACCGTACGTGTGTTGAACGCGGAGGTGCCATCCATTCGGCGCTAGGTCATCGGTGATTTGGATCATGACGAGTACGACTCCATCAACCCCGTTCTCTTAAACACTTCCGCGCGTGATCTACAAGGTATGTAGATGCACTCCTCTCTCCCTCGTTGCTAGATGACTCCATAGGTTGATCTTGGTGATGCGTAGAAAATTTTAAAATTCTGCTACGTTCCCCAACAGTGGTATCATGAGCTAGGTCTATGCGTAGTTTCTATGCACGAGTAGAACACAAAGTAGTTGTGGGCATGGATATTGTCAATTTGCTTGCCGTTACTAGTCTTATCTTGATTCGGCGGCATCGTGGGATGAAGCGGCCCGGACTGACCTTACACGTACGCTTGGTTCCACCGATTGACATGGACTAGTTGCATAAGGTGGCTGGCGGGTGTCTGTCTCTCCCACTTTAGTCAGATCGGATTCGATGAGAAGGGTCATTATGAAGGGTAAATAGAAATTGGCATATCAGGTTGTGGTTTTGGCGTAGCTAAGAAACATTTTTGCTAGAAACCTATGTTGGGGAACGTTGCAGAAAACAAAAAATTTCCTATGGTTTCACCAAGATCCATCTATGAGTTCATCTAGCAACGAGTGATCGGATGCATCTACATACCTTTGTAGATCGCGAGCGGAAGCGTTCAAAGAACGGGGATGAGGTAGTCGTACACGACGTGATCCGAATCACCGATGACCAAGCGCCGAACGGACAGCACCTCCGCGTTCAACATACGTACGGTTAGCGTAACGTCTCCTTCTTCTTGATCCAGCAAGAGGGAAGAAGAGGCTGAGGAAGATGGCTCCAGCAACAGCACGACAGCGTGGTGATGGTGGAGCTGCAGTACTCTGTCAGGGCTTCGCCAAGCACTATGGAGGAGGACGAGGAGATGTTGGAGAGGGAGAGGGAGGCAACCAAAGGCGTGAGAGAAAAGCCCTCCCTCCCCCACTATATATAGGAGGGCCAAGGGGGGGGGCGCCGGCCCTAGGAGATCTATTCTCCTAGGGGGGGGAGGGGCGGCGGCCAAGGGGTGGGGGGGCTTGCCCCCCAAGCAAGGGGGCGCCCCCCTTTAGGGTTTCCCCCAAACCCTAGCCGCATGGGCCCTAGGGGAGAGGCGCCCCAGCCCACTTTGGGCTGGGTCCCTTCCCACTTCAGCCCATGGGGCCCTCCGGGATAGGTGGCCCCACCCGGTGGACCCCCTGGACCCCTCCGATGGTCCCGGTACAATACCGATAACCCCGAAACTTGTCCCGATGGCCGAAACAGCACTTCCTATATATAATTCTTTACCTCCGGACCATTCCGGAACTCCTCGTGACGTCCGGGATCTCATCCACGGCTCCGAACAACATTCGGGTTACTGCATATACATACCCCTACAACCCTAGCGTCACCGAACCTTAAGTGTGTAGACCCTACGGGTTCGGGAGACAGGCAGACATGACTGAGACGACTCTCCGGTCAATAACCAACAGCGGGATCTGGATACCCATGTTGGCTCCCACATGCTCCACGATGATCTCATCGGATGAACCACGATGTCCCGTATACAATTCCCTTTGTCAATCGGTATGTTACTTGCCCGAGATTCGATCGTCGGTATCCCAATACCTCGTTCAATCTCGTTACCGGCAAGTCACTTTACTCGTACCGTAATGCATGATCCCGTGACCAGACACTTGGTCACTTTGAGCTCATTATGATGATGCATTACCGAGTGGGCCCAGTGATACCTCTCCGTTTATACGGAGTGAAAAATCCCAGTCTTGATCCGTGTCAACCCAACAAACACTTTCGGAGATACCTGTAGTGCACCTTTATAGTCACCCAGTTACGTTGTGACGTTTGGTACACCCAAATCAGTCCTACGGTATCCGGGAGTTACACGATCTCATGGTCAAAGGAAAAGATACTTGACATTGGAAAAACTCTAGCAAACGAACTATATGATCTTTAAGCTATGTTTAGGATTGGGTCTTGTCCATCACATCATTCTCCTAATGATGTGACCTCGTTATCAACAACATCCAATGTCCGTAGTCAGGAAACCATGACTATCTGTCGATCAACGAGCTAGTCATCTAGAGGCTTACTAGGGACATGTTGGTGTCTGTTATTCACACATGTATTACGATTTCCGGATAACACAATTATAGCATGAATAAAGACAATTATCATGAACAAGGAAATATAATAATAATGCTTTTATTATTGCCTCTAGGGCATATTTCCAACAACCTATAGCAGCCACGTAAAAACTTGCAACAACAATTAGAGGATGTCTAACTTGTTTTTGCAGCATGTGTCGTGTGATGTGATATGGCCAAAAGGATGTGATGAATGATATATGAGATTGATCATGTTCTTGTAATAGGAATCACGACTTGCATGTCGATGAGTATGACAACCGGCAGGAGCCATAGGAGTTGTCTTAATTTATTTATGACCTGCGTGTCAACATAAACGTCATGTAATTACTTTACTTTATTGCTAAAGCGTTAGCCGTAGTAGTAGAAGTAATAGATGACGAGACAAATTCAAGAAGACACAATGATGGAGATCATGGTGTCATGCTGGTGACAACGATGATCATGAAGCCCCGAAGATGGAAATCAAAAGGAGCAAATGATATTGGCCATATCATGTCACTATTTGATTGCATGTGATGTTTATCATGTTTTACATCTTATTTTCTTAGAACGACAGTAGCTTAAATAAGATGATCCCTCGTAATAATTTCAAGAAAGTGTGCCCCCTAACTGTGCACCGTTGCGAAGGTTCGTTGTTTCGAAGCACCACGTGATGATCGGGTGTGATAGATTCTAACGTTCGAATACAACGGGTGTAAGCCAGATTTACACACGCAATACACTTAGGTTGACTTGACGAGCCTAGCATGTACAGACATGGCCTCGGAACACGGAAGACCGAAAGGTCGAGCATGAGTCGTATAGAAGATACGATCAACATGAAGATGTTCACCGATGTTGACTAGTCCGTCTCACGTGATGATCGGACACGATCTAGTTAACTCGGATCATGTTTCACTTAGATAACTAGAGGGATGTCTATCTAAGTGGGAGTTCATTGAATAATTTGATTAGATGAACTTAATTATCATGAACTTAGTCTAAAATCTTTACACTATGTCTTGTAGATCAAATGGCCCACGCTAATGTTGCCCTCAACTTCAACGCGTTCCTAGAGAAAACCATGCTGAAAGATGATGGCATTAACTATACGGACTAGGTCTGGAACCTGAGGATCATCCTCATAGCTGCCAAGAAATATTATGTCCTAGAAGCACCGCTAGGTGACGCACCTATCCCAGAGAACCAAGACGTTATGAATGCTTGGCAGTCACGTGCTGATGATTACTCCCTCATTCAGTGCGGCATGCTTTAGAGCTTAGAACCGGGGCTCCAAAAGCATTTTGAGAGACACGGAGCATATGAGATGTTCGAAGAGCTGAAAATGGTTTTCCAAGCTCATGCCTGGGTCGAGAGATATGAAGTCTCCGACAAGTTCTTCAACTGTAAGATGGAGGAAAATAGTTCTGTCAGTGAGCACATACTCAAAATGTCTGGGTTGCATAGCCGCTTGACTCAGCTGGGAGTTAATCTCCCGGATGACGCGGTCATTGACAGAATCCTTCAGTCGCTTCCACTGAGCTACAAGAGCTTTGTGATGAACTTCAATATGCAGGGGATGGAAAAGACCATTCCTGAGGTATATTCAATGCTGAAATCAGCAGAGGTGGAGATCAAAAAGGAACATCAAGTGTTGATGGTGAATAAAACCACTAAGTTCAAGAAAGGCAAGGGTAATAAGAACTTCAAGAAGGACGGCAAGGGGGTTGGCGCGCCCGGTAAGCAAGCTGCTGGGAAGAAGCCAAAGAATGGACCCAAGCCTGAGACTGAGTGTTTTTATTGCAAGGGAAGTGCTCACTGGAAGCGGAACTGCCCCAAATACTTAGCGGACAAGAAGGCCGGCAACACTAAAGGTATATGTGATATACATGTAATTGATGTGTACCTTACCAGTACTCGTAGTAGCTCCTGGGTATTTGATACCGGTGCGGTTGCTCACATTTGTAACTCAAAGCAGGAGCTGCAGAATAAGCGGAGACTGGCAAAGGATGAGGTGACGATGCGCGTCGGGAATGGTTCCAAGGTCAATGTGATCGCCGTTGGCACGCTGCCTCTACATTTACCTACGGGATTAGTTTTAAACCTCAATAATTGTTATTTAGTGCCAGCTTTGAGCATGAACATTGTATCAGGATCTCGTTTAATTCGAGATGGCTACTCATTTAAATCCGAGAATAATGGTTGTTCTATTTATGTGAGAGATATGTTTTATGGTCATGCTCCGTTGGTGAATGGTTTATTCTTAATGAATCTCGAGCGTAATGTTACACATATTCATAGTGTGAATACCAAAGGATGTAAGGTTGATAATGATAGTCCCACATACTTGTGGCACCGCCGCCTTGGTCACATATGTGTCAAACGCATGAAGAAGCTCCATGCAGATGGACTTTTGGAGTCTCTTGATTATGAATCATTTGACACGTGCGAACCATGCCTCATGGGTAAAATGACCAAGACTCCGTTCTCGGGAACAATGGAGCGAGCAACCAACTTATTGGAAATCATACATACTGATGTGTGCGGTCCAATGAGTGTTCAGGCTCGCGGTGGCTATCGTTATGTTCTAACCCTCACTGATGACTTGAGTAGATATGGGTATGTCTACTTAATGAAACACAAGTCTGAGACCTTTGAAAAGTTCAAGGAATTTCAGAGCAAGGTTGAGAATCAACGTGACAGGAAAATCAAGTTCTTGCGATCAGATCGTGGGGGAGAATACTTGAGTCACGAATTTGGCACACACTTAAGAAAATGTGGAATAGTTTCACAACTCACGCTGCCTGGAACACCTCAGCGTAATGGTGTGTCCGAATGTCGTAATCGCACTCTATTGGATATGGTGGGATCTATGATGTCTCTTACCGATCTACCGCTGTCATTTTGGGGCTATGCTTTAGAGACTGCCGCATTCACTTTAAATAGGGCTCCGTCGAAATCCGTTGAGACGACACCGTATGAATTATGGTTTGGGAAGAAACCTAAGCTATCGTTTCTAAAAGTTTGGGGATGCGATGCTTATGTCAAGAAACTTCAACCTGAAAAGCTCGAACCCAAATCGGAAAAATGTGTCTTCATAGGATACCCTAAAGAAACTATTGGGTATACCTTCTACCTCAGATCCGAAGGCAAGATCTTTGTTGCCAAGAATGGGTCCTTTCTAGAGAAAGAGTTTCTCTCGAAAGAAATAAGTGGGAGGAAAGTAGAACTAGATGAAGTATTACCTCTTGAACCGGTAAGTGGAGCAGCTCAAGAAAATGTTCCTAAGGTGCCTGCACCGACTAGAGAGGAAGTTAATGATGATGATCATGAAACTTCAGATCAAGTTACTACTGAACTTCGTAGGTCCACGAGGACACGTTCCGCACTAGAGTGGTACGGCAACCCTGTCTTGGAAATCATGTTGTTAGACAACGGTGAACCTTCGAACTATGAAGAAACGATGGCGGGCCCGGATTCCGACAAATGGCTGGAAGCCATGAAATCCGAGATAGGATCCATGTATGAAAACAAAGTATGGACTTTGACTGACTTGCCCGATGATCAGTGAGCCATAGAAAATAAATGGATCTTTAAGAAGAAGACAGACGCGGATGGTAATGTAACCATCTATAAAGCTCGGCTTGTTGCTAAGGGTTATCGACAAGTTCAAGGGGTTGACTACGATGAGACTTTTTCACCTGTAGCGAAGCTGAAGTCCGTCCGAATCATGTTAGCAATTGCCGCATTCTATGATTATGAGATATGGCAAATGGACGTCAAAACGGCATTCCTTAATGGTTTCCTTAAGGAAGAATTGTATATGATGCAGCCGGAAGGTTTTGTTGATCCTAAGAATGCTGACAAGGTGTGCAAGCTCCAACGCTCGATTTATGGGCTGGTGCAAGCATCTCGGAGTTGGAACATTCGTTTTGATGAGATGATCAAAGCGTTTGGGTTTACGCAGACTTATGGAGAAGCCTGCATTTACAAGAAAGTGAGTGGGAGCTCTGTAGCATTTCTCATATTGTATGTGGATGACATACTGTTGATAGGAAATGATACCGAATTCTTGGAAAGCATAAAGGCCTACTTGAACAAGTGTTTTTCAATGAAGGATCTTGGAGAAGCTGCTTATATATTAGGCATCAAGATCTATAGAGATAGATCAAGACGCCTCATTGGTCTTTCACAGAGTACGTACCTTGACAAGATATTGAAGAAGTTCAAAATGGATCAGTCAAAGAAGGGGTTCTTGCCTGTATTGCAAGCTACGAGATTGAGCACGGCTCAATGCCCGACCACGGCAGAAGATAGAGAAAAGATGAGTGTCGTCCCCTATGCCTCGGCCATAGGGTCTATCATGTATGCTATGCTGTGTACCAGACCTGATGTAAACCTTGCCGTAAGTTTGGTAGGAAGGTACCAAAGTAATCCCGGCATGGAACACTGGACAGCGGTCAAGAATATCCTGAAGTACCTGAAGAGGACTAAGGATATGTTTCTCGTTTATGGAGGTGACAAAGAGCTCGTCGTAAAGGGTTATGTCGATGCTAGCTTCGACACAGATCTGGATGACTCTAAGTCACAAACCGAATACGTGTATATTTTGAATGGTGGGGCAGTAAGCTAGTGCAGATGCAATCAAAGCATTGTGGCGGGATCTACATGTGAAGCGAAGTACATGGCAGCCTCGGAGGCAGCACAAGAGGCAATCTGGGTGAAGGAGTTCATTACCGACCTAGGAGTCATACCCAATGCGTCGGGCCCGATGACTCTCTTCTGTGACAACACCGGAGCTATTGCCCTTGCCAAGGAGCCCAGGTTTCACAGGAAGACCAGGCATATCAAGCGTCGCTTCAACTCCATTTGTGAAAGTGTTCAAAATGGAGACATAGATATTTGTAAAGTACATACGGACCTGAATGTGGCATATCCGTTGACTAAACCTCTCCCTAGAGCAAAACATGATCAACACCAGAACTGCATGGGTGTTCGATTCATCACAATGTAACAAGGCTATTGACTCTAGTGCAAGTGGGAGACTGTTGGAAATATGCCCTAGAGGCAATAATAAAATGGTTATTATTATATTTCTTTGTTCATGATAATTTTCTATTGTTCATGCTATAATTGTGTTATCCGGAAATCGTAATACATGTGTGAATACATAGACCACACCACATCCCTAGTGAGCCTCTAGTTGACTAGCTCGTTGATCAAAAGATAGTCATGGTTTCCTGACTATGGACATTGGATGTCATTGATAACGGGATCACATCATTAGGAGAATGATGTGATGGACAAGACCCAATCCTAAGCATAGCTCAAAGATCGTGTAGTTCGTTTGCTATAGCTTTTCTGTATATCAAGTATCATTTCCTTAGACCATGAGATTGTGCAACTCTCGGATACCGTAGGAGTACTTTGGGTGTGCCAAACGTCACAACGTAACTGGGTGACTATAAAGGTACACTACAGGTATCTCCGAAAGTGTCTGTTGGGTTGGCACGAATCGAGACTGGGATTTGTCACTCCGTATGACGGAGAGGTATCTCTGGGCCCACTCGGTAATGCATCATCATAATGAGCTCAATGTGACCAAGTGGTTGATCACGGGATCATGCATTACGGTACGAGTAAAGTGACTTGCCGGTAATGAGATTGAACGAGGTATTGGGATACCGACGATCGAGTCTCGGGCAAGTAACGTACCGATTGACAAAGGGAATTGTATACAGATTGATTGAATCCTCGACATCATGGTTCATCCGATGAGATCATCGAGGAGCATGTGGGAGCCAACATGGGTATCCAGATCCCGCTGTTGGTTATTGACCGGAGAGTCGCCTCGGTCATGTCTGCGTGTCTCCCGAACTCGTAGGGTCTACACACTTAAGGTTCGGTGACGCTAGGGTTGTTGAGATATTAGTATACGGTAACCGGAAAGTTGTTCGGAGTCCCGGATGAGATCCCGGACGTCACGAGGAGTTCCGGAATGGTCCGGAGGTGAAGATTTATATATAGGAAGTCAAGTTTCGGCCATCGGGAAAGTTTCGGGGGTAATCGGTATTGTACCGAGACCAGCGGAATGGTCCCGGGGGTCCACTGGGTGGGGCCACCTATCCTGGAGGGCCCCATGGACTGAAGTGGGAGGGGAACCAGCCCCTAGTGGGCTGGTGCACCCCCCTTGGGCCTCCCCCTGCGCCTAGGGTTGGAAACCCTAGTGGTGGGGGTGCCCCACTTGGCTTGGGGGGCAAGACACCCCCTTGGCCGCCGCCCCCCCTTGGAGATTGGATCTCCTAGGGCCGCCCCCCTAGGGACCCTATATATAGTGGGGGGAGGGAGGGCAGCCGCTGTTGGGGAACGCAGTAATTTCGAAAATTTTCCTACGCACACACAAGATCATGGTGATGCACAGCAACGAGAGGGGAGAGTGTTGTCTACGTACCAACGCAGACCGACTGCGGAAGCGATCACACAACGTAGAGGAAGTAGTTGTACGTCTTCTTCCTGATCCGACCGATCCAAGCACCGTTACTCCGGCACCTCCGAGTTCTTAGCACACGTACAGCTCGATGACGTTCCTCGGGCTCCGATCCAGCAAAGCGTCGAGGAAGAGTTCCGTCAGCACGACGGCGTGATGACGATCTTGATGTACTACCGACGCAGGGCTTCGCCTAAGCACTACAACGGTACGATCGAGGTGGAATTTGGTGGCAGGGGGCACCGCACACGGCTAAGGAACGATCTCAAGGATCAAGTTGTGTGTCTTGGGGTGCCCCCTGCCCCCGTATATAAAGGTTGGAGGAGGGGGAGCCGGCCAGCCAGAGAGAGGAGGCGCAGGGGAGTCCTACTCCCACCGGGAGTAGGACTCCTCCCTCCAATCCTAATCCTATTAGGACTCCCGGGGGGAAAAGGAGAGAGAAGGGGGCCGGCCCCCTATCCTAGTCCTACTAGGACTTGGGGAAAGGGGGGGTGGCGCCGGCCAGCTTTGTGGGCTTCCCTTTTCTCTTTTCCACTAAAGCCCAATAGGCCCATTCGTCTCCCGGGGGGTTCCGGTAACCCTCCCGGTATTCCGGTAAAATCCCGATTTCACCCAGAACACTTCCTATGTCCAAACATAGGCTTCCAATATATCAATCTTTATGTCTCGACCATTTCGAGACTCCTCGTCATGTCCGTGATCTCATCCGGGACTCCGAACAACCTTCGATACATCAAAATGCATAAACTCATAATAACTGTCATCGTAACGTTAAGCGTGCGGACCCTACGGTTCGAGAACAATGTAGACATGACCGAGACACGTCTCCGGTCAATAACCAATAGCGGGACCTGGATGCCCATATTGGCTCCTACATATTCTATGAAGATCTTTATCGGTCAGACCGCATAACAACATACGTTGTTCCCTTTGTCATCGGTATGTTACTTGCCCGAGATTCGATCGTCGGTATCCAATACCTAGTTCAATCTCGTTACTGGCAAGTCTCTTTACTCGTTCCGTAATACATCATCTCACAACTAACATATTAGTTGCAGTGCTTGCAAGGCTTATGTGATGTGCATTACCGAGAGGGCCCAGAGATACCTCTCCGACAATCGGAGTGACAAACCCTAATCTCGAAATACGCCAACCCAACATCTACCATTGGAGACACCTGTAGTACTCCTTTATAATCACCCAGTTACGTTGTGACGTTTGGTAGTACCCAAAGTGTTCCTCCGGTAAACGGGAGTTGCATAATCTCATAGTTATAGGAACATGTATAAGTCATGAAGAAAGCAATAGCAACATAGTAAACGATCGGGTGCTAAGCTAATGGAATGGGTCATGTCAATCAGATCATTCAACCAATGATGTGACCTCGTTAATCAAATAACAACTCTTTGTTCATGGTTAGGAAACATAACCATCTTTGATTAACGAGCTAGTCAAGTAGAGGCATACTAGTGACACTCTGTTTGTCTATGTATTCACACATGTATTATGTTTCCGGTTAATACAATTCTAGCATGAATAATAAACATTTATCATGATATAAGGAAATAAATAATAACTTTATTATTGCCTCTAGGGCATATTTCCTTCAGTCTCCCACTTGCACTAGAGTCAATAATCTAGTTCACATCGCCATGTGATTTAACAGCAATAGTTCACATCACCATGTGATTAACACCCGTAGTTCACATCGTCATGTGACCAACACTCAAAAGGTTTACTAGAGTCAGTAATCTAGTTCACATATCTATGTGATTAACACCCAAAGAGTACTAAGGTGTGATCATGTTTTTCTTGTGAGATAATTTTAGTCAACGGGTCTGTCACATTCAGATCCGTAAGTATTTTGCAAGTTCTATGTCTACAATGCTCTATACGGAGCTACTCTAGCTAATTGCTCCCACTTTCAATATGTATCCAGATTGAGACTTTAGATTCATCTGGATCAGTGTCAAAAACTTGCATCGATGTAACCCTTTACGACGAACCTTTTGGTCACGTCCATAATCGAGAAACATATCCTTATTTCACTAAGGATAATTCTGACCGCTGTCCAGTGATCTATTCCTAGATCACTATTGTATTCCCTTGCCAAATCAGTGCAGGGTATACAATAGATCTGGTATACAGCATGACATACTTTATAGAACCTATGGCCAAGGCATAGGGAATGACGTTCATTCTCTTTCTATCTTCTATCGTGGTCGGGCTTTGAGTCTTACTCAACTTCACACCTTGTAATACAGGCAAGAACTCTTTCTTTGACTGTTCCATTTTGAACTACTTCAAAATCTTGTCAAGGTATGTACTCATTGAAAAAACTTATCAAGCGTCTTGATCTATCTCTATAGATCTTGGGGCTCAATATGTAAGCAGCTTCACCGAGGTATTTCTTTGAAAAACTCCTTTCAAACACTCCTTTATGCTTGACAGAATAATTCTACATTATTTCCGATCAACAATATGTCATTCACATATACTTATCAGAAATGCTGTAGTGCTCCCACTCACTTTCTTGTAAATACAGGCTTCACCGCAAGTCTGTATAAAACTATATGCTTTGATCAACTCATCAAAGCGTATATTCCAACTCCGAGATGCTTGCACCAGTCCACAGGTGGATCGCTGGGGCTTGCACATTTTGTTAGCTCCCTTTGGATCGACAAAACCTTCTGGTTGTATCATATACAACTCTTCTTCCAGAAATCCATTCAGGAATGCAGTTTTGACATCCATCTGCCATATTTCATAATCATAAAATGCGGCAATTGCTAACATAATTCTGACGGACTTAAGCATCGCTACGGGTGAGAAGGTCTCATCATAGTCAACTCCTTGAACTTGCCGAAAACCTTTCGCGACAAGTCGAGCTTTATAGACAGTAATATTACCGTCAGCGTCAGTCTTTTTCTTGAAGATCCATTTATTCTCAATTGCTTGCCGATCATCGGGCAAGTCAACCAAAGTCCATACTTTGTTTTCATACATGGATCCCATCTCAGATTTCATGGCCTCAAGCCACTTTGCGGAATCTGGGCTCACCATCGCTTCTTCATAGTTCGTAGGTTCATCATGATCTAGCATCATGACTTCCAGAACTGGATTACCGTACCACTCTGGTGCGGATCTCACTCTGGTTGATCTACGTGGTTCAGTAGTATCTTGTTCTGAAGCTTCATGATCATCATTATTAGCTTCCTCACTGATTGGCATAGGTGTCGCAGAAACAGTTTTCTGTGATGTACTATTTTCCAATAAGGGAGCAGGTACAGTTACCTCGTCAAGTTCTACTTTCCTCCCACTCACTTCTTTCGAGAGAAACTCCTTCTCTAGAAAGTTTCCGAATTTAGCAACAAAAGTCTTGCCTTCGGATCTGTGATAGAAGGTGTATCCAATAGTTTCCTTTGGATATCCTATGAAGACACATTTCTCCGATTTGGGTTCGAGCTTATCAGGTTGAAGTTTTTTCACATAAGCATCGCAGCCCCAAACTTTAAGAAACGACAACTTTGGTTTCTTGCCAAACCATAGTTCATAAGGCGTCGTCTCGACGGATTTAGATGGTGCCCTATTTAACGTGAATGCAGCTGTCTCTAATGCATAACCCCAAAACGATAGTGGTAGATCGGTAAGATACATCATAGATTGCACTATATCCAATAAAGTACAGTTATGACGTTCGGACACACCATTATGCTGTGGTGTTCCATGTGGCATGAGTTTGTGAAACTATTCCACATTGTTTTAATTGAAGACCAAACTCGTAACTCAAATATTTGTCTCCGCGATCAGATCGTAGAAACTTTATTTTCTTGTCACGATGATTTTTCACTTCACTCTGAAATTCTTTGAAGTTTTCAAATGTTTCAGACTTATGTTTCATCAAGTAGATATACTCATATCTGCTCAAATCATCTGTGAAGATCAGAAAATAATGATACCTGTCGCGAGCCTCAATATTCATCGGACCGCATACATCAGTATGTATGATTTCCAACAAATCTTTTGCTCGCTCCATTGTTCCGAAGAACATAGTCTTAGTCATCTTGCCCATGAGGCATGGTTCGCAAGCATCAACTGATTCATAATCAAGTGATTCCAAAAGCCCATCAGCATGGAGTTTCTTCATACGCTTTACACCAATATGACCTAAACGGCAGTGCTACAAATAAGTTGCACTATCATTATTAACTTTGCATCTTTTGATTTCAATATTATGATTATGTGTATCACTACGATCGAGATCCAATGAACTATTTTCATTGGGTGTGTAACCATATAAGGTTTTATTCATGTAAACAGAACAACAATTTATTCTCTTACTTAAATGAATAACTGTATTACAATAAACATGATCAAATCATATTCATGCTCAACGCAAACACCAAATAACACTTATTTAGGTTCAACACTAATCCCGAAATTATAGGGAGTGTGTGATGATGATCATATCAATCTTGGAACTACTTCCAACACACATCATCACTTCACCCTTAACTAGTCTATGTTTATTCTGCAACTCCCGTTTTGAGTTACTAATCTTAGCAACTGAACTAGTATCAAATACTGAGGGTTTGCTATAAACACTAGTAAAGTACACATCAATAACATGTATATCAAATATACTTATGTTCACTTTGCCATCCTTCTTATCCGCCAATCACTTGGGGTAGTTCCGCTTCCAGTGACCAGTCCCTTTGCAGTAGAAGCACTTAGTCTCAGGCTTAGGTCCAGACTTGGGCTTCTTCACTTGAGCAGCAACTTGCTTGCTGTTCTTCTCGAAGTTCCCCTTCTTCCCTTTGCCCTTTTCTTGAAACTAGTGGTCTTGTCAACCATCAACACTTGATGTTTTTTCTTGATTTCTACCTTCGTTGATTTCAGCATCACGAAGAGCTTGGGAGTTGTTTCCGTTATCCCTTGCATACTATAGTTCATCACGAAGTTCTATTAACTTAGTCATGGTGACTAGAGAATTCTGTCAATCACTATCTTATCTGGAAGATTAACTCCCACTTGATTCAAGCGATTGTAGTACCCAGACAATCTGAGCACATGCTCACTAGTTGAGCGATTCTCCTCCATCTTTTAGCTATAGAACTTGTTGGAGACTTCATATCCCTCAACTCGGGTATTTGCTTGAAATATTAACTTCAACTCCTGGAACATCTCATATGGTCCATGACGTTCAAAACGTCTTTGAAGTCCCGATTCTAAGCCGTTAAGCATGGTGCACTTAAACTATAAAGTAGTCATCATATTGAGCTAGCCAAACGTTCATAACGTCTGCATCTGCTCCTGCAATAGGTCTGTCACCTAGCGGTGCATCTAGGACATAATTTTTCTGTGCAGCAATGAGGATAAACCTCAGATCACGGATCCAATCCGCATCATTGCTACTAACATCTTTCAACACAATTTTCTCTAGGAACATATCAAAATAAACACAGGGAAGCAACAACGCGAGCTATTGATCTACAACATAATTTGCAAAATACTACCAGGACTAAGTTCATGATAAATTTAAGTTCAATTTAATCATATTACTTAAGAACTCCCACTTAGATAGACATCCCTCTAATCCTCTAAGTGATCACGTGATCCAAATCAACTAAACCATAACCGATCATCACGTGAGATGGAGTAGTTTTCAATGGTGAACATCATTATGTTGATCATATCTACTATATGATTCACGCTCGACCTTTCGGTCTCCGTGTTCCGAGGCCATATCTGTATATGCTTGGCTCGTCAAGTATAACCTGAGTATTCTGCGTGTGCAACTGTTTTGCACCCGTTGTATTTGAACGTAGAGCCTATCACACCCGATCATCACGTGGTGTCTCAGCACGAAGAACTTTTGCAACGGTGCATACTTAGGGAGAACACTGCTTGATAATTTAGTGAGAGATCCTCTTATAATGCTACCGTCAATCAAAGCAAGATAAGATGCATAAAAGGGATAAACATCACATGCAATCAATATAAGTGATATGATATGGCCATCATCATCTTGTGCTTGTGATCTTCATCTCCGAAGCACCGTCATGATCACCATCGTCACTGGCGCGACACCTTGATCTCCATCGTAGCATCGTTGTCGTCTCGCCAATCTTATGCTTCCACGACTATTACTACCGTTTAGTAATAAAGTAAAGCATTACATCCCGATTGCATTGCATACAATAAAGTGACAACCATATGGCTCCTGCCAGTTGCCGATAACTCGGTTACAAAACATGATCATCTCATACAATAAAATCAGCATCATGCCTTGACCATATCACATCACAACATACCCTGCAAAAACAAGTTAGACGTCCTCTACTTTGTTGTTGCAAGTTTTACGTGGCTGCTACGGGCTTAAGTAAGAACTCATCTCACCTACGCATCAAAACCACAACGATAGTTCGTCAAATAGACTCCGTTTTAACCTTCTCAAGGACCGGGTGTAGTCACACTCGGTTCAACTAAAGTTGGAGAGACAGTCTTCCGCAAGCCATCTATGTGCAAAGCACGTCGAGGGAACCGGTCTCGCGTAAGAGTACGCGTAAGGTTGGTCCGGATCGTCTCACCCAACAATACCGCCGAACCAAAGTATGACATGCTGGTAGGCAGTATGACTTGTATCGCCCACAACTCACTTGTGTTCTACTCGTGCATATAACATCAAACCATAAAAACCTAGGCTCGGATGCCACTGTTGGGGAACGCAGTAATTTCGAAAATTTTCCTACGCACACACAAGATCATGGTGATGCACAGCAACGAGAGGGGAGAGTGTTGTCTACGTACCAACGCAGAACGACTGCGGAAGCGATCACACAACATAGAGGAAGTAGTCGTACGTCTTCTTCCCGATCCGACCGATCCAAGCACCATTACTCCGGCACCTCCGAGTTCTTAGCACACGTACAGCTCGATGACGTTCCTCAGGCTCCGATCCAGCAAAGCGTCGAGGAAGAGTTCCGTCAGCACGACAGCGTGATGACGATCTTGATGTACTACCGACGCAGGGCTTCGCCTAAGCACTACAACGGTACGATCGAGGTGGAATTTGGTGGCAGGGGGCACCGCACACGGCTAAGGAATGATCTCAAGGATCAAGTTGTGTGTCTTGGGGTGCCCCCTGCCCCTGTATATAAAGGTTGGAGGAGGGGGAGCCGGCCGGCCAGGGAGAGGAGGCGCAGGGGAGTCCTACTCCCACCGGGAGTAGGACTCCTCCCACCAATCCTAATCCTATTAGGACTCCCGGGGGGAAAAGGAGAGAGAAGGGGGCCGGCCCCCTATCCTAGTCCTACTAGGACTTGGGGAAAGGGGGGGTGGCGCCGGCCAGCTTTGTGGGCTTCCCTTTTCTCTTTTCCACTAAAGCCCAATAGGCCCATTCGTCTCCCGGGGGGTTCCGGTAACCCTCCCGGTATTCCGGTAAAATCCCGATTTCACCCGGAACACTTCCTATGTCCAAACATAGGCTTCCAATATATCAATCTTTACGTCTCGACCATTTCGAGACTCCTCGTCATGTCCGTGATCTCATCCGGGACTCCGAACAACCTTCGGTACATCAAAATGCATAAACTCATAATAACTGTCATCGTAACGTTAAGCGTGCGGACCCTACGGTTCGAGAACAATGTAGACATGACCGAGACACATCTCCGGTCAATAACCAATAGCGGGACCTGGATGCCCATATTGGCTCCTACATATTCTATGAAGATCTTTATCGGTCAGACCGCATAACAACATACGTTGTTCCCTTTGTCATCGGTATGTTACTTGCCCGAGATTCGATCGTCGGTATCCAATACCTAGTTCAATCTCGTTACTGGCAAGTCTCTTTACTCGTTCCGTAATACATCATCTCACAACTAACATATTAGTTGCAATGCTTGCAAGGCTTATGTGATGTGCATTACCGAGAGGGCCCAGAGATACCTCTCCGACAATCGGAGTGACAAACCCTAATCTCGAAATACGCCAACCCAACATCTACCATTGGAGACACCTGTAGTACTCCTTTATAATCACCCAGTTACGTTGTGACGTTTGGTAGTACCCAAAGTGTTCCTCCGGTAAACGGGAGTTGCATAATCTCATAGTTATAGGAACATGTATAAGTCATGAAGAAAGCAATAGCAACATACTAAACGATCGGGTGCTAAGCTAATGGAATGGGTCATGTCAATCAGATCATTCAACCAATGATGTGACCTCGTTAATCAAATAACAACTCTTTGTTCATGGTTAGGAAACATAACCATCTTTGATTAACGAGCTAGTCAAGTAGAGGCATACTAGTGACACTCTGTTTGTCTATGTATTCACACATGTATTATGTTTCCGGTTAATACAATTCTAGCATGAATAATAAACATTTATCATGATATAAGGAAATAAATAATAACTTTATTATTGCCTCTAGGGCATATTTCCTTCAGCCGCACCCTAGCCCCTGGCCTCTCCCTCTCCCTCCCGTGACACTCCTCCCTCTCCCTGTGCTTGGCGAAGCCCTGCCGAGATCACCGTTGCTTCCACCACCACACCGTCGTGCTGCTGGATCTTCATCAACCTCTCCTTCCCCCTTGCTGGATCAAGTTGGAGGAGACGTATTCCCAACCGTATGTGTGTTGAACGCGGAGGTGCCATCCGTTTGGCGCTAGGTCATCGGTGATTTGGATCACAACGAGTACGACTCCATCAACCCCGTTCTCTTGAACGCTTCCGCGCGCGATCTACATGGGTATGTAGATGCACTCCTCTCTCCCTCGTTGCTAGATGACTCCATAGATTGATCTTGGTGATGCGTAGAAAATTTTAAAATTCTGCTACGTTCCCCAACAAAAACTACTTAGCTCAAAAAGATATAAGTGAAGCACATAGAGAAAAATTATCTGGCTCAAAAGATATAAGTGAAGCACATAGAGTATTCTATCAAATTTTAATTCATGTATGGCTCTCTCAAAAGGTGTGTACAGCAAGGATGATTGTGGCATACTAAGACACAAAGACACAAATAATACAAGATGCTCCAAGCAAAACACATATCATGTTGGTGAACAAAAATATAGCTCCAAGTAAATTACCGATGGAAGTGGACGAAAGAGGGGATGCCTTCCGGGGCATCCCCAAGCTTTGACTTTTTGGTGTCCTTGGATTATCTGGGGGGTGCCATGGGAATCCCCAAGCTTAGGCTGTTGCCACTCCTGGTTCCATGATCCATCAAAAGAATTCACCCAAAACTTGAAAACTTCACAACACAAAACTCAAAATAGAAAACTCGTGAGCTCCGTTAGCGAAAGAAAACAAAAGACCGCTTCAAGGTACTGTAATGAACTCATTCTTTATTTATATTGGTGTTAAACCTACTGTATTCCAACTTCTCTATGGATTATGAACTATTTTACTAGCCATAGATTCATCAAAATAAGCAAACAACATACGAAAAACAGAATCTGTCAAACACAGAACAGTATGTAGTAATCTGTAGCTAGCGCACGATCTGCAACTCCAAAAATTCTAAAATAAATTTCTGGACGTGAGGAATTTATCTATTAATCATCTGCAAAAAGAATTAACTAAATAGCACTCTTAAAATAAAAATTACAGCAGTTCTCGTGAGCGCTAAAGTTTCTGTTTTTTCAGCAAGTTCAACAAGACTTTTCCCAAGTCTTCCCAACGGTTCTACTTGGCACAAACACTAATTAAACACAAAAAACACAACCAAAACAGAGTCTAAATAATTTATTTATTACTAAGCAGGATCAAAAAGCAAGGAATAAAAATAAAATTGGGTTGCCTCCCAACAAGCGCTATCGTTTAACGCCCCTAGCTAGGCATAAAAGCGAGGATAGATCTAGGTATTGCCATCTTTGGTAGGCAATCCATAAGTGGCTCTCATGATAGTTTCATATGGTAATTTTATTTTCTTTCTTGGAAAGTGTTCCATGCCCTTTTCTAATGAAAATTGAAATCTAATATTCCCTTCCTTCATATCAGTAACCGCACCAACCGTTCTAAGGAAAGGTCTACCAAGAATAATAGGGCAAGAAGGATTGCAATCTATATCAAGAACTATGAAATCTATGGGCACATAATTCCTATTTGCAACAATAAGAACATCATTAATCCTTCCCATAGGTTTCTTAATAGTGGAATCCGCAAGATGCAAGTTTAGAGAGAAATCATCAAAATTACGAAAATCTAGCAAATCACACAAAGTCTTGGGAATAGTAGAGACACTAGCTCCCAAATCACACAAAGCATAAAACTCATGATCTTTAATTTTAATTTTAATAGTTGGTTCCCACTCATCATAGAGTTTTCTAGGGATAGAAACTTTCAACTCAAGGTTTTCTTTATAAGATTGCATTAAGGCATCAACAATATGTTCGGTGAAGGCTTTATTTCGACTATAAGCATGTGGAGAATTTAGCACGGATTGCAACAAGGAAACACAATCAATTAAAGAGCAACTTTCATAATTAAATTCCTTGAAATCCAATATAGTGGGTTTAGCAACATCTAGATTTTTATTTCTTTCAATCCCACTTTCATCAATTTCATCATTAAGATCTAAATACTCCGAATTTTTAGAACGCCTTCTAGGTAAAGGAAGATCATATTCAGTTTCATCAAGATTCATATTGCAAAATAAAGATTTAATAGGAGACACATCAATAACTTTTAGATCTTCATCTTGATTTTCATAGGTATTAGAAGAACACGCTTTAATAAAGGCATCTTTGGAAGCACGCATCCTAGCGGTTCTTTCCTTGCACTCATCAATGGAAATTCTCATGGCTTTGAGAGACTCATTGATATCATGCTTAGGAGGAATAGATCTAAGCTTTAAAGAATCAACCTCAAGAGAAATTCTATCAACGTTTCTAGCCAAATCATCAACTTTAAGCAATTTCTCCTCAAGCAAAGCATTAAAATTCTTTTGTGAATTCATAAACTCTTTAACACTAGTCTCAAATTCAGAGGGCATCTTATTATAATTTCCATAAGAGTTGTTGTAGGAATTCCGATAATTATTAGAAGGATTACTAGGATATGGCCTAGGATTAAAATTCCCTCTATAAGCGTTGTTACCAAAATTATTCCTACCAACAAAATTCACATCCATAGATTCATTGTTATTCTCAATCAAAGTAGACAAATGCATATCATTTGGATCATAAGAAACACTCTTAGTAGCAAATAATTTCATAAGTTCATCCATCTTTCCACTCAACACATTAATTTCTTCTATCGCATGCACCTTTTTATTAGAAGATCTTTCAGTATGCCATTGAGAATAATTAACCATAATATTATCTAGGAGTTTAGTAGCATCTCCTAAAGTGATTTCCATAAAAGTGCCTCCCGTGGCCGAATCTAAAAGATTTCTAGAAGCAAAATTCAATCCGTCATAAAAATTTTGTATGATCATCCACAAATTCAAACCATGAGTAGGGCAATTACATATCATTAATTTCATTCTCTCCCAAGCTTGTGCAACATGTTCATGATCAAGTTGTTTAAAGTTCATAATATCGTTTATAAGAGAGATGATCTTAGCGTGAGGAAAATACTTAGAGATAAAAGCATCTTTGCACTTGTTCCATGAATCAATACTATTCTTAGGCAAAGACGAAAACCAAGCTTTAGCACGATCTCTAAGCGAAAAAGGAAATAGCTTCAATTTAATGACATCATTATTGACATCTTTTTTCTTTTGCATATCACATAAATCAACGAAGCTATTCAGATGAGTAGCGGCATCTTCACTAGGAAGGCCGGCGAATTGATCTTTCATAACAAGATTCAACAAAGCAGTATTAATTTCACAAGATTTAGCATCGGTAAGAGGAGCAATCGGAGTGCTAAGGAAATCATTATTATTGGTATTGGTGAAGTCACACAATTTGGTAGCATCTTGAGCCATCGCGACAAACAAGCAAACTAGCACACAAGCAAACAAAAGCAAACGGGCAAAAAAGGGCAATAGAGAGGGAGGATAGAGAGAGAGAGAGAGAGGGCGAATAAAACGGCAAGGGTGAATTGGGGGGAGAGGAAAATGAGAGGCAAATGGCAAATAATGTAATGCGAGAGATAGGGATTGCGATGGGTACTTGGTATGTTGACTTTTTGCGTAGATTCCCCGGCAACGGCGCCAGAAATCTTTCTTGCTATGTCTTGAGCTTGCGTTGGTTTTCCCCGAAGAGGAAGGGATGATGTAGCAGAGTAGCGTAAGTATTTCCCTCAGTTTTTGAGAACCAAGGTATCAATCCAGTAGGAGGCCATGCTCAAGTCCCTCGTACCTGCACAAAACGATAGCTACTCGCAACCAATGCGATTAGGGGTTTTCAATCCCTTCACGGTCACTTACGAGAGTGAGATCTGATAGATATAATATTTTTGGTATAAAGATGCAAAGTAAAAAGTAAAAGCAAAGTAAAAAAGCAAAGCAAGATTAAAGTGATGGAGATTAATATGATGAGAATAGACCCGGGGGCCATAGGTTTCACTAGTGGCTTCTCTCAAGAGCATAAGTATTCTACGGTGGGTGAACAAATTACTGTTGATCAATTGACAGAATTGAGCATAGTTATGAGAATATCTAGGCATGATCATGTATATAGGCATCACGTCCGTGACAAGTAGATCGAAATGATTCTGCATCTACTACTATTACTCCACTCATCGGCCGCTATCCAGCATGCATCTAGAGTATTAAGTTAAAAACAGAGTAACACCTTAAGCAAGATGACATGATGTAGAGAGATAAATTCATGCAATATGAAATAAACCCCATCTTGTTATCCTCGATGGCAACGATGCAATACGTGCCTTGCTGCCCCTTCTGTCATTGGGTAAGGACACCGCAAGATCGAACCCAAAGCTAAGCACTTCTCCCATGGAAAGAACTACCAATCTAGGTGGCCAAACCAAACGGATAATTCGAAGAGACTTGCAAAGATAACCAATCATACATAAAAGAATTCGGAGAAGATTCAAATATTATTCATAGATAGACTTGATCATAAACCCACAATTCATCGGTCTCAACAAACAGACCGCAAAAAGAAGATTACATCGAATAGATCTCCACAAGAGAGGGGGAGAACTTTGTATTGAGATTCAAAGAGAGAGAAGAAGCCATCTAGCTACTAACTATGGACCCGAAGGTCTGAGGTAAACTACTCACACTTCATCGGAGAGGCTATGATGATGTAGAAGCCCTCCGTGATGACGGCCCTCTTCCGGCGGAGCTCCGGAACAGGCCCCAAGATGGGATCTCGTGGATACAGAATGTTGCGGCGGTGGAATTAGGTTTTTGGCTCCTGTTCTGATCGTTTGGGGGTACGTGTGTATATATAGGAGGAAGAAGTACGCCGGAGGAGCAACGAGGGGCCCACGAGGCAGGGGGCGCCCTAGGGGGGCGCCCCCCACCCTTGTGACCGCCTCTTTTGTTCCTTGGAGCAGGGTCCAAGTCTCCTGGATCACGTTCGGTGAGAAAATCACGTTCTCAAAGATTTTATTCCGCTTGGACTCCGTTTGATATTCCGTTTCTTCGAACCACTGAAATAGGCAAAAAACAGCAAATCTGGGCTGGGCCTCCGGTTAATAGGTTAGTCCCAAAAATAATATAAAAGTGGAAAATAAAGCCCAATATAGTTCAAAACAGTAGATAATATAGCATGGAGCAATAAAAAATTATAGATACGTTGGAGACGTATTAAGCATCCCCAAGCTTAATTCCTGCTCGTCCTCGAGTAGGTAAATGATAAAAAGAGAATTTTTGATGCGGAGTGCTACTTGGCATAATTTTAATGTAATTCTTCTTAATTGTGGTATGAATATTCAGATCTGAAAGATTCAAGACAAAAGTTCATATTGACATAAAAATGATAATACTTCAAGCGCGTGAGATAAGGCTAACTGTGTTTGGTCGTGGGGCCATCCAAGTGCGTGATAGTGGTTGGGGTGTTTGCACGAATCGCTACGCACAGGATGGAGCGCGCGTGTGCGACCGGCCAAGCGTTTCGCCGGCCTGACGTGTACAAGCGTTTCCCTTTTTCCACTAGGTTTGAGTTAATGTTTTTTCTTTTGAAATGTTTTTTTGAGACAATTTTTTAGGGGAACTTGCATTTATTTGAAAACTTAAACAAAGTTCGGGATCTCATCCGCTACAACCTGAATAATACAATCCGGAGGAAAATCATAAACACTAGACATCTCATTGCAAACCCCCTCTTTGGCTAAACCATGCGCTGCTCCATTTGCCGAGCGCTGAACCCAGCCAACTCTAAACTCTTGCCGCGATCTCAACATCTCCTTTATCTCCTCCATGACCGGACCAAAGTTGGAGAGGTTCCTTCGTTCTTCATTAAGCATTGTCACCACCTCCTGATTATCCAGCTCCACGTGAAGGCGCTGAACGTCCGTGTCAAGTGCCAACTGCACAACACTCCTAGCCGATAGGATCTCTGCAAGTAGAGGATTAGTGATGCTCGGGAAGAAGACAGAAATCCCTCCCCTAAAAGCACCGTGGTGATCCCTAAGGACCACGCGTCCTCCCCCCTGTCATGCGCCCTTGCCATGGCTCCGTCGGCATTCACCTTGATCCACCCAGGCTCCGGCGGCTGCCACTTGTCCGATCTCCTTGGTTCCTTGGTCCTCCGCTCCTCCATATGAACTTGGCGCCATTCTTGTATGTGTGCGTGCACTTTCTCAGCTAGCTCACGGGCATCCTGGATTCTTCTTCCATCACGCGTTTCATTCCTTGCACTCCATAGACCGTAGAGCGCATGAATCATCGTCTCTCTTTCTGCTGCTCCCGCGTCGGCAAACCAGCCCTTTAGCCAAGTAACCAGGCTGTTTAGCGAGCCATCCATCATCGGCGGCAGCATCACCGACTCGCCCTTGTCTTCACATAGGTATTTCCAAAACATTGCTGAATGAGGGCACTCCCAGAACCGGTGATACGTCGTCTCTTCGCGTCCACATGCACATCAAAACACGCCCGGCTTTATTCGACGCCGATGAAGCTCGGAGCCAACAGCCAGCCCGTTCTTCAAGAGGCGCCATGCATGGATCTTTGCCTTCCCTGGAGCGTTAGTGTCCCACAGAGCCATCCATGATTTATGCTCCCTGCTTGGCATCGAAGAACCCAGCTGTCCGGTCTTGACACCATTCAAACTCATGCGCAGGTGATATGCCGACTTGACTGAAAATTTTCCATTATTGGTGAAGTTCCATGCCATATAGTCCCTCATATTCGGTCCATCGATCACAGTCTGCTTTATATCCTCCACATCCCCAGGAGTAAACATCATTTTCACCTTGGACATGGCCCATGCAACACCGGATTCATTCAGGAGGTGGCGCACATGAGTGATCCCTGCAATGTACTGCTGCCCAAGTGGCTTTAGGCTTCCTGGCGCGGGAGCCAGTTATCATGATGGATTTTTTTATAGATGTGCCATCTCCAATCCTCCACAATAGTCCCTCACGCAGCAGCTCCCACCCATGAATAATACTTCTGAAAGTGAATGAGCCGCCAGCAGGGCATGTGGCATTCAAGATTGATCCATGGGGGAAATACCTTGCCTTGAGCACCCTAGCACACAAAGAATCTGGGTACTGCAACACGCGCCAGGCTTGTTTGGCCAGTAGAGCTTGGTTAAAAGCTCCTGGATCCCGAAAGCCCATTCCTCCTTCTTTCTTTGCCCTACACATCTTTTTCCATGCAAGACAGTGCACCTTCCTCTCCCCATTTGCTTCTCCCCACCAGAAGTTAGACGATATAGAAGTCAGATTTCGGCACATTTTCTTGGTGAGTTGGAAGCAGCTCATAGTGAGAGTTGGTGTGGCTTGGAGTCCCGACTTGACTAGGACCTCCCTTGCCGCTATTGACTGCCCTTGACCCTTCCCTCCTGTTACTTTCCCCGCAGAGCTCTCTTTGACATACTTAAACGTCCCCTCTTTGGACTTACCAAACAGTGTCGGCAGTCCTAAATACCTTTCACTCAAAGCTTCGGAGTTGATGCCAATAACTCCAAGTAATTCGGCCTTACTTGCATCTCTACATCCTTTACCAAAGAAAACCGAAGACTTTTGTAGATTAACCTTTTGACCTGAAGCTTCCTCATAAACACTAAGTATGTCCCTTAGCGCCTCAAAGCTGCCACGGTTCCCCTCCAGAAAGACAGTACTGTCATCCGCGAATAGAAGGTGAGTGACATGGGGGCCAGTGCTCCCAAACGACACCCTTTGAGTTTACTCTCATTCTGTGCAGCTCTTAGTAGTGCAGAAAATCCTTCAACACAAAACAGGAATAGGTATGGAGAAAGAGGATCACCCTGTCGTAGCTCTCTGGATGTGAGGAAAGATCTCGAGAAGCCACCATTAAGTTTCACAGAAAAACGAGCTGAGGTGACACATTGCATAATCATCTGGACCCACCTTTGATCGAAACCAAATCTAACCAACATATGTTCTAAGAAAATCCATTCGACTCGATCATACACCTTCATCATATCTAGCTTCACCGCACACAACGGAGTCTTCCTCTTCCTCGTTCTAATGGCATGAGTACATTCATAGGCCACTAAAACATTATCTGTCATGAGCCTCCCTAGTATAAAAGCGCTCTGTTCCTCAGAAATCAACACAGGTAAGATCACCTTGAGCCTGTTAGCCAAAACTTTAGTGGCAATCTTATAGAGCACGTTACACAGACTTATGGGCCTAAATTGAGACATCAGCTCCGGTGAGCTAACTTTCAGTATCATCACTATCACAGTGTCGTTAAACGAATCCGGAGTAGCTTCCCCCGACAGAAACCCCCTAACTGCTGCACACATGTCCTCTTTTAACAGTGACCAGTGTCGCTGATAAAACAAGGCAGGTAGGCCATCCGGTCCGGGAGCTTTCGTAGGCCCCATCTGAAATAATGTCCGCTCAATCTCTTCATCTGAAATAGGAGCCGTCAGCCTAGCATTCATATCCTCAGAAATGGCAGGATGAAAAAGATCTAGTAGTCTCTCTGGCTGGGTGGATCCCTCAGATGCGAAAAGATGCTCATAGAATGAAGCCGCCACCTCCCGCATACCCTCATCATCTGTACACCTCGTACCATTATCCCACCTCAAAGCCTTCATTGTGTTCTTTGGAGGTCCGGTTATGAAAATATTGAGTATTCCGGTCCCCCGCCTTGAGCCAGTCTACACGTGAGCGTTGTTTCTGCATAATCTCCTCCCTCTCATAAACTTCTTTTAGCTGACCCTCAATATCTCGCACTTCCGCCGTTAGTCCAGTGACTAAGGAGCGCTCTTTTGAAATGTGAAGGATAGGAAGCAATCCTACGCATGATAAATGGAGTGCTCCTCTTCGGCGCCCTCAGCGCCCGCTAAGGTAGTTGGCGCTCGAAGGAGTGCGGTAGTGGGCCGGCCCAGTATTGATCGCACCAGATGCTCAAAAAACAAACGTACGAAATGTTACAGCGGGTGGGACTCGAACTTGCACGCAACTGCTGACGGACTTGCCGCTTCTACCACTACACTAGGATGTTATTGTGTTATATGCAAGTAAACAGTCCTATTTGACCATGTTTGAGCCCCAGAACAAAAATATTTCGAAAAGGGAAGGAAAATTTGAACAAGAATTCACAAATTTTAAAAAAGTTCATCGATTCTGACAAAAGGTCATGGTTTTCGAAGAAATTTTCACAAAAAGATCGTCAATTTTTCAAAAAAGTTCACCGGATTTTGAAAAGGTTCATCAATTTTGAGAAATAAATGACGAATTTCAAAAAAGTTCACCGGATTTTGGAAAAGTTCATCGATTTTGATTAAAAAAGTTCACGAATCTGAAAAAAGTTCATTGATTTTGATAAAAGAGTTCATGAATTTGGAAAAAGTTCTCCCGATTTTGAGAAAAAGTTCACAGATTTAAAACAAGTTCATCGGTTTTGGTAAAAAAGTTCATCGATTTTGGAAAAAGTTCACAAATTTTGAAAAAAGTTCATCAATGTTGAAAAAAGTTCACCAAAAATTGAAGAAAGTTCATTGATATTGAAAAAGAGTTCACATATTTAGTAAAAGTTCACGCATTTGAAATAATGTTCATCAATTTTGAAAAAAAATTCACAAATCCAAAAAAAGTTCATCAATTTTGAAAAAAGTTCATGGATTTTAAAAAAAATTCATGAATTGAATAAAGGAAAAGGAAAAGAAAAGCGAAAAAGGGAAAAAGAAAAAAACTGGAAACCGAAAGAAAAAAGAAAAGAAGGAAAGTAGAAATAGAAGAAAAGGGAACAGTCATCACGAAAGGGCTTCGTGGTCGGGTGGTTACGGGAATTTGTCGAGACCACTAGTTCCCTAGTTCGACTCATCACACGCGTGTTTTTGCAGATTTCGCAGTTTTAACCGAAAAAAGAGATAAAACGGGCCGGCCCAGCTCGGAGTAGGGGTGTGCGCCGGTTTGCGATTAACACAGTAACGGGCGCAGCGGGCGCCGAATAGGAACCAGCTGATAAATGACCTCAGTTCTGATTAGCAAGTTGTGGGCTTAGTTTCAGAACACCACTATTTTTTTTCCCGAGGAAAATGGCTCTATGGGCCGTATTCGGTGGGATTAGCAAGTTGTGGACCTCAGTTCGACTCATCACACGCGCGTTTTTGCAGATTTCGCAGTTCTAACCGAAAAAGAGATAAAACGGGCCGGCCCAGCTCGGAGTAGGGGTGTGCGCCGGTTTGCGATTAACACAGTAACGGGCGCAGCGGGCGCCGAATAGGAACCAGCTGATAAATGACCTCAGTTCTGATTAGCAAGTTGTGGGCTTAGTTTCAGAACACCACTATTTTTTTTCCCGAGGAAAATGGCTCTATGGGCCGTATTCGGTGGGATTAGCAAGTTGTGGACCTCAGTTCGACTCATCCCCTTCCATCAGTGATTGTTAAATTCTGTACCTTTCTTTCCCTGCCTAACGTGTAATTAGTTTTTTAATCTTGATTTTATGGTATATATCGACACAGAGGGTAGCTAGGGTCTGGAATTCTCTTGTCCTAATTTTGATGAGATCTACGCGAGAGTACGGCAGAGCTCTAAAATTGCCCCCACCCACAATAGCTACCATTGAACTGATTTGTTGGGTTCTGGATAAATATAATCTTAATTCGTACCTGCTCAATGTAGAGTAATAAACTAGGCCTAGCTAACCCGATTTCAAGGAAAGTACATTGCATTTGCCACTAACTAGCTGCCTGCCTAATTGTTAATCCATGGCACAGTCTTGTCTTCATCGTCTCTCAAGGAAAGATCTCCATTAGATACAAAAAAAGGTGACGTGGTTTGGCACTAGTTAATTAGCCACGGATTAGTCCAAGTCGCACTGATCTCAATCTCGATCACATCTAAGGCAATCCATTCAAAATTCTCTACATGGACATATGTATCAATAGAAATTCTTTCTGAGACCGAAAATACATATAAACTTGAGAGAAGGCTGAGCAGTGAGCCCAGTGACAGGCTAACTAATATGCGCGTGGGCTGTCGTATGCATCTTGTGACCCACAGGGTGTTAAAATAGTACTCCCTCCATTTTTAAATATTTGTCTTTCTAGAGATTTTAATAAGTGACTACACACGAAGCAAAATGAGTGAATCTATACTCCAAAATATGTCTATATACATCTGTATGTGGTAGTCATTTAAAATCTCTAAAAAAACAAATATTTAGGAACGGGGGAAGTACATCATTATTGGAAAAGAAAACAATGCATTCGTCACCTTAGCCTTACCATTGACCAGAGCTACCTTTTGACAGCTGAGCGTGCAACGAACCTACGTAAGACCTGAACGAATCGCACCAATCAAGGCAAGAACTAATAATAGTTAGAAAGATAAGCAAGACCAGCAACCTGACAACCGACATTATTTAATTAAATAACTCGGTCCAGGGCTGCTGTCTGCTAGTGTTATTATGTTAAGTGTAGATAATGACAAAATGTGATGGGGTAAATTATGTTATACACTAGGAAGTTTCCCTTCTGTTAAACAATTAGTTTGCTAGTTTCCCTTTCATTGATATAGGATGGAAGCTCCTTCATGATGGAAGCTCCTTCTTCCTCTTTACCGGGATTGATTTGCTCTCCAGAGCTGAATGAGCAAGACATCCATCGAGCCATCTAGGCAGCTCAACTTTGTTTTGTCCCTTTAATCACACCTAGCTAATTAAGCTTCTTGCTTGTTTCTTTGTCTCGAGCTCCTACTGAAATCTCACCTTACAATTATTATCACAACAGAAGACAGCAACTACAATGGCGATGGTGCTGGATGCATTTGGATCCTACCTGGGGGACTTGCTCAGGCAGGTAGCAGCAGAAGAGCTGGGAATGCTATTGGGCGTCTCCAGTGGGATAGAAAAGATGGGCGATAAGCTTCGGGACCTCAAAAACTTCCTCGCTGATGCCGATAGGAGGAACATCACTGACGAGACCGTCCAAGAGTGGGTGGGTCAGCTCAAGCGTGCCATGTATGAAGCTACTGACATCCTCGACCTCTGCCAGCTCAAGGCCATGGAGCGTGGATCATCCTTTGTAGATGCAGGGTGTTTCAATCCCTTGCTCTTTTGTATGCGGAACCCCTTCCATGCTCATGAAATCGGCACCCGCATCAAGGTACTCAACCACAGGCTCGACACCATCAAGGAGCGGAGCACTGCTTTCAACTTCATTAATCTCTTGTCCTACGAGGATCATAGCAGCAAGGTGCATGCCTCTCTTCATGGTAATCCTAGCCGTGAGACGTCAGGGGAGCTCGATCGGTCAGGTCTGGTTGGGGAGAAAATCGAAGAAGACACAAGAGCACTGGTGGCCCAAATCTTCCAAACAACGAAGGAGGTCAACAACAACATCATGGTGTTCGCCATTGTAGGCGTTGGCGGGATTGGCAAGACCACCCTTGCACAAAAGGTCTTCAACGACGAGGCCATCCAAAGTGAGTTCAGCAAAAAGATATGGTTGAGCGTCAATCAAAACTTCAGTGAGACTGAGCTACTGAGAAGAGCCATCATTGAAGCCGGAGGAGACCATCTCCCAACTGGAGATGCAAAGGCCACGCTTCAGCGAACCCTCAAAGACGCCTTGATTGATCACAAGACCTTACTTGTAATGGATGATGTGTGGAACCATGGAACATGGGAGGGTGTGCTCAAAATACCCTTAGTTAATGCTGCCGCTTCAGGCAGCCGAGTCCTCATCACCACTAGAGATGAAGGTGTCGCCCGAGGGATGACAGCCACACGGCCCTACCATCACATCGACACATTAGCGCCTGACGACGCTTGGTCATTGCTCAAGAAGCAGGTTCGTATGCAATTAAATAGTATTGTCTTAATCAAGGGAATAATCAATCTCCATCTACTTACTATTAACAGTACAATGTAGTTATTAATTAAGAAAAAATAGGATGCTTCCAGGTTAATATGTGCCATTAATTACGTATTATTAAATGGCTTGTAAGTACTTTACCCCTTGGAAGGTAAGATGTTGTCAATAATTTCTTAGGGCTAATATGAGTTTTGCTCTTTTATAAATGTGGTGATCGCACTAGCAGTCATTGAACGTGGAATGAATGTGCACTTTACTTCGAAACAGAGGTGCACTGGTTGTTTACTGGCAAAATATTGCACTAGAGGTCAACCTGAGACTAATTCGGCTGAGATGGCTAGTTGGCTTGCTGACACGAGCATTTTTCGCCTAGAAATCGCATGTGACTAGCGTGCGGCCTCCGTTTTTTTTTCTCTTCTGCAAAGAACCCCTAGAGTTGTATTATTCATTCATAGGAGTGCAACGATGGAGGACAAGACAGAGGAACATTCCCCAGACAGCTCTGTTTGTGCTGGGGACCCAACCTGCCCCCAGCGCAGTTGCCTTATGCGACAGGTTGCTCACGCTCCTCACCACCACCACCTCCCTGACCAGCTTCATTGTCCCCAGCCACTAGGGTGGCGGCATCCTCCCTGATCGCTTCCACCTTCATCGATGACAGACATGAGCTTGAAGGAGTGCACTAAAGGGCCAAGGACACACTGGTGAAAGATCGTTAACTCAGTGTTTCTGTTGAAATAAAAATAAACTCACATGATAGCCAGGTGTTTTTTCCACGCTAAAAATATCTGCGTCAGCAAGCCAACTATCGGTACTGATGTGGTCTCTGTTTGACCTCGGGTGCTACATTTTGCCAATTAGTGACCAATGCACTACAGTTTTTAAGTTATGGGACTAAAATGCAGATGTGTGCCAAGTTCAAGGCCACTGGTGCAATTACCTGTTTAACTATACTGTAGCGCCAACCGCAAAAAAAAAACTATACTGTAGCGCCAATTTGATTTTCAGTATTTTATTTATGCCTACCTACATGACACACGTTCGTGAGATTGAGATCTTATTTTGCTGAGCTTGATTAATATAATTAGAAAAACTGAAAATTAATGAATTTATCAGTCTTTACCAATGAAGATATATGGGTTGTATATTCATGTAGTGAGTAAAATGTTACTAATTTTCAGTCTATTTTGCTCAACCAAGGATGAAGATCTAAATGCTCAGATTCTGACCCATTACCATATGACCTAATAGAAATGATAAGTTATTTTTTATGATGAAAAACAACAGTTCTGGTGAACTCTACCAATAGAAGCAAAATGATATGAAACAAAAGCTAACTAGACTAACTGTTGCAGTATAATTTTGTTAAAAAATTGTATGCAAATTTTACAATGCAATACTTTTTGTAGCATCATGCATTTTAGGTGACTGAGTGATAAGATAATTTCAGGCGACCATAAAATAATGAACCATATAATATGTATTTATCCTAAATTCAGAGTATAATTTTATATTGCAACGACAAGAGAATAATGCAAAAGTATATTTTTGGAAGAAAACAATCCATGTTGAAAAAAAAGGAAAGAAAAATTGCTTTCTTGATATAAAGTATATAGATGTATGGTACACGTGGGAGCCATTTCATGAATCTTTGTTATAGGAGCAAGATAAGTAAGTACAATTATACTCTGAATACTTTCTGTACTTTGAATTTTTTTATAATCAAACACACCCTGGCAAACAGATGGCTATATCAACTAGTCCTCTCGTCTATTAAGAGGTATATTTGAGTGAGCTTGATATGTAGTTAATTAACTCTATCGGTCCGCTGAACTGCATGTTTCCAGGTACTCTCAAGTGAGATAGATGAAGACCGCATCAATAAGCTGAAGGATGTCGGACTGAAAATTATACAAAAATGTGGTGGTTTACCACTTGCTATCAAAGTAATGGGAGGACTCTTGCGTAAAAGGGGTGAGCTACGGCATGAGTGGGAGCATGTTTTGGATGATTCTAAATGGTCAATAACTAGAATGCCCCAAGAGCTTAACCAGGCATTATACTTGAGCTATGAAGATATGCCTTCGTATTTGAAGCAGTGCTTTCTATACTACTCTCTTCTCCCTAAAAGTAGAAAGTTTCATGTGGATCAAGTCATTGCCATGTGGATCAGCGAAGGATTTATTCATGGGAGCTCGAATGATTTAGAAGAATATGGAAGAAATTACTACAATGAGTTGATATCTAGGAACCTTATAGAGCCAGATAAATCGTATGTTGGTCAATCTTATTGTAGCATGCATGATGTTGTTCGTTCATTTGCCCAGTATATGACTAAAGGTGAAGCACTCATAGCTCACAATGGAGACACCGATATTCTAACTAAACTTCATTCACAAAAGTTTCTTCGGTTGTCTATAGAAACTGATCGACTGCAATCAGGTCACCTTGACTGGAGATCATTACAGGAGCAGAAATCGGTGAGGACATTAATCTCAACTATTCAGATAAAGATGAGGCCCGGTGATTCATTGGTTACTTTTTCTAGTCTAAGGACTCTACATATAGTATCTGCAAATGTGGTTTCATTGGTTGAATCGTTGCATCAGTTGAAGCACCTGAGGTATTTGAAGCTAGTAACTGATATATTTGTACTTCCGGTGAACATTGGCAACATGAAACTATTGCAATTCCTTGACCTTCGTGGATGTGAAAAATTGGCAAATCTTCCTGATAGCATTGTGAAGCTTCACCAACTGAGGTTTCTTGGCCTTGCTGACGTATGTATGATACCTAGAGGGTTCCGTGGTCTGACAAGTATGAGGAGACTACTTGGGTTTCGAGCCCACATGGATGGTGATTGGTGTAGTTTGGATGAGTTGGGGCCTCTTTCCCGACTCAGAATAATTGAATTAATTCAATTGGAGAATGTATCTTTAGCTTCGTTTGCTGCTAATGCTAGGCTTGGTGAGAAAATGCATCTTACCAACCTATTCTTGTCCTGCACCAGCAAGCTGGGAGATGATGGGTTGGTCAAAGAGAAAGAAGGTGTCTCTGCTGAAGAGCAGAAAAGAATCCAGAAGGTGTTCGATGAGCTCTGCCCTCCGCCCAGTATAGAAAATCTTCGTATCCCCGGGTATTTTGGCCAGCAACTGCCGAGTTGGATGATGTCGAGGTCAAGGGTGCCCCTGAACAACTTGAAGTTTCTATCATTTTATGACCTGGCTTGTTGTACCCAACTTCCCAATGGGTTGTGTCAGCTCCCCTGCCTGCAGTTGCTTCAGGTCGACCGTGCTCCATGCATCAGACGTGTTGGAACCGGATTCTTGCAGGCAGAGTCGACTCCATTTCCGAGGTTAACCGAGATGAGCTTAGAAGGAATGGTGGAATGGGAGGAGTGGGAGTGGGAGGAGCATGTAGAAGCCATGCCCCGTTTGGAGAAGCTTTGGCTCATTAATTGCAAACTGAGGCGTGCTCCTCCTGGCCTTGCCTCCAACGCACATGCTTTGAAGGAATTATTTGTAGAAGATGTCCAACACCTCAACTGCCTTGAGGGCTTTTCTTCTGTTGTTGAGCTTACAGTGTGTGGAAGCCCTAATCTGGAGAGGATAACCAATCTGCCCAATATGCAGAAGCTCACAATCACCGATTGCCCAAAGTTGAAGGTGCTAGAGAGTATCCCTGTACTTGAGAGATTGGTTCTGGAGGATTACGTCATGGAAGAACTCCCAGAATACATGCGAGATATAAAGCTAAGGCATTTGCAGCTGCTCTGCAGGATATGGTTGCTATCTTCTATAGCCGCAGGACAATCTGGTCTTGAGTGGGACAAGTTCAGCCATGTGGAGCATGTCAAGGCATATATGCCTGACGGAGACAACCAAAGAAAATGGTATGTGTTATACACGAGAGGGGACAACTTCAAGTTGGATTCAAATATTGGCAGCTCCACCATATTTTCAGGTACAGAAAATCAAACATATGAGCTTTGTCTTAGTTTGTTTGAGCACTCTGACTCTGCTAATTTATAAGGTAGTTTGATTCTGATTTTCATCCATATATATTGCACGGAGACTGAATATATTCTGCACATTTTTTTGTTTTGCTTGACTAGCCGTTTCAGATGACATGTAAACATGGATGTTCAGTTGTTCCAGACATGCAGCTTAAGTTTTCGCCACAACACTAGTTGTATGTGTGGGTTGTTTTATGCTTACTTTCTGATTTGGTTGCACTTCCTCGTATATGTTGCAAATATTTATCCTTTTCACTTATTCGGCTAGTTTAACCTTGAGTACAACAAATGTTGAGTGATATGTTAGCTCTTGTCTTGCAAATTGGAGATTATGTAACCAGTTCTGTATTTTTCTTGCCATGCAGATAGATTATCATCTTTTATGGTGGACACAGAAGGATTCGAGGCTGTGTACAAAATGAGAAGAAGTACCTTCAGTCACGTCTGCAGCTTGGTGAGGATCCCAGTTTTTGAATATATGATGCCTTGGGATCACACCTTTATTGATGGGAGAGTGCTATCTTTACAAGATGGAGTAGCCATTGCTTTGAGGATGCTGAACTCCGGTGAGTCACCGGTTACTGTAGGATCCTCTCTTGGTGTGAACGAGTCAACTGTATTGATGGTAACACGGATATTTGTTGAGGCTTTGTGGGAGCGAGCATACCACCAATTCAGCTATCCTGGCTCTGCTAAAATGGAGAAGATCAAGCACAAGTTTGGCAAGATCCATGGCCTGCAAAACTGCTGCGGTGTTGTACGTACAGCCCACATCACATTTGAATCACAAATAAACTGTGACCATGAGGAGAATGATGGCTTGCTAATGCAAGCTGTCGTTGATTCAGATATGAGGTTTACAAACATTTGGTTGGGACTGCCTGGTAGCATGAACCAATCGAGCCTTCTGCATGACTCTGGACTCTTCATGTCCTGTGAGGAGGGTACTTGGCTGAATGGTAGCAAGTTGAATTTATCAGATGGATGGCAAGTTGGAGAATACATAATTGGTGATGCAGGATACCCTCTTCTCCCCTGGCTCCTCACACCTTACCACCTGGAAGACAAGGACTCTTCTGCAGATTTCCCTCCTTATCAAGCCGAGTTCAACAGGAGACACTCTGCAGCTACAGACGTCATGTTGGCCGCGCTAGCGAGGTTGAAAGACACTTGGAAGGTTCTAGACAGAGAGATGTGGCGCTCGGCCAGTTCGTGTCGGCTTCCTGAAATTATCTATGCATGCTGCATTTTGCACAACATTGTGATAGACTTGGAGGAAGAGGCCGCAGATATGCATAGCGATCAGGAGAATTACACTGAGGAAGTGCGACACGTGGCAGAGGAGGATGCTGCCAGGGTGAGGGATATACTGTCCCAGCACTTGATCGAATCTGGATGTAAATTAACACAACTTTATGCTGACTGCTCCCTCTTAATGTGTTTGCTCGAATGCTTTGTCTATTTACTTGTTTTGTAATTCCCTCCTATTGGTTCCATTTTAATTTCATTTGCTTGCTTAGTCCACACAATGGCTGCAGAAGGGGAGCAGGAAATAGTAGCAGTTGCATCCTGTTCAGGAGATAAAAACAAGGAAACAAGGAACAAGGAGCACGCTGCCGACAGACATCAGATCGAGAAAAGGAGAAAGTGCACGATATAGCTAGCTAGAAAGATCAGATCAGACCGCCGTCTCCATTTAATCAATTGGGTACTGTTCCACTTTCTCTGCTTCACAGTTCTTCTTTTTTAGTTAATTCTTTTGATACGGGGCTAATTAATTAATGCCACTGGGAACCATTAAATCCCTTGGTGATATGTTAAACTACTTGGAAAGAAACTAAGCCCATTCAGTAGGCCTATCAGCAATAGAGTGCTAAGCAAAACCCATTGCCTATGAACCGACTGGATCTTATGTAATTATTTCCCTTTCTGTATTGGCTATTTGCTCTGATGGTTCATTCTTTCGATAGGATGCATGGTTTGGACAGTTAAGTTAGCAGCTGTACACTATTATATAGTACTGCCTGGCAATGGAAAACCTTGATATGCTTAAACTCACCTCAGCTGCATTGCATAATCATATAGTGTCTCATCTACTTTAATTCTTGATGTGAGCAGCTGGAGCCTGGAAGTGGAACTAGCCGGCCTATATCTTTATTCTACCGCCTGCTTACATCAAGTTGCATGAATGCAACGCAGGCCCTGGCAATGGAGAGATGACAAAAGTGATGCTGCAACATGAATTAAAAGTTGGATTGGCGGTAAGCTTGCATGCGTGGAGAAAACACAGTTAGTAGTGTAGCTGCATGGAGAGTAAAGACTGTTTGTGATTTCTATCATTTCAGCTGCTTGCTGTACCTGAAGAATTCGCAAACGTAATGGCAGTGATGTTTATACATGGCAGGTGTTGGGCATGATTCATTCGGTTCTACAGTAGCAGGCAAGCTGTTAGGATATGCCATGGTAATAAATATGTTGGCTGTCCCTACTGTACTTGGGGAATAGCAGAGTATGTGTAGAGCGTTCTGTGACAGTCGAAGATTACCTGATTTGCCACCTGCAAGGAAGGAAGGAAATGTTTTGTACCTTGCCAAGTGGTTGTAGAGGAGAAGCTCTCTACTCCCTGATGTCCATTGTTGTGGGTTGTTGTGGGGCCTACATATTTTTTAGTAGTTAGTACATGTTCAAAAAAATTTGGAACACGCTACAGATGCTCACATACATGAACATGCATGTCCTTATAAACGCATGAACTTATTAGAATCCTGTCTCTAAACAGTCGGCGCATTCCCTTGTTCTTCCCATTGCTGGACTAGATTTTCTGGTTGTAGATAGAGTTGCCGCGACAAAGAAAAATGTTGCCGCATCAGCAATTTCATTCTGGATTTCTAATCACCGCCCAGGATTTAACACGCCCTCCCTCCCCAGCGGGGCTGGCATATTAAACGTTTCCCCCCTTCATCCTTTTTTTCCCCTTTTGTTATCTTTTCTTTTGTTTATATGCTTTAAATTGTATATCCTTATTTTTTATTTCTTCCTCTTGCTTTAGTTTCCCATTACTTTCTCTTTGCATTTTCTTCCTATTCCGCTTTTCTATTTCAGTTTTGCTTTCTTTCTTTCTTATTTATTTCTTCTGTTTTGCTTTTCCTCAACTATTATTTTTTATCTCCTTATTTTTATTATTTTACTTCAAAATTCTTATTCACATCTTCATTTTATAGCTTTTAGGTGTTATACTTCATAATCTTTTGATGCTATTTTACAAATTTATCTAGTAATAGTTGGTTTTTCACCGGTGTATGCCATTTATTTGCTTGTAATTTTTTGTTAAAAATAAAATAACGTGTATTATCTTAGTTATTAAGTGAACGTTTTTCTTAAATGGATAAAAAGTAATTCATGTATTGTGGAATACATTTAAAAATTATTTGTCAAAACAAGTTACACTAGTCACGTAAACTTTCTATTTACATTCAAATTTTTTCATGCCACGGTGGAATATGTTCTAGGATAAAAGTTTTTCAACATGAAACATTTGTATGCAGTATTTTTTTAAGGTGTATAGACATTTAATTTGGCATACATAAACATTTTATCTAAACACGCACATATTTATTTCATAGATGATTGAGCATATTTTCAATAAAATGTTTTTCCGTGCAAATGTTCTATATAGAGTCCAATTTTTCATTAGGCAAACATACACACATTATATTTTGCATGCTTTATATAAAAGTTTACAAATGAAAATTTGAAAAAAAAAGAAAACGTATAGGCTTCCATTGTCACTGCCTCACGCTATTGGGCTTTCCCACACAAATTTCTTGCACATGAGGGATAGAGCCCATAACCACTTTGCTGTTTCTGGGAAAGAAAAAAAAACACTTTGCTGTTCGACAGGATGATCGCGATTAAAAGAGAAAGAAAAGCCGCGACGAAGCGCGGCGGCGATTACCTCGTGCCGGTGGTCGGGCCGCCGAGGTCGCGTCGAACGACGAGGCTAACTCCGTTTCCTCACGCATTCGGATCGGGTGGGCGCTGACCTGCCGAGGTCGCCGGCCTCGCGGCGCGCCACCAGGCAGCGTAGCGTGACGACCCAGGGGTCGAGGCGGAGCTGCCACCTCGTCCGCATTAACTTCCCAGTAAGCGCTTGTTTGATCGGTTGATTCCATCTTCTACTGCTCTAGACTCTAGTACGACGGCGCGCGTGAGTGGCTGTTTGGTCACCCACTCACCCTAGTCCTACTCTCTGAATGTGTTACAATTTTAGTACCAGTAGTTCGTAATGGTTCAGGCCAAGTCGTTTGTTCTGTAGATCATTCCACGGATCGATTCCCGTGAGTGATCGACGTGAGTCTATGTCTGCGAGCATTTGCCATGCCCAATTTGAGTCGGATTCAGACACCTCACACCTCTGTCCATATGTCCAAGCAACACTGCTGACGACACTAATTCACGAAGAAGTTAGTTACTGCACGGCCGCCTAGCAGGCTAGAAGTAAGCAGCGTGATATCACTGGTAGTGAGCGTGGGATGATGGATCTTTGGAAATCTAATTTCAGCTTCAAGTTTTTGCTTGCTTGGATGTGCTTTCATGGTTGCTCTTTTCGTAGTGGATGCTCCTCTATGCGGCACAGCGTAGGAGGCAATGTCCGGTCAAAAGAGACGATTCATAACAAGGCGAGAGAGATTCAGCGTATTTTGGGCTGCCAATCCATCAGGGTGGTTGTTAGTGGGATGTGTGGGAGCCTTTCTTCGGCAGTCTGGTTGCTGCCTGTTTGTTTTGTTTTTGCAGCTCTTGTATTGTGACGCTGCGCTTCCCACTGAAACTCCTGCTTTTCTATATAAAGCAGAGCATTTGGCCTTCTCTCTAAAAAAGTAGATAGCTAGAAAATGTTCTATATTTGGGGTGTGAGAAGCGTGTCTTGACCGTGTGATAAGATAGCGTTTTATATCACAAATGGAGCTCATGCTTACGGAATTGCTCTATTTTCTTGAGGTGTGTAATTTGGTAGCTTGTATGCCCCAAGGAATAAAATTTACTGCCAAGTGATTATTTTTCTTGTTCAACTATAGATTTTTACGAAGCAAAATATGTGCAACCATTTCAGTAGGTGTGGCAAAAATATGTCTTCCACTTTCGGTGTCTAACAGAAAAAAATCGACAGTAGAGCCTGATATTTTCATTTAAAAGAAGGGAACTCAAGTGAAATGTTTGAAGAAAAGGAGTGAAACTATGAAATATAAAAAGAAATTTACAAACATTATGTCAATAGGCAATAAACTGATAGCCACCATTCACATTGATTTTTGCCTGCCATGTAGGATGTAGCAATATGTATATTGCTGCTGTAAGTTTATCTCAAATACCTTCACAAAACCCTGGCAAGTAAATTTCTCATCATTCTTAAATAACTTATTACACATGGCCCTACGTTGTGCCTTAGCAAGTTGAGTTTGTGCATATATACAGCACCAGGCATGTGTCCAATCCCACCCATAACCAACCAAAGCAAGTTCAACAAAATGTCACCCACTCAAACCAAGAATAGCTCTCAGGATTTGCTCGAGGCTCAAGTTGACCTTTGGCACCATGCATTGGGATTTGTCATGGCACTCAAATGTGCAATGGAACTGCAAATCCCTAACACCATCCAACACCATGGTGGGGCTATGACCCCTTCTGAGTTGACCACAAAGATCGGGCTCCATCCATCTAAGAGCCCCCGCTTACAACGGCTCATGCGGGTGCTCACCATATCAGGCATCTTTGTTGTCCATGAATCCACCATGACAGACAAGGAGGTTGTTTATGTGCTTACCCCAACCACTTGCCTCCTCGTTAGCAATGAAGTTAAATTGAATTTATTTCCTATTCCGTCGTTGATACTTGATTCAACTGTCCTTGCCCCCTTTTTTGGCATGAACTCATGGTTCCTAGTCTAGATGACCTCTTGGCCAGGAACTTGAGAGCCTGCTTCACAACAAAGTTTAAATTCATCTTATTGAAGCCCTTGTCAGTTCTCACCCAACCAAATATGAGCTCATACATCTTGTTAAGCACAAAGTTGGACAAGAATGACTGCCATTTCATTGATTTACCCTCGCCAGACACCCTTGCCTTACCAAACTTGATGGTTTCCTTATGTGCAGCAACAAAAGCAGCATTAGGCACCACCAGCACAAATGTTAGCCTATGTAGTAGGCCCCTCGAACACATCCTTATTCAGAGGCATGTGCTCGTCGATCGAAGGCCGGGAGTCCTCAATATAGGACGACAGAACTTGGTTTCTTGGACAAGACAATGGCCTCACTAAAGTCTTGGGTGCTCATGTCCTACAAGCATTAGCATTAGGACTAGTGGGACAAGGTACACATGAACAGTAAGAAAGACTACTAAACATGAACAATAAACATGATACACATGGATCACAAAGTTCAACACAATAAATGTGTTGAAAGCATACCACTGACTTCAACATACTACCAAACCTATGTATTGATGATACTTGCAAACTAGCACACTACACATGGTCTTATTCATAAGCTCGTACCACATCTATCATAGTATCATCGAAACCGACGTTGAAAACAACATGAATATCATCAAAGCCTACAAGCAAAACCTAGCATGCTACCAATCCATGCATCGCCACTATCTACCACAACATCACATATGCTCATAGATCGATAATCTTTTTTATTTGCGGGAATAACTTCTGATCTATTCGTCAACTGTCAAGGTAGTACAAAGAACATCAGAAGTAAAAAATACATCTAGGTCCGTAGACCACCTAGCGACGACTACTTGCACTAGAGCGAGCCAAAGGTGCGCCACCGTCTTCGCCCCTCCCTCATCGGAGCCAGGCAAACCTTGTTGTAGTAGATAGTCGGGAAGTCATCATGCTAAGGCCCCATAGGACCAACGCACCAGAACAACATCCGCCGCCGATGAAGAGAAGCGTAGATCAGAAGGATCCAATCTGTAGACACATGAACACAGACGAACGAAGACAAGATCCACACGGATCCACCAAAGACAAACACCGACCGAATCCCATGAGATCCGTGGGAGACAAATCTCCACACGCCATCCAACGATGCTAGAAACACCATCGAAACGGGGGCAAGGCGGGGAGAACCTTATTCCATCAGTAAAGAGCCGCTGTCTCGCCTCTCTGAGAAGGATACAAACCCTAACAAAACTCAAAAGAGTATGAAAAAAAGGAGCGCCCCTGCCGGCAAGGGCCGGGATCCACCATGCCTCCATGGCCCTAAGACCATAGAAGACGAGGTAGACCGGCGGCGGCACCGGTAGGAGGCACAAGAAACCCTAGCCAAGGGGTCCTCTTTTCTTCCCGTGGAAGAAAGAAAACTGGCATTCGCCTCATAGATCGATAGTCTTCAATACTACCACATACTCACAAATCTACTACTCCTACCACTTGCTTATAGATCTAAGCTTGAACTAGTAGGGGGAGAGAGTGATCAAACTTACAGCCATCGGTAAAGCCGGGTGGAGGTGTCAAACATGTCGGAGAAGAGGAGGAAGACAAATCACTGCCGCCGTCTACCACTGGTCACAGAAAATGCATGCTTACATGCTTGTTGGTGAAAAATCCGTGCGGGATGAAGAGCTTGAAGGAGGAAAATGGTGGCATGGTTCTGGCAGAGAGTCGTAGGGGACTAAATAGGGTCCAATTCCTTCCACCGCTTTTTTGGGATGCTCGAGCTCGTGCCATCTCCCTGCTCGCATGAGCTCGGCTTCGCGTTCCCCTCCCCTGCACGTTGCGAGCCTGACTAAGTGAAAACGACCGATTCGATCGTTCCTAACGGGCCTGGCTGTAGATACTTTAAAAGCTTTGCTACATCTATGTAATAATTATTTTTTGCGGGGATCTAAGTAATAATTCACATAAATTATGTACATGTTGACTTGGCCTGATTTGATTTGAAGAAAAATAACATTATAATTGCGCAAGAAATCACTCATTCATTTGCCCTTAATTCTTGGAAACAACAGGCCTTCATGCTTAAAATTGATCTTGCTAAAGCTTTCGATCGTATTGAATGGAATTTCATCGTTTCGGCCCTCTCACGTAAATGATTGCAAGCTCACTTCATTAATATTATCTATGCGTGCATTTATACTCCAATTTTATCTATCATCATTAATGGCCAAGCCACTTAGAGATTCAAAAGTGATAGGGGTATAAGACAGGGCTGTCCTCTTTCTCCCTATCTTTGTGTGCTTGCCATCAATGAACTTCTCTTGCTCTTAATGATGCTATCGCTGCTAACAACCTTGAAGGCATCGTCCTTGGACCAAAAAGCTGAAGGAAATATGCCCTAGAGGCAATAATAAAGTTATTATTTATTTCCTTATATCATGATAAATGTTTATTATTCATGCAAGAATTGTATTAACTGGAAACTTAGTACATGTGTGAATACATAGACAAACAGAGTGTCACTAGTTTGCCTCTACTTGACTAGCTCGTTGAATCAATGATGGTTATGTTTCCTAACCATAGACATGGGTTGTCATTTGATTAACGGGATAACATCATTAGAGAATGATGTGATTGACTTGACCCATTCCGTTAGCTTAGCACTTGATCGTTTTAGTTTACTGCTATTGCTTTCTTCATGACTTATACATGTTCCTATGACTATGAGATTATGCAACTCCCGATTACCGGAGGAACACTTTGTGTGCTACCAAACGTCACAACGTAACTGGGTGATTATGAAGGTGCTCTACAGGTGTCTCCAATGGTACTTGTTGAGTTGGCATAGATCGAGATTAGGATTTGTCACTTTGATTGTCGGAGAGGTATCTCTGGGCCCTCTAGGTAATGCACATCACTATAAGCCTGACAAGCAATGCAACTAATGAGTTAGTTGCGGGATAGTGCATTATGGAACGAGTAAAGAGACTTGCCGGTAACGAGATTGAACTAGGTATTGAGATACCCACGATCAAATCTCGGGCAAGTAACATACCGATGACAAAGGGAACAACGTATGTTGTTATGCGATTTATGTTGTTATGCGGTTTGTCCGATAAAGATCTTCATAGAATATGTAGGAACCAATATGAGCATCCAGGTTCTGCTATTGGTTATTGACTGGAGACATGTCTCGGTCATGTCTACATAGTTCTCGAACCCGTAGGGTCCGCACGCTTAAAGTTCTGTGACGATCAGTATTATGAGTTTTTGTGTTTTGATGTACCGAAGGTAGTTCGGAGTCCCGGATATGATCATGGACATGACGAGGAGTCTCGAAATGGTTGAGACGTAAAGATCGATATATTGGATGACGATGTTCAGACACCGGAAGTGTTTCGGAATGTTTCGGACATTTACCGGAGTACCGGGGGGTTACCGGAACCCCCCGGGGAGTATATTGGGCCTAATGGGCTTTAGTGGGAGAAGAGGAAGGGCGGCCAAGGGCAACCGCGCCCCCTCCCCCTCTAGTCCGAATTGGACAAGGAGGGGGGGCCTTTCCTTCTCTTCCTTTCTCCCTTCCTTCTCCTCTCCTACTCCAACTAGGAAAAGAGGGAGTCCTAGTATGACTCCCCCCTTGGCCCCCCGCCCCCCTAGCTCCTTTATATACGGGGGCAGGGGGCACCCCATAGACACAACAATTGATCTATTGATCTCTTAGCCGTGTGCGGTGCCCCCCTCCACCATAATCCTCCTCGGTTATATCGTAGCGGTGCTTAGGCGAAGCCCTGAGTCGGTAGCTTCATCAACATCGTCAGCACGCCGTCGTGCTGACGAAACTCTTCCCTGAGCTCTACTAGATCGTGAGTTCGCGGGACGTCACCGAGATGAACGTGTGCTGAACGCAGAGGTGCCGTGCGTTCGGTGCTGAGGATCGGTCGATCGTGAAGACGTACGCCTACATCAACCACGTTGTTATAACGCTTCCGGTTAACGATCTATGAGGGTACGTGGACAACACTCTCCCCTTTCGTTGCTATGCATCACCATGATCTTGCGTGTACGTAGGATTTTTTTTTGAAATTACTACATTCCCCAACAGTGGCATTAGAACCAGGTTTATGCGTAGATGTTATATGCACGAGTAAAACACAATTGAGTTGTGGGCGATACAAGTCATACTGCTTACCAGCATGTCATACTTTGGTTCGGCGGTATTGTTGGATGAAGCGGCCCGGACCGACATTACGCGTATGCTTACGCGAGACTAGTTCTACCGACGTGCTTTGCACACAGGTGGCTGGCGGGTGTCAGTTTCTCCAACTTTAGTTGAACCGAGTGTGACTATGCCCGGTCCTTGTTGAAGGTTAAAACATCACTAACTTGACGAAATATCGTTATGGTTTTTGATGCGTAGGTAAGAATGGTTCTTGCTCAGCCCGTAGCAGCCGCGTAAAACTTGCAACAACAAAGTAAAGGACGTCTAACTTGTTTTTGCAGGGCATGTTGTGATGTGATATGGTCAAGACGTGATGTGATATAAATTTTTGTATGAGATGATCATGTTTTGTTAAAGTTATCGGCAACTGGCAGAAGCCTTATGGTTGTCTCTTTATTGTAGAAGATGCAAGTGCCATGTAATTGCTTTACTTTATCGCTATCCGATAGTATTAGTTACAAAAGCAATAGTTGGCGAGACGACCATGTGACAACACATTGATAGAGATCAAGATGATGGAAATCATGGTGTCATGCCGGTAACAATGGAGATCATGACAGTACTTTGGAGAGATCAAAGGCACAAGATGATGATGGCCATATCATGTCACATATTTTTGATTGCATGTGATGTTTATCTTTTATATATCTTATTTTGCTTAGTTCGGCGGTAGCTTTATAAGATGATCTCTCACTAAATTTTAAGGTAAAAGTGTTCTCCCGGAGTATGCACCGTTGCCAAAGTTCGTCGTGCCGAGACACCACGTGATGATCGGGTGTGATAAGCTCAACGTTCATCTACAACAGGTGTAAGACAGTTTTGCACACGCAGAAATACTCTGGTTAAACTTGACAAGCCTAGCATATGCAGATATGGCCTCAGAACACTGGAGACCGAAAGGTCGAGCGTGAATAATATAGTAGATATGATCAACATAATGATGTTCACCATTGAAAACTACTCCATCTCACGTGATGATTGGACATGGTTTAGTTGATTTGGATCACGTGATCATTTAGATGACTAGAGGGATGTCTATCTAAGTGGGAGTTCTTAAGTAATATGATTAATTGAACTTAAATTTATCATGAACTCAGTCCTAATAGTATTTGCATATCTATGTTGTAGATCAATAGCTCGCACATAGCTTCCCCGTTTATTTTTGATATGTTCCTAGAGAAAAATAAATTGAAATTTTTTAGTAGCAATGATGCAGATTGGATCTGTGATCTGAGGATTATCCTCATTGCTACATAGAAGAATTATGTCCTTGATGCACCGCTAGGTGACAGACCTATTGCAAGAGCATATGCAGACGTTATGAACGTTTGGCAAATCTCGGTATGATGACTACTTGATAGTTTAGTGCACCATGCTTTACGGCTTAGAACCAGGACTTCAAAATGTTTTGAATGCCATGGAGCATATAAGATGTTCCAAGAGTTGAAATTAGTATTTCATACTCATGCCCGTGTCAAGAGGTAGGAGACCTCTGACAGTACTTTGCCTACAAAGATGGAGGAGAATAGCTCAACCAATGAGCATGTGCTCAGATTGTCTGGGTACTGCAATTGCTTGAATCAAGTAGGAGTTAATCTTCCAGATAAGATAGTAATTGACAAAGTTCTCTAGTCACTATCACCAAGTTACTAGAACTTAGTGATGAACTATAATATTCAAGGGATAACGGAAAACGATTCCCAAGCTCTTCGTGATGCAGAAATCGACGAAGGTAGAAATCAAGAAAAGCATCAAAGGTTGATGGTTGACAAGACCACTAGTTTCAAGAAAAGGGCAAAGGGAAGAAGGGGAACTTCAGGAAGAACGGCAAGCAAGTTACTGCTCAAGTGAAGAAGCCCAAGTCTAGACCTAAGCCTAAGACTAAGTGCTTCTACTACAAAGGGACTGGTCACTGGAAGCAGAACCGCCCCAAGTATTTGGCAGATAAGAAGGATGGCAAAGTGAACAAAGGTATATTTGATACACATGTTATTGATGTGTACTTTACTAGTGTTTATAGCAACCCCTCAATATTTGATACTAGTTCAGTTGCTGAGATTAGTAACTCGAAACGGGAGTTGCAGAATGAACATAGACTAGTTAAGGGTGAAGTGAAGATGTGTGTTGGAAGTGGTTCCAAGATTGATATGATCATCATCGCACACTCCCTATACTTTCGGGATTAGTGTTGAACCTAAATAAATGTTATTTGGTGTTTGTGTTAAGCATGAATATGATTTGATCATGTTTATTGCAATACGGTTATTCATTTAAAGTCAGAGAATAATTGTTGTTCTATCTGCATGAATAAAACCATCAATGGTCATACACCCAAGGTGAATGGTTTATTGAATCTCGATCGTAGTGATACACATATTCATAATATTGAAGCCAAAATATGCAAAGTTAATAATGATAGTGCAACTTATTTGTGGCACTGTTGTTTAGGTCATATTGGTGTAAAGCGCATGAAGAAAATTCATGCCGATGGGCTTTTGGAATCACTTGATTATGAATTGGCTGATGCTTGCGAACCATGCCTCATGGGCAAGATGACTAAGACTCCATTCTTTGGAACAATGAAGCAAGCAACAGACTTGTTGGAAATAATACATACTGATGTATGTAGTCCAATGAGTGTTGAGGCTCGCGGCAGGTATCATTATTTTCTAACCTTTACAGATGATTTGAGTAAACATATGGGTATATCTTCTTGATGAAACATAAATCTGAAACATATGAAAAGTTCAAATAATTTCGGAGTGAAGTGGAAAATCATTGTAACAAGAAAATAAAGTTTCTACGATCTGATTGTGGAGGAGAATATTTGAGTTACGAGTTTGGTCTTCATTGAAACAATGCGGAATAGTTTCACAACTCATGCCACCTGGAACACCACAGCGTAATGGTGTGTCCGAACATCGTAACCGTACTATATTAGGTATGGTGCAATCTATGATGTCTCTTACCGATTTACCACTATCATTTTGGGGTTATGCATTAGAGACAGCTGCATTCACGTTAAATAGGGCACCATCTAAATCCGTTGAGACGGCGCCATATGAACTATGGTTTGGCAAGAAACCAAAGTTGTCATTTCTTAAAGTTTGGGGTTGCGATGCTTATGTGAAAAAGTTTCATCCTGATAAGCTCAAACCCAGATCGAAGAAATGTGTCTTCATAGGATACCCAAAGGAGACAGTTAGGTACACCTTCTATCACAAATCCGAAGGCAAGACATTCGTTGCTAAGAATAGATCCTTTCTAGAGAAGGAGTTTCTCTCGAAAGAAGTGAGTGGGAGGAAAGTAGAACTTGATGAGGTAACTATACCTGCTCCCTTATTGGAAAGTAGTTCATCACAGAAATCTGTTCCTGTGACTCCTACACCAATTAGTGAGGAAGCTAATGATGATGATCATGTAACTTCAGGTCAAGTTACTACCGAACCTCGTAGGTAAACCAGAGTGAGATCCACACCAGAGTGGTACGGTAATCCTGTTCTGGATGTCATGTTAGTTGACCATGACGAACCTACGAACTATGAGGAAGCGATGATGAGCCCAGATTCCGCAAAATGGTTTGAGACCATGAAATCTGAGATGGGATCCATGTATGAGAACAAAGTATGGACTTTGATTGACTTGCCTGATGATTGGTGAATCATTAAGAATAAATGGATCTTCAAGAGGAAGACAGACGCTGATAGTAGTGTTACTATCTACAAAGCTCGAATTGTCACAAAATATTTTCGACCAGTTCAAGGTGTTGACTACGATGAGATTTTCTCACTCGTATCGATGCTTAAAAGTCTATCTCAATCATGTTAGCAATTGCCGCATTTTATGAAATCTGGCAAATGGACGTCAAAATTGTATTCCTTCATGAATTTCTTAAAGAAGAGTTGTATATGATGCAACCAGAAGATTTTGTCGATCCTAAAAGGTGCTAACAAAATGAGCAAGCTCCAGCGATCCATCTATGGACTGGTGCAAGCATCTCGGAGTTGGAATATACACTTTGATGAGTTGATCAAAGCATATGGTTTTATACAAACTTGCGGTGAAGCCTATATTTACAAGAAAGTGAGTGGGTGCACTACAACATTTCTGATAAGTATATGTGAATGACATATTGTTGATCGGAAATAATATAGAATTTTCTGGAAAGCATAAAGGAGTGTTTGAAAAGAGTTTTTCAAAGAAAGACCTCGATGAAGCTGCTTATACATTGAGCATCAAGATCTATAGAGATAGATCAAGACGCTTGATAAGTTTTTTCAATGAGTACATACCCTGACAAGATTTTAAAGTAGTTCAAAATGGAACAGTCAAAGAAGGAGTTCTTCCCTGTGTTGCAAGGTGTGAAGTTGAGTAAAGACTCAAAACCTGACCACGATAGAAAATAGAAAGAGAATGAAAAGTCATTCCCTATGCCCCAGTCATAGGTTTTATAAAGTATGCTATGATGTTTACCAGTCCTATTGTATACCTTAGCATGATTCTGGCAAGGGAGTACAATAGTGATCTAGGAGTAGATCACTGGACAACGGTCAAAATTATCCTTAGAGGACTAAGGAAATATTTCTCGGTTATGGAGGTGATAAAAGAGTTTGTTGTAAAGAGTTACGTCGATGCAAGCTTTTTACATCGATCTAGATGACTCTAAGTCTCAATCTGGATACATATTGAAAGTGGGAGCAATTAGCTAGAATAGCTACGTGCAGAGCATTGTAGACATAGAAATTAGTGAAATACATACGGATCTGAATGTTGCAGACCCGTAGACTAAACTTCTCTCACAAGCAAAACATGATCACTCTTTGGGTGTTAATCACATAGCGATGTGAACTAGATTATTGACTCTAGTAAACCCTTTGGGTATTAGTTACATGGAGATGTGAACTAATCACATAAAGATGTGAACTAGATTATTGACTCTAGTGCAAGTGGGAGACTGAAGGAAATATGCCCTAGAGGCAATAATAAAGGTATTATTTATTTCCTTATATCATGATAAATGTTTATTATTCATGCTAGAATTGTATTAACCGAAAACTTAGTACATGTGTGAATACATAGACAAACAGAGTGTCACTAGTTTGCCTCTACTTGACTAGCTCGTTGAATCAATGATGGTTATGTTTCCTAACCATAGACATGAGTTGTCATTTGATTAACGGGATCACGTCATTAGATAATGATGTGATTGACTTAACCCATTCCGTTAGCTTAGCACTTGATCGTTTTAGTTTACTGCTATTGTTTTCTTCATGACTGTTGGGGAACGTAGTAATTTCAAAAAAAATCCTATGCACACGCAGGATCATGGTGATGAATAACAACGAGAGGGGAGACTGTTGTCTACATACCCTTGTAGACCGTTCACGGAAGCGTTATATCAACGCGGTTGATGTAGTCGTATGTCTTCACGATCCGACCGATCGAAGTACCGAAAGCACGGCACCTCCGAGTTCTACACACGTTCGGCTCGGTGACGTCCTCGCCTTCTCGATCCAGCAAGAGGGGCGAAGTAGCAGATGAGTTCCGGCAGCACGACAGCATGGTGACGGTATTGGTGAAGAACAATCTCCGCAGGGCTTCGCCTAAGCACTACGAAAACTATGATGGAGGATAAACTAGAGGGGACGGGGTTGCCGACACATGGCTTGGTGTTTCTTGATGTGTTTTTGGTGCTAGTCCTGCCCCTCTATTTATATGTTGAGCCCCGGGGTCAAAACTTAGAGCAAAAGCCTCCTCAAAGTCGGTTTTGCCCGGAAGGCAAGAGTCCCACTCGGACTCCAGGACCAAACGCCACAATCCTTGGCGTCTGGCCCAGACGCCATGGGCCTCGGCGTCTGGCCCAGGGCCAGACGCCAGGGTCTCCGGCGTTTGGCCCCCTGGCCTCCGCAAAACTCCTTTTGCACCGACTTATAGCCCCATGGGCCTGACCCCTTGGCCAAACCATATCATCCAATATATGAATCTTTACCTTCGGACCATTCTGGAGCTCCTCGTCATGTCCGTGATCTCATCCGAGACTCCGAAAGACATTCGGTCACCAACATACATAACTCATATAATACTATATCGTCAACGAACGTTAAGCGTGCGGACCCTACGGGTTCAAGAACTATGTAGACATGACCGAGACACCTCTCTGGTCAATAAGCAATAGCGGGACCTGGATGCCCATATTGACTCCTACATATTCTACGAAGATCTTTATCAGTCAGACCGCATAACAACATATGTTGTTCCCTTTGTCATCGGTATGTTACTTGCCCGAGATTCAATCGTCGGTATCTTAATACCTAGTTCAATCTCGTTACCGGCAAGTCTCTTTACTCATTCCATAATACATCATCCCGCAACTAACTCATTAGTTGCAATGCTTGCAAGGCTTATAGTGATGTGCATTACCGAGTGGGCCCAGAGATACCTCTCCGACAATCGGAGTGACAAATCCTAATCTCGAAATACGCCAACCCAACAAGTACCTTCGGAGACACCTGTAGAGCACCTTTATAATCACCCAGTTACGTTTTGACGTTTGGTGGCGCACAAAGTGTTCCTCCGGTAAACGAGAGTTGCATAATCTCATAGTCATAAGAACATGTATAAGTCATGAAGAAAGCAATAGCAACAAACTAAGCGATCAAGTGCTAAGCTAACGGAATGGGTCCAGTCAATCACATCATTCTCCTAATGATGTGATCCCGTTAATCAAATGACAACTCTTTGTCTATGGTCAGGAAACATAACCATCTTTGATCAACGAGCTAGTCAAGTAGAGGCATACTAGTGACACTCTGTTTGTCTATGTATTCACACATATATTTATGTTTCCGGTTAATACAATTCTAGCATGAATAATAAACATTTATCATGAAATAAGGAAATAAATAATAACTTTATTATTGCCTCTAGGGCATATTTCCTTCACTCTCCCACTTGCACTAGAGTCAATAATCTCGTTTACGTCACCATGTGATTTAACATCAATAGTTCACATCTTTATGTGGTTAACACCCATAGTTCACATCGATATGTGATCAACACCGAAAGGGTTTACTAGAGTCAATAATCTAGTTCACATCACTATGTGATTAACACCCAAAGAGTACTAAGGTGTGATCATGTTTTGTTTGTGAGATAATTTTAGTCAACGGGTCTATCACATTCAGATTCGTAAGTATTTTGCAAATTTCTATGTCTACAATGCTCTGCACGGAGCTACTCTAGCTAATTGCTCCCACTTTCAATATGTGTCCAGATTGAGACTTAGAGCCATCTGGATCAGTGCCAAAACTTGCATCGACGTAACCCTTTGCGACGAACCTTTTGTCACCTCCATAATCGAGAAACATATCCTTACTCCACTAAGGATAATTTTGACCAATGTCCAGTGATCTACTCCTAGATCACTATTGTACTCCCTTGCCAAACTCAGGGCAGGGTATACAGTAGGTCTGGTACACAGCATCGCATACTTTATAGAACCTATGGCTGAGGCATAGGAAATGACTTTCATTCTCTCTCTATCTTCTACCGTGGTCGGGTTTTGAGTCTTTATTCAACTTCACACCTTGTAACACAGGCAAGAACTCCTTCTTTGACTGTTCCATTTTGAACTACTTCAAAATCTTGTCAAGGTATGTAGTCATTGAAAAACCTTATCAAGCGTCTTGATCTATCTCTGTAGATCTTGATGCTTAATATGTAAGCAGCTTCACCGAGGTTTTTCTTTGAAAAACTCCTTTCAAACACTCCTTTATGCTTTGCAGAATAATTCTACATTATTTCCGATCAACAATATGTCATTCACATATACTTATCAGAAATGATGTAGTGCTCCCACTCACTTTCTTGTAAATATAGGCTTTGCCGCAAGTCTGTATAAAACTATATGCTTTGATCAACTTATGAAAGCGTATATTCCAACTCCGAGATGCTTGCACCAGTCCATAGATGGATCGCTGGAGCTTGCATATTTTGTTAGCACCTTTAGGATTGACAAAACCTTCTGGTTGCATCATATATAACTTTTCTTAAATAAATCCATTAAGGATTGCAGTTTTGTTATCCATTTGCCAGATTTCATAAAATGCGGCAATCACTAACATGATTCGGACAGACTTTAAGCATCGATACGAGTGAGAAAATCTCATCATAGTCAACACCTTGAACTATGTCAAAACCTTTTTTCGACAAATCTAGTTTTGTAGATAGTAACACTACTATCAGCGTCCGTCTTCCTCTTGAAGATCCATTTATTTTCTATGTCTTGCCGATCAACGGGCAAGTCAACCAAAGTCCACACTTTGTTCTCATACATGGATCCCATCTCAGATTTCATGGCCTCAAGCCATTTTAGTTCGTAGGTTTGTCATGGTCAAGTAACATGACCTCCAGAAAAGGATTACCGTAACACTCTGGTGCGGATCTCACTCTGGTTTACCTACGTGGTTCGGTAGTAACTTGATCTGAAGTTACATGATTGAGGGAGTCCTGGATTCGGGGTATCCGGACAGCCGGATTATATCCTTTGGCCGGACTATTGGACTATGAAGATACAAGATTGAAGACTTTGTCTCGTGTCCGGATGGAACTCTACTTGGCGTGGAAGGCAACCTAGGCAGTACGGATATGGATATCTCCTCGTTTGTAACCGACCTTGTGTAACCCTAGCTCCCTCCAGTGTCAATATAATCTGGAGGGTTTTAGTCCATAAGACAACAGACAATCATACCATAGGCTAGCTTCTAGGGTTTAGCCTCTCCGATCTCGTGGTAGATCAACTCTTGTAATACTCATATCATCAAGAATAAATCAAGCAGGACGTAGGGTTTTACCTCCATCAAGAGGGCCCAAACCTGGGTAGAACATCGTGTTCCCTGCCTCCTGTTACCATCCACCTTAGACGCACAGTTCGGGACCCCCTACCCGAGATCCGCCGGTTTTGACACCGACATTGGTGCTTTCATTGAGAGTTCCTTTGTGACGTCGCCGTAAGGAAGGATGCCTCATCTCATTGTTAAAAACAACATTACCGCCGGGGGAGCTCTGGCTATCGGCCAAACTCTCCGGCTAGGTAGTTTCTTCATGACTGCGTGTTCGGCCGCTGCACCGACGATGACTTCTCGGGTCATCAAAAACAGCCTCCACGTCGGCTCGGAATTCGCCGAGTAGATGGATCCAATGGATCTCTCTTCCCTAAACGAACTCTTGGATCGCATCGCCGCCTTGGGAGTCGCTACGGACTATGATCGGATTGGGCTTAATCCCGAGCAAAGGGAGATTAACTCTCCATCGGTCACCGATCACGTTGCGGTGGTGGAGGAACAGTGCAGCAACTCTTCCTCTATTTTGAGGACTAACTATGTCCGGATTCCTGAGCTCTCCGAGCCGGATACCCGCTTACGGGAGGACATCACCCAAGCCCTGAACCTAGAATCAGGCAGCGGGCCAGACTTATCGGGGAGCACTCCGGAACCCGAACTTCCAAGATTGGAAACTCCTCGGCCCCTGGGTCTCAGATCGGGTAGGGGTTCAGACTCAAATCCACCCACCCACCCAGACATAAACAATCTTTCCCACATCAGGCAAGAGCCCCATGAAACAGTACATCATTATTGGGCCAGATTCCTCCTTGTGATGAACAAGGTTAAGGACTGTCGCGAGGAAGATGCAATCTCACTTTTCTGCAATAATTGCATGGACAAGGGAATCCTTAACGCCAAAGAAACAAAAACCCTCTACAGGGCATGGAACCGTATTTGAGGGATGGCTTAACGGAGTCTGCAAAATTCATAGTACAAAGGATACAATACCAATGCACAGCCTTAGAGCATGTTGGATACTCCGGCAGGTGGCCAAAAGTGGTGAGGATCTTCTTATCCCAAATGCCATAGAGCACCATCCCGTGGATAACAATACGGTGTTAACAGTCTTTGAAACCTTCGCGTCAAATAATAGGCGCAAGCGAACACTCCGCAGCATGGTCGAAATCTGCCACGTAGCAACAATAAATCCATGGAGTGACACGGCTATTACCTTCAATGCCAGTGACGAACCTAAATTCCGAACTGCCCGAGCACCAGCTGCACTGGTCCTCAGTCCAATTGTGGACGGCTTTCGACTCACCAAAGTACTCATGGACGGCGGCAGCGGATTAAACCTCATTTACGAGGAAACTCTTCAAAAATGGAAATAGACTGGAACCGCATTGAGCAAAGTAGCACAACCTTCAGGGGAATCATACCCAGTCGGGAGGCACGATGCGCTGGGAAAATCACACTAGATGTGGTATTCGGTACGCTAAAGAACTATAGGTCCAAAGAAATTACATTTCAAGTGGCCCCGTCAGCAGTGGATACCACACCCTTTTAGGACATGAGGCGTTCACGATCTTCCAAGCCGTACCCCATTATGGGTACATGAAGCTCAAAATGCCCGGGCCCAACGGAATCATCACCCTCGCCGGTGATCAGGACACATCACTCCGCGCCAAAAACAAAACAGCCACACTGGCCCTCGAGGCATTATCCGAAGCCCTCTCGGCCGAGGAATTAACCACGCTATGCTCCACAGTGGACAGGGACGACGTGATACTTGATAAGAGATCAAACTCCACCTCTTTTAAACCAGCGGATGAAATAGTCAAATTCCAAGTCCACCCAACGAACCCTACAAAAACAGCCTCCATCGGGGCACAGTTAAACCCCACCATGGATGCCGCACTACGAGAGTTCCTGCGCGATAATTGGGACATATTCGCCTGGCATCCCTCAGACATGCCAGGAATCCCACGTAGGCTGGCCGAGCATAGCCTCAATATCCTAAAGGGATTCAAGCCGGTCAAGCAAGCTCTTCAGCGTTTCTACGAACCTAAGAGACATGCCATGGGAGAGGAACTAGCCAAGTTCTTGGAGGCCGGATTCATCAGAGAAATAAAACACCCAGACTGGCTAGCAAACCTGGTGATGGTACCAAAGAAGGATAAATCCTGACGCCTTTGTGTCGATTTCAAGGACCTTAATAAAGCTTGCCCAAAGGATCCCTTCCCCCTCCCCCGCATCGATCAAATTATTGATGCTACCGCAGGACACGAGTCATTGTGTTTCCTCGATGCATACTCCGATTACCACCAAATCAAGATGGCGGAGTCCGACCAAGCCGCAACGGAATTCATCACACCATACGGTCCCTTCTGTTTCAACACAATGCCTTTTGGGCTGAAAAACGCCACCGCAACATATCAGCGCATGATTCAGACATGTCTGGAGAAACAAATCGGCAAAACAGTAGAGGCATACGTAGACGATGTGGTCGTCAAAACCAAACACGTTGACTCTTTGATAGACGACTTGAGGCTCACATTCGACAACCTCCGAACATACGACGTCAAGCTCAATCCGGAAAAATGCGTTTTCGGTGTACCAGCCGAAAAGCTCCTAGGTTTCATTGTCTCCAGTAGAGGTATTGAAGCTAATCCGGCCAAAATCTGAGCTTTGTCACAGTTGGCTACCCCAACAGACCTCAAACAAATCCAGAAGTTAACTGGATGCGTGGCGGCTCTAAGCCGCTTTATCTCTCGCTTAGGAGAAAAGGCTTTACCCCTTTATCGCCTCCTTCGGCGCACCAAACACTTTGAGTGGACGGACGCTGCCACAGCTGGATTGGAAGAAATAAAGGCCATTTTGGCAACCAACCCAATCCTGGCCGCACCAAACATCGGCGAACCAATGCTGTTGTACATTGCGGCAACTCATCAAGTTGTAAGCGCAGTGCTCATCGTCGAATGAGAAGTTGACAGACATAAATTCCCTCTTCTAAAGTCGGTATACTATGTATCCACTGTCCTCACTCCATGCAAATCACGGTACCCACATTATCAAAAGATAGCCTATGCGGTATTCATGGCATCCCGGAAGCTGCGACACTAATTTCAAGATTGTTCGATTAAAGTAGCCTCGGAAGTGCCACTTAATGATATTATAAACAACCGCGATGCTATGGGCCGGATTGCCAAATGGGCCATTGAGCTCCTCCCGTTCGACATAACATACAAACCTCGACGAGCCATTAAGTCGCAAGTATTGGCCGACTTTGTCGCCGAATGGACGGAGGCGGAACTCCCTAAAGAGTACGGCACATACTCCAATTGGATCATGCACTTCGACGGTTCTAAAATGTTGGCTGGTCTAGGGGCTGGCGTCGTCCTGACGTCCCCAATCGGAGATACCGTTCAGTACGTACTGCAAATATTGTATACAGACTCCAACAACGCAGCCGAATATGAAGCTCTGTTGCATGGTCTTCGGATGGCAGTCTCCATGGGCATTCAACGCCTGGAGGTGCGTGGGGATTCAAACCTTGCAATATCCCAAATAAATGGAGACTTTGACGCCAAGGAACCAAAAATGGCGGCCTGCCGAAACACCGTCCTAAAAATGTCAGCTCAGTTCGAGGGGCTCGAATTTCACCATGTGGCTCGGGAAATAGTCAGGCGGCGGATATCCTCGCCCGCATCGGCGCAAAACGCAATGCTGTCCCCCCAAAATATTTTTGGACAGGCTGTTCAATCCATACGTAGTATGGGAAGGGGACACCGGTAACAATAGTCCGGACCTGGCCAAAATACCCGATACCGAACACTCTGACACAATCGGAGGCTCTGCCACCGAAATAACACCTTCAACCCACGTAATAATGGCCATCATAGCCCCTTGGACAGAACCATTCCTGGCCTACCTAACTAGGCAGGAACTTCCGGAGGACCAAAATGAGGCACGCTGCATAGTGCGGCGATCTAAGGCCTACAGGGTCCATGAGCGAGAATTGTATAAAAAAGCACTACCGGAGTCCTTCAAAGGTGCATCTACGAAGAGGAAGGGCGGAACCTTTTGGCAGAAATTCACACCGGACTCGGCGGTCACCATGCCGCAACCCGGGCTCTTGTAAGTAAGGCCTTCCGTACAGGATTCTATTGGCCAACAGGCCGGGCAGATGCATAGGACTTAGTCCAACGTTGCGCCGGTTGCCAGCTCTTTGCAAATCAAAGCCACATGCCACCCACCGCCCTCCAAACAATCCCATTATGTGGCCCTTCGCGGTCTGGGGGCTTGACATGGTTGGAGCCCTTAAAGGGGGAACCCACAGGAAAAAATACTTATTGGTCATGGTGGATAAATTCACCAAATGGATAGAGGCCAAACCTATTAAAACAGTCGAATCTGGACCGGTGATAGACTTCATATCCGGGGTCGTACACCGTTACGGCGTCCCCCACAACAACATCACTAACAACGGCACGAACTTCACTGCCGATGAGGTAAAACTCTGGTGCAGCAAAATGGGCATCAAGCTCGATTATGCTTCAGTCTATCACCCACAAACCAATGGCCAAGTTGAGCGAGCAAACGGTCTTATAATGAGCGGCATTAAACCCAGATTAGTGCGTTCCTTAACGGAGTCTAACACGCACTTGGTAGAGGAGCTCGACTCTGTACTCTGGGCACTGCGGACCACGCCGAATCATAGTACCGGATATACACCCTTCTTTATGGTGTACGACGCAGAGGCAGTCTTGCCCTGTGACATAATTCATGACTCACCTCGAGTGCGCATGTACGAAGAAATAGAAGCCGAGCTCGATTGGTAGGACAGTCTGGACACCTTGGAGGAGGAGCGCAATGTAGCAAAAGCCCGTCCCGCATTTTATCAGCAACAGGCAGTCTTGCCCTGTGACATAACTCATGACTCAGCTCGAAGTAGATGTGTCTAGAGGGGGGTGATTAGACACTTCATGCCAAAGTTGCAATTTTTAAGCTTTTTTGGTTTGAGTGGAGGTTAAGCATAATTTCAACACTCACAATACATATCAAGCAAGTATGCAAAGTGTATATAGGCAGCGGAAAGTAAAGCATGTAACTTGCAAGAATGTAAAGGGAAGGGTTTGGAGAATTCAAACGCAATCGAAGACACGGATGTTTTTCCCGTGGTTCGGATAGGTGGTGCTATCCTACATCCACGTTGATGGAGACTTCAACCCACGAAGGGTAACGGTTGCGCGAGTCCACGGAGGGCTCCACCCATGAAGGATCCACGGAGAAGCAACCTTGTCTATCCCACCATGGCCATCGCCCACAAAGGACTTGCCTCACTAGCGGTAGATCTTCACGAAGTAGGCGATCTCCTTGCCCTTACAAACTCCTTGGTTCAACTCCACAATCTTGTTGGAGGCTCCCAAGTGACACCTAGCCAATCTAGGAGACACCACTCTCCAAGAAGTAACAAATGGTGTGTTGATAATGAACTCCTTGCTCTTGTGCTTCAAATGATAGTCTCCCCAACACTCAACTCTCTCTCATAGGATTTGGATCTGGTGGAAAGATGATTTGAGTGGAAAGCATCTTGGGGAAGGCTAGAGATCAAGATTCATATGATAGGAATGGAGTATCTTGGCCTCAACACATGAGTAGGTAGTTCTCTCTCAGAAATAGGATGCTGGAAGTGTAGGCTTAGTCTGATAGCTCTCTCCATGAGTGAAGAGGAGGTGGAGGGGTATTTATAGCCTCCACACAAAATCCAACCGTTACACACAGTTTTCCAATCTCGGTGGGACCGAATCAACAAACTCAGTCGGACCGAAAAGGTAAACCTAGTGACCGTTAGAGATCTTGGTGGGACCGACTGAATCAACTCGGTGAGACCGATGTGCTAGGGTTAGGATAAATCCAAAACTCGGTTTGACCGATTACTCAAACTCGGTGGGACCGATTTGGGTAATAAGCGAAACAGAGAGCTGGCCAAGCAAACTCGGTGGGACCGATTGCATATCTCGGTGGGACCGAGAATAATGCAGTAGGTAACAGAGAGTTTGCAAGCCCATCTCGGTGAGACCGAGATCCCATCGGTGAGACCGAATCGATTAGGGTTTGGCAGTGGCTTATGACATATAAAACTCGGTGGCGCCGGATAGATAGAATCGGTATGACCGAGTTTGGCTTAGGGTTTAGGTCATTTGTGGATATGGGAAAGTAGCTGAGGATTTTGGAGCATATCATTAAGACATAAAGCAAGAGGCTCATTAAGCAACACCTCATCCCTCCTTGATAGTATTGGCTTTTCCTAAAGACTCAATGTGATCTTGGATCACTAAAATATAAAATGAAGAGTCTTGAACTTCAAGCTTTAGCCAATCCTTTGTCCTTAGTATCTTGGAGACCTTCCCACACCCTTTAGTCCATGCCACTCCATTGTTGAACTTATCTGAAACATACTAGATGAAAACGTTAGTCCAACAAGATATATGTTGTCATCAATTATCAAAACCACCTAGGGAGCACTTGTGCTTTCAATCTCCCCCTTTTTGGTAATTGATGGCAACATACATCAAAGCTTTAGATAAAGATACAAAGAATAGCAAGTAAAGCTTTGGAAGGACATGTAACAAACATAGGCTACCCCTACATGTATGCACTCATGTGAATATGAAATATAGAGACATGTGAGAGCATAACCATGACAGAGTGGGCAATGTGTTACATGTATCTTGGTCATATGCATCAGAGCAAAAGATTTGTTAAGGAAAATACCTTCATGCTCATGAGTCCTTCTTGCAAACAGTATGTACATAAGCAAGAATTCCTCATACTCATGATTTTGATGCATACACTTACCTTGTAGTCTTAAGTTGGCTTAGGATGGAATGAACCTGCACAAACAAGGTTAGATAACACAGGTACACCCACTAACCAGAGCAAACAAAAGAAACCACAAGAATACCAAGACTGGGATGACATGTAGAGAGTAAGTACTAGGTACTACATTGAATTCAACATGTCCCCAAGAATAAAGATATGCAATGAATTTGACTGATTTCTTTCCCATGGGTGTCTTGCTCCCCCTGAATCTTTCATGGGATATTGGGAGAAGATAGGGAACAGAAAATCAGATCTGAAAGATACAAATGAATATGTCTTTCCCCCTAAATAGACATCTGACATCTCTCCTCTTGAACATCAAGCATCTGGGATCCTTGAGTATTGTCTCTCCCCCTAGAGATCTCTTTCTCCCCCTTAATACATTATCTGGGACGTCTGGGATCCTTGAGACTTTCTCTCCCCCTTTAGTGCTTTGATGTGATCTCTCTCTCTCTCTCCCTGAAGATAGGCTTTGATGTGATCTCTCTCTCTCTCTCTCCCCGAAGATAGGCTTTGATGTGATCTCTCTCTCCCCCTTTGACATCAATTTCCAAGAAGGTTTTTCTGGAATCTGTCGAATAGGGTTGGTCCTTGAGACTCAGCATAAAGCAAAGAATAAAATGGTGATGCTTGTAGAGGACAAGATTCATTGAGTGGAGCTGGATGAGAAGAAATGTAGAACAAGTGACAAACTGTTTTTCTGACTGCAAAGTCGGTGGCACCGAGTGGCATATTTCGGTGGTACCGAAAAGATTCGGTTGGACCGAAAATTGCAAGTCGGTGAAACCGAGTTTACACAGAGAAAAACACTTGTCACCTCAGCTCACTAGACATGTAGGAGCTCACAAAGATTTGCAATGAATTAAATGCAGAAAATGCAGAACAAAAACAAAAGGAAAAGAGAAGAGACTGAGAGATCTAGATGAAGTTTTTTTTGAAAAAGAGAAGGGAACAAATAAACAAGCATGAGACAAATGCAATAACACAAAGAAAGAACACAAGAGAACTTCATCTAGAGTTGGGCGGTGATATAGTCACCTATGTTAGAGTATATTGACTTAGGAGTCAAGTGAGAACACTTGATCATAGGTCATACTCATCGTTTAAGCTCAAAATGGGGTTACCATTTTTCGTTTAAGCATCTTGATGTATTCACATCTTGTTGAGTTGCTTTGACTCATGTCTCGGAGTAAAGCTTCTCTAAGATGGAATAACATACCTTGGGTGGTGGTGTGGTTCTTTCTCATGTAGTTGAACTTGTGTGGGTGCTCATGGTTGATGTAGCCCATCAAGAGTTTGGAGCACCACTTGGAGTTTGAGTTCATATACCTACATGGATTAGTTCTTGCAAGAAAAAGCACTTGTGTATCCAAAAATGACATTCATGAAGCTCAACATAGGATTTGTCAAAGGATATGTTTGAATGATTTTGTGCGTCCTTGTCTTCAACCACCATCGTGTAAAGACTTGGTGATGTAGAGATTGCTCAAGATGTGAGTGAGTCACAATCTCATGGAATTAGATTCAACCAAGCACCTACATGGGTTAGACAACATGCAAGGTACAAATATATCCAAGACATAAGATAGTCATCATAAGAGATATATCATGGATTAGTCATAAGCTCATGTCTTGCATGTATCCAATGGAGTTCCTACTCCAAGTTCGAAGCATCAATGATGTTCAATTCTCCTCTCAACCCGCAAAATACTTTCTCATCAAGTGGTTTAGTGAATATATCCGCTAATTGCTTATCAATGCGAACATGCTTAAGATTTATGTCACCCTTAGCAACATGATCTCGAATGAAATGATGAAGAACTTCAATATGCTTGGTTCGAGAATGTTGTACAAGATTGTGACCAATTTTGATAGCACTTTCATTGTCACAAAGCAGTGGAACATGTTTCACATAGATCCCATAATCTTTAAGAGTTTGGGTCATCCAAAGTAATTGAGCACAACATGAACCAGCGGCAATGTATTCCACTTCGGCGGTGGATAAGGATACGGAGTTTTGTTTCTTGGAAGACCAAGACACAAGAGATCTACCAAGAAATTGACAAGTACCCGAAGTTGACTTTCTATCAACCTTGTCTCCGGCATAATCCGAGTCGGAATAGCCAACAAGATCAAAAGAAGACCTCTTAGGATACCAAATACCAAAATTTGGTGTATGAATTAAGTATCTAACTATCCTTTTCACGACCTTAAGATGACATTCTTTAGGGGCAGCTTGATATCTTGCACACATGCACACACTTAGCATAATATCGGGACGTGAAGCACATAGGTATAACAATGAACCAATCATAGAGCGATAAACCTTTTGATCAACCGGTTCACCATCTTTGGTCAAATCATTATGTCCACTAGTAGGCATGGGTGTAGACATACCTTTGCATTCTTGCATATTGAACTTCTTGAATAGGTCCTTGGTGTACTTCGTTTGAGAGACAAATGTACCTTCCTTAGTTTGCTTGATTTGCAAACCGAGAAAGAATTTGAGTTCACTCATCATAGACATCTCAAACTTCTCTGACACTAGCTTTCCAAACTTTTCACTAAAGAGAGGGTTAGTTGAACCAAATATGATATCATCAACATAAATTTGGCATACAAATAGTTCTCCATTAACCCTTTTAGTAAAAAGAGTAGAATCAATTTTACCAATTTTGAAACCACTTGCAATAAGGAACTTGGTTAAGCATTTATACCATGCTCTAGGAGCTTGTTTAAGACCATAAAGAGCTTTGTGAAGTTTGTAAACATGATTAGGTTTCTTAGGATTGACAAAGCCGGGAGGTTGTTTGACATAAACTTCCTCCTCTATTTCACCATTTAGAAAAGCACTTTTAACGTCCATTTGGTACAAGGTGATGTTATGGTGATTGGCATAGGCAAGTAAGATGCGAATGGACTCAAGTCTAGCAACGGGAGCATATGTCTCACCATAGTCCATACCTTCGACTTGTGTGTATCCTTGGGCGATGAGACGTGCTTTGTTGCGAACCACTTGTCCATCTTCATCTTGCTTGTTGCGAAATACCCATTTGGTACCAATGATGTTGTGGTTGTCGTCGGGCTTCTCAACCAATGTCCAAACTTGGTTTCTCTCAAAGTTGTGTAGCTCTTCATGCATGGCGTTTATCCAATCCGGATCTTCCAATGCTTCTTCAACCTTCATAGGTTCAATGCTAGAGATGAATGAATAGTTTTCACAAAAGTTAGCTAAACGAGTTTTTGAGCGAGTGATTCTCCCGGTTTGTATATCATTGAAGATTTGCTCGACGGGATGATCTTTGGCGATTCTTGCTCGAACTCGTGAGAACTTTTGCTTGGGTCTTCGTTAAGGATGGCAATGGGTCGGGTTTGGATCGGGTTGAACAGTATCAAATCCATATCCATATCCATGAAGACAGTCTTTGCCCGCTCAAGAAAAAATCCATGGGTGAAAAATTGTGTCCATGTCCAAATCCGATGGATATCCATTGGGTCCTCTCGAGACATATAAATAAAACTTAACACAATATTAACATAAACTCTTCCATTCTTCGCCCCATGGCAGGCTAGGCTTCACTTATGGTAAATCATCATCCAGTAACAACCTAAGATCATTTAGTATTTTTCTAACAGATGAGAATGACGAGTCATTTAAGAAGGAGATAAAAATAAGGGAAGGGGTGTTGGAGTATGTTACAGAGGGGATTGACTGTCAACTTATAAAAGTTACGATGGGGATTGTGTGATTTCTTATGCATGTTTTAGATAAAAAAAGTGTAAAATTGTCGTGGGACATGTGAACGTGGGGCAGGGATGGCAGATTTTTCCCATTAAGTCATACTATCGGGTCGGGTTTGGGTATATCCATGGGTACAAGATTATATCCATGCCCTACCCACGAACAATCGGGTCAGGTTTGGGCGCTGCCCATGGACACAAAATCATATCCAAACCCTATCCATTCGGGTCGGATATCCATGGATATCCATGTCCATGGATAAAATTGCCATCCTTAGTCTTCGTTGAACATTTTCTTCATCTTGTTCTTCTTCTTGGCCTTCTTCATTGTTGACGTTGTCACTCTCTTGTCGTGGTGGAGAGGGAGGTTGTTGATGTTCATCTTGATGCATTTCCTTGTCTTCTTCATCTTGGTGTGTCCCACTTGTGGATGCTTCCGTATCAATTCTTGGTTCACCTTGTTGTGAAGTAGAAGCCTCCACTTGGACGGATGAAGTACTCTTCTTCACCTCCGTTGGACGAACTTTTCCTATGGACAAGTCTTGGATTGCTTCTGAAGGGTCTTTGTCTCCTACATCAATTGGCAATTGCTCTACTTGCGAGCCATTAGATTCATCAAACTTCACATCTACCGTCTCTTCAACCTTTCGGGTGAAATTGTTGTAGACACGGTAAGTGTGAGAGTTTGAGCCATAACCAAGTAGAAAACCTTCATGAGATTTAGGAGCAAACTTTGAACGACGATGCTTATCAAGAATGTAGCACTTTGAGACGAATACTCGAAAGTATCCAACTTGGGGTTTGTTACCGGTGAGGAGCTCGTATGCTGTCTTGCCGAGTAGCTTGTGAAGATACAAGCGATTTGTTGCGTGACAAGCTGTCTCAACCGCTTCTGCCCAAAAGTGCTTCGGCGTCTTGTATTCATCAAGCATTGTTCTTGCCATTTCGATGAGCGTCCGGTTCTTCCTCTCAACAACTCCATTTTGTTGAGGTGTGTACGTAGCCGAGAACTCGTGTGAAATCCCTTCCTCGTCAAGAAAGGTATCCACGTTTGCATTCTTGAACTCCGTTCCGTTGTCACTTCGAACCTTCTTGATCTTCACGTCAAACTGATTTTGGGCCTTCCTAGCGAAATTTTTGAAGATCTTCTGAACCTGCGACTTGTCATTAAGAAAGAACACCCACGTAAATCTTGAAAAATCATCAACTATAACTAGACCAAAAGAATTTCCACCGAGACTCTTGTAGGCGTTGGGACCAAAAAGATCCATATGAAGTAGCTCGAGTGGCCTCCTTGTGGTCATGATGTTCTTCACGGGATGTCTTCCTCCAACCTGTTTACCTGCTTGACAAGCACTGCAAAGTCTATCCTTATCAAATATGTCATCGTTAACTCCAAGGATATGATTTCCTTTAATAAGCTTGTCAAGATTTCTCATGCCAACGTGACCTAGTCGTCTATGCCACAACCAACCTTTTGAGGATTTAGCAATAAAGCAAGTTTTAGGTTGTGCCTTTTTAGAGAAATCGACAATGTACAGGTCACCTCTACGCATACCGGTAAAGACCATTTATGATTATCTCGACGAAACACTTGGCAATCTACCTCAGTAAATAGGACATTTAAACCGAAATCAGCAAGTCTAGATACTGAAAGTAAGCTGTAGCCGAGAGATTCAACGAGCATGAAATTTTGAATGGAACTATCATGTGAGATGGCCACCTTACCAAGGCCAACCACTTTACCCTTTGAATTATCACCAAAGGTGACATATTTCCGAGGGCCGTCGTTTTCAGCAAGCTCACGGAACATCTGTTCATCTCCAGTCATATGATCAGTACATCCACTATCAAGAACTCATTCCTTTCCTCCTGACACATATCCCCGAAGATTTGCCATAAGACCAAAATGTCTCATTGCATCATCAAGATCGAAGTCACTATCATCATCATCATCATCATCATCATAGTATCCATGTTCACCATGATCTTGTGACTCATCATTTCCTAGAGAGGGTAATTCATTAGATAAATGATCATCAAAGTGGTCACTTTTATGAATTCTAATAGCTTCAAATATAATATCACTAATGATTCCAGCATCTCCTTTAGCATGCTTGAGATTGGTAAGCTCAAATAGACAATCACCAAAACTAGGATCACTAGAGTTCATTTTACTCAAGGCAATAGATTTATGGAGAATTTCATCCAAATTTTTCAAGGAATGATCCGGAAATCGTTCCTCAAGAAATTTCCATATAGTATGGGCACAATTTAGAGTAGGCAAACTAGCAATCAAATTTTTGGGCAATCCTCTAATGATGAGCTCAATAGTTCTAAGATTGCGAATCATGTCAATATCTTCATCTAAGGTAGGATGCAAAGGATCAATGTGAGGTGCACAAGGGCTAGCAATATACTTGTTCAAATGATATTGGTTGAAGATTACAAGCATCTCATTTTTCCACTCATGAAAATATTCTCCATCGAGAATAGGCACTCTATGTCTAAGACTCCCTAAAGTAGACACATCCATCTTCCTCCAATGGTGATTAAACCAAGGCAATGGAGACAAAAGCTCTGATACCACTAGTAGGACCTTGAAGTAGATGTGTCTAGAGGGGGGTGATTAGACACTTCATGCCAAAGTTGCAATTTTTAAGCTTTTTCGGTTTGAGTGGAGGTTAAGCATAATTTCAACACTCACAATACATATCAAGCAAGTATGCAAAGTGTACATAGGCAGCGGAAAGTAAAGCATGTAACTTGCAAGAATGTAAAGGGAAGGGTTTGGAGAATTCAAACGCAATCGGAGACACAGATGTTTTTCCCGTGGTTCGGATAGGTGGTGCTATCCTACATCCACGTTGATGGAGACTTCAACCCACGAAGGGTAACGGTTGCGCGAGTCCACAGAGGGCTCCACCCACGAAGGGTCCACAAAGAAGCAACCTTGTCTATCCCACCATGGCCATCGCCCACGAAGGACTTGCCTCACTAGCGGTAGATCTTCATGAAGTAGGCGATCTCCTTGCCCTTACAAACTCCTTGGTTCAACTCCACAATCTTGTCGGAGGCTCCCAAGTGACACCTAGCCAATCTAGGAGACACCACTCTCCAAGAAGTAACAAATGGTGTGTTGATAATGAACTCCTTGCTCTTGTGCTTCAAATGATAGTCTCCCCAACACTCAACTCTCTCTCATAGGATTTGGATCTGGTGGAAAGAAGATTTGAGTGGAAAGCAACTTGGGGAAGGCTAGAGATCAAGATTCACATGATAGGAATGGAATATCTTGGCCTCAACACATGAGTACGTAGTTCTCTCTCAAAAATAGGATGCTGGAAGTGTAGGCTTAGTTTGATAGCTCTCTCCACGAGTGAAGAGGAGGTGGAGGGGTATTTATAGCCTCCACACAAAATCCAACCGTTACACATAGTTTTCCAATCTTGGTGGGTCCGAATCAACAAACTCGGTCGGACCGAAAAGGTAAACCTAGTGACCGTTAGAGATCTCGGTGGGACCGACTGAATCAACTCGGTGAGACCGATGTGCTAGGGTTAGGGTAAATCCAAAACTCGGTTGGACCGATTACTCAAACTCAGTGGGACCCGTTTGGGTAATAAGCGAAACAGAGAGCTGGCCTAGCAAACTCGGTGGGACCGATTGCATATCTTGGTGGGACCGAGAATAATGCTGTAGGTAACAGAGAGTTTGCAAGCCCGTCTCGGTGAGACCGAGATCCCATCGGTGAGATCGAATCGATTAGGGTTTGGCAGTGGCTTATGACATATAAAACTCGGTGCCGCCGGATAGATAGAATCGGTATGACCGAGTTTGGCTTAGGGTTTAGGTCATTTGTGGATATGGGAAAGTAGCTGAGGATTTTGGAGCATATCATTAAGCACATAAAGCAAGAGGCTCATTAAGCAACACCTCATCCCTCCTTGATAGTATTGGCTTTTCCTAAAGACTCAATGTGATCTTGGATCACTAAAATATAAAATGAAGAGTCTTGAACTTCAAGCTTTAGCCAATCCTTTGTCCTTAGTATCTTGGAGACCTTTCCACACCCTTTAGTCCATGCCACTCCATTGTTGAACTTATCTGAAACATACTAGATGAAAATGTTAGTCCAACAAGAGATATGTTGTCATCAATTATCAAAACCACCTAGGGAGCACTTGTGCTTTCACCGCAGCATGGTCGAAATCTGCCACGTAGCAGCAATAAATCCATGGAGTGACACAGCTATTACCTTCAATGCCAGTGACGAACATAAATTCCGAACTGCCCGAGCACCAGCTGCACTGGTCCTCAGTCCAATTGTGGACGGCTTTCGACTCACCAAAGTACTCATGGACGGCGGCAGCGGATTAAACCTCATCTATGAGGAAACTCTTCAAAAAATGGAAATAGACTGGAACCGCATTGAGCAAAGTAGCACAACCTTCAGGGGAATCATACCCAGTCGGGAGGCACGATGTGCTGGGAAAATCACACTAGATGTGGTATTCGGTACGCTAGAGAACTATAGGTCCGAAGAAATTACATTTCAAGTGGCCCCATCAGCAGTGGATACCACACCCTTTTAGGACGTGAGGCGTTCAAGATCTTCCAAGCCGTACCCCATTATGGGTACATGAAGCTCAAAATGCCCGGGCCCAATGGAATCATCACCCTCGCCGGTGATCAGGACACATCACTCCGTGCCAAAAACAAAACAGCCGCACTGGCCCTCGAGGCATTATCCGAAGCCCTCTCGGCCGAGGAATTAACCACGCTATGCTCCACAGTGGACAGGGACGACGTGATACTTGATAAGAGATCAAACTCCACCTCTTTTAAACCAGTGGATGAAATAGTCAAATTCCATGTCCACCCAACGAACCCTACAAAAACAGCCTCCATCGGGGCACAGTTAAACCCCACCATGGATGCCGCACTACGAGAGTTCCTGCGCGATAATTGGGACATATTCACCTGGCATCCCTCAGACATGCCAGGAATCCCACGTAGGCTGGCCGAGCATAGCCTCAATATCCTAAAGGGATTCAAGCCGGTCAAGCAAGCTCTTCAGCGTTTTTCCGAACCTAAGAGACATGCCATGGGAGAGGAACTAGCCAAGTTATTGAAGGCCGGATTCATCAGAGAAATAAAACACCTAGACTGGCTAGCAAACCTGGTGATGGTACCAAAGAAGGATAAATCCTGGCGCCTTTGTGTCGATTTCAAGGACCTCAATAAAGCTTGCCTAAAGGATCCCTTCCCCCTCCCCTGCATCGATTAAATTATTGATGCTACCGCAGGACACGAGTCATTGTGTTTCCTCGACGCATACTCCGGTTACCACCAAATCAAGATGGCGGAGTCCGACCAAGCCGCAACGGAATTCATCACACCATACGGTCCCTTCTGTTTCAACACAATGCCTTTTGGGCTGAAAAATGCCGCCGTAACATATCAGCGCATGATTCAGACATGTCTGGAGAAACAAATCGGCAAAACAGTAGAGGCATACGTAGACGAAGTGGTCGTCAAAACCAAACACGTCGACTCTTTGATAGACGACTTGAGGCTCACATTCGACAACCTCCGAACATACGACATCAAGCTCAATCCGAAAAAATGCGTTTTCGGTGTACCAGCCGGAAAGCTCATGGGTTTCATTGTCTCCAGTAGAGGTATTGAAGCTATTCCGGCCAAAATCCGACCTTTGTCACAGTTGGCTACCCCAACAGACCTCAAACAAATCCAGAAGTTAACTGGATGCGTGGCGGCTCTAAGCCGCTTTATCTCTCGCTTAGGAGAAAAGGCTTTACCCCTATATCGCCTCCTTCGGCGCACCGAACACTTTGAGTGGACGGACGCTGCCACAGCTGGATTGGAAGAAATAAAGGCCATTTTGGCAACCAACCCAATCCTGGCCGCACCAAACATCGGCGAACCAATGCTGTTGTACATTGCGGCAACTCATCAAGTTGTAAGCATAGTGCTCATCGTCGAATGAGAAGCTGACAGACATAAATTCCCTCTTCTAAAGCCGGTATACTATGTATCCACTGTCCTCACTCCATGCAAATCACGGTACCCACATTATCAAAAGATAGACTATGCGGTATTCATGGCATCCCAGAAGCTGCGACACTAATTTCAAGATTGTTCGATTACAGTAGCCTCGGAAGTGCCACTTAATGATATTATAAACAACCGCGACGCTATGGGCCGGATTGCCAAATGGGCCATTGAGCTCCTCCCGTTCGACATAACATACAAACCTCGATGAGCCATTAAGTCACAAGTATTGGCCGACTTTGTCGCCGAATGGACGGAGGCCGAACTCCCTAAAGAGTATGGCACATACTCCAATTGGATCATGCACTTCGACGGTTCTAAAATGTTGGCTGGTCTAGGGGCTGGCGTCGTCCTGACGTCCCCAATCGGAGATACCGTTCAGTATGTACTGCAAATATTGTATACAGACTCCAACAACGCAGCCGAATATGAAGCTCTGTTGCATGGTCTTCGGATGGTAGTCTCCATGGGCATTCAACGCCTGGAGGTGTGTGGGGATTCAAACCTTGCAATATCCCAAATAAATGGAGACTTTGACACCAAGGAACTGAAAATGGCGGCCTACCGAAACGCCATCCTAAAAATGTCAGCTCAGTTCGAGGGGCTCGAATTTCACCATGTGGCTCGGGAAAACAGTCAGGCGGCGGATATCCTCGCCCGCATCGGCGCAAAACGCGATGCGGTCCCCCCAACATATTTTTGGAGAGGCTGTTCAATCCATATGTAGTATGGGAAGGGGACACCGGTAACAATAGTCCGAACCCAGCCAAAATACCCGATACCGAACACTCTGACACAATCGGAGGCTCCGCCACCGAAATAACACCTTCAGCCCACGTAATAATGGCCATCATAGCCCCGTGGACAGAACCATTCCTGGCCTACCTAACTAGGCAGGAACTTCCGGAGGACCAAAATGAGGCACGCTGCATAGTGCGGCGATCTAAGGCCTACAGGGTCCATGAGCGAGAATTGTATAAAAAAAGCACTACCGGAGTCCTTCAATGGTGCATCTCCGAAGAGGAAGGGCGGAACCTTTTGGAAAAAATTCACACCGGACTCGACGGTCACCATGCCGCAACCCGGGCTCTTGTAAGTAAGGCCTTCCGTATAGGATTCTATTGGCCAACGGCCCGGGCAGATGCACAGGACTTGGTCCAACGTTGCGCCGGTTGCCAGCTCTTTGCAAATCAAAGCCACATGCCACCCACCGCCCTCCAAACAATCCCATTATGTGGCCCTTCACGGTCTGGGGGCTTGACATGGTTGGAGCCCTTAAAGGGGGAACCCACAAGAAAAAATACTTACTGGTCATGGTGGATAAATTCACCAAATGGATAGAGGCCAAACCTATTAAAACAGCCGAATCTGGACCGGTGATAGACTTCATATCCGGGGTCGTACACCGTTACGGCGTCCCCCACAACAACATCACTAACAACGGCACGAACTTCACTGCCGATGAGGTAAAACTCTGGTGCAGCAAAATGGGCATCAAGCTCGATTATGCTTCAGTCTATCACCCACAAACCAATGGCCAAGTTGAGCGAGCAAACGGTCTTATAATGAGCGGCCTTAAACCCAGATTAGTGCGTTCCTTAACGGAGTCTAACACACACTGGGTAGAGGAGCTCGACTCTGTACTCTGGGCGCTGTGGACCACGCCGAATCGTAGTACCGGATATACACCCTTCTTTATGGTGTACGACGCAGAGGCAGTCTTGCCCTGTGACATAATTCATGACTCACCTCGAGTGTGCATGTATGAAGAAAGAGAAGCCGAGCTCGATCGGTAGGACAGTCTGGACACCCTGGAGGAGGAGCGCAATGTAGCAAAAGCCCGTCCCACATTTTATCAGCAACAGGCTCGCAGATACCAAAGCAGAGAAGTACGGGCCAAAACTTATAACGTTCGCGAAGTAGTTCTACGCCTGCCGGATAAGAAAAAGAACAAGCTCGAGCCCAAATGGGAAGGTCCCTTCATTATTGACCAAGTTCTAACCGGTGGAGCGTACCGACTACGGGATGCATCGACTAATCGACTGGAGCCGAATCCATGGAACGCGGCCAGGCTCCAAAGATTCTACGCCTAGCGCCGGACTCTATGTTCGTCTCCTTCCCGTGTCCATTTTTTGCATATACATTATCTGTCTTGTTGTTCTTTCTTCCTTTCTTTTATTCTTTCTCTAGGCCTTCAAGGGCCAACTTGTGCCTTGCTTGCACATTATTGATGCGCTAGCCGCGCTCATCATACCTGGGGGCTTCTTTCACAGAAGCTTAATAATTTATCTGGGCCTCATGCCCCGCACATGTGTTATACTTCCGCATGTACCTTTTTTCGCCATTATATGCATCGATATGACTTAAGTTTTGGCCAAGCTGGGTTGCCTGGCTCTTGTATTTATGCCCTACATTCCCGTTAATTCGGCTAGGGCATAAGGGGAGTACCTCTGCGATTGTTACTGCCGGGTCAGCCGGATGTGTACCTCAGACTGGGTGAAGCCGAAAGCTAGCGTTCTTAAGGGAATATTTGGTCGGTGAACAAAAGATGATTTTTATTTATTTTCGATATCTGCCCCTAGATGTTTTTCTTGCGTTTCCTATCGCAGTCCGGACATGCACTTTAGGGCATGCTTACCTAGGGAAAGGAACCCTTAACGGAACTATTCTCCCTGGAAGATGTTTCTTACCACCCATGTAATATAACATAACTAGTTGGGCACTTGTCTGTTCAAGCACTAATGACCCCTATGCCTGGTCTCCACGCATACCACGGTTCTTATATAACTGAGCGGGTATTCGGATACACTCCGGACTATCAGGTTCCGAGGTTGAAGCGAAAAGGTCCGCCAAGACAAATGATCTATAATCCGGCTAGAAGGCATTATACATGTCACTTTAATTACATAGTCATGCAGACTGACTAAATTCCTCTTCTATACCATCCAACAGGTGGTCTAGCGTACAATCCTGTTGGGAATAATTTGCGGCTAATTCTACTTGCCCATAAACTAAGCTAACAGGGATCTCTTTTCCGTCGGGCCCCACAGGTCCGACCTCGGCCATGTGATTTGGGTCAGCGTTGGTATACCGCGTCTTCATCATGGCCCAGGCTTCTCTGGCACCTTGACGGCATGCCGATATCTTCCATAATCGGAAGCGCCGCCGTGCTCCCTTGAGTTTCTCTGTAAGCTCTGCAATGCCTTCAAGCAGGGAGACGGATGGCCACAATGCCTGGGCAACACCTTGCATCACCTGCCGAACTTGTTCGTGCAGATGTGAGAGCTCGGATAGTATATCAGCTGCAGAACCGGGCATTTCCTCCGCGGGATGACCCGTCAGCATACCTACAGACATAACGCTATTAGTCGGCTTCTTCGCCGAACTCCTTCAAAAGGATTCGTTCAAGCACTTACTGAAAATGCCGCGCCGAAGCCGCTTATTCTCCTTCTCGGAGTCTGCAAGCTGGGCTCGAACCTCTTTTAGTTCCATGCTCAGCTTGATATTGGCATCTTGGAGATTGTTTTTCTCTCGCCTAACCTCAGTCAGCACGCGTTTGCCAGCCTCTAGCTGTCACACGACATGCTGGTCCTCCGGATTTTCTCCGGGTTCCTCTGCAACATCTATAGTTAGATCTGCAGCCACGCCGCACACCATATGGTAACCATCATTCTTTAAAGTAAATGTTACCAGCGGGAGACTTTTTCGGTTCCTTCAATGCGGCAACAGCGGCCCGCGGTTGGGTCTTGCATTCCTCCAGCTCCTGTGACAGCCTAGTATTCTTCTCTGTAAGAACCTGCACAATAAAGATGATCCTTAAATCAGTTCTGCTAACTATTTCAAGTCTCAGGGGCTACTGATACATATAAATCGTTAGATTTACTTACCCGTACATCCTTTACATACTGATCCATGGCTCTGGCTAGACCATCTTGAGCAGCACAGAGCTACGCCTCTCCAGAATTGAAGGCATCAAATGCCTCTGGTGAGAAACAAGCATCACGAAGTACGGCCCGGCGGCGCCTATGATTCATGGTGCTTTCCACTTCTGAGTTTGTAGCGGATAATCTATCTGCATCCTCTGTAGGGGGATTATCCAGCGCCTGCCCCATATCGGCTTCCGCCTCTATGTCCAGTCCTGGCGCCCGACTGGTGGAAGCGTGATTAGCAACATCGCCGGACATATTCCGGCGAGCGTTTTTTCTGTTAAAGAAACACGGGCATCATTACATTTCGAGAAATACGACAACCACGGAGCTGGGTTTCTATTATACCTTTGTGTCGGCGTCTCCGTCCTGACCGCCTTCCTTTTTGGCCTGCCCGGCCTCGGTGCCTCTTGTTGGCAAGTTGCTGCGGGTTCGGCAGGGCGTCCCGAATGCCTTCCCTGTAAAACACCATATGTATATGGTAGGTGAAGTGTCTAACAGGGGATCCTAGTTTTTGGAGTTGAAATTTTTTGGTTTTCTTACGTGCGATGCAGGAAGCAGTCCGGGATAGTCGGCCGTAATGGCCACCATGGCATCATCGCAGCTTAACTGATAGAACTGCCGGTCTATCAGCTCCACGAATATAACCGGATCTTCTCCAAGTCCGGAGTCGAGGGCCCGGTCAGGGTCCTCTGGTTGTGGAGAAGGGATGCTGACCTCCTTTATGGCTTTTCGCAATTCCTGCCGCAAAGTGGCAAGGTGAATACTCACGACAAAGAATACGGGAAAAATGGGAGTAAGGAGATATAACTTACCCAGCTTGGAGGATTGTACATGGAGAATCCATCCCGTGGCTTGATGCGGATGAACTCCTCTTCCTCTCCCTTGAACAATTCAGACAATTTTTTTGCTAAAGCGGCAGCATTGTCCGAACCCTTACGCCCGCAGTGGGTGGCATCATCCGCCCCGTTAAAACACCACAAGGGGTGCCCACGATATTGAAGTGGTTGCACTCCCCGCATTATGCAAATAGACATAACTTCAATTACTGTTAATCTTGATTGAGCCAGTGCTTTAATCCGGTTCATCAGGTAGAGGACTTCTCCACTGTCTTCCACCTGGGGGCTCCGTGGGCGCCAACTTTGGCGTTTCTTCAGAGGGGCATTGCTGAACTCAGGAAGACCCCGCCGAACAGGGTCCGGAAGGGGAACGTCCTGTTGGGTAACGTAGTAATTTCAAAATTTTCCTACGCACACGCAAGATCATGGTGATGCATAGCAACGAGAGGGGAGAGTGTTGTCTACGTACCAACGCAGACCGACTGCGGAAGCGATCACACAACGTAGAGGAAGTAGTCGTACGTCTTCCCGATCCGACCGATCCAAGCACCGTTACTCCGGCACCTCCGAGTTCTTAGCACACGTACAACTCGATGACGATCCCCGGGCTCCGATCCAGCAAAGCTTCGGGGAGGAGTTCCGTCAGCACGACGGCGTGGTGACGATCTTGATGTTCTACCGACGCAGGGCTTCGCCTAAGCACTACAACGATATGATCGAGGTGGAATATGGTGGCAGGGGGCACCGCACACGGCTAAGGAACGATCTCAATGATCAACTTGTGTGTCTAGAGGTGCCCCCTGCCCCTGTATATAAAGGTTGAGAGGGGTAGGGCTGGCCGGCCAAGCTAGGGAGGCGCAGGAGGAGTCCTACTCCTACCGGGAGTAGGACTCCCCCCCAATCCTATTCCTAATAGGACTCCCAAGTGGAAAGAGAGGGAGAGAGGTGGCCGGCCACCTCTCCTAGTCCTAATAGGACTAGGGGAGGGGGGTGGCGTGCAGCCCACCTTGGGCTGCCCCTTTCACCTTTTCACTAAGGCCCAATAAGGCCCATTTGGTTCCCGGGGGGTTCCGGTAACCTCCCGGTACTCCGGTAAAATTCCCGATTTCACCCGGAAAACTTTCGATGTCCAAACATAGGCTTCCAATATATCAATCTTTATGTCTCGACCATTTCGAGACTCCTCGTCATGTCCGTGATCACATCCGGGACTCCGAACAACCTTCGGTACATCAAAATGCATAAACTCATAATATAACTGTCATCGAAACCTTAAGCGTGCGGACCCTACGGTTCGAGAACAATGTAGACATGACCGAGACACGTCTCCGGTCAATAACCAATAGCGGGACCTGGATGCCCATATTGGCTCCTACATATTCTACGAAGATCTTTATCGGTCAGACCGCATAACAACATATGTTGTTCCCTTTGTCATCGGTATGTTACTTGCCCGAGATTCGATCGTCGGTATCCAATACCTAGTTCAATCTCGTTACTGGCAAGTCTCTTTACTCGTTCCGTAATACATCATCCCGCAACTAACTCATTAGTTGCAATGCTTGCAAGGCTTATGTGATGTGCATTACTGAGAGGGCCCAGAGATACCTCTCCTACAATCGAAGTGACAAATCCTAATCTCGAAATACGCCAACCCAACATGTACCTTTGGAGACACCTGTAGTACTCCTTTATAATCACCCAGTTACGTTGTGACGTTTGGTCGCACCCAAAGTGTTCCTCCGGCAAATGGGAGTTGCATAATCTCATAGTCATAGGAACATGTATAAGTCATGAAGAAAGCAATAGCAACATACTAAACGATTGGGTGCTAAGCTAATGGAATGGGTCATGTCAATCAGATCATTCAACTAATGATGTGATCTCATTAATCAAATAACAACTCTTTTGTCCATGGTTAGGAAACATAACCATCTTTGATTAACGAGCTAGTCAAGTAGAGGCATACTAGTGACACTCTGTTTGTCTATGTATTCACACATGTATTAAGTTTCCGGTTAATACAATTCTAGCATGAATAATAAACATTTATCATGATACAAGGAAATAAATAATAACTTTATTATTGCCTCTAGGGCATATTTCCTTCAGTCTCCCACTTGCACTAGAGTCAATAATCTAGATCACATCACCATGTGATTAACATCGATAGTTCACATCATCATGTGATTAACACCCATAGTTCACATTGTCATGTGACCAACACCCAAAGGGTTTACTAGATTCGGTAATCTAGTTCGCATCGCTATGTGATTAACACCCAAAGAGTACTAAGGTGTGATCATGTTTTGCTTGTGAGAGAATCTTAGTCAACGGTCTTTCACATTCAGATCCGTTATGTATTTTGTAATTTTCTATGTCTACAATGCTCTACACGGAGCTACTCTAGCTAATTGCTCCCACTTTCAATATGTATCTAGATCGAGACTTAGAGTCATCCAGATTCGTGTCAAAACTTGCATCGACATAACTTTTTACGACGAACCTTTTGTCACCTCCATAATCGAGAAATATTTCCTTATTAAGGATAATTTTGACCGCTGTCCAGTGATCTACTCCTAGATCACTATTGTACTCCCTTGCCAAATCAGTGCAGGGTATACAATAGATCTGGTAAACAGTATGGCATACTTTATAGAACCTATGACTGAGGCATAGGGAATGACTTTCATTCTCTTTCTATCTTTGACTGCTCCATTTTGAACCGTGGTCGGGCTTTGAGTCTTACTCAACTTCACACCTTGTAATACAGGCAAGAACTCTTTCTTTGACTGCTCCATTTTGAACTACTTCAAAATCTTGTCAAGGTATGTACTCATTGAAAAAACTTATCAAGCGTCTTGATCTATCTTTATAAATCTTGAAGCTCAATATGTAAGCAGCTTCACCAAAGTGTTTCTTTGAAAAAACTCCTTTCAAACACTCCTTTATGCTTTACAGAATAATTCTACATTATTTCCGATCAACAATATGTCATTCACATATACTTACCAGAAATGCTGTAGTGCTCCCACTCACTTTCTTGTAAATACAGGCTTCACCGCAAGTCTGTATAAAACTATATGCTTTGATCAACTTATCAAAGCGTGTATTCCAACTCCGAGATGCTTGCACCAGTCCATAGATGAATCGCTGGAGCTTGCATATTTTGTTAGCACCTTTAGGATTGACAAAACCTACTGATTGCATCATATACAACTCTTCTTTAAGAAATCCATTAAGGAATGCAGTTTTTTTATCCATTTGCCAGATTTCATAAAATGCGGCAATTGCTAACATGATTTGGACAGACTTAAGCATAGATACAAGTGAGAAACTCTCATCGTAGTCAACACTTTGAACTTGTCGAAAACCTTTTGCGACAATTCTAGCTTTGTAGATAGTAACACTACTATCAACGTCCGTCTTCCTCTTGAAGATCCATTTATTTTCTATGGCTTGCCGATCATCGGGTAAGTCAACCAAAGTCCATACTTTGTTTTCATACATGAATCTCATCTCAGATTTCATGGCCTCAAGCCATTTTGCGGAATCTAGGCTCATCATCGCTTCCTCATAGTTCACAAGTTCGTCATGGTCTAGTAACATGACTTCCAGAACAGGATTACTGTACCACTCTGGTGCAGATCTCACTCTGGTTTACCTACGAGATTCGGTAGTAACTTGATCTGAAGTTTTATGATCATCATCATTAGCTTCCTCACTAATTGGTGTAGTAGTCACAGGAACAGATTTATGTGATGAACTAATTTCCAATAAGGGAGAAGGTACAATTACCTTATCAAGTTCTACTTTCCTCCCACTCACTTCTTTCGAGAGAAACTACTTCTCTAGAAAGGATCCATTATAAGCAACGAATGTCTTGCCTTAGGATCTGTGATAGAAGGTGTACCCAACAGTCTCCTTTGGGTATCCTATGAAGACATATTTCTCCGATTTGGGTTTGAGCTAATCAGGATGAAACTTTTTCTCATAAGCATCGCAACTCCAAACTTCAAGAAACGACAACTTTGGTTTCTTGCCAAACCATAGTTCATTAGGCGTCGTCTCGACGGATATAGATGGTGCCCCTTTTTTTTAACGTGAATACAGCTGTCTCTAATGCATGACCCCAAAAACGATAGTGGTAAATCGGTAAGAAACATCATAGATTGCACTATATCCAATAAAGTACGGTTATGACGTTCGGACACACCATTATGCTGTGGTGTTCCAGGTGGCATGAGTAGTGAAACTATTTCACATTGTTTTAACTGAAGACCAAACTCGTAACTCAAATACTCTTTTCCACGATCAGATCGTAGAAACTTTATTTTCTTGTTACGATGATTTTCCACTTAACTTTGAAATTCTTTGAACTGTTCAAGTGTTTCAGACTTATGTTTCATCAAGTAGATATCCCCATATCTGCTCAAATCATCTTGTGAAGGTCAGAAAATAATGATACCTGTTGTAAGCCTTAATATTCATCGGACCACATACATCAGTATGTATGATTTCCAACAAATCTGTTGCTTGCTTCATTGTTCCGGAGAACGGCGTTTTAGTCATCTTGCCCATAAGGCATGGTTCGCAAGCATCAAGTGATTCATAATCAAGTGATTCCAAAATCCCATCAGCATCGAGTTTCTTCATGCGCTTTACACCAATATGACCTAAACGGCAGTGCCACAAATAAGTTGCACTATCATTATTAACTTCGCATCTTTTGGTTTCAATATTATGAATATGTGTATCACTAAGATCGAGATCCAATGAACTATTTTCATTGGGTGTGTAACCATATAAGGTTTTATTCATGTAAACAGAACAACAATTTATTCTTTTACTTAAATGAATAACCGTATTACAATAAACATGATCAAATCATATTCATGCTCAACGCAAACACCAAATAACACTTATTTAGGTTCAACACTAATCCCGAAAGTATAGGGAGTGTGAGATGATGATCATATCAATCTTGGAACCACTTCCAACACACATCGTCACTTCACCCTTAACTAGTCTCTGTTCATTCTGCAACTCCCGTTTCGAGTTAATACTCTTAGCAACTGAACTAGCATCAGATACTGAGGGGTTGCTATAAACATTAGTAAAGTACACATTAATAACATGTATATCAAATATACTTATGTTCACTTTGCCATCCTTCTTATCCACCAATCACTTGGAGTAGTTCCGCTTCCAATGACCAGTCCCTTTGCAGTAGAAGCACTTAGTCTCAGGCTTAGGATCAGACTTGGGCTTCTTCACTTGAGCAGCAACTTGCTTGCCGTTCTTCTTGAAGTTCCCCTTCTTCCCTTTTACCCTTTTCTTCAAACTAGTGGTCTTGTCAACCATCAACACTTGATGTTTTTCTTGATTTCTACCTTCATCGATTTCAGCACCACGAAGAGCTTGGGAATCGTTTCCGTTATCCCTTGCATATCATAGTTCATCACGAAGTTCCACTAATTGGTGATGGTGACTAGAGAATTCTGTCAATCACTATCTTATCTGGAAGATTAACTCCCACTTGATTCAAGCGATTGTAGTACCCAGACAATCTGAGCACATGCTCACTAGTTGAGCGATTCTCCTCCATCTTTTAGCTATAGAACTTGTTGGAGACTTCATATCTCTCAACTCGGGTATTTTCTTGAAATATTAACTTCAACTCCTGGAACATCTCATATGGTCCATGATGTTCAAAACGTCTTTGAAGTCCCGATTCTAAGCCATTAAGCATGGTGCACTAAACTATCAAGTAGTCATCATATTGAGCTTAGCCAAACGTTCATAACGTCTGCGTCTGCTCCTGCAATAGGTCTGTCACCTAGCGGTGCATCAAGGACATAATTCTTATGTGCAGCAATGAGGATAAACCTCAGATCACGGATCCAATCCGCATCATTGCTACTAACATATTTCAACACAATTTTCTCTAGGAACATATCAAAATAAACATATGAAAGCAACAACGCGAGCTATTGATCTTCAACATAGATATGCTAATACTACCAGGACTAAGTTCATGATAAATTAAAGTTCAATTAATCATATTACTTAAGAACTCCCACTTAGATAGACATCCCTCTAATCCTCTCAGTGATCACGTGATCCAAATCAACTAACCCATAACCGATCATCACGTGAGACGGAGTAGTTTTCAATGGTGAACATCGTTATGTTGATCATATCTACTATATGATTCACGCTCGACCTTTCGGTCTCCGTGTTCCGAGGCCATATCTGCATATGCTAGGCTCGTCAAGTTTAACATGAGTATTCTGCGTGTGCAAAACTGGCTTGCACCCGTTGTAGATGGACGTAGAGCTTATCACACCCGATCATCACGTGGTGTCTGGGCACGACGAACTTTGGCAACGGTGCATACTCAGGGAGAACACTTCTTGATAATTTAGTGAGAGATCATCTTATAATGCTACCGTCAATCAAAGCAAGATAAGATGCATAAAAAGATAAACATCACATGCAATCAAAATATGTGACATGATATGGCCATCATCATCTTGTGCCTTTGATCTCCATCTTCAAAGCATCGTCATGATTTCCATCGTCACCGGCATGACATCATGATCTCCATCATCTTGATCTATATCAATATGTCGTCACATGGTCGTCTCGCCAACTATTGCTTTTGCAACTATTGCTATCGCATAGTGATAAAGTAAAGCAATTATTGGGCACTTGCATCTTATGCAATAGACAGACAACCATAAGGCTTTTGCTAGTTGCCGATAACTTCAACAAAACATGATCATCTTATACAACAACTTATAACTCATCACGTTTTGACCATATCACATCACAACATGCCCTGCAAAAACAAGTTAGACGTCCTCTACTTTGTTGTTGCAAATTTTACGTGCCTGCTACGGGCTTAGCAAGAACCAATCTTACCTACGCATCAAAACCAAAACGATAGTTTGTCAAATAGACTCCGTTTTAACCTTCGCAAGGACCGGGCGTAGCCACACTCGGTTCAACTAAAGTTGGAGAAACAGTCACCCGCAAGTCACCTATGGGCAAAGCACGTCGGGGAAACCGGTCTCGCGTAAGCGTACGCGTAATGTCGGTCCGGGCCGCTTCATCCAACAATACCGCCGGACCAAAGTATGACATGCTGGTAGGCAGTATGACTTATAACGCCCACAACTCACTTGTGTTCTACTCGTGCATATAACATCAAACCATAAGACGTAGGCTCGGATGCCACTGTTAGGTAACATAGTAATTTCAAAATTTTCCTATGCACACGCAAGATCATGGTGATGCATAGCAACGAGAGGGGAGAGTGTTGTCTACGTACCAACGCAGACCGACTGCGGAAGCGATCACACAACGTAGAGGAAGTAGTCATACGTCTTCCCGATCCGACCGATCCAAGCACCGTTAGTCCGGCACCTCCGAGTTCTTAGCACACGTACAACTCGATGACGATCCCCGGGCTCTGATCCAGCAAAGCTTTGGGGAGGAGTTCCGTCAGCACGACGGCGTGGTGACGATCTTGATGTTCTACCGATGCAGGGCTTCGCCTAAGCACTACAACGATATGATCGAGGTGGAATATGGTGGCAGGGGGCACCGCACACGGCTAAGGAACGATCTCAATGATCAACTTGTGTGTCTAGAGGTGCCCCCTGCCCCCGTATATAAAGGTTGAGAGGGGGAGGGCTGGCCGGCCAAGCTAGGGAGGCGCAGGAGGAGTCCTACTCCTACCGGGAGTAGGACTCCCCCCAATCCTATTCCTAATAGGACTCCCAAGTGGAAAGAGAGGGAGAGAGGTGGCCGGCCACCTCTCCTAGTCCTAATAGGACTAGGGGAGGGGGGTGGCGTGCAGCCCGCCTTGGGCTGCCCCTTTCACCTTTCCACTAAGGCCCAATAAGGCCCATTTGGTCCCCGGGGGGTTCCGGTAACCTCCCTGTACTCTGGTAAAATTCCCGATTTCACCCGGAACACTTCCTATGTGCAAACATAGGCTTCCAATATATCAATCTTTATGTCTCGACCATTTCGAGACTCCTCGTCATGTCCGTGATCACATCCGGGACTCCAAACAACCTTCGGTACATCACAATGCATAAACTCATAATATAACTGTCATCGAAACCTTAAGCATGCGGACCCTATGGTTCGAGAACAATGTAGACATGACCGAGACACGTCTCCGGTCAATAACCAATAGCGGGACCTGGATGCCCATATTGGCTCCTACATATTCTACGAAGAACTTTATCGGTCAGACCGCATAACAACATACGTTGTTCCCTTTGTCATCGGTATGTTACTTACCCGAGATTCGATCGTCGGTATCCAATACCTAGCTCAATCACGTTACTGGCAAGTCTCTTTACTCGTTCCGTAATACATCATCCCGCAACTAACTCATTAGTTGCAATGCTTGCAAGGCTTATGTGATGTGCATTACCGAGAGGGCCCAGAGATACCTCTCCGACAATCGAAGTGACAAATCCTAATCTCGAAATACGCCAACCCAACATGTACCTTTGGAGACACCTGTAGTACTCCTTTATAATCACCCAGTTACATTGTGACGTTTGATAGCACCCAAAGTGTTCCTCCGGCAAACGAGAGTTGCATAATCTCATAGTCATAGGAACATGTATAAGTCATGAAGAAAGCAATAGCAACATACTAAATGATCGGGTGCTAAGCTAATGGAATGGGTCATGTCAATCAGATCATTTAACTAATGATGTGATCTCGTTAATCAAATAACAACTCTTTTGTCCATGGTTAGGAAACATAACCATCTTTGATTAACGAGCTAGTCAAGTAGAGGCATACTAGTGACACTCTGTTTGTCTATGTATTCACACATGTATTAAGTTTCCGGTTAATACAATTCTAGCATGAATAATAAACATTTATCATGATATAAGGAAATAAATAATAACTTTATTATTGCCTCTAGGGCATATGTCCTTCACGTCCTCCATATAAAACCATTCCAAAGGCCAGTCTTCGGAGGACTTCTTCGGGGTACCGGGCAGGTATCCGGTACCGGCGATGCACCATATTTCGGCTCCGCCCACTTGATAAAGTGACCCCCTCTGTGTGCGAGGGACGAGGCAAAATAGCCTTTTCACAGCTCGAGGTGAGCCTCGCAGCCCAGGAACAACTCGCAGAGAGCAACATAGCTGGCGATATGTAGAATGGAGGCAGGGGTGAAATTGTGTAATTGGAGGCCGTAGAACTCCAGGAGCCCGCGGAGGAACAGATGAATTGGAAATCCGAGTCCCCTTAATAAATAAGGAACAAGGCAGACCCGCTCCCCCATAGAGTGACAGGGAAAGCTCTCCGCTTTCTCCCCGCCATTGTAGGTGGCAAGCCTGGCTCGAACGGGCACCATATACGCCGGAGGGAGAAATCCCTTAGTCTGTAGTTCGACTAATCGACTGTGTGGGATTGAACACATCTCCCAATCACCGGGCTTAGGGCTACGGGAGCGGGAGGAGGAGCTACGGAGGTCGACCATGTTGGAATGGATCTTTTCGAAAAGCGCTCTGATGGATTCTCGCTGGGGGAGGATGGTATGGATCGGATCTAAGAATCCCCATCCCTTTAATAGACAATTTATTTATCTGGCTAGGGGGGCGAATGTAAAAATGCCCTGGCGCCTCGTATTCATTCGACGCGTGGGAGATAGCCCTTATTGGGCACAGAAGCCAAGAGGTCCAAACATTTATGGGACCAGACACTGCTTTACAAACGTTCAAAATATGGAGAAGAACCCGCCTTGTAATGCCAAAGACAACACTGCGTGCCGGACTCGTCATCATTGAAGCCTGGTTCGGGGGCTACTGAGGGAGTCCTGGATTAGGGGGTATCCGGACAACCAGATTATATCCTTTGGCCGGACTGTTGGACTATGAAGATACAAGATTGAAGATTTCGTCTCGTGTCCGGATGGAACTCTACTTGGCGTGGAAGGCAAGCTAGGCAGTACGGATATGGATATCTCCTCCTTTGTAACCGACCTTGTGTAACCCTAGCCCCCTTTGGTGTATATATAAACCGGAGGGTTTTAGTCAGTAGGACAACAGACAATCATACCATAGGCTAGCTTCTAGGGTTTAGCCTCTCAGATCTCGTGGTAGATCAACTCTTGTAATACTCATATCATCAAGAATAAATCAAGCAGGACGTACGGTTTTACCTCCATCAATAGGGCCCAAACCTTGGTAAAACATCGTGTTCCCTGCCTCCTGTTACCATCCGCCTTAGACGCACAGTTCGGGACCCCCTACCCGAGATCCGCCGGTTTTGACACCGACAATGATCATCATCATTAGCTTCCTCACTAATTGGTGTAGTAGTCGCAGGAACAGATTCCTGTGATGAACTACTTTCCAATAAGGGAGCAGGTACAGTTACCTCATCAAGTTCTACTTTCCTCCTACTCACTTATTTCAAGAGAAACTCCTTCTCTAGAAAGGATCCATACTCAGCAATGAATATCTTACCTTCGGATCTGTGATAGAAGGTGTACCCAACATTTTCTTTCGGGTATCCTATGAAGACGCATTTCTCTGATTTGGGTTCGAGCTTATCAGGTTGAAACTTTTTCACATAAGCATTGCAACCTCAAACTTTAAGAAACGATAGCTTAGGTTTCTTGCCAAACCATAGTTCATACTGTGTCGTCTCAACAGATTTAGAAGGTGCCCTATTTAACGTGAATGCAGTTGTCTCTAATGCATAACCCCAAAACAATAGTGGTAGATCGGTAAGAGACATCATAGATCGCACCATATCTAATACAGTACGGTTACGATGTTCGGACACACCATTATGCTGTGGTGTTCCAGGTGGCGTGAGTTGTGAAACTATTCTGCATTGTTTTAAATGAAGACCAAACTCGTAACTCAAATATTCGCCTCTGTGATCAGATTGTAGAAACTTTATTTTCTTGTTACGATGATTTTCCACTTCACTCTGAAATTATATGAACTTTTTAAATGTTTCAGACTTATGTTTCATCAAGTAGATATACCCATATCTGCTCAAATCATCTGTGAGGGTAAAAAATAATGATACTTGCCGCGAGCCTCAACACTTATCGGATCGCATACATCAGTATGTATTATTTCCAAAAAGTCAGTTGCTTGCTCCATTGTTCCGGAGGACGGAGTTTTAGTCATCTTGCCTATAAGGCATGGTTCGCAAGCATCAAGTGATTCATAATCAAGTGATTCCAAAATCCCATCAGCATGGAGTTTCTTCATGTGCTTTACACCAATATGACCTAAACGGCAGTGCCACAAATAAGTTGCACTATCATTATTAACTTTGCATCTTTTGGCTTCAATATTATGAATATGTGTATCATTACGATCAATATCCAATGAACCATTTTCATTGGGTGTATGACCATAGAAGGTTTTATTCATGTAAATAGAACAACGATTATTCTCTAACTTAAATGAATAACTGTTTTGCAATAAACATGATCAAATCATATTCATGCTCAACGCAAACACAAAATAACATTTATTTTGGTTTAACACTAATCCCGAAAATATATGGAGTGTGCGATGATGATCATATCAATCTTGGAACCACTTCCAACACACATCGTCACCTCACCCTTAACTAGTCTCTGTTCATTCTGCAACTCCTGTTTCAAGTTACTACTCTTAGCAACTGAACCAGTATCAAATACCGAGGGGTTGCTATAAACACTAGTAAAGTACACATCAATAACATGTATATCAAATATATCATTTGTTCACATTGCCATCCTTCTTATTCGCCAAATACTTGGGGCAGTTCCGCTTCAAGTGACCAGTCCCTTTGAAGTAGAAGCACTCAGTCTCAGGCTTAGGTCTAGACTTGGGCTTCTTCTCATGAGCAGCAACTTGCTTGCCGTTCTTCTTGAAGTTCCCCTTCTTCCCTTTGCCCTTTTCTTGAAACTAGTGGTCTTGTCAACCATCAACACTTGATGCTTTTCTTGATTTCTACCTTCGTCAATTTCAGCATCACGAAGAGCTTGGGAATCGTTTCTGTTATCCCTTGCATATTATAGTTCATCACAAAGTTCCAGTAACTTGGTGATAGTGGCTAGAGAATTTTGTCAATTACTATCTTATTTGGAAGATTAACTCCCACTTGATTCAAGCAATTGTAGTACTCAGACAATTTGAGCACATGCTCACTGGTTGAGCTATTATCCTCCATCTTGTAGGCAAAGTACTGTCGGAGGTCTCATACCTCTCGACACGGGCATGAGTATGAAATACCAATTTCAACTCTTAGAACATCTTATATGCTCTAGGGCGTTCAAAATGTCTTTGAAGTCCCGATTCTTAGCCGTTAAGTATGGTGCACTAAACTATCAAGTAGTCATCATATTGAGCTAGCCAAACGTTCATAACGTCTGCATGTGCTCCTGCAATAGGTCTGTCACCTAGCGGTGCATCAAGGACAAAATTCTTCTGTGCAGCAATGAGGATAATCCTCAGATCACGGATCCAATCCGCATCATTGCTACTAACATTTTTAAAAATAGTTTTTCTCTAGGAACATATCAAAAAATAAAACAGGGGAGCTAAACGTGAGCTATTGATCTACAACATAGATATGCTAATACTACCAGGACTAAGTACATGATAAATTTAAGTTCAATTAATCATATTACTTAAGAACTCCCACTTAGATAGACATCCCTCTAATCCTCTAAGTGATCACGTGATCCATATCAACTAAACCATGTCCGATCATCACGTGAGATGGAGTAGTTTCAATGGTGAACATCACTATGTTGATCATATCTACTATATGATTCATGCTCGACCTTTCGGTCTGCGTGTTCCAAGGCCATATACGTTATATGCTAGGCTCGTCAAGTTTAACCTAAGTATTCCGTGTGTGCAACTGTTTTGCATCCGTTGTATTTGAATAGGCCTATCATACCCGATCAATAGGCCTATCTTACCCGATCATCACGTGGTGTCTCAGCACGAAGAACTTTCACAACGGTGCATACTCAGGGAGAACACTTATACTTTGATAATTTAGTGAGGGATCATCTTATAAAGCTACCGTCAATCAAAGCAAGATAGGATGCATAAAAGATTGTAACATCCCAAATTTTCAATTTGGAATATTATACATTAGATCATCAATGCATATCATATTTTATTTTGCATTTGGTTTGATCCTAGAAATTTCTACGCAACTCAAGGACCCACGGAGAGAGTTGGGGAATTCGTTATTTTCATATTTGAGTTTTCTCAAATTTTGAGAATAAGATCATTTGATTTTTATTATTTTATCATCAATTATTTCTTTTACAAAAATATGAGAGAGGGAATAAAATGACTTTCCCAAAATAAAGAAATATTGAGGATTTAATACTAAAATCAAATAAGTTTTTTGTTTCGGAGTTTTTCGTTATTTTATTTGAATTTAGGAAAAATGTGCGTTTTTCAAAATTGCATTTAGGCCCCAAATAAATGTTCATCTTGTGCGCCTTGATTTTAGAAGCCCCGGAAAATTTATTTTGAGATTTTTGGTGTCCGTTTAGTATTTCTTTTTATTTTTCTTCCGCGTGTAATTATTAAAAAAACGCGCACCGACCTACGGGCCGTGTCCGACCTGGACTCCGGACCGCCAAGGCTTTATAAGCCGGGGGGGGAGCCAGCCCGAGGCCAAGCCGCCGCCCCCGGAACCCTAGCCGCCCGAGCGCCCCGCCCGCGCCGCTGCCAGCCGCAGCCGCCACCGCCCGCCGCCGCCGCCGACGCCGCCGACCCACCGTTTTTTTCGTGCCGCCATTTTTTTCGAAAAACCGTTTGGTTTTTCCGTCAGTTTTTTTAGTTTTGGTTTTTTTAAATAGATCGGTTTTTCGATTTATTTAATTAGCGAGCATTCGTCCGTTCGTTCGTTCTAGCGAAAGTTCGTCGTTTTTCTTTTCCTCGATTAAATCCGCGATTTTTCTGATCGCGATTTTCGTTTTAGTATAACTTTTCGCTCGTTTATCGGAATCAGGCGATTCAAGCGCCTAGAGTTTCGTCTCGAAACCCTCTATCCGTTTAACCAACTTAAACCAGTTTTTGCCACTGTAAAAATTGCCCTAGATCCATAATAGTAAACGAAGCCTGTTCCTTTTGCCGTTAGACTTTCGTTGCTTCGTTTGATTTGATTCTTTTTGCAAACCGGAGTTCTTAAGTTGAACCTTCTGGTTAGATCTCTTATTCGAGTTTTACCTGTGCATTAGATGAGTACTTATTGTATGCTTGTTTGTTTGTCTGCGATAGAATACCCGGAGTGCGCCGCCTGTTACTTCGAATCTCTAGGTTTCGCGGATCATCAGCAAGGCAAGTAACACTTTGATCATACCTTTTCTACTACCCAGTTTTATTGCATTAGATCAAACCCTCAAACATTGCATGATTAGGATCAAATTAAATTGTGGGATGGGAAGTAGATGAGGTAGTACCTATCACCTGTTATATTATCAAACCCTTGGGAGTTACTTCTACGTTTGCCTATTATGCCATGCTATGCTAGTAGACGTGGATTGGGTGAGTGATATCCATGACAGATGTGAGTTTGTTAATTAATGGTTTATCTAAGGTGGCAACTTAAACACACATCTGGGTGGATTGAGGTACCTGGGTATTCCAGGAGTGCCTGTTTTCTTTTGGACCGCCACCCAGGCTCAAAGGGATCATGAGATTTTTCATACTAGAAACTTCTGTGTGCAGTCACAAGCTATTATGGGCTCTAGCATAGTTGATTAAGTCGTGCGAACTCTTACAGTGGTAGACTAGCAGATGTAGGGGATGTAGGTGGTACGGTCTACCCGATCGTAAGGTGCTAGCGCTTCTGAAAGACTATGTCTCGATCATCCATCTTCTCAAACACCATGTAGTGCGAGAAACCAAACGGAGGCGATCGAGTCTTATGGGGAAAAGTGCGCAAACATTTGCAGAGTGTATTAAACTAATCATGGTTAGCCGTGTCCCCGGTTAAGGACATCTTGAGTATCTAGTACCTGGATTATCATGTGAATCTCAACATGTTACTCTAAATTAATTTTGTTGGGTTTTGATAATTATGTTGTCAACCATTCTCAATGTTTAACAACTACCATGATAGTTAAATAAATTTTATCCCTTTGTAGTAGGGAAAAATTGGCTTTACGCAAAATTGTAACCATAGAGCTTTCCACCAGCCAAATATGCATATAGTATAGCTGTTTCATTCCATTACTCTCTATGTGTTACTTTGCCAGCATATTCCATGTGCTGACCCGTTTTCGGGCTGCAACGTTAATGTTGCAGACTTTTCAGACGATGATTAAGGAGTTTTTAGGTCGTGATTCTATACTCAGTGATGCCGTTGGAGTTGATGGACTCACTTATCTTCCAAGCCTTCCGCCGTTATCATTATTAGATGGCCTTAAGCCATATTTATTGTAATAAGTTCTCTATTGAGACACTCGATGTAATACGTGTGTGATTGCTACTCTGTTATAAATCCTCCGAGTACTGTGTGGTGTCAGCATTACTGATCCAGGGATAACACCTGAGCACAGAGATCAGACTGTTTGAGGTCTGGTCGCTACAGAGATGGTATCAGAGCACACGCTGACTGTAGGACACGACCACTAAGCTAAAGACCTAGATCATTATTCACTCTCTTCTCTTCTGACCTCTCATCTTTTCTAATCTTTAGGATGGCGGATGCAAGGAACAAGTTCACGCAACCGGATGACGATACACCCTTTGGACGTCACTTGAAGGAGGTCACCAGATACCTGAACATAGGAGTACCAAGCTTCACCGGAACCTACAACGCCACTTTACCTGAAGAAGAGCGCTGGATGATTCAAGTTCAAGTTCCAGGAAGGACGTTCATGCCAGTCACTATGCCCATAGAGTTTTCTTTTGATGCACCAACTTGGAGTCTAGGAAAGAGCATGGCAGCTCACATTGCCATGGGACGCATTTGAGAAGTCTACCGCAATGATCTCAAGGATACTATCTACCAGATTTGTGGGCGCCGAGATGAACACTGGGAGATGATCAACGCCAGAAAGGATAGATCCATTGCAGCTTTTATCCAGGAATTAAACCAGCACATTCGATGACAGGAGAACCAGATGTGCGCCGACATGATAAACCTGAAGAAGGCAAGGACAAGAATCAAGGAAATGGAGGAAGAACTCAAGGCTACACGTGAAGATTATGAAGAAGAAATTGAAGTGTTAGTAGACAAGAATGCCGACCTAACAATGAAGATCGGGGTATTTATGGGAGGCCCTATACCAGTAGATGAAGACGAAGAACCCAAGGAGATTCGCCCGGAAGACTACATCATCATCGACGACACCGACTCGGACCCAGATGATAGCGATGAAGACTATGTTGATGAAGCCGGAGCAGATATCATGGAGTCTGCAACCGAAGAATATTTTTAGTAGACCACCTCATCAGTAGTAGTAGTCCACCATGTAAATATAGTAGTCCGTACACTTTGCGATAGTTAGATCGATTGTATGCCCTAGTTTGATTAAATGAAGTGAATTGTTTGCTTTTGCCTCATGTGCATATGGGTAGTGTTTTCTCTTTAGACCCCCTCTACTCTTACATCTCATCTTTTCTAAACCCCTCAGATGCCTCCGAGACGTGACCCCGGATTTAATTTTCCACCGGAGCTCACCCAGTTGATCCAGCAGCAGAACACATTGATGCAGTTGCTAGTCCAGAATCAGAATTAGGGGAACAACAACAACAACCCACCACCACCACCTGTTGATCACCTAGCCCGTTTTCTTAGGCTGAATCCGCCGGTGTTTTCCAGTAGCACCGAGCCGATAGTAGTAGATGATTGGCTCCGCAAACAGCTAGAGAGTTGACCATAGCAGGATTCACAGATGCGGAGAAGGTGAAGTTTGCCGCGCATCAGCTTGAAGGACCCGCATCATCATGGTGGGAGAATTTCACAGCCACTTTCCCTATCGACACTGTCACATGGGACCAGTTTCAGCAGGCCTTTCATACTGCCCATGTTTCAGCAGGAGCTATGGCCATGAAGAAGCATGAGTTTCGCAACTTGCGCCAAGGAGGACAAACAGTTCACCAGTATGTGGAGGACTTTAGTAAATTAGCACGTTATGCCCCAGATGACGTTGCTACGGATGCAGCAAAGCAGGAGAAGTTTCTAGAAGGACTGAATGATGAGTTGAGCATGCAGTTGATGGTAGCAACCTTCAAAAACTACCAGGAGTTGGTAGATCGTGCTCTTATGATTGAAGGGAAGCAGTAGCAAATTGAAAATCGCAAGAGGAAGTATGCACAAGGAAAGTACAATTTAGGAGCTTAGCAGAAGCCACGTTTTACCCCTAGATCGGGAGGACATTTTTAGCATACCCATGGAGGAGGTAGCTCGCACAATGACAATGGCCCCAAGAATGGTAATGGGAATGGAGGAAGCAACGGCCAGAACCGCACCAACCCATCAACCCTAGCCAAGAAAGACCTGAGCCAAGTCACTTGCTTCAAGTGTTCGAAGACCAGACATTAGGCCAATGAATGTCCTGAATTACAGAATGGAAATAGCAATGGAAGCTCTGGGAAGAAGCCGAACCCTTTCAACAGGGGACAGGTGAACCACGTTAGCGTGGAGGAGGTTGAAGCTCAGCCTGATGCAGTAATAGGTAAGTTTTTGGTTAAGTCATTTACTGCACTCGTTCTTTTTGATACTGGTGCATCACATTCATACATCTCAAGGGGATTTGTGGATAAGTATAACCTGTCAACCCAAGCCCTTAGGTCACCCATGTTAGTAACCTTGCCTGGAGCAGAATATATGGCTAGTTGATGGTGTGATCGGTTACCATTAAGGATTGGTAACTATGTTTTTCCCTCAGACCTAATAGTATTGGAATCCCAAGGATTGGATGTGATATTAGGCATGGATTGGTTATCAAAGTATGAAGGGAATATTGAATGTGCTAGTAAGTCAATTTTGCTTACCACCCCAGAAGGGAGAAGGATCAAGTATGTATCCCGACATGTGCCAAAGAGGACTCAAGTAAATTGTTTAACAGGAGTTGTGCAGGAGGAAGTACCCGTGGTAAGGGATTTACCTGAAGTATTTCCAGAAGAGTTGGCAGGCATGCCACCGGATAGAGATATTGAGTTTTTGATTGAGCTATTGCCAGGCACATGGCCAATATCGAAGAGACCATACAGGATGCCTGCAAAGGATTTGGTGGAAATTAAGAAGCAGATTAAGGAGTTACTGGATAAGGGATATATTTGCCCAAGTTCTTCGCCTTGGGGATCGTCAGTACTTCTAGTGGAGAAGAAGGATGGATCGTTAAGGATGGTTGTTGATTATCGAGGATTGAATGAAGTAACGATCAAGAACAAGTACCCACTACCAATGATCAATGATCTGTTTGATCGATTGCAAGGAACTAAGATATTTTCCAAGATCGATCTGCAATCAGGATACCACCAGTTGAAGATTCGAGAACAGGATATTCCTAGGACAGCTTTTACCACCAGGTATGGGCTATACGAGTATACCGTTATGTCATTTGGTCTGACTAACGCACCTGCCTATTTTATGAACATGATGAACAAAGTGTTTATGGAGTTCTTGAATAAGTTTGTTGTGGTGTTCATTGATGATATCCTGGTTTACTCGAAGAATGAAGAGGAGCATAAGGAACATTTGCGATTGGTACTTGAGAAGCTCAGAGAACATCAGTTGTATGCCAAGTACAGCAAATGTGAGTTTTGGTTGAAGGAAGTAGGATTCCTCGGACAGGTTATATCCGGAGAAGGAATAGTAGTTGATCCCACTAAAGTTGATACCGTGACCAAGTGGGAAGCACCAACCACGCTTGGAGAGATACGGAGCTTTCTTGGACTCGCAGGATACTACTGGAGATTTATTGAGAATTTCTCAAAGATTGCGAAGCCTATGACGGAGTTGTTGAAGAAGGATACTAAGTTCATATGTACGGAGGAATGTGAGGCTAGTTTTCAGGAGTTGAAGAAACGTTTGGTTACCTCACTAGTATTGATTTTGCCAAACCAGACCAAGGATTATGAGATGTATTGCGACGCTTCACGTCGAGGACTTGGAGCAGTGCTTATGCAGGAAGGGAGAGTTGTTTCATATGCCTCAGGACAACTGAAACCTCATGAGTTGAATTATGCTACGCATGATTTGGAATTAGCAGCCGTAGTGCATGCATTGAAAACATGGAGACATTTCCTCATTTGAAACCATTATGAGGTGTACACGGATCATAAGAGTTTGAAATACATTTTCACACAGAAGGAGTTAAACCTCAGACAAAGGACATGGTTGGAACTCATCAAGGATTATGATATGAGACTGCATTAACATCCTAGAAAGGCTAATGTAGTAGCTGACGCATTAAGCCGTAAGAGCCATGTCAATACATTAATGACGGGAGAAATACCAAGGGAGTTAGCAGAAAATCTTCGTGAACTATGTTTGGAAATAGTTCCTAGAGGCTATGTAGCAGCATTGGAGATTCAGTCAACTTTGATGGATAGAATCAGAGAAGCTCAGAAGACTAACAAGGAGATTGCCTCTATAAAGGAGAAAATAAGCGAAGGAAAGGCTAAAGGATTTCGTGAGGATGAGCATGACACCCTATGGTTTGAAGACCGTGTTTATGTGCCCAATGACCCGGAGATCAGGAAGTTGATTCTGCAAGAGGCACACGATTCACCATATTCAATTCACCCAGGAAATACCAAGATGTATTTGGTTTTGAAGGATATTTTCTGGTGGACCGGAATGAAGAAAGATATTGCGGAGTATGTAGCAGTTTGTGATGTGTGTCAGAGAGTAAAGGCAAAGCATCAGAAGCCAGCAGGATTGCTACAACCATTGCTGATACCCGAATGGAAGTGGGATAAGCTAGGCATGGATTTTATTACAGGATTGCCCAGAACACGCTCACGCTATGACTCAATTTGGGTTGTAGTTGATCGGTTGACGAAAGTAGCTCATTTCATCCCGGTAAAGGCCACTTACACCATTGCTAAGTTGGCAAAGATATACATGACCAGGATCGTATGTTTGCATGGAGTTCCGAGGAGTATCGTATCGGATAGGGGAACCCAGTTTACCTCAAAGTTCTGGAAGCAGTTGCATGAAACTTTGGGTACTAGGCTAGAGATTCAGTACAGCTTTTCATCCACAGACAGATGGACAGACCGAGAGAGTCAATCAGATTTTGGAGGACATGCTGAGAGCATGTGCGCTAGATTATGGATCTAGTTGGGATGACAATTTTCCATATGCATAGTTTTCTTACAACAACAGTTACCTAACCAGTTTAAAGATGGCCCCTTTCGAAGCTTTGTACGGAAGGAGGTGCAGGACACCATTGTCGTGGGACGAAGTTGGAGACCGCCAGTGTTTTGGACCTGATTTGTTTAAAGAGTCTAAACAGAAGGTGAAATTGATTTGCGATAGGCTCAAGATAGCCCAGTCTAGACAGAAGAGTTATGCAGATTCTAAATGCAAGGAGACAGTTTACGAAGTTGGAGATAGAGCTTATCTTCGAGTAACCCCACTTCGGGGAACAAAGCATTTTGGTGTTAAGGGAAAGTTAGCGCCACGATTTGTAGGACCATACCGAGTATTGGAATGTATGGTAGAAGTGGCCTACAAGTTGGAATTGCCCGAAGGATTGTCAGGAGTTCATGATGTGTTCCACGTTTCTCAGTTGAAGAAGTGCCACGCGGAGATGGGTGACATACTGTTGAGGGATACAGTGCCATTAGAAACAATTCAGTTGGATAACGATTTGACCTATGAGGATAAACCAATTAAGATTCTAGAGTATGCCAGTCAAGTCACTCGCAGCAAGGTTATCAAGTTTTGAAAAGTTCAGTGGAGCCACCACACGGAGGACGAAGCCACCTGGGAGCGAGAGGAAGATTTGCTCAAGGACCACACTCACCTATTTTCTAGCCAACCCGAATCTCGAGGGCGAGATTCATCTTAAGGGGGGTAGGTTTGTAACATCCCAAATTTTCAATTTGGAATGTTATACATTAGATCATCAATGCATATCATATTTTATTTTGCATTTGGTTTGATCCTAGAAATTTCTACCCAACTCAAGGACCCACGGAGAGAGTTGGGGAATTCGTTATTTTCATATTTGAGTTTTCTCAAATTTTGAGAATAGGATCATTTGATTTTTATTATTTTATCATCAATTATTTCTTTTACAAAAATATGAGATACAGAATAAAATGACTTTCGCAAAATAAAGAAATATTGAGGATTTAATACTAAAATCAAATAAGTTTTTGTTTCAGAGTTTTTCGTTATTTTATTTGAATTTAGGAAAAAATTGCGTTTTTCAAAATTGCATTTAGGCACCAAATAAATGTTCACCTTGTGCGGCTTGATTTTAGAACTCCGGGAAAATTTATTTCGGGATTTTTGGAGTCTGTTTAGTATTTCTTTTTATTTTTCTTCCGCGCGTAATTATTTAAAAAAACGGACACCGACCTACGGGTCGTGTCCGACCGGGACTCCGGCCCGCCAAGGCTTTATAAGCCGGGGGGGGGGGGGGGGGGGAGGAGCCAGCCCGAGGCCCAGCCGCCGCCCCCGAAACCCTAGCCGCCCGAGCGCCCCGCCCACGCCGCCGCGCCTCGCCACCCGCGCCGCCCCGCCACCGCCCGAGGTTCGCCTCGCCTCAAAATCCGTGCCGCCGTTTTTTTTCCGAAAAACCGTTCGGTTTTCCCAATGTTTTTTGTCGGTTTTTTTAGTTTCGGTTTTTTAAATAGATTGGTTTTCTGATTTATGTAATTAGCGAGCGTTTGTCCATTCGTTCGTTGTAGCGAACGTTCATCGTTTTTTTCCTCGGATTACATCCGCGATTTTTCTGATCGCGATTCCTGATCCGATTTTTAACTTTTCGCTCGTTTATCGGAATCAGGCGATTCAAGCGCCAGGAGTTTCGTCTCGAAACCCTCTATCCGTTTAACCAACTTAAACCAGTTTTTGCCACTGTAAAAATTGCCCTAGATCCAGAATAGTAAACGAAGCCTGTTCCTTTTGTTGTTAGACTTTCGTTGCTTCGTTTGATTTGATTCTTTTTGCAAACCGGAGTTCTTAAGTTGAACCTTCTAGTTAGATCTCTTATTCGAGTTTTACCTGTGCATTAGATGAGTACTTATTGTATGCTTGTTTGTTTGTCTGCTATAGAATACACAGAATGCGCCGCCTGTTACTTCGAATCTCTAGGTTTCGCGGATCATCAACAAGGCAAGTAACACTTTGATCATACCTTTTCTACTACCCAGTTTTATTGCATTAGATCAAACCCTCAAACATTGCATGATTAGGATCTAATTAAATTGTGGGATGGGAAGTAGATGAGGTAGTACCTATCACCTGTTATATTATCAAACCCTTGGGAGTTACTTCTACATTTGCCTATTATGCCATGCTATGCTAGTAGACGTGGATTGGGTGAGTGATATCCATGACAGATGTGAGTTTGTTAATTAATGGTTTATCTAAGGTGGCAACTTAAACACACATGTGGGTGAATTGAGGTACCTGGGTATTCTAGGAGTGCCTGTTTTCTTTTGGACCGCCACCCAGGCTCAAAGGGATCATGAGATTTTTCATACTAGAAACTTCCGTGTGCAGCCGCAAGCTATTATGGGCTCTAGCATAGTTGATTAACTCGTGCGAACTCTTACAGTGGTAGACTAGCATATGCAGGGGATGTAGGTGGTACGGTCTACCTGATCGTAAGGTGCTAGCGCTTCTGAAAGACTATGTCTCGGTCATCCGTCTTCTCAAACACCATGTAGTGCGAGAAACCAAACGGAGGCGATCGAGTCTTGTGGGGAAAAGTGCGCAAACCTCTGCAGAGTTTATTAAACTAATCTTAGTTAGCCGTGTTCTCGGTTAAGGACATCTTGAGTATCTAGTACCTGGATTATCATGTGAATCTCAACATGTTACTCTAAATTAATTTTGTTGGGTTTTGACAATTATGATGTTTAATTGGGATTGAGGATGCTGTCAACCATTCTCAATGTTTAACAACTACCATGATAGTTAAATAAATTTTATTCCTTTGTAGTAGGGAAAAATTGGCTTTTCGCAAAATTGTAACCATAGAGCTTTCCACCAGCCAAATATGCATATAGTATAGCTGTTTCATTCCATTACTCTCTATGTGTTACTTTGCCAGCATATTCCATGTGCTGACCCATTTTCGGGCTGCAACGTTAATGTTGCAGACTTTTGAGACGACGATTAAGGAGTTTTTAGGTCGTGGTTCTATACTCAGTGATGCCGTTGGAGTTGATGGACTCACTTATCTTCCAAGCCTTCCACTGTTATCGTTATTAGATGGCCTTAAGCCATATTTATTGTAATAAGTTCTCTATTGAGACACTCGATGTAATACGTGTGTGATTGCTACTCTGTTATAAATCCTCCGAGTACTGTGTGGTGTCAGCATTACTGATCCAGGGATGACACCTGAGCACAGAGATAAGACTGTTTGAGGTCTGGTCGCTACAAAGATAAACATCACATGCAATCAATATAAGTGATATGATATGGCCATCATCATCTTGTGCTTGTGATCTCCATCTCCGAAGCACCTTCATGATCACCATCGTCACTGGCATGACACCTTGATCTCCATCGTAGCATCGTTGTCGTCTCGCCAATCTTATGCTTCCACGACTATCGCTACTGCTTAGTGATAAAGTGAAGCATTACAGGGAGATTGCATTGCATACACAACCATATGGCTCCTGCTAGTTGCCGATAACTCGGTTACAAAACATGATCATCTCATACAATAAAATTTAGCATCATGTCTTGACCATATCACATCACAACATGCCCTGCAAAAACAAGTTAGACGTCATCTACTTTGTTGTTGTAAATTTTACGTGGCTGCTATGGGCTTAGCAAGAACCGTTCTTACCTACGCATCAAAACCACAACGATAGTTTGTCAAGTTGGTGTTGTTTTAACCTTCTCAAGGACCGGGCGTAGCCACACTCGCTTCAACTAAAGTTGGAGAAACTGACACCCGCCAGCCACCTATGTGCAAAGCACGTCGGTAGAACCAGTCTCACATAAGCGTACACATAATGTCGGTCCGAGCCGCTTCATCCAACAATACCGCCGAACCAAAGTATGAGATGGTAAGTAGTATGACTTATATCGCCCACAACTCACTTGTTTTCTACTCGTGCATATGACATCTACGCATAAATCCTGACTCTGATACCACTGTCAGGGAACGTAGTAATTTCAAAAAAATTCCTACGCACACGCAGGATCATGGTGATGCATAGCAACGAGAGGGAAGAGTGTTGTCTACATACCCTGGTAGACCGTTCGCGGAAGCGTTATATCAACGCGGTTGATGTAGTCGTACATCTTCACGATCCGACCGATACAATTACAGAAAGCATGACACCTCCGAGTTCTGCATACGTTCGGCTCGGTGACGTCCTCTCCTTCTCGATCCAGCAAGAGGGGTGAAGTAGTAGATGAGTTCCGGCAGCACGACGGCGTGGTGACGGTATTGGTGAAGAACAATCTCCGAAGGGCTTCGCCTAAGGACTACGAAAACTATGACGGAGGATAAACTAGAGGGGATGGGGTTGCTGACACACGGCTTGGTGTTTCTTGATGTGTATTTGGTGCTAGCCCTGCCCCTTTATTTATATGTTGAGCACTGGGGTCGAAACTTGGAGCAAAAGCCTCCTCAAAGTCGGTTTTACCCGAAAGGCAAGAGTCCCACTCAGACTCCAGGACCAAACGCCACAATCCTTGGCATCTGGCTCAGGGCAAGACGCCAAGGTCTCCGGCATTTGGCCCCCTGGCCTCCACAAAACTCCTTTTGCACCGACTTATAGCCCCATGGGCCTGACCCCTTGGCCAAACCATATCATCCAATATATGAATCTTTACCTCCGGACCATTCCGTAGCTCCTCGTCATGTCCGTGATCTCATCCGGGACTCCGAACAACATTCGGGCACCAACATACATAACTCATATAATACTATATCGTCAACGAACTTTAAGCGTGCGGACCCTACGGGTTCGAGAACTATGTAGACATGACCGAGACACGTCTCCGGTCAATAACCAATAGCGGAACCTGGATGCTCATATTGGCTCCTACATATTCTACGAAGATCTTTATCGGTCAAACCGCATAACAACATACGTTGTTCCTTTTATCATCAGTATGTTAATTGCCCGAGATTCGATCGTCGGTATCTCAATACCTAGTGCAATCTCGTTACCGGCAAGTCTCTTTACTCGTTCTGTAATACATCATCCCGCAACTAACTCATTAGTTGCGATGCTTGCAAGGCTTAAGTGATGTGTATTATTGAGTGGGCCCAGAGATACCTCTTCGACAATCAGATTGACAAATCCTAATCTCGAAATACGCCAACCCAACAAGTACCTTCAGAGACACCTATAGAGCATCTTTATAATCACCCAGTTACGTTGTGACATTTGGTAGCACACAAAGTGTTCCTCCGGTAATGGGATTTGCATAATCTCATAGTCATAGGAACATGTATAAGTCATGAAGAAAGCAACTAGCAACAAACTAAACGATCAAGTGCTAAGCTAACGGAATGGGTCAAGTCAATCACATCATTCTCCTAATGATGTGATCCCGTTAATCAAATGACAACTCTTTGTCTATGGTTAGGAAACATAACCATCTTTGATCAACGAGCTAGTCAAGTAGAGGCATACTAGTGACACTCTGTTTGTCTATGTATTCACACATGTATTTATGTTTCAGGTTAATACAATTCTAGCATGAATAATAAACATTTATCATGAAATAAGGAAATGAATAATAACTTTATTATTGCCTCTAGGGCATATTTCCTTCAATGAATTATACATGTTCCTATGACTATGATGTTGGGGAACGTAGTAATTTCAAAAAAAATCCTACGCGCACGCAAGATCATGGTGATGCATCGCAATGAGAGGGGAGAGTGTGTCCACGTACCCTCGTAGACTGAAAGCGGAAGCGTTAGCACAATGTGGTTGATGTAGTCGTACGTCGTCACCATCTGACCGATCAAGCACCGAACGCACGGCACCTCCGAGTTCTGCACACGTTCAACTCGATGACGTCCCTCGAACTCCGATCCAGCCAAGCTTTGAGAGAGAGTTCCGTCAGCACGACCACGTGGTGACGATGATGATGTTCTACCGACGCAGGGCTTCGCCTAAGCACTGCTACAGTATGACCGAGGTGGATTATGGTGGAGGGGGCACCACACATGGCTAAGAGATCCAAGGGATCAATTGTTGTGTCTCCAAGGGGTGCCTCCCTCCCCGTATATAAAGGAGTGGAGGAGGAGGAGAGGGCCGGACCCTATGGCGCGCCATGGAGGTGTCCTACTCCCATCGGGAGTAGGATTCCTCCCCTTTCCAAGTAGTAGGAGTAGGGGACAAGGAAGGGGAAGAGGGAAGAGAAGGAAGGAGGGGGGCCGCCCCTCCCCCTAGTCCAATTCGAACTAGTCATTGGGGGGGGGCGCAGCCTGCCTCTTTCTCTCTCTCCCCTAAAGCCCAATAAGGCCCATATACTTCTTCCCCCGTATTCCCGTAAGTCCCTGGTACTCCGAAAAGTACCCGAATCACTCAGAACCTTTCCGATGTCCGAATATAGTCGTCCAATATATCGATCTTTACGTCTTGGCCATTTAGAGACTCCTCATCATGTCCCCGATCTCATCCGGGACTCTGAACTACCTTCGGTACATCAAAACTCATAAACTCATAATATAACCGTCATCGAACTTTAAGCGTGCGGACCCTACGGGTTCGAGAACTATGTAGACATGACCGAGACATGTCTCCGGTCAATAACCAATAGCGGAACCTAGATGCTCATATTGGCTCCTACATATTCTACAAAGATCTTTATCAGTCAAACCGCATAACAACATACATTGTTCCTTTTGTCATCAGTATGTTAATTGCCCGAGTTTCGATCGTCGGTATCTCAATAGCTAGTGCAATGTCGTTACCGGCAAGTCTCTTTACTCGTTCTGTAACACATCATCCTGCAACTAACTCATTAGTTGCAATGCTTGCAAGGCTTAAGTGACGTGTATTATCGAGTGGGCCCAGAGATACCTCTCCGACAATCGGAGTGACAAATCCTAATCTCGAAATACGCCAACCCAACAAGTACCTTCGGAGACACCTGTAGAGCATCTTTATAATCACCCAGTTACGTTGTGACATTTGGTAGCACACAAAGTGTTCCTCCGGTAAATGGGAGTTGCATAATCTCATAGTCATAGGAACATGTATAAGTCATGAAGAAAGCAATAGCAACAAACTAAACGATCAAGTGCTAAGTTAACGGAATGGGTCAAGTCAATCACATCATTCTCCTAATGATGTGACCCCGTTTAATAAAATGACAACTTTTTGTCTATGGCTAGGAAACATAACCATCTTTGATCAACAAGCTAGTCAAGTAGAGGCATACTAGTGACACTCTGTTTGTCTATGTATTCACACATGTATCATGTTTCCAATTAATACAATTCTAGCATGAATAATAAACAATTATCATGATATAAGGAAATATATAATAACTTTATTATTGCCTCTAGGGCATATTTCCTTCAGTCTCCCACTTGCACTAGAGTCAATAATCTAGTTCACATCTCCATGTTATTTAACACCAATAGTTCACATCACCATGTGATTAACACCCATAGTTCACATCGTCATGTGACCAACACCCAAAGGGTTTACTAGAGTCAACAATCTAGTTCACATCGCTATGTGATCAATACCCAAAGAGTACTAAGGTGTGATCATGTTTTGCTTGTGAGAGAAGTTTAGTCTACAGGTCTGCTACATTCAGATCCGTATGTATTTTGCAAATTTCTATGTCAACAATGCTCTGCACGGAGCTACTCTAGCTAATTGCTCCCACTTTCAAAATGTATCCAGATTGAGGCTTAGAGTCATCTGGATCAGTGTCAAAATTTGAATCGACGTAACCCTTCACGACGAACCTTTTGTCACCTCCATAATCGAGAAACATATCCTTATTCCACTAAGGATAATTTTGACCGCTGTCCAGTGATCTACTCTTAGATCACTATTGTACTCCCTTGCCCAAAAAACAGTGTAGGGTATACAATAGATCTGGTACACAGCATGGCATACTTTATAGAACCTATGGATGAGGCATAGGGAATGAATTTCATTCTCTTTCTCTCTTCTGTCATGGTCGGGCTTTGAGTCTTACTCAATTTCACACCTTGTAACACAGGCAAGAACTCTTTCTTTGACTGTTCCATTTTGAATTACTTCAAAATCTTGTCAAGGTATGTGATACATCTCCAACGTATCTATAATTTTTGATTGCTCCATGCTATATTATCTACTGTTTTGGACATTATTGGGCTTTATTATCTACTTTTATATTATTTTTGGGACTAACCTATTAACCGAAGGCCCAGCCCAGAATTGTTGTTCTTGCCTATTTTAGGGTTTCGAAGAAAAGGAATATCAAATGGAGTCCAAACGGAATGAAACCTTCGCGAACGTGATTTTCTCACCGAACATGATCCGGGAGACTTGGACCCTACGTCAAGAAAGAAAGGAGGAGGCCACGAGGTAGGGGGGTGCGCCTACCCCCAGGCGCGCCCTCCACCCTCGTGGGCCCCTATTGCTCCACCGATGTACTCCTTCCTCCTATATATACCTACGTACCCCCAAACGATCAGATACGGAGCCAAAACCCTAATTCCACCGCCGCAACTTTCTGTATCCACGAGATCCCATCTTGGGGCCTGTTCCGGAGCTCCGCCGGAGGGGGCATCCATCACGGAGGGCTTCTACATCAGCACCATAGCCTCTCCGATGAAGTGTGAGTAGTTTACCTCAGACCTTCGGGTCCATAGTTATTAGCTAGATGGCTTCTTCTCTCTTTTTGGATCTCAATACAATGTTCTCCGCCTCTCTTGTGGAGATCTATTCGACGTAATCTTCTTTTTGTGGCGTGTTTGTTGAGACCGATGAATTGTGGGTTTATGATCAAGATTATCTATGAACAATATTTGAATCTTCTCTGAATTCTTTTATGTATGATTGGTTATCTTTGCAAGTCTCTTCGAATTATCAGTTTGGTGTGGCCTACTAGATTGATCTTTCTTGCAATGGGAGAAGTGCTTAGCTTTGGGTTCAATCTTGCGGTGTCCTTTCCCAGTGACAGTAGGGGCAGCAAGGCACGTATTGTATTGTTGCCATCGAGGATAACAAGATGTTTTTTTTATCATATTACATGAATTTATCTCTCTACATCATGTCATCTTGCTTAAGGCGTTACTCTGTTTTCATGAACTTAATACTCTAGATGTATGCTGGATAGCGGTCGATGAGTGGAGTAATAGTAGTAGATGCAGGCAGGAGTCGGTCTACTTGTCTCGGACGTGATGCTTATATACATGATCATACCTAGATATTCTCATAACTATGCTCAATTCTATCAATTGCTCAACAATAATTCGTTCACCCACCGTAAAATGCCTATGCTCTTGAGAGAAGCCACTAGTGAAACCTTTTGCCCCCGGGTCTATTTTCATCATATTAATCTTCCAATACTTAGTTATTTCCTTTGCTTTTACTTTACTTTGCCTCTTTATCATAAAAATACCAAAAATATTATCTTATCATATCTATCAGATCTCACTCTCGTAAGTGGCCGTGTAGGGATTGACAACCCCTTATCATGTTGGTTGCGAGGATTTATTTGTTTTGTGCAGGTGCGAGGGACTCGCGTGTAGCCTCCTACTGGATTGATACCTTGGTTCTGAAGAACTGAGGGAAATACTTACACTACTTTGCTGCATCACCCTTTCCTCTTCAAGGGAAAACCAACGCAGTGCACAAGAGGTAGCAAGAAGGATTTCTGGCACCGTTGCAGGGGAGTCTACGCAAAAGTCAATATACCAAGTACCCATCACAATCCTTATCTCCCGCATTACATTATTTGCCATTTGCCTCTCGTTTTCCTCTCCCCCACTTCACCCTTGCCGTTTTATTCGCCCTCTCTCTCTCTCTATCCTACCTCTCTTTTTCCGTTCGCCTCTTTTCCGTTTGCTTGTCGTTATGGCTAGTCCCTTATCTGCTACTTTGTCTCTCGAGTTTGAGGTTCTTCACTTCAAAAAAAGGCAAGGAGAAAATTTAAAAGATGCTTGGTTTATAATGATGGAATCTTATCGTAATTGTACCCTAGAGGTGAATTTTAGAATTATTCTTCGCAACTTTTATGTTGGACTAAATATGTCTCATAGATAACTTTTGGATTGCGTTGCCAAAGGCAATTTTATTGAAATTGATCCCAGTATTGCGCATGAAATTATAGAAGGTATAGTAGGAACTCTACCTCAACAAAAGGGGCCTCATGCTACCCAAGTGGAAACACAAGTTTTTGAGAAAATTTGTGAAGTAACCAAGATTTTACAAAAGTCTCTTCAACCTCTTAAAAGCGTTAGCGGGAATCTCTACCGCATGAATATATTGATTACCCTTTGCAATAAGCGGTTGGACTCTTTAGATCTCAAGATTTCCAAATATGAAGGGAAACATAAAGAACCTCCCGGATTCGAGCATAACTCCGCTAAAAGAATTAAGTATCAATATGATAATACCTAGATCTATCCTTGCTTTTTATGCCTAGCTAGGGGCGTTAAACGATAGCGCTTGTTGGGAGGCAACCCAATTTTGTTTTTATTCCTTGCTTTTTGCTCCTGTTTAGTAATAAATAATTTATCTAGCCTCTGTTTAGGTTGTGGTTTTTGTGTTTAATTAGTGTTTGTGCCAAGTAGAAACGTTGGGAAGACTTGGGGAAAGTCTTGATATCTTGCTGTAAAAACAGAAACTTTAGCGCTCACGAGAACTGCTGCCATTTTTATTTGGAAGTGATATTTAGTTAATTATTTTTGAAGATGATTAATAGATAAATTCCTCACGTCCTGCAATTTATTTTAGAATTTTTGGAGTTCCAGATCTTGCGCTAGCTACAGATTACTACAGACTGTTCTGTTTTTGACAGATTCTATTTTGTGTGTGTTGTTTGCTTATTTTGATGAATCTATGGCTAGTAAAATAGTTTATAAACCATAGAGAAGTTGGAATTCAGTAGGTTTAACACCAATATAAATAAAGAATGATTTCATTACAGTACCTTGAAGTGGTCTTTTGTTTTCTTTCGCTAACGGAGCTCACGAGATTTTTCTACTTTAAGTTTTGTGTTGTGATGTTTTCAAGTTTTGGGTAAAGATTTGATGGATTATGGAACAAGGAGTGGCAAGAGCCTAAGCTTGGGGATGCCCATGGCACCCTCAAGTAAATCTAGGGACACCTAAAAGCCAAAGCTTGGGGATGCACCGGAAGGCATCCCCCCTTTCGTCTACTTCTATCGGTAACTTTACTTGGAGCTATATTTTTATTCCCCACGTGATATGTGTTTTGCTTGGAGCGTCTTGTATGATTTGAGTCTTTGATTTTTAGTTTACCACAATCATCCTTTCTGTACACACCTTTTTAGAGAGCCATACATGATTTGGAATTTGTTAGAATACTCTATGTGTTTCACTTGTATCTTTTTGAGTTATATAGTTTTGCTCTAGTACTTCACTTATATCTTTTAGAGCACGGTAGTGGATTTGTTTTATAGAAACTATTGATCTCTCATGCTTCACTTAGATTAGTTTGAGAGTCTTAAATAGCAACGTAATTTTCTTAAATAATCCTAATATGCTAGGTATTCAAGATTAGTAAAAAATTTCTTATGAGTGTTTTGAATACTAAGAGAAGTTTGATGCTTGATGATTGTTTTGAGATATGGAGGTAATAATATCAAAGTCGTGCTAGTTTAGTAGTTGTGAATTTGAGAAATGCTTGTGTTAAAGTTTGCAAGTCCCATGGCATGCACGTATGCTAAACCTTATGTAACAAATTTGAAACATGAGGTGTTATTTGATTGTCCTCCTTATGAGTGGCGGTCGGGGACGAGCGATGGTCTTTTCCTACCAATCTATCCCCCTAGGAGCATGCGCGTAGTGCTTGGTTTTTGATGGCTTGTAGATCTTTGCAATAAGTATGTGAGTTCTTTATGACTAACATTGAGTCTATGTATTATACGCACTCTCACCCTTCCATCATTGCTAGCCTCTTCGGTACTGTGCATTGCCCTTTCTCACATTGAGAGTTGGTGCAAACTTCGCCGGTGCATCCAAACCCCGTGATATGATACGCTCTTTCATAGATAAACCTCCTTATATCTTCCTCAGCACAGCCACCATACCTACCTATTATGGCATTTCCATAGCCATTCCGAGATATATTGCCATGCAACTTTCCACCATTTCGTTTATCATGACACATTCATCATTGTCATATTGCTTAGCATGATCATGTAGTTGACATAGTATTTGTGGAAAAGCCACCGTTCATAATTCTTTCATACATGTCACTCTTGGTTCATTGCATATCCCGGTACACCGCCGGAGGCATTCATACAGAGTCATATCTTGTTCTAAGTATCGAGTTGTAATTCTTGAGTTATAAGTAAATAGAAGTGTGATGACCATCATTCATAGAGCATTGTTCTCTGAGAAAAAAAGAGAAAGGCCAAATAAAAAAAGGAAAGGCCAAATAAAAATAAATAATATTGGGGACAATGCTACTATCCTTTGCCACACATGTGCTTCAAAGTAGCACCATAATCTTCATGATAGAGAGTCTTTTGTTTTGTCACTTTCATATACTAGTGGGAAATTTTCATTATAGAACTTGGCTTGTATATTCCAACAATGGGCCTCCTCAAGTGCCCTAGGTCTTCGTGAGCAAGCAAGTTGGATGCACACCCACTTAGTTCCTTTTGTTGAGCTTTCATACATTCATAGCTCTAGTGCATCCGTTGCATGGCAATCCCTACTCCTTGCATTAACATAAGTTGATGGGCATCTCCATAGCCCATTGATTAGCCTCGTTGATGTGAGACTTTCTCCTTTTTGTCTTCTCCACATAACCCCCATCATATTCTTTTCCACCCATAGTGCTATATCCATGGCTCGCGCTCATATATTGCGTGAAAGTTTATAGGTTTGAGATTACTAAAGTATCAAACAATTGCTTGGCTTGTCATCGGGGTTGTGCATGATGAGAGCATTCTTGTGTGACGAAAATGGAGCATGACTAAACTATATGGTTTTGTAGGGATGAACTTTCTTTGGCCATGTTATTTTGAGAGGACATAATTGCTTAGTTAGTATGCTTGAAGTATTATTATTTTTATGTCAATATGAACTTTTATCTTGAATCTTTTGGATCTGAATATTCTTACCACAATTAAGAAGAATTACATTAAAATTATGCCAAGTAGCACTCTGCATCAAAAATTCTATTTTTATCATTTACCTACTCGAGGATGAGCAGGAATTAAGCTTGGGGATGCTTGATACGTCTCCAATGTATCTATAATTTTTGATTGCTCCATGCTATATTATCTACTGTTTTGGACATTACTGGGCTTTATTATCCACTTTTATATTATTTTTTGGGACTAACCTATTAACTGAAGGCCCAACCCAGAATTGTTGTTTTTGCCTGTTTTAGGGTTTCGAAGAAAAGGAATATCAAACGGTGTCCAAAAGGAATGAAACCTTCGGGACCGTGATTTTCTCACCGAACATGATCCGGGAGACTTGGACCCTACGTCAAGAAACAAAGGAGGAGGCCACGAGGTAGGGGGCGCGCCTACCCCCCTAGGCTTGCCCTCCACCCTCGTGGGCCCCCTGTTGCTCCACCGATGTACTCCTTCCTCCTATATATACCTACGTACCCCCAAATGATCAGATACGGAGCCAAAACCCTAATTCCACCGCCCCAACTTTCTGTATCCACGAGATCCCATCTTGGGGCCTATTCCGGAGCTCCGCTGGAGGGGGCATCCATCACGTGGGGCTTCTACATCAACACCATAGCCTCTTCGATGAAGTGTGAGTAGTTTACCGCAGACCTTCGGGTCCATAGTTATTAGCTAGATGGCTTCTTCTCTCTTTTTGGATCTCAATACAATGTTCTCCCCCTCTCTTGTGGATATCTATTCGATGTAATCTTCTTTTTGCGGTGTGTTTGTTGAGACCGATGAATTGTGGGTATATGATCAAGATTATCCATGAACAATATTTGAATCTTCTCTGAATTCCTTTATGTATGATTGGTTATCTTTGCAAGTCTCTTCGAATTATCAGTTTGGTTTGGCCTACTAGATTGATCTTTCTTGCAATGGGAGAAGTGCTTAGCTTTGGGTTCAATCTTGTAGTGTCCTTTCCCAGTGACAGTAGGGGCAGCAAGGCACGTATTGTATTGTTGCCATCGAGGATAACAAGATGATTTTTTATCATATTGCATGAATTTATCCCTCTACATCATGTCATCTTGCTTAAGGCGTTACTCTGTTTTCATGAACTTAATACTCTAGATGCATGCTGGATAGCGGTCGATGAGTGGAGTAATAGTAATTGATGCATGCAGGAGTCGGTCTACTTGTCTCAGATGTGATGCCTATATACATGATCATACCTAGATATTCTCATAACTATGCTCAATTCTGTCAATTGCTCAACAGTAATTCGTTCACCCATCGCAAAATACCTATGCTCTTGAGAGAAGCCACTAGTGAAACCTATGGCCCCCGGGTCTATTTTCATCATATTAATCTTCCAATACTTAGTTATTTACTTTTCCTTTTACTTTGATTTTATTTTACTTTGCATCTTTATCATAAAAATACCAAAAATATTATCTTATCATATCTATCAGATCTCACGCTCGTAAGTGGTCGTGTAGGGATTGAAAACACCTTATCGTGTTGGTTGCGAGGGTTTATTTGTTTTGTGCAGGTGCGAGGGACTAGCGCGTAGCCTCCTACTGGATTGATACCTTGGTTCTCAAAAACTGAGGGAAATACTTGCGCTACTTTGCTGCATCACCCTTTCCTCTTCAAGGGAAAACTAACCCAGTGCTCAAGAGGTAGTAGTATGTACTCATTGAAAAAACTTATGAAGTGTCTTGATCTATCTCTATAGATCTTGATGCTCAATATGTAAGCAGCTTCACCGAGGTCTCTCTTTTAAAAACTCCTTTCAAACACTCCTTTATGCTTTGCAGAATAATTCTACATTATTTTCGATCAACAATATGTCATTTACATATACTTATCAGAAATGATGTAGTGCTCCCACTCAGTTTTTGGTAAATACAGGCTTCACCGCGAGTCTGTATAAAACTATATGCCTTGATCAACTTATGAAAGCATATATTCCAACTCCGAGATGCTTGCACCAGTCCATAGATGGATCGCTGGAGCTTGCATATTTTGTTAGCACCTTTAGGATTGACAAAACCTTCTGGTTGCATCATATACAACTCTTTCTTTAATAAATCCTTTAAGGAATGTAGTTTTGTTTATCCATTTGCTAGATTTCATAAAATGCGACAATTTGCTAACATGATTCAGACAGACTTAAGCATCACTACGAGTGAGAAAATCTCATCATAGTCAATACCTTGAACTTTGTCAAAAACCTTTTTCGACAAGTCTAGCTTTCTAGATAGTAACACTACTATCAGCGTCTGTCTTCCTCTTGAAGATCCATTTATTTTCTATGGCTTGCCGATCATCGGGCAAGTCAACCAAAGTCCACACTTTGTTCTCATACATGGATCCCATCTTAGATTTCATGGCCTCAAGCCATTTCGCGGAATCTGGGCTCATCATAGCTTCCTCATAGTTCATAGGTTCGTCATGGTCAATTAATATGACCTCCAGAACAGGATTACCATACCAATCTGGTGCGAATCTCACTCCGGTTGACCTACGAGGTTTGGTAGTAACTTGATCTGAAGTTACATGATCATCATCATTAGCTTCCTCACTAATTGGTGTAGGAGACACAGAAACAGATTTCTGTGATGAACTACTTTCCGATAAGGGAGCAGGTACAGTTACCTCATCAAGTTCTACTTTCCTCCCACTCACTTCTTTCAAGAGAAACTCCTTCTCTAGAAAGGATCCATTTTCAGCAACAAATATCTTGCCTTCGGATCTGTGATAGAAGGTGTACCCAACAATTACTTTTGGGTATCCTATGAAGATGAGGTTTGAGCTTATCAAGATGAAACTTTTTCACATAAGCATTGCATCCCCAAACTTTAAGAAACGACAACTTAGGTTTCTTGCTAAACCACAGTTCATACAGTGTCGTCTCAACGGATTTAGACGGTGCCCTTTTTTAATGTGAATGCATAACCCCAAAATGATAGTGGTAAACCAGTAAGAGACATCATAGATTGCACCATATCTAGTAAAGTATGATTACGACGTTCGGACACACCATTACGCTGTGGTGTTCCAGGTGCCATGAGTTTGTGAAACTATTCCACATTGTTTTAGTTAAATACCAAACTCATAAATTCGCCTCTGCGATCATATCGTAGAAACTTTATTTTCTTGTTACGACGATTTTCCACTTCACTCTGAAATTCTTTGAAATTTTCCAATGTTTCAGACTTATGCTTCATCAAGTAGATATACTCATATCTGCTCAAATCATCTGTGAATGTCAAAAAATTATGATACTTGCCGCGAGCCTGAACACTCATTGGACTGCATACATCAGTATGTATTATTTCCAACAAGTTTGTTGCTTCCTCCATTGTTCCGGAGAACGAAGTCTTAGTCATCTTGCCCATGAGGCATGGTTCGCAAGCATCAACTGATTCATAATCAAGTGATTCCAAAAGCCCATCAGCATGGAGTTTTTTTCATGCGCATTATACCAATATGACCCAAACGGCAGTGCCACAAATAAGTTGCACTATCATTATTAACTTTGCATCTTTTGGCTTCAATATTATGAATATGTGTATCACTACGATCGAGATACAACAAACCAATTTCATTGGGTGTATAACCAAAGAAGGTTTTATTCATGTAAACAGAACAACAATTATTCTCTGATTTTAAATGAATAACCGTATTGCAATAAACATGATCAAATCATATTCATGCTCAACGCAAACGCCAAATAACATTTATTTAGGTTGAACACTAATCCCGAAAGTATAGGGAGTGTACGATGATGATCAGATCAATCTTGGAACCACTTCCAACACACATCGTTACTTCACCCTTAACTAGTCTCTATTTATTCTGTAACTCCTGTTTCGAGTTACTAATTTTTTAGCAACCGAACAAGTATCAAATACCCAGGGGCTACTATAAATTCTAGTAAGGTACACATCAATAACCTTTATATCAAATATACCCTTGTTCACTTTGCCATCCTTCTCATCCACTAAATATTCAGGGCATTTCCGCTTCCAATGACCAGTCCCTTTGCAGTAGAAGCAGTTAGTCTTAGGCTTAGGTCCAGACTTGGGCTTCTTAACTTGAGCAGGAACTTGCTTGCCGTTCTTCTTGAAGTTGCCTTTCTTTCCCTTTGCCCTTTTCTTAAAACCAGTGGTCTTGTTAATCATCAACACTTGATGCTCTTTCTTGATTTCTACCTTCATCGATTTCATCATCATGAATAGCTCGGGAATCATTTACGTCATCCCTTGCATACTATAGTTCATCACGAAGATCTACTAACTTGGTGATGGTGACTAGAGAATTCTGTCAATCACTATTTTATGTGGAAGATTAACTCCCACTTGATTCAAGCGATTGTAGTACCTAGACAATCTGAGCACATGCTCACTGCTTGAGCTATTCTCCTCCATCTTTTAGCTATAGAACTTGTTGGAGACTTCATACCTCTCAACTCAGGTATTTGCTTGAAATATTAATTTCAACTCCTGGAACATCTTATATGGTCCATGACGTTCAAAACGTCTTTGAAATCCCGATTCTAAGCTGTTAAGCATGGTGCACTAAACTATCAAGTAGTCATCATATTGAGCTAGCCAAACGTTCATAACGTCTGCATCTGCTCCTGCAATAGGTCGGTCAACTAGCGGTGCATCAAGGACATAATTCTTCTGTGCAGCAATGAGGATAAACCTCAGATCACGGACCCTGTCCGCATCATTGCTACTAACATCTTTCAACTTAGTTTTCTCTAGGAACACATATAAAACATAGGGAAGCAACAACGGGGGCTATTGATCTACAACATAGATATGCAAATCTATCGGGACTAAGTTCATGATAAATTAAAGTTAAATTAATCATATTACTTAAGAACTCCCACTTAGATAGACATCCCTCTAATCATCTAAGTGATCACGTGATCCATATCAACTAAACCATAATCGATCATCACGTGAAATGGAGTATTTTCAATGGTGAACATCATTATGTTGATCATATCTACTATATGATTCATGCTCGACCTTTCGGTCTCCAGTGTTCCGAGGCCATATCTGCATATGCTAGGCTCGTCAAGTCTAACCCGAGTATTTATGCGTGTGCAAAACTGGCTTGCACCCGTTGTAGATGGACGTAGAGCTTATCACACCAAATCATCACGTGGTGTGTGGGCACGACGAACTTTGACAACGGTGCATACTCAGGGCGAACACTTTTATCTTGAAATTTAGTGAGAGATCATATTATAATGCTATCGTCATAACTAGGAAAAGTAAGATGTATAAAAGACAAACATCACATGCAATCAAAATATGTGACATGATATGCCCATCATCATCTTGTGCCTTTGATCTCTATCTCCAAAGCATCGTCATGATATCCATCGTCACCAGTATGACACCATGATCTCCATCATCTTGATCTATATCAATGTGTCATCACATGGTCGTCTCGCCAACTATTGCTCTTGCAATTATTGCTATCGCATAGCGATAAAGTAAAGCAATTATTTGGCACTTGCATCTTATGCAATAAAGAGACAACCATAAGGCTTCTGCCAATTGCCGATAACTTCAACAAAACATGATCATCTCATACAACAACTTATATCTCATCACGTCTTGACCATATCACATCACAACATGCCCTGCAAAAACAAGTTAGAAGTCCTCTACTTTGTTGTTGCAAGTTTTACGTGGCTGCTACGGGCTGAGCAAGAACCGTTCTTACCTACGCATCAAAACCACAATGATAGTTCGTCAAGTTAGTGTTGTTTTAACCTTCTCAAGGACCGGGCGTAGCCATACTCGGTTCAACTAAAGTTGGAGAAATTGACACCTGTCAGCCACCTGTGTGCAAAGCACGTCGGTAGAACCAGTCTCGTGTAAGCGTATGCGTAATGTCGGTCTGGGCCGCTTCATCCAACAATACCGCCGAACCAAAGTATGACATGCTGGTAAGCAGTATGACTTGTATCGCCCACAACTCACTTGTGCTCCACTCATGCATATAACGTCAACGCATAAAACTTGGCTCGGATGCCACTGTTGGGGAATGTAGTAATTTCAAAAAAATTCCTATGCACACGCAAGATCATGGTGATGCATAGCAACAAGAGGGGAGAGTGTGTCCATGTACCCTCGTAGACCGAAAGTGGAAGCGTTAGCACAACGCGGTTGATGTAGTCGTACGTCTTCATGATCCGACCGATCAAGCACCGAACGCACGACACCTTCGAGTTCTGCACACGTTCAACTCGATGAAGTCCCTCAAACTCCGATCCAGCCGAGCATTGAGGGATCAATTGTTGTGTCTCCAAGGGGTGCCTCCCTCCCCATATATAAAGGAGTGGAGGAGGAGGAAAGGGTCGGCCCCTATGGCGCACCCTGGAGGAGTCCTACTCCCACCGGGAGTAGGATTTCTCCCCTTTCCAAGTAGTAGGAGTAGGGGACAAGGAAGGGGAAGAGGGGAGTGAAGGAAGGAGGGGGCGCCGCCCATCCCCCTAGTCCAATTCGGACTAGTCATTGGGGGGCGCGCAGCCTGCCTCTCTCTCCCCTAAAGCCCAATAAGGCCCATATACTTCTTCCCCCGTATTCCCGTAACTCCCCAGTACTTCGAAAAATACACAAATCGCTCGGAACCTTTCCGATGTCCGAATATAGTCATCCAATATATCGATCTTTACGTCTCGACCATTTCGAGACTCCTCGTCATGTCCCCGGTCTCATCCGGGACTCCAAACTACCTTCGGTACATCAAAACTCATAAAGTCATAATATAACCATCATCGAACTTTATGCGTGCGGACCCTACGAGTTCGAGAACTATGCAGACATGACTGAGACACGTCTCCGGTCAATAACCAATAGCGGAACCTGGATGCTCATATTGGCTCCTACATATTCTACGAAGATCTTTATCGGTCAAACCGCATAACAACATACGTTGTTCCTTTTGTCATCGGTATGTTACTTGCCCGAGATTCGATCGTCGGTATCTCAATACCTAGTTCAGTCTCATTACCAGCAAGTCTCTTTACTCGTTCCGTAACACATCATTCTGCAACTAACTCATTAGTTGCAATGCTTGCAAGGCTTAAGTGATGTGTATTACTGAGTGGGCCCAGAGATACCTCTCCGACAATCGGAGTGACAAATCCTAATCTCGAAATACGCCAACCCAACAAGTTCCTTTTGAGACACCTGTAGAGCACCTTTATAATCACCCAGTTATGTTGTGATGTTTGGTAGCACACAAAGTGTTCCTCCGGTAAACGGGAGTTGCATAATCTCATAGTCATAGGAACATGTATAAGTCATGAAGAAAGCAATAGCAACAAACTAAATGATCAAGTGCTAAGCTAACGGAGTGGGTCAAGTCAATCACATCATTCTCCTAATGATGTGATCCCGTTTAATAAAGGGATTATTAATTTTATGCCCCTAGTTCCTTAGTTGTGCTCAGTTTTCCCCACATGGGGAAAAGTGAGGAAAGAGTGAGGAAAATTCGGGGGCAAAAGTGAGGAAAACGTGAAAGCAGAAAACCCGACACATGGGGAAAAGTGAGGAAAAAGTTAACAAATGGGGAAAACTGAGCACAACAAAGGAACCAGGGGCATAGAATTAATAATCCCTTTAATAAAATGACAACTCTTTGTCTATGTCTAGGAAACATAACCATCTTTGAGCAACGAGCTAGTCAAGTAGAGGCTTACTAGTGACACTCTATTTGTCTATGTATTCACACATGTATCATATTTCTGGTTAATACAATTCTAGCATGAATAATAAACATTTATCACGATATAAGGAAATAAATAATAACTTTATTATTGCCCCTAGGGAATATTTCCTTTATATGATATTCTGCTACTCCCGATTACCGGAGGAACACTTTGTGTGCTACCAAACGTCACAACGTAACTGGGTGATTATAAAGCTGCTCTACAGGTGTCTCCGATGGTACTTGTTGAGTTGGCATAGATCGAGATTAGGATTCGTTACTCCGATTGTCGAAGAGGTATCTCCGGGTTGTCTCGGTAATGCACATCACTATAAGGCTTGCAAGCAATGCAAATAATGAGTTAGTTGTGGGATAGTGCATTACGGAACGAGTAAAGAGACTTGTCACTAACGAGATTGAACTAGTTATTGAGATACCGATGATCAAATCTCGGGCAAGTAACATACCGATGACAAAGGGAACAACGTATGTTGTTATGCGGTTTGACCGATAAAGATCTTCGTAGAATATGTAGGAACCAATATGAGCATCCAAGTTCCTCTATTGGTTATTGACTGGACACATGTCTCGATCATGTCTACATAGTTCTCGAACCCGTAGGGTTCCCACGCTTGAAGTTTTGTGACGATCGCTATTATGAGTTTTTGTGTTTTGATGTACCGAAGGTAGTTCGGAGTCCCGGATATGATCACGGACATTACGAGGAGTCTCGAAATGGTCGAGATGTAAAGATTGATATATTGGATGACTATGTTCAGACATCGGAAGTGTTTCGGGAGGTTTCAGACATTTATCGGAGTACCCGGGGGGTTACCAGAACCCCCCGGGGAGTATATTGGGCCTAATGGGCCTTAGTGGGTGAGGGAGTCCTGGATTAGGGGGTATCCGAACAGCCGGATTATATCCTTTGGCTGGACTGTTGGACTATGAAGATACAAGATTGAAGACTTCGTCTCGTGTCCAGATGGGACTCTACTTGGCGTGGAGGGCAAGCTAGGCAATACGGATATGTATATCTCCTCCTTTGTAACCGACCTTGTGTAACCCTAGCCCCCTCCGGTGTCTATATAAACCAGAGGGTTTTAGTCCGTAGGACAAGATACAATCATACCATAGGCTAGCTTCTAGGGTTTAGCCTCTCCGATCTCGTGGTAGATCAACTCTTGTAATACTCATATCATCAAGAATAAATCAAGCAGGACGTAGGGTTTTACCTCCATCAAGAGGGCCCGAACCTGGATAAAACATCATGTCCCCTGCCTCCTGTTACCATCCACCTTAGACGCACAGTTCAGGACCCCCTACTCGAGATCCGCCGGTTTTGACACCGACATTGGTGGTTTCATTGAGAGTTCCTCTGTGACGTCGCCGTAAGGAAGGATGCCTCATCTCGTTGTTAAAAGCAACATTACCGTCGGGGGAGCTCTGGCTCTCACCAAACTCTCCGGCTAGGCAGTTTCATCATGACTGCTTGTTCGGCCGCTGCACCGATGATGACTTCTAGGGTCATCAAAAACAGCCTCCACATCGGCTCAGAATTCGCCGAGCAGATGGATCCAATGGATATCTCTTCCCTAAACGAACTCTTGGATCGCATCGCCGCCTTGGGAGTCGCTACGGACTAAGATAGGATTGGGCTTAAACCCGATCAAAGGGAGATTAACTCTCCGTCGGTCACCCACCATGTTGCGGTGGTGGAGGAACAATGCGACAACTCTTCCTCTATTCTGAGGACTAACTATGTCCGGATTCCTGAGCTCTCCGAGCCAGATACCCGCTTACGGGAGGACATCACCCAAGCCCTGAACCTAGAATCAGGCCGCCATCCAGACTTATCGGGTAACACTCTGGAACCCGAACTTCCAAGATTGGAAACTCCTCGGCCCCTGGGTCTCAGATCGGGTAGGGGTTCGGACTCAAATCCACCCACCCACCTAGACATAAACGATCTTTCCCACATCAGGAAAGAGCCCCATGAAACAGTACATCATTATTGGGCGAGATTCCTCCTTGTGATGAACAAGGTTAAGGACAGTCGCGAGGAAGATGCAGTCTCACTTTTCTGCAATAATTGCACGGACAAGGGAATCCTTAACGCCTTAAGTCGCCGTGACATATCATGCTTCGCTGACTTGGCGTCCATAGTATGAAAATACTGTGCGATGGAAAACGCCAGGAAAACCAAAACAAAATTTTGGGATAATCCGGCTCCGAATATACACCCAGTCCGTAGTAAAAGGGTGCACTATCGTAAGACACCCGATCTTGTTGCAAAGAAACAAAAACCCTCTACAGGGCATGTAACCGTACCGGAGGGATGGCTTAACGGACCCTGCAAAATTCATAGTACAGCGGATACAATACCAACGCACAGCCTTAGAGCATGTTGGATACTCCGGCAGGTGGCCAAAAGTGGTGAGGATCTTCTTATCCCAAATGCCACAGAGCACCCTCCCGTGGATAACAATACAGTGTTAACAATCTTTGAGACCTTTGTGTCAAATAATAGGCGCAAGCAAACACTCCGCAGCATGGCCGAAATCTGCCATGTAGCAGCAATAAATCCATGGAGTGACATGGCTATTACCTTCAATGCCAGTGATGAACCTAAATTCCGAACAGCCCGAGCACCAGCCGCACTGGTCCTCAGTCCAATTGTGGACGGCTTTCGACTCACCAAAGTACTCATGGACGGCGGCAGCGGATTAAACCTCATCTATGAGGAAACTCTTCAAAAATGGAAATAGACTGGAACTGCATTGAGCAAATTAGCACAACCTTCAGGGGAATCATACCCAGTCGGGAGGCACGATGCGCTGGGAAAATCACACTAGACGTGGTATTCGGTACGCCAGAGAATTATAGGTCCGAAGAAATTACATTTCAAGTGGCCCCGTTCAGTAGTGGATACCACGCCCTTTTAGGACGTGAGGCATTCACGATCTTCCAACCTGTACCCCATTATGGGTACATGAAGCTCAAAATGCCCGGGCCCAACAGAATCATCACCCTCGCCAGTGATCCGGACACAGCACTCCGCGCCGAAAACAAAACAGCCACACTGGCCCTCGAGGCATTATCCGATGCCCTCGAGGCCGAGGAATTAACCACGCTACGCTCCACAGTGGACATGGACAACGTGATACTCGATAAGAGATCCAAGTCCACCTCTTTTAAACCAGCAGATGAAATAGTCAAATTCCAAGTCCACCCAACAGACCCTACAAAAACAGCCTCCATCGGGGTACAGTTAAACCCCGCCGTGGACGCCGCACTATGAGAGTTCCAACGTGAGAATTGGGACATATTCGCCTGGCACCCCTCAGACATGCCAGGAATCCCACGCAGGCTGGCCGAGCATAGCCTCAATATCGTAAAGGGATTCAAGCCGGTCAAGCAAGCTCTTTGGCGTTTCTCCGAACCTAAGAGACAGGCCATGGGACATGAACTAGCCAAGTTATTGGAGGCCGGATTCATCAAAGAAATAAAACACCCGGACTGGCTAGCAAACCTGGTGATGGTACCAAAGAAGGATAAATCCTGGCGCCTTTGTGTCGATTTCAAGGACCTCAATGAAGCTTTCCCAAAGGATCCCTTCCCCCTCCCCCGCATCGATCAAATTATCGATGCTACCGTAGGACATGAGTCATTGTGTTTCCTCGACGCATACTCCGGTTACCACCAAATCAAGATGGCGGAGTCCTACCAAGCCGCAACGGCATTCATCACACCATACGGTACCTTCTGTTTCAACACAATGCCTTTTGGGATCAAAAACGCAGGCGCAACATATCAGCGCATGATTCAGACATGTCTGGAGAAACAAATCAGCAAAACAGTAGAGGCATACGTAGACGATGTGGTCGTCAAAACCAAACACGTCGACTCTTTGATAGATGACTTGAGGCTCACATTAGATAACCTCTGAACATACGACATCAAGCTCAATCCAGAAAAATGTGTTTTCGGCGTACCAGCCGGAAAGCTCCTGGGTTTCATTTTCTCAAATAGAGGTATTGAAGCTAATCCGGCCAAAATCCGAGCTTTTTCACAGTTGGCTACCCCAATAGACCTCAAACAAATCCAGAAGTTAACTGGATGCGTGGCGGCTCTAAGCCGCTTTATCTCCCGCTTAGGAGAAAAGGCTTTACCCCTTTATCGCCTCCTTCGGCGCACCGAACACTTTGAGTGGACGGACGCTGCCATAGCCAGATTGGAAGAAATAAAGGCCATTTTTGCAACCAACCCAATCCTGGCCGCGCCAAACATCGGCGAACCAATGCTGTTGTACATTGTGGCAACTCATCAAGTTGTAAGCGCAGTGCTCGTCGTCAAATGAGAAGCTGACGGACATAACTTCCCTCTTCAAAAGCCAGTATACTATGTATCCACTATCCTCACTCCATGCAAATCAGAGTACCCACATTATCAAAAGATAGACTATGCGGTATTCATGGCATCCCGGAAGCTGCGACACTACTTTCAAGAGTGTTCGATTACAGTAGCCTCGAAAGTGCCACTTAATGATATCATAAACAACCGCGACGCTACGGGCCTGATTCCTAAATGGGCCATTGAGCTACTCTCGCATAACATACAAACCTTGACGAGCCAATAAGTCGCAAGTATTGGCCGACTTTGTCGCCGAATGGACGGAGGCCGAACTCCCTAAAGAGTACGGCGCATACTCCAATTGGATCATGCACTTCGACGGTCCTAAAATGCTGGCTGGTCTAGGGGCTGCCGTCGTCCTGACGTCCCCAATTGGAGATACCGTTCAGTACGTACTGCAAATATTGTATACAGACTCCAACAACACAGCCGAATACGAAGCTCTGTTGCATGGTGTTTGGATGGCAGTCTCCATGGGCATTCAACGCCTGGAGGTGCGTGGCGATTCAAACCTTGCAATATCCCAAATAAATGGAGACTTTGACGCCCAGGATCCGAAAATGGCGGCCTACCGAAACGCCGTCCTAAAAATGTCAGCTCGGTTCGAGGGGCTCGAATTTCACCATGTGGCTCGGGAAAACAATCGGGTGGCGGATATCCTCGCCCGCATCGGCGCAAAACGCGATGCGGTCCCCCCCAACATATTTCTGGAAAGGTTGTTCAAGCCATCCGTAGTATGGGAAGGGGACACCGGTAACAATAGTCCGGACTCGGCCAAAATGCCCGATACCGAACACTCTGACACAATCGGAGGCTCCGCCACCGAAATAACACCTTCAGCCCACGTAATAATGGCCATCATAGCCCCGTGGATAGAACCATTCCTGGCCTACCTAACTAGGGAGGAACTTCCGGAGGACCAAAATGAGGCACGCTGCATAGTGCGGTGATCTAAGGCCTACATGGTCCATGAGGGAGAATTGTATAAAAAAGCACTACCGGAGTCCTTCAAAGGTGCATCTCCGAAGAGGAAGGGCGGAACCTTTTGGCAGAAATCCATGCCGGACTCGACGGTCACCACGCCGCAGCCCGGGCTCTTGTAAGCAAGGCCTTCCATACAGGATTCTATTGGCCAACGGCCCGGGCAGATGCACAGGACTTGGTCCAACGTTGCACCGGTTGCCAGCTCTTTCCAAACCAAACCCACATGCCACCCACCGCCCTCCAAACAATCCCCATTACATGGCCCTTCGCGGTCTGGGGGCTTGACACGGTTGGACCCCTTAAAGGGGGAACCCACAAGAAAAAATATTCACTGGCCATGGTGGATAAATTCACCAAATGGATAGAGGCCAAACCTGTTAAAACAGCCGAATCCGGAACAGTGATAGACTCCATATATGGGGTCGTACACCGTTATGGCGTCCCCCACAGCATCATCACTTACAATGGCACGAACTTCACTGCCGATGAGGTAAAACTCTGGTGCAGCAAAATGGGCATCAAGCTCGATTATGCTTCAGTCTATCACCCACAAACCAATGGCCAAGTGGAGCGAGCAAACGGTCTTATAATGAGTGGCATTAAACCCAGATTAGTGCGTTCCTTAATGGAGTCTAACACGCACTGGGTAGAGGAGCTCGACTCCGTACTCTGGGGGCTGCAGACCACGGCGAATCGTAGTACCAGATATACACCCTTCTTTATGGTGTACGGCGCAGAGGCAGTCTTGCCCTGTGACATAATTCATGACTCACCTCAAGTGCGCATGTACGAAGAAAGAGAAGCCGAGCTCGATCGGCAGGACAGTCTGGACACCCTGGAGGAGGAGCGCGCCATAGCAAAAGCCCGTTCTGCATTTTATCAGCAACAGGCTCGCAGGTACCAAAGCGGAGAAGTACAGGCCAAAACTTATAACGTTGGCGAACTAGTTCTACGCCTGCCGGATAAGAAAAAGAACAAGCTCGAGCCCAAATGGGAAGGTCCCTTCAGTATTGACCAAGTTCTGACCGGTGGAGCGTACCGACTGAGGGATGCATCGACTAATCGACTCGAGCCGAACCCATGGAACGCGGCCAGGCTCCGAAGATTCTACGCCTAGCGCCGGACAATATGTTCGTCCCCTTCCTCTGTCCATTTTTTGCATACACATTATATGTCTCGTCTTTCTTTCTTTCTTTTATTCTTTCTCTAAGCCTTCAAGGGCCAACTTGTGCCTCGCTTGCACATTATAGACATGCTAACCACGCTCATCATACTTGGGGGCTTCCTTCACAGAAGCTTAATTATTTACCTGGGCCTCATGCCCCGCACATGTGTTATACTTCCGCATGTACCCTTTTTTCACCATTATATGCATCGATATGACTTAAGTTTTGGCCAAGCTGGGTTGCCTGGATCTTGTATTTATGCCCTACGTTCCCGTTAATTCGGCTAGTGCATAAGGGGAGCACCTCTGCGATTGTTACTACCGGGTCAGCCGGATGTGTACCTCGGACTGGGTGAAGCCGAAATCTAGCGTTCATAAGGGAATATTCGGTCGATGGACAAAAGATGATTTTTTATTTTCCATATCTGCCCCCAGATGTTTTTCCCCGCGTTTCTTATCGCAGTCCGGACATGCACTTTAGGGCATGCATACCCAGGGAAAGGAACCTTTAACGGAACTATTCTCCCTGGAAGATGTTTCTTACTACCCATGTAATATAACATAACTAGTTGGGCACTTGTCCTTTCAAGCACTAATTACCCCTACGCCTGGTATCCACGCATACCCCGGTTCTTATATAACTGAGCGGGTATTCGGATACACTCCGGACTATCGGGTCCCGAGGTTGAAGTGAAAATGTCCGCCAAGACAAATGATCTACAATCCGGCTAGAAGGCATTATACATGTCACTTTAATTACATAGTCATGCAGACTGACTAAATACCTCTTCTATACCATCCAACAGGCGGTCTAGCCTACAATCCTGTTGGGAATATTTTGCGGCTAATTCTACTTGGCCATAAACTAAGCTAACGGGGATTTCTTTTCCGTCGGGCCCCACAGGTCCGACCCCGGCCATGTGATTTGGGTCAGGCTTGGTATACCGTGTCTTCACCATGGCCCAGGCTTCTCTGGCACCTTGTCGGTGGGCCGATATCTTCCATAATCAGAAGTGCCGTCGTGCTCCCTTAAGCTTCTCCGTAAGCTCTACAACGCCTTCTGGCAGGGAGGCGGATGGCCACATGGCCTGGGCAACACCTTGCATCACCTGCCGAACTTGTTCGTGCAGATGTGAGAGCTCGGATAGAAGATCAACTGCAGACCCAGGAATTTCCTCCGCGGGACGACCCATCAGCATACCTACAGACATAACGCTGATTAGTCGGCTTCTTTGCCGAAGTCCTTTAAAAGGATTCGTTCAAGCACTTACTAAAAATGCCACGCCGAAGTCGCTTATTCTCCTTCTTGGAGTCTGCAAGCTGGGCTCGAACGTCTTTTAGTTCCACGCTCAGCTTGATATTGGCGTCTTGGAGATTGTTTTTCTCCCGCCTAACCTCAGTCAACACGCGTTTGCCAGCCTCTAGCTGTCGCATGACATGCTGGTCCTCTGGATTTTCTCCGGATTCATCTGCAACATCTATTGTTAGATCTGCAGCCATGCCGCACACTATATGGTAACCATCATTCTTTAAAGTAAATATTACCAGCGGGTGACTTTTTCGGTTCCTGCAATGCGGCAACAGTTGCCCGCAGTTGAGTCTTGCATTCCTCTAGCTCCTCTGACAGCCTAGTATTCTTCTCTGTAAGAACCTGCACAATAAAGATGATCCTTAAATCAGTTCTGCTAACTGTTTGAAGTCTCAGGGGCTACTGATACATATAAATCGTCAGATTTACTTACCCGTACATCCTTTACATACTGATCCATGGCTCTGGCTAGACCATCTTGAGCAGCTCGGAGGTACGCCTCTCCAGAATTGATGGCGTCAAATGCCTCTGGCGAGAAACAAGCGTCACGGAGTATGGCCCGGTGGCGCCTATGATTCATGGCGCTTTCCACTTCTGAGTTTGTAGCGGATAATCTATCTGCATCCTCTGTAGGGGGATTATCCGGTGCCCGCCCCATATCGGCTTCCGCCTCTATGTCCGGTCCTGGCGCCCGACTGGTGGAAGCGTGATTAGTGACATCGCCGGACATATTCCGGCGAGCGTTTTTTCTGTTAAGGAAACACAGGCGTCATTACATTTCGAGAAAAACGACAACCACGGAGCAGGGTTTTTGTCATACCTTTGCGTCGGCGTCTCTGTCCTGACCGCCTTCCTTTTTGGCCTACCCGGCCTCGGTGCCTCTTGTTGGCGAGTTGCTGCGGGTTTGGCAGGGCGTCCCGAATGCCTTCCCTGTAAAAATGCCATGTGTATATGGTGGGTGAAGTGTCTAAAAGGGGATCCTAGTTTTTGGAGTTGGGATTTTTGGTTTTTCTTACGTGCGATGCAGGGAGCAGTCCGGGATAGTCGGCCGTAATGGCCACCATGGCATCATCGCAGCTTAACTGACAGAACTGCCGGTCTATCAGCTCCACGAATATAACCGGATCTTCTTCAAGTCTGGAGTCGAGGGCCCGGCGAGGGTCCTCTGGTTGTGGGGAAGGGCTACTGACCTCCTTTATGGCTTTTCGCAGTTCCTGCCGCAAAGTGGCAAGGTGAATACTTATGACAAAGAATGTGGGAAAAATGGGAGTAGGGAGATATAACTTACCCAGCTTGGAGGATTGTACATGGAGAATCCATCCCGTGGCTTGATGCGGGTGAACTCCTCTTCCTCACCCTTGAACAATTCGGACAGAATTTTCGCTAAACCGGCAGCATTGTCCGGACCCTTACGCCCGCAGCGGGTGGCATCATCCGCCCCGTTAAAACACCACAAGGGGTGCCCACGATATTGAAGTGGTTGCACTCCCCGCATTATGCAAATCGACATAACTTCGATTACTATCAATCCTGATTGAGCCAGTGCTTTAATCCGGTTCATCAGATAGAGGACTTCTCCATTGTCTTCCACCTGGGGGCTCCGTGGGCGCCAACTTCAGCATTTCTTCAGAGGAGCATTATTGAACTCAGGAAGACCCCGCCGAACAGGGTCCAGAAGGGGAACGTCCTCCATATAAAACCATTCTGAAGGCCAGTTGTCGGTGTCAAAACCGGCGGATCTCGGGTAGGGGGTCCCGAACTGTGCGTCTAAGGCAGATCGTAACAGGAGGCAGGGAACACGATGTTTTACCCAGGTTCAGGCCCTCTTGATGGAGGTAAAACCCTACGTCCTGCTTGATCAATATTGATGATATGGGTAGTACAAGAGTAGATCTACCACGAGATCGGAGAGGCTAAACCCTAGAAGGTAGCCTATGGTATGATTGTCTGTTGTAGTTGTTGTGTCCTACGGACTAAAACCCTCCAGTTTATATAGACACCGGAGAGGGTTAGGGTTACACAAGGTCGGTTACAAAGGAGGAGATACACATATCCGTATTGCCTAGCTTGCCTTCCACGCCAAGTAGAGTCCCATCTGGACACGAGACGAAGTCTTCAATCTTGTATCTTCATAGTCTAACAGTACGGCCAATGGAGATAGTCCGGCTGTCCGGAGACCCCCTAATCCAGGACTCCCACAGTAGCTCCTGAACTAGGCTTCAATGACGATGAGTCCGGCGCGCAGTATTGTCTTCGGCATTGCAAGGCGGGTTCCTCCTTCGAATACATCACAGAAGAATTTGAATACAAGGATAGTGTCTGACCCTGCAAAATAAGTTCCACATACCACCGTAGAGAGAATAATATTTCCGCAAATCTAATTTGCTGACTTGTTTCGGCAACGCGACATTATGCCATGGCCCGGTGATTATTCGAACCGTTTCCTTTAACTAGCCCCACACATAACGCGAGGCAGTTTTTTGACACGTCTCGTCGAAGTAGAGATCGTGTCCCCTTATTACGGGATTCTCATCAATACGGTCGTGGGTAACCCAACCGTGTCTAGGACTCCTAGATTATAGGCAAGTCCCAAACGGCTACGGAGAGGACGCTTGATATTCACCCTCTTTATAAAGGGACAAGGCTTTTACTTTTTTCCCTCCCGTACTCAATCGAATCCTTCCCCCGCATCGAGTTCTAACACCCAAAGCACAGGTCAGGTGCTCCGGACCTTCAATCATGTCCGGATCTAGCCTTCAAGGCCGATGGATTCCCTCCTCCATTACAGAAGAAGACATCAAGAAGTTGAGGGAGGCCAGATACCTGACTGCCGAAGTTTCGCATCGGCTGCCTACCCGAGGGCAGGTCGTCCCTACTCCTGAACCCAACAAAGACGTCGTGTTCATCTGCCACTTCCTCCGAGGACTAGGCCTCACTCTGGATCCCTTCGTTAGGGGGTTGATGTTTTATTACGGGCTAGATTTCCACGATCTAGCCCCAGACTCCTTTCTCCACATCTCAACATTCATTGTCGTGTGTGAGGCCTTCCTCCGCATTACCCCTCACTTCGGCCTTTGGCTCAAGACCTTTGACATGAAGCAGAAGATGGTCGAGGGGCAGTATGCAGCGTGCGCAGGCGCATTAATAAGCAAGATAGCAGGAGCTCCGTGGCCCAAAGGTTCCTTTCCAGAGGTGTCCGGATTATGGCAACAGGAGTGGTTTTACATCACAGCTCCCAGAAGTGCCAAGTGGGTGGTTGCCCCTGCTTTCCGCTCAGGCCCTCCACCATAACTGATGTCATGGATTAGCAGAGGGCTGAGCTGGGGTTCTGCCAAGGACGTGCCTGTACTGCAAAGCCGCATCCAAAATCTCTTCGAAGGAGATTTCAGTTTGATTATGGTGGCACAAGTCATGCTGGTTCGTCGAGTCCAGCCTTGCAAACGCCGGCCCCTCCACATGTGGGAGTTCAACCTAGAAGGGCCACGTACTATTCAGAATTTCCTCAGCTTGACGCACGAGGAGATGTACAAATCATTCTTCGGACCCCAAATAGAGTGTCCGGATACTACCGAGGACGTGGGCCTGAGCAGCAACCGCACAACCGACCAAGTAAGTTATCCTCTAGCCGAACACACCATCTTTCATTTATCATGACGTTATTCTGAGAAATCACTCTTTGGACAGGACTAGATAACAAAGGCGAAGATGATTCGGTGTTCGGCCCCCCTTCCTAAGGGTTTGGAAAATCCAGTACTGGAAAAGATGCTCGAGCTAGCACCTTGCCCGGAGCCCTCAAAGGAAGATATAGGGGGGAATAATGAGGGTGAAAGCGGGCCTCCATCGCTACCTATTCCGACCGGGGGAACGAGCGCCTCCGTGAGGGAGGACAACCGAGGGGAGGAATCGGACATTCTCTCACCCCGGGGAAGGAAGAGGACTCCAGCGGGAGAAGAAATCTCCACCAGAGGGTCCTGCCTTGGAGGGTGCTCTTGCCGCACAAAGTCTGCGCGGGGATCAGCCCTCCAACGAGTTGTAAGTAATCAGAAAGTACTTAAATAGTGGAGATATACTACCTTACCTCTGAGGAAAATAACCGAAGTATTTATTGCAGTTCGGATCTTAACCCTTCTCAGCATAGCTCGTCTTCGGGGGATCTTCTTCCGGAGATGATGGAGAGCGAAACACCTCCCCCGGACTCCTCCGCTCAAGAAGCGGGCGACCTTGAAGTGTCGTCACGGAGGGCCTCTCCGGATCCGGTGAGGCCAGAAGATAATCCTATAGTCACCCGAAGTCCCCAGCGTCCGGCTCTCGAAGAGAGCAAACAGAAGAGTCCGACACCGTCTGGTATGCGGTCGGACGTACTGAGAGAGCTGTTGGAGCGAGCGGCCATCTCAGAAGAACACCATATATTGATGGGTATGGTGATGGAAAGGATCTCATCCGCCGAAAGCAGGTTGCATGATGCCTTTATGAGTCTACTGACGGGCTTTGAGGTACGTAAAATGATGTACATTTGTGATGGTACCGCACATTTTTAGGTGTGCCCTGTGTAGATAGTAGCCCTTGAGACTCTGGTTGTCGCCGAGAATGGCGGCAAATAGAGGATCGTAGTCCCAGGCAATAACCATACCGCTTTAATGTGCTGGTAGTGGGAGCTCCGGTGGCTAGCTGGACTCATGAATTTGCCGAACTGAAGTGGCAACTGGATGCGGTGGATGCCGACATCGAGCTTGTTAACAAGAGGCATGATGAGGCACATGGTAAGTGTTATTTTCTGGTGAATGTCACATAGTAAGAGCAGCATGATGCCAATATCTTTAATATGTTGTGACTACAGATGGAGCTGCCACCGTGGAAACCTTGCGGGCGGAACTTGCCCGAGCCAAAGAACAAGCAAGGATTAGTAATGCGGCTGCTTTGAAGGCGGCCGAAGAGTTGAAAGCCGAGAAGGCCGCGCATTGCGAGAGCAAAGAGAAGATGGCCAAGATGGCCGTAGAATTAAATGACACTGCCGACCGTTGCCAGTTCCCTGAAAAAGAAAACCGAGCGAAGGCAACGGACCTTGAAAAGGCCACGATGGCGAACAAAGACACCCGCTCTCCTATGAGAGCGAAGGAGGAGATGCGTGAAGCCGGGGATGTTGCGACTGGGAAGCCCTTCATGCTACGGAGGAAGTTCGGAGATCCTCGGTATGCCCCTCTGGATCGGCTGTGGAGTTCGGTAGACGCATATATGGACCTAGCGGCGAGCGCTGCCGATGCGGCCAAATACTTCCAAGGTCAAACAGATCGTGAAGTGGACAAGCTGTTCTGGTCGCAATTCAATGTTCCAGAGCGTCCGCTTCCATTGAATGATCAGCTAGCCAAATGGGCCAAACTAAATAGGTTGTCCGGACTCGCCATGACGTCTGTCGTGGATCAGCTATGGCCGGAAAAACCAAAGCCAAACAGCTATTTTAGCTTAGTGCAGCAGTTCCTTGGTGCGGTGCCACGCATTAATGCGATGAAGAGGTCGGCGTGCATAGAAGGCTCGCGGATGGCCCTTGCCCGTGTTAAAGCATACTGGGCGGAGATGGATGCTACCACTGTTGCAGCGCAGGGTTCGGCCGTAGCCCGAGTGGCTGCCAAGCACTATTTCGAAGAGGTTCTCGAGGGTGCTCGTTTGATAGAGGCCCAATGCTCGAAGAATATTATGTTTGAGTGACATGTATTCCCATTGTAAACACAATGTTTTTACGAAATTTATTAAGGCTGTGTTTATACTTTTTCCTGAAAGTAATATGATGCCTCATGTGCGGCCGTTTATGTATACATGTGTATAACCTGAAAGATTGCAGTCGTCGGCTTCAGCCCCCACGCATATAATGCGGAGGTGTTCACATAAGACGCGTGTTCACACTTAACCCAACGTCTTGGTCCTATTAAGGAGGTGATAGCGCAGCGAACGAGGCAACCGGACTATAATGCTTTAACACTTTCACTTAGCCATAGGAGTTTGACGGTGGGGCTACTATATAGCCCCTGTTGGCTCCGCATTCTCCCGAATTCGGGGTGCGTACATGCCTGGCCGGGAAACAGCCCTTCGTTAAGGCGGAGGAATTCTAACATTCCGATAGGTCATCAAGTGGTTGACCAGTCTCACGCTATATCATGACATTCAGTGTTCGGCTTTCTCTACTGAGGTGCTCGTCCGGATGACCCGGGGCACAATCACAGTAGTTCTCCTAGTGCTACTTAGCCGATAGAGCGGAATGTAAGGTACCAAAACATAGGAGCCGAGCAAACCCAATATTTGACCAAAGACATGATTCGGAGCTGATGCATATAAGGCCAAACTTGCGACGCCAAACACTCCCTAAGGTATTCGTTCTTTATGGTATAAATCGGGCCTAAATAGTGCCCTTTGTAAGAAGCCCCTTGTGTCCAGTACGAGCGTTTATTCTGACGTGGCCACATGCCAAGACATCAGCATCCTTCTCAATTGTATTTGAGAATCCGAGGGATGTATATCAACAAGAGACAGTAAAAAAGGTTTACGCAGGGTCTTAATCTAAAAAGAATCCTTGGAGCGGGTCCCTGCTGCATGTCTGCGCATGTGTCTCCGTTGTGCCGTATCCTGGACAGGTGTAGCACGATGGTCATCTGTAAAAGAGAGAAACTTAGGTGAAAAGTTGTTGTGCAAAAAGGTAGGTTTAAAGAAACCATGTATAATTCAAGATGAGTAAAAATTGCCACTTGTCTGCACGCGTTGAGCCCCTTGTATTTGTAATAGGGGTGTGGCTTATCAAACCTGTGTGAGTTACATATAGCTGCGCCGAACTCGTCTAGCCGTGTCCGTGGTCTTGATGACCTATCAAATGCTGCTAGATGGTGAGGCCATTTTTAGTGTGCGGCTGCCAAGGCAGTCGCCCTCTCTTTGGCGCGCAGGGATCGCTTAATATTTCCATTCACTATAATGATGCCGCGTGGACCAGGCATCTTGAGCATAAGGGAAGCGTAATGCGGTATTGTATTAAAGTGAGCGAAAGCTTTGCGTCCAAGTAGTGCTTGATAGCCACTTTGGAACGGAGCAATGTGGAATGTTAAATTTTTGCTACAGAAGTTATCGGGGAAGCCGAATATAACCTCTAGTAGCAGGGAGCCCGTGCAATGAGCCCCTGGGCCTGGCGTTACTCCTTTAAGAGTAGTATTGCTGAGGCAAATTTTCGTTGGGTCTATCCCCATTTTACGGATTGTATCCTGGTATATCAGGTTTAAACTACTGCCACCGTCCATCAGGACTCGTGTAAAGTGGTATCCGTCAATTATTGGGTCTAATACCAGGGCAGCACATCCTGCATGCCGGATACTTGCGGAGTAATCACGATGGTTGAAAGTGATCGGTTGAGACGACCAGTGGCAGGACTCCGCGGTGATAGGCCCTTGGGCATATTTTTCTGGGAGTGCCGCTTTGTTTCTCCCCTTGATCACGTGTAACGCGTTCACTGTTTTGACTTCTGGTGGAAATTTCTTTTGTTCCCAGTGTCTTTCTTGAGAGGTTCATCCTCGTCTTCGCTTGGTGTATCCTCCCCCTTGTGTACGGCGTTGAGCTTGCCGGACTGCTTGAAGACCCAACATTCTCTGTGGGTATGATTAGCAGGTTTACCGGGGGTGCTATGGATCTGACATACTTGGTCCAGAATTTTGTTTAGGCTGGACAGTTCGTCTTTGGCGCCTTTAGAGGGTGGCTTTTGCTGACTTGGCCGAGAGCTTTTGAATCCGGCGTTTACTGTCGTGCTCTTCATGCTGCCTTCTTTGTTTCGGCATTTGTTATTGTTGTTGCATCGTGATTTCCCGTTTCCGTGTCTAACTTCAGATGTACTGGGGTCGCTGGTGCTGCATCTGGCTAGCCAGCTATCCTCACCTGCGCAAAAGCGGGTCATGAGGCTTGTTAATGCTGCCATTGTTCTTGGCTTTTCTTGGCCGAGGTGTCTGGCAAGCCATTCGTCCCGGACGCTATGCTTAAAAGCTGCCAAGGCTTCAGCGTCCGGACAGTCGACTATTTGGTTCTTTTTAGTAAGAAACCTGTTCCAAAGCTTTCGGGCTGACTCTCCGGGCTGTTGAGTTATATGACTCAAATCGTCCGCGTCTGGAGGTCGGACATAAGTCCCCTGAAAATTTGCCCGAAAAGCATCTTCGAGCTCTTCCTAGCTTCCAATGGAGCTATCGGGGAGGCTTTTAAGCCAGTGCCGAGCTGGCCCTTTGAGTTTGAGGGGTAATTACTTAATGGCATGGAGATCATTGAAGGAAATATGCCCTAGAGGCAATAATAAAGTTATTATTTATTTCCTTATATCATGATAAATGTTTATTATTCATGCTAGAATTGTATTAACCGCAAACTTAATACATGTGTGAATACATAGACAAACAGAGTGTCACTAGTATGCCTCTACTTGACTAGCTCGTTAATCAAAGATGGTTATGTTTCGTAACCATGGACAAAAGAGTTGATATTTGATTAACGAGGTCACATCATTAGTTGAATGATCTGATTGACATGACCCATTCCATTAGCTTAGCACCCCGATCATTTAGTATGTTGCTATTGCTTTCTTCGTGACTTATACATGTTCCTATGACTATGAGATTATGCAACTCCCGTTTGCCGGAGGAACACTTTGGGTGCTACCAAACGTCACAACGTAACTGGGTGATTATAAAGGAGCATTACAGGTGTCTCCAATGGTAGATGTTGGGTTGGCGTATTTCGAGAATAGGATTTGTCACTCCGATTGTCGGAGAGGTATCTGTGGGCCCTCTCGGTAATGCACATCACTTAAGCCTTGCAAGCATTGCAACTAATAAGTTAGTTGTGGGATGATGTATTACGGAACGAGTAAAGAGACTTGCCGGTAACGAGATTGAACTAGGTACTAGATACCGACGATCGAATCTCGGGCAAGTAACATACCGATGACAAAGGGAACAACGTATGTTGTTATGCGGTCTGACCGATAAAGTTCTTCGTAGAATATGTAGGAGCCAATATGGGCATCCAGGTCCCGCTATTGGTTATTGACCGGAGAAGTGTCTCGGTCATGTCTACATTGTTCTCGAACCATAGGGTCCGCACGCTTAACGTTACGATGACAGTTATTATGAGTTTATGCATTTTGATGTACCAAAGGTTGTTCGGAGTCCCGGATGTGATCACGGACATGACGAGGAGTCTCTAAATGGTCGAGACGTAAAGATTGATATATTGGAAGCCTATATTTGGATATCGGAAGTGTTCCGGGTGAAATTGGGATTTTACCGGATCACCGGGAGGTTACCGGAACCCCCCGGGAGCCATATGGGCCTTCATGGGCCTTAGTGGAAAAGAGAAAAGGGGCAGCCCATAGCTGGCCACGCGCCCCCCCTTCCCTTAGTCCTATTAGGACTAGGAGAAGGGGCCGGCCCCCCTCTCTCTCTTTTCCCCCTTGGGAATCCTAGTTGGAATAGGATTGAGGGGGGAGTCCTACTCCCGGTAGGAGTAGGACTCCTCCTGCGCCCTCTCCCTAGCCGGTGCACCCCTCCCCCTTGGATCCTTTATATACGGGGGCAGCCGGCACCTCTAGACACACAAGTTGATCCTTGGTGATCGTTCCTTAGCCGCGTGCGGTGCCCCCTTCCACCAAATTCCACCTCGATCATATTGTTGCAGTGCTTAGGCGAAGCCCTGCGTCGGTAGTACATCAAGATCGTCATCACGATGTCGTGCTGACGGAGCCCGACGCTTTGCTGGATCGGAGCCCGAGGATCGTCATCGAGCTGAACGTGTGCTAAGAACTCGGAGGTGCCGGAGTAACGGTGCTTGGATCGGTCGGATCGGGAAGACGTACGACTACTTCCTCTATGTTGTGTGATCGCTTCCGCAGTCGGTCTGCGTTGGTACGTAGACAACACTCTCCGCTCTCGTTGCTATGCGTTCCCCAACAGTGGCATCCGACCCTAGGTTTTATGGTTTGATGTTATTTGCACGAGTAGAACACAAGTGAGTTGTGGGCGATACAAGTCATACTGCCTACCAGCATGTCATACTTTGGTTCAGCGGTATTGTTGGACGAGACGACCCGGACAAACATTACGCATACGTTACGCGAGACCGGTTCCCTCGACGTGCTTTGCACATAGATGGCTTGCGGGCGACTGTCTCTCCAACTTTAGTTGAACCGAGTGTGGCTACGCCTGGTCCTTGAGAAGGTTAAAACGGAGTCTATTTGACAAACTATTGTTGTGGTTTTGATGCGTAGGTGAGATGAGTTCTTGCTTAAGCCCGTAGCAGCCACGTAAAACTTGCAAACAACAAAGTAGAGGACGTCTAACTTGTTTTTGCAGGGCATGTTGTGATGTGATATGGTCAGGGCATGATGCTGAATTTTATTGTATAAGATGATCATGTTTTGTTGAAGTTATCGGCAACTGGCAAAAGCCTTATGGTTGTCTGTCTATTGCATAAGATGCAAGCGCCCAATAATTGCTTTACTTTATCGCTATGCGATAGCAATAGTTGCAAGAGCAATAGTTGGCGAGACGACCATGTGAGGACATATTGATATAGATCAAGATGATGGAGATCATGATGTCATGCCGGTGACGATGGAAATCATGACGATGCTTTGAATATGGAGATCAAAGGCACAAGATGATGATGGCCATATCATGTCACATATTTTGATTGCATGTGATGTTTATCTTTTTATGCATCTTATCTTTCTTTGATTGACGGTAGCGTTATAAGATGATCTCTCACTAAATTATCAAGAAGTGTTCTCCCTGAGTATGCACTGTTGCCAAAGTTCGTCGTGCCCAGACACCACATGATGATCGGGTGTGATAAGCTCTACGTCCATCTACAACGGGTGCAAGCCAGTTTTGCACACGCAGAATACTCAGGTTAAACTTGACGAGCCTAGCATATGCAGATATGGCCTCGGAACACGGAGACCGAAAGGTCGAGCGTGAATCATATAGTAGATATGATCAACATAATGATGTTCACCGATGAAACTACTCCATCTCATGTGATGATCGGTTATGGTTTAGTTGATTTGGATCACGTGATCACTTAGAGGATTAGAGGGATGTCTATCTAAGTGGGAGTTCTTAAGTAATATGATTAATTGAACTTTAATTTATCATGAACTTAGCCCTGGTAGTATTAGCATATCTATGTTGAAGATCAATAGCTCACGTTGTTGCTTTCATATGTTTATTTTGATATGTTCCTAGAGAAAATTGTGTTGAAAGATGTTAGTAGCAATGATACGGATTGGATCCGTGATCTAAGGTTTATCCTCATTGCTGCACAGAAAAATTATGTCCTTGATGCACCGCTAGGTGACAGACCTATTGCAGGAGCAGATGCAGACGTTATGAACGTTTGGCTAGCTCAATATGATGACTACTTGATAGTTTAGGGCACCATGCTTAATGGCCTAGAATCGGGACTTCAAAGACGTTTTGAACGTCATGGACCATATGAGATGTTCCAGGAGTTGAAGTTAATATTTCAAGCAAATACCCGAGTTGAGAGATATGAAGTCTCCAACAAGTTCTATAGCTAAAAGATGGAGGAGAATCGCTCAACTAGTGAGCATGTGCTCAGATTGTCTGGGTACTACAATCGCTTGAATCAAGTGGGAGTTAATCTTCCAGATAAGAGAGTGATTGACAGAATTCTCTAGTCACCATCACCAAGTTAGTAGAACTTCGTGATGAACTATGATATGCAAGGGATAACAGAAACGATTCCCAAGCTCTTCATGATGCTGAAATCGATGAAGGTAGAAATTAGGAAAAACATCAAGTGTTGATGGTTGACAAGACCACTAGTTTGAAGAAAAGGGCAAAAGGGAAGAAGGGGAACTTCAAGAAGAACGGCAAGAAAGTTGATGCTCAAGTGAAGATGCCCAAGTCTGGTCCTAAGCCTGAGACTAAGTGCTTCTACTGCAAAGGGACTGGTCACTGGAAGCGGAACTGCCGCAAGTATTTGGCGGATAAGGAGGATGGCAAAGTGAACATAAGTATATTTGATATACATGTTATTGATGTGTACTTCACTAGTGTTTATAGCAAACCCTCAGTATTTGATACTAGTTCAGTTGCTAAGATTAGTAACTCGAAATGGGAGTTGCAGAATAAACAGAGACTAGTTAAGGGTGAAGTGACGATGTGTGTTGGAAGTGGTTCCAAGATTGATATGATCATCATCGCACACTCCCTATAATTTCGGGATTAGTGTTGAACCTAAATAAGTGTTATTTGGTGTTTGCGTTGAGCATGAATATGATTTGATCAAGTTTATTGTAATACGGTTATTCATTTAAGTAAGAGAATAAATTGTTGTTCTGTTTGCATGAATAAAACCTTATATGGTTACACACCCAATGAAAATAGTTCGTTGGATCTTGATCGTAGTGATACACATAATCATAATATTGAAACCAAAAGATGCAAAGTTAATAATGATAGTGCAACTTATTTGTAGCACTGCCGTTTAGGTCATATTGGTGTAAAGCGCATGAAGAAACTCCATGCTGATGGGCTTTTGGAATCACTTGATTATGAATCAGTCGATGCTTGCGAACCATGCCTCATGGGCAAGATGACTAAGACTCTGTTCTTCGGAACAATGGAGCGAGCAACAGATTTGTTGGAAATCATACATACTGATGTATGTGGTCCAATGAATATTGAGGCTCGCGACAGGTATCATTATTTTCTGATCTTCACAGATGATTTGAGCAGATATAAGTATATCTACTTGATGAAACATAAGTCTGAAACATTTGAAAAGTTCAAAGAATTTCAGAGTGAAGTGGAAAATCATCGTAACAAGAAAATAAAGTTTCTACGATCTGATCGTGGAAAAGAGTATTTGAGTTACGAGTTTGGTCTTCAGTTAAAACAATGTGAAATAGTTTCACTACTCACGCCACCTGGAACACCACAGCATAATGGTGTGTCCGAACGTCATAACCGTACTTTATTGGATATAGTTCAATCTATGATGTTTCTTACCGATTTACCACTATCGTTTTTGGGGTCATGCATTAGAGACAACTGCATTCACGTTAAAAAAGGGGCACCATCTATATCCGTCGAGACGACGCCTTATGAACTATGGTTTGGCAAGAAACCAAAGTTGTCGTTTCTTAAAGTTTGGAGTTGCGATGCTTATGTGAAAAAGTTTCATCTCGATAAGCTCAAACTCAAATCGGAGAAATATGTCTTCATAGGATACCCAAAGGAGACAGTTGGGTACACCTTCTATCACAGATCCGAAGGCAAGACATTCGTTGCTAAGAATGGATCCTTTCTAGAGAAGGAGTTTCTCTCGAAAGAAGTGAGTGGGAGGAAAGTAGAAAACTTGATAAGGTAATTGTACCTTCTACCTTATTGGAAAGTAGTTCATCACAAAAATCTGTTCTTGTGACTACTACACCAATTAGTGAGGAAGCTAATGATGATGATCATGTAACTTCAGATCAAGTTACTACCGAATCTTGTAGGTAAACCAGAGTGAGATCCACACCAGAATGGTACGGTAATCCTGTTCTGGAGGTCATGTTACTTGACCATGACGAACCTACGAACTATGAGGAAGCGATGATGAGCCTAGATTCCGCGAAATGGTTTGAGGCCATGAAATCTGAGATATGATCCATGTATGAGAACAAAGTTTGGACTTTGGTTGACTTGCCCGATGATCGGCAAGCCATAGAAAATAAATGGATCTTCAAGAGGAAGACGGACATTGATAGTAGTGTTACTATCTACAAAGCTAGAATTGTCGCAGAAGGTTTTCGACAAGTTCAAAGTATTGACTACGATGAGAGTTTCTCACTCGTATCTATGCTTAAGTCTGTCCGAATCATGTTAGCAATTGCCGCATTTTATGAAATCTGGCAAATGGATAAACAAAACTGCATTCCTTTATGGATTTCTTAAAGAAGAGTTGTATATGATGCAACCAGTAGGTTTTGTCAATCCTAAAGGTGCTCACAAAATATGCAAGCTCCAGCGATTCATCTATGGACTGGTGCAAGCATCTCAGAGTTGGAATACACGCTTTGATAAGTTGATCAAAGCATATAGTTTTATACAGACTTGCGGTGAAGCCTGTATTTACAAGAAAGTGAGTGGGAGCACTACAACATTTCTGATAAGTATATGTGAATGACATATTGTTGATCGGAAATAATGTAGAATTATTCTGTAAAGCATAAAGGAGTGTTTGAAAGGAGTTTTTTCAAAGAAAGACTTCGGTGAAGCTGCTTACATATTGAGCTTCAAGATCTATAAAGATAGATCAAGACGCTTGATAAGTTTTTCAATGAGTACATACCTTGACAAGATTTTGAAGTAGTTCAAAATGGAGCAGTCAAAGAAAGAGTTCTTGCCTGTATTACAAGGTGTGAAGTTGAGTAAGACTCAAAGCCCGACCACGGCAGAAGATAGAAAGAGAATGAAAGTCATTCACTATGCCTCAGTCATAGGTTCTATAAAGTATGCCATACTGTTTACCAGATCTATTGTATACCCTGCACTGATTTGGCAAGGGAGTACAATAGTGATCTAGGAGTAGATCACTGGACAGCGGTTAAAATTATCCTTGGTAGAATAAGGAAATATTTCTCGATTATGGAGGTGACAAAAGGTTCGTCATAAAAAGTTACGTCGATGCAAGTTTTGACACGAATCTGGATGACTCTAAGTCTCGATCTAGATACATATTGAAAGTGGGAGCAATTAGCTAGAGTAGCTCCGTGCAGAGCATTGTAGACATAGAAAATTGCAAAATATATAACGGATCTGAATGTGAAAGACCGTTGACAAAGATTCTCTCACAAGAAAAACATGATCACACCTTAGTACTCTTTGGGTGTTAATCACATAGTGATGTGAACTAGATTACCGAATCTAGTAAACCCTTTGGGTGTTGTTCACATGACAATGTGAACTATGGGTGTTAATCACATGATGATGTGAACTATCGATGTTAATCACATGGTGATGTGATCTAGATTATTGACTCTAGTGCAAGTGGGAGACTGAAGGAAATATGCCCTAGAGGCAATAATAAAGTTATTATTTATATCCTTATATCATGATAAATGTTTATTATTCATGCTAGAATTGTATTAATCGGAAACTTAATACATGTGTGAATACATAGACAAACAGAGTGTCACTAGTATGCCTCTACTTGACTAGCTCGTTAATCAAAGATGTTTATCTTTCCTAACCATGGACAAAAGAGTTGTTATTTGATTAACGAGGTCACATCATTAGTTGAATGATCTGATTGACATGACCCATTCCATTAGCTTAGCATCCCGATCATTCAGTATGTTGCTATTGCTTTCTTCATGACTTATACATGTTCCTATGACTATGAGATTATGCAACTCCCGTTTGCCGGAGGAACACTTTGGGTGCTACCAAACGTCACAATGTAACTGGGTGATTATAAAGGAGCATTACAGGTGTCTCCAATGGTAGATGTTGGGTTGGCGTATTTCGAGAATAGGATTTGTCACTCCGATTGTCGGAGAGGTATCTCTAGGCCCTCTCGGTAATGCACATCACTTAAGCCTTGCAAGCATTGCAACTAATAAGTTAGTTGCGGGATGATGTATTACGGAACGAGTAAAGAGACTTGCCGGTAACAAGATTGAACTAGGTATTAGATACCGACGATCGAATCTCGGGCAAGTAACATACCGATGACAAAGGGAACAATGTATGTTGTTATGCGGTCCGACCGATAAAGATCTTCGTAGAATATGTAGGAGCCAATATGGGCATCCAGGTCCTGCTATTGGTTATTGACCGGAGAAGTGTCTCGGTCATGTCTACATTGTTCTCGAACCGTAGGGTCCGCACGCTTAACGTTACGATGACAGTTATTATGAGTTTATGCATTTTGATGTACCGAAGGTTGTTCGGAGTCCCGGATGTGATCACGGACATGACAAGGAGTCTTGAAATGGTCAAGACGTAAAGATTGATATATTGGAAGCCTATATTTGGATATTAGAAGTGTTCCGGGTGAAATCGGGATTTTACCGGATTACCGGGAGGTTACCGGAACCCCCCGAGAGCCATATGGGCCTTCATGGGCCTTAGTGGAAAAGAGAAAAGGGGCAGCCCATAGCTGGCCGCCCCCCCCCCTTCCATTAGTCCTATTAGGACTAGGAGAAGGGGCCGGCCCCCCTCTCTCTCTTTTCCCCCTTGGGAATCCTAGTTGGAATAGGATTGAGGGGGGGAGTCCTACTCCCGGTAGGAGTAGGACTCCTCCTGCGCCCTCTCCCTGGCCGGCGCACCCCTCCCCCTTGGATCCTTTATATACGGGGGCAGGGGGCACCTCTAGACACACAAGTTGATCCTTGGTGATCGTTCCTTAGCCGTGTGTGGTGCCCCCTGCCACCAAATTCCACCTCGATCATATTGTTGCAGTGCTTAGGCGAAGCCCTGCGTCGGTAGTACATCAAGATCGTCATCACGCTGTCGTGCTGACAGAAGTCTTCCTCGATGCTTTGCTAGATCGGAGCCCGAGGATCGTCATCGAGCTGAACGTGTGCTAAGAACTTGGAGGTGCCGGAGTAACAGTGCTTGGATCGGTCAGATCGGGAAGACGTACGACTACTTCCTCTACGTTGTGTGATCGCTTCCGCAGTCGGTCTGCGTTGGTACGTAGACAACACTCTCCCCTCTTGTTGCTATGCATCACCATGATCTTGCGTGTGCGTGGCAAATTTTTTGAAATTACTGCGTTCCCCAACAATCATCTCCTCGAGCCATATGGATATGGAGGATATAGTCCTCAATCCAGACCCCAGGGTCTGTTGTTCCGTCGTATGCCTCTATGTTTACGGGTTTGAATCCCTCTGGAAATTCATGGTCCAGTACCTCGTCGGTGAAACATAGGGGGTGTGCGGCACCCCTGTATCTGGGTGTACCATAGTGTTCGGATGTTTGTTGCGTTGCATCGTATGCTGGAGCGCGCCTGCATGGTCCATAAATGGATCTGGTTGCGCCGTCCTTTTGATGCGAGCCCTTGCATGGATCGGGTATTGGCTTATGTGCGGCATTGCTTGCCGCTCTATGTTGGCCGTGAGGTCGTCTATCCGGCTAGGTGGCCGTTTTCATTTTGGGTTGCGGGGGGTCTAAGGCCTCCTCATCGAATTCAAGTAGCAACTTCCGCTTCGGGTAGCTCTTGGTGGGGCGATTACCGCCATACTTCGTTGCTGTGTTGAGTACTTTGCTCCGTATAATTTGGAGTGTGTCTTGCACAGCCTTGAGCCTTTGCTTCTGCTTTTTTAGACTCCTCGCGGTGGCAACAAGCCTTTGATGGGCATTCTGTTGCTCTGGGTGTCTATCCGGTGTTATGTCATCTGGACTATTATCTTTGACAGAATCGGGTTGTTCAGTTTGATTCTCCGTGTTGCCGTGGTCCAGCAATGGTTCACTCTGCTCTAACGCTAGGTCTGTATGATCGTTGTTTCTACCGAGGCGGGATTTGGGGCGGCGCTTACGCCGCTGCTTTGACTGCTTCTCGAGGGGACAACCCTTCGTTGCGTCCTTCCGTTCCTCGTCGTTGTTTTCTTTTGGTGTGTTCACCATGTATACGTCATGTGGTGAAGTGGGCGTCCAATGCCCTGTGGGCAGTGGTTCCTCTTTGTTTCCCGCATCGTCGTCCATATCGTAGATGTCTTCAGAGTCGAAGTCGAGCATGTCGGTTAAGTCATCGACAGTGGCTACTAAGTGGGTGGTGGGTGGGCCGCGAATTTCTTCGTCGTCCCCATCCCAATCCTGCCAGACATAGTTCGGTCAGGATCCTCCTGACAAGGAGAGAGACCTTAATGAGTTCAGTGTGTCGCCAAAGGGCGAGTGCTGAAAAATATCCGCGGAAGTAAACTCCATGATCAGCGCCCAATCGGATTCGATAGGAACGGGCGCAGGCGGCTCGGAGTCCGTGGCCGGAGAAGGATCCGGCAGTTTAACAACACGGCTCTCGTGCAAGGTAAGGTCGATGTTCGGCTCGATCGCCGCTAAGGGTAAGGCTTCCGCGGCGGGGTCCATCCACCCATCCATGGACGGCGCAACTGGCTCCGAATTGAGGGTCGGAGCGGCTACCCGTGCGATCTCCTGAACACTGTCCGATGGTAGAGCTAAATCGTACTCATCGTGACCGCGTGACGCACAACGCAGAGGCTCGAATCCGTCGAAGATCAAGTCTCCACGGATATCGGCCATGTAGTTTAAGCTTCCAAACCTGACCTGGTGGCCTGGGGCGTAACTTTCAATCTGCTCCAGATGGCCAAGCGAATTGGCCCGCAGTGCAAAGCCACCGAACACGAAGATCTGTCCGGGGAGAAAAGTCTCACCCTGGAATGCATCGCTATCGATGATAGTAGGAGCCATCAAGCCTAACAGCGATGACACAGAGGAACTCTCAATGAAAGCACCAATGTCGGTGTCAAAACCGGCGGATCTCGGGTAGGGGGTCCCGAACTGTGCGTCTAAGGCGGATGGTAACAGGAGGCAGGGAACACGATGTTTTACCCAGGTTCGGGCCCTCTTGATGGAGGTAAAACCCTACGTCCTACTTGATTAATATTGATGATATGGGTAGTACAAGAGTAGATCTACCACGAGATTGGAGAGGCTAAACCCTAGAAGCTAGCCTATGGTATGATTGTCTGTTGTAGTTGTTGTGTCCTACGGACTAAAACCCTCCGGTTTATATAGACACCGGAGAGGGTCAGGGTTACACAATGTCGGTTACAAAGGAGGAGATACACATATCCGTATTGCCTAGCTTGCCTTCCAAGGCAAGTAGAGTCCCATCCGGACACGAGACGAAGTCTTCAATCTTGTATCTTCATAGTCTAACAGTCCGGCCAATGGAGATAGTCCGGCTGTCCGGAGACCCCCTAATCTAGGACTCCCACACTAGTCTTCAGACGACTTCTTCGGGGTACCGGACACGTATCCGGTATCGGAGATGCGGCATATTTCGGCTCCGCCCACTTGATAAAGTGCCCCCCTCTGTGTGTGACGGACGAGGCAAAATAGCCTTTTCCACAGCTCAAAGTGAGCCTCGCAGCCCAGGAACAATTCGCGGAGAGCAACATAGCCGATGATATGTAGGATGGAGGCAGGGGTGAAATTGTGTAATTGGAGGCCGTAGAACTCCAGGAGCCCGCGGAGGAATGGATGAATTGGAAATCTGAGTCCCCTTAGTAAATAGGGAACAAGGCAGACCCGTTCCCCCATAGAGGGACATGGAAAGCTCTCCGCTTGCTCCCCGCCATTGTAGGTGGCAAGCCCAGCTCGAATGGGCACCATATACACCGGAGGGGGAAATCCCTTAGTCTGCAGTTCGACTAATCAACTGTGCGGGACTGAACACCTCTCCCAATCACCGGGCTTAGGGCTACGGGAGCGGGAGGAGGAGCTGCGGAGGTCGGCCATGCTGGAATGGATCTTTCGAAACGCGCTCAGATGGATTCTCGCAAGGGGAGGATGGTATGGATTGGATCTAAGGGTCCCCATCCCTTTAATAGACAATTTATTTATCTAGCTAGGGGGGCGAATGTAAAAACGCCCTGGCGCCTCGTATTCATTCGACGCGTGGGAGATAGCCCTTATTGGGCACATAAGCCAAGAGGTCCAAACATTTATGGGACCGGACACTGCTTTACAAACATTCGGAAGATGGAGAAGAACCCGCCTTGCAATGCCGAAGACAACACTGCGCGCTGGACTCATCGTCATTGAAGCCTGGTTTGGGGGCTACTGAGGGAGTCCTGGATTAGGGGGTATCTGGACAGCCGGATTATATCCTTCGGCCGGACTGTTGGACTATGAAGATACAAGATTGAAGACTTCGTCTCGTGTCCAGATGGGACTCTACTTGGCGTGGAAGGCAAGCTAGGTAATACGGATATGTATATCTTCTCCTTTGTAACCGACCTTGTGTAACCCTAGCCCCCTCCGGTGTCTATATAAACCGGAGGGTTTTAGTCCATAGGACAAGATACAATCATACCATAGGCTAGCTTTTAGGGTTTAGCCTTTCCGATCTCGTGGTAGATCAACTCTTGTAATACTCATATCATCAAGAATAAATCAAGCAGGACGTAGGGTTTTACCTCCATCAAGAGGGCCCGAACCTGGGTAAAACATCGTGTCCCCTGCCTCCTATTACCATCCGCCTTAAACACACAGTTCGGGACCCCCTACCCGAGATCCACCGGTTTTGACACCGACAGTGGGAGAAGAGGAGGGGCAGCCAAGGGCAGCCGCGCCCCCCCTCCCCCTCTAGTCCGAATTGGACAAGGAGGGGGGCGGCGCCCCCCTTTCCTTCTCTTCCTCTCTCCCTTCCTTCTCCTCTCCTACTCCAATTAGGAAAAGAGGGAGTCCTACTCCCGGTGGGAGTAGGACTCCCCCCTTGGCGCGCACTTCTCCTTGGCCGGCCGCCTCTCCCTAGCTCCTTCATATACGGGGGCAGGGGGCACCCCATAGACACAACAATTGATCTGTTGATCTCTTAGCCGTGTGTGGTGCCCCCCTCCACCATAATCCACCTCGGGTTAAAATACGTGGCCATGGAATATTTCGGGCTTAAGAGGATGAGTGTGCAATGTGTGTCACTGCACAGAACACGGAATGTTAGTAAAAAGAACGATCGAAATCTAAGAAATCATATGTTACGGGGCGGTTAAGGGATGACTTACTCGGGAAAGTGAGCCACGAGGAAGTTATCCTTATCTGGGTTTTCCAGAATGACGCCTTCGAGGTGTGAACTCGCGACTTGGCGGTCCCCAGCATTGCCCAAGAGCTTGGCACACATGTAGAAGGGGTCGACTATCACGATGTATGGGGTCTTGTCTCTAATGATCCGCATCTCCATACTCAGCAAAAACAGCCGAACAAAGGTGTAGTGCAGCGGATGAAGGTTAAACATAGCAAAGATGTCATCAAACCGCAGGACGATCGTACCCCCAATGGCGCCATCCACAAAGCCCTTGCCCTTAGCACCTTGGCCACGAAAACAGGGTATGCCACATCATTCTCTCTGAGACGCCGCTTCTCCAAAGAAAGAACACTATCATGTAGACTCCGCATAGCACCGGTTGCAGCATTGAGCATATTTGTCGGTAGCATCGCCCTACCCGCCACATGCACCCTCCTTGAGATATCCTTAGGTGAAGGTGGCCCGTCCTGAGCACGGATCGTACTCGGTGCCGGCTGGCTCGCACCCATGTTACTCTTTATTTTCCATTCCTTCTTCTTCTGTTGTAATGGGACCGAGTTCTGCTCACAGACCGCCTTCTTGAGTGTGTTGGAGCTGATAATATTTGGCACCTCAGCTATCCGAGGCTCGGTGAAGTCGGCAGCTGGAGGCGTCTCCTGAGAACTAAATGCTAGACGACGCCTATTGCAACTGGGTTTCTCCGTCGTACCAGCTAGACCGCGGTCGTCTTGGTTGGGTTCTTGAGAAAGAGGCCCGCAGAATTCGTCATCGTACCCATGTTCGGCAAAGTACTTATCGACACTGCTAAATGTACGGCCGTCGTCGTTGTCGTCGTCGTCCAGATCCTGTGCCATATGCATGTTCAGATCCTATGCCATAGGGATGTCCGGCATGTCCGGTAGCGTTGCGGCGGTCTTGCCATGGCTTGGTGCCGGCACGACTGGCGGTGTTGTCTTTGGGGTGGTGTCCCCCGCCCCCAAACGAATCTAGCTCTTCGGCCAAAGCAGGGGCCAGCTTACGCAGGTGCTGAGGGTCATCAGATCATCTTCGTCGGCCCCGGCGGGTTGAATCGGAGGTAACAACTCGTCGCAGCCTGGTAGCACCCAAACCAGTTGAACCCTATACACGGTGGGTGGCATCGGTTTACCGTGGAACACGGGGTTGCTCGGTTGAATGATTTTGCCCTTGGCGACATCGACCAACTTGTCGTTCACGAAGTGTAGGAGAGTGCACGGATCATCGGCGGCGCCCTGCGAAAACATGTAGGGCGTCAGGGATGCCCAGTCAAAGGCAAGGAGATGAAGTCCTCGGCCGAGAGGCTTAATTAGTTACCGTGATGATGGCATCGAGCTCGGCTAATGTCGAGGCACCGCCAACGGCGAGCGAGCAACTGATGGAGGGGCCGCTTGCTGGCGAGGTGCCGGCCGGCGTACACCCGGGTGCATTAAGCTCCAATGCCGGCGTCGGAGACACCAATACCGGCACCGCCGGAGACACCAATGGCGCCGCCGCCGGAGACACCAATACCGCCGCCGCCGGAGACACCAATGGCGCCGCCTGTGCATTGTGTGAGTTGCTGGCCGTGAAGCTGGGAATCGGGGCGGCCCCTGTTGGCCACCTGCAATCCACGTCGTTATCCCATGAATCAAGGTAGGCATAATGCCGGTGGCATCGATCCCAGTTGTTGTTGCACTTGCTCTTGGACCATCTCCGGAATCCGCGCCACTTGCGCCTTGAGTGCTTCAACCTCGCGCGACTGGCTTTCCGAGCTGGTCTTTTTCTCCTTTCGCCCACCAACGGTATAGTATGACGACCATTTTGTGGACAAGCCTTTGCCGGCCACACGACCAGCTGACGTCGGCTTACTGAGCTTATCCTTGTTTTTCATTACGTTCAACGCCCTATTCAAAGGGGTGTCGAAAGGGGAGCTCTGAGACGACCCCGCGCTACTGCTTTCTTTGTCCTGCGGAAGGAACGTGAACCATTTAGTAATATTGGGGATCAATTAGAATGCAACCATATGGGGCTAATTACGCGGGGGTGTATTCCTTACCAGAACAAGCTCAAGCGCCTTGGTCTTCGGATCCGTGGTAAGCTCCTTTGTTACCAGGTCCTCTTTGTACCGGGCCCTGAGAAAGTTCCTGGTCTGCTTGTCACGGTATTTCTCGAAGCGGGCGGTAGGCCTTGCTCGGCACGATCCGCGTCCTCCTTGTCCCATATAGGCTCCGCCACTTTGTAACCGCCGGGACCGAGTTGGTGGACCCCTAAGTTCAACTCCCGCATTTCATTCCCCCACTGACTTGATTCGGAGGTTGCGGGGCTCTCACACTTGATCTTGAACTCCTTGTAGTCATCTTCGCTCATCAAAGGATATTTCGCTTTGATCTTCTCATAACTATCACCTTTGTCAATCATTACCTTCACCGTGCTTTTCCAAGTAGACAGGGCCGTGCTCATCCTCGTGAAGGCGGCACCGTTCACCTTATTCCCCGAGAGGCGTGTGTTTGCAAACTCAGCGGGGAACTTGTATCATTCATGCAGCTTCGTGAAGAGGAGGCTGCGCAAATTCCCTCGGTCCTTATGCCTTAGGTTCTCGGTGTTGATCGAGATGGTGCTTCGGAGAATGCACCCGAGCTGAACCGAGTACCCATTGACTGAAGGAAATATGCCCTAGAGGCAATAATAAAGTTATTATTTATTTCCTTACATCATGATAAATGTTTATTATTCATGCTAGAATTGTATTAACCGGAAACATAATACATGTGTGAATACATAGACAAACAGAGTGTCACTAGTATGCCTCTACTTGACTAGCTCGTTAATCAAAGATGGTTATGTTTCCTAACCATGAACAAAGAGTTGTTATTTGATTAAGGAGGTCACATCATTAGTTGAATGATCTGATTGACATGACCCATTCCATTAGCTTAGCACCCGATCATTTAGTATGTTGCTGTTGCTTTCTTCATGACTTATACATGTTCCTATGACTATGAGATTATGCAACTCCCGTTTACCTGAGGAACACTTTGTGTGCTACCAAACGTCACAACAGAACTGGGTGATTATAAAGGTGCTCTACAGGTGTCTCCAAAGGTAGTTGTTGGGTTGGCGTATTTCGAGATTAGGATTTGTCACTCCGATTGTCGGAGAGGTATCTCTGGGCCCTCTTGGTAATGCACATCACATAAGCCTTGCAAGCATTACAACTAATGAGTTAGTTGCGAGATGATGTATTACGGAACGAGTAAAGAGACTTGCCGGTAACGAGATTGAACTAGGTATTGGATACTGATGATCGAATCTCGGGCAAGTAACATACCGATGACAAAGGGAACAACGTATGTTGTTATGCGGTCTGACCGATAAAGATCTTCATAGAATATGTAGGAGCCAATATGGGCATCCAGGTACCGCTATTGGTTATTGACCGGAGACATGTCTCGGTCATGTCTACATTGTTCTCGAACCGTAGGGTCCGCACGCTTAACGTTATGATGACAGTTATTATGAGTTTATACATTTTGATGTACCGAAGTTAGTTCGGAGTCCCGGATGTGATCACGGACATGACGAGGAGTCTCGAAATGATCGAGACATAAAGATTGATATATTGGAAGCCTATGTTTGGATATCGGAAGTGTTCCGGGTGAAATCGGGATTTTACCGGAGTACCGGGAGGTTACCGGAACCCCCCGGGAGGTATATGGGCCTTAGTGGGCCTTAGTGGAAGAGAGGAGAGGTGGCCAGAGATAGGCCACGCGCCTCTCCCCCCTTGGTCTAAATAGGACAAGGAGAGGGAGCCGGCCCCCCTTCCTCCTCTCTCTCCTCTTTCCCCCCTCCACGAATCCTATTCCAACTAGGAAAGGGGGGAGTCCTACTCCCGGAGGGAGTAGGACTCCTCCTGGCGCGCCTCCTCTTGGACGGCTATATTCGGACACCGAAAGTGTTCCGGGTGATTTCGGATAAAACCGGAGTGCCGGAGGGGTTACCGGAACCCCCCGGGGAAGTAATGGCCCTTATTGGGCCTGAGGGGAGAGAGAGGGCACCAGCCCAAGAGGTGGCACGCCCCCCCTCATGGGGAGTCCGAATTGGACTAGGAGGGGGGCGCGGCCCCCCTTTCCCTCTCCCTCTCCCTCTCTTTCCTTCCCCCTCAAGTCTCCTAGTTGGACTAGGAAAGGGGAGTCCTACTCCCACTAGGAGGAGGACTCCCCCTCCCCCCGGCGCGCCCCATAGGGCCGGCCGGCCTCCCCCTTGCTCCTTTATATACGGGGGCAGGGGGCCACCCTAGGATACACAAGTTGATCCACGTGATCGTTCCTTAGCCGTGTGCGGTGCCCCCTGCCACCATATTCCACCTCGGTCATATCGTTGTAGTGCTTAGGCGAAGCCCTGCGTCGATAGAACATCATCATCGTCACCACGCCGTTGTGCTGACGGAACTCATCCCTGAAGCTTTGCTGGATCGGAGCCCGGGGAGCGTCATCGAGTTGTACGTGTGCTAAGAACTCGGAGGTGCCGGAGTAACGGTGCTTGGATCGGTCGGATCGGGAAGACGTACGACTACTTCCTCTATGTTGTGTCAACGCTTCCGTTGCGGTCTACAAGGGTACGTAGACAACACTCTCCCCTCTCGTTGCTATGCATCACCATGATCTTGCGTGTGCGTAGGAAATTTTTTGAAATTACTACGTTCCCCAACAGTGGCATCCGAGCCTAGGTTTTATGGTTTGATGTTATTTGCACGAGTAGAACACAAGTGAGTTGTGGGCGATATAAGTCATACTGCCTACCAACATGTCATACTTTGGTTCGGCGGTATTGTTGGACGAAGCGACCCGGACCGACATTACGTGTACGCTTACGCGAGACCGGTTCTCCCGACGTGCTTTGCACATAGGTGGCTTGCGGGTGACAGTTTCTCCAACTTTAGTTGAACCGAGTGTGGCTATGCCCGGTCCTTGCGAAGGTTAAAACGGCATGAACTTGACAAACTATCGTTGTGGTTTTGATGCGTAGGTAAGATTGGTTCTTGCTTAAGCCCGTAGCAGCCACGTAAAACATGCAACAACAAAGTAGAGGACGTCTAACTTGTTTTTGCAGGGCATGTTGTGATGTGATATGGTCAAGACATGATGCTAAATTTTATTGTATGAGATGATCATGTTTTGTAACCGAGTTATCGGCAACTGGCAGGAGCCATATGGTTGTCGCTTTATTGTATGCAATGCAATCGCGCTGTAATGCTTTACTTTATCACTAAGCGGTAGCAATAGTCGTGGAAGCATAAGATTGGCGAGACGACAACGATGCTACGATGGAGATCAAGGTGTCGCGCCGGTGACGATGGTGATCATGACGGTGCTTTGGAGATGGAGATCACAAGCACAAGATGATGATGGCCATATCATATCACTTATATTGATTGCATGTGATGTTTATCTTTTATGCATCTTATCTTGCTTTGATTGACGGTAGCATTATAAGATGATCTCTCACTAAATTATCAAGAAGTGTTCTCCCTGAGTATGCACCGTTGCCAAAGTTTGTCGTGCCCAGACACCACGTGATGATCGGGTGTGATAAGCTCTACGTCCATCTACAACGGGTGCAAGCCAGTTTTGCACACGCAGAATACTCAGGGTAAACTTGACGAGCCTAGCATATGCAGATATGGCCTCAGAACACGGAGACCGAAAGGTTGAGCGTGAATCATATAGTAGATATGATCAACATAATGATGTTCACCATTGAAAACTAATCCATCTCACGTGATGATCAGTTATGGCTTAGTTGATTTGGATCACGCGATCACTTAGAAGATTAGAGGGATGTCTATCTAAGTGGGAGTTCTTTAAGTAATTTGATTAATTGAACTTAAATTTATCATGAACTTAGTACCTGATAGTATCTTGCTTATGTGTGTTTGATTGTAGATAGATGGCCCGTGCTGTTGTTTCGTTGAATTTTAATGCGTTCCTTGAGAAAGCAAAGTTGAAAGATGATGGTAGCAATTACACGGACTGGGTCCGTAACTTGAGGATTATCCTCATTGCTACACAGAAGAATTACGTCCTGGAAGCACCGCTGGGTGCCAGGCCTGCTGCTGGAGCAACACCAGATGTTATGAACGTTTGGCAGAGCAAAGCTGATGACTACTCAATAGTTCAGTGTGCCATGCTTTACGGCTTAGAATCGGGACTTCAACGACGTTTTGAACGTCATGGAGCATAAGAGATGCTCCAGGAGTTGAAGTTAATATTTCAAGCAAATGCCCGGATTGAGAGATATGAAGTCTCCAATAAGTTCTATAGCTGCAAGATGGAGGAGAACAGTTTTGTCAGTGAGCATATACTCAAAATGTCTGGGTATAATAATCACTTGATTCAGATGGGAGTTAATCTTCCAGATGATTGCGTCATTGACAGAATTCTCCAATCACTGCCACCAAGCTACAAGAGCTTCGTGATGAACTATAATATGCAAGGGATAAATAAGACTATTCCCGAGCTCTTCGCGATGCTGAAAGCTGCGGAGGTAAAAATCAAGAAGGAGCATCAAGTGTTGATGGTCAGCAAGACCACTAGTTTCAAGAAAATGGGCAAAGGGAAGAAGAAGGGGAACTTCAAACGGCAAGCAAGTTGCTGCTCAGGAGAAGAAACCCAAGTCTGGACCTAAGCCTGAAACTGAGTGCTTCTACTGCAAGCAGACTGGTCACTGGAAGCGGAACTGCCCCAAGTATTTGGCGGATAAGAAGGATGGCAAGGTGAACAAAGGTATATGTGATATACAGGTTATAGATGTGTACCTTACTAGAGCTCGCAGTAGCACCTGGGTATTTGATACTGGTTTTGTTGCTAATATCTGCAACTCGAAACAGGGACTACGGATTAGGCGAACACTGGCAAAGGACGAGGTGACGATGCGCGTGGGAAACGGTTCCATAGTCGATGTGATCGCGGTCGGCACGCTACCTCTACATCTACCTTCGGGATTAGTATTAGACCTAAATAATTGTTATTTGGTGCCAGCGTTAAGCATGAACATTATATCTGGATCTTGTTTGATGCGAGACAGCTATTCATTTAAATCAGAGAATAATGGTTGTTCTATTTATATGAGTAATATCTTTTATGGTCATGCACCCTTGAAGAATGGTCTATTTCTGATGAATCTCGATAGTAGTGATACACATATTCATAATGTTGAAAGCAAAAGATGCAGAGTTGATAATGATAGTGCAACTTATTTGTGGCATTGCTGTTTAGGTCATATCGGTGTAAAGCGCATGAAGAAACTCCATACTGATGGACTTTTGGAACCACTTGATTATGAATCACTTGGTACTTGCGAACCGTGCCTCATGGGCAAGATGACTAAAACACCGTTCTCTGGTACTATGGAGAGAGCAACAGATTTGTTGGAAATCATACATACCGATGTATGTGGTCCGATGAATATTGAGGCTCGTGGCGGATATCGTTATTTTCTCACCTTCACAGATGATTTAAGCAGATATGGGTATATCTACTTAATGAAACACAAGTCTGAAACATTTGAAAAGTTCAAAGAATTTCAGAGTGAAGTTGAAAATCATCGTAACAAGAAAATAAAGTTTCTACGATCTGATCGTGGAGGAGAATATTTGAGTTACGAGTTTGGTGTACATTTGAAACAATACGGAATAGTTTCACAACTCACGCCACCCGGAACACCACAGCGTAATGGTGTGTCCGAACATCGTAATAGTACTTTACTGGATATGGTGTGATCTATGATGTCTCTTACTGATTTACCGCTATCGTTTTGGGGTTATGCTTTAGAGACGGCCGCATTCACGTTAAATAGGGCACCATCAAAATCCGTTGAGACGACGCCTTATGAACTATGGTTTGGCAAGAAACCAAAGTTGTCGTTTCTTAAAGTTTGGGGTTGCGATGCTTATGTGAAAAAGCTTCAACCTGATAAGCTCGAACCCAAATCGGAGAAATGTGTCTTCATAGGTTACCCAAAAGAGACTGTTGGGTACACCTTCTATCACAGATCCGAAGGCAAGACATTCGTTGCTAAGAATGGTTCCTTTCTAGAGAAGGAGTTTCTCTCAAAAGAAGTGAGTGGGAGGAAAGTAGAACTTGACGAGGTAACTGTACCTGCTCCCTTATTGGAAAGTAGTACATGACAGAAAATTGTTTCTGTGACACCTACACCAACAAGTGAGGAAGCTACTGATAATGGTCATGAAACTTCAGGACAAGATACTACTGAACCTCGTAGATCAACCAGAGTGAGATCCGCGCCAGAGTGGTACGGTAATCATGTTCTGGAAATCATGCTACTAGATCATGATGAACCTACGAACTATGAAGAAGCGATGGTGAGCCCAGATTCTGCAAAGTGGCTTGAAGCCATGAAATCTGAGATGGGATCCATGTATGAAAACAAAGTATGGACTTTGGTTGACTTGCCCGATGGTCGGCAAGCAATTGAGAATAAATGGATTTTCAAGAAGAAGACTGACACTGTCGGTAATGTTACTGTCTATAAAGCTCGACTTGTTGCAAAAGGTTTTCGACAAGTTCAAGGGGTTGACTACGATGAGACCTTCTCACCCGTAGCGATGCTTAAGTCCGTCCGAATCATGTTAGCAATTGCCGCATTTTATGATTATGAAATTTGGCAGATGGATGTCAAAACTGCATTCCTAAATGGATTTCTGGAAGAAGAGTTATATATGATGCAACCGGAAGGTTTTGTCGATCCAAAGGGAGCTAACAAAGTGTGCAAGCTCCAGCGATCCATTTATGGACTGGTGCAAGCCTCTCGGAGTTGGAATAAACGCTTTGATAGTGTGATCAAAGCATTTGGTTTTGTACAGACTTTTGGAGAAGCCTGTATTTACAAGAAAGTGAGTGGGAGCTCTGTAGCATTTCTGATATTATATGTGGATGACATATTACTGATTGAAATGATATAGAATTTCTGGATAGCATAAAGGGATACTTGAATAAGAGTTTTTCAATGAAAGTCCTCGGTGAAGCTGCTTACATATTAGGCATAAAGATCTATAGAGATAGATCAAGACGCTTAATTGGACTTTCACAAAGCACATACCTTGACAAGATTTTGAAGAAGTTCAAAATGGATCAAGCAAAGAAAGGGTTCTTGCCTGTGTTAAAAGGTGTGAAGTTGAGTCAGACTCAATGCCCGACCACTGTAGAAGATAGAGAGAAAATAAAAGATGTTCCCTATGCTTTAGCCATAGGCTCTATGATGTATGCAATGCTGTGTACCAGACCTGATGTGTGCCTTGCTATAAGTTTAGCAGGGAGGTACCAAAGTAATCCAGGAGTGGATCACTGGACAGCGGTGAAGATACCTGAAAAGGACTAAGGATATGTTTCTCGTATATGGAGGTGACAAAGAGCTCATCTAAACGGTTACGTTGATACAAGCTTTGACACTGATCCGGACGATTCTAAATCGCAAACCGGATACGTATTTACATTAAATGGTGGAGCTGTCAGTTGGTGCAGTTCTAAACAAAGCGTTGTGGCGGGATCTATATGTGAAGCGGAATACATAGCTGCTTCGGAAGCAGCAAACGAAGGAGTCTGGATGAGGGAGTTCATATCCGATCTAGGTGTCATACCTAGTGCATCGGGTCCAGTGAAAATCTTTTGTGACAATACTGGTGCAATTGCCTTGGCAAAGGAACCCAGATTTCACAAGAGAACCAAGCACATCAAGAATGCTTCAATTCCATCTGGGATCTAGTCCAGGTGGGAGACATAGAGATTTGCAAGATACATACGGAACTGAATGTTGCAGACCCGTTGACTAAGCCTCTTTCACGAGCAAAACATGATCAGCACCAAGGCTCCATGGGTGTTAGAATCATTACTGTGTAATCCAGATTATTGACTCTAGTGCAAGTGGGAGACTGAAGGAAATATGCCCTAGAGGCAATAATAAAGTTATTATTTATTTCCTTACATCATGATAAATGTTTATTATTCATGCTAGAATTGTATTAACCGGAAACATAATACATGTGTGAATACATAGACAAACAGAGTGTCACTAGTATGCCTCTACTTGACTAGCTCGTTAATCAAAGATGGTTATGTTTCCTAACCATGAACAAAGAGTTGTTATTTGATTAACGAGGTCACATCATTAGTTGAATGATCTGATTGACATGACCCATTCCATTAGCTTAGCACCCGATCGTTTAGTATGTTGCTGTTGCTTTCTTCATGACTTATACATGTTCCTATGACTATGAGATTATGCAACTCCCGTTTACCGGAGGAACACTTTGTGTGCTACCAAACGCCACAACGTAACTGGGTGATTATAAAGGTGCTCTACAGGTGTCTCCAAAGGTAGATGTTGGGTTGTCATATTTCGAGATTAGGATTTGTCACTCCGATTGTCGGAGAGGTATCTCTGGGCCCTCTCGGTTATGCACATCACATAAGCCTTGCAAGCATTACAACTAATGAGTTAGTTGCGAGATGATGTATTACGGAACGAGTAAAGAGACTTGCCGGTAACGATATTGAACTAGGTATTGGATACCGATGATCGAATCTCGGGCAAGTAACATACGTATGTTGTTATGCGGTCTGACCGATAAAGATCTTCATAGAATATGTAGGAGCCAATATGGGCATCCAGGTCCCGCTATTGGTTATTGACCGGAGACGTGTCTCGGTCATGTCTACATTGTTCTCGAACCGTAGGGTCCGCACGCTTAACGTTACGATGACAGTTATTATGAGTTTATACATTTTGATGTACCGAAGTTAGTTCGGAGTCCCGTATATGATCACGGACATGACGAGGAGTTTTGAAATGGTCGAGACATAAAGATTGATATATTGGACGGCTATATTCGGACACCGGAAGTGTTCCGGGTGATTTCGGATAAAACCGGAGTGCCGGAGGGGTTACCGGAACCCCCCGGGGAAGTAATGGGCCTTATTGGGCCTGAGGGGAGAGAGAGGGCAGCAGCCCAAGAGGTGGCGCGCCCCCCTCATGGGAGTCCGAATTGGACTAGGAGGGGGGCGCGGCCCCCCTTTCCCTCTCCCTCTCCCTCTCTTTCCTTCCCCCTCAAGTCTCCTAGTTGGACTAGGAAAGGGGAGTCCTACTCCCACTAGGAGGAGGACTCCCCCTCCCCTTGGCGCGCCCCATAGGGCCGGCTGGCCTCCCCTTGCTCCTTTATATACGGGGGCAGGGGGGCACCCTAGGATACACAAGTTGATCCACGTGATCGTTCTTTAGCCGTGTGCGGTGCCCCCTGCCACCATATTCCACCTCGATCATATCGTTGTAGTGCTTAGGTGAAGCCCTGCGTCGGTAGAACATCATCATCGTCACCACGCCGTTGTGCTGACGGAACTCATCCCCGAAGCTTTGCTAGATCGGAGCCCGGGGAGCGTCATCGAGCTGTATGTGTGCTAAGAACTCGGAGGTGCCGAAGTAACGGTGCTTGGATCGGTCGGATCGGGAAGACGTGCGACTACTTCCTCTACGTTGTGTCAACGCTTCCGTTGCGGTCTACAAGGGTACGTAGACAACACTCTCCCCTCTCGTTGCTATGCATCACCATGATCTTGCGTGTGCGTAGGAAATTTTTTGAAATTACTACGTTCCCCAACATTGACTACGTGTTTGGGCGTCGTTGGATGCCCGTCGGAGTTCACTTCAGTAAATTCCTCCCTGACGGTGCCGAGCACGTTCGGGCGCCGGTCCTTCCGTTGCCTCTTCGGTTGGCTGCCATCTGTGCGTGCGCCGCCATCATCAGTGGTGGCATCCGCGGCGCCATCATCAGTGGTGTCATCCCCGATGCCACTAGGGGTTGTGTAGTCAGGATCGGTGTCTTCCGCGGCATCCTCATAGCGGTGTGGTTCTTCCTCCAACTCCTGGGACAGCTCCCAAAATTGCTTGCCGCCCGAACCGCCGGCCTCATCGTTGTGGGCCATGTTTCGCTCTAAATAGGAAAAAAGTTTGGTCAAAAAGTTGGTTATTGTCAAGGAACAAGATCATGGTCTCATCATTTAGGGTTTGTCGACACCGAGGCATCCTAAAAGCTAAGCTTTTATCATTTAGGGTTTGTCGACGCCGAGGCACCCTAAAAGCCTAAACATACATCATTTAGGTTCTCATCGACACCGAGGCACCCTATAGAAGCCAAGTTAAGTTTCCATCATTTAGGGTTTATCGATGCCGAGGCAACCTAGGTTAGGCCTAATCACTTGGCACTAATCACTTGGCTCTATTGCCACCTATGTTGGGTTTATCATCTAGGGTTTATCGATGCTAAGGAGAATTCTAAGTTGGGCCTAATCACTTGGCTCTATTGCCACCTATGGTTTAATGCAGGAAGAATGGCGGGGCAGTTGATCCTACTTAACTAAGTACTAAGATACCCCGGCCCATGCATTAGTCGCAAGTACCCCATATGTCCTATTTTTTAGCAAAGTTATGCTAAAATTCACGGAAAATTTCAGCATGACCTTTGCTGAAAATAGGACATATGGAGTACCCGAATTTGCCGGAACGGAAGTTAATCGACATTCCAGCAAACTCAAGGGCCTCTCGGGGTACCTGCAAAATCATTATCCCCGCATAATGAAATCGCTAATGGGTCATTTCAGAAGATCACAAGTAGCATCATCACAAGTACAACATCATCACAAGTACAGCAGCAACAGCAGTGAATACAGGCATAACAGCAGCAGCAGCAGGTTTATTCTTCTTCTTCATAAACATTAATTCTAGATGCCATAATCAGATCGAAATTTCGAACCACACACTTACTTTCAACTATAAACAAAACTGACTTGCTGTTAATGAACAGTGGCTAAAGATATATAAAACTCCATTGCAAATGTGCCATGTCAATAAAACAACTCATGGAAGTAAACTACTAGCAGGCTCAAAAGTCAAGTAAACTAAAAATTATGACAGCTTGCAAACACAGGACCATGTCATTATCATGGCAGTCCACTATATATTTTTATGACAAAATACATCATTATCAGGGCACATTAACAGCAAGGTGAGACTAGGCACTGATGCAGCAGACTAAGTAGACTATGAAATATGCAATGTTAGAAGTAAAATGAGTCAATCAAAAAATATCCTAATGTGACTACTGAAATAACACAACCATCAATCGGAAAAATCTGGTAACATGAAAACATACTTGCAACAATCAGTGCATGCTTTCAGTTTGGTCACTGAATGTAGTCTGTTTTGTTCACTAAACACAACTACCCCAAAATAAACAAATACACTACAAGCCTATTATTGATAATTCTTTAGATCAAACAACCCCATTATTTGGTTTTGATGGCTTGGACAACAGGAAGTTGCTAAAATATGACTATAAACTGGTAATGCCGTGTCTTGGGTATATTATACTAAACTGGTAATGGAATAAAGATGCTTAAAACAAAACTTTTGCCTAACTATTTGGTCTGACAGTGTTTCCTTCTGGTAGCCACTTCACAACTGCACATTACAAACAATGACCAATACCATATTAAATTCTCACTGTTGACAATTTAGATTCAATCACCTTCATTTGATCAAAGATGTTCAGCAACACTACAGTTGTCATAACTAAACAAGAAAAAGAACAGAAGCCTCACATTGTCCTCAAATTAGCAAGCATATTGTTACGACAATTTTTCAAACCAAACAACCTCAAAAAATTTGATCTGGAAAGAACAACGGAGGCTGTTCCGAATGAACACTCAGCTGATAATTTGCTGAGTGACAGTATTAATGTTCTGTGTTGTGAGGACCAGATGGAATCAAGAGGAATTTCTTCGGTTAATCCACACTAATTGTGCATCAGTCAATAATACTAAACTGTACAAAGAGAAGTAATTAGACTTGTAAGCCGTTTCTAGCGAGTACAAGCATGCAGGAGAGAAATTATAACATGCCGCCATGGCCCTAGGGTTTGCAGGGGAGGGGGTGGAGGAGAAGGGAGGAATCACCTAGGGAGGGGATGGAGGAATGGAGGCAGACGCCGGCGTTGAAGCTCCGGCAGCGGCTGGGTGTTGAAGCTCCGGTGACACGCGACGGGCTCCTCCACTCGCCTGTCTCTGCGTCTCGGCTTGGGCGGGAGGACGTCGAGGGCGTGGGCGCGGGCGGAGGGGGGACCGCGAGGGAGGCGGCGTCGGGCTCGGCATCGCGTGGCCTGGCTGAGCTGAGTAGAGGCGGTCGTCGTCTCCTCCTCCTCGTCGTCCTCCTCTTGGTCCTCCTCCTCCGGCTCGGGGCGCGGGGGCGCGGGGGAGCTGCAGTGGTGGGGGCGCGAGGGCGGCTGCGTGGGGGAGCTGCGGTGGTGGGGGCGCGGGGGTGGAGTCCGGCGGGGGTCAGGGCGGCGGCGTCGGGGCAGCGCGCGGGTGGATCTGGCGAGGGAGAGGGACAAAGGGGATCTGGCGAGAGGGAGAGGGAGGAATTAGCTAGCGGGGAAGCTTACTAATGGCGCACCCCGCAGCGGTGCGCCATTAGTATGTTTTTTTAGATAGCAATGGTGCACCCGCGGTCGGTGCGCCGTTAGTAATCTTTTTTATATATAGCAATGGCGCACTAGCCAGAGGTGCACCATTAGTAATCTTTTTTATATATAGCAATGGCGCACCAGCCAGAGGTGCGCCATAAGTAATTTATTATTATTATTTTTTGTAGCATCTAATAATTTTTTAGAAAATGAATATGAATATGAAAAAGTAATAATTTTTAATAAAAACAGTAATAATTATTTTAAAAATATCATCAAATTTTTTATTTGAAAATATTTTTGAATATGAAAAAATATCATCAAATTTATTATTTGAAAATATCATCAAATTTGTTATTTGAAAATATAATCAAATTTGTTTTTTTTTGCAATTTTAGTTGCATTCATTTGTGACGGTGGAGCGGGTCGGGGAGGGTGCGGGGGGTCATCGGCGACAGTGGAGCGGGGCAGGGTGCGGTGGGTCGTCGGCGGCAGTGGAGCGGGGGAGGGTGCGGGGGGTCATCGGTGACAGTGGAGCGGGGCAGGGTGCGGTGGGTCATCGGCGACAGTGGAGCGGGGGAGGGTGCGGGGGGTCGGCGACGGCGGCCGGTGGAGCGGGGGAGAGGGTGCGGGGGCTCGGCGTCGGCGGTGGAGCGGGGGAGGGTCCGGGGGGTTGGCGGCGGCGGCCGGTGGAGTGGGGGAGAGGGTGCGGGGGGTGCTCGGCGACAAGGGAGACCGGATCTGGCAAGGTGGGATAGCAATCGAGATGGATGGGGATCGAGATCGAGTGTCCATGAAATTTAAAAAATATTCATGAGTTCAAAATTAAAGTGCCCATGAAATACAATCGAGAAATGAAGGCTACGATTTAAATACAATCGATCTTAGCCGCCCGAGCCGCGGTGGTTGTCTTGCTGCCCTTCCTCGTTTCTTGCCCGGCCCCCATGGACGACTTCATAGTCATCTTCATCACCTTGCCACCGATAGCCATCCATGAAACCACGCAAGAGCAGGTGGTCCCGCACCTGCCCGGAATCCGGGTCCGCAATAAAGCTCTTCAGCTTGCATTTTCGACACGGACATCTTAGCTCCATCTCGTTCTTTTGAAGCATCTCGGCCTTCGCAGAGCTCAAAAACCTATTCACGATGCCTTCGGTCATCGTGCGGACCATGGTCGCCTGCGGGGTAGAGCAAAACGATATTTTAGAACCAAGAAAAAATTTGGCATGACTTTCCCTAAAAATAGGACCAAAAAGAATGCATAGTGCCAAAATTCTCACCGAAACGGAAATGAATCAACATTCCGGCAAAATATTGGCAACTATCACATTTCAAATACCAGTACCTGCAAACACAAATATATATGCAACACCACAAACATACATAGATCTAGCTAGGCCACAAAAAGTGCATGTGCACGTTGTTGGAGCGAGCTAGGGAGAAAAAAAGTAGATCTACAACATGAAGATAGCTTTCCCCTTACTTACCTATCAAAAAAGGTAATTTCACCACTTAATTTTGATGGATCTATGGTACAAATGAGGTGAGGAGGAGGAGGCAGCCGACAAGTTTGGAGAAGGAGGTGGAGGGAATGAAGTGGGGAAAGTGAGTGTGTAGGTGTGGCTGTCCAAAATATCTAGCTGGTCCCAGGTTACTAATGGCGCACCACACAGCCATGCGCCATTAGTAACCCAACATACTAATGGTGCACCTCCTAGCCGTGCGCCATTAGTAGTTTTGCAAAAAAGTATATATATATATATATATATATGTGTGTGTGTGTGTGTGTGTGTGTGTGTGTATACTAATGGCGCACCGTGGCATAGTACGCCATTACTAGTTTAAACTATTAATGGCGCACTTTGCAACGGTGCACCATTAGTAGTTTTGCAAAAAAAAAGAATAAAAAAATACAGTAGTGGCGCACTCCATGGCTGGTGCGCCATTACTAGTTAGAACTACTAATGGCCCACTTTGTCAGGATGCGACATTAGTATGTTTGGAAAAATGAAAAAAAATGTTACTTGTGGCGGACCTTGTGCTTGGTGCGCCATTAGTGTCTTCCACACTAATGACGCATCAGCACATGGTGCGCCATTAGTATATAGTAGTGGCACACCACTTCTCTGGTGCGCCATTAGTGTCAATTTCATCTATAGCCCTTTTCCTAGTAGTGCACCATGGGAGTCGGCTAAGGGGCCACAATCGCAGGGTACGTCTGATACATCTACCAAAGAGGCGCCTCCCTCCGTGACACCGATGACCTCACTTCGGTTTGGCTCTTTTGAAGCGCGTTCTGCCCCTAGTCAGTTATGGAGTAACCGAGTGGACGCGGAGAATCATGAGGAACTCGAGTTACCGCCTGTGTTGGCCCCTATTGTTGGTCCGCACACATCTCCGACGGTCTTTTCCGGGTCACACGGTACAGCGGATAACACCTCACCGGTGGTTCGTGGGGGGTGCCGAGCATGAGGCTCGCAACCCTAGCCCACCTGCGTCGGCGCCTATTTCTGTGGGGAAGGGGCCTGGGCAGGAGGCCCGATACCTTGGCCCATCCACGATGGCGCCGTCGGCGTCTACTATGGGGGAGGGACCTGGGCAGGAGCCCCAATGCCCTAAACCATCCGCGAAGGTTGCGGGCCCTTTGGGGAGAGGCGCGGCCCGGAGGACCGCGGCGCCCTCTCGCCACAGGGTAGGCTCGGGCGACCCGGTCAGCAGTGTGGCCGGGAGGTCCACTCTTCTTCTCCGTCATCTTCTCCACGCCGCGTTGCTGGTTTGAGGGGTAGTGAGATTATTGAGCAAGTGGCTCCACAATCTCCTCCTCCAATTCACCGGCAGGTGATACCCGTACAACTACGCCTTACCCCTCTTCACCACCAATTGGGGAAGGGCGTCGGAGCGGGGACCGCAAACCTCGGCATAGGACAACGGAGGAGCTTGTTACTTTTGGTGGCATTTCGGATCCGGCTACGGCTGGTGTAACGCCCGGATAATCAAGCTACAGTGATCCCCTACTAATGATGCCAGGTCATCACCCTTACTGTTGCTAATCCTCACTTGCATTCAAACACCGCTCAAATTCAAATTCAAATTAAAGTCCAAATTCAAATTTCTCAAACATGCAAACTAAAATGTTCATAAGGTGGAAAATAATCCTTGGATATTTGTCATGTTGGAACCAACCTCTTTTGAATTCCCAAAATGCCCCTGGGAATTAATGTTTGGTCCAGGAGCAATTAAATTGGCATTTCAGTTTCTAAAAATGGTTAGGCAACTCCTTTTGACCCCATAATTTTTGTTCCATCTCAATATATTGTGTTAGATTTATGTGCCAAGTTTTGTTCAATACAAAACTCATTTGGTACAAAAAGGAAATGCAAAAGAAAAGGAGAAAATGGAAAATAAGAAATAAAATAAAAAGAGGAGGGCCTATTCTATTGGGCACTTTGGCCCAACTAGCCAAATGGCTGGCCCAGGCACCCCTCCCCATCTCCCTGTTCCTACTTTACCCGTGGTCACAACCGATGGTTGCCACGGCCACGGCCATCGCCGTGGCAGCCATCCATAGACGTCGCTGCCCCGATCCTGCGCCGCCCCACGCCCCCATTACCGTGCGTCGTCATTGGCGCCAACCCCGTCGACGGATCGCCTTCGCCGCCAACCCCGTCGCCGAACCGCCCCAATAGTCGCCTCCTCGCGTCCCCGTCCCCCCTCGACGGCCCACCACGAGCCTCGCCGACCCCCTACTAGGCAACGGCCGTGAGCTCACCCCTCCCCTTCATCTCACCTCTCTTCGTCGTTCCGAGCGCCACCGCGCTGGCGCACGCGCCTGCACTGGCCGCGCCATCGCCGCTCGCACCCCGTGCCCCCCGCTGCTCTTCTTAGCCAGGCGCCGTGGCTCTACTCCGCCATCGCCCGTGCAGCCTTGCCGCTCCCGTCGGCACCCTCCCACTCACTGGCCACGCCAGCGTCTACCCCTGCCCCGCGCATGTGGTCGTCCCGCATACGCTCTACCCGCTGCCTCCTAGCGCTGCTGCGGCTCACGCCCCGCTCGCCCGTGCCTCTACGGCAGTCGCCGCGCCGCCCTACTACGGCCAGCCGCCGTGGCCGGCGCCCTCTGGTGGCCTCATACACCAAACGGGCGCCCACGCCTGGCACCCGCAACCGCGCCGTTAGCCTGCACCCGCTATGGCCCCTGTGCCACTTACACGTGGGGCCGAGTCCCTAAAAACAAAAATAAAAGGGTTTAAAAAGAATTAAAAATAATAATTATTAAATTCAATCAATTAATTAACTTATCTAATCCTGTTAATTAACCTAATTAACTATTTAGTTAATTAAAACTATTAATTAGTTGTTAGTCTATGATAAAACGGCCCCACACCCTGTTGACCAGTCAAACGTTGACTGGTCAATTGGGACCCCGTGGCCCACGCCACTGGGTATAGTTCTGTGTACCCTGTGCTGGGTGCATCTAGCATTTTAGCATTTATTTTCGAATTAATAATAATTTTAGAATATTGCTTAAATCTTTGAAAATCATAGAAAATAACCGTAGCTCGGACGAAAAAGTTTTATACATGAAAGTTACTCAGAACGACGAGACGAATCTGAATACACGGTCCATTCATCCGCCACATGCACCTAGCATAGCAAACATGCAACCTCCCCCCTCCGATTCGTTTGTTCGTAAATGCCTAACTCTGAGAAAACTTTCCAGAATGTTATCCCCCTTCGCCAGTATCGTGTAGCACCGTGTTAGAACACCCCTAGTGCCGCTTGTTGTCTTGCCATGCATATGTTTGCTCTGTATTTACTGTTTCTTCCCCCTCTTCTCTCCGGTAGACCCCGAGACCGATGCCGCCCCTGTGATCAACTACGTCGACTACACTTCTTCTTTTTCAGCAGAGCTTCTAGGCAAGCAAACCCCCTCTTGAGCATTTCGATATCGCCCATTTCTTTCCCTCTCATGCTTGCATTAGAACTGCTACTACTTTCTGTATGATCCTACTCTGACGCATAGCCTATTTTTGTTACCTACTTTCATACCTTACCTGCTTATTCTAAACTGCTTAGTATAGGTTGGTTAGTGATACATCAGTGACCCCCACCTTGTCCTTGTTGCCCCTACTTCATCATCGAAGACCCGATCAATAGGATCGAAGACCAGGCCCCGGCACCGCACATCACTTTCCCCTTTTTGTTGCTCGACTCTGCAGAGTTACCATCGAGTGCCGAGGGTGGAACCTCATACATCACTCCTGGTGAGATCTCTGTAGTGTAGCTATCCGGTCATGGTCATCGAGGGTGATTTCCTCCTTAACCACTTCCGATACGGCTCTGTCGTGCAACCCCTCAAGTGTGAACCTCGAGGGTGGATCCTCTTACGTTCACCTTGATGATTACATCGAGTGGAATTCACTGGGGGTGATTCATAGGGTTTTCCCCTTGGTGTTAGACACATAGTTACTATAGTTATTATGACTTCACACTGAACCATGTTACTAATGACGGGTCGACCCTGAGGGGTACCCGCGCGAGCTTAATAGCGAGTGATGTGGAGTCGGGTTGACCTGGAAGGTGCCCGCGAGATACTTACGAGGTGTGGCCAGGCATTCTTATCCCTTGCCGCAAGTACTCGAGACGGGGCGACGGGGTCACATCTTTCGTGAGTCTCTGCTCGTGACCGCACTACCAACACACTAACGGTTTGGATATTTGATCTGAGGGGCCTCTGGCCTGATAGCACTAACCATCACGTGGGCATTGTATGGGCGTTCTGTGTCGTATGCATTGGCCGAAGCTTAATATACGTCAGCGACTGAGCGGCGCGCGCCGGGTTGGACTGATAAGCACCTGCCTTTTTGAAGGAGGTAGCTAGGTCTGCTCACCGGCTGCATTCGCAACGTGCAGGAGTTCCCGGGGCGACGGCCCATGACCCCTGGGGGCATAGGTTTAGCCCGGCGTGCTTGACCTCTCTACTAACCCTAGGTCGGGTTGCGGCGTATTGTTTGGCCGAGGCTGGGCATGACCCAGGAAAGTGTGTCCAGCCGGAGTTAATCAAGCGTGGTGGGTAAGTTGGTGCACCCCTGCAGGGAAGAAAATATCTATCGATAGCCTATACTATGGTAACGGACACTTGGAGTTGTATCCCGATCAATACAACTAGAACTGGATAATTGAGGTGATAACTAGATAGTATGGCTCTGAGATTGCTTTCTCGCAGGGAGTCGAGAAAGGATCTCTAGCCGAGGTTGATAACACTACTACTACTACTTTACATTATGTTGTTCTGTACTCTTCTATATGCTGCAAGATGCTTAAAGATGCTTGAAGATGCTAGTCTTCGATAGGCTAGGCTTTCCCCTTCTCTTCTGGCATTCTGCAGTTTAGTCCACAGATACAACCCATTTGTTTGATACAGATGCATACTTAGTTTAGATCTGATGTAAGTCTTGCGAGTACTTTGGATGAGTACTACGGTTGCTTTGCTACCTCTTTTTTCCCGGTACCTGATTGTTGCGACCAGATGACGGATTCTAGAAGCCAGACGACGCCACTGATGACTACTACTACTACCCCGAGGGTGCCTACTACTACGTGACGGCCACTGACGACCTGGAGTAGTTAGGAGGCTCCTAGGCAGGAGGCGTTGCCTTTTCGATCGTTGTTGCGTTTATGCTAGCCTTCTTAAGGCAGGCTTGTCTAACTTATGTCTGTACTCAGATATTGTTGCTTCCGCTGACTCTTGTGTATTCGAGCTGATGTATTCGAGCCCTTGAGGCCCCTGGCTTGTAATATAAAGCTTGTACTATTTTAACTTGTGTCTAGAGTTGTGTTGTGATATCTTTCCGTGAGTCCTTGATCTTGATCATACACATTTGCATGTACGATTGAATCGAGGGCGTCACAGCTGGCAGGCGTGTCAGTAGCCGGATCCAGGGTCAGCCAGATGCTAATGACCTGCAGCTAGCGCGTGTCAAGAGGGCGGCCATGCTTCGCGATGTCGAGGCAACTACAGGTATGTCTGTTGAGTTGTTCTATTATGCATTTTTCCGAACTTGAAATTATTGATAAGGCAAAAGACTAAGGAGTTACTTTGGGTTCAAACGAAAAAGAGATAGAGAAATCTGTCAATGGTCTTTTAGATTTAGAAGCCGAGCGGGCTTCTGAAATAATTTGAAATCTTGCATCAGTTAAGCCTTTGAATGATGATGACATGAACAATCTAGGTATTGTATCCCTTGAGAATATATGTAATAACCTATTACCTAGTGAGGAGGATGACGATGAGGAGGGTTTAGAGATTATGGACACTGTAGAGCCTCTGATAAGGGAGGGCATTGTTCCATCTCTTACGGATACTACGTTTTTGAAGGGTGATGAGGAGAAACCCAAGCGACCCTGGAAACAGAAAATTTATCCGACTTCGGCAGTTCGTAGAAGTGCTAGGGTCAAACATAAGAAAAAATTTCATGATGACCTATGAAAGGAATCTTCTGGCTGACTTGGCTAAATGTAGGTTCCTGGCTGAGACAACAGTAGAACAACATCTAGATTTTATTGCACTTATGGAAACAAGATGAGATAATTTTACCTCACAATTCCTTGGAACCCTTTCTGGTGGAATTAATTTTGCTTGGCACACCTTACCTCCCAGAGGAAGATCTGGTGGGATTTTGCTAGGGGTCAAATGTGAAACACTTGAGGTGCTGAATATGGTTCGGGGAGATTTTACGGTCAAGTTTCGGGTGAGATCAAAATTGGATGGTTTCCGATGGTCTCTTGTGGCTATATATGGAGCGGCACAACCTGAACTTAAACCATATTTTCTAGCCGACCTAGTACGGATACGTGGAAATGAAACTCTACCAATTTTAGTCGGTCGGGATTTTAATATAATCCAGAGAAGAAATGAAAAAAAACAATGATAATTTTGATGGGCGTTTGTCTATGATGTTCAACATGATTATCGAGAGTCTCAATTTGCGAGAAATTGAACTCATCGGTAGACAATTTACTTGGGACAATTCTCTGCACCCTCCCACTTATGAGAAGTTGGATAGGGTACTCGTCAGTGTAGAATGGGAACAAAAGTACCCTTTGGTGTCGGTTCATGCGATGCAGAGAGCGGTCTCAGACCACACACCCCTTCTTGTAGACTCGGGAGAGGCTACACACGTTGCGAATAAAAATGCCTTTTCTTTCAAACTAAGTTGGCTTGAGAAAGAAAAATTTTTGGAGATCATTGCCCGCGAATGGGAAAAACCTGTGACTGGACGCACTAGTATTGAACAATGGCAGAATAAGTTCAGACATCTGAGACAGTTTTTGAGGGGTTGGGCTAGAAATTTGAGTGGGATTTACAAACAAGAAAAAGAATGACTCACTCATTTAGTTGAGATGCTAGACTTAAAAGCCGAGACTAATCTCCTTACTATTAGTGAGCAAAACTCGAAGTCCGAAGCTGAGCAAGGCTTACGGGCTCTTCTTAGAGAAGAGGAGCTCAAGTGGGCACTGCGTGCTAAAGTGCTTAAGGTTGTCCAAGGGGATGACAATACAAAATTCTTCCATTTGATTGCGAATGGTAAACATAGGAAGAAGAAAATTATACAGCTTGAACAGGACGAGGAGACCATTGTGGGGCATGAGAATTTGAAGGATTATATTACTAATTACTATAAACAACTTTTTGGGCATCCGGAAGCAAGCACGGTGGCCCTTGATGAATCTGTGTTTCGAGATATACCACAACTCCAGGAAGAGGAGAATGGTATTTTATCTGCACCTTTTACTGAGAAGGAGATTTTTAATGCCATGTCACAAATGAAACCGAATAAAGCACTGGGACCAGATGGGTTTCCAGCTGAATTCTATAAGAAATGTTGGCATATTATTAAGGATGATGTTATGCCTATGTTTCATGACTTTTTTAGTGGTCATCTCGAGCTGTTTCACCTAAACTTTGGTTTGATTACGTTGTTACCCAAGAAAGAAGAAGCAGTTCGGATCAAACAATTTAGGCCAATATGTCTTCTTAATGTGAGTATCAAAATTTTCATAAAGGTTGGTACCAACAGATTGACACAGATTGCTCATTCAGTGGTACAACCGAGTCAAACAGCGTTCATGCCAGGTCGACACATACTAGAAGGGGTAGTCGTTTTGCATGAAACGCTTCACGAAATCCATTCGAAGAAGCTAGATGGGGTTATCTTAAAAGTGGATTTGAGAAGGCATATGATAAAGTTAAATGGGCTTTCCTTCAGCAGGCAATACGCATGAAAGGATTTAGTGAAGCCTGGCGGAACCAAGTGGGTTCTCAAGTCCAGAATGGTAGTGTCGGAATCAAGGTCAACGATGATATCGGCCATTACTTTCAGACACATAAGGGTTTGAGACAAGGTGATTCCATGTCTCCTCTCTTGTTTAATGTAGTGGCTGATATGTTGGCCATTCTCATTGCCAGAGCCCAAGCAGCATGGTCAAGTGGAGGGCTTAGTTCCTCATTTGGTCGATGGAGGTGTTTCCATCTTGCAATATGCCGATGACACGGTCCTTTTTATGGAACATGACATTGACAAAGCGCGTAACATGAAACTGATATTATGCCTCTTCGAACAATTGTCTGGCTTAAAGATTAACTTTTAGAAGAGTGAGTTGTTCTGCTTTCGGAAGGCCAAAGACGAGCAAGACACTTATAGATAACTTTTCGGGTGTGAATTAGGGTCTTTGCCATTTAGTTATTTGGGCATACCAATTCATCACCGTAAGTTGTCTAATAAAGAATGGAAGTGTATCAAAGATCGAATTGAGAAAAAACTGAGTTGCTGGAAGGGCAAGCTTATGTCTTATGGAGGTCGGCTGGTGCTGATTAATTTGGTACTGACCAGTATGCCGATGTTCCTATTACCTTTCTTTGAAATTCTGAAAGGTATCCGAAAGCGACTTGATTTCTTCAGGTCTCGTTTCTTTTGGCAGTCAGATGAGGCCAAAAGGAAGTAGCGACTGGCGCGATGGGACATCCTGGGCCGGCCAAAAGACCAGGGCAGGTCTGGGTATTGAGAACTTAGAAATTAAGAATAAATTCCTTATGAGCAAGTGGCTCTACAGGTTAGAGATGGAGCCGGAGGGCATGTGGACACAAATTTTGCGCAATAAGTATCTACAGTCCAAAACGCTTGCCTAGGTTACCATGCGACCAACTGACTCGCCATTCTGGAAAGGGCTGATGCGAACGAAAGATTTGTTTTTCCGTAGGATCAAATTCTTGGTTGGCAATGGGATGTCAATAAGATTTTGGAAAGACACGTGGTTAGGAGGGACACCTCTGGCCGTGCAATATCCTACCCTTTATAACATTGTGCAACATAAGGAGGATTATGTAGGCACAGTGTTACAAACGATTCCTTCAAATATTCAGTTCAGACGTGCGCTAATTGGTGAGCGATGGACTGCCTAGTTGCATTTGGTTCGGAGATTGATAGATGTTCAACTTTCCGACCAGCCGGACTCGATCCATTGGACACTAGCTAAAAACGAGGTTTTTACGGTGAAATCTTTCTATATGGACTTGATTAATTTTGGCTCAATCTCAAGATCATTGTATATTTGGAAGACTAAAGTCCCCTTGCGTATTAAAATCTTTATGTGGTTTGTGCATAAACAAGTCATCCTTACCAAGGATAATTTAATCAAAAGGTGGTGGGTAGGGAGTTCACGTTGTTGTTTTTGTGATCATGACGAAACAATACAACACTTATTTTTTAATTGCCCACTCGCCAATTTGCTTTGGAGAACTATTCATATTGCCTTCAACATTAATCCTTCGGTTGATATTGAATCGTTGTTCGGAACGTGGTTAACTGGGGTTGAACATATTACTGCAGCTCGTATTCAGATTGGAATATGTGCGCTTTTGTGGGCTATATGGAATTGTCGAAATGATTTGATCTTTAACAGACAACATAATTTGAATTTCTTGCAGGTTATCTTCAGAACTACCACATGGATCCGTACGTGCTCATTACTCACTTCTATGGACTCCAAGGAGCCTTTGGTTACTGGGTGCACCCACTGGGAGATGGTAGCACGGGTTATATTCAACCGATTGGGATGACGGTCGCATAATAGGATAGGAGTCTAGAGAGCTTATCCTTTATTTCGTCTTGCCGGTTGTAATCTTGAGACTATATTTTTTTTCTTTATTTTGCTCCTTTTGCGAGCTGTAATTTTGGGACGACTTTGTGACACTTTTATGGCTTTTTAATAAGATGGTTGCATGCATCATCATGATGCAGAGGCCGAGGGTACGCCTCCATTTCCAAAAAATATCAATAACGCAATGGTTTATGATAGTAATTTTCTCATGGATATCATCTTGAGGGAGTGTGGTGATGTGTTTCTTGGCATAAACTCACTTGTTGATGTCGCTGGAGGGCATGGTGGAGCTGCAAGAGCAATTGCAAAGGCGTTCCCGCAGATGAAATGCACCGTGTTGGATCTCCCTCATGTGGTTGCAGAAGCTCCTAGTGATGCCTATGTGTCATTTATTTCCGGCGATATGTTTAAGTACATTCCACCAACAAATGTTATTTTCATGAAGGTAAACTCTGCATATTTTTCCCCTTTGCATACATCACATCCTCATTTGACAATATGCTTTCATAACTCATAAAGTCGTATTTAGCCACTTATATATACTAATTGAACAGCTAAAATTCTTGTGACAAAACTCTACAGTTTCAAATAATATAGGGACTAATGGTAACTTTTTTTTGGCTGCTGTGCATCTTAGTGGGTTTTTCATGATTGGGGTGATGAAGAATGTGTCAAGCTGTTAAAAAATTGCAAGGCAGCTATCCCTCCCAGAGATGCTGGTGGAAAGGTGATAATCGTTGATATGGTGGTTGGATCTGGGCCAAATGACATGGTAACAAGAGAGACACAGGTTTTGTATGATCTCTTTATCATGTCTATTGAGGGCATTGAGCGGGAGGAACTTGAGTGGAAGAAGATATTCATGGAAGCTGGGTTCGGCGACTACAAAATTATATCAGTGCTGGGAGTTAGGTCAGTTATTGAGCTCTACCCTTGAACGCTCCACGAAAAGTTATGTGGTAAATCGGTATTGTATGTTAATAAACTAGCATGATCAACATGTGTGCTTTCTTGTATGCCTTTGTGCAAGTACGGTGAATAATGTACTACCTTATTGTACTTTTGTGAGGTGTGAGCGCTGTGATAAATGAATTAGCTCTCGTACTACATCACGAATGTGTGTAAAAGGTTATGTATGCACTACCACCTGCAGCAGGTATATATTTTATTTATGGGAATTGAGATAACATATACTGATATTAAGATGTTATGCCCATGTTTCAGTGCTCACTCTTGTTTTTCAGCGTCAGTACCTTCGTGAATCGATGTATGCATGTGTAAGTTGTGTAGATTACTGTGTATTATGCACGCTTGAAAGTTCCGTGTGACCTGGACATGGCTAATCTGCACCCGAGCTCATATGCTTCCGCATGAACAGTAAAATCGAAAAAAATTCAAAAAAAATTCAAAAAATTCCAATTTTTTTTGAGAGAAACATTGACAAAAGTTCTAAGTGCCTGCAAAAATTCGTCATGAAATCACATTTCTAGAAGGCGTGGCAAAAAAACAAAAATAGTACTCTGAAAAAGCTACTTTCAAATGCATTTTGAAGCACTGAATTTGTTTTTTTTGCCACGCCTTCCATGGATGATCACTCATTCGACTATGATTGAACTGCTTCAAATGTCACATTTTCCTTCAGGTTTGGGCGCCGTTGGGGAAGACGCGTGGCGCGGATCGCATGAACGAGATTATGGAGCAAGTCAAGATGACTATGGTGAAGGCGCGACAAGGCGGGACGACAGCCCGAGCCTGAGCCTTCTATGTTGCTATCTTTCTACCTTCTTACTGCTCCACTTTTGGGATCCTGAACTACTTGTTGTTTCATCTTAGCTTTATCCTGGGCATGGTGCCCGTAGACTTGTTTGGTTCGGTTTGTAAGACTTAATTATGTGTGGATGCTGCCTGGTGGCTTTATTAATTTAAAGTTGGACGCTCCTAGCGTCTACGTTTCAAAAATATGAATCTGTCTGTATTTCCCCAAAAGAAATACAGGTACTGTTGTCTTCAAATGTTGTTATCCATTATTCCGTCTGACGCAATCCCGAGTTTCAGTTAAAATGGGACTGAACGCACAGCCATTTTTCAGTTCCTCTCACTGTTTTGGAAGTTTACACGTACACTGTTCATGCAGCAGTTGTGAAGTACTTGCACTAAGCTGGGTATGCTTTTGGTGAGCTGGATATATTTTTGTGTCGACAAGGTTTGGCATCCGCGCCAGTCTCTCTGGCCCCAACACTTGCTACTGGATATCAATCTGATCTTGTGCCGGAGATCATAAGAACCAAGGGACTAGCAGTGTCAGCGCTCCTTCTTCAGGTGCTCGGAAACCCTATTCATACCCAAGTCATCCTCGGGAGGATGATGCGAGGACCAAAACATTTTTCTTTTCCTTTCTCCAAATGTTGCCACCTAACTCAATTTTTTTACCCAGAAAGGAGAGCCGTTAGTTCATACTGTACGAGCTATTTCGTTTTCTACCACTTATCATGGATGGGTATTGTTCCTCTTGCCACCCAACTGAATTATTTGTATGATTTTTCCTGAATTTTCTTAATGCTAGATAAGTTTTCAGTTCCAAGTTCTTTTTTATTCTCGAATGAGAAACGGCACGAGGATGTTGTTTTTCTGTGTTATTGCACAAGGAATAATGTACTCATATTTCATCTACTTCTTTCGATTCTATGTCTTTCCTTTTTGTTGGACAATATTTTCTAGTCGAGGATCATGTTTCTGTGCTTGCAGAAATTTGTGCGCTTCTACATCGTCTTATAGTTATTAGAATCATGTTTCTAACAGTTGGTGCACTTTCTCGAAATAGCCTTTCGTCCCGCTATATTATTATAACAACCATTCGACACAACTGTGCGATCATTGCTGGGGCAAACAACACAACCACACCCAAAAGGAAAAATATGAGAAAAAAAGAGAAAGAAATGCCAACAACGTCGGATCGACGAAAGCGATGATATCCCGCAACCGCTGCGCCCTCCGAAGAATTCCCACCACGCTCCTATGCCTCCGAGCTGCCGCGCACCAAGTAACACCTTCAAGAAGGGCCGCGATGACCACGACACTACTCCCCGGACGGATTCTAGGATTTCTCCTAGTACATGGAGGGCAGTAGGGAGGGGTACACCCGACACCCTTCAAGAAGGATGGTAGCGCCCATGGGCGTCACCGTGTCGGTGCCGGCAACTCGACAGAGATTTCTCCTAACCCCTCACACCCACAACCCCGGACCAACCGTCGGCTCCACCACGCCTGCCGCCTACCAACATGAGCCAACACAGTCTTGAGGACACCACCGACTTCCCACCATGGCAAACGCCGCGAGGTCGGCCGAACCAAGATGAAGCAACCGCAGACAGGGGCTGGCAGTACTGCAACCATGTGGGAGGGAACAACCTCCACCGGCTCAGGCAATAGCAAAGCGGACGCACCAGTAGGAGCACACCAGGCCAACTGCCCCGCCGGGTCCAGATCGAGCCTATGAAGCTCCCACCGCGGCGCTGCAGCAGACGCAACTCAGTAGCCGCCGCCTCATCGTGCAGGAAGCTCGCCCGACCAGTCGGAGGCAACCCACTAGAATCCACACCGTCCCACCCTAACCTAGATAGGGCTGAAAGGGCCCAGATTTGGGCCTGCGGGACGCCGGTGGCTAGCTCTCATAGCCCGTCACCACCGCCCCCAAGGGGCCGCGTTGTCGCCTCGCCGCCACCCGACCAGCGTGGGAACTCCACCAGCCGAGCCACACCGCCGCCAAAAATAGCCCCACCCGAGCCGAGCTTCTGTGACGGGGAAAGGAAGGGGCCACCATCGCCGGCCACGCAACCGCGCCGCACGGGCAACGCCAGCCAGCGGCGGCAGGAGGGGGGAGGCTCCCCGAAGCTCTAGGCGGTGGGGAGGGGGGCGGGGAGGGGCCGCCCTGGTCGCCTCACTCGGGGAGGCGACGTGGGGGGTACGAGGGGTTGATGCTCTATTTGTTTCTTCCTATTGCCGGATCAGATTTGCTGGTTGAGGGGTAGAACTTATGCAACAATTTATTATATTTTATAACAACCTTTCTTAGTTTTCTATATTTCTTTTCTCACTTTATGTTTCTCTTAATTATTATACTTTCTATTTTTCATATTTTGTTGCTTTTCTATTTCTATTTTGTTTTTCTTTCTTGCTTAATTTCCTTCCATTTTGCTTTTCTTTAAAGAAACTTACCATGTTTCTTATTTTTGTAGCCATCATGTGTTTTAATTCATAATATTTTGAAGTTATTTACAAATTTATTCGGTAATAGGTTTTCTCATGGGTCTGTGCAAATTTCTTCTTTGTAATAGTTATTTAAAAGAAAATAAATAATATACTCCCCCTGTACCAAAGTTGTACTAAAGTCGCATCATTAATTTGGATTAGAGGGAGTAAGAAAGTTTAATATAATAGTTCTTTTTTCATGGTAGAGCTGCCGTGACAATTTATTTTTTTCCTAAAAACCTTTCTTAATTTTTATATTTCCTTTTCTCATTTTATTTTTCTCTTATTTATCATTCGTTGTATTTTCTGTTTTCACTTTTCTATTTCTCTCTCTTGCTTAATTTTCTTCCATTTTGTTTCCTTTAACTATTTTATCTCCTTATTTTTAATTTTTTTTCTTTTAAAGAAACCTTATCATATTCCTTCCTTTTGTAGCCTTCATGTCTTTCAATTCATAAAATTTTGATGCTATTTCACAAACTTATTTTTTCATGTGTCTACGCAAAATGTCTGCTTGTAATATTTTTGTTAAAAATAATATAATAATTTTCATAGTTTACGAAATATAAAATATTTTCAATGAGTTACCTGGATTTGTTTAAATGCATATAAACATTTCACGAGTTGTAGAATGTGTTCAAAAATTATTTGCCAACACAAGTTCCACAAGTTACCTAAACTTTCTATTTACATTAACGAGCATTTTCATATTGACGGTGGAATATGTTATAGGATAAAAAAATCTACAAGAAACATTTGCATCCAATTTTTTTATAAATCTGCGCGGACATTTATCTAACGTATATAAACATTTTATCTAAACATGCACACATATGTATTGCATAGATTGGTGAACATATATTTTAGTAAATGTCTTTCCTGAAATTTTTTCTTCAATATATATTCACATTTTATTATTAATCAAGGTTCTACGCAGTAGGATTTGTACCTTTAAATTTTGTGAATACAAATTTTGGAATGGAAAAGAAAAGAAAAGGTATGGGCCGTTCCATGTGCTTCCATTGTCACTGCCATCCGCTCTCGGGCTTCCCCACAACAAATTTCATGGCCCCGGCTCCGGTCACACGTGAGATAGTGCCCACCACTGTGCCGTTCGCTACTATGCTCGCAACGAAGGGCGGCGGCGCCTACTTCGTGCCGAAGGCCGGGCCACCGAGGTCGCATCGCACCACCAAGGCTAACGGGTGGGTGGGTGCCGAGCTGCCGTGGTCGTGGCGCGCCACGAGGCAGCGTAGCGTGACGACCCAGGGGCCGAGGCTGCTCGCGGACACACCACCGTTCGTGCCCGTGCGTCCGCCGCGGCGGCGGAGCTGCCACCCCGTCCCGGATTTCCCAGTAAGCGCTTCTTTGATCGATTGGTTCCACTCTCTACCGCTCAAGACATTATCTCGACGGCGTTTGGTAACCCTAGTCCTACTCTCTGAATGTGTTATACTATTATTACTGTATAGTTCACAAAGGTTCATGCGAAGTCGTTTGTTCTCTAGCTCATTCCATGGATCGATTCCCGTGATCGAAGTGAATTTGCCATATTAAAATTAGCCGAATCGCCAGGCAAATATGTCCAAGCAACAGTGTCAAGTGTCAATGACACTCATTTACAAAGAAAGAACTGTAAGGTCGTCCTGGACCAGTAGGCAAGAACGGCGTGACATTGCTGGTAGTGAGTGTGGGATAGAAGAATGGGAGGAGCTCTACCGGTGGTTGCAAGAAGTTAAGCTCTCGGAGGCTCGGATGTCAGTGATGAGGTTCACTTGGTTTCTAATGACGAGTGGCAAATATAGTGCAAAATCACTGTATGTGATTATCATGTACTCAGTGCTCAGGGGTGCGCGACTTGCGGATGCTGGATATTTGGAGATCTAATTTCCACTTGAAGCAATGCTTGGGGCTCTTGCTTGGTTGATTTGGACTTGGCGAAAGGATGTTGTCTTTGAACAGCGTGTTCCCTATTCTCCGGTGCATAACATCTACAAATGTTCGCTCTTTCATCGCAGTGGATGCTTCTCTGTCCTGCAAACCGTAGGGAGGCCATCAGGGTGGTTATCAGTGGGGTGCCTGGGTAGTGCCTGCTGTGTAGGCTGCTCCGGCAGTCTGGTTGCTGCCTCTTTGTTTAGTTTTTTCAGATCTTGTACCGTGACGTTGGTTTTCCCACTGAAACTCCTGCTTTTCTATATAAAGCATAGCATTTAGCCTTTTCTCTAAAAAAGTAGAAAGCGTGATGTCCCAGCCAGAAAATGTTCTATATTTGGGGTGTGAGAAGCGTGTCTTGACCATGTGATAAGATAGCGGGTTATATCACAAATGGAAACCATGCTTGCGGAATTGCTATATTTTCTGAAGGTGTGTAATTGGTAGCTAGTATGCCCCGATGAATAAAATTTACTGATAGGTGGTTATTTGTTCTGTTCAAGTATAGATATTTACAAAACAAAAATATGTACAACTTTTTCATTAGGTGTGGCAAAAACATGTCTTCCACTTCCGGTCTCTAACAGAACAAATTCGAGAGTAGGGCCTGATATTTTAATTTAAAAGAAGTGGAACTCAAGTGAAATGTTTGAAAGAAAATGAGTGAAACTTAATGTATGAAAAAAAAGCATTTCACAAAATATTATGCCAATAGCTAGGCAATAAACTGATAGCTACTATTCACATTGATTTTTGCCTGCCATGTAGCAATATGTATATTGCTGCTGTAAGTTTTTCTCAAATACCTTCACCAAATCCTGGGATATAAATTTCTCATCATTCTTAAATAACTAACCCATGGCCCTACCTTGTGCCTTAGCAACTTGCCTTAGTATGTTGATGAGTTTGTTCATATATAGACCAGCACACATGTGTACAATCCCACCCATAACCAAAGAAAGCAAGTTCAAAAAAAATGTCACCCATTCAAAGCAAGAATAGCTCTCAGGATTTGCTCCAGGCTCAAGTTGACCTTTGGCACCATGCATTGGGATTTGTCAAGTCCATGGCACTCAAATGTGCAATGGAACTGCAAATCCCTAACACCATCCAACACCATGGTGGGGCTATGACACCTTCTGAGTTGGCAGCAAAGATCGGGCTCCATCCATCTAAGCTTCCCCGCTTACGACGGCTCATGCGGGTGCTCACCGTATCAGGCATCTTTGCTGTCCATGAATCCACCACGGCAGACAAGGAAGCTGTTTATGTGCTTACCCCAACCACTTGCCTCCTCGTTAGCGATGAAGTTAAATTGAATTTATTTCCTATTCTGTCTTTGATGCTTGATTCAACTGTCCTTGCGCCCTTTTTTGGCATGAACTCATGGTTCCTAGATGAGCACTCTACATCCTTGTTCAAAAAGGCTCATGGCCTTACCTTCTGGGAGATGGCTGACAAGAATGATTCTTACAACCAATCAATCAACAATGCAATGGTTTCTGATAGTAACTTTCTCATGGATATCATCTTGAGGGAGTGTGGTGATGTATTTCTAGGTATAAACTCGCTTATTGATGTCGCTGGGGGCCATGGTGGAGCTGCCAGTGCAATTGCGAAGGCATTCCCGCAAATGAAATGCACGGTGTTGGATCTCACTCATGTGGTTGAAGAAGCTCCTACTGATGACCATGTGTCATTTATTTCTGGCGATATGTTCAAGTACATTCCACCAGCGGATGCTCTTTTCCTGAAGGTACACACTTTAGATTTTTTTTTCTCTTCCCTGTGCACACATCCTAATTTTGTAGTAGGATGTCATACAATTTGCATTTAGCTACTAATGCGTACCAGTTGAACCACAAACGTAAGCTGACTATTTGTTTGAAGAAACTCATAATTCCGAAGATTATAAGGTCTAATCCTATTTTTTGTTGATGTACATCTTAGTGGGTTTTTCATGATTGGGGGGACGAAGATTGTGTCAAGATACTAAAAAAATGCAAGGAAGCTATCCCTCCGAGAGAGGCCGGTGGGAAGGTGATAATCGTAGATATGGTGGTTGGATCTGGGCCAAATGAGATTGTTACAAGAGAGACACAGGTTTTCTTTGATCTGTTTATCATGTTTCTTGAGGGGATCGAGCGAGAGGAGTTCGAGTGGAAAAATATATTCATGCAAGCCGGGTTCAGCGAGTACAAAATTATATCGGTGCTGGGGGTTAGATCTGTTATTGAGCTCTACCCTTGAACGCTCCATGCAAAATTATGTGGAGTAATCATATTATATATTCAAAAAACGGCATGAACAGCGTTTGTGCTGTCTTGTTGTATGCATGTGGTTTGGTGTGATGGATATGTTTACAGCCAGCTTATTGCATTTTACGAGGTGTGAGTACTTGTGACCAGTGAGTTACCTCTGTCACTGCAAGACATATATGTGTAGCAGGTTATATGGACTCTGTTCTGGTCGTGTTTTTAGGTATAAATTACCATCTACAGTTGGGTGTGTACTTTCTGAATGGATATAATGAATGATATTGAGATGTTATGTCTATGTTTCAGTGTCCACTCTCTTATTTTCAGCATCTGTACTTCAGTGATTTCAGTGTATGATACTCATTGCATGTCTGATTGCTGACTAAAGAAAATCTACAGTTCATGTATATCTTAGAAGTGGCCTATTTTTCTCTGTTGATTCAGCAGCGTCATTTGATATTTTGTCCAAAAGGTAATATGTCGTATGCGCGTCGATTCATTTCTAAATTGCATCTGCAGGCTGCTGTGTTTTAAAATTTTGCTATTAATTATCCTGAATAATTGTACCTTTCTAGATTCTGCCCAGAATTTCATCACAAATGGGACCAATGCACAACCATTGTCCAGTACCTCTCTGCATCACACAAGTCACTGTTGTTTTGTAAGTTTACATGTAATCTTTTTTGCTGGGGAAGTTTACACGTAAATTGTTCATGAGGCAATCTTGAAGCAATCATGGCATCCGCAGTGTGACCAGCCTTGAGTTCTGAAGTTGTCCAGAAGAGTAGTGACACTGACATGGGATATATTTTGTGTCAGTGTGTGTGATAGCCGAGCCAGCCACCTGGAGTACTGAAGACAAGGAGCAGCGCTACCAATCTTGGATTTCACCGCATTCTCCCTCCTAGAGATGTTTCTGATTTTATGTTGGAGAACATCGGAAGTTCGGAGTCAATGGGCTTGCAGTGTCGGTCTTGCTTATTCAGGTACTTGACATGACGATGACGACACGGTGCACAAGACAAGTTCATGGTCTCTGACGCTATAATCAAATCTGATGCTATAATTCGACAGTTGCCAGCAGGTACTGACTCAACAAGCTATTATGATTGAATTTTTTAATATGAATCTGCCTCATTTAAAAAGGAAGAATGCCTGTTTTTTTAATGATAAACAGCTGCAGATGGGATCTAAGAACAACAGTGTGGCATGCGTAGCGTGTGTGAGTGGGTGTTGTATGGGTTCTTGTCTCATTTTTTCTTCATAATAGAATGATACGCAGATCGCCTGCGTGTTTGAGAATTTTTTTAAAAAGAGAATGGCCATTGGAAAGAAAAGAAGGAAAAATTGAAACATTTATTGGCATGCCATCCCTGAATGAACCATTGTAATAGTGTGATTTAAATTAGTAGAATCTAACTAGTGTAATTTAAATTAGTACTATAGACCCAAAGTGGTTGGACCCTTTCCCGGACCCTGCGCAACGGGAGCTACATGCACCGGGCTGCCTCCTTTTTTTAACTAGTGAAAGTTGTATATTAACTGTTGACACTGCTAAAACGGAGGCTCTCCCACGCTCCCACGCTCCGCTCCGCTCCCGCCGCCGGCCAATCCGGCCCGCGGCGGCCACCAGCCCCCGTCGCTGCCCGCTCGCGGCACCGGCGCCACCCCATCGATCCATGGGTCGCTCCCGCGCCCACTCCCGCTCCTCCTCTTCGGGGGGCAGCGGGGGATGGGGCACGCCCGCCTCCGTGCCTGACCCTGCTCGATCTGGCGGTCCGTTCGCTGTGCCGGTCGCTGCCCCGTCCCCGCACCGGTCAACGCCAGATCCGGCTGCTGCGCCGTGTCTTTTGCTCCGGGGAGAGGGATCCAGCGCGGCCGCCCCGTCCAGCCCGGCGGATCTGGCCGTACCACCCCAAATGGGGCGTCCCCGCCTTAAGTCTGTTGTGGTTGCTCCTCCCTCCCCTGTCAGCGCTTCCGTTTCGGGCATGGACGGTGGATGGACAACCGTCTCGTCCCGGAAGAACCGGCGTCGCTCCTCAGATCCGGCAGTCCTTGCCTCGCCCCAGCGCGTGCAGGCACATACCCACCGACGGCCGCCCCATTCCGACCCAGGCCGGCTCGCCTTCTTAAAGAGGTTCGACGGCCTCTGCTTCCAGTGCCTCAGCCCACACCACCGCCGTAAAGATCGCAGAGATCCCTTCCGCTGCATCATTTGCACGCGTCAGGGACACTTCGGCGAGCAGTGCCCGCAGAACCCAAGAAACAAAGGCCGGGGCGGCTCTGCCAAAGAGCGGCTCGGCCCCCGGCAGCCCCCCAAGTCAATCCACAGTCGCATCCGCTTCCCCACCCCCCCCCCACCCCCTCCCCCACCACTCCACTCGCCGCCCGTCGCCATGGCTTCCAGCGGCCGCGTCTCCCACGTCGACCCCTCGCGCCGCCCCCGTTCAAGCAACAAGGTCGTCATCTCCTCGCCAGCCATGGACCATGCCGTCTTCGTCCTCCGTCACCACGCTGTCACCCTCACCGCCGTCGGTGCGAAGGGCATCACCAACCCACTCATGGTCGGGCAGGCCATCGAGGAGCAGGTGCGTGTCTCGCCGCACCTGATGCGGGTCACGGAGCACGACCCCGAGGACTTCTTCGTCCACTTCGACCTGTCGGCGCTGCGAGACAATGCAGTGGCCCGTGGCTTCATCATGGTGGACGGCATCCGCTTCAACATCGCTCCCTGGCACGACGACGACCACGCAGCGCTCCTGAAGTTCAACCTACACGTTCGGGTCGTCATCGAGAAGCTGCCGATGCACTTCTGGTCCATCGAGGGTGCCGAGGAGGCCCTGGGTGACCTCTGCGTCGTCGACCGCCTCGACAGCCGCACCTACGAGCGCGACCACACGAAGATGTTTGCCTGCTGGGTGTGGGTCTGGGATGTCGCTCACATACCGACCAAACGCACTCTGTGGGTGACCAAGCGCGGCGCCAGGCGGGTGATAGAGATGCCGGGCTACTCACCGAACGATCACAAGGTGGCCCCTCCTCCAAACGTCCAGCGCTACGACCTGCTGATCTGTCGGGGAACGTATTCAAAAAAATTCCTACGCACACACAAGATCATGGTGATGCATAGCAACGAGAGGGGAGAGTGTGATCTACGTACCCTTGTAGATCGACAACAGAAGCGTTTGGTTGATGTAGTCGTACGTCTCCACGGCTCGACCGATCAAGCACCGAAACTACGGCACCTCCGAGTTCTAGCACACGTTCAGCTCGATGACGATCCCCGGACTCCGATCCAGCAAAGTGTCGGGGAAGAGTTCCGTCAGCACGACGGCGTGGTGACGATCTTGATGTACTACTGTCGCAGGGCTTCGCGTAAGCACCGCTACAATATTATCGAGGACTATGGTGGCAGGGGGCGCCGCACACGGCTAAGAATATGATCACGTGGATCAACTTGTGTGTCTATGGGGTGCCCCCTGCTCCCATATATAAAGGAGTGGAGGAGGGGAGGGCCGGCCCTTTCTATGGCGCGCCCTAGGGGAGTCCTACTCTCACCGGGAGTAGGATTCCCCGCTTCCTAGTCCAACTAGGAGTCCTTCCAAGTATTAGGAGTAGGAGACAAGGAAGGGGAAGAGGGAAGAGAAGGAAGGAGGGGGCGCAGCCCTCCCCCTAGTCCAATTCGGACTAGGCCTTGGGGGGGGGGGGGCTGCCTCTCCCTCTCCCCTAAAGCCCAATAAGGCCCATATACTTCTTCTCCCGTATTCCCGTAACTCCCCGGTACTTCGAAAAATACCCAAACCACTCGGAACCTTTCTGATGTCCGAATATAGTCGTCCAATATATCGATCTTTACGTCTCGACCATTTCGAGACTCCTCGTCATGTCCCCGATCTCATCCGGGACTTCGAACTCCTTCGGTACATCAAAACTCATAAACTCATAATATAACTGTCATCGAAACCTTAAGCGTGCGGACCCTACGGGTTCGAGAACAATGTAGACATGACCGAGACACGTCTCCGGTCAATAACCAATAGCGGAACCTGGATGCTCATATTGGCTCCCACATATTCTACGAAGATCTTTATCGGTCAGACCGCATAACAACATACGTTGTTCCGTTTGTCATCGGTATGTTACTTGCCCGAGATTCGATCGTTGGTATCTCAATACCTAGTTCAATCTCGTTACCGGCAAGTCTCTTTACTCGTTCCGTAATACATCATCTCGCAACTAACTCATTAGTTGCAATGCTTGCAAGGCTTATGTGATGTGCATTACGGAGAGGGCCCAAAGATACCTCTCCGACAATCGGAGTGAGAAATCCTAATCTCGAAATACGCCAACCCAACATGTACCTTTGGAGACACCTGTAGAGCACCTTTATAATCACCCAGTTACGTTGTGACGTTTGATAGCACACAAAGTGTTCCTCCGGTAAACGGGAGTTGCATAATCTCATAGTCATAGGAACATGTATAAGTCATGAAGAAAGCAATAGCAATATACTAAACGATCGGGTGCTAAGCTAATGGAATGGGTCGTGTCAATCAGATCATTCACCTAATGATGTGATCTCGTTAATCAAATAACAACTCTTTGTCCATGGTTAGGAAACATAACCATCTTTGATTAACGAGCTAGTCAAGTAGAGGCATACTAGTGACACTATGTTTGTCTATGTATTCACACATGTATTATGTTTCCTGTTAATACAATTATAGCATGAATAATAAACATTTATCATGAAATAAGGAAATAAATAATAACTTTATTATTGCCTCTAGGGCATATTTCCTTCAGTCTCCCACTTGCACTAGAGTCAATAATCTAGATCATATCACCATGTGATTAACATCAATAGTTCACATCATCATGTGATTAACACCCATAGTTCACATCACCATGTGACCAACACCCAAAGGGTTTACTAGATTCAGTAATCTAGTTCACATCGCTTATGTGATTAACACCTAAAGAGTACTAAGGTGTGATCATGTTTTGCTTGTGAGAGAAGTTTAGTCAACGAGTCTGCCATATTCAGATCCGTATGTATTTTACAAATTTCTATGTCAACAATGCTCTGCACGGAGCTACTCTTAGCTAATTGCTCCCACTTTCAATATGTATCCAGATTGAGACTTAGAGTCATCTAGATCAGTGTCAAAATTTGCATCGACGTAACCCCTTACGATGAACCCTTTTTTGTCACGTCCATAATTGAGAAACATATCCTTATTCCACTAAGGACAATTTTGACCGCTGTCCAGTGATCTACTCCTAGATCACTATTGTACTCCCTTGCCAAAATCAGTGTAGGGTATACAATAGATCTGGTATACAGCATGGCATACTTTATAGAACCTATGGCCAAGGCATAGGGAATAACTTTCATTCTCTTTCTATCTTCTGTCGTGGTCGTGTTTTGAGTCTTACTCAATTTCACACCTTGTAACACAGGCAAGAACTCTTTCTTTGACTGTTCCATTTTGAACTACTTCAAAATCTTGTCAAGGTATGTACTCATTGAAAAAACTTATCAAGCGTTTTGATCTATCTCTATAGATCTTGATGCTCAATATGTAAGTAGCTTCACCGAAGTCTTTTTTGAAAAACTCCTTTCAAATACTCCTTTATGCTTTGCAGAATAATTCTACATTATTTCCGATCAACAATATGTCATTCACATATACTTATCAGAAATGCTGTAGTGCTCCCACTCACTTTCTTGTAAATACAGGCTTCACAACAAGTCTGTATAAAAACTATATGCTTTGATCAACTTATCAAAGCGTGTATTCCAACTCCGAGATGCTTGCACCAGTCCATAGATGAATCGCTGGAGCTTGCATATTTTGTTAGCACCTTTAGGATTGACAAAACCTTCTGGTTGCATCATATACAACTGTTCTTTAATAAATTCATTAAGGAATGCAGTTTTGTTTATTCATTTGCCAGATTTCATAAAATGCGGCAATTGCTAACATGATTCGGACAGACTTAAGCATAGATACGAGTGAGAAACTCTCATCGTAGTCAACACCTTTAAACTTGTCGAAATTTTTTTGCGACAATTCTAGCTTTGTAGATAGTAACACTACTATCAGCGTCTGTCTTCCTCTTGAAGATCCATTTGTTTTCTATGACTTGCCGATCATCGGGCAAGTCAACCAAAGTCTACACTTTGTTCTCATACATGGATCCCATCTCAGATTTCATGGCCTCAAGACATTTTGCGGAATCTGGGCTCATCATCGCTTCCTCATAGTTCGCAAGTTCGCCATGGTCTAGTAACATGACTTCCAGAACAAGATTACCGTACTATTCTGGTGCGGATCTCACTCTTGTTTACCTACGAGATTCGGTAGTAACTTGATCTGAAGTTACATGATCATCATCATTAGCTTCCTCACTAATTGGTGTAGTAGTCACAAGAACAGATTTCTGTGATGAACTACTTTCTAATAAGGGAGATGGTACAATTACCTTATCAAGTTTTCTACTTTCCTCCCACTCACTTCTTTCGAGAGAAACTCCTTCTCTAGAAAGTATCCATTCTCAGCAACGAATGTCTTGCCTTCGGATCTGTGATAGAAGGTGTACCCAACAGTCTCCTTTGGGTATCCTATGAAGACATATTTCTCCGATTTGGGTTTGAGCTTATTAGGATGAAACTTTTCATATAAGCATCACAACCCCAAACTTTAAGAAACGACAACTTTGGTTTCTTGCCAAACCACGGTTCAGATTGTGTCGTCTCAACGGACTTAGATGGTGCCCCTTTTTAACGTGAATGCAGCTGTCTTTAATGCATAACCTCAAAAACGATAGTGGTAAATCGGTAAGAAACATCATAGATTTGCACTATATCTAATAAAGTACAGCTATGACGTTCGGACACACCATTATGCTGTGGTGTTCCAGGTGGCACGAATTTGTGAAACTATTCCACATTGTTTTAATTGAAGACCAAACTCATAACTCAAATATTTGTCTCCGCTATCAGATCATAGAAACCTTATTTTCTTGTCACGATGATTTTCCACTTCACTCTAAAATTCTTTGAACTTTTCAAATGTTTCAGACTTATGTTTCATCAAGCAGATATACCCATATCTACTCAAATCATTTGTGAAGGTCAGAAAATAATGATACCCGCTGCAAGCCTTGATATTCATCGGACCACATACATCAGCATGTATGATTTCCAACAAATATGTTGCTTGCTCCATTGTTCCGGAGAACGGCGTTTTAGTCATCTTGCCCAAGAGACATGGTTCGAAAGCATCAAGTGATTCATAATCAAGTGATTCCAAAATCCCATCAGCATGGAGTTTCTTCATGCGCTTTACACCAATATGACCTAAACGGCAGTGCCACAAACAAGTTGCACTATCATTATTAACTTTGCATCTTTTGGCTTCAATATTATGAATATGTGTATCATTACAATCGAGATCCAACAAACCATTTTCGTTGGTGTGTATGACCATAGAAGGTTTTATTCATGTAAACAGAACAACAATTGTTCTCTAACTTAAATGAATAACCGTATTGCAATAAACATGATCAAATCATATTTATGCTCAACGCAAACACCAAATAACACTTATTTAGGTTCAACATTAATCCCAAAAGTATAGGGAGTGTGCGATGATGATCATATCAATCTTGGAACCACTTCCAATACACATCGTCACTTCACCCTTAACTAGTCTCTGTTTATTCCGCAACTCCCGTTTCGAGTTACTAATCTTAGCAACTGAACTAGTACCAAATACTGAGGGGTTGCTATGAAAACTAGTAAAGTACACATCAGTAACACTAGTAAAGTATACCTTTGTTTACTTTGCCATCCTTTCTTATCCACCAAATACTTGGGGTAGTTCCGCTTCCAGTGACCAATCCCTTTGCAGTAGAAGCACTTTGTCTCAGGCTTAGGACTAGACTTGGGTTTCTTCACTTGAGCAGCAACTTGCTTGCCGTTCTTCTTGAAGTTCCCCTTCTTCCTTTTGCCATTTTCTTGAAACTAGTGGTCTTGTCTACCATCAACACTTGATGTTTTTCTTGATTTCTACCTTCGTCGATTTTAGCATCACGAAGAGCTTGGGAATCGTTTCCGTTATCCCTTGCATACTATAGTTCATCACGAAGTTCTACTAACTTGGTGATGGTGACTAGAGAATTCTATCAATCACTATCTTATCTGGAAGATTAACTCCCACTTGATTCAAGCGATTGTAGTACCCAGACAATCTGAGTACATGCTCACTGCTTGAGCGATTCTCCTCCATCTTGTAGCTATAGAACTTGTTGGAGACTTCATATCTCTTAACTCGGGTAATTGCTTGAAATATTAACTTCAACTCCTGGAACATCTCATATGGTTCATGACGTTCAAAACGTCTTTGAAGTCCCGATTCTAAGCCATTAAGCATGGTGCACTAAACTATCAAGTAGTCATCATATTGAGCTAGCCAAACGTTCATAACGTCTACATCTGCTCCTGCAGTAGGTCTGTCACCTAACGGTGCATCAAGGACATAATTTTTCTGTGCAGCAATGAGGATAAACCTCATATCACGGATCCAATCCGCATCATTGCTACTAACATCTTTCAACATAGTTTTTCTCTAGGAACATATCAAAACAAACATAGGGAAGCAACAACGCGAGCTATTGATCTACAACATAGATATGCTAATACTACCAAGACTAAGTTCATGATAAATTTAAGTTCAATTAATCATATTACTTAAGAACTCCCACTTAGATAGATATCCCTCTAATCCTCTAAGTGATTACGTGATCCAAATTAACTAAACCATGTCCGATCATCACGTGAGATAGAGTAGTTTCATTGGTGAACATCACTATGTTGATCATATCTACTATATGATTCACGCTCGACCTTTCGGTCTCTAGTGTTTCGAGGCCATATCTGCATATGCTAGGCTCGTCAAGTTTAACCTGAGTATTCCGCGTGTGCAAAACTGTCTTGCACCCGTTGTAGATGGACGTAGAGCTTATCACACCCGATCATCACGTGGTGTCTGGGCACGACGAACTTTGGCAACGGTGCATACTCAGGGAGAACACTTTTATCTTGAAATTTAGTGAGAGATCATCTTATAAAGCTACCGTCGAAATAAGCAAAATAAGATGTATACGAGATAAACATCACATGCAATCAAAATATGTGACATGATATAGCCATGATCATCTTGTGCCTTTGATCTCCATCTCCAAAGTACCGTCATGATCTCTATCGTCACCGGCATGACACCATGATCTCCATCATCTTGATCTATATCAATGTGTCGTCACGTGGACGTCTCGCCAACTATTGCTCATGCAACTATTGCTATCGCATAGCGATAAAGTAAAGCAATTGTTTGGCGCTTGCATCTTATGCAATAGAGAGACGACCATACGGCGTTTGCCAGTTGCCGATAACTTCCACAAAACATGATCATCTCGTACAACAACTTATATCTCATCACGTCTTGACCATATCACATCACAACATGCCTTGCAAAAACAAGTTAGACGTCCTCTACTTTGTTTGTTGCAAGTTTTACGTGGCTGCTACGGGCTTAAGCAAGAACCAATCTTACCTACGCATCAAAACCACAACGATAGTTTGTCAAGTTGGTGATGTTTTAACCTTCGCAAGGACCGGGCATAGCCACACTCGGTTCAATTAAAGTTGGACAAACTGACACCCGCTAGTCACATGTGTGCATAACACGGCGGTAAAACCGGTCTCGCGTAAGCATACGCATAATGTCGGTCCGGGCCGCTTCATCCAACAATACCGCCGAACCAAAGTATGACATGCTGGTAAGCAGTATGACTTATATCGCCCACAACTCACTTGTGTTCTACTCGTGCATATAACATCAACACATAAAACCTAGGCTCGGATGCCACTGTTGGGGAACGTAGTAATTTCAAAAAAATTCCTACGCACACACAAGATCATGGTGATGCATAGCAATGAGAGGGGAGAGCGTGATCTACGTACCCTTGTAGATTGACAACGGAAGCGTTTGGTTGATGTAGTTGTACGTCTCCACGGCCCGACCGATCAAGCACCGAAACTACGGCACCTCCGAGTTCTAGCACACGTTCAGCTCGATGACGATCCCCGGACTCCGATCCAGCAAAGTGTCGGGGAAGAGTTCCGTCAGCACGACGGCATGGTGACGATCTTGATGTACTACTATCGCAGGGCTTCGCCTAAGCACCGCTACAATATTATCGAGGACTATGGTGGCAGGGGCGCCGCACACGGCTAAGAATATGATCACGTGGATCAACTTGTGTGTCTACGGGGTGCCCTCTGCCCCCGTATATAAAGGAGTGGAGGGGGGAGGGCCGGCCCTCTCTATGGCGCGCCCTAGGGGAGTCCTACTCCCACCGGGAGTAGGATTCCCCCTTTCCTAGTCCAACTAGGAGTCCTTCCAAGTATTAGGAGTAGGAGACAAGGAAGGGGAAGAGAGAAGAGAAGGAAGGAGGGGGCGCAGCCCCTCCCCTAGTCCAATTCGGACTAGGCCTTGGGGGGGGGGCGACCTGCCTCTCCCTCTCCCCTAAAGCCCAATAAGGCCCATATACTTCTTCTCCCGTATTCCCGTAACTCCCCAGTACTCCGAAAAATACCCGAACCACTCGGTACCTTTCCGATGTCCGAATATAGTCGTCCGATATATCGATCTTTATGTCTCGACCATTTCGAGACTCCTCGTCATGTCCCCGATCTCATCCGGGACTCCGAACTCCTTCGGTACATCAAAACTCATAAACTCATAATATAACTGTCATCGAAACCTTAAGCGTGCGGACCCTACGGGTTCGAGAACAATGTAGACATGACCGAGACATGTCTCCGGTCAATAACCAATAGCGGAACCTGGATGCTCATATTGGCTCCCACATATTCTACGAAGATCTTTATCGGTCAGACCGCATAACAACATACGTTGTTCTCTTTGTCATCGGTATGTTACTTGCCCGAGATTCGATCGTCGGTATCTCAATACCTAGTTCAATCTCGTTACCGGCAAGTCTCTTTACTTGTTCCGTAATACATCATCTCGCAACTAACTCATTAGTTGCAATGCTTGCAAGGCTTATGTGATGTGCATTACGGAGAGGGCCCAGAGATACCTCTCCGACAATCGGAGTGACAAATCCTAATCTCGAAATACGGCAACCCAACATGTACCTTTGGAGACACCTGTAGAGCACCTTTATAATCACCCAGTTACGTTGTGACGTTTGATAGCACACAAAGTATTCCTCCGGCAAACGGGAGTTGCATAATCTCATAGTCATAGGAACATGTATAAGTCATGAAGAAAGCAATAGCAACATACTAAACGATCGGGTGCTAAGCTAATGGAATGGGTCATGTCAATCAGATCATTCACCTAATGATGTGATCCCATTAATCAAATAACAACTCTTTGTCCATGGTTAGGAAACATAACCATCTTTGATTAACGAGCTAGTCAAGTAGAGGCATACTAGTGACACTCTGTTTGTCTATGTGTTCACACATGTATTATGTTTCCGGTTAATACAATTATAGCATGAATAATAAACATTTATCATGAAATAAGGAAATAAATAATAACTTTATTATTGCCTCTAGGACATATTTCCTTCATGATCCACGTCGACCGCGTCGAGGATTGGGCGCCCTCCTACTCGCCGTGCTCCTCCCACTCTGGCCAAAGCGGGCTGCCCTCCTCCGACTCGGACGACGGCTCCCCCCTCCCCCACACCGACCTAGGCGTCTGGTACAAGGGCGTGGAGGACGGCCAGGGGTGCGGACGCCGCTAGCCCCCGAGGATGGAGTCATCTGGCTGTCATGGCCTGGCTCTCCATTGACAACACCATGACCACGACGACGACGGGTGCCAGGGCGGTGGGCGGCGCTCCTGGAACGACACCCTGCTGGGCAGGGGCCGCGCCTCCATCGACAAGACGCCAGCGCCGGATGCCTCCTCGTCCAGGCGCAGGAGCCGCTCCCCTTTGCCGCATCACCGCGGCGGCACGCAGCGTGGCCGTAGTCTGGAGCAGCGCCATGAGAAGCGCACCAACGACCTCGCCGCCACCGGCGCCACCCCGCCCCTGCCGTTGCGCCCTGCGACACCACCTCCGCCTCCACCCTGCGTCGTCGACCCCATCACCGACTTCTTCGCCATGGCCAAGCAGCCACTCGAGACGCCACCCAGAGTCGACTACATGCAGTTCGAACTTGACGCCACGATCGAGGCCACACTCTCCGCGCCACTCGTCTTCACCGCACCGAGCCCGCCCCTCGCCCTATGAGTGCAACCTTCTTCCTCGATGCTGGAGGTGCAACTGGGCGCTGTTACTCGATGTGTCAGTGACATGGCGATCACGCCGGAGGAAAATGCTGCCCCGGACCACGCCCTCTTCATCGACCCGCCGCTGCCAATCGTCAAGACGCCCCCGCCGCGCAAGTCAGCACCACCCAAGTCTCGGACAAGGGCCCCCTCCGCCCCTGTGCGTCAGAGCGCCAGGCAGGCGCGGATGAACTGCTCGATCCCAATGGCCGAGCGCACTGCATTCCGCATCATTCGGGAGCCGGGGATGCTGGGACCAAAGGACAAGATGACGCCGGAGGCCGCTGAGGCGCTCGTCCGCCGTTTTTAGGAGCCCCTGACCGTCGACGACGTCGCCTGCATCGCCAAGCTCACTCGCCTGGACGAGGCGGCCCTCCTTGTAGCTGCAGGCCTTGCTGGACCTGGCGGAGCTGCCACTGATGGCCAGTAGTTTCATATGTTAGTAGTCTTCGTTAGTACTAGTCTCCGAGGGTCGCTAACCTTCTGTCAGTTAGAGTTTGGACCTAGTTTGCTGATGATGCTCTGTAATTGTAGCTGTGGTTCATCGTGTAGCTGGCGCCGGCGAGAGTTGGGGCCTATTGGTGGTCGCCGGCGCCCCCTGGTAGATTGGCTGTGTACCCATGTTTCAGTATCATCAATTCAGTAAACCTTTTGGAGAAACTATGGTGTCCCCATGATTGAAAACCTCTGTCCAATTCTCTCTTGGAATGTTCGGGTCCTGAATTCGCAAGCTAGAAGAGCCGATGTTGCTGAAATTGCTGTTTGCCATCGCCTTGGTATTCTCTGTCTGCAAGAAACAAAAATCTCCGCCTGGACTACTGATTTGGCCAGAGAAAATGGAGGTGCAAAACTCAGAGACTGTGTCGTGCTGCCTGCTCTAGATACTAGAGGGGGTGCTGCCATCTTCTGGGACCCTGATATTGTGGATGCAAATGCCCGCCACGCGTGTCCGAGATGTGCCCCCCCTCACGGACGGCGCCGCCGCCGGCACCTGGAGGGGGGAAACGGACGCGTCGGGTCTACACGGAGGGGATCTTGCAGTGGGTCTGGCCCGGTTGTTGCTCTAAAGTGTTCCTATGGGCAGACCTAACACAACCGAGCGGGGAGGTCCGCTGGTCAAAGCCCGTCCGTGCAAAGTCAAAGGGCTAGATCCCGTGGTCAAACGCTACAGGGTTAGGCGGGACGGGGGCCCTGGGGGGTAGCAATGCCACCGGAGCGTCGCACCGGGCCCTCATACATGCGGGGTTGTATGATGGCATGTCCGAAGAGGCGGCACGCGTCTCCGGGGCGTGCCCCCCCCCCCCTCATGGTCGGCGATGACACGGTAGTAGACGTTCTGTGGTAACGATGCGGCGTGAATATTATTAAATACTCGGAGCGCGATAAAATCATGAGTTTTTTTGCACGACATGGGCACATGTGCGATAGGAGCGATGGTATTTTCATAATTTTTGGTGATGGAGAAGTATCCGAAAACTATGGACCAACTCATGCTGAGAGGAAAGAAGATTTCCTGACTGAAATAAGAAGCTCGGCCCCCCAAGCTGGACAACCTTGGCTGATTAACGGAGATTTCAACACAATTTATGAAGCCAGAGACAAGAACAATGACCGAATAAACCACAGACTAATGGGCAGATTCAGAAGTGCCATTAACTCGGCTGAACTCAGAGAAATCAAATGCAAAAACAGAAGGTTTACATGGAGCAATGAAAGAGAGAGAGCAACCCTTGAGAGCATCGACAAGTTTTTCTGTAACATTAGTTGGGAAGCCCTTTTTCCGTCAGTTATCCTGATGGCCACTTCTACGGCTTGCTCAGACCATTTCCCTCTCCTCCTGGTGGACGCCACCTCCCCAAGGAAAAAAGCAAAGTTCCGGTTTGAATCCTTCTGGCCAAAATTCCCCCATTTTCATGAGACAGTGGACAAAGCTTGGAGCAGGCCAGTCAACCACTCCTGTGCCTTCGTTAGGCTGAAGATGAAACTTTTGAGAACGGCAAAAGATCTGAAAATTTGGAGCAAGACACACTTCAGTGATGCAAGACTGCAATTCCACATTGCTTCTGAAATCATTCTTCGCCTCGACGTCGCTCAAGAGACCCGTTTGCTGACCCCGCTTGAACTCGCATTGAGGAAGAAACTGAAAACTAGACTGCTTGGTCTCGCTGCTATCGAGCGCGTCCGAAAGAGACAGGCATCCAGAGTTACATGGCTGCGAGTGGGGGATGCAAATACAAAAAAATTCAATGCAAAGATAAACTCAAGGCGTCGCAAAAACTTTGTTGCTGCATTGAAAACAAATGAAGGAGTACTCACGGCACATGAAGACAAGGAAGATTGCATTTTTGAACACTTCAACAACCTGCTCGGATCCAAGCAAAATTGCTCAAAAATGATCAATTGGAATGAGCTTCAGCTGCCATCAATTCAGGGTGGGGGACTGGACAATCCTTTCACCGAAGAGGAGATTTGGAATGCTATCAAAGCCATGCCCCCGGAAAAAGCTCTGGGCCCTGACGGCTTCAACGGTGTTTTCTTCAGATCTTGCTGGTTGACGATCAAACACGACATCCTTGCGGCCTTCCACCAGTTCCACCGCCTGGCCGGTGATTTCAAACCCCTAAACAAGGCACTGGTTGCTCTCCTGCCAAAGAAGGATGGTGCTGAAACAGTGGCTGACTATCGTCCTATAAGCTTAATCCACTCCATGGCTAAGCTCATTGCGAAGGTGCTGCAGCTCAGGTTGTCAGCACTTATGAACCAGCTAATCTCCCCAGCACAGTCAGCCTTCATGAAATCCAAATGCATCCATGACAGTTTTCTTTATGTCCAAAATGTTGTGCGCTCCCTGCATCGTCGCAAAACACCTGCCCTGCTGATCAAGTTAGACATAGCCAAGGCCTTTGACAACCTCTCCTGGGAATACCTGCTGCAACTCCTAGCTAAGTTAGGGTTTAGTGCTAGATGGAGGGACTGGATTTCGATGTTGCTAGTTAGTTCTTCCTCAGCCTTCGTTCTAAACGGCTGCCCTGGACGCGCCATTGACCACCGTAGAGGGCTACGACAGGGAGACCCGCTCTCGCCGTTGTTGTTCATCCTTGCAATCGACGTTCTGCATCGACTTTTGAAAGAGCTCAGGAACAGGGCTTGCTCACTCCCCCCCCCCCTGTCGGGTAGGATTAGAACTCTAAGAACTTGCCTCTACGTCGACGACGCCATGATCTTCGCCAACCCCCCTCGTCAAGAAATCGACAACTTGCTCTTGCTGCTTGACAACTTCGGAAAGGCCACGGGACTCCGCATCAACTTAGAGAAATCGTCTGTAGCACCTATTAGCTGTGAAGACATCGACCTTCAACACGTGCTATATGGGTTTGGCGGCCCGTCGTCGGCTTCCCCCTGCGCTACCTAGGACTTCCCATCACCATGTCCCGTGTTCGGCTAGTCCATCTGCAATTCATCCTCGATCGCATTAGAGCCAGACTAGCAGCATGGAAAGGACGACTCATGTCGATTGCAGGCCGTAGGGTTCTAGTCCGCTCCGTCCTAACGACACTGCCTACCTTCGCTCTGACGATGTTGTGGGCTCCAAAAAAGTTGCTCAAAGACATAGACAAGTGTAGACGGTGCTTCCTTTGGGCTCAAAACGACGAACTCTCCGGTGGCAAATGCAAGATCAACTGGCCCACAGTTTGCTCCCCGACGGACTACGGGGGTCTTGGCGTTCTTCATCTGCAGCAGTTCGCGCGAGCGCTCAGGCTACGGTGGCTTTGGTTCACCTGGCGCAGCCCTGACCGGCCATGGGCGGGCTCGGAGCTGCCCTGCGACGACGCTGACAGGAGGCTTTTCGCTGCAGCAACAAAAGTGACTATTGGCAACGGGGAAACTGCTTCGTTCTAGCACTGTACCTGGCTGGGATCTTCGACCCTGCGAGCTTCCTTCCCAGCTCTGTTTGCACACGCGAGGAGAAAAAACAGAACAGTCAAAGAAGCCCTCTCGGCCGACACTTGGATCCGAGACCTCGCCCATGGACACACGAATGACCTGCTGCAGGAATTCCTTCGGCTGGCCAGGCGCATCCGTCTTGCTGCGGTGCAGCTGCAACCGGGAACCCCGGACGAGATCACCTGGAAATTCACGGCTTCAGGGAACTACACTACAGCATCAGCCTACAACATGCAACTCCTGGGCAGGATCAAATCCCCTATGCACAAGCTAATTTGGAATGCCCGGGCACTTGGAAAAATCAAGATATTCTCCTGGTTATTAATCAAGCAACGAATCTGGTGCAATGACGGGCTACAAAGAAGAGGATGGCCAAACTGCTATTTCTGCCAACTATGTCTCAGAAACCTAGAAACGGCGACGCACCTCTTCTGGCAATGCAACCTGGCCAGGGAGGTTTGGCAGAGGCTGGCGACATGGACCGGTTGTGATGCCGTCGAACCGGTCAGATGGCAACCGATGACAAACTCCACGCTCATCGCCACCAAGATAATCAACGACACCAGGCCGGCTTTCAGAAAAGCTGTCAACTCCCTCATCCTCCTGACTCTGTGGGAAATATGGAGGGAAAGAAATGATTGCACTTTCAGGGGCAAGGTGGCATCCGCCTCTCAGATAGTCTCATCCATCAGGAGAGCCATCAAGTTGTGGCGCGCTGCAGGCGCGACGAACCTAGAGCCCCCGTTCGGGGATACGTTGGGAGATATGTAACATGCTCGAACCCTATTTTTTTCCCCTTTCTCTCCGTTTTCTTTTCTCTTTAATCCTTGACCTACGGGTCATCCACCCCATGTTTTTTTTCCCATTTGCTCTCTGCTAAATCAATGCAAAGCCAGGAATCCCTGGATCTTTCAAAAAAAAAACTGTTGACACTCTAATTCTACTTCATGGATCTCAAAGACTGTATATCTCAATAAGTTTTGCATCAGAGGCAAAGATTGTTGTGTCAAGATATATCGGTAAACATTAAACAGAGAGCTACAGCAACATGGCTCGAGGAAAGTTGTTAATTACAAGCATTAGTTGGCTTTGGGTTGAGCCATGAGGCATCATGGTGAAAGGGAAATTTGTTGAAGTATACGTTGGTTGGCCTTGTGCCATGAGACATCATGGCGAAAGGGAAATGACTTCCGTTTGGTATTACCCAATCATTTGATATGATGATCCTGGCACGCTGTCACGATCCTAAATGGTGTTTGGATCTGTGTGATGTGCAAACACCTGGGGATATTGATACAAGACCCACCTTGGGGGGCAAAAAGTATTCTGTTGGTATCACCAAATTGCTGGTATCTCATCAGATTTGCTCCTGTAAGCATTGTCATACTTTCTCAATTTTTAGAAACCACGTGAGAACCGTGTGATGGCGATCATTCTGGGTACACCTTTTTCTTCAGTAGATTTTGTAAGTCAGATTTAGTTGACATTCAAGAGTATCTCAGATTCCTTCTCTTAGATTTCGAGTTTCTGGATAGAAATTGGTAAACACTGACCTGGGATATGTTTGGTAGCATAGCTAGTCACCTGGAACACTGAAGACAAAGAGCAGCACTGCCATTCTCAGGTCTGAGGTGTCAGCACTTCCTCCTGGAGATTTTTCTGATCTTGTGTTGGAGGACATAGGAAGTTCATATTTCAGGTGCTCAACATGACAACACGGTGCACAAGCCTAGTCCATTGTCTCTGATGCAGTGGCGCTATTGTCAAATCAGATACGATAATTGGATAGTTGCCAGCAGGTGTGACTCGACATGCTATTATCAATGAATTGAATATATGAATCTGCCTCTTTCGAAAAAGAAGAATGACCATTGAATTGAAAAGAAAAGAAGGAAGCTGAAAGCAATTATTGGTGCGCCATCCCCGAATGAACCATTATGACAGGGTAGTTTAAATTAGCAGAATGCTTCTAGTGGAAGTTGTCTATTGACCCTCGACACTCAGCTCTGCTTCATGGACCCAGAATTTATTTGTTCGAAGAAAAGTCGCCTAAAAATCATTCAGGGAACCTATCCAAATGTTGATGTTGTATATCTCAGTAAGTTTTGCACCACAGGCAAAGATTGATGTGCCAGGACATATTTGCAAACATTAAACAGGAGCCGCAACAACCTATCCAATGCTTGAGGAAATTTATTAATTAACCGTTGGTTGGCTTTGGGCCATGAGACGTCATGGCGAAAGGGAAATGACTCCGGTTTAGTATTATCCAATCATTTGATATGACCCTCCTGTGCGCTCTGTCGTGGTCCTAGATGCTATTTTGATGTGTGTGATGTGCAAACACCCGGGGATATTGATACAAAACCAACCTTGTGGAGCACGAGTGCCAAAAAGTATTCTGTTGGTATCACCAAATTGCTGCTATCTCGGCAGTTTTGCCCCACCAAGCATTTTCATGCTTGCCCTTTTTTAGAAACCACGTGAGAAGCGTGATGGCGATCATTTGGGCACACCTTTTTCTTCAGTAAATTTAGTAAGTCAGATTCAGTTGACAGTCAAGAGTGTCTCAGATTCCTTCTCTTAGATTTCGAGTTTCTGGATAGAAATAGTATATGTAAGCAGTGAGTATAGTATATCGAGGGGGCAACGTCTGGTTCTCCCTGTACATGTATCTGCCAACGCAAACAGAAGCAGCACACGCACACTGCATCGATCATGGCGCTCACCGGCCAGAGCACCGGCGACCAGGCCGTGCTGGACGCCGAGCACGAGCTCTGGGCAACCACATTCTCCTACATCAAGTCCATGGCGCTCAAGTCGGCCCTGGACCTTCGTCTCGCTGACGCCATCCACCACCACGGCGGCGCCGCCACCCTCCCCCAGATACTGTCCAGGGTCGCGGTGCACCCGTCCAAGACCACCTGCCTGCGCCGCCTCATGCGCACGCTCACCGTCTCGGGCGTCTTCAGCATCGTCCAGCCGCAGGACGTCGTCGTCCCGGCTGCCCCCGTGAACAACGGCACCTGCAACGGCGCCGTCGCAGCCGAGCCCTTGTACGCCCTCACGCCGGTGTCCCGCCTCCTCGTCGGCTCGCAGAGCTCGGGTTCCATCATGGCCTTCGTGCTCAGTCCCGTCCTCGTCGCCCCCTTCCTCGGGATCGGCGCCTGGTTCCAGCACGCGCTGCCGGACCCCTGCCTCTTCGAGCAGGCGCACGGCGAGGCGCTGTGGGAGATGTCCGGGCACGACGCGCCGCTTGACGCGCTGATCAACAGCGCCATGGTCTCGGACAGCCGCTTCATCGTGGACATCGCCGTCAGGGAGAGCGGCGACGTTTTCAGGGGGATAAGCTCCCTGGTCGACGTGGGCGGTGGCCTCGGCGCGGCGGCCCAAGTCATCTTGGAGGCGTTCCCGCACCTGCAGTGCAGCGTGCTGGAGCTTGAGCATGTCGTCAGGAAGGCGCCCGCCGGCACCGGCGTCAAGTACGTCGCCGGCGACATGTTCGAGAGCGTTCCACCGGCAGACGCAGTCTTCCTTAAGGTTCGTACATCCTCTTCCTCCACTAATTAGCATTTTGTCTATGTTCAACATTAAAGTTGCATACGCGGTATCTCCATGTTTGTCTTCAGTCGGTTCTTCATGACTGGGACGACGAGAAGTGCGTCAAAATACTGAAGACTTGCAGAAAGGCCATTCCTCCAAGAGAGGCAGGAGGGAAGGTGATAATCATCGATATAGTGGTCGGAGCAGACAAGAAGCACGGGGAGGTGCATGCGTTGCTCGATCTGTACATCATGTTTATCAATGGTGTTGAGCGAGATGAGCAAGAGTGGAGCAAGATCTTCCTAGAAGCTGGGTTTAGCAGCTACAAGATTATACCGGTTCTAGGGTTCCGGTCGATCATCGAGGTCTATCCGTGAAATGTTTGGTGATTACGTACTTTTGTGTCGATGTGTGTGTGTGCGCGCATTTAAATTCAGACTTTGACAAAAGGTTGATGGATACATTTTCCTATCTATGATTGGGGCGATGTAGACTGTGGAAGGTTCGATGTCATCCCTCCTAGAAATGTTGGGTCAGGTGATAATCCTGGATATGGTGATTTTATCTAAGGACAAATGAGATCGTTACAAGAGACATGTTTTAATTTGACACCTATCTATAATGTACTTCTTTTACGTAAACCATGTATATCTTTTTCTGCAAATGATAACGAGCGAACGTTCGCAAACGGTTTCGGGCATGAATGCTCTCTTGTGCGTTCAATCTTGCGCACAAATCTCAATATTGTGACAACATGGCAATCTTCATTTCACTCTCTTTTCTTTGAGCGAACGGACCGCACTGTGAAGTCCAGTCTCTTTCCTTACTTCTTCTCGATCTGATTCGGGTGCCAACTTTTTCACGCGTATATAGATGGTAATTTTAAACCAGTGTCAGTTTTGTCTAGAGCATGGAAACTCGCGTGTGTAGCAACATTCCCGATGTAGCGTGGCAATTACTGAAAACATGTGTGCCAACTTCTCTGCGTAGCATGCCATTTTTTTCTTGCTTGTAGCATGACAATTCACCCTGTCAAATCTTTTTCTATGCATGTCAATCCTCGTATGCTAGCATGCTAATTCCAGCTGAACATGTTTATCATCGTCTATAGCATCGTAATTCTCTATGCTACAACATAACAATTCCAGCATGGCAATCCGTGATCATGTGGCAAACTTCTATGTTGTAGCATGACAATTTCTAAACATGTGGACAATTCTCCCTTATATCAGGGAATTCTTCTATAATGCAGCATTTTTCATGTTCTAATATTTATAGCATGACAATTTTCTTCGCGCACAACATGGTAAATCCTAAAAATATGTCAAGCTTTCTCTATTGCAACATGACAATTCTCTGTTCTGGTAACATCGTCACATCATGGCAATCCTCAAGCGGTGTGTGAGGGATACGAACGTACCATATGACCAACCATCACGGCCGCATACTCCTCATTATTTTTTTCATCCATTATGAACATGCCTTTAAGATACTCGTGCATGGCAATTACTGAAAACATAAAGGCATGCGTGCTTTTTTAAAGGTATACTTTCACCTTTTTGATTGAATAAAATATGAATCTGTTTGTGTTTTCAAAAGAAAGAGAAAAGGAAAACATGTTTTCCTTGGGTCCTTTCGTAATGAACCATTGGTTCATTGTGTAGTGTAATTAAACAACCATATTGCATTAATTTAGCTAGTGCGACTTGGATATTTCATACAGCTCCACAAATTTTATGTTCCAAATGCAAACATTGGCATGTCAAGGTATTGGAAAGAGTTTTTTTACCAGAGTCCTTGGGATTCATTCCCTTAATTAAGAAGAAAAGAGTTGTCATGTTAATTAACGAAAAAATGGGAAAAAATCATCACAAACCGTGGATCAGGCACACACAAGATACATCAGACCCACCCACTGTGAAGATGATCTCGTCGAGGTTGTACATTTGTGTCACCGTCATCATACTCCTCGAGCAAGCGACTTCAACTTCATCACAAACGACTGACGACTAAGCCCACACCGCAGAGGCCATGAGAATCTACATGAAGCTCGCCAAGCAATCAACCACATGTGTCGGTGACAACGCAACTCCATTTCTGACAATGAGCTAACAAAGAAAAAACTATGCAAGCTGGTGTTGTGGAAGATCACACAACGTGCCACCGAAAGAAGTGAAACTATTTACAATGTTCATCATACACTGATTAGGGGTTGGACAATGAGATCATGGTGAAAAGGATATGACTCAGGCCTCAGAAAAGAAAGAGAATGTGGATACTTTTTTTATTCAGTTATATACTCTTGGCTCTACATCATGGTCCTCGGTATCCTAGATGGCGTCGATGTGTGTGTATTATATTGGCCAAACATCTCGAAAGAGAGTCATTCCTAATCTCTCTAGGTATGATGCTTACGTTGACATAACCATATATAGTACCCATCACGCGGAGCACGAGGCCGAAGCCTAATTTGCTGATGTGATTAAACTGTTTGCAGGTTGCAGCGGTGAGCTCGTCTATTTTGTTCTTTAATGTTTGGAAACATTTTTATGTCTTGGCACACTTTACGGATGTTTCGATTTCTTTTAGAAACCATGTGGGAAACGTGATGGCGACAAATTTAGCAGGTCAAAGCCAGTCAACAACCAAATCTATTACGGATTTACCTTTTGAAGACATATTTTTGGTGAGATTTCTCCCTTCTTCCTAGTTTATCAGGGTCTCACATATTTCGAGAATTTCCCTCTAGTTTATCTTCTGTGTTGTTGGTTAACCCACCGCATATTTTGAGATTGATCCATTTAGTCAACTCAAAATTCACACTATCTTGAGTTAGAACGATTTTGTTTTATTTTATTTTGTTTTGTAAAAATACCTTGGAGTTTCCTCATCAGTCCATGGTGGCGGCATCAGAGTGATGGGGCCATATGAAACTAGATAGGAAGTGCGGCTTGCCGCACCCGGCAGCACCGCTGCCGGGTAAAAGTCATATCCAATCCAGTAACGATAATACAGTGACCAAAGCATTGCAAATATACACAATAGCATGATATTGGACCGCCACAAGTTCAATCCCTAACTTAATACTGTGAGTAACCCTATTAGGACCTACTTGATAACCCTATGAATAACATGCCAAAGAACCTAAGTAAGCGTGCTATAACTTAATACTCTTTAACATGATGTATGAACCTGTCAGAATTATACAATTTAGCCAAAGGAATTACACAACATGAGTATGACCGTGTAAGTACTCACTGGGGCAAGTAGAAATCAGAGTAATCACCGAAAATCACCAGTGTAATATAGCAAGATTATAACAGAAGCACAACATTGATATAAATATGTTCATTACATAGAAACTGGTCCAAGCAACAACAAAAGGTAGTGGAATCAGGTGTGCTAAAAGCAAGGCAACAGCTTCAGGCCAAAAGCAAGCCAAGACGATCCATTGAAACAAAACAAAAATAATAACTGGGCCACAACATGGATCGAGCCACGTTCACAACAAGCGGAATCACAAGTAAAAATAAACGGCAAAAGTACGTGCCCGTGGGTAACTACCCTGAAGGGAGTCTGGTGGTGCGAGAGCGGCCTGTCCGTCATCGCGGCTGCTTGCCTGGTTTGGAGCAGAAGGAAATGAAAAACATTAGGTCAGATGGTACCAAAATGAATTATATAATGGTAAAGTGAGATGCGGGCTTTCTACTGTGCTTAGTTGGGCCTCTGGTATTTTCCAGAACTGCTCATCATTTTACAATTCTTTTGCAGGGTCAAAGGAAAACACACATATGGACCGTCAAATATATTTGTAAAATGTTTTGTAGACCAAACTGCTCTGTATTTTGTAGGCATACCTTCCATGGTCATATAGCATAATGTATACACAGGATAATTTATACAAATGTCAATTGCCTGTGAAACTGGACCATCAAATCTACGGTCGGTTGACATTGTGACATATTTTGTATGCTACCATATTGACCAATCACGATCGTCTCTCTAGCCCAATTGACGAAGAAGAACCTATTCTGGCTAGCCATGGTTGGATCTACTGCTATTCTATCAAAGCCAACTGGAAGTTGTGTTTTTCAGTTTTCGTTCCAAATGGAGCTATCTGATTTCCTCTAAGAATTTGTAGCTCAATTCCTATTTACTTTTTAACATTTGGCATCGGGCTTACTCACATGACATAAGCAGCCATGAAAGCTCTCGTCAGCCAAAAAAATAGAAGCATAAAAATCAAACATGAGAAGAGTGAACGCGGGTAAAGTGCAGATACAACTACTTTAATAGTAGTTGTAACCTAAGACAAGATTTCTAAATGTATAAACAAAAAGATAGAGAGTTGCGACAGAAGAACTGGCAGGTAAGTAATTTGATGATGCCAAAATAACATTGATAAATATGTGACCCGCTATCAATCTCACATCGCTCATTAAAAATCAAGCAAACCAAGGACCGACATGCGGGGTAAAGACGTAAAGTCATACATGTCGTCCACCCTAACAGGAGAAATTGGCTCGTGTGTACCAGACAAACACGCCTCAGCTGCCGGCACCTGCTCCTCATTGTTATTGATCTTCACAAAGTGAATAACCTGTGCATAGAAAGGTAAGCAGGGGTACATCGGTCAGGATTCACTTTCAGGACTTACAAATTTTTCGATCGCACAGAGACACTAATTAATCAAGCTAGTATTCCTAAAGCAGAAAGATAATTATTCATCCATTGAACAGTTAATGGAGAAAAGGGAGTAAAAATGTTCTGCACACTTCTACCACTTAAAAAGCACTTCTATGAAGAGCGAGTAAACTGGATTCTATATAAGGTATCATCATATCATCCTACAAAATTAGCTTTGATGTCTTTTGATAAAGTAGATGTTTCCTCTAGAGAACCAGTAAGTTTTATGAATAACTCATCTACATGGCATACATGCTACTACTGAAAAATAAAAAAAGCTAATAGATCAAGTGTGAGGTGAACTGGTAGCTTTCTATGAGTCTATTCATTTGTTGAGTTCCTCTGCTGGATTGCATTCCATGTACCTACATTCTAATCCCCATATATTATTTAGTGTTCTTTGTAGCTGATCAACAGTAATAGTGTATCTGGGACGGAATAAAGGTTGATGTAACATTAGGCACTCTCCGGATTCTCATTAACTATTCCACACCAAATTCGACATCCATCGCGGACAATATATATATTTTCAGTGAGGACCAACTAAATAGATAAACAAATAGTGTGCAAGTATTAGGTGCGCGACAACATAACTAAATATTTCAGCCAGTGTCGGTGACGGCCAATTTAAAAGGAATTGTAAATATCAGGAAAGAGAAAGGGACTCATAGTTGTATATAATTTTCACAAGCAACATCCCCTATGGGGAACTTACCTATGGACTCGTAGTTGTATATAATTTTCACAAGCAGCATCCCCTATCCGAAACTTACCTTCGGTGACAAAGCTATATAAACTATCTGATGGACAAAAAAGAAGCTCTTGACAACCTGCATATCAACTTTTCCTACTAAAATGTGACAAAGCTCAAGAGTTCCATTTTTTCAGTTTTATCCCGACTCTCCGATGATTATGTACACCAACTCTTTCACCCGTTGTTATGTAATACATTTTAAGTTCAAAAGACACCAAGTATAAGGTTGTACACTAAGGAAACACAGGTAAGAACATGCATAAGATATATCTAACCAGGCTAGAGTACATACTCAAATAGATCCTATTAGTAAGCAGAGGTGTATACTTCCATGTATCAGGCGGTTTTAGCATCAAGAAATCCATGAAGAACAATGAATGTATATGTGCTGATAATTAACTTGTAAAATCATGTGCTACATCGCTATATGTTTTGACTTTTTTTGTGAACTCCAGTTTAAAATGGTATTTGATAATCCAACATTAGTAACAACTTGCTCCTAAAACATAACAGTGGCATGATCTTTAATATCACAGTCCAGTTCCACTGAAACACAAAAAAGACCACCATATGACACAAGAAAGAATATGTCATTGTTTTGCATAAGTGAAACTCAGAAAGATGTTCAACAAAGCAATGTCCAATGTTATTACAACCAATGTACTCATATATTGGTTGGTATAACATCTTATATTATGGGACGGAGGGAGTAGATTTCATAGGTTGGCAGCATGTTTACATAAGATGACAGTTGGTACGATAGAATATGTTAGTGAGAATAGCCCTTGCCAAAATATGACATGAGTATGGAAGCGCGGTGCACAAAATGTATGTGACCCAGTCCAACAACAGATTGGCTTTAGTAGTTCATATGGTTACAGGAAAGAGGACTATGCGCACTTGGAGAGAACTGGTCTTCTCCATTGATTTAAAAAATGCAAGGTTGGACAAAACAGTAGAATTAAGACGTAACTTGCCTGCCCACAGAAAAGATGTAACTTGCCAATATAGTCAATTATGTACCTCGGAACGTGGATCTTCAAAGTTCAATAAGGCAATAGGTTTCTCATATTTGTGATTACATAGGCAGGTAAAAGGAAGTGAAGGTGCATTATCAGTGAGAGTGAAGGACCGTGTATATGTGAAGCGATTAACTTTATCGGCATGAAGTTGAGGTCTCACCTTTGTTTTAATTTCTTCTTGGGGGTGGGCTGTCCTAATGTGAATTGAGCACCTTCCAGCAATATGTAGCCTCTAGCACTTGCACACCATACGAAAGCTCCTGCCCAATATGTGGCCTCTAGCACCTGCCAGCAACATTGCATTAACTCGTTTAGATCAGAGAATCTATTATAACTCTTAATCTTTTGTAGGTAAATCGATGAACAAAAACTTGGCTTTAAGGCTTGGCAAGTCGGAATACGTAGCCTCTAGTATGTATCCTCTAGTATTGCCCAATATGTAGCCTCTAGTATGTATCCGGAAATATATATTATCATGACAGAAAGCTTTCTGTTATGATTTAGGACTAATTCAAAAGAGCTGCAAGATTGTCAATGCTAGCATACCTAGATTTTCAGACCTTTTAACCTGTAACAAAATATAGATGTGAAGAGAAGGAAACTTCCAATCATCTCAATACTGCTCTTGTGGTGCTGAAACTAAGAGGGACATAGGGCAGCATACTAAGTTGCATCTAGTATGTTGTGACAGTAGCAACTGTTTTAACTTCTAGCAAAATCCGCAAAAGTGGGGCTCCAATATGTTGAGACGGGAATGTTCTTGCAGGGGTTGTGCTTCCTCTACTCTAGGCTCATGTTTGTATCAGGACAGAATGGCAACTAATAACACCGCTGAAGTGATACCTTGGCATATAGCAGCGTGGGCATGTGTAGTATTCCCTTCTGCTTGACTTTCTTCGAACTCTTGAACCATCAGCTAGTCGTAGACACTACATTGGTAACTCAAATCCTGAATTTGAGTCGCTCATGTGGATCTTCAATTTTTGTCCCTCTACCTTCAGCAATACGTCAAAATTATAAATTTGTGAATTTGTCGCATATGCGTTGCAGAAAAGTATCTAATGAAAAATGGACATACCCAGAAAGGTAAAATGGAGGAAGAAACAATAGTCAAGAGAAGTACAATATGTGCATTTTCTGCTTGAAATTTCTCAGTCAGCAAACCAAAACTCGTGGAAGAAATCGAAACAAAGGATGTACCCACCTTGCGAGAGGAAAAATCAATCACACCAGATCTAGTCCCTTGCAAGCCGAAGACGAGGACGACGCGGCAACCTGAGACCAAAGGCCAACCTTAACCCTAATCAAAATGTATTTCACAAAACCAAGCAGAAAATCAAGAAACCAACTGATGGACAACCATTTCTCATTTTTGAGACTTCACAACAGTTGGCCACATCGTTAATTCATAAAACGGAAGAAATCTCCTTAACATTTTAGTTCATGACATAATAGAACTACCAGCAAGTTACTGACACTTGATTAATGAGTGCACCTTAGAGATATATGATTCCACCATTATATTAACAAATAAAATTGAACTCCCTACATGTTATCTGGTTGAGCTAAGCCTGGAACATGGAATTGCAACTTTTGCGCAAACAAATTGAGAAGAACATAAGATGATGTCTGGGTGATGGACATAAAACAAGTTTAAAAGCTAACAATGCTAAGGTACCAGATACATGAACTATGCTCTAACAAACGTTCTGAAAAACACCTAGTAAGTGTGAACGGTAAGCAAAGAACACTCCTATCAAAATAGTGTACCAAAATTTGCAATAAACCAAATGTGTTCAAGCAACCAGAGGATGATCTTAATTGTATAAACATGGTGTCAAGACTCACCAGGGGGAACATGTGGCGTCAATCGAGGTGAAGAAAGAAACATCACCAGTTCAGTTAGCATGAGCCGTAAGAGTAGAGCACTCATCTTGGCTGTTAGAGACGACAAAATAGAGAGGTTAACTATAAGTAAAGGAAACAATTATGTAGCATAAGAACCTGCTTTCTTTGATATTCCAAATCTGTTTTTTGTGGCAATACAATTATAAGGACGTAAATAAAAAATATTATACTATTGTTTGGTCAGTTTAAGATCTATGTTGAATAGGTTGAAGTTCTGTCCGTACTACAAATCTCCACTTTTTGGGAAGCAGCAAACTTGGAATCAACAATGAAGATTCAAACAGGAAGACAACTGCATATTTGACTTTCATAAAAGCACTTCCATATTTTGACCATTTATATATATCAAGTATATACACCATCGACTCAATTTCAGTCTTCTTTAATATCTAACTGAAGCAAATAACAGAAGCTTAAGCTTAAGCATCTACACACAGAAAATATATAAAAGTTTTGTTCTTGTCATTTATAGTTAAAATAGAGTTCTGCTCTAGAGAGTTTTGTATGGTGGGTCAGTAATAAAAGAATATGAAGAAGACAACAATATATTCTGTAAAGTTCTATAAATACAATTCTGCTCCATTTATAAATACATAGGGTTAGGTTTTATCTACTGGAAACACCAATAAACCTCACAAATTGTTAGACAAGATTAAACGTTCAAAAATTCAGTTAACTGGAGATTCCAGTTTTCAGATTTCACCATTTCTAGTTCTCAGATATCAAATAGTGTTAATGAACGACCTGCAATTCCACGATGATGGGTGGAGCAGAGAGAGAGAGAGAGAGAGAGAGAGAGAGAGACAGAGAGAGAGGAGATTGACTGTAGCAGAACTGCAGCCGAGCCCCTCCTGCCAATGGAGGACGAAGAACGACCGGGGAACACCTACAACGGTCGCAGAAGGAGTGACAGGGGAGCGCCGCATCGAGCACCTGCGGCTGGCGCCCCTCGGCCGCGCAAGGCGCAACTGGTGGCAACGGCGTGCACTGCCCAGTAATACAATATTGGAGCACTGCCCGGCGGCTTCATTATGAGAAACAAAAGGAATATGATAATCCAGAAAAGCAAAATTTGTACTCAGAAGTAGCTGCCAGTTACTACCATCTCCTGATTTTGTTCTGCACACCCTAGAAAAGAAAATGAATCTGCACTACTAAGACCTACGGCTAGACAGTTAACTACCTTATCTAACAGTTCCATTACAGAATACAGCAGCAGCAGCAAGAAGAAAGCATCAAGGTTCAGGTCACACCACTACCAAATGTGATCCTATGGAACAAAAAGTAAATTATCTACACAACGAAGCCTGTAAATACAAATAAATGAGCATTGTAGGCTTTTATTTATCACATTATCAGGCTGGTGGGGCAACATAATTCTAGCTCATATCAAAAGCTAACATTGTATCCATATCAAGATGGCATATGACAGAACAGAACATTGTGTAATCTGTATCTTCAAGCCACTCAAACTCAAAGCATCTAATAACCAAGAAGCGGCAGAATGAGATACAAAAAGATCAAGTAGTATACAGAAAAGGGAGTGCAGCAACAACGGAAAGAAACGCTAAAAGGGAACATAGAGCAGAAAACCAACCCAAAATGCAAGCAAGAATTTTTAAAAAGGAACATAGAGCAGCATGAGCATGAGGCATAGAAAAATGGGGTCACCTTAAGATCAAGAATCAATGGCCCTCTCAGAGTTCAAATCACAAGGAAAGAATGACTATTATTGATTATAGTTTTTTTAATTAGGCAAAGCACTACAACACTGGATCCTAAGCTACAGTTGAGGCATACAAAACTATAAGTGTCTGTTCTTTTCATATATAAACAACCTTTAGTATCTCAACCAGAACCAAAGCAAAACAAAAAACATGGTTAAGTAACCAACAAAAGAAGAATGAACCTTTTGGAATTTTAAAGTAGCAAGACATGAAAAGTTCTTTTTTTCCTTCAATATTACACACATTAGGGGAGGTAGTTGCAGTTTTATTGCATAGTGGGCTCAGATTTGCCTTTCCTCGATCATATAACCTACCCCCATCATCTCTTATTACCAGATCGATCTGTTTATACAGTAGAGCTGCCCTGGTTATCACTCAACAAGAATGACCATCCAAGGACAACAACAAGTATCACATGATCAAAAAGGATTCTAGAGACAAGAGGGAGGATCCAACTTGATACCCGCTGGTGCCTCGATTGCTCAAAGGCACACTAATTCCAGCCAAGGTAATCATCACCGCCGTAGCACGAACACCACTTGAGCATAAATAAGCAACAACTTTAAATACAAATAAAAAATGGTTCAGGATTCATTGCATAGCCGGCACGGACACCATTGCCGGCGCCGCTGATATGCCGCCCTCCTCCGTGGCCGCTGCCGCCATCGCCATGGGAACCACCTGCGTGGGAGGGATGGAGGGAGCTGCAAGAGCGAGTGAGAGAGGAGGCGGCAGCTAGGTTTTCATCGCAGGAAGCCGCGGTCATTTTATACCCCCCCCCCCCCAAGCAAAATGAGCCAGATGCCCTGGTGGGGGCATGATATTTACATTCTGTTGCCATTGGAATTTTATCCGACGACCGAAGTTGATCGGTAAATATCCAATGACCCACAGCGATTTAGATCGAGATCCGACGGCCCGTATCGCGAGGAGATTTCGATCCGACGGTCCAGAATCCAAACGCACGGGAGAGCTCCATTTCGGTTCAGACTCTAACAAAGGGAAACGCATGGGAGAGCTCCATTTCGGTTCAGACTCTAACAAGGGGATGCATAGCGAGCTCAGATTCACCTTTCCTCGATCATATAACCTACCCCCGTCATCTCTTATCACTAGATCAATCTGTTCATACAGTGGAGCTGCCTTGGTTATCACTCAACAAGAATGACCATCCAAGGACAACAACAAGTATCACAGGATCAAAAAGGATTCTAGAGACAAGCGGGAGGATCCAACCTGATACGCACAGGTGCCACGATTGCTCAAAGGCACACTTATTTCAGCCACGATTAATCATCATCGCCCTAGCACGAATGCCACTGATCAATCTAGCAAATCCAGGAGCATAGCTATAGGACCAGGGCATCCACATGTAAACCAGAGCATCACATTAGCTCCTATGATAGCAACTAAACATGAACAACAGCCTGCAAACCCTAAAATGGCATGGATCCACAAGTACAGAGCTCAAGTAGGAACCGATGCATGAGTAGGGCATAGAGCATCAACCAGACAAGCACCACATCAATATAGCCATGGCAATGTCCCATACAGTAGCCGAAGCAGAGGAGCGGGAGGAAGATGGACCTCACCGAGGGAGGCTGTAGCCGAGGCAGTACTCAGTGCGCGCCGGGGTTGCGCCTGAACGCCGTCCAACCGGCGAGGAACCGCGTCGGAGTTGCGCCTTGCACCGTCCCGCCGATGAGCACGAACGCATCAAACAACCTGTGTAAGGAAGGCATCCTTGTTTATCAAAAACAATTAGTTAGGAATTACTATTGAACAGAAATGCATTTTTTAGCACAAAGATATGCACAGGAAAAATACAGAGCTCAAGTAGTAAATAAAATGTCATGCAAAAGATATAAAGGTCCAATGTCCAATAACAACTCAACCTTATTTTTTCAGAATCCTTTGATACACACTATAAGTTGCCGACCAAAATCTTTGAGCATGCACATCTGGCATAAAAAATTGATATGAGAACTCATAGCATTTTTTGTCGGTTTAAAACCTTGGATCTACAATCAGAAGTATCATATTACTATTACTCTTACATACATGTTGGCATACACTATATATCTCTACTCTGCCATAGTGTATAGAAAAATAACAGGACTATTAACTCTACATGAGAAGTGAACTCATGGGTACAGGGGATCAATCTTACCTTGAATGTCTTGCACCAAGGCATCCAGCTACCAAGGCAAGATCTCAAACACAGAACATCTATCTTAGAACACCAGTGTTTCCCTTCATAGTCCACCCTTCCTACAATATTCTGGTAACAACAGAAATCTCCCGTTAGTTTATATAGCATGCAATTTGCGCTCAAACTGAAATAAGAACAACATTTTGTCAGTTTTGTCAGTAACATTTGGTTAATTGGGCACCAACAAAATCTCCTATATGATTTGGCGATTAAAGAATAGTAACAAATGATATAAAATAAATAGTGACATCAACTCTAACTACACAATATCTAGGGAAACAACATGAATCTCCAATTGGTTCACAAAGTATGCAACTTTTCTCTCAACTGAAATGAGAACAACATTTTGTCAGTGATATTTAGTTAATGGAGCACCAACAAATCTCCTATTTCATTTAGAAGAATAAGAATAAATAAAGGATATAAAATAACCAGTGGCACATTTAACACTAACTACAACTTGGCAAAGAAATTACATTAGTTGATTAATGATTATCTGTAGCTAAATCCTATATTCAATACACAAGACGAAGGAATTCATATATTAGAAATCATATGCACACCAATCAATCAATTAAACAGCAAGAATCACAAATAAAAAGAAATTACATTGGCAGTTCATATCAGTCTCCTACCTTGAAAGTGAAAGGTTTCAGTAAACCCACTTCATTAGTAATGTGATGCATCGATTTTCTCTTAGCAAAATGATGAGTTGCAAGAACTGAAATTAATGAAACAATTATACCTGTCGAAATAGTGCCGTGTAAAGAAAAAGTTGAGAAACAGGTAGCAGTGTAGTGATGCACCCATCAGTCCTTGCTTGCTCCCCCGTCATCTACCAGCGACCTCCTCTTTTGTCCCTCCCAAGCTGTTGCACACAAACTGAACTATAAGTCTTGAGCTTTAGAAAAAGGGATCTAAACCTGAGGAGGGGGGGGGAGGGAGGGAGGGAGGGAGAGAGAGAGAGAGAGAGAGAGAGAGAGGACCTGGAGCAGCAGTAGAAGGCAGCGCCCCTCTTGGCGATGAAGGAGAAGGAGGAGCAACAGGGGAGCACCGCATCGAGCGCCTGTAGCAGATGCAGAAGAGGAGCGACGGGGGAGCGCCGCATTGAGCACCTGCTTCTGCCTCTGCTACGATGTCTCCGTGGCATTGAGCCACTAGAGCATGTCGGCGTCGCCGAGGCCGCAGCCGGTGGCGACGGTGCGCTCCGCCTGGCTTCCTCCCATCGATGGCGACGGCGGCGTAGAGGAGAGGAGGAGGACGGGCGGCGGCGGCTCAAAGGAGAGGAGGAGATAGGGTTATGGGAGGACGGAGTGGGAGTGCGCTTGTGCTGCGTCGCCTTGGCCTGCTGCTACTGCTCCCCTCCGCCGCCGCTGTCGTGCTCCCCGTCCTCCCTCCGCTGCTGCTCATCGTCGTTGGGAAGGGTGGGGGGGGGCCCTGTTGCAGCGGATCTGGCCGCCGACGGCGCGGTTCGAGGCGGTGGGTGGCGGCGGCGGCGATGTGGGTGGGAGGAAAGAGGCGCGTGGGAGGGGAGGGGAGAGGAGGCGCGCGGGAGGGGAGAGCAGGAGGCGGCGCGGGGGAGGCGCGAGTGCGGGAGGGAGGATGCGGCTAGGTCATCCCATGACAGCGGTCCCTTTTTATACCCTCCCCACGTGAAATGACCAAAATGCCCTGGTGGGGGCATGGATATTACATTCTGATGCCGTTGGAATTTTATCCGACGGCCGAGGTTGATCCGGTAAATATCCGACGGCTCATATGGATCTAGCCCGAGATCCGACGGTTGTGACGCGCCAGGAAAACGAGATGAACGGTCGGATGTTTCAAATCGCTGAGAGAGCTCGGTGATCCATCCGTCTCTTATTTCTGGATGGAACAAGGACTCATGACTCAGTCCCTGCCTTGATGTGCATGTGGTGTTTTTGCCACGTCAAACGCTGGCTCTTGATCTAGTAGTAGGTAGTCATCCGGTGCTTCAACCTAACACATCATGGCAGCAATAGCGACAAGTATGATATCCAGTTTGGTTTCTTCAGTGGTTCTCCCGTTGCACTTTCTTGTGATCCCAATCTTTCAAGGGTGGCTCAGGAACCCTTTCAAAACTTAGAAGGCTAGTGCAATTTATGCAAATGTGGTCTTTCATAGTTTTTTCATTGTAAGCTTGAATGGAAGTCGAGATGCAAAATATAAAACTAGAGGCAATGGCTTAATTGATGGAATTGGAGATGTTCGTTGTCCTTGTGTGCTCCAGTTTATTTATTTTATTAAAAAATTAATTGATGATCGACGAGGAAAAAAGAACAACGAACATCTTGAACACCATAAATTATTAAATTAACAATAAGTAAAGCCAAGGATCAAAACTGAACAAATCGGCATACAGAATAAAAATAAAGAAAAACCCAAGGCCATCTACATTGCACATTTTTTTGCAGTAGTATCACCAAATCCTACCGCGAACTTTGTGACTGCAATTCACCCGTGGAGCAACATGTGGCCTAACAAAGGACGCAAGACTCTAAGACATCTTCAAGAAGGAATCATCCCTCTGACAAGAACATTCACAGTCAAACCTGGGGCTATCATCCGCAAAGCTGAACTTGGAGCCAACATCCGACGGGAAAACAACATGCACAATCTTCTAGCCACGGAGCTAGATTATGGATTTTCATCGAAGAGAATGTAACCTTGGTGTCAACTGTCAATGCTGCCATCCACCGCTCTACCAGCCTGCTTACACAGAGTGAAAGAACTATCTGGCCAAATGAGAATTCTTGAGGAGAGAAGATTGTTGAAATATATTGCCCGCCTTTCTACATCAGTTCGGACTTTTGGATTAGTTGGCTGGAGCATGTTCAATATGATATTCGAGTCAGGAGGTCTTGTGTTCTCAAGACCCTGCCAACGCAATATTAAAAAATGATTATGTGGCCTAAATAAATCTCAAGTCTAAGGACTAAATAAGTCTAGATGTGAGGAAGGGTGTTGAAATATATTGCCCGCCGTTCTTCATCAGTTCGGACTTTTGAATGAGTTGGCTGGAGCATGTTCAATAAAGATGTCACCATGTCACTCCTACCGCACGATGCTACGTTGAATCTTCAGTTATGTTTTACTTCCCCTGTTTCTAAATATAAGTTTTTTTTAAAGATTTCAATGCGGTAGTATGACGAAGGGCTAGATTTCGTCAATCTTAAAATGCAACTGCACTTTCTCGTGATGAATATTAAAATCGGAGAAGGATTCAGCTGCATGAGTGGTGAGTGACTCGAGAGACTATTTAGCGAGCAGTACCGGAGATCTAGCTACCAACAAGTACGAAGAACAAGCTAAGAACAACCACCCTGCAGGGCGGCACGTAGTAGTACTCCATGGCGCTCACCGGCGACTACAAGCTCATCAGCACCGAAGACATGCTCCAAGGCCACGCCGAGCTCTGCATCCACGCCTACGGCTTCGTCAAGTCCATGGCGCTCAAATGCGCCATAGAGCTCGGCATTCCCGGCGCCATCCACGGCAACGGCGGCGGCGCCACGCTCGGCGAGCTGGCCACCATTATCGCCCTCCCTCCCTCCAGGCTCCCGCGCCTGCGCCGCCTCATGCGCGTGCTCACCGTCTCGGGCGTCTTCTCCGTCCAACACCAGCAGCCGGACGACTCCGCGGGCTGCGCCATCGTCGTCTACGGGCTCACCTCAGCCTCCCGCCTCCTCGCCGGCGACGGTGAGGCGTCGTCCGGACTGTCCCGCCTAGTGTCCCTCATGGTCGACCCGAACCTCACCGCGCCGTTCTCCGGCATGAGCGCGTGGTTCATGGACGACGAGCAGCCGCGCTACTTCTTCGAGATGCACCACGGCGAGGACATGTGGGATATGGCCGCGCGGGAGGCTGCTCTGAGCAGGACGATAGGCGACGGCATGACCGACGACAGCCGCTTCGTCGTGGAGGTGCTCCTGAGGGAGGGCCGCGCGCGCGACGTCTTCTCCGGGGTGCGCTCGATGGTCGACGTCGGCGGCGGCACCGGCACCATCGCAAAGGCCATCGCGGCAGCTTTCCCGCACGTTGAGTGCAGCGTCCTGGATCTCCCACACGTCGTCGCGGAGGCCCCCGCCGGCGGAGAGGTGCGATTCATCGAGGGCGATATGTTCGAGCACATTCCCCCGGCCGACGCTGTTCTGCTCAAGGTAATTTCACATGTGTTCCATAGTTTTTTTTAGTCCGCATGTGTTCCATACTTGCATTGTGAGTCAGTACCTAGGTCTGAGGCCGGTGTTATTTTGTTGTACCGTGGTTTTTTTTTCCTTGAGCTATACTGGTATTAGTCATAATAATCATTTTTCCCACAAAAAAAAGGTCATAATAATCATTTTGTGTAGAGGTACTTTTTTCATGTTAATAGGAGCTTTATTTTTTGAGGCACTAATAGAAGCTTTATTGACTCAAAAACGTCAAATATGGTCATACAAACCCATAGATCGAGCTTAGACCTGCCCTTTGCATATGAGGATGACATGCACATATACACTATATTATCGAGGGTACACGCAAACACTTAAATGCTTGATTAAGTTGAAATATTGAACGCACGAGCCTACATGCACATTGATTAAATAAGCTACATCATATCGATATTTTCGCATTGTAGTCAGTGATGCACGATTGGCGTGACGACGCGTGCGTCAAGATACTACGAAGGTGCAAAGAGGCAATCCCTTCCAGAGAAGCTGGAGGGAAGGTGATAATCATAAACATGGTGGTTGGTTCTGAAAAGTCGAAGGATAATAGTACTAAAAAGGAGGAGGCACAAGCATTGTACGATCTCTTCCTCATGGTTTTTGAGGGAGGTGAATGAGAACAGCATGAGTGGGAGAAGATCTTCTTGGAAGCCGGATTCAGTGGCTACAGTATCATACCTATGCTAGGAATTAGGTCAATCATCGAGGTTGTAACGCCCTCGATGCGGCTATGTCTCCCACGTGTCGAGGCACGACTTAGAGACATAGGCGCATTGAAAGCAATGTCGCAAGTCGGGAATCATTACATAACCCAAGTACATATATAATATAAAGGGGGGATAATAATAATAGTTGGCTTACACTCGCCACGTCACATCAAAGTACATAAATAACATCCATCATGCAATCACTCATGGCCCGACTACGGCGCTAAAATAGAAAAGACCCCCAACAAGCGACTAAACCCTGAATCGAACCCCGAATAGGCACCACTACTGATCATCAGGAAAAGACACATAGTATCGCTGAGAGTCCTCGTCGTACTCCCACTTCAGCTCGAACGCGCCATCCGGAGGAGTATCATCGGTCCCTGCATCTGGTGTAATAGTAATCTGTGAGCCACAAAGGACTCAGCAATCTCGCACCCTCACGATCAAGACTATTTAAGCTTAATAGGTAGGAAAGGGGTAATATAAGTGGAGCTGCAGCAAGCGACTAGCATATATGGTGGCTAACTTATTCGCAAAGGAGAGCGAGAAGAGGAGGCAAAGCACGAGCGGAAACTAAATAGAGCAGACTACGCAAACATAACTCCAACGCCGTGTCCACTTCCCGGACTCTGCCGAGAAGAGGCCGTCACGGCAACACACTCAGTTGATTCATTTTTAATTATTTAAGTTCAAGTTATCTACAACCGGACATTAACAAATTCCCATCTGCCCATAACCGCGGGCACGGCTTTCGAAAGATCAATCTCTGCAGGGGGGTCCCAACTTAGCCCATAACAAGCTCTCACGGTCAACGAAGGAATAGACCTCCACCCAGGACCCACCGATCAGACTCGGTATCCCGGTACAACAAGATGATTCGACAGGTCAAAACTAGTCCAGCAACACCGCCCGAATGTGTCGACAAATCCCGATAGGAGCTGCACATATCTCTTTCTCAGGGCACGCTCGGATAGGTCAAGCTACGAGTAAAAACCAACCCTCGAGTTTCCCCGAGGTGGCCCCGCAGGCTGCCTGGTTCGGACCAACACTCACAGGAGCACTGGCCCGTGGGGGGCTAAAATAAAGATGACCCTCGGGCTCCGGAAACCCAAGGGAAAGAAAAGGGTAGGTGGCAAATGGTAAAACCAATGTTGGGCATTGCTGGAAAAGCTTTAATCAAGGCGAACTATCAAGGGGTTCCCATATAGCCCAACCGCGTAAGGGACGCAACAATCCGGGAACATAACACCGATATGACGGAAACTAGGGCGGCAAGAGTGGAACAAAACACTAGGCGAGAGGCCGAGCCTTCCACCCTTTACCAAGTATATAGATGAGTAAAGATAACATAGCAATATAATGATATCCCAACAAGTAAATAAATGTTCCAACAAGGAACGGCTCCAATCTTCACCTGCAACTAGCAACGCTATAAGAAGGGGCTTGAGCAAAGCGGTAACATAGCCAATCAATGGTTTGCTAGGACAAAGCTGGGTTATAGGCTCAATCATGGCAATTGGTAGGCTGACAAGCAAGTGGTAGGCATCGTAGCATTGGCAAAGCAAAAGAGCGAGCAAACTAGCATAGCAAATATAGTAGTGATTTCAAGGTTGTGATCATCTTGCCTGCACAGTTGTCAGAACTGACTGGATCCTCAAAAGCAAACTCAACGGGCTCCTCGTTAGCGAACTCGTCTCCCGGCTCTACCCAACAACACAAACAAGCAACAAGGATACAATCAACCATGTGCAAAGGCAACCAATAAGATGCAAAGATGATATGCTATGCGGGATGCGATGCGGGATGCAAAATGCAAGATGTAACAGGAAATGCATGAACCTGGCCTCAACTTGGAAAACCAAGTGTGCCACTGGATAGAGGGGAAGAAATCCCCTGAAAACGATATAAAGATCATGGCAATCGGGGCTACGGTTTAGAAATGGCAAGCGATTTACTAAACGAACCGATCTGCGATTTACAGCAAGTAGGCTCCTAAATGCAACAAAATAAACATGCTACAGCCACCAAACATGAAAACAAATTGCATGGCAGTGATGTACTCATGAAGCTTAACAAATCATCAGGACTGAGGCATAGGCAAATTCATCCATTAAGGGCTTCAAACAACGGGGAAAATGCTCGAATGCATGAGATGAACATGTATGCAAATGCAATGCACGTGACGACATGATATGAGATGCACGAAAAACAAAACAACACACGGAGACAAAGACCCGAACCCGAGAATTAAATATAACTTAATGCCGGAAAACGGCATGAGTTGGAGTACAATTGAGGAAGGTTACATATGGGGCGTTACAGAACTCCACCACTACGAAAAGATCTCGTCCCGAGATCTAGGACTGAAAGAACTCCGGATACGCATGAACCTTTGGTGGTATCCCAGGTAGCTTCACAGTCGGAATGGTGTGACCACTTGACTTTGAGAAACTTGATTGACTTGTTGCGAGTTTTGCGTCCAGTCTCTTCAAGGATTGCAACTGGTTGCTCACGGTAGGAGAGATCTTCTTGGAGCTCAATGTCCTCGAAGTTGACGGTGCGCTCAGGCATCTTGAAGCACTTTCGGAGTTGCGAGACGTGGAACACATCATGAACATTGGCAAAGGTTGCAGGAAGCTCGAGTTGATAGGCGAGGTCGCCTCTCTTGCTGACAATCTTGAAAGGCCCGACGTATCTGGGGGCAAGCTTCCCTTTGATACCGAAGCGACGAGTCCCTTTCATAGGAGAGACGCGGAGGTAGACATGATCTCCGATCTCGAAAGCCAAATCACTGTGCTTGCTGTCGTAGTAGCTCTTCTGGCGGGATTGGGCTGCTTTGAGGTTATCACGAATGACCTTGCACATTTCTTCTGCCTCTGTGATTAGGTCATTACCCAGCAGCTGACGTTCACCGGTTTCAGACCAGTTGAGAGGTGTACGGCACTTCCTACCATACAGAATTTCAAACGGGGCCTTGCCGGAACTTGCTTGGAAACTGTTGTTGTACGAGAATTCAGCATAAGGAAGACAATCCTCCCACTTCATGCCGAAGGAGATAACACAAGCCCTGAGCATATCTTCAAGAATCTGGTTGACACGCTCGACTTGACCGCTTGTTTGAGGATGGAAAGCAGTGCTGAAGCGGATGTTGGTGCCCATGGCCTTCTGAAAAGAATCCCAAAACTTGGAGGTAAAGATGCTACCACGGTCTGAAGATATCACTTGAGGAATACCGTGCAGAGAGACAATACGAGAGGTGTAGAGCTCTGCCAATTGAGCTGCAGTGATTGACTCTTTAATAGGCAGGAAATGAGCCACTTTGGTCAGCTTGTCGATGACAACGAATATAGCATCATTGCCACGCTTGGACTTAGGAAACCCAGTCACGAAGTCCATTTCAATATGGTCAAACTTCCATTCTGGAATGGCGAGAGGTTGGAAGAGACCTGCTGGCCTTTAGTGTTCTGCTTTCACTCTTCTGCAGACATCACATTCATTCACGAATTGAGCGATCTCGCGCTTCATTCGAGTCCACCAATAAGTTTGCTTCAGATCTTGATACATCTTCGTGCTCCCAGGGTGGATGGAGAGGAGAGAGTTGTGAGCCTCATTCATGATCACTTTACGAAGTTCACCTTTGGGCACAACAATTCGATCCTCGAAGAAGAGAGTGTCCTTGTCATCAAGTCGGTAGCACTTGTACTTGGACTGACTCTTTGCAATACCAATCTTCACCTTTTTCACCATAGCATCAAGAAGCATAGCTTGGCGAATCTAGTCTTCCAATGTAGGAGAAACTTGAAGGTTGGCGAGGAAACCTTGAGGAACAACTTGCAGATTAAGTTTGCGGAAGGCTTCACAAAGCTCGGGTTGATAAGGCTTGAGAATCAGACTGTTGCAATATGCTTTTCTGCTCAAAGCGTCAGCAATCACATTAGTCTTGCCTGGAGTATACTCGATACTCGGATTGTACTCTTGAATCATTTCGACCCATCGAGTCTGCTGAGGTTGAGATTAGGCTGAGTGAAGATGTACTTGAGACTCTTGTGATCGGTGAAAATGTCCACTTTCCTTCCCAATAGAAGATGTCTCCAAGTCAACAATGCGTGCACAACTGCCGCCAACTCGAGATCATGAGTGGGGTAGTTCTTCTCATTAGGCTTCAACTGGCGAGAGGTATAAGCAACAACTTTCTTCTCTTGCATCAGTACTGCACCGAGACCTTGGAGAGAGGCATCACAAAAGATCTCGTACGGCTTGGTTTCATCAGGCGGAGTTAGAACTGGAGCAGTGATCAATTTCTCTTTCAAAGCGTTGAAAGCAACATCACACTCCGGAGACCAAACGTATTTGACGTGCTTCTGAAGAAGATTTGAGAGAGGCTTCGCGATCTTGGAGAAGTTTTCAACGAATCTTCGGCAATAACTTGCAAGACCGAGGAAGCTACGGAGTTGCTTCACATTCTGAGGAGGTTCCCAATTAACGATTGCAGACACCTTCTCAGGATCCACGGAGATGCCCTTGGCAGAGATAATATGGCCAAGATAAAGAACCTCATCGAGCCAAAACTCACACTTGGAGAACTTGGCGTAGAATTGATGTTCCCTTAGCTTGTCAAGAACCAAACGCACGTGTTTGGCATGATCTTCCTTGTTCTTCGAGAAAACCAGGATATCATCGAGATAGACCAAAACAAAGTCGTTGGTGTAGGGGTTGAAGATGAAGTTCATCATGCGAGAGAACGTCGGAGGAGCATTAGCGAGGCCAAAAGACATAACAGTGTATTCATATGACCCATAGCTTGTTCTGAACGCCGTCTTTGGAATATCTTGTTCACGAATGCGAATTTGATGATAGCCCATACGGAGATCAAGCTTGGAGAATACTTGGGCACCCTTGAGTTGTTCGAACAGCTCATTAATGTTGGGAAGTGGATATTTGTTCTTGATGGTCTTCTTGTTCAATGGACGATAATCAACACAAAGTCGGTCCGTTCCATCCTTCTTCTTCACAAAAAGAACACCACAACCCCACGGAGAAGTACTAGGCCGAATGAGACCCATTCTTTCTTGCACATCGAGTTGTTTCTTCAACTCCTTCAACTCTTCGGGGCCGAGCTTGTAAGGACGTTTGCACACCGGTTCCGTACCGGGCTCAAGTTCAATAACAAATTCAACCGGCCGGTTTGGAGGCATGCCTGGGAGTTCGTCAGGGAAGACATCTTTGTACTCACAAACAACCGGAATCTGCGAAATAGCATCCAATTCGCCCTTTTCATTGAGAGAGAACAACCGGATGGTATTATCCCGAGCAGCAAAGACAATGGCATCTTCAGAGGAATGAGTCAGTTGAATCTGCTTGGCTGCACAATCCAGCTGAGCTTTATGTTTAGAGAGCCAGTCCATCCCAAGAATAAGATCAATGTCAGAATTGCCAAGAACCATTGGAGAAGCCAAGAACTTGAAATCGCCCAACGTGATAGAGACATCTGGCACCTCCAGACTTGCACTCAATCATTTGCCAGGAGAAACAATATCCATTTGTTTACCCAAATGCGAAGAAACGAACTCATGCTTGGTAAAAATGGCTTAGACATGAAACAATGCGATGCACCTGTGTCAAAAAGAACTCTTGCAGGAATATCATTAACAGGAAGGTTACCCATGATCACATCTGACGAATCCTCTGCCTGAGCTGCATTCACCATATTGACCTTGGCGTGCTTGGGATTATGCTTGACCACAGCTGTACTTGCCGATCTGACAGGAGGAGGAGGAGGAGGAAGACACCTCTGGTTAAAACACTTGTTGGCATAGTGATCCTTCTGTTGGCACTTGTTACACGTGACCTCTGAGAGCGGACGGTGGTACGGAGCACTCGATCTTGGAGCTTGAGACGAAGTCTTGTTCTGAAAGCCTGGGTTGGGTGGGTGGGACGAACTACTGCCACCTTTGCTCTTCTGCTGATACGGCTGACAGAACGGAGGAGGAGGAAGCCAATACTTCTGCTGCTTGGCCACTTGAGTAGAGGACGAAGACGTAGTGTCTCTGACTCGCTTCCTGGAAGCATCACACCTGAGCTGAGCAGCCTCTTGCTTCAGTGCCATGTTGTAGAACTCATCGTATCTCAGCGGCTCGAAGAGGACAAGAGCGAGCTGAATTTCTTCACGAAGACCACCCCTGAACTGATAGATCATGCTCTTCTCATCAGGAACATCCTGCTTGGCAAAACGGGCGAGCTTCTGGAACAACTTGTTGTAGTCATAGACAGACAAAGAGCCTTGCTTCAGATTGCGGAATTCTTCACGTTTGCTTTCAGTCACACTTTGAGGAATGTGATGAGCTCGAAAATCACGACGGAAATCATCCCAAGTGATCAAACGTCCACCTCTGGAATCCCAGTACTGCTGAAACCACTCTGCGGCCTGATCCTTGAGCTGGAAAGACGCGAACTTGACGAAATCTTCAGGTCTGACGTTGCTACATTCAAAATGCTTGCCCAGATCGACTAACCAATCATCAGCATCGGTAGCCTCAACGCAGTTACTGAACGTCTTTGGACCATTTGCGAGGAACTGATTCAGAGTTGCAAACTGGTTCTGGTTGTTGCCTTGATTCGCTTGACTGCTTTGATTCCGCTCTTGGATGATTTGCATGATCAGCTCAGTATTTGCATTAGTAGCAGCCATCACAGCCTGCCATGCTTCCGGAGGAGGCGGAGGTGGCGGAGGATCTTGATTCTGGTTCTGACTGGTGCTCTTAGCGGGAGCCATCCTGAAGAGGTTGACCACCATTAGCACACAAATAGAGAAATATTGAAGGTGAAACCAACGGAATGAAAATTGCAACATAAAGTCTTCACATCCGAACACAATGAACGAATGCACTTCTCTTGAAGTGGTCACATATTCCTAAATTGCGAAGCCACGAAGAATCAGGTAGAAGAGGTACATCAACGAGGGATGGAATCAACATATGACGTCGAAGAAGAACGAATACCACAACTCGAAATAAAACCAAGGGTTGGCTTGCGGAATAAGCCCGAACAAACACATGATAGAAATTTCGTCCGAAGTGTTCGTGGTAGGACCTACACGGGCTCGACCGTACAGCACCATCATGTACAAGGCAGTGCACATGACATACGAAGCGTCCCCGAGTCAGCATAGCCAAGGACTCTTTAAGACACAACGAGGCCACTGTAAAATCGACCGTGAATAGGCGAACCACTAGACGTCGAACCCCAATTCCATATCACACATCTGTTGGAAAGATATCCTAAGGCTACTTGAATTCCCACCTATGAAATTCCCGAAACTTTCCGGTTATGCAATCAGGTGTTGAGGATACAGGGGAAGCATAATATCTCACCCAAGCTAGCAAATCCTACATCCAGCTGCATCCATCCTTCAACACATAACCAAGAAACCTTCGGAAACCATCTATCTCAACCTTCGAAAAGCATCTGTTATACAAGTTATGGCGATACTCCCGAACTCCCGCCCCAGTACTGGGTGGCGTCGAGGTTATCTCACCAACGAACTGCATAAAGGAGATTTTTGATGTCGTGCACATATCTCAAGTATACCAGAATTGCAATGATAGAATTATGATGACAACACCTCAGAGCTCAACTCCCCGGGACACTTCCTCTAAACCCCTGACAGGAGGCACCAAGACAGTATTCTCATCATAAGCCATCGGAACAAAACTAAGATACTCGCGTGATCCTAAAAATTTTTTTTAGTGAAATTTGAGAAGAGAAGAATCAAAACTCTACGTCAGGATGCCTTACCAGAGCGATGAGGAGACTGGGAAGTAAAAAGAATTCCTAAGCTCTCCGATATATAATTCCTAAGGACTCAAAACATTTTTCTAGACACAACTCGGCTGCTAAAAACGATCAAGCAATGGGGCTCCTAAGGTCGGGGAAGGCTCTGATTACCAACTTGTAACGCCCTCGATGCGGCTATGTCTCCCACGTGTCGAGGCACGACTTAGAGACAGAGGCGCATTGAAAGCAATGTCGCAAGTCGGGAATCATTACACAACCCAAGTACATATATAATATAAAGGGGGGATAATAATAATAGTTGGCTTACACTCGCCACGTCACATCAAAGTACATAAATAACATCCATCATGCAATCACTCATGGCCCGACTACGGCGCCAAAATAGAAAAGACCCCCAACAAGCGACTAAACCCTGAATCGAACCCCGAATAGGCACCACTACTGATCATCAGGAAAAGACACATAGTATCGCTGAGAGTCCTCGTCGTACTCCCACTTCAGCTCGAACGCGCCATCCGGAGGAGTATCATCGGTCCCTGCATCTGGTGTAATAGTAATCTGTGAGCCACAAAGGACTCAGCAATCTCGCACCCTCGCGATCAAGACTATTTAAGCTTAATAGGTAGGAAAGGGGTAATATAAATGGAGCTGCAGCAAGCAACTAGCATATATGGTGGCTAACTTATTCGCAAAGGAGAGCGAGAAGAGGAGGCAAAGCACGAGCGGAAACTAAATAGAGCAAACTACGCAAACATAACTCCAAGGCCGTGTCCACTTCCCGGACTCCGCCGAGAAGAGGCCGTCACGGCAACACACTCAGTTGATTCATTTTTAATTACTTAAGTTCAAGTTATCTACAACCGGACATTAACAAATTCCCATCTGCCCATAACCGCGGGCACGGCTTTCGAAAGATCAATCCCTGCAGGGGGGGTCCCAACTTAGCCCATAACAAGCTCTCACGGTCAACGAAGGAATAGACCTCCCCCCAGGACCCACCGATCAGACTCGGTATCCCGGTACAACAAGATGATTCGACAGGTCAAAACTAGTCCAGCAACACCGCCCGAATGTGCCGACAAATCCCGATAGGAGCTGCACATATCTCTTTCTCAGGGCACGCTCGGATAGGTCAAGCTACGAGTAAAAACCAACCCTCGAGTTTCCCCGAGGTGGCCCCGCAGGCTGCCTGGTTCGGACCAACACTCAGAGGAGCACTGGCCCGTGGGGGGCTAAAATAAAGATGACCCTCGGGCTCCGGAAACCCAAGGGAAAGAAAAGGGTAGGTGGCAAATGGTAAAACCAATGTTGGGCATTGCTGGAAAAGCTTTAATCAAGGCGAACTATCAAGGGGTTCCCATATAGCCCAACCGCGTAAGGGACGCAACAATCCGGGAACATAACACCGATATGACGGAAACTAGGGCGGCAAGAGTGGAACAAAACACTAGGCGAGAGGCCGAGCCTTCCACCCTTTACCAAGTATATAGATGAGTAAAGATAACATAGCAATATAATGATATCCCAACAAGTAAATAAATGTTCCAACAAGGAACGGCTCCAATCTTCACCTGCAACTAGCAACGCTATAAGAAGGGGCTTGAGCAAAGCGGTAACATAGCCAATCAATGGTTTGCTAGGACAAAGGTGGGTTAGAGGCTCAATCATGGCAATTAGGAGGCTGACAAGCAAGTGGTAGGCATCGTAGCATTGGCAAAGCAAAAAAGCGAGCAAACTAGCATAGCAAAGATAGTAGTGATTTCAAGGGTGTGATCATCTTGCCTGCACAGTTGTCAGAACTGACTGGATCCTCAAAAGCAAACTCAACGGGCTCCTCGTTAGCGAACTCGTCTCCCGGCTCTATCCAACAACACAAACAAGCAACAAGGATACAATCAACCACGTGCAAAGGCAACCAATAAGATGCAAAGATGATATGCTATGCGGGATGCGATGCGGGATGCAAAATGCAAGATGTAACAGGAAATGCATGAACCTGGCCTCAACTTGGAAAACCAAGTGTGCCACTGAATAGAGGGGAAGAAATCCCCTGAAAACGATATAAAGATCATGGCAATCGGGGCTACGGTTTAGAAATGGCAAGCGATTTACTAAACGAACCGATCTGCGATTTACAGCAAGTAGGCTCCTAAATGCAACAAAATGAACATGCTACCGCCACCAAACATGAAAACAAATTGCATGGCAGTGATGTACTCATGAAGCTTAACAAATCATCAGGACTGAGGCATAGGCAAATTCATCCATTAAGGGCTTCAAACAAGCATGCCAAAACTGAATAAGCAAAACAGATTTCAGACTTAGCGAAATTAACGCTAGTCTGGAATTTCAGACCACGATGCTCTCTTCGGAGCAGCAAAACAACATGATGCAAAACCTGAACATGGAAAGTAAGAGCATGGCATGGAGCTACTCAACAAGCTTAACAAATCACCCAAAATGACCTGGGGCCAAAAGGGTTCACAAAATACTCTACCGAGCACACGAACATCGATGAAACACAAACAGTTTTCAGACTTAGTGAAAACTGGGACATGCTGAAATAATAACTCACGGAGGCATGTAAACGAGCTCGATGCTCTCACTATGGTGCAAGGCATGGCAAGGAAGGCATATATCCATTAAGAAGGCACAAAATGCTAGCTAGACATGGCAAGAACGATGGCATAGCATGCATGGATCACTAGCAATAACTCCGGCAAAATCGCAAAAGAGTTCACGATCTGCCCAAAACAGCAACTATCCAAAAGTTGAGTAACCAACAAAAGAAGAATGAACCTTTTGGAATTTTAAAGTAGCAAGACATGAAAAGTTCTTTTTTTTCCTTCAATATTACACACATTAGGGGAGGTAGTTGCAGTTTTATTGCATAGTGGGCTCAGATTTGCCTTTCCTCGATCATATAACCTACCCCCATCATCTCTTATTACCAGATCGATCTGTTTATACAGTAGAGCTGCCCTGGTTATCACTCAACAAGAATTACCATCCAAGGACAACAACAAGTATCACATGATCAAAAAGGATTCTAGAGACAAGAGGGAGGATCCAACTTGATACCCGCTGGTGCCTCGATTGCTCAAAGGCACACTAATTCCAGCCAAGGTAATCATCACCGCCGTAGCACGAACACCACTTGAGCATAAATAAGCAACAACTTTAAATACAAATAAAAAATGGTTCAGGATTCATTGCATAGCCGGCACGGACACCATTGCCGGCGCCGCTGATATGCCGCCCTCCTCCGTGGCCGCTGCCGCCATCGCCATGGGAACCACCTGCGTGGGAGGGATGGAGGGAGCTGCAAGAGCGAGTGAGAGAGGAGGCGGCAGCTAGGTTTTCATCGCAGGAAGCCGCGGTCATTTTATACCCCCCCCCCAAGCAAAATGAGCCAGATGCCCTGGTGGGGGCATGATATTTACATTCTGTTGCCATTGGAATTTTATCCGACGACCGAAGTTGATCGGTAAATATCCAATGACCCACAGCGATTTAGATCGAGATCCGACGGCCTGTATCGCGAGGAGATTTCGATCCGACGGTCCAGAATCCAAACGCACGGGAGAGCTCCATTTCGGTTCAGACTCTAACAAAGGGAAACGCACGGGAGAGCTCCATTTCGGTTCAGACTCTAACCTATGCTAGGAATTAGGTCCATCATCGAGGTTGTAACGCCCTCGATGCGGCTATGTCTCCCACGTGTCGAGGCACGACTTAGAGACATAGGCGCATTGAAAGCAATGTCGCAAGTCGGGAATCATTACATAACCCAAGTACATATATAATATAAAGGGGGGATAATAATAATAGTTGGCTTACACTCGCCACGTCACATCAAAGTACATAAATAACATCCATCATGCAATCACTCATGGCCCGACTACGGCGCTAAAATAGAAAAGACCCCCAACAAGCGACTAAACCCTGAATCGAACCCCGAATAGGCACCACTACTGATCATCAGGAAAAGACACATAGTATCGCTGAGAGTCCTCGTCGTACTCCCACTTCAGCTCGAACGCGCCATCCGGAGGAGTATCATCGGTCCCTGCATCTGGTGTAATAGTAATCTGTGAGCCACAAAGGACTCAGCAATCTCGCACCCTCGCGATCAAGACTATTTAAGCTTAATAGGTAGGAAAGGGGTAATATAAGTGGAGCTGCAGCAAGCGACTAGCATATATGGTGGCTAACTTATTCGCAAAGGAGAGCGAGAAGAGGAGGCAAAGCACGAGCGGAAACTAAATAGAGCAGACTACGCAAACATAACTCCAACGCCGTGTCCACTTCCCGGACTCTGCCGAGAAGAGGCCGTCACGGCAACACACTCAGTTGATTCATTTTTAATTATTTAAGTTCAAGTTATCTACAACCGGACATTAACAAATTCCCATCTGCCCATAACCGCGGGCACGGCTTTCGAAAGATCAATCTCTGCAGGGGGGTCCCAACTTAGCCCATAACAAGCTCTCACGGTCAACGAAGGAATAGACCTCCACCCAGGACCCACCGATCAGACTCGGTATCCCGGTACAACAAGATGATTCGACAGGTCAAAACTAGTCCAGCAACACCGCCCGAATGTGCCGACAAATCCCGATAGGAGCTGCACATATCTCTTTCTCAGGGCACGCTCGGATAGGTCAAGCTACGAGTAAAAACCAACCCTCGAGTTTCCCCGAGGTGGCCCCGCAGGCTGCCTGGTTCGGACCAACACTCACAGGAGCACTGGCCCGTGGGGGGCTAAAATAAAGATGACCCTCGGGCTCCGGAAACCCAAGGGAAAGAAAAGGGTAGGTGGCAAATGGTAAAACCAATGTTGGGCATTGCTGAAAAAGCTTTAATCAAGGCGAACTATCAAGGGGTTCCCATATAGCCCAACCGCGTAAGGGACGCAACAATCCGGGAACATAACACCGATATGACGGAAACTAGGGCGGCAAGAGTGGAACAAAACACTAGGCGAGAGGCCGAGCCTTCCACCCTTTACCAAGTATATAGATGAGTAAAGATAACATAGCAATATAATGATATCCCAACAAGTAAATAAATGTTCCAACAAGGAACGGCTCCAATCTTCACCTGCAACTAGCAACGCTATAAGAAGGGGCTTGAGCAAAGCGGTAACATAGCCAATCAATGGTTTGCTAGGACAAAGATGGGTTATAGGCTCAATCATGGCAATTGGTAGGCTGACAAGCAAGTGGTAGGCATCGTAGCATTGGCAAAGCAAAAGAGCGAGCAAACTAGCATAGCAAATATAGTAGTGATTTCAAGGGTGTGATCATCTTGCCTGCACAGTTGTCAGAACTGACTGGATCCTCAAAAGCAAACTCAACGGGCTCCTCGTTAGCGAACTCGTCTCCCGGCTCTACCCAACAACACAAACAAGCAACAAGGATACAATCAACCACGTGCAAAGGCAACCAATAAGATGCAAAGATGATATGCTATGCGGGATGCGATGCGGGATGCAAAATGCAAGATGTAACAGGAAATGCATGAACCTGGCCTCAACTTGGAAAACCAAGTGTGCCACTGGATAGAGGGGAAGAAATCCCCTGAAAACGATATAAAGATCATGGCAATCGGGGCTACGGTTTAGAAATGGCAAGCGATTTACTAAACGAACCGATCTGCGATTTACAGCAAGTAGGCTCCTAAATGCAACAAAATAAACATGCTACAGCCACCAAACATGAAAACAAATTGCATGGCAGTGATGTACTCATGAAGCTTAACAAATCATCAGGACTGAGGCATAGGCAAATTCATCCATTAAGGGCTTCAAACAACGGGGAAAATGCTCGAATGCATGAGATGAACATGTATGCAAATGCAATGCACGTGACGACATGATATGAGATGCACGAAAAACAAAACAACACACGGAGACAAAGACCCGAACCCGAGAATTAAATATAACTTAATGCCGGAAAACGGCATGAGTTGGAGTACAATTGAGGAAGGTTACATATGGGGCGTTACAGAACTCCACCACTACGAAAAGATCTCGTCCCGAGATCTAGGACTGAAAGAACTCCGGATACGCATGAACCTTTGGTGGTATCCCAGGTAGCTTCACAGTCGGAATGGTGTGACCACTTGACTTTGAGAAACTTGATTGACTTGTTGCGAGTTTTGCGTCCAGTCTCTTCAAGGATTGCAACTGGTTGCTCACGGTAGGAGAGATCTTCTTGGAGCTCAATGTCCTCGAAGTTGACGGTGCGCTCAGGCATCTTGAAGCACTTTCGGAGTTGCGAGACGTGGAACACATCATGAACATTGGCAAAGGTTGCAGGAAGCTCGAGTTGATAGGCGAGGTCGCCTCTCTTGCTGACAATCTTGAAAGGCCCGACGTATCTGGGGGCAAGCTTCCCTTTGATACCGAAGCGACGAGTCCCTTTCATAGGAGAGACGCGGAGGTAGACATGATCTCCGATCTCGAAAGCCAAATCACTGTGCTTGCTGTCGTAGTAGCTCTTCTGGCGGGATTGGGCTGCTTTGAGGTTATCACGAATGACCTTGCACATTTCTTCTGCCTCTGTGATTAGGTCATTACCCAGCAGCTGACGTTCACCGGTTTCAGACCAGTTGAGAGGTGTACGGCACTTCCTACCATACAGAATTTCAAACGGGGCCTTGCCGGAACTTGCTTGGAAACTGTTGTTGTACGAGAATTCAGCATAAGGAAGACAATCCTCCCACTTCATGCCGAAGGAGATAACACAAGCCCTGAGCATATCTTCAAGAATCTGGTTGACACGCTCGACTTGACCGCTTGTTTGAGGATGGAAAGCAGTGCTGAAGCGGATGTTGGTGCCCATGGCCTTCTGAAAAGAATCCCAAAACTTGGAGGTAAAGATGCTACCACGGTCTGAAGATATCACTTGAGGAATACCGTGCAGAGAGACAATACGAGAGGTGTAGAGCTCTGCCAATTGAGCTGCAGTGATTGACTCTTTAATAGGCAGGAAATGAGCCACTTTGGTCAGCTTGTCGATGACAACGAATATAGCATCATTGCCACGCTTGGACTTAGGAAACCCAGTCACGAAGTCCATTTCAATATGGTCAAACTTCCATTCTGGAATGGCGAGAGGTTGGAAGAGACCTGCTGGCCTTTAGTGTTCTGCTTTCACTCTTCTGCAGACATCACATTCATTCACGAATTGAGCGATCTCGCGCTTCATTCGAGTCCACCAATAAGTTTGCTTCAGATCTTGATACATCTTCGTGCTCCCAGGGTGGATGGAGAGGAGAGAGTTGTGAGCCTCATTCATGATCACTTTACGAAGTTCACCTTTGGGCACAACAATTCGATCCTCGAAGAAGAGAGTGTCCTTGTCATCAAGTCGGTAGCACTTGTACTTGGACTGACTCTTTGCAATACCAATCTTCACCTTTTTCACCATAGCATCAAGAAGCATAGCTTGGCGAATCTAGTCTTCCAATGTAGGAGAAACTTGAAGGTTGGCGAGGAAACCTTGAGGAACAACTTGCAGATTAAGTTTGCGGAAGGCTTCACAAAGCTCGGGTTGATAAGGCTTGAGAATCAGACTGTTGCAATATGCTTTTCTGCTCAAAGCGTCAGCAATCACATTAGTCTTGCCTGGAGTATACTCGATACTCGGATTGTACTCTTGAATCATTTCGACCCATCGAGTCTGCTGAGGTTGAGATTAGGCTGAGTGAAGATGTACTTGAGACTCTTGTGATCGGTGAAAATGTCCACTTTCCTTCCCAATAGAAGATGTCTCCAAGTCAACAATGCGTGCACAACTGCCGCCAACTCGAGATCATGAGTGGGGTAGTTCTTCTCATTAGGCTTCAACTGGCGAGAGGTATAAGCAACAACTTTCTTCTCTTGCATCAGTACTGCACCGAGACCTTGGAGAGAGGCATCACAAAAGATCTCGTACGGCTTGGTTTCATCAGGCGGAGTTAGAACTGGAGCAGTGATCAATTTCTCTTTCAAAGCGTTGAAAGCAACATCACACTCCGGAGACCAAACGTATTTGACGTGCTTCTGAAGAAGATTTGAGAGAGGCTTCGCGATCTTGGAGAAGTTTTCAACGAATCTTCGGCAATAACTTGCAAGACCGAGGAAGCTACGGAGTTGCTTCACATTCTGAGGAGGTTCCCAATTAACGATTGCAGACACCTTCTCAGGATCCACGGAGATGCCCTTGGCAGAGATAATATGGCCAAGATAAAGAACCTCATCGAGCCAAAACTCACACTTGGAGAACTTGGCGTAGAATTGATGTTCCCTTAGCTTGTCAAGAACCAAACGCACGTGTTTGGCATGATCTTCCTTGTTCTTCGAGAAAACCAGGATATCATCGAGATAGACCAAAACAAAGTCGTTGGTGTAGGGGTTGAAGATGAAGTTCATCATGCGAGAGAACGTCGGAGGAGCATTAGCGAGGCCAAAAGACATAACAGTGTATTCATATGACCCATAGCTTGTTCTGAACGCCGTCTTTGGAATATCTTGTTCACGAATGCGAATTTGATGATAGCCCATACGAAGATCAAGCTTGGAGAATACTTGGGCACCCTTGAGTTGTTCGAACAGCTCATTAATGTTGGGAAGTGGATATTTGTTCTTGATGGTCTTCTTGTTCAATGGACGATAATCAACACAAAGTCGGTCCGTTCCATCCTTCTTCTTCACAAAAAGAACACCACAACCCCACGGAGAAGTACTAGGCCGAATGAGACCCATTCTTTCTTGCACATCGAGTTGTTTCTTCAACTCCTTCAACTCTTCGGGGCCGAGCTTGTAAGGACGTTTGCACACCGGTTCCGTACCGGGCTCAAGTTCAATAACAAATTCAACCGGCCGGTTTGGAGGCATGCCTGGGAGTTCGTCAGGGAAGACATCTTTGTACTCACAAACAACCGGAATCTGCGAAATAGCATCCAATTCGCCCTTTTTCATTGAGAGAGAACAACCGGATGGTATTATCCCGAGCAGCAAAGACAATGGCATCTTCAGAGGAATGAGTCAGTTGAATCTACTTGGCTGCACAATCCAGCTGAGCTTTATGTTTAGAGAGCCAGTCCATCCCAAGAATAAGATCAATGTCAGAATTGCCAAGAACCATTGGAGAAGCCAAGAACTTGAAATCGCCCAACGTGATAGAGACATCTGGCACCTCCAGACTTGCACTCAATCATTTGCCAGGAGAAACAATATCCATTTGTTTACCCAAATGCGAAGAAACGAACTCATGCTTGGTAAAAATGGCTTAGACATGAAACAATGCGATGCACCTGTGTCAAAAAGAACTCTTGCAGGAATATCATTAACAGGAAGGTTACCCATGATCACATCTGACGAATCCTCTGCCTGAGCTGCATTCACCATATTGACCTTGGCGTGCTTGGGATTATGCTTGACCACAGCTGTACTTGCCGATCTGACAGGAGGAGGAGGAGGAGGAAGACGCCTCTGGTTAAAACACTTGTTGGCATAGTGATCCTTCTGTTGGCACTTGTTACACGTGACCTCTGAGAGCGGACGGTGGTACGGAGCACTCGATCTTGGAGCTTGAGACGAAGTCTTGTTCTGAAAGCCTGGGTTGGGTGGGTGGGACGAACTACTGCCACCTTTGCTCTTCTGCTGATACGGCTGACAGAACGGAGGAGGAGGAAGCCAATACTTCTGCTGCTTGGCCACTTGAGTAGAGGACGAAGACGTAGTGTCTCTGACTCGCTTCCTGGAAGCATCACACCTGAGCTGAGCAGCCTCTTGCTTCAGTGCCATGTTGTAGAACTCATCGTATCTCAGCGGCTCGAAGAGGACAAGAGCGAGCTGAATTTCTTCACGAAGACCACCCCTGAACTGATAGATCATGCTCTTCTCATTACATCCTGCTTGGCAAAACGGGCGAGCTTCTGGAACAACTTGTTGTAGTCATAGACAGACAAAGAGCCTTGCTTCAGATTGCGGAATTCTTCACGTTTGCTTTCAGTCACACTTTGAGGAATGTGATGAGCTCGAAAATCACGACGGAAATCATCCCAAGTGATCAAACGTCCACCTCTGGAATCCCAGTACTGCTGAAACCACTCTGCGGCCTGATCCTTGAGCTGGAAAGACGCGAACTTGACGAAATCTTCAGGTCTGACGTTGCTACATTCAAAATGCTTGCCCAGATCGACTAACCAATCATCAGCATCGGTAGCCTCAACGCAGTTACTGAACGTCTTTGGACCATTTGCGAGGAACTGATTCAGAGTTGCAAACTGGTTCTGGTTGTTGCCTTGATTCGCTTGACTGCTTTGATTCCGCTCTTGGATGATTTGCATGATCAGCTCAGTATTTGCATTAGTAGCAGCCATCACAGCCTGCCATGCTTCCGGAGGAGGCGGAGGTGGCGGAGGATCTTGATTCTGGTTCTGACTGGTGCTCTTAGCGGGAGCCATCCTGAAGAGGTTGACCACCATTAGCACACAAATAGAGAAATATTGAAGGTGAAACCAACGGAATGAAAATTGCAACATAAAGTCTTCACATCCGAACACAATGAACGAATGCACTTCTCTTGAAGTGGTCACATATTCCTAAATTGCGAAGCCACGAAGAATCAGGTAGAAGAGGTACATCAACGAGGGATGGAATCAACATATGACGTCGAAGAAGAACGAATACCACAACTCGAAATAAAACCAAGGGTTGGCTTGCGGAATAAGCCCGAACAAACACATGATAGAAATTTCGTCCGAAGTGTTCGTGGTAGGACCTACACGGGCTCGACCGTACAGCACCATCATGTACAAGGCAGTGCACATGACATACGAAGCGTCCCCGAGTCAGCATAGCCAAGGACTCTTTAAGACACAACGAGGCCACTGTAAAATCGACCGTGAATAGGCGAACCACTAGACGTCGAACCCCAATTCCATATCACACATCTGTTGGAAAGATATCCTAAGGCTACTTGAATTCCCACCTATGAAATTCCCGAAACTTTCCGGTTATGCAATCAGGTGTTGAGGATACAGGGGAAGCATAATATCTCACCCAAGCTAGCAAATCCTACATCCAGCTGCATCCATCCTTCAACACATAACCAAGAAACCTTCGGAAACCATCTATCTCAACCTTCGAAAAGCATCCGTTATACAAGTTATGGCGATACTCCCGAACTCCCGCCCCAGTACTGGGTGGCGTCGAGGTTATCTCACCAACGAACTGCATAAAGGAGATTTTTGATGTCGTGCACATATCTCAAGTATACCAGAATTGCAACGATAGAATTATGATGACAACACCTCAGAGCTCAACTCCCCGGGACACTTCCTCTAAACCCCTGACAGGAGGCACCAAGACAGTATTCTCATCATAAGCCATCGGAACAAAACTAAGATACTCGCGTGATCCTAAAAATTTTTTTTAGTGAAATTTGAGAAGAGAAGAGTCAAAACTCTACGTCAGGATGCCTTACCAGAGCGATGAGGAGACTGGGAAGTAAAAAGAATTCCTAAGCTCTCCGATATATAATTCCTAAGGACTCAAAACATTTTTCTAGACACAACTCGGCTGCTAAAAACGATCAAGCAATGGGGCTCCTAAGGTCGGGGAAGGCTCTGATTACCAACTTGTAACGCCCTCGATGCGGCTATGTCTCCCACGTGTCGAGGCACGACTTAGAGACAGAGGCGCATTGAAAGCAATGTCGCAAGTCGGGAATCATTACACAACCCAAGTACATATATAATATAAAGGGGGGATAATAATAATAGTTGGCTTACACTCGCCACGTCACATCAAAGTACATAAATAACATCCATCATGCAATCACTCATGGCCCGACTACGGCGCCAAAATAGAAAAGACCCCCAACAAGCGACTAAACCCTGAATCGAACCCCGAATAGGCACCACTACTGATCATCAGGAAAAGACACATAGTATCGCTGAGAGTCCTCGTCGTACTCCCACTTCAGCTCGAACGCGCCATCCGGAGGAGTATCATCGGTCCCTGCATCTGGTGTAATAGTAATCTGTGAGCCACAAAGGACTCAGCAATCTCGCACCCTCGCGATCAAGACTATTTAAGCTTAATAGGTAGGAAAGGGGTAATATAAATGGAGCTGCAGCAAGCAACTAGCATATATGGTGGCTAACTTATTCGCAAAGGAGAGCGAGAAGAGGAGGCAAAGCACGAGCGGAAACTAAATAGAGCAAACTACGCAAACATAACTCCAAGGCCGTGTCCACTTCCCGGACTCCGCCGAGAAGAGGCCGTCACGGCAACACACTCAGTTGATTCATTTTTAATTACTTAAGTTCAAGTTATCTACAACCGGACATTAACAAATTCCCATCTGCCCATAACCGCGGGCACGGCTTTCGAAAGATCAATCCCTGCAGGGGGGGTCCCAACTTAGCCCATAACAAGCTCTCACGGTCAACGAAGGAATAGACCTCCCCCCAGGACCCACCGATCAGACTCGGTATCCCGGTACAACAATATGATTCGACAGGTCAAAACTAGTCCAGCAACACCGCCCGAATGTGCCGACAAATCCCGATAGGAGCTGCACATATCTCTTTCTCAGGGCACGCTCGGATAGGTCAAGCTACGAGTAAAAACCAACCCTCGAGTTTCCCCGAGGTGGCCCCGCAGGCTGCCTGGTTCGGACCAACACTCAGAGGAGCACTGGCCCGTGGGGGGCTAAAATAAAGATGACCCTCGGGCTCCGGAAACCCAAGGGAAAGAAAAGGGTAGGTGGCAAATGGTAAAACCAATGTTGGGCATTGCTGGAAAAGCTTTAATCAAGGCGAACTATCAAGGGGTTCCCATATAGCCCAACCGCGTAAGGGACGCAACAATCCGGGAACATAACACCGATATGACGGAAACTAGGGCGGCAAGAGTGGAACAAAACACTAGGCGAGAGGCCGAGCCTTCCACCCTTTACCAAGTATATAGATGAGTAAAGATAACATAGCAATATAATGATATCCCAACAAGTAAATAAATGTTCCAACAAGGAACGGCTCCAATCTTCACCTGCAACTAGCAACGCTATAAGAAGGGGCTTGAGCAAAGCGGTAACATAGCCAATCAATGGTTTGCTAGGACAAAGGTGGGTTAGAGGCTCAATCATGGCAATTAGGAGGCTGACAAGCAAGTGGTAGGCATCGTAGCATTGGCAAAGCAAAAAAGCGAGCAAACTAGCATAGCAAAGATAGTAGTGATTTCAAGGGTGTGATCATCTTGCCTGCACAGTTGTCAGAACTGACTGGATCCTCAAAAGCAAACTCAACGGGCTCCTCGTTAGCGAACTCGTCTCCCGGCTCTATCCAACAACACAAACAAGCAACAAGGATACAATCAACCACGTGCAAAGGCAACCAATAAGATGCAAAGATGATATGCTATGCGGGATGCGATGCGGGATGCAAAATGCAAGATGTAACAGGAAATGCATGAACCTGGCCTCAACTTGGAAAACCAAGTGTGCCACTGAATAGAGGGGAAGAAATCCCCTGAAAACGATATAAAGATCATGGCAATCGGGGCTACGGTTTAGAAATGGCAAGCGATTTACTAAACGAACCGATCTGCGATTTACAGCAAGTAGGCTCCTAAATGCAACAAAATGAACATGCTACCGCCACCAAACATGAAAACAAATTGCATGGCAGTGATGTACTCATGAAGCTTAACAAATCATCAGGACTGAGGCATAGGCAAATTCATCCATTAAGGGCTTCAAACAAGCATGCCAAAACTGAATAAGCAAAACAGATTTCAGACTTAGCGAAATTAACGCTAGTCTGGAATTTCAGACCACGATGCTCTCTTCGGAGCAGCAAAACAACATGATGCAAAACCTGAACATGGAAAGTAAGAGCATGGCATGGAGCTACTCAACAAGCTTAACAAATCACCCAAAATGACCTGGGGCCAAAAGGGTTCACAAAATACTCTACCGAGCACACGAACATCGATGAAACACAAACAGTTTTCAGACTTAGTGAAAACTGGGACATGCTGAAATAATAACTCACGGAGGCATGTAAACGAGCTCGATGCTCTCACTATAGTGCAAGGCATGGCAAGGAAGGCATATATCCATTAAGAAGGCACAAAATGCTAGCTAGACATGGCAAGAACGATGGCATAGCATGCATGGATCACTAGCAATAACTCCGGCAAAATCGCAAAAGAGTTCACGATCTGCCCAAAACAGCAACTATCCAAAAGTTGAGCTCGATTGAGTCAACCTAGGGTGCTCCAACATAACAAGTAAAGACATGGATGGATTAAGCACAACAAGCATAACAAACCACTCTTACTGATCATCCTCAAAAGAGGCACGGATCACTAGGAAACAAGCTGGACATATAGCATCGTGAACTAAAACGGCCCAGACTTAGTGATTTTCACTAAGTCCCTGAAATCAGTAAACTCAGGTAGCCCTCTTCGCAATCTTGCACAAGACAACACACACATCCTAAAAATACATGGAAGGCACCTCTGGAAATAAGACAACATGCTTAACAATTCATCCCAAAGGGGCACAGGCATATCATGCACGGATTAAATATGGCAAAAAATGACAAAAGTGCATGTTGAACTAACGGATCTGCAATTTAACTCATCATGCCTCCTTCCAACAGCATTTTGGGCACCAAGATGACCTCAAATGCAAATGATGCAATGGAATGAAATGATGTACTCGTCGAGATGAAGATTTTGACATATCATATGCCCAAATCAGAGCTACGGATGCAAAGATATGGCAGGTCAAAGGTAGCACGAAAAATTAATGGGAGAGGGAAAAAGTCAACCGCCGAAATTCCCAGATCTAGGGTTACTGTAGCAGTCGGCGGCGCTACTGTAGCTCGCGCGGATCCGGCGATGGCGCGGCGGCCGGGGAGGAAGAAGGCGCCGGGGGGGTCGCCGGAGCACGCCGCGGTGGCCGGAGCGCGCCGCGGTGGCCGGTGCCGGTCGGGGCGGGGCCGGCGACGTGCGGGGGCGGCGAGGTGCGGCCCGCGGCGAGGACGGGGTTGCCGGCGAGGAGGTGGCTCCGGGGCGACCTTGCCCGGCCGGAGATGGCAGTCGCGGTGGCGCGGGCCACCGGAGCCGGGGGAGGCGGGCGGCGGGCGTCGGGACCCGGGCGGCGGTCGGTGCGGGCCGGGAGGCGGCGCGGAGGGCCCGCGATGGGCCTTGCGGGCCGGCGGCGGTGAGGAGGCGGGGGCGCCACGTGGCGCGTCCCGATTGGTTGCGGGCGGCGGCGAGATCCTGTCCGGCGCGGGCGGACAATGTCCGGCACGCCGCGGAGGTTTTTTAGGGTTTCGGGGGAAGAAGAGATCCGAAAAACGGGGGGTCTATATATAGGCATAGAGGGATCTAGGAGACTCCAAATGAGGTGCGGTTTTCGCCCACACGATCGTGATCGAACGACCGAGACGATGGAGCTGAGTTTGGTGGGTTTTGGGCCAAAATGGGGGGGTGTTGGGCTACACACACACGAGGCCTTTTCGGTCCCTCGGTTAACCGTTGGAGTATCAAACAAAGTCCAAATGACCCGAAACTTGACAGGCGGTCTACTGGTAGTAAACCAAGGCCGCATGGCAAGTCTCGGCCCAATCCGGAAATGTTTAATCCCCACACACGAAAGAAAGCTAGAATTGGCCACCGGAGGAGAACGAGGCGCCGGAATGCAAAACGGACAACGGGGAAAATGCTCGAATGCATGAGATGAACATGTATGCAAATGCAATGCACGTGACGACATGATATGAGATGCACGAAAAACAAAACAACACACGGAGACAAAGACCCGAACACGAGAATTAAATATAACTTAATGCCAGAAAACGGCATGAGTTGGAGTACAATTGAGGAAGGTTACATATGGGGCGTTACAGAGGTCTATCCTTAACTAAACAACAAACTTGCTATGCAACCTTGGTAAATAATGTTCAAACTTTGTAAGCTAATTATTGCCTGTATTAATTTATGCTTTATATATGTATGTGCACAGCATGTACGCCCTGCTTGTCCTTCAAGTTTGTGCGGGTTTAATTTGCTTAAATTAGCTGGCTTTCATGTTTGGGTCAGAGATGAATGTAGTCATTTATGTATCTTGGAGTGTATGCAAGTTACTCCAAATTGTTTTTCATCGGTGTAATATAGATGTGTTGATAATATTATGATGACCCCCTTACATGTTAACTGTTCACGATATTTATCGGTTTTTGCTGCCATGAATTGACACACATGAGAAAGGCAATATCATTGAGATTCAACATAGCAATGCAAGGCATCATATATGTTGGAAATATAAAAACAAATCTTATGTAACTATTCTTTATTGCTTTCTTAGTTACGTCGATGAATTCTCTGTGGTCTCGCCTTCATCGACCTCTAAAGTGACCGTGATGCCTGGACTAGTGGACAAGAAACTACTAAGACACAAACAAGCACACGATATGAAAATGCAATTCGAATAAAGAGCTAGATTTCAAGCTTATACCCAATTTGAGATGGTCGTTTACATTGCTTCTCCAGAAGAGTTAGAAAGATATCTTGGTAACTTCAATGATTGCGGTGGATGAATGGAACCACACTTTCTTATAATATGTTTACCATATGTATCATCAATTTGTTTTGTACATTGTCACTAAAATATAAGGTTAAAAAGTGGAAAAATATGATGAGAAGAAACCAAACATATCATTGCTAGGCTTAAGTTATCTAAGGCTCAAGTTGAGTTGTCATTTTCATCATTGGTCATGACTATGTAATAATGACATAGTCCGACAGAATGAATCCACATGACATTAATAAGAACTAAATAAGTAATCAAGCATTATGTCTTCTAGTTGAGATGCATGAAAGGGACATACCGTATAACATTCAAGATGCCCATGTATAATATGTACTAATGTTGTACGTAAACCTTCTGTATATTTATAAGCAATGAGTAATGCTATAGAATAAGTTAGAGTAAACTTAGGATGTGCTATATATTTCTTTTGTCGCAATGTTGTTTTACCAAATTCTATATAAAAGTTTAAAGGGCCAAGGTTGTGCTATTGGATAAGTGAGGGTCAACTTAGGATGTGCTAAATATTTAACCCTAACTATACCGGAAGATTCTCGTCGTCATGATTACGTGTGCAAGTCGCAACACACTCTCTATGGACTTAAGCAGTCTCCTCTATCTTGTTATGCTTGCCTCGGTGATAAACTTCATGGGCTCAGTTTCTCGTCTTTCAAGGAAGAAACCTCATTTTTGTATTCTCTCGCGGAGGTATTATTACTTTCATGTTGGTCTATGTTGATAACACTGTCATCGTTGGGTCAGCATCACATGTTTCCTACAAAAAAGTTCACTGGGTTGTTAGTTGTCTTGTTCAATCTCTCTCGGTCGCCTTTCTAGTCACGGATTTTGGCCAACACGAGTAGTTCTCGGCCTCGAAGCAGCTTACAATTTAGGGGCTTGTTGTTGAGTCATAATAACTATGCACCATATTTGCTTCGTCGAGCCAGTCTGAAGAATTGCAAAACTACTTCTACACCAATGTCCGCGGAGGAAAAGATGGGACATGACAATGGTCTGGTCCTTGGTTTAGATGGCATCGTCAAATACATAATAGGTGCGTCTTCAGGTTGGATCCTTTTATCTACGCTAATCTTCATCGGCGGCGGTTGTTGTTCTGCTACGCTGGTCCTATGGGCCTTAGCACGATAACTTCCCGACTGTCTATTACAACAAGTTTTGCCCAGCTCCGGCGAGGGAAGGGCGATGACGGCGGCACGCCTTCTACTCGCTTCGGTGCTAGGTGGTCTGCGGATTTGGATGTCATTTTTATGATTTCTAATGTTCTTTATACTGCCATGAATGAAGATGAATAGATCTGAAGTTTTCTCGCAAAAAAATACATGGTATGGTTGTCACTTCGTACCTCACATTGACACATCCACATATAGCACTATATCAATCGGGTATTTCGTTATGCTAAAGGGCCCTGGCTTGACGTTTCGAGGTCTCCCTCAGACTCATCGATGTCGATTGAGCTAGATGCATTATGACCAACAATCAACACGAGGGTTGTTTATTTTCTTGGTCCCAACCTCATCTCTTGCAGCGCAAAGAAGCAACATACGATCCCAGATCGAGCACCAAGACAAGACATAAGGCACTAGCAAATGTGTTTAATGAAGCGAATTTGTCCTAAAGGAATTGTAAATCTCTCAAATGCAGCAGGATTTATGTGGTGTGAGTGTGACAATCAATAAGCAACCTACCAGATGGAGGCATTTCATGCTCAAACAAAACACATCAAAATCAATTTCCGTTTTCTTTGAGAAGATGTGGCCTCGAGCGAACAAGATTTTCAGTTCATTTTATGAGAAGCTCACTCGCCTACGCCACACACGGACAATGTTTGGCATATGCTAAGAGTCTGGAGAGTCCCTATTTGTCCCTATATGATTTAAAATGACAACTAGCGCACTGTAATGTGCTGGCCCAATCGACAACACCGAGCGCTGCTCTAATAGATTCTTCTAGTAGTTTTTTTTCCCAATTTTTGTTATTTTCTAGTTGTTTTTACATATTCACAATTTTTTCAAAATATTCCCTGGTTTTGAAAAAATAAACATGGGTTTTAAAAATTGTAAATAAATTTTACAAAATAGGTTCACAAATTTTAAAACATAAAAATATTCACAAAGTTTTAAAATGTTTGCGCATTAGAGAATAAGGTAAAAAGAACCAACAGAAAATGTTAAGCAAAGATGGAAACACATAAAATATAAAAAGAAATCTGAAATGAAGAACCGCAAGAAAAGCGTTGGAAAAAATATTGAACAAAAGAAAACTTGAAAAGAAAAAAAAGGCGAAAGAAAATTGTAAACATGGGCCGGCCAGTAAATTGCCTTTTTGTGTGTTAGTCATGTAAACAGTTGCATAGCACGAGATCAATATCTAGGTGAGCAACTAACTCGAGGTTACTTCTTGCAGGGACCTCTATGCATCACTTTTGGTGGCCTGGAGCATGCCAATTGGTGCATCCAGCCGCCGCCACATGTCACGTGCTGGCCCTCCTTTTGAATTTCATTTGTTTATTTCTCTATACATGTTTTCGAGTTTTAGATGAGTTTGTTCGGGGTTTTTTGGCTTTTCGATTTTCGTCCAATTTCCCCTAGGTTTTAGAGAGAAAAATTGCAAACTAAAAAAACTATGCTTCTCGGAAAAGGGGAAAATATGGGGTCTGTCTAGGGCACATCTAGACTTGCCTACTTATTGCACATCTAAGTGGCTCAATCAAGCATAAGGAGGGGGGGGGGGGGGGATACTTGCACGAATCTGCAGGTAAATGAATGACATAGGACTTAGATGTGCAATATTTAGGGCACATTTAGATATGCTTTAGTAAAACTGGAAAATATGTTCTTCCATAAGAAGCACATATTTGCTTCTCATGCAAACACAGATTTACTTCCGCGAGAAGCACGACTATGCTTCTCGAGAAAACAAAACATGTGCTTCACCAAGAAGCACAAATTTATTTCTCGCGGAAGCACAAATTTGCTTCTACGAGAAGCACAATGGAAAGAGAAAAATATTTGTTTCCACAAGAAGCACATATTTGCTTCTCATAGAGGCACAAATTTGCTTCCGTTGTGCTTATAAAAAAACTATGTGCTTCCAAAGGAAGAACATATTTTTTTTCCGTGAGAAGCATAGTTGTGTTTCTCGAAAAGGAGGCGGAGAGTCAAAAATTGTAACCGTGCTTCTAGCTCTAGGTTTTTTCGCCACTCATTTATTCTTCGGTTGCTGGGTTTCTCAGTTTCTTTTTTTAACCTTTTTGTAAAAGAAACCTTGTTTTCAGTTTTTTTTGTTAAAATAAAGTTTGTTGTAACCTATCAACATGGGATATAATTACATATATCATGATGTGAGAAATTCAACAATAAAAATGGTTCAAGATTTGGACGCATGATTTTAGAGATAAAACATTTTGTATAAACTAATCTACGAGAAAAAGGTAAGCTCTCAGGTTGCAACAAGTGACGCACATGCAGTGTGTGACTTGTCAACGCCTAAGAAGGTGGTGGTGATCTTTACAAGGGATAACCCTTAACTAGTTAATCCGTATGTGTATGCGATCGCTAGATGGGCCCGCCAAATTTTGGTTCCTAGGAAGCAATTTTAAGAAGCTTTTATGATCTGTTTGGACTAATTTTAGAAGCTTCTATGTGTTTTATTTTCTGTGATTTCACCGGTTTCTTCGCTTTTTCTTTCTATTTCCTTTTTCTTTTTCTCAACACTATTTTTCCTTTTTAATACACATTGTCCATTTTTCGCATACATGTTGAACATTTTTTTGACAATATACAATTTTTCAAATTTATATTTTGAATGTTTTTTCAAATACATTCTAAATATCTTTAAATGCACATTGAAAATGGCACACAATATTTTTTAACTACACAAACAATTGTTTACATTGTACAAATATAATTTTTAAATGTCATGAACATATAATAGAATGACTGAACATTTTTTGGATGCTATGCCACCTTTTATGAATTACGCAAACATTTTTTTTTGTCACGAACATTATTATTAAACGTGTGAACATTTTATTAATGTCACAAACATTTTTTATGAATAGTACACACATTTTTTTAACAGTTGCACGAACAAATTTTACACAACATTCATATTTTTTAAATGCGGAATGAACACTATTTATAATTTAAGTAACATAAAATTTGAAGGGATTGATTATTCATCACCCTGGGTGCGGAATAGTTATTCTTCACCCCCTCTATTTTAGTAGCAATGCACTGTAATTTTACGTTATGTGAATTTTTTCTTATTTTTACGTAAAAATAGATCGTTAGAAAATATATAGTCGCCGTAAAAAATATTTTATGTTATGTAAAAACATAGTGTAAAATATACATAAAATGCATTTTTTTCTGATCTTATAACCTATATTTTTTATGCCAAATTTTACGCAGTGAATCAAGTTGAATGTAACTATTTTTATTTCAAACATAATTTATTTATGAAACGATCGTAAAATTACCCCGGGTGAAGAATAACTTATTCTGCACCCTGGGTGATGGATAGTAGCACTGAACATTTGAATATATATATATATATATATATATATATATATATATATATATATATATATATATATACTAGTCGAAGACATGTGCTTTGCACGTGTGCTTTGTTAGTTAAAATCTCCATGCAAACAATAAATTTTAAATACAAATGAAACACTTTTTATATGGAGTTTTAGCTTCACAACTGTTGTGGAGTTACATATGTTGATGAACAAATTTGATTCTTATATTTCCAAAACATGTCATGGGTAATTTTGGTTAACACTTGAGAAACTTTCAGTTAATATTCTCAAAATTCCTAGACTTTTAATGGCAATGTATTGGGCGTAGATGGAATGTAATGCACTCTACCATGCATATCCAATATTTAGGGCTTCATAAAAAAAGACTATGTATCATCATAAAATTCGTGAGAATGGTTGTCCGCTCATCGATCTTCTGTTGTTTTTAACAGACGGCTCGACCTTCTTTATTGAGGGGAGACCCCTCAACCTTTTGCGTGGTGCCTTACATTTTTTTAGGGGAGACCCATCAACCTTTTAGCTCTTTTTTTTAGACAATCAACCTTTTAGTTTTTTTTTGAGAAATTGAGAAAATCAACCTTTTAGCTAAAATATGGTTTTGGGCTAACACTCGGCTAAACGGGCCATGAAACTTGCCACCGGGCCAGCTGTATGGAGGCCCACTCAGAAACGCCAACACAGGTCTGTTCCCTGCCTCTGTCTGTCGACAGGAGTTCCCTCAGAGCCGCGCCGCCGCCCCTCCTCCCGTCTCTGGCCCCGCGACCCGCCGAACACCGACCCGAGAACTGCGAGGCTGCCGGGGCAGCGCACGACCCGGACATCCGGCAATCGTGCTCGCCTCGCCCAGCCCAATCGTCATCAGCAGCCATGGCGGCGCCTGAATCCGGCAACCACGGCCGCAAACAGCACACGCCGGCAGGCGGAACACTTCACGCCTCCACGGCTCCTCCGCTATTGCACCGGCGAGCAGCAGCACTGCATCAACATACGGTACTCAGCAAGCAGCAGCACCGTGAGTTTTCAACTTCTCTGAATTCTGATTTTCTCCAATTAAAGTCTGGAGATAAGATTGATCAGTGTGAATGTATTATTTTTAAGTGTGAAAATTTGTTGATTTGTAGGTTCAAAAAATAAAGATCAAGTCTGGTGATTTAAACATTTGTGCACCCATTCCTTGCTTACAAAAGAAAGATCAGAGTTAAACTGTAATTGTTTCCATGTTCTTTCAATGCAACTAAATTATTAGATGTTGCCTGTTATTAAGAACAATTTGTTGGTTCGTTGCCATTATTATGAATCTTCATGTCTTATATTTGTAGCTTCTGCAGGTGTTACATCAAGGTATCACCATGGCGAGATCCCCTTTGCTGCTAACCAGGAACTTGAGAATTGTTTCGATGCCCAAAAATATGAAGTGAGAGCACTCTGAAGTTTGATGTGCACTTGCCACTGGATCATTGCACTTCCCCTGTTGAGTTCGAATATGATTCCGCTAATTCTGATGTAGCGCCAGCATGTAGAAGCTACAACATCTATCCTGATGTTCGTAAATTTCCTTCTTGGTTTATATCCTGTGTATAAGTTCCTGAAAATTGGTAGAGGGTGCAGTGTGCTGGCTCATGGTCTTGCTGCCCAGGCGCATCAGATTAGTATTAGTAATCTATGGATGGGGCATGTCCCTCCATTGTTGAGTTAGCTCGTAATGACTCTGTAACTCTGATTCCGTATGAGCCAACAACGATAAAAAGGAAAACTGATCTGTGCACACTTCTGTTGACGAAATGTTTCTGTTGTATCTTAAAACTGAAAAATGTATGTATCTTGCATATACTTGTGAAGCCCAATGGCTATCATAAAAAATGATATGTGTTCACTTATGTTGCTGGATTTCTGTTATATGCTATAACTGAGAAAGGAATGGTAAATCTGTAGATTTAAGTACTGTATATGCTAGAATATGATCCCTGCAAGCATATCTTTTTGTCTACAACTTTCGAGTTATTTACCCAAAACCACCACACTATGGGTTAGGATAACAACTTGGTACCATATTTGTGGCAGGGCACAAAAAACCACCAACTATGTGCCTAATATGTAACGCGGAGCACTAATCGTCGAGTTTGCGTGAGAAAACAGCGAACCTGACAGGTAGCCCCCATCTGTCGGGCTGACATGGCGAAGACCAAAAAGTTTGACCAACTGATGTGGCAAAAAAGACGCGGGCCCCACTTGTCAATGAGTAAACAGTCATCTTCTTCACATCTCTATTTCTATGAGGCATTTTATCAAACAACTTTTGGGCGGCTGACGGGGAGCTCTTTCTTGGGGCATGGCAATGAGCTTCCGCGGCCAGCGGCTGGTCGGGCATGAGGCTGCCGGCGAGGACGGCCGGACATGCCCTCCATGGCGCGCGCCAGCACAGGCGCAACCAAGGCTCCCTGGATTCCGCTACAACATCGCCAACCACCGTGCACAGCAGGTCCAACTTGCCGGAGCGTCGCTACTCGCTAGCCTTCGTGCACAGCCTGATTGCGCAGCGCCGCTAGTGCACGCTCCGTTGTGGAAGTAGGGGCCATCCTCTGGTCGCGTGGAGAGGAGCGTGCTGCTCTCGAGGATGTCCTCTGGTCGTGCAGAAGCCCCGTGCTCCGGCGCGCACGCCATGGAAGGCATGCCCGGCCATCCTCGGCGGCAGCCTCACGCCCGACCAGCCGCTGGTGGACGTCCGTGCGGCCTCCCGTGGTCACCGAACTCTGCCCCATGCTCCGCACGCACACATCTGGCCGTTGTACGTGGACGCCAGAGCTGAGGAAGAATGACGCGCGACCGGCTGCTTCAGAGGCTTCTCAGGCACGCCCTGCGCGACGCCGAGGAAGGCGGCCACTTCCACGGTGCGGCTCGGGGACACGACCTGGTCACGGGGCAGAGGCGTACACTTCCACCACACGGCTCGGGGAAGGCAGCCACTTTGACTTCCACGACGCAGCCGGCGAGGATAGCGTTGAACGCCGACCACCGCGTGTACGTGTCGCCGAGCGGTGCACACATGCTCGGCGAGGGAGAGGAATCAGCCACGGTGTAGCTCGGCCGGAGACAGGGAAGAAGTAAGGGGCGCTCAAAACCTATTCGTTGAAATGCTAATGCTCCGGTAGCCCTGCTCCTTGGCGAGGTGGTAGTACTCGTCCTGCTGTTGCTTCCCCTTCGCCTTGCCCATGGAGCTCTCGACTTGCATCGGCAAAGATGGCTTGCCGCGCACAAGGTGCTCGACACAATGCTCCATAGAAATAGAGATGGGATGAAGGTGACCATGTAGTCAATGACAGGCGGGGCCCGCAGCTCATCTGCCACCTCAGCTAGTCAAAGTTGTTTTGTGTACTTGGTATTTGCCACGTCAGCCCGACAGGCGGGACCCACCTGTCGGATTTGCTGTTTTCTGGGCTAAAACGCAGCGTCAGTGCTCCGCGTTACAGATTAGCCCCATTGTTGGTGGTTTTTTGTGCCCTGCCTCAAATGTGGTACTGATCTGTCACCCTAGCCCATAATGTGGTGGTTTTGGGTAAATAACTCACAACTTTCACAAGGACAATCTAAAGACTGCAATCCTACAGCGCCGTGCACCTTTTCTTTCCACAGGGAGACACATGAGCACGTTCCTAGTAAGTAGCGTACCACCAAATCAGAATATAATCATACTCACAGACAAAATAGAGATCATCAATCTCATGCAAAGCTATTCTAAAATTTTAAAAATAAATTACTTTCAAAAGTACTTGGACAACTCAAAATCAAATTTCAGCAATGTGTCCTCGCGACGAGGTCTTCCGTAATAGATCTCACATGGGCACATTCTAACAAATATTTCTTAAAAAGCCACTTTGTGCCACGAACCCCTCTCCCTCCGCATGTACGGCGGGAGGGAGTGAGGACCCTAGGGCTTTGGTCCCGTGATGGTAGGGTTAGGAATATATTTAGGGCTTGTTCCCGTTCGACTGTGGCGAGATGATGGTGTCACCATTGGCATGGAATAAGGTCTCTTGCCTCGCCTCATTCGGGTGATGTTTCTTTGTATCACCGGAAAGCATGTGAAAGATGGGGTATCTCGAGATCTGTTCTCCGGGCCTGACTTTTTTTCCTGAAGTTTTGTCTCGGTGGTGATGTCCTGCGGAGCAGACAATATGGTTGTGCCTCTTGGTTCTTCGGTTCTAGTTCTGACCGGCAAAGGTTGGCTAGCCTCGATTTTGTCGGGTACTGTGTCAGATTTGTGTTCTTCAACTTCGAAACTTGGGAGTTCTACAGGCTCTCTCCGATATTTTCCTCTCTGGAACGGAGATTTACTACGCAAATCACGGTTGTCTACATCATCGACTTACCAGCTGCGTCCAAAAAAAAAACTGATTTTCTGACCTTGACCAATGTTAACACATGTGCATTGTTCTGTTGTTGAAACTGTTATTCGGAGCTCAACTCTAGAGGCGAGAATCTCATTCAACGTTGGATCGACAACATCGGCGCACGAGCTCCTCAACTTTCACGATCTTGGATCACCGACATCGGAGTAAGCATGTGGCACGAGTTGACAGACACAACACAACACAACGTTGGATCGACAACATCGGTGCGACATTTGAGGTCGCACCGACGCACCTGTACAGGCAACGTGAGATCAACAGACACAACACAAGCACCATTACGGGAAGTCCTGTGATCACTTGAAGCTACTGTGCAGACCAGATCCCCGTCTATAAATAGACAGAGTGTTCTCTTCTCTTCTCATTCCACCCATAAAAAAGGCCACATCTGATCAAGAACAGTATAGCAATGGCGGTCGCCCGGGAGCAGCACATCCTCGACCAGGGCCTTCTCGATGCCCAGCTCGAGCTCTGGCATCACACCCTCGGCTATGTCAAGTCCATGGCGCTCAAGTCCGCCCTGGAACTCGGCATCGCCGACGCCATCCACCGCCAAGGCGGCGCGGCCACCCTCTCCCAGATTGCCGCCACGGCCACGCTCCACCCGTCCAAGATCTCCTGCCTGCGCCGCCTCATGCGTGTGCTCACCGTCTCAGGCGTCTTCGGAGTAGAACACTCCGGGGACGGCGGCGTTGAAGGCGAGGCCGTCTACGCGCTGACGCCGGCGTCCCGTCTCCTCGTCGGCTCGGCCTCAGCCAACATGGTCCACGTCACGAAGATGCTCCTGCACCCCATCATCGTCTCCCCGTTCTCCGACCTCGGGACTTGGTTCCAGAACGAGCTGCCGGAGCCGGACCTCTTCAAGGTGAAGCACGGCAAGACCTTCTGGGAGCTGGCCAACGAGGACCCTGCGTACAACGCAATCGTCAACGACGGCATGGTCTCCGACAGCAGCTTCCTCATGGACATCGCCATCAGGGAGTGTGGGGACGTCTTCCAGGGGATAGGCTCCCTGGTCGACGTTGCCGGGGGGCACGGTGGAGCGGCACAGGCCATCTCGAAGGCGTTCCCGCACGTGAAGTGCAGCGTGATGGACCTTGCCCACGTCGTTGCCGAGGCTCCGAGCGGTACCGACGTGGAGTTCATCGCCGGCGACATGTTTGAGAGCGTTCCGTCGGCCCATGCTGTCTTCCTCAAGGTGCGTCAAGTAGTGAACTCAATGTTGGTACTCCATTAGCCTATACGATCACAATGTCCATTTTGGGAAAGATATATATAGCTATAAAGTTAGCATGTTGTCAACTAACGATTGGGGTCACCACCTTCAATTGTTTCAGTGGGTCATGCATGATTGGGGTGACGAGGACTGCATCAAGATACTGAAAAATTGCAAGAAAGCCATCGCGCCAAAAGACGTGGGAGGGAAGGTGATAATTGTCGACATGGTGGTTGGTGCAGGGTCACGGGACCAGAAGCACAAAGAGACACAAGTCATGTTCGACCTTTTCATCATGTTCGTCAATGGTATCGAGCGAGATGAGCAGGAGTGGAAGAAGATCATCTTTGAGGCGGGATTCAGTGACTACAAAATCACGCCCGTTTTGGGTGTGAGATCGATCATCGAGGTTTACCTGTGAACATCTGGTCTTTGATTGGTGAAGTACGTTTTTCTGGAGTGCCAGACTCCTAGTAAGTGTGGTCGCCATATTAATTTCTAGCTCTTGGTGTTGTGTTCTGGAAAGGAGTGTGTGCTTCTCGGCTAATAAAAATATGCTATGATACCCTCACTGTGGGATGTCTAAATTGTTGCCTTCTCAGAAATACACAAGAATATAAGTAAAACTGAGCCTTTTGAGACAGAAAGTACTCCCTTCGTTTTTTTAGTCTGCATATAAAATTTGATCAAAGTCAAACTTTGTAAAGTTTGACCAACTTTATTGAAAAAAATATCAACATCTATAATACTAAAGCTATATGTTATGAAAATTAATTTCATGATGCATCTAACAATCTTGATTTCATATTGTGAATCTTGATATATTTTTCTATAAACTTAGTCAAAGTTGACAAAGCTTGATATATTTTTAGTCTGCATATAAACCAGTTTTCGGTAGCTCTGTCACTGCACGTGTTGCCATGAAGTTTCCTTCACCATGACTCTTTTGATGCAAACTTTGTGTAGATCGTACCATGCATGTGAGTCGGGCTGATGGTAGGAAAGGTGACATTATGGTATCACATGCCCTCACCTCTTGCTCATCGAGCTCACATCAGATCGCAGATGTCTCGGATGTGTTAAAGTGATTGAATGGTCAAAATAACTAGCTCTAGTTTTTGGTAGAGCTCGATGGGATAATACACGAGGGCTCATAATGAAATCAAGTTGATCCATATCAAAAAAATATTTATAAATAAGCATTGATCTTTGAACCACAATTGAGAAGTACACTACATACATGAAATTCTAAAAACTATATGAAGCTGAAACTATTGGATCTAACTTGCATAACACTTTGTTTCTTTCTCTGATTCCTTTTTTACTTATTTATTTATTTATTTATTTTATTCCTAAACACAACGACCAGATCTCAAAGCAACTATGAAGATGAAATTGATGCAAAGTTAAAAAAAGGTTAGTAGATGAAAGACCAAGCAAGAAATGCAAACAACAAGTTTCAAGACCAAACAAAGGCTCGGATCTTTTGTTCCGCCTTTAGGGCTCTAGGACGGGGCAGAAAGTACTCCCTCCGTCTCGAAATGTAAGACGTTTTTTGATACTATGATAGTGTTAAAAAGCGTCTTACATTTTGGGACGGAGGGAGTATTAAAAAACACTATATTTAGAGGGTTGGTAGAAAGATAAACAAGGAAAACAAATCCTATCGTATCAATGAAAGCTCTGATGTCAAGATGTGATGGGCATGAACCCGATGGATGAGTTAATTCCAAATGTGGCCCGATCTTCACGCCGTACGATCAAAACAGGGAGGGTAACTAGTTGTAAGCAGCGGTAGTAGCAAACATTAACCTGCCAAGGTTGGATGCGATGAATGTGTTGGGTAAGGAGATCTGAAGCTACAAGAAATTCGACTGGATGTCTATATAATCCCAAAACCACAAACAAGTACTACTAAACACAAAATAGTTAGAACCATATATCACGAGTTGTGGGAACCATAGGATCATAAGTAATATGGATGAACTCACAAGAGCAGCGGTGGTAAGGTACACTCAATACCTTGATTGGGGGTGGGGTATAACTAGGGATACCCCCCACCCACCGGGGGTGAAAGCGGTCAAAAATTACTCGGCATTTCCATGGTTTCCTTGGGGAGTAAGAAGCCAACTCAGAGTTATTGAAGAGCTTCCTAAATTCTCACAAGGCCTTTAACATCTTGACACCTTTCACCAAAACGATCATTATGTTTGCTAAACCAACTTCAAATGATACAAGGTTTGTTGGGGTGGAAAGTATAATTATGGAGCTTCTGGTGATATGCTCCTATTGTCACATTTATCTTCCAAAATGGTGGTGAAACACCAAAAGAACATAGGCAATAACTGAAAGCATGTAATTCACTCAGAACTTGCTCAATGACTTTGTTTCTTTGTGACCTCAGAGATTGTGTCCTCCTTAAATGATGCACCTGATTCCATGTACGAGCATAAGCTGAAAGCATAGTAATGTCACTAACATAATAATAGTGACCTAGGTTAGAGTTCACCTCAAAATGTGTTTGCCTGGTTCACCTTAGTAACTATTTCCAATTAATTTGTGCATCTAGCTGAAATGTGACGTTTGCGTTACCATGTGCATATCACAAATGTGGATATGTGTCATAGCCATCGTGGTTGTCTGCCTCGTGCTGGAAAGGAGGTACAACAAACCCTATTAGGTAGAGTTGTAGAGTTACTTGGTCTACCCATGTATAGGTTGCTTGGTCATTGTAGTTGCCTACATGTGGGTGCCCTGGATTCATTATAAAATTGTCTTGTTAGACATGGCAAAAACCTCTAGATTTTAGGTTTTTTTATTCTTTGAATAGAAAGTGTTGAAGGCCTAAAACTATTCCTATGTATATAAAATTATGCAATCCGTGTTTGATTAATCTTTTTCCTAGATTGTCCTTAGTGGCTTGTTGGAGGTTGAGAGACTACCCCTACTTGATGTGAACTTCACTTGATAACCCATTTCATTAGTGGCACTTCAAAGCATTTGTGTGAAGCCTCCAATATAATGATATTTTAACATTATGGCTGGATAATTTAAATGGTTTTACCTTCCAATCTAAAAGCCAGTAAATAGCATTAGCATACTGCTAGCTCTTTCCATACTAGGATCACAATACTATTCGCAATTATGAACTCTTTAAGCACATAAAAGTTCGGCAATTGGATGAAAAAAGGGTGCGCCAAAAAGAAATGGACATCATCCAACCATTTTTGCCATCATGTCTTTACATGTTATGTACAACCATTGAACCACCAATAGGATCATCCCAAATACGTATATCTTGACCAATATAAAAAGATTGAGTTGCAGAGATCCAACAAATCTCACCCGTTCAACCACATCTATCCAACAGTCTATGTCTCCCTGATGTTTAGCGTTAAACATGTTTGGCACGAAACACATTTATTACCATCAACTCATTAATATAAGGCCTAATATCAACTTGAGCATTCCACCTAATATTCCAGTATGACCCCTGCAAAGAAAACACTTGGACACTTCATTTTTTGTGTTTCAAAGGTATCCTCTGAACTGGTGACAAAGAATGTTGTGGCTCACCGGATCTAGATCTCCACTAGATCAGACGAATTGTTGTTTAGGTGGTACTTTGTGACACACATGAGGCTTTTCTACATCTTGGATCATATTTTTTTACATCATATATTGTCTCAGTTTCTTCCATCCTGCATTTTATAGGTCTAGGCCGAGGTCAAGGTGCTAAAGGTACTTGTTCGTACTTTGCCATCTCTCTAATGCTACAGTTTGGTCTAGTCCTTTACAGACCATATAAGCATGATGGAACAATTGTTGGAGGGCCCTGGTGGTGAAGTGCAACAATTATTTTTCCCTGTGTTCCGTAAATAGAAGCGTCGAGGAAGAAAATGTTATGTTCTATATGTCGAGTGTATTATTATTTTTACTTGTAAAAACTTTGAAAGAAAGCCCAGATGTTCAAAAAACAGATAATCAAAGACATATCAAACACGAAATAAAGAAAAATAGGTATTGAAATAAGTGTTTTTTTGGAAAAGGGGCGTAACCCCGGCCTCTGCATCAGAACGATGCATACGGCCACCTTTATTAGAAAGTAAATAAGTTCAACACAAGTCACAAGGTCTTAAACAAGCGAACCACAAAAATGCTCACGGAGAGCCGAGGATAAAAGCCACAACCGGCTGGCAAAAGAAAGATAGGAAAACTAATTGCCTATCCTATTACATGACCGCCATCCCAACCGGCTGAATATAGACCGAGCTACCATCTCCCATTGGGTAGATCTAATAACCAAATGCTCCTTGGCCTCCGTCTGAGTGAGTAACGACCACATACGGATGAAAGTAGTGGCTCGGAATATAACCTGCAAAAAATGAGTATTTGTTGTTCTGTTAAAAACCAAATCATTCCTGCAGTTCCAGACTGCCCAAAGTAAAGCACATACTCCCGAATGTGTCTCGCTGTTTGGCATTCTATCCCATCCAGCCACGTCCCAAATAACGTGTTGATATTATTCGGAGGAGTAGTATTAAACGCAATATGAACAGTCCTCCATAAAACCTTAGCCATCGGATAGTCAAGAAAGAGGTGTTTGATGGTCTCATCACGAACACAAAAACTATATCTCGTGGAACCGGTCCAGTTGCGCCTTGTCAAATTGTCCTTAGTTAAGATGACTTGTTTGTGTACAAACCACATGAACACTTTAACTCTCAAAGGTACCTTGAAATTCCAAACGTGCTTGGTAGTAGGAATAGAGCTAGAGTTAATCATATCTAAATACATAGATTTAACCGTGAACTCTCCATTCCTGGCTAACTTCCATCGCAATGTGTCTGGCTGTTGACAAAGCTGCACATCCATCAATCCTCTCAGTAAATGGAGCCAGGATTCCCAATGGGCTCCGACAAGTGTTCTCCTAAAGTGAATGTTGAGGGGAGTGGACTGAAGCACGGTAGCAACGAAAGCGTCTCTTCGTTGCACAATGCTATAAAGGGAAGGATATTGAAGCGCGAGAGGGGTTTCTCCTAGCCATGTGTCCTCCCAGAATATCATGGAAGTACCGTTTCTGTTGGGGATATTACTACTAAGTATAAACCGGCCATGAGGGGTCGGGTTATGCCCACAATGAGTTAGTCATGTTTGAAGCCCATGAAGACAAGAAGTATGGCGCTTTACAGAGAAGATCTAACATGAAGGCCCAGGGCCCAAAGGCGTATTAGGGCCCGTAGACATAAACCGCCATATGATATGTAACTTATGTTGTAAGGCAAGGAAAGGTAGAAACCGAGCCGGGCACGTTTATGAGCCGGCCTCGGGATTCTGTAAAACGCCGGGCGTCAACCTGTGTATATAAAGGGACGACCCAGCGGCGGTTTAGGGACAACAAACAATAACTCGAGAGCCAGGCAAAGCGGATTCGCTCCCTGGTCATCGAAACCCTAGCAATTCCATCACAACTGGAGTAGGCTTTACCTTCATCGTAAGGGGCCGAACCAGTATAATTCCTTGCGTCCCTTGTTCCGCTTTAACCCCTTTAAGCTAACCCGTCGCGATGCCTCCATGACTAAGTCCTCTCACTAGGACATGTGCCGTGACAAAACCACGACAGTTGGTGCCCACTGTGGGGCTCTCGCACGATGGTTTTGAGTTCTTGAAGGGCAGCTTCGAAGGACTCAAGGGATACGCTGTGGGCCAGATGACCAAGAGTCATCGCGGCAAGCTCTACATCGACGACGTAGGCTGGGGCCTCGAGGATGGCTCGATTGTGTACGGGTACCGGGCCCCATTTGGCGGAATACACGTTTTCATTGGCAAGATCGGCGAACCAGGCCCTGAGCCGGACATCCGCACCGACATTGTCGAGACGGCTCAGCGTGCAAGACCTTCCCGAGTTCAGCCTGCCGTAAAGCGTGCCTTCGTGGGAGTCATCCACCGAGCGGAATCTGAGGACAGATCGATATCTAGTGGCGAAACTGTCGTTTACTCTGATGACGAGTCTTCAACCGGAGAGACCGAGTCGCTGTATCAGCTGCATGATGGCCAGATTAGTGGCGGTTCCAATGGCGACATTATTCCGGACCTCTCTGATCCGCCGAGCCGACTTGCGATTTTCATGGCCGGTACACAGTCGGTGCAGCATTCTTCTACCGCAACAGCAATGATTTCCGGTTCAGTAGCTGCAACACCTGCTGGGGCAGGAGGCCATACGCCGGCGCCGATTCAAGTTTTGTCCGATTTATTCGACACTTTGGCAACGTTGCTGGCGGCTGAGGTTAATCCGGCGGATCATGATCAGCATAACGTCGAAATTGCAAAGGTGAAGGATCAGATAGCTCAAGCTAAGATAGATCTGGCAGCAGAGAACACCAGGATGGCCGCAGAGCGGGCCGAGTTAGAGGCACAAGCTTATCGGCTTATGCTGGATCAGAGCGCATCAAATGATGTCATGAGGAGAAGGTACCAGTCTCACCCGCCTCCGGTTTACAAGGGAAGAAATCTCTTCAACACGCCAGGGGCAGGAACCAGCAACCAACTAGTGGTAAACTAGGTGGAGGCACCTGGAACCGGGGCGCCGGTTCAGCCACGCGCGACGGATCTGCCTCGTCAGACCAATGTCCCATCACAGCACGTCTCAACGCCTCCGGGTCATTACTCTAACCCGTTGGATAATGATACGTCTCCAACGTATCTATAATTTTTGATTGCTCCATGCTATATTATCTACTGTTTTGGACAGTATTGGGCTTTATTATCCACTTTTATATTATTTTTGGGACTAACCTACTAACCGGAGGCCCAGCCCAGAATTGCTGTTTTTTTTGCCTATTTTAGGATTTTGAAGAAAAGGATATTAAACGGAGTCCAAACGGCATGAAACCTTCGGGAACGTGATTTTTGGAACGAACAAGACCCAGGAGACTTGGACCCTACGTCAAGAAACCAACACGGAGGCCATGAGGTAGGGGGGCGCGCCTACCCCCCCAGGCGCGCCCTCCACCGTCGTGGCCCCCCTGTTGCTCCACCGACGTACTTCTTCCTCCTATATATACCTACGTACCCCCAAACGATCAGATACGGAGCCAAAACCCTAATTCCACCGCCATAACTTTCTGTATCCACGAGATCCCATCTTGGGGCCTGTTCCGGAGCTCCACTAGAGGGGGCATCGATCACGGAGGGCTTCTCCATCAACACCATAGCCTCTCCGATGAAGTGTGAGTAGTTTACCTCAGACCTACGGGTCCATAGTTATTAGCTAGATGGCTTCTTCTCTCTTTTTGGATCTCAATACAAAGTTCTCCCCCTCTCTTGTGGAGATCTATTCGATGTAATCTTTGTTTGCGGTGTGTTTGTTGAGACCGATGAACTATGGGTTTATGATCAAGTTTATCTATGAACAATATTTGAATCTTCTCTGAATTCTTTTATGTATGATTGGTTATCTTTGCAAGTCTCTTCGAATTATCAGTTTGGTTTGGCCTACTAGATTGATCTTTCTTGCAATGGGAGAAGTACTTAGCTTTGGGTTCAATCTTGCGGTGTCCTTTCCCAGTGACAGTAGGGGCAGCAGGGCACGTATTGTATTGTTTCCATCGAGGATAACAAGATGGGATTTTCATCATATTGCATGAGTTTATCCCTCTACATCATGTCATCTTGCTTAAAGCGTTACTCTGTTCTCTTGAACTTAATAGTCTAGATGCATGCTGGATAGCGGTTGATGTGTGGAGTAATAGTAGTAGATGCAGGCAGGAGTCGGTCTACTTGTCTTGAACGTGATGCCTATATACATGATCATACCTAGACATTCTCATAACTACGCTCAATTCTGTCAATTTCTCAACAGTAATTTGTTCACCCACTGTAAAATACTTATGCTCTTGAGAGAAGCCACTAGTGAAACCTATGGCCCCCGGGTCTATCTTCATCATATTAATCTTCCAATACTTAGTTATTTTCATTGCTTTTATTTTACTTTGCATCTTTATAATAAAAATACCAAAAATATCATCTTATCATATCTATCAGATCTCACTCTTGTAAGTGACCGTGTAGGGATTGACAACCCCTTATCACGTTGGTTGCGAGGATTTATTTGTTTTGTGTAGGTGCGAGGGACTCGCGCGTAGACTCCTACTGGATTGATACCTTGGTTCTCAAAAAATGAGGGAAATACTTACGCTACTTTGCTGCATCACCCTTTCCTCTTCAAGGGAAAACCAACACAATGCTCAAGAGGTAGCAAGAAGGATTTCTGGAGCCGTTGCCGGGGAGGTCTATGAAGGAAATATGCCCTAGAGGCAATAATAAAGTTATTATTTATTTCCTTATATCATGATAAATGTTTATTATTCATGCTACAATTGTATTAACCGGAAACATAATACATGTGTGAATACATAGACAAACAGAGTGTCACTAGTATGCCTCTACTTGACTAGCTCGTTAATCAAAGATGGTTATGTTTCCTAACCATGAACAAAGAGTTGTTATTTGATTAACGGGATCACATCATTAGTTGAATGATCTGATTGACATGACCCATTCCATTAGCTTAGCACCCGATCGTTTAGTATGTTGCTATTGCTTTCTTCATGACTTATACATGTTCCTATGACTATGAGATTATGCAACTCCCGTTTGCCGGAGGAACACTTTGGGTACTACCAAACGTCACAACGTAACTGGGTGATTATAAAGGAGTACTACAGGTGTCTCCAATGGTAGATGTTGGGTTGGCGTATTTCGAGATTAGAATTTGTCACTCCGATTGTCGGAGAGGTATCTCTGGGCCCTCTCGGTAATACACATCACATAAGCCTTGCAAGCATTATAACTAAGATGTTAGTTGTGAGATGATGTATTACGGAACGAGTAAAGAGACTTGCCAGTAACGAGATTGAACTAGGTATTGGATACCGACGATCGAATCTCGGGCAAGTAACATACCGATGACAAAGGGAACAACGTATGTTGTTATGCGGTCTGACCGATAAAGATCTTCGTAGAATATGTAGGAGCCAATATGGGCATCCAGGTCCCGCTATTGGTTATTGACCGGAGACGTGTCTCGGTCATGTCTACATTGTTCTCGAACCGTAGGGTCCGCACGCTTAACGTTACGATGACAGTTATTATGAGTTTATGCATTTTGATGTACCGAAGGTTGTTCGGAGTCCCGGATGTGATCACGGACATGATGAGGAGTCTTGAAATGGCCGAGACATAAAGATTGATATATTGGAAGCCTATGTTTGGACACCGGAAGTGTTCCGGGTGAAATCGGGATTTTACCAGAATACCGGGAGGGTTACCGGAACCCCCGGGAGCCAAATGGGCCTACATGGGCCTTAGTGGAAAGGTGAAAGGGGCTGCCATGGAGGGCTGAGCGCCTCCCCCCTCCCCTAGTCCTATTAGGACTAGGAGAGGTGGCCGGCCACCTCTCTCTCTCTCTTTCCCCCTTGGAGTCCTAGTTGGAATAGGATTGGAGGGGGGAGTCCTACTCCCGGTAGGAGTAGGACTCCTCCTGCGCCTCCCTCCTTGGCCGGCCAGCCCCTCCCCTTGGATCCTTTATATACGGGGGCAGGGGGCACCTCTAGACACACAAGTTGATCCTTGAGATCGTTCCTTAGCCGTGTGCGGTGCCCCTGCCACCAAATTCCACCTCGATCATACCGTTGTAGTGCTTAGGCGAAGCCCTGCGTCGGTAGTACATCAAGATCGTCACCACGCCGTCGGGCTGACGGAACTCTTCCTCGACGCTTTGCTGGATCGGAGCGCGAGGATCGTCATCGAGCTGAACGTGTGCTAAGAACTCGGAGGTGCCGGAGTAACGGTGCTTGGATCGGTCGGATCGGGAAGACATACGACTACTTCCTCTACGTTGTGTGATCGCTTCCGCAGTCGGTCTGCGTTGGTACGTAGACAACACTCTCCCCTCTCGTTGCTATGCATCACCATGATCTTGCGTGTGCGTAGGAAATTTTTTGAAATTACTACGTTCCCCAACAGTGGCATCCGAGCCTAGGTTTTATGGTTTGATGTTATTTGCACGAGTAGAACACAAGTGAGTTGTGGGCGATACAAGTCATACTGCCTACCAGCATGTCATACTTTGGTTCGGCGGTATTGTTGGACGAGACGACCCGGACCAACCTTACGCGTACGCTTACGCGAGACCGGTTCCCTTGACGTGCTTTGCACATAGATGGCTTGCGGGCGACTGTCTCTCCAACTTTAGTTGAACCGAGTGTGGCTACGCCCGGTCCTTGAGAAGGTTAAAACGGAGTCTATTTGACAAACTATCGTTGTGGTTTTGATGCGTAGGTGAGATGAGTTCTTGCTTAAGCCCGTAGCAGCCATGTAAAACTTGCAACAACAAAGTAGAGGACGTCTAACTTGTTTTTGCAGGGCATGTTGTGATGTGATATGGTCAAGGCATGATGCTAATTTTATTGTATGAGATGATCATGTTTTGTAACCAAGTTATCGGCAACTGGCAGGAGCCATATGGTTGTCGCTTTATTGTATGCAATGCAATCACGATGTAATGCTTTACTTTATTGCTAAGCGGTAGTGATAGTCGTGGAAGCATAAGATTGGCGAGACGACAACGATGCTACGATGGAGATCAAGGTGTCGCGCCGGTGAAGATGGTGATCATGACGGTGCTTCGGAGATGGAGATCACAAGCACAAGATGATGATGGCCATATCATATCACTTATATTGATTGCATGTGATGTTTATCCTTTTATGCATCTTATCTTGCTTTGATTGACGGTAGCATTATAAGATGATCTCTCACTAAATTATCAAGAAGTGTTCTCCCTAAGTATGCACCATTGCCAAAGTTCGTCGTGCCCAGACACCACGTGATGATCGGGTGTGATAAGCTCTACGTCCATCTACAACGGGTGCAAGCCAGTTTTGCACACGCAGAATACTCAGGTTAAACTTGACGAGCCTAGCATATGCAGATATGGCCTCGGAACACAGAGACCGAAAGGTCGAGCGTGAATCATATAGTAGATATGATCAACATAACGATGTTCACCATTGAAAACTACTCCATCTCACGTGATGATCGGTTATGGTTTAGTTGATTTGGATCACGTGATCACTTAGAGGATTAGAGGGATGTCTATCTAAGTGGGAGTTCTTAAGTAATTTGATTAACTGAACTTAAACTTATCATGAACTTAGTCCTGGTAGTATTTTGCAAATTATGTTGTAGATCAATAGCTCGCGTTGTTGCTTCCCTTTGTTTACTTTGATATGTTCCTAGAGAAAATTGTATTGAAAGATGTTAGTAGCAATGATGCGGATTGGATCCGTGATCTGAGATTTATCCTCATTGTTGCACAGAAGAATTATGTCCTTGATGCACCGCTAGGTGACAGACCTATTGCAGGAGCAGATGCAGACGTTATGAATGTTTGGCTAGCTCAATATGATGACTACTTGATAGTTTAGTGCACCATACTTAATGGCTTAGAATCGGGACTTCAAAGACGCTTTGAACGTCATGGACCATATGAGATGTTCCAGGAGTTGAAGTTAATATTTCAAGCAAATATCTGAGTTGAGAGATATGAAGTCTCGAACAAGTTCTATAGCTAAAAGATGGAGGAGAATCGCTCAACTAGTGAGCATGTGCTCAGATTGTCTGGGTACTACAATCGCTTGAATAAAGTGGGAGTTAATCTTCCAGATAAGATAGTGATTGACAGAATTCTCTAGTCACCATCACCAAGTTAGTAGAACTTCGTGATGAACTATGATATGCAAGGGATAACGGAAACAACTCCCAAGCTCTTCGTGATGCTGAAATCAACGAAGGTAGAAATCAAGAAAAACATCAAGTGTTGATGGTTGACAAGACCACTAGTTTCAAGAAAAGGGCAAAGGGAAGAAGGGGAACTTCAAGAAGAATGGCAAGCAAGTTGCTGCTCAAGTGAAGAAGCTCAAGTCTGATCCTAGGCCTGAGACTAAGTGCTTCTACTGCAAAGGGACTGGTCACTGGAAGCAGAACTACCCCAAGTGATTGGCGGATAAGAAGGATGGCAAAGTGAACATAAGTATATTTGATATACATGTTATTGATGTGTACTTTACTAGTGTTTATAGCAAACCCTCAGTATTTGATACTATTTCAGTTGCTAAGATTAGTAACTCGAAACGGGAGTTGCAGAATAAACAGAGACTAGTTAAGGGTGAAGTAACGATGTGTGTTGGAAGTGGTTCCAAGATTGATATGATCATCATCGCACACTCCCCATAATTTCGGGATTAGTGTTGAACCTAAATAAGTATTATTTAGTGTTTACGTTGAGCATGACTATGATTTGATCATGTTTATTGTAATACGGTTATTCATTTAAGTAAGAGAATAAATTGTTGTTCTGTTTACATGAATAAAACCTTATATGGTTACACACCCAATGAAAATAGTTCGTTGGATCTCGATCGTAGTGATACACATAATCATAATATTGAAACCAAAAGATGCAAAGTTAATAATGATAGTGCAACTTATTTGTAGCACTGCCGTTTAGGTCATGTTGGTGTAAAGCGCATGAAGAAACTCCATGCTGATGGGCTTTTGGAATCACTTGATTATGAATCAGTTGATGCTTGCGAACCATGCCTCATGGGCAAGATGACTAAGACTCTGTTCTTCGGAACAATGGAGCGAGCAACAGATTTGTTGGAAATCATACATACTGATGTATGTGGTCCGACGAATATTGAGGCTCGCGACAGGTATCATTATTTTCTGATCTTCACAGATGATTTGAGCAGATATGAGTATATCTACTTGATGAAACATAAGTCTGAAACATTTGAAAAGTTCAAAGAATTTCAGAGTGAAGTGAAAAATCATCATAACAAGAAAATAAAGTTTCTATGATCTGATCGTAGAGAAGAGTATTTGAGTTACGAGTTTGGCCTTCAATTAAAAAAATGTGAAATAGTTTCGCTACTCACGCCACATGGAACATCATAGTGTAATGGTGTGTCCGAACGTCATAACCGTACTTTATTGGATATAGTGCAATCTATGATGTCTCTTACCGATCTACCACTATCGTTTTGGGGTTATGCATTAGAGACAGCTGCATTCACGTTAAAAGGGCACCATCTAAATCTGTTGAGACGACACCGTATGAACTGTGGTTTGGCAAGAAACCTAAGCTGTCGTTTCTTAAAGTTTGGAGTTGCGATGCTTATGTGAAATAGTTTCATCTCGATAAGCTCAAACCCAAATCGGAAAAGTGCGTCTTCATAGGATACCCTAAAGATAATGTTGGGTACACCTTCTATCACATATCCGAAGGCAAGATATTCGTTGCCGAGAATGGATCCTTTCCAGAGAAGGAGTTTCTCTCGAAAGAAGTGAGTGGGAGGAAAGTAGAAAACTTGATATGGTAATTGTACCTTCTCCCTTATTGGAAAGTAGTACATCACAGAAACCAGTTTCTGTGACACCTACACCAATTAGTGAGGAAGCTAATGATGATGATCATGTAACTTCAGATCAAGTTACTACCGAATCTCGTAGGTAAACCAGAGTAAGATCCACACCAGAGTGGTACGGTAATCCTGTTCTGGAAGTCATGCTACTAGATCATGATGAACCTACGAACTATGAAGAAGCGATGGTGAGCCCAGATTCCGCAAAGTGGCTTGAAGCCATGAAATCTGAGATGGGATCCATGTATGAGAACAAAGTATGGACTTTGGTTGACTTGCCCGATGATTGGCAAGCAATTGAGAATAAATGGATCTTCAAGAAAAAGACTGACGCTGACGGTAATGTTACTGTCTATAAAGCTCGACTTGTCGCAAAAGGTTTTCGACAAGTTCAAGGGGTTGACTACGATGAGACCTTCTCACCCGTAGCGATGCTTAAGTCTGTCAGAATCATGTTAGCAATTGCCGCATTTTATGATTATGAAATTTGGCAGATGGATGTCAAAACTGCATTCCTGAATGGATTTCTGGAAGAAGAGTTGTATATGATGCAACCGGAAGGTTTTGTCGATCCAAAGGGAGCTAACAAAGTGTGCAAACTCCAGCGATCCATCTGTGGACTGGTGCAAGCATCTCGGAGTTGGAATATACGCTTTGATGAGCTGATCAAAGCATATAGTTTTATATAGACCTGCGGTGAAGCCTGTATTTACAAGAAAGTGAGTGGGAGCACTACAACATTTCTGAGAAGTATATGTGAGTGACATATTGTTGATCGGAAATAATGTAGAATTATTCTGTAAAGCATAAAGAAGTGTTTGAAAGGAGTTTTCAAAGAAAGACTTCGGTGAAGCTGCTTACATATTGAGCTTCAAGATCTATAGAGATAGATCAAGACGCTTGATAAGGTTTTTCAATGAGTACATACCTTGACAAGATTTTGAAGTAGTTCAAAATGGAGCAGTCAAAGAAAGAGTTCTTGCCTGTATTACAAGGTGTGAAGTTGAGAAAGACTCAAAGCCCGACCACGGCAGAAGATAGAAAGAAAATGAAAGTCATTCCCTATGCCTTGGCCATAGGTTCTATAAAGTATGTCATGCTGTGTACCAGATCTATTATATACCCTGCATTGATTTGGCAAGGGAGTACAATAGTGATCTAGGAGTAGATCACTGGACAGCGGTCAGAATCATCCTTAGTGAAATAAGGATATGTTTCTCGATTATGGACGTGACAAAAGGTTCGTCGTAAAGGGTTACGTCGATGCAAGTTTTTGACACTGATCCAGATGATTCTAAGTCTCAATCTGGATACATATTGAAAGTGGGAGCAATTAGCTAGAGTAGCTCCGTGTAGAGCATTGTAGACATAGAACTTGCAAAATACTTACGGATCTGAATATGACAGACCCGTTGACTAAAATTATCTCACAAGCAAAACATGATCACACCTTAGTACTCTTTGGGTGTTAATCACATAGAGATGTGAACTAGATTACTGACTCTAGTAAACCCTTTGAGTTTTGGTCACATGACGATGTGAACTATGGGTGTTAATCACATGGTGATGTGAACTATTGCTGTTAAATCACATGGCGATGTGAACTAGATTATTGACTCTAGTGCAAGTGGGAGACTGAAGGAAATATGCCCTAGAGGCAATAATAAAGTTATTATTTATTTTCTTATATCATGATAAATGTTTATTATTCATGCTAGAATTGTATTAACCGGAAACATAATACATGTGTGAATACATAGACAAACAGAGTGTCACTAGTATGCCTCTACTTGACTAGCTCGTTAATCAAAGATGGTTATGTTTCCTAACCATGAACAAAGAGTTGTTATTTGATTAACGGGATCACATCATTAGTTGAATGATCTGATTGACATGACCCATTCCATTAGCTTAGCACCCGATCGTTTAGTATGTTGCTATTGCTTTCTTCATGACTTATACATGTTCCTATGACTATGAGATTATGCAACTCCCGTTTGCCGGAGGAACACTTTGGGTACTACCAAACGTCACAACATAACTGGGTGATTATAAAGGAGTACTACAGGTGTCTCCAATGGTAGATGTTGGGTTGGCGTATTTCGAGATTAGAATTTGTCACTCCGATTGTCGGAGAGGTATCTCTGGGCCCTCTCGGTAATACACATCACATAAGCCTTGCAAGCATTATAACTAAGATGTTAGTTGTGAGATGATGTATTACGGAACGAGTAAAGAGACTTGCCAGTAACGAGATTGAACTAGGTATTGGATACCGACGATCGAATCTCGGGCAAGTAACATACCGATGACAAAGGGAACAACGTATGTTGTTATGCGGTCTGACCGATAAAGATCTTCGTAGAATATGTAGGAGCCAATATGGGCATCCAGGTCCCGCTATTGGTTATTGACCGGAGACGTGTCTCGGTCATGTCTACATTGTTCTCGAACCGTAGGGTCCGCACGCTTAACGTTACGATGACAGTTATTATGAGTTTATGCATTTTGATGTACCGAAGGTTGTTCGGAGTCCCGGATGTGATCACGGACATGACGAGGAGTCTCGAAATGGTCGAGACATAAAGATTGATATATTGGAAGCCTATGTTTGGACACCGGATGTGTTCCGGGTGAAATCGGGATTTTACCGGAATACCGGGAGGGTTAGCGGAACCCCCCGGGAGCCAAATGGGCCTACATGGGCCTTAGTGGAAAGGTGAAAGGGGCTGCTATGGAGGGCTGCGCGCCTCCCCCCTCCCCTAGTCCTATTAGGACTAGGAGAGGTGGCCGACCACCTCTCTCTCTCTCTCTTTCCCCCTTGGAGTCCTAGTTGGAATAGGATTGGAGGGGGGAGTCCTACTCCCGGTAGGAGTAGGACTCCTCCTGCGCCTCCCTCCTTGGCCGGCCAGCTCCTCCCCTTGGATCCTTTATATACGGGGGCAGGGGGCACCTCTAGACACACAAGTTGATCCTTGAGATCGTTCCTTAGCCGTGTGCGGTGCCCCCTGCCACCAAATTCCACCTCGATCATACCGTTGTAGTGCTTAGGCGAAGCCCTGTGTCGGTTGTACATCAAGATCGTCACCACGCCGTCGTGCTGACGGAACTCTTCCTCAACGCTTTGCTGGATCAGAGCCCGAGGATCGTCATCGAGCTGAACGTGTGCTAAGAACTCGTAGGTGCCGGAGTAACGGTGCTTGGATCGGTCGGATCGGGAAGACGTACGACTACTTCCTCTACGTTGTGTGATCGCTTCCGCAGTCGGTCTGCGTTGGTACGTAGACAACACTCTCCCCTCTCGTTGCTATGCATCACCATGATCTTGCGTGTGCGTAGGAATTTTTTTGAAATTACTACGTTCCCCAACAGTTACACAAAAATCAACATACCAAGTACCCATCACAAACCATTATCTCCCGCATTACATTATTTACCATTTGCCTCTCGTTTTCCTCTCCCCCACTTCACCCTTGACGTTTTATTCGCCCTCTCTCTCTATCCTCCCTCTCCTTCTCTATTCGCCTCATTTTGCCCGTTTCTTGTTTGCTTGTGTGTTGGATTGCTTGCTTGTCTCGATGGCTCTTCCCTAATTTGGTGATCTTCACCTTAAAAGGTTAGAGGAAATCGAAAGCAACGTTAGGAGTTTTAGGGTCTTGCAATTTGAGCATAATAGTTTCTTTAGAAACGAGCTTAAAGAACAAAAAAGATTTATGAGTTATATGAATAAAGAGCTCGATGATATGTCCAAAGAATTTGATGGTCTGAGATCCCAAATTGCTTGTCTTGAGAAGTTAATAGCTGAAGTTTCGGATAAGCAGGCTACCTTAGTTAATAAGAGGGCCGCTAAGCCGGAAGACCATGGTAATAAAGATGAAGATCTAAAAGTTATTGATGTGTCCCCTATTAAATCTTTGTTTTGCATTATGAATCTTGATAATGGTGGGACTGAATATGATCCACCTTTACCTAGAAGGCGTTCCAAAAATTCGGAGTTTTTAGATCTTGATGCTAAAATTGATAAAATCGGGATTGAAGAGATCAAAACTCTAGATGTTAATGAACCTACTATTTTGGATTTCAAGGAATTTAATTATGATAATTGCTCTTTTATATATTGTATTTCCTTGTTGCAATCCGTGCTAAATTCTCCTCATGCTTATAGCCAAAATAAAGCATTTATCAAACATATCGTTGATGCTTTGATGCAATCTTATGAAGAAAAACTTGAGTTGGAAGTTTCTATCCCTAGAAAACTTTATGATGAGTGGGAACCAACTATTAAAATTAAAATTAAAGCATGAATGCTATGCTTTGTGTGATTTTGGTGCTAGTGTTTCCACGATTCCAAAGACTTTGTGTGGTTTGTTAGGTTTCCGTGATTTTGATGATTGCTCTCCAAACTTGCACCTTGCGGATTCCACTATTAAGAAACCTATGGAAAGAATTAATGATGTTCTTATTGTTGCAAGTAGGAATTATGTGCCCATAGATTTTATCGTTCTTGATATAGATTGCAATCCTTCATGTCCTATTATTCTTGGTAGATCTTTCCTTAGAACGATTGGTGCAATTATTGATATGAAGGAAGGAAATATTAGATTTCAATTTCCGTTAAGGAAAGGCATGGAAATCTTTCCTAGAAAGAAAATTAAATTACCATATGAATCTATTATGAGAGCCACTTATGGATTGCCTACCAAAGATGACAATACCTAGATCTATCCTTGCTTTTTATGCCTAGCTAGCGGCGTTAAACGATAGCGCTTGTTGGGAGGCAACCCAATTTTATTTTTATTCCTTGATTTTTGCTCCTGTTTAGAATAAATAATTTATCTATCCTCTGTTTTGGTTGTGTTTTTTGTGTTTAATTAGTGTTTATGCCAAGTAGAACCGTTGGGAAGACTTGGGGAAAGTCTTGTTAATCTTGCTGTAAAAAACAGAAACTTTAGCGCTCACGAGAACTGCAGCCATTTGCATTTGGAAAGTGATATTTAGTTAATTATTTTTTCAGACGATTAATAGATAAATTCCTCACGTCCAGGAATTTATTTTAGAATTTTTGGAGATCCAGATCTTGCGCTAGCTACTGATTACTACAGACTGTTCTGTTTTTGACAGATTCTGTTTTTCGTGTGTTGTTCGCTTATTTTGATGAATCTATGGCTAGTAAAATAGTTTATAAACCATAGAGAAGTTGGAATAAAGTAGGTTTAACACCAATATAAATAAATAATGAGTTTATTACAGTACCTTGAAGTGGTGTTTTGTTTTCTTTCGCTAACGGAGATCACGAGATTTTCTACTTTAAGTTTTGTGTTGTGAAGTTTTCAAGTTTTGGGTAAAGATTCGATGGATTATGGAACAAGGAGTGGCAAGAGCCTAAGCTTGGGGATGCCCATGGCACCCCAAGATAATGTAAGGACACCTAAAAGCCAAAGCTTGGGGATGCCCCGGAAGGCATCCCCTCTTTCGTCTACTTCTATCGGTAACTTTACTTGGAGCTATATTTTTATTCACCACATGATATGTGTTTTGCTTGGAGCGTCTTGTATGATTTGAGTATTTATTTTTTAGTTTACCACAATCATCTTTTTGTTGGGGAACGCAGTAATTTCGAAAATTTTCCTACGCACACGCAAGATCATGGTGATGCACAGCAACGAGAGGGGAGAGTGTTGTCTACGTACCAACGCAGACCGACTGCGGAAGCGATCACACAATGTAGTGGAAGTAGTCGTACGTCTTCTTCCCGATCCGACCGATCCAAGCACCGTTACTCCGGCACCTCCAAGTTCTTAGCACACGTTCAGCTCGATGACGATCCTCGGGCTCCGATCCAGCAAAGCGTCGAGGAAGAGTTCCGTCAGCACGACGGCGTGGTGACGATCTTGATGTACTACCGACGCAGGGCTTCGCCTAAGCACTACAACGGTATGATCGAGGTGGAATTTGGTGGCAGGGGGCACCGCACACGGCTAAGGAACGATCTCAAGGATCAACTTGTGTGTCTTGGGGTGTCCCCTGCCCCCGTATATAAAGGTTGGAGGAGGGGGGCCGGCCGGCTAGAGAGAGGGAGGTGCAGGGGGAGTCCTACTCCTACCGGGAGTAGGACTCCCCCCTCCAATCCTATTCCAACTAGGACTCTCAGGGGGAAAGGAGAGAGAGGGGGGGGGGGGGGCGGCCCCTTCTCCTAGTCCTACTAGGACTTGGGGAAGGGGGGGGGGGGGCGCCGGCCAGCTATGGGCTGCCCCTTTTCTCTTTTCCACTAAGGCCCAATAGGCCCATTAGTCTCCCGGGGGGTTCCGGTAACCCTCCCGGTATTCCGGTAAAATCCCGATTTCACCCGGAACACTTCCTATGTCCAAACATAGGCTTCCAATATATCAATCTTTACGTCTCGACCATTTAGAGACTCCTCGTCATGTCCGTGATCTCATCCGGGACTCCGAACAACCTTCGGTACATCAAAATGCATAAACTCATAATAACTGTCATCGTAACGTTAAGCGTGCGGACCCTACGGTTCGAGAACAATGTAGACATGACCGAGACACGTCTCCGGTCAATAACCAATAGCGGGACCTGGATGCCCATATTGGCTCCTACATATTGTACGAAGATCTTTATCGGTCAGACCGCATAACAACATACGTTGTTCCCTTTGTCATCGGTATGTTACTTGCCCGAGATTCGATCGTCGGTATCCAATACCTAGTTCAATCTCGTTACCGGCAAGTCTCTTTACTCGTTCCGTAATACATCATCTCACAACTAACATATTAGTTGCAGTGCTTGCAAGGCTTATGTGATGTGCGTTATCGAGAGGGCCCAGAGATACCTCTCCGACAATCGGAGTGACAAACCCTAATCTCGAAATACGCCAACCCAACATCTACCATTGGAGACACCTGTAGTACTCCTTTATAATCACCCAGTTACGTTGTGACGTTTGGTAGTACCCAAAGTGTTCCTCCGGTAAACGGGAGTTGCATAATCTCATAGTTATAGGAACATGTATAAGTCATGAAGAAAGCAATAGCAACATACTAAACGATCGGGTGCTAAGCTAATGGAATGGGTCATGTCAATCAGATCATTCTACTAATGATGTGACCTCGTTAATCAAATAACAACTCTTTGTTCATGGTTAGGAAACATAACCATCTTTGATTAACGAGCTAGTCAAGTAGAGGCATACTAGTGACACTCTGTTGGTCTATGTATTCACACATGTGTTATGTTTCCGGTTAATACAATTCTAGCATGAATAATAAACATTTATCATGATATAAGGAAATAAATAATAACTTTATTATTGCCTCTAGGGCATATTTCCTTCAGTCTCCCACTTGCACTAGAGTCAATAATCTAGATTGCACACTAATGATTCTAACACCCATGGAGCCTTGGTGCTGATCATGTTTTGCTCGTGGAAGAGGCTTAGTCAACGGGTCTGCAACATTCAGATCCGTATGTATCTTGCAAATCTCTATGTCTCCCACCTGGACTAAATCCCGGATGGAGTTGAAGCGTCTCTTGATGTGTTTGGTCCTTTTGTGAAATCTGGATTCCTTTGCCAAGGCAATTGCACCAGTATTGTCACAGAAGATTTTCATTGGACCCGATGCACTAGGTATGACACCTAGATCGGATATGAACTCCTTCATCCAGACTCCTTCGTTTGCTGCTTCCGAAGCAGCTATGTATTCCGCTTCACATGTAGATCCCGCTACGACGCTTTGTTTAGAACTGCACCAACTGACAGCTCCACCGTTTAAAGTAAACACGTATCCGGTTTGCGATTTAGAATCGTCCAGATCAGTGTCAAAGCTTGCATCAACGTAACCTCTTACGGTGAGCACTTTGTCACCTCCATATACGAGAAACATATCCTTAGTACTTTTCAGGTATTTCAGGATGTTCTTGACTGCTGTCCAGTGATCCATTCCTGGATTACTTTGGTACCTCCCTGCTAAACTTATAGCAAGGCACACATCAGGTCTGGTACACAGCATTGCATACATGATAGAGCCTATGGCTGAAGCATAGGGAACATCTTTCATTTTCTCTCTATCTTCTGCAGTGGTCGGGCATTGAGTCTGACTCAACTTCACACCTTGTAACACAGGCAAGAACCCTTTCTTTGCTTGATCCATTTTGAACTTCTTCAAAATTTTGTCAAGGTATGTGTTCTGTGAAAGTCCAATTAAGCGTTTTGATCTATCCCTATAGATCTTTATGCCTAATATGTAAGCAGCTTCTCCGAGGTCTTTCATCGAAAAACTTTTATTCAAGTATCCCTTTATGCTATCCAGAAATTCTATATCATTTCCAATCAGCAATATGTCATCCACATATAATATTAGAAATGCTACAGAGCTCCCACTCACTTTCTTGTAAATACAGGCTTCTCCAAAAGTCTGTATAAAGCCAAATGCTTTGATCACACTATCAAAGCGTTTATTCCAACTCCGAGATGCTTGCACCGGTCCATAAATGGATCGCTGGAGTTTGCATACTTTGTTAGCTTCCTTTGGATCGACAAAACCTTCTGGTTGTATCATATACAACTCTTCTTCCAGAAATCCATTCAGGAATGCAGTTTTGACATCCATTTTCCATATTTCATAATCATAAAATGCGGCAATTGCTAACATAATTCTGACGGACTTAAGCATCGCTACGGGAGAGAAGGTCTCATCGTAGTCAATCCCTTGAACTTGTCGAAAACCTTTCGCGACAAGTCGAGCTTTATAGACAGTAATATTACCGTCAGCGTCAGTCTTTTTCTTGAAGATCCATTTATTCTCAATTGCTTGCCGATCATCGGGCAAGTCAACCAAAGTCCATACTTTGTTATCATACATGGATCCCATCTCAGATTTCATGGCCTCAAGCCACTTTGCGGAATCTGGGCTCACCATCGCTTCTTCATAGTTCGTAGGTTCATCATGATCTAGTAGCATGACTTCCAGAACTGGATTACCGTACCACTCTGGTGCGGATCTCACTCTGGTTGATCTACGTGGTTCAGTAGTATCTTGTCCTGAAGCTTCATGATCATCATCATCAGCTTCCTCACTAATTGGTATAGGTGTCGTAGAAACAGTTTTCTGTGATGTACTATTTTCCAATAAGGGAGCAGGTACAGTTACCTCGTCAAGTTCTACTTTCCTCCCACTCACTTCTTTCGAGAGAAACTCCTTCTCTAGAAAGTTTCCGAATTTAGCAACAAAAGTTTTGCCTTCGGATCTGTGATAGAAGGTGTATCCAATAGTTTCCTTTGGATATCCTATGAAGAAACATTTCTCCGATTTGGGTTCGAGCTTATCAGGTTGAAGCTTTTTCACATAAGCATCGCAGCCCCAGACTTTAAGAAACGACAACTTTGGTTTCTTGCCAAACCATAGTTCATAAGGTGTCGTCTCAACGGATTTTGATGGTGCCCTATTTAACGTGAATGCGGCCGTCTCTAAAGCATAACCCCAAAACGATAGCGGTAAATCAGTAAGAGACATCATAGATCGCACCATATCTAGTAAAGTACGATTACGACGTTCGGACACACCATTACGCTGTGGTGTTCCGGGTGGCGTGAGTTGCGAAACTATTCCACAATTTTTCAAATGTACACCAAACTCGTAACTCAAATATTCTCCTCCACGATCAGATCGTAGAAACTTTATTTTCTTGTTACGATGATTTTCAACCTCACTCTGAAATTCTTTGAACTTTTCAAATGTTTCAGACTTATGTTTCATTAAGTAGATATACCCATATCTGCTTAAATCATCTGTGAAGGTGAGAAAATAACGATATCCGCCACGAGCCTCAATATTCATCGGACCACATACATCGGTATGTATGATTTCCAATAAATCTGTTGCTCTCTCCATAGTACCGGAGAACGGTGTTTTGGTCATCTTGCCTATGAGGCACGGTTCGCAAGTACCAAGTGATTCATAATCAAGTGGTTCCAAAAGCCCATCAGTATGGAGTTTCTTCATGCGCTTTACACCGATATGACCTAAACGGCAGTGCCACAAATAAGTTGCACTATCATTATTAACTTTGTATCTTTTGGCTTCTACATTATGAATATGTGTATCACTATCTTCGAGATTCAACAAGAATAGACCACTCTTCAAAGGTGCGTGACCATAAAAGATATTACTCATATAAATAGAACAACCATTATTCTCTGATTTAAATGAATAACCGTCTCGCATCAAACAAGATCCAGATATAATGTTCATGCTCAACGCTGGCACCAAATAACAATTATTTAGGTCTAATATTAATCCCGAAGGTAGATGTAGAGGTAGCGTGCCGACCGCGATCACATCGACTTTGGAACCGTTTCCCACGCGCATCGTCACCTCGTCCTTTGCTAGCGTCCGCTTATTCCGTAGTCCCTGTTTCGAGTTGCAAATATTAGCAACAGAACCAGTATCAAATACCCAGGTGCTACTGCGAGCTCTAGTAAGGTACACATCAATAACATGTATATCACATATACCTTTGTTCACTTTGCCATCCTTCTTATCCGCCAAATACTTGGGGCAGTTCCGCTTCCAGTGACCAGTCTACTTGCAGTAGAAGCACTCAGTTTCAGGCTTAGGTCCAGACTTGGGTTTCTTCTCCTGAGCAGCAACTTGCTTGCTGTTCTTCTTGAAGTTTCCCTTCTTCTTCCCTTTGCCCTTTTTCTTGAAACTAGTGGTTTTGCTAACCATCAACACTTGATGCTCCTTCTTGATTTCTACCTCCGCAGCTTTCAGCATTGCGAAGAGCTCGGGAATAGTCTTGTTCATCCCTTGCATATTATAGTTCATCACGAAGCTCTTGTAGCTTGGTGGCAGTGATTGGAGAATTCTGTCAATGACGCAGTCATCTGGAAGATTAACTCCCATCTAAATCAAGTGATTATTATACCCAGACATTTTGAGTATATGCTCACTGACAGAACTGTTCTCCTCCATCTTGCAGCTATAGAACTTATTGGAGACTTCATATCTCTCAATTCGGGCATTTGCTTGAAATATTAACTTCAACTCCTGGAACATCTCATATGCACCATGACGTTCAAAACGTCGTTGAAGTCCCGATTCTAAGCCGTAAAGCATGGCACACTGAACTATCGAGTAGTCATCAGCTTTGCTCTGCCAGACGTTCATAACATCTGGCGTTGCTCCAGCAGCAGGCCTGTCACCCAGCGGTGCTTCCAGGACGTAATTCTTCTGTGCAGCAATGAGGATAATCCTCAGGTTACGGACCCAGTCCGTGTAATTGCTACCATCATCTTTCAACTTTGCTTTCTCAAGGAACGCATTAAAGTTTAACGGAACAACAGCACGAGCCATCTATCTACAATCAACATAAACAAGCAAGATACTATCAGGTACTAAGTTCATGATAAGTTTAAGTTCAGTTAATCAAATTACTTAAGAACTCCCACTTAGATAGACATCCCTCTAATCCTCTAAGTGATCACGTGATCCAAATCAACTAAACCATATCCGATCATCACGTGAGATGGAGTAGTTATCAATGGTGAACATCGTTATGTTGATCATATCTACTATATGATTCACGCTCGACCTTTCGGTCTCCGTGTTCCGAGGCCATATCTGTATATGCTTGGCTCGTCAAGTATAACCTGAGTATTCTGCGTGTGCAACTGTTTTGCACCCGTTGTATTTGGACGTAGAGCTTATCACACCCGACCATCACGTGGTGTCTGGGCACGACGAACTTTGGCAACGGTGCATACTCAGGGAGAACACTTCTTGATAATTTTAGTGAGAGATCATCTTATAATGCTACCGTCAATCAAAGCAAGATAAGATGCATAAAAGGGATAAACATCACATGCAATCAATATAAGTGATATGATATGGCCATCATCATCTTGTGCTTGTGATCTTCATCTCCGAAGCACCGTCATGATCACCATCGTCACCGGCGCGACACCTTGATCTCCATCGTAGCATCGTTGTCGTCTCGCCAATCTTATGCTTCCACGACTATCACTACCGCTTAGTAATAAATTAAAGCATTACATCGCGATTGCATTGCATACAATAAAGCGACAACCATATGGCTCCTGCCAGTTGCCGATAACTCGGTTACAAAACATGATCATCTCATACAATAAAATCAGCATCATGCCTTGACCATATCACATCACAACATACCCTGCAAAAACAAGTTAGACGTCCTCTACTTTGTTGTTGCAAGTTTTACGTGGCTGCTACGGGCTTAAGTAAGAACTCATCTCACCTACGCATCAAAACCACAACGATAGTTCATCAAATAGACTTCGTTTTAACCTTCTCAAGGACCGGGCGTAGTCACACTCGGTTCAACTAAAGTTGGAGAGACAGTCTTCCGCAAGCCATCTATGTGCAAAGCACGTCGAGGGAACCGGTCTCGCGTAAGAGTACGCGTAAGGTTGGTCCGGATCGTCTCACCCAACAATACCGCCGAACCAAAGTATGACATGCTAGTAGGCAGTATGACTTGTATCGCCCACAACTCACTTGTGTTCTACTCGTGCATATAACATCAAACCATAAAAACCTAGGCTCGGATGCCACTGTTGGGGAACGCAGTAATTTCGAAAATTTTCCTACGCACACGCAAGATCATGGTGATGCACAGCAACGAGAGGGGAGAGTGTTGTCTACGTACCAACGCAGACCGACTGCGGAAGCGATCACACAACATAGTGGAAGTAGTCGTACGTCTTCTTCCCGATCTGACTGATCCAAGCACCGTTACTCCGGCACCTCCGAGTTCTTAGCACACGTTCAGCTCGATGACGATCCACGGACTCCGATCCAGCAAAGCGTCGAGGAAGAGTTCTGTCAGCATGACGGCGTGGTGACGATCTTGATATACTACCGACGCAGGGCTTCGCCTAAGCACTACAACGGTATGATCGAGGTGGAATTTGGTGGCAGGGGGCACCGCACACGGCTAAGGAACAATCTCAAAGATCAACTTGTGTGTCTTGGGGTGTCCCCTGCCCCTGTATATAAAGGTTGGAGGAGGGGGGCCGGCCGGCCAGAGAGAGGGAGGCGCAGGGGGAGTCCTACTCCTACCGGGAGTAGGACTCCCCCCTCCAATCCTATTCCAACTAGGACTCTCAGGGGGAAAGGAGAGAGAGGGGGGGCCGGCCCCTTCTCCTAGTCCTACTAGGACTTGGGGAAGGGGGGCGCCGGCCAGCTATGGGCTGCCCCTTTTCTCTTTTCCACTAAGGCCCAATAGGCCCATTAGTCTCCCGGGGGGTTCTGGTAACCCTCCCGGTATTCCGGTAAAATCCCGATTTCACCCGGAACACTTCCTATGTCCAAACATAGGCTTCCAATATATCAATCTTTACATCTCGACCATTTCGAGACTCCTCGTCATGTCCGTGATCTCATCCGGGACTCCGAACAACCTTCGGTACATCAAAATGCATAAACTCATAATAACTGTCATCGTAACGTTAAGCGTGCGGACCCTACGGTTCGAGAACAATGTAGACATGACCGAGACACGTCTCCGGTCAATAACCAATAGCGGGACCTGGATGCCCATATTGGCTCCTACATATTCTACGAAGATCTTTATCGGTCAGACCGCATAACAACATACGTTGTTCCCTTTGTCATCGGTATGTTACTTGCCCGAGATTCGATCGTCGGTATCCAATACCTAGTTCAATCTCGTTACCGGCAAGTCTCTTTACTCGTTCCGTAATACATCATCTCACAACTAACATATTAGTTGCAGTGCTTGCAAGGCTTATGTGATGTGCATTACCGAGAGGGCCCAGAGATACCTCTCCGACAATCGGAGTGACAAACCCTAATCTCGAAATACGCCAACCCAACATCTACCATTGGAGACACCTGTAGTACTCCTTTATAATCACCCAGTTACGTTGTGACGTTTGGTAGTACCCAAAGTGTTCCTCCAGTAAACGGGAGTTGCATAATCTCATAGTTATAGGAACATGTATAAGTCATGAAGAAAGCAATAGCAACATACTAAACGATCGGGTGCTAAGCTAATGGAATGGGTCATGTCAATCAGATCATTCTACTAATGATGTGACCTCGTTAATCAAATAACAACTCTTTGTTCATGGTTAGGAAACATAACCATCTTTGATTAACGAGCTAGTCAAGTAGAGGCATACTAGTGACACTCTGTTGGTCTATGTATTCACACATGTATTATGTTTCCGGTTAATACAATTCTAGCATGAATAATAAACATTTATCATGATATAAGGAAATAAATAATAACTTTATTATTGCCTCTAGGGCATATTTCCTTCACTTTTCTGTACACACCTTTTGAGAGAGACACTCATTATTCGGAAATTATTAGAATACTCTATGTGCTTCACTTATATCTTTTGAGTTATATAGTTTTGCTCTAGTACTTCACTTATATCTTTTAGAGCAGGGTGGTGGATTTGTTTTATAGAAACTATTGATCTCTCATGCTTCACTTAGATTATTTTGAGAGTCTTAAATAGCATGGTAATTTGCTTAAATAATCCTTATATGCTAGGTATACAAGATTAATAATAAAATTCTCTTATGAGTGTGTTGAATACTATGAGAAGTTTGATGCTTGATAATTGTTTTGAGATATGGAGATGGTGATATTAGAGTCATGCTAGTTGAGTAGTTGTGAATTTGAGAAATACTTGTGTTAAAGTTTGTGATTCCCATAGCGTGCACGTATGGTGAACCGTTATGTGATGAAGTCGGAGCATGATTTATTTATTGATTGTCTTCCTTATGAGTGGCGGTCGGGGACGAGCGATGGTCTTTTCCTACCAATCTACCCCGTAGGAGCATGCACGTAGTACTTTGCTTTGATAACTTGTAGATTTTTGCAATAAGTATATGAGTTCTTTATGACTAATGTTGAGTCCATGGATCATACACACTCTCACCCTTCCACCATTGCTAGCCTCTCTAATACCGCACACCTTTCGCCGGTATCATACACCCACCATATACCTTCCTCAAAATAGCCACCATACCTGCCTATCATGGCATTTCCATAGCCATTCCGAGATATATTGCCATGCAACTTTCCACCGTTCCGTTTATTATGACACGCTCCATCATTGTCATATTGCTTTGCATGGTCATGTAGTTGAAATTGTATTTGTGGCAAAGCCACCGTTCATAATTCTTTCATACATGTCACTCATGAGTCATTGCATATCCTGGTACACCGCCGGAGGCATTCATATGGAGTCATATCTTGTTCTAGGTATCGAGTTGTAATTCTTGAGTTGTAAGAAAATAAAAGTGTGATGATCATCATTATTAGAGCATTGTCCTAAGTGAGGAAAGGATGATGGAGACTATGATTCCCCCACAAGTCGGGATAAGACTCCGAACGAAAAATAAAATAAAAAATAAAAAAATAAAAAAAGAGGCAAAAAAGAAAGAGAAAAGGCCCAAATAAAAATATATGAGAGAAAAAGAGAGAAGGGACAATGCTACTATCCTTTTACCACACTTGTGCTTCAAAGTAGCACCATGATCTTCATATTAGAAAGTCTCCTTTGTTATCACTTTCATATACTAGTGAGAATTTTTCATTATAGAACTTGGCTTGTATATTCCAATGATGGGCTTCCTCAAAATACCCTAGGTCTTCGTGAGCAAGCAAGTTGGATGCACACCCACTTAGTTTCTTTTTGAGCTTCTCATATACTTATAGCTCTAGTGCATCCATTGCATGGCAATACCTACTCACTCACATTGACATCTATTGATGGGCATCTCCATAGCCCATTGATACGCCTAGTCGATGTGAGACTATCCACTCCTTTTTGTCTTCTCCACAACCACCATTCTATTCCACCTATAGTGCTATGTCCATGGCTCACGCTCATGTATTGCGTGAAGATTGAAAAAGTTTTGAGAATGTCAAAAGTATGAAACAATTGCTTGGCTTGTCATCGGGGTTGTGCATGATCTAAATACTTTGTGTGGTGAACATAGAGCATAGCCAGACTATATGATTTTGTAGGGATAACTTTCTTTGGCAATGTTATTTTGAGAAGACATAATTGCTTAGTTAGTATGCTTGAAGTATTATTATTTCAATGTCAATATTGAACTTTTGTCTTGAATCTTTCGGATCCGAATATTCATACCACAATTAAGAAGAATTACCTTGAAATTATGCCAAGTAGCATTCCACATCAAAAATTCTGTTTTTATCATTTACCAACTCGAGCATGAGCAGGAATTAAGCTTGGGGATGCTTGATACGTCTCCAACGTATCTATAATTTTTGATTGCTCCATGCTATATTATCTACTGTTTTGGAAATTACTGGGCTTTATTATCCACTTTTATATTATTTTGGGACTAACCTACTAACGGAGGCCCAGCCCAGAATAGCTGTTTTTTTGCCTATTTTAGGGTTTCGAAGAAAAGGAATATCAAACGGAGTCCAAACGGAATGAAACCTTCAGGAACATGATTTTTGGAACGAACAAGACCCAGGAGACTTGGACCCTACGTCAAGCAACCAACAGGGAGGCCACGAGGTAGGGGGGCACGCCTACCCCCCAGGTGCGTCCTCCACCCTCGTGGGCCCCCTGTTGCTCCACCGACGTACTTCTTCCTCCTATATATACCTACGTACCCCCAAACGATCAGATACAGAGCCAAAACCCTAATTCCACCGCCATAACTTTCTGTATCCACGATATCCCATCTTGGGGCCTGTTCCGGAGCTCCGCCGGAGGGGGCATCGATCACAGAGGGCTTCTCCATCAACACCATAGCCTCTCCGATGAAGTGTGAGTAGTTTACCTCAGACCTACGGGCCCATAGTTATTAGCTAGATGGCTTCTTCTCTCTTTTTGGATCTCAATACAAAGTTCTCCCCCTCTCTTGTGGAGATCTATTCGATGTAATCTTCTTTTGCGGTGTGTTTGTTGAGATCGATGAATTGTGGGTTTATGATCAAGTTTATCTATGAACAATATTTGAATCTTCTCTGAATTCTTTTATGTTTGATTGGTTATCTTTGCAAGTCTCTTCGAATTATCAGTTTGGTTTGGCCTACTAGATTGATCTTTCTTGCAATGGGAGAAGTGCTTAGCTTTGGGTTCAATCTTGCGGTGTCCTTTCCAAGTGACAGTAGGGGCAGCAAGGCACGTATTGTATTGTTGCCATCAAGGATAACAAGATGGGGTGTTCATCATATTGCATGAGTTTATCCCTCTACATAATGTCATCTTGCTTAAAGCGTTACTCTGTTCTCTTGAACTTAATAGTCTAGATGCATGCTGGATAGCGGTCGATGTGTGGAGTAATAGTAGTAGATGAGGCAGGAGTCGGTCTACTTGTCTTGGACGTGATGCCTATATACATGATCATACCTAGATATTCTGATAACTATGCTCAATTCTGTCAATTGCTCAATAGTAATTTGTTCACCCACCGTAAAATACTTATGCTCTTGAGAGAAGCCACTAGTGAAACCTATGGCCCCCGGGTCTATCTTCATCATATTAATCTTCCAATACTTAGTTATTTTCATTGCTTTTATTTTACTTTGCATCTTTATCATAAAAATACCAAAATATTATCTTATCATATCTATCAGATGTCACTCTCGTAAGTGACCGTGTAGGGATTGACAACCCCTTATCGCATTGGTTGCGAGGATTTATTTGTTTTGTGTAGGTGCAAGGGACTCGCGCGTAGCCTCTTACTGGATTGATACCTTCGTTCTCAAAAAATGAGGGAAATACTTATGCTACTTTGCTGCATCACCCTTTCCTCTTCAAGGGAAAACCAACACAGTGCTCAAGAGGTAGCAGATAACATCGTCGCCGCCGCTTCACATTTGGCAGCTTTCCCGATCGAAGGCGAGTCACCAGTAGCGGTGGAAACACGACGGGCTAGAGAGCTCCTTCAGACAGCTTCGACCCAACAACAGGCTTATTCATACAGTCGCGAGAGGATTCATTCCACCACCCGCCCAAGTCGTAGCTACAGCAGGCATATTGATGAACCGGTTGTATCAAGCAGTGCGCGAAACCGTAACCCATCGCGAGGGCATAACCCGGCGGGTGGCGGCGCTAATGCCCAGGATGTGGCGGATCACGGTCGAGCACGTCGAGAATCTGAGTTAGCAGCGCAATACGCGACTCATCAGCTTACTCCGGTTCGTCCGACCACTTCAGTGGAGCCAGGTGTGGTTTTCAGTTCTTTGGGGGTGCCATGTCGGGCCTTACGTAATGTGTGGCTGCCCAAGCATTTCAAGGGTCCTCATAAGGTGCCCAATTACACTGCCGATTTACCCCCCGAATCCTGGGTCGAGAGCTATGAGATGGCGATGGAGATGCTGGACGTGGATGACGCGACATGTGCTAAGTACTTCACCATGATGCTAGAAGGAACGGCTCGCACCTGGCTGAAAAGTTTACCAGCTAACTCCGTTGGGTCATGGGCTAAGTTAAAAAGCCGGTTTATCCAGAATTTCAAAGATACGTGCAAGTAGCCCATGTCAATCGTGGACTTAGCCGCTTGTGTTCAAGAGGAGGGGGAGTCTACAACCCATTGGGTAAAGCGAGTCTCGGCTATTTTGCATTCATCAGCTCGCATCAATGCAGATACGGCAGTCTTGACGTTGGAAGTCAATTGCCGGTTTACGCCTTTGAAACAAGTTGGGAAGGCTCAAGCGTCACTGCAATGACATGGCAACGCTTATGGCAGCTCTGGTTAAGTATGCCGATTCGGATAGTACCAAGGACCCTGAGTCTGAGGATGAAAGGCCAGGGAAGGGAAAGAAGAATGGCAGTGTCAAGGGGCAGCAGCATAACCCGACGGGTCATGGGAACAACAATAAGCGCAAGGCGGATAGTAGCTTGGACTTTGTGGCTAACACCAACACCTAGGATAATGGTCAGCGTTGAAAGGGTAAACCGCCCTAGCGGGGTGGAGGATCAGGTCGCAATCTTGAGCGCCTGTTAAACCAGCCTTGCCCAAAGCACAGGTCGAAAGAAAGGCCAGCTACGCACCTTTGGAAAGATTGCTTTATTATGCGGGAATTTAAGAATTCGAATCTTTTCCAATATGACCATGGACGGCCCGGCGGTTCAGGTGGCGGTTCTCATGGGCTGGGTTATGGTGGTGGCAGCTCCGGTTCAGGATTTCAAGGCAACCAAACCGGACATGGCAATCAAGGCAGTCAGAGCAACCAGGGCGATTATAATCATGAGGGGAATCAGCAGCAGCAACAATCGGGTTATCAGACTAATCCGAAGCAGTTGAATAGTGGGCAGTACCATGTCTTCAACACTAGCTTATGTAAGCGTGATCAGAAGCTTCATAAAAGGGCAATGAACTTCGTTGAACCGGCGGTGCCCCGTTACTTGCGCTGGTTTGAACAGCCCATTTTGTGGAGTCGAGAGGATCATCCACCCCGGGTTGATAATCCGGGTCATCTAGCCTTAGTGGTGGCACCTCAAGTTGGGGGGTATAAGTTCACCAAGGTACTCATGGATGGAGGGAGCAGTATCAATATCCTTTACTATGAAACCTTCTGTCGCATGGGGTTGACAGATAAAAATCTTAAACCGTCGAACACCATTTTTCATGGTGTGGTGCCTGGTAAATCGGCGTACCCAGTTGGTAAGATAGCTATAGAGGTTGCTTTTGGAGATGATCATGATTCAAGGTCAGAGACATTAACTTTTGAAGTGGTGAAAATCAAGAGTCCATATCATGCCCTGTTTGGACGGACGGCTTATGCTAAGTTCATGGTAAGGCCCTATTATGTTTATCTGCAGCTTAAGATGCCAGGTCATAAGGGGACAATCATAGTACATGGGAGCAGGAAGATTGCTTTGGAATGTGAAGAAGGTGATGCGGCTTATGCTGAGTCGGTTTGTGCAACGGAGGAGCTGAAGTTCTGTAAGGACAATGTTGATCCGGCCAATACGACTTCTCTAAAAAAGCCAACTACAGAGCATGATCTGGCTTTGAAGTTTAAATCGGCTGAGGATACTAAGCTGGTTGACTTTATTCCTGGCGATTCATCCAGGCAGTTCAGCATCAGCGCTAACCTGGATCCGAAATAGGAAAGCATGCTCATCGAGTTCATCTGTGAGAACTGGGACATCTTTGCATAGAAACCTTCCGATATACCAGGTGTACCGAGGGAACTCGCTAAGCACACTCTTAATATAGATCCTAAGTTTAAACTGGTCAGGCAGTTTCTCCGCCGCTTCAATGAAGAAAGGCGCAAGGCTATTGGTGAGGAGGTAGCCTGGCTTTTGGCAGTAGGGTTTATTGTGGAGGTCTTTCACCCTGAGTGGCTAGCTAATTCGGTGCTGGTACTTAAGAAGAATGGCACTTCGCGTATGTGTGTGGACTACACAGATCTGAACAAGGCATGTCCAGCTGATCCCTTTTCTCTCCCTCATATTGATCAAATCATTGATGCTACGGCGGGTTGTGACTGTTTGTGTTTTCTGGACGCTTATTCTAGTTATCCTCAGATCATAATGGCAGTTAAGGACCAGGAGAAGACAACTTTTATAACTCCCTTTGGAGCCTTCTGCTATGTATCTATGCCTTTTGGGCTCAAGAGTGCCCAGGCGACTTATCAACACTGTGTACAGAATTGTCTTCATAATCAGATTGGGTGCAATGTTCATGCTTATGTGGATGATATTGTGGTAAAGTCTAGAGAGGAGGAAGATAGATGACTTGAAGGAGACTTTTGATAACCTCCGGGTTTATAAGATGATGCTTAATCCAGCCAAATGTGCCTTTGGTGTACCGGCTGGCAAGCTCCTGGGTTTTTTGGTGTCTAACAGGGGCATTGAAGCTAATCCGGGGAAGATCAAAGCTATTACGTCCCTGGCTAAACCGGCGTGTATTAACGATGTTAAGCGTCTGGAGGGTCGTATTGCAGCATTGAGCCAGTTTATCAGCCGTTTGGGAGAAAAGGCAATCCCTCTGTATCAGATGATGAAGAAGACATACCATTTCGTCTGGAGTGATGCTGCCAATGAAGCCTTTGAGAGTTTAAAGCGGCAGCTAGCTGAGTCGCCTATCCTTACTACTCCTGTTGATAAAGAGCCCTTGTTGTTATATGTTTCTGCTAATGCACGGGATGTTAGTGTGGCTATTGTTGTGGAGTGCAAGGAGTCTGGAAAGGAGTATCCGGTTCAACAGCCGGTTTATTATATTAGTGAGGTGCTTATTGAGTCCAAGCAGAGGTACCCACATCGGCAGAAACTGGTGTATGGAGTTTTCATGGCAAGCCGGAAGCTCAAGCACTATTTTCAGGGTCATCCTATCACTGTGGTCAGTTCCGCCCCCTTGGAGGATATCATCCAAAATAGGGAAGCAACTAGCCGAGTTGCGAAATGGGCCATTGAGCTTGGACCTCACGGGTTAAAATATACGCCTTGCACAACAATCAAGTGCCAAGCACTTGTGGACTTCATCAATGACTGGACAGAGTTGCAGGCGCCGGAGGAAAAGCCAGATAACACTTATTGGACTATTCATTTTGATGGGTCTAGACAATTAATTGTAGGGCTCAGGGGTTGGAGTCGTATTAACTTCCCCACTAGGTGATAAGTTTTGTTATGTTCTCCGTTTAATGTTCCCTTGCACTAACAATGCAGCTGAATATGAGGCCTTGCTCCATGGTCTTCGGATGGCTAAGGAGATGAATTTAAGCCAGGTTAAGTGCTTTGGTGACTCGGACTTGGTTGCTCAACAAGTTTCTGGCACTTGGTATTCCAAGGATCCACTCATGGTAGCATATCGTTGAGAAGTAGATATTGTTGCAGGTCATTTCAAAGGTTATCAAGTCGATCATGTGGACCGGCGAAAGAATGAAGCGGCGGGCGCTTTAAGACGTTTGGGTTCCCAACGTAAACTGGTTTGACCCAATGTTTTTCTGGATGTTTTGCATAACCCGTCGGTCAAGCTACCTACAGAGGAGGATTTGGTTGTTCCTGACCCGGAGGCTCAGTTAGTGGTAGCTCTTCATGTTATCCCGGATTGGACAGTCCCATACTTGGCGTATATGAACCAGGGCGAGTTACCAGAGGACGAAACTTTGGCCAGACAGATAATCCGGTGATCCAAGTCAATGACCATTATCAATGGGGAACTGCATCATTGTAGTGTAACAGGGGCGTTTCAGCGTTGTCTGTCTCCTCAAGAAGGCTGTGAGATTTTGTGTGAGATCCACGAAGGAGATTGTGGTCACCACGCCGGTTCAAAATCCTTGGTAGCTAAAGCTTTTCGTCACGGCTTCTATTGGTTGATAGCTCATGCTGATGCTGAGGATTTGGTAAAGAGGTGTGATGGTTGTCAGAAGTTTGCACGCGGCGCTCATGTTCCGGCTCAAGAATTAAGGATGATTCCAATCACTTGGCCGTTTGCAACTTGGGGGCTGGATATGGTTGGGCCCTTTAAGAGGTCCAAGGACAAGAAGACCCATCTTCTCACTACAAAAAAAAGACACATCCGTGACATTTTGGGCTGAACGAATTTTTTTTCTGTCATACATATGACACTTCTATGATGATAATTGTGACAAAACCCAGTATAATCATAGATGTGGTGGGATCCTACTTTTATGACAAAAAATCATGACAGAAAAAGGGCTTTTCATCCTGGGCGGGCCGGAGACGCAGCTGCATGACATTCTTTGGGCCGTCCATGACGGAAAAAACCGTGGTAGAAGCGAGGGCGAGGAAAATTTTGGGGAGTTCCCAGTTACGGTGGGAGGTCGGGGGCCGAGCGATGCACATTTCTCCCGTACAAGTACGCGCGTGTGTGCGAGGCATTGGCTTTAACTGAACCCGAGCGAGGCGTTGGGCTCTAACTGAACCCGAGCGATTGCACTGCAGGCTATGCGTTACCGAACCTGAGCGATCGATCGATGGCTATTAATTGAACCCGATCGAGCGATTCCTTTGCTCCTGCTGCTAACTGAAGCCGATCGATGGGATGAATAGTGAGCGTTGCGGGGGGGGGGGGGGTGGTTGAACAGTGAGTAGTGGCGTTGCCTCTGGATGAACAGGACCTCGTGGTGTGGTGGAGGGCTGGATAAACAGTAGACGATGGAGGGGTGCCCGTGGAGGGGTGGATGAACAGGACCCCGTGGTGTGGAGGGCTGGATGAGCAGTAGACGGTGGAGGGGTGGTTGAACAGGACCCCGTGGTGTGGAGGGCTGGATGAACAGTAAACGGTGGAGGGGTGCCCGTGGAGGGGTGGTTGAATAGGACCCCGTGGTGTGGAGGGCTGGATGAACAGTAAACGGTGGAGGGGTGCCCGTGGAGGGGTGGTTGAACAGGACCTCGTGCTGTGGAGGGCTGGATGAACAGTAAACGGTGGAGGGGTGCCCGTGGAGGGGTGGTTGAATAGGACCTCGTGCTGTGGAGGGCTGGATGAACAGTAGACATTGGAGGGGTGGTTGAACAGTAGCCGGTGGAGAAGCGCGTGGTGGAGGATGGATGAACAGGAGCCCGTGGAGGCTGGATGAACAGGAGCCCGTGGAGGCTGGATGAACAGGAGCCCGTGGAGGCTGGATGAACAGGAGCCCGTGGAGGCTGGAGGAGGTCGACGGTGGAGATGAACAGTATCCCGTGGAGTCCCGTTTTGCGGTACGCCACACCCCTCCCGATGAACAGGACCCCCGTTTTAACCGTAGCGCTCCAACACAAGTCCGTTTCGTCCGTTTTGCGGTAGCCACACCCCTCCCGATCAACAGGATCGCCGTTTCGACCGTAGGAGGTCCGTTTCCTCCGTTTTATGGTACGCCAGACCCCTCCCGGTGAACAGGATCCCGTTTCGAACGTGGTAGGTCGAACACAAGGCCGTTTCCTCCGTTCTGCGGTACGCCAGGCCTCGTTTCCATCGCCTGCTCCGTCCAAGCCCTCCCGATGAACACGACGCATTTCGTTGCCTCCCCATGAACAAGACGACGGCGTTGTTTCTCCGTTCCGACCCAGCCATGTACACAAGCCCTGGCCGTACGTATGCGCGAGTAGGCATTCGAGACCCCGCCCGTATGTACACATACGTGGCCGTATTTTCTTTCTTGCACCCTAGCTGCCTCTACTACGACACGTGCGGGCCTCTACATCGACCAGTATATATGTACGTACACGTTCACGAACAGAATGACAATGCTATGTACGCTTCGATCAGGTGGGTCCCGACTATCAGGCACTTCCTTGCGTGCGAAGATGTAGCTGGTGGGTCCCAGCAGTCAGGGGGGCGAAATACGGTGGCTCGTCCGATGGGTCCCGCTGTTAGGTGGAGGAATAATTATTTTGCACGTAATAAGGAGGCACTTCCTTGCTGCGGCCGTGGACCCAGCTGTCAGCCTCTCCACGTATAGTCCATGTCCGATGGAAGCCGTTCCTTGACCATGTTGACCACGCCGCGCCGAGAGCACCAGGGCGGTGGACGACGGCGAGGCCTAGGAAGGGGACGGCGTGGAGCCGGGGAAGACGCGGCAGTGGATGCCCACGCGTAGAGGAGTACGAGGGTTCACTGGTTCGCTGCGGTGTGAGGCTACCGTCGCCGCAAAATAACTGGGGGTGTGGGTGAGTAGAGGGATGTCCTGGCCAGCGGTGGGAGTAGTAGGGGGCCGTGAGGCCTCCGCCGCATCGCAGCCGGCCACGGGAGGCAGGAGCACGAGGCACGACCGACGCTAGCTTGGGCGGTTGGAGCAAGAAGACCAGAGGTTGAAGAAGCACTACGGCTGTTGGATGGACATCGTACGGTCACTGGAGCTAGAATCATGCATATTGACTAAGTTGACAAAGCCCTCCGTCCCCGTCAACTTAGTTGGCCCACAAGTCAGCCGGCCACTATACTGGGTCCCAGCTAACAGGGGGAGTATTCATTTTTTGTGCGTAATAAGGAGGCACTTCCTTGCGTGCGAAGATATAGCTGGTGGGTCCGAGCTGTCAGCGGCGGTAACATTTTTTTCGCGAAATACAGAGGCCCTTTCGGTGGGTTCCTGATGTCAGGTGGAGGAATCATTATTTTGCACGTAATAAGGAGGCATTTCCTTGCGTGCGGCCATGGACCCAGCTGTCGGCCTCTCCACGTAAAGTCCACTTCATATGCATGTCGGTCATTGACCACGTTGACCAGGCCGCGCTGAGAGCACCAGGGTGGTGGACGACGGCGAGGCCTAGGAAGGGAACGACACGGAGGCAGGGAAGACTCGGCAGTTGTTTCCCACGCGGAGGGGAGTACGACTGTACGAGGGTTTACTGGTTCGTCCGCCGTCGCCGGAGAATAACAGCAGGTGTGGGTGAGTAGAGGGATGGCTAGGCCAGCGATGGGAGTACGGTGGGGCGGTGAGGCCTGCGCGGCAGCAGAGCCAGCCACGGGGAGGAGGGAACAGGCAGTCCCGCCGGCGCCTGTTTGGGCGGCTGGAGCAGGAAGAGCCGAGATTGAAGAAGCACGACGGCCGTTGGATGGCCATCCAACAGTCACTGCTTGTGCGTCAACCTTTTTTTAGGAAAGCCTCAAATCTGTGGAAAACAGCATACAGCCCATTTGCTAATTCTTAAGGTTTTTTTTCAAGCCCATATTCTTTTTGTTAGCATTACAGCCCATATTGTGGCCACAGTTAAAAAATTATACAAAATTTTGCATATTTCGGCGCGGTCCGAACTGTTTTTAATCCCAAAATTTTGACTCACATTCAAACTGATTTTAAAAATAAATGTATATCAATATAAAATCCAACAAATTCTCCACGCATGAAAATTAATGTAATTTAAAATCTCAAAATGAAAAAAATATATTTGAAACTAATTGTCGGTTTGATGTGTTTTAAAAATGTACAACCCATTTCTCATTACTGATGGACCATTTTCTCGGCCAGCCGAATGAAAGCTCTCCTCGTCTTGAAAAATTTGCAGCCCAACAGGCCTGACAAAGCGACTTACTTGGCAAATCATAAAAAAACTGGGCTGTGACCGTGGACCCAGCTGTCAGTCCATAATTTTTTAGTCGATTTGGTGGGCTGGGTGAAACAATGATGTAGCATCTATGCATCCTATTTAGATCCCATTTGCATTTTTCTCGAAAGTCGCGGACTTGCTGGGCTGGGTGAAAATATCATGTTGGGCTAGACGGAGAAATGTTATAAAAACATAAACACATGATTGCACGTCAGTAAAATCTTTGCAAGCTTATGTACGCAATCACTAGGAGTTAACCCGCGAAGGGGCCCTCCAGTGGGCGATCCGGAGCCACCAGTCTTTCACCGAAGTAGCAGTGCTCCACTCCGTAGGGATGACGTCTTGGAGCCCAAGCCATTGGACAATGTCGCACCACACCCTGACAGAAAAACGACAGTGGCAAAGAAGATGCGTGGAGGATTCTCTGGTTTGCATACAGAGGGGGCAGAAACCACAGTTTGGCCATCCACGGCGCGCGAGTGTATCAGCAGTCCAGACTCTATTTTGCATCACGAGCCAGGCGAAAAATTTGCATTTCGGCGGCGCCTAAGATTTCCAAACAGTCACATGCATGGACGAGCGCGTGTGTCCTTCAAATTGCGCATTGTAGGCTGACTTTGCTGAGTAGGTGCCGTCCATAGTGAATTTCCAAGTAATCCTATCAGGGGCATCAGCCACAAGATGAGTGGCACTGATCTTCTCCCAAAGGGAGGCGAACTACTGAATGTGTTCTAGGGAGAGACCTTGATGCGGATTAATTTGACTCACCCAGAAGTTGTTTTGCAAGGCTTCCTGGACCGTCGACTTCTTCTTTTTGGAACACTCAAAAATTTTGGGAGCAACATCTTTCGGCCTCCAACCGTCAAGCCAGGAGGACTCCCAAAAAAGAGCAGTAGCTCCATCTCCAATGGTGACGGTCGTGGCTGTGGCGAAGAGGACCTTGTCCGCCTCGGTACATGGGTTTCCCAGACCAATCCAGGGCTTCGATGGATCGGTCCAGAGGAGCCAAAGCCATCTAATCCTAAGGGCCGAAGCGAATTTCTCCAGGTTTAGAATCCCAAGGCCTCCAAGTGATTTGGGCTTGCACACCAGCTCCCAATTCACTTTACACTTGCCGCCTGACACCTTGTCGCAGCCAGCCCACAAGTAAGCCCGACGGAGCTTGTTAATATATTCCCGGACCTCAGCCGGGAGCTCTAGCAGCGTTATAGAGTATATGGCAATAGCAGTGAGGACCGCCTTGACCGAGACAGCACGGCCAGGCAAATCCACGTGCTTCCCTAGCCACGGGACGAGTTTAGCAGCCGCCTTGTCTTTGAGGTATTGGAAATGGACAGCTTTCAAATGGGACACCAAAAGAGGCAAACCAAGGTATTTCAATGGGAAAGTAGCCCTGGTAGCCGGGAAGGAATGCAGCACCTCGTCCAAGTCCACGGCTGCACAATGGATAGGGATGGCACTGCTCTTCAAACAGTTTGTGACTAACCCGATGACTTCACCAAAGGAGTTCAGAGTGTCTGCTAGGAACTGGATATCCTCCTTGAACCGGGCCACAAATATAGCAGCATTGTTGGCATACAAAGAGGCTCGGATAGCCGGAGATCGCCTGCCAATTGGGTGTAGCTTTCCTTGAAGGGTCGCTTTTGCCAGGATATGATGAAGCGGATCGATGGCGAGAACAAAAAGCAACGGAGAAAATGGGTCTCCCTGTCTTAGCCCTTGGCCATGCTTAATTGGCTCCCCCGCAACCCCATTGAGTAGCACCCTAGAGGAAGCCATGGAGAGGAGGGCCAAAACCCAATCCCGAAATCTAATAGGGAATCCGCGATGGCGCATCAGATCTATGAGGTAATCCCATCTGACCGAGTCGAACGCCTTTTTAATGTCCAACTTGAAGAGCAAAGATGGGGTTTTTGTTGCGATGCAGTCGCCTGGCAAGGTTCCTAACATACAAAAATTTGTCATGGATACTTCTTTTTTTGATGAATGCACTCTGAGCAGGGGAGACAAGGTTGTTCATGTGAGGCGCAAGGCGAGAGGCCATCATCTTTGCAATAAATTTTTGCGATGGCGTGAATGAGACTAATGGGTCTAAAATCTGTGATGTCCTCTGCTCCGTCTTTCTTTGGAATGAGCGCAATGTTTGCGGAGTTGAGCTAGTGCAGTGAGCTGACGCGCAAGTCTGAGAAAAGGTTGATCACCTTGAGGATCTCCGGCTTGACAATCTCCCAACAGTCCTTAAAGAACACTCTAGTGAAACCATCTGGTCCTGACGCTTTATCACCTGGCAGGTCGAAAACCGCTGCCTTGACCTCTTCCTCGGTAAAAGCAGCCCCCAGTTCAGAAAGGTCCGCATTCGGCACGGGGATGTAGTCCCAGTTGAAGTCATTTTTCCTCGGCAGCCCCTTCTTCATGATGGCCGAGAAGTGCCGTTGGACAATCACTGTTTTATGCTCATGGGAGGTGACCCAGCCCGGCCCCTGTTTGAACCTATGAATAAAATTTTTCCTCCTCCGGTGATTGATTCGAAGGTGGAAGAATTTGGTGTTGGCTTCCCCCTCTTTCAAGCTTGTAATTCTGGAGCTTTGCCATTTGCGAGCCCTCTCAAGAGCGGCCAGCCCAATGACTCTTCTTTTTAGTCTTCTCCTAAGATCACACTCTTCCGGCGTCAACTGTCTGCACTCTTGGGCGAAATCGAGACGAAGAATGACATCCAGAGCCATATGTAGCTGAACCTTGGTTCTGGAGAAAATGGTTTTACTCCAAGAACGGAGCCTCCGACTAGTCGTCTTGAGTTTATGGAAGAGGGCCTGACAAGGATCGTTGTGGGGGCAAGGCTCGTTCCAAGCCTTTTGGACGGCCTGCTTGAAGCCCGGCATATTGATCCAAAAGTTCTCGAAGCGGAAAGTCTTAGGACGGACCGGGCCATCAGCATTGGCAAGGAGCAAAGGGCAGTGATCGGAGAGGGAGGAAGACATCGCGTGTAGGATGTGATTAGCAAAGGTGATGTCCCAGTCCTCGTTACAGAAGAAAGTGTCCAGTTTGCTCATGGTAGGGTTGATTCGTTCATTGCTCCAAGTAAATTTGCGGTTTTGAAGATGGATCTCCTTAAGCTCACAAGCATTGAGAGCATCTCTGAATTTAAGAATCCGCCTATGACATGCGTTTGGGCGGTTTTTGTCCCGGGCTCGGTGTATTTGGTTAAAGTCTCCATTAACAAGCCATCTATTTCCAGGGGGTGGTTTTTCCAGAATGAGCTCTTGGAAAAAGGCATCCTTGAGGTTTGAGCGAGTTGGGCCGTAAACCGACGTGATCTTGAAAGGGAGACCGGAGCTCACTAGAGTAATCTTGGCCGACAATGAGTACACGCCGAAATGAACATCCTCAACCTTCACTGATAGCTCATCCCAGAGCATCAGGATTCCACCACGGGTGCCGACAGCAAGGCGTTGGGCGAATTTACCCAGCCTCTACCCACCAATGGAGCTTGCGATGAAGGAGTCGACGTGCTCGAGTTTAGTTTCTTGGAGGCATATAAGGAAGGAGTAGCAGCAATGGTTTCGCGAACGGTCGCACGGTGAGCAGGACAGTTTAGGCCACGAATGTTCCAGTTCAGAACAGCAAGGTTGTGGCTTTGATCTGTCATTGAGAACTAGACAAACATCGTTGTGAGCAGAATAGGAAACAGACAAGGTTCAATATCAAAGGGTACTTCCCAGTTACAGATAAAGGCCTCACACATGGCCAACGCCTCGCCAAGGCAACCTCCAACAGACACAACAATGGTCTGGGACAAACAGGCGTACAAACTGGGACCATCCGCTGAACTATAATGGCTACACTAATCAGGTAGTTGTCTAACATTAGCAACAAATGAACTCCAGCAGCAGGCAATCTTCCCAGGATCAGCATGAGGTCGAGGTGCCGCCAAGTCCATCATGTAGCTCAGGAGCCACCACACCTCCGTGCTCAATCAGAGCATCTTCAACGGCAGTAGCAAGGTCGCAATCGAGCTGGAAAAGGGCTCGCAAAGCCGCCACGGCGATGTCAGGGAGTTGGCCCTTGAACAACTCCACGTACCTGCCAATGGCCGCCTCCGTGACAGGCTCACCATCAGCAACAATCCCCAACCTGCGGCAGAGGAGCTGCTCAGCCAGTTGCGCGATGGGGACGGTTCGCTGCTTCTCTCTGAGTCTGGGGCTACACCTTCCGAGGTTGAAGCCAGTGACGCCGGCAAGCGTCTTGCGCCGGTTCTTTAGAGCTTTGGGAGCCACTGCAATTGGATCAGCAAGGATGGCGGGCTACAGCGGTACAAAGAGCGGCGACGAGCTTGAGGGAGCGTGAGCAGGGGCCGGGGCAGCAATCCCCGCCTGGAAGACGGGAGTGACAGGCGAGGACTGGGCTGGGGAGATCGCCGCAGAGACCGGGCAAACTTGAACCCTGCATAGCCAGTCACCACCTGACGGAGAAGCCATGATCTCACAGGAGGTTGACCTTGGAGCTGGTGGTGGGGAGCGGCCACGACCTTCATCTTCAGTTGGTGCCGCAGGCGCCGGACCCCGTCCATGGCCTTGGGAAAGGAGGCGGAGCGGACTCAAGGTAGCTCCCCCCGGCGCTGAGAAGTGGCGCGAAGCCCCTCGCAGGAGCAGGCAGGAGGTGCGACTGCAGCACGGCAGGAGGGGAGGCTATTGGGGAACGTAGTAATTTCAAAAAATTTCCTACGCACACGCAAGATCATGGTGATGCATAGCAACGAGGGGGAGAGTCTGATCTACGTACCCTTGTAGATCGCAACGGAAGCGTTGACACAACGTAGAGGAAGTAGTCGTACGTCTTCTTCGCGATCCGACCGATCCAAGCACCGTTACTCCGGCACCTCCGAGTTCTTAGCACACGTTCAGCTCGATGACGATCCTCGGGCTCCGATCCAGCAAAGCGTCGAGGAAGAGTTCCGTCAGCACGACGGCGTGGTGACGATCTTGATGTACTACCGACGCAGGGCTTCGCCTAAGCTCTACAACGATATGACCGAGGTGGAATTTGGTGGCAGGGGGCACCGCACACGGCTAAGGAACGATCAACAATGATCAACTTGTGTGTGTATGGGGTGCCCCCTGCCCCCGTATATAAAGGAGCAGGGGGAGGGGTTCGGCCGGCCAGGGAGAGGGGCGCAGGAGGAGTCCTACTCCTACCGGGAGTAGGACTCCCCCCCCCCCCCCAATCCTATTCCTAATAGGATTCTCCAAAGAGAAGAGAGAAAGAGGGGGGCCGGCCCCTTCTCCTAGTCCTAATAGGACTAGGGAAGAGGGGAGGCGCGCAGCCCTTGTGGGCAGCCCCTTTCACTTTTCCACTAAGGCCTAATAGGCCCATTTGCCTCCCGGGGGGTTCCGGTAACCCTCCCGGTAGTCCGGTAAAATCCCGATTTCACCCGGAACACTTCCGATGTCCAAACATAGGCTTCCAATATATCAATCTTTACGTCTCGACCATTTCGAGACTCCTCGTCATGTCTGTGATCACATCTGGGACTCCGAACAACCTTTGGTACATCAAAATGCATAAACTCATAATAACTGTCATCGTAACGTTAAGCGTGCGGACCCTACGGTTCGAGAACAATGTAGACATGACCGAGACATGTCTCTAGTCAATAACCAATAGCGGGACCTGGATGCCCATATTGGCTCCTACATATTCTACGAAGATCTTTATCGGTCAGACCGCATAACAACATACGTTGTTCCCTTTGTCATCGGTATGTTACTTGCCCGAGATTCGATCGTCGGTATCCAATACCTAGTTCAATCTCGTTACTGGCAAGTCTCTTTACTTGTTCCGTAATACATCATCTCATAACTAACATCTTAGTTATTATGCTTGCAAGGCTTTATGTGATGTGTATTACCGAGAGGGCCCAGAGATACCTCTCCGACAATCGGAGTGACAAACCCTAATCTCGAAATACGCCAACCCAACATCTACCATTGGAGACACCTGTAGTACTCCTTTATAATCACCCATTTATGTTGTGACGTTTGGTAGTACCCAAAGTGTTCCTCCGGTAAACGGGAGTTGCATAATCTCATAGTTATAGGAACGTGTATAAGTCATGAAGAAAGCAATAGCAACATACTAAACGATCGGGTGCTAAGCTAATGGAATGGGTCATGTCAATCAGATCATTCAACTAATGATGTGACCTCGTTAATCAAATAACAACTCTTTGTTCATGGTTAGGAAACATAACCATCTTTGATTAACGAGCTAGTCAAGTAGAGGCATACTAGTGACACTCTGTTTGTCTATGTATTCACACATGTATTATGTTTCCGGTTAATACAATTCTAGCATGAATAATAAACATTTATCATGATATAAGGAAATAAATAATAACTTTATTATTGCCTCTAGGGCATATTTCCTTCAGTCTCCCACTTGCACTAGAGTCAATAATCTAGATTACACAGTAATGATTCTAACACCCATGGAGCCTTGGTGCTGATCATGTTTTGCTCGTGGAAGAGGCTTAGTCAACGGGTCTGCAATATTCAGATCCGTATGTATCTTGCAAATCTCTATGTCTCCCACCTGGACTAAATCCCGGATGGAGTTGAAGCGTCTCTTGATGTGTTTGGTCCTTTTGTGAAATCTGGATTCCTTTGCCAAAGCAATTGCACCAGTATTGTCACAAAAGATTTTCATTGGACCCGATGCACTAGGTATGACACCTAGATCGGATATGAAATCCTTCATCCAGACTCCTTCGTTCGCTGCTTCCGAAGCAGCTATGTACTCCGCTTCACATGTAGATCCCGCTACGACGCTTTGTTTAGAACTGCACCAACTGACAGCTCCACCGTTTAAAGTAAACACGTATCCGGTTTGCGATTTAGAATCGTCCGGATCAGTGTCAAAGCTTGCATCAACGCAACCTCTTACGGTGAGCTCTTTGTCACCTCCATATACGAGAAACATATCCTTAGTCCTCTTCAGGTATTTCAGGATGTTCTTGACCGCTGTCCAGTGATCCACTCCTGGATTACTTTGGTACCTCCCTGCTAAACTTATAGCAAGGCACACATCAGGTCTGGTACACAGCATTGCATACATGATAGAGCCTATGGCTGAAGCATAGGGAACATCTTTCATTTTCTCTCTATCTTCTGCAGTGGTCGGGCTTGAGTCTGACTCAACTTCACACCTTGTAACACAGGCAAGAACCCTTTCTTTGCTTGATCCATTTTGAACTTCTTCAAATCTTGTCAAGGTATGTGCTTTGTGAAAGTCCAATTAAGCGTCTTGATCTATCTCTATAGATCTTTATGCCTAATATGTAAGCAGCTTCCCCGAGGTCTTTCATCGAAAAACTTTTATTCAAGTATCCCTTTATGCTATCCAGAAATTCTATATCATTTCCAATCAGCAATATGTCATCCACATATAATATCAGAAATGCTACAGAGCTCCCACTCACTTTCTTGTAAATACAGGCTTCTCCAAAGGTCTGTATAAAGCCAAACGCTTTGATCACACTATCAAAGCGTTTATTCCAACTCCGAGATGCTTGCACCAGTCCATAAATGGATCGCTGGAGTTTGCATACTTTGTTAGCTTCCTTTGGATCGACAAAACCTTCTGGTTGCATCATATACAACTCTTCTTCCAGAAATCCATTCAGGAATGCAGTTTTGACATCCATCTGCCATATTTCATAATCATAAAATGCGGCAATTGCTAACATGATTCTGACGGATTTAAGCATCGCTACGGGTGAGAAGGTCTCATCGTAGTCAACCCCTTGAACTTGTCGAAAACCTTTTGCGATAAGTCGAGCTTTATAAACAGTAATATTACCGTCAGCGTCAGTCTTTTTCTTGAAGATCCATTTATTCTCAATTGCTTGCCGATCATCGGGCAAGTCAACCAAAGTCCATACTTTGTTCTCATACATGGATCCCATCTCAGATTTCATGGCCTCAAGCCACTTTGCGGAATCTGGGCTCACCATCGCTTCTTCATAGTTCGTAGGTTCATCATGATCTAGTAGCATGACTTTCAGAACTGGATTACCGTACCACTCTGGTGCGGATCTCACTCTGGTTGATCTACGTGGTTCAGTAGTATCTTGTCCTGAAGTTTCATGATCATCATCATTAGCTTCCTCACTAATTGGTATAGGTGTCGCAGAAACAGTTTTCTGTGATGTACTATTTTCCAATAAGGGAGCAGGTACAGTTACCTCGTCAAGTTCTACTTTCCTCCCACTCACTTCTTTCAAGAGAAACTCCTTCTCTAGAAATGATCCATTTTTAGCAACGAATGTCTTGCCTTCAGATCTGTGATAGAAGGTATACCCAACAGTTTCCTTTGGGTATCCTATGAAGACACATTTCTCCGCTTTGGGTTCGAGCTTATCAGGTTGAAGCTTTTTCACATAAGCATCGCAGCCCCAAACTTTAAGAAACGACAACTTTGGTTTCTTGCCAAACCATAGTTCATAAGGCGTCGTCTCAACGGATTTTGATGGTGCCCTATTTAACGTGAATGCGGCCGTCTCTAAAGCATAACCCCAAAACGATAGCGGTAAATCAGTAAGAGACATCATAGATCGCACCATATCCAGTAAAGTACGATTACGAGTTCGGACACACCATTACGCTGTGGTGTTCCGGGTGGCGTGAGTTGCGAAACTATTCCACAATTTTTCAAATGTACACCAAACTCGTAACTCAAATATTCTCCTCCACAATCAGATCGTAGAGACTTTATTTTCTTGTTACGATGATTTTCAACTTCACTCTGAAATTCCTTGAACTTTTCAAATGTTTCAGACCTATGTTTCATTAAGTAGATATACCCATGTCTGCTTAAATCATCTGTTAAGGTGAGAAAATAACGATATCCGCCATGAGCCTCAATATTCATCGGACCACATACATCGGTATGTATGATTTCCAATAAATCTGTTGCTCTCTCCATAGTACCGGAGAACGGTGTTTTAGTCATCTTGCCTATGAGGCATGGTTCGCAAGTACCAAGTGATTCATAATCAAGTGGTTCCAAAAGCCCATCAGTATGGAGTTTCTTCATGCGCTTTATACCGATATGACCTAAACGGCAGTGCCACAAATAAGTTGCACTATCATTATGAACTCTGCATCTTTTGGCTTCTACATTATGAATATGTGTATCACTACTATCGAGATTCAACAAGAATAGACCACTCTTCAAAGGTGCATGACCATAAAAGATATTACTCATATAAATAGAACAACCATTATTCTCTGGTTTAAATGAATAACCGTCTCGCATTAAACAAGATCCAGATATAATGTTCATGCTCAACGCTGGCACCAAATAACAATTATTTAGGTCTAATATTAATCCCGAAGGTAGATGTAGAGGTAGCGTGCCGACCGCGATCACATCGACTTTGGAACTGTTTCCCACGCGCATCGTCACCTCGTCCTTTGCTAGCGTCCGCTTATTCCATAGTCCCTGTTTCGAGTTGCAAATATTAGCAACAGAACCAGTATCAAATACCCAGGTGCTACTGTGAGCTCTAGTAAGGTACACATCAATAACATGTATATCACATATACCTTTGTTCACCTTGCCATCCTTCTTATCCGCCAAATACTTGGGGCAGTTCCGCTTCCAGTGACCAGTCTGCTTGCAGTAGAAGCACTCAGTTTCAGGCTTAGGTCCAGACTTGGGTTTCTTCTCCTGAGCAGCAACTTGCTTGCTGTTCTTCTTGAAGTTTCCCTTCTTCTTCCCTTTGCCCTTTTTCTTGAAACTAGTGGTTTTGTTAACCATCAACACTTGATGCTCCTTCTTGATTTCTACCTCCGCAGCTTTCAGCATTGCGAAGAGCTCGGGAATAGTCTTGTTCATCCCTTGCATATTATAGTTCATTACGAAGCTCTTGTAGCTTGGTGGCAGTGATTGGAGAATTCTGTCAATGATGCAATCATATGGAAGATTAACTCCCATCTGAATCAAGTGATTATTATACCCAGACATTTTGAGTATATGCTCACTGACAGAACTGTTCTCCTCCATCTTGCAGCTATAGAACTTATTAGAGACTTCATATCTCTCAATTCGGGCATTTGCTTGAAATATTAACTTCAACTCCTGGAACATCTCATATGTTCCATGACGTTCAAAACGTCGTTGAAGTCCTGATTCTAAGCCGTAAAGCATGGCACACTGAACTATCGAGTAGTCATCAGCTTTGCTCTGCCAGACGTTCATAACATCTGGCGTTGCTCCAGCAGCAGGCCTGGCACCCAGCGGTGCTTCCAGGATGTAATTCTTCTGTGCAGTAATGAGGATAATCCTCAGATTACGGACCCAGTCCGTGTAATTGCTACCATCATCTTTCAACTTTGCTTTCTCAAGGAACGCATTAAAATTCAACGGAACAATAGCACGAGCCATCTATCTACAATCAACATAAACTAGCAAGATACTATCAGGTACTAAGTTCATGATAAGTTTAAGTTCAGTTAATCAAATTACTTAGGAACTCCCACTTAGATAGACATCCCTCTAATCCTCTAAGTGATTACGTGATCCAAATCAACTAAACCATAACCGATCATCACGTGAGATGGAGTAGTTTTCAATGGTGAACATCGTCATGTTGATCATATCTACTATATGATTCACGCTCGACCTTTCGGTCTCTGTGTTCCGAGGCCATATCTGCATATGCTAGGCTCGTCAAGTTTAACCTGAGTATTCTGCGTGTGCAAAACTGGCTTGCACCCATTGTAGATGGACGTAGAGCTTATCACACCCGATCATCACGTGGTGTCTGGGCACGACGAACTTTGGCAACGGTGCATACTCAGGGAGAACACTTCTTGATAATTTAGTGAGAGATCATCTTATAATGCTACCGTCAATCAAAGCAAGATAAGATGCATAAAAGGATAAACATCACATGCAATCAATATAAGTGATATGATATGGCCATCATCATCTTGTGCTTGTGATCTCCATCTCCGAAGCACCGTCATGATCACCATCATCACCGGCGCGACACCTTGATCTCCATCGTAGCATCGTTGTCGTCTCGCCAATCTTATGCTTCCACGACTATCACTACCGCTTAGTAATAAAGTAAAGCATTACATCGCGATTGCATTGCATACAATAAAGTGACAACCATATGGCTCCTGCCAGTTGCCGATAACTTGGTTACAAAACATGATCATCTCATACAATAAAATCAGCATCATGCCTTGACCATATCACATCACAACATGCCCTGCAAAAACAAGTTAGACGTTCTCTACTTTGTTGTTGCAAGTTTTACGTGGCTGCTACGGGCTTAAGTAAGAACTCATCTCACCTACGCATCAAAACCACAACGATAGTTTGTCAAATAGACTCCGTTTTAACCTTCTCATGGACCGGGCGTAGCCACACTTGGTTCAACTAAAGTTGGAGAGACAGTCTTCCGCAAGCCATCTGTGTGCATAGCACGTCGAGGGAACCGGTCTCGCGTAAGAGTACGCGTAAGGTTGGTCCGGATCGTCTCGTCCAACAATACCGCCGAACCAAAGTATGACATGCTGGTAGGCAGTATGACTTGTATCGCCCACAACTCACTTGTGTTCTACTCGTGCAAATAACATCAAACCATAAAAACCTAGGCTCGGATGCCACTATTGGGGAACGTAGTAATTTCGAAAATTTTCCTACGCACACGCAAGATCATGGTGATGCATAGCAACGAGGGGGAGAGTCTGATCTACGTACCCTTGTAGATCGCAACGGAAGCGTTGACACAACATAGAGGAAGTAGTCGTACGTCTTCTTCCCGATCCGACCGATCCAAGCACCGTTACTCCGGCACCTCCGAGTTCTTAGCACACGTTCAGCTCGATGACGATCCTCGGGCTCCGATCCAGCAAAGCATCGAGGAAGAGTTCCGTCAGCACGACGGCGTGGTGACGATCTTGATGTACTACCGACGCAGGGCTTCGCCTAAGCTCTACAACGATATGACCGAGGTGGAATTTGGTGGCAGGGGGCACCGCACACGGCTAAGGAACGATCAATAATGATCAACTTGTGTGTGTATGGGGTGCCCCCTGCCCCCGTATATAAAGGAGCAGGGGGAGGGGTTCGGCCGGCCAGGGAGAGGGGCGCAGGAGGAGTCCTACTCCTACCGGGAGTAGGAGTCCCCCCCCCCCAATCCTATTCCTAATAGGATTCTCCAAAGAGAAGAGAGAAAGAGGGGGGCCGGCCCCTTCTCCTAGTCCTAATAGGACTAGGGAAGGGGGGAGGCGCGCAGCCCTTGTGGGCAGCCCCTTTCACTTTTCCACTAAGGCCCAATAGGCCCATTTGCCTCCCGGGGGGTTCCGGTAACCCTCCCGGTATTCCGGTAAAATCCCGATTTCACCCGGAACACTTCCGATGTCCAAACATAGGCTTCCAATATATCAATCTTTACGTCTCGACCATTTCGAGACTCCTCGTCATGTCCGTGATCACATCTGGGACTCCGAACAACCTTCGGTACATCAAAATGCATAAACTCATAATAACTGTCATCGTAACGTTAAGCGTGCGGACCCTACGGTTCGAGAACAATGTAGACATGACCGAGACATGTCTCCGGTCAATAACCAATAGCGGGACCTGGATGCCCATATTGGCTCCTACATATTCTACGAAGATCTTTATCGGTCAGACCGCATAACAACATACGTTGTTCCCTTTGTCATCGGTATGTTACTTGCCCGAGATTCGATCGTCGGTATCCAATACCTAGTTCAATCTCGTTACCAGCAAGTCTCTTTACTCGTTCTGTAATACATCATCTCACAACTAACATATTAGTTGCAGTGCTTGCAAGGCTTATGTGATGTGTATTACCGAGAGGGCCCAGAGATACCTCTCCGACAATCGGAGTGACAAACCCTAATCTCGAAATACGCCAACCCAACATCTACCATTGGAGACACCTGTAGTACTCCTTTATAATCACCCAGTTACGTTGTGACGTTTGGTAGTACCCAAAGTGTTCCTCCGGTAAACGGGAGTTGCATAATCTCATAGTTATAGGAACATGTATAAGTCATGAAGAAAGCAATAGCAACATACTAAACGATCGGGTGCTAAGCTAATGGAATGGGTCATGTCAATCAGATCATTCAACTAATGATGTGACCTCGTTAATCAAATAACAACTCTTTGTTCATGGTTAGGAAACATAACCATCTTTGATTAACGAGCTAGTCAAGTAGAGGCATACTAGTGACACTCTGTTTGTCTATGTATCCACACATGTATTATGTTTCCGGTTAATACAATTCTAGCATGAATAATAAACATTTATCATGATATAAGGAAATAAATAATAACTTTATTATTGCCTCTAGGGCATATTTCCTTCAGAGGCGCCATCCGGCTCTGCAACCACCACGGTTGAAGCAGGCGAGGCGTCATGCACACGCTCGCACGCAGCTGAGGACGACGTGGTCAAAGCTGGGGAGAAGCAGGCGCCAAGGCTTGTCCCCAACTTCCTGATGCGCCAGGCTAGAGCAGCCACAGGGGAGCGGGTGCGTCTTCTGGGCATGGCCGAAGCGCGGGGATGACGACACCTCCAGGAAGAACCTGCACCTTGGAGCGATCGACACGGCGGTAGTAAGCCTCCTGCTCGTATTGTCGTACCCGTGTTTGCGTCCTCCATCTCTTCTATCTTCACGACCGCGGCTACTCGCATCATCATGCCGGTCTGCAGGACGCGAACGGCTTCGGAAAAACCTGTCCCGCCACGAGCCGCCATGATCTTCGCGACGACCACGGGTCTCCACATCCCGACCATGGCTGTCCTGCCGCGGCGACCCCCTGGATTCTCTACGCCGCCGCCCCCGCCCCCCAGGCCGCGGATCGAACCGGGCAGCCAGGGCCGGCCAAACATAGGCACACTTCGATTGTCGCATGTGCAAATCGAACAGCTGGAGAGAACAATCTTGTTACCGAACGCAAACAAGAATCATTAGAATGAACCCGTAGAACAGGAAGAACATCATGCTGTATTACACAATTTTTGTTGACGTGTTTTGAAAATTTAGATTTGCATCAATGAAGTTACCACAGCATCCTATCCCGTTGATCTTGTAAGGATACGTAGGCACATCGATGAACCACCACCTCCGCGTACATCGTACATCGTTGCCTCGCTGGCCCGGCCATGATGCGCTGGACTTATGCGCTCTGCCGAGCCCTACTCGCGCTCAGCAGCCTGCCTGTTAGAGCCGCTCCATATGCCGGACGACCGCCATCGCCGCAGCCCTGCAGCCCATCGCCGCTCCTGTCGAGCCGCTGCTGTTTGCGAGCTGCTGCATGCGCGCCGTGCGAGCCGTGTCGTGGCCACGCAGCTGCAGCCGGACTCTCACATCCCACACATCGGGTAGCGCCGATCTAGCGGAGGGCGAGCATCGGGCGTTGGAGGTCGAGGCGATGTAGTGGAGGAGGCTGGTGGCGATTGAGGTGAGGTGCGAGTTGCAGCGACCAGGGGAGGGCAGCGAGTCGTGCCTGTGGGAGAGATCGTAGATGCGGCGATGCTCGATGGGGAGAGGAAGAACGCGAGGTTTGGGGAAGGTTGGACGAAGGGCACGGGCGTGATTGCGGACCTTTCCGGTTTGTCGTTACTTTTTTTTTCTTGTAGCTGTGCGAATGTGGGATTAAGATGGCAGAGTTTTCGTTCGCCAGGGGAACATGTTTGCTTGTTTAATAGTAGTATAGATAAAGCACTCACCGAGTCACAAGTTCAACGATACAAAAGAAAGGACATAAGCGGCAAAGATACAAGATACCAGAGCAACTAACAAGACTCGAATGCACCAAGCACAAGCTTGAACATTGAAGCCCTCGGTGAACAGGAGCCAACACACGCCGCGACTAAGCCGAGGTAGATCCCGCTGCAGGACGATTGTCACGCTCCGTCATCCCCCTTGAGCCAAGCCATCCGGTCCACCATCCGTCTCTACCTCCGAAGAGAGCCCCCTCACCTCTAGTCCTGGATCGGAGGACACTACACCGTCGACAGGCAGAGTCGCTCACCCCTGAGCTCGCATGATCAGGACCAATAGGTTGCCGGGAGGGGGCGACAAGCACGACTACCGCACCAGGCAGTCGCACCACCATGCATCGCTAACGCCGCGCGCCGGCGCCAACTTCAACCACAAGTGGCCGAGCATGGACACCACTGGCGATATCCGGCAGCCACCTCCCGTGCCAAAGCCTCGACCACCACTCCGCCGCTCCAAGGTGGTGTCTTCAAGAAGAAAAACGATGTCGGAGGGCCGTCACCACCCAATCCGAAGATTTGGGGCTTTCACCCGGGACAAGGAAGGGACGGCGAGGGGGGATTGCGAAGCCGCCTTCAAGAAGGGGAACGACGCCGGAGCGCCGCCGGCATCGTGGTTGCAGCGAACAGCCAAGGGGTCACTACTAGGAAAAGGGCTATAGATGATATGGCCACTAATGGCGCACCAGACATGTGGTGCGCCATTACTAAAACTTGGTCCAAAACTTCCACCGAATGCATCCCCCGGGGACCGCCTTTTCATTTTTTTTAAATAAAAGAAATTGATGGAAATGTCAAAAAAATAAAAGAAAATAAGCTTCCCATGTGATATGTGGTCTAGTTGTTGGAAAAATTTACAAATATGAATTTCGACTTTATTTGCAATATCTCTCTGGAATTTGTAAAATGGGCATAACTTTTGCATACGAACTCGGATTAAAAAGTTTTCTATATGAAAAAGCATCTACTCGAAAAGTTACGAGGCTTTTAAGATCCGGAGGCAAAAAATCAAAGAATTTCAAACTTACTAGTGGCGCACCGTATGCTAGATGCGCCACTAGTAACAGAAAAAAAATTGGTTTCGAAAAAAAATTTGAACTAAGTCCCAGACATCAGCAAGGTTTAATAGGATTGATATGATAAATATATCAACAAGTGCTTGTGAAGTGAGGTGGTGCTGGGGTTGGATAGAACTACGAAGTTAAGCGTGCTGTGCGCCATTAGTATACCAGATACTAATGGTGCACCGTGGGCTATACTAATGGCGCACCTGTAGTGCGCCATTAGTAGCGAAAACAGGTGCGCCACTAGCAGCCCTTTTTCTAGTAGTGGGTTTCCCCCAATCCATTCCCCCCCAGAGGAAGCACCATCGCCAGATTTGCACCAAGGGCAAACGGGGAAGCCCCAGGAGCCAGCCACGCTCGCCGCCGATCCACCGCCCACGCGGCCAGGAGCGGCGCTCCCCGCATATGCATCAACCACCCGCCGAAGGGGGCCAGCGCGCTCCACCAGTGGCCGCCGCCACCACGCCAGGCGCAATCGCGCGGAACAGAACACCACCGAGCCCATCTCGCCGCCGCCAGGCACCGGCCCCGCCACCAACGCCCGCCGCCGCGCCGTCACGCCCTCGGCCAGCGCCATGCCGCCGCCCGCTGACCCCGACCCGCGTCGGCCCTAGCGAGCAGGGGAAGGAAGGCCCCGCCGTCGCCGAGGCTGACCGGGCTTCGCCCGTCAGCGTGAGCCGGCGGCGGTGAGGGAGGAGTCGAGGAGGATGGGGGCCTGCTGCCAGCGGCTAGGGTTTCCCCTCCGCGTCGCTCGCGGGAGCGACCGGGAGGGGAGGGGGAGCACTAAATCACCCACTAGTCGCAATCATGTCTTCTCAAAATAACATCGGTTACATTTTATTGATTTTGGTAAACACTAGGCTCTTTGCTATAAACTTTTTTTTTTGTAAAACTGAATTACCTGTCAGTCTTTTAAAGCTTTCAACCGATGATATCGAGCTGCGCTCCTGGTGAAATCAATGATGGGGGTCAATTAAAAGCTTGTCTTTCATGTTACAATAACATATGTATATGTAGTTCTAATGTGAAAACATTAGAGTTATCTGTGTGGTGCGAACGTCTTGAGAAAGCCTCAAGCCTCACATAGGACAACATCCAAAACAATATCTTACGTCAAGAGAACCACCCCAATCTGCAGTAGTGGCATGAACACATTGGACACCATATTTTGGAAAATCCCCAAATTGGGGTAAAAACCATAGCCCGAAGCCACTAAAATCTTCTTATATTATCAAATGTGGGATACACCAAGTTCTTCTCTAAGCAGTTATATGAGCTCGTACATCAAGGTTTCACTACATTGGACAGCAGCAACAAATATGGGGCTGCAAGAGCTAGGAATTCAAGTATGGGGTACAACAAGTTCTTCTCTATCTGGGATACCAACGACGATACTTAGGGCTGCAAGAGAGTGAGGGAGAGAGAGAGTGGAGAAGAATAGGGAGAGGGGGAGAGGGAGAGAAAGACAATCTCACAAAAGATTGTGGAACCACAACTTCAAAAAGACAAGGTGGTGGATTTAAAATTCACAACCTTGGAGAGGAAGCCCCTTTGCTTTTTGCAGATGAGGCCATGCTTTTCATCAAACCTTCAATGACATAGTGCACTACTGTCTACGAGCTCCTCTCTCTGTTTGGCGAAACTTCGGGCCTTAGGACCAGCCTTTGTAAGAGCTCAATCATCCCGGTCCGCTTTTAGCAGTCCCTCAAAGATTTTGCTAATACCCTTCCATGCTTGATTGCCGGTTTCCTTCACTGATACCTTGGGCTACCGCTTAGCCTTCATCTCCTCCAAAAGTACGGCCTGCAGTCGCTTGTGGACAAGGTGGCCAGCCTCATTCCAACACGGAAAGCTTCACTCCAGAGTCCTGACTAGGGGAGGCAGGTTAATTCTCAAGAGCGATAACCGCCCGTGGAGTGACTTTCGTCTTGAAGTGTTGTGCCAGCCGTAGGATCTCTTTTGTGCAGCAACAAGGTATGTGCTTCGTAATGGGAAAAATATTCCCTTCTAGATTGACAGTTGGTTGGATGGTTGTGCGATAAAGCACATTGCACCAGATTTGTTGTCCTTTGTTGGCAAGCAGGCCCTAAAAGATCAGCGAGAAAAAGTGTTAAGTTAACGAATGGCAGATGGATATGGGACATCAAGGGCCAGCTATTAGTGCCAGCAATCGCCAATCATGCAACTGTGTGAGCTTTGGGGCAGATTCTCACAAGTCCAGCTCAACCCTTGGTTGATGATCAATTCAGCTCGAAGCTAACAACTAATGGTCAGTTTTCATCGCGGACGACCTACACAGCTTGTTTTTTCTACGACAAAACGGTTTTTTTTTTGCGCCAATGAGGCGTTGGACGTCGGATAGACTGGCTCACGGAGGATTGCAACATGAGCCACACAGCCTATTATGCTTCCAACAGCCAGAACAATCAGCCACCAATGGTGCAATGTTCTCTGTGCAGGGCAATCTGGTTTGACAACTTGCAAGACGCCAGCCTAGCATTGCTGGTGGGACGGGGGGTTCACGTACGTAGTGCCCCTTTCTTTTCTGGTAAACCTACGCAGTCTCTTGTGTTGGTGTATACATTTCGAACGGACTTGTCACAATCTCTTGTACTATAACCCTTTTTCTCATAATCAAATGACGCAAAAGTCTTTGGTGTGTTCTGAAAGAAACGAAAGTATGAAACTGACACCCAAACCTGCAGTGTCGATGTCTCAGTACAAAGTGCGGACTGTACTATCGTCCAGCAGGCCACACGGTAGTTAAACAAGTGATGTAAAATCCTTTATTCAGGTATATACAGTAGGTCTTTACAACGGGAAACTTTATACCAACTACCCAATAGGTACGTGTAGCCAATTAATGTCTCCTGTACTCTAATAGATCAAATTCGACAGCCGGATCTAGGTTGGATATGGCCCGAGCAGGTCTGTTGCCCCGGTCATGCGTCGAGGACCGTTTGTGCAGGACTCCCTTTGCGCATGGGTCGGCATCGTTGATGTCGCACTGACCGTGCTGGTGCTATGGCATGGTGGTTCCGCTCCTGTGTGGTCCGTGCCAAGGTGTGGTCCGTTGGTCTGGCAGCAGTGGCATGTCTCTCTTGGAAGCCAGGGTGGTGGCCCCGGATGGAGAGGTTGTGTGGTTGGCTCTCCGGCGAGCAGCGTTTCAACGGTGGTGGTGCCTCATATTGACTATGAGTTTAGTGAGGGGGCAGGTGATCATGATGTCATCGTGGCTTCGGCGGTGGCGACCCCCTAATATGGATCTAGAGGCCTAGCATGAATGGCTACGCCCCCCCCCCCCCCCTCCCCCTCGTGAGTTAGGGTATCACTTGTGTGGGTCCGAGAAAATGCTATGTGCTCTGGGCGTTGGCAACAACGATATCTACGGTGTTGCTTCCCTCTTGGCAGCGTTGCTATGGCCCCCTCACGGTGCCAGGGGTCCAGGGTGAAAACCTAGTCCATCTTTCGGGCTAGACGATGGTGGAGCCCGGTGTCATCACCCCTCTTGAGGGTGTCGTGGCGGATCCCCGGCCCCTCCTGGTTGCAGATGGCATATGCGTCGAGTTTGCCTTTTCCCCGGCGTAGTGCATCTTTATTTCTGGCGAGGGGTGGATCCGGTGATCTCCTATCTCAAGACGTGTCCCTGTGGTCTCCGTTCTCGATCCTTGATGTCTCTTGGCAAGAGCGACGCTCCATGGCCCAGAGCGAGGGGTTTGTCTCAATGGTGAGTCGGACCTTTCCGAAGATGGCTTGGTGCGTTCGTTTCCTCGGTGTCCGGTGGTTTCTCATGGCGGCACGACTCTGGTCCTCTTCTGTAGTGTTGGATGTAGTTTGTTAGGGGCGGCCTCTCCTATTTTTTATGCTTGGTGTTGGGTTGGTGGCCCTTGTTCCACTCGCTCGATGTCGTTTTGTTTTTTCTTTCGAACTGCTTGTATGAGGGTTCTCTCATAAGTTTGTATCGATTTGGTTGTTTGTGCCTTTATTTATAGAGGGGGGCGAAAACCTGTTTCGTGGAAATTCACGGTAGAGTGTACTACAACTGGATCTGACAATGAAATAATAGATTTGAAGAATCAAATAGTATATGACGACAAGTGTGAATGGGCGAAATAGCTGGGACCTATGCAAAACATGCAAATATTTGGATCGATTTGATTGTGATGATTGTGCAAGTAGCGAATAGTACTAATGAAATTAAATAGTATGGTAGCTGCAATAGTAAAGATGGGATGAAACAAACCATGTCCAGTATAAGTTGTTTTAGTTATGCTAAAAAGGACTAAATCGCGGACAATAGGAGTCAGTGAAATGGTGTTTTTACAAATTTACAATTAATATAAATTGACAGAATTTTTAGCCAACAATAGGATGAATGCTATGTGGTATCTATTCATCATGTATGTACTGTCAAACACCATAGCATCACCAAAATCTTGGAAGTACATACTGGACTGTCAATCACACCAGAACATGCTCTTCTAACGTCCTTCCTCATCTAGTTGGTATTCATAAAAGAAATCAGTGTTTTTGTCTTTCCTGCTATTCATGATACCCAAAGTTGTCATCATATCACCCTTTGCAATCCGTGGCCTCTTGTTCCTAGAACATAAATTATAAACATCATTGGGTATGAAGCCAACATTGCCATACCAACCAGCCCTACATGTGAAAGATTTCATAACGAGATGCTTCCACATGCCAACTGCTCCCAATGCAAAGATTTCGGCTTTCTGAAATTCCTTTATTCTTCTGTGAGACCGCATGGAAGGAACCTCATCTGGCTAGCTAAAACATGACAGTGTTCATCCACAAAAGTTATCAAAATACCGAACTCCACGAACTCTGTCAAGTTTGACGGTAGGTTGCGCCTTACATCTGCAACGACTTTCAGGTCGTAGTTTCCGAGTGCGGCCCTCCATAGTGAGGAATTGTTCTTGCTGTTTCCCTGCTCTAGAGCACACAAAACGCCTAAACCGCATTGTTCGTGAAAGCTTAACCTTCTCCTTTCTAACACTGAAACCATGGCCCTTCGCATATTTGTTGTAGAACATGTATGCCTCTAGCTAGTTCACTTCCAGAAGTCATATAGTCATATTCACTATCTTCGGTTACTATCCAAATTGTTGTTCACAACATGAGCTTCATCAAAATTTGTGTATGGATCCTCAAAATCATCACAGTCAGCTTCACCAAAATCTATTAAAAATGAAAACAAAGGAAACATACTTGTTACACCGTTCCTTGCTTCAGAAGTAATAACGAACGTACATTACTTACATTTGAACCATTGATGTGGATGGATAGTACCCTTTTTAAAGTTTTAAGGGGGTGTATCGAAGCACCTCTCTCATTAATATATTGATCCCATATTCAATATTAGTATCATAAATAATGATGCTAAAGCTGCACAAGGGAGACTGGCAAAATCAGAAACGACGTGTAGAACAATATGTATGAAGTCTAGCCGCACAAATGTGCGAGTTCCCTTGCTAGTTAACATTAATTTCTCTGCCATGTAAAAATTGTATATTGTTAATAATCAATATACAGCCAAGTACCTTCTCTCAAATGCCTTGACACAATCATGGCACATAAACATCTTACAATCCTTAATATGTAATTACATGCCCCTACCTTGTTCCTTCAGGCTTAGTTGTTTGCATATAAATAGACCAGCCAACGTAGCTACATTCAACACAAAACCACAGAAAAACAAGCTAAAAAAAATGTCTCCCACCCATGACAAGCATAGCTCCCAGGGGCTGCTCCAGGCTCAAGTTGATCTTTGGCACCACGCATTGGGATTTGTCAAGTCCGTGGCACTCAGATGTGCAACAGAACTGCGAATCCCTGACATCATCCAACACCATGGTGGTTCTATGACCCCTTCAGAGTTGGCCTCAAAGATCGGGCTCCATCCGTCTAGGCTTCCCCACTTACGGCGACTCATGCATGTGCTCACCGTGTCAGGCATCTTTCTTGTTCCTGAAGTAGCCTCACCAGACAATGAGGTTTCTTACGGGCTTACTCCAACCGCATGCCTACTTGCCAGCTGCGATGAAGTTAGATCAAACTTATGTCCCTTTCTATCTTTGTTACTTGATTCAACTTTCACTGCACCCTTTTTTGGCATGCACTCATGGTTCCTGGATGAGCATTCCACGTCCATGTTCAAGAAGGCTCACGGCCTTAACTTTTGGGAGATGGCTGAGCAGGACGATACTTACAACCAGCTAATCAACGACGTGATGGTTTCTGATAGTAACTTTCTCATGGATATCATCTTGAGGGAGTGTGCTGGTGTATTTCTCTGCATAAACTCACTTATTGATGTCGCCGGAGGACACGGCGGATCTGCCAGGGCAATTGCTAAGGCGTTTCCACAAATGAAGTGCACCGTGTTGGATCTCCCTCATGTGGTTGAAGAAGCTCCTAACAGTGACCATGTGTCATTTATTTCTGGCGATATGTTTAAGTACATTCCACCAGCGGATGCTCTCTTCCTGAAGGTACACCCTTCAGATTTTTCTTATTCCCTTCCCACATATACCCAGTTTACAAAAGGATGCCATAAAGTGTGTATTTAGCCGCTTGTAGGTACAAATTAAACAAATAAAGTAAGCTAATTAACTTTTTATGGAAGAACTCAACAATTTTCAATATTACAGGGGCTAATCATAACATTTTTTGCTGATGTACATCTTAGTGGGTTTTCCATGATTGGGGTGATGAAGATTGTGTCAAGATACTGAAAAATTGCAAGGAAGCTATACCTCCCAGAGAAGCTGGTGGAAAGGTGATAATCGTAGATATGGTGGTTGGATCTGGGCCAAATGAGAATGTAACAAGAGAGACGCAGGTTTTGTTTGATCTCTTTATTATGTGTATTGAGGGGATTGAGCGAGAGGAACATGAGTGGAAAAAGATATTCATGGAAGCTGGGTTCAGCGACTACAAAATTATATCAGTGCTGGGAGTTAGATCTGTTATTGAGCTCTACCCTTGAACACTCCCATGAAAATTACGTGGTAATCGGTGTTGTATTTTAATAAACTGGCATGGCACGTGTGCTTTCTGGTTGCATGCCTTTGGCCTAGTGTGGTGAATAGTGTACGTATTTTTGTGATGTGAGACCACTGTGATGAATGAATTTGTTCCAGTGGTGTTTATGTATAGACCACTGTGAGGATTGAGATAACAAATGCTGATATTAAGATGCTAATATGCTATGTCCATGTTTTTCAGCGCCAGTACCTTCGTGAATCAGCGTATGCATGCGTAAGTTGTTTACAGCTTTAGATTACTGCGTATTATGCACGCTTGACAGTCCCGTGTGACCCCACGTACTTCCTTCCATGGATGATCACTCATGCGACTATGATTGAGCTGAAATATGAATCTGCCATACATGCATTAGTAAACTGCACCCCCCATGCTGTTGTGTTCAAATTGTTGTTATCAATTATTCAGGTGATGCATTCCTGAATTTCAGTTTAAATGGGACCAAACGCACAGCCATTTTTTCTGTTGCTCTCTGCCTCACACATACATGACTCTTTTGGAAGTAGATACACGTAGACTGTTTTGTGAAGTGCCACATTGTGACCATCCTTGAGTTCTGACTTCTGAAGAGTACTTGCACTAAGTTGGATATACTTCTGTTAAGCTGGATATATTTTTGTGTCGACAAGATTTGGCATTCGCGCCGGTCTCCGGGATCAGTGGAGATAAAGACTAGCATATCTGTTCCCCAAAACACTTGCTCCTGGACATAATTCTGATCTTGTGCTGGAGATCATAAGAACCAAGGGACTAGCAGTGTCAGCGTTGCTTCTTCAGCTGCTCGGAAACCCTATTCATCCGCAAGTCGTCCTCTGGAGGACGATGAGAGGACCGAAACACTTTTTTACCCTTTCTCCAAATGTTGCCACCCAAGACCCAACTGAATTGTTTTACCCAGGAAGGAGAACCGTTAGTTCATACGAACCATTTCGTTTTCTTCCACTTATCATGGATGGGTATTGTTCCTATTGCCACCCAAGTACCCAACTGAATTCTTTGTATGATTTTTTCCTGATTTTTTCTTAATGCCGGATAAATTTTGCATTCTAGTTTTTTATTCTCGACAAGAAACGGCATGAGTAAATTGTTTTTCTCTGTTATTGCACAAGGAATAATATACTCATATTTCATCAACTTTCTTGTGATTCGGTGTATTTCCTTGTTATTGGACAAGATTTGCTAGTCGAGGAGACGAGGATAACGCTGTTCGCAGATTGTGCTGCAGCATCACCTTATTGGAATCATGTTTCTAACAGTTGGTGAACTGTTTGATTCTTCCTATTGCAAGACCAGATTTGCTGGTTGAGGATAGAGCTGCCGCGACAATTTATTATATTTTGTAACGACCTTTCTTATTTTTTTAAAAAAATTCTCTTCTTTTTTTCACTTTTCTATTTCAGTTTTGTTTTCTTTCTTGCTTAATTTTCTTCCATTTTTCTTTCCTACAACTTTTTTATCTCCTTCTTTTATGATGTTGCTTTAAAAACTTATCCTATTTCTTCCTTTTAGCCTTCATGTGCTTTAATTCATGATCTTTTGATGCTATTTACAAATTTATTTGGTAATAGTATGTTTTCACGGGTATATGCAAATTTTCTGCTTGTAATACTTTTGTAAAAAATAAAATAAATAACAATAAAGTATATTATCTTAGTTTTTTAAATACAAACTATCTTCAGCGAGTTGCGTGAACATTTTAGTAACTGCATAAAAACCATTTCATGGATCGTGGAATGAGTTTACAAATATGTTCCACAAGTCACCTAAACTTTGTATTTACATTTGTGAGAATTTTCATATTGACAGTCAAATATGTTCTAAGATAAAAAAAAATTGACATGAAACATTTGCAACCTGTATTGTTTTTAAAGCTGCATGGACATTTTATTTGACACATATAAATATTTGAACTAAACATGCACACATATTTATTGCATAGATTGTTGAGCATATTCCAATAAAATGTCTTTCTCGCAAAAAATATATTCTGGAATATAGATTCAACTTTTATCATTAATCAAGGATCTACACATTATATTTATATCTTGTACCTTGAGATTTTGAGAATACAAATTCAAAACCGTGAGTTCTTGTAGTCGTCGCTAGATAGTCCATGGACCTAGTTGTGTTTTTTTAAACTGGTTGTAATTTTTATTAGTTCTGTTGTTCTTTGTACTGCCATGACATATGATGAATATATATGTTTTTAGAATTTATGATGAATAGATTTAAAGTTTCTCCCAAAAAGAAAAGAAAAAGTATAGGCCGTTCCATGCTTTCAATGCCACTGGCCCACTGCCACCCGCTATCGGGCTACCTCGCGCCGGTGGTCGGGCCGCCGAGGTCTCGTCGCACCACCAGGCTAACGGGTGGACGCAAGCTGCCGAGGTCGCGGCGCGCCACCAGGCAGCGTAGCGTGACGACCCAGGGGCCTAGGCTGCTCGCGGACGCACCACCGTTCGCGCCCGTGCGTCGGCGGCGGAGCTGCCACCTCGTCCCGCATTTCCCAGTAAGCGCTTGTTTGATCGATTGATTCCATCTTCTACTACTCTTGACTTTAATTTGTTTGGGCGGCGCTCCTGAGTGGGCGTTTGGTCACCCTAGCCCTACTCTCTGAATGTGTTACAATTTTAGTTCACAAAGGTTCAGGCGAAATCGTTTGTTCTCTAGCTCATTCTATGGATCGAAGTTAAAATTAGCCGAATCGCCAGCCAAATATTAGCCCGATTCGGACACCTCTGTCCGTATGTCCAAGCAACACTGTCAAGTGTCAATGGCACTCATTTACAAAGAACGAACTGTAAGGTCGTCCTGGATCAGTAGGCAAGAACAGCGTGACATTGCTGGTAGTGAGTGTGGGATAGAAGAATGGGAGGAGCTCTACAGGTGGTTGCAAGAAGTTGAGCTCTCGGAGGCTCGGATGTCAGTGATGAGGCTCACTGGCTCCTAACGACGAGTGGCAAGTACAGTGCGAAATCACTTTATGTGATGATCATGTACTCAGGGCCGGGGGGCGCGACTTGCGGATGCTCGATATTTGGAAATCTCATTTCCACTTGAAGCAATGCTTGGGGCTCTTGCTTGGTTGATTTGGACTGGGCGAAACGATGTTGTCTTTGAACAGCGTGTTCCCTCTTCTCCGGTGCATAACATCTCCAAATGTTCGCTCTTTCATCGCAGTGGATGCTTCTCTGTCCTGCAAACTGTAGGGAGGCCATCAGGGTGGTTATCAGTGGGGTGGCTGGGTAGTGCCTGCTGTGTAGGCTGCTTCGGCAGTCTGGTTGCTGCCTCTTTGTTTAGTTTTTTCAGATCTTGTACCGTGACGTTGGTTTTCCCACTGAAACTCCTGCTTTTCTATATAAAGCATAGCATTTAGCCTTTTCTCTAAAAAAGTAGAAAGCGTGATGTCCCAGCTAGAAAATGTTCTATATTTGGGGTGTGAGAAGCGTGTCTTGACCATGTGATAAGATAGCGGGTTATATCACAAATGGAAACCATGCTTGCGGAATTGCTATATTTTCTGAAGGTGTGTAATTGGTAGCTAGTATGCCCCGATGAATAAAATTTACTGATAGGTGGTTATTTGTTCTGTTCAAGTATAGATATTTACAAAGCAAAAATATGTACAACCTTTTCATTAGGTGTGGCAAAAACATGTCTTCCACTTCCGGTCTCTAACAGAACAAATTCGAGAGTAGGGCCTGATATTTTAATTTAAAAGAAGTGGAACTCAAGTGAAATGTTTGAAAGAAAATGAGTGAAACTTAATATATGAAAAAAAAAAGCATTTCACAAAATATTATGCCAATAGCTAGGCAATAAACTGATAGCTACTATTCACATTGATTTTTGCCTGCCATGTAGCAATATGTATGTTGCTGCTGTAAGTTTTTCTCAAATACCTTCACCAAATCCTGGGATATAAATTTCTCATCATTCTTAAATAACTTATTACCCATGGCCCTACCTTGTGCCTTAGCAACTTGCCTTAGTATGTTGATGAGTTTGTTCATATATAGACCAGCACACATGTGTACAATCCCACCCATAACCAAAGAAAGCAAGTTCAACAAAAATGTCACCCATTCAAAGCAAGAATAGCTCTCAGGATTTGCTCCAGGCTCAAGTTGACCTTTGGCACCATGCATTGGGATTTGTCAAGTCCATGGCACTAAAATGTGCAATGGAACTGCAAATCCCTAACACCATCCAACACCATGGTGGGGCTATGACACCTTCTGAGTTGGCCGCAAAGATCGGGCTCCATCCATCTAAGCTTCCCCGCTTCCGACGGCTCATGCGGGTGCTCACCGTATCAGGCATCTTTGCTGTCCATGAATCCACCACGGCAGACAAGGAGGCTGTTTATGTGCTTACCCCAACCACTTGCCTCCTCGTTAGCGATGAAGTTAAATCGAATTTATTTCCCATTCTGTCTTTGATGCTTGATTCAACTGTCCTTGCCCCCTTTTTTGGCATGAACTCATGGTTCCTAGATGAGCACTCTACATCCTTGTTCAAAAAGGCTCATGGCCTTACCTTCTGGGAGATGGCTGACAAGAATGATTCTTACAACCAGTCAATCAACAATGCAATGGTTTCTGATAGTAACTTTCTCATGGATATCATCTTGAGGGAGTGTGGTGATGTATTTCTTGGTATAAACTCGCTTATTGATGTCGCTGGGGGCCATGGTGGAGCTGCCAGTGCAATTGCAAAGGCATTCCCGCAAATGAAATGCACAGTGTTGGATCTCCCTCACGTGGTTGAAGAAGCTCCTACTGATGACCATGTGTCATTTATTTCTGGCGATATGTTCAAGTACATTCCACCAGCGGAAGCTCTTTTCCTGAAGGTACACCCTTTAGATTTTTCTCTTCCCTTTGCACACATCCTAATTTTGCAGTAGGATGTCATACAATTTGCATTTAGCTACAAATGCGTACCAATTGAACCACAAATGTAAGCTAACTATTTGTTTGAAGAAACTCATAATTCCAAAGATTATAAGGTCTAATCCTATTTTTTGTTGATGTACATCTTAGTGGGTTTTTCATGATTGGGGCGACGAAGATTGTGTCAAGATACTAAAAAAATGCAAGGAAGCTATCCCTCCCAGAGAGGCCGGTGGGAAGGTGATAATCGTAGATATGGTGGTTGGATCTGGGCCAAATGAAATTGTTACAAGAGAGACACAGGTTTTCTTTGATCTGTTTATCATGTTTCTCGAGGGGATCGAGCGAGAGGAGTTCGAGTGGAAAAATGTATTCATGCAAGCCGGGTTCAGCGAGTACAAAATTATATCGGTGCTGGGGGTTAGATCTGTTATCGAGCTCTACCCCTGAACGCTCCACGCAAAATTATGTGGAGTAATCATATTATATATTCAAAAAACGGCATGAACAGCGTTTGTGCTGTCTTGTTGTATTTATGTGCTTTGGTGTGACCGATATGTTTACAGCCAGCTTATTGCATTTTGCGAGGTGTGAGTAGTTGTGACCAGTGAGTTACCTCTGTCACTGCAAGACATATATGTGTAGCAGGTTATATGGAGTCTGCTCCGGTCGTGTTTTTATGTATAAATTACCATCGACAGTTGGGTGTATATTTTCTTAATGGAGATAATGAATGATATTGAGATGTTATGTCTATGTTTCAGTGTCCACTCTTATTATTCAGCATCTGTACTTCGGTGATTCGGTGTATGATACTGATTGCATGTCTGATTGCTGACTAAAGAAATTCTACAGTTCATGAATATTTTAGTAGTGCTCTGTTGATTCAGCTAATCAGTGTCATTTAACATTTTGTCCAAAAGGTAATATGTCATATGCGTGTTGACTCATTTCTAAATTGCATCTGCAGGCTTCTGTGTTTTAAACATTTGCTATTAATTATCCTGAATAACTCTACTTTCTAGATTCGGCCAACACACAACCATTGTCTAATTCCTCTCTGCATCACATAAGTTGCTGGGGAAGTTTACACGTAAATTGTTCATGCAGCAATCTTGAAGCAATCATGGCATTCACAGTGTGACCAGCGTTCAGTTTTGAAGATGTCCTGAAGAGTAGTGACACCGACTTGACTGCGATATATTTTGTGTCAGTATGTTTGGTAGCGGAGCCAGTCACCTGGAGTACTGAAGACAAAAGGCAGCACTACCAATCTTGGATCTCAGTGTTTTCTTCCTCCTGGAGATGTTTCTGATCTTGTGTTGGAGAACATAGGAAGTTCAGAATCAATGGACTTGCAGTGTCGGTCTTGCTTATTCAGGTGCTTGACATGATGACAAGGTGCCCAAGCCAAGTTTTTTTTTACGGGAAACACCCGATCTATTCATCTTCAATCATGGTAGTACAACGAACATCAGAAACAATAAAAACGCTATTGTCAAATCTGATGCGACAATTCAACAGTTGCGAGCAGGTATGATGAACGAACATGCTATTATGATTGAATTGAACATAAATCTATCTCTTTTAAAAAGAAAGATTTTTTTAATGATAAACAGGCGTGGATGGAATCTAAGAGCAATAGTGTGGTGTGAGTAGCATGTACGTGTGAGTGGGTGCTGTATGAGTTCTTGTCTCATTTCTTCTTCTTAATATAATGATACGTAGATCTTTCGCCCCATAATATAAGAGCGCTCTACACTAAGAGCGTTCTACACTAGTGTTAAAAACGCTTTTATAGTGTAGTGTAAAAAACACTCTTATATTATGGGACAGAGGGAGTAGAATGTAAGTAGTGAAAGTTGTATATGAACTGTTGACACCGTATATCTCAAAAACGGTTGCATCATAGAGGTAAACATTAAATAGGGAGCTACAACAACCTAACCAAATGCTTGAGGATAATTAAGGTGTTGGTTGGCTTTGGGCCATGAGACATCATGGTGAAAGGGAAATTTGTTCAAGTATATGTTGGTTGGGTTTGGGCCATGACACGTCATGGCGAAAGAGAAATGACTCCCGTTTGGTATTATCCAATCATTTGATATGACTCTTCTGTGCGCACTGTGATGGTCCTAGATGCTATTTTGATGTGTGTGATGTGCAAACACCTGGGGATATTGATACAAAACCAACCTCGTGGAGCACGAGTGCGAAAAAGTATTCTGTTGGTATCACCAAATCTCATCAGTTTTATTTTAGTTTTGCCCCCCCCCCCCCCCCCCCCCTGCTTGCCCTTCCCTTTTTTAGAAACCACATGAGAAGCGTGATGGCGATCATCTGGGCACACCTTTTTCTTCAGTAAATTTAGTAAGTCAGATTCAGTTGACAGTCAAGAGTATCTCAGATTCCTTCTCTTAGATTTCGAGTTTCTGGATAGAAATAGTATATGTAAGCAGTGAGTATAGTATATTGAGGGGGAAACGTCTGGTTCTCCCTGTACATATATCTGCCAACGCAAACAGAAGCAGCACACGCACACTGCATCGATCATGGCGCTCACCGGCCAGAGCACCGGCGACCAGGCCGTGCTGGACGCCGAGCACGAGCTCTGGGCAACCACATTCTCCTACATCAAGTCCATGGCGCTCAAGTCGGCCCTGGACCTTCGTCTCGCTGACGCCATCCACCACCACGGCGGCGCCGCCACCCTCCCCCAGATACTGTCCAGGGTCGCGGTGCACCCGTCCAAGACCACCTGCCTGCGCCGCCTCATGCGCACGCTCACCGTCTCGGGCGTCTTCAGCATCGTCCAGCCGCAGGACGTCGTCGTCCCGGCTGCCCCCGTGAACAACGGCACCTGCAACGGCGCCGTCGCAGCCGAGCCCTTGTACGCCCTCACGCCGGTGTCCCGCCTCCTCGTCGGCTCGCAGAGCTCGGGTTCCATCATGGCCTTCGTGCTCAGTCCCGTCCTCGTCGCCCCCTTCCTCGGGATCGGCGCCTGGTTCCAGCACGCACTGCCGGACCCCTGCCTCTTCGAGCAGGCGCACGGCGAGGCGCTGTGGGAGATGTCCGGGCACGACGCGCCGCTTGACGCGCTGATCAACAGCGCCATGGTCTCGGACAGCCGCTTCATCGTGGACATCGCCGTCAGGGAGAGCGGCGACGTTTTCAGGGGGATAAGCTCCCTGGTCGACGTGGGCGGTGGCCTCGGCGCGGCGGCCCAAGTCATCTTGGAGGCGTTCCCGCACCTGCAGTGCAGCGTGCTCGAGCTTGAGCATGTCGTCAGGAAGGCGCCCGCCGGCACCGGCGTCAAGTACGTCGCCGGCGACATGTTCGAGAGCGTTCCACCGGCAGACGCAGTCTTCCTTAAGGTTCGTACATCCTCTTCCTCCACTAATTAGCATTTTGTCTATGTTCAACATTAAAGTTGCATACGCGGTATCTCCATGTTTGTCTTCAGTCGGTTCTTCATGACTGGGACGACGAGAAGTGCGTCAAAATACTGAAGACTTGCAGAAAGGCCATTCCTCCAAGAGAGGCAGGAGGGAAGATGATAATCATCGATATAGTGGTCGGAGCAGACAAGAAGCACGGGGAGGTGCATGCGTTGCTCGATCTGTACATCATGTTTATCAATGGTGTTGAGCGAGATGAGCAAGAGTGGAGCAAGATCTTCCTAGAAGCTGGGTTTAGCAGCTACAAGATTATACCGGTTCTAGGGTTCCGGTCGATCATCGAGGTCTATCCGTGAAATGTTTGGTGATTACGTACTTTTGTGTCGATGTGTGTGTGTGCGCGCATTTAAATTCAGACTTTGACAAAAGGTTGATGGATACATTTTCCTATCTATGATTGGGGCGATGTAGACTGTGGAAGGTTCGATGTCATCCCTCCTAGAAATGTTGGGTCAGGTGATAATCCTGGATATGGTGATTTTATCTAAGGACAAATGAGATCGTTACAAGAGACATGTTTTAATTTGACACCTATCTATAATGTACTTCTTTTACGTAAACCATGTATATCTTTTTCTGCAAATGATAACGAGCGAACGTTCGCAAACGGTTTCGGGCATGAATGCTCTCTTGTGCATTCAATCTTGCGCACAAATCTCAATATTGTGACAACATGGCAATCTTCATTTCACTCTCTTTTCTTTGAGCGAACGGACCGCGCTGTGAAGTCCAGTCTCTTTCCTTACTTCTTCTCGATCTGATTCGGGTGCCAACTTTTTCACGCGTATATAGATGGTAATTTTAAACCAGTGTCAGTTTTGTCTAGAGCATGGAAACTCGCGTGTGTAGCAACATTCCCGATGTAGCGTGGCAATTACTGAAAACATGTGTGCCAACTTCTCTGCGTAGCATGCCATTTTTTTCTTGCTTGTAGCATGACAATTCACCCTGTCAAATCTTTTTCTATGCATGTCAATCCTCGTATGCTAGCATGCTAATTCCAGCTGAACATGTTTATCATCGTCTATAGCATCGTAATTCTCTATGCTACAACATAACAATTCCAGCATGGCAATCCGTGATCATGTGGCAAACTTCTATGTTGTAGCATGACAATTTCTAAACATGTGGACAATTCTCCCTTATATCAGGGAATTCTTCTATAATGCAGCATTTTTCATGTTCTAATATTTATAGCATGACAATTTTCTTCGCGCACAACATGGTAAATCCTAAAAATATGTCAAGCTTTCTCTATTGCAACATGACAATTCTCTGTTCTGGTAACATCGTCACATCATGGCAATCCTCAAGCGGTGTGTGAGGGATACGAACGTACCATATGACCAACCATCACGGCCGCATACTCCTCATTATTTTTTTCATCCATTATGAACATGCCTTTAAGATGCTCGTGCATGGCAATTACTGAAAACATAAAGGCATGCGTGCTTTTTTAAAGGTATACTTTCACCTTTTTGATTGAATAAAATATGAATCTGTTTGTGTTTTCAAAAGAAAGAGAAAAGGAAAACATGTTTTCCTTGGGTCCTTTCGTAATGAACCATTGGTTCATTGTGTAGTGTAATTAAACAACCATATTGCATTAATTTAGCTAGTGCGACTTGGATATTTCATACAGCTCCACAAATTTTATGTTCCAAATGCAAACATTGGCATGTCAAGGTATTGGAAAGAGTTTTTTTACCAGAGTCCTTGGGATTCATTCCCTTAATTAAGAAGAAAAGAGTTGTCATGTTAATTAACGAAAAAATGGGAAAAAATCATCACAAACCGTGGATCAGGCACACACAAGATACATCACACCCACCCACTGTGAAGATGATCTCGTCGAGGTTGTACATTTGTGTCACCGTCATCATACTCCTCGAGCAAGCGACTTCAACTTCATCACAAATGACTGACGACTAAGCCCACACCGCAGAGGCCATGAGAATCTACATGAAGCTCGCCAAGCAATCAACCACATGTGTCGGTGACAACGCAACTCCATTTCTGACAATGAGCTAACAAAGAAAAAACTATGCAAGCTGGTGTTGTGGAAGATCACACAACGTGCCACCGAAAGAAGTGAAACTATTTACAATGTTCGTCATACACTGATTAGGGGTTGGACAATGAGATCATGGTGAAAAGGATATGACTCAGGCCTAGAAAAGAAAGAGAATGTGGATACTTTTTTTATTCAGTTATATACTCTTGGCTCTACATCATGGTCCTCGGTATCCTAGATGGCGTCGATGTGTGTGTATTATATTGGCCAAACATCTCGAAAGAGAGTCATTCCTAATCTCTCTAGGTACGATGCTTACGTTGACATAACCATATATAGTACCCATCACGCGGAGCACGAGGCCGAAGCCTAATTTGCTGATGTGATTAAACTGTTTGCAGGTTGCAGCGGTGAGCTCGTCTATTTTGTTCTTTAATGTTTGGAAACATTTTTATGTCTTGGCACACTTTACGGATGTTTCGATTTCTTTTAGAAACCATGTGGGAAACGTGATGGCGACAAATTTAGCAGGTCAAAGCCAGTCAACAACCAAATCTATTACGGATTTACCTTTTGAAGACATATTTTTGGTGAGATTTCTCCCTTCTTCCTAGTTTATCAGGGTCTCACATATTTCGAGAATTTCCCTCTAGTTTATCTTCTGTGTTGTTGGTTAACCCACCGCATATTTTGAGATTGATCCATTTAGTCAACTCAAAATTCACACTATCTTGAGTTAGAACGATTTTGTTTTATTTTATTTTGTTTTGTAAAAATACCTTGGAGTTTCCTCATCAGTCCATGGTGGCGGCATCGGAGTGATGGGGCCATATGAAACTAGATAGGAAGTGCGGCTTGCCGCACCCGGCAGCACCGCTGCCGGGTAAAAGTCATATCCAATCCAGTAACGATAATACAGTGACCAAAGCATTGCAAATATACACAATAGCATGATATTGGACCGCCACAAGTTCAATCCCTAACTTAATACTGTGAGTAACCCTATTAGGACCTACTTGATAACCCTATGAATATCATGCCAAAGAATCTAAGTAAGCGTGCTATAACTTAATACTCTTTAACATGATGTATGAACCTGTCAGAATTATACAATTTAGCCAAAGGAATTACACAACATGAGTATGACCGTGTAAGTACTCACTGGGGCAAGTAGAAATCAGAGTAATCACCGAAAATCACCAGTGTAATATAGCAAGATTATAACAGAAGCACAACATTGATATAAATATGTTCATTACATAGAAACTGGTCCAAGCAACAACAAAAGGTAGTGGAATCAGGTGTGCTAAAAGCAAGGCAACAGCTTCAGGCCAAAAGCAAGCCAAGACGATCCATTGAAACAAAACAAAAATAATAACTGGGCCACAACATGGATCGAGCCACGTTCACAACGAGCGGAATCACAAGTAAAAATAAACAGCAAAAGTACGTGCCCGTGGGTAACTACCCTGAAGGGAGTCTGGTGGTGCGAGAGCGGCCTGTCCGTCATCGCGGCTGCTTGCCTGGTTTGGAGCAGAAGGAAATGAAAAACATTAGGTCAGATGGTACCAAAATGAATTATATAATGGTAAAGTGAGATGCGGGCTTTCTACTGTGCTTAGTTGGGCCTCTGGTATTTTCCAGAACTGCTCATCATTTTACAATTCTTTTGCAGGGTCAAAGGAAAACACACATATGGACCGTCAAATATATTTGTAAAATGTTTTGTAGACCAAACTGCTCTGTATTTTGTAGGCATACCTTCCATGGTCATATAGCATAATGTATACACAGGATAATTGATACAAATGTCAATTGCCTGTGAAACTGGACCATCAAATCTACAGTCGGTTGACATTGTGACATATTTTGTATGCTACCATATTGACCAATCACGATCGTCTCTCTAGCCCAATTGACGAAGAAGAACCTATTCTGGCTAGCCATGGTTGGATCTGCTGCTATTCTATCAAAGCCAACTGGAAGTTGTGTTTTTCAGTTTTCGTTCCAAATGGAGCTATCTGATTTCCTCTAAGAATTTGTAGCTCAATTCCTATTTACTTTTTAACATTTGGCATCGGGCTTACTCACATGACATAAGCAGCCATGAAAGCTCTCGTCAGCCAAAAAAATAGAAGCATAAAAATCAAACATGAGAAGAGTGAACGCGGGTAAAGTGCAGATACAACTACTTTAATAGTAGTTGTAACCTAAGACAAGATTTCTAAATGTATAAACAAAAAGATAGAGAGTTGCGACAGAAGAACTGGCAGGTAAGTAATTTGATGATGCCAAAATAACATTGATAAATATGTGACCCGCTATCAATCTCACATCGCTCATTAAAAATCAAGCAAACCAAGGACCGACATGCGGGGTAAAGACGTAAAGTCATACATGTCGTCCACCCTAACAGGAGAAATTGGCTCGTGTGTACCAGACAAACACGCCTCAGCTGCCGGCACCTGCTCCTCATTGTTATTGATCTTCACAAAGTGAATAATCTGTGCATAGAAAGGTAAGCAGGGGTACATCGGTCAGGATTCACTTTCAGGACTTACAAATTTTTCGATCGCACAGAGACACTAATTAATCAAGCTAGTATTCCTAAAGCAGAAAGATAATTATTCATCCATTGAACAGTTAATGGAGAAAAGGGAGTAAAAATGTTTTGCACACTTCTACCACTTAAAAAGCACTTCTATGAAGAGCGAGTAAACTGGATTCTATATAAGGTATCATCATATCATCCTACAAAATTAGCTTTGATGTCTTTTGATAAAGTAGATGTTTCCTCTAGAGAACCAGTAAGTTTTATGAATAACTCATCTACATGGCATACATGCTACTACTGAAAAATAAAAAAAGCTAATAGATCAAGTGTGAGGTGAACTGGTAGCTTTCTATGAGTCTATTCATTTGTTGAGTTCCTCTGCTGGATTGCATTCCATGTACCTACATTCTAATCCCCATATATTATTTAGTGTTCTTTGTAGCTGATCAACAGTAATAGTGTATCTGGGACGGAATAAAGGTTGATGTAACATTAGGCACTCTCCGGATTCTCATTAACTATTCCACACCAAATTCGACATCCATCGCGGACAATATATATATTTTCAGTGAGGACCAACTAAATAGATAAACAAATAGTGTGCAAGTATTAGGTGCGCGACAACAGAACTAAATATTTCAGCCAGTGTCGGTGACGGCCAATTGAAAAGGAATTGTAAATATCAGGAAAGAGAAAGGGACTCATAGTTGTATATAATTTTCACAAGCAACATCCCCTATGGGGAACTTACCTATGGACTCGTAGCTGTATATAATTTTCACAAGCAGCATCCCCTATCCGAAACTTACCTTCGGTGACAAAGCTATATAAACTATCTGATGGACAAAAAAGAAGCTCTTGACAACCTGCATATCAACTTTTCCTACTAAAATGTGACAAAGCTCAAGAGTTCCATTTTTTCAGTTTTATCCCGACTCTCCGATGATTATGTACACCAACTCTTTCACCCGTTGTTATGTAATACATTTTAAGTTCAAAAGACACCAAGTATAAGGTTGTACACTAAGGAAACACAAGTAAGAACATGCATAAGATATATCTAACCAGGCTAGAGTACATACTCAAATAGATCCTATTAGTAAGCAGAGGTGTATACTTCCATGTATCAGGCGGTTTTAGCATCAAGAAATCCATGAAGAACAATGAATGTATATGTGCTGATAATTAACTTGTAAAATCATGTGCTACATCGCTATATGTTTTGACTTTTTTTGTGAACTCCAGTTTAAAATGGTATTTGATAATCCAACATTAGTAACAACTTGCTCCTAAAACATAACAGTGGCATGATCTTTAATATCACAGTCCAGTTCCACTGAAACACAAAAAAGACCACCATATGACACAAGAAAGAATATGTCATTGTTTTGCATAAGTGAAACTCAGAAAGATGTTCAACAAAGCAATGTCCAATGTTATTACAACCAATGTACTCATATATTGGTTGGTATAACATCTTATATTATGGGACGGAGGGAGTAGATTTCATAGGTTGGCAGCATGTTTACATAAGATGACAGTTGGTACGATAGAATATGTTAGTGAGAATAGCCCTTGCCAAAATATGACATGAGTATGGAAGCGCGGTGCACAAAATGTATGTGACCCAGTCCAACAACAGATTGGCTTTAGTAGTTCATATGGTTACAGGAAAGAGGACTATGCGCACTTGGAGAGAACTGGTCTTCTCCATTGATTTAAAAAATGCAAGGTTGGACAAAACAGTAGAATTAAGACGTAACTGGCCTGCCCACAGAAAAGATGTAACTTGCCAATATAGTCAATTATGTACCTCGGAACGTGGATCTTCAAAGTTCAATAAGGCAATAGGTTTCTCATATTTGTGATTACATAGGCAGGTAAAAGGAAGTGAAGGTGCATTATCAGTGAGAGTGAAGGACCGTGTATATGTGAAGCGATTAACTTTATCGGCATGAAGTTGAGGTCTCACCTTTGTTTTAATTTCTTCTTGGGGGTGGGCTGTCCTAATGTGAATTGAGCACCTTCCAGCAATATGTAGCCTCTAGCACTTGCACACCATACGAAAGCTCCTGCCCAATATGTGGCCTCTAGCACCTGCCAGCAACATTGCATTAACTCGTTTAGATCAGAGAATCTATTATAACTCTTAATCTTTTGTAGGTAAATCGATGAACAAAAACTTGGCTTTAAGGCTTGGCAAGTCGGAATACGTAGCCTCTAGTATGTATCCTCTAGTATTGCCCAATATGTAGCCTCTAGTATGTATCCGAAAATATATATTATCATGACAGAAAGCTTTCTGTTATGATTTAGGACTAATTCAAAAGAGCTGCAAGATTGTCAATGCTAGCATGCCTAGATTTTCAGACCTTTTAACCTGTAACAAAATATAGATGTGAAGAGAAGGAAACTTCCAATCATCTCAATACTGCTCTTGTGGTGCTGAAACTAAGAGGGACATAGGGCAGCATACTAAGTTGCATCTAGTATGTTGTGACAGTAGCAACTGTTTTAACGTCTAGCAAAATCCGCAAAAGTGGGGCTCCAATATGTTGAGACGGGAATGTTCTTGCAGGGGTTGTGCTTCCTCTACTCTAGGCTCATGTTTGTATCAGGACAGAATGGCAACTAATAACACCGCTGAAGTGATACCTTGGCATATAGCAGCGTGGGCATGTGTAGTATTCCCTTCTGCTTGACTTTCTTTGAACTCTTGAACCATCAGCTAGTCGTAGACACTACATTGGTAACTCAAATCCTGAATTTGAGTCGCTCATTTGGATCTTCAATTTTTGTCCCTCTACCTTCAGCAATACGTCAAAATTATAAATTTGTGAATTTGTCGCATATGCGTTGCAGAAAAGTATCTAATAAAAAATGGACATACCCAGAAAGGTAAAATGGAGGAAGAAACAATAGTCAAGAGAAGTACAATATGTGCATTTTCTGCTTGAAATTTCTCAGTCAGCAAACCAAAACTCGTGGAAGAAATCGAAACAAAGGATGTACCCACCTTGCGAGAGGAAGAATCAATCACACCAGATCCAGTCCCTTGCAAGCCGAAGACGAGGACGACGCGGCAACCTGAGACCAAAGGCCAACCTTAACCCTAATCAAAATGTATTTCACAAAACCAAGCAGAAAATCAAGAAACCAACTGATGGACAACCATTTCTCATTTTTGAGACTTCACAACAGTTGGCCACATCGTTAATTCATAAAACGGAAGAAATCTCCTTAACATTTTAGTTCATGACATCATAGAACTACCAGCAAGTTACTGACACTTGATTAATGAGTGCACCTTAGAGATATATGATTCCACCATTATATTAACAAATAAAATTGAACTCCCTACATGTTATCTGGTTGAGCTAAGCCTAGAACATGGAATTGCAACTTTTGCGCAAACAAATTGAGAAGAACATAAGATGATGTCTGGGTGATGGACACAAAACAAGTTTAAAAGCTAACAATGCTAAGGTACCAGATACATGAACTATGCTCTAACAAACGTTCTGAAAAACACCTAGTAAGTGTGAACGGTAAGCAAAGAACACTCCTATCGAAATAGTGTACCAAAATTTGCAATAAACCAAATGTGTTCAAGCAACCAGAGGATGATCTTAATTGTATAAACATGGTGTCAAGACTCACCAGGGGGAACATGTGGCGTCAATCGAGGTGAAGAAAGAAACATCACCAGTTCAGTTAGCATGAGCCGTAAGAGTAGAGCACTCATCTTGGCTGTTAGAGACGACAAAATAGAGAGGTTAACTATAAGTAAAGGAAACAATTATGTAGCATAAGAACCTGCTTTCTTTGATATTCCAAATCTGTTTTTTGTGGCAATACAATTATAAGGACGTAAATAAAAAATATTATACTATTGTTTGGTCAGTTTAAGATCTATGTTGAATAGGTTGAAGTTCTGTCCGTACTACAAATCTCCACTTTTTGGGAAGCAGCAAACTTGGAATCAACAATGAAGATTCAAACAGGAAGACAACTGCATATTTGACTTTCATAAAAGCACTTCCATATTTTGACCATTTATATATATCAAGTATATACACCATCGACTCAATTTCAGTCTTCTTTAATATCTAACTGAAGCAAATAACAGAAGCTTAAGCTTAAGCATCTACACACAGAAAATATATAAAAGTTTTGTTCCTGTCATTTATAGTTAAAATAGAGTTCTGCTCTAGAGAGTTTTGTATGGTGGGTCAGTAATAAAAGAATATGAAGAAGACAACAATATATTCTGTAAAGTTCTATAAATACAATTCTGCTCCATTTATAAATACATAGGGTTAGGTTTTATCTACTGGAAACACCAATAAACCTCACAAATTGTTAGACAAGATTAAACGTTCAAAAATTCAGTTAACTGGAGATTCCAGTTTTCAGATTTCACCATTTCTAGTTCTCAGATATCAAATAGTCTTAATGAACGACCTGCAATTCCACGATGATGGGTGGAGCAGAGAGAGAGAGAGAGAGAGAGAGAGAGGAGATTGACTGTAGCAGAACTGCAGCCGAGCCCCTCCTGCCAATGGAGGACGAAGAACGACCGGGGAACACCTACAACGGTCGTAGAAGGAGTTACAGGGGAGCGCCGCATCGAGCACCTGCGGCTGGCGCCCCTCGGCCGCGCAAGGCGCAACTGGTGGCAACGGCGTGCACTGCCCAGTAATACAATATTGGAGCACTGCCCGGCGGCTTCATTATGAGAAACAAAAGGAATATGATAATCCAGAAAAGCAAAATTTGTACTCAGAAGTAGCTGCCAGTTACTACCATCTCCTGATTTTGTTCTGCACACCCTAGAAAAGAAAATGAATCTGCACTACTAAGACCTACGGCTAGACAGTTAACTACCTTATCTAACAGTTCCATTACAGAATACAGCAGCAGCAGCAAGAAGAAAGCATCAAGGTTCAGGTCACACCACTACCAAATGTAATCCTATGGAACAAAGAGTAAATTATCTACACAACGAAGCCTGTAAATACAAATAAATGAGCATTGTAGGCTTTTATTTATCACATTATCAGGCTGGTGGGGCAACATAATTCTAGCTCATATCAAAAGCTAACATTGTATCCATATCAAGATGGCATATGACAGAACAGAACATTGTGTAATCTGTATCTTCAAGCCACTCAAACTCAAAGCATCTAATAACCAAGAAGCGGCAGAATGAGATACAAAAAGATCAAGTAGTATACAGAAAAGGGAGTGTAGCAACAACGGAAAGAAACGCTAAAAGGGAACATAGAGGAGAAAACCAACCCAAAATGCAAGCAAGAATTTTTAAAAAGGAACATAGAGCAGCATGAGCATGAGGCATAGAAAAATGGGGTCACCTTAAGATCAAGAATCAATGGCCCTCTCAGAGTTCAAATCACAAGGAAAGAATGACTATTATTGATTATAGTTTTTTTAATTAGGCAAAGCACTACAACACTGGATCCTAAGCTACAGTTGAGGCATACAAAACTATAAGTGTCTGTTCTTTTCATATATAAACAACCTTTAGTATCTCAACCAGAACCAAAGCAAAACAAAAAACATGGTTAAGTAACCAACAAAAGAAGAATGAACCTTTTGGAATTTTAAAGTAGCAAGACATGAAAAGTTCTTTTTTTTCCTTCAATATTACACACATTAGGGGAGGTAGTTGCAGTTTTATTGCATAGTGGGCTCAGATTTGCCTTTCCTCGATCATATAACCTACCCCCATCATCTCTTATTACCAGATCGATCTGTTTATACAGTAGAGCTGCCCTGGTTATCACTCAACAAGAATGACCATCCAAGGACAACAACAAGTATCACATGATCAAAAAGGATTCTAGAGACAAGAGGGAGGATCCAACTTGATACCCGCTGGTGCCTCGATTGCTCAAAGGCACACTAATTCCAGCCAAGGTAATCATCACCGCCGTAGCACGAACACCACTTGAGCATAAATAAGCAACAACTTTAAAAACAAATAAAAAATGGTTCAGGATTCATTGCATAGCCGGCACGGACACCATTGCCGGCGCCGCTGATATGCCGCCCTCCTCCGTGGCCGCTGCCGCCATCGCCATGGGAACCACCTGCGTGGGAGGGAGGGAGGGAGCTGCAAGAGCGAGTGAGAGAGGAGGCGGCAGCTAGGTTTTCATCGCAGGAAGCCGCGGTCATTTTATACCCCCCCCCCAAGCAAAATGAGCCAGATGCCCTGGTGGGGGCATGATATTTACATTCTGTTGCCATTGGAATTTTATCCGACGACCGAAGTTGATCGGTAAATATCCAATGACCCACAGCGATTTAGATCGAGATCCGATGGCCTGTATCGCGAGGAGATTTCGATCCGACGGTCCAGAATCCAAACGCACGGGAGAGCTCCATTTCGGTTCAGACTCTAACAAAGGGAAACGCACGGGAGAGCTCCATTTCGGTTCAGACTCTAACAAGGGGATGCATAGCGAGCTCAGATTCACCTTTCCTCGATCATATAACCTACCCCCGTCATCTCTTATCACTAGATCAATCTGTTCATACAGTGGAGCTGCCCTGGTTATCACTCAACAAGAATGACCATCCAAGGACAACAACAAGTATCACAGGATCAAAAAGGATTCTAGAGACAAGAGGGAGGATCCAACCTGATACGCACAGGTGCCACGATTGCTCAAAGGCACACTTATTTCAGCCACGATTAATCATCATCGCCCTAGCACGAATGCCACTGATCAATCTAGCAAATCCAGGAGCATAGCTATAGGACCAGGGCATCCACATGTAAACCAGAGCATCACATTAGCTCCTATGATAGCAACTAAACATGAACAACAGCCTGCAAACCCTAAAATGGCATGGATCCACAAGTACAGAGCTCAAGTAGGAACCGATGCATGAGTAGGGCATAGAGCATCAACCAGACAAGCACCACGTCAATATAGCCATGGCAATGTCCCATACAGTAGCCGAAGCAGAGGAGCGGGAGGAAGATGGACCTCACCGAGGGAGGCTGTAGCCGAGGCAGTACTCAGTGCGCGCCGGGGTTGCGCCTGAACGCCGTCCAACCGGCGAGGAACCGCGTCGGAGTTGCGCCTTGCACCGTCCCGCCGACGAGCACGAACGCATCAAACAACCTGTGTAAGGAAGGCATCCTTGTTTATCAAAAACAATTAGTTAGGAATTACTATTTAACAGAAATGCATTTTTAGCACAAAGATATGCACAGGAAAAATACAGAGCTCAAGTAGTAAATAAAATGTCATGCAAAAGATATAAAGGTCCAATGTCCAATAACAACTCAACCTTATTTTTTCAGAATCCTTTGATACACACTATAAGTTGCCGACCAAAATCTTTGAGCATGCACATCTGGCATAAAAAATTGATATGAGAACTCATAGCATTTTTTGTCGGTTTAAAACCTTGGATCTACAATCAGAAGTATCATATTACTATTACTCTTACATACATGTTGGCATACACAATATATCTCTACTCTGCCATAGTGTATAGAAAAATAACAGGACTATTAACTCTACATGAGAAGTGAACTCATGGGTACAGGGGATCAATCTTACCTTGAATGTCTTGCACCAAGGCATCCAGCTACCAAGGCAAGATCTCAAACACAGAACATCTATCTTAGAACACCAGTGTTTCCCTTCATAGTCCACCCTTCCTACAATATTCTGGTAACAACAGAAATCTCCCGTTAGTTTATATAGCATGCAATTTGCGCTCAAACTGAAATAAGAACAACATTTTGTCAGTTTTGTCAGTAACATTTGGTTAATTGGGCACCAACAAAATCTCCTATATGATTTGGCGATTAAAGAATAGTAACAAATGATATAAAATAAACAGTGACATCAACTCTAACTACACAATATCTAGGGAAACAACATGAATCTCCAATTGGTTCACAAAGTATGCAACTTTTCTCTCAACTGAAATGAGAACAACATTTTGTCAATGATATTTAGTTAATGGAGCACCAACAAATCTCCTATTTCATTTAGAAGAATAAGAATAAATAAAGGATATAAAATAACCAGTGGCACATTTAACACTAACTACAACTTGGCAAAGAAATTACATTAGTTGATTAATGATTATCTGTAGCTAAATCCTATATTCAATACACAAGACGAAGGAATTCATATATTAGAAATCATATGCACACCAATCAATCAATTAAACAGCAAGAATCACAAATAAAAAGAAATTACATTGGCAGTTCATATCAGTCTCCTACCTTGAAAGTGAAAGGTTTCAGTAAACCCACTTCATTAGTAATGTGATGCATCGATTTTCTCTTAGCAAAATGATGAGTTGCAAGAACTGAAATTACTGAAACAATTATACCTGTCGAAATAGTGCCGTGTAAAGCAAAAGTTGAGAAACAGGTAGCAGTGTAGTGATGCACCCATCAGTCCTTGCTTGCTCCCCCGTCATCTACCAGCGACCTCCTCTTTTGTCCCTCCCAAGCTGTTGCACACAAACTGAACTATAATTCTTGAGCTTTAGAAAAAGGGATCTAAACCTGAGGAGGGGGGGGGGGGGGAGGGAGGGAGGGAGAGAGAGAGAGAGAGAGAGGACCTGGAGCAGCAGTAGAAGGCAGCGCCCCTCTTGGCGATGAAGGAGAAGGAGGAGCAACAGGGGAGCACCGCATCGAGCGCCTGTAGCAGATGCAGAAGAGGAGCGACGGGGGAGCGCCGCATTGAGCACCTGCTTCTGCCTCTGCTACGATGTCTCCGTGGCATTGAGCCACTAGAGCATGTCGGCGTCGCCGAGGCCGCAGCCGGTGGCGACGGTGCGCTCCGCCTGGCTTCCTCCCATCGACGGCGGCGGCGGCGTAGAGGAGAGGAGGAGGACGGGCGGCGGCGGCTCAAAGGAGAGGAGGAGATAGGGTTAGGGGAGGACGGAGTGGGAGTGCGCTTGTGCTGCGTCGCCTTGGCCTGCTGCTACTGCTCCCCTCCGCCGCCGCTGTCGTGCTCCCCGTCCTCCCTCCGCTGCTGCTCATCGTCGTTGGGAAGGGTGGGGGGCTCTGTTGCAGCGGATCTGGCCGCCGACGGCGCGGTTCGAGGCGGTGGGTGGCGGCGGCGTCGATGTGGGTGGGAGGAAAGAGGCGCGTGGGAGGGGAGGGGAGAGGAGGCGCGCGGGAGGGGAGAGCAGGAGGCGGCATGGGGGAGGCGCGAGTGCGGGAGGGAGGATGCGGCTAGGTCATCCCATGACAGCGGTCCCTTTTTATACCCTCCCCACGTGAAATGACCAAAATGCCCTGGTGGGGGCATGGATATTACATTCTGATGCCGTTGGAATTTTATCCGACGGCCGAGGTTGATCCGGTAAATATCCGACGGCTCACATGGATCTAGCCCGAGATCCGGCGGTTGTGACGCGCCAGGAAAACGAGATGGATGGTCGGATGTTTCAAATCGCTGAGAGAGCTCGGTGATCCATCCGTCTCTTATTTCTGGATGGAACAAGGACTCATGACTCAGTCCCTGCCTTGATGTGCATGTGGTGTTTTTGCCACGTCAAACGCTGGCTCTTGATCTAGTAGTAGGTAGTCATCCGGTGCTTCAACCTAACACATCATGGCAGTAATGGCGGCAAGTATGATATCCAGTTTGGTTTCTTCAGTGGTTCTCCCGTTGCACTTTCTTGTGATCCCAATCTTTCAAGGGTGGCTCAGGAACCCTTTCAAAACTTAGAAGGCTAGTGCAATTTATGCAAATGTGGTCTTTCATAGTTTTTTCATTGTAAGCTTGAATGGAAGTCGAGATGCAAAATATAAAACTAGAGGCAATGGCTTAATTGATGGAATTGGAGATGTTCGTTGTCCTTGTGTGCTCCAGTTTATTTATTTTATTAAAAAATTAATTGATGATCGACGAGGAAAAAAGAACAACGAACATCTTGAACACCATAAATTATTAAATTAACAATAAGTAAAGCCAAGGATCAAAACTGAACAAATCGGCATACAGAATAAAAATAAAGAAAAACCCAAGGCCATCTACATTGCACATTTTTTTGCAGTAGTATCGCCAAATCCTACCGCAAACTTTGTGACTGCAATTCACCCGTGGAGCAACATGTGACCTAACAAAGGACGCAAGACTCTAAGACATCTTCAAGAAGGAATCATCCCTCTGACAAGAACATTCACAGTCAAACCTGGGGCTATCATCCGCAAAGCCGAACTTGGAGCCAACATCCGACGGGAAAACAACATGCACAATCTTCTAGCCACGGAGCTAGATTATGGATTTTCATCGAAGAGAATGTAACCTTGGTGTCAACTGTCAATGCTGCCATCCACCGCTCTACCAGCCTGCTTACACAGAGTGAAAGAACTATCTGGCCAAATGAGAATTCTTGAGGAGAGAAGATTGTTGAAATATATTGCCCGCCTTTCTACATCAGTTCGGACTTTTGGATTAGTTGGCTGGAGCATGTTCAATATGATATTCGAGTCAGGAGGTCTTGTGTTCTCAAGACCCTGCCAACGCAATATTAAAAAATGATTATGTGGCCTAAATAAATCTCAAGTCTAAGGACTAAATAAGTCTAAATGTGAGGAAGGGTGTTGAAATATATTGCCCGCCTTTCTTCATCAGTTCGGACTTTTGAATGAATTGGCTGGAGCATGTTCAATAAAGATGTCACCATGTCGCTCCTACCGCACCATGCTACGTTGAATCTTCAGTTATGTTTTACTTCCCCTGTTTCTAAATATAAGTTTTTTTTTAAGATTTCAATGCGGTACATGGAGGGAGTATGACGAAGGGCTAGATTTCGTCAATCTTAAAATGCAACTGCACTTTCTCGTGATGAATATTAAAATCGGAGAAGGATTCAGCTGCATGAGTGGTGAGTGACTCGAGAGACTATTTAGCGAGCAGTACCGGAGATCTAGCTACCAACAAGTACGAAGAACAAGCTAAGAACAACCACCCTGCAGGGCGGCACGTAGTAGTACTCCATGGCGCTCACCGGCGACTACAAGCTCATCAGCACCGAAGACATGCTCCAAGGCCACGCCGAGCTCTGCATCCACGCCTACGGCTTCATCAAGTCCATGGCGCTCAAATGCGCCATAGAGCTCGGCATTCCCGGCGCCATCCACGGCAACGGCGGCGGCGCCACGCTCGGCGAGCTGGCCACCATTATCGCCCTCCCTCCCTCCAGGCTCCCGCGCCTGCGCCGCCTCATGCGCGTGCTCACCGTCTCGGGCGTCTTCTCCGTCCAACACCAGCAGCCGGACGACTCCGCGGGCTGCGCCATCGTGGTCTACGGGCTCACCTCAGCCTCCCGCCTCCTCGCCGGCGACGGTGAGGCGTCGTCCGGACTGTCCCGCCTAGTGTCCCTCATGGTCGACCCGAACCTCACCGCGCCGTTCTCCGGCATGAGCGCGTGGTTCATGGACGACGAGCAGCCGCGCTCCTTCTTCGAGATGCACCACGGCGAGGACATGTGGGATATGGCCGCGCGGGAGGCTGCTCTGAGCAGGACGATAGGCGACGGCATGACCGACGACAGCCGCTTCGTCGTGGAGGTGCTCCTGAGGGAGGGCCGCGCGCGCGACGTCTTCTCCGGGGTGCGCTCGATGGTCGACGTCGGCGGCGGCACCGGCACCATCGCAAAGGCCATCGCGGCAGCTTTCCCGCACGTTGAGTGCAGCGTCCTGGATCTCCCACACGTCGTCGCGGAGGCCCCCGCCGGCGGAGAGGTGCGATTCATCGAGGGCGATATGTTCGAGCACATTCCCCCGGCCGACGCTGTTCTGCTCAAGGTAATTTCACATGTGTTCAATACTTTTTTGTAGTCCGCATGTGTTCCATACTTGCATTGTGAGTCAGTACCTAGGTTTGAGGCCGGTGTTATTTTGTTGTACCGTGGTTTTTTTTCCTTGAGCTATACTGGTATTAGTCATAATAATCATTTTTCCCACAAAAAAAAGGTCATAATAATCATTTTGTGTAGAGGTACTTTTTTCATGTTAATAGGAGCTTTATTTTTTGAGGCACTAATAGAAGCTTTATTGACTCAAAAACGTCAAATATGGTCATACAAACCCATAGATCGAGCTTAGACCTGCCCTTTGCATATGAGGATGACATGCACATATACACTATATTATCGAGGGTACACGCAAACACTTAAATGCTTGATTAAGTTGAAATATTGAACGCACAAGCCTACATGCACTTTGATTAAATATGCTACATCATATCGATATTTTCATATTGTAGTCAGTGATGCACGATTGGCGTGACGACGAGTGCGTCAAGATACTACGAAGGTGCAAAGAGGCAATCCCTTCCAGAGAAGCTGGAGGGAAGGTGATAATCATAAATATGGTGGTTGGTTCTGAAAAGTCGAAGGGTAATAGTACTAAAAAGGAGGAGGCACAAGCATTGTACGATCTCTTCCTCATGGTTTTTGAGGGAGGTGAACGAGAAGAGCATGAGTGGGAGAAGATCTTCTTGGAAGCCGGATTCAGTGGCTACAGTATCATACCTATGCTAGGAATTAGGTCCATCATCGAGGTCTATCCTTAACTAAACAACAAACTTGCTATGCAACCTTGGTAAATAATGTTCAAACTTCGTAAGCTAATTATTGCCTGTATTAATTTATGCTTTATATATGTATGTGCACAGCATGTACGCCCTGCTTGTCCTTCAAGTTTGTGCGGGTTTAATTTGCTTAAATTAGCTGGCTTTCATCTTTGGGTCAAAGATGAATGTAGTCATTTATATATCTTGGAGTGTATGCAAGTTACTCCAAATTGTTTTTCATCGGTGTAATATAGATGTGTTGATAATATTATGATGACCCCCTTACATGTTAACTGTTCACGATATTTATCGGTTTTTGCTGCCATGAATTGACACACATGAGAAAGGCAATATCATTGAGATTCAACATAGCAATGCAAGGCATCATATATGTTGGAAATATAAAAACAAATCTTATGTAACTATTCTTTATTGCTTTCTTAGTTACGTCGATGAATTCTCTGTGGTCTCGCCTTCATCGACCTCTAAAGTGACTGTGATGCCTAGACTAGTGGACAAGAAACTGCTAAGACACAAACAAGCACACGATACGAAAATGCAATTCGAATAAAGAGCTAGATTTCAAGCTTATACCCAATTTGAGATGGTCGTTTACATTGCTTCTCCAGAAGAGTTAGAAAGATATCTTGGTAACTTCAATGATTGCGGTGGATGAATGGAACCACACTTTCTTATAATATGTTTACCATATGTATCATCAATTTGTTTTGTACATTGTCACTAAAATATAAGGTTAAAAAGTGGAAAAATATGATGAGAAGAAACCAAACATATCATTGCTAGGCTTAAGTTATCTAAGGCTCAAGTTGAGTTGTCATTTTCATCATTGGTCATGACTATGTAATAATGACATAGTCCGACAGAATGAATCCACATGACATTAATAATAACTAAATAAGTAATCAAGCATTATGTCTTCTAGCTGAGATGCATGAAAGGGACATACCGTATAACATTCAAGATGCCCATGTATAATATGTACTAATGTTGTATGTAAACCTTATGTATATTTATAAGCAATGAATAATGCTATAGAATAAGTTAGAGTGAACTTAGGATGTGCTATATATTTCTTTTGTCTCAATGTTGTTTTACCAAATTCTATATAAAAGTTTAAAGGGCCAAGGTTGTGCTATTGGATAAGTGAGGGTCAACTTAGGATGTGCTAAATATTTAATCCTAACTATACCGGAAGATTCTCGTCGTCATGATTACGTGTGCAAGTCGCAACACACTCTCTATGGACTTAAGCAGTCTCCTCTATCTTGTTATGCCTGCCTCGGTGATAAACTTCATGGGCTCAGTTTCTCGTCTTTCAAGGAAGACACCTCATTTTTGTATTCTCTCGCGGAGGTATTATTACTTTCATGTTGGTCTATGTTGATAACATTGTCATCGTTGGGTCAGCATCACATGTTTCCTACAAAAAAGTTCAGTGGGTTGTTAGTTGTCTTGTTCAATCTCTCTCGGTCGCCTTTCTAGTGACGGATTTTGGCCAACACGAGTAGTTCTCGGCCTCGAAGCAGCTTACAATTTAGGGGCTTGTTGTTGAGTCATAATAACTATGCACCATATTTGCTTCGTCGAGCCAGTCTGAAGAATTGCAAAACTACTTCTACACCAATGTCCGCGGAGGAAAAGATGGGACATGACAATGGTCTGGTCCTTGGTTTAGATGGCATCGTCAAATACATAATAGGTGCATCTTCAGGTTGGATCCTTTTATCTACGCTAATCTTCATCGGCGGCGGTTGTTGTTCTGCTACGCTGGTCCTATGGGCCTTAGCACGATAACTTCCCGATTGTCTATTACAACAAGTTTTGCCCAGCTCCGGCGAAGGAAGGGCGATGACGGCGGCACGCCTTCTACTCGCTTCGGTGCTAGGTGGTCTGCGGATTTGGATGTCATTTTTATGATTTCTAATGTTCGTTATACTGCCATGATTGAAGATGAATAGATCTGAAGTTTTCTCGCAAAAAAATACATGGTATGGTTGTCACTTCATACCTCACATTGACACATCCACATATAGCACTATATCAATCGGGTATTTCGTTATGCTAAAGGGCCCTGGCTTGACGTTTCGAGGTCTCCCTTAGACTCATCGATGTCGATTGAGCTAGATGCATTATGACCAACAATCAACACGAGGGTTGTTTATTTTCTTGGTCCCAACCTCATCTCTTGCAGCGCAAAGAAGCAACATACGATCCCAGATCGAGCACCAAGACAAGACATGAGGTACTAGCAAATGTGTTTAATGAAGCGAATTTGTCCTAAAGGAATTGTAAATCTCTCAAATGCAGCAGGATTTATGTGGTGTGAGTGTGACAATCAATAAGCAACCTACCAGATGGAGGCATTTCATGCTCAAACAAAACACATCAAAATCAATTTCCGTTTTCTTTGAGAAGATGTGGCCTCGAGCGAACAAGATTTTCAGTTCATTTTATGAGAAGCTCACTCGCCTACGCCACACACGGACGATGTTTGGCATATGCTAAGAGTCTGGAGAGTCCCTCTTTTTCCCTATATGATTTAAAATGACAACTAGCGCACTGTAATGTGCCGGCCCAATCGACAACACCGAGCGCTGCTCTAATAGATTCTTCTAGTAGTTTTTTTTTCCAATTTTTGTTATTTTCTAGTTGTTTTTACATATTCACATTTTTTCAAAATATTCCCTGGTTTTGAAAAAATAAACATGGGTTTTAAAAATTGTAAATAAATTTTACAAAATAGGTTCACAAATTTTAAAACATAAAAATATTCACAAAGTTTTAAAATGTTTGCGCATTAGAGAATAAGGTAAAAAGAACCAACAGAAAATGTTAAGCAAAGATGGAAACAAATAAATTATAAAAAGAAATCTGAAATGAAGAACCGCAAGAAAAGCGTTGGAAAAAATATTGAACAAAAGAAAACTTGAAAAGAAAAAAAAAGGCGAAAGAAAATTGTAAACATGGGCCGGGTAAATTGCCTTTTTGTGTGTTAGCCATGTAAACAGTTGCATAGCATGAGATCAATATCTAGGTGAGCAACTAACTCGAGGTTACTTCTTGCGGGGACCTCTATGCATCACTTTTGGTGGCCTGGAGCATGCCAATTGGTGCATCCAGCCACCGCCACATGTCACGTGCTGGCCCTCCTTTTGAAATTCATTTTTTTATTTCTCTATACACGTTTTCGAGTTTTAGATGAGTTTGTTCGGGGTTTTTTGGCTTTTCGATTTTCGTCCAATTTTCCCTAGGTTTTAGAGAGAAAAATTGCGAACTAAAAAAACTATGCTTCTCGGAAAAGGGGAAAATATGGGGTCTGTCTAGGGCACATCTAGACTTGCCCTACTTATTGCACATCTAAGTGACTCAATCAAGCATAGGGGGGGGGGGGGGGGGGGGGATACCTGCACGAATCTGCAGGTAAATGAATGACATAGGACTTAGATATGCAATATTTAGGGCACATCTAGATATGCTTTAGCAAAACTGGAAAATATGTTCTTCCATAAGAAGCATATATTTGCTTCTCATGCAAACACAGATTTACTTCCGCGAGAAGCACGACTATGCTTCTCGAGAAAACAAAACATGTGCTTCACCAAGAAGCACAAATTTATTTCTCGCGGAAGCACAAATTTGCTTCCACGAAAAGCACAATGGAAAGAGAAAAAAATGTGTTTCCACAAGAAGCACATATTTGCTTCTCATAGAGGCACAAATTTGCTTCCGTTGTGCTTATAAAAAAAACTATGTGCTTCCAAAGGAAGAACATATTTTTTTCCGCGAGAAGCATAGTTGTGCTTCTCGAAAAGGAGGCGGAGAGTCAAAAATTGTAACCGTGCTTCTAGCTCTAGGTTTTTTCGTCACTCATTTATTCTTCGATTGCTGGGTTTCTCAGTTTCTGTTTTTAACCTTTTGTAAAAGAAATCTTGTTTTCGGTTTTTTTCGTTAAAATAAAGTTTGTTGTAACCTATCAACATGGGATATAATTACATATATCATGATGTGAGAAATCCAACAATGAAAATGGTTCAAGATTTGGACGCACGATTTTAGAGATAAAACATTTTGTATAAACTAATCTACGAGAACAAGGTAAGCTCTCAGGTTGCAACAAGTGACGCACATGCAGTGTGTGACTTGTCAACGCCTAAGAAGGTGGTGGTGATCTTTACAAGGGATAACCCTTAACTAGTTAATCCGTATGTGTATGCGATCGCTAGATGGGCCCGCCAAATTTTGGTTCCTAGGAAGCAATTTTAAAAAGCTTTTATGATCTGTTTGGACTAATTTTAGAAGCTTCTATGTGTTTTATTTTCTGTAATTTCACCGGTTTCTTCGCTTTTTCTTTCTATTTCCTTTTTCTTTTTCTCAACACTATTTTTCCTTTTTAATACACATTGTCCATTTTTCGCATACATGTTGAACATTTTTTTGACAATGTACAATTTTTCAAATTTATATTTTGAATGTTTTTTCAAATACATTCTAAATATCTTTAAATGCACATTGAAAATGGCAACCAATAATTTTTAACTACACAAACAATTGTTTACATTGTATAAATATAATTTTTAAATGTCATGAACATATAATAGAATGCCTGAACATTTTTTGGATGCTACGCAACCTTTTATGAATACGCAAACATTATGTTTTGTCACGAACATTGTTCTTAAACGCGTGAACATTTTATTAATGTCACAAACATTTTTTCTGAATAGTACACAAATTTTTTTAACAGTTGCACGAACAAATTTTACACAACATTCATATTTTTTAAATGCGGAATGAACACTATTTATAATTTAAGTAACATAACATTTGAAGGGATTGACTATTCATCACCCTGTGTGCGGAATAGTTATTCTTCACCCCCTCTATTGTAGTAGCAATGCACCGTAATTTTACGTTTTGTAAATTTTTTCTTATTTTTACGTAAAAATAGATCGTTAGAAAATATATAGTCGCCGTAAAAAATATTTTATGTTATGTAAAAACATAGTGTAAAATATACATAAAATGCATTTTTTCTGATCTTATAACCTATATTTTTTTTCTTATGCCAAATTTTACGCAGTGAATCAAGTTGAATGTAACTATTTTTATTTCAAACATAATTTATTTATGAAACCATCGTAAAATTACCCCGGGTGAAGAATAACTTATTCTGCACCCTTGGTGATGGATAGTAACACTGAACATTTGAATATATATATATATATATATATATATATATATATATAACATTTTTAAAATCAATTAAAAAGAATATTTTCAAAATATAAAAAAAGTAAAAATAATCCAAACAAATGAAAATGAAATGCAGTTGCACACGTTAAGCGAGGTACATCTGCGCCCGTTGCAAGAGGGACGAATAAGGATTTGCCAAGAATCGGCTAGTATCCAGGTTAGGTAGAAGTAAATTTTCTGTTGAGATTTGTAGTGATCGCGGTGGGGCCTTGATTGATTTGTGGTCGGGCCATGATTGATTTGTTGCCAGACTGTTCTTGTACCAAACCCATCTATAGCAACAAGATCAGGATCAATGATACTTGAAAGCGTGATACTTCTGTTGATCAGTACCAAAATCTGCGGCTAGTGGGTGTAGCTGAGGTGATTGCGACCGCCTGATGATATTTATGGGATCCGGCTTGCCTGCTCCCTTTCCATGCTCCCACCTAATCCAACGGCTGTCTTTTTTCCTTTTTTTCTTTTTAATCTAATCATCTCCTCCCTGATTTTAAGGGGGTGGGGCCGGGACTTATTTTATTCCAATCAGATCAAGCCACGTACGTGGGAGCATGGATGGGCATACGAGAAGGGAGCAGGCAAGTCTCGTCCATATTTATGATGGGTTCGCAGGCAGGCAACTTATGGTAAAAGCTTTCCGCCATCACAAATTGAAAGAATTGAAAGATGTCCATTATAGAAACTAGTAAATGAGCACGTACAATGCACGTTGATATTAGGGCGAAAATTAACTGCACATTGATATTAGGTAGGATATCGGTTATGTGTTAATTATGAGATTAATATAGATGTTGATATTTGGTATGATATCAATCGCACGCTCAACATGTTGAAAGCTCACCACTGTAGCAATCTAGGTCGTTTGATTGACATAATTTAATGACCGAGATTAATTGAATCTGTCTCTTTGGATCTTTTTATATTACTATATAAATGTGCTACAAATTTTGTAAAAGCAAATCAGAATCACATGGTGAGGGAGGTCACACCATGGTGGAAGCCTACGAGTGATATGTTCAAATTAAATGTTGATGAGTCATATCATGGAGATGAAGGAGAGGGAGCTGCAGGGGCTGCCATCCGGGATGCAAATGGAGATTTCATTGCCGGTTCCTGTTCTTTCAGACGCTACCACTACGTAAGCTCTTGCTATGAAGCATGGTCTTATTTTCGCAGCATCGCTCGGCATACATCAGATCATCACAAAATTAGACTCTTTGGAAGTTGTTAGTGCATGCACAGGAACAAACTCACGGTGGATAGGAGCTGCGGCAATTTACGCGGATTGAATAGATCTTATTGTGGAGATTGGGAACGTCCATTTCAAGCACTGTCTATGCAAAGCAAATTGTACTGCTCATGAGATTGCTAGATTTAGTTTTGAGAGTAAGATTTCTTGTAATTGGGTCGATGAGCCCCCTGATTTATCCTTATCTCTCTCATAAACGATGTAAGTGTTATTTGAGATCAATAAAGTAAGCCATGATGACATTCCTAAAAAAGGGTTCAAAAAAATCTATACACATAAGAGAAGAAATCCTGCGGGCTAATCATGACAAAAAAAGTTTTCAAACTCAGACATAGCCCTCGGCCCCATGCTGAACATGAGCTCAGTTTTTGCTGATTGTGTCTTGATTTGGCCACTGCCATTTTTTTGGAGGAAAATACTTCCAATCTATTCCTCAAGCATCGTGATAGTACAAAGAACATCAGATGTAAAAGAAGTTATAGCCATGCTTGTCGCGAGCAAAAAGCGCGTCGCCGTCATCGACCCACCCTCTTTGAAGCCGAACAAACCTTATTATAGTAGACAGCCAGAAAATCATTGTGTTAAGACTCCAAAACACTAACACACCCAAACAACAACCATCACTGATTAAGAGAAAACATATATCGGGGAGACCTATAGACACTCAAATGAAGACCGGATTGGCCGCAGGCACTGGAAGCACCATGTATTCGGCAATTTCCTTCGCAATGCTTGGGAGCTAGAGCAACTGTTCCTGGGAAGTAGCAATTCCTATGTGCATTGTTCTATATAATCAATGTGCCAAATGCTGGTCCTTAAAGGCACATACACTAAAACTTTCCGACTGTCATTGACAAGATCAGACCGGCTCTGGTAGCAGAGCAGCGACAACGGCACGTCGACGGCTCTTTCTAATAGTAGTGTTTGTCGTTTGGTGGTCTAAGTATCTTAGTGTAATTTTTATTAAGTTCAGGATGCATTTTGTACTTTTGATGAAGTTTTATAAGAGATCTGAATACTTTTTTTTTTGCAAAAAAGGAATCTCCCAAATGCTGCTACAGCGTCGTGCACCTTTTCTTTCCGCAGGGAGACACATGAGCACGTTCCTAGTAAGTAACGTACCACCAAATCAGAATATAATCATACTCACAGACAAAATAGAGATCATCAATCTCATGCAAAGCTATTCTAAAATTTTAAAAATAAATTACTTTCAAAAGTACTTGGACAACTCAAAATCACATTTCAGCAATGTGTCCTCGCGACGAGGTCTTCCGTAATAGATCTCACATGGGCACATTCTAACAAATATTTCTTAAAAAGCCACTTTGTGCCACGAACCCCTCTCCCTCCGCATGTACGGCGGGAGGGAGTGAGGACCCTAGGGCTTTGGTCCCGTGATGGTAGGGTTAGGAATATATTTAAGGCTTGTTCCCGTTCGACTGTGGCGAGATGATGGTGTCATCGTTGGCATGGAATAAGGTCTCTTGCCTCGCCTCATTCCGGTGATGTTTCTTTGTATCACCGGAAAGCATGTGAAAGATGGGGTATCTCGAGATCTGTTCTCCGGGCTTGACTTTTTTTCCTGAAGTTTTGTCTCGGTGGTGATGTCCTGCGGAGCAGACAACATGGTTGTACCTCTTGGTTCTTCGGTTCTAGTTCTGACCGGCAAAGGTTGGCTAGCCTCGGTTTTGTCGGGTACTGTGTCAGATTTGTGTTCTTCAACTTCGAAACTTGGGAGTTCTACAGGCTCTCTCCGATATTTTCCTCTCTGGAACGGAGATTTACTACGCAAATCACGGTTGTCTACATCATCTACTTACCAGCTGCGTCCAAAAAAAAAACTGATTTTCTGACCTTGACCAATGTTAACACATGTGCATTGTTCTGTTGTTGAAACTGTTATTCGGAGCTCAACTTTAGAGGCGAGAATCTCATTCAACGTTGGATCGACAACATCGGCGCACGAGCTCCTCAACTTTCACGATCTTGGATCACCGACATCGGAGTAAGCATGTGGCACGAGTTGACAGACACAACACAACACAACGTTGGATCGACAACATCGGTGCGACATTTGAGGTCGCACCGACGCACCTGTACAGGCAACGTGAGATCAACAGACACAACACAAGCACCATTACGGGAAGTCCTGTGATCACTTGAAGCTACTGTGCAGACCAGATCCCCGTCTATAAATAGACAGAGTGTTCTCTTCTCTTCTCATTCCACCCATAAAAAAGGCCACATCTGATCAAGAACAGTATAGCAATGGCGGTCGCCCGGGAGCAGCACATCCTCGACCAGGGCCTTCTCGATGCCCAGCTCGAGCTCTGGCATCACACCCTCGGCTATGTCAAGTCCATGGCGCTCAAGTCCGCCCTGGAACTCGGCATCGCCGACGCCATCCACCGCCAAGGCGGCGCGGCCACCCTCTCCCAGATTGCCGCCACGGCCACGCTCCACCCGTCCAAGATCTCCTGCCTGCGCCGCCTCATGCGTGTGCTCACCGTCTCAGGCGTCTTCGGAGTAGAACACTCCGGGGACGGCGGCGTTGAAGGCGAGGCCGTCTACGCGCTGACGCCGGCGTCCCGTCTCCTCGTCGGCTCGGCCTCAGCCAACATGGTCCACGTCACGAAGATGCTCCTGCACCCCATCATCGTCTCCCCGTTCTCCGACCTAGGGACTTGGTTCCAGAACGAGCTGCCGGAGCCGGACCTCTTCAAGGTGAAGCACGGCAAGACCTTCTGGGAGCTGGCCAACGAGGACCCTGCGTACAACGCAATCGTCAACGACGGCATGGTCTCCGACAGCAGCTTCCTCATGGACATCGCCATCAGGGAGTGTGGGGACGTCTTCCAGGGGATAGGCTCCCTGGTCGACGTTGCCGGGGGGCACGGTGGAGCGGCACAGGCCATCTCGAAGGCGTTCCCGCACGTGAAGTGCAGCGTGATGGACCTTGCCCACGTCGTTGCCGAGGCTCCGACCGGTACCGACGTGGAGTTCATCGCCGGCGACATGTTTGAGAGCGTTCCGTCGGCCCATGCTGTCTTCCTCAAGGTGCCTCAAGTAGTGAACTCAATGTTGGAACTCCATTAGTCTATACGATCACAATGTCCATTTTGGGAAAGATATATATAGCTATAAAGTTAGCATGTTGTCAACTAACGATTGGGGTCACCACCTTCAATTGTTTCAGTGGGTCATGCATGATTGGGGTGACGAGGACTGCATCAAGATACTGAAAAATTGCAAGAAAGCCATCGCGCCAAAAGACGTGGGAGGGAAGGTGATAATTGTCGACATGGTGGTTGGTGCAGGGTCATGGGACCAGAAGCACAAAGAGACACAAGTCATGTTCGACCTTTTCATCATGTTCGTCAATGGTATCGAGCGAGATGAGCAGGAGTGGAAGAAGATCATCTTTGAGGCAGGATTCAGCGACTACAAAATCACGCCCGTTTTGGGTGTGAGATCGATCATCGAGGTTTACCTGTGAACATCTGGTCTTTGATTGGTGAAGTACGTTTTTCTGGAGTGCCAGACTCCTAGTAAGTGTGGTCGCCATATTAATTTCTAGCTCTTGGTGTTGTGTTCTGGAAAGGAGTGTGTGCTTCTCGGCTAATAAAAATATGCTATGATACCCTCACTGTGGGATGTCTAAATTGTTGCCTTCTCAGAAATACACAAGAATATAAGTAAAACTGAGCATTTTGAGACAAAAAGTACTCCCTTCGTTTTTTTAGTCTGCATATAAAATTCGATCAAAGTCAAACTTTGTAAAGTTTGACCAACTTTATTAAAAAAAATATCAACATCTACAATACTAAAGCTATATGTTATGAAAATTAATTTCATAATGCATCTAACAATCTTGATTTCATATTGTGAGTCTTGATATATTTTTCTATAAACTTAGTCAAAGTTGACAAAGCTTAACTTTGACTAAATCTTATATGCAGACTAAAAAGAAACAGAGGGAGTATGTGTTTACCTTGGGCTTGGCCTGCCCAACCAGTTTTCGGTAGCTCTGTCACTGCACGTGAAGAGTCATGGTGAAGGAAACTTCATGGCAACACGTGCAGTGAAGGAAACTTCATGGCAACACGTGCAGTGACAGAGCTACCAAAAACTGGTTTATATGCAGACTAAAAATATATCAAGCTTTGTCAATTTTGACTAAGTTTATAGAAAAATATATCAAGATTCACAATATGAAATCAAGATTGTCAAAATAACTAGCTCTAGTTTTTGGTAGAGCTCGATGGGATAATACACGAGGGCTCATAATGAAATCAAGTTGATCCATATCAAAAAAATATTTATAAATAAGCATTGATCTTTGAACCACAATTGAGAAGTACACTACATACATGAAATTCTAAAAACTATATGAAGATGAAACTATTGGATCTAACTTGCATAAGACTTTGTTTCTTTCTCTGATTCCTTTTTTACTTATTTATTTATTTTATTCCTAAACACAACGACCAGATCTCAAAGCAACTATGAAGATGAAATTGATGCAAAGTTAAAAAAAGGTTAGTAGATGAAAGACCAAGCAAGAAATGCAAACAACAAGTTTCAACACCAAACAAAGGCTCGGATCTTTTGTTCCGCCTTTAGGGCTCTAGGACGGGGCAGAAAGTACTCCCTCCGTCTCGAAATGTAAGATGTTTTTTGATAATATGATAGTGTTAAAAAATGTCTTACATTTTGGGACGGAGGGAGTATTAAAAAACACTATATTTAGAGGGTTGGTAGAAAGATAAACAAGGAAAACAAATCCTATCGTGTCAATGAAAGCTCTGATGCCAAGATGTGATGGGCATGAACCCGATGGATGAGTTAATTCCAAATGTGGCCCGATCTTCACGCCGTACGATCAAAACAGGGAGGGTAACTAGTTGTAAGCAGCGGTAGTAGCAAACATTAACCTGCCAAGGTTGGATGCGATGAATGTGTTGGGTAAGGAGATCTGAAGCTACAAGAAATTCGACTGGATGTCTATATAATCCCAAAACCACAAACAAGTACTACTAAACACAAAAAAGTTAGAACCATATATCACGAGTTGTGGGAACCATAGGCTCATAAGTAATATGGATGAACTCACAAGAGCAACGGTGGTAAGGTACACTCAATACCTTGATTGGGGGCGGGGTATAACTAGGGATACCCCCCACCCACCGGGGGTGAAAGCGGTCAAAAATTACTCGGCATTTCCATGCATGGTTTCCTTGGGGAGTAAGAAGCCAACTCAGAGTTATTGAAGAGCTTCCTAAATTCTCACAAGTCCTTTAACATCTTGACACCTTTCACCAAAACGATCATTATGTTTGCTAAACCAACTTCAAATGATACAAGGTTTGTTGGGGTGGAAAGTATAATTATGGAGCTTCTGGTGATATGCCCCTATTGTCACATTTATCTTCCAAAATGGTGGTGAAACACCAAAAGAACATAGGCAATAACTGAAAGCATGTAATTCACTCAGAACTTGCTCAATGACTTTGTTTCTTTGTGACCTCAGAGATTGTGTCCTCCTTAAATGATGCACCTGATTCCATGTACGAGCATAAGTTGAAAGCATAGTAATGTCACTGATCTAATAATAGTGACCTAGGTTAGAGTTCACCTCAAAATGTGTTTGCTTGGTTCACCTTAGTAACTATTTCCAATTAATTTGTGCATCTAGCTGAAATGTGACGTTTGCGTTACCATGTGCATATCACAAATGTGGATATGTGTCATAGCCATCGTGGTTGTCTGCCTCGTGCTAGAAAGGAGTGAGGTACAACAAACCCTATTAGGTAGAGTTGTAGAGTTACTTGGTCTACCCATGTATAGGTTGCTTGGTCATTGTAGTTGCCTACATGTGGGTGCCCTGGATTCATTATAAAATTGTCTTGTTAGACATGGCAACAACCTCTAGATTTTAGGGTTTTTTTTAATTCTTTGAATAGAAAGTGTTGAAGGCCTAAAACTATTCCTATGTATATAAAATTATGCAATCCGTGTTTGATTAATCTTTTTCCTAGATTGTCCTTTGTGGCTTGTTGGAGGTTGAGAGACTACCCCTACTTGATGTGAACTTCACTTGATAACCCATTTCATTAGTGGCACTTCAAAGCATTTGTGTGAAGCCTCCAATATAATGATATTTTAACATCATGGCTGGATAATTTAAATGGTTTTACCTTCCAATCTAAAAGCCAGTAAATAGCATTAGCATACTGCTAGCTCTTTCCATACTAGGATCACAATACTATTCGCAATTATGAACTCTTTAAGCACATAAAAGTTTGGCAATTGGATGAAAAAAGGGTGCGCCAAAAAGAAATGGACATCGTCCAACCATTTTTGCCATCTTGTCTTTACGTGTTATGTACAACCATTGAACCACCAATAGGATCATCCCAATTACGTATATCTTGACCAATATAAAAAGATCGAGTTGCAGAGATCCAACAAATCTCACCCGTTCAACCACATCTATCCAACAGTCTATGTCTCCCTGATGTTTAGCGTTAAACATGTTTGGCATGAAACACATTTATTACCATCAACTCATTAATATAAGGCCTAATATCAACTTGAGCATTCCACCTAATATTCCAGTATGACCCCTGCAAAGAAAACACTTGGACACTTCATTTTTTGTGTTTCAAAGGTATCCTCTGAACTGGTGACAAAGAATGTTGTGGCTCACCGGATCTAGATCTCCACTAGATCAGACGAATTGTTGTTTAGGTGGTACTTTGTGACACACATGAGGCTTTTCTACATCTTGGATTATATTTTTTACATCATATATTGTCTCAGTTTCTTCCATCCTGCATTTTATAGGTCTAGGCCGAGGTCAAGGTGCTAAAGGTACTTGTTCGTACTTTGCCATCTCTCTAATGCTACAGTTTGGTCTAGTCCTTTACAGACCATATAAGCATGATGGAACAATTGTTGGAGGGCCCTAGTGATGGAGTGCAACAATTATTTTTCCCTGTGTTCCGTAAATAGAAGCGTCGAGGAAGAAAATGTTATGTTCTATATGTCGAGTGTATTATTATTTTTACTTGTAAAAACTTTGAAAGAAAGCCCAGATGTTCAAAAAACAGATAATCAAAGACATATCAAATACGAAATAAAGAAAAATAGGTATTGAAATAAGTGTTTTTTTGGAAAAGGGGCGTAACCCCGGCCTCTGCATCAGAACGATGCATACGGCCACCTTTATTAGAAAGTAAATAAGTTCAACACAAGTCACAAGGTCTTAAACAAGCGAACCACAAAAATGCTCACTGAGAGCCGAGGATAAAAGCCACAACCGGCTGGCAAAAGAAAGATAGGAAAACTAATTGCCTATCCTATTACATGACCGCCATCCCAACCGGCTGAATATAGACCGAGCTACCATCTCCCATTGGGTAGATCTAGTAACCAAATGCTCCCTGGCCTCCGTCTGAGTGAGTAACGACCACATACGGATGAAAGTAGTGGCTCGGAATATAACCTGCAAAAAATGAGTATTTGTTGTTCTGTTAAAAACCAAATCATTCCTGCAGTTCCAGACTGCCCAAAGTAAAGCACATACTCCTACGCGAATGTGTCTCGCTGTTTGGGATTCTATCCCATCCAGCCACGTCCCAAATAATGTGTTGATATTATTCGGAGGAGTAATATTAAACGCAATATGAACAGTCCGCCATAGAACCTTAGCCATCGGACAGTCAAGAAAGAGGTGTTTGATGGTCTCATCACGAACACAAAAACTATATCTTGTGGAACCGGTCCAGTTGCGCTTTGTCAAATTGTCCTTAGTTAAAATGACTTGTTTGTGTACAAACCACATGAACACTTTAACTCTCAAAGGTACCTTGACATTCCAAACGTGCTTGGTATTAGGAATAGAGCTAGAGGTAATCATATCTAAATACATAGATTTAACCATGAACTCTCCATTCCTGGCTAACTTCCATCACAACGTGTCTGGCTGTTGACAAAGCTGCACATCCATCAATCTTCTCAGTAAATGGAGCCAGGATTCCCAACGGGCTCCGACAAGTGTTCTCCTAAAGTGAATGTTGAGGGGAGTGGACTGAAGCACGGTAGCAACGAAAGCGTCTCTTCGTTGCACAATGCTATAAAGGGAAGGATATTGAAGCGCGAGAGGGGTTTCTCCTAGCCATGTGTCCTCCTAGAATCTCGTGGAAGTACCGTTTTTGTTGGGGATATTACTACTAAGTATAAACCGGCCATGAGGGGTCGGGTTATGCCCACAATGAGTTAGTCATGTTTGAAGCCCATGAAGACAAGAAGTATGGCGCTTTACAGAGGAGATCTAACATGAAGGCCCAGGGCCCAAAGGCGTATTAGAGCCCGTAGACATAAACCGCCATATGATATGCAACTTATGTTGTAAGGCAAGGAAAGGTAGAAACCGAGGCAGGCACGTTTATGAGCCGGCCTCGGGATTCTGTAAACCGCCGGGCGTCAACCTGTGTATATAAAGGGACGACCCGGCGGCGGTTTAGGGACAACAAACAATAACTCGAGAGCCAGGCAAAGCGGATTCGCTCCCTGGTCATCGAAACCTTAGCAATTCCATCACAATTGGAGTAGGCTTTACCTTCATCGTAAGGGGCCGAACCAGTATAATTCCTTGCGTCCCTTGTTCCGCTTTAACCCCTTTAAGCTAACCCGTCGCGATGGCTCCACGACTAAGTCCTCTCACTAGGACATGTGCCGTGACAAAACCACGACAGTTGGCGCCCACCGTGGGGCTCTCGCATGATGGTTTTGAGTTCTTGAAGGGCAGCTTCGAAGGACTCAAGGGATACGCTGTGGGCCGGATGACCAAGAGTCGTCGCGGCAAGCTCTACATCGACGACGCAGGCTGGGGCCCCGAGGCTGGCTCGATTGTGTACGGGTACCGGGCCCCCTTTGGCGGAATACACGTTTTCATTGGCAAGATCGGCGAACGAGGCCCTGAGCCGGACATCTGCACCGACATTGTCGAGATGGCTCAGCGTGCAAGATCTTCCCGAGTTCAGCCTGCCGTAAAGTGTGCCTTCGTGAGAGTCATCCACCGAGCGGAATCTGAGGATAGATCGATATCTAGTGGCGAAACTGTTGTTTACTCTGATGACGAGTCTTCAACCGGAGAGACCGAGTCGCTGTATCAGCTGCATGATGGCTAGATTAGTGGCGGTTCCAATGGCGACATTATTCCGGACCTCTCTGATCTGCCGAGCCGAGTTGCGATTTTCATGGCCGGTACACAGTCGGTGCAGCATTCTTCTACCGCAGCAGCAATGATTTCCGGTTCAGTAGCTGCAACACCCGCTGGGGCAGGAGGCCCCACGCCGGCACCGGTTCAAGTTTTGTCCGATTTATTCGACTTTGGCAACGTTGCTGGCGGCTGAGGTTAATCCGGCGGATCATGATCAGCATAACGTGGAAATTGTAAGGGTGAAGGATCAGATAGCTCAAGCTAAGATAGATCTGGCAGCAGAGAACACCAGGATGCACTACCGGAATCAGCTATTTTGCCGTCAGCCACGGCGGATGGCAAAGGCATGAACGGCGGACGGCAAAGGCCTTTGCCGTCAGCCGCGGACGGCAAAAGGCTCCGACAAAGTAGGCTACGGTAAACAGCTACTTTGCCGTCTGCCTCCTGGCGGCTGACGGCAAAGGCCCTTTGCCGCCTGCGGCGGACGGCAAAGAGAGCGGACGGCAATAGTTGCGCTGTCAGTCCGTTAAGTGGCTAACAGCAGGCCTTTGCTGTCCGCCGCTGACGGCAAAATTTCTAGTGTCTTTGCCGTTCGCCATATGATGTCATCTACACGTCACTACATGGCAGGTTCTTTGCCGTCTGCCACTGATGGCAAAGTCTTTGCCGTCTGCCACTGTAGGCAAACTGATCAAATGGGTCAGCTCCCAGGAAGCATAGCTGGATGCCACGTGTCTTCTTTGCCGTCCGCGGCAGACGGCAAAGAGCCTGCATATTGGCTCTTTTATCTGTTTTTTATTAAATCCAACAATTTTCATCACAAATATATATGACATATATAGATATATTTCAAAAGGCCAGTACAGAGCAAACATATAAGATATCCAACACATAACTTCATCATCCAACCATATATATTACATGCATAGTTCCATCATACATAACAAGTTCAACATAGAGGCATCCAACCATATATTACAATAGTTTCATCCAACGATACATGCATAGTTCAACGATACAAAAGAAACAGAGAAAAGGATAAGGAGCACTCCATCTATGCAAGCTTTCGTCAAGTGAATGAAATCTGCAAAATGAAAAATAAGAAAGTTAGAACAAGAAGAAGACTAGAACAAGAAGAGTAGAACAAGAAGAAGACTAGAACAAGAAGAGTATGTCATTTATGAGCTAACTTACGTGAAATGGATCATATATGAGCTAACTAATTTGAAATGGGTCGTTTATGAGCTAGCTAAGGTGAAATGGATCATTTGTGAGCTAACTTAGTTGAAATGGGTCGTTTATGAGCTAACTAAGGTCAAATGGACCGTTTTTGAGGTAACTAAGGTGAAATGGATCGTTTTTAGCTAACTTAGGTCAAATGGATCATTTATGAGCTAACTTAGTTGAAATGGATCGTTTTTGAGCTAACTTAGGTGAAATGGATCATTTATGAGCTAATTTAGTTGAAATGGATCTTTTTGAGCTAACTTAGGTGAAATGGATCATTTAAGAGCTAATTTAGGTGAAATGGATTGTTTTTAGCTAACTTGGTGAAATGGATCGTTTATGAGCTAAATTAGTTGAAATGGATCGTTTATGAGATAACCTAGGTAAGATGGGTCATTTTGGAGTTAACCTAGGTGAAATGGGTCATTTTAAAGCTAACGTAGGTAAAATGGATCATTTAGGAGCTAATCTAGGTAAAATGGGTCATTTTTGAGCTAACTTGGATGAACTGGATCATTTATAAGCTAACCTAGGTAAAATGGGTCATTTTAGAGCTAACTTAGGTAAAATGGATCGTCTACGAGCTAACTAAGCTAATTATGTAATTTTTGACATAAGTAAGCTAAGTACAGATCGTTTTAGAGCTAACTTAGGTAAAATGGATGGTTTTGGAGGTCAGTAAGCTTATTAAGTCATTTTGGAGGAGAAGAAGCTAAGTCTAGGTCATTATGGTTAGCATTGGAGGAAATAAAGCTAAGTCTAGGTCTTTATGCATGTGTTAAGAAAAACACTAGATAAACTTACCAAGATTCAGGAGGTGTAGGAGCGGGGTGGCTCGTGTCGGTAGCTGAAGAAGGATCGTGCGATGCTTGTCTGGAGTTACACTGCACCAAAGATCATTTCCAATGTCTTGTTAGCATGATGACACTCAAATGTTAAGACTAGCAAGTAATGTCCATTCAAATAAAACTCACCGTGGTCCCAGGAGCAATCACTGGCATCGGCGGAGCGGTCTGACCTGTCTTCTCGCACACAGACTGCACATTTGGTTTTGACGACTCAGTCATACTAGTTAGTAATGAGACAAACACTACATGAATGTTTTGGCTAATCTGCAGAAGAAACTTACCACAAGGAGCTCGTACATGGCCCTTGCCTGCATGTCATTCCGTGCCCTCTCCTCCTCCATCATCTTTGTCGTCCTCTCCTCCAACTCCCGCTGCCTCTCTGCCGCCTCCGCCAGAAGTTTCTCCGTTCTATCTATCTCACTCTGTATAGCAACCTGCAACACCACTCACATGACCATTTGTAATCATTGATGGAAGTGCACACAATGTAATGGAGAAAGATAACTGAGTACGTATCACTAACCTTGATGGCGAGTTGCACTGGCCGTTCACGAGGCCTTATCTCAGGAGCGGAGCTTGAATGGCGCGCCTTGATCTCCGGGAGAGTGTTAGGACAACGGATAAGTCCATCTCCAATGGCTATGGAGCCATGGGACCTCCCGCCACCAGATATCATCAGCAGCTCTGGATCAATGGGACCCTGGCTCGGGTCAAAGTCCTCCCCTTTCCTCGCCTTCCCCTCATCTCTATATCTCACGAGCTTGTTGTGGGAGGAGATGTTGGTGAAGTTGTTTGCATCATCGAGGTCAGACTGAGAGAAAGCCTTGACTTTCTTGAAAGAGGCAGTGTGGGCCATGGCATACAGGTCGTACACCTCTGGCACCTTATCCGCCTTATTGTAGCTTGCCTGAAAGAGAGGAACAATGAAAATTAGTAATTAAAGGGCTCAATCTAGCATGATGAATGAATTGCATGAATCATGAAGCAAACCACATACCCAGTTGCGCCCGAACTGATATAAGTTGGAGCTGCCTTGATGGTGTGGCACACCTTCCATTTGGCCATGTTTGTTCTTGGCCTCGTTATGGAGGGCTAGCCATTGTTTTGAGCACCACTCATCGACCAACACCTCCCAACAATCCATCCGATCCGCACACCATCTCGGAGGCGCCTAAGTTAGCAAATAGAAACTTGAGCGCTACAGCTAAGAATTACTAAATGAAGGAACTTAAGTAGAGAAGGCCTTAAGAATTACCTTCATGTACTGCTCCTTACTCAGGAACTTATCGCAGCAAGCCGGCTTGGTCTTCTTGATACCACGCAAGGCGTAGTAGTCTCGAACAGCCTGCACCCGAGCCTCGTGCCGTAAGTTCTGGAGTAGGCGCTTGCAGACGTTCTCGATAACATGTGCCGCGTCCTCCTCGTATCCCTCCTCACACCTGTAGAATGTCTACAATCAAATGAGACACTATTGATTAGTACACGATCAATGTGATGCTTGAAGATTTTTAAATGTGTAAAGGAGAAATTACCCAGAACTTTCTGATCACCATGTCTGCCCTCGTGTCGCACACGACACCGTCGATAATCTCATCCGGCGGGGCCGGGGCAGCCACGTAATGCTCCCAGCTCAATCCAAGCTCTGGAAGCCGACCCTCACCAGGAAACATGACAAACCCCGGGAAGTTTTGCCGGCAAAGAACTCCAAGGACGGAGTTGGGCCGGCGGACACTATGATGGTGGTCCCAACCCCTACAGCATGACAAGGCCAACGCATTAGTTATTTGAAGAAACGTGAATGCAGAAGGTACAAAAATATTAAATGCACTTACGTACCTCTCCCCATCAGGGAAAATCAACCACCTCTGCTCGCGGGTCACCGGCACGGACGGGAGCCGTGTAGCACCACGCTGGTAGACGTTGCCCCCCTCCTCCCCTCCTCATCAGCCGGCTCCCCGCCATCATCAGCATGGCCACTCGGCTCCCTGCCATGCTCAGGCTGACCCGACCAGGTACCCCATCCGGACGTGTGCTCCTCCGGGGTCTCATGGGCCCAAGTCTCGTGGGCCGAAGGCCCGTCGACCCGAGGCTCGTGGGCCGAAGACTCGTGGACCGGAGGCTCGTGGACCGGAGTCCGTGCAGTCTCCTCCTCAGACGAGTCCACCCTAGCAGTCACGTGCTCGGGTGAAACAGCTGGGGGCGGTGGCAAGGAAGGCGCCGTAAGAGTCACCCTACCTCCTCTCCCGCGACCACGTGCTCCACCTCCTCTCTTCTTCTTACCTCGTCCCCTGCTGGGCACCGCGGTCGACGAAGAAGGGCCCGGCGGTGTCGCCATACTGTCCAGCAACGCTCGACAGAGAGGTGCGTGTGGAATGGAAGACCTCGCACCACGCGCCGATGAAGAAGGGGCCTCGGCGCGCTCCCGACCAGCGCCCACCATCTTTCAACACCTGCCATGACAAAGAATAAACGAAATTAGTACAACATAAAAAAAGTACCGACATGAATAATAATATGTATATCACTTAAGTGTATCATCATCAAGTACAACATAAAAAAATTGAATACCTGACACTACTAATAATCTCGATCAGTATCATCAATAAATGCATAATCATCATCATCACTATAATCAATGATGGGCTCATAGGGTTCATTGGCATCTACATGTGCAAGGCCACCTTGACGTAATCGGTCAAGCATTGACAGGTCATCCGCAGCAGTAACCTCTTCTTGTTCCGGCTCTTCTTGTTCCTCCTCTGGGGTGATGTCGGATTCATTGTCGCTGTCTACTTCAATGTTTTGGGGCGAAGTATAGCGGTTCTTGAAACTCTTTTTGGAAAGACGTGTCTCTTGGAAGAATTCTCCTTCATATGTGTCTGGGTTAATGTGAGGTTCATAATCCTCTTCCTTCGGGGGAGAAAGTCTAGCACGTGGCGGCACTTCATAAACGACATCCCAACCTTTCAGATTTGGATTAGTTTGGCAGGCCCACGGTAGATAGAATACTTGGGTCGCTTGTTGAGCCATAATATAGACACCAGGAACATCTAAATGAGTGCTTTGGTTGATTTCAACTAGCCCTATATGTTCATGAGTCCTTCTAGTCTCCTTCGGCTGAAACCAATAACATTTGAAGACTACGACATTCGGTGGGTTTTCACCATAGAACAGAAGTTCATAAATTGCTTCAACTCTCCCATAATACTCGGTACCCCCTTCGCCGATAGCAGATACACAACAATTTGTAGACTTTCGGTCGGCCATCGATAGCTCTTTGCCATAGGTACGAAAGCGATACCCGTTGATGTCGTACTTGTCAAATGAACGGACCTTATAGTCAAAACCATTAGCGACTTGTCTCAATTCGGCGTCCATAGACTCTGAATTAGCCTACAAGTTTAATATGAAAGTATTGTTGCATTATGCACAAATTAGCGAATGAAATGAAATTGTCTAATAGAAATTACCGTTTGTTTGAACCAAGAGATGAAACCGGGATAGCCACTTCCTTGCTTTGCGAGAAGCTCATACTCTTCGACGGAATCCTTTTGGATCTCCGCTCCATACGAGAATATGGCGACGTATCGACTGTATGACATATCCAGGAATAAGAGTAGTTCAAAGGAAATAAAAGTTGCGAAACAATGTACCGAGAACTTACTCGATGTACGGCCGCACTTCTATCAGGTTGTTGAAGATATACAACGAAATGGTCCGCCATTCTTCGTTATCCAAAGATACTGGATGTGAAACACTAGCTGGTGCGAGATTCCCTTTGAATAGGCTGAGGTTGGATCCACCCTTTTTAGGCTCGTCAGCATTGTACCGAGGCTTCGGATTATGCAAATGACGATTTTTGGCTTCGTAGTGCGCTGTTACGAAGTTTGCCGCCTCCTCTGTGATGAATGCCTCAGCCATCGATGCTTCAATTCTACATTTATTTTTACATTTTTCTCGAAGTGTCTTCTGCATCCTCTCACTTGGGTAGCACCAACGATTTTGCACGGGCCCCCCCAATCTTGCCTCGGTCGGGAGATGCAAAATCAAATGCTGCATTGGATTAAAGAAGCCCGGTGGAAAGATCTTCTCTAACTTGCAGATCAACTCTGGTGCCAACTCTTCCATTTCTTCTAGCACGCCAGGCGATAGTTCTTTCGCACAAAGAACACGGAAGAAATAGCTGAGTTCTGCCAGTACTAGCCATTCATCCTCAGGGATGAAGCCACGCAACATCACCGGCATTACCCGCTCAATCCATATGTGCCAATCATGACTCTTGAGACCAAATATCTTCAGTTTATCAAGATTCGCTCCCCTCTTTAGATTCGCTGCATACCCATCGGGGAACATCAACTGCTGTTGCACCCACAAGAGAATTTCCCTCATAGCTGGCCTTCCAAGATTGAACCATGCCTTTGGCTTCGTCCAGTTCTGCTTTCCTTTCGGTTCTTTCATGTTTTGTAACGGCCTATCACATAGCGCCTCCAGATCGACTCTAGCCTTAGTATTATCCTTTGACTTCCAATCTTTGCTGAACAATGTACCAAAAAGTGCCTCAGCGATATTCTTCTCAGTGTGCATCACGTCGATGTTGTGTGGGCAAAGGAGGTCTTTGAAGTAAGGCAGATCCCATAAGCATGTTTTGTGAGTCCACGCGTGCTTAGTATTATACCCCTTGAAGTACCCTGGACGTTGTGGATCTGGCTCGAGAGCGTTTAACTGATCCAGGGTCTGTTGGCCTGTCAATGCAGGTGGTGTAGAGTTTTTGACAACTCTACCCCTGATGAAGTCTTCTTGTCTTTCCTGAACTTATGGTGAGGATCCAGGAACTGTCTATGCATGTCGAAGCAAGAAAACTTGCGACCGGCCTGAAGCCAACGAAACTCAAGAGCTCCCTTGCATGTGGGGCACGGGAACCTTCCATGCACACACCAGCCAATGAATAGCGCATACACCGGCAAGTCATGCGTCGAGTACATGTACCAGACACGCATTATGAAGTTCCGTTTGCTAAAGGCGTCGTATGTCTTGAACCCATTATCCCAGGCTTCTTGCAATTTGTCCTTAAGCGGCTGCATGTACACATTCATATTTTTGCCCGGATAGTAGGGTCCTGGAATTATCAACGTCAGGAAAATGTTCTTTCTTTGCATAATCTGTCCGGGGGGGGGGGGAGATTGAGTGGAAAGACAAATACGGGCCAACAACTATATTGGGCTGCCGTCATACCAAACACACTGAACCCATCCGCGCTGATGCTGACTCGAGGATGCCTCGGATCTGCCGCTTTGTCAGTATGTAATTCATCAAACTTTTTCCACGCAACACCATCCGATGTGTGTACCATCATCAGATTCCCATCTGCATCTAGTTCGGTTCTTTTGCCTGTTTTGTGCCATGTCATCTGTCTGGCCGTCTCTTCGACCATGAAAAGACGTTGAAGTCTTGGTACGATTGGCATATACCGAAGAACACTAACGGGGATTTTGGTCTGTGTCTTCACACCCATACCGTTGTCTACCACAATATACCTGGAAGACTTGCAAATGGGACAATAGTTCAAGTCCGCATAGTCAAGCCTAAATAAGGCACATCCTTTCTCACAGGCATGTATCTTCTCATAGGGCATCTTCAGTGCACGGAGGATTTTGTCCGACTGGTACAGGTTTGCAGGCATTACATGGCCTTTGGGTAGAAAGCGTCCAAATACTGTCATAATTGCATCATAGCATTCTCTGCCCAAGTTGAACTGAGCCTTCAGAGCCATTACTTGTGAGATGGCATCCAACTGACAAAGCTCAGTGTGCTCGTGGAGCGGACGTTTCGAAGACTCCAACATTTCATTGAAGGCCTTTGCAGATTCCTCCATCTCCTCGTCCGAATCCCGACCATCATCATAGCCTTGCACCATGTTTTCCATCCCGGTACCATGCTCGTCGGTGCGACGATGATCCACCTCAGCTCAGTCACGTTGGGCAAACTCACCATGAAATGTCCACACCGTATAATCGGGCGTAAAACCACTCTTCTGCAGGTGTTTGCCCATTTCAGCCTCTGTCTTCTTTTCCCAATTGCCGCACCGGAAACAGGGGCACCAAGTTTTCTTTTGGCGATTTGCAAATGCGGCTTGCATAAACCCCTTAGTTTTTGTGAACCATTCAGCGCTCCATTTGTTCTGACCAGTGTGACCGGTATACATCCAAGCACGGTCACTCATCTTGACTTTCAGAGCTATTGGACACACAACAATTATATATGTAATTCACCATGTATATATTCATCAGTTGATCTACTTTGTCAATTTTATTACGTCCATGCAACCTACACTCTAATAGGTATGATAGGTCCTAATCCCACCCGTGTATGTGTAGATTGGGTTCATTTTCCCATGCTATGCTCCAGATCCGACGCAAAATTTCGGCAGCACCTCCCCGCTGTTCTCCTGATACACGTCTCTGCAATAAACAGAGAGGATGTGTACCCGGAGAACAACAGGGGAGGCACTGACAAAATATTGCGTCGGATCCGGAGCAAAGCATATGGGAAAACGAACCCAATCTACACATACTCGGGCTGTCCATGGATAGCGTTGGACAATTCGAAAGAATCAAGGTTATAAATATGCAAATGCATGCATATTTATAACTATGACGCTTTCGAACGGGAGACACATATTGGTTACGTATACTGATGATTCAAGACACATATATAGCTAGCTATCAAGTTTCATCGGAATAGATCAATTAATTAATGGGGGAGGAGGACTTGTCATTTGTGCTCACCCACGAACGACGGGGCAGAGCTCGTCAAACGCACGGCGAGGTCGTCGAACACCAAACCTCGCAGCGATGAAACAACTGCACATTTAAAACTACACGATCAACACAATTATATATGATGTTTTTCATAACAAAATCGAAAAATATATGATCTAACTAATAATTCACAAATATATGACCCTGTCGGCCTCTGGAAGGCCAAAGAACACCTTTTCGGGAGGTGTCAGTGGTCGGGGTGTCCTGTCGGTGTTGGGGGTGCCGTGTCGGGGTCGGGGTGCTGTTTCGGGGTCGGGGGGTCGGTTGTCGGGGTGTTGGGTCGGGGTCGGGGTTGGGGTGTCGGGGTCAGGGGGTCGGGGTGTTGTGCCGTGGTCGGGGTGTCGGGGAGTCGTGTCGGGGTCGGGGTCTCGGGGTGTTGGGGTGCTCTGTCGGGGTCGGGGTGTCGGATCGGGGTCGGGGTCTAGGTGTCGGGTCGGGGTCGGGGTCGGGGTGTCGGGTCGGGGTCGGGGTGTCGGGTCGGGGTGCCGTGTCGGTGTCGGTGTCGGGGTGTCGGGTTAGGCTCGGGGTCGAGGAGTCGTGTCGGGGTCGGGGTCTCGGGGTCGGGGTCTAGGGTCGGGGTGCCGGGTCGAGGTCGGGGTGCCGTGTCGGTGTCGGGGTCGGGGTGTCGGGTCAGGCTCGAGGTCGGGGTGTCGGGGTCGGGGTCGGGGTCTCGGGGTCGGGGTGTCGGGTCGGTGTGCCGGGTCGGGGTCGGGGTGCCGTGTTGGGTCGGGTTTTTCCCCTCTTTTTTCCTTTTCTTCCCTTTCTTCCTTTTCTTCCTTCTGCCTTCTTCTTCTTCTTCTTCTTCTTCTTCTTCTTCTTCTTCTTCTTCTTCTTCTTCTTCTTCTTCGTCTTCTTCTTCTTCTTCTTCTTCTTCTTCTTCTTCTCCTCCTTCTTCTCCTTCTTCTCCTTCTTCTCCTTCTTCTTCTTCTTCTTCTTCTTCTTCTTCTTCTTCTTCTTCTTCTTCTTCTTCTTCTTCTTCTTCTTCTTCTTCTTCTTCTTCTTCTTCTCCTTCTTCTTCTTCTCCTTCTTCTTCTTCTCCTTCTTCTTCTTCTTCTTCTTCTTCTTCTTCTTCTTCTTCTTCTTCTTCTTCTTCTTCTTCTTCTTCTTCTTCTTCTTCTTCTTCTTCTTCTTCTTCTTCTTCTTCTTCTTCTTCTTCTTCTTCTTCTTCTTCTTCTTCTTCTTCTTCTTCTTCTTCTTCTTCTTATTCTTCCTCCTCCTCCTCCTCTTCTTCTTCTTCTTCTTCTTCTTCTTCTTCTTCTTCTTCTTCTTTCATGACTAAACGTAAACCTAAAACTAAACTAAACCTAAAACTAAAAGTAATCTAAACTAAACTAAATATAAAACTAAACTAAATCTAAAACAAAACTAAAAGTAATTTAAACTAAAAAATAGAAAAAACAAAAAAGGAGAAGAGGGGCTCTCACCTTCGGGACAGGGAGGTGCGGCGAGGTGTGGCCTGCGGCAGGGCGGCGGGCGTCAGGGTGCCGCGGCGGCGGCGGGGCGACGCTGGTGGAGGTGCGGGCGGTGGGCGGAGGGGGAGCAGGGTGGTGCGGGCAACGGGGCGGTTGGGTGGTGCGGTGGCAGGGTGGGGCGGCGGGGTGGGGCGGTGCTCGACGGCGGCGAGGCTCGGTGGCGACGGTGCGGGCGGTGGGCGGAGGGGGAGCAGGGCGGTGCGGGCGACGGGGCGGCGTCGGGCAGGGGGGTCGGGGGCAGGGCGGGTGCGGGGGCGGCGCCGGGCGGCGGGGCGGGGGCGGCGGCGGGGGACGGGGGCGGCGCCGGGCGGTGGGGGCGGCGATGGGTGGGGATCTGGTGGGCGCCGGGGAGGGAAGAGGGAGAGTAGAGAGAGTAACGGGCGGGGGGGGGGGGGTGGGGGCCGTTAGTTACGCTGCCCTTTGCCGTCCGCCGCTCTTTGCCGTCCGCCTTTATCCCTCTTTGCCGTCTGCTAGCAGACGGCAAAGAGGTGGGGCGTTAAGTTTTTTCTAAACGGGCTGGCGGTGGGGGCCACCTCTCTCTTTGCCGTCAGCTGGCTGACGGCAAAGAGATGGCTGATGGCAAAGGCCTATTTTGCCATCCGGCATTTCTTTGCCGTCTGCTTTTGGGTAGCTGATGGCAAAGAGCTTCTTTGCCGTCTGCGAGCAGACGGTAAAGAGCTGGCAGATGGCAAAGTAGCTGATTCCAGTAGTGATGGCCGCAGAGTGGGCCGAGTTAGAGGCACAGGCTTATCGGCTTATTCTGGATCGGAGCGCATCAAATGATGTCATGAGGAGAAGGTACCGGTCTCACCTGCCTTCGGTTTACGAGGGAAGGAATCTCTTCAACACGCCAGGGGAAGGAACCAGCAACCAACCAGTGGTAAACTGGGTGGAGGCACCTAGAACCGGGGCGCCGGTTCAGCCACGTGCGATGGATCCGCCTCGTCAGAACAATGTCCCATCACAACACGTCTCAACACCTCCGGGTCATTACTCTAACCTGTTGGATACTGATACGTCTCCAACGTATCTATAATTTTTGATTGCTCCATGCTATATTATCTACTGTTTTGGACATTATTGGGCTTTATTATCCACTTTTATATTATTTTTGGGACTAACCTACTAACCGGAGGCCCAACCCAGAATTTCTGTTTTTTTTGCCTATTTTAGGGTTTCGAAGAAAAGGAATATCAAACAGAGTCCAAACGGCATGAAACCTTTGGGAACGTGATTTTTGGAACGAACAAGACCCAGGAGACTTGGACCCTATGTCAAGAAACCAACAGGGAGGCCATGAGGTAGGGGGCGCGCCTACCCCCCAAGGCGCGCCCTCCACCCTTGTGGCCCCCCTATTGCTCCACCGACGTACTTCTTCCTCCTATATATACCTACGTACCCCCAAACGATCAGATACGGAGCCAAAACCCTAATTCCACCGCCGTAACTTTCTGTATCCACGACATCCCATCTTGGGGCCTGTTCCGGAGCTCCACTGGAGGGGGCATCGATCACGGAGGGCTTCTCCATCAACACCATAGCCTCTCCGATGAAGTGTGAGTAGTTTACCTCAGACCTACGGGTCCATAGTTATTAGCTAGATGGCTTCTTCTCTCTTTTTGGATCTCAATACAAAGTTCCCCCCCTCTCTTGTGGAGATCTATTCGATGTAATCTTCGTTTGCGGTGTGTTTGTTGAGACCGATGAACTGTGGGTTTATGATCAAGTTTATCTATGAACAATATTTGAATCTTCTCTGAATTATTTTATGTATGATTGGTTATCTTTGCAAGTCTCTTCGAATTATTAGTTTGGTTTGGCCTACTAGATTGATCTTTCTTGCAATGGCAGAAGTACTTAGCTTTGGGTTCAACCTTGCGGTGTCCTTTCCCAGTGACAATAGGGGCAGCAAGGCACATATTGTATTGTTTCCATCGAGGATAACAAGATGGGGTTTTCATCATATTGCATGAGTTTATCCCTCTACATCATGTCATCTTGCTTAAAGCTTTACTCTGTTCTCTTGAACTTAATAGTCTGGATGCATGCTGGATAGCGGTCGATGTGTGGAGTAATAGTAGTAGATGCAGGCAGGAGTCGGTCTACTTTTCTTGAACGTGATGCCTATATACATGATCATACCTAGACATTCTCATAACTATGCTCAATTCTGTCAATTTCTCAACAGTAATTTGTTCACCCACCGTAAAATACTTATGCTCTTGAGAGAAGCCACTAGTGAAACCTATGGGCTTCATCATATTAATCTTCCAATACTTAGTTATTTTCATTGCTTTTATTTTACTTTGCATCTTTATCATAAAAATACCAAAAATATTATCTTATCATATCTATCAGATCTCACTCTTGTAAGTGACCGTGTAGGGATTGACAACCCCTTATCGCGTTGGTTGCGAGGATTTATTTGTTTTGTGTAGGTGCGAGGGACTCGCGCGTAGCCTCCTACTGGATTGATACCTTGGTTCTCAAAAATGAGGGAAATACTTACGCTACTTTGCTGCATCACCCTTTCCTCTTCAAGGGAAAACCAACACAGTGCTGAAGAGGTAGCAAGAAGGATTTCTGGCGCCATTGCCGGGGAGGTCTATGCAAAAGTCAACATACCAAGTACCCATCACAAACCATTATCTCCCGCATTATATTATTTGCCATTTGCCTCTTGTTTTCCTCTCCCCCACTTCACCCTTGACGTTTTATTCGCCCTCTCTCTCTATCCTCCCTCTCCTTCTCTATTCGCCTCTTTTTGCCCGTTTCTTGTTTGCTTGTGTGTTGGATTGCTTGCTTGTCTCGATGGCTCTTCCCCGATTTGGTGATCTTCACCTTGAAAGGTTAGAGGAAATCGAAAGCAACGTTAGGAGTTTTAGGGTCTTGCAATTTGAGCATAATAGTTTCTTTAGAAACGAGCTTAAAGAACAAAAAAGATTTATGAGTTATATGAATAAATAGCTCGATGATATGTCTAAAGAATTTGATGGTTTGAGATCCCAAATTGCTTGTCTTGAGAAGTTAATAGCTAAAGTTTCAGATAAGCAAGCTACCTTAGTTAATAAGATGGCCGCGAAGCCGGAAGACCATGGTAATAAAGATGAAGATCTAAAAGTTATTGATGTGTCCCCTATTAAATCTTTGTTTTGCATTATGAATCTTGATAATGGTGGGACTGAATATGATCCACCTTTACCTAGAAGGTGTTCCAAAAATTCGGAGTTTTTAGATCTTGATGCTAGAATTGATAAAAGTGGGATTGAAGAGATCAAAACTCTAGATGTTAATGAACCTACTATTTTGGATTTCAAGGAATTTAATTAAGATAATTGCTCTTTTATAGATTGTATTTCCTTGTTGCAATCCGTGCTAAATTCTCCTCATGCTTATAGCCAAAATAAAGCTTTTACCAAACATATCGTTGATGCTTTGATGCAATCTTATGAAGAAGAACTTGAGTTGGAAGTTTCTATGCCTAGAAAACTTTATGATGAGTGGGAACCAACTATTAAAATTAAAATTAAAGCATGAATGCTATGCTTTTGTGTGATTTGGGTGCTAGTGTTTCCACGATTCCAAAGACTTTGTGTGGTTTGTTAGGTTTCCGTGATTTTGATGATTGCTCTCTAAACTTGCACCTTGCGGATTCCACTATTAAGAAACCTATGGGAAGAACTAATGATGTTCTTATTGTTGCAAGTAGGAATTATGTGCCCGTAGATTTTATTGTTCTTGATATACATTGCAATCCTTCATGTCCTATTATTGTTGGTAGATCTTTCCTTAGAACGATTGGTGCAATTATTGATATGAAGGAAGGAAATATTAGATTCCAATTTCCGTTAAGGAAAGGCATGGAAATCTTTCCTAGAAAGAAAATTAAATTACCTTATGAATCTATTGTGAGAGCCACTTATGGATTGCCTACCAAAGATGACAATACCTAGATCTATCCTTGCTTTTTATGCCTAGCTAGCGGCGTTAAACGATAGCGCTTGTTGGGAGGCAACCCAATTTTATTTTTATTCCTTGATTTTTGCTCCTGTTTAGTAATAAATAATTTATCTATACTTTGTTTTGGTTGTGTTTTTTGTGTTTAATTAGTGTTTGTGCCAAGTAGAACCGTTGGGAAGACTTGGGGAAAGTCTTGTTAATCTTGCTGTAAAAAACAGAAACTTTAGCGCTCACGAGAACTGCAGCCATTTTCATTTGGAAAGTGATATTGAGTTAATTCTTTTTTCAGACGATTAATAGCTAAATTCCTCACGTCCAGAAATTTATTTTAGAATTTTTGGAGTTCATGATCTTGCGCTAGCTGCTGATTACTACAGACTGTTCTGTTTTTGACAAATTCTGTTGTTCGTGTGTTGTTCGCTTATTTTGATGAATCTATGGCTAGGAAAATAGTTTATAAACCATAGAGAAGTTGGAATAAAGTAGGTTTAACACCAATATAAATAAATAATGAGTTTATTACAGTACCTTGAAGTGGTGTTTTGTTTTCTTTCGCTAACGGAGATCACGAGATTTTCTACTTTAAGTTTTGTGTTGTGAAGTTTTCAAGTTTTGGGTAAAGATTCGATGGATTATGGAATAAGGAGTGGCAAGAGCCTAAGCTTGGGGATGCCCATGGCACCCCAAGATAATGTAAGGACACCTAAAAGCCAAAGCTTGGGGATGCCCCGGAAGGCATCCCCTCTTTCGTCTACTTCTATCGGTAACTTTACTTGGAGCTATATTTTTATTCACCACATGATTTGTGTTTTGCTTGGAGCGTCTTGTATGATTTGAGTCTTTATTTTTTAGTTTACCACAATCATATTTTCTGTACACACCTTTTGAGAGAGACACTCATTATTCAGAAATTATTACAATACTCTATGTGCTTCACTTATATCTTTTGAGTTATATAGTTTTGCTCTAGTACTTCACTTATATCTTTTAGAGCAGGGTGGTGGATTTGTTTTATAGAAACTATTGATCTCTCATGCTTCACTTAGATTATTTTGAGAGTCTTAAATAGCATGGTAATTTGCTTAAATAATCCTTATTTGCTAGGTATACAAGATTAATAATAAAATTCTCTTATGAGTGTGTTGAATACTATGAGAAGTTTGATGCTCGATAATTGTTTTGAGATATGGAGATGGTGATATTAGAGTCATGCTAGTTGAGTAGTTGTGAATTTGAGAAATACTTGTGTTAAAGTTTGTGATTCCCGTAGCATGCACATATGGTGAACCATTATGTGATGAAGTCGGAGCATGATTTATTTATTGATTGTCTTCCTTATGAGTGGCGGTCGGGGACGAGCGATGGTCTTTTCCTACCAATATACCCCCCTAGGAGCATGCACGTAGTAATTTGCTTTGATAACTTGTAGATTTTTGCAATAAGTATATGAGTTCTTTATGACTAATGTTGAGTCCATGGATCATACGCACTCTCACCCTTCCACCATTGCTAGCCTCTCTAATACCACGCACCTTTCGCCGGTATCATACACCCACCATATACCTTCCTCAAAACAGCCACCATACCTGCCTATCATGGCATTTCCATAGCCATTCCGAGATATATTGCCATGCAACTTTCCACCGTTCCGTTTATTATGACACGCTCCATCATTGTCATATTGCTTTGCATGGTCATGTAGTTGAAATTGTATTTGTGGCAAAGCCACCGTTCATAATTCTTCCATACATGTCACTCATGAGTCATTGCATATCCTGGTACACCGCCGGAGGCATTCATATGGAGTCATATCTTGTTCTAGGTATCGAGTTGTAATTCTTGAGTTGTAAGAAAACAAAAGTGTGATGATCATCATTATTAGAGCATTGTCCAAAGTGAGGAAAGGATGATGGAGACTATGATTCCCCCACAAGTCGGGATAAGACTCCGAACGAAAAATAAAATAAAAAAAATAAAAAAATAAAAAAAGAGGCAAAAAAGAAAGAGAAAAGGCCCAAATAAAAATATATGAGAGAAAAAGAGAGAAGGGACAATGCTACTATCCTTTTACCACACTTGTGCTTCAAAGGAGCACCATGATCTTCATATTAGAGAGTCTCCTTTGTTATCACTTTCATATACTAGTGAGAATTTTTCATTATAGAACTTGGCTTGTATATTCCAATGATGGGCTTCCTCAAAATGCCCTAGGTCTTCGTGAGCAAGCAAGTTGGATGCACACCCACTTAGTTTAGTTTTGAGCTTTTCATATACTTATAGCTCTAGTGCATCCATTGCATGGCAATACCTACTCACTCACATTGATATCTATTGATGGGCATCTCCATAGCCCATTGATACGCCTAGTCGATGTGAGACTATCTTCTCCTTCTTGTCTTCTCCACAACCACCATTCTATTCCACCTATAGTGCCATGTCCATGGCTCACGCCCATGTATTGCGTGAAGATTGAAAAAGTTTTCAGAATGTCAAAAGTATGAAACAATTGCTTGGCTTGTCATCGAGGTTGTGCATGATTTAAATACTTTGTGTGGTGAACATAGAGCATAGCCAGACTATATGATTTTGTAGGGATAACTTTCTTTGGCAATGTTATTTTGAGAAGACATAATTGCTTAGTTAGTATGCTTGAAGTATTATTATTTCGATGTCAATATTGAACTTTTGTCTTGAATCTTTTGGATCTGAATATTCATACCACAATTAAGATGAATTACCTTGAAATTATGCCAAGTAGCATTCCACATCAAAAATTCTGTTTTTATCATTTACCTACTCGAGGACGAGCAGGAATTAAGCTTGGGGATGCTTGATACGTCTCCAACATATCTATAATTTTTGATTGCTCCATGCTATATTATCTACTGTTTTGGAAATTACTGAGCTTTATTATCCACTTTTATATTATTTTTTGGACTAACCTACTAACGGAGGCCCAGCCCAGAATAGCTGTTTTTTTGCCTATTTTAGGATTTCGAAGAAAAGGAATATCAAATGGAGTCCAAACGGAATGAAACCTTCGGGAACGTGATTTTTGGAACGAACAAGACCCAGGAGACTTGGACCCTACGCCAAGCAACCAACAGGGAGGCCAGGAGGTAGGGGGGCGCGCCTACCCCCCAGGTGCGTCCTCCACCCTCATGGGCCCCTGTTGCTCCACCGACGCACTTCTTCCTCCTATATATACCTACGTACCCCCAAACGATCAGATACAGTGCCAAAACCCTAATTCCACCGCTGTAACTTTCTGTATCCATGAGATCCCATCTTGGGGCCTGTTTCGGAGCTCCGCCTGAGGGGGCATCGATCACGAAGGGCTTCTCCATCAACACCATAGCCTCTCCGATGAAGTGTGAGTAGTTTACCTCAGACCTAAGGGCCTATAGTTATTAGCTAGATGGCTTCTTCTCTCTTTTTGGATCTCAATGCAAACTTCTCCCCCTCTCTTCTGGAGATCTATTCGATGTAATCTTCTTTTGCGGTGTGTTTGTTGAGATCGATGAATTGTGGGTTTATGATCAAGTTTATCTATGAACAATATTTGAATCTTCTCTGAATTCTTTTATGTTTGATTGGTTATCTTTGCAAGTCTCTTCGAATTATCAGTTTGGTTTGGCCTACTAGATTGATCTTTCTTGCAATGGGTGAAGTGCTTAGCTTTGGGTTCAATCTTGCGGTGTCCTTTCCCAGTGACAGCAGGGGCAGCAAGGCTCGTATTGTATTGTTGCCATCGAGGATAACAAGATGGGGTTTTCATCATATTGCATGAGTTTATCCCTCTACATAATGTCATCTTGCTTAAAGCGTTACTCTGTTCTCTTGAACTTAATACTCTAGATGCATGCTGGATAGCGGTCGATGTGTGGAGTAATAGTAGTAGATGCAGGCAGGAGTTGGTCTACTTGTTTTGGACATGATGCCTATATACATGATCATACCTAGATATTCTCATAACTATGCTCAATTCTGTCAATTGCTCAACAGTAATTTGTTCACCCACCGTAATATACTTATGCTCTTGAGAGAAGCCACTAGTGAAACCTATGGCTCCCGGGTCTATCTTCATCATATTAATCTTCCAATACTTAGTTATTTTCATTGCTTTTATTTTACTTTGCATCTTTATCATAAAAATACCAAAAAATTATCTTATCATATCTATCAGATGTCACTCTCGTAAGTGACCGTGTCGGGATTGACAACCCCTTGTCGCATTTTTTGCGAGGTCGTTCTCAAAAACTAAGGGAAATACTTATGCTACTTTGCTGCATCACCCTTTCCTCTTCAAGGGAAAGCAAACGCAGTGCTCAAGAGGTAGCAGATAACATCGTCGCTACCGCTTCACATTTGGCAGCTTTCCCGATCAAAGGCGAGTCTCCAGTAGCGGTGGAAACACAACGGGCTAGAGAGCTCCTTCAGACAGCTTCGACCCAACAACAGGCTTATTCATACAGTCGCGAAAGGATTCATTCCACCACCCGCCCAAGTCGTTGCTACAGCAGGCATATTGATGAACCGGTTGTATCAAGCAGTGCGCGAAACCGTAACCCATCGCGAGGGCATAACCCGGCGGGTGGCGGTGCTAATGCCCAGGATGTGGTGGATCACGGTCGAGAATCTGAGTTAGCATCCCAATACGCGACTCGTCAGCTTACTCCGGTTCGTCCGACCACTTCAGTAGAGCCATGTGTGGTTTTCAGTTCTTTGGGGGTGCCATGTCGGGCCTTATGTAATGTGCGGCTGCCCAAGCATTTCAAGGGTCCTCGTAAGGTGCCCAATTACACTGCTGATTTACCCCCTGAATCCTGGGTCGAGAGCTATGAGATGGCGATGGAGATGCTGGACGTGGATGACGCGACATGTGCTAAGTACTTCACCATGATGCTAGAAGGAACGGCTCGCGCCTGGCTGAAAAGTTTACCAGCTAACTCTGTTGGGTCATGGGCTAAGTTAAAAAGCCGGTTTATCCAGAATTTCAAAGATACGTGCAAGCAGCCCATGTCAATCGTGGACTTAGCCGCCTGTGTTCAAGAGGAGGGGGAGTCTACAACCCATTGGGTAAAGCGAGTCTCGGCTATTTTGCATTCATCATATCACATCAATGCAGATACGGAAGTCTTGACGTTGGAAGGCAATTGTCGGTTTATGCCTTTGAAACAAGTTGGGAAGGCTCAAGCGTCACTGCAATGACATGGCAACGCTTATGGTAGCTCTGGTTAAGTATGCTGATTCGGATAGTACCAAGGACCCTGAGTCTGAGGATGAAAGGCCAGGGAAGGGAAAGAAGAATGGCAGTGTCAAGGGGCAGTAGCATAACCCGACGGGTCATGGGAACAACGATAAGCGCAAGGCGGATAATAGCCTGGACTTTGTGGCTAACACCAACACCTAGGATAATGGTCAGCGCCGAAAGGGTAAACCGCCCCAGCGGGGTGGAGGATCAGGTCCCAATCTTGAGCGCCTGTTAAACCAGCCTTGCCCAAAGCACGGGTCGAAAGAAAGGCCAGCTACGCACCTTTGGAAAGATTGCTTTATTATGCGGGAATTTAGGAATTCGAATCTTTTCCAATATGACCATGGACGGCCCGGCAGTTCAGGTGGCGGTTCTCATGGGCCGGGTTATGGTGGTGGCAGCTTCGGTTCAGGATTTCAAGGCAACCAAACCGGACATGGCAATCAAGGCAGTCAGGGCAACTAGGGCGATTATAATCATCAAGGGAGTCAGCAGTAGCAACAATCGGGTTATCAGAGTAATCCGAAGCAGTTGAATAGTGGGCAGTACCATGTCTTCACCACTAGCTTATGTAAGCACGATCAGAACCTTCATAAAAGGGCAATGAAATCCGTTGAACCGGCGGTGCCCCATTACTTGCGCTGGTTTGAACAGCCCATTTTGTGGAGTCGAGAGGATCATCCACCCCGGGTTGATAATCCGGGTCATCTGGCCTTAGTGGTGGCACCTCAAGTTGGGGGGTATAAGTTCACCAAGGTACTCATGGATGGAGGGAGCAGTATCAATATCCTTTACTATGAAACCTTCCGTCGCATGGGGTTGACAGATAAAAATCTTAAACCGCCGAACACCGTTTTTCATGGTGTGGTGCCTAGTAAATCGGCGTACCCAGTTGGTAAGATAGCTATAGAGGTTGCTTTTGGAGATGATCATGATTCAAGGTCAGAGACATTAACTTTTGAAGTGGTGAAAATCAAGAGTCCATATCATGCCCTGTTTGGACGGACAGCTTATGCTAAGTCCATGGCAAGGCCCTATTATGTTTATCTGTAACTTAAGATGCCAGGTCATAAGGGGACAATCATAGTACATGGGAGCAGGAAGATTGATTTGGAATGTGAAGAAGGTGATGCGGCTTATGCTGAGTCGGTTTTTGCAACGGAGGAGCTGAAGTTCTATAAGGACAATGTTGATCCGGCCGATATGACTTCTCTGAAAAAGCCAACTACAGAGCATGATCTGGCTTTGAAGTTTAAATCGGCTGAGGATACTAAGCTGGTTGACTTTATTCCTGGCAATTCATCCAGGCAGTTCAGCATCAGCGCTAACCTGGATCCGAAATAGGAAAGCACGCTCATCGAGTTCATCCGTGAGAACCGGGACATCTTTGCATGGAAACCTTCCAATATGCCAGGTGTACCGAGGGAACTCGCTAAGCACACTCTTAATATAGATCCTAAGTTTAAACCGGTCAGGCAGTTTCTCCACCACTTCAATGAAGAAAGGCGCAAGGCTATTGGTGAGGAGGTAGCCCGGCTTTTGGCAGTAGGGTTTATTGTGGAGGTCTTTCACCCTGAGTGGCTAGCTAATTCGATGCTAGTACTTAAGAAGAACGACACTTCGCGTATGTGTGTGGACTACACAGATCTGAACAAGGCATGTCCAGCTGATCCCTTTTCTCTCCCTCATATTGATCAAATCATTGATGCTACGGCGGGTTGTGACCGTTTGTGTTTTCTGGATGCTTATTCTAGTTATCATCAGATCATAATGGCAGTTAAGGACCAGGAGAAGACAACTTTTATAACTCCCTCCGGAGCCTTCTGCTATGTATCTATGCCTTTTGGGCTCAAGAGTGCCCAGGCGACTTATCAACACTGTGTACAGAATTGTCTTCATAATCAGATTGGGTGCAATGTTCATGCTTATGTGGATGATATTGTGGTAAAGTCCAGAGAGGAGGAAACATTGATAGATGACTTGAAGGAGACTTTTGATAACCTCCAGGTTTATAAGATGATGCTTAATCCAGCCAAATGTGCCTTTGGTGTACCGGCTGGCAAGCTCCTGGGTTTTCTGGTGTCTAACAGGGGCATTGAAGCTAATCCGGGGAAGATCAAAGCTATTACGTCCCTGGCTAAACCGGCATGTATTAACGATGTTCAGCGTCTGGCGGGTCATATTGCAGCATTGAGCCAGTTTATCAGCCGTTTGGGAGAAAAGGCAATCCCTCTATATCAGATGATGAAGAAGACAGACCATTTCGTCTGGAGTGATGCTGCCAATGAAGCCTTTGAGAGTTTAAAGCGGCAGCTAGGTGAGTCGCCTATCCTTACTGCTCATGTTGATAAAGAGCCCTTATTGTTATATGTGGCTGCTAATGCACGGGCTATTAGTGTGGCTATTGTTGTGGAGTGCAAGGAGTCCGGAAAGGAGTATCCGGTTCAACAGCCGGTTTATTATATCAGTGCGGTGCTTATTGAGTCCAAGCAGAGGTACCCACATCGGCAGAAACTGGTGTATGGAGTTTTCGTGGCAAGCCGGAAGCTCAAGCACTATTTTTAGGGTCATCCTATCACTGTGGTCAGTTCCGCCCCCTTGGGGGATATCATCCAAAATAGGGAAGCAACTAGCCGAGTTGCCAAATGGGCCATTGAGCTTGGACCTCACGGGTTAAAATATACGCCTCGCACAGCAATCAAGTCCCAAGCACTTGTGGACTTCATTAATGACTGGACAGAGTTGCAGGCGCCGGAGGAAAAGCCAAATAACACTTATTGGACTATTCATTTTGATGGGTCCAGACAATTAATTGGAGGGCTCGAGGGCTGGAGTCGTATTAACTTCCCCACAAGGTGATAAGTTTTGTTATGTTCTCCGTTTAATGTTCCCTTGCACTAACAATGCAGCTGAATATGAGGCCTTGCTCCATGGTCTTCGGATGGCTAAGGAGATGAATTTAAGCCGGGTTAAGTGCTTTGGTGACTCGGACCTGGTTTCTCAACAAGTGTCTGGCACTTGGTATTCCAAGGATCCACTCATGGGAGCATATCATTGAGAAGTAGATATTGTTGCAGGTCATTTCAAAGGTTATCAAGTCGATCATGTGGACCAGTGAAAGAATGAAGCGGCGGACGCTTTAAGACGTTTGGGTTCCCAACGTAAACCGGTTCCACCCAATGTTTTTCTGGATGTTTTGCATAACCCGTCGGTCAAGCTACCTACGGAGAAGGATTTGGCTGTTCCTGACCCGGAGGCTCAGTTAGTGGCAGCTCTTCATGTTATCCTGGATTGGACGGTCCCATACTTGGCGTATATGAACCAGGGCGAGTTACCAGAGGACGAAACTTTGGCCAGACAGGTAATCCGGCGATCCAAGTCAATGTCCATTATCAATGGGGAACTGCATCATTGCAGTGTAAGAGGGGCGTTTCAGCGTTGTCTGTCTCCTCAAGAAGGCTGCGAGATTTTGTGTGAGATCCACGAAGGAGATTGTGGTCACCACGCCGGTTCAAAATCCTTGGTAGCTAAAGCTTTTCGTGACGACTTCTATTGGTTGATAGCTCATGCTGATGCTGAGGATTTGGTAAAGAGCTGTGATGGTTGTCAGAAGTTTGCATGCCGCGCTCATGTTCTGGCTCAAGAATTAAGGATGATTCCAATCACTTGGCCGTTTGCAACTTGGGGGCTGGATATGGTTGGGCCCTTTAAGAGGTCCAAGGACAAGAAGACCCATCTTCTCACTACAAAAAAAGACACAATCATGACATTTTGGGCTGAACGAATTTTTCTTCTGTCATACATATGACACTTCTATGACGATAATTGTGACAAAACCCGGTATCATCATAGATGTGGTGGGATCCTACTTTTATGACAAAAAATCATGACAGAAAATGGGCTTTTCATCCTGGGCGAGCCGGAGACGCAGCTGCATGACATTCTTTGGGCCGTCCATGACGGAAAAAACTGTGGTAGAAGCGAGGGCGAGGAAAATTTCGGGGAGTTCCCAGTTACAGTGGGAGGTCGGGGGCCGAGCGATGCGCGTTTCTCCTGTACACGTACGCGCGTGTGTGCGAGGCGTTGGCTTTAACTGAACCCGAGCGAGGCGTTGGGCTCTAACTGAACCCGAGCGATTGGACTGTAGGCTACGCGTCACCGAACCCGAGCGATCGATCGATGGCTGTTAACTGAACCCGAGCGAGGCGTTGGGCTCTAACTGAACCCAAGCGATTGGACTGTAGGCTACGCGTTACCGAACCCGAGCGATCGATCGATGGCTGTTAACTGAACCCGATTGTGCGATTCCTTTGCTACTGCTGCTAACTGAAGCCGATTGATGGGATGAATAGTGAGCGTTGCGCGCGGGGGGGGGGGGGGGGGGTGGGGGGTTGGATGAACAGTGAGACAGTGAGTAGTGGCGTTGCCTCTGGATGAACAGGACCCTGTGGTGTGGTGGAGGGCTGGATAAACAGTAGACGGTAGAGGGGTGCCCGTGGAGGGGTGGATGAACAGGACCCCGTGGTGTGGAGGGCTGGGTGAACAGTAGACGGTGGAGGGGTGGTTGAACAGGACCCCGTGGTGTGGAGGGCTGGATGAACAGTAGACGGTGGAGGGGTGCCCATGGAGGGGTGGTTGAACAGGACCCCATGGTGTGGAGGGCTGGATGAACAGTAGACGGTGGAGGGGTGGTTGAACAGTAGCCGATGGAGAAGCGTGCGGTGGAGGATGGATGAACAGGAGCCCGTGGAGGCTAGATGAACAGGAGCCCATGGAGGTTGGATGAACAGGAGCCTGTGGAGGCTGGAAGAATAGGAGCCCGTGGAGGCTGGAGGAGGTCGACGGTGGAGATGAACAGTATCCCGTGAAGTCCCGTTTTGCGGTACGCCACACCCCTCCCGATGAACAGGACCCCCGTTTTGACCGTAGCGCTCCAACATAAGTCCGTTTCGTCCGTTTTGCGGTACGCCACACCCCTCCCGATCAACAGAACCCCCGTTTCGACCGTAGGAGGTCTGTTTCCTCCGTTTTACGGTACGCCAGACCCCTCCCGATGAACAGGATCCCATTTCGAACGTGGCAGGTCGAACACAAGGCCGTTTCCTCCGTTTTGCGGTACGCCAGGCCTCGTTTCCATCTCCTGTTCCGTCCAAGCCCTCCCGATGAACACAACGCATTCCGTTGCCTCCCCATGAACACGACGACGACGCTGTTTCTCCGTTCCGACCCAGCCATGTACACAAGCCCTGGCCGTACGTATGCGCGAGTAGGCATTCGAGACCCCGCCCGTATGTACACATACGTGGCCGTATTTTCTTTCTTGCACCCTGGCCGCCTCTACTATGACACGTGCGCGCCTCTACATCGATCAGTATATATGTACATACACGTTCGCGACTAGAATGAACACGGTATGTACGCTTCGACCAGGTGGGTCCTGACTCAGGTGGAGGAATAATTATTTTGCACGTAATAAGGAGGCACTTCCTTGCTGCGGCCGTGGACCCAGCTGTCAACCTCTCCACATACAGTCCACGTTCGATGGAAGCCGTTCCTTGACCATGTTGACCACGCCGCGCCGAGAGCACCAGGGCAGTGGACGACGGTGAGGCCTAGGAAGGGGACGACATGGAGCCGAGGAACACGCGGCAGTGGATGTCCACGCATAGAGGAGTACGAGGGTTCACTGGTTTGCTGCGGTGTGAGGCTGCCGTCGCCGCAGAATAACTGGGGGTGTGGGTGAGTAGAGGGATGGCCTGGCCAGCGGTGGGAGTAGTAGGGGGCCGTGAGTCCTCCGCCGCATCGCAGCCGGCCACGGGAGGCAGGAGCACGAGGCACGACCGGCGCTGGTTTGGGCGGCTGGAACAAGAAGACCAGAGGTTGAAGAAGCATTATGGCTGTTGGAGGGACATCGTACGGTCACTGGAGCTAGAATCATGCATATTGACTAAGTTGACAAAGCCCTCCGTCCCCGTCAACTTAGTAGGCCCACAAGTCAGCCTTCCACTATACTGGGTCCCAGCTAATAGGGGGAGTATTCATTTTTTTGTGCGTAATAAGGAGGCACTTCCTTGCGTGCGAAGATATAGCTGGTGGGTCCGAGCTGTCAGCGGCGGTAATGTTTTTTTTGCGAAATACAGAGGCCCTTTCGGTGGGTCCCTGATGTCAGGTGGAGGAATCATTATTTTGCGCGTAATAAGGAGGCATTTCCTTGCGTGCGACCATGGACCCAGCTGTCGGCCTCTCCACATAAAGTCCACTTCAGATGCATGTCGGTCATTGACCACGTTGACCAAGCCGCGCCGAGAGCACCAGGGTGGTGGACGACGGCGAGGCCTAGGAAGGGAACGACACGGAGGCAGGGAAGACTCGGCAGTTGTTTCCCATGCGGAGGGGAGTACGACTGTACGAGGGTTTACTGGTTCGTCCGTCGTCGCCGGAGAATAATAGCAGGTGTGGGTGAGTAGAAGCATGGCTAGGCCAGTGATGGGAGTACGGTGGGGCGGTGTGGCCTGCGCGGCAGCAGAGCTAGCCGCAGGGAGGAGGGAGCAGGCAGTCCCGCCGGCGCCTGTTTGAGTGGCTGGAGCAGGAAGAGCCGAGATTGAAGAAGCACGACGGCCGTTGGATGGCCATCCAACAGTCACTGCTTGTGCGTCAACCTTTTTTTTAGGAAAGCCTGAAATCTGTGGAAAACAGCATACAGCCCATTTGCCAATTCTTAAGGTTTTTTTCAAGCTCATATTCTTTTTGTTAGCATTACAGCCCATATTATGGCCACAGTTAAAAACTTATATGAAATTTTGCATATTTCGGTGCGGTCCGAACTGTTTTTAATCCCAAAATTTCGACTCACATTCAAACTGATTTTAAAAATAAATGTATATAAATATAAAATCCAATAAATTCTCCACGCATAAAAATTAATGTAATTTAAAATGTCGAAATGAAAAAAAGATATTTGAAACTAATTTTCGGTTTGATGTGTTTTAAAAATGTACAACCCATTTCTCATTACTGATGGACCATTTTCTCGGCCAGCCGAATGAAAGCTCTCCTCGTCTTGAAAGATTTGCAGCCCAACAGGCCTGACAAAGCGACTTACTTGGCAAATCACAAAAAAAACTGGGCTGTGGCCATGGACCTAGCTGTCAGTCCATAATTTTTTAGTCATTTGGTGGGCTGGGTGAAACAATGATGTAGCATGTATGCATCCCATTTAATTCCCATTTGCATTTTTCTCGAAAGTCGCGGACTTGCTGGGCTGGGTGAAAATATCATGTTGGGCTAGACGGAGAAATGTTATAAAAATATAAACACATGATTGCACGTCAGTAAAATCTTTGCAAGCTTATGTACGCAATGACTAGGAGTTAACTTGCCAAGTTATATATAAACAATTATTATTATTATTTTGTAAGAACTTTCAACTTACGAAATAAAATATCATTTTAATTTGATGAGTTAATAGTACGTGGGGTATTATTATTTTTTAGGCTAGACGTGAAACAGTTGAGTTGGTTCTAGGGGAAAGTACTGGGAGAAAACTCAGTTTACATCGAAAAAGAAAGTGTGAGAAAATTCAGAGACCTGCTGGGTCCACCTGAGGAGGGTAATATGTTGGGAGGAAGGAGATTCAAAGCACGACAGCCGAGTGGACTAGTTTTCTTTACGGACAAGTGAACTAATTTACATACATACGCAAATTGCCACTAAAAAAGCAATCAGGTTAATGGGTTCTTAAAAGAAATATTTCAGACAAAACAGATAATTACGACACATAGGCTAACGCATGAAACACTCACATGATAAATGTGCTTATAAACAGATAAAGTACAACATCTAGACCTTCCTGGCACGCTTGATCATGCCGTTGCGGCTGTCCGTGTACTCGTCGGTTACGCGAAGCAGACACGCCCTCATGTCCAAGATCTGCATGTACATGTCGTAGCATGCGTATGCGCCCTTGGCCGCGTAGGTTATGTAGGCTAGATTCAGAGGTACCTCCCACGTGTTCAGGTCATCTTCTTTCATGTTGGCGTATTAGGGGTCGATGATGGTCTCAGCGAGGTCAACCACGGAGTCCTTCTCCTGCCCGTTGCTGATGGTCTTGTATTGCTTCTGTATGTCGACAAGCTTGTTGCACCAGATGGCCGAATCGTCGCGTTCTTCCTTCTCTCCACCGTAGCGAAGGTGCAGTCAGCGCTGCCGATGAAACGGGCGAATGCTCCAGAACCTGGTGTAGCCATAGGACTGAGGTGAGGCAGAGCTTCACCAAGTCCATATCGTTGGTGTACATCACATTCAACTTGGTGCAGCCATAGGACTGAACGGCGAACTCAAAGGGGAACTCCTTGCTGAAGTCCATATCCAGCAGGCTCACCCCTCGGATCGCCATTGGAGTATCTTCGAGTGAAAGAGTGTGTAGGCGGCGGCATTAGTTCGTTTTTCAGCTCTTGGGGAACTGGATTCAACAGTAAGCTGAGTGTGTACAGGCAACAACAGTTACTACCCCTCCCTCATCCGCTGCACGCCCGACAGAAGATGCACCCTCAGCCACACGTCGGTTCACGAGCGGGTCTATATTGGTACTGTCATAACAGGAGTTAGTGGCCACTTTACTTAAATTTAATTAGCTTTAATAGAAATTTGTACTTAAAACAAGCAATGCATTCGCTCGTTCTATCAGTGCCACAGGATCAACATGCACAACAATTAGAATTATTATTCTCGGGACGCACACGATCATCACATTTGTCGCACTTTCACAAAGATAATACTACCGAGTTTGAACTGTTTATTAAGGTTGTTGTCCTCTGCATCATCATGCCGTGTTTCCTAGCTTGCAAGATTCAGAACCAACAAATAAGATCCAAAAAATAAGTACAACAAAGATGCCTACACATCTCATTGATTCCCAGCTTGCAAGATTCAGAACCAACAAATAAGATCCAAATAATAAGTACAACAAAGATGCCTACACATCTCACTGATTCCCAGCTTGCAATATTCAGAACCAACCCATTAGAGCCTTTTGATAAAGTGAATATCGGGATTAAATCCTCTTGGCTAGGCATGTCATACAATCGAAGAACTTGGCGAATGCTCTTGACCGTCACAACATCTGTAGTTGAGTATTCCTATTTGCACAGCACAAACAAGGAGACACAAGAGCATGATTTCACTTTAATAGCGGCCTCCTTGAACTCAACCTCCAGCTCTACTTGGATGAGGTCTGCGTGGAGTTCCATGATTCAATTCATGCGCCTTTTTCTGCAGTTCACCTGAAATGAAGCAAAGATTGCATCATTCAGCTAGCAAGAAGTACTTGCTCTTGTGAGCTGGCAGGTTCTTCTTTAGTAGTTGCACTAAAATTGAGGAACATTAAGGTTGGCTGTCCGGCTCATGTAAGGTGCAACTATAATTTTCTTATCCTTTTGTGCAGTTCCACTAAAATAAAGTGCCATTGTGGTGACAGTGACGGCTCCATCTTGCAAAGGCTAATAAAATGTTGCATGAGATTACCAGCAGAACTTGACGGAGATTTTGGAAACTCCAATCACAATTTTGTGCAGTTCCACCAAAATTGAGAGATGTTGCCTTAGTGACATTTTAGTTGAACTAAACAAGACACTCATTCCAAAAAAGTGTTTTATGCAGTTCACCAAAAGGTCACAATAGCAACAAGGTGAAATGGATATCCCTATCTGCACAAAAAGATAGAAAGTAAACAGTTGCTGGTCAATAAGAATATACAAAACATATACAAAATGAAAAGAAGCATCTTAATTATGTTCATGGCAATCACGCAAGGATAATAGAAATTTTAAAACATCAGCGATGCTTCATGTTACCAGAAGCACTACGATCAACAATGAGATTCCTCAAATATGGGATTACTTTAATGGTGGCATTGCTTGTTTACCAGACACAATAAATCAACAGCAGCTAAAGAGTTGGTTTAAAGGCATGGGAGCGTGGGGACACCAGGACACTCAGCAGCGTAAAGGAGCAACTTACTTATCATACTGGGGAAAATAGAAGGACTGCCATTGTACTATGTGAGGGCAGCACATCTAATCCTGGAGACCTTTTACTATGTGAGGGCATCAAATCTAATCCTGGAGACCTTTTACTATGTGAGGGCAACAAATCTAATCCTGAGACCTTTTACTATGTGAGGGTAGCAAATCTAATCCTGGAGACCTTTTACTATGTGATGGCAGCAAATCTAATCATGGACATACTGTGTTGACTTGTCCACCAGCCGCCATTTTCTATCCTTTTTTTCAACCAATAATAGATCTGTTCCTTATCCAGTTTGTACCGCGTTTTCCCATTATTTCCCTTTTCAACCAAGAGACCGGTTGGGTATCCGGTCTCTACTACTTTCAGCATATTATTTCCGCTTTGAATCAAGTCCTACATTCATGCTACAACTTTCCCCCCTTTCTTCATTGTTTGAACAAAGCCCTAGATTCGAATGCATGAAGTAGCTTTACCTCTAATAATACTACAAATTTAGGTGGCTTTGGAAGAGCTGGTGGGAGTAGAAAAAGATGCACATGTAGACACGTGGGGAGCTAGGGCAGTAGAGCAAGGCCGCTTTCGAAGAACTTATACATGAGGGTCACCGGGATGTCGGCGGCGGCAGGTCGGATCAGCGGACAATACAGCAGGGAGGAAGAAGGGTCGGAGGACCTCCCGAGCCGGCCATGTGTCGGAGAGAACGGAACGGGCAGAGGATCGGGCCCCTCCGGCAGCTGTGGGTTTCCTCCCTCGGCGGCGATAACCGCGTGAACGATGCACCTTTTAGTCCTCTACACACACCGGTCGAAGGGATCCGACCGGATCTGTGACCAATGGTGAGCAGAGAGAAAATGTCGCTACCGCTATCTTGTTTATATCCGGAGAGGATGAGAGAATGAAGAGAGCAACCCTAGTAAAGCAAGCGCTTACGCCCCTGCGTCCATATATAGTGGAGTGATTATCTTTTTTCTCTCCACAACAAGCGTTTCAATTTGTGTACATGGCATTAAAGAAAAGAAACTCTCTATTTAGGGTGACTATTGTACGACTCCTACTTACTACTAGTAGTACTACGATATTGTTCACTTGTGCTCCCCGCCCCTCCATTCATTGAACAACCCCACGGGTGAATAAACATACAGTAAGTAGTGTATTTATATAGAATGAACAAGCTCGAACTGTTTTCGCGTAGTTAAAAGTTGAGGGCGGGGCTTTTCTCGGGCAGTACGCGCGGCAGTTTTCTGGTAGGGCCAGAAGACTATTTTAAAAAAAAAAACTTCGAGACGGCCACATAGCATGGAGCCGACCCCAACGATTTTAAGCTTATAGGTACGATACATGCTATCCTAGACTACTATACACATGAAACTGCCACACGAGCGTCCGGGCTGCGCTTGGCTCTTCGCCTCTTCGGGAAGTCGAACAATGATGGAATACTACAGCACTGGAGGAGTACTACAGTACGCTTCTGGCCATCTGACACCGATTGAACTGCTGCATGTCCACCACGTGCGGGAGGGAGAGTGTGTAGCGAAAGCTTCTTCTAGTCTTGCCAGCCACCACGCTTATGGGCGAGGGAGGGACGCTCCTGCCTTTGCGTGTATGACAGGTGGGCCCTACAGGTGTGTGGCCAACCTGTCATACAGCAAAAGGCATGTGCAGTTAAGTCCACAAGGGAGAGGATAATCAAACTTCTCATTGATGTACGAGTTGACGCCACACATCAAAGCACTGCACTCGCTATATTTCAATAATTTGCGTGTGTGACTCCCAGATGGAGAGGCCTGGGGTCATCATCCTCCTTTTCGAGAAAAAATAGACGCGTGTGTGAGAGGACGAGTGGGTGCGTGCACCTCTTCTCTTCCTGTATAACGTACTACTAAACTCAGAGTACAAGTTTTTGTGGGTGGCACGATGGTGCGTGCGAGAAGTCCCGAGAGATAGGTTTAGTGCATTAATTGCAATGCATGCATGCGTAAAGTACCAGCATTGGTCAATTTTCTCTTAATACTTGCATGCAATGATTTAATGCACCTTGGAATCTAAACATGTGTTGGGGACAACCAAATTGAGCCTTGTAAAATGAAAAACTAAAATTTTGAGATAAGCCCTATAAAACCGGAAAGGAGGGAGTAGAAAAAGAAGTACTCCATCCGGGAATAGTGCCGCACTTCGAAACTAGAACCTTCAATAAATTTTGAGCTCGTGTCTCGTCACATTCCAAATTACTCCACGCTATATTGAATTGCAAACCTGTTCACACCGATCACAACCTAAACGGTTTCCCACTTAGGAGTGTATTAGTAATCGGTTATAAATACTAGTATGCCAAGATGACTGCACATTCCTCCTCAACTCCTCATCACAAAAACAAACAAGTAATTCAGCATCCTTCCCTTGCGTCTGCCATGGCCAGCGTGAGTTCTGGGTCGAGAGATTGCCACCAGGGAGAGGCGAGCATGGAAGCGGAAGCACGAGAGATGTCCCGCCTCGCTGCGAGAGCAGCCGACATGTCCCGCCGTGCGGAAGTAGCAGCACATATGTCCCGCTGTGCCGTTGAAGCAGCACGGAGGTCCCACCGCACTGTCGATGCAACAGACTGGTCCGGCCGCGCCACGGAAGCAGCAGAGATGTCCCGCCGCACCACGAATGCAGTATAGATGTCCCGCCGCGCCGCGGCGGCCTGGGAAAATTTCTCGCGGGCACTCGATGACTGTTACAGGCGCATGCATGCGATCGTCCATAGCCAGATGGATCAGATCTCCGGCTCGGCGAGGTTGCAGGACGACATGATACTGGCATCATCCGGCAACTAAGGGAGGGCAATGAGAGGCTCCGTGCTGAGCGCGACCTGCTGAGGGAGAAGATCATCCGAAGTGCAGACCTGCAGGAGGAGACTAGTGCCTTGTTGAAGAAACTTATGGACGAGAATGACATGCTCCGCAACGAGCGCCAAAGGCTGGTGGAGGAATCCGTGGATGTTCTCAAGCAGCATCTTGAGGACACAAAAGAGCTCATTGCCGCTCGCCGCGGAGACTAGTTTCCTGGTTTCTTTTGATGTAATAATCGGTTTAGGATGTGGATTGTGTCATCGGTTGTGAAATATTGTGTTCTAGCGCGGATGTTTGGCCTTTGTTGGCCTCTTGGGATGTTGCGATTTCAACTGGTAGCTTTTAGTCCTTCATGTTAGGCTGCAGTTGTGCTGAACTTCTTGTGAATTGTGGTGGTTTTCAGTAATGAAAATCGGAAGGGGCAAGCCCTTCTTTGATAAAAATAATAATAATCGTCCTTATATATTCATCAGTCTTGCTATAAGTCGCAGTAGATGCTATATAGGTCCGTCGGATCTTACATCAATATCCATGCTTTTAGATTTTCTTTTTTCTGTCTTAAATCTCAGTCGAGTGAGACATAGCCACACCATTAAACAGAGTCTTGGGCGCCATTAATGGAGACCTTGGGAGAGAGGTGGACGGCAGATGGAGGTCAAAGGGCTCTCCTCCCGATAAGCACGCACAGGGGTCTGATCGCACGCCTCTCGTACTCAAATAGCTACCCTGCACGTCGCCTCCTAGCTAATAAAAAAGGGGACGCGTGGCGGCATGTAAATGGTACTAGTAAGTAGAATGCCCACAGTTTCAATAATACTTGTGTTTCCGATTGTAACGTGACAACACTTCTTCCAAAATGACTTTGTTGATTGTTAATGTGTGCGCCTTCGCAAATCGGACTGCAAATTTACCATAGCATGTTGGTGCCATGTCATGGCACCAACCCAAGTTTCATTATTTTCATCTGTGTTTTGGATTTACAGGAATTAAAAAACTAAGTTTCTCAATGTTTACAACCCAGCCACGACGCCCAGAATTTTGAATTTCATTCCCATTTCTTGCATGGAACCTAGAAATTTACCCGAGGACACACATGTGATTTTTCAACCAACTTTGGTGCACTAGAACATGTGCTTGTATTTCAAATTTGAATTATGCACACAAAGGTGACACGTTCCCTCCCAGAACCACGAGCCTTCTTGAGAGAAGCTCCAATTTGCAAGAAGCTTATACCAAAAGTTGTTCCTATTCGGCCATTTTTATTACCACGGCATGGTACTACCATGACATGACACCATGCCAAGTTTCATGATTTTAAAACCAAGTTTCTCAATGTTATCGACCGAGCCACGATGCCCAGATGTTTGAATTTTATTCTCATTTTTTGCATGGGACCTACTCCCTCCTTCCATCTATATAGGGCCTAATGTGTTTTTCAAGACAGCCTTTGACTATTGACAAGATTAATAGCACATGAGATGTATACTATGCAAATTATATTATTGGAAGCTCCTTTGACATACAAAATTGAAGGTATGCTTTGTGTAAGTTGCATGTCATATATTATTGCTCTAAGTTTGGTCAAAGTTAGCCTCGAAAAATGCATTCGGACCTATATGCATGAGAGGAGTCGACTTCGAGAGAACGTGTTTGTTCGAGAGACACCGAGGAAGACTACTTATATCGATGGTGCATGTAGGCGGGAATTAAACTAAGGGATGGTCTTATTGGTTTCGGGGATATAGGGGAAGAGTGAGAGGCGGGGGGGTAGCTAGAAGGAGATTGTTAAGTGTGAGTGTGTGTTTTACCCATCCGGGCGGAAGTTATGTGCACAAAAGAGGAGAACGATTCGATGTGGCATTAGGATTGAGGGTAATTAACTACGTATGGAGACATAGAGACCTTGAACGTGCATGTGTGAGAGGTATACATGTTGCTACGGCTTGAGCTTGCGTTGGTTTTCCCCGAAGAGGAAGGGATGATGCAGCAAAGTAGCGTAAGTATTTCCCTCAGTTTTTGAGAACCAAGGTATCAATCCAGTAGGAGGCCACGCTCAAGTCCCTCGTACCTGCACAAAACGATAGCTACTCACAACCAACACGATTAGGGGTTGTCAATCCCTTCACGGTCACTTACGAGAGTGAGATCTGATAGATATAATATTTTTGGTATTTTTGGTATAAAGATGCAAAGTAAAAAGTAAAGGCAAAGTAAAAAGCAAAGCAAGATTAAAGTGATGGAGATTGATATGATGAGAATAGACCCGGGGGCCATAGGTTTCACTAGTGGCTTCTCTCAAGAGCATAAGTATTCTACGGTGGGTGAACAAATTACTGTTGAGCAATTGATAGAATTGAGCATAGTTATGAGAATATCTAGGCATGATCATGTATATAGGCATCACGTCCGTGACAAGTAGATCGAAACGATTCTGCATCTACTACTATTACTCCACTCATCGACCGCTATCCAGCATGCATCTAGAGTATTAAGTTAAATACAGAGTAACGCCTTAAGCAAGATGACATGATGTAGAGAGATAAATTCATGCAATATGAAATAAACCCCATCTTGTTATCCTCGATGGCAACGATGAAATATGTGCCTTCCTGCCCCTTCTGTCACTGGGAAAGGACACCGCAAGATCGAACCCAAAGCTAAGCACTTCTCCCATGGCAAGAACTACCAATCTAGTTGGCCAAACCAAACGGATAATCCGAAGAGACTTGCAAAGATAACCAATCATACATAAAAGAATTCAGAGAAGATTCAAATATTATTCATAGATAGGATCATAAACCCACAATTCATCGGTCTCAACAAACACACCGCAAAAAGAAGATTACATCGAATAGATCTCCACAAGAGAGGGGGAGAACTTTGTATTGAGATCCAAAAAGAGAGAAGAAGCCATCTAGCTACTAACTATGGACCCGAAGGTCTGAGGTAAACTACTCACACTTCATCAGAGGGGCTAGGATGATGTAGAAGCCCTCCGTGATGATGGCCCTCTTCCGGTGGAGCTCCGCAACAGGCCCCAAGATGGGATCTCGTGGATACAGAAAGTTGCGGTGGTGGAATTAGGCTTTTGGCTCCTGTTCTGATCGTTTGGGGGTAGGGGTGTATATATAGGAGGTAGGAGTATGTCGGTGGAGCACCGAGGGGCCCACGAGGCAGGCCCCCCCCACCCTCGTGACCTCCTGTTTGACTCCTTGGAGTAGGGTCCAAGTCTCCTGGATCACGTTCGGTGAGAAAATCACATTCCCAAAGATTTTATTCCGTTTGGACTCCGTTTGATATTCTGTTTCACCGAAACACCGAAATAGGCAAAAAAGCAAAAATTCTGGGCTGGACCTCCGGTGAATAGGTTAGTCTCAAAAATAATATAAAAGTGGAAAATAAAGCCCAATATAGTCCAAAACAGTAGATAATATAGCATGGAGCAATCAAAAATTATAGATACGTTGGAGACGTATCACATGTATATGTGGATGTGTGTGTGTGCGCGCGCGCATGATCGAGATAAAAGAAAGAAGACATAAGTCATAAGATCAACGACATGGGAGAGACGGATCGGTATGACAATATGCATGCATGTGATAATGCATGGAAGAAGTCCCGACAATTGAGAATGTGTTTTTGTCTTTAAGAGATAGTGGCGTGGGCTGGAACATGCATCTATGGCAAGCAGAGGGACTGAGGCGCAACGATTGTGCAAAAGAGACCAACCTATAAATGCACATGTATGGAGAGACATATATAGTGTGGCTGATAGGAAGCAAGACTCCGTGCGAGAAAGAAATGTTGACGGAGAAACTACAGATAGATACAGAGATGGAGATGCTAGCTAGAGGGACATCCGCTAGTTTGGGTGTTGGAGATGACCGTCGGGTGGTTCAAAGGGTGAAGTTATATATGTGTGTGAGAGGGGACTTGACTGCATGTAGAGAGAAACATATGTAGTGTGCGTGATAGGAATCAAGAGTGAGGGCGAGAAACAAGGTTGATGGAGAAACAGATAAATAGGAAGATAAAGATGCTAGCTAGTGTGCGTTAGAGATAGGAGTCGAGTGGATCAGAAGGCTGGGTTATGTGTGTGGGTGTGAGAGAGATCGAGAGGGTGCGTGTAACTACATACAAACAGATATCAGAGAGAAATGAGATCTAGAGAGACGGAGTTTTGTGTCTGCGAGAGAGAAAGATATTTCACAACGAGAGTGATAGCTAGAGAGACATACAAGGGAACGCAAGATATCTCTAGAGAGAGAGGGTGTGTGTGAGCGACATACAAGAGAACAATGGAGAAATATGAGACCCTGGGAGACAGAGTTTGTGTTTGTGTGTGAGAAAGAGATATTGCAGAGGAAGAGTCGTAGGTTCTCATATCTAAGGAGCGAAAGACATATCTATATGAGGGGTGTGCGAGTGGCACACATGGGAATAGTAGAGAGAAATGAGACCCCGGGAGACAAAGTTTTGTATTTGTGTGTGAGAAAGAGATTCCACATGGAGATTCATAGTTAGAGACACATATCAACGCTTATAGGTCCAGAGAGATAGTCCTATATAAGCATGAGTGATAGCTATATGAGACGAATATGTGGATTAAAGGGGATTCAAATATTTAAACTGGAGATCATGACATCGATAATATCATAACGCAAATTGGTGTATCAAACATGCATATTCATTTGAATTTGGGCACACGTGTAATGTTATATAGTTTATCAATATTGGTGATCCATAGATTCTTCAATTACAAACAATGCATGGTTTATATGCAATTAATGTCTAAATGGGATTACACTATATGTTGCGTGTGTGAAACACATTATACATGTTTGAGAAGTAAAAAAAACCGCATGAAACACACATTAATTGGAGACAGTTAGCGAGGAATGCATACATTGGATTTCAACATAAAGTGGTTTCAAATATTTGAAAATCCAAATTGATGGATACAACCTTATGAATCTGAGATCATGCCATTTGTAAACCATATTTATGTATAAATGGTGTTGTGCTTTTGAAAGTATATATGAAAAAATGATGTATATAGAATGTAGTTCCAATTGAAAATGGATCCTGCCCGAAAAAATAGAATACAAACGGGATTCGAATTGAGTTGGCACGGTAAACGTGCACTCTGCAAAATTCGAACGAAGGGGGGAAAGTCGTAGTAACCGCCCGAAACCAAAATCTGCGAGATGGAAATCACTACTGCCTATCCCTGCCACGCAAAGCCTATATGCTGGATTTCTATAGGTTTCGATAGGGGTAGGTTTGTAATTTCACCCAAACGTGACGTAACCGCCTCTCACCCGGATTCATACATGGTGGGCGCCAAAACACAGTGTGTCCTCGGACGAAATCGACTCCCTCCCCGATTCATATTCATACACGGTTGGCGCCAAAAACAAACTCTCGTCGGCAAATATTCGGTGTATGTGAGATTACCGTCATATCCCCAACCGACTAGTGTTGCTGTGATGTAGTAGAAATTTGAAACGGGGGCTAAGTTTGTAAATTTCCTCGCATTTGAGACAAGCGCGCCCTGAATACATGGTTCCCCCCTTCCTCTCTACCTCCCTTTTCCCCATTCGTACTCCACGGGCGCCAAAACACCCTCTCCACCCCACCCTCCTCCGTCCGCCGCCATCCGCCACCCCATCCACCGCCGTCATCCTCCACCATGCCGGAGCTGATACCCCAACGCCGCCATCCATTACAAGAGATCGACCTCTCTCATCCATGGCTTCGGACCGGGATCCATGCATCCCGTCCTCTCGCTTCATCCCCGCCGTCGTCCACCTTGCCGGCGCTGCTCCTACGACTGTCTCGTCCACCGTGCCCCGCCGCCACCGTCTACCCTCCTAGATCTGCTTCCACGCTGCCGACAGCCATCGCTACTGCAGCACCGTCAAATTCTCAGCAGATGCGTACATGGCGCCGCATCAGAGACGGTACTCTTTTGTATCTGCTCAACTTATTTATCGCAGCAAGAAAATAGATCACCACTGCTTTACTCTGATTTCTTGTCTTGGTTGCGAAGTTGCCTTTGTCCGGTTTGCACCTTCAGATCCGCCATGGCACTCTCAACACCATACTCGCAATGCTTATGGTTTTCCCCTTTTATATTCCACACTAGTTAAATCACAGTAGACTAAATTTCAAAATTGGGTCAGTCGATTTTTCAGAGCTCGCCGGAGTTCGCCGGTGCGATCAAAGGGGCTCGGGTGGTTGTGGGGCCTCACCGAACAAAGAAAACTCAACGCGGGTGGGGGTTGGGGTGGGGTGGCGGAGGAACACAGGCGATGGGGGCCGGTGGTCCGGCCGGTGGCCCGTGTGGTGTTCTGTATGGACGAATCAGAGACAAGGAAGAAGAAGGGTTAGGAGACGTAGGATCTTCATCCAACCACCTGAAATGGTCGAGAGATAGCTAGGAGTTGCATTCTTAATGCGCTCTGGTTCATCATGTGTGGGCACTTCGCAACCAACATTTTATTATCCAAAAATCTGCTTGCTCTTCTTTACCATGTTCCTCTTCCGTTCTTCTTTAATATGTACTCTCTCCATTCCTAAATACAAGTCTTTGTATAGATTCCACCATGGACTACATATGGAGAAAAATGAGTGAATCTACACTCTAAAATATACCTGGATACATCTGTATGTGATCCATAGTGGAAATCTCTACCAAGACTTATATTTTGGAACTGAGGGAGTATGATAGTAGTATAGTATGTTCCTTGTACTGAAGATGAGTAGGGACATTTGCAGTGTAGAGGTCTATACCGTCGGTTGTGATGGACACTTTGAGCCTCTTTGATTCGTAGGATCTTGTAAACATAGGAATAGGATTTGTAGTGGCCTGCCCACTTGAATCCTATAAGAATAGCAAGGAAATGCGGGGAGCTGTGTCTCCTTTGAGAGTTACATTCATATTAACAGTACCGCACCTTCACTTGAAGAGAGCTGGTATCCGAAGCCTTTCTAGCCGTACCAGGAATACTAGCACATATATTCCAGCAAGTTCCACTTTGCTGATTTTACTCTGATGCTTAAGGTTTTCCCGTTATATCTACACTATGATCTGTGTAGCTGCTTTGTGTCGCACTAGCAGCAGTCCACTCTTAAAGCTAAACACTGCAATGACTTACAAAATTGGCACCAAGGCATTGAGTGCCATCCTGGATGCAATGAAACTCATACGCTCCCCACCTGTTGATTCTTGTTCAGAATATGATCCTAATGACTATTCTAACCTCAAGGAGTCAAAGGCAACTGGCCTGTCCTGTTCACCCATCAAGGTGCCTGTTCTAATTTGGCAATGTTTTATTGATTGCGGGTATCTTGCATATGTTGTCTTGCATTTCTTCTACTTTGTTGCACCGCCATCTGCTTAGTTTACTTATCATATATGTCGAGATGCCATGCCCATCCATTATCAATACATATTCCATCTGTCATCATACCATGTTTTTCCACTCAAATGCTGTTCTTGTGCATCAGACATCAAAAAGGAAGAGGGTGATTGCCGAACCTGAAGGAGCACCAGCAAAGTCCTTGAAAAACCTGGTGGTGCCGGAGAAATCAGACAACACCCCACTTATATTGGTTGTACAACTAGTGACACAAAACGTAGGACCGACTCCAGCAGACTGTACCCATACTTCACTGGCCACACCACTAGCCCCACCACACAGGACCTGCACTCCAGCAAAAGGTATACCAATTTCATTTGCCATAGCACTAGCTGTACCATAGAAAAATCCCACTCCAGCAAAAAGTACAGCAAGTCCACTGGCCGAAGACCTATCCCAACTGCAGAGACGGCCAATTCCTACAGATTGGAACCCCATTCCATTTATTCCCAGTTTAAAATACAATGCTTTCAATGTTGTTAGGGACTATGTGCATATATTCCCATCATGGGAAGATTATTGTGAAGACAAACACCATTTTCACATCTTCCTATCCAACTTACGTGTAAGTGCTATTATTCATGGTTATTGTTTTCCTATTTTCTGCTGATTGAACACATGAATGATTTACATTACATTGTTGTAACTAGGTGAGGGTCAATCTGGATAGTCATGACGAGCAAAGCTTGCTTGTGCTTTTCAAGGAAGCATTGCAGCAGTATCAGTGTTACCTGAGGAAATCACACTTTGATGGCAAGTCTATAAACGAATTTACGGTGAAGTCTCCTGTGCTAAATTTAGAAGACATTGAATGGAAAAACCTTTTTATGCACTGGTCTCGTTCCCAGGATGAGGTACTGTTTATGAAATCACATGACAATTTGAACTTCTACTTTTCCGCATGTGCCTTACGGATCTTTTTTGCAGGAAATCTGCTCGAAGAATAATTCCAGTTTGACAAGAACGACAGGATATCGCAAATATGCTGCCCGCTGCTTTGCTCTTGTTAGTACCTGTTGTCATGTATCACTATACTTGCATACATACCTGGTTCATTATGTGATAGCAGTATGCATGATAGCTTTCTTATCAATTGGTCACTCCAAATTATCTGATCTGTATGAATGGTTACATTAGTGTAGAATATATCCAATGCCAATGTTTTTTTAGCTCTGCATTGTTCTTATAAGTACATGTTGTCCTTTATCAGTGTACTTATAATGACAGGTAGTTGTTCATGTACCATCACTCTGCAGCTTATTTTCCTTTGCCCTCCATTTTCTACACATCAGATCTATATTTACTCTTACCATAAGGTTGGTACTGAAGAAGTTTAGCTGTGCATTGCTCTTGGCTGTACCTTTTTCATGTATCGCTGCACTTACATGTATAGCTACTTGTTTATGTAGCACCACTCTTCATCTTATCTTAAATATTCTCCATTTTTTCGTATATTATCACATCTATGTTTACTCTTAACAAAATGTAGAATAAAGGCAATGCTTTTGAAGAAGATTATGTGGTAAACATCTTGAATTGCCCCCCCCCCATCAGCATGGACAAGGCCTTTATAGAGCCTGTCTTCACCAATAATGTAAGTTTGTCCATCTCAAGCCTTCAAACTTTGTTGTATATATTTGGTTAGGCATGACTGCAACAGCTGTTTATTTTTGGTGTTTGCATCAAATTGCTTGTTTAAAGTTTATTATGTATTTCATAAACAAAAGTTTGTTCTTTCTCAATTTAAGTTTTCAGTTGTACAACCAACTTCCTTCTTCATACCATGTAAACTAAACTATACAGAGCAAGTGATCTTCTTTTGCACTGCATGTATGCTTCTGTTCTTCATCCGTAATCCAGTGGAGTGGTGAACCTACCCACTACAGCACAATGTCATATTCTGCAATGTCTTAACTATGAACAATGTCATATCATTCTACTATTATTTGAACCGTCTCTTTATTTGCCAATCTGAAATGGTATAAATTGAGAGCACACTAACCATTGATACTTATGAGTTCTTGATCTATAATCCACTAGTGTCGTGAAGCTGCCAACTCCTTCACAATGTCATTTCCTGCCATGTCTTGACCTGAACAATACCATTTTGTGTTAAAGCAAATTTAAACTGTGTCACTTTATTCGTCGGTAAGAAATGTGATGAATTGTCAGCACTGATACTTTTATGTGCAAAACCTGTCATATGTCTGCTCGTTTATCTTACAGAGTGAGGAAGATATAAGTGTTGAACAAGTGCAATCTCATCATCTTGCTTAGCTGCTTGCGCTGCAGCTCCCCAGTAGGGCTAAACTTTCTTGAACTCTATTGAAGTGCTGTCGGTTTTGTATATTATTTTGTCAGCATGTTTATTTGCACTGGTGGCGATCTTTGATGCCCAGTGTATGTAATCTACTGTCTGCTTGTGCTTTATTATCATAGTGGCGAACTTTGATGCCCAGTGGATGTACTATGCCGTAATTTCTTTATTGTATAGTATAGGTTTTTTATTATTCACGATGCTGCAGTTATTTTACTGTATATATATCCTGTCTACGCACTAAACCGACCAAATCGTAAAATTACGGTACATAATCGGGCCGTCATGGAATCACGATGTAGGTTGGGCCTCAAACGTGCCGATCAGCTCACGAGCCGGCAGCAGCCTGAAATGAACGCCGGCCCATGATTGTGTGAATCAAATCACGGGCTTTTAACAGGCCAAAAAATTGTCTCGGTCCTTGTTTGGCCCAATCAGATATCGGCTGCGAGCAGGCCGGATACAAACTGGGCCGTAGTTAGGCCCAACTATATGACGGGCTTTTAACAGGCTGAAATTAATATAGGGCTGAAATGTTAAACGGGCCCTTAACAGGCCAAAACTAATATCAGGCCGAATTACTAAGTGGGCCTTTAGCAAGTGGGCCCAAAAGCATAGTGTCCAGTTGATGGGCCGAATATGATATGGGCCATAATTAGACCCAAAACCTCTTAAAGGGCCGGACCTGAGCTGGGCCGTAATTTGGCCCAAAACATGGTAGGCTTTTAACGGGCCGGATCTCATATGGGCCACTATTAGGCCCGGAGCGTGGCAGGCCTTTAATAGACCGGATCAAATATGGGCCGGCATTTGGCCCAAAACATGGCAGCCAGTTAACGGGCCGGCCTACTAGGGTCCTCAAAATCTTGTGGGTCTATAGCTGGGTCGGCCCATTAATGTCGGCGAAATCTCGTGGGCCTTTAGCTGGGCCGGCCCATTATGATCCGCAAGAATTTTGTGGGCCTTTACCTGGGCCGGCCTATTATGGACACGACAATCTTGTGGGCCTTTACCTGGGCCGGCCCATGATGGCCCGCGAAATCTTGTGGGCCTTTAGCTGGGCCAGCCCATTATGGTCCGCAAAATCAAAGGGCCTTTAGCTGGACCGGCCCATTATGGTCCGCAAAATCTTGTGGGCCTTTAGTTGGGCCGGCCCATTTATACTTGTTGGGCCGTGCCACGTGTCGACGTATCATAGGCGCCTTCTGTCCAGTGAGTGGATGACATCTGTCCTGACGATGAGCCGACACGTGTTTCCTCTAGCCAATGATGATTTTACATGTGGAAAATCCCCATTGGTCGGGGCTGTTAACGGGTTATCGGATCCAAAACCCGACCCGATAGCTTAACGGAGTTCCGTTATGGTGGATGCCATGTGTCGGTCACCCTTGACAAAAGCACTTTTGTGACGCGTGATTTATCGTCATGGAAGTGGACACTTCCGTGATGATAATTTTGGTAATGTCATGGAACACTTCTACGATAGCACAGGTATGACTATCTTGATTCTGTCATAAATTTGTCATGGATGTACATGCATGACAAAAAAAGCGACCTACTGTGACAAACACGTATCATCACGGGAGTGTATTTTTTTGTAGTGTCTGGTGGCGGTTGATAAGTTCACCAAGTGGGTGGAGGCAGAACCAGTCAGTAAGTGTGATGTAGCTATGGTGGTTCAATTCATCAAAAAAGGTGATGTTCCGTTTTGGTTTTCCACACAGCATCATAACCGATAATGGTACTGATCTATCCAAGGATGCTATGGAAGAATTTTGTCAACGGGAGCACATCCGGCTTGACGTGTCATTAGTGGCTCACCCCCAATCTATTGGTCAAGCAGAGAGAGCCAATCAAGAGATTTTGAGAGGCATCAAGCCCCGGCTTATGGTTCCTTTAAAGCGGACGCCAGGTTGTTGGGTGGAGGAGTTACTCTTCTGTGTTATGGAGTATCAATACCACACCGAACATATCTATGGGTTAGACACCTTTCTTCATGGTTTACAGAGCAGAGGCGGTTCTCCCTAGTGACATCCGTCATGACTCGCCCCGTGTAGCGTCTTATGTTGAAGCTGATAATGAGAAAGCACGTCAGGATTCACTTGACCTGTTAGAAGAGGAGCATGATATTGCACCAGCTCGTTCGGTGATTTACCAGCAAGACCTGCGTCGTTATCACAGCCGCCGGGTTAAAACCAGAACTTTTCAGGAAGGCGATCTAGTGCTCCGGCTCATCCAGGATTAGACTGATATGCACAAGTTGTCCCCACCTTGGGAAGGACCTTTTGTGGTCAGCAAAAATCTGCACAACGGATCATACTACCTTATCGATGTTCGTGAGCACAAAGATTCACGTAAATCGGAGGAGGAGACCCAACGGCCGTGGAATATAGCTCATCTTTGGCCATACTAAACTTGAGCCACAGGCTCTTCTTATGTACATAGTTATGAAAATGTATATATTATGATCAATATAATAAACGAGAGCCTCAGCTAAAGCGGGGTCTGTGTTGTTTTTATTACATCATGTGTGGTTACATGGGGGCTTCTGTTTATAAAGCGGAGCTCTATTTCCCATTGATCCGACTTATAAAGCCATATATATAGGGCCCAACAGGGCCCTCCCGAACTTCTGAACTGCTGCCAGCCCAACAGGATCCACTAGATCCTGAGGCTCCCCAATAGGATCCACCTGATCCCGATCCCGAGCCGCCCCAGCCCCCCTCCTCCCCTCGATCCCCCGACCTCCCCCTGTGGTCGCCGCCGATCTTCGCCGAATCCGCCGCCTCCCCCTGTCTCCAGCTCCTAGCTGGCCGGATCCGCCGCCTCCCCCCGTCTCCAGCTCCTGGCCGGCCAGATCCGGCCCCTCCCCTCCTTCCCTAGATCCTGGCCGACCACCGGCGCGGGCGAGCGAGTAACGGCGGACGCCGGCGCAAGGGAGCCCACGTTGCCTGGACGCGGCGAAGCCGCCATGGACTTCCGGAAGCCGCATCCTCCTTCCATCTTCACCGCCCGATGCATTGGCAGAGAAGATGATGGCCCCGACGCAAGCTATGGCGAACGGCGCGACCAACGGGGCAACTCTGCGGCGAAGGCGGCATCGGAGGCGCCTTCAAATCCAGCAGCGGTACATGAACTTCCTCCCACTTGTCGCCTTCTTCTTCAACCGTCCCTTGCCTGACCTTCTTGCTTCGTGCAGATGAACTTCGCGCCCTATGCAAGTCATGGATTGCCATGCGGTTCCTCTCCTAGCTCCCCGACAAATTGCTCACAAGGTGGCCTATCAGCTGCTGGAAAAAGGTTGGCCGAACTTCTAGCCAGGGTATGATTGAACTTCTTCCCTCTGCTTGTTATTTTCTTACTGCCATGAGAAGTTCAGGTGGTGTGTAGCATCAGTCCATGAGAAGTTCAGGCTGCCAAAAAATAGTAGTAAATCTGCCTGAAATTCACATCCATGAGAAGTTCTGGTACATCTGTGAGCATCAGTCCATGAGAAGTTCAGGCTGCCAAAAATAGTAGTAAATCTGCCTGAACTTCACATCCATGAGAAGTTCAGGTACATCTGTGAGCATCAGTCCATGAGAAGTTCAGGCTGCCAAAAATAGTAGTAAATCTACCTGAACTTCACATCCATGAGAAGTTCAGGTACATCTTTGAGCATCAGTCCATGAGAAGTTCAGGCTGCCAAAAATAGTAGTAAATCTACCTGAACTTCACATCCATGAGAAGTTCAGGTACATCTCTGAGCATCAGTCCAGGCTACAAAAGCTTTTTTTTAAATCCGCCTGCTGTAACATGTGAAGTTCATATAGTCTGTGAGCATCGGTCCAGGCTGCAAATAGTAGAAAATCTGCCTGCTTAAAGCCATGCGAAGTTCAGGTAGTTTATGAGCATCAGTCCAGGCTACAAATAGCTTTATATATGAGAAGTTCAGGCTGTGAATAATGCTAAGTTCAGTTAGAAAGGTATAGGCAGATGTAACTTGTGTGCTAATAAACATTTTTTTTCTTTTTTGACAGGAAGACGAGAGATGCATGAAGAAGCTCAGAAGTTCCCAGCAGCAAGTACTCAATCCCAAGCCCGTACGCGTTGCACCACCCCCTCAATGGGTCACCCCTCAAACGCACCAACAGCATTGCCAAACTGCTCCAGACCAAAAATGGATGACACCCGAAGCACATGGAGACTTCCAAGATGCTGGATAACACCTGAAGCACATGAAAACCAGAAGTTCAACCATTAATTAGAAAGAAGTCCAGCATCTACTGAAGATAGTGGATCATCAAAAATAACAAACCATCGACTGAAGTCAAGCATCTACTTACAACACAGAAGTTCAGGGGGAAAGTTCTAGCAGTCCAGCTTGTACAACAGAACGAAAATTGATTGAAACAACAACCCCAATTAAATTTGGTTCCCAGATTTAATCGTTTGGGTCAATTCCGACACATCAAAAGCCATTTCGAACGTCGTCATACTCCAGATAAAACATCCAAAAAAGATCCGCCATCAATCAGTGCACTCGAACAACAAACCGAGACGGGAGGTAGAAAGTGCAATCCGCAATTTCAGAATGAATGAGCCAGCCAAATTGAATTAACAAAATGGGGAGGATTCAACCGCCATTTCGAACATCATCATGCTCCGGATAAATAAGAAAATGATCCCCATCATACTGTCCCTCGAACAAAAAACCACGCCGGGAGGCAGAAGATCCAATCGCCGGATTTCGATTTGTATGAGCTCGCATAGTCAAATTAACAACATGGGCAGCATTTTGTCTCACTAATGCACACAAATCCACACCCAATTTGAACAGAAAACCTACAAATCTACAACAGCGGCCGAAACCAATCCCGCAGACGAAGAACAGAGGTGGCCGAACACCAAATCGAATTTGTTCGAAAATAACAACAAATCATGAAGTAAACTCGTACCTAAACCCAATTCTCATCCTATTAGGGATCCTAGAACATCCAGTACATGCAAAACACTTGTGACAGACCCATGTTCATTACCGCCCAAGAGCAAATCCGCCAACGAGCTAGATTCCTAATCAAAGCAAGCATTTTCTCAACGAACAAGACTCGGGAGACTTGGACCCTACATCAAGAAAGAAAAGAGGAGGCCACGAGGTAGGGGGCGCGCCTGCCTACCACAGGCGCGCCCTCCACCATCGTGGGCCCCCTGTTGCTCCACCGACGTACTCCTTCCTCCTATATATACCAACATGCCCCCAAACGATCACATACAGAGCCAAAAACCTAATTCCACCGCCGTAACTTTCTGTATCCACGAGATCCCATCTTGGGGCCTGTTCCGGAGCTCCGCCGGAGGGGGCATCGATCACGGAGGGCTTCTACATCAACACCATAGCCCTCCGATGAAGTGTGAGTAGTTTACTTCAGACCTACGGGTCCATAGTTAGTAGCTAGATGCCTTCTTCTCTCCTTTTGCATCTCAATACAATGTTCTCCCCCTCTCTTGTGGAGATCTATTCGATGTAATCTTCTTTTAGCGGTGTGTTTGTTGAGACCGATGAATTGTGGGTTTATGATCAAGTCTATCAATGAATAATATTTGAATCTTCTCTGAATTCTATTATGTATGATTGGTTATCTTTGCAAGTCTCTCTGAATTATCAGTTTGGTTTGGCCTACTAGATTGATCTTTCTTGCAACGGGAGAAGTGCTTAGCTTTGGGTTCAATCTTGCGGTGTCCTTTCCCAGTGACAGTAGGGGCAGCAAGGCACGTATTGTATTGTTGCCATCGAGGATAACAAGATGGGGTTTTATTGATATTGCATGAGTCTATCCCTCTACGTCATGTCATCTTGCTTAAGGCATTACTCTGTTTTTCACTTAATACTCTAGATGCATGTTGGATAGCGGTCGATGAGTGGAGCAATAGTAGTAGATGTAGGCATGAGTCGGTCTACTTGTCTCGGACGTGATGCCTATATACATGATCATACCTAGATATTCTCATAACTATGATCAGTTCTGTCAATTGCTCAATAGTAATTTGTTCACCCACCGTAGAATACTTATGCTCTTGAGAGAAGCCACTAGTGAAACCTATGGCCCCCGGGTCTATCTTCATCATATTAATCTCCTACTACTTATTTATTTCCTTTTCTATTACTTTGCCTTTATTTTACTTTGCATCTTTATCATAAAAGTACCAAAAATATTATCTTATCATATCTATTAGATCTCACTCTCGTAAGTGGCCTTATAGGGATTGACAACCCCTATTTGTGTTGGTTGCGAGGATTTATTTGTTTTGTGCGGGTACGAGGGACTCGCGCGTAGCCTCCTACTGGATTGATACCTTGGTTCTAAAAAACTAAGGGAAATACTTACGCTACTTTGGTGCATCATCCCTTCCTCTTCGGGGAAAACCAACGCAGTGCTCAAGAGGTAGCAAGAAGGATTTCTGGCGCCGTTGCCAGGGAGGTCTACGCAAAAGTCAACATACCAAGTACCCATCACATACCCTTATCTCCCGCATTACATTATTTGCCATTTGCCTCTCGTTTTCCTCTCCCCCACTTCACCCTTGCCGTTTTATTCGCCCTCTCTCCCTCTCTCTATCCTCCCTCTCTTTCTCTATTTGCCTCTTTTTGCCCGCTTGCTTTTTGTTTGCTTGTGTGTTAGTTTGCTTGCTTGTCACGATGGCTCAAGATAATACTAAATTGTGTGACTTTACCAATACCAACAAAAATGATTTTATTAGCACTCCGATTGCTCCTCTTACCGATGATGAATCTTGTGAAAATAATACTGCTTTGCTGGATCTTGTCATGAAAGATCCGTTTTCCGGCCTTCCTAGTGAGGATGCCGCTACCCATCTAAATAGATTTGTTGATTTGTGTGATATGCAAAATAAGAAAGATGTGGATAATCATATTGTTAAATTGAACCTATTTCCTTTTTATCTTAGAGATCATGCTAAAGCTTGGTTTTCGTCTTTGCCTAAATATAGTATTGATTCATGGAACAAGTGCAAAGATGCTTTTATCTCTAAGTATTTTCCTCCCGCTAAGATCATCTCTCTTAGAAACGATATTATGAATTTTAAGCAACTTGATCATGAACATGTTGCACAAGCTTGGGAGAGAATGAAATTAATGATACGTAATTGCCCTACTCATGGTTTAAATTTGTGGATGATTGTTCAAAAAATTTATGCCGGATTGAATTTTGCTTCTAGAAATCTTTTAGATTTGGCCACGGGAGGCACTTTTATGGAAATCACTTTAGGAGAGGCTACTAAACTCCTAGATAATATTATGGTTAATTATTCTCAATGGCATACTAAAATTTCTACTAATAAAAAGGTGCATGCGATAGAAGAAATTAATGTTTTGAGTGGAAAGATGGATGAACTTAAGAAATTATTTGCTAATAAGAGTGTTTCTTCTAATCCTAATGATATGCCCTTGTCTACATTGATTGAGAATAATAATGAATATATGGATGTGAATTTTGTTGGTAGGAACAATTTTGGTAACAACGCGTATAGAGGAAATTTCAACCCTAGGCTGTATCCTAGTAATCCCTCTAATAATTATGGTAATTCCTACAACAATTCTTATGGAAATTATAATAAGATGCCCTCTGATTTTGAATCTAATATTAAAGAATTTATTACTTCACAAAAGAATTTTAATGCTATGATTGAAGAAAAAATGCTTAAGATTGATGATTTGGCTAGGAACATTGATAGAATTTCTCTTGATGTTGATTCTTTGAAACTTAGATCTATTCCACCTAAGCATGATATCAATGAGTCTCTCAAAGCCATGAGAATTTCCATTGATGAGTGCAAAGAAAGAACCGCTAGGATGCGTGCTAAGAAAGATGCCTATATAAGAGCATGTTCTTCTAGTTCCTATGAAAATAAAGATGAAGATTTAAAAGTTATTGATGTGTCCCCTATTAAATCATTGTTTTGCAATATTAATCTTGATAATGATGGGAGTGAATATGATCCACCTTTACCTAGAAGGCGTTCCAAGAATTCGGAATTTGTTGATCTTGATACTAAATTTGATAAAAGTGGGATTGAGGAAATTAAAACCCTAGATTTTGCTAAACCCACTATTATGGATTTCAAGGAATTTAACTATGAAAATTGCTCTTTGATTGATTGTATTTCCTTGTTGCAATCCTTGCTAAATTCTCCCCATGCTTATAGTCAAAATGAAGCGTTTACTAAACATATCGTTGATGCCCTGATGCAATCTTATGAAGAAAAACTTGAATTTCGAGTTTCTATCCCTATAAAACTTTATGATGAGTGGGAACCAACTATTAACATTAAAATTAAAGATCATGAATGCTATGCTTTATGTTATTTGGGTTCTAGTGTTTCCACGATTCCAAAGACTTTGTGTGATTTGTTAGGTTTCCGTGATTTTGATGATTGTTCTCTAAACTTGCACCTTGCGGATTCCACTATTAAGAAACCTATGGGAAGAATTAATGATGTTATTATTGTTGCAAATAGGAATTATGTGCCCGTATATTTTATTGTTCTAGACATAGATTGCAATCCTTCATGTCCTATTATACTTGGTAGACCTTTCCTTAGAACGATTGGTGCAATTATTGATATGAAGGAAGGAAATATTAGATTCCAATTTCCATTAAGGAAAGGCTTGAAAAACTTGCCTAAAAATAAAATTAAATTACCTTATGAATCTATTATGAGAGCCACTTATGGATTGCCTACCAAAGATGGCAGTACCTAGATCTATTCTTGCTTGTTATGCCTATCTAGGGGCGTTAAACGATAGCGCTAGTTGGGAGGCAACCCAATTTTATTTTTATTCCTTGCTTTTTGCTCATGTTTAGTAATAAATAATTTATCTAGCCTCTGTTTTGGTTGTGTTTTTTGTGTTTAATTAGTGTTTGTGCCAAGTAGAACCGTTGGGAAAACTTGGGGAAAGTCTTGTTGAACTTGCTGTAAAAAACAGAAACTTTAGTGCTCACGAGAACTACTGTCGTTTTTATTTGGAAAGTGATATTTATTTAATTCTTGTTGAAGATGATTAATATATAAATTCCTCACGTCCATCAATTTATTTTAGAATTTTTGGGGTTCCAGATCTTGCGCTAGTTACAGATTACTACAGACTGTTCTGTTTTTGACAGATTCTGTTTTTCGTGTATTGTTTGCTTATTTTAATGAATCTATGGCTAGTAAAATAGTTTATAAACCATAGAGAATTTGTAATACAGTAGGTATAACACCAATATAAATAAAGAATGAGTTCATTACAGTACCTTGAAGTGGTCTTTTATTTTCTTTCGCTAACGGAGCTCACGAGATTTTCTACTTTAAGTTTTGTGTTGTGAAGTTTTCAAGTTTTGGGTAAAGATTTGATGGATTATGGAACAAGGAGTGGCAAGAGCCTAAGCTTGGGGATTCCCATGGAACCCCCAAGATAATCTAAGGAGACCTAAAATCCAAAGCTTGGGGATGCCCCGGAAGGCATCCCCTCTTTCGTCTACTTCTATCGGTAACTTTACTTGGAGCTATATTTTTATTCGCCACATGATATGTGTTTCGCTTGGAGGGTCTTGTATTATTTGAGTCTTTGCTTTTTAGTCTACCACAAGCATCCTTGTTGTACATACCTTTTGAGAGAGCCATACATGATTTGGAATTTGTTAAAATACTCTATGTGCTTCGCTTATATCTTTTGAGTTAGATAGTTTTGCTCTAGTACTTCACTTATATCTTTTAGAGCACGGTGGTGGATTTGTTTTATAGAAACTATTGATCTCTCATGCTTAAGTTAGATTATTTTGAGAGTATTAATAGCATTGTAATTTGCTTAAAATCTGAATATGCTAGGTATTCAAAGTTAGTAAAAATTTCTTAAGAGTGTTTTGAATACTAAGAGAAGTTTGATGCTTGATGATTGTTTTGAGATATGAAGGTAATAATATCAAAGTCGTGCTAGTTGAGTAGTTTTGAATTAAGAAATACTTGTGTTGAAGTTTGCAAGTCCCGTAGCATGCACGTATGGTAAAGTTATGCAACAAATTTGAAACATGATGTGTTATTTGATTGTCTTCCTTATGAGTGGCGGTCGGGGACAAGCGATGGTCTTTTCCTACCAATCTATCCCCCTAGGAGCATGTGCATAGTACCAAGGTTTTTGATGACTTGTAGATTTTTGCAATAAGTATGTGAGTTCTTTATGACTAATGTTGAGTCCATGGATTATACGCACTCTCACCCTTCCATCCTTGCTAGCCTCTTCGGTACCATGCATTGCCCTTTCTCACATTGAGAGTTGGCGCAAACTTCGCCAGTGCATCCAAACCCTGTGATATGATACGCTCTTTCACACATAAACCTACTTATATATTCCTCAAAACAGCCACCATACCTACCTATTATGGCATTTCCATAGCCATTCCGAGATATATTGCCATGCAACTCTCCACCATCCCGTTCATCATGACACATTCATTATTGGCATATTGCTTAGCATGATCATGTAGTTGACATAGTATTTGTGGCAAAGCCACCATTCATAATTCTTTCATACATGTCACTCTTGGTCCATTGCATATACCGGTACACCGCCGGAGGCATTCATATAGAGTCATCTTTTGTTCTAGTACCGAGTTGTAACCATTGAGTTGTAAATAAATAGAAGTGTGATGATCATCATTTTCTAGACCATTGTCCCAAGTGAGGAATTATAAAAAAAGGCCATAAAAGAGAAGGCCCAAAAAAAGAGAAAGGCCATAAATGTGACACTCCAAAATTTTTGATTTGGTTTTCATCAAAAACTTTATTGGATTCTAAAAGAGGGCATTTAAAAATTTCTTTTCTAGAAATCCTTCCTCTTTAAAAACTTCCTTTCACCTTTGGCAAGGATTTCCTTTCCTTTTCAATTTTGGTGTTGGGCTTTTGAAAGCTTTTCTTCTGGTTGTTTCCCTCTCAAACTCATTTATTTTCATTTAAAAAAGAAACCCTAGGAGTTTTGCGACTTCTTTCTTTTTGAAACCACCCTTGATTTCACCATATCACATGTGGGAAAAACCCCTCCAAAATCTCCCCTCCTCCTTGGAGCAACCTAAGTTCTCTGTCCCAACTAAACCAAACAAGTTTTATATTTTATTTCAATCATTTTTCCTCTCAAAACATTTATGTCAATTATTTGGAGCTTGAGTCATTTACAAAGCAAGTACCTTATTTCCTTTGAGTTTTGATCTCAAACCAACTCCTCTGGATTGTCCTTAGCATCCACAACTCAGAACCATCTTGATCTACTCTCATTCTTTTCAAAATTTTCAAATTTCAGCCTCTGCAAGTTTGGACCAGATTTGCCAAATTTGGTGAAATTCATATCTACACTTCCCCAAAAATTCTACAAAAATTCAGGTAGCCTACTGGAGCAATGAGTAGCCACTCCACCAAAAATCAGCTCTAGGAAAAATCCCTAGAGGCCAGTATCATTCTGTCGAACACCTTGCATACACTGTATTTTGCACTTTCAGTAATTCAGTAAAGTTCAGAGTTCAGTGTCGTTTTCCCTTCGCCAGTTTCAGTCACGCGTGGACAGTGCCCTTGGCACAATCCTCGCCGCCTCTTCCTCCTGTCCGGAGTGCCGCACGCGCGCTTGGTGCCTTTCTGGCGTCGATGGCACCCGGGCCCGCCTGCGCCGGCGTGTCTTGCGGCGGCCGATCCACCGTAACGGCCGACCGGAAGCAGAACGGCGGCGCAACGCCGTTCGGCGCCGCCCAATGCTCCCTGGCTCTCCGCGTGGCCTCATGCACGCTAGCGCAGCCCCGCTGCACAGTCACCGTAGCCTGGCATGTGCAGGGTGCGCTCCCTGCCGCCGACGTGCCGCACGGCCGTTCCGTGGGGACCAGCCGTAAACCTCACCCCCCCCCCCCCCGTGCTGAGCTGGACCCTGGAATGGAACCACTACTCCACCTAGACGATGTCCAAGCCCCTAATCCCACTGCCCAACCCCGGCGCCGCTGTAATCACTCGCCGGACTTATCCCGTTCGCGGCAACCGCCTCGGGCCGGCTATATATAGCGCCCCAAGCTCCCTCTCGCCCCCGCACACCTCCACTACCTCTCTGGACCCCGACCAACAACTAGAAGAGCCTCGAGGGGCCCTTCTTCCTCGACTCCGGCCGCCTCGTTCCGCCTCGGCCTGCACCTCGATTCGCTCCGATGAGGCCATCCCCGGCGCCCAAACTTCGTCAGTAGCTTCCTCGAGCACCCAGTGAGCTAACCCAAGCATCAATTTGACCTTCGCAGCTCTCCCCGGCGAAGTCCATCTCCACCCGAGCCGCCGTCCGCCGGAGCAAGGCTCGCCGTCGACATGGTACTCGCCGGCGACCACCACCACCACCAACCGACGCGGAAGGGCGCCCTGAGTAATTCTGTTTCATTATAGATGAGTCCCTGGACTAAAACCTTTATAACTTTTAAACAGAAAAGTATTTTTGATTGATTCTTTTTCTGTTCTCTTTGAAATTTTGTCTAGTTTGTTATTAGATTTATTTGAAAAAAAATTGGAATCCTTTTTGTGCACTTCTTGGTATTTACGATAGCGCCTATATTTTTCTGTATACCGTAGATACCGAAGGAGGTGAGGGAGCCGCGAACTTCAGCGAGCTAGGCTCCGACTACTCTGAACCTGGCAAGCATGTTTGAACTTTTGATATGATGAGTGTCTTGGCATGTTTTGCATTTAGTTAGTTTCATGGCATGTTGATGAGCATACTGATGAACGTTATTTTCATGCATGGTTAAGGTAAATGAGCTCGATGATCCATAAGTGGATGGATGTGAGTATGAATGGCCATGGGTTGGCATGAGGATGGGTAAGATGGCAGTGTTGTAGCATGCCAGTCTTATGCCCGACTATTTGACTACAGTGTCAAATCGTATCGGTCCAGTTCCTCCCTTTTCCTTCCTTGTACTACCACATGTTTTCCGCAAGGAATATGGCTTAGTAAGTTGCAAGCCGCTTTCCTGGTACACACCAAAAGGAGAGGCCGGGATGATGGTTCCATGGCCCTGGATTAAAGCCAGTCATCCGGTCAGGGGGCATGGGTGTTTCCGGTTGGGACCGAGAGGGGGGCACCCCTTAGAGCGCGCGTATATAAATTTGATCCCATGCTATTCGAGATTGTGATCTCCCCGTCTCAAAGTTTTTCTTGGACGATGTCTAGGGTGAGTCCTGGCATCGAGAGATAGGATGGGTGTGTACTGGATTGCTGTGTTTTCTTCCGAAATACCGTAAACGGAACTAGTCCTTCGAGACTACGGAAATCCGTTAGCTGTGGGAAATTTTTGTACAAACTCTGTAGAGTCATAAATCTCCAAATCATCTTATCCATATCCAAATTTTGCGCTGACTTATTCTGACAAGTGCCAGTTTTGGTGACAGATACTCCGGTGAATCTCGTGAGCACTAAGCCCGGTTAAAAGTTTATTCTTGTGGATGGACTAACCCGTTTATTATCATGAACTGAATATTTATTATGAGTATTATTTACTTGTGGATTAAAGCCCTTTCTGTGATGTCGCTCAGACGTCCGACTGTGGCATTTCTTTTAAAGCCCTTTCTGTGATGTCGCTCAGACGTCCGACTGTGGCATTTCTTTTAAAGCCCTTTCTGTGATGTCGCTCAGACGTCCGACTATGGCATTTCTTTTAAAGCCCTTTCTGTGATGTCGCTCAGACGTCCGACTATGGCATTTCTTTTAAAGCCCTTTCTGTGATGTCGCTCAGACGTCCAACTGTGGCATTTCTTTTAAAGCCCTTTCTGTGATGTCGCTCAGACGTCCGACTGTGGCATTTCTTTTAAAGCCCTTTCTGTGATGTCGCTCAGACGTCCGACTGTGGCATTTCTTTTAAAGCCCTTTCTGTGATGTCGCTCAGACGTATGACTGTGGCATTTCTTTTAAAGCCCTTTATGTGGTGTCGCTAAGACGCCCGACTATGGCCTGATTTTCTGTTATTATTTGTTCACCTTTCGAGGCGTCGCTTCAGACACCCGATCGGTTCTCATTTATATTTTTCTGTTGGGATTTCAGGCGGACTACCGCCGTTTCCCTCGTACTTACTTCGTTATGCAAATTTTTAAATGTGCATTGGAAAGATTAATCATGACGCATTCATGCATGCATTTGTTATATCTTACGTCCGAACTGTCTTGCGAGTACTTTCAAAGTACTCACTGGCTTGTTGATTTGGCCAGATGCTGACGAAGGTGATCTCATGGATGAAGAGTTCGATAGCGAGTCCGACGCCTAGAGGAATCCTAGTCAGTCTCGTGCGACCCTGGTCTTGGTCACTGTTTTATACCCGCTTCCGCAACCCGAATAAATTTATCGAGCCTCACCTCGACGCTCGATGAGATGCCAGTTTGAGAGTCGTGTTACCACACTCCCCATTGTGTTATTCCACCATCACTTTATCCTCGAGTCAGTAGTATGCCACCACACCATTGTGTTATATCCGCCATTATGTATAATTATTGGCGCGCTTGTAATAATTTGTTGAGCAGCCCTAGCTCAACCCTGTAATATATTCTATGCTACTGGCTTATTGTATCAAGAATTTGTCTACCAGTGTGGAGGATTTCTCTCAAACTGGACTCAAAAGATTGGTTTCTCAATAAATATTTTTATTGGAAAACCGGTCGTGACAAGCTTGGTACCAGAGCCAGGCTGACTGTAGGAAGCCACTAGGTGCGATCGCTAATTGGTTATTAGCATGATAGAGCCGATTTAATTTTTTTTTTGCAATTATAGTCATTTTCTGACAGTCAGCATAAATTTATGATCTGACCATTCAGGATTTTTGCCTACTTTTGTAGATGGCCGACAACAACTGCGAGTCTCAGACCTTCGCCAACGTACCTGATGGGTTCGTCAAGCTTCTCTCCTTCATCGTTCAGGTCGCGATGGGGCCATCCGTGCGCCCAGTCTTCACACTCCGCCAGCACAGAGTCAACGACAGCCTGACCATGCACCAGGCCACGGTGCAGTTCAAGGGAGGGCGTGGTGAGCTACGCCGCTACCTGTTCGTGGGAAGAGCCATGCCTACGGAGAGGCATGCTATGCAGATGGCAGCCCGTGAGGCGATAGCTCGCCTCAGGGATGTCCTTCCCGCGATGAAGACTCGTCGCTACCGTAATCTTCCATGCCATGTGCCCTACACCTGCCACTACGCATTCTCCGGCCCCAGAGGAGAACGAGACGAGGCTTTTGAGATGCTTATTGAGTATCTCCGGGCTTTGGAGGCAGCCTTCGACAACCTGGTGGACGACTTCGTGGCTGCCCGCATGGACTCAGTTCATGGCTGTGCCGCCAACAGGAGGGAGCTCCTGCTCACCGCACCGCCACTGACTTTTGTCTCGTCCTCAGCTTCTCATGCACCTACTCGTCACCTACCTACCACCGGATGGTTCAACCAGACCTTTGCGCCCACTCCAGCGCGCATAGCACCACCAGTTGTGCCCACTCCTATTCGTGTTGCTCCGCCCCTGGCACCCGCTCCATCTACCTGACGGGGCTCTTCACGTCTGGAGCCTATTAGTGAGGAGGAGGTCGAGTCCCCAGCCTCACTGCGCCTCACCCTTGGCAGGGCCAAGGAGATCATCGACATTTCCGGCTGAGTGCGTTTGCCCGTCATGCGATGTACCGCTTTGTAAGATATGTTTATATGTACATAGGTTGTGAGAAGTAGCTTGTTTGCGCATCATGTAGAACTGGAGGAGTAAGCTAGCCTAAATAACATGTCAGGGTTATGTACGCATATCCTGAGTGATGTACTATATAATTATCGCCCGCGTGTAAGATATGTAATGAGCAGTCCTTCTCCGTGCGCAAATCAATTTGTTTTCTTAAGTGATCTTGGTCATTTAAATTATTTGCCATCCTTGTGAATTTTTGGAGTTTTTTTTGATGACCATCTTCATTTTTCTTATGAGTTTTACAAAATATATCCCCAGAGTGAAAAATGTCTCGTCCTTGGACTCGCTCCATGCCTACTCCGCCAGAGGAAAATTATGACACTCAACCAGGCAACAATTTCATGCAAGGGCAGTCGAGTCAACAGGGCAGTGAAACGGCACTTTCCCAAATGTGCCGCCTTTATGAACAGAGTCAGCAACAACATCGTGAAATGATGAACCAAGTCATCAACATGGGAAATTACCATGGGCAGTATCCGCAGCATTCCAAGTTATCGGAGCTACAGAAGACGCGTCCCCAAACATTTTCTCATACTGACAAGCCTCTTGAAGCCGAGGACTGGCTTCGGGATATGGAGAGGAAATTAATTATTGCAAAATGTTCAGATCCCGAGAAAGTATTGTATGCTCCGCACTATCTCACAGGAGCAGCCGCGTCGTGGTGGGAGAATTTTCTGCACATGCATCCCAACGAAGGCGACATAACCTGGGATGATTTCAAGGAAGGTTTCCGCGGTGCACACATTCCTAAGAGTATTATGAAAATCAAGAAGAGAGAGTTCGATGACCTCAAACAAAGGAACATGACAGTGGCAGATTACAACAGTCAATTTACTCTATTGTCTCGCTACGCCAATGAAGAGCGTATGACTGAAAGTAAGAAGATGGAGAAATTCCTTGACGGTCTGGCGCCCGCACTTAAATGCCAACTGGTCGTGCACACTTTTCCTGATTTTAAAACACTGGTGGACAAAGCCATTACTCTGGAAAATGAGAGACGCAGTCTGGAAGATATCCGCAAGCGAAAAAGGGACCAGACTAACCATGCTCGCAATCATCGAAGCAAGACAGATTTTCAAAAGAGCGGGACACACAAATTCCCATCCAATGTCTCACGCCAAATCAAGAATTTTCATGCAAGGGACAAGGAGTTCACATATCGCCCCGGCGTTACTTGTTACGCCTGTGGAGAGGAAGGGCACTATGCCAAGCAGTGTCCCAAGCCTAGAAACTCGACCCCAAAGCCAAACAACGGCGGCAATAATTCAGCGCCCAAGAGAAACAATTTCAATCCCAGCAACAACCACAGGAAGGGTCATCTGAACCACGTAACCAAAGAGGAGGCACAAAACGCTCCGGATATCGTACTCGGTACGTTTCCTGTCAACACAATACCTGCAACGGTTTTGTTTGATTCGGGAGCTTCTCACTCTTTCATTTCGAAAAGTTTTGCTTTGCAAAATAATTTTTCGGTGCTTCCTTTGGAGAAATCCATGATCATCAAGTCCCGTGGGATTCAGCAAGTTACTCAGAATTACTGTCAGAATGTGGTCATTGAGTTCGAAGGATTGGAGTTTCACGCAAATCTTATTGCGTTGGAAAACAAAGGACTGGATGTCATCTTAGGGATGGACTGGCTGACCACCAACAAGGGTTTTATTGACTGTTTCAACCGGACCATAATCCTCACACACCACCACGGGAAGACAATAAGAGTGTCAGCCCAGGAAGGAAAAATACCCCGGCAACCGAGATTGAATAAGGTAGATGTTTCTGAGCTAAACAAGGTTCAAGTAGTATGTGAATTTCCAGATGTATTCCCTGAAGAACTACCAGGCATGCCACCAGACCGAGAGATAGAGTTCTGCATTGAGCTCGCACCAGGAACCACCCCCATATACAAGAAACCATACCGAATGGCACCATCCGAGTTGGTTGAATTGAAGAAACAAATAAAAGAATTGCTAGACAAAGGATATATTCGAGCCAGCTCCTCACCTTAGGGATCACCAATTCTATTTGCCAAAAAGAAGGATGGAACACTAAGATTGTGTATTGACTATCGGGCACTTAACATGGTCACAATTAAGAACAAATACCCGATGCCAAGGATAAACGATTTGTTTGATCAACTTGCTCAGGCCAAGGTATTTTCAAAAATTGACTTAAGGTCTGGATACCATCAATTAAAGGTGCGAACGGAAGATATCCCCAAAACAGCCTTCACCTCCAGATATGGACTGTATGAGTTCACAGTAATGCCATTTGGATTAACAAATGCCCCTGCATATTTTGTTCACCTCATGAACAAAGTATTTATGAAATTTATGGACAAGTTCGTTGTGGTATTCATCGACGATATTCTGGTGTACTCCAAGACACCAGAAGAGCACGCAGAACATCTCAGGATTGTGCTAGGAGAACTCAGGAAACACCAATTGTATGCCAAGTTCAGCAAGTGCGAATTTTGGCTAAAACAAGTAGGCTTTCTAGGCCACGTGCTAACCCAAGACGGTATCGCAGTGGACCCAGAGAAAGTCAAGGCCATACTTGGCTGGAAGTCGCCAGCGAGCGTAACAGATATACTTAGTTTCTTGGGAATGGCAGGATATTACTGCAGATTTATTGAAGGATTTTCCACCATAGCCAAGCCTATGACGCAGTTACTCAAGAAAGACAAGAAGTTTGAATGGACAGAAGCCTGCGAAAAGAGTTTCCGAGAGCTAAAGCAAAAATTAACAACAACACCAGTATTAATTGTGCCAGACATGCACAAGAATTTTGAAGTGTTTTGTGACGCGTCCAGAAAGGGTCTCGGATGCGTGTTGATGCAAGAAGGCAAGGTTGTCGCCTATGCTTCAAGGCAACTTCGCAAGCATGAGGAAAATTACCCCACTCATGACTTAGAAATGGCAGCAGTCATCCATGCACTCAAGGAATGGAGGCATTTCTTACTTGGGAACCGATGTGAAATATATACGGATCACAAAAGTCTCAAATATATTTTCACGCAGCCAGAACTAAATTTACGACAGAGACGCTGGTTGGAATTGGTAAAGGATTATGATGTTGGTATCCATTACCATCCAGGAAAAGCAAATGCAATGGCCGATGCTCTTAGTCGGAACCCCAACTCCAACGAAAACGATCTGCAAAGCTTGAGGCCCGAATTCCAACAAGAATTTGCCTAGCTCAATTTGTTAATGGTCGCAGAAGGCACCATATCAAACTTGGAAATACAACCCGATCTTGTGGAGGAAATTAAAGGAGCTCAGCCCGGTCACCCCAGCATTGAAGGCATCAAGAGAAAGGTGAGTATGGGCAAGGCCTCAGAGTTCGTCATAGACGATGGAGGAATATTGTGGTACGGAGAAAGACTCTGCGTGCCAAACATAGATGACCTTAAACAGCAAATTCTAGCTGAAGCCCACACCGCCCCATACTCGATTCACCCTGGAGGGACCAAGATGTATAAAGATATTCAGGAAAGATTTTGGTGGCACGGTATGAAGAGGGACATAGCCACCTTCATTGCACGTTGCGACTCATGTCAGCGCATAAAAGCTGAGCATCAGAGACCAGCCGGACTACTGCAACCAAACAAAATACCTGAGTGGAAATGGGATGAAATAGGGATGGATTTCATTGTCGGACTACCTCGGTCACAGCATGGGAATGATGCCATATGGATCATCACTGACAAGTTAACCAAGGTGGCACATTTCATTCCAGTAAAGACAACCTACAGCACTCAGAGGCTTGCCAGGATTTATCTCTCCCGTATAGTTTGTCTGCATGGAGTCCCGAAGACCATAATATCCGACAAAGGCACTCAGTTCGTCTCGAGATTTTGGGAGCATTTACAACAGGCTCTGGGAACTCAACTAGCCTTTAGTACCGCATACCACCCACAGACCGATGGACAAACGGAACGCGTAAACCAGGTTTTAGAAGGAATGCTGAGAGCATGTGTCCTCACATATGGAACCAGTTGGGAAGAAAGCCTGCCATACGCCGAGTTCGTGTACAACAATAGCTACCAGGCCAGCCTGCAAATGGCACCTCATTTATTTTCTGGTTGTTTCCCTCTCAAACTCATTTATTTTCATTTAAAAAAGAAACCCTAGGAGTTTTGGGACTTCTTTCTTTTTGAAACCACCCTTGATTTCACCATATCACAGGTGGTAAAAACCCCTCCAGAACCTCCCCTCCTCCTTGGAGCAACCTAAGTTCTCTGTCCCAACTAAACCAAACAAGTTTTATATTTTATTTCAATCATTTTTCCTCTCAAAACATTTATGTCAATTATTTGGAGCTTGAGTCATTTACAAAGCAAGTACCTTATTTCCTTTGAGTTTTGATCTCAAACTGACTCCTCTGGATTGTCCTTAGCATCCACAACTCAGAACCATCTTGATCCACTCTCATTCTTTTCAAAAATTTCAAATTTCAGCCTCTGCAAGTTTGGACCAGATTTGCCAAATTTGGTGAAATTCATATCTACACTTCCCCAAAAATTCTACAAAAATTCAGGCAGCCTACTGGAGCAATGAGTAGCCACTCCACCAAAAATCAGCTCTAGGAAAAATCCCTAGAGGCCAGTATCATTCTGTCGAACACCTTGCATACACTGTATTTTGCACTTTCAGTAATTCAGTAAAGTTCAAAGTTCAGTGTCGTTTTCCCTTCGCCAGTTTCAGTCACGCGTGGACAGTGCCCTTGGCACGATCCTCGCCGCCTCTTCCTCCTGTCCGGAGTGCCGCACGCGCGCTTGGCGCCTTCCTGGCGTCGATGGCGCCCGGGCCCGCCTGCGCCGGCGTGTCTTGCGGCGGCCGATCCACCGTAACGGCCGACCAGAAGCAGAACGGCGGCGCAACGCCGTTCGGTGCCGCCCAATGCTCCCTGGCTCTCCGCGTGGCCTCATGCACGCCAGCGCAACCCCGCTGCACAGTCACCGTAGCCTGGCACGCGCAGGGCGCGCTCCCTGCCGCCGACGTGCCGCACGGCCGTTCCGTGGGGACCAGCCGTAAACCTTCCCCCCCCCCCCCGTGCTGAGCTGGACCCTGCAATGGAACCACTACTCCACCTAGATGATGCCCAAGCCCCTAATCCCACTGCCCAACCCCGGGGCCGCCGTAATCACTCGCCGGACTTATCCCGTTCGCAGCAACCGCCTCGGGCCGGCTATATATAGCGCCCCAAGCTCCCAGTCGCCCCCGCACACCTCCACTACCTCTCTGGACCCCGACCAACTACTAGAAGAGCCTCGAGCTGCCGTCCGCCGGAGCAAGGCTCGCCGTCGACGTGGTACTCGCTGACGACCACCACCACCAACCGACGCGGAAGGGCGCCCTGAGTAAGGAGGTACCCTCTGATCCCCTTACCTCGCCGTGGATCGCCGCCGGCGACCACCGCGGCTCTCGGGCTCCGTCGAGCTCTACCGCCCGTTTTGAATTTTCAAACCTGACGGGTGGGACCTGCCCGTCAGCCTCTCTGTCCCTTTCTAAACGAACCGTTTCTGGAAGCGTATTCTGCCAAATGCATTTTCCTCCTAGGCTGGCGTATTCTCTACCGAAGCGTTTTCAGTTTTTATGAGCTAGCCCCTGGAAATATTCTGTTTCATTACAGATGAATCCTGGACTAAAACCTTTATAACTTTTAAACAGAAAAGTATTTTTGATTGATTCTTTTTCTGTTCTCTTTGAAATTTTGTATAGTTTTTTATCAGATTTATTTGAAAAAAATTTGGAATACTTTTTGTGCACTTCTTGGTATTTACGATAGCGCCTATATTTTCTGTATACCGTAGATACCGAAGGAGGTGACGGAGCCACGAACTTCACCGAGCTAGGCTCCGACTACTCTGAACCAGGCAAGCATGTTTGAACTTTTGATATGATGAGTGTCTTGGCATGTTTTGCATTTAGTTAGTTTCATGGCATGTTGATGAGCATACCGATGAATGTTATTTTCATGCATGGTTAAGGTAAGTGAGCTCGATGATCCATAAGTGGATGGATGTGAGTATGAATGGCCATGGGTTGGCATGAGGATGGGTAAGATGGCAGTGTTGTAGCATGCCAGTCTTATGCCAGACTATTTGACTACAGTGTCAAATCGTATCGGTCCAGTTCCTCCCTTTTCCTTCCTTGTACTACCACATGTTTTCCGCAAGGAATATGGCTTAGTAAGTTGCAAGCCGCTTTCCTGGTACACACCAAAAGGAGAGGCCGGGATGATGGTTCCATGGCCCTGGATTAAAGCCAGTCATCCGGTCAGGGGGCATGGGTGTTTCCGGTTGGGACCGAGAGGGGGGCACCCCTTAGAGCGCGCGTATATAAATTTGATCCCATGCTATTCGAGATTGTGATCTCCCCGTCTCAAAGTTTTTCTTGGACGATGTCTAGGGTGAGTCCTGGCATCGAGAGATAGGATGGGTGTGTACTAGATTGCTGTGTTTTCTTCCGAAATACCGTAAACGGAACTAGTCCTTCGAGACTACGGAAATCCGTTAGCTGTGGGAAATTTTTGTACAAACTCTGCAGAGTCATAAATCTCCAAATCATCTTATCCATATCCAAATTTTGCGCTGACTTATTCTGACAAGTGCCAGTTTTGGTGACAGATACTCCGGTGAATCTCGTGAGCACTAAGCCCGGTTAAAAGTTTATTCTTGTGGATGGACTAACCCGTTTATTATCATGAACTGAATATTTATTATGAGTATTATTTACTTGTGGATTAAAGCCCTTTCTGTGATGTCGCTCAGACGTCCGACTGTGGCATTTCTTTTAAAGCCCTTTCTGTGATGTCGCTCAGACGTCCGACTGTGGCATTTCTTTTAAAGCCCTTTCTGTGATGTCGCTCAGACGTCCGACTGTGGCATTTCTCTTAAAGCCCTTTCTGTGATGTCGCTCAGACGTCCGACTATGGCATTTCTTTTAAAGCCCTTTCTGTGATGTCGCTCAGACGTCCGACTGTGGCATTTCTTTTAAAGCCCTTCCTGTGATGTCGCTCAGACGTCCGACTGTGGCATTTCTTTTAAAGCCCTTTCTGTGATGTCGCTTAGACGTCCGACTGTGGCATTTCTTTTAAAGCCCTTTATGTGGTGTCGCTAAGACGCCCGACTGTGGCCTGATTTTCTGTTATTATTTGTTCACCTTTCGAGGCGTCGCTTCAGACACCCGATCGGTTCTCATATATATTTTTCTGTTGGGATTTCAGGTGGACTACCGCCGTTTCCCTCGTACTTACTTTGTTATGCAAATTTTTAAATATGCGTTGGAAAGATTAATCAATACGCATTCATGCATGCATTTGTTATATCTTACGTCCGAACTGTCTTGCGAGTACTTTCAAAGTACTCACTGGCTTGTTGATTTGGCCAGATGCTGACGAAGGTGATCTCATGGATGAAGAGTTCGATAGCGAGTCCGACGCCTAGAGGAATCCCAGTCAGTCTCGTGCGACCCTGGTCTTGGTCACTGTTTTATACCCGCTTCCGCAACCCGAATAAATTTATCGAGCCTCACCTCGACGCTCGATGAGATGCCAGTTTGAGAGTCATGTTACCACACTCCCCATTGTGTTATTCCACCATCACTTTATCCTCGAGTCAGTAGTATGCCACCACACCATTGTGTTATATCCGCCATTATGTATAATTATTGGCGCGCTTGTAATAATTTGTTGAGCAGCCCTAGCTCAACCCTGTAATATATTCTATGCTACTGGCTTATTGTATCAAGAATTTGTCTACCAGTGTGGAGGATTTCTCTCATACTGGACTCAAAAGATTGGTTTCTCAATAAATATTTTTATTGGAAAACCGGTCGTGACAATAAAAAATAGAATGCCCAAAAAATGAGAGAAAAAGAGAGAAGGGACAATGTTACTATCCTTTGCCACACTTGTGCTTCAAAGTAGCACCTTAATCTTCATGTTAGAGAGTATCTTGTTTTCTCACTTTCATATACTAGTGGGAATTTTCATTATAGAACTTGGCTTGTATATTCCAACAATGGGCCTCCTCAATTTCCCTAGGTCTTCATGCGCAAGCAAGTTGGATGCACACCCACTAGTTTATTTTGTTGAGCTTTCATACATTTATAGCTCTAGTGCATCCGTTGCATGGCAATCCCTACTCCTTGCATTAACATCAATCGGTGGGCATCTCCATAGCCCATTGATTAGCCTCATTGATTTGAGACTTTCTCCTTTTTTGTTTTCTCCACATAACCCCCCTCATTATATTCTATTCCACCCATAGTGCTATGTCCATGGCTCGTGCTCATATATTGCGTGAAAGTTTATAGGTTTGAGATTACTAAAGTATGAAACAATTGCTTGGTTTGTCATCGGGGTTGTGCATGATGAGAGCATTCTTGTGTGACGAAAATGAAACATGACTAAACTATATGATTTTGTAGGGATGAACTTTCTTTGGCCATGTTATTTTGAGAAGACATAATTGTTTAGTTAGTATGCTTGAAGTATTATTATTTTTATGTCAATATGAACTTTTGTCTTGAATCTTTCGGATCTCAATATTCATACCACAATTAAGAAGAATTACATTAAAATTATGCCAAGTAGCACCCCGCATCAAAAATTCTATTTTTATCATTTACCTACTCGAGGACGAGCAGGAATTAAGCTTGGGGATGCTTGATACGTCTCCAACGTATTTATAATTTGTTGATTGCTCCATGCTATATTATCTACTATTTTGGACATTATTGGGCTTTATTATCCACTTTTATATTATTTTTGGGACTAACCTGTTAACCACAGGCCCAACCCAGAATTGCTGTCTTTTGTCTGTTTTAGGGTTTCGAAGAAAAGGAATATCAAATGGAGTCCAAACGGAATGAAACCTTCGGGAACGTGATTGTCTCAACGAACAAGACTCTGGAGACTTGGACCCTACGTCAAGAAAGAAAAGAGGAGGCCACGAGGTAGGGGGCGCGCATGCCAACCCCAGGCACGCCCTCCACCCTCGTGGGCCCCCTGTTGCTCCACCGACATACTCCTTCCTCCTATATATACCTACATACCCCCAAACGATCAGATACGGAGCCAAAAACCTAATTCCACCGCCGCAACTTTCTGTATCCACGAGATCCCATCTTGGGGCCTGTTCGGGAGCTCCGCCGGAGGGGGCATCGATCATGAAGGGCTTCTACATCAACACCATAGCCCTCTGATGAAGTGTGAGTAGTTTACTTCAGACTTACGAGTCCATAGTTAGTAGCTAGATGGCTTCTTCTCTCTTTTTGGATATCAATACAATGTTCTCCCCCTCTCTTGTGGAGAACTATTCAATGCAATCTTCTTTTTGCGGTGTGTTTGTTGAGACTAAAGAATTGTGGGTTTAAGATCAAGTCTATCTATGAATAATATTTGAATCTTCTCTGAATTCTTTTATGTATGATTGGTTATCTTTGCAAGTCTCTTCGAATTATCAGTTTGGTTTGGCCTACTAGATTGATCTTTCTTGCAATGGGAGAAGTGGTTAGCTTTGGGTTCAATCTTGCGGTGTCCTTTCCCAGTGACAGTAGGGGCAGCAAGGCACGTATTGTATTGTTGCCATCGAGGATAACAAGATGGGGTTTTCTTCATATTGCATGAGTCTATCCCTCTACATCATGTCATCTTACTTAAGGCGTTACTCTGTTTTTAACTTAATACTCTAGATGCATGCTGGATAGCGGTCGATGAGTGGAGTAATAGTAGTAGATGTAGGCAGGAATCGGTCGACTTGTCTCGGACATGATGCCTATATACATGATCATACCTAGATATTCTCATAACTATGATCAATTCTATCAATTGCTCAACAGTAATTTGTTCACTCACCGTAGGATACTTATGCTCTCGAGAGAAGCCACTAGTGAAACCTATGGCCCCCGGGTCTATCTTCATTATATTAATCTCCTACTACTTAGTTATTTCCTTTGATATTTACTTTGCCTTTATTTTACTTTGCATCTTTATCATAAAAATACCAAAAATATTATCTTATCATATCTATCAGATCTCACTCTCGTAAGTGGCCTTATAGGGATTGACAACCCCTTTTTGCGTTGGTTGCAAGGATTTATTTGTTTTGTGCAGGTACGAGGGACTCGCGCGTAGCCTCCTATTGGATTTATACCTTGGTTCTCAAAAACTAAGGGAAATACTTACGCTACTTTGCTGCATCATCCCTTCCTCTTCGGGGAAAACCAATGTAGTGCTCAAGAGGTAGCACTAACGCTGGCTGGTGGCTGCGTTTGCTGAAGCGTTGTCATCCCTCACACTTGAGGACGAGCGACTCGGCATCTTGGAGGGCCGTGGGCCAGTAGAAACTGCGGCGGAACGCCTTGGCCACCAGGGATCGTGATGCGGCGTGGTGCCCGCACTCGCCCTGATGTATGTCGAGGAGGATGTCGATGCCCCGTTCCTGCTCGATGTAGCGCTGGAACACACCGGTGGAGCTGTGCTTGACGAGCTCATTGTTGATGATGTTGTAGGCAGACGCCCGGCGCTGCACTTGCCAAGCTTCGGTCTCGTCCATGGGGAGAACCCTGTTCTCCAAAAATTCTGATATTGGGAGGGCCCAAGATGGAGCTGTAACCACGGCGAAGACGGCCACCAGGGTGGGTTCCGAGTCGGCAGCCCCCGAGCCGGGTTGAGCAGCCCCCGGGTCGGGGATCGCGACGGCCGGGTCCGGGATGATGGTGGCCGGGTTGAGCTGAGCAGCACCTGGGCCGGGTTCAGCAGTCCCCGGTCCGGGTTGAGGTGCGGCCGGGTCGTCTGGAACGTGGATGGACTCGGAGTCCGGCGATGGCTTGACGGACAGCTTGCGCAGGTGCTCGAGGGAGACGCCGGACAAGATGGCTTGTCGTGACGAGGCGATCTTGGCGAGCGTGTCAGCTGCTTCGTTCTCCGCGCGCGGGACATGGAGGAACTCGCAGCCCTCGAAGGATCCGGACAGCTTCTGGACGAGGAAGCGGTAGCTTTCCATGTTGGAGTCGTGGGCGTCCCATTCATCGGAGCACTGCAGCACCACCAGGTCCGAGTCGCCGTAGCATAGGATGCGCTTGATGCCGAGTTCCTTGGCAAGCCAGAGGCTGTGCACAAGGGCTTCATACTCGGCGAAGTTGTTGGAGGCGGCGAAGTGGATCTAAAGCGCGTAGCGGAGCCGGTCACCCTTCAGGCACGACAGTACAATGCCGGCCCCTAGGCCGAGTCGCATCTTGGACCCGTCGAAGTGCATGTGCCAATGCGTTGAGTCGGGAGGCGGCGGCAAGTACTGGGTCTCCGTCCAGTCGATGAGGAAGTCGGCCAGGGCTTGAGACTTTATCGCGGTGCGGGGCTCGTAGAGGATGGTGTGGCCGGCTAGCTGGATCGCCCACTTGGCAACCCGACTAGAGGCATCCCGGCACCCGATGATTTCTCCGATAGGCGCCGTGCTGATCACGGTGACAACGTGCTCTTGGAAATACTTCTTCAGCTTCTTGGCGGTGAAGTACACGCCGTAACACATCTTCTGGTAGTGCGGGTAGTTCTGCTTGGAGATGGAGAGCGCCTCGCTCAGGTAGTAGACTGGGCGCTGGACGGCTTGGATCTTGCCCTTCTCTGGTCGCTCGACCACCAGCACCGTGCTGACCGCCCGCGAGGTCGTGGCTATGTAGAGCAACAACGGCTCCTTTTCGGTCGGCGCATCCAGGATTGGTGCGGTGGAGAGCATGCGCTTGAGGTCTTGGAAGGCCTCGTCTGCCTTGTCGTTCCATTCGAACGGGCTCGCCTTCTTCATCAGCTGGTACAGGGGTAGCGCCCTCTCACCCAGCCAGCTTAGAAACCGGCTGACCGAGGCTAAGCATCCGGTGAACTTCTGGACATCGCGCAGCCGAGCCGGCTTGCGCATGCGCTCGATGGCCTTGATCTTCTCCGGGTTCGCCTCAATGCCGCGTTCCGAGACGAGGAAGTTGAGTAGCTTTCCGGCCGGGACACCGAAGACGCATTTTTCCGGGTTAAGCTTGACCTTGTATTCGCGGAGGTTGGTGAAGGTTTCCTTCAAATTGTCGAGGAGCATGGGGTGTTGCTTGGACTTCACCACGATGTCGTCCATGTATACGTGGATATTGCGGCCGAGTTGCGGCAGCAGTCATTTCTGCATCCAGCACTGGAAGGTGGTGACGGTGTTCTTCAAGCCAAACGACATGGTGATGTAGCAATACGCCCCAAAGGGCGTGATGAAGGACATTTTCAGGGCGTCGCCCGGGTCCAGCTTGATCTGGTGGTAGCCGGAGTAAGCATCCAGGAAGGACAGGAGCTCACATCCGACGGTCGAGTCGATGACTTGGTCGATCTGCGAGAGGGCGAACGGATCCTTGGGACAGGCCTTGTTGAGGCTGGTGTAGTGGATACACATGCGCCAGGTCTTGTTCTTCTTCAGGACGAGGACTGGATTGGCCAGCCACTCGGGGTGAAACACTTCCATTATGAAGCCGGCCGCCAAAAGCTTGGCGACCTCTTCACCAATGGTTCTTCTCTTCTCTTTGGAAAATCGTCGTAGGGGTTGACGGACAGGCTTGGCGTCCTTGCGGACGTGAAGTTTGTGCTCGGCGTACTTCCTCGGGATACCCGGCATGTCCTTTGGGGTCCATGCGAAGATATCCCGATTCTCACAGAGGAAGTCGACAAGCTCGCCTTCCTATTTGCTATCGAGGCGGGTGCCTATGACAACGTACTTGCTGCAGCTCAGGTCTTCTGGGTTGAGATTCACTTTCTTGGTCTCCTTGGACGGCTTGAAGGCGGCCTCGTAGGCCAGGCCCGAGGTCGGGATCGACGGGGTGGAGGCCTCGCCTGCCAGGGCGATGATCCGGTCGAGCTGGCGCCGCTCCTCGGCAATGACCAGCGACTCGGCCAACTTGGCGCCATCTCGGGCGCACTCCAGGAACTTGCGGTAATCGTCGATAATCGTGATGAGGCCCTTGGGACCCGGCACCTTCATCTTCAGGTACGCGTAGTGGGGAACCGCCATGAACTTGGCGAGCGCGGGCCGGCCCAGCAACGCATGATACGCGCTGGACAGGTCCACCACCTCGAACCAGATCGGTTCGCACCGGAAGTGGCTGTTGTCACCGAATAGGACATCTAGCCGGACCCGGCCAATGGGGGAGCAGGAGAGGCCGGGCACGATGCCGTGGAAGATCGTTCGGGTCGGCTCCAGGTCCTCGGCCTTGAGGCCGAGCTTGGTCATCGTGTCGCGGTAGAGGATGTTGATGCTGCTGCCGCCGTCGATGAGGACTCGGGAGAACTTGCATGTGCGCCGCGCAACGATGGTGGGGTTGAGGACGAGGGCGTAACCACCCAGACTCGGCATGACTGCCGGGTGATCCTCCCGGGTCCAGGTGATCGGGCGATCCGACCAATGCATGAACTCCGGCTTGGCCGAGACAACGGTGTTCACCTCTTGCCGAAGGAGGCGCTCGCTGCACTTGTCGTTGCCGAGGCTGGTGAAGACGATGTAGGCCGCGTTCTGGTCCGGGTAGGTGTCGTCGCGCATCGCGCTGCCAGCTGGAGGCGGCGGTGGAGGCGAAGGCGGATGTCCCGCTCCTGGAGCCGGAGCCGGAGGGGGCGGGACGTCTCCTCTCATGATGCGCTTTGTGATGGCGCACTGCCGAAGCATGTGTGTGGAGGGTCATGCGCCGCTGTGGTGCTTGCAGGGGGCGTCGAGCATCTGCTTGTAGCTCATGGCGGGGTTTGAAAATGATTTGAATTCCTTTTTGAAATATTTCAAATTCAGAAACTTTAAGAAATTCAATGAGTTCATAAAATGACTTCGTCATATTTGAAGAAAGAGAGTTGGAAGTTTCAAAGGAATAATTTGAAGTCACTTTGAAGTTGTTTGAAATTCCAAATTCAAATCTAATTGGGAGTTATTTGAGTTCCTATTCAAATTATTTTTCTCCTAAAAATAAATAAATGGAAATAAGGGTAAAATGATTCCCTTCAATGGAAAATTAGGAGAAAATAAATTTGAAATCATTTTTCTATTTTAAAAATGATTTTTATTGATTTTAAATGCAACAGTAGCACTATTTGACTTTTATGATTTTTTATGGAATTTAGTTTAACTTGAAAATTAGTTCATCTTATTGCTGCTTTTTTTCTGAGCATTTTGGTACATTATATGCTTATGTAGATTTGTTTTATTTACTTTCTCTTTGTTGCAGTTCTTCTTTCTGTAAAAAAAACGCGCACCGCCCCCTGGACCGAGGCCAGCTCGGCCCAGGAACACCCCGCAGCCCAACCGGCTAGCCGCGCCAGGCCAGGCGCACCCCCGCGGCCCAGCTGGCGATTCGCCAGGCAGCCCGAGCACCACTTCGCTCGCCCGCCTCGTCTCTCTCTCTCTCACGTTCGCAGTCGCTCCCACTGCCAGGAGGACCCCACCCTGTCACCCCCAACCTCCCGCCGCGCCGCTCGAAACGAGCTCGCGTGTGTGCCGCCCACAACCGCCGGCGAGGCCCCGCGGATGAGGCTTATCCGCTGGTCTCCGACGCCCTGCCTTCGCCTATAAATTCCCTCGAGGCTCCTCGTTCGATCTCACCAACTCTCTGATCCCCACGCAGCTCGCAGACCCCGCCCCGTCCGTCTGCATCCCGCTGGAGCACACAAGCCGTCGCCCGTCCTCCGCCCGTTTCCAACACTGACGACGCGAGCCGCCACCATCGTCGTGATCCTCTCGAAGCACCGCATCTCCCTGTTGTCATGGTATTTCTCACGGGGGGCTTGCGAGTCGACAGATGCCACAAGGGCTTAGTGTGTGGGTAGGACTGCTGCTGATAGGACCGGGAGCGGGTATGCGAGTAGCACGCGGTAGTTTACCCAGGTTCGGGGCTCTCCGGAGAGATAATACCCCTACTCCTGCATGTCTGAGTATATCTGGTCTATCTGGTACAGAGCCGCTCCTAGAGCTATATCTAAGGTCAGTGCCATAGGCATCTGACTTGGTAAATGTATGCATGTGGTATGCTAGTGGCCGTGAGAGCAGGTGTGCTCTAGTGCCCGTGAGAGCATGTGTGCGTGAGCGTCCATCCCCCCTGGATGGATGGATGTGTGGTATATATATAGTGTGAGGTAGCTTAGCATGTAAGCTTGGTGGTGGCGTTGGATGTAAGCTAGGTAGTGGCTTTGGATGTAAGCTACCTTGGGTAGCTTACATGCCAAGCCATGTAGGCATGGCTAGAGGCATGGTACATGTCATGCTTGTCCCCTGGGATACTTTATAAATCAGTACCCAGGGGACACGGTACACTGTAGATGATGGCATCGCGGTATGGTTGTCTCGTCGATGTCGGGTCGGGCTGCAGTCGGCAGCCGACTGGTTGGCGTAGTCGGCAGCCGGCAGTCGGTAGCCGGCCGGGTAGTGCAGTCGTACGGGGAGCCGGCAGGAGCGGCCGAGCAGTCGGACTGAGGGGCTTTGCTAGCCCTGATGTCTTGAAATATCATCTTGCCGTCTTCGGGGTATCCGTGTCCCATTACTCCGACAGTAGCCCCCAAGCCTCCAGGCAACTTGGCAAAGTTGGGCGGAGGTTTTTTGGCAAATGTTCATGGAAATGATCATAAAAAAGGACAAAGTTAGTCCACGCAAATATATCATATGCTTGTTTTTAGCATTTGCAAGTTTTATGCGGAGGGTGCCAACTCGGTTTCGTCCGAGCCCCCTTCAATCTTTTTCATGTTCCCTCCACTCTTTGGCCCATGCTCTTGCTTGCCGGACAGCCGCTCTGCGGTCTATGGCTGAGAGTGGGCCGCGAAGTGGAGTGTATAGTACTCAGAGTCTGGGAGCAGATTCAACCGAGTAGATACTTGTAAAGGAAAATGGCCAGGTCGCCTGAACGTTTTTCTTCCCGGGCGTTTTTCGCGTGGGTGGCCTCCAGCGTTCACTCTTGCTAGTCGGCAGTCGGCTCTGCGGTCTGTGACTAAGAGTAGGCCTTTGGTACCGCGCACGGTACTAAGCCGTCTGCGGGAACTAACGTCTCAGGCCAAGGGGCCAGCCCCCGGGCCAACTCTGGCTGGCGCCGGGGCAAACAGTGATGCTACTGTAATAAAATGCGGAGACAGCCCCCGAGCATCGCTCGGGGTAATCCGTGCTGGCGTAGTGCAAAAATATGCGGGTGAGGAGCTCACATTGATTTTCGTGTAGTCGCGGTTGTTGAAGACAGCCGGCGTGACCGGCGCTCGCGGAGCGCGCAGGCGCACCCGCTGGGTGTAGGGCCGACTGTTGAGCAGTCGGGCTGGATCTTCCGGCAGCTACTTTGTCTTCTTTCTCGCGGGGGCGCGTCAGCGCACCCGCTGGCTGTAGCCCCCGAGATTCGGGCCGACTGTTGAGCAGTTGGGCAGGATCTTCCGGCAACTACTTTATCTTCTTCTCTCGCGGGGCGCGTCAGCGCACCCACTGGGTGTAGCCCCCGAGATTCGGGCCTACTGCTGAGCAGTCGGGCCGGATCTTCCGGCAACTACTTTGTCTTCTTCTCTCGCGGGGGCGCGTCAGCGCACCCGCTGGGTGTAGCCCCCGAGATTCGGGCCGACTGCTGAGCAGTCGGGCCGGATCTTCCGGCAACTACTTTATCTTCTTCTCTCGCGGGGCGAGTCAGCGCATCCGCTGGGTGTAGCCCCCGAGATTCGGGCCGACTGCTGAGCAGTCGGGCCGGATCTTCCGGCAACTACTTTTTCTTCTTCTCTCGCGGGGGCGCGTCAGCGCACCCGCTGGGTGTAGCCGCCGAAGCAGGAGGCAGACCAGCTGGCTTGGCATTGCGGACAGCGCAGGTCATGACTGACCGTCCGAGTGGCGTAGCAGGCGAACGAATCATCCGAACGGGTGTTTCTTTTCTTCTCTTTGCCCCAGCCGACCTCTTTCTCTCTCTTTTTTTCGCGCAAGCCGGCACCCTGACTCCTCTTTCTTTTCTTTCAGTGCCCGAGGAGTCGGCAGGAGCGGGGCGGCACCAGCCGGCGTCCGGGTTGCGGCAGAAGCCATCATGCCGGGTTGCGGGGGAGCCACCCAGCGCGGGAGCCGGCAGGCGAGAGCGCGCGGAGCCGGCAGGGCGGCGCGAGCAGAGCTGGACGAGGCCGGGCGCTGGGGAGGCCGGCGTCGAGCGCTAGAGAAGCCGGAGCCGGGCGCGGCGCAGGAAGGACCGGCCGGGCCAGGTGAGAGGCGAAGTCGGACCCGGCGCGGGGAGGCGGCGGGAAGGCCGGACCCGGCGCGGGGAGGCCGCGGGGAGGCCGGACCTGGCGCGGGGAGGCGGCGCGGAGGCCGGACCCGGCGCGGGGGGTCGTCGGGGGCGCCCGGGCGTGGCCGGCGGGCGCGGCGAGAGGCGGCCCGGGCCAAGCCGGCGGGCACGGCGGGGGCGGCCCGGGCGAAGCCGGCGGGCGTGGCGGGAGGCGGCCCGGGCGAAGCCTACACCCAGCGCGGGAGCCGACTGGCGAGCGCGCGCGGAGCCGGCAGGGCGGCGCGAGCAGAGCTGGACGAGGCCGGGTGCTGGGGAGGCCGTCGTCGAGCGCTGGAGAAGCCGGAGCCGGGCGCGGCGCAGGAAGGACCGGCCGGGCCGAGTGAGAGGCGAAGTCGGACCCGGCGCGGGGAGGCCGCGGGGAGGCCGGACCCGGCGTGGGGAGGCCGCGGGGAGGCCGGACCCGGCGTGGGGAGGCCGCGGGGAGGCTGGACCCAGCGCGGGGAGGCGGCGCGGAGGGAGGCGGCCCGACGCGGGGACGTCGGGGCGCCCGGGCGCGGCCGTATCATAGGTCGGCGAAGGGAGCACGGTGGAGCCAGCGCGGGAGCAGCCGGCGAGGGCACGAGCCAGCCTGGTGCCGAGGTGCAGCAGGCGGCCGACGTAGGACCAGGAGGAGCCGGAGCTGGCCTGGGCGAAACCGGAGCCGGCACGGTGGCCCAGACACGGGGCCGTCGGCCATGGGGCGACCCAGGGGCGAAGCAGGCGACCACGGGGGCGCACGCAGGCGGAGAGGAGTAGCGCAGCCGGACGCGGAGCCAGCGCGGGGAGGCGATGAGGCGCAGCCGGCAGCCAGCCCGCGGGGAGGAGGCAGAGCGCGGCAGCGGCCAGCGGGACCAGGCGCGTGGACGCGGGCGAACCCGACTGCGGGTGCGCGCAAGGCGGAGAGGAGTAGCGCAGCCGGACGCGGAGCCAGTGCGGGGAGGCGATGAGGCGCAGCCGGCAGCCAGCCCGCGGGAAGGAGGCATAGCGTGGCAGCGGCCAGCCGGACCAGGCGCGTGGACACGGGCGAGCCCGACTGCGGGTGCGCGCAAGGCGGAGAGGGAGTGGCACCGCCGGCGCGGGGACGGAGCAGCCGGCTGCTCGGGCGAGGTTGGAGGCCGAGGCATGGGCACGGCGCCGGGGGAGCGCAGCCGAGTGTGGAGGTGGCTGAGCGCGGGGCGTGGCGGAGATGAGGAGCAACGCGGACCCGGCGGCTGGCGAGTGCAGCGGGGTACTGGGCGAGGAGCACCCGGCCGGGCCAGCGCACGGGGGCGATGACGCGGGAAACAGATCCACGCGCAGGGGAGAAGACGCGGGCGGCGTGTGGACGGACGCGGCCGACCGAGACGAAGCGTCGCGCACGGCGCACGCGCGCACGGACGGACGGCCGGTGCTGAGTTGGTGAAGACGAAGATGGCGAAGCCGACGGCGAGGATGCGTCGTCCCACGCGGCCGCTCCGAGGCCGGGTCGAAGTCGAGCCCCCGAGCGCTACCGGAGAGACGGCGCGACGCCACGGCGGAGATGACGAAGACGGTCCTGCCCGGACAGCAAAACCAGCAGCAGCGCGGTAGCATAGTAGTAGTACCGCCCCAAAGTGGGCGCCAACCGTCGTGGTATTTCTCACGGGGGGCTTGCGAGTCGAAAGATGCCACAAGGGCTTAGTGTGCGGGTAGGACTGCTGCTGATAGGACCGGGAGCGGGTATGCGAGTAGCACGCGGTAGTTTACCCAGGTTCGGGGCTCTCCGGAGAGATAATACCCCTACTCCTGCATGTCTGAGTATATCTGGTCTATCTGGTACAGAGCCACTCCTAGAGCTATATCTAAGGTCAGTGCCATAGGCATCTGACTTGGTAAATGTATGCATGTGGTATGCTAGTGGCCGTGAGAGCAGGTGTGCTCTAGTGGCCGTGAGAGCATGTGTGCGTGAGCGTCCATCCCCCCTGGATGGATGGATGTGTGGTATATATATAGTGTGAGGTAGCTTAGCATGTAAGCTTGGTGGTGGCGTTGGATGTAAGCTAGGTAGTGGCTTTGGATGTAAGCTACCTTGGGTAGCTTACATGCCAAGCCATGTAGGCATGGCTAGAGGCATGGTACATGTCATGCTTGTCCCCTGGGATACTTTATAAATCAGTACCCAGGGGACACGGTACACTGTAGATGATGGCATCGCGGTATGGTTGTCTCGTCGATGTCGGGTCGGGCTGCAGTCGGCAGCCGACTGGTTGGCGTAGTCGGCAGCCGGCAGTCGGTAGCCAGCCGGGTAGTGCAGTCGGACGGGGAGCCGGCAGGAGCGGCCGGGCAGTCGGACTGAGGGGCTTTGCTAGCCCCGATGTCTTGAAATATCATCTTGCCGTCTTCGGGGTATCCGTGTCCCATTACTCCGACACCTGTACCCTCCGCTGTCGCCGGAACCCGCCGGAGTCGCCGCCCTGTCCGACGACGTGCGCCCTCGTCGGAGCACCAGAGCCGCCTCCCTCTGCCCCGTTCGATGCACGCCGACGCCCACCGTCACCACCATCCGGTCGCCCGCGCCAAGCCGGTGACCGCCGCCCCGCCGACGCTGTGGTCCTGTCCAACGCCGGCGCCGCCGCAGTTGCCCTCTGTGAGCCGCCCCGCCCCCTCGTTCTTTTCTAAGTCTCTTTTTTTTGTGAACCATTACACGAAAAAAATCACCGGTTTTATTTTTAAACCGGTCGGTTCACTTAGTTTAGCCGCGGTAGCCCGTTTGTCTTGTATGTCGACCGTCCGCTGGATAAGCTCCGCAACGAATGGGTATGCACCAGTAGGAATCTGCCACATGGCCAAGGGCCGGTTCGCAGTATATTTTAGTTTCTATTTCACTGATTAGTCCCTAGGATTTGCAAATTGGTCCCTGAACTTTAGTTAGCCACAACTCTTTAACCGTAACTCCAAATTTGATGAAACCAACGGCAAATTCTTCGTATTGATTAGATCTATCCAGTAGTGTCATCTTTTTAAACTTTTGTCAGATTCAAATTTGAATTTATTCAGATTTGAATTCAAACTTTAAATGGCCATATCTCCTAAACCGTAGCTCCGATTGATGTGATTACTTTTGCACCGTGTCACCGTTGCCAAACCCTATCACTTGGACCTATCTCGCGATATTTTTTCACATATTAGGATCTGTCCATAGTAGTTTTACTCGTATGCCTAGTATGCACTGTGGTCCACGTCACAATTTTTTGGCACCCATGCCCTATGTTGTTTTACACTTATTATTTACTTTTGATAGTTAAGTGTGTTGTGTGTTCCTTTGGATTTTCCGAGTCTTTTCATGTTGCATGTTATTTGGTTCTCTGAAATGATTGCTTATGTGGATGCAATGTTTGACTTTATAGATTTTCATCGGAGAGTGATGAATAGTTCTATTAAGTAAATTTCTGAGAGTGATATAATCTTCATCAACTATAACCAGGCAAGTTCACATTTGACCATTCTTCCAATTACCTATGTTTTGTATTATGCACTTAGTCCTTTTGTGGTAGGATTGCATGGTAGGATTTTATTTGTTGCCAGATGGCTATGCCGTTACCTAGTAGTTCATTTTGAGGTACGTCTGATCTATACAACCTTGTCACCACTGTGTAAGTTTATTTCTGCCTTGCAAATGTAGACGTGGAATTGGGAAGTGTTCATGGTGAGACATGAGTGACAAAGTAGTAATCAGGACCAAGACTTGTAAATGAAGTACCTGGGCGGAGCTTTGGTTTGAATGGTGGCGAAGTACAGTGGGAGCATGCACGGGAAATCCATGGTGGTGCACCACTAGTGGTCCATCCGCCCAGGATCAAAGAGATCAATCGTATTCTCATGTCTAGAAGCTTACGTGTGCAGCCACAAGCCAATATGGGCTCTGGCTTAGTTGAGTAGTTAGTGTGACCCCTTCCTAGATTGGCTAGCAGATGTAGAATGATGTAGGTGTACCGGCCTATCCGTGGGTTAAGGGGGGACATTTTCGTAAGACTATGTCCCGGTCATCCTGTTCTCAAACGCAAGGCAGTGCGAGAACTTCAAGGGAGGCGATCGAGTCTTGTGGGGAAAAGTGCGCAAACCTCTTCAGAGTGTTAAAACCTAATCGATTAGTCGTGTCCCTGGTTACGGACAACTTGAGCATCTAGTAGTGGAAATGCTGGGAGATCTCATCACTCTTAATTAAACAATTGGGTTTTAAATGAAACTTTGGGAATGGATTGAGTTGGGTTTGCCAACTCATCCTATGCTATAGAGTAGTGGTAGAATAATATCTTTTATTCTAGGGAAAAACTAGCTTTATGCAAAAACTAAACTTAGAGCTTTCCACCAGCCAAATTGCATGTACAAATAGGTTCATTATTCTTATGATGTGACTTGCCAGTACATTCAATGTACTGACCTACAGGGCTGCAACGTGTTTTGTTGCAGGAATTTTCTACGACGAGTAAGAGTTATATTGTAGGGTTACGGTCTACACTCAACTTGCCGTTGGCGTTGATGGACCCCACACCCTTATGTTTGTTTCCACTGAGACTTATGAGGTATATATCAGTTTTACGTTATTTATACATGTGAGTGCACTTTGATATATACATTGATGTACTGTGTGTGCCAGCATACCGATCCAGGGACGGCACGGATACACAGAGGCTTGACCGTTTGAGGTCGGGTCGCTACAGAGATGGTATCGGAGCACATGTTGACTGTAGGACGTGGCCCTAGAAACTGGAAAGCCCTTAGCAAAGGATTTCTCTTAAAATTTATTTTTCAAAAAGGTCCTTTACCTCTCTTCTTTTTTGAGCTTAATCAAATCTTTCCTTTTACCTCAAATAGTTAGACAATACCCCGTTCCCTTTGGACCACACGGAGGATGAACTGAAGCCACTCCGAGAACGACAAGATATCAGACTTCACCATACACTAGAAGAACTGAAGCTACAACTGTCGAATCCTCTGAAGAATTGAAGAATTTGTAGAAACTGACATATTCCAAGGGTTTTATGAACTTTAGAGGACCAAATGTAATGCCCTCGATGCGAATATATCTCCCACGTGTCGAGGCACGACTTAGAGGCATAATCGCATTGAAGGTATATGTCGCAAGTCGGGTAATCATCACAAACATCCCATGTAATCTAATAATAAAGAGGGATAACATAGTTGGCTTACACTCGCCACGTCACATCAAAGTACATAAATAACATCCATCATACAAATCACTCATGGCCCGACTACGGCGCCAAAATAGAAAAGACCCCCAACATGCGACAAGGCCCTGAATCTAACCCCGAATAGGCACCACTACTGATCATCAGGAAAAGACACATAGTAACGCTGAGAGTCCTCGTCGTACTCCCACTTGAGCTCGAGCGCGCCATCTGGAGCTGTATCATCTGTTCCTGCATCTGGTGAATAGTAATCTGTGAGCCACAGGGACTCAGCAATCTCGCACCCTCGCTGTCAAGACTATTTAAGCTTAATAGGTAGGAAGGGGTAATGTATAAGTGGAGCTGCAGCAAGCGACTAGCATATATGGTGGCTAACTTATTCGCAAAAGAGAGCGAGAAGAGGAGGCAAAGCACGAGCGAGAAACTAGAGAGCAACCTGCGCAAACATAACTCCAACACCGTGTCCGCTTCCCGGACTCCGCCGAGAAGAGGCCATCACGGCAACACACTCAGTTGATTCATTTTAATTAATTAAGGTTCAAGTTATCTACAACCGGACATTAACAAATTCCCATCTGCCCATAACCGCGGGCACGGCTTTCGAAAGATCAATACCTGCAGGGGGGTCCCAACTTAGCCCATAACAAGCTCTCACGGTCAACTAAGGAATAGACCTCCACCCAAGACACACCGATCAGAGTCGGTATCTCGGTACAACAAGATGATTCGACAGGTTAAAAGAAGACCAGCAACACCGCCCGAATGTGTCGGCAAATCCCGATAGGAGCTGCACATATCTCGTTCTCAGGGCACACTCAGATGAGCTCTCCATACAACTAAAACCAAACCTCAAGTTTCCCCGAGGGGGCGCTGCACAGGACTCTAGTTCGGACCAACACTCAGAGGAGCACTGGCCCGTGGGGGGCTAAAATAAAGATGACCCTCGGGCTCCGGAAACCCAAGGGAAATAGGGGGTAGGTGGCAAATGGTAAAACCAATGTTGGGCATTGCTGGAAAAGCTTTAATCAAGGCGAACTATCAAGGGGTTCCCATTATAGCCCAACCGCGTAAGGGACGCAACAATCCGAGAACATAACACCGATATGACGGAAACTAGGGCGGCAAGAGTGGAACAAAACACTAGGCGAGAGGCCGAGCCTTCCACCCTTTACCAAGTATATAGATGCATTAAGATAACATGGCAATATAATGATATCCCAACAAGTAAATAAATGTTCCAACAAGGAACGGCTCCAATCTTCACCTGCAACTAGCAATGCTATAAGAAGGGGCTGAGCAAAGCGCTAACATAGCCAATCAACGGTTTGCTAGGACAATGGTGGGTTAGAGGCTCAGTCATGGCGATTGGGAGGCTGACAAGCAAGTGGTAGGCATCGTAGCATTGGCAAAGCAAAAGAGCGAGCAAACTAGCATAGCAAAGATAGTAGTGACTTCGAGGGTATGATCATCTTGCCTGCACAGTTGTCAGAGTTGACTGGATCCTCAAAAGCAAACTCAACGGGCTCCTCGTTAGCGAACTCATCTCCCGGCTCTACCCAACAACACAAACAAGCAACAAGGATACAATCAACCACGTGCAAGGGCAACCAATAATATGCAAAGATGGTATGCTATGCGGGATGCGATGCGGGATGCAAAATACAAGACATGACAGGAAATGCATGAACCTGGCGTCAAGTTGGATAACCAAGTGTGCCACTGGATAGAGGGGAAGAAATCCCCTGAAAACGATATAAAGATCATAGGAATCGGAGCTACGGTTTGGAAATGGCAAGCGTTTTACGAAACGAACAGATCTGCGATTTACAGCAAGTAGGCTCCTAAATGCAACGAAATGAACATGCTACAGCCACCAAACATGAAAACAAAATACATGGCAGGGATGTAAACAAGATTCTTAACAAATCACTAGTACTTCGCCATAAGCAAAATCATCCATTAAGGGGTTCAAACAAGCATGGCAAAACTGAATAAGCAAAACAGATTTCAGACTTAGTGAAATTAACACTAGTCTAAAATCTCAGACCACGATGCTCTCTTCGGAGCAGCAAAACAACATGATACATAACCTGAACATGGAAAGTAAGATCATGGCATGGAGCTACTCAACAAGCTTTAAAAAACACCCAAAGTGACCTGGGGCCAAAAGGGTTCACAAAATACTCTAACGAGCACACGAACATAGATGAAACACAATCAGTTTTCAGACTTAGTGAAAACTGAGACATGCTGAAATTGTAACTCACGGAGGCATGTAAACGAGCTCGATGCACTCACTACGGTGCAAGTCATGGCAAGGCAAGCATATATCCATAAAGAAGGCACAAAATTCTAGCTAGACATGGCAAGAACAATGGCATAGCATGCATGGATCACTAGCAATAGCACCGGCAAAATCGCAAAAGAGTTCGCGATCTGCCCAAATTAACAACGATGCAAAAGTTGAGCTCGATTGACTCAACCTAGGGTGCTCCAACATAACAAGTAAAGACACGGATGGATAAAGCACAACATAAATATCAAAACTCCCTTACTGAACAAGCTGGACATATGGCATCATGAACTAAAACAACCCACACTTAGTGAAAATCACTAAGTCCCTAAAAACAGATTACTCAGGTGCCCCTCTTTGCAAGCTTGCACAAGACACCACACACATCCTAAAAATGCATGGGTGGCACCTCTAGAAAGAAGACAAAATGCTTAACAATTCATCCCAAAGGGTCACAGGCATATCATGCACACAATAATCTTGGCAAAAATGACAAAAGTCAATGATGAGCTAATGGATCTGCAATTTAACTCACGATGCCTCCTTCTAACAGCATTTTGGGCATCAATATGAAATCAAATGCAAATGATGCAATGGAATGCAATGATGTACTCGTCGAGACGAAGATTTTGATATATCATGTGTCCAAAACGGAGCTACGGATGCGGAGATATGAGCAGTCAAACATAGCACAAAAAGTTAGGGTTAGGAGATAAAAGTCAACCGAATCCAAAACTGGATCTGGATCTGGCGCGGGAACCGAGGCTCGCCGGGGACGAACTCGACGCCAGCGATGGGGAGATGGCCGGAGCTGGTGAGGGACGCCGGCGTGGAGGGAGGAAGAGGTCGGGGCGCGGCCGGCCGGATCCGGTTGCCGGAGTGGTGGCGCGCGGCGGCGGCGTCCCGCGGTGGCGCGGATCCGCCGGAGGAGCGGCGTGAGGCGGTGGTGGCGAGGTGGCGGCGGCCCGCCGGAGTTGGCGCACGGCGGCGGGGGCGGCGGCCGGGCGCGGGGACGATGGCGGCGGGGCGCGCTGGGGCGACGGCCGGGGCGCGCGGGCTGGGAGGGCTCCCCGCGGGCCTGGCGGGCCTCGGGCGTCGGCGGCGATGTGGGGCGCGGCCCGGGCGACGTGGCGTGCAGTGATTGGCGGGGGTCGGCAGCGGACGTTGTCCGGCTCCGCCCGGACACGTCTGTCGGCGGCGGATCCTCTTTTTTTGGAGTAGGGTTTGGACGGGGGAGAAGAAGAGATCCGAAATGGAGGGGGTATTTATAGGCATAGAGGGAGCTAGGAGAGTCCAAATGAGGTGCGGTTTTCGCCCACGCGATCGTGATCGAACGACCGAGACGATGGAGCAGAGTTTGGTGGGTTTTGGGCCAAATTGGAGGGGTGTTGGGCTGCAACACACACGAGGCCTTTTCGGTCCCTCGGTTAACCATTAGAGTATCAAACGAAGTCCAAATGACCCGAAACTTGACAGGCGGTCTACCGGTAGTAAACCAAGGCCACATGGCAAGTCTCGGTCTAATCTGGAAATGTTTAATCCCCACACACGAAAGAAAGCTAGAAATGGCCACCGGAGGAGAACGAAGTGCCGGAATGCAAAACGGACAACGGGGAAAAAGCTTGAATGCATGAGATGAACATGTATGCAAATGCAATGCACGTGATGACATGATATGAGATGCACGAAAACGAAAACAACACACGGATACAAAGACCCAAACCCGAGGAATAAATATAACTTAATGCCGGAAACGGCAAGAGTTGGAGTACAAATTGGGAAAGTTATATCTGGGGCGTTACACCAAACCCCTGTTGTATACTCATGTTAGATGCGATGTTTGTGAGCTGTCATTGTTTGATGTTTTTCATGATAGCCATAAATAAAACTTATTTTCAAAACTATATTGTGTGTATTGTGTGTATCTCTCTATCCCTCTCTCGTATCTCATCCCAAAACCCTTGGACCCAATAGATGATGACTGAAGATGGACTTGTATTCTCTGGACCGATCACCCAGTTAGAGGCAGAGCTATGGATTCAAAACATGGAGAATCACTTCAGGAGCAATTTGGTTGCAAGGAAGTATGAGGTTCAATACACTCTTCAGTACTTTACAAAAAGTGCTGCAACCTGGTGGAAAATGCATCAGGCCATACAAGGATGTAACGGAGCAAAAACTTGGGAGCAATTCAAGACGACTCTACTGAGATCTCGTCTTATTCAGAAGCCCTATGGCAATAAAATGAAGAAACCTTGTGTATGTAAGATTTGTGGTGAGATAGGACATACCCATGAAGAACACAAGGATGGATGCCCTCATTGTGAAGGAAATCACCAAGCTGAAGAATGTCCAACCATGAAGGTTACTTGTTTCTTGGGTGAAGGAACTACGCACCACCCTGCCCAGTGTCATATTTATCCCAAGGTACAAGAAATTACCAAGAAGTAGAAGGAAGCAATGAAAGAAACCCTCGGGGAAAGTTTAAAAGAACCTGTAATGAAGGAAGATGTTAACGACCCTGATGGAGAAAGCCTTAACAGATTTTACTCCAATGCTTGCTATTCATGTGGAGAAGAAAGAAATTTTTCACAGTATTGCATGAAGGAAAGCCAAGAGTATCTGGGAAACTTCCCGACGAAAGAAGTGGAGTTTGATCGACAAGAGATAGAGGAATTGATCGGAACGAAGAAGTCGGGGAAGAGAAAGAGCATGTATCCCCAGAATAACCCAATTTCTACAGAAAAGGACCTGAGTCAAATAACTTGTTACAGGTGCAAGGATTTAGGTCATTACGCTAGCAAATGCCCAACAAGGAAGCCAAGAACCCAAGGAGCCAAGATAACCACCAAGAAGCCCCTGGATTTGTCTAAAGTCATTCGTTTATGCTGCAAAGGAGTAGGAAATTTTGCCAGGGAATGTTCAGACCCGAGGAGAGCTTGAGCAGAGTAGTTGAGATCTTGATATTGGAATAAGGCATGTAATAAATATGGGATGCACTTTTATTTTCGTTGGGGATGTTGAGTTGAGTTGTGAAATGGGAATTGTAATGGTTCGTGAAGCAATAAAAGTTGATGTGGTTGGAATCTCATATGAGGCGTCATGAGTTGTTTGTTGATTGGGAGTGCCTCTCTCATTATCTCACCAGACTTAAAACTTGAACCCATGGACAAGCTGACCCCAACCTTTCCTAGAAAAATAACCACATTTCACCAAAGGAAATACATACAGTATCCCGAGTACCCCTTCTATCTTATGCCTGCAGATGACAACCTTTTACGAGTCTTTTCTGAAGGGCCCAGAAACGATCATGACCCTGACCAGTGATCGGGATTACCCAAAAATCCTGAGGGACATGATGAAGCATATTCATCTTGAAGGAGATGCAGTCTACAAGGGTTATCCTTTCGTGGAGAATGGAGTTGAACTTTGGTACGTGGAGGTACACCTCCACCGTGTGAAGGGATTTTGCCCAAAGACTATGGGATAATACTTTTTCATTTCTCGAGTACCACGAGCAACATTCTTTGACTCTGTTCGTGAAGCTGCTATGGAAGCCATACGTCAGATTGGAGAAATACTAGAACCAAGACTCCATCACACTCAGGAATACCTGAGAGAGGTCCATGCAGAGATGATGGAGATGAAGCTCATGGCCACCATGATGAAGCAAAAGGTCGATGATTTCAAGGATCACATCGCACAATTCCGGTGGGAGTAAAACATCTTCAAGAAGGGAAAATGAATAAAGATGGAAGTAATGCTTGACCATACCAAACTATGTGGATGGCAACTTTTGTAATAGAGTACTTTTGAAATTTGAGTTTTGAGTAGTGGTTAAGGATGTAATAAGGGATTTGATATGAAGAGAATATGAATTATGGATGAACCAGTGCATTTTTTTGGCGATACTTGTCTGTGTGAACAATTGACTGATGGAAAGGAAAATGTTGTTCCATATAAAGTTGGAGTTTAGACAAATGAGTTAGAGTTTTGTTTTAGTTATGATGGTTACCCCAAGAGTATGAAGTAATGAAGTACTATTGGATTTAAAGGAGATGTAATGTTCGAATATGGAGCAATAGTAACTCCAAGGATGAGATAAAGATATACAAGTGTTGAAGTGGGCCATAACCCACAGGACCCAGGATTTGATAAGGAAACAAGCACAATCTTGTTGAAGAAAATAATTCTGAAAGAAGCTATGATTTCATCATCATACGTTTCATAGGAGGTTACGTAAAACCTGAGAGTTGTGAAGAAGCGATAGAGATTTTGTTTGGCTTGCAGAACAAATGGATTTATCCGAACCCAGATCATGGAGAAGAGAAGTTCTGCAATGCTTGTGAGGATGCCCAAGTGTTAGAATACGTGATTCACTATCTGCGTATGTGGTAATGATTCAAGTACAGGATGGATTGGCCCCCATACCGAAGACTTCTATCATGAGCTATCATATGTTGATAGATAATCAGAGAGACTTGAAATCCTTTGAAGAGTGTCGGCATGATAAGCCATACAACCATAGAATGGTAGGACGATGGAACCCTTTACAAGCAATCATTGCCAATCGTAGGTTCTACGGTGAGATTCAACATAGGCCCATTTCCTGCAGGAGGAACTAGAATTTGTTGAGCACCATGAGATTTCGATAGTTGATTAGCATTGGCGCCAGACCTGTCAAGTCTCATAAGGATCCTATTTTGAAGAAAGGACTCATGATTTTGAGGAAAAGGCCATGCCCTTACCAGAAGAACACAAGTGAGGGAGTTATCTCGAAGAATATGAGAAGACCGACACCGTTAACACCAAGGATGGAGTGCATGAGTTTTGTTGGAACCGTGACCATACTTCTAAGGGTGGTAGCACCCCATACCATCTGTTGATTAATGGATTTTCAAGGAGACCCCCCAAACCTAACCTTGTTTCTAGCCTCTCCGAATCTCGAGGACGAGATTCATTTTAAGGGTGGTAGTTTGTAACATCCCAAAATTCTAAATTTTGGAATGTTATATTAAATAAATAATTGTGATTGTTTATTTGATTTTTCTGTGATTGATTGTGTGAAACTGAGTGGAAATTGAAACTTTTGAAAGTTGAATGAGAGGGAATAAAATGACTTTCCCAAAACTTTCATCTTGCATTTTGATCTTTCTAAATTCAAATTCATTTCATCACAAAACCCTAGAGTGAAGATGATATGACTTCTTCCATTTAAAGAAATGAAAAGGGGTTTGAAAATGATTTGAATTCCTTTTTGAAATATTTCAAATTTAGAAACTTTAAGCAACTCAATGAGTTCATAAAATGACTTCGTCATATTTGAAGAAAGAGAGTTGGAAGTTTCAAAGGAATAATTTGAAGTCACTTTGAAGTTGTTTGAAATTCCAAATTCAAATCCAATTGGGAGTTATTTCAGTTCCTATTCAAATTATTTTTCTCCTAAAAATAAATAAATGGAAATAAGGGTAAAATGATTCCCTTCAATGGAAATTAGGAGAAAATAAATTTGAAATCATTTTGCTATTTTAAAAATGATTTTTGTTGATTTTAAATGCAAAAGTAGCACTGTTTGACTTTTATGAATTTTTATGGAATTTAGTTGAACTTGAAAAATAGTTCATCTTATTGCTGCTATTTTTCTGAGCATTTTGGTATATAATATGCTTATGTAGATTTTTTATTTACTTTCTCTCTATTGCAGTTCTTCTTTGTGTAAAAAAAACACGCACCGCCCCCTGGACCGAGGACAGCTGGGCCCAGGAACACCCCGCGGCCCAGCTGGCGATTGGCCAGGCAGCCCGAGCACCACTTCACTCGCCCGCCTCGTCTCTCTCTCACGCTCGCAGTTTCTCCCGCTGCCAGGAGGACCCCACCCCGTCACCCCAACCTCCCGCCGTGCCGCTCGGAACGAGCTCGTGTGTGTGCCGCCCGCAACCGCCGGCGAGGCCCCGCAGATGAGGCTTATCCGCTGGTCCCCGACGCCCTGCCTTCGCCTATAAATTCCCCCGAGGCTCCTCGTTCGATCTCACGATCTCTCTGATCCCCACGCCGCTCGCAGACCCCGCCCCGTCCGTTTGCATCCCGGCGGAGCACACAAGCCGCCGCCCATCCTCCGCCCGTTTCCAATGCCGACGACGCGAGCCGCCACCATCGTCGTGATCCTCTCGAAGCACCACATCTCCCTGTACCCTCCATTGTCGCCGGAACCCGCCGGAGCCGCCACCCTGTCCGACGACGCGCGCCCTCGTCGGAGCACCAGAGCCGCCTCCCTCTGCCCCGCCCGGTGCACACCGACGCCCGCCGTCACCACCATCCGGTCGCCCGCACCAAGCCGGTCCCCTTCGCCTCCTTCCCCGTCGCCGAGAAGCATCGCAGACCGCAGCCCCGCCGACGCCGTGGTCCTGCCCAACGCCGGTGCCGCCGTAGTTGCCCTCTGTGAGCCGCCCCGCCCCCTCGTTCTTTTCTAAGTCTCGTTTTTTTTTGTGAACCGTTACACGAAAAAAATCGCCGGTTTTATTTTTAAACCGGTCGGTTCACTTAGTTTAGCCGCGGTAGCCCGTTTGTCTTATATGTCGACCGTCCGCTGGATAAGCTCCGCAGCGAATGGGTATGCACCAGTAGGAATCTGCCACGTGGCCAAGGGCCTGTTCGCAGTATATTTTAGTTTCTGTTTCACTGATTAGTCCCTAGGATTTGCAGATTGGTCCCTGAACTTTAGTTAGCCACAACTTTTTAACCGTAACTCCAAATTTGATGAAACCAACGGCAAATTCTTCGTATTCATTAGATCTATCCAGTAGTGTCAACTTTGTAAACTTTTGTCAGATTCAAATTTGAATTTATTCAGATTTGAATTCAAACTTCAAATGGCCATATCTCCTATACCGTAGCTCCAATTGATGTGATTATTTTTGCACCGTCTCACCGTTGCCAAACCCTATCACTTGGACCTATCTCACGATATTTTTTCACACATTAGGATCTGTCCATAGTAGTTTTACTCCTATGCCTAGTATGCACTGTGGTCCACGTCACAATTTTTTGGCACCCATGCCCTATGTTGTTTTGCACTTAGTATTTACTTTTGATAGTTAAGTGTAATGTGTGTTCCTTTGGATTTTCCGAGTATTTTCATGTTGCATGTTATTTGGTTCTTTGAAATGATTGCTTATGTGCATGCAATGTTTGACTTTATAGATTTTCATCAGAGAGTGACGAATAGTTCTATTAAGTAAATTTCTGAGAGTGATATAATCTTCTTCAACTATTACCAGGCAAGTTCACATTTGACCATGCTTCCAATTACCTATGTTTTGCATTATGCACTTAGTCCTTTTGTGGTAGGATTGCATGGTAGGATTTTATTTGTTGCCAGATGGCTATGCCGTTACCTAGTAGTTCATTTCGAGGTAGGTCTGGTCTATACAACCTTGTCACCACCGTGTAAGTTTATTTCTGCCTTGCAAATGTAGACGTGGAATTGGGCAGTGTTCATGGTGAGACATGAGTGACAAAGTAGTAATCAGGACCAAGACTTGTAAATGAACTACCTGGGCGGAGGTTTGGTTTGAATGGTGGTGAAGTACAGTGGGAGCATGCATGGGAAATCCATGGTGGTGCACCACTAGTGGTCCGTCCGCCCAGGCTCAAAGAGATCAATCGTATTCTCATGTCTAGAAGCTTACGTGTGCAGCCACAAGCCAATATGGGCTCTGGTTTAGTTGAGTAGTTAGTGTGACCCCTTCCGGGATGGGCTAGCAGATGTAGAATGGTGTAGGTGTACCGGCCTATCCGTGGGTTAAGGGGGAACATTTTCGAAAGACTATGTCTCGTCCATCCTGTTCTCAAATGCCAGGCAGTGCGAGAACTTCAAGGGAGGCGATCGAGTCTTGTGGGGAAAAGTGCGCAAACCTCTACAGAGTGTTAAAACCTAATCGATTAGCCGTGTCCCCGGTTACGGACAACTTGAGCATCTAGTAGTGGAAATGCTGGGAGATCTCATCACTCTTAATTAAACAGTTGGGTTTTAAATGAAACTTTGGGAATGGATTGAGTTGGGTTTGCCAACTCATCCTATGCTATAGAGTAGTGGTAGAATAATATCTTTTATTCTAGGGAAAAACTAGCTTTATGCAAAAACTAAACTTAGAGCTTTCCACTAGCCAAATTGCATGTACAAATAGGTTCATTATTCTTATGATGTGACTTGCTAGTACATTCAATGTACTGACCTACAGGGCTGCAACGTGTTATGTTGCAGGAATTTTCTACGACGAGTAAGAGTTACGTTGTAGGGTTACGGTCTACACTCAACTTGTCGTTGGCGTTGATGGACTCCACACCCTTATGTTTGTTTCCACTGAGACTTATGAGGTATATATAAGTTTTACATTATTTATACATGTGAGTGCACTTTGATATATAAATTGATGTACTGTGTGTGCCAGCATACCGATCTAGGGATGGCACGGATACACAGAGGCTTGAACGTTTGAGGTCGGGTCGCTACACTAGTTGACTAGCTCGTAGATCAATAGATGGTTATGGTTTCCTGACCATGGACATTGGATGTCATTGATAACGGGATCACATCATTAGGAGAATGATGTGATGGACAAGACCCAATCTTAAGCGTAGCACAAGATCGTGAAGTTCGTTTGCTAAATCTTTTCTATTGTCAAGTACCATTTCCTTAGACCATGAGATTGTGCAACTCCCGGATACCATAGGAATGCTTTGGGTGTACCAAACGTCACAACGTAACTGGGTGGCTATAAGGGTGCACTACAGGTATCTCCGAAAGTGTCTATTGAGTTGGCATGAATCGAGACTGGGATTTGTCACTCCGTGTGACGGAGAGGTATCTCTGGGCCCACTCGGTAATGCATCATCATGAGCTCATTGTGACTAAGTAATTGGCCATGAGATCATGCATTACGGAACGAGTACAGTGACTTGCCGGTAGCGATATTGAACGAGGCATTGGGATACCGACGATCGAATCTTGGGCAAGTAACGTACCGATTGACAAAGGGAATTGTATACGGGATTGCTTGAATCCTCGACATCGTGGTTCATCCGATGAGATCATCATGGAACATGTGGGAGCCAACATGGGTATCCAGATCCCGCTGTTGGTTATAGGCCAGAGAGTTGTCTCGGTCATGTCTGCATGGTTCCCGAACCCGTAGGGTCTACACACTTAATGTTCGATGACGCTAGGGTTATTAGGAAGATTTGTATGTGATTACCGAATGTTGTTCAGAGTCTCGGATGAGATCTCGCACGTCACGAGGAGTTCCGGAATAGTCCGGAGGTGAAGATTTATATATGGGAAGTCATCATACGGTCACCAGAAATATTCGGGGGTATACCAGTATTGTACCGGGACCACCGGAGGGGTTCCGGGGGTCCACCGGGAGGGTCCACCTGCCCCGGAGGGCCTTATGGGCTGTAGGTGGAAGGGAACCAACCCCTAGTGGGCTGGGCACCATCCCCCCCTAGGGCCCATGCGCCTAGGGTTTGGGGGGAACCCTAAAGGGGGTGCCCCCCTTGCTTGGGGGGCAAGCCCCCTCCCCCTTGGCCGCCGCCCCCCTCTAGATCTCATCTAGAGGGGCCGGCCCCCTTCCCCCGTCTCCCTATAAATAGAGGGGCCAGGGGAGGGCTGCAGCACCACATCCAAGGTGCAGCCCCTCCCCTTCCCAACACCTTTCCTCCTCCGCGTGAGCTTGGCGAAGCCCTGCCGGAGAACTGCCACTCCATCACCACCACGCATTCGTGCTGCTGTTCGAGCATTCTTCCTCAACCTCTCCCTCCTCCTTGCTGGATCAAGGCGTGGGAGACGTCACCGGGCTGCACGTGTGTTGAACGCGGAGGCGCCGTTGTTCGGTGCTTAGACCGGATTCGGCCGCGATCTGAATCGCTATGTGTACGACTCCTCCAACTGCGTTCTTGCAACGCTTCCGCTTAGCGATCTTCAAGGGTATGAAGATGCACTCCCTCTCTCTCATTGCTAGCATCTCCTAGATTGATCTTGGTGACACGTAGGAAAACTTTGAATTATTGCTACGTTTCCCAACAGTGCCATCATGAGCTAGGTCTATGCGTAGATTCTGTGCACGAGTAGAACACAAAGCAGTTGTCGGCGATGATTTGTTCAATTTGCTTGTCGTTATTAGTCTTATCTTCATCCGGCGGCATTGTGGGATGAAGCGGCCCGGACCGACCTTACACGCACGCTTATGTGAGATTGGTTCCACCGACTGACATGCACTTGATGCATAAGGTGGCTGGCGGGTGTCTATCTCTCCCACTTTAGTCGGATCGGATTCGATGAAAAGGGTCCTTATGAAGGGTAACTAGCAATTGGTATATCACCGTTGTGGTTTTGCGTAGGTAAGAAACCTTCTTCCTAGAAACCCATAGCAGCCACGTAAAACATGCAACAACAATTAGAGGCCGTCTAACTTGTTTTTGCAGGGTATGCTATGTGATGTGATATGGCCAAAAGGATGTGATGAATGATATATGTGATGTATGAGATTGATCATGTTCTTGTAATAGAAATCACGACTTGCATGTCGATGAGTATGACAACCGGCAGGAGCCATAGGAGCTGTCTTAATATATTTATGACCTGCGTGTCAATGAAAACGCCACGTAATTACTTTACTTTATTGCTAACCGTTAGCCATAGTAGTAGAAGTAATAGTTGGCGAGGAAACTTCATGAAGACACGATGATGGAGATCATGGTGTCATGCCGGTGTGATATGGGCATGGCCCTGTTGATTGTTGATACTACTGAAGCTGAGTCAATTAAGGAATCAAGCCATGGAAAAGTTGTGAAAACTAATAATGCACATGTGGCTAGATGTCATCGAGGAAACGATGGCGTGGAACGTCAAATATGTGGATCATGGCTGAACAGTACAAAGAAACTGGCTCGGATTTATGTGATGCCTACTAGACATTCTGGGTTTTGCGAATATATGACACGACGTGCATGCACAATAAATAGTATGCCACATGTTGAAGTGCCACAAAATAAATGGATACGCAAGCAATGCAAAACGCGGCGTTGCATGAGTCAAGAGGAACCACAGGCAGACGATATAATTCCCACGTTTCGTACACCTCCAGATGAGATTATCATCGGCAGCTTTCTTTTTAAACTGGACGCAAGCAGATATATCTGATGGGATCTGCTAAGGAGAACTTCCATGTTCATTTAATTAGGGCTCTATCTTTTTAAGTAATACGTACTTTCTTTTGTAAAACAAAGGTCCACGTCATAATGAGCGTGATGACCAAGTTGAACTAAGAGTCCAGGTTGTGTTGGCCTTAGGCCATGTGCGTGCGTGAGTTTGGCTAATATAATAGCCAGGGATGCGTCCGATCAGATCAGTTTTTTGAGTTTTATTTTGAGTATGACATATACAGAAAAATGTCCGAGTTACGGACGGTCATATCTTGTGTATTATCTGTGATTTTCCCGTCATGGAAATTTACTAGCGACGGAGGGTTGATCATCACATCGACGCCTACGTGCTGATCCAAGGGGGTCATTATTTTCAATCATGTATTTTCGTACACGAGTGAAAATTATCTTGAAGGTTGCAAGGAGGAACAGGGGGCGAACTGTTGATCAAGCATCGCCGTGAAAGATCAGGCCATCTACATGCATGAATTAGCGTCTCGCTAGTCCGTGCCTCATCTAGTGGTATTCAGAGCTAAGGTTAGTCACGGCGATTTAGTTGGCAATATCGTCTACGGAGGGGAGTATGGAGGTGCTGAGCAGGAACGTATTGATGGAGGAGGAAGGCATCGGCGAGGTTATTCTTTTTCACACACGTTGGGTCATGAAGGAACGGTGTGTCAATTTGACGATCGATGAAGGTTCTATGGTCAATAAGGTGAGCATCGAGGTGGTGGACAAAATGGGACTGAATATGGCACCTCTGGAAAGACCATACACGCTGAAGTGGTTCAAAGGTGAACTAAAAATTATGCATCGGATTTTGCTAAATGTTGATTTGGGGAAATATTGTTGTGCGGAATTTTTTATGTTTGTCCTGTGCCATGGTGTCATGCCATATGCTACTTGGAAATCCATGGTACAAGCGTGTCGGAGCTGCTCGGAATGCCAAGAAAAATACTTACTCGCTATCATGGAAGGGCCAACGAGTTTGTTTTACTCCAATGCCAACAGATGTATTTGTTTCAGATTGGAAAAGTCAATTGCTGGAAAGAAAAGAAGAGCAAGAAGAAATAAAAGAAGTAATCGATGCACCGGTAGAAGGGCTGAATCTTTTGGTGGAGAAGGTGCAAGAGGATGGTGGTGCAAAGGGGCAGCGTTGGGGTGTTTTTAAGACAGAGTGCATGATCAAGGATCGTGCATGCACGATGATAATTGATGGTGGTAGCTTTACAAACGCCATTAGTAAACATGTTGTGCATGCATTGGGTTTGTCCATGTGGCGGCATCCAAAACCGCACCATGTGGAGTGGCTATACAACTCTGGAAAATTAAAGATTACACATAAGGTGCGTGTGACATTTGCTGTTGGAGATTATATCGACAAGGTGGATTGTGATGTCTTGCCGATGAACGCTTGTCAGTTGCTATTAGGAAGACCGTGGCAATTCGACCATGATGCTGTGCATGCTGGAAGGTCGAACACATACACTTTCATGCATGGTGGGAGGAAGCATGTGCTAAAGCCAATGGTGGACACAGGGCCGGTCCTGAGAATTTGGGGGCCCGGGGCGAGGCTAAAACTCGGGGCCCTTAATATAGCCATCATAACAATAACAATGAATATAAATAACAAATAAACTATTATCAATACTAGTTAAATGCATCTAAAACCAGCATGCATATCAAGTAATTTATCCATATTACCTTGTAGAATTCTTCTAACATTCCTTCATGCGAAGTAACTTATGATGGGGCTGATATCAATATCATCCAATATTTTTTCTCGATGCATAATGTTGCCAAACCATTTACCTTTCTTGAGTCGTTGTTGACCTCAAATAGCTGTTCACAAATTTAAACTTTGAAAAGGTTCTTTCGACCGAAGCAACAGTTCAAGGCACAGTAAATAACATGCAATAAGTAATGGGTATATTAGGATAACATCCGATGAATTACCTACATTCTTAGGGCCACTTACATTGTTACCGTGGATGTTTGTGTCGACGTTTTCTTCTTCCTGATCATATTCTGAATTCCCATTGGTTGCTCTTCCTCTATGACAACTATCGCCAATTCATCATCTGCATTTATCTAAGTATGAGAAGTATTAGTAATTTAGTATTACTCTTGAAAAAATTATGAATATCTCCGCCTTGTGATTGCGCCAATTCATCCACAATTTTCTTCCTTTAGATGCATACTTTCTTCCAGATCACATGATAAGACACAGTGCTAAAAATAAACAAATAAATAAATGGATCAATTGGTCAGCGGTGCCGTTGTGCCGGCTATGCATCCAGAAACCCCAATATGAACGTATGCTATACCTTGGATGGCCGAATCGCTGATGGACGGAACAGAGAGCAAAGCAAGGAACTGTAATCGGCAGATGATCTAAATTATATAATGGAATCAGTGAAATTACGATATAGGAGAAAGGTGAAAGGAGCGCCGAGCGCACCGTCGCAAAGAGGCGACGAGTCGACGGCCGGTGGGAATTGCTGCGTGGATGCATGCGTGATAGAAGGGATCAATCAGTTCCTTTTTTTAAGTGAGCATCTATAAACACAAGAACGAACCGATCGCTGGCTGGCTTCGTGCCTCGCTGCGTGCGTACAAGGGTCTTCATGCGTGCGGTGCTCCGTGAGGCCCAGCCCTCCGACCCATCAAATTTTTCTTATCAGTCAAATTACATTGGGCCAGAGCCTACCTAGATACACCTGGGGAGGGGCCCCTGGATTTGGGGGGCCCGGGGCGGCCGCCCCCCTGTCCCCCCCCCCCCCCCTCAGGGCCGGCCCTGGGTGGACAATGCAATCACTCGAGAGCAGCAACTTCTCGAGAGGAAGATTGTGTTAACAACCGAATTGAAACCGAGGACGGTTTCGTTTAAAGGGAGGGAGGATGATATGGGCATGGCCCTGTTGATTGTTGATACTACTGAAGCTGAGTCGATTAAGGAAACAAGCCATGGAAAAGTTGTGGAAACTAATAATGCACATGTGGCTAGATGTCATCGAGGAAACGATGGCGTGGAACGTCAAATATGTGGATCATGGCTGAACAGTACAAAGAAACTGGCTTGGATTTATGTGATGCCTACTAGACGTTCTGGGTTTTGCGAATATATGACACGACGTGCATGTACAATAAATAGTATGCCACATGTTGAAGTGCCACAAAATAAATGGATATGCAAGCAATGCAAAACGCGGCGTTGCATGAGTCAAGAGGAACCACAGGCAGACGATATAATTCCCACGTTTCGTACACCTCCAGATGAGATTATCATCGGCAGCTTTCTTTTTAAACTGGACGCAAGCAGATATATCTGATAGGATCTGCTAAGGATAACTTCCATGCTCATTTAATTAGGGCTCTATCTTTTTAAGTAATACGTACTTTCTTTTGTAAAAAAAAGGTCCACGTCATATTGAGCGTGATGACCAAGTTGAACTAAGAGTCCAGGTTGTGTTGGCCTTAGGCCATGTGCGTGCGTGAGTTTGGCTAATATAATAGCCAGGGGTGCGTCCGATCAGATCAGTTTTTTGAGTTTTATTTTGAGTATGACATATACAGAAAAACGTCCGAGTTACGGACGGCCATATCTTGTGTATTATCTGTGATTTTCCCGTCATGGAAATTTACTAGTAACGAAGGGTTGATCATCACATCGACGCCTACGTGCTGATCCAAGGGGATCATTATTTTGAATCGTGTATTTTCGTACAGGGGTGAAAATTATCTTGAAGGTTGCAAGGAGTAACAAGGGGCGAACTGTTGATCAAGCATCGCCGTGAAAGATCGAGCCATCTACACGCACGAATTAGCATCTCGCTAGTTCGTGCCTCATCACGGTGATGATGGTGTTCATGCCGTGCCTCGAAGATGGAGATCAAAGGCGCAAGATAATATTGGCCATATCATATCACTTTATGATTTGCATGTGATGTTTGTCATGTTTACATCTTATTTGCTTCGAACGACGGTAGCATAAATAAGATGATCCCTCACTAAAATTTCAAGAAAGTGTTCCCCCTAACTGTGCACCGTTGCTAAGGTCTGTTGTTCCGAAGCACCATGTGATGATCGGGTGTGATAGGTTCTAACATTCGCATACAACGGGTGTAAGCCAGATTTACACATGCGAAACACTTAGGTTGACTTGACGAGCCTAGCATGTACAGACATGGCCTCGGAACACAAGAGACCGAAAGGTCGAACATGAGTCGTACAGTAGATACGATCAACATAAAGATGTTCACCGATGATGACTAGCCCGTCTCACGTGATGATCGGACACGGCCTAGTTGACTCGGATCATGTATCACTTAGATGACTAGAGGGATGTCTATCTGAGTGGGATTCATTAAATAATTTGATTAGATGAACTTAATTATCATGAACATAGTCAAAAGGTCTTTGCAAATTATGTCGTAGCTTACACTTTAGTTCTACTGTTTAAGATATGTTCCTAGAGAAAATTTAGTTGAAAGTTGATAGTAAAAATTATGCGGACTAGGTCCGTCAACTGAGGATTATCCTCATTGCTGCGCACAAGGCTTATGTCCTTAATGCCCCGCTCGGTGTGCTGAATCTCGAGCGTCGTCTGTAGATGTTGGGAAACATCTTACATACACGTTTTGATGACTACGTGATAGTTCAGTGTGTAATGCTAACGGTTTAGAATTGTGGCACCAAAGACATTTTTGAAACGTCACAGAACATATGAGATGTTCCAAACACTGAAATTGGGATTTCAGACTAGTGCCCACGTCAAGAGGTATGAGACCTCTGACAAGTTTCTTAAGCCTGCAAACTAAGTGAGAAAAGCTCAATCATTGAGCATGTGCTCAGATTGTCTGAGTACTACAATCGCTTGAATCGAGTGGGAGTTAATCTTCCAAATGAGATAGTGATGTTTCTCCATAGTCACTGCCACCAAGCTATTAGAGCTTCGTGATGAACTATAACATATCACGGATAGACATGATGATCCTTGAGCAACTCGCGATGTTTGACACCGTGAAAGTAGAAAACAAGTAGGAGCATCAATTGTTGATGGTTAAACCACTAGTTTCAAGAAGGGCAAGGGAAAGAAGGGATACTTCATGAAACGGCAAATTAGTTGCTGCTCTAGTGAAGAAACCCAAGGTTGAACCCAAACCCGAGACTAAGTGCTTCTGTAATGAGGGGAACAGTCACTGAAGCAGAACTACCCTAGATACTTGGTAGATGAGAAGGTTGGCAAGGTCGACAGAAGTATTTTGAATATACGTTATATTATTGTGTACTTTGCTAGTACTCCTAGTAGCACCTGGGTAATAAATACCAGTTCGGTTGCTAAGTGTTAGTAACTCGAAATAAAAGGCTGCGGAGACTAGCTAAAGGTGAGATGACGATATGTGTTGGAAGTGTTTCCAAGGTTGATGTGATCAAACATCGCACGCTCCCTCTACCATCGGGATTGGTGTCAAACCTAAATAATTGTTATTTGGTGTTTGCGTTGAGCATAGACATAATTGGATTATGTTTATCGCAATACGGTTATTCATTTAAGGAGAATAATGGTTACTCTATTTATTTGAATAATGCCTTCAATGGTCTTGCACCTAAAATGAAGGGTTTATTGAATCTCGATTGTAGTGATACACATGTTCATGCCAAAAGATATAAGATAGTAATGATAGTACCACATACTTGTGGCACTGCCATTTGAGTCATGTTGGTATAAAACGCATGAAGAAGCTCCATGTTGATGGATCTTTGGACTCACTCGTTTTTGGAAAGATTGAGACATGCGAACCATGTCTATTGGTAGATATGCATGCACTACTACGGAAAAGCCTAGCAGCAGCGCGGGTTTTGGGCCTCTCAGTAGCGCGGGGACCGGCGCTACTAATAAGGCGTTGCGGCTAATGTATAGCAATAGCGCCTGTTGTCCCACGCTACTACTATACATGAATAGTTGTAGCGCTCTTTAGAAAAGGGCGCTGCTGATATTATCTGCAGCGCTGTTTACTGGGAAGCGCTACTGGTAAGGCGGCGCTACTGCTAAATTTTCCCCCTCGCTACTACTAGTTTTATTAGTTTTTCTCCCTACATATTTGTTTTGTATTTGAATAGGCTTTATACAATAATCTTTAGCATATCATACACATACAAATGTAATCATAGCATATACATACAATTAGTCCCATCAAATCATGTTAACATCATAATCATCATCCAACACAAAGTGGTCTCTCGTCATCATCTCGAAAATAGCGATACAAGTCTCGATTACTTGCAAATACATCGTCATACATCTAAACAATGATATACGCGAGAAGAGCTATCACTTTGAGTACATGAGTTCGTATCCCTCTCTCACATTAGCGTGAACCTAAACTAACTACTGCCTATCGCTCGAAAACCAGAAACCGGTACACCTGGGCCTGACACTCCGGCCACTTGTCGTATATATACTCCTAGCGTAGCACTTCTTCGCCATCTATGATCTATGCAGTTGCATCGTCACATGAGTCGATGATATGCAACATATATAGTTGAGCAACAGAAAGAGACAGACTTGGCAAAAATAGAAACAACATATCATAAGCATAAATAACAAAGTTCATCGTACCCCAAAATGCCCTAACTAGAGTGATTTTCGCTAGTCGAGGAGGACGACGGTTTAATTACATCACAAATAAAGTTTCACCGTGCATAACTCAAAGTTTTGTCATACAGAAAGTATGGACTAAACGGACACATTGTCATATATCGACAATCACTCCAACATGTCGTTCCATCCATCCAAGTCAGGGAGATAGTCCTCGAGCTTAGTGAAAGGCTTCATGTCGAGACGCTGAGAGGCTATCCATGTCCGGACGTCTTCCCGCGACATTTTTCCTTCTCCGTAGAACATCCCTATTTTTCCGACGACCTCCTTCATGATGATTTGGGCAAGTTCGCGCTGGATGTTATAGAACTCGGCTCCAAGTCGATGATCCTCGATATCTCCTATGTCCTTTGCCCATTGCAGAATATGGGCATCGCCGGATCTAGGTGACATGCGAAGGTTCTGGTGATCCCATCTGTACTCCAGCATGTGGTGTAGGACATAGAATCCATCATTAAGAGAATCGTTCGGTTGCTGGATGCAGCAGAAGTCGGTCTTATGGCCGAAGGCAACCCTGCCGCCCCTTCTCTTCTTGTCCTTGACCTCTCCACCCCTTGCTTGATAGTAAAACATAGCACTGTCGAGAACATCCTTGATGTGGGTTTAATCCTTTTTGTGAATGTTCTTCGACGAGTCCAAGTAAAGAGCATGGGAGAATCGGGGGTAGAGGATGATGAGGACGGCGCGCCCGCCGCTGCGCAAAATAAGTACACCTCAAATTAATTAGCCTCCACCATGCAAATGAATGATTGAAATCGAAGGAAGGATAGCAGCGCGGATGACTTACATGGGATGATAAGGCACGAGAATCGCCTCCTTGTCCTTATTGGCGAGCATGAAACTGACGATGTAATCCCTCGCGTATTCATGGTGCTTTGTGCAGACTCTCAAGAAGCCCTCGTGCATGTAGTACGGGTCAGCAACACAGATATGAGATATCTGCTCAACCCCGATGATGTAGTTCATGTGCAAGGCATAAAGGCGGACAAATGTAAAATACAGCTTCTTCACGTGAAACATGTCGAATATGTAATCGAATCGGTGGAAGAACTTATCCGCGGGGAAGGTGTCAATGTACGACATTTGCCGTGGAACGTTAACTACGTAGAGTGGGTATCCTGGATCTTTCGAAGCGATGAGGCCTTTCTCTACCCGCAGCACATTGTCATGAAGTCTCCTTAGATCGCCGAATCTGACCCGTAGCGCGGTTGCAGGTAGGATTGGTTGACCGGGGATATGCCATTTGTGCGCATCGGGGATATCTATACGGTCCTGAAGCCGAGGCCGCTGAGGCGGCTGGATCATAGAATCAGCTTTTTTGCCTTTCCTCGCTCTCTTCCTAGACTTCTTTACTACCGGAAGGTCGTCCATAATACGTTGAGACGGCAATTCAGGCACCGACTCATGACGCTCAAACCCTGAGGAGGCGCCGGAATAGACATACTGTTCAGCGTCATCGTCGTCCTCATCCTCATCCATGGCGATGTCATCAGCGACTAATGGAGCCTCCTCCTTACCCCGTCCGCTATCACCCAACCCGACACCCGACGCTAATTGGGTAGGTGGGGTGTTGATGTTCATACCTTGCTGAGGCTGCGTGCTCGTGGGTGTGCTCCCGGCCACCTCCAAACGAAGCAGACTCTTTGGCCACAACAGGACCCACCCATTGCAACAATCACCAAGCCGCCGCGGTGTCTCGTCGTCATCCCCCACTAGTATTGGAGGAGGCAAATTCTCGTGGCCTGGTTTGACACTGGCCACGGAAACCTTGAAGACGTTCAGGGGGATCGGCCGGCTGTGGAACAATGGTTCCTTCGGCTCCATTATCGTTGCCTTCCCCACGTCCACCTTCTGGTCGCCGATGGTGTACAATATGGTGCACGGGGTTTCGTCGGTCTGCAAAGAAAAGTCTGCGACGTGAGATATCCGAAAGGCAACGAAAACGGGAGATTATACATTTATATTGAAGGGGGCCGGTGTGACAGATACCGTGAGGGCGTCGAGCTCAGCCAAAGACGAAGCACCACCGAGCATGTTTGGTGCGGGAGCCGGTGCGGTAGCAGGTGCGGGAGACGGTGCGGGAGTAGGTGCTGGTGTAACGCTAGTCGAGCTGCTCCCCAAGAAGTCAGCAAGGGGAAAGTCATCTGCATTTTTTTCTGGATTTTGCCTTGTCCAAGTGAAAACGCCCATCACCAAGGAAGTAGACAAATCTGCAACCACCTGTTTTGTGGCAGCTACCGCTGTTGCGACTGCCTGAGATGATTTCTTCTCAACCGCAATCTCAACCTTCTTGTCGATGTTTTCTTTAGTTAACCTCCGTCTTTCCTTTCTCTCCTCCATGGTCTCACGGTAGTACTTCTTCCACATGGTGCCGTCTCCGACACCGTGCACGCGTCCATACGACGATCGAGTATCCACCGGTTGTCCTTTCAATATGTTCAACGCCCGGTTGAATGGAGTGTCCCACTTGGGCCTCGCCAATGCCTCAGACGGCGAGTCGCTTTCGACCGCAATCCGGTGTTGCTCTCTCTGCAAAAGGCACAACGATCGTTTACAAATATGACTAATGTGTGCAGTCGAATTGATCAGAAACTAAAATTACCAGCAGTCTCATGAACTCCGTAATGACCGGTTTTGTCTCGTAAACCTTCTTCAATGGGTCCCAACGGTGTCGGGCCCTGAGGATGTCACGCTCCTGCGGGACGGTGAAATCCGCCAAGGGGTCTGGGATGCCCAGACTTGCGGCTTCCGCGTCCTCCTTGGCCCATTTGGACCTCTTTCCGCCGTAACCACGGCTTCCAAGGTGGTGGCTCCCAATGTTCCTCTCTTGAAGCCCCTTCATGTACTTAGACTTTTTTTGGCAACTTCGGCCTCGCAAGCCTCCTTGAATATTTGAAACTGCTCTTTCGTGATTGTCGGATTATCCTTTACAATCTCGTAGTAGGGTTCCTTCTTGTCGATGATCTTTGCTTTCACTTGATTTTTTCAGGCGGCCAACGCGTCGCTAAACCTGGTCATGGCATGTTTGTTTACCTTCTTCATTGCCAGGTCCTCATATGCATCTTCATAATCCTTCTCATTCCGGCCCGGGAATGAGAATATCTGGTGAAACTTCTTTAGGAGGTAGCTCCTCATATTTTCTATCTTCTGTAGTTTCTCATCGTTGATGGTGGCGGTTGTACGTACGATGCAGCCTATTTGATTGTCGTAGCATCGACATGCTTCCTCGGGTGCCTTTGGCTCAAAATTGCCGTTGTCCACCTCCGTGACCACCAGTTTAGTAGTCCTGAGTTTGTTAGGAAGCCGTTTCCTCTTTGCTTTCGGTCCTACACTGGCTCCGCTCCCTGAGGAAGCGCCGGTCTCAGTCTCAGCGCCGGTCTCGATGCCGGTCTGAGTCTCAGCGCCGGTCTCAGTCTCAGCACCGGTCTGCGTGTCGGTCTCAGTCCCCGATGCCACCGGTTGATCGTCGGCAAGGCTAAAAAATTCGTCTGCCGCCCGGTAGACGTCGTCGCAATCACCAGAACACTGTCCTTCATCGTTGCTAGCCATGTTTCCTATGCTTAAATCTAGTAAATTAATTCTAGACCTAATAAAATGAATAATGACATAAAAAAACTCCTATTGTTTTGCAGGAATGTTGACTCCTTCCTGGTGCGGCAAATCCCAGGCACTCGATATGTCCTAGTTTGTAGACAAGTAATGCCGAAATTCACGGAAAATTTCGGCATGACCTTTGCTAAAAAGTGGACAAATAGAGAACCTAAAATTTGTCGGAACAGAAATGAATCAACATTTTGGCAAAACATAGGCCACTCAGCATCATTCCCTGGAAACAACAAAGCCACTTGGGCACAATCGAACAACTTCAATGAAAAGATATAACATGAGCAAACACTATTGAGGAATTTGCATATAACATGGCCACTTCAATGAAAAGATATAATCAACAATAATGGAATATGCAAATGAACATCAATGACATATATCATATAAAAACAGTCTTGTTTTTTGTTTACATAGCAACAATTAGTTTGACCAAGTTTTTGAAAAGAAAAACAATTCTGTTTTTTGTTTATTGCTAAATGCCATAGCTACTGTTTTTTTATTTATAGCTAAATACTTTTGTTTTTTGTCTAAAGCTAAAAGTCTAGGAACTCCATTTTCTCTAACCCTTCTGACCTCACCAAAATTTCCACAGCAAGACCTGAGTACCTACACCCAATTTCTTCAAAAATATTCAGGTCCATAGTCCAAATATATTTTTATAGCTAAGTGTTTTTTGTTTATAGCCTCTGTTAATTACTAAATGCTACTATTATTTATATACCCTCTATTAGTTTAAAGCTAAATGGAATTACTGTTTAGGCATTTTCATAAAAATTTCCGTAGCTAATTTCCTAAAAAAAATGCTAATCATTTTTCCTAAATGCTATAAAATGCCTACTGCCCTAAAAAATCTAGGGTTCATATGAACACCTAGGGTTCATATGAACATCAACACAGTATCAACATATATATGAATTCCCTAGCAGAGAGAGAGAGAGAGAGGAGGGTAGGGGACAGGAGAGGCAACGAGGGAAGGCTCTGGCTCGGGCAGCGGCGGTGAGGTCGAGGGCGGCGGCGGTGAGCTCGAGGCAGGCGACGGTGAGGTCGATGATGGCCTCGGGCGGCGGCTGTGAGGTCGAGGGCGGCCTCGGGCGGTGGCGGTGTGGTCGAAGGTGGCCTCGAGCGGTGGCGGTGTGGTCGAAGGCGGGAGGGCGACGGCGGCGATGGAGCAGTTGGGGGACAAGGGGCCGCGAGTAGAGAGGGGGGAAAGGACTTAGCGAAATTTTGAGCCCGGGCTGCCGGGATTTGAGTCAAACTAGCAGTAGCGCATTTTGCCGAAACACGCTATAGGTAAGATAGCTATAGCGTGTTCTAGAGAAATGCGCTACAGCTATTCCTTTCTGTTTTATTTTTCTTTTTCTTTTGTTTTCTTTACATTTTCTTTTTTCATTTCTCCTTTTTATATTTCTTTCATTTTCATTTACTTTTCTACTTATTTTTCTATTTATTTTCTTTTTCATAGCAGTAGCGCTCTACAGCATAAACACGTTGCTACAAAGTTTTTAGCAGTAGCATGCTTTTGGGTGAACCGCTACTACTATTCCTAGCCTACCAGCATTAGTGAGGGAATTTTAGTAGTAGCGCTTTTCCGTGAAGACGCGCTACTGCTAAAACAATGGTTGTAGCGTGGTTTTGCAACAAGCACTACTACTAAGTAGCGCTAGCGCTGAGTTTTGACCAACGCTACTGCTATACCTCTATGTATAAGGTTTTCCCTAGTAGTGATGAAGAAACTCCATACAGATGGATTGTTTGGACTCACTTGATTTTGAATCACTTGAAACATGCAAATCATACCACATGGGCAAGATGACTGAAAGGCCTCGTTTTCAGTAAGATGGAACAAGAAGGCAACTTGTTGTAAGTAATACATTTTGATGTGTGCAGTCCAATGAGTGCTGAGGCACGCAGTGGATATCGTTATGTTCTTACTTCATAGATGATTTGAGTAGATGCTAAGTATATTTACTTGATGAAACACAAGTCTGAATTATTGAAAGGTTTAAGTAATTCCAGAGTGAAGTTGAAGATCGTCGTGACAAGATGATAAAATGTCTATGATATGATCATAGAGATGAATATCTGAGTTACGAGTTTGGCGCACAATTAAGACTTTGTGGAAATTGTTTCACAACTAATACCGCCTGGAACACCATACTGTGATGCTGTGTCCGAACAACATAACTGCACCCTATTGGATATGGTGCATACCATGATGTCTCTTATCGAATTACCACTATCGTTTATGGGTTAGGCATTAGAGATAACCGCATTCACTTTAAATAGGGCACCGCGCAATTCCGTTGAGACGACACCGTATGAACTATGGTTTAGAAAAACCTAACTGTCGTTTCTTAAAAGTTTGGGGTTGCGACGCTTATGTGAAAAAGTTTCAGGCTGATAAGCTCGAACCCAAAGCGGATAAATGCATCTTCATAGAATACCTAAAACAGTTGGGTATACCTCCTATTTCAGATCCGGAAGCAAAAGTGACTGTTTCTAGAATGGGTCCTTTCTTGAGGAAAAGTTTCTCTCGAAAGAATTGAGTGGCAGGATGATGGAGACTTGATGAGGTTATTGAACCGTCACTTCAACTAGTGTGTAGCAGGGCACAGGAAGTTGTTCCTGTGGCACCTACACCAATTGAAGTGGAAGCTTATGATAGTGATCATGAAACTTTGGATCAAGTCACTACCAAACCTCATAGGTCGACAAGGATACGTACTACTTCAGAGTGGTACGTAATCATGTCTTGGAAGTCATTGATAGACAACAATGAACCTATGAGCTATGGAGAAGTGATGGTGGGCCCGGATTCCGACGAATGGCTCGATGCCATAAAATCTGAGAGAGGATCCATGTATAAAAACAAAGTATAGACTTTGGAAGAACTACTTGATGGTCGTAAGGCTGTTGGGTGCAGATGGATTTTAAAAGGAAGACGGACAATGATGGTAAGTGTCACCATTAAGAAAGCTCCACTTGTCGTTAAAATGTTTTTCGACAAGTTCAAGGAGTTGACTATGATGAGACTTTCTCACTCGTAGCGATGCTAAGAGTGTTGGAATAATGTTAGCAGTTACTGCATTATTTATGAAATCTTGTAGATAGGATGTCAAAACATTGTTTCCTCGACGATTTTCTTGAGGAAAGGTTGTATGTGATACAACCAGAAGGTTTTGTCAATCCTGAAAGATGCTAACAAGTATGCAAAGCTCCAGCAATCCTTCTAAGGACTGGAGTAAGCATCTCGGAGTTGGAATGTACACTTTGATGAGATGATCAAAGATTTTGGGTTTATAGAAAGTTTATGAGAAACTTGTATTTCCAAAGAAGTGAGTGGGAGCACTATAGAATTTTTGATGAGTATATGTTGTTAACATATTGTTGATCAGAAATAATGTAGAATTTCTATAAAGCATACAGGGTTATTTGAAAAGTGTTTTCAATGGAAAACCTGGATTAAGCTACTTGAAGATTGAGCATCAAGATCTATAAGGATAGATCAAAAACGCTTAATAGTACTTTCAAATGAATACACACCGTGATAAGATTTTGAAGGAGTTCAAAATAGATCAACAAAGAAGGAGTTCTTGGTTGTGTTACAAGGTGTGAGTACTGAGTAAGACTCAAGACCTGACCACGGTAGAAGAGAGAGAAAGGACAAAGGTCGTCCCCTATGCTTTAGACGTAGACTCTACAGTATGCTATGCTGTGTACCGCACTTGAAGTGTGCCTTTCCATGAGTCAGTCAAGGGGTACAAGAGTGATCCAGGAATGGAACACATGACAGAGGTCGAACTTATCCTTAGTAACTAGTGGACTAAGGAATTTTATCGATTATGGAGGTGGTAAAAGGGTTCGTCGTAAAGGGTTACGTCGATGCAAACTTTGACACTAATCCGGATGACTCTGAGAGTTAAACCGGATTCGTATAGTAGAGCAGTTATTTGGAATAGCTCCAAGTAGCGCGTGGTAGCTGCATCTACAAGATGACATAGAGATTTGTAAAGCACACATGGATCTGAAAGGTTCAGACCCATTGACTAATAAACCTCTCTCACAAGCGAGATATGAACAAACCCCATGGGTGTTGGATTCATTACAATCACATAGTGATGTGAAGTAGATTATTCACTCTAGTGCAAGTGGGAGACTGTTGGAAATATGCCCTGGAGGCAATAATAAGATGGTTATTATTGTATTTCCTTGTTGATGATAATTGTCTATTGTTCATGCTATAATTGTATTAACCGGAAACCATAATACATGTGTGAATACATAGACCACAACATGTCCCTAGTAAGCCTCTAGTTGACTAGCTCGTTGATCAATAGATGGTTATGGTTTCCTGATCATGGACATTGGATGTCATTGATAATGGGATCACATCATTAGGAGAATGATGTGATGGACAAGACCCAATCTTAAGCGTAGCACAAGATCGTGAAGTTCGTTTGCTAAAGCTTTTCTAATGTCAAGTATCATTTCATTAGATCATGAGATTGTGCAACTCCCGGATACCGTAGGAATGCTTTGTGTGTACCAAACGTCACAACATAACTAGGTGGCTATAAAGGTGCACTACAGGTATCTCCGAAAGTGTCTGTTGGGTTGGCACGAATCAAGACTGGGATTTGTCACTCCGTATGACGGAGAGGTATCTCTGGGACCACTCGGTAATGCATCATCATGAGCTCATTGTGACTAAGTAGTTGGTCACGGGATCATGCATTACGGAACGAGTAAAGTGACTTGCCGGTAACGAGATTGAACGAGGTATTGGGATACCGACGATCGAATCTCGGGTAAGTAACGTACCGATTGACAAAGGGAATTGTATACGGGATTGCTTCAATCCTCGACATCATGGTTCAACCAATGAGATCATCGTGGAACATGTGGGAGCCAACATGGGTATCCAGATCCCGCTGTTGGTTATTGGTCAGAGAGTTGTCTCGGTCATGTCTGCATGGTTCCTGAACCCGTAGGGTCTACACACTTAAGGTTCGATGACGCTAGAGTTATTAGGAAGATTTGTATGTGATTACTGAATGTTGTTCGGAGTCCCGGATGAGATCCCGGACGTCACGAGGACTTCCGGAATAGTCCGTAGGTGAAAATTTATATATGGGAAGTCATCATACGGTCACCGGAAATATTCGGGGGTATACCGGTATTGTACCGGGACCACCGGAGGGGTTCCGGGGGTCCACCGGGAGGGTCCACCTGCCCCGGAGGGCCTTATGGGCTGTAGGTGGAAGGGAACCAACCCCTAGTGGGCTGGGAGCCATCCCCCCTAGGGCCCATGTGCCTAGGGTTTGGGGGGAACCCTAAAGGGGGCGCCCCCTTGCTTGGGGGCAAGCCCCCTCCCCCTTGGCCGCCGCCCCCTCTAGATCTCATCTAGAGGGGCCGGCCCCTTCCCCCTTCTCCTTATAAATAGAGGGGCGAGGGGAGGGCTATAGCACCACATCCAAGGCGCAGTCCCTCCCCTCCCCAACACATCTCCTCCTCCGCGTGAGCTTGGCGAAGCCCTGCCGGAGAACTGCCACTCCATCACCACCACATCGTCGTGCTGCTGTTGGTGCCTATTTCCTCAACCTCTCCCTCCTCCTTGCTGGATCAAGGCGCGGGAGATGTCACCCGGCTGCACGTGTGTTGAACGCGGAGGCGCCGTTGTTCGGTGCTTAGATCGGATTCGGCCGCGGTCTGAATCGCTACGTGTACGACTCCTCCAACCGCGTTCTTGCAACGCTTCCGCTTAGCGATCTTCAAGGGTATCAAGATGCACTTCCTCTCTATTTTTGCTAGCATCTCCTTGATTGATCTTGGTGACACGTAGGAAAATTTTGAATTATTGCTACGTTCCCCAACATGCCCATGGCACCCCAAGATAATCTAAGGACACTTGAAAGCCAAAGCTTGGGGATGCCCCGGAAGGCATCCCCTCTTTTGTCTACGTCCATCGGTAACTTTACTTGGAGCTATATTTTTATTCACCACATAATATGTGTTTTGCTTGGAGCGTCTTGTATTATTTGAGTCTTTATTTGTTAGTTTACCACAATCATCTTTGTTGTACATACCTTTTTAGAGAAACACACATGATTTGGAATTTATTAGAATACTCTATGCGCTTCACTTATATCTTTTGAGCTATATAGTTTTTGCTCTAGTGCATCACTTATATCTTTTAGAGCACGGTGGTGGATTTGTTTTATAGAAACTATTATTCTCTCATGCTTCACTTATATTATTTTGAGAGTCTTAAATAGCATGGTAATTTTCTTAAATTGGGAAATTAATCCTAATATGCTAAGTATTCGAGACTAGTAAAAAACTTTCTTATGAGTGTGTTGAATACAAAGAGAAGTTTGATAATTGATCATTGTTTTGATATATGGAGGTAGTGATATTAAAGTTGTGCTAGTTGAGTAGTTGTGAAATTGAGAAATACTTGTGCTGAAGTTTGCAAGTCTCGTTGCATGCACGTATGGTAAACGTTATGTAACAAATTTGAAACATGAGGTGTTCTTTGATTGTCTTCCTTATGAGTGGCGGTCGGAGACGAGCGATGGTCTTTTCCTACCAATCTATCCCCCTAGGAGCATGCGTGTAGTGTTTGCTTTTTGATGACTTGTAGATTTTTGCAATAAGTATATGAGTTCTTTATGACTAATGTTGAGTCCATGGATTATACGCACTCTTACCCTTCCATCATTGCTAGCCTCTTCGGTACCGTGCATTGCCCTTTCTCATATTGAGAGTTGGTGCAAGCTTCACCGGTGCATCAAAACCCCGTGATATGATACGGTCTTTCACACATAAACCTCCTTATATCTTCCTCAAAACAGCCACCATATCTACCTATTATGGCATTTCCATAGCCATTCCGAGATATATTGCCATGCAACTTTCCACCATTCCGTATATCATGACACGTTCATCATTGTCATATTGCTTTGCATAATCATGTAGTTGACATCGTATTTGTGGCAAAGCCACCGTTCATAATTTTTCATACATGTCACTCTTGATTCATTGATATCCCAGTATACCGCTGGAGGCATTCATATAGAGTCATACTTTGTTCTAGTATCGAGTTGTAATCATTTAGTTGTAAATAAATTGAAGTGTGATGATCATCATTCATAGAGTATTGTCCCAAAAAAAAGAAAGGCCAAATGAAAAAGGGGAGGCCCAAAAAAAGAAAATAAAAAGGGACAATGCTACTATCCTTTTTTCCACACTTGTGCTTCAAAGTAGCGCCATGATTTTCATGATAGAGAGTCTCTTGTTTTGTCACTTTCATATACTAGTGGGAATTTTTCATTATAGAACTTGGCTTGTATATTCCAACAATGGGCTTCCTCAAATGCCCTAGGTCTTCGTGAGCAAGCAAGTTGGATGCGCACCCACTTAGTTTCTTTTGTTGAGCTTTCATGCATTTATAGCTCTAGTGCATCTGTTGCATGGCAATCCGTACTCCCTGCATTAACATCAATCGATGGGCATCTCCATAGCCCGTTGATTAGCCGCGTTGATGTGAGACTTTCTCCTTTTTTCTCTTCTCCTCATAACCCCCATCATTATATTCTATTCCACCCATAGTGCTATATCCATGGCTCGCGCTCATGTATTGCGTGAAGAGTGAAAAAGTTTGAGATTACTAAAGTATGAAACAATTTCTTGGCTTGTCATCGGGGTTGTGCATGTGAGAGCATTCTTGTGTGACGAAAATGGAGCATGACTAAACTATATGATTTTGTAGGGATGAACTTTCTTTGGCCATGTTATTTTGAGAAGACATAATATCTTAGTTAGTATGCTTGAAGTATTATTGCTTTTATGTCAATATTAAAATTTTATCTTGAATCTTTCGGATCTGAATATTCATACCACAATTAAGAGGGTTACATTAAAAAAATTATACCAAGTAGCATTCCGCATCAAAAATTCTGTTATTATCATTTACCTACTCGAGGACGACAAGGAATTAAGCTTGGGGATGCTTGATACGTCTCCAACGTATCTATAATTTTTGATTGCTTCATGCTATATTATATTCTGTTTTGGATGATTAATGAGCTTTGTTATACACTTTTATATTATTTTTGGGACTAACCTATTAACCGGAGGCCCAACCCAGAAGTGTTGTTTTTTGCCTATTTCAGAGTTTTGCTGAAAAAGAATATCAAACGGAGTCCAAACGGAATGAAACCTTCGGGAACGTGATTTTCGGAACGAACGTGATCCAGAGGACTTGGACCCTACGTCAAGACATCAACCAGGAAGGCACGAGGCAGGGGGGCGTGCCTAGCCCCCAGGCGCGCCCTCCACCCTTGTGGGGCCCACGTTGCTCCACCGACGTACTTCTGCCTCCTATATATACCTATGTACCCCCAAAGTACTAGATACGGAGCCAAAAACCTAATTCCAGCGCCGCAACCTTCTGTACCCGTGAGATCCCATCTTGGGGCCTTTTCCGGAGCTCCGCCAGAGGGGGCATCGATGACGGAGGGCTTCTACATCAATGCCATAGCCTCTCCGATGATGTGTGAGTAGTTTACCTCAGACCTTCGGGTCCATAGTTATTAGCTAGATGACTTCTTCTCTTTTTTGATCTCAATACAAAGTTCTCCACGATTCTCGTGGAGATCTATTCGATGTAATCTTCTTTTGCGGTGTGCTTGTTGAGACCGATGAATTATGCATTTATGATCAAGTTTATCTATGAACAATATTTAAATCTTCTCTGAGTTCTTTTATGTATGATTGGTTATCTTTGCAAGTCTCTTAAAATTATCAGTTTGGTATGGCCTACTAGATTGATCTTTCTTGCAATGGGAGAAGTGCTTAACTTTGGGTTCAATCTTGCGGTGTCCTTTCCCAGTGACAGTAGGGGCAGCAAGGTGATGACCCACAAGTATAGGGGATCTATCGTAGTCCTTTTGATAAGTAAGAGTGTCGAACCCAACGAGGAGCAGAAGGAAATGATAAGCGGTTTTCAGCAAGGTATTCTCTGTAAGCACTGAAATTATAAGTAACAGATAGTTTTGTGATAAGATAATTTGTAACGAGCAACAAGTAACAAAAGTAAATAAAGTGCAGCAAGGTGGCCCAATCCTTTTTGTAGCAAAGGACAAGCCTGGACAAACTCTTATATAGAAGAAAGCGCTCCTCAGGACACATGGGAATTATCGTCAAGCTAGCTTTCATCACGTTCATATGATTCGCGTTCGGTACTTTGATAATTTGATATGTGGGTGGACCGGTGCTTGGGTGTTTCCCTTACTTGGACAAACATCCCACTTATGATTAACCCCCATTGGAAGCATCCGCAACTGCAACAGAAGTATTAAGGTAAACCTAACCATAGCATGAAACATATGGATCCAAATCGGCCCCTTAAGAAACAACGCATAAACTTGGGTTTAAGCTTTTGTCACTCTAGCAACCCATCATCCACTTATTACTTCCCAATGCCTTCATCTAGGCCCAAATAATGGTGAAGTGTCATGTAGTCGACGTTCACATAACACCACTAGAGTAGAGACAACATACATCTCATCAAAATATCGAACGAATACCAAATTCACATGACTACTAATAGCAAGACTTCTCCCATGTCCTCAAGAACAAACGTAACTACTCACAAAGCATATTCATGTTCATAATCAGAGGGGTATTAATATGCATATAGGATCTGAACATATGATCTTCCACCAAATAAACCAACTAGCATCAACTACAAGGAGTAATCAACACTACTAGCAACCTACAGGTACTAATCCCAGACTTAGAGACAAGAATTGGATACAAGAGATGAACTAGGGTTTGAGAGGAGATGGTGCTGGTGAAGATGTTGATGGAGATTGGCCCCCTCCCGATGAGAGGAGCGCTGGTGATGACGGTGGCGATGATTTCCCCCTCATGGAGGGAAGTTTCCCCAACAGAACAGCTCTGCCAGAGCCCTAGATTGGTTCCGCCTCGTGGCGGCGGAGTCTCATCTCGAAAGCTTGCTTATGATTTTTTTTCTCAATGAAAGACTCCATATAGCAGAAGATGGGCATCGGAGGGCCACCGGGGGGCCCACGAGGCAGGGGGCGCGCCTAGGGGGTAGGGCGCGCCCCCCACCCTCGTGGCCAGGGTGTGGGCCCCCTCTGGAACTTCTTGCGCTTAATATTTTTTTATATTCTGAAAATAGCTTCCGTGAAGTTTCAGGACTTTTGGAGCTATGCAGAATAGGTCTCTAATATTTGCTCCTTTTCCAACCCAGAATCCCAGCTGCCGACATTCTCCCTCTTTATGTAAGCCTTGTAAAATAAGAGAGAATAGGCATAAGTGTTGTGACATAATGTGTAATAACATCCCATAATGCAATAAATATCGATATAAAAGCATGATGCAAAATGGACGTATCAACTCCCCCAAGCTTAGACCTCGCTTGTCCTCAAGCGAAGCCGAAATCGAAAAATATGTCCACATGTTTAGAGATAGAGGTGTCGATAAAAATAAAATACGGACATGAGGGCATCATGATCATTCTTGGAATAGCAACTTATAAAATTATTGTCATATGATCTCTTATGCTAAAGTAACAATTCAATCACAATTTCAAGTATGAATCATAAACTTCATTGAGAACCAACAAACTCTAATCTCAGTCATTGAGGCAATTGCAATTTATCATAACATAGGAAATAGTCAATATAAGAGCTTTTCAACAAGTCCACATAATCAACTATCATATAGTCTTTCACAATTGCTAACACTCACGCAATACTTATGGGTATGGAGTTTTAATCGGACACAGAGAAAGATAGGGGCTTATAGTTTTGCCTCCCAATGTTTTACCTCAAGGGTAATGTCAACAATAATAGTTCATGAAAACTCACATCCAATTAGCCATATATATACCAGGATCTTTCCAATATATTGTGCTTGCCAAAAGATAAAATGTAAAAAGGAAAGGTGAAGATCACCATGACTCTTATGTAAGGTAGGAGATAAAAGTAAAAGATAGGCCCTTCGCAGAGGGAAGCATAGGTTGTCATGCGCTTTTATGGTTGGACGCACAAAATCTTAATGCGAAAGAACGTCACTTTATATTGCCACTTGTGATATGGACATTTATTATGCAGTCCGTCGCTTTTATTTCTTCCACATCACAAGATCATATAAAGCTTATTTTCTCCTACACTAATAAGTCATACATATTTAGAGAGCAATTTTTATTGCTTGCACCGATGACAATTTACTTGAAGGATCTTACTCAATCCATAGGTAGATATGGTGGACTCTCATGGCAAAACTGGGTTTAAGGGTATTTGTAAGCACAAGTAGTATCTCTACTTGGTGCAAAGAATTTGGCTAGCATGAGGGGAAAGGCAAGCTCAATCATGTTGGATGATCCATGACAATATAATTTATCTCAGATGTAAGAAAACATAACCCATTACGTTGTCTTCCTTGTCCAACGTCAACTCTTTAGCATGTCATATTTTAATGAGTGCTCACAATCATAAAAGATGTCCAAGATAGTGTATTTATATGTGAAGACCTCTCTTTCTTTATTACTTCCTATTAATTGCAACGATGACCAAAACTATGTTTGTCAACTCTCAACAACTTTTATTCATCATACTCTTTATATGTGAGCTCATTACTCTCCATAAGATCCATATGATCTCTTTTATTTCTTTTCATTTCTTCTCTTTTTTTATTCCCTCAAGATCATAGCAAAATCATCAAGCCCTTGACTCAACACTAATCTTTATTATATAGCTCACGGACTCGATTACATAGAGGGATCATAAAGCAAAACTCACAACTAAATCATACTAAAACTTTATTCTACTAGCTCAAGATATTATCAAAAGGATCGAACTAAGAAAAACGATAAAGATATAGATGTGATGGTGATACGATACGATACCGGGGCACCTCCCCCAAGCTTGGCAGTTGCCAAGGGGAGTGCCCATACCCATATGATTATGTCTCCTTTGTTGGTGAAGAAGATGGTGGTGATGATGAAGTAGGCTTGTCGTCCATCTTCCATGCCATAGGCTCACCATCATAGAAGGATGAACGAGTCTCCGGGATCCTCAAATCTGCAGCCAAACTCATCCTCTTGAATCTATATTCATACTCACAGTTTTGGTTTTGCAGGTCATAGATTTGGGCTTGGAGGTGCTCGATCTTCTTGTGAAGCTTGAAGATGGTCTCCCCAATGTTCTTGGCATCCAGCTTGTGGTTGTTGGTGAACTCCGTGATCATCATATGGTTGACGTTGAGTCCGTGTTCCACCATCTCCTGGCACTTGAAAACTTGTTGCTCCATTGCCTCAAGCCTTGTCTCCACGCTTCCGGTCCTCCTTGGTCCCTCAACATCGTGGATGTGCAGCACCCCCTCATGCATCTCAATGGTTTGAGGGTGTTGCAGCACTTCGCGAGGTAGGGGTTGATGACCTTCTCGAAAAACTTGTCCTTGGGGGCACTTGGAGACGTCATGATGATCTAGATCTGTCAGAAAAACAGCTCGAAACAAGAACAGAGGACAATTGCGTGATACAGGAGTCAAAACTTTTGGGAGATTATATAATGATTTTTTACCGACCAAGAGCGCACGAGGTGCCCACGAGGTAGGGGGCGCGACCAGGGGGTAGGGCGTGCCCTCCACCCTCGTGGAGCCCTCGTGTCCTTCCCGGACTGCTTCTTATTTTTCTATTTTTCTAAATATTCCAAAACAGAGAAAAATTGCCATTAGAACTGTTTTGGAGTCGGTTTACTTACCGTACCACATACCTATTCCTTTTCAGAGTCTGAAACATCCCGGAAAGTGTCCCTTATATATTCCTCCGGGGTTACTGTTTCAACAACATTGGTTTCAACATTTATAGGATTACCTGAGATATAATGTTTGATTCTTTGACCGTTCACCACCTTCGGATTCGTGCCTTCGAAGTTGTTGATTTTTATGGCACCAGAACGATAGACCTCCTCGATAACGTCAGGACCTTCCCATTTACAGAGAATTTTCCTGCAAAAAATCTTAAATGAGAGTTGTATAGCAATACATAATCACCTACATTAAACTCACGCTTTTGTATCCTTTTGTCATGCCATCTTTTAACTTTTTCTTTAAACAATTTAGCATTCTCATAGGCTTTGGTTCTCCATTCATCAAGTGAGCTAATGTCAAATAACCTCTTCTCACCGGCAAGTTTGAAATCATAATTGAGCTCTTTAATAGCCCAATAAGCCTTATGCTCTAGTTCGAGAGGTAAGTGACATGCTTTTCCATAAACCATTTTATACGGAGACATACCCATAGGATTTTTATATGCAGTTCTATAGGCCCATAATGCATCATCAAGTTTCTTGGACCAATTCTTTCTAGATCTATTAACAGTCTTTTGCAAAATTAATTTGAGTTCTCTATTACTCAATTCTACTTGATCACTAGACTGTGGGTGATAAGGAGATGCAATTCTATGGTTAACATCATACTTAGCAAGCATTTTACGAAAAGCACCATGAATAAAATGTGAACCACCATCAGTCATTAAATATCTAGGGACTCCAAACCTCGGAAAAATAACTTCTTTAAGCATCGTAATAGAGGTGTTATGATTAGCACTACTAGTTGGAATAGCTTCTACCCACTTAGTAACATAATCAACAGCAACTAAAATATGTGTATATCCATTAGAGGCGGGAAAAGGTCCCATATAATGGAAGCCCCAAACATCAAACGGTTCAATAACAAGTGAATAATTCATAGGCATTTCTTGACGTCTACTAATATTACCAATTCTTTGACATTCATCACAAGACAAGACAAACTTACGGGCATCCTTGAAGAGAGTAGGCCAATAAAAACCGGATTGGAATACCTTATGTGTAGTTCTATCTCCAGCATGGTGTCCTCCATAAGCTTCGGAGTGACACTTGCATAGGATCTGTTCCTGTTCATGCTTAGGTACACAACGTCTAATAACACCATCTACTCCTTCTTTATAAAGATGTGGGTCATCCCAAAAGTAATGTCTCAAATCATAGAAGAACTTTTTCTTTTGCTGGTATGTGAAACTAGGTGGTATAAATTTAGCAACACTATAATTAGCATAATCAGCATACCATGGACCAGTTCGAGAAGCATTTATGACATTTAATTGTTCATCAGGAAAGCTATCATCAATAGGTAGTGGGTCATCAAGAACATTTTCTAACCTAGACAAGTTATCTGCAACGGGGTTCTCAGCTCCCTTTCTATCAATAATATGCAAATCAAATTCTTGTAGCAAGAGAACCCATCTAATAAGTCTATGTTTAGCATCTTTCTTTTCCATAAGATATTTAATAGCATCATGATCAGTGTGAATAGTTACTTTAGAATCAACAATATAAGGTCTGAACTTATCACAAGCAAATACAACTGTTAAGAATTCTTTTTCAATAGTAGCATATTTTCTCTGGGCATTGTCTAGAGTTTTACTAGCATATTGAATAACATTTAATTTCTTATCAACTCTTTGCCCTAGAACAGCACCTACAGCATAATCAGTAGCATCACACATAATTTCAAAAGGTAAATTCCAATCAGGTGGCTGAACAATAGGTGCAGAGATCAATGATTTCTTAAGTATTTCAAATGCTTCTACACAATCATCATTAAAGACGAATGATATATATTTTTGTAATAAATTAGTCAGAGGCCGAGAAATTTTTGAGAAGTCCTTAAAGAACCTCCTATAAAAGCCGGCATGACCAAGGAAACTTCTTATACCTTTGATGTCCTCGGGACACGGCATCTTTTCAGTAGCATCAACTTTAGCTTTATCAACTTCAATGCCCCTTTCAGAAATTTTATGCCCCAAGACAATACCTTCATTAACCATAAAGTGGCACTTCACCCAATTCAAGACAAGGTTAGTTTCTTCACATCTCTGCAAAACTCGATCAAGGTTGCTTAAGCAATCATCAAAAGAGGATCCGTAAACGGAGAAATCATCCATGAAAACCTCACAAATCTTTTCACAAAAGTCAGAGAATATAGCCATCATGCATCTTTGAAAGATAGCAGGTGCATTACATAAACCAAAAGGCATACGTCTATAAGAAAAAGTACCGAAAGGGCAAGTAAAAGTGGTCTTTGATTGATCATCAGCTGACACAGGTATTTGAGAGAAACCAGAATAACCATCTAGAAAGCAAAAACGTGTATGTTTGGATAATCTTTCTAGCATTTGATCAATGAAAGGTAAGGGGTAATGATATTTTTAGTAGCCTTATTTAATTTGAGGAAATCAATTACCATACTATAACCTGTAATAATTCTTTGCGGAATCAATTCATCTTTATCATTAGGAACAACAGTAATACCTCCCTTCTTAGAAACACAATGGACAGGACTTACCCACTGACTATCAGGAATGGGATAAATTATACCTGCCTCAAGGAGCTTTAGTATTTCTTTTCTTACCACTTCTTTCATCTTAGGATTCAGCCGTCGTTGGTGATCAATAACTGGTTTGGCATCTTTCTCCAAATTTATTTTGTGTTGACATAGAGTGGGACTAATGCCCTTAAGATATCAAGAGTGTTGGGGAACGTAGTAATTTCAAAAAAATTCCTACGCACACGCAAGATCATGGTGATGCATAGCAACGAGAGGGGAGAGTGTTGTCTACGTACCAACGCAGACCGACTGCGGAAGCGATCACACGATGTAGAGGAAGTAGTCGTACGTCTTCCCGATCCGACCGATCCAAGCACCGTTACTCCGGCACCTCCGAGTTCTTAGTACACGTTCAGCTCGATGACGATCCTCGGGCTCCGATCCAGCAAAGCGTCGAGGAAGAGTTCTGTCAGCACGACGGCGTTGTGACAATCTTGATGTACTACCGACGCAGGGCTTCGCCTAAGCACTACAACGGTATGATCGAGGTGGAATTTGGTGGCAGGGGCACCGCACACGGCTAAGGAACGATCTCAAGGATCAACTTGTGTGTCTATGGGGTGCCCCCTGCCCCTGTATATAAAGGATGGAGGAGGAGGAGGCCGGCCAAGGCTAGGCGCGCCAGGTGTGGAGTCCTACTAGGACTCCAAGTCCTAGTAGGAGTCCACCAAGAGGGGAGGAAGGGAGAAGGAAGTGGAGGAGTAGGAAAGGTGGCCGGCCCCCTTTTCCCTAGTCCAATTCGGACTAGAGGGGAGGGGGGCGCAGCAGCCTTTTTCCTCTTCCCACTAAAGCCCATCAAGGCCCATTACTTCTCCCGTAACTACCCGGTACTCCAAAAAATACCCGAATCACTCGGAACCTTTCCGATGTCCGAATATAGTCGTCCAATATATCGATTTTTACGTCTCGACCATTTCGAGACTCCTCGTCATGTCCCGGATCTCATCTGGGACTCCAAACTCCTTCGGTACATCAAAACTCATAAACTCATAATATAACTGTCATCGAAACCTTAAGCGTGAGGACCCTACGGTTCGAGAACAATGTAGACATGACCGAGACACGTCTCCGGTCAATAACCAATAGCGGGACCTGGATGCCCATATTGGCTCCTACATATTCTACGAAGATCTTTATCGGTCAGACCGCATAACAACATACGTTGTTCCCTTTGTCATCGATATGTTACTTGCCCGAGATTCGATCGTCGGTACCCAATACCTAGTTCAATCTCGTTACCGGCAAGTCTCTTTACTCGTTTCGTAATACTTCATCTCACAACTAACATATTAGTTGCAGTGCTTGCAAGGCTTATGTGATGAGCATTACCGAGAGGGCCCAGAGATAACTCTCCGACAATCAGAGTGACAAATCCTATTCTCGAAATACGCCAACCCAACATCTATCTTTGGAGACACATGTAGTACTCCTTTATAATCACCCAGTTACGTTGTGACGTTTGGTAGCACCCAAAGTGTTCCTCCGGCAAACGGGAGTTGCATAATCTCATAGTCATAGGAACATGTATAAGTCATGAAGAAAGCAATAGCAACATACTAAACGATCAGGTGCTAAGCTAATGGAATGGGTCATGTCAATCAGATCATTCAACTAATGATGTGACCTCGTTAATCAAATAACAACTCTTTTGTCCATGGTTAGGAAACATAACCATCTTTGATTAACGAGCTAATCAAGTAGAGGCATACTAGTGACACTCTGTTTGTCTATGTATTCACACATGTATTATGTTTCCGGTTAATACAATTCTAGCATGAATAATAAACATTTATCATGATATAAGGAAATAAATAATAACTTTATTATTGCCTCTAGGGCATATTTCCTTCAGTCTCCCACTTGCACTAGAGTCAATAATCTAGTTCACATCGCCATGTGATTTAACAGCAATAGTTCACATCACCATGTGATTAACACCCATAGTTCACATCGTCATGTGACCAACACTCAAAGGGTTTACTAGAGTTAGTAATCTAGTTCACATATCTATGTGATTAACACCCAAAGAGTACTAAGGTGTGATCATGTTTTGCTTGTGAGATAATTTTAGTCAACGGGTCTGTCACATTTAGATCCGTAAGTATTTTGCAAGCTCTATGTCTAAAATGCTCTACACGGAGCTACTCTAGCTAATTGCTCCCACTTTCAATATGTATCCAGATTGAGACTTTAGATTCATCTGGATCAGTGTCAAAAACTTGCATCGACGTAACCCTTTACGACGAACCTTTTTGTCACGTCCATAATCGAGAAACATATCCTTATTTCACTAAGGATAATTCTGACCGCTGTCCATTTATCTACTCCTAGATCACTATTGTACTCCCTTGCCAAATCAATGCAGGGTATACAATAGATCTGGTATACAGCATGACATACTTTATAGAACCTATGGCCAAGGCATAGGGAATGACTTTTCATTCTCTTTCTATCTTCTGCTGTGGTCGGGCTTTGAGTCTTACTCAACTTCACACCTTGTAATACAGGCAAGAACTCTTTCTTTGACTGCTCCATTTTGAACTACTTCAAAATCTTGTCAAGGTATGTACTCATTGAAAAAACTTATCAAGCGTCTTGATCTATCTCTATAGATCTTGAAGCTCAATATGTAAGCAGCTTCACCGAAGTCTTTCTTTGAAAAACTCCTTTCAAGCACTCCTTTATGCTTTACAGAATAATTCTACATTATTTCCGATCAACAATATGTCATTCACATATACTTTATCAGAAATGTTGTAGTGCTCCCACTCACTTTTTTGTAAATACAGGCTTCACCGCAAGTCTGTATAATACTATATGCTTTGATCAACTTATCAAAGCGTGTATTCCAACTCTGAGATGCTTGCACCAGTCCATAGATGAATCGCTGGAGCTTGCATATTTTGTTAGCACCTTTAGGATTGACAAAACCTACTGGTTGCATCATATACAACTCTTCTTTAAGAAATCCATTAAGGAATGCAGTTTTGTTTATCCATTTGCCAGATTTCATAAAATGCAGCAATTGCTAACATGATTCGGACAGACTTAAGCATAGATACGGGTGAGAAACTCTCATCATAGTCAACACTTTGAACTTGTCGAAAACCTTTCGCGACAATTCTAGCTTTGTAGATAGTAACACTACTATCAATGTCCGTCTTCCTCTTGAAGATCCATTTATTTTCTATGGCTTGCCGATCATTGGGCAGATCCATCAAAGTCCATACTTTGTTCTCATACATGGATCATATCTCAGATTTCATGGCCTCAAACCATTTCGCGGAATTTGGGCTCATCATCGCTTCCTCATAGTTCGTAGGTTCGTCATGGTCAAGTAACATGACCTCCAGAACAGGATTACCGTACCACTCTAGTGCGGATTTGACTCTGGTTTACCTACGAGATTCGGTAGTAACTTGATCCGAAGTTTCATGATCATTATCATTACCTTCCTCACTAATTGGTGTAGGAGTCACAAGAACAGATTTCTGTGATGAACTACTTTCCAATAAAGGAGAAGGCACAATTACCTTATCAAGTTCTACTTTCCTCCCACTCACTTCTTTCGAGAGAAACTCCTTCTCTAGAAAGTATCCATTATAAACAACGAATGTCTTGCCTTAGGATCTATGATAGAAGGTGTACCCAACAGTCTCCTTTTGGGTATGCTATGAAGACATATTTCTCCGATTTGGTTTTGAGCTTATCAGGATGAAACTTTTTCACATAAGCATCACAACCCCAAACTTTAAGAAACGACTACTTTGGTTTCTTGCTAAACCACAATTCAGATTGTGTCGTCTCAACGGACTTAGATGGTGCCCCCTTTTTAATGTGAATGCAGCTGTCTCTAATGCATAACCCCAAAACGATAGTGGTAGATCGGTAAGACACATCATAGATCGCACTATATCTAATAAAGTACGGTTATGACGTTCGGACACACCATTACACTATGGTGTTCCTTGTGGCGTGAGTAGTGAAACTATTTCACATTGTTTTTAACTGAAGGCCAAACTCGTAACTCAAATACTCTTCTCTACGATCAGATCATAGAAACTTTATTTTCTTGTTACGATGATTTTTCACTTCACTCTGAAATTCTTTGAACTTTTCAAATGTTTCAGACTTATGTTTCATCAAGTAGATATACTCATATCTGCTCAAATCATCTGTGAAGATCAGAAAATAATGATACCTGTCGCGAGCCTCAATATTCATCAGACCACATACATCAGTATGTATGATTTCCAACAAATCAGTTGCTCGCTCTGTTGTTCCGAAGAACAGAGTCTTAGTCATCTTGTCCATGAGGCATGGTTCACAAGCATCAACTGATTCATAATCAAGTGATTCCAAAAACCCATCAGCATGGAGTTTCTTCATGCGCTTTACACCAATATGACCTAAATGGCAGTGCTACAAATAAGTTGCACTATCATTATTAACTTTGCATCTTTTGGTTTCAATATTATGATTATGTGTACCACTAAGATCGAGATCCAACGAACTATTTTCATTGGGTGTGTAACCATATAAGGTTTTATTCATGTAAATAGAACAACAATTTATTCTCTTACTTAAATGAATAACCGTATTACAATAAACATGATCAAATCATATTCATGCTCAACGCAAACACCAAATAACACTTATTTAGGTTCAACACTAATCCCGAAATTATAGGGAGTGTGCGATGATGATCATATCAATCTTGGAACCACTTCCAACACACATCGTCACTTCACCCTTAACTAGTCTCTGTTTATTCTGCAACTCCCGTTTCGAGTTACTAATCTTAGCAACTGAACTAGTATCAAATACTGAGGGTTTGCTATAAACACTAGTAAAGTACACATCAATAACATGTATATCAAATATACTTATGTTCACTTTGCCATCCTTCTTATCCGCCAATTACTTGGGGTAGTTCCGCTTCCACTGACCAGTCCCTTTGCAGTAGAAGCACTCAGTATCAGGCTTAGGTCCAGACTTGGGCTTCTTCACTTGAGCAGCAACTTGCTTGCTGTTCTTTTTGAAGTTCCCCTTCTTCCCTCTGCCCTTTTCTTGAAACTAGTGGTCTTGTCTACCATCAACACTTGATGTTTTTCTTGATTTCTACCTTCATCGATTTCATCATCATGAAAAACTCGGGAGTCGTTTTCGTCATCCCTTGCATACTATAGTTCATCACGAAGTTCTACTAACTTGGTCATGGTGACTAGAGAATTCTGTCAATCACTATCTTATCTGGAAGATTAACTCCCACATGATTCAAGCGATTGTTGTACCCAGACAATCTGAGCACATGCTCACTAGTTGAGCGATTCTCCTTCATCTTTTAGCTATAGAACTTGTTGGAGACTTCATATCTCTCAAGTCGGGTATTTGCTTGAAATATTAACTTCAACTCCTGGAACATCTCATATGGTCCATGACGTTCAAAACGTCTTTGAAGTCCCGATTCTAAGCCATTAAGCATGGTGCACTAAACTATCAAGTAGTCATCATATTGAGCTAGCCAAACGTTCATAACGTCTGCATCTGCTCCTGCAATAGGTCTGTCACCTAGCGGTGCATCAAGGACATAATTCTTCTGTGCAGCAATGAGGATAAACCTCAGCTCACGGATCCAATCCGCATCATTGCTACTAACATCTTTCAACACAATTTTCTCTAGGAACATATCAAAAATAAACACAGGGAAGCAACAACGCGAGCTATTTATCTACAACATAATTTGCAAAATACTACCAGGACTAAGTTCATGATAAATTTAAGTTCAATTAATCATATTACTTAAGAACTCCCACTTAGATAGACATCCCTCTAATCCTCTAAGTGATCACGTGATCCAAATCAACTAAACCATAACCGATCATCACGTGAGATGGAGTAGTTTTCAATGGTGAACATCGTTATGTTGATCATATCTACTATATGATTCACGCTCGACCTTTCGGTCTCCGTGTTCCGAGGCCATATCTGCATATGCTAGGCTCGTCAAGTTTAACCTGAGTATTCTGCGTGTGCAAAACTGGCTTGCACCCGCTGTAGATGGACGTAGAGCTTATCACACCCGATCATCACGTGGTGTCTGGGCACGACGAACTTTGGCAACGGTGCATACTCTGGGAGAACACTTCTTGATAATTTAGTGAGAGATCATCTTATAATGCTACCGTCAATCAAAGCAAGATAAGATGCATAAAAGGATAAACATCACATGCAATCAATATAAGTGATATGATATGGCCATCATCATCTTGTGCTTGTGATCTCCATCTCCGAAGCACCGTCATGATCACCATCGTCACCGGCGCGACACCTTGATCTCCATCGTAGCATCGTTGTCGTTTCGCCAATCTTATGCTTCCACGACTATCACTACCGCTTAGTAATAAAGTAAAGCATTACATCGCGATTGCATTGCATACAATAAAGCGACAACCATATGGCTCCTGCCAGTTGCCGATAACTCGGTTACAAAAACATGATCATCTCATACAATAAAATTTAGCATCATGCCTTGACCATATCACATCACAATATGCCCTGCAAAAACAAGTTAGACGTCCTCTACTTTGTTGTTGCAAGTTTTACGTGGCTGCTACGGGCTTAAGCAAGAACTCATCTCACCTACGCATCAAAACCACAACGATAGTTTGTCAAATAGACTCCGTTTTAACCTTCTCAAGGACCGGGCGTAGCCACACTCGGTTCAACTAAAGTGGGAGAGACAGTCGCCCACAAGCCATCTATGTGCAAAGCACGTTGAGGGAACCGGTCTCGCGTAAGCGTACGCGTAATGTTGGTCCGGGTCGTCTCGTCCAACAATACCGCTGAACCAAAGTATGACATGCTGGTAGGCAGTATGACTTATATCGCCCACAACTCACTTGTGTTCTACTCGTGCAAATAACATCAAACCATAAAACCTAGGCTCTGATACCACTGTTGGGGAACGTAGTAATTTCAAAAAATTTCCTACGCACACGCAAGATCATGGTGATGCATAGCAACGAGAGGGGAGAGTGTTGTCTACGTACCAACGCAGACCGACTGCGGAAGCGATCACACGATGTAGAGGGAGTAGTCATACGTCTTCCTGATCCGACCGATCCAAGCACCGTTACTCCGGCACCTCCGAGTTCTAAGCACACGTTCAGCTCGATGACGATCCTCGGGCTCCGATCCAGCAAAGCATCGAGGAAGAGTTCCGTCATCACGACGGCGTGGTGACGATCTTGATGTACTACCGATGCAGGGCTTCGCCTAAGCACTACAACGGTATGATCGAGGTGGAATTTGGTGGCAGGGGGCACCGCACACGGCTAAGGAACGATCTCAAGGATCAACTTGTGTGTCTATGGGGTGCCCCCTGCCCCTGTATATAAAGGATGGAGGAGGAGGAGGAGGCCGGCCAAGGCTAGGCGCGCCAGGTGTGGAGTCCTACTAGGACTCCAAGTCCTAGTAGGAGTCCACCAAGAGGGGAGGAAGGGAGAAGGAAGTGGAGGAGTAGGAAAGGTGGCTGGCCCCCTTTTCCCTAGTCCAATTCGGACTAGAGGGGAGGGGGGCGCAGCAGCCTTTTTCCTCTTCCCACTAAAGCCCATCAAGGCCCATTACTTCTCCCGTAACTACCCGGTACTCCGAAAAATACCCGAATCACTCGGAACCTTTCCGATGTCCGAATATAGTCGTCCAATATATCGATTTTTACGTCTCGACCATTTCGAGACTCCTCGTCATGTCCCCGATCTCATCCGGGACTCCGAACTCCTTCGGTACATCAAAACTCATAAACTCATAATATAACTGTCATCGAAACCTTAAGCGTGCGGACCCTACGGTTCGAGAACAATGTAGACATGACCGAGACACGTCTCTGGTAAATAACCAATAGCGGGACCTGGATGCCCATATTGGCTCCTACATATTCTATGAAGATCTTTATTGGTCAGACCACATAACAACATACGTTGTTCCCTTTGTCATCGGTATGTTACTTTCCCGAGATTCGATCGTCGGTACCCAATACCTAGCTCAATCTCGTTACCGGCAAGTCTCTTTACTCGTTTCATAATACTTCATCTCACAACTAACATATTAGTTGCAGTGCTTGCAAGGCTTATGTGATGAGCATTACTGAGAGGGCCCAGAGATACCTCTCCGACAATCGGAGTGACAAATCCTATTCTTGAAATACGCCAACCCAACATCTACCTTTGGAGACACATGTAGTACTCCTTTATAATCACCCAGTTACGTTGTGACGTTTGGTAGCACCCAAAGTGTTCCTCCGGCAAACGGGAGTTGCATAATCTCATAGTCATAGGAACATGTATAAGTCATGAAGAAAGCAATAGTGACATACTAAACGATCGGGTGCTAAGCTAATGGAATGGGTCATGTCAATCAGATCATTCAACTAATGATGTGACCTCGTTAATCAAATAACAACTCTTTTGTCCATGGTTACGAAACATAACCATCTTTGATTAACGAGCTAATCAAGTACAGGCATACTAGTGACACTCGGTTTGTCTATGTATTCACACATGTATTATGTTTCCGGTTAATACAATTCTAGCATGAATAATAAACATTTATCATGATATAAGGAAATAAATAATAACTTTATTATTGCCTCTAGGGCATATTTCCTTCAAAGAGTATATCCAATAGTAGCACGGTGCTTCTTCAGAGTTTTCGATATTTTTTCTTCCTCCTTCTCTGAAAGGTTATCACTAATAATAACAGGATATATCTTCTTTTCATCCAGATAAGCATATTTAAGAGTATCAGGCAATGGTTTAAGCTCAAACACGGGATCACCATTGGGTGGCGGAGGATCCCCTAAGATTTCAACAGGCAAGTTGTGTTTCAGAATAGGTCCCTGTTTAAAGAACACTTCATCTATTTCCCTTCTTTCATTCATAAACATATCATTATCATGGTCTAGCAAATATTGTTCTAAAGGATCACTAGGAGGTACCACAATAGAAGCAAGACCAATAATTTCATCTTTACTAGGCAATTCCTCTTCACGGTGTTGTCTACGAAATTTAGAAAAGTTGAACTCATGAGACATATCACCTAAACCAATAGTAACAACATCCTTTTTGCAGTCTATCCTAGCATTAACAGTGTTTAAGAAGGGTCTACCAAATATAATGGGACAAAAGTTGTCCTGTGGGGAACCAAGAACAAGAAAGTCAGCAGGATATTTAGTTTTCCCACACAAGACTTCAACATCTCTAACAATCCCAATTGGTGAAATAGTATCTCTATTGGCAAGTTTAATTGTGACATCAATATCTTCTAACTCAGTAGGTGCAATATCATGCATAATTTCTTTGTATAAGTCAATAGGTATTGCACTAGCACTGGCACCCATATCACACAAGCCATGATAACAATGATCCCCTATTTTAACGGAAATAACAGGCATGCCTACCATAGGTCTATATTTATCTTTATCACAAGGTTTAGCAATTCTAGCAGTTTCATCACATAAATAAATAACATGCCCATCAATATTATCAGCCAAGAGATCCTTAACAATATCAATATTAGGTTCAACTTTAACTTGCTTAGGAGGTGTATAGGTTCTAATATTGCTTTTACGAACCACAGTTGAAGCTTTAGCATGATCTTTTATCCTAACAGGAAAAGGTGGTTTCTCAACATAAGCAGTATGAATAATAGGATCATTATAAGTGATAGTATTTTCTTCAACTTTAATAGGTGCAGCTACTTTTACTTCTTTGGAGGATGATATTTAAACCACTTCTCTTTAGGGAATTCAACATGAGTAGCAAAAGATTCACAGAAAGAAGCTACTATCTCAGAGTCAAGTCCATATTTAGTGCTAAATTTACGGAAAACATCGGTATCCATAAAAGATTTAACACAATCAAACTTAGGTGTCATACCTGACTCCTTACCTTCGTCAAGATCCCAATCTTCATAGTTGTGTTTAATTCTTTCCAATAAATCCCATTTGAATTCAATAGTCTTCATCATAAAAGAGACATCACAAGAAGTATCGAGCATCGTGCGATTGTTGTCAGAAAGCCGAGCATAAAAAATTTGAATAATCATTTCCCTTGAGAGCTCGCGATTGGGGCATGAATATAACATTGATTTAAGCCCCCCCCCCCAGCTTGAGCGATGCTTTCTCCTTCACGAGGCCAAAAATTATATATATAATTGCGATCATGACGAACAAGATGCATAGGATAAAACTTCTGATGAAATTCCAATTTCAATTGTTTGTAGTTCCATGATCCCATATCATCACATAGCCTATACCATGTCAATGCACCTCCCTTCAAAGATAAAAGACCTTCTTCTTGATAACATCATCGGGCATACCTGCAAGCTTAAATAATCCACAAACTTCATCCACATATATTAGGTGCTCATCAGGATGTAATGTTCCATCTCCTGCAAAAGGATTAGCTAGCAATTTTCCTATAATACCCGAAGGAATTTCAAAGTAGACATTTTCATTTTCAGTAGGTTGAGGAGCAACTCTTTGCTCTACTGGTCGAGGTGAAGATACCCCGAACAAGCCCCTCAAAGGATTACTTTCCATAGTAACAAGTGACAGTAAATTTCAGCACACTATATAAATTTTTCCTTACAAAATTCCACCTACCAAAGGCGCTTCACTCCCCGGCAACGTCGCCAGAAAAGAGTCTTGATGACCCACAAGTATAGGGGATCTATCGTAGTCCTTTCGATAAGTAAGAGTGTCGAACCCAACGAGGAGCAGAAGGAAATGATAAGTGGTTTTCAGCAAGGTATTCTCTGCAAGCACTGAAATTATAGGTAACAGAGAGTTTTGTGATAAGATAATTTGTAACGAGCAACAAGTAACAAAAGTAAATAAAGTGCAGCAAGGTGGCCCAATCCTTTTTGTAGCAAAGGACAAGCCTGGACAAACTCTTATATAGAAGAAAGCGCTCCCGAGGACACATGGGAATTATCATCAAGCTAGTTTTCATCATGTTCATATGATTCGTGTTCGGTACTTTGATAATTTGATATGTGGGTGGACCGGTGCTTGGGTGTTTCCATTACTTGGACAAACATCCCACTTATGATTAACCCCCATTGGAAGCATCCACAACTACAACAGAAGTATTAAGGTAAACCTAACCATAGCATGAAACATATGGATCCAAACCAGCCCCTTACAAAGCAACGCATAAACTAGGGTTTAAGCTTCTGTCACTCTAGCAACCCATCATCTACTTATTACTTCCCAATGCCTTCCTCTAGGCCCAAATAATGGTGAAGTGTCATGTAGTCGATGTTCACATAACACCACTAGAGGAGAGACAACATACATCTCATCAAAACATCGAACGAATACCAAATTCACATGACTACTAATAGCAAGACTTCTCCCATGTCCTCAGGAACAAACGTAACTACTCACAAAGCATATTCATGTTCATAATCAGAGGGGTATTAATATGCATATAGGATCTGAACATATGATCTTCCACCAAATAAACCAACTAGCATCAACTACAAGGAGTAATCAACACTACTAGCAACCTACAGGTACCAATCCCAGACTTAGAGACAAGAATTGGGTACAAGAGATGAACTAGGGTTTGAGAGGAGATGGTGCTGGTGAAGATGTTGATGCAGATTGGCCCCCTCCCGATGAGAGGAGCATTGGTGATGACGATGGCGATGATTTCCCCCTCCCGGAGGGAAGTTTCCCCGGCAAAACAGCTCCGCCAGAGCCCTAGATTGGTTCCGCCAAGGTTCCGCCTTGTGGCGGCGGAGTCTCGTCCCGAAAGCTTGCTTATGAGTTTTTCCTCAACGAAAGACTCCATATAGCAGAAGATGGGCATCGGAGGGCCACCAGGGGGCCCACGAGGCAGGGGACGCGCCCAGGGGGTAGGGCGCGCCCCCACCCTCGTGGCCAGGGTGTGGGCCCCCTATGGAACTTCTTGCGCTTAGTATTTTTTATATATTCTGAAAATAGCTTCCGTGAAGTTTCAGGACTTTTGGTGCTATGCAGAATAGGTCTCTAATATTTGCTCCTTTTCCAGCCCAGAATCCCAGCTGTTGTCATTTTCCCTCTTTATGTAAAGCTTGTAAAATAAGAGAGAATAGGCATAAGTGTTGTGACATAATTTGTAATAACAGCCCATAAAGCAATAAATATCGATATAAAAGCATGATGCAAAATGGACGTATCACAAGGCACGTATTGTATTGTTGCCATCGAGGATAACAAGATGGGGTTTATATCATATTGCATGTGTTTATCCCTCTGAATCATGTCATCTTACTTAAAGTGTTACTCTGTTCTTTTGAACTTAATACTCTAGATGCATGCTGGATAGCAGTCGATGTGTGGAGTAATAGTAGTAGATGCAGGTGTTGGGGAACGTAGTAATTTCAAAATTTTCCTACGCACACGCAAGATCATGGTGATGCACAGCAATGAGAGGGGAGAGTGTTGTCTACGTACCCACGCAGACCGACTGCGGAAGCATTGACACAACATAGAGGAAGTAGTCGTATGTCTTCCCGATCCGACCGATCCAAGCACCGTTACTCCGGCACCTCCGAGTTCTTAGCACACGTACAGCTCGATGACGCTCCCCGGGCTTCGATCCAGCAAAGCTTCGGGGATGAGTTCCGTCAGCACAACGGCGTGGTGACGATGATGATGTTCTACCGATGCAGGGCTTCACCTAAGCACTACAACGATATGATCGAGGTGGAATATGGTGGCAGGGGGCACCGCACACGGCTAAGGAATGATCACGTGGATCAACTTGTGTGTCTAGAGGTGCCCCCTTGCCCCCGTATATAAAGGAGCAAGGGGAGGAGGCGGCCGGCCAGGGTGTGGCGCGCCAAGGGGAGTCCTACTCCCACCGGGAGTAGGACACCTAGTTGGACTAGGAGAGAGAGGGGGGAAATAGGAGGAAGAGAGGAAGGAAAGGGGGGGTGCCGCCCCATTCCCTTGTCCTATTTGGACTAGGAAGGGGAGGGGCGCGCGGCCACCTCTTGCGTCCTCTCCTCTTCTCCCTTAAGGCCCATGTAGGCCCAACAACCCTCGGGGGGGTTTCGGTAACCTCCCGGTACTCCGGTGAAATGCCGATTTCACCCGGAACAATTCTGATGTCCAAATATAGGCTTCCAATATATTAATCTTTATGTCTCAACCATTTCGAGACTCCTCGTCATGTCCGTGATCACATCCGGGACTCCGAACTAACTTCGGTACATCAAAATGCATAAACTCATAATAACTGTCATCATAACGTTAAGCGTGTGGACCCTACGATTCGAGAACAATGTAGACATGACTGAGACAAATCTCCGGCCAATAACCAATAGCGGGACCTGGATGCCCATATTGGCTCCTACATATTCTACGAAGATCTTTATCGGTCAGACCGCATAACAACATACGTTGTTCCCTTTGTCATCGGTATGTTACTTGCCCGAGATTCGATCGTCGGTATCCAATACCTAGTTCAATCTCGTTACCGGCAAGTCTTTTTACTCATTCCGTAATACATCATTTCGCAACTAACTCATTAGTCGCAATGCTTGCAAGGCTTATGTGATGTGCATTACCAAGAGGGCCCAGAGATACCTCTCCGACAATTGGAGTGACAAATCCTAATCTAGAAATACACCAACCCAACATCTACCTTTGCAGACACCTGTAGAGCTCCTTTATAATCACCCGGTTACGTTGTGACGTTTGGTAGCACACAAAGTGTTCCTCCGGTAAACGGGAGTTGCATATCTCATAGTCATAGGAACATGTATAAGTCATGAAGAAAGCAATAGCAACATACTAAACGATCGGGTGCTAAGCTAATGGAATGGGTCATGTCAATCAGATCATTCTACTAATGATGTGACCTCGTTAATCAAATAACAACACTTTGTTCATGGTTAGGAAACATAACCATCTTTGATTAACGAGCTAGTCAAGTAGAGGCATACTAGTGACACTAAGTTTGTCTATGTATTCACACATGTATTATGTTTCCGGTTAATACAATTCTAGCATGAATAATAAACATTTATCATGATATAAGGAAATAAATAATAACTTTATTATTGCCTCTAGGGCATATTTCCTTCAGTCTCCCACTTGCACTAGAGTCAATAATCTAGATTACACAGTAATGATTCTAACACCCATGGAGCCTTGGTGCTGATCATGTTTTGCTCGTGGAAGAGGCTTAGTCAACGGGTCTGCAACATTCAGATCCGTATGTATCTTGCAAATCTCTATGTCTCCCACCTGGACTAGATCCCGGATGGAATTGAAGCGTCTCTTGATGTGCTTGGTTCTCTTGTGAAATCTGGATTCCTTTGCCAAGGCAATTGCACCAGTATTGTCACAAAAGATTTTCATTGGACCCGATGCACTAGGTATGACACCTAGATCGGATATGAACTCCTTCATCCAGACTCCTTCGTTCGCTGCTTCTGAAGCAGCTATGTACTCTGCTTCACATGTAGATCCCGCTATGATGCTTTGTTTAGAACTGCACCAACTTACAGCTCCACCGTTTAATGTAAACACGTATCCGGTTTGCGATTTAGAATCGTCCGGATCAGTGTCAAAGCTTGCATCAACATAACCTTTTACGGTGAGCTCTTTGTCACCTCCATATACGAGAAACATATCCTTAGTCCTTTTCAGGTATTTCAGGTACCTCCCTGCTAAGCTTATAGCAAGGCACACATCAGGTCTGGTACACAGCATTGCATACATGATAGAGCCTATGGCTGAAGCATAGGGAACATCTTTCATTTTCTCTCTATCTTCTGCAGTGGTCAGGCATTGAGTCTGACTCAACTTCACACCTTGTAACACAGGCAAGAACCCTTTCTTTGCTTGATCCATTTTGAACTTCTTCAAAATCTTGTCAAGGTATGTGCTTTGTGAAAGTCCAATTAAGCGTTTTGATCTATCTCTATAGACCTTTATGCCTAATATGTAAGCAGCTTCACCGAGGTCTTTCATTGAAAAACTCTTATTCAAGTATCCCTTTATGCTATCCAGAAATTCTATATCATTTCCAATCAGTAATATGTCATCCACATATAATATCAGAAATGCTACAGAGCTCCCACTCACTTTCTTGTAAATACAGGCTTCTCCGAAAGTCTGTATAAAACCAAATGCTTTGATCACACTATCAAAGCGTTTATTCCAACTCCGAGAGGCTTGCACCAGTCCATAAATAGATCGCTGGAGCTTGCACACTTTGTTAGCTCCCTTTGGATCGACAAAACCTTCTGGTTGCATCATATACAACTCTTCTTCCAGAAATCCATTCAGGAATGCAGTTTTGACATCCATCTGCCAAATTTCATAATCATAAAATGCGGCAATTGCTAACATGATTCTGACAGACTTAAGCATCGCTACGGGTGAGAAGGTCTCATCGTAGTCAACCCCTTGAACTTGTCGAAAACCTTTTGCGACAAGTCGAGCTTTGTAGACAGTAACATTACCGTCAGCGTCAGTCTTCTTCTTGAAGATCCATTTATTCTCAATTGCTTGCCGATCATCGGGCAAGTCAACCAAAGTCCATACTTTGTTCTCATACATGGATCCCATCTCAGATTTCATGGCTTCAAGCCATTTTGCGGAATCTGGGCTCAACATCGCTTCTTCATAGTTCGTAGGTTCATCATGATCTAGTAGCATGACTTCCAGAACTGGATTACCGTACCACTCTGGCGCGGATCTCACTCTGGTTGATCTACGAGGTTCAGTAGTATATTGTTCCGAAGTTTCATGATCATTATCATTAACTTCCTCACTTATTGGTGTAGGTGCCGCAGAAACAGTTTTCTGTGATGTACTACTTTCCAACAAGGGAGCAGGTACAGTTACCTCGTCAAGTTCTACTTTCCTCCCACTCACTTCTTTCGAGAGAAACTCCTTCTGAAGAAAGTTTCCGAATTTAGCAACAAAAGTCTTGCCTTCGGTTTTGTGATAGAAGGTGTATCCAATAGTTTCCTTTGGATATCCTATGAAGACACATTTCTCCGATTTGGGTTCGAGCTTATCAGGTTGAAGCTTTTTCACATAAGCATCGCAGCCCCAAACTTTAAGAAACGACAACTTTGGTTTCTTGCCAAACCACAGTTCATAAGGCGTCGTCTCAACGGATTTTGATGCTGCCCTATTTAACGTGAATGCGGCCGTCTCTAGAGCGTATCCCCAAAACGATAGCGGTAAATCAGTAAGATACATCATAGATCGCACCATATCTAGTAAAGTACAATTACGATGTTCGAACACACCATTACGCTGTCGTGTTCCGGGTGGCGTGAGTTGCGAAACTATTCCACAATTTTTCAAATGTACACCAAACTCTTAACTCAAATATTCTCCTCCATGATCGGATCGTAGAAACTTTATTTTCTTATTACGATGATTTTCAACTTCACTCTGAAATTCTTTGAACTTTTCAAATGTTTCAGACTTATGTTTCATTAAGTAGATATACCCATATCTGCGTAAGTCATCTGTGAAGGTGAGAAAATAACGATATCCGCCACGAGCCTCAATATTCATTGGACCACATACATCTATATGTATGATTTCCAACAAATCTGTTGCTCTCTCCATAGTACCGGAGAATGGTGTTTTAGTCATCTTGCCCATGAGGCACGGTTCGCAAGTACCAAGTGATTCATAATCAAGTGGTTCCAAAAGTCCATCAGTATGGAGTTTCTTCATGCGCTTTACACCGATATGACCTAAACGGCAGTGCCACAAATAAGTTGCACTATCATTATCAACTCTTCATCTTTTGGCTTCTACATTATGAATGTGTATCACTACTATCGAGATTCAACAAGAATAGACCACTCTTCAAGGGTGCATGACCATAAAAGATATTACTCATATAAATAGAACAACCATTATTCTCTGATTTAAATGAATAACCGTCTCGCATTAAACAAGATCCAGATATAATGTTCATGCTCAACGCTGGCACCAAATAACAATTATTTAGGTCTAATACTAATCCCGAAGGTAGATGTAGAGGTAGCGTGCCGACCGCGATCACATCGACTTTGGAACCGTTTCCCACGCGCATCGTCACCTCGTCCTTAGCCAATCTTTGCTTAATCCGTAGTCCCTGTTTCGAGTTGCAAATATTAGCAACAGAACCAGTATCAAATACCCAGGTGCTACTGCGAGCATTAGTAAGGTACACATCAATATCATGTATATCACATATACCTTTGTCCACCTTGCCATCCTTCTTATCCGCCAAATACTTGGGGCAGTTCCGCTTCTAGTGACCAGTCTGCTTGCAGTAGAAGCCCTCAGTTTCAGGCTTAGGTCCAGACTTGGGTTTCTTCTCTTGAGTAGCAACTTGCTTGCCGTTCTTCTTGAAGTTCCCCTTCTTCTTCCCTTTGCCCTTTTTCTTGAAACTAGTGGTCTTGTTAACCATCAACACTTGATGCTCCTTTTTGATTTCTACCTCCGCAGCTTTCAGCATTGCAAAGAGCTCAGGAATAGTCTTGTTCATCCCTTGCATATTATAGTTCATCACGAAGCTCTTGTAGCTTGGTGGCAGTGATTGGAGAATTCTGTCAATGACGCAATCATCTGGAAGATTAACTCCCATCTGAATCAAGTGATTATTATACCCAGACATTTTGAGTATATGCTCACTGACAGAATTGTTCTCCTCCATCTTGCAGCTATAGAACTTATTGGAGACTTCATATCTCTCAATCCGGGCATTTGCTTGAAATATTAACTTCAACTCCTGAAACATCTCATATGCTCCATGACGTTCAAAACGTCGTTGAAGTCCCGATTCTAAGCCGCAAAGCATGGCACACTGAACTATCGAGTAGTCATCAGCTTTGCTCTGCCAGACGTTCATAACATCTGGTGTTGCTCAAGCAGCAGGCCTGGCACCCAGCGGTGCTTCCAGGACGTAATTCTTCTGTGCAGCAATGAGGATAATCCTCAAGTTACGGACCCAGTCCGTGTAATTGCTACCATCATCTTTCAACTTTGCTTTCTCAAGGAACGCATTAAAATTCAACGGAACAACAGCACGAGCCATCTATCTACAATCAAACATAAACAAGCAAGATACTATCAGGTACTAAGTTCATGACAAGTTTAAGTTCAATTAATCAAATTACTTAAGAACTACCACTTAGATAGACATCCCTCTAATCCTCTAAGTGATCACGTGATCCAAATCAACTAAACCATGTCCGATCATCACGTGAGATGGAGTAATTTCTTTGGTGAACATCACTATGTTGATCATATCTACTATATGATTCACGCTCGACCTTTCGGTCTCCGTGTTCTGAGGCCATATCTGTATATGCTTGGCTCATCAAGTATAACCTGAGTATTCCGCATGTGCAATTGTTTTGCACCCATTGTATTTGAACGTAGAGCCTATCACACCCGATCATCACGTGGTGTCTCAACATGAAGAACTTTCGCAACGGTGCATACTCAGGGAGAACACATCTTGATAATTTAGTGAGAGATCATCTTATAATGCTACCGTCAAGAAAAGCAAGATAAGATGCATAAAAAGATAAACATCACATGCAATCAATATAAGTGATATGATATGGCCATCATCATCTTGTGCTTGTGATCTCCATCTCGGAAGCACCGTCATGATCACCATCGTCACCGGCGCGACACCTTGATCTCCATCGTAGCATCGTTGTCGTCTCGCCAATCTTATGCTTCCACGACTATCGCTACCTCTTAGTGATAAAGTAAAGCATTACATCGCGATTGCATTGCATACAATAAAGCGACAACCATATGGCTCCTGCCAGTTGCCGATAACGCGGTTACAAAACATGATCATCTCATACAATAAAATTCATCATCATGCCTTGACCATATCACATCACAACATGCCCTGCAAAAACAAGTTAGACGTCCTCTACTTTGTTGTTGCAAGTTTTACGTGGCTGCTACGGGCTTAAGGAAGAACCAATCTCACCTACGCATCAAAACCACAACGATAGTTTGTCAAATAGACTCTGTTTTAACCTTCGCAAGGACCGGGCGTAGCCACACTCAGTTCAACTAAAGTTGGAGAGACAGTCGCCCGCAAGCCACCTATGTGCAAAGCACGTCGGGGAAACCGGTCTCGCGTAAGCGTACGCGTAATGTTGGTCCGGGTCGTCTCGTCCAACAATACCGCCGAACCAAAGTATGACATGCTGGTAGGCAGTATGACTTATATCGCCCACAACTCACTTGTGTTCTACTCGTGCATATAACATCAAACCATAAAACCTAGGCTCGGATGCCACTGTTGGGGAACGTAGTAATTTCAAAATTTTCCTACGCACACGCAAGATCATGGTGATGCACAGCAACGAGAGGGGAGAGTGTTGTCTACGTACCCACGCAGACCGACTACGGAAGCGTTGACACAATGTAGAGGAAGTAGTCGTATGTCTTCCCGATCCGATCGATCCAAGCACCGTTACTCCGGCACCTCCGAGCTCTTAGCACACGTACAGCTCGATGATGCTCCCCGGGCTCCGATCCAGTAAAGCTTCGGGGATGAGTTCCGTCAGCACAACAGCGTGGTGACGATGATGATGTTCTACCGACGCAGGGCTTCGCCTAAGCACTACAACGATATGATTGAGGTGGAATATGGTGGCAGGGGGCACCGCACACGGCTAAGGAACGATCATGTGGATCAACTTGTGTGTCTAGAGGTGCCCCCTTGCCGCCGTATATAAAGGAGCAAGGGGAGGAGGCGGCCGGCCAGGGTGTGGCGCGCCAAGGGGAGTCCTACTCCCACCGGTAGTAGGACTCCTAGTTGGACTAGGAGAGAGAGGGGGAAATAGGAGGAAGAGAGGAAGGAAAGGGGGGGCGCCGCCCCCCTTCCCTTGTCCTATTCGAACTAGGAAGGGGTGGGGCGTGCGGCCACCTCTTGCCTCCTCTCCTCTTCTCCCTTAAGGCCCATGTAAGCCCAACAACCCTCGGGGGGGTTCCGGTAACCTCCCGGTACTCCGGTAAAATGCCAATTTCACCCGAAACAATTCGATGTCCAAATATAGGCTTCCAATATATTAATCTTTATGTCTCGACCATTTCGAGACTCCTCGTCGTGTCCATGATCACATCCAGGACTCCCAACTAACTTCAGTACATCAAAATGCATAAACTCATAATAACTGGCATCGTAACGTTAAGCGTGCGGACCCTACGATTCGAGAACAATGTAGACATGACTGAGACAAATCTCCGGCCAATAACCAATAGCGGGACCTGGATGCCCATATTGGCTCCTACATATTCTACGAAGATCTTTATCGGTCAGACCGCATAACAACATACATTGTTCCCTTTGTCATCGGTATGTTACTTGCCTGAGATTCGATAGTCGGTATCCAATACCTAGTTCAATCTCGTTACCGGCAAGTCCCTTTACTCGTTTTGTAATACATCATTCCGCAACTAACTCATTAGTTGCAATGCTTGCAAGGCTTATGTGATGTGCATTACCAAGAGGGCCCAGAGATACCTCTCCGACAATCGGAGTGACAAATCCTAATCTCGAAATACGCCAACCCAACATCTACCTTTGGAGACACCTGTAGAGCTCCTTTATAATCACCCAGTTACGTTGTGACGTTTGGTAGCACACAAAGTGTTCCTCCGGGAAACGGGAGTTGCATAATCACATAGTCATAGGAACATGTATAAGTCATGAAGAAAGCAATAGCAACATACTAAACGATCAGGTGCTAAGCTAATGGAATGGGTCATGTCAATCAGATCATTCTACTAATGATGTGACCTCGTTAATCAAATAACAACACTTTGTTCATGGTTAGGAAACATAACCATCTTTGATTAACGAGCTAGTCAATTAGAGGCATACTAGTGACACTAAGTTTGTCTATGTATTCACACATGTATTATGTTTCCGGTTAATACAATTCTAGCTTGAATAATAAACATTTATCATGATATAAGGAAATAAATAATAACTTTATTATTGCCTCTAGGGCATATTTCCTTCAGCAGGCAGGGGTCAGTCTACTTGTCGCGGACGTGATGCCTATATACATGATGATACCTAGATATTCTCATAACTATGCTCAATTCTGTCAATTACTCAACGGTAATTTGTTTACCCACCGTAATACTTATGCTCTCGAGAGAAGCCACTAGTGAAACCTATGGCCCCGGGGTCTGTTTTCCATCATATTAATCTCCCTTTAACAATCTATTTCTAGCACCGTTTTTATTTTGCTTTATTTACTTTGCATCTTTATCATAAAAATACCAAAAATATTATCTTATCATATCTATCAGATGTCACTTTTGTAAGTGACCGTGAAGGGATTGACAACCCCTTTATTGCGTTGGTTGCGAGGATTTTATTTGTTTGTGTAGGTGCAAGGGACTCGTGCGTGGCCTCCTACTGGATTGATACCTTGGTTCTCAAAAACTGAGGGAAATACTTACGCTACTTTGCTGCATCACCCTTTCCTCTTCAAGGGAAAACCAATGCAGTGCTCAAGAGGTAGCACTATGCCGGGTTGTGGGGCGAGCTTCGTGTTGCTACTTCTTCAAAAGAAAGTGTGGGTCCAAGTGAGCTAGGGGTGAGAAAATCTTACTTTCCGGATTGCTTGACGGATTTTTTGTGTTGGCAGAGGGTATGAACCGGAGGAAAGGATAATTACCTCTGCGTCATCCGCTTGGTTGCCTTCAGCGTCATCCTGATAATAATCATTGTCAATGAGGTGCATGAAAACGAACCAAGAGAGTCAAGTTCTACCTCTGAGTCCGGATTATCCGGGTCATCATCAACATTCGGTTCAGAGGGTTCGGCTCTTTTCTTCTTGGCAGGTCTTTTGGTAACCTTGGTCTTGGGGCGAGGTGTCTTGGCCGGTTTATCTTGAGGTTTTTCTTCCAAAATGAGACGTCACCCTGTTAAAAGATTGACAGAGGATATAAAAGTTTACACAGTTAAGAATATCAAGTACAAGCAGGAGTGAGGCAATTCTTACAGCTGGCGGTTTATTCTAAGTATAGAAGGGACTTAGCCCGGTCTTGCTGCAGACAGCCTCCGATTCATCCAGTATTTTCTTAACAGACTCAGTAACTTCAGCTTCTATTAGCTGAATATCAATATGTCGTTGAGGATCTTAAGAGTCCCCTGTGTACTCACACATTAAACTGGGGCGACGGCTTAACGACAAAATACTCCAAGATATCCAGCAACGAGCAAAGTCAACTCATGTCAAACCATTAGCCATAAAAGCTCCGAGCTTGGTCAGTTGTGGCGCATCTGTGGCCCGTTCCTTGGCAGTCAGCCGTTGCAGAAATGGATGTGTGTTGGTAAGCCGGTGAGCACAATAACCCGGCAGAGGGTTCTCATCATTAGGGGAAGTATCCTTACAGTAGAACCAAGTCTGGTTCCAGTCTTTAGGATGACTATGAAGTTTGGTGTGAGGAAAGCTGACGTCCTTCCTTTTCTGAATGAAAATGCCACCAAGTTCAGTGTTGGGCCCGTCTACAAATTCAGTACGACGGTTCAAGTAGAAAAAATCCCTGAACAATTCAACGGTCGGCTCTTCTTGCAGATAGGCCTCACAAAACACTTGAAAGTGGCAAATATTGGACACAGAGTTAGGTCCGATATCTTGAGGGTGGATCTGGAAGCTGGCAAGCACATCACGAAAAAACTTGGATCCGGGCGGTTTAAAACTACGGCTCATATGATCAACAAATACCACCACCTCGCTATCCTTGGGGGTAGGAGCATTTTCCAGACCGGGAACTCGCCAATGGATTTCGCTTCGTTTTGGTAAAGCGCCAGTTCTGACGCATCCATCTAGTTGCTCTTCAGTAACCCGGGAAGGGACCCAGTTACAAGCATAAAATAGTTTGGCCATTCCAAATGAAAAGATGGAAAAAGAACAAATGCCGGATTAAGGTTTATGACAGATAAGCATAAAGCAATGCAAGATCAGAAGGGGAAGACAGAGGTGGATGCACATTGTTAAACAGGAGGTTGATGCTATTATAAATGGTAAAGCGATTGGCGGTTTACAAGGGGACTAATGGTATATGGCAGATTATTTTCTAAAGGATAAACCGCCTACGTAGACAATGAAAGTACAGATCTGAAGCAAAAAGGATGACTAAGTGAGGAAAAACAAGTTTCAAAGTTTCACATTGGAATTTTGGATCTGCCACATGTCAGGAAAAGGAAAAGATTTAGACCTAAAAGTTGGTGCTTGAGCAGTTCGCGAAGTTCTAGATCGGTTTTTATACACAAAAGGCATGGTTTGACAGGCAACATAAGGACTGTCATTGCTACCTGATACATCTCCAACGTATCAATAATTTTTGATTGCTCCATGCTATTATATTATCTATTTTGGATTTTAATGGGCTTCATTTTACACTTCTATATCATTTTTGGGACTAACCTACTAACCGGAGGCCCAGCCCAAATTGCTGTTTTTTTGCCTATTTTAGGGTTTTGAAGAAAAGGAATATCAAACGGAGTCCAAACGGAATGAAACCTTCGGGAACATGATTTTCTCAACAAACGTGATCCAGGAGACTTGGAGTGGCCGACAAGAAACAAGGGAGGAAGGCACGAGCTAGGGGGCGCGCCTACCCCCCTGGGCGCGCCCTCCACCCTCGTGGGCCCTCCGTTGCTCCACCGACGTACTTCTTCCTCCTATATATATCCACATACCCCCCCCCACATCCAGGGGCACCACGAAAACCTAATTCCACCGCCGCAACCTTCTGTACTCGAGAGATCCCATCTCGGGGCCTTTTCCATAGCTCCGCCGGAGGGGGCATTGATCACGGAGGGCCTCTACATCAACTCCATGGCCTCTCCGGTGATGTGTGAGTAGTTTACTTCAGACCTACGGGTCCATAGTTATTAGCTAGATGGCTTATTCTCTCTCTTTGGATCTCAATACAAAGTTCTCCTCAATTTTCTTGGAGATATATTTGATGTAATCTTCTTTTGCAGTGTGTTTGTCGAGATCCGATGAATTGTGGGTTTATGATCCAGATTATCTGTGAACAATATTTGATTCTCCTATGAATTCTTTTATGTATGATTGGTTTATCTTTTCAAGTCTCTTCGAATTATCAGTTTGGTTTGGCCTACTAGATTGATCTTTCTTGCAATGGGAGAAGTGCTTAGCTTTGGGTTCAATCTTGCGGTGCTCGATCCCAGTGACAGAAAGGGAACCGACACGTATTGTATTGTTGCCACCAAGGATAAAAAGATGGGGTTTATATCATATTGCACGATTTTATCCCTCTACATCATGTCATCTTCCTTAAAGCATTACTATGTTCTTATGAACTTAATACGCTAGATGCATGCTAGATAGAGGTCGATGTGTGGACTAATAGTAGTAGATGCAGGCAGGAGTCGGTCTACTTGTCTCAGACATGATGCCTATATACATGATCATACCTAGATATTCTCATAACTATGCTCAATTCTATCAATTGCTCGATAGTAATTCGTTTACCCACCGTAATACTTATGATCTTGAGAGAAGCCACTATGAAACCTATGGCCCCCGGGTCTATCTTCCATCATATTAGTCTTCCAATACTTAGTTATTTCCTTTCACATTTATTTTTACTTTGCATCTTTATCATAAAAATACCAAAAATATTATCTTATCATATCTATCAGATCTCACTCTCGTAAGTGACCGTGAAGGGCTTGACAACCCCTTTATCGCGTTGGTTGCAAGGTTCTTATTTGTTTGTGTAGGTGCGTGGGACTTGAGCGTGATCTCCTAATGGATTGATACCTTGGTTCTCAAAAACTGAGGGAAATACTTACGCTACTTTGCTGCATCACCCTTTCCTCTTCATGGGAAAACCAACGCGGTGCTCAAGAGGTAGCAAGAAGAATTTCTGGCGCCGTTGCCAGGGAGATTCGTGCCAAGTCAAGTCAAGATTTGACTCCAACAATGAGTCATTTATGGCACCATTACCAAGTACCCATCACAAACTCTTATCCCTCGCATTACATTATTTGCCATTTGCCTCTCGTTTTCCGCTCCCCCACTTCACCCTTGCCATTTTATTCGCCCTCTTTTCCTCTCTCCCTCTCTCTTTGTTCCCCTTCTCTTTTTCTATTTGCCTCTTTTGCCTGTTTCTTGTTTTCTTGTGTGTTGGATTGCTTGCTTGTCACGATGGCTCAAGATAATACTAAATTGTGTGACTTTGCCAATACCAACAACAATGATTTTCTTAGCACTCCGATTGCTCCTCTTACCGATGCTGAATCTTGTGAAATTAATGCTGCTTTGTTGAATCTTGTCATGAAAGATCAATTCGCCGGCCTTCCTAGTGAAGATGCCGCTACCCATATAAACAACTTTGTTGATTTGTGTGATATGCAAAAGAAGAAAGATGTGGATAATGATATTGTCAAATTGAAGCTATTTCCGTTTTCGCTTAGAGATCGTGCTAAAGCTTGGTTTTCATCTTTGCCTAAAAATAGTATTGATTCATGGAATAAGTGCAAAGATGCTTTTATCTCTAAGTATTTTCCTCCCGACAATATCATCTCTCTTAGAAACGATATTATGAATTTTAAGCAACTTGATCATGAGCATGTTGCACAATCTTGGGAGAGGATGAAATTAATGATACGTAATTGCCCTACACATGGTTTGAATCTTTGGATGATTATACAAAACTTTTATGCCGGATTGAATTTTTCTTTTAGAAATCTTTTAGATTCGGCCGCGAGAGACACTTTTATGGAAATCACTTTAGTAGAAGCTACTAAACTCCTAGATAATATTATTGTTAATTATTCTCGATTGCACACCGAAAGATGTACTAATAAAAAAAAAGTGCATGCAATTGAAGAGATTAATGTTTTCAGTGGAAAGATGGATGAACTTATGAAATCGTTTGCTAATAATAGTGCTCCTACTGATCCTAATGATATGCCTTTGTATACTTTGATTGAGAATAATAATGAATCCATGGATGTGAATTTTGTTGGTAGGAACAATTTTGGTAATAACGCGTATAGAGGTAATTTTAATTCTAGGCCGTTTACTAGTAATTCCTCTAATAATTATGGTAATTCCTACAACAATTCTTATGGAAATTTTAATAAGATGCCCTCTGATTTTGAATCTAATATTAAAGAATTTATTACTTTGCAAAAGAGTTTCAATGCTTTGATTGAAGAAAAATTGCTTAAGATTGATGACTTGGCTAGGAACGTTGATAGAATTTCTCTTGATGTTGATTCTTTGAAACTTAGATCTATTCCACCTAAGCATGATATCAATGAGTCTCTCAAATCCATGAGAATTTCCATTGATGAGTGCAAAGAAAGAACCTCCAGGATGCATGCTAAAAAAGATTGCTTTGTGAAAGCGTGTTCTTCTAGTTTTCATGATAATAAAGATGAAGATCTAAAAGTTATTGATGTGTCTCCTATTAAGTCTTTGTTTTGCAATATGAATCTTGATAATGATGGGTCTGAAGATGAGACACATTTACCTACAAGGCGTTCCAAAAATTCGGAGTCTTTACATCTTGATGCTAAAATTGTTAAAAGTGGGATTGAGGAGGTCAAAACTTTAAATATCAATGAACCCGCTATTTTGAACTTCAAGGAATTTAATTATGATAATTGCTCTTTGACAGATTGTATTTCCTTGTAGCAATTCGAGCTAAATTCTCCTCATGCTTATAGTCAAAATAAAGCTTTTACTAAACATATCGTCGATGCTTTGATGCAATCTTATGAAGAAAAACTTGAGTTCAAAGTTTCTATCCCTAGAAAACTTTATGATGAGTGAGAACCTACAATAAAAATTAAAATTAAAGATCATGAGTGTTGTGCTTTGTGTGCTTTGGGTGCTAGTGTTTCCATGATTCCAAAAACTTTATGTGATTTCCTAGGTTTCCGTGATTTTGATTATTGTTCGTTAAACTTGCACCTTGCGGATTCCACTATTAAGAAACCTATGGGAAGAATTAATGATGTTCTTATTGTTGCAAATAGGAACTATGTGCCCATAGATTTCATTGTTCTTGATATAGATTGCAATCCTTCATGTCATATTATTCTTGGTAGACCTTTCCTTAGAACGATTGGTGCAATTATTGATATGAAGGAAGGGAATATTAAATTCCAATTTCCATTAAGGAAAGGCACACAAGTAGAAAAGGGGGCAAAGGTCCAGGTCGGGTCAGCCCATTAGTCCCGATTCAGTCACGAACCGGGACTAATGTGAGCATTGGTCCCGGTTCGTGCGGCTAAGGCATTAGTCCCGGTTCACCTGAGCCCTTTAGTCCCGGTTTGTGGCACGAACCGGGACTAAAGGGTGCGATGCCCTTTAGTCCCGGTTTGTGTCTCAAACCGGGACTAAAGATTAGACCTTTAGTCCCGGTTTGAGACACAAACCGGGACTAAAGGGCATTGCACCCTTTAGTCCCGGTTTGTGTCTCAAATCGGGCCTAAAGGTCCCATTTTCAAACTCTACCCCCCCCCCCCCCCCCCCACGTGGATCACCTTTTTTGTTTCGAAAAAATCAAAAGAAAATGATAAAAACTTCAAAAAATAAAATCCTTCGAGAGGTAGTTATATTACTACATCTACTAGTTAGGAAAATTTAAAAACTTAAATTTGGACATGTTTTGCAAAAAATGTAGGGAAAATGTAAAACGGCTATAACTTTTGCATACGATGTCGGAAAAAAACGTATAATATATCAAAATGTTCAGAACGAAAATCCGCTTCCGATTTTGATGGCCTATGGCATGTTTGCAAATTTTTAGAATCCTCAAATTCTAAAAGGAAAAAAAGTTATGCTCAAATTTCAGTTTTTTTTGAATTTTTGTTAAATCTGGTCAAACCATGGTCAAACTACTTATTCAAGAAGTGTTGGTGTTAATAAATAATTATTCAAGAATATTAGTGTTACTAAATAATTATTTCAGGTTTTTTGAATTTTGGTCAACTGTGGTCAAACTATGGTCAAACAATGGTCAAACTACTTATTCAAGAAATATTAGTGTTACTAAATAATTATTTCAGTTTTTTGAAATTTGGTCAAATCTGGTCAAACTAGGGTCAAACTATGGTCAAACTACTTATTCAAGAAATATTAGTGTTACTAAATAATTATTGATTTTTAGAACAATAGTTTCAAACTCAAACAGTGAAATGTGTGACTTCATGCTCAAGCTAAATTCCTGAGGGTTAATAGGATTGGCATCTTACTATTGTCAGGAAAACAACAAGTGCAGACTTGGAAACGAGGGAGAATAGAACCCGGAAGTTAAGCGTGCTCAGGCTGGAGTAGTGAGAGGATGGGTGACCGTTCGGCAAGTTAGATGATTTGGAATGATGAGGGTTGATTAGAGATTAAAGGTTAAATTGAGCAGTGATGAGGGGTGATTAGAGATTAGAGGTTAAAATAATTCAGAAATTTGAAATTCAAAAAAAAAATCTAAAAAAAATTTCAAAAAAATCATAAAATTTCCTTTAGTACCGGTTGGTGTTACCAACCGGGACTAAAGGTTGGTGTTACCAACCGGGACTAAAGGTGGACCTCCAGGCAGCGGTCACGTGGAGGGCCTTTAGTCCCGATTCCAGTAAGAACCGGGACTAAAGGGGGAGGCTTTAGTACCGACCCTTTAGTCCCGGTTCCAGAACCGGGACTAAAGGCCCTTATGAACCAGGACTAAAGGCCCTTTTTCTACTAGTGGCATGGAACACTTACCTAGAAAGAAAATTAAGTTACCATATGAATCTATTATGAGAGCCACTTATGGATTTCCTACCAAAGATGTCAATACCTAGATCTATCTTTGCTTTTATGCCTATCTAGGGGCTTTAAACGATAGCGCTTGTTGGGAGGCAACCAAAGATGTCAATACCTAGATCTATTTTCGCTTTTATGTCTAGCTAGGGGCTTTAAACAATAGCCCTTGTTGGGAGGAAACCCAATTTTATTTTTATCCCTTTTTTTGCTCTTGTTTAGTAATAAATAATTTATCTAGCCTCTGTTTTGTTGTGGTTTTTGTGTTTAATTAGTGTTTATGCCGAGTAGAACCGTTAGGAAGACTTGGGGAAAGTCTTTTTGATCTTGCTGTAGAAAACAGAAACTTTGGCGCTCACGAGAATCGCTGCCATTTTTTTTCGCAGGTGATATTTAGTTAATTATTTTTGCATATGACTAATAGATAACTTCCTCACGTCCAGCAATTTATTTTAGAATTTTTGGGGTTTCAGAACTTGCGTTAGCTACAGATTACTACAGACTGTTCTGTTTTTGACAGATTCTGTTTTTCTTGTGTTGTTTGCTTATTTTGATGATCTATGGCTAGTAAAAGAGTTTATAAACCATAGAGAAGTTGGAATACAGTAGGCTTAACACCAATATAAATAAATAATGAGTTCATTACAGTACCTTGAAGTCGTGTTTTGTTTTGTTTCGCTAACGGAGCTCACGAGATTTTCTATCTTGAGTTTTGTGTTATGAAGTTTTCAAGTTTTTGGTAAAGATTTGATGGATTATGGAACAAAGAGTTGGAAGAGCCTAAGCTTGGGGATGCCCATGGCACCCCAAGGTAAAATTCAAGGACACCAAAAAGGCTAAACTTGGGGATGCCCCGAAAGGCATCCCCTCTTTCGTCTTCATCTATCAGTAACTTTACTTGGAGCTATATTTTTATTCACCACATGATATGTGTTTTGCTTGGAGCATCTTGTATGATTTTAGTCTTTGCCTTTTAGTTTACCACAATCATCCTTGCTGTACACACCTTTTGATAGAGACTCACTTGATTTGAAACTTATTAGAATACTCTATGTGCTTCACTTATATCTTTTGAGCTATATAGTTTTTGCTCTAGTGCTTCACTTATATCTTTTAGAGCACGGTGGTGGATTTGTTTTATAGAAACTATTGTTCTCTCATGCTTCACTTATATTATTTTAAGATTCCTTTAGAACAACATGGAAATTTGCTATAATAATAAAAACGTTCATATAAGTGCATTGAATACTATGAGAAGTTTGATACTTGATAATTGTTTTGAGATATGGAGATGGTGATATGAGAGTCATGCTAGTTGAGTAGTTGTGAATTTGAGAAATAATTGTGTTGAAGTTTGTGATTCCCGTAGCATGCACGTATGGTGAACCGTTATGTGATGAAGTCGGAGCATGATTTATTTATTGATTGTCTTCCTTATGAGTGGCGGTCGGGGACGAACGATGGTCTTTTCCTACCAATCTATCCCCCTAGGATCATGCGCGTAATACTTTGTTTCGATAACTAATAGATTTTTGCAATAATTATGTGAGTTCTTTATGACTAATGTTGAGTCCATGGATTATACGCACTCTCACCCTTCCACCATTGCTAGCCTCTCTAGTATCGCGCAACTTTCACCGGTACCATAAACCCACCATATACCATCCACCATACCTACCTATTATGGCATTTCCATAGCCATTCCGAGATAATTGCCATGCAACTTTCCACCGTTCTGTTATTATGACACGCTTCATCATTTTCATATTGCTTGCATGATCATGTAGTTGACATCGTATTTGTGGCAAAGCCACCGTTCATAATTCTTCATACATGTCACTCATGCATCATTGCACATCCCGGTACACCGCCGGAGGCATTCACATAGAGTCATATTTTATTCTAAAGTTGTAATTCTTGAGTTGTAAAGTAAATAAAGTGTGATGATCATCATTATTAGAGCATTGTCCCAAGTGAGGAAAGGATGATGAAGACTATGATTCCCCCACAAGTCGGGATGAGACTCCGGACAAAGAAAAAGAGAGAAAGGCCATAGAAAAAAAAGGCCCAAAAAATGAGAGAAAAAGAGAGAAGGGACAATGCTACTATCCTTTTTCCACACTTGTGCTTCAAAGTAGCACCATGTTCTTCATATAAAGAGTCTCCAATGATATCACTTTCATATACTAGTGGGAATTTTTCATTATAGAACTTGGCTTGTATATTCCAATTATGGGCTTCCTCAAAATGCCCTAGGTCTTCGTGAGCAAGCAAGTTGGATGCACACCCACTTAGTTTTTTTTTGTTAAGCTTTCATACACTTATACCTCTAGTACATTCGTTGCATGGCAATCCCTACTCACTCACATTGATATCTATTGATGGGCATCTCCATAGCCCGTTGATACGCCTAGTTGATGTGAGACTATCTTCTCCCTTTTTTGTCTTCTCCACAACCACCATTCTATTCCACCATAGTGTTATATCCATGGCTCACGCTCATATATTGCGTGAAGATTGAAAAAGTTTGAGAACATCAAAAGTATGAAACAATTGCTTGGCTTGTCATCGGGGTTGTGCATGATGTAAATATTTTGTGTGGTGAAGATAGAGCATAGCCATACTATATGATTTTGTAGGAATAACTTTCTTTGGCCATTCTTATTTTGAGAAGACATAATTGCTTAGTTAGTATGCTTGAAGTATTATTATTTTTATGTCAATATTAATCTTTTATCTTGAATCTTTCGGATCTGAACATTCATGCCACAATAAAGAAAAATTACATTGAGAAATATGTTAGAAAGCATTCCACATCAAAAATTCGTCTTTTATCATTTACCTACTCAAGGACGAGCAGGAATTAAGCTTGGGGATGCTTGATACGTCTCCAACATATCTATAATTTTTTATTGCTCCATGCTATTATATTATCTATTTTGGATGTTAATGGGCTTCATTTTACACTTTTATAACATTTTTGGGACTAACCTACTAACCGGAGGCCCAGCCCAAATTGATGTTATTTTGCCTATTTTAGGGTTTCGAAGAAAATGAATATCAAATGGAGTCCAAACGGAATGAAACCTTCAGGAACGTGATTTTCTCAACAAACGTGATCCAGGAGACCTGGAGTGGCCGACAAGAAACAAGGGAGGAAGGCACGAGGCAGGGGCGCGCGCCTACCCCCTGGGCGCGCCCTCCACCCTCGTGGGCCCTCCATTGCTCCACCGACGTACTTCTTCCTCCTATATATATCCACGTACCCCCCAAACATCCAGGGGCACCACGAAAACCTAATTCCACCGCCACAACCTTCTGTACTCGAGAGATCCCATCTCGGTGCCTTTTCCGGAGCTCCGCCGGAGGGGGCATTGATCACGGAGGGCCTCTACATAAACTCCATGGCCTCTCCGGTGATGTGTGAGTAGTTTACTTCAGAGCTATGTGTCCATAGTTATTAGCTAGATGGCTTCTTATCTCTCTTTGGATCTCAATACAAAGTTCTCCTCGATTCTCTTGGAGATATATTCGATGTAATCTTCTTTTGTGGTGTGTTTGTCGAGATCCGATGAATTGTGGGTTTATGATCCAGATTATCTATGAATAATATTTAATTCTCCTATGAATTCTTTTATGTATGATTGGTTTATCTTTGCGAGGTTCTTATTTGTTTGTGTAGGTGCGTGGGACTTTAGCGTGATCTCCTACTGGATTGATACCTTGGTTCTCAAAAACTGAGGGAAATACTTACGCTACTTTGCTGCATCACCCTTTCCTCTTCAAGGGAAAACCAACGCAGTGCTCAAGAGGTAGCACTACCACACGTGAGTACATCAAGTTTGAAGTCTGTCATATAGGATCTAATGAAGAACAAGGGTAGAACACTATGAAGCTTCTATGAACTCATGAGAACCCTAGCGGATCTATAGAGGAAAAGAAGAGGAACTCACTGAAGCTGTTGAAACAGCAGAGGCGTGTCGTGTTTCTCTGGAACGTTCAGGTTGATGCAGCGGCCGGAGATGAAGACGAGGGCGGAGCTTGACGATGGCGGCTGCGTGTGAGGGTCAAGTCGGCGCAAGGAAGAAGAAGCAAGGAGGCAAGAGGGGGGGAATGAAAAGGACCCCCAGGTCTTATTTATAAGGTGAATGGATAAGTGACAGGCATGAAAATCGAGGAGCCCAAAAGTTGGATATGTGACAGAGCTGTCGCCTCGATTGTCAGAGGCTCATTAATGAAGGTGAGATATATCCAATTTTTAATAACAGCTGATGTCATTGTGGTTTATTACGAACCAGGAAGATGACATCATGGCGGTTTACAAGATTTATGCGAAGGTGCTGAAGGAGGAATTTTTCTAAGTGTTGAAGATTGACATGAACAAGTTCAAATCAATCTAGGGCCTAATGTTGGGGATATTACTACTAAGTATAAACCGGCCATGAGGGGCCGGGTTATGCCCACAATGAGTTAGTCATGTTTGAAGCCCATGAAGACAAGAAGTATGGCGCTTTACACAGGAGATCTAACATGAAGGCCCAGGGCCCAAAGGCGGATTAGGGCCCGTAGACATAAACCGCCATATGATATGTAACTTATGTTGTAAGGCAAGGAAAGGTAGAAACCGAGCCGGGCATGTTTACGAGCCGTCCTCGGGATTCTGTAAACCACCGGGCGTCAACCTGTGTATATAAAGGGACGAGCTGGCGGTGGTTTATGGACAACAAACAATAACTCGAGAGCCAGGCAAAGCGGATTCGCTCCCTGGTCATCGAAACCCTAGCAATTCCATCACAACTGGAGTAGGCTTTACCTTCATTGTAAGGGGCTGAACCAGTATAATTCCTTGCATCCCTTGTTCCGCTTTAACCCCTTTAAGCTAACCCGTCGCGATGGCTCCATGACTAAGTCCTCTCACTAGGACATCTGCCGTGACAAAACCATGACAGTTTCCGACTATAAACTTTGTTCTGTTGAAAAAGGTTGTTTTAACTCTCATCAGCCCTTTCCAAAAATATGAGTCCGTCGGCCTCACTGTCACCTGTGACAATTTTTTGGAATGAAGGTACTTATTACGCAGAATCTGCGCCCGCGTGGTGTCCGACTCTACAGATAACTTATGCAGCCACTTGTTGAGAAGACATCTGTTTTTCACCTCAAGATTTTCGATACCTAGACCCCCTTGGTCTTTTGGTCGATAAATAATATCCCATTTAGTGAGTCTATACTTATTTTTTAGGTCATCACTCTGCCAGAAAAAACGGGATCGATAGAAATCCAGTCTTTTCCTAACTCCAACTGGTATCTCGAAAAACGACAAAAGAAACATAGGCATGCTCGTGAGTACCGAATTAATTAGAATTAAACAGCCACCGTACGACATCAACTTCCCCTTCCAGAAACTCAGTTTCTTTCTGAATCGATCCTCGGTACACTTCCATTCTCTATTTATTAGCTTACGATGGTGAATTGGTATACCCAAATATGTAAAAGGTAGATTTCCAAGTTCACACCCAAACAATTGCTTGCAAGCCTCTTGTTCCTCTTTGTCTCTTCCAAAGTAGAACAATTCGCTCTTATGAAAGTTAATTTTTAACCCGGTCAATTGTTCGAATAAGCATAACACCAGATTCAGGTTTCTCGCTTTTGCCAAATCATGCTCCATAAAGATGATAGTATCATCAGCGTACTGTAGGATAGACACCCCTCCATCAACTAGATGAGGTACCAGGCTACCTACTTGACCAGCATCCTTTGCCCTACCTATTAGAATGGTCAACATGTCAACTACAATGTTGAATAGAGTAGGTGACATCGGATCTCCTTGTCTGAGGCCCTTGTGTGTCTGGAAATAATGACCTATGTCATCATTCACTTTGATTCCAACACTCCCTTTTTGCGTAAAGGATTCAACCTGGTTCCTCCAAGCCGGGTCGAAGCCTTTCATACGCAAAGCCTATTGCAGAAAGGGCCATTTAACCTTATCATACGCTTTTTCAAAATCCACTTTGAAAACAACCCCGTCTAGCTTTTTCGTATGGATTTCATGGAGCGTTTCATGAAGGACCACGACCCCTTCTAGGATGTTTCTGTCCGGCATGAAAGCAGTTTGGGTCGGCTGCACCACAGAGTGCGCAATCTGTGTGAGTCTATTAGTCCCAACCTTAGTAAAATTTTTGAAACTAACGTTAAGAAGACAGATAGGCCTAAATTGCTCAATTCTCACAGCCTATGTCTTCTTCGGGAGCAAGGTTATTGTTCCAAAATTTAAATGAAACAACTAAAGCTGTCCGGAGAATATATCATGGAACATCGGTAACATATCTCCTTTAATAATGTGCCAACATTTCTTATAAAACTCCACCGGAAATCCATCTGGCCCTGGAGCCTTATTATTCTTCATCTGCGAAATTGCATCAAACGCCTCTTTCTCCGAGAATGGTGCAGTTAATACATCATTCTCATCGAAATAAGTGATGTCCGGCAATCTTCTATTAGCTCATAGGCATTGAACCACTAGTGAGAGGGAATGTACCAAAATTGTATTTTTTACTGGAATTATTCCATAGTTCATATGCAATGGTGAACATTGTTCTCACTGCCAGAATTGATCCGTATTTCCTCTCAGCGATGTGACTCGTCACAAGCCATTTAAGCACTCACCATGTAAGGGTCTAGCAATAATTCGGGCCATTTGACAGATGATAATACAGTTAGGCATGGTAGTTTTATCCTTCAGATCGAGATGACATATCATGTAAGTAATAGTATGAACAAAATGAATTATCTCGTAATGTCGAACCACTATTGTGGCATCTATGCCACACCGGCCATCATCTAATAATTTAGTCCCTCCATTTCAATATAATTGAAGTTCTTGATTCGCCTCAAGTCAAACGTGTTCAATTTTATTTGAAACTTGAAGTTCTCCATTTAACCACATGTTATGTGTGGTAAGCAACTTAATATTTGAAATTAAGTTATGATGCTTTACGTCATTGGATCAAAAATGAAATCCAAAAAAATGTGTTTAATTTTGACCAACTTTATAGAGAAGGGTATATAAATCTACAACACAACATCTAGATAGTAACATAGTTCAAAAATATATTTTATAAATAATATTATATGAATAATTTGGTGTTCTAGATGTTGATATAGTTTCCTATAGACTTGGTCAAATTTAACAAAGTTTGGCCAACGACAACTTAAAAGTTCAATTATTTTAGAGCGGAGGGAGTACAAGCTTATTATTAATATATAGCTATAGGTAAATTAATTGGATGGTTTCGCCGGATAAGAAGGACCGCCACTTGCAACTCTAGGTTTTATATACCTCACTGCAAAGTTAATACAATTGTTGGGTCTCTATACAGGAGTGTATGTTTTGTAAATTTCCTTTGAGAGAGTCCCAGTGTAAGAGCATCTACCATCCGGGCTCCCCAACCCCCCACCCCCACCCCCCCCCCCCCCCACCCCCCCTAGGCCTGAGCGGACGGCCTGATTATTGACCGGTAAAAAACCCGACCTAGACGGGCTCCTCATACTGGCCCTAAATGTTTGAGCTGACTGGCACCCCTCATATCCAGCCAAAATCTGGAGCCGATACGGAGAGGTCGGGCGCGTCTGTCATGTCGACATGTCGGACTAGACAGGCAGGACCCACTAAAAATTGCACACCCCCCCCCCCCCCCACCGACCTGCCGGACCAACCATTTTCCTCTCCTCTCTTCTCCATAATCCGTGTGGACCCTCCCCTAGCTCCATCGCCATACCGAGCCCTCGGCGCCGCCAGCACCGGCACAGCACATCTCCCCTCCACTCTCGCCTCCATGGACACTCTCGTTGGCCCGGACGCTGCCGCGATACATCTAGCTCCTCTCGGACTGCATCTTGCCCTCTATGTGTTCGATACATTGTCCGGACAGGTTTTTATGATTGTTTTGTAGGCAATACAATGGATTGGGATGGTTCGTCGAATGAGGAGTATGAACCCACGGAGGTTGATGAATTAGTTCAAAAGGAGTTCTTCGATTTGCCAGATTCTTGCGAAAAAGCGGAGATGATGATGATCATAAGCATCGAATAGGAAATGGATTGGGAGGGAGCACATTCTAAGCTTCAAGGCTTCGATCAAAGGGAAAAGAGTTCTGAACCGGGATAGGGTCTCCGACCATGGCTGCTCAACAAGGATTACTTTGATCCCATACCAACATTCCCTAATGAATGGTTTCGTCGATGTTTTCGTATGCGCACCCTTTTTTATTGCACGTGGTGGAGGGAGTGGAGGCACACACGATCCCTACTTGAAGCTCACCAGGGATTGTGGCAGACAATTGTCATTCTCTGCTAAGCAGAAATGCACGACTGCTATGAGGATGCTTGCACTTGGTACCGCCACCGATGTCGTTGGTGAGATGGTATGGATGGTGAAGAGCACAAACCGAAAGACAACTGTGAAGTTTACTCGTGCCATGGTGGAGGTGTTTGGAGTAGCTAGAGTATATATTAGTGAACCAAATGTGCAATATATAGAAAAGTTGATGGCTATTGGAGAGGCAAGAGATTTTTCCAGGTTTGCTCAGTTCAATTGATTGCATGCACTGTCAATGGAAGAACTAGCTCAAAGGTTTGTGTGGGTGTAGCAAGGTCACACCAAAGAGGCCACCATCATAATAGAAGCAGTGGCATCACATGACTTGTGTATTTCTCATACTTTTTTGGAATGTCTGGTTCTCATAACGACATCTTCAGCGATCACCTGTGTTCATGAAACTTGGCAATGGGAAAGCACGGCCATGCAACTTCACTGTTAATGGCGGCGACTACAGCATGAGGTACTACTTGCCGAGGGCATCTATCCTCGGTGGGCTACGTTTGTGAAGACCATATCTGATCCCCACGGCAAGAAACAAAGTCACTTTGCTGGCTTGGTCAGGTTGGAGGACTTCTTCGTCTTCAAGCTGCTTAGTGCCTTAGTTTTTTTAGATCTTTGCTTGTAGTGCGGATGGATCCTATTAGATGTTGGCACTGCTCATTGTATCTTTCGCTGTTTATTTTGTTTTTCTTCTGTAAGGTGTCGATTGTAATCTCCTGGCCGGTTGATGGCTTTGTTAACTCAAAGTCGGGTTAAGTTCGAGCCCTACTTGGGCTCAGCCGAGCCTTTTCTCTAAAGAAACAAAGTCACTTTGCAACAATGCAAGAAGTAGCTGAAGGATGTAGATAGGGCATTCGGAGTGCTTCAAGCTTGTTCGGGAATTGTTCATGGAGCTGCAATGATGGGGAAATCATAGATTTTGTGGCAGTTGATGACACGTTGTGTCATTTTGCATAATGTCATTGTCGAGGATGAGGGTGGAGGGGCAGCCCCAACCCATGATTTTGACGAGCCTGGAGGACAAGTCCACATCCTGAAACAACAAGATGCATATCAGTTTATTAATTGCTGTAGATGCATCAGAATTTTCGATATCATCAAGTGTACACGCAATTACCAGTGATCTTGTGGAGTATATGTGGACCCACAACGAAAAGTAATGAATTGTGCACTTAAAATCAATTTTATATTCAAATTATGTATTTTCGCTGCCAACAATTGCTATTTATGTATGATATTCATGTGTATGATGTACGTGCATGGATTTGCATAAATTTGAGGTGTGTGGCTACCTGCCAACCAACATGAGAGACCACCCGGTGTTGTTGGCAGTCACGTCCGGACACGTCTACAAATGTTTAGGAGTGGAAATTTGTTAAGTCCAGCTGTAGATGCTTTAAGAACATGGTTCATTTCCGAAGAAGATGAGTGCACCGCCGCCATTTCTTGTAGCGAAGAGGCGACAATTTTGGTTGGAACAGGGGTAGGTAGGTGGTGGAATAAAAAATATCACCACGTGAAAAGCAGTTGCTTGAAATACACTTTGCCATCGATCGAAATTTGTCAAATGACAGCCAAACGAGTCCCCAGCGGGATAAATGTGTGGGGATCCAATACACATAGACGACGATCAGCCGCGCAACTTGAAGCTCTCTGTGCAGTGACCAGATAAGATCCACTGCATCTTCATTGATCTGGCATTGATTGATTGATTGATTCCCCACGGCTGCTACTTGCGCAATCGCTCTGTGGCTACTCATACTGTGACGAATCAGTGGTGCGAAAGGTCTCTACGTAAGCAGCCAGTAGACAGTCCGACCGGTCGACCAGTTAGCTATTCATCTGTATACAACAAGTTGGCAACCAATTAATGTACAGATGTGGATCGAGCAGCAAGGAGAAAATCAAGTGACAGATGAGCTAGAACATATATTTAACTCAGCACGAGTATAGTGAGGTTTTTAGTTTATTTCCTTTAATTCGGAGTAGCTAGCGAACTTCTACTGGTAGAAAGGGCAGCATGCATATGGGTGTATCTAATTACTTTTAACTTGTCGGACAGTGTACCAAATCCATATTAAGAAAGGAGCATGTTTATCTTGAGTGGCTAGAGAACAATAACCTAGCTATATTTCCCGCAAAAAAGTGTTGAGAACAAAAAAACTACTCGTTCCAATCCGTATTAATTAACGCATATTCCCTCCGTCTGAAAATACTTGTCCCTTAAATGGATGTATGTAGCATCAAGTTAGTGCTAGATACATTCATTTCAGGAACAAGTTTGGGACAAATTTTTTCGGACAAAGGGAGTATTTAGTACAACTTTGTAGGCATCTTAGGGTAGCTAGAGGAGCATGAGAGGCGGGTGGTATTGCCTGGAAATAGTGCTTGTAATGATACCATTTCTCGCCTCAAAACAATCCATATTGTTCATCCGTCTTGTTTTCGCTCCTCCCTTTAAACCCCGACAGGTTTTATCGCGGGTGATCTCCCCGCAGCTCCCACGCATCCGAATTCATCAACTTCTGACTCCGCTCCACTGATGTTGCCGCGTCGTCCCCAGCTCCGTGACAATCCTGGCTCGGCCTTGTAGGTGTCCCCATGCCTCGCAGCGGAGCTTCACCATATCGACTGATCAAAGTTGTGATTTTAGGCAATAGTTAAATAGCAAAAATGCTAGAGTAAACATACCCTCTTAACTACTGAACACGCCATTCAAGCATGCAGTTGACACATATGATACAGTTGCAACGCACGGTACAGTTGAGGGACATGGTTGAAAACATACAATGGAATCAACCCCATGAGTGTCAACTACACCATGCGCTCGTTAGCATAAAAGAAAAAGTTGTAATATTGGTCTAAAAATGAGCTAAAGATTCAACCATCGCCTCGTACCAAACAGACTGGTGACCGTGTTTTCGACCGGAGTGGCGCTCTCTGATGGTGAGGCGTCGGTGGCCGCGGTCCCATTTGCGGTTACGCGAGCAACATGAGCGGGCTTCTACGTCCCAATGGGGCGGTCCTCCGCTCGGGCGCGCGGAGTCGCAATGGACTAGAGGGTCTTGGACCTTCATATCCGGCGGCAATGGCGAGTTTATTATTTGGACTAAGTCTGCCAGCACGGGTGAGGATGCTGGAGCATAGGATGATGCGGAACTGTCAGGGTATCCCGAAAAGGTGTGGCTAGGTCCCAGTCGCCTGAGACTTAACCAAGTCTCAGTCGATTGATTTAGTATATAAGAAGAAAAAATAAAAACTGAAAAGAATTTTGTTGTACGAATTTCAATGCAAGATCGAAGGCATATAGCATCGCCTGAGACATAATGAAGTCTCAGTAGACTGAGATTTAGCAAAATTGACCCCGAAATGGATTTCCGTGGTACCGGTGACCTTCCCCCTAGTCAATCTTTGTTGCATTCGCAACAACGACCTTCGTCATATAGACCCTTTGATGGTGACCTACTTTCATTGCGGCTCGAATGCCTGCTCGTATGGAAATGATCTTCACTTGCTTGGCATCTCAAGTCAAGATTGTGCTACACATGTAGCTATTGGGAATATCAAAAGTGGTGGCGACATGACATGATGACTTTAATTTGATGGTGCTTCTTGAGTAGCCGGTCTCGAGCTCGGGAGTGAAAGCCTTAGGTCCGACCCTAGTTTCTTATACTTGGCTATGGCAGTGCTTTTGCATCGTACCTTTTTGAAAGCATTGCTCGGATTTGCTTTGACTTGATCTCTAAGGTGGTTCCTAGGATCTGACCTTTGATGGTTGAATCCGGCGACAGCAGTGCTTCATCTTCATTATCGTCCTGGGGACGTTGCTGTTGGAGAACATTTCTTGTTGTTCTTGTGATGTTAATATATAGTTGGTACGGTGGTCGTTGTTGTAGTTCACAATCTTTTTTTTTCTTTTTTCATTGCTTCGGTTTTTTTCTTTTTACTCTATCTAGGCATACTTTTAGTCTTGTATGACTTTGCTCTTTGTTGGTGTGATTCTTTATATGTGCATATCGATGTTAGATATGTGCATCCTAGTCATGCAGTGATCCCGTGTGTAATTATTATGTTTGTATTCTCTCGATACTTCATTTTGAATAAATAAAATCCACCCTTTGTCGCCTCGTCCATCTGCTTGAATTGTGCAACAATTTCCTGTTAATATTTTCAAAATAAGTTGACACCGCTACCAAATCTTACTCTTGGAAGAATGTTTGTAAGTTCGAACTTCGAGGTAGCTTCTCTTGCATTTTTTAAGTATCACATTTTGCCCAGCTAAAAAAGGTGTATCACATTTTGCAACAAAGAATTACAGTATTAAAAGGAGAAATGTACTCATGTACCCACTCTCATGGGCACGCATCTTCCAGGTGCTGCGTCAGTTTGTACAAATGTCGTACCGCTCATTTTGTATTTTTGTGCACCACGAGCGGCACGTCGATCTCTATATAGAGAAGCAACGATTTGGTTCTCCATGTAGACTCAATCACCAACCCAAACGTAGGGAAGCACAAGCACACTGCACCATGGCGCTCACCGTCAAGAGCACCGACGACCAGGCCGTGCTGGACGCCGAGCACGAGCTCTGGGTGACCACATTCTCCTACATCAAGTCCATGGCGCTCAAGTCGGCCCTTGACCTCCGCCTCGCCGACGCCATCCACCACCACGGCGGCGCCGCCACCCTCCCTCAGATAGCCGCCAGGGTCGCGGTGCACCCGTCCAAGATCCCCTGCCTGCGCCGCCTCATGCGCACGCTCACCGTCTCGGGCGTCTTCAGCGTCGTCCAGCAGCAGGACGTCGTCGTTCCGGCTGCCCCCGTGAGCAACGGCAGCTGCAACGGCGCCGTCGCCGCCGAGCCCTTGTACGCCCTCACGCCGGTGTCCCGCCTCCTCGTCGGCTCGCGGAACCTGGTCTCGATCATCACCATGCTCCTCAGCCCCAACTTCGTCACCACATTCCTGGGCATCGGCGCGTGGTTCGAGCACGCGCTGCCGGACCCGTGCCTCTTCACGCAGGCGCACGGCGAGGCCCTGTGGACGATGGCGGACCACGACGCCACCTTCGACGCGCTCATCAACGACGGGATGGTCTCGGACAGCAGCTTCATCATGGACATCGCCATGAGGGAGTGCGGCGAGGTCTTCCAGGGGATAGGCTCCCTGATGGACGTCGGGGGCGGCCTCGGCGCGGCGGCCCAGGCCATCTCCAGGGCGTTCCCAAGTCTGGAATGCACCGTGATGGACCTCGACCACGTCGTCGACAAGGCTCCGGCTGGCACCGACGTGAAGTACGTCGTCGGCGACATGTTCGAGAGCGTTCCGCCGGCAGACGCTGTCTTTCTCAAGGTATGCACGTCGTACTCCTTCGTAGGTCCAGCAAACTTCTTTCTCTTCGTCTTCGTGCATGCATGTGCACTGCGTACGCCCTTCATCAACATGCTGTAAACAAGGTGGCAGGAGTTCAACGTGTGTAGATCTGAAGTTAAAAAGTGATGACATGCACGGTCACACACAGACACACGACCCTGAAAAATGTATGTCGATACAGACCAAAGAAAAGAGATTCTACCATGCACCGTGCATGGGTCCCATGCCTGAGTCAATCTTTCTTTTCCTTTACTTCTTACATTACACGTATAGTACTTCACTCACCCATGCCTTCTTCATTTGGTTTTGAAGTTTGAATCTTATTTATCTATTGAATCAAAAGTCTAATTTATAATCTGTTTGTGTCAGTGTGTTCCTTGCGATTAATACTTTGAAATAAGACCACCCTTGAATACATTTGGGCAGTTTTAAAATCTGAGACATGATAAAACTCTGAAATATATAGCGAAAATGGTAGAAAAATCATGATTTTTTTTTACAACAAACTTGCTCAAGTGTTACGCACGCCCTTTTTTTTTGCGAAGAAAAGCCTTTCGTGGTATTGTTGGCGAAGAAAACAAAATCAGCACTATATTAGAGTCACTCTATATTGTCTTGGAAAAATTATTATTTTTTTCGCTCAAATTTTTTAGGGAGTTCTTTGTCAAAAAATTATACGAGTATGCCAGTAGGTCAAGTTTGTTCGATTTTTAAAGATTTTTTGCTTTTTCCTAAATTTCTAAAAAATCATGATCTATTTGCATTTTTCATATTTTTTTACCAGTTTCATCATGTTTTAGAACCTAAATTTTAAATTTTGTCAAAATATATTCAAGATTGATTTTGTTTGGAAGGCTTCATTACGAGAAATGCAAATGTGCAACCAGGTGATAAATCTGACTTCATATTCAAAAGATAAAATTGATACAATCTTTGAATCATATGAAAAAAATATGGGTAAGTTGCACTATCTAGCACGAATCACGGCATAGCAATCAATGGCTGGACCGTGCACGGGACCTCCCATGCACGGTAGTTAATCCAATCTCATACGGATCGACCTAATAGATCATGTCTAAGTTACGACATCTGGAGATAGCAATACAGTGGTGTCCTGTCCTTAAATTTCCAGCATGTATAGGCAGGATGCAGAGACACGAGCACTCGGCAACAAATTTGTAGAGTTCATTTCATCGAGGACAAACCGGCAAAGCCGACCTCCCCTATCATGTTTTTTATGTGTATACCATGTACATACTTCGGCATATAATGCATTTTGTACGACAAAACCGTGCAAGCATTTTGCACATTGTCAATGAAGGCACGCAATTAGTTTTATAACTCTCAATGTATGTCCATTTCAGTGGGTACTACATGACTGGGGACACGAGGACTGTGTCAAGATACTAAAGAACTGCAAGAAATCTATTCCTCCAAGAGGGAAAGGAGGAAAGGTAATAATCATCGACATAGTGATCGGAGCCGGGCCGTCACACGTAAAGCACCGGGAGCTGCAGTCCATGTTCGACCTCTACATGATGATTGTCGATGGCATTGAGCGAGATGAGCAAGAGTGGAAAAAGATCTTCCTCGAAGCTGGGTTTAGTGGCTACAAGATTATACCAGTTCTAGGGTTCAGGTCAATCATCGAGGTCTACCCGTAGAAGTGTTTTTTTGAGTATGTGTGGAGACATGCATGCTCATGAAAACCGAATAATGGTTTGGTTGATTAGGCCTGAGTTTCGGGTAAAAGTATGGTTATATGTTTCATGTAGCTGTTAATATCATGTATGAAAGCCCTATAATACTCCCTCTCCCCGATTTATAGGGCATGCGTGTGTTCTTATGCCCTCTATTAGATAAAAAAAGAAGTATGTGTTCTGTTTCACGAAAAGCATATAATTGAATTCATATTCAAACGCATTTCATATTTATTTTTTTGAAATGAAAGGGGTTTCCCTCCGCCCCAACTTTTATTGAAAGCCAAGGCAAAACCAACAACGGCAAGGACTGTTCAACAGCGCTCGGCAACAGCCTGAAAGTAGCTGCCACAGACATAACCCAATCAAGGTCGATCTACCCTATTACATCAGGAGTTTTAACAGAACCAGGTCCAGGAACTAGATGCATAACTAGTAAAAGCAAAAGCCCTAGCTATGGAGCCAGCTCCCCTCCTCACTTTATTCCTTCTTCACCTCCAGGCGATTCTAAGCAACTCCCCCTTTCGGTAGTCCAGCAACCTTAAGCATCGGAGAAGTAGAGCACCCTGAGCTTCTGAGCATAAGATTTTCTACTGCCTGACCGTAGCTCCCAGCAGATTCAAGGCACAGTGAATATTTCGCCATCTTCGCCCCTGGAAAACAAAATCATTGCGCAAGCGCCATAAGCTCCACAAGGTAGCAGCCGTAACTATATTCAAAGCTTCACAATGTTTTCGTTTCCTCCAAAAAGAAGATAACACAGCAAAAGAAACAGGAATGTCAATTGAAAAGGATTCAGCCACAAAGGCCCAGACCTGCCTAGCAACAATGCAGTCAAAAAACAGGTGTTGAATAGTTTCTAGTTCATCACAAAAAACACATGTCTTATCTTCCACATGTCTGCGTTTGGCCAAGTGGTCTCTGGTTAGACTCTTATTGTAGTATATCAGCCAAAGGAATACATGGATATTAGGTGGAACTTTAATTTTCCAGATGTCATCTTTGATCACAGAAACGATCCCTCCAAAATTGATTAGCTTATAAAAAAGACCTAACTGAATATTTGCCAGAAGGGTCCAGCCTCCAAACAGGTTGATCTGGTGTATTGAACAGCACCACTTGCTTCACAATATTCACCAGATCCTCCCATCTGGTCAAAGTCTCCCCACTCACACATCTCCTGAAAGTTAACCTGAGTTCACCCCCAGCCCACACTTGGGCTAGAGTAGCATCTTGTTGTTGACAGATGTCAAACAGGTCTCAAAAGGCAGTTTTCAGGGAACAATCCCCAACCCAGGTGTCATGCCAAAAGGCAATGCTCTTACCATCCCCAGGGATCCATCTATAAAAGTTTTTTGCAGCTGCCAGAGCCCAAGCTAGGCATTTCATATTTTCGTGGCATAAAACTCATATTTTGTTAGTCAAAGTACGCGAGTCTGTGGATCCTAAGAACATAAACGTCGTATAAACCCGGATGTAATACATGTTTCTGAAAAAGAAAGGACTTTGCGCCGCTGCAAAATGTATCTATGCACAATTATTGTGGCGATGTATTGCGTTTCCCAAAGTCGTTTAGCTGTTTTGTTCGGTTTCAAGAACGCGTGAGGAAAAAAATGGAATTGCTAAATCTTGGTTGAGACTTAACAAAGTCTTGGTCGCTGCTATATTCATGAGATCTTACGTGAAGATCTGTGTAAAATATTCTTTTAATTATTCTCTTTATTTTTATATATTCCGACTGAGACTTCGTCAAGTCTCAATCTCAATGGAATGAGATCTAGGGGCCGTTTGCTTTACGCCCGAGATGGCCGCGCCAAATCAGGGCAAGCCAATATTTTGGCGCAGGAATCGACCGCCCTGGTTTCGCCCGCGTGTGGGCGTGAAATCTGAACCGCCCGATCAAAATATTGGCGTGGTCACGGGACTTGAGCTCTCATCCAAACGCTACTCCCTGCAATCAGTCAACGCCAACATTTTGGTGTGGCAACCGTCGGCCACCATCCAAACAGCCCCTGGTCACAACCAAAAAAGAAGACATGGAGGAGAACACAACAAGTAGGGACGTGTTTGGTTGCCCGCATGAGGCCCAGCCTGGCCCGGGCGGGAAGAATTTGGCCTGTTTGGTTTCCTGCATTCATTGTGCGGCCCGCATCGCACGAAGCTTAAAGCACGTCCAGACCAGGCCCAGGGGCAACGCACGAATCGGCAGTAGTTCGTGAGCCTGGCCAAGGCGAGGCAGGGGAGGGCGACGCGCTTCTCCCCTCGTGCGAGCAGGGGAGATGTCGCGAGCTCGCCCGCGTCGCCGAAAAATTGGCGGGAGGATTTCGGCTCACCTCCCGCCGCTCCACCCCCTATTTAGCCCCTCCCTCACCGCCCCAACTCCCGCCACCATTCTTCCTCCATTCGCGCTTTCCCACCGACGCGCATCGGCACCGACGAGCAGGTAAGCGGCGCATCTTCATCGGCCGGCTGTCCACGACGTCGGAGCTCCTTCACCGGCCGGCGTTCATCTTCCACCACCGTCCCCCCTCGTCCTCAAGCTGCAGCCATGGCCTCTGTGAGTTCAATCCTCCTTTCTCTCTGTTCCTTCTAGCTAGATCTGAGCTGCAACTAGGATTTGATTTAGATGCATGGTTGATTAGTGGTCTGATCTGTGAGCTGATATGGTTGGTTGCTATGTTGCGGTTACAATTTGTGGTGGGGCTAGATGTTCAAGCATGTGGTATGCTAGATTAGTAGTAGAGTTTGAAGTTGAACCTTGTGCTTGTGTTGAATCATGCTCAGATCTGTGATTTGTAGCTATTGGTGGTCATGTGCTTGCTATGATAGTGATGAACCATGTACATGTATGCTTAGTATGATAGTGATGAAGCATGTGCTTGCTGTGATAGTGATGAACCATGTACATGTATGCTCCTGCTTTCATGGATTGTCCGGTATGTTGTGTGCTATGCTCACTGTCAATGCGTGCTACGATTGTAGGACATGACCACACAGACGCAATATCTTAGTCAGGCCCTTGTCATGTTCGACAGCCAGTTTGCTCCATCGTTTGTCGAGGACTCGCAGCCTATGTCCGAGATGGCACCTGATTCAGAGGTGTTCGAGTCTGATTCCCTCTATGTGCCAGTAGTGCTCGTTGAGCCAACTACTGCTGCTACTGCTGCTGCCGCTGCACTCAAGCTAGCAGCAGCAAAGGCAAAGAAGGATGGTAGGTCGAACAACATGAAGTGGCAACCATTCATGTCCACGTTCATCCTGAACAAGATGTGTGAGATCATCTCTAATGGAGTTAGGACTGACAAGGGCTTCAAGGAGGTGCACTTGAACACCGTTGCGAAGCAGGTGTTCGAGTTCTGTGGGCAAGAGGTGTCTACCACCCAGGTGTACAACCACCCGAGGAAGTGGAGAAGTCGATGGATCCAAGTGTCCAAGCTGAGAGACCTTAGCGGTGCCTCGTGGGATGAGAACACTTGCTCCATAGTTCTGGAGGCAGAGCACTATGCCGGCCATGTCGCGGTTAGCTCACAGCCCTCTTCCTTTTCATACTGCCCACCATTGCCTACTCCTAATCGCAACTAACAACACTTGTGTTTCATTCTTAGGACCACCCAAGGGACGCTGAGTTCCTCAACACACCCATCCAGAACTACAACCAGATGCAGCACATCTTCTCCTTCGGGCTGGCAACTGGGAAGCATGCCATGGGCTCGGGGGAGCCTCTTGGTTCTTCCATGCCTGACTTCCCTGGGACCCCGGATGTCGAGATCCTTGATGGCCCTGACAAGCCCGCTGCGAAGCCCTTCGACAAGCCATTTGACCCCGTTGATAGGAAGAGGAAGAGAGGAGGCCTGATAGAGGAGGAGATCAATGTCTTCTGCAGCATGACTGAGGCGGTGAAGGAGGTGGCAACAGCCATCAGGGAGTGCAAGCCCCTCGACGCCCACCTTGACCTGTATGGCGTTGTCATGACCCAGGGTGGCTTTAGCGACGAGGCTCTCATGGCAGCTCTCAACCACCTACTTGACAACAAGGCCCAGGGTGTTGGGTTCGTTGCCATGACCGACGCTCACAGGGTGCTGTGGCTCAGGAGCTGGCTGGGCAAGCACTACTACTAGAGTAGTGCTGCCTGTGAGCGTGCATGATCCCCGACGGCAGTGGTGGTGGTGGCGACGACGACGACGATGACGATGACGACGTACATTTTGTGTAGCTAGGGCTCAAAAACTATTTGATGGTCTGTATATTTTGGTGGGGTGGTATATACTAACCCCTCACGGTGACGGTGAACTTGCGGTGGTAGGACGACACCCTCTTTTGGATGTGGCGGTAGGTTAACACCAAGGTAGTGCTAGGAAGAACTATGTCGTATGATCATGCATGCTTTACTTCTCTTCTGCTTCATTGTTGTTTGTGTACTACTTTGATTGCTACTTGTGCTCCATTGATTTGCTGCTTCAACTCTTGCTCTTGTGCATTGCTAGGGCAAGTGGTATGTCGTGTTCATTGGTGAGGTTTCAGGGGTTTATAGTGAAGGAAATATGCCCTAGAGGCAATAATAAAGTTATTATTTATTTCCTTATATCATGATAAATGTTTATTATTCATGCTAGAATTGTATTAACCGGAAACATAATACATGTGTGAATACATAGACCAACAGAGTGTCACTAGTATGCCTCTACTTGACTAGCTCGTTAATCAAAGATGGTTATGTTTCCTAACCATGAACAAAGAGTTTTTATTTGATTAACGAGGTCACATCATTAGTTGAATGATCTGATTGACATGACCCATTCCATTAGCTTAGCACCCGATCATTTAGTATGTTGCTATTGCTTTCTTCATGACTTATACATGTTCCTATAACTATGAGATTATGCAACTCCCGTTTACCGGAGGAACACTTTGGGTACTACCAAACGTCACAACGTAAATGGGTGATTATAAAGGAGTACTACAGGTGTCTCCAATGGTAGATGTTGGGTTGGCGTATTTCGAGATTAGGGTTTGTCACTCCGATTGTCGGAGAGGTATCTCTGGGCCCTCTCGGTAATGCACATCACATAAGCCTTGCAAGCACTGCAACTAATATGTTAGTTGTGAGATGATGTATTACGGAACGAGTAAAGAGACTTGCCGGTAACGAGATTGAACTAGGTATTGGATACCGACGATCGAATCTCGGGCAAGTAACATACCGATGACAAAGGGAACAACGTATGTTGTTATGCGGTCTGACCGATAAAGATCTTCGTAGAATATGTAGGAGCCAATATGGGCATCCAGGTCCCGCTATTGGTTATTGACCGGAGACGTGTCTCGGTCATGTCTACATTGTTCTCGAACCGTAGGGTCCGCACGCTTAACGTTACGATGACAGTTATTATGAGTTTATGCATTTTGATGTACCGAAGGTTGTTCGGAGTCCCGGATGAGATCACGGACATGACGAGGAGTCTCGAAATGGTCGAGACGTAAAGATTGATATATTGGAAGCCTATGTTTGGACATAGGAAGTGTTCCGGGTGAAATCGGGATTTTACCGGAATACCGGTAGGGTTACCGGAACCCCCCGGGAGACTAATGGGCCTATTGGGCCTTAGTGGAAAAGAGAAAAGGGGAAGCCCACAGCTGGCCGCCCCCCCCCCCTTCCCCAAGTCCTAGTAGGACTAGGAGAAGGGGCCGGCCCCCCTCTCTCTCCTTTCCCCCTTGAGAGTCCTAGTTGGAATAGGATTGGAGAGGGGAGTCCTACTCCCGGTAGGAGTAGGACTCCCCCTGCGCCTCCCTCTCTCTGGCCGGCCAGCCCCCCTCCTCCAACCTTTATATACGGGGGCAGGGGACACCCCAAAACACACAAGTTGATCCTTGAGATCGTTCCTTAGCCGTGTGCGGTGCCCCCTACCACCATATTCCACCTCGATCATACCGTTGTAGTGCTTAGGCGAAGCCCTGCGTCGGTAGTACATCAAGATCGTCACCACGCCGTCGTGCTGACGGAACTCTTCCTCGACGCTTTGCTGGATCGGAGCCCGAGGATCGTCATCGAGCTGAACGTGTGCTAAGAACTCGGAGGTGCCGGAGTAACGGTGCTTGGATCGGTCGGATCGGGAAGAAGACGTACGACTACTTCCTCTACGTTGTGTGATCGCTTCCGCAGTCGGTATGCGTTGGTACGTAGACAACACTCTCCCCTCTCGTTGCTGTGCATCACCATGATCTTGTGTGTGCGTAGGAAAATTTTCGAAATTACTACGTTCCCCAACAGTGGCATCCGAGCCTAGGTTTTTATGGTTTGATGTTATTTGCACGAGTAGAACACAAGTGAGTTGTGGGCGATACAAGTCATACTGCCTACCAGCATGTCATACTTTGGTTCGGCGGTATTGTTGGACGAGACGATCCGGACCAACCTTACGCGTACTCTTACGCGAGACCGGTTCCCTCGACGTGCTTTGCACATAGATGGCTTGCGGAAGACTGTCTCTCCAACTTTAGTTGAACCAAGTGTGACTACGCCCGGTCCTTGAGAAGGTTAAAACGGAGTCTATTTGACGAACTATCGTTGTGGTTTTGATGCGTAGGTGAGATGAGTTCTTACTTAAGCCCGTAGCAGCCACGTAAAACTTGCAACAACAAAGTAGAGGACGTCTAACTTGTTTTTGCAGGGCATGTTGTGATGTGATATGGTCAAGGCATGATGCTGATTTTATTGTATGAGATGATCATGTTTTGTAACCGAATTATCGGCAACTGGCAGGAGCCATATGGTTGTCGCTTTATTGTATGCAATGCAATCGCGATGTAATGCTTTACTTTATTACTAAGCGGTAGTGATAGTCGTGGAAGCATAAGATTGGCGAGACAACAACGATGCTACAATGGAGATCAAGGTGTCGCGCCGGTGACGATGGTGATCATGACGGTGCTTCGGAGATGGAGATCACAAGCACAAGATGATGATGGCCATATCATATCACTTATATTGATTGCATGTGATGTTTATCCTTTTATGCATCTTATCTTGCTTTGATTGACGGTAGCATTATAAGATGATCTCTCACTAAAATTATCAAGAAGTGTTCTCCCTGAGTATGCACCGTTGCCAAAGTTCGTCGTGCCCAGACACCACGTGATGATCGGGTGTGATAAGCTCTACGTCCAAATACAACGGGTGCAAAACAGTTGCACACGCAGAATACTCAGGTTATACTTGACGAGCCAAGCATATACAGATATGGCCTCGGAACACGGAGACCGAAAGGTCGAGCGTGAATCATATAGTAGATATGATCAACATAACGATGTTCACCATTGAAAACTACTCCATATCACGTGATGATCGGTTATGGTTTAGTTGATTTGGATCACGTGATCACTTAGAAGATTAGAGGGATGTCTATCTAAGTGGGAGTTCCTAAGTAATTTGATTAACTGAACTTAAACTTATCATGACCTTAGTACCTGATAGTATCTTGCTTGTTTATGTTGATTGTAGATAGATGGCTCGTGCTATTGTTCCGTTGAATTTTAATGCGTTCCTTGAGAAAGCAAAGTTGAAAGATGATGGTAGCAATTACACGGACTGGGTCCGTAACTTGAGGATTATCCTCATTGCTGCACAGAAGAATTACGTCCTAGAAGCACCGCTGTGTGACAGGCCTGCTGCTGGAGCAACGCCAGATGTTATGAACGTCTGGCAGAGCAAAGCTGATGACTACTCAATAGTTCAGTGTGCCATGCTTTACGGCTTAGAATCGGGACTTCAACGACGTTTTGAACGTCATGGAGCATATGAGATGTTCCAGGAGTTGAAGTTAATATTTCAAGCAAATGCCCGAATTGAGAGATATGAAGTCTCCAATAAGTTCTATAGCTGCAAGATGGAGGAGAACAGTTCTGTCAGTGAGCATATACTCAAAATGTCTGGGTGTAATAATCACTTGATTCAGATGGGAGTTAATCTTCCAGATGACTGCGTCATTGACAGAATTCTCCAATCACTGCCACCAAGCTACAAGAGCTTCGTGATGAACTATAATATGCAAGGGATGAACAAGACTATTCCCGAGCTCTTCGCAATGCTGAAAGCTGCGGAGGTAGAAATCAAGAAGGAGCATCAAGTGTTGATGGTTAGCAAAACCACTAGTTTCAAGAAAAAGGGCAAAGGGAAGAAGAAGGGAAACTTCAAGAAGAACAGCAAGCAAGTTGCTGCTCAGGAGAAGAAACCCAAGTCTGGACCTAAGCCTGAAACTGAGTGCTTCTACTGCAAGCAGACTGGTCACTGGAAGCGGAACTGCCCCAAGTATTTGGCGGATAAGAAGGATGGCAAAGTGAACAAAGGTATATGTGATATACATGTTATTGATGTGTACCTTACTAGAGCTCGCAGTAGCACCTGGGTATTTGATACTGGTTCTGTTGCTAATATTTGCAACTCAAAACAGGGACTACGGAATAAGCGGACGCTAGCAAAGGACGAGGTGACGATGCGCGTGGGAAACGGTTCCAAAGTCGATGTGATCGCGGTCGGCACGCTGCCTCTACATCTACTTTCGGGATTAATATTAGACTTAAATAATTGTTATTTGGTGCCAGCGTTGAGCATGAACATTATATCTGGATCTTGTTTGATGCGAGACGGTTATTCATTTAAATCAGAGAATAATGGTTGTTCTATTTATATGAGTAATATCTTTTATGGTCTTGCACCTTTGAAGAGTGGTCTATTCTTGTTGAATCTCGATGATAGTGATACACATATTCATAATGTAGAAGCCAAAATATGCAAAGTTAATAATGATAGTGCAACTTATTTGTGGCACTGCCGTTTAGGTCATATCGGTGTAAAGCGCATGAAGAAACTCCATACTGATGGGCTTTTGGAACCACTTGATTATGAATCACTTGGTACTTGCGAACCGTGCCTCATAGGCAAGATGACTAAAACACCGTTCTCCGGTACTATGGAGAGAGCAACAGATTTATTGGAAATCATACATACCGATGTATGTGGTCCGATGAATATTGAGGCTCGTGGCGGATATCGTTATTTTCTCACCTTCACAGATGATTTAAGCAGATATGGGTATATCTACTTAATGAAACATAAGTCTGAAACATTTGAAAAGTTCAAAGAATTTCAGAGTGAGGTTGAAAATCATCGTAACAAGAAAATAAAGTTTCTACGATCTGATCGTGGAGGAGAATATTTGAGTTACGAGTTTGGTGTACATTTGGAAAATTGTGGAATAGTTTCGCAACTCACGCCACCCGGAACACCACAGCGTAATGGTGTGTCCGAACGTCGCAATCGTACTTTACTAGATATGGTGCGATCTATGATGTCTCTTACTGATTTACCGCTATCGTTTTGGGGTTATGCTTTAGAGACGGCCGCATTCACGTTAAATAGGGCACCATCAAAATCCGTTGAGACGACACCTTATGAACTATGGTTTGGCAAGAAACCAAAGTTGTCGTTTCTTAAAGTTTGGGGCTGCGATGCTTATGTGAAAAAACTTCAACCTGATAAGCTCGAACCCAAATCGGAGAAATGTGTCTTCATAGGATATCCAAAGGAAACTATTGGATACACCTTCTATCACAGATCCGAAGGCAAGACTTTTGTTGCTAAATTCGGAAACTTTCTAGAGAAGGAGTTTCTCTCGAAAGAAGTGAGTGGGAGGAAAGTAGAACTTGACGAGGTAACTGTACCTGCTCCCTTATTGGAAAATAGTACATCACAGAAAACTGTTTCTGCGACACCTATACCAATCAGTGAGGAAGCTAATGATAATGATCATGAAGCTTCAGGACAAGATACTATTGAACCACGTAGATCAACCAGAGTGAGATCCGCACCAGAGTGGTACGGTAATCCAGTTCTGGAAGTCATGCTACTAGATCATGATGAACCTACGAACTATGAAGAAGCGATGGTGAGCCCAGATTCCGCAAAGTGGCTTGAGGCCATGAAATCTGAGATGGGATCCATGTATGAAAACAAAGTATGGACTTTGGTTGACTTGCCCGATGATGGCAAGCAATTGAGAATAAATGGATCTTCAAGAAAAAGACTGACGCTGACGGTAATATTACTGTCTATAAAGCTCGACTTGTCGCGAAAGGTTTTCGACAAGTTCAAGGGGTTGACTACGATGAGACCTTCTCACCCGTAGCAATGCTTAAGTCCGTCAGAATTATGTTAGCAATTGCCGCATTTTATGATTATGAAATATGGCAGATGGATGTCAAAACTGCATTCCTGAATGGATTTCTGGAAGAAGAGTTGTATATGATACAACCAGAAGGTTTTGTTGATCCAAAGGGAGCTAACAAAGTATGCAAACTCCAGCGATCCATTTATGGACTGGTGCAAGCATCTCGGAGTTGGAATAAACGCTTTGATAGTGTGATCAAAGCATTTGGCTTTATACAGACTTTTGGAGAAGCCTGTATTTACAAGAAAGTGAGTGGGAGCTCTGTAGCATTTCTAATATTATATGTGGATGACATATTGCTGATTGGAAATGATATAGAATTTCTGGATAGCATAAAGGGATACTTGAATAAAAGTTTTTCGATGAAAGACCTCGGGGAAGCTGCTTACATATTAGGCATAAAGATCTATAGAGATAGATCAAAACGCTTAATTGGACTTTCACAGAGCACATACCTTGACAAGATTTTGAAGAAGTTCAAAATGGATCAAGCAAAGAAAGGGTTCTTGCCTGTGTTACAAGGTGTGAAGTTGAGTCAGACTCAATGCCCGACCACTGCAGAAGATAGAGAGAAAATGAAAGATGTTCCCTATGCTTCAGCCATAGGCTCTATCATGTATGCAATGTTGTGTACCAGACCTGATGTGTGCCTTGCTATAAGTTTAGCAGGGAGGTACCAAAGTAATCCAGGAATGGATCACTGGACAGCGGTCAAGAACATCCTGAAATACCTGAAAAGGACTAAGGATATGTTTCTCGTATATGGAGGTGACAAAGAGCTCACCGTAAGAGGTTACGTTGATGCAAGCTTTGACACTGATCCGGACGATTCTAAATCGCAAACCGGATACGTGTTTACTTTAAACGGTGGAGCTGTCAGTTGGTGCAGTTCTAAACAAAGCGTCGTAGCGGGATCTACATGTGAAGCGGAGTACATAGCTGCTTCGGAAGCAGCAAACGAAGGAGTCTGGATGAAGGAGTTCATATCCGATCTAGGTGTCATACCTAATGCATCGGGTCCAATGAAAATCTTCTGTGACAATACTGGTGCAATTGCCTTAGCAAAGGAATCCAGATTTCACAAAAGGACCAAACACATCAAGAGACGCTTCAACTCCATCCGGGATTTAGTCCAGGTGGGAGACATAGAGATTTGCAAGATACATACGGATCTGAATGTTGCAGACCCGTTGACTAAGCCTCTTCCACGAGCAAAACATGATCAGCACCAAGGCTCCATGGGTGTTAGAATCATTACAGTGTAATCTAGATTATTGACTCTAGTGCAAGTGGGAGACTGAAGGAAATATGCCCTAGAGGCAATAATAAAGTTATTATTTATTTCCTTATATCATGATAAATGTTTATTATTCATGCTAGAATTGTATTAACCGGAAACATAATACATGTGTGAATACATAGACCAACAGAGTGTCACTAGTATGCCTCTACTTGACTAGCTCGTTAATCAAAGATGGTTATGTTTCCTAACCATGAACAAAGAGTTGTTATTTGATTAACGAGGTCACATCATTAGTTGAATGATCTGATTGACATGACCCATTCCATTAGCTTAGCACCCGATCGTTTAGTATGTTGCTATTGCTTTCTTCATGACTTATACATGTTCCTATAACTATGAGATTATGCAACTCCCGTTTACCGGAGGAACACTTTGGGTACTACCAAACGTCACAACGTAAATGGGTGATTATAAAGGAGTACTACAGGTGTCTCCAATGGTAGATGTTGGGTTGGCGTATTTCGAGATTAGGGTTTGTCACTCCGATTGTCGGAGAGGTATCTCTGGGCCCTCTCGGTAATGCACATCACATAAGCCTTGCAAGCACTGCAACTAATATGTTAGTTGTGAGATGATGTATTACGGAACGAGTAAAGAGACTTGCCGGTAACGAGATTGAACTAGGTATTGGATACCGACGATCGAATCTCGGGCAAGTAACATACCGATGACAAAGGGAACAACGTATGTTGTTATGCGGTCTGACCGATAAAGATCTTCGTAGAATATGTAGGAGCCAATATGGGCATCCAGGTCCCGCTATTGGTTATTGACCGGAGACGTGTCTCGGTCATGTCTACATTGTTCTCGAACCGTAGGGTCCGCACGCTTAACGTTACGATGACAGTTATTATGAGTTTATGCATTTTGATGTACCGAAGGTTGTTCGGAGTCCCGGATGAGATCATGGACATGACGAGGAGTCTCGAAATGGTCGAGACGTAAAGATTGATATATTGGAAGCCTATGTTTGGACATAGGAAGTGTTCCGGGTGAAATCGGGATTTTACCGGAATACCGGGAGGGTTACCGGAACCCCCCGGGAGACTAATGGGCCTATTGGGCCTTAGTGGAAAAGAGAAAAGGGAAAGCCCACAGCTGGCCGCCCCCCCCCCCCCCTTCCCCAAGTCCTAGTAGGACTAGGAGAAGGGGCCGGCCCCCCTCTCTCTCCTTTCCCCCTTGAGAGTCCTAGTTGGAATAGGATTGGAGAGGGGAGTCCTACTCCCGGTAGGAGTAGGACTCCCCCTGCGCCTCCCTCTCTCTGGCCGGCCAGCCCCCCTCCTCCAACCTTTATATACGGGGGCAGGGGACACCCCAAAACACACAAGTTGATCTTTGAGATCGTTCCTTAGCCGTGTGCGGTGCCCCCTGCCACCATATTCCACCTTGATCATACCGTTGCAGTGCTTAGGCGAAGCCCTGCGTCGGTAGTACATCAAGATCGTCACCACACCGTCGTGCTGACGGAACTCTTCCTCGACGCTTTGCTGGATCGGAGCCCGAGGATCGTCATCGAGCTGAACGTGTGCTAAGAACTCGGAGGTGCCGGAGTAACGGTGCTTGGATCGGTCGGATCGGGAAGAAGACGTACGACTACTTCCTCTACGTTGTGTGATCGCTTCCGCAGTCGGTCTGCGTTGGTACGTAGACAACACTCTCCCCTCTCGTTGCTGTGCATCACCATGATCTTGTGTGTGCGTAGGAAAATTTTCGAAATTACTACGTTCCCCAACATATAGTCCATGGGAAGAAGCCAATGCACAAGTGGCATCGTATAGCAACAGCAACTATAGAGGGTTCAAGACTAAGCAGGCAGCAGAACAAGCTTACTCCGCCTGGATGCGAAAGCACGGAGGCAGTAGTGTCAACAGTGCCAAGGTTGGAGCTGTCAAAGTGGAAGCTGCTAAGGTGGATCGTCAGTTCGGCCTGAAACTGAAGAACTTCATCATCTTTGCCCAGTTCGTCATCATTGTTGTGTTGTGGCGTTGGTGTGCTAGGTGTGATCATTGTGGGTAAGCTCACCAACTAGAGTACAAGGTAAGCACAACATGTACGACGTATGCAACCAAACGCCGTGTTCATGAGTCGCTAGGGCCAATGCAACCAACCAAACAAAGTGCACTTGCGTATTACTAGATGCAGGGACTAGGGATGCAGGCAACCAATCAAGTTGCATATGGCGTATTAGGGCCTGTTTTCTCTCAACCAGGCTAGGTTGAGAAGAGCATGCAATGCGACTACTGTTCAAAACTGGAACCAAACACGCCCTAGTAGCATCAGGTTCCCCGCTCACGCAGGTGTTCAGAAGGTGACGACTCATAAGAAGCATCAAGATCCACGCAAGTGAATGTCAAGTAGAGTAGAATCTACTGCTAGAATTTAAGAGTGGCCTAGGTGAGAGATTACAGATGGCGTCCGTCTTCAACCAACGGAAAACCAATTGTCCGATACTACAACGTACGCAACTGAGCAGCACCATCACATCCCCAGGGGAGCGGCGACGATGGCATGCAGAGCGCCGGGAGCAGGGTGGCCGCGCCCAAACAAGTCGAGCACCCGCGGGTCGGCGCACTCCGCCGCCACATCATCCGCGTCCCCTTCCTTGGCATCACCCTCACCTGCTCCTCCCAGCACCTTCTGATCAGTCAGGGAGAACCCAAACAGCCGGCAGTTGCTCCGCCCGACGACGTCTCCGGCGGCCGCCGGTCTGGCCCTGCCACCGTCAGCACTCGCCGGAGTCGAGGCCTTTATCCATTCTTCGAACCGGCGGCACCCCGTCCCCGTCACGCTTGGCGTCCGGCGCTGTGCGCACGGCCAGGCCTCCTCCGTCTCCCTCGCCATCTCCATGGCGGGAGGACACTGGCCGCCATACGCGCCTCTGTAGCTGCTGGCTCTGCCTTCCAAGTCGAACTGCGGGACCGTCGCCTGGTTAAACATCAGGACGGAGGAAGGAGAGGACACTTTCGCCGCCGCCGCCGCCGACGGCGTGAACTGCCCGAGAGCATAGCCCTGAGCTGCAGGCGACAGTCCACCCGGCGCAGCTGATCGTTGCGCGTAGCCGAACGGGCCGACGACGCCGCCGTGCTGCGCGCGGGCGTCAAAAGCAGTTCCTTGGTAGAAGCGAAGTGCTTGAGATATTTCTTGACCTTGCAAGACCTCTGGGAACCTGATGGATTCGCCGAAGCCTGAGGAATGGTAGGGAAACTCCGCCGGGCTCTGCTGCGGGATGTAGCTCCGCGCATTGGCGGAGAACAGCTGGTGATCCGGAGTTCGAAACTTTGCGACGTCGGGCGACTGGGAGCGCGCAGCGCCATGAGCCCTAGAGCCCATCAACAATTCTTGACCTTGCAAGACCCTGTGGAAGCTTCCAGTTTCCACTGAGTCCGGATAACCATTTCCATCTGCAAGTTTGGTCACAGGGTTAATTCGAAAAAGACACAATGAAGCTAACATGTATCAAAACAGATGTCTGAGTCATGCTGCAGGACCTACCGGTAACTGGAGCATCCAAATTGCCTTGAGGAAAGTACAATTTGGCTCGCTTCGAACTGGATGCCGACAGACAATCAGTAACTGAGATTGAACCACCAACTCTCTCAATCTCCCACGGAGAAACCCTGCGTTGGTGGTTGCAATGGTTACCATCATCCCATCTTACCTGTAAAACATGAAAACAAAGCAACACTTCACTTCAGCAGAAATTTGAGGACCACAACCTACTATGTAGTACTCCCTTCGTCCAGAAATACTTATCAGAGAAATGGTTGTATCTAGACGTATTTTAGTTCTACATACATACATTTTTATCGAGGACAAGTTAAATGCATCTGTGGTTATAGTTCACAAACGGGAACTCCCTAAAAGTTATGGATATTTTCCATTTTCTGGTCAATGATGTTATGACTTCGAATCAGAACTCAGATAGGGATCTGATCACAGCAATGGCAACCCATCACCTAAGTTCAAGTTTTGAAAAGAATTTTACTTTGATGGAGGACAATTCAAAGTCTTAGACCAAAAAAATGACGAAAGTGCTGTTGCTCATTGTAAATACAAGATCCGGTTTTGGACAGTTGATAGGGTTAATATTTTCTCTAATATTTCATTCAACTTAGCTTCTACCAGCCTATCATAACGCTTTCCATGTTATGCACCCTATACCTTGTTCACTGTTATATAACTACCTGGTCCAAGTGCTATCGCAAATACAGAAAGTGCACTCAGTCAATTCTAGAAAGAGAGCTACCTAGTCTCTGAAATACTGAAAAAACAATAGTGAGAGAAGCTCATTTTACTAAGAGTTGGAATTCCAGTCCTTATTTCAGGAGAAACAGTGGCAAGTACTTCTAGAACACAACAGTCAATGAACATAGAAGTGAAGAACCTACAAGCCAGAGTTGAGAACCATAACTAGTATCTTAGTCACATGTATACCTGTAGGCATCTCCATTTTGATCCAGGCCATCTTATGGGGTCAACTTCACTAATACCTGAAATCAATCCAGTAGACCTGCAGAACAAAAATGAAAATTCAACGACTGATGTACAAAAATGCAATTTTCAGTGAGCTAAAAGGACAGACCTCTCATTTGCATCATCACTCTCATTGGAATCTTTAAATCTCATTCCAATGGAAAACGAATGGTTCAAGCTCTTAGAGAACCTCCAATATGGCACAATAAATTCTGATGCACCACTCCTGCGGAAGGATGAGAAACTGGAATTATTTAGGTCACTAGCTCTTTTATAATACTTAAAAGGCGTAGTAAAGCACAAGACTGAAGCACCATGAAGACAAAAGGACCATCAAATTGCAAAGACAGAATATATGCATAGCCCAAGTGAATAATCAGAACTTCCTAACTTAATGTGCATTGACAGACAAACCTTGGGTCGAAACAAACATGGAAAATACTTCTATTTTCCAAGGAACTGGCAACAGCAGATAGTGTGTGCAGCTTTGATTCATTACTGTTGACAGCTTTAAAAAGGGCTTCATTTCTAAGCTGAACTGCTCTCCGTACACCCAATCTTAGTTCACCATCATCACCTCTGTAAAAAAAAATGTCTATGGCATTGACAAGAATGTAGAAAACATACAAAGCATTAATTCATTAAATTGCCAGATGCTTACCGAAGAAATAAGACTGCATCCCCGGAGACTAGTTTTTTCTTGTTGACAAACGAACTCCAGCCTGTTGTTAGAAGATGCCTACGAGGTTGACCTGGAATTTCAGACAGTATTACCGCGCATCAAATTGCGAACCAAGTTGAGAGAAGGTGAAATAAACATATTGGACAATGCTAGTAAAATGAGTAGTAAGTTACTGAAGATGACGTTTAACACTTTAAATCCATTGCCCAAGAACTTCAGGCGTATTAAGTAGGTCAAAACAAGGAACAAACTCACTAAACGCGACTAGAAAATTGATCACACTAGGATCTCAGATAAAATAAAACAAAAGCTAGCTGACCTATCAAGAGAAATGACAACAAGAGCCTAAGGAGTCACAAATGGGGGCATAATTTCACTTTCATAATTTAAGTCGGCAATGAAGAAAGGGAAGACAAATTACCATTTTCATACTACAAAGTACTAACAGAAACTTGATGACACCTTGAATTGCCCACCTTACTCGTCTAATGACTTGAATTCCAAATGCAACCACAATAATCAAGCTAACTGATTTCATAACCAGATTTGATACCCTAAATTCGGCCTTTATCAAAGCATATGCAGCAAGCATAGCAGTTTTTTTTTTTACTTTCCACGCAAAGCATGAAGGTATATGAATATCGCAACAGCAACCGCAAAATCTCCAAGTAAACATGACATGTTACACACCTCTATAAATATGGCGAAACCTCCATTGCGTGCCATGCAAATCCTTGGCAACGAGCTCTTGAGAAGGCCTAACCTGCTTGTAGTCCTGCAAAGAATTGAAGAGGTTAAAGAGGTGAGATCAGCAGCACAAGCGACTATACGAATGTGCAGGTTTAGATTATTTTTTTTTCCAAGCGCCTTACTAAAGGTGCGAAACAGTCCTCGGCCGCCCGGCGAGGAACGGAGAAACCTCCATGCGTGCTCGTATCGGAGGCAGTGAGGGTCTTGCAGAACATGTGAGGCATACGGGGCTTCTTCTCTCCGTCACCACCCGCCATCCCGTCTTCTCCCTCTTCGGATGCAGACTCACGGACGTTTTGTCTGAACATCTGAAGCACAGAAGAGGAACACTTACACAGAGCAATGAATGGCATTTTACCTTGTTTGCAAGTTCGCAGGTATACTACTCCATTGCTAGCAAAATCGTAATAACTACGTGCCATCTGTAGTTATGCTTACGGTTTTGGCAGGACCGGTGTATTCATGCTCTCATGTACTACCACGTACCACTATGATTTCTGTTTTTGGAGGAAAACAAGTGTACCTTCCCCAAGGTCACAATGAAAGACTCACATCCAGAAGCAAAAGATGAAGAGGAATTAAGCAACGATTTATAGTACAGTAGAAACTGATGCCAGAGTGAGCTGGTAAGGAAACAAGGATGCATGGGAGCCTGGGAGGCGATGTTCGTGTTTCAGGTTCCAACATTTCACTGCCGAAAACAATGATGCAGGAGAGATATGTTCATGTTTCAGGCTCCAACATTTCACTGTCGGAAATCATACTGGTGATGCCAAACTCTCTACGCTCCGACGAACCAAATGCATATGGAAAAGGGGAGGAAACGACTGACATAGAACAGCAACAGCCGAGATCCCCAAATGGAAATGGAAATGGAAGCGAACGACAGTAAGATACTGAAGGAGGAGCACTGACCTCGGCGTCCGCCACCAGCGCGAGCCGCGCGTACACCTCGTCCGTCGCCGCATCCGCCTGCAAGCGCACCACGAAAATCACGCCATCGATCGATCAGGATGCTTCGTTTCAGAGGTAGAAGAAGAAGCGGAACGGCCGGACGCGAGGATGGCAAGGGGACTCACGCATAGCTCGACGCCGACGACGCGGCACGCCACGTGGGGTGGCACGCGCGGCGCCCCGGCCGGGGCCGGCGCCGGGGCCTCCCCGCCGCCCGCCGCGAGGTGCGCCTGCGGCAGGTAAACGACGGCGCTCCCGCGCCTGGGCAGCGCCACGCCGGGCCCCGCGCACGCGTGCCACAGCTCCCCGCACACGCCGACAGCCGCCGCCGCCTCCCCGTCCTCCTCCACGCTGTTCAGGTCGATCCCCATCGGTCGGTCGGTCGCTCTCCCCCCAAAGCTAGCTAGCTAGCTAAACCAACCCCCGCCGCGTTAATGCCGTCGCAGCGCGGTGGATGGCGGCGCAGAGGAGCGAGTTATGGTGCTAGCACCGGTGGCGGCAGCGGCAGCGGCAGGACCGAACAATGAATGCCCACCCCGCGAAGCCGAACGCGTCGCGCTCTAGCCATGTCGCTCCGCCCGTCCCATCCACTACTACTAGGCAGGGGAGTACGGCAACTGGCCCCCGCCCCCACCGTGGTCTCCCCCGGACGCTGCGGCGGTCGCTGTGCTCGCTCGCTCACTGTAGCCGGCTGCTGGCCTGTGCCGTGCCGCGGCGCCTTTATGGCGATGGGGGCCTCGAAAGGCGCCCGGGCTTGGCTCGCCCGCTGGCCTTTTCCGGTGGTCTTTGTTTGCTTGCCCCGCGTCGGGTTCCGCGCTTGGATGGATGGTCTCGGCCGGGTCCGGTCGGGTGGTGGCTGCCGCTCCCTCCCTCCCTCCCTCCACTGTTCCCGCACAGCAACGGAGAGAGGCCTCGGGCCGCGCGTCCGGGCAAAGAGAGGAGGCAAAGGTTGCTTTCGTGGGGGTGCGCTGCGCTGCTTGTCTATTTGCGCCTGCGCTGTGCTTGTGCGTGGCTTGTCTCAGGGTGTGGGGAGAGGCCCGGCAGTGTCGCTGTCACGTGCTGCCGCAAATGTGCATGGGTGCGATACAAATTTAAAGGGCCGGTCGTCGCAACTCGATTCGAACTGAGCAAAGGGCGAAAGGCGTTCCTGCTGCTAAAGGGATGCGCTCTCTTTACTTTACTGAGGAAGGTAACCAGTTCAGTTCAAAAAAATTACTCTGTTGCTAGTTTAGTCATCTAGGCAGTGATTAGAAAAATGAATGTGTTATTAGGAGCACCGAATGTTGAGAAACATTGGAGTGTAGTGCGTACTAGGTTAAACAAAGTATGAAAACGCATGCCTCCACGTGAAACCGGGAACCCAAGACGACCGCCAAAGTCATTGTTTACGTGGAAAAACCCTGTCACACGGAAGGGAACGGCACGATTGTTTCACGTGGCCAGAGAAACGGAGAACCACCACCGGCACGGCAAGTCAGCAACACAACAGCGAGGGCAAACGGGTCCGTCCGTCCGTCGACGGCCAATCTTGATGGCACCGGGGCCCGCCACTCCACTGGTCCCCGGCGGCAGCCCGCCCGTGGTCGTGTGGGGCGGAGCGGCGCGACAAGAGAGCCCGGGATTACAGCCGAGCGCGGCCTCCCCGAGATTCCCCGCCCACTTTTTGCTCGCTCCCCCACCCACTCCTTTCTCATCTCTCTCTCTCTCTCTGTGTGTCTACAGCGGTCCAGGCAGACAGTGCAAAAAGATCGCGCGAAGCAGGGAAATCAATCAACCACGAGGCGACGTGCACAGCAGTCGGGGAAGGCGTCAGCACTCACCACAGAGGAGAGGGCCCGTCGCGTCCCACGGGGCCCCTCCCTCCTCCGCCCTTTAACTCGGCAGCACGGCGCGGCCAGCGGCTCAGCCGGGTGCCCCGAGCGGTCGCCCGCCGATCTCCACCCCTCCCGCTTTCCCCCGTCGCTCGTGCCACCCTCGCCGAAAGCCGCCGCTGCATGCCGTGCGGCCGAGCGGCGACACGGCGTGTCATCTGACTCTCATGTGAGCCCATGCGCGCGCGTGTGGGCGTAAGACCAACTCCAGCGCCTGACTTCATCCTGTCCTGATGCGTTTGTTTGGCTAAAACGGATATGCCAGACGACCCAGCGCGCGGATGTAAACGAATTTTTGTTTATTTTTTCCGCTTTTGATCCATCTTCAGCTAAAATTTAAGCCGCTTTAGGGGTGAAACAGACAGCACGCAGACGGAAGGGCTATATGCGCGCGTCCTTTTCTAGCCCGCCCGTTGGTGACAAATGGATTTCTTTTTTTATCCGCCCCCTCCCTCCTCCGGGCGCACCCCATCCACTCCTGCCCCTCTCCGCGGCCGTCGCCGCTGCCATTGCACCTGTCCAGCTCGGACGTGAGCTCGCCCAACCCCCTTTCCCTCGACGCATCCGAGCTACTCAACCACGGGCACCTGATTTGCGCGTATCTACAACGCCGGAACATACCGGATGGGTGTTCATCAAGTGCTCAACCGATGGGGTATGTGCTACTTTAGCGTCGGTTGTGCTTTGGGATTTGACTAGTTGTGCTAACTTAAAATTTTATCGTGTAGAATGGATGCAAATTTTGATATTGAAAAGAAAAGTACATCGATATATTGATAGAGCGCAATTTAGTAGATGTTCGTGCACTTTTAGCTAGCATAGAGGCTAAAGATGAGACTAGTGCACTTGTTGTTAGAATAAAGGCTATAGATCAGACTAGATGCGAGGAAGTAACGTCTACTTCTTTAGACTCGAGAAAGAAAGAAGCACGCAAGATCGAGCGTCCGCCGATCAACAACGAATGCATCGAGAAGGCACTAATCCAACTTACAGGAACAGTTATGAAAGTTGATTATCTTCTAAAATGTCTTCTTGTGGTTGTTGTGTTTTTTGGTCTTGCTATTCTAGTGAAAATTTGGTGATGTGCTGCCATGTATGTATCAAAAATCAATGACGGGGAAGAGGTGTGACCCCCGCGTCGCCTAGCTCGGGCGACACGAGGGAACCTAGCGCCGCCGCCACAAAGCTCTCCTCCCCCCACTCCTCCGCATCGCCGCCGCCGGCGAAGCCCGCGCGTGCCCCAGGGAGGGTGGCGGCGGGGCGTTTTCTCCTCTTCCGCGGCGTAGCGCGCACGGGGGCTGCATCTTCCCGGAGACGCGGGCGGCTGGCGGGGTTGCAGGGACGGCATTCGCGCGGGGAGCGGCTGGATCCTGGCCAGGCTTGGCCGGATCTGGCTTCTCCGCCCTCGGTGGCTGCGGCGGAGTGGCGCGCGACGCGTCGGCGGGCCGGTGCTCGGCAGCTCCATGGAGGGGTTGTTGGCGCCGGCGAGGGGCTGCGGCAGGCGGCGTTGTTGGAAATATGCCCTAGAGGCAATAATAAAAGCATTATTATTATATTTCCTTGTTCATGGTAATTGTCTTTATTCATGCTATAATTGTGTTATCCGAAAATCGTAATACATGTGTGAATAACAGACACCAACATGTCCCTAGTAAGCCTCTAGTTGACTAGCTCGTTGATCAACAGATAGTCATGGTTTCCTGGCTATGGACATTGAATGTCATTGATAACGAGATCACATCATTAAGAGAATGATGTGATGGATAAGACCCAATCCTAAACATAGCATAAAGATCGTATAGTTCGTTTGCTAGAGTTTTGCAATGTCAAGTATCTTTTCCTTAGACCATGAGATCGTGTAACTCCCGGATACCATAGAAGTGCTTTGGGTGTACCAAACGTCACAACGTAACTGGGTGACTATAAAGGTAGACTACGGGTATCTCCGAAAGTGTCTGTTAGGTTGACACGGATCAAGACTGGGATTTGTCATTCCGTATGACGGAGAGGTATCACTGGGCCCACTCGGTAATGCATCATCATAATGAGCTCAAAGTGACCAAGTGTCTGATCACGGGATCATGCATTACGGTACGAGTAAAGTGACTTGCCGGTAACGAGATTGAACGAGGTATTGGGATACCGACGATCGAATCTCGGGCAAGTAATATATCGATTGACAAAGGGAATTGCATACGGGGTTGATTGAATCCTCGACATCGTGGTTCATCCGATGAGATCATCGTGGAGCATGTGGGAGCCAACATGTGTATCCAGATCCCGCTGTTGGTTATTGACCGGAGAGTCGTCTCGGTCATGTCTACATGTCTCCCGAACCCGTAGGGTCTACACACTTAAGGTTCGGTGACGCTAGGGTTGTGAAGATATGTATATGCAGTGACCCGAATGTTGTTCGTAGTACCGGATGAGATCCCGGACGTCACGAGGAGTTCCGGAATGGTCCGGAGGTAAAGAATTATATATAGGAAGTGCTGTTTCGGCCATCGAAACAAGTTTCGGGGTTACCGGTATTGTACCGGGACCACCGGAAGGGTCCCGGGGGTCCACCAGGTGGGGCCACCTATCCCGGAGGGCCCCATGGGCTGAAGTGGGAAGGAACCCAGCCCTTAGTGGGCTGGGGCGCCACCCCCTAAGGGGCCCATGCGCCTAGGGTTAGGGGAAACCCTAAAGGAGGGGCGCCCCCTTGCCTTGGGGGGCAAGCCCCCCACCCTTGGCCGCCGCCCCCCCCCCCCTAGGAGATCCATCTCCTAGGGCCGCCCCCCCCCCTTGGCACCCCTATATATAGTGGGGGAGAGGAGGGACTTGACGCTACGCTTTTGGTGCTTACCTCTTTCCCTGTTACATCTCTCTCTTGCGTAGTATAGGCGAAGCCCTGCTATTGTGACGCCCTGCATCCACCACCACGCCGTCGTGCTGCTGGATCATCATCAACCTCTCCTCCCCCTTGCTGGATCAAGAAGGAGCAGATGTCTCCCGTCCCGTACGTGTGTTGAACGCGGAGGTGCCGTCCGTTCGGCACTCGGTCATCGGTGATTTGGATCACGTCGTGTTCGACTACATCATCCCCGTTCGTTGAACGCTTCTGCGCGCGATCTACAAAGGTATGTAGATGCATCTCATGACTCGTTGCTAGATGAACTCCTAGATGGATCTTGGTGAAACGAGTAGGAAATTTTTTGTTTTCTGCTACGTTCCCCAACAGTGGCATCATGAGCTAGGTCTATGCGTAGTTCTTCTTGCGCGAGTAGAACACAATTTGTTGTGGGCGTGGATTTGTCAACTTTCTTGCCGCTACTAGTCTTTTCTTGCTTCAGCGGTATTGTGGGATGAAGCGTCCCGGACCAACCTTACACGTACGCTTACGTGAGACCGGTTCCACCGACTAACATGCACTAGTTGCATAAGGTGGCTGGCGGGTGTCTGTCTCTCCTATTTTAGTTGGAGCGGATTCGATGAACAGGGTCCTTATAAAGGGTAAATAGAAGTTGACAAATCACGTTGTGGCTTTCACGTAGGTAAGAGGGTGCTTGGATCCAAGGGACTATTTTTAGTCTGACTAAAAATAGTCTCTTTTAGAGGCTAAAGTTCCAAGCACCCCTAACTAAAGAGAGGCTAGGACTAGTCTTGAGGCTAAATTTTTTTAGTCATAGGAAACCTACTAAAATATGTATTAGCCCTCTCTCTGCTCATTTAATGCCTCTCCTTTAACACATACGAGTTCTGGATTGGAAAGTTTGGAGAATAATAAATGCTCAATAACTTGATTTTAGTCTCTTTAGTATTTGGATCCAAGCATGGGTGAGGCTAGCAAGTTTTAGTCCCACTACTTTTAGTTATGAGACTAAAACGTATCCAAGCACCCTCTAAGAATACGTTCTTGCTAGAACCCTAATTCAGCCACGTAAAACTTGCAACAACAATTAGAGGACGTCTAACTTGTTTTTGCAGCAAGTGGTTTGTGATATGATATGGCCAAAGTTGTGATGAATGATGAATGATCTATATGTGATGTATGAGATGTTCATGCTATTGTAATAGGAATCACGACTTGCATGTCGATGAGTATGACAACCGGCAGGAGCCATAGGAGTTGTCTTTATTCTTTTATATGACCTGCGTGTCATTGAGAAACGCCATGTAAATTACTTTACTTTATTGCTAAACGCGTTAGCCATAGTAGTAGAAGTAATAGTTGGCGAGCAACTTCATGGAGACACGATGATGGAGATCATGATGATGGAGATCATGGTGTCAAGCCGGTGACAAGATGATCATGGAGCCCTAAGATGGAGATCAAAGGAGCTATGTGATATTGGCCATATCATGCCACGTTTATTATTTGATTGCATGTGATGTTTATCATGTTTTTGCATCTTGTTTACTTAGAACGACGGTAGTAAATAAGATGATCCCTCATAATAATTTCAAGAAGTGTTCCCCCTAACTGTGCACCATTGCGACAGTTCGTTGTTTCGAAGCACCACGTGATGATCGGGTGTGATAGATTCTAACGTTCACATACAACGAGTGTAAGACAGATTTACACATGCAAACACTTAGGTTGACTTGACGAGCCTAGCATGTACAGACATGGCCTCGGAACACAGAAGATCGAAAGGTCGAGCATGAGTCATATAGAAGATACGATCAACATAAAGATGTTCACCGATGTTGACTAGTCCGTCTCACGTGATGATCGGACACGGCCTAGTTAACTCGGATCATGTTATACTTAGATGACTAGAAGAGGGATGTCTATCTAAGTGGGAGTTCATAAATAATTTGATTTGATGAACTTAATTATCATGAACTTAGTCTAAAATATTTACAATATGTCTTGTAGATCAAATGGCCAACGTAGTTCTCAACTTCAACGCGTTCCTAGAGAAAACCAAGCTGAAAGACGATGGCAGCAACTACACGGACTGGGTCCGGAACCTGAGGATCATCCTCATAGCTGCCAAGAAAGATTATGTCCTACAAGCACCGCTGGGTGACGCACCTGTCCTCCCTGCTGAACAAGACGTTATGAACGCTTGGCAGGCACGTACCGATGACTACTCCCTCGTTCAATACGGCATGCTTTACAGCTTAGAGCCGGGGCTCCAAAAACGTTTTGAGAGACACGGAGCTATGAGATGTTCGAAGAGATGAAAATGGTTTTTGAAGCTCATGCCCGGGTCGAGAGATATGAAGTCTCCGACAAATTCTTCAGCTGTAAGATGGAGGAAAACAGTTCTGTCAGTGAGCACATACTCACTATGTCTGGGTTGCATAACCGCTTGACTCAGCTGGGAGTTAATCTCCCTGATGATGCGGTCATTGACAGAATCCTCCAGTCGCTTCCACCGAGCTACAAGAGCTTTGTGATGAACTTCAATATACAGGGGATGGAAAAGACCATTCCTGAAGTATTTGCTATGATGAAATCAGCAGAGGTAGAAGTCAAGAAGGAACATCAAGTGTTGATGGTGAATAAAACCACTAAGTTCAAGAAGGGTAAGGGTAAAAAGAACTTCAAGAAGGACGGCAAGGAAGTTGTCGCGCTTGGCAAGCAAGCTGCCGGGAAGAAGCCAAAGAATGGACCCAAACCCGAGACTGAGTGTTTTTATTGCAAGGGAAGTGGTCACTGGAAGCGGAATTGCCCCAAATACTTAGCGGACAAGAAGGCCGGCAAAACAAAAGGTATATGTGATATACATGTAATTGATGTGTACCTAACCAGTACTCGTAGTAGCTCTTGGGTATTTGATACCGGTGCAGTTGCTCACATTTGTAACTCAAAGCGGGAGCTGCGGAATAAACGGAGACTGGCGAAGGACGAGGTGACGATGCGCGTCGGGAATGGTTCCAAGGTCGATGTGATCGCCGTCGGCACGCTGCCTCTTCATTTACCTACGGGATTAGTTTTAAACCTCAATAATTGTTATTTAGTGTCAGCTTTGAGCATGAACATTGTATCGGGATCTCGTTTAATTCGAGATGGCTACTCATTTAAATCCGAGAATAATGGTTGTTCCATTTATATGAGAGATATGTTTTATGGTCATGATCCTATGGTGAATGGTTTATTCTTAATGAATCTCGAGCGTAATGCTACACATGTTCATAGTGTGAATACCAAAAGATGTAAGGTTGATAATGATAGTCCCACATACTTGTGGCACTGCCGCCTTGGTCACATAGGAGTCAAACGCATGAAGAAGCTCCATGCAGATGGACTTTTAGAGTCTCTTGATTATGAATCATTTGACACGTGCGAACCATGCCTCATGGGTAAAATGACCAAGACTCCGTTCTCAGGAACAATGGAGCGAGCAACCAACTTATTGGAAATCATACATACTGATGTGTGCGGTCCAATGAGTGTTGAGGCTCGCGGTGGCTATCGTTATGTTCTCACTCTCACTGATGACTTGAGTAGATATGGGTATGTCTACTTAATGAAACACAAGTCTGAAACCTTTGAAAAGTTCAAGGAATTTCAGAGTGAGGTTGAGAATCAACGTGACAGGAAAATCAAGTTTCTACGATCAGATCGTGGAGGAGAATACTTGAGTCACGAATTTGGCACACACTTAAGAAAATGTGGAATAGTTTCACAACTAACGCCGCCTGGAACACCTCTGCGTAACGGTGTGTCCGAACGTCGTAATCGCACTCTATTAGATATGGTGCGATCTATGATGTCTCTTACCGATTTACCGTTATCTTTTTGGGGCTATGCTTTAGAGACTGCCGCATTCATTTTAAATAGGGCTCCGTTGAAATCCGTTGAGACGACACCGTATGAATTATGGTTTGGGAAGAAACCTAAGCTGTCGTTTCTAAAAGTTTGGGGATGCGATGCTTATGTCAAGAAACTTCAACCTGAAAAGCTCGAACCCAAGTCGGAAAAATGCGTCTTCATAGGATACCCTAAAGAAACTATTGGGTATACCTTCTACCTCAGATCCGAAGGCAAGGTCTTTGTTGCCAAGAATGGATCCTTTCTAGAGAAGGAGTTTCTCTCGAAAGAAGTAAGTGGGAGGAAAGTAGAACTTGATGAAGTATTGCCTCTTGAACCGGAAAATGGCGCAACTCAAGAAAATGTTCCTGAGGTGCCAGCACCGACTAGAGAGGAAGTTAATGATAATGATCAAGATACTTCTGATCTAGCTCCTACTGAAATTCGAAGGTCCACAAGGACACGTTCCGCACCAGAGTGGTACGGCAACCCTGTCTTGGAAATCATGTTGTTAGACAACGATGAACCTTCGAACTATGAAGAAGCGATGGCAGGCCCGGATTCCGACAAATGGCTAGAAGCCATGAAATCCGAGATAGGATCCATGTATGAAAACGAAGTATGGACTTTGACTGACTTGCCCGTTGAACGGCGAGCCATAGAAAATAAATGGATCTTTAAGAAGAAGACAGACGCAGATGGTAATGTGACCATCTATAAAGCTCGGCTTGTCGCTAAGGGTTATCGACAAGTTCAAGGGGTTGACTACAATGAGACTTTCTCACTGGTAGCGAAGCTAAAGTCCGTCTGAATCATGTTAGCAATTGCCGCATTCTACGATTATGAAATATGGCAAATGGACGTCAAAACGGCATTCCATAATGGGTACCTTAAGGAAGAATTGTATATGATGCAGCCGGAAGGTTTTGTCGATCCTAAGAATGCTGACAAAGTATGCAAGCTCCAACGCTCGATTTATGGGCTGGTGCAAACATCTCGGAGTTGGAACATTCGCTTTGATGAGATGATCAAAGCGTTTGGGTTTACGCAGACTTATGGAGAAGCCTGTGTTTACAAGAAAGTGAGTGGGAGCTCTGTAGCATTTCTCATACTATATGTAGATGACATACTTTTGATGGGAAATGATATAGAACTCTTGGACAGCATCAAGGCCTACTTGAATAAGAGTTTTTCAATGAAGAACCTTGGAGAAGCTGCTTATATATTAGGCATCAAGATCTATAGAGATAGATCGAGACGCCTCATAGGTCTTTCACAAAGCACATACCTTGATAAGATATTGAAGAAGTTCAATATGGATCAGTCTAAGAAGGGGTTCTTGCCTGTACTGCAAGGTATGAAATTGAGCTCGGCTCAAAATCCGACCACGGCAGAAGAAATAGAAGAGATGAGTGTCATCCCCTATGCCTCAGCCATAGGTTCTATTATGTATGCCATGCTGTGTACCAGACCTGATGTAAACCTTGCCGTAAGTTTGGTAGGAAGGTACCAAAGTAATCCCGGCAAGGAACACTGGACGGTGGTCAAGAATATTCTGAAGTACCTGAAAAGGACTAAGGAGATGTTTCTCGTTTATGGAGGTGACGAAGAGCTCGTCGTAAAGGGTTACGTCGATGCTAGCTTCGACACAGATCTGGATGACTCAAAGTCACAAACCGGATACGTGTATATTTTGAATGGTGGGGCAGTAAGCTGGTGCAGTTGCAAGCAGAGCGTCGTGGCGGGATCTACATGTGAAGCGGAGTACATGGCAGCCTCGGAGGTAGCACATGAAGCAATTTGGGTGAAGGAGTTCATCACCGACCTCGGAGTCATACCCAATGCGTCGGGGCCGATCAAGCTCTTCTGTGACAACACTGGAGCTATTGCACTTGCCATGGAGCCCAGGTTTCACAAGAAGACAAGGCACATCAAGCGTCGCTTCAACTCCATTCGTGAAAATGTTCAAGATGGAGACATAGATATTTGTAAAGTACATACGGACCTGAATGTAGCAGATCCGTTGACTAAACCTCTCCCTAGGGCAAAACATGATCAACACCAGAATTCCATGGGTGTTCGATTCATCACAATGTAACTAGATTATTGACTCTAGTGCAAGTGGGAGACTGTTGGAAATATGCCCTAGAGGCAATAATAAAAGCATTATTATTATATTTCCTTGTTCATGGTAATTGTCTTTATTCATGCTATAATTGTGTTATCCGGAAATCGTAATACATGTGTGAATAACAGACACCAACATGTCCCTAGTAAGCCTCTAGTTGACTAGCTCGTTGATCAACAGATAGTCATGGTTTCCTGGCTATGGACATTGAATGTCATTGATAACGAGATCACATCATTAAGAGAATGATGTGATGGATAAGACCCAATCCTAAACATAGCATAAAGATCGTATAGTTTGTTTGCTAGAGTTTTGCAATGTCAAGTATCTTTTACTTAGACCATGAGATCGTGTAACTCCCGGATACCATAGGAGTGCTTTGGGTGTACCAACCGTCACAACGTAACTGGGTGACTATAAAGGTAGACTACGGGTATCTCCGAAAGTGTCTGTTGGGTTGACACGGATCAAGACTGGGATTTGTCACTCCGTATGACGGAGAGGTATCACTGGGCCCACTCGGTAATGCATCATCATAATGAGCTCAAAGTGACCAAGTGTCTGGTCACGGGATCATGCATTACGGTACGAGTAAAGTGACTTGCCGGTAACGAGATTGAACGAGGTATTGGGATACCGACGATCGAATCTCGGGCAAGTAATATATCGATTGACAAAGGGAATTGCATACGGGGTTGATTGAATCCTCGACATCGTGGTTCATCCGATGAGATCATCGTGGAGGATGTGGGAGCCAACATGGGTATCCAGATCCCGCTGTTGGTTATTGACCGGAGAGTCGTCTCGGTCATGTCTACATGTCTCCCGAACCCGTAGGGTCTACACACTTAAGGTTCGGTGACGCTAGGGTTGTGAAGATATGTAATTGAAGTGACCCGAATGTTGTTCGGAGTCCCGGATGAGATCCCGGACGTAACGAGGAGTTACGGAATGGTCCGGAGGTAAAGAATTATATATAGGAAGTGTTGTTTCGGCCATCGGGACAAGTTTCGGGGTTACCGGTATTGTACCGGGACCACCGGAAGGGTCCCGGTGGTCCACCGGGTGGGGCCACCTATCCCGGAGGGCCCCATGGGCTGAAGTGGGAAGGAACCCAGCCCTTAGTGGGCTGGGGCGCCACCCCCTAAGGGGCCCATGCGCCTAGGGTTAGGGGAAACCCTAAAGGGGGGGGGGGGGCGCCCCCTTGCCTTGGGGGGCAAGCCCCCCACCCTTGGCCGCCCCCCCTAGGAGATCCATCTCCTAGGGCCGGCGCCCCCCCTTGGCACCCCTATATATAGTGGGGGAGAGGAGGGACTTGACGCTACGCTTTTGGTGCTTTCCTCTCTCCCTGTTACATCTCTCTCTTGCGTAGTATAGGCGAAGCCCTGCTACTGTGACGCCCTGCATCCACCACCACGCCGTCGTGCTGCTGGATCATCATCAACCTCTCCTCCCCCTTGCTGGATCAAGAAGGAGGAGACGTCTCCCGTCCCGTACGTGTGTTGAACGCGGAGGTGCCGTCCGTTCGGCACTCGGTCATCGGTGATTTGGATCACGTCGTGTTCGACTACATCATCCCCGTTCGTTGAACGCTTCCGCACGCGATCTACAAAGGTATGTAGATGCATCTCATGACTCGTTGCTAGATGAACTCCTAGATGGATCTTGGTGAAACGAGTAGGAAAATTTTTGTTTTCTGCAACGTTCCCCAACAGGCGTGCCTCGACGACGTGGTGCTTGGCGGCTCCATGGTGGAGCTGTGAGCTGTGGCGGGCATCGAGGGCTGGCATCCGGGGCGGCGGCCCGGGAAGGTGGTTGACGTGTCGGCGGCTGTGGAGTTCGCGCGGGCGACGCAGCGGCCGCGGTGTGCTGGTGGTGGGAGGCTCGTCCTGCCTGTCTAGGCAGCTCGGCGACGGCGGTTCTTCGGCAGGTCACAGCTCCGGCGGCTCGGGCTGTGGCGTCTGCGTGCTACGTGGTCTTTGGACCACCAGATCTGGCCGGCGGGAGGATGCGGGGTGGCAGTCTGCCCTTCCCTGCCTGGAGGATGTGCATCAGTCTTCCTGCTGGTGGTTTGCCGTGGTTGACTCGACAGCAAGGCGTGGTGATGATCCCTGCATGGTCATGGCGATGTGGTTGTGCAGGGGTGCACGGGTCAGTGGAGTTGCTTGCGTGAGAGTGGTGGTGTCGATGATCCGAGCGAAAGCTTGGCCGGTTCTTGCTGGCCGACGTCGACGGCGCCCGTGGGCGTCGCTTTCTTCCTTGGAGGCGCCGTCGAGGTGATTTGGGCATCCTTCACTCTCGGGTCAAGATCTTCGGGCGAAAGTCATGATCCTGGTTGGATCAGGCGGCGGCGTCGTCTTCAACGTCGTATTCCCTCTTGGGGGCGCCGTCTTGAAGATCTTGGTCCCATTTGTGATTCTTGCAGGCTGGATGTGCACTACATTGCGGTCGGCAGGTGCCCGACAGGCGATGAGGTGATGTGGCGTTGCGACGTGTGTGGCAACGACGATGGTGGCGAGGAGAGCTGGGTCGCGACTTGTCCTTCTGATGCCGAAGGTCCGGTGCGCCAATGGGTGTGCCTATGTTGGCTTCTGGCTGTGACAGAGAAGTCGGAGCTGCGGGCGGCGGGGCCACTGCGGCAACGATGACTCCATGAGAGCGGTTTTCAACGAGCGGTGCTCTTCGGGTGTTGCACTGGACTAGGTCGGTGTGAGGCTTGTAACTTTCTCATGTGATGCTCGTCGGCAAAATCGGAGCTGCCATGTCCTCGACGTTGCGGTCGACTATTTGGCGTTGCTTTGTTGTTCGGTGCTACCTCTCGACGGTTGTGTCGTTGGTTGTGTCGTGATTTTGTTGGTAGTCAGGTCGTTCGTGTGTGCCCTTTGTTGGGTCTGTAATTTAGGTTTTCGTCCGGTTTTCCTCTAATTAACCGGACAACTCTCTTCTTCTTAATTAATGAAAATGGTAAATTTTTTATTTTGTTTTAAAAAAAATCAATGAGGAAAATAAAAGACATGTGTTTGCAAAAAACAATTGTATGCGCACGAGATGCGACCACGCGTTGGACGGCCGTCCGCCGCATCCACGAATCCGGTCGAACATGGCCTCGTTGCTACCCTCAAGCGAACGAAAAAACTGATAAAGTGGTTTCGTTTGAGGTCAGGCGTTGGAGTTGGCCTCAGCCGGGCGCTCGCAGCGGTTTCACCTTCGCCCGTGGCTCCCGAGCTCGCCGAAAGCTCCTGCACGCCGTGCGGCCAAGCGGCGGGTTTGCTACGACGCGGCGTGTCATCTGACTGTCATGTGTGTGAATTCTCATGTGTGCCCATGCGCGCGCGCGTGAGGGCGTGAGGCGTGGGCGCTGGCTTTCTCTCTCGTGTTGGCGCGTCGGGTGACAGGACGCGGGGGGGAGCAGAGCGGAGCGGGGAGAGGGAGGGAGGGCTCGGCTTTCCCGGGGGGCGTGTCGACCGCGTACTCGCTATGCTCTGACGCCCGCCGCTGCCTCTGACTCGCTGACGCTCTGCGGGGGGTCACGTGCCCTGCCCGGCCCGGCCGGAAAGACGAGGGGCGACTGCCCAGCCCCAGGCTTTGCTGCCACTGGACTGGCTGGCTCATCGGATGCCGCCGCTGTTCACAGGTCAAATGCGACAGTGGAGTGTGCCACAGTGCTTGGATACTGGTTGCAGTCGCTGCTGGCCGGGCCGATGACGCGACGCTGGTCATGAAGAGTGGTGGGGTCCGGTGTCTCCGTGCCGGTGAGTGGCCCTCATGTGAAAATGGACAAAACCGGTTCTTATCTAAAACTTCAACACAAAATGAACCCAATCTCTCAATTTTTTTTTCACAAACTTCCTAACCCAGGGGCGTCATGCTCTCTAGCATGGCGCCCTAGCCTCTGGCGTCATGCAAAAAATGACCATTTCATGAAATATTTTCAGATTATAGTCATTTTATGTTGAAGTTTCAGATAGAAGACAACTTTGTTCATTTCCACGGCCCTCATGGTCTCGGCCGAGTCTGGATAAGCGAGGCGACCGGGGCGTCTATGCCCAACAGTGTGTGCCACGAACCGGACCCTCTCGTACAAGTTTTAAAACGGACATTGTATTCGATATAGAAGCCAACCATTCGATCATACTCGCCCACATTCCAAACTAAATGTAGACAAAACTAACGAATTTCATGCAAAAAAATGGATAACTTTTATTTAAACCGAATCAAATTCATTACATATTTAAAATATTTCAAGAAAACAAAAGCCGTGACGGAGTCCGTGTCCCATGTATTGTTTTCCCGTGTCCACAAACTCACCGGCCATGATCCCCGGAAAGCGCAGCAGCGGGAGAGGAAGAATAGGAGTGGCCTTCCTCGGACCCAAGCCATGGCGGCTTCCCATGTGCTACTCTTCCTCGCTTGAATACACCGCGTCAACGGCGCCAGACATGGACATGCTGACCTCGTGGTCGTGGCGGCATGGCGTAAACCGCGGTGGCAGCGCGGCCTTCTTCGGCCACCTTCGCGTCTGTCTCCGTGAACAGGGCGTCCCTCTCCACCCGCAGGAGACAAAACTACCACGCTCGCGGCGGATGGAAGCTCGGATCCTCTGCGACCATGCCACGGCGACATTGGCGTTCGTCTACGCGCCAGCGATTTTCCCCTCCGCGAGCCGGTGCTCGTCGAGGAACCGAAGGTTGTAGCTTTGGTTCTCCTGCGCCTGCCGGAACACCAACACCGGTAGCGCCGGCTGCTCTGCCGCCATTACGGCATTGAAGTGTGCCCGCGCCTGCTCCAAGGTGATGTAGCCATGCACCAATGAGGGCGGTGGCGCCGGCTCGTCGTCGTACGCCTTGTCCATCGTCTCGTTGACGTCGTTGTCCTTTGGCAAGCGTGTCGTTAAGCCAACCTCTATCTGACTGGCACGACGGACTTGCCAGTGGCCGCAGTGCCGGCCAGCTCCTACTTCCATTCGGTGGAGAGGCTATCCTACAACGCTTTGAAGCTCGAGGTCATGGAGGACATGGTGCACGGAGGATATCGGGAGCGGAGGTGTAGTGCAGTGTGGATTCTGCCGGCCTGGCCACGTATAAATAGTGGGCGCCGGCCAGTCCAAGCGACGGGTGATGTGAATGTGAGCGTCCGAGTGGGTTTCTCAGCAATCACACTTGTTTGATGTTGGCAGGCGGACAAACATGCATCATGTTTGAATGCAGAGAGAATAGTCACACCACGTCGCTCCGGCATTGAATAGACATAGACACCCGGACGTGTGCGTGGGTGGCACTCTTGGCTGGTGCGCCACTTCAATGTCAGTCTAGCTATAAGTCATGTCTGCTTTGAATCAGTAGGAATGTGGTGTTGATGCTCTAGAGCAGTGCCGATTAGCATGAATGTGTGGCAATTGCTTTGCACCGAAGACGATTTTCGGTGTGTCTGATGTGTGCGTGGGAGCGGTCAGACGCCCGCATAGCAACCTAATTTGCCTCTAATTTGTGGAAAATGAACATCCGGACTGGTCCACAAATGCGGTACCACGTTAGTTGGCAAAATGTGCCTGAACCACTTGGTCTCGACTAAACCTAGGCATGGGTGGCCCAGCTTGATGGGCCCGGCCCGAAGCCCAACATCCTAGCCCGCCTTGGACCTTACTTTCCAGCCCGAAGCCCCCGGAAAGCATGGCAAAACATAATTTTAGTTTTTTAAATAAATATAGGCATAGCATTATAATATTAATCCTTGGAAATAATTATTTTATTTTTTATAATACAGAAAGTAGGCATTTTGTCAGGCTGCGGGCCAGGCTGGGCCAGGGCTTGGGATTTTGATGTCACACTTTTCGAAACCCGGCCCGGCTCGGAAATGCCCTGGTCTAGTTTGGACGGATGCGAATGGGTTGAAGGTCGCGTTGGAGATGCCATATCCAACAAGGCAACAACCAACAACCAACATTGTAGGCTTGAGCATTGGTTTCGTTAAAGTAATGAAACGCAGGGGTGAACGCACGTACAGGGTCGTGGGGCGAATGCCCCCACTCGATTTTTTGGGCCACTTATACCTGCTTTAGATACGTGGCTTTGCCCCCGCTCGGCCCAGGATGTTTGCCCCCACTAGCCTGGCTACTTCTCTACTGTTCTCTTATATAAAGCCCAGCACATCTTTTCTTGTGTGCGAAAAAGACAGCAGCGGAAGAGCCCATCTTAGAGAGATTGAGAGAACACGAGGCAATGCATACGAGCAGGCAGGCTCAAGTCGCTAGAAGCACACGTGTTCGTCTAACAAAAAGAAAAACCGTCTCGTTCGTCCGTTGCCTGGCTTCTCGCACGACCGCCGAAACAAAACGAAGCCGCCGTCGCCGCCGCCGAGCTCCAATTATCAGCCTGGATCTGCAGTTTCGCACGTACACGCTGAGTCACCGACCGGCCGGCCGGGTTGCCGTCCCTATGGAGAATAACTGAAAAAGACGCGCGCCACTCATCAGCCCTAGGTTCAGTTCTGATATTTGTTGGAAATATTAGCATTTTTTCGATTAGACTTATCTACGAGTAAACAGTAAGCATGACATAAAAGGTATGCATCTCATAGTGATACCTAAGCATACTAGCACGTACAGAACATAGAATCGAACCATCTATGAGCAGCACATATACGGCTAGCATAAGTACGAGTAAATGAGGGATGAACAGATCATACCCTTCGGTTGGCCAGGCCAACGCGGCGGCGGCAGCAGCAGCCTCGGCATCGTCCGTGGCCTTCTTCTTGGAGGCGGCGTCGTCGGCCATGGTGTCGATGCAGGGGAAGTAGTGGAAGTAGAGGCGGACGAAGTTGGGGACGGATCGGGAGCAGTCGCGTCGAGACGCTCCCCAAAAACCTTATTGCCGTTCTCCCGGGCAGGATCTCGAACGACAGGGTTCCGGGGGCACCTGCTCTCCCGACCAACCGTGCACGCGGTCGTCGGGATGGGATCGCTGGAAGCAGCACAGAGAGAGGAACAATAGCTGACGGCTAGGGTTGTACGAGAGGGAGTGAGTGAATTGACTTAGGGTTCACTCCACTGGCCAGTGCCTTCTTATATAGGCCGTCAGGTAGATGGCCTGGGCCAGGCCCACGACCGAGTCCGTGAATAGCCCACGGTCCAACGTCTCGGACAGTGGCGCTTCCGTAAGCGACTCGTTAATTAATTAACAATTAATTAACCATTCCTGAGCGGCAAAAATAAGCTTCGGCTCGGCTCATTCCCGCAACCCGCGCGCGCGTCGTGACGAGGTGAGGCGTGGCGAGGCGAGGCGGGCGGCGGAGGAGGAGCGCGCGTGTACAGCTCCTATTTCCAAGCTCCCAATAGCAAGTTGTAGAGCAGCCCTTATAAAGAGATCTCACTCTTCTTATTGTAGCAGTATAAGACTAAACTTTCCACACTTCCCACCACTTGCCGTACACATGCATGGGCCTTAGAGATTAACCAGGGATTAGTATCTTATATGGGCTTAAGCCCATCCATAATCCAACAATCCCCCACCAGATCTCAAGGCACATAAATTTGTCAACTATTCCAAACAATGTTTGATATACCAGAATTTTCAATGAAGACTGTTAAGTTGAACTTCCACCTAGAGCAACAGGATTAGACTTCTTCACAACTGAACAATGGACTATGCCTTGAATTGTCAGTTTGGCGTGCAGAAGTTTCGCCTATTGTCAGCTGATACATAGCTGCCGAAGGCTAAACCCCACGGGCGGAGCCTATTAGTCATACTCCGTACCTTCTCATGAGCTTACTAAAGATTACCCAACCTCATAGACTGTGACTAGCAGTCGGACTCACATAGGTGTGTTCCTCCAAAGGATGCTCTGTAGGTTAGCATCTTGCTTACATAAGCTTTGGAACACATTAAGACAAAAGTCAGCCTGCCTTACAGAATTGAGAGTATTACTTCATCTCCAATGGAGTGGGTTTATTAAGGATACTCTCCTCAGTTGACTGCTGGATTGTTTTCCCAGGTCCTAATTCACGGGATCTCCGATCACATAGGTTGGGTTACCCCCATGGCAACTTACGTGGGTCTCATACCCATCTCCCTCGATGCATTTTCTATCACAATCCGTGATAGCCCTTTCATAAAAGGGTCTGCCAGATTCTTAGCCGTCTGGATATAATCCAACGCTATTACTCCAGAGTTTCTTGATTTTCTGACAGATTTCAATCTTCTTCTTATGTGCTTTGTGGATTTCATGTTGTCCTTTGAACTCTTAGCCTTGGCAATCACTGTCTGATTGTCATAGTTCATAAGGACAGCCGGCACTGGTTTATCAACCACCGGCAAATCCATCAAAAAGTCTCGAAGCCATTCTGCTTTGATGCATGATGTGTCTAATGCTGTGAGTTCTGCTTCCATAGTCGATCTGGTTAAGATCGTCTGCTTGCAAGACTTCCAGGAAACAGCACCACCACCAAGTGTGAAGACATGTCCACTTGTGGCTTTCATCTCATCAGCATCAGATATCCAATTCGAATCACTATACCCCTCAAGTACCGTTGGGTACCCAGAATAGTGAATTCCATAGTTCGCAGTACCTTGCAAATAATGCATCACTCGCTCAATAGCATGCCAATGCACAACTCCCGTATTGGAAACAAACCGGCTCAGTTTGCACACAGCAAATGAGATGTCAGGACGAGTAGCACATGCTAGGTACATCAGTGAACCAACCAATTGAGAATATCTCAATTGATCTACAGCCGTGCCTTCGAACTTTCAAATCCGCACGCTAGGATCATATGGTGTTGCAGAAGGTTTGCAGTCCGAATATCCAAAACAGCTCAAAATCTTCTCAACATAGTGGGATTGCAAAAGTGTAATTCCACCCTCAGAATTTCTCAGTAGCTTGATGTTCAGGATAACATCAGCCACACCCAGGTCCTTCATCTCAAAGTTGTGAGATAGAAAAGACTTGACCTCCTCAATGACCTTGAGGTGGGTCCCAAATATCAGTATGTCATCGACATACAGACACAGTATAACTCCTTCGCCCCCACCATAGCGATAGTATACACATTTGTCAGCTTCGTTCACAACAATGCCAGCAGATGTCAGAGTAGTGTTGAACTTCTCATGCCATTGCTTAGGCGCTTGTTTCAGGCCATACGAAGATTTCACTAGCTTACACACCTTTCTTTCCTGACCATTTACTACAAAGTCATCCGGCTGTTGCATGTAAATTTCCTCGTCTAGCTCTCCGTTAAGGAAAGCCGTCTTAACGTCCATCTGATGAACGAGAAGACCATGCGAGGCAGCCAAAGCGAGTAACACTCGAATGGTTGTCAGTCTAGCCACAAGTGAATAAGTGTCAAAGAAATCCTCTTCTTCTTTCTGGGTATAACCCTTGGCCACAAGCCTAGCCTTGTACTTCTCAACAGTACCATCGGGCCTAAGCTTCCTTCTGAACACCCACTTACATCCTAATGGTCGACAACCATAAGGACGATCAGTGTGAAGGAAATATGCCCTAGAGGCAATAATAAAGTTATTATTTATTTCCTTATATCATGATAAATGTTTATTATTCATGCTAGAATTGTATTAACCGGAAACATAATACATGTGTGAATACATAGACAAACAGAGTGTCACTAGTATGCCTCTACTAGACTAGCTCGTTGATCAAAGATGGTTATGTTTCCTAACCATAGACATGAGTTGTCATTTGATTAACGGGATCACATCATTAGGAGAATGATGTGATTGACTTGACCCATTCCGTTAGCTTAGCACTTGATCATTTAGTTTGTTGCTATTGCTTTCTTCATGACTTATACATGTTCCTATGACTATGAGATTATGCAACTCCCGTTTACCGGAGGAACACTTTGTGTGCCACCAAACGTCACAACGTAATTGGGTGATTATAAAGGTGCTCTACAGGTGTCTCCAAAGGTACTTGTTGGGTTGGCTTATTTCGAGATTAGGATTTGTCACTCCGATTGTCGGAGATGTATCTCTGGGCCCACTCGGTAATGCACATCACTATAAGCCTTGGAAGCATTGCAACTAATGAGTTAGCTGTGGGATGATGTATTACGGAACGAGTAAAGAGACTTGCCGGTAACGAGATTGAACTAGGTATTGAGATACCGACGATCGAATCTCGGGCAAGTGACATACCGATGACAAAGGGAACAACGTATGTTGTTATGCGGTCTGACCGATAAAGATCTTCGTAGAATATGTAGGAGCCAATATGGGCATCCAGGTCCCGCTATTGGTTATTGACCAGAGACGTGTCTCGGTCATGTCTACATAGTTCTCGAACCCGTAGGGTCCGCATGCTTAACGTTCGTGGACAATATAGTACTATATGAGTTATGTATGTTGATGACCGAATGTTGTTCGGAGTCCGGGATGAGATCACGGACATGACGAGGAACTCCGGAATGGTCCGGAGATAAAGTTTGATATATGGGATAGTAGTGTTTGATCTCCGGAAGGGTTCCGGAATTCACCGGAAGGGGTTCCGGATGTTTCTCGAAATGTTTGGACACGAGAACACTTTATCTGGGCCAAAGGGGAAATCCCACGAGGCTTTTGGAAAGTGCAAAAGGAAGTTTTGCGGAGACCAGAGGCTAGACGCCAGGAACCCTGGCGTCTAGGGTATAAACGCCGGGAACCCTGGCGTCTAGCCCTGGAGTCCGAGAAGGACTCTTGCCTTTCGGGTAAAACCGACTTTGAGGAGGCTTTTACTCCAAGTTTCTACCCCAGGGCTCAACATATAAATAGAGGGGTAGGGCTAGCACCAAAGACACATCAAGAAACACCAAGCCGTGTGCTGGCAACCCCGTCCCCTCTAGTTTATCCTCCGTCATAATTTTCGTAGTGCTTAGGCGAAGCCCTGCGGAGATTGTTCTTCACCAACACCGTCACCACGCCGTCGTGCTGCCGGAACTCATCTACTACTTCGCCCCTCTTGCTGGATCGAGAAGGCGAGGACGTCACCAAGCCGAGCGTGTGCAGAACTCGGAGGTGCCGTGCTTTCGGTACTTGGATCGGTCGGATGTGAAGACGTATGACTACATCAACCGTGTTGATATAACGCTTCCGCAAACGTCTACGAGGGTACATAGACAACACTCTCCCCTCTCATTGCTATGCATCACCATGATCTTGCGTGTGCGTAGGAATTTTTTTGAAATTACTACGTTCCCCAACACTGGCATCCGAGCCTAGGTTTTATGCGTTGATGTTGTGCACGAGTAGAACACAAGTGAGTTGTGGGCGATATAAGTCATACTGCTTACCAGCATGTCATACTTTGGTTCAGCGGTATTGTTGGATGAAGCGGCCCGGACCGACATTACGCGTATGCTTACGCGAGACTGGTTCTACTGACGTGCTTTGCACACAGGTGGCTGGCGGGTTTCAGTTTCTCCAACTTTAGTTGAACCAAGTGTGGCTACGCCCGGTCCTTGAAGGTTAAAACAGCACCAACTTGACAAACTATCGTTGTGGTTTTGATGTGTAGGTAAGAACGGTTCTTGCTTAAGCCCGTAGCAGCCACGTAAAACTTGCAACAACAAAGTAGAGGACGTCTAACTTGTTTTTACAGGGCATGTTGTGATGTGATATGGTCAAGACACGATGCTAATTTTTATTGTATGAGATGATCATGTTTTCTAACCGAGTTATCGGCAACTGGCAGGAGCCATATGGTTGTCGCTTTATTGTATGCAATGCAATTGCGCTGTAATGGTTTACTTTATCACTAAGCGGTAGCGATAGTCGTGGAAGCATAAGATTGGCGAGACGACAACAATGCTACGATGGAGATCAAGGTGTCGCGCCGGTGACGATGGTGATCATGACGGTGCTTCGGAGATGGAGATCACAAGCACAAGATGATGATGGCCATATCATATCACTTATATTCATTGCATGTGATGTTTATCTTTTATGCATCTTATCTTGCTTTGATTGACGGTAGCATTATAAGATGATCTCTCACTAAATTTCAAGATAGAAGTGTTCTCCCTGAGTATGCACCGTTGCCAAAGTTCGTCGTGCCCAGACACCACGTGATGATCGGGTGTGATAAGCTCTACGTCCATCTACAACGGGTGCAAGCCAGTTTTGCACACGCAGAATACTCAGGTTAAACTTGACGAGCCTAGCATATGAAGATATGGCCTCGGAACACTGGAGACCGAAAGGTCGAGCGTGAATCATATAGTAGATATGATCAACATAATGATGTTCACCATTGAAAACTACTCCATTTCACGTGATGATCGGTTATGGTTTAGTTGATATGGATCACGTAATCACTTAGATGATTAGAGGGATGCCTATCTAAGTGGGAGTTCTTAAGTAATATGATTAATTGAACTTTAATTTATCATGAACTTAGTCCTGGTAGTATTTGTATATCTATGTTGTAGATCAATAGCTCGTGTTATTGCTTCCCTATGTTTTATATGTGTTCCTAGAGAAAACTAAGTTGAAAGATGATAGTAGCAATGATGCAGACTGGGTCCGTGATCCGAGGTTTATCCTCACTGCTGCATAGAAGAATTATGTCCTTGATGCACCACTAGGTGACTGACCTATTGCAGGAGCACATGCAGATGTTATGAACGTTTGGCTAGCTCGATATGATGACTACTTGATAGTTTAGTGCACCATGCTTAACGGCTTAGAATCGGGGCTTCAAAGACGTTTGAACGCCATGGAGCATATAAGATGTTCTAAGAGTTGAAATTGGTATTTCATACTCATGCCCGTGTCGAGAGGTATGAGACCTTTGACAGTACTTTGCCTACAGGATGGAGGAGAATAGCTCAACCAATGAGCATGTGCTCAGATTGTCTGAGTACTACAATCGCTTGAATCAAGTGGGAGTTAATCTTCCAGATAAAATAGTGATTGAAAGAATTCTCTAGTCACCATCACCAAGTTAGTAGAACTTCGTGATGAACTATAATATGCAAGGGATAACGGAAACGATTCCCAAGCTCTTCGTGATGCTGAAATCGACGAAGGTAGAAATCAAGAAAAGCATCAAGTGTTGATGGTAAACAAAACCGCTAGTTTCAAGTAAAGGGACAAAGGGAAGAAAGGATAACTTCAAGAAGAATGGCAAGTAAGTTGCTGCTCAAGTGAAAAACCCAAGTCTGGATCTAAGCCTGAAACTGAGTGCTTCTACTACAAAGGGTCTGGTCACTGAAAGCGGAACTACCCCAAGTAATTGGTGGATAAGAAGGATGGCAAAGGGAACAAAGCTATATTTGATATACATGTTATTGATGTGTACTTTACTAGTGTTTATAGCAATCCCTCGGTATTTGATACTGGTTCAGTTGCTAAGAGTAGTAACTCGAAATGGGAGTTGCAAAAATAAACAGAGACTAGTTAAGGGTGAAGTGACGATGTGTGTTGGAAGTGGTTCCAAGATTGATATGATCATCATCGCACACTCCCTATACTTTCGGGATTAGTGTTGAACCTAAATAAATGTTATTTGGTGTTTGCGTTGAGCATAAATATGATTGAATCATGTTTATTGCAATACGGTTATTCATGTAAATTAGAGAATAATTGTTGTTCTGTTTACATGAATAAAACCTTCTATGGTCATACACCCAATAAAAATAGTTTGTTGGATCTCGATCATGGTGATACACATTTTCATAATATTGAAGCCAAAAGATGCAAAGTTAATAATGATAGTGCAAATTATTTATGGCACTGCCGTTTAGGTCATATTGGTGTAAAGCACATGAAGAAAATCCATGCTGATGGGCTTTTGGAATCACTTGATTATGAATCAGTTGATGCTTGCGAACCATGCCTCATGGGCAAGATGACTAAGACTCCGTTCTCCGAAACAATGGAGCGAGCAACAAACTTGATTGGAAATAATACATACTGATGTATGCAGTCCAATGAGTGTTGAGGCTCGCGGCGGGTATCGTTATTTTCTGACCTTCACAAATGGTTTGAGCAGATATGGGTATATCTACTTGATGAAACACAAGTCTGAAACATTTGAAAAGTTCAAAGAATTTCAGAGTGAAGTGGAGAATCATCGTAACAAAAATAAAAGTTTCTACGATATGATCGCAGAAGTAAAATATTTGAGTTACGAGTTTGGCCTTCTGTTAAAACAATGTGAAATAATTTCACTACTCACGCCACCTGGAACACCACAGTGTAATGATGTGTCAGAACGTCGTAACCGTGCTTTATTAGATATGGTGCGGTCTATGATGTATCTTACCAATTACCACTATAGTTTTGAGGTTATGCATTAGAGACAGCTACATTCACGTTAAATAGGGCACCATCTAAATCCGTTGAGACGACACCGTATGAACTATGGTTTGGCAAGAAACCTAAGCTGTCGTTTCTTAAAGTTTGAGGTTGCAATGCTTATGTGAAAAAGTTTCAACCTGATAAGCTCTAACCCAAATCGGAGAAGTGCGTATTCATAGGATACCCAAAAGAAATGGGTACACCTTCTATCACAGATCCGAAGGCAATATATTCGTTGCTTTGAATGGATCCTTTCTAGAAAAAGGAGTTTTTCTCGAAAGAAGTGAGTGGGAGGAAAGTAGAACTTGATGAGGTAACTGTACCTGCTCCCTTATTGGAAAGTAGTTCATCACAGAAATCTATTCCTGTGACTACTACACTGATTAGTGAGGAAGCTAATGATGGTGATCATATAACTTCAGATCAAGTTACTACCGAACCTCGTAGGTAAACCAGAGTGAGATCCGCACTAGAGTGGTACGATAATCCTTTTCTGAAGGTCATGTTACTTGACCATGACGAGCCTACGAACTATGAGGAAGCGATAATGAGCCCAGATTCCGCGAAATGGCTTGAGGCCATGAAATCTGAGATGAGATCCATGTATGAGAACAAAGTATGGACTTTGATTGACTTGCCCAATGATCAGCGAGCCATTGAGATTAAATGGATCTTCAAGAGGAAGACGGACGCTGATAGTAGTGTTACTATCTACAAAGCTAGAATTGTCGCAAAAAGATTTTCGACAATTTCAAGGTGTTGACTACAATGAGAGTTTCTCACTCGTATCTATGCTTAAGTCTATCCGAATCATGTTAGCAATTGCCGCATTTTATGAAATCTGGCAAATGGATAAACAAAACTGCATTCCTTAATGGATTTATTAAAGAAGAGTTGTATATGATGCAACCAGAAGGTTTTGTCAATCCTAAAGGTAATAACAAAAATATGCAAGCTCCAGCGATCCATCTATGGACTGGTGCAAGCATCTCGGAGTTGGAATATACGCTTTGATAAGTTGATCAAAGCATATAGTTTTATACAGACTTGCGGTGAAGTCTGTATTTATAAGAAAGTGAGTGGGAGAACTACAACATTTCTGATAAGTATATGTGAAAGACATATTGTTGATCGGAGATAATGTAGAATTATTCTGCAAAGCATAAAGGAATGTTTGAAAAGAGTTTTTCAAAGAAAGACCTCAGTGAAGCTGCTTACATATTGAGCATCAAGATCTATAGAGATAGATCAAGACGCTTGATAAGTTTTTCAATAAGTACATACCTTGACAAGATTTTGAAGTAGTTCAAAATGGAACAGTCAAAGAAGGAGTTCTTGTCTATGTTACAAAGGTGTGAAGTTGAGTAAGACTCAAAACCCGACCATGACAGAAGATAGAGAGAGAATGAAAGTCATTCCCTATGCCTCAGCCATAGGTTCTATAAAGTATGCCATGTTGTGTACCAGACCTATTGTATACCCTGTCCTGAGTTTGGCAAGGGAGTACAATAGTCATCTAGGAGTAGATCACTGGACATTGGTCAAAATTATCCTTAGTGGAATAAAGATATGTTTCTCGATTATGGAGGTGACAAAAGGTTCGTCGTAAAGGGTTACGTCGATGCAAGTTTTGACACTGATCCAGATGACTCTAAGTCTCAATCTGGATACATATTGAAAGTGGGAGCAATTAGCTAGAGTAGCTCCATGCAGAGCATTGTTGACATAAAAATTTGCAAAATACTTACGGATCTGAATGTGGCAGATCCGTTGACTAAACTTCTCTCACCAGCAAAACATGATCACACCTCAGTACTCTTTGGGTGTTAATCACATAGCGATGTGAACTAGATTATTGACTCTAGCAAACCCTTTGGGTGTTGGTCACATGTCGATGTGAACTATGGGTGTTAATCACATGGTGATGTGAACTATTGATGTTAAATCACATGGCGATGTGAACTAGATTATTGACTCTAGTGCAAGTGGGAGACTGAAGGAAATATGCCCTAGAGGCAATAATAAAGTTATTATTTATTTCCTTATATCATGATAAATGTTTATTATTCATGCTAGAATTGTATTAACCGGAAACATAATACATGTGTGAATACATAGACAATCAGAGTGTCACTAGTATGCTTCTACTTGACTAGCTCATTGATCAAAGATGGTTATGTTTCCTAACCATAGACATGAGTTGTCATTTGATTAACGGGATCATATCATTAGGAGAATGATGTGATTGACTTGACCCATTCCGTTAGCTTAACACTTGATCGTTTAGTTTGTTGCTATTGCTTTCTTCATGACTTATACATGTTCCTATGACTATGAGATTATGCAACTCCCGTTTACCAGAGGAACACTTTGTGTGCCACCAAACGTCACAACGTAACTGGGTGATTATAAAGGTGCTCTACAGGTGTCTCCAAAGGTACTTGTTGGGTTGGCGTATTTCGAGATTAGGATTTGTCACTCCGATTGTCGGAGAGGTATCTCTGGGCCCACTCGGTAATGCACATCACTATAAGCCTTGCAAGCATTGCAACTGATGAGTTAGTTGCGATATGATGTATTACGGAACGAGTAAAGAGACTTGCCGGTAACGAGATTGAACTAGGTATTGAGATACCGACGATCGAATCTCGGGCAAGTAACATACCGATGACAAAGGGACCAACGTATGTTGTTATGCGGTCTGACCGATAAAGATCTTCGTAGAATATGTAGGAGCCAATATGGGCATCCAAGTCCCGCTATTGGTTATTGACCAGAGAGGTGTCTCGGTCATGTCTACATAGTTCTCGAACCCGTAGGGTCCGCACGCTTAACGTTCATTGACGATATAGTACTATATGAGTTATGTATGTTGATGACCGAATGTTGTTCGGAGTCCGGGATGAGATCACGGACATGACGAGGAACTCCGGAATGGTCCGGAGATAAAGTTTGATATATGGGATAGTAGTGTTTGATCTCCGGAAGGGTTCCGGAATTCACCGGAAGGGGTTCCGGATGTTTCCCAAAATGTTTGGACACGAGAACACTTTATCTGGGCCAAAGGGGAAAGCCCACGAGGCATTTGAAAAGTGCAAAAGGAAGTTTTGCAGAGACCAGAGGCTAGACGCCAGGAACCCTGGCGTCTAGGGGGTAGACGCCGGGAACCCTGGCGTCTAGCCCTGGAGTCCGAGAAGGACTCTTGCCTTTCGGGTAAAACCGACTTTGAGGAGGCTTTTACTCCAAGTTTCAACCCCAGGGCTCAACATATAAATAGAGGTGTAGGGCTAGCACCAAAGATACATCAAGAAACACCAAGCCGTGTGCCGGCAACCCCGTCCCCTCTAGTTTATCCTCCATCATAATTTTCGTAGTGCTTAGGCGAAGCCCTGCGGAGATTGTTCTTCACCAACACCATCACCACGCCGTCGTACTGCCGAAACTCATCTACTACTTCACCCCTCTTGCCGGATCGAGAAGGCGAGGACGTCACCGAGCCGAACGTGTGCAGAACTCGGAGGTGCCGTGCTTTCGGTACTTGGATCGGTCGGACGTGAAGACGTACGACTACATCAACCGCATTGATATAACGCTTCCGCGAACGGTCGACGAGGGTACGTAGACAACACTCTCCCCTCTTGTTGCTATGCATCACCATGATCTTGCGTGTGCGTAGGAATTTTTTTAAAATTACTACGTTCCCCAACACAGTGATCTCCCATGTCCTGTTAGCCAAGATGCAATCCATCTCACTACGGACCGCATCCTTCCAGTAGTCAGCATCCGGAGATGCATAAGCTTCTGAAATGGTACTGGGAGTATCATCATCCACGAGGTACATGAGGAAATCATCACCAAAGGACTTTGAAGTCCTCTGTCTCGTGCTCCTAACAGGAACTTCCTCGTCATCCTCCGTGGAACTCTCATCACTTTTATGTTCATAGTATTCCATCGGAATAACAGGTTTAGGAGTCTCATCAGATTCCAGTCTAGAAACGCTTTGCATATCTCTCATGGGGAAAATATCCTCAAAGAATATAGCATTCCTAGACTATAATTGTACCGACCTTCTGGTTAGGTACCTCAGATTTCACCACCAGAAATCTATAGCCAACGCTATGCTTGGCATAGCCAAGAAAAACACAGTCCATGGTCTTTCGTCCCAACTTACGTTTTTTGATTATCGGCACGTTGACTTTCGCCAAACAGCCCCAAGTGCGCAAGTAAGAGAGTGTAGTACTTTACTTTTCCCATTGCTCATAGGGAGTAGTCTCATTATCCTTTGTGGGACCTTTATTCAGGACATGACAAGATGTCAATACAGCCTCTCCCCATCATGCCTTGGATAAACCCGATGTATCTAACATGGCGTTAACCAAATCAGTTAGAGTACGGTTTTTCCGTTCGGTAACCCCGTTTGACTGGGGTGAGTAGAGAGGCGTCCTCTCATGAATAATACCATGTTCCGCACAGAGTAAATCGAACTCATTAGAAAAGTACTCTCCACCACGATCAGACCGGACTCGTTTTATTTTCTTCTCAAGTTGGTTCTCAACTTCAGCCTTATAGACTTTAAAGTAGTGTAGAGCATCATCCTTAGTATTTAACAAATACACATAGCAGAATCTAGTGGAATCATCAATCAGAGTCATGAAGTATTTCTTTCCACCTTTAGTCAACACACCATTCATCTCACAGAGATCTGAATGTATGAGCTCTAGAGGTGCCAGGTGTCTCTCCTTCGCAGGCTTGTGAGGCTTACAAGGTTGCTTAGCTTGCACACACGCATGGCACTTAGAGCCTTTGGCTAAAGTGAAACTCGGGATTAAGTCCATCTTAGCTAGCCGCGTCATACAACCGAAATTTATGTGACAAAGACGTGAATGCCAAACCTCAGATTCGTTCACATTAGAATGAATTTGGTTCACGACTTTATTACAGAAATCCTCCAGGGAAAGGCGGAACAAACCACCACAATCATATCCTTTTCCAACAAATAGTCCATACCGAGATACGACTACTTTGTTAGACTCAAATACTAATTTAAACCCTTCTTTACACAGAAGGGAGCCACTAACGAGATTCTTCTTTATGGTGGGGACATGCTGCACGTTCTTCAGTTGCATGATCTTTCCCAAAGTAAACTTTGGATCTACCGTGCCAACACCATGAACAGAGGCATGCAAGCCATTCCCCATCAGGACGGAACAATCTCGTGCGACCTGGTAGGAAGAAAACAAAGACACATCAGCACACACATGAATATTGGCCCCAGTGCCAATCCACCAATCGGTGGACTGACAGACTGAAAGTATGGTAAACAGATTACCATACCCAGATGCCGCATCATTGTTGCTCCAAGTGACATTCACAGACTTGGAGTCCTGTGCTGGCTTCTTATACTTGTTTGCCCAATGTTCATCTGAACCACAAGTAAAGCAACAATCTCTCCTTTTGTCTTTCTTCTTACCCTTCTTCTTAAAGGTAGTATTCTGTTGGTCAGAGTTCTTTCCCTTGAACTTGTGGAAGTTCTTCTGCACCACATTGGCGCTAGAAGAACCCTCTGCCCCTTTCACATGTGAGTCCTTTGCTCTCGAGTTCTGCTCAACACTGATATGACCAATGACATCCTCAACAGAGAATTCACGTCTCAAGTGCTTGAGAGAAGTAGCAAAGTTCCTCCAACTAGGAGGGAGTTTTGCAATAATGCAACCCACGACAACTTGTCCGGTAACTCACACTTCAGGAGCTCCAACTCCTTAGCAATGCACTGTATCTCATGAGCCTGGTCCAATACAGAACGGTTATCAACCATCCTGTAATCATGGAACTGCTCCATGGCATACAGCTCACTGTCAGCATCAGTTGCGCCGAATTTGACTTCGAGCGCATCCCACAAGTTTTTGGCAACACCCATATGAATATAGGCGTCAACCAACTTGTCTCCAATCACACTCAGAACTGCTCCCAGAAATATTGTGGTTGCCTCCCTAAACGCCTTCTCCTGTTCAGGAGCAATCGTTTCTGTGAGGGACACACCACCAACCCAGAACACGTTCATCGCTGTGAGCCACAAGGTGGTCCTAGTCTACCAATGCTTAAAATGCGTCCCGGTAAACTTTTCCGGTTTCAGAGTAGCAGCAAAGCCTTGAATCGAAAAGTGCCTAAAATAAGATTTTTGGATTGTTGGAAATATTAGCACTTTTCCGATTAGACTTATCCACGAGTAAACAGTAAGCATGTCATGCATCTTATAGCGATACCTAAGCATACTAGCACGTACAGAACATACAATCGAACCATCTATGAGCATCACATATACGGCTAGCATAAGTACGAGTAAACAAGGGATGAACAGATCATACCCTCCGCTTGGCCAGGCCAACACAGCGGCGGCAACAGCAGCCTCGGCGTCGTCCGTGGCCTTCTTCTTGGAGGCGGCGTCGTCGGCCATGGTGTCGATGCAGGGGAAGTAGTGGAAGCAGAGGCGGACGAAGTTGGGGACAGATCGGGAGCAGTCGCATCGAGACGCTCCCCAAAAACCTTATTGCCGTTCTCCCGGGCAGGATCTCGAATGACAGGGTTCCGGAGGCACCTGCTCTCCCGACCAACCGTGCACGCAGTCGTCGGGAGGGGATCGCCGGAAGCAGCACAGAGAGAGGAACAGTAGCTGACGGCTAGGGTTGTACGAGAGGGAGTGAGTGAAGTGAGTTAGGGTGCACTCCACTGGCCAGTGCCTTCTTATATAGGCCGTCATGTAGATGGGCCTGGGCCAGGCCCACGACCGAGTCCGCGAACAGCCCACGGTCGAACGTCTCGGACAGTGGCGCTTCCGTAAGCGACTCGTTAATTAATTAACAATTCCTGAACGGCAAAAATAAGTTTTGGCTCGGCTCATTCCCGCAACCCCCGCGCGCGCGTCGTGACGAGGCGAGGCGTGGCGAGGCGAGGCGGATGGCGGAGGAGGAGGAGCGCGCATGTACATCTCCTATTCCCAAGCTCCCAATAGCAAGTGGTAGAGCAACCCTTATAAAGAGATCTCACTCTTCTTATTGTAGTAGTATGGGATTAAACTTTCTACACTTCCCACCACTTGCCGTACACATGCATGAGCCTTAGAGATTAACCAGGGATTAATGTCTTATATGGGTTTAAGCCCATCCATAATCCAACAATATTTCCCTTCTAGTAATTTTCAAAGTATTAGTCTATTCTGATTCCATGTTTAAAAGATACAAGTTGGTAATTAGATCGACTAAATCTAGCTTCATATAACCATTTCGTATTTCGTATGAATAAGTTTAACCACTCGTCAACCCCTACGTTCAGTTCTGCTGAGAGTAGAATAAAATATATAGACTATACTGACTTGATGTACATCAATTTTTGTATTATCATTTAACTATTTGACATTGCCGAGAAGCATCTTTCTTATCCTTTTGCCTATTGACTTTTAAAGCTAGTACTGGCTTTTTTTGTTGCCACTGCAACTGTTGAGAGATGCTTTCTCGCAATTAAGCTTGTGAAGAATACTTTGCATAACAAGATGGGTGATGATTATTTGAGCAATAGCCTTATTTGCTTTGTGGAAAAAGAAATGTTGGATACTACTCATAATGAGGTGATAGTTAAACGCTTTCATGCAAAAAATCGTCGCGGGATGAAACGAAAGGAGGTAATGTGCTCAAGCTTTTATTTTCATCTATCAATATTTACACTCTCTTTATGTTTAAAAGTGATTTTTTTCATGCAGTTTGAAAGCTAAAAATCAGGGACATAGCAACAAAGAGGAACGCCATACCCATATTTCTCAAGTTATTATGTCTTAAGTGGTTAGTTTACTTTTATTTTGGCACTGGACATATTATAGTTATGTGTGTGATGACATTATCTGTAATAAATTATATGATTTTGCTTCTTCGACACTAAACGTATGATTGTGTGGTTCGTCCTTTAAATGACCTGCCCATTAGTTCATATACATGTTTCTAGAAAAAAAATTGTATACCTCTTTGCCCCCACTAGTTTTTTGTCCTGCCTCCGTCCCTGATGAAACGAGTTGTTTTTTCAAGCAATAAAACGGCTTGATGATGGTGTAAAGGAAATTGATCAGTGCCCAAAACGCGTGGATGTGTACGTGCAGCCTTGGCCCATGTCACCTTCTTGCAAAATCGTTTTGGACTTGACAGTAGGAGCTTACCTATATACATATTGGTTTACCCCTAAAAAAACCTATATACATATTGGAAGCAAATAGTTGATGAGCCCTTTTTCGGAAGCTTTTTCATTATCATATGAGATGGGCTGAGAGCGTGTCACTTGGCATGCTCTCAGCTGCCATCACATGTTGCGCTCTGAATGCTTTCTTCGGATTTTTTTAATATAGTATTATTTCGCACGCGTTTCTGGCTTTTTAGATTGTTTTTTGGGTTTTTTGGACTTTTCGGTTTTTTATTTGTCTTTCTTAGCTTTTCGACATAAACAATTATTTTTTGTGAAAAAAACATTTTTCTGTGAGAGGCTTGTTTTTTTCGCGGGAAGCACAGTTTTGCTTACGCGAGAGGCGCGGCCGTGTCTCTCGGAAACGACAAAAAACACGTTTTTTTTTCTTTCATGAGAGGCATGGTTTTGCTTCCGCGAGAGACACGATTTTGTTTCCATGAGAGGCACGGCCGTGCCTCTAGGAAACGAAAAAAACATGTTTTTTCTTTCTTCCTTTTGTGAGAGGAATGATTTTGTTTCCGTGAGAGGCATGGATTTGCTTTCGCGAGAGGCCCGGCCGTGCCTCTCGGAAACGGCTTTTGGAAAGGGAAAAAAAGATGCTTCTGGTTCGTTTTTTGGTCCGTTTTTTTGAAAAAAAAACATCATTGAAACCTATCAACATGGGATCTAGACTTGAAGATCTGGACGCGAGGAATTCAACGGTAAAATGGTTCGAGATTTACGCACGGTTTAAGAAATAAAATGAATCTATGAAAAAAAAAGGAAACTCCCCAGTTGCAACAAGTGGCGACCATGTAGCACGCCACTTGTCACAACCTGAGGAGGGGGTGATCTTTGAAAGAAGTACTCCTCAACTAGTGATTTCGATATCTACATCTATATCTATTACCTACTAATATGGCAAGATACATTTCTTAGATTTTTTCATCCGTTCATAATCGAAAAGATTTTTTTCTATCTAATGCGGTACTCATTTTATTTCCAGAATTTCGTACTTGGGCCATGCGCGCTGTGGCCCATCGAAGCCAGCCCATGCAGCTAGGAAAACTCTATTTGTCGGACGCTGTGGCAATTTCGAAGCTTCGCACAGGGTGCCCCAAGAATGGGCAGGCCAGTTTTCGTTTTACTGTGTTCTGTTCCCATTTTTCTTTTTCTGCATCTTTCCTATTTATTTGTACTTTTTCCTTTTTTGTAAACTTAAAATTTTCAGAAAGCATTTAGAATTTCATTTTTTGTAAATGTTTATAATTCAAAATTTTGTTCCCGTTCTGAAAATGTTTGGAACTTTAAATTTTTGTTCTGGTACCAAAATATGTTCAAAATTAAAAAATTCCCCTTTTTTCAAAAAATGTTTGTACTTTCCAAAATTGTCGAGATTTTCTAAATAAAATTGCATTTTAATTTTTTTTCCAAATTTTGAAATTATTCTTGTTGTAGTGAAATGCTCACAAATTCAAAATAATGGTCATGTTTAAAAAGCACATTCGTAAAATTGTAATCAATGTCCAAAAAATGTTCGCATTTAAAAAAAACCGTTCACAAGTGAAAAATGTTCGTATTTTTATAAAAGGTTCATATTTTCAACTTATTTTGTGAATTTAAAAAACATTCCGTTTCAAATTTTCTTTGGCTTTTTCCAAAATTGAACAAAACTTTCAAAAAAATCTTCGTATTTTTGAAAAAACTTCGGGATTTATAAAATGTTCATGTTTCCAAGAATATTAGGAAATTCATAATTATTAATATAAATTTGAAATGTTCAGAAAAATCAAAAGATATTTTGAATCTAACAGTATAGTATGTTCTTAAACGTTTGGTTGGCCTTTGGTTAGCAAGGCCCATTTGTTCGCATAGCTGGCAACATGTGGTCGAGTTTTTGATGTCATGAGTTTGATCCTTCAACTCATCATTTTTCTGGATTATTTACACACACCTTACAAACACAAGTCATTTCGGTGCCTGCCAGTGGGCTGGCTCAGACGCGAACTGTGGTGTGTCTCATGCGCTATTTGACGATAAAAGAGAATATGCTAGTCGGCTCTAATTGAAATAAAATTGTGTACACATGTCAATAGAAAAGAATATGCTAGTTTGGCGCTAACTAAAAAAACTGTGGACACGTAAGCGATAAACTAATCGAAGAGAATAAATGTTGATAAAGAAGGAACCGCCTGGTTATGCGTTGACTATGACAATGAAATGACATTTATGCCCTGCAATTAGCAATCCATCTGGTTGCTTCGTCATAGGAGAGAGTGGTCGAAGTAATCGTGTCCCGAAGGTTGCTGTGCAACCACCAAATGTGAAGGCAGTCACAACCCCAACACGGAGGCGGACCCAGAGAAAGAAAAAACACGACTTGGGTGGTATCAAGATCTCGCAGGCCAAACCTAACCCGTGAGAAGACCATAGCTCCAAGCTCCGTTGCCACACCACTGCGGAGACCGTTTTTAGTGGACTCTTTCGTTGCTTTTCACCAAAAAAAATCTCTCTCTTTGCAACGCATGGACATATTTGCTAGTCCCTGCTAATGGTAGTACAAAGGCTTCTATTCGGGTCTTGTAGCACCCATTAGGGCTGCTCGCGCTCGCAAGAGACGCATAGCAGGGCGGCCCAGATAACTGCTAAAAAAGCAAACACTAAAAATGGAAGTGTCCAAACAAAAATGGAGAGCCGGGATTCAAACTCGGGACACCAAGGTCGACAGCGTGACGAGAGAACCACTAGGCTGAGCTCTCTTTGTTGTTTACTAGCAGGGGGCAGCTATATTTGACTAAGTACTCCCTCTATTCCTTTATACAAAAACACTTCATATTTTTATGTCTAATTTTGATCATTAGTTTTACCAACAATCAGTGAGTTATATGTTACAAAAAGTATTTTATTGGATGCACATTTCAAAAAACTTTTTGATGATATATATTTTATGAAATATAATCCATATTTTATTGATCAAAATTATAAGTTAAAGTTTGACACAAAAAATGAAGTGGCCTTGTATAAGGGAATGGCGGGAGTACGAATTATTAAAAGCCCCTAAATTTCAAGTGAACACATCTTGCTTCATTAGTAGGTATAAATATAGATATAGACTTGCAACTATTTCTAAACAAATATGTTTTTGTTTTTTGCTTATATTAAATAAATACATAGCAAATTCCCCGTCATCAATACTCTAAAGATTGTAAAACAAACCTTTTTGTTTGTAAAACTGGTTACTTATTGTCCAGTTGACACAATAACAAGCGATACACTTACAACTCAATCATTTATAATTAAATCAGAGTCCACTACAAGAGATATGAGTTTTAGCCACCAAGGTGACCGGTTGCTAAAAGTTCAAAATTGGTCGCTACTAGTCTACTGCTACCAACACCACTTGGTCGCTTCGTGGTGGCTATAGTCTAGTCGCTATAGATATTGAGCGACCAACATTGCAAACCCTGGTCGCTACATGTCATATCAATAGCTACCAACCAAATCTGGTGACTAATGGCATCAAGCGACTAAGGGAGACTTGGTGACTAATGACATATAGAGACCAAGTACGACTTGGTTGCTAAAAATTTACAGCCACCATGTACATGGTTAGTGGCTAGAGATATCAAGTGACCAGCCAAGGCTTGGTGACTAAAAGAATTTAGAGACCAGCTACATGTTGGTGACTAGACATCTTTTGTAACCCTTAAAATTGTAAACCTTGGTAACTAAAGGCATGAGAAAGCAACTATATCATAGCTACAATATATTACCACACGCTGACATTTATAGTTGCTAGAAATCTTAGAATTTGAGACATTCTACAGGAAGAAGATCAGAATCAGCATTTGTAAACTTATGATCCAAAGATTACATTTGGATCATTTGCAAGCCAAATTTTGTTTCACAACTAGGAAAGACTATTCTAGTATTTTTAAAGTACCACTTTAGTACTGCTCCAAACATATAATCCAATCACCAACTAGGAAGTATTCTACTCCCTCCGTCCCATAATATAAGAACGTTTTTGACACTACACTAGTATAAAAAACGTTCTTATATTATGGGACAGAGGGAGTAGTATTTTGCATCTAGTATTCGCAAGCCGAATTTACAAAGCAGGAACTACTCTTTTGGCATTTGGGTAAACTGAACTTTTGGCATCTGCAAAGAATCAAGTTTAGCACTGCTCCGATCACTCCCCACATGTCCTCTACACCTGGAAAATTCGAAATAAGTTAAAATGACGTCGATGATGTTCATTTATTGATGAATTCAAAAAAATGTGCATAGTTACTGACTTTGGTCAAAAGGGTTGCTAGGTATATTCATCACATATACTCTAGGTTGCGAATAAACCAATTGACCCAGGAACATGTTACTAACTTTAAATCTGTTCACCCAGAAACATGTATTTCCTTCAATGAAAATCTAGTGTTGTTGCTCTTGTGCGTACAAGGATAAGTACTAGGATTTCTGTAGTAGGGTGAGTGATAGCAGCAACCTATTGATTGGCAAAAGGTACTACTATTTGCATTGTGCTTCTAAAAATGCATGCATCATCAATATGGTTATATATCTCACAGCAAAACTGTGTGTGTGTGTGTGTGTGTGTGTGTGAATCGTTAACTGAAGCCAGTAATGCAGGTATTCAGATATTCGAAAGGTACTATGCAAGTTGACACACTAGAACAATTAAGCTGCTCGAAATAGGAACCGCACACCAGATCCATATCCAATTAATAAAACTAAGACTAAACTGAAATTGCAAAGCATGTAATTCTTTTCTTAATTCATTGGTAGTCGCGGTCTTCTCCAGAGTCAGTAAACCCACTTTTTTGGTAATTTCATTGGCAAACATAGATAGAACCAAGCACAATTTAGAAGATGCTCATAAACTTTACTTCAAAACTACATAATAGCAATGCAAACAGTGTACCTCTCCAAAATTGCTTCACCCCCTCGACCCTCCATCTGAGACCAGAGAACCTGTAATTTTTAAATTCAAGTTCAACCTCTTGAATAAATATGCCAAATCACACGATGAGAGGCAAACTGACTTTTTGAGAGTTATACTGATCATACCATCAGAAGAATAGATCTGTAGCCTGACCTGAAAACAGATCTATCAGTTGGGAAACCGAGCCGTCTCGCACTAGTGCCATCCATGACCCCGACCTCTGATGTAACCATATGCCTTACCAAGCACCTGCTCGCAAATCTGTTGCTCGGTTAAAGGTACTTCGCCCTCCTTTATATGTTCATTTCGCTTCTGCAACATTTCTTCCTGCATTAATAATACAAGAAATGAAAGGCATTTACATTCTTAAATGCAGCAACATAATAATGTATTTAAAAGTACCCAAATTTATTGTTAGTATAATGCAACACTAACAACTTTGAATTATTTGAACAACCGCAGCCATTAAAGTCCAGTTCTGCCATCCCTACTACTTAAAAGTACAAGAACCATATAGTCAAGCAAAAATTATTTGATTCCCAATGATGACAATGCTTGATGAGGATCTTACAGAAATTGACTTTCTCAGTCTTAAATTACTACAGTCCTAATAATAGTGCACCATCTACTACAAGTCATGAGAAAATAGGGCACTTCAAAGTTTGTACCTATGTCATGCACATGGTGAAACAGATTCAAGCACGGTTAAAGCCTTTTGCTGCATAGCTGCCAACTTCTTTCTCTCTTATTACCGACCCATTGTTGGCACAAATAGCATGATCATTCCTCTCTAAGCTCTAGCTATTATTTTTCTCTGTTTCAGTGGTCATTTCTCCCATTTCTTGCTCTCTAGTTCTCATTTGTGTCTAGTATTCTCATTGCTTAATCTTTCTCAACAGAAATTAATTTGTTACATGGCACTTACATGTTTATTCCTGGCATCTTCTGATGCCCATCCCTTCTTATCACTAGAGTAACACTCCTTGTACAGTCTGATATTGACACAATTCTGATAATACAAGATTTGAAGTCAAAAGACATGAATATAAGATAGCTACAAGTTTATATATTCTGCTTTCACAACAATTGTGACACAAGATAAAGATAAGTAATAGTGACTTACTAATTCATGTTGAACAGCTACAAATGACTTTGTTCCCTTCATGTGAACATAAGGTAGGTTTGAGCGGTTAGCCTTTCCAATTGTGGACCGTTTATGCATATGGTAATTTTATGTGAACAAATAAGGCAGGGTTGAGTGATAAAGATAAATGCAGAACTGCTGAAACCCACTCCAAGACTACTATACCTTAAATTCTTCTGTTTCAAAATGATCATAGAGCCATGGTACCGTGTAAGAAGTCCAATCTCTCTGGAAAGTAGTTCATTGTTTTCTCCAATAGGTTTTCTCTCTTAGGTGGATGACCTGCCATTTTGGTCAAGTTCAGATTTGCTATGTCAATAGAAATAAACCACGAGTTACATAGTAATTAGATATGTTGTGGCAACAGAATAATATCATAAGTGTCAATAGTAATCTGATATAACCTAAAACAGGACACATATAGTCTAATATAACCTAAAACATGAGACATATAGGCTGATATAACCACAAACAGGATAGGTATAGTCTGATATAACCCGAAACCTGACACTTATAACCTGATACAAGACACCATTATTCTAATATAACCTGAAACAGGACACATGTGGTCTAGCATAACCTGAAACAGGGGACATATAACCCCTTTTGGATCAGTAAGAATTTCTGGTGCAACATCATATCGACACGAGATATTGCCTTCAAAAGTTTCATCTATGGAAACATTGGTAGCTTCCTCCTCAATATGCAGTAAGTATATAATATACAAGTCCTGTTGCTGTAAGTATCAATATGCAGTAACACTATACTATATATTTTACCACATGCATATTATATTCAAATCACAAACCAAATGCTACATCGTAGGCCCAGCCAGTTTTCAGATCACAGATCGAATGCTACATGTATATTTTACTTCCACATTTCCACAAACACTTGAAGTGCACATCTAGTCATCAAGAACTCCAAGCAAATTAATGGAGGGACACGTGGATGGAGGTAAGGACAGAGGGGAGATCAATCTTACGGGTTGAAGCCTTTGCTGGTGTTGACGGTGAGAGCGAGATCTCGTTGGCTGCGGCAGAGCTGGTTAGGGTTGGAGAAGGTGGAACCCTAGGCGTCTGTTGCGGCAGCAGACCTTGCGCCCCTCTGCTACCGAAGCCGCTTCTCTTCGCCCACGCGGCCATTGCCGCAGCTGCTTCCCTTCCCCCACGCAGCCGCGCCGCCACCACCGCCGCAAGGGACAAGCCCGCCGCTGCCGCCGCGAGGAACAAGCCCGCCGTTGCCGCTGCCGCCGCGAGGAAGAGGCCCCTCTCCGATGCGCCCTCCGCCTTCCGCCGCCCGCTCCGATGAAAAAAAACCGTAGGAATGCGTCGGTCGCCGCCAGGGGCGATTCAGGCCGCCGCCGCCGCCGCCACCACGGGCGATTCGATTTGGGGATACACTAGGAACCGTACGAGTGACTTGTCTTTTTGCATATTAGTCCTTGGTTGCTATTTCTGCCCTCTATACAAACTCGTGAGTGTACAGCTCATAGGCCTATTGTGACCAAGGAACTAATTAACCGGTTGCAATTAGTACATCTAGAGCCACCAAACCGCTTGGTTACAAAATATCTGGTGGCAAATGGTATATTTTCTTGTAGTGGTCAGAACAAATGATTAATTATCAAATCGCAATGATCTGAACACTCCTCACCCACTCACATCCACTTTCGCAGCAACATTGCCGCACAACTAACCTTCATCACAACCGCTTCCTCGGCACAACAACGTTTTCACTGTAGCAAGTCTACAATTATTTCGACGGAAGCCAACAAGGAAGGCCATAGAAGGTTATCTCATTCCAAAATATTTGAAAGATAAAGCGAGCTAAGCAAATAGATTAAGTGTGCAAAGTGGCCATGGGTGTAGAGAATGATTTGGTGTATCGATAATTGATTGATCGTGAACTAGGCACATATATATAGATACAAGGATGCGACCGGTATCTTGTCTCCTAAGATACACGTACATACAGAGGGAGACAGACACTACAGGTACTGCATACGAAACCCAGACCTACATACATGTACACATGTTCAACACCCCCCGCAGTCGAAGCGTCGCCGGCGACGCAGAAACTAGACCGAAAACCCTCGAATGTCGAGGTGGGTAGTCCCTTCGTCATAACATCGGCGAACTGCTGATCGGTGGGCACATGTAGAACTCGAACACGACCAAGTGCGACGTGCTCCCCGACGAAGTGAATGTTGAGCTCAATATGCTTCGTCCGTCGGTGATGGACATGGTTGGCAGCGAGGTACACCGCGGAGACGTTTTCACAGTAGACAAGCGTCGCCTTGGTAACCTCACATAGCAACTCCTGAAGTAGCTGTCGAAGCCAAGAGCACTCCGCGACGGCGTTGGCCACAACCCTGTACTCAGCCTCGGCGCTCGATCGTGAGGCCGTGGGTTGTCGTTTAGACGATCACGAAATCAGAGAGGGCCCGAGGTAGACGCAGTAGCCGGAAGTGGAGCATCGAGTGTTGGGACACCCAGCCTAGTCGGTGTCGGAGTAGGGGACCAGGCTGGTGTCAGGTGATGCCGTCAGGATGAGACCCATAGCTGTGGTGCCACGTATGTATCGGAGAATACGTTTCACCAGAGCCCAATGAGTGTCACGAGGAGCATGCATGTGAAGGCACACCTGCTGGACAGTGTACTGAATGTCCGAACGCGTCAACGTGAGGTACTGAAGAGCACCGACAATGGAGCGGTAGAAGGGAGCATCGAATGCCGGAGAACCCTCAACGGAGGACACCTTAGCCTTCGTGTCGACAGGCGTAGGAGCAGGCTTGCAGTTAAACATGCCGGCTCTCTCCAGAAGCTCGTAGGCATTCTTCTGCTGATGTAGGAAGAAGCCAGTGGCCCGGCGAACAACCTCGATGCCGAGGAAGTAGTGGAGAGCCCGCAAGTCCTTGAGGGCGAACTCGGAGCCGAGGCGAGCTATGATATGCTGAAGCAGTGCTGGCGAGGATGCAGTCAGGATGATGTCATCGACGTAGAGGAGGGGGTACGCGGTGGCGGTGCCCTGGTGATAAACAAACAGGGAGGCATCGGACCGTGTGGACCGGAACCCCTGCTGCTGAAGGAAGGCCGCGATCCGCTGGTACCAGGCCCAAGGTGCCTGCTTCAACCCGTAGGGAGAACGAGAGAGAAAGCACACGTGGTCCGGATGGTCGGCGTCGACGAAACCAGTAGGCTGCTGACAGAACACCTGCTTGTCGAGGTGGCCATGCAGAAAAGCATTGGACACATCGAGCTGGTGAACGGGCCAGGCACGAGAAACAGCGAGCTGGAGAACAGCGCGAATCGTGCCCGGTTTGACAACCGGGGCGAATATTCGGTGAAGTCCACGCCCCGGCTGGCGAAAGCCGTGCATGACCTAGCGCGCCTTGTAGCGCTCGAGGGGAACCATCAGGGCGAGTCTTGTGGTGGAAGACCCACTTGCCAGTGATGACGTTGGCATAGGGAGGCCGTGGGACAAGCCCACGTACGGTTGCGCTGCAGGGCATCGGACTTCTCACACATCACAGCAAGCCAGTTCGGATTCCAAAGGGCTATGCGAAAGGAGGTGGGAAGAGGGGACGAGGCCGAGGTGGACGCGACACAAGCGTACTCATCAGAGGTGTAGCGCGCGCTAGGACAAAATGTCCCAGTCCTAGCCCGACTGACCACACCGGTGAGAGGTGCGGCGGCAGCCGGCGGAGCCGAGAGGGGGACCGGCGAGGATGAGCTCGAGCGGGTCTCCGGAGCGGCCGAAGGGCCCGGGGTGTCGGGGGCGGCCGGCGGGGCCGTGGCGCCAGTGGCATCCGAGGGGCGGGCGAGGTGGCGCCAGGGGCCGCGGCGACAGGGGTGGCCGAGGGGGCCGCGGCGATGGGGGCCGCAGTGATAGGGGCCACCGGCGCTGGGAGCGCAGGTAGGGGCAAGCCCGGTGCACGGCGGGGCGGTCTGCTAGAGGTGGAGGCAGGGGCGAACCGCCCCACGGAGGACGCCGAGGGTGACGGTACCTGCTGAAATGGGAACACCAGCTCATCAAAGTACACGTGCTGCGAGGTGAAAACGCGGTGGGACACTAGATCATAGCACTGGTAACCTTTGGTGTTGGGAGGATAACCAAGGAAGATGCAAGGAAGCGACTGGGGAGCGAGCTTGTGAGGTGCAGTGGACATGGTGCTAGGATAACAGAGACACCTGAAAATGCGAAGACCATCATAAGATGGAACCGCACCGAAGAAGAGCTGGTGAGGAGTGTAGTTCTAGCGTGGACGACACAGGCGAATGTTTATGAGGAGGCTGGCGGTCGTAGGAGTGGAAGAGCAACATGCGGACACAGTCATTAAGAGTGTGAATGACGCGCTCGGCGCGACCATTCTGCTGTGACGTGTAGGGGCAAGTGAGGCGAAAGATGATGCCATGTGACACAATAAGATTGCGGACGGCGACATTGTCAAACTCCTTTCCGTTGTCAGTTTGCAAGGCAAGAATAGGACGACCGAACTGTATGGTGACATATGAATAAAAAGTTGTGAGTGTGGCGAGGGCGTAAGACTTTCGACGGAGAGGAAATGCCCACACATAATGAGAGAAATCATCCAATATCACCAAATAGTATAAGTAACCCGTGTTGCTCGCAACCGGGGATGTCCAAACATCACCATGCAATAAATGAAACGGAAAAGTGGAAATGTTTGTAGACTCGCTAAAGGGAAGACGAACGTGCTTGCCAAGACGGCAAGCCTCACAAGAGTAGTTGTCAACCTTATTACATGAGAAAGAAAAACTCCGAAGAATCTGATGCATAACGGTGGAGTTGGGATGGCCGAGGCGAGCGTGCCAAAGATCTACAATGGCAGCGAAGGCGGCGGGACGACGGGTGGTGGAGGCGCCGGAGGGATGCACCGGGTAAAGCTCATCTTGGGTTGTCACATCGGTGGAGTACCATCCGTGTACGGGCGTCCTTCACAGAAAAGCCGATATCGTCAAATTCAACAGTGATAGGGTTCTCATGAACAAGGTGACGACCAGAAACAAGATTGGTAACTTGTTGGGGAACGCATTGATGTCTACTACACAACCTTCTTCTTATAGACGTTGTTCGGCCTCCAAGTGCAGAGGTTTGTAGGACAGTAGAAAATTTCCCTCAAGTGGATGACCTAAGGTTTATCAATCTGTAGGAGGCGTAGGATGAAGATGGTCTCTCTCGAGCAACCTTGCAACCAAATAACAAAGAGTCTCTTGTGTCCCGAACACACCCGATACAATGGTAAATTGTATAGGTGCACCAGTTCGGCGAAGAGATGGTGATACAAGTGCAATATGGATGGTAGATAAAGGTATTTGTAATCTGAAATTATAAAAACAGCAAGGTAACTAATGATAAAAGTGAGCGTAAATGGTATTGCAATGCGTGGAAATAAGGCCTAGGGTTCATACTTTCGCTAGTGCAAGTTCCCTCAACAATACTAACATAATTGGATCACATAACTATCCCTCAACATGCAACAAAGATTCACTCCAAAGTCACTAATAGCGGAGAACGAACGAAGAGATTATGGTAGGGTACGAAACCACCTCAAAGTTATTCTTTCCAATCAATTCATTGGGCAATTCCTATAAGTGTCACAAACAGCCCTAGAGTTCGTACTAGAATAACACCTTAAGACACAAATCAACCAAAACCCTATTGTCACCTAGATACTCCAATGTCACCTCAAGTATCCGTGGGTATGATTATACGATATGCGTCACACAATCTCAGATTCATCTATTCAACCAACACAAAGGACCTCAAAGAGTGCCCCAAAGTTCTACCGGAGAATCACGACGAAAACGTGTGCCAACCCCTATGCACAGGTTCATGGGCGGAACCCGCAAGTTGATCATCAAGACATACATCAAGTGAATCACGTGATATCCCATTGTCACCACAGATACGCACGGTAAGACATATATCAAGTGTTCTCAAATCTTTAAAGACTCAATCCGATAAGATAACTTCAAAGGGAAAACTCAATTCATTACAAGAGAGTAGAGGGGGAGGAGAAACATAAGATCGAACTATAATAGCAAAGCTCGCGATACATCAAGATCGTATCACCTCAAGAACACGAGAGAGAGAGAGAGAGAGATCAAACACATAGCTACTGGTACATACCCTCAGCCCCGATGGAGAACTACTCCCCCCTCGTCATGGAGAGCACCGGGATGATGAAGATGGCCACCAGAGAGGAATTGCCCCCTCCGGCAGGGTGCCGGAACGGGTCTAGATTGGTTTTCAGTGGCTACAGAGGCTTCTGGCGGCGGAACTCTTGATCTATTGTGCTCACGGATGTTTTTAGGGTATATGAAGATATATAGGCGGAAGAAATACGTCAGGGGGGCCACGAGGGGCTCACGAGGGTGGAGGGCGCGCCCAGGGGAAATATGCAAGTGGGAGACTGAAGGAAATATGCCCTAGAGGCAATAATAAAGTTATTATTTCCTTATATCATGATAAATGTTTATTATTCATGCTAGAATTGTATTAACCGGAAACATAATACATGTGTGAATAAATAGACCAACAGAGTGTCACTAGTATGCCTCTACTTGACTAGCTCGTTAATCAAAGATGGTTATGTTTCCTAACCATGAACAAAGAGTTGTTATTTGATTAACGAGGTCACATCATTAGTTGAATGATCTGATTGACATGACCCATTCCATTAGCTTAGCACCCGATCGTTTAGTATGTTGCTATTGCTTTCTTCATGACTTATACATGTTCCTATGACTATGAGATTATGCAACTCCCGTTTGCCGGAGGAACACTTTGGGTGCTACCAAACGTCACAACGTAACTGGGTGATTATAAAGGAGCATTACAGGTGTCTCCAAAGGTAGATGTTGGGTTGGCGTATTTCGAGATTAGGATTTGTCACTCCGATTGTCGGAGAGGTATCTCTGGGCCCTCTCGGTAATATACATCACATAAGCCTTGCAAGCATAATAACTAAGATGTTAGTTATGAGATGATGTATTACGGAACAAGTAAAGAGACTTGCCAGTAACGAGATTGAACTAGGTATTGGATACCGACGATCGAATCTCGGGCAAGTAACATACCGATGACAAAGGGAACAACGTATGTTGTTATGCGGTCTGACCGATAAAGATCTTCGTAGAATATGTAGGAGCCAATATGGGCATCCAGGTCCCGCTATTGGTTATTGACCGGAGACGTGTCTCGGTCATGTCTACATTGTTCTCGAACCGTAGGGTCCGCACGCTTAACGTTACGATGACAGTTATTATGAGTTTATGCATTTTGATGTACCGAAGGTTGTTCGGAGTCCCGGATGAGATCACGGACATGACGAGGAGTCTCGAAATGGTCGAGACGTAAAGATTGATATATTGGAAGCCTATGTTTGGACATCGGAAGTGTTCCGGGTGAAATCGGGATTTTACCGGATTACAGGGAGGGTTACCGGAACCCCCGGGGGCCAAATGGGCCAACATGGGCCTTAGTGGAAAGGTGAGAGGGCAGCCCACATAGGGCTGCGCCTCCCCCCCTCTCCCTAGTCCTATTAGGACTAGGAGAGGGGCCGCCCACCTCTCTCTTTCCCTTCCCTCTTGAGGAAACCTAGTTGGACTAGGATTGGAGGGGGGAGTCCTACTCCCGGTAGGAGTAGGACTCCTCCTGCGCCTCCCCCTCTTTGGCCAGCCAGCCCCCCTCCCTCCAACCTTTATATACGGGGGCAGGGGACACCCCAAGACACACAAGTTGATCCTTGAGATCGTTCCTTAGCCGTGTGCGGTGCCCCCTGCCACCAAATTCCACCTCGATCATACCGTTGTAGTGCTTAGGCGAAGCCCTGCGTCGGTAGTACATCAAGATCGTCACCACGCCGTCGTGCTGACGGAACTCTTCCTCGACGCTTTGCTGGATCGGAGCCCGAGGATCGTCATCGAGCTGAACGTGTGCTAAGAACTCGGAGGTGCCGGAGTAACGGTGCTTGGATCGGTCGGATCGGGAAGAAGACGTACGACTACTTCCTCTATGTTGTGTGATCGCTTCCGCAGTCGGTCTGCGTTGGTACGTAGACAATACTCTCCCCCTCGTTGCTATGCATCACCATGTTCTTGCGTGTGCGTAGGAAAATTTTCGAAATTACTACGTTCCCCAACAGTGGCATCCGAGCCTAGGTTTTATGGTTTGATGTTATTTGCACGAGTAGAACACAAGTGAGTTGTGGGCGATACAAGTCATACTGCCTACCAGCATGTCATACTTTGGTTCGGCGGTATTGTTGGACGAGACGATCCGGACCAACCTTACGCGTACTCTTACGCGAGACCGGTTCCCTCGACGTGCTTTGCACATAGATGGCTTGCGGAAGACTGTCTCTCCAACTTTAGTTGAACCAAGTGTGACTACGCCCGGTCCTTGAGAAGGTTAAAACGGAGTCTATTTGACGAACTATCGTTGTGGTTTTGATGCGTAGGTGAGATGAGTTCTTACTTAAGCCCATAGCAGCCACGTAAAACTTGCAACAACAAAGTAGAGGACGTCTAACTTGTTTTTGCAGGGCATATTGTGATGTGATATGGTCAAGGCATGATGCTGATTTTATTGTATGAGATGATCATGTTTTGTAACCGAGTTATCGGCAACTGGCAAGAGCCATATGGTTGTCGCTTTATTGTATGCAATGCAATCGCGATGTAATGCTTTACTTTATTACTAAGCGGTAGTGATAGTCGTGGAAGCATAAGATTGGCGAGACGACAACGATGCTACGATGGAGATCAAGGTGTCGCGCCGATGACGATGGTGATCATGATGGTGCTTCGGAGATGGAGATCACAAGCACAAGATGATGATGGCCATATCATATCACTTATATTGATTGCATGTGATGTTTATCCTTTTATGCATCTTATCTTGCTTTGATTGACGGTAGCTTTATAAGATGATCTCTCACTAAAATTATCAAGAAGTGTTCTCCCTGAGTATGCACCGTTGCCAAAGTTCGTCGTGCCCAGACACCACGTGATGATCGGGTGTGATAAGCTCTACGTCCATCTACAACGGGTGCAAGCCAGTTTTGCACACGCAGAATACTCAGGTTAAACTTGACGAGCCTAGCATATGCAGATATGGCCTCGGAACACGGAGACCGAAAGGTCGAGCGTGAATCATATAGTAGATATGATCAACATAATGATGTTCACCATTGAAAACTACTCCATCTCACGTGATGATCGGTTATGGTTTAGTTGATTTCGATCACGTGATCACTTAGAGGATTAGAGGGATATCTATCTAAGTGGTAGTTCTTAAGTAATATGATTAATTGAACTTTAATTTATCATGAACTTAGTCCTGGTAGTATTTTGCAAATTATGTTGTAGATCAATAGCTCGCGTTGTTGCTTCCCTGTGTTTATTTTTGATATGTTCCTAGAGAAAATTGTGTTGAAAGATGTTAGTAGCAATGATGCGGATTGGATCCGTGATCTGAGGTTTATCCTCATTGCTGCACAGAAGAATTATGTCCTTGATGCACCACTAGGTGACAGACCTATTGCAGGAGCAGATGCAGACGTTATGAACGTTTGGCTAGCTCAATATGATGACTACTTGATAGTTTAAATGCCCCATGCTTAATGGCTTAGAATCGGGACTTCAAAGAGGTTTTGAACGTCATGGAGCATATGAGATGTTCCAGGAGTTGAAGTTAATATTTCAAGCAAATACCCGAGTTGAGAGATATGAAGTCTCCAACAAGTTCTATAGCTAAAAGATGGAGGAGAATCGCTCAACTAGTGAGCATGTGCTCAGATTGTCTGGGTACTACAATCTCTTGAATCAAGTGGGAGTTAATCTTCCAGATAAGATAGTGATTGACAGAATTCTCTAGTCACCATCACCAAGTTAGTAGAACTTCGTGATGAACTATAATATGCAAGGGATAACGGAAACAACTCCCAAGCTCTTCGTGATGCTGAAATCAACGAAGGTAGAAATCAAGAAAAACATCAAGTGTTGATGGTTGACAAGACCACTAGTTTCAAGAAAAGGGCAGAGGGAAGAAGGGGAACTTCAAGAAGAACGACAAGCAAGTTGCTGCTCAAGTGAAGAAGCCCAAGTCTGATCCTAAGCCTGAGACTAAGTGCTTCTACTGCAAAGGGACTGGTCACTGGAAGCGGAACTACCCCAAGTGATTGGCGGATAAGAAGGATGGCAAAGTGAACATAAGTATATTTGATATACATGTTATTGATGTGTACTTTACTAGTGTTTATAGAAACCCCTTAGTATTTGATGCTAGTTCAGTTGCTAAGATTAGTAACTCGAAACGGGAGTTGCAGAATAAACAGAGACTAGTTAAGGGTGAAGTGACGATGTGTGTTGGAAGTGGTTCCAAGATTGATATGATCATCATCGCACACTCCCTATAATTTCGGGATTAGTGTTGAACTTAAATAAGTGTTATTTGGTTTTTGCGTTGAGCATGAATATGATTTGATCATGTTTATTGCAATACGGTTATTCATTAAAGTAAGAGAATAAATTGTTGTTCTGTTTACATGAATAAAACCTTATATGGTTACACACCCAATGAAAATAGTTCGTTGGATCTCGATCATGGTGATACACATAATCATAATATTGAAACCAAAAAGATGCAAAGTTAATAATGATAGTGCAACTTATTTGTAGCACTGCCGTTTAGGTCATATTGGTGTAAAGCGCATGAAGAAACTCCATGCTGATGGGATTTTGGAATCACTTGATTATGAATCACTTGATGCTTGCGAACCGTGCCTTTTGGGCAAGATGACTAAAACACCGTTCTCCGGAACAATGAAGCAAGCAACAGATTTGTTGAAGATCATACATACTGATGTATGTGGTCCGATGAATATTAAGGCTTGTAGCAAGTATCATTATTTTCTGACCTTCACAGATGATTTGAGCAGATATGGGGATATCTACTTGATGAAACATAAGTCTGAAACATTTGAAAAGTTCAAAGAATTTCAGAGTGAAGTGGAATATCATCGTGACAAGAAAATAAAAGTTTCTACGATATGATCGCAGAGGTAAAATATTTGAGTTACGAGTTTGGTTTCAATTAAAACAATGTGGAATAGTTTCACAAAATCATGCCACATGGAACACCACAGCATAATGGTGTGTCCTAACGTCATAACCGTACTTTATTGGATATAGTGCAATCTATGATGTATCTTACCGATCTACCACTATCGTTTTGGGGTTATGCATTAGAGACAGCTGCATTCACGTTAAATAGGGCACCATCTAAATCCGTTGAGACAACACCGTGTGAACTATGGTTTGGCAAGAAACCTAAGCTGTCATTTCTTAAAATTTGGGGTTGCGATGCTGATAAGCTCAAACTCAAATCGGAGAAGTGCGTCTTCATAGGATATCCAAAGAAAATTATTGGATACACCTTCTATCACAGATCCGAAGGCAAGACTTTTGTTGCTAAAATTCGGAAACTTTCTGGAGAAGGAATTTCTCTTGAAAGAAGTGAGTGGGAGGAAAGTAAAACTTGACGAGGTAACTGTACCTGCTCCCTTATTGGAAAATAGTACATCACAGAAAAATGTTTCTGTGACACCTACACCAGTTAGTGAGGAAGCTAATGATGATGATCATGAAACTTCAGAACAAGACACTACTGAACCTCGTAGATCAACCAGAGTAAGATCCGCGCCAGAGTGGTACGGTAATCCTGTTCTGGAAGTCATGCTACTAGATCATGATGATCCTACGAACTATGAAGAAGCGATGGTGAGCCCAGATTCCGCAAAGTGGCTTGAAGCCATGAAATCTGAGATATGATCCATGTATGAGAACAAAGTATGGACTTTAGTTGACTTGCCCGATGATCGGCAAGCCATAGAAAATAAATGGATCTTCAAGAGGAAGACGGACGCTGATAGTAGTGTTACTATCTACAAAGCTAGAATTGTCGCAAAAGGTTTTCGACAAGTTCAAGGTGTTGACTACGATGAGATTTTCTCACTCGTATCTATGCTTAAGTCTGTCCGAATCATGTTAGTAATTGCCGCATTTTATGAAATCTGGCAAACGGATAAACAAAACTGCATTCCTTAATGGATTTATTAAAGAAGAGTTGTATACGATGCAACTAGAAGGTTTTGTCAATCCGAAAGGTGCTAACAAAATGTGCAAGCTCCAGCGATCCATCTGTGGACTGGTGCAAGCATCTCAGAGTTTCTCACTCGTATCTATGCTTAAGTCTATCCGAATCATGTTAGCAATTGCCGCATTTTATGAAATCTGGCAAACGGATAAACAAAACTGCATTCCTTAATGGATTTATTAAAGAAGAGTTCTATACGATGCAACCAGAAGGTTTTGTCAATCCTAAAGGTAATAACAAAAATATGCAAGCTCCAGCGATCCATCTATGGACTGGTGCAAGCATCTCGGAGTTGGAATATACGCTTTGATAAGTTGATCAAAGCATATAGTTTTATACAGACTTGCGGTGAAGCCTGTATTTACGAGAAAGTGAGTGGGAGCACTACAGCATTTCTGATAAGTATATGTGAATGACATATTGTTGATCGGAAATAATGTAGAATTATTCTGTAAAGCATAAAAGGAGTGTTTGAAAGGAGTTTTTTCAAAGAAAGACTTCGGTAAAGTTGCTTACATATTGAGCTTCAAGATCTATAGAGATAGATCAAGACGCTTGATAAGTTTTTCAATAAGTACATACCTTGACAAGATTTTGAAGTAGTTCAAAATGGAACAGTCAAAGAAAAAGTTTCTTGCCTGTGTTACAAGGTGTGAAGTTGAGTAAAGACTCAAAGCCCGACCACGGCAGAAGATAGAAAGAGAATGAAAGTCATTCCCTATGCCTCATTCATAGGTTCTATAAAGTATGCCATGCTGTGTACCGGATCTATTGTATACCCTGCACTGATTTGGCAAGGGAGTACAATAGTGATCTAGGAGTAGATCACTGGACAGCGGTCAGAATTATCCTTAGTGAAATAAGGAAATGTTTCTCGATTATGGACGTGACAAAAAGGTTCGTCGTAAAGGGTTACGTCGATGCAAGTTTTGACACTAATCTAGATGACTCTAAAGTCTCGGTCTAGATACATGTTGAAAGTGGGAGCAATTAGCTAGAGTAGCTCCGTGTAGAGCATTGTAGACATAGAACTTGCAAAATACTTACGGATCTGAATGTGACAGACCCGTTGACTAAAATTATCTCACAAGCAAAACATGATCACACCTTAGTACTCTTTGGGTGTTAATCACATAGATATGTGAACTAGATTACTGACTCTAGTAACCCCTTTGAGTGTTGGTCACATGACGATGTGAACTATGGGTGTTAATCACATGGTGATGTGAACCATTGCTGCTAAATCACATGGCGATGTGAACTAGATTATTGACTCTAGTGCAAGTGGGAGACTGAAGGAAATATGCCCTAGAGGCAATAATAAAGTTATTATTTCCTTATATCATGATAAATGTTTATTATTCATGCTAGAATTGTATTAACCGGAAACATAATACATGTGTGAATAAATAGACCAACAGAGTGTCACTAGTATGCCTCTACTTGACTAGCTCGTTAATCAAAGATGGTTATGTTTCCTAACCATGAACAAAGAGTTGTTATTTGATTAACGAGGTCACATCATTAGTTGAATGATCTGATTGACATGACCCATTCCATTAGCTTAGCACCCGATCGTTTAGTATGTTGCTATTGCTTTCTTCATGACTTATACATGTTCCTATGACTATGAGATTATGCAACTCCCGTTTGCCGGAGGAACACTTTGGGTGCTACCAAACGTCACAACGTAACTGGGTGATTATAAAGGAGCATTACAGGTGTCTCCATAGGTAGATGTTGGGTTGGCGTATTTCGAGATTAGGATTTGTCACTCCGATTGTCGGAGAGGTATCTCTGGGCCCTCTCGGTAATATACATCACATAAGCCTTGCAAGCATAATAACTAAGATGTTAGTTATGAGATGATGTATTACGGAATGAGTAAAGAGACTTGCCAGTAACGAGATTGAACTAGGTATTGGATACCGACGATCGAATCTCGGGCAAGTAACATACCGATGACAAAGGGAACAACGTATGTTGTTATGCGGTCTGACCGATAAAGATCTTCATAGAATATGTAGGAGCCAATATGGGCATCCAGGTCCCGCTATTGGTTATTGACCGGAGACGTGTCTCGGTCATGTCTACATTGTTCTCGAACCGTAGGGTCCGCACGCTTAACGTTACGATGACAGTTATTATGAGTTTATGCATTTTGATGTACCAAAGGTTGTTCGGAGTCCCGGATGAGATCACGGACATGACGAGGAGTCTCGAAATGGTCGAGACGTAAAGATTGATATATTGGAAGCCTATGTTTGGACATCGGAAGTGTTCCGGGTGAAATCGGGATTTTAGCGGATTACCGGGAGGGTTACCGGAACCCCCCCGGGGCCAAATGGGCCAACATGGGCCTTAGTGGAAAGGTGAGAGGGCAGCCCACATAGGGCTGCGCCTCCCCCCTCTCCCTAGTCCTATTAGGACTAGGAGAGGGGCCGGCCACCTCTCTCTTTCCCTTCCCTCTTGAGGAAACCTAGCTGGACTAGGATTGGAGGGGGGAGTCCTACTCCCGGTAGGAGTAGGACTCCTCCTGCGCCTCCCCCTCTTTGGCCAGCCAGCCCCCCTCCCTCCAACCTTTATATACGGGGGCAGGGGACACCCCAAGACACACAAGTTGATCCTTGAGATCGTTCCTTAGCCGTGTGCGGTGCCCCCTGCCACCAAATTCCACCTCGATCATACCGTTGTAGTGCTTAGGCGAAGCCCTGCGTCGGTAGTACATCAAGATCGTCACCACGCCGTCGTGCTGACGGAACTCTTCCTCGACGCTTTGCTGGATCGGAGCCCGAGGATCGTCATCGAGCTGAACGTGTGCTAAGAACTCGGAGGTGCCGGAGTAACGGTGCTTGGATCGGTCGGATCGGGAAGAAGACGTACGACTACTTCCTCTACGTTGTGTGATCGCTTCCGCAGTCGGTCTGCGTTGGTACGTAGACAATACTCTCCCCCTCGTTGCTATGCATCACCATGATCTTGCGTGTGCGTAGGAAAATTTTCGAAATTACTACGTTCCCCAACACCTGGGGGGGGGGGGGGGAAGGCGCGCCCCCACCCTCGTGGCTAGGGTGTGGGCCCCTGGTCTTCATCTTTTGCAAGGATTTTTTATTATTTCCAAGTAGACGTTCCGTGAAGTTTCAGGTCATTCCGAGAACTTTTGTTTCTGCACATAAATAACATTATGGCAATTCTACTGAAAACAACGTCAGTCCGGGTTAGTTTCATTCAAATCATGCAAGTTAAAGTCCAAAACAAGGGCAAACGTGTTTGGAAAAGTAGATACAAGAGAGACGTATCAACTCCCCCAAGCTTAAACCTTTGCTTGTCCTCAAGCAATTCAGTTGACAAACTGAAAGTGATAAAGAAAAACTTTTACAAACTCTGTTTGCTCTTGTTGTTGTAAATATGTAAAGCGAGCATTCAAATTTTCAGCAAAGATTATGAACTAACCATATTCACAATAACGCTTAGGTCTCATGTTTACTCATATCAATGGCATAATCAACTAGCGAGCAATAATAATAAATCTCGGATGACAACACTTTCTTAAAACAATCATAATATGATATAACAAGATGGTATCTCGCTAGCCCTTTCTGAGACCGCAAAACATAAATGCAGAGCACCTTTAAAGATCAAGGACTGATTAGACATTGTAATTCATGATAAAAGAGATCCACTCAAGTCATACTCAATGTAAACTAACAGTAATGAATGCAAATGACAGTGGTGCTCTCCGACTGGTGCTTTTTAATAAGAGGATGATGAATCAACATGAAAGTAAATAGATAGGCCCTTCGCAGAGGGAAGCATAGATTTGTAGAGGTGCCAGAGCTTGGTTTTGAAATAGAGGTGAATAATATTTTGAGCGGTATACTTTCATTATCAACATAACAACCAAGAGATCGCGATATCTTCCATGCTACACACATTATAGGCGATTCCCAAACAGAATGGTAAAGTTTATACTCCCCCTCCACCAACAAACATCAATCCATGGCTTGCTCGAAACAACGAGTGCCTCCAACTAACAAGAGTCATTGAGGGAGTTTTGTTTGCAATTATTTTGATTTAGTTTGCATAAAGCATGGGACTAAGCATCCCGGTGACCAGCCATTTTCTCGTGAGTGAGGAGCGGAGTCGACACCTCTTGAGAATAACCCGCCTAACATGGAAGAGACGGACATCCCTAGTTGATACATGAGCTATTCGAGCATACAAAACAGAATGTTTATTTGAAGATTTAGAGTTTGGCACATACAAATTTACTTGGAATGGTAGGTAGATACCGTATATAGGTAGGTACGGTGGACTCATATGGAATAACTTTGGGGTTTATGGAGTAGGATGCACGAGCAGTATTCCCGCTTAGTACAGGTGAAGACTAGAAAAAGACTAGGAAGCGACCAGCTAGAGAGCGACAACAGTCATGAACATGCTTTAAAATTAATCAACACTGAATGCAAGCATGAGTAGGATATAATGCACCATGAACATAAATATCGTAGAGGCTATGTTGATTTTGTTTCAACTACATGCGTGAACATGTGCCAAGTCAAGCCACTCAAATCGTTCAAAAGAGGATACCACCCTATCATACCACATGACAACCATTTTAATAGCATGTTGGCACGCAAGGTAAACCATTATAAGCTCCTAGCTAATCAAGCATGGCATAAGCAACTATAATCTCTAATTGTCATTGCAAACATGTTTATTCATAATAGGCTGAATCTGGAACGATGAACTAATCATATTTACAAAAACAAGAGAGGTCGAGTTCATACCAGCTTTTCTCATCTCAATAAGTTCATCATATAATCATCATTATTGCCTTTCACTTGCACGACCGAACGATGTGGATAATAATAATAGTGCACGTCCATTAGTCTAAGCTGGAATCTGCAAGCATTCAATAAACGGGAGAAGACAAGGCAATATGGGCTCTTTTGTCAGATCAACAATAATGCATATAAGAGCCACTTAAACAATTTAATCATGGTCTTCTCCTATCGACCCCCAAAGAAAAGAAAAGAAATAAAACTATTTACACGAGAAAGCTCCCAACAAGCAAAAGAAGAACATGAAATCTTTTTGGGTTTTCTTTTTAATTACTACTACAAGCATGGAAAGTAAACTAATTAAAAGCTACAACTATTTTTTTTGGTTTTTCTTAAGGTTTATTAAACACACAAGAAGAAAGAATAAAAAACAAAATAAATCAGCATGGATGATACAATGAAAAAGTATGAGCACCGACATCTAGCAATGAGTGTGTGGACATGAATATAATGTCGGTGAGAAATACGTACTCCCCCAAGCTTAGGCTTTTGGCCTAAGTTGGTCTATGGCCACGGTTGGCCTGGCGGATATCCATAGTAATAGTTGGGGTCGTACCGCGAAGAAGAAGACTCTGATTGCCACTAGTTGGCAATCATCTCTGGATCCCAATGGTAATTAGACTGTCGTGGAGGATCAACTTGTGGTTCCGACTCTATGGCTGATGTAGGGTTCCGGTAGGCGTGAACAGCCTCTAATGGAACAAGGTACTTGCCTGCAGATAAATCAAACAAGGAAGGAGCATGCAGGGTAATAGTCTCAGGATGATGTTTATCAAAGAACAATTTGTATTTAATCTCCCCTCCCCTATTCTTAACAATAAAATCGTGTGCCACCATACTCTTATAATCTAAATAAACACGGGGCAACAATTTTTTCTTCCTTCTCATAATGCCTAATAGGTATGTTAAAATGTGAAGCTAGGCGTGAAGCATAGATGCCTCCAAAGATGGGGCCCTTTGTACGATTCAGACTTAAGCGTTTAGCAATAATACCATCCATACTAATAGAGTTATCACAAAATAAACCGTGGAACAAAATAATAATATCAGGAACACTAAGGTTTCCACAATTTCCGCGACCAATTAAGAAACGACTAGCAAATATTGCAAAGTAGCGTAAAACAGGAAAATGTATGCTAGTAATTCGTGCATCGGAAACCTTCCTCGTTTCCTCTACAATGATGGTATCTATAAAACCATCCACATCACCGCGGTGTGGTTCCTCTATTGTGCCCTCGAAAGGGATCAAACAAACCCGACAAAAATCATAAAGTGACATCTCCTTATGCTGATCATATAAATAAAACTCCACCATAGGTGGTGAGCTCCTAGCATGGAAATGAAAATTTTGCACAAAGATATTGATGAGTAAGAGATACTATTCGCGTTGGTCGTGGAGGAAGGCGGTGAGGCCTGCATTCTCAGCCAATTCATAAAAATCATCATTAATCCCGGTTGCTCTCAAGAAATCATCGGAAGGCCATTCACAAGGCCGAACCTCCGCGGTGTGAGGCAGATTATATTTGGGCCTCTTTGCCTTTTCATTTGCCTTTTCCTTCGAGCTTCGGCTCGATGAGCCCCTAAAAAATCTCTTCATTATTTTCTAAAAAATTCAAAAAATTTTAGTAACTTGAAATAAAAGTGAACCCAACTCAATAATATTAATAGCAACAACTCCTACAAGTGCCTAGAGCCTATATCATGCATTAGAACTACTTGGGACCATATAAATTTGACATGCAAGCTCAAGAATAGGGTCACCTAGGCAGCACAAATTCGCAATGAATAAAGCACTAGAACAAAAACTAATTGGACCAATGAAGGAGTCACATATGAAGGAACAATCTTCCCAAGCAGTTTTGTGAGAGGTGCTTTGAGCAAGGAGATCGAAAATGGTAGCAAAATGAGCTTGGACTCGGGTTTGAACTGGATAATCATGTTTGTGTGAGGAAGGAGTGTGTGGATGCAGGAATAAGTGGAGGAGGGCTACCGTGGGCCCACGAGGCAGGGGGCGCACCCAGGGGGTAGGGCACGCCCTCCACCCTCGTGGCCAGGTGGATGCCCCCCGTGCTGTGTTCTCAGTGCCAAATATTCTCAAATATTTCAGAAAAAATCTTACTTAAATTTCAGGGCATTTGGAGAACTTTTATTTTCGGGGTATTTTTATATTGCACGGATAATTCAGAGAACAGACAGAAAATACCATTTTTTATTTTATTTAATATAAATAATAGAAAGTAAAAGGAGGGTATAGAAGGTTGTGCCTTCTAGTTTCATCCATCTCATGCTCATCAAAAGGAATCCACTAACAAGGTTGATCAAGTCTTGTTAACGAACTCATTCCGAATAACATGGAACCAGAGAAATTTCGAATAACACTATGTTACCTCAACGGGGATATGACATCCCCAATAATAAGAATATCATATTTCTTCTTGACAATAGGAAGAGGAAATTCAAAACCTCCAAATATAATCGATGGAATTTTTCCAATAGAGTTGATACTATGAACTTGAGGTTGTTTCCTCGGAAAGTGTACTGTATGCTCATTACCATTAACATGAAAAGTGACATTGCCTTTAGTGCAATCAATAACAGCCCCTGCAGTATTCAAAAAGGGTCTTCCAAGAATAATAGACATACTATCGTCCTCGGAAATATCAAGAATAACAAAGTCTGTTAAAATAGTAATGTTTGCAACTACAACAGGCACATCCTCAAAAATACCGACAGGTATAGTAGTTGATTTATCAGCCATTTGCAAAGATATTTCAGTAGGTGTCAACTTATTCAAATCAAGTCTAAGATATAAAGAGAGAGGCATAACACTAACACCGGCTCCAAGATCACATAAATCAGTTTTAACATAATTTCTTTTAATGGAGCATGGTATAGTTGGTATTCCGGGATCTCCTAGTTTCTTATGTATTCCACCTTTAAAAGTATAATTAGCAAGCATGGTGGAAATTTCAGCTTCCGATATCTTTCTTTTATTAGTAACAACATCTTTCATGTACTTAGCACAAGGATTCATTTTAAGCATATCGGTTAATTGCATACGCAAAAAGATAGGTCTAATCATTTCAGCAAAGCGCTCAAAATCCTCGTCATCCTTTTTCTTGGATGGTTTGGGAGGAAAAGGCATGGGTTTCTGAACCCATGGTTCTCTTTCTTTACCATGTTTCCTAGCAACAAAGTCTTTCTTATCATAACGTTGATTCTTTGATTGTGGGTTATCAAGATCAACAGCAGGTTCAATTTCTATATCATTATCATTACTAGGTTGAGCATCATCATGAACATTATTATTAACATTATCACTAGTTTCAGGTTCATTGCCAGATTGTGTTTCAGCATCAAAAATAGAAATATCATTTGGATTCCCAGGTGTATCAATAACAGGTTCACTAGAAGCATGCAAAGTCCTATCATTTTTCTTTTTCTTCCTTTTAGAAGGACTCTCTTCTTCAAGTTGCACAAAATTATATATATCCCTTAAAGCAGCTTGTTTCTTATGAGTAGGGAAATATTTAGCAGAGAAGTAATAAATCATATCCTGGGGACTACACACACAACCAGGATCAAGAGAATTAAACCATATCTTAGCATCACCCTTTAATGAGAACGAAAATATTTTAAGGATATATCATTAGTGAACAGGGTGGCTATATCATTTAATTTAGTAAGATGTGCCACAACAGTTTCAGATTCATAGCCATGAAAAGGATTAGATTCAACCAAAGTAATTATATCAGGATCAACAGAGAATTGATAATCCTTATCAGTAACACAGATAGGTGAAGTAGCAAAAGCAAGGTCAGGTTTCATTCTAGCATTAAGAGATTGCTGCTTCCATTTAGCTAATAACCTCTTGAGCTCGTATCTATCTTTGCAAGCTAAAATAGCTAGAGCAGCTTCTTTTTCAAAATCATAACCCTCAGGAATAACAGGTGATTCATATTTATTAGGGGCAGAGTCTTCATCATCACTTTCATCAATATTATCAGTTTCAATATTTTCATTCTCTCTAACCCTAGCAAGTTGTTCATCAAGAAATTCACCAAGTGGCATAGTAGTATCAAGCATAGAAGTAGTTTCATCATAGGTATCATGCATAGCAGAAGTGGCATCGTCAATAACATGTGACATATCAGAACGAATAACAAAAGCAGGTTTAGGTGTCGCAAGCTTACTCAAAACAGAAGGTGAATCAAGTGCAGAGCTAGATGTCAGTTCCTTACCTCCCCTCGTAGTTGAGGGACAAATCTTGGTTTTTGGATCTCTCAAGTTCTTCATAATGATAAGAAGATATAAATCCCAAGTGACTCAAAGAATAGAGCTATGCTCCCCGGCAACGACGCTAGAAAATAGTCTTGATAACCCACAAGTATAGGGGATCGCAACAGTTTTCGAGGGTAGAGTATTCAACCCAAATTTATTGATTCGACACAAGGGGGGCCAAAGAATATTCTCAAGTATTAGCAACTGAGTTGTTAATTCAATCACACCTGGAAACTTAATATCTGCAACAAAGTATTTAGTAGCAAAGTAATATGATAGTAGTGGTAACAGTAGCAAAAGTAGTGTTTTTGGTATTTTGTAGTGATGATAGCAATAGCAATGGAAAAGTAAATAAGCGAAGAACAATATATGGAAAGCTCGTAGGCAATGGATTGGTGATAGAGAATTATGCCGGATGTGGTTCATCATGTAACAGTCATAACCTAGGGTGACACAGAACTAGCTCCAATTCATCAATGTAATGTAGGCATGTATTCCGAATATAGTCATACGTGCTTATGGAAAAGAACTTGCATGACATCTTTTGTCCTACCCTCCCGTGGCAGCGGGGTCCTAATGGAAACTAAGGGATATTAAGGCCTCCTTTTAATAGAGTACCAGACCAAAGCATTAACACATAGTGAATACAAGAACTCCTCAAACTACGGTCATCACCGGGAGTGGTCCCGATTATTGTCACTTTGGGGTTGCCGGATCATAACACATAGTAGGTGACTATAGACTTGCAAGATAGGATCAAGAACTCTCATATATTGATGAAAACACAATAGGTTCAGATCTGAAATCATGGCACTCGGGCCCTAGTGACAAGCATGAAGCATCGCAAAGTCATAGCAACATCAATCCCAGAACATAGTGGATACTAGGGATCAAACCCTAACAAAACTAACTCGATTACATGATAAATCTCATCCAACCCATCACCGTCCAGCAAGCCTCCGATGGAATTACTCACGCACGGTGGTGAGCATCATGAAATTGGTGATGGAGGAAGGTTGATGATGACGATGGCGACAGATTCCCCTCTCCGGAGCCCCGAACGGACTCCAAATCAGCCCTCACGAGAGGTTTTAGGGCTTGGCGGCGGCTCCGTATCGTAAAACGTGATGAATCCTTCTCTCTGATTTTTTTCTCCCTGAAAGAAAATATATAGAGTTGGAGTTGAGGTCGGAGGAGCTCCAGGGGGCCCATGAGGTAGGGGGCGCGCCGTGGGAGGGGGGGGGGCAGGCGCGCCCCCACCCTCGTGGCTAGGGTGTGGGCCCCCTTGTCTTCATCTTTTGAAAGGATTTTTTATTATTTCCAAATAGACGTTCCGTGAAGTTTCAGGTCATTCTGAGAACTTTTGTTTCTGCACATAAATAACATCATGGCAATTCTGCTGAAAACAGCGTCAGTACGGGTTAGTTTCGTTCAAATCATGCAAGTTAGAGTCCAAAACAAGGGCAAAAGTGTTTGGAAAAGTAGATATGACGGATACGTATCATGCCCTTCATGGTGCGCCCCAAGGGAGGATTCCTACTCCTACTAGGAGTAGGTTTCCCCCCTTTCCTAGTCCTAAAGGAGGGGGAAGGAATGGGAAGAGGAGAGGAAGGAAAGGGGGGCCGGCCTGCCTCCCAATTCGGATTGGGCTTGGGGGGGGGCACCTATTGGCCGCCTCCTCTCTCTCCCACTAAAGCCCATGTAAGCCCATATAGCCCTCGGGGGGTTCCGGTAACCCCCCGGTACTCCGGTATATGCCCGAACTTATCCGAAACCTTTCCGGTGTCCAAACATAACCTTTCAATATATCAATCTTCATGCCTCGACCATTTTGAGACTCATCGTCATGTCCGTGATCATATCCGGGACTCCGAACTACCTTCGGTTCATTAAAAACCATAAACTCATAATACCGATTATCATCGAACGTTAAGCATGCGGACCCTACGGGTTCGAGAACTATGTAGACATGACCGAGACTCACTTCCGGTCAATAACAAATAGCGGAACCTGGATGCTCATATTGGCTCCTACATATTCTACCAAGATCTTTATTGGTCAAACCGCATAAACGTATACGTTGTTCCCTTTGTTATTGGTATGTTACTTGCCTGAGATTCGATCGTCGGTATCTCAATACCTAGTTCAATCTCGTTACCGGCAAGTCTCTTTACTCGTTCCGTAATGCATCATCCCATAACCAACTCATTAGTCACATTGCTTGCAAGGCTTATAGTGATGTGCATTACCGAGAGGGCCCAGAGATACCTGTCCGAAAATCGGAGTGACAAATCCTAATCTTGATCTATGCCAACTCAACAAACACCATCGGAGACACCTGTAGAGCATCTTTATAATCACCCAGTTACGTTGTGACGTTCGATAGCACACTAAGTGTTCCTCCGGTATTTGGGAGTTGCATAATCTCGTAGTCATAGGAACATGTATAAGTTATGAAGAAAGCATTAGCAATAAACTAAATGATCATAGTGCTAAGCTAACGGATGGGTCAAGTCAATCACATCATTCTCTAATGATGTGATCTCGTTTATCAAATGACAACTCTTGTCCATGGCTAGGAAACTTAACCATCTTTGATTAACGAGCTAGTCAAGTAGAGGCATACTAGTGACACTCTGTTTGTCTATATATTCACACATGTAGTAAGTTTCCGGTTAATACAATTCTAGCATGAATAAGAAACATTTATCATGATATAAAGAAATATAAATAACAACTTTATTATTGCCTCTAGGGCATATTTCCTTCATAACTAAGTTAGGAGACACAAGAACATTAGACATGTTAACGGGAGTAGAAGTAGAAGGAAAAGACATATGACCGACATGTGTAATGGGAATGGAGGAACCGTTACCAAGGGTGATGTGAGTGGGAGTATGAACAGGAGTGGCATATGTGAGATTACCGGGATGAGCAGTCATGTGAGCGGTGGCGCCCGAGTCGAGGTACCAGTCACGGCTGCCACCGTAGGAGCTCGGTGACGGGGTGGAGTGTAGAGTAGCAAGGAGGGCCGGGTCCCACGACGGTGGCACCTAGGGAGGGAGAAACCCTCTGTAGGTGGGTGGGGCACCGTAGCCGCTATAGGGGGCGGCATTCTGCACGGTGAAGAGCGCCTGGTGGCTCATCGGCCGGGGCCCAAGGATGCCCGGAGCGGGAGCCCGAGGAACCGCCATCGAGTACGCATGTACGACGCCCGTCCACAGGTTGGTGCCGTGATACGTCTCCAACGTATCTATAATTTTTGATTGCTCCATGCTATATTATCTACTATTTTGGGCAATATTGGGCTTTATTATCCACTTTTATATTACTTTTGGGACTAACCTATTAACCGGAGGCCCAGCCCAGATTTGCTGTTTTATGCCTATTTCAGTGTTTTGAAGAAAAGGAATATCAAACGGAGTCGAAACGGAACGAAATCAACTGGAGAAGTTATTTTTGGAAGGAAACACACCTGATGGACTTGGACCCCACGTCAAGGAAGAAACGAGGTGCTCACGAGGGTGGGGGGCATGCCCCCCTAGGGCGCGCCCCTGTCTCGTGGGACCCTCGTGGCTCCCCTGACGTACCTCCTGCACCCATATATACCTACGTGACCTAAAACTTCCAGAACACAACATAGATCGGGAGTTCCGCCGCCAGAAGCCTCCGTAGCCACCAAAAACCAATCTAGACCCATTCCGGCACCCTGCCGGAGGGGGCAATCCTTCTCCGGTGGCCATCTCCATCATCCCGGTGCTCTCCATGACAAGGAGGGAGTAGTTCTCCCTCGGGGCTGAGGGTATGTACCAGTAGCTATGTGTTTGATCTCTCTCTCTCTCTCTCTCTCGTGTTCTTGAGACGATACAATCTTGATGTATCGCGAGCTTTGCTATTATATTTGGATCCTATGATGTTTTCTCCCCCCTCTACTCTCTTGTAATGAATTGAGTTTTCCCCTTGAAGTAATCTTATCGGATTGAGTCTTTAAAGATTTGAGAACACTTGATGTATGTCTTGCCGTGCGTATCTGTGGTGACAACGGGATATCACGTGCCACTTGATGTATGTTTTGGTGACCAACTTGCGGGTTCATGAACCTATGCATAGGGGTTGGCACACGTTTTCGTCGTGATTCTCCGGTAGAACTTTGGGGCACTCTTTGAGGTCCTTTGTGTTGGTTGAATAGATGAATCTGAGATTGTGTGATGCATATCGTATAATCATACCCACGGATACTTGAGGTGACATTGGAGTATCTAGGTGACATTAGGGTTTTGGTTGATTTGTATCTTAAGGCGTTATTCTAGTACGAACTCTAGGGCTATTTGTGACACTTATAGGAATAGCCCAATGGATTGATTGGAAAGAATAACTTTGAGGTGGTTTCGTACCCTACCATAATCTCTTCGTTCGTTCTCCGCTATTAGTGACTTTGGAGTGACTCTTTGTTGCATGTTGAGGGATAGTTTTATGATCCAATTATGTTAGTATTGTTGAGGGAACTTACACTAGCGAAAGTATGAACCCTAGGCATTGTTTCCACACATTGCAATACCGTTTACGCTCACTTTTATCACTTGCTACCTTGCTGTTTTTATTATTTCAGATTACAAAAACTATTATCTACCATCCATATACCACTTGTTTCACCATCTCTTCGCCGAACTAGTGCACCTATACAATTTACCATTGTATTGGGTGTGTTGGGGACACAAGAGACTCTTTGTTGTTTGGTTGCAAGGTTGCTTGAGAGAGACAATCTTCATCCTACGCCTCCTACGGATTGATAAACCTTAGGTCATCCACTTGAGGGAAATTTGCTACTGTCCTACAAACCTCTGCACTTGGAGGCCCAACAACGTCTACAAGAAGAAGGTTGTGTAGTAGACATCAAGCTCTTTTCTGGCGCCGTTGCCGGGGAGGTGAGTGCTTGAAGGTATATCTTTAGATCTTGCAATCGAGTCTTTTAGTTTCTTGTTTTATCACTAGTTTAGTTTATAAAAGAAAATTATAAAAAATGGAGTTGAGTTTGTCTCATATGCTTCACCTTTTTAATATCTTTCATGAGTATGATGGAAAGGAAAATTGTGCTCAAGTGATAGAAGAAGAAATCTATAAAATGTTTGGCACTAAATATTTGAATGATGAGCATGATTGCAATGTTGTTAGTACGAATTCTTTGAATATCCATAATACTAAAGATGATTAATTGCACTAGTTATGATGAAAATGCCTCCTATAAACATGTCAATTTTTGCGGAGTAGACTGGGTTTGCAAGTACACACCAAATAGGGAATATAGATATTGCAAGAGGCATAAGTACTTAGAAACCAAATCGTTGCAAGAAAGCCTAGATGAGTGTGCTGAAAGATTCAATATTTTTCGTGCCCCTTGTGAACTTTGCAATGAACATGGTCATTTAAAGCTCCAATGCTATTTGTTTCATGATCAAGTCATGTCCAAACATTGTGATAATTTGATTACCCTTGAGCATGATAAAGAGCTTAGCCTTCTTTTGGGTTATGAAGAAATGAAACGTATAACTGAGGGTATTCCAAAGTTTAATCTTGATAGAGTTGTTGATTTTGATCTAGAGAAAATTTATATGTATTGTGCGGTGAATTGCATTGATAATCCTTATATTGCCAACTACATAAAGAAAAGAAAACAATTAGAAGATGAAGAGAATACTAATGAAAGGGAAGAGACTTCCCAATATCCTCCTATTATTTCTTATGATGAATCAGGCAACGAGGAGGAGCCTCCTATTCAACCAATTTCATTAATAAGGAGCTCCAAAAAGAGGATTGAACCCACACATGATGTGGTGAAGAAGAAGAAAAGAAAAAGAAAGAGAGGTAAAAAGGTATCTCTCCCAAATAAAGTTGCTCCTATTACCATTGTGCCTCATGAAAAATATAATTGTGGAACATAATGATACTTCTTATGATCTTGAAAATCTTTTTGGCACTTTCCTGGAAGAATATAATAATTGCTATACTATTGGTGCTATCCAGGCTATTAATTATGAGAGTGATTATGCTTATGATATGAAAAGGCCCAAGCTTGGGGAAGCTATGTTTGATGAGGATAACATATTTTAGAATATATTTGCTGCAATTAATGTTTGTCCCAAGCTTGGGGAAGCTATGATTAATGAAGATGATATTTTTAGTCTCCCAAGTTTTGATATGCAAGTTTACAATGATGACAGCATGCCTCCTACTTATGATAATTATTGTGATGATACATATGCTATAAAAAGTAGTGATTATATTTATAAAAATTGTCATGATTATGATTACCCCTTCTCTGAACACTACTCTTTTAATGTGGAACCAATTTATAGTATCCAAGTCTCTTATGATACTTCCACTATCCCGAATGAGAAGAATTTTGCTTATGTGGAGAGTAGTAAATTTTCTATGCTTGTAGATCATGAAAAGAATGCTTTAGGTGCTTGTTATATTGTTGAATTCATTCATGATGCTACTGAAAATTATTATGAGGGAGTAATATATGCCTGTAGGAATTGCAATTATATCAAGTTTCCTCTCTATGTGCTTAAAGTTTTGAAGTTATGCTTGTTTTACCTTCCTATGCAAGTTGATTCTCGCTCCCATAAATTGTTTGCTCACAAAATCCCTATGCATAGGAAGTGGGTTAGACTTAAATGTGCTAGTCATATTCTTCATGATGCTCTCTTTATGTTACAATTCTTATCCTTCATGTGAGCATCATTGAAATCATCATGCCTAGCTAGGGGCATTAAACGATAGCGCTTGTTGGGAGGCAACCCAATTTACTTTTGTCCCTTGCTTTTTGTTCCTGTTTAGTAATAAATAATCCATCTAGCCTCTTTTTAGATGTGGTTTTATGTGTTTAATTAGTGTTTGTGCCAAGTAGAACCGTTGGGAAGACTTGGGGAAAGTCTTTGCGATCATGCTGTAAAAAATAGAAACTTTAGCGCTCACGAGAATTGCTGCCATTTTTATTTGGAGAGTGCTATTTAGTTAATTCTTTTTTAATATGATTAATAGATAAATTCCTCAGGTCCAGCAATTTATTTGAGAATTTTATGAGTTCCAGAAGTATACGTTTGATCCAGATTACTACAGACTGTTCTGTTTTTGACAGATTCTGTTTTCGATGTATTGTTTGCTTATTTTGATGAATCTATGGCTAGTAAAATAGTTTATAAACCATAGAGAAGTTGGAATACAGTAGGTTTAACACCAATATAAATAAGGAATGAGTTCATTACAGTACCTTGAAGCGGTGATTTATTTTCTTATACTAACGGAGCTCACGAGTTTTCTACTTTAAGTTTTGTGTTGTGAAGTTTTCAAGTTTTGGGTAAAGATTCAATGGACTATGGAATAAGGAGTGGCAAGAGCCTAAGCTTGGGGAGGCCCAAGGCACCCCAAGGCAATATTCAAGGACAACCAAGAGCCGCATCCCCTCTTTCGTCTTCGTTCATCGGTAACTTTACTTGGAGCTATATTTTTATTCGCCACATGATATGTCTTTTGCTTGGAGCGTCAATTTATTTTGTTAGGATTTGCTTGCTGTTTGAATAAAATACCAAGATCTGAAATTCTTAAATGTTAGAGAGTCTTCACATAGTTGCATAATTATTCGACTACTCATTGATCTTCACTTATATCTTTCGGAGTAGTTTGTCATTTGCTCTAGTGCTTCACTTATATCTTTTAGAGCATGGTGGTAGTTTTATTTTGAAGAAATAGATGAACTCTCATGATTCACTTAGATTATTTTGAGAGTCTTAAATAGCATGGTAATTTGCTTAAAATCCTAATATGCTAGGTATTCAAGAATAATAAAATTCTCTTATGAGTGTGTTCAATACTAGGAGAAGTTTGATACTTGATAATTGTTTTGAGATATGGAGATGGTGATATTAGAGTCATGCTAGTTGAGTAGTTGTGAATTTGAGAAATACTTGTGTTGAAGTTTGTGGTTCCCGTAGCATGCACGTATGGTGAACCGTTATGTGATGAAGTCGGAGCATAATTTATTTATTGATTGTCTTCCTTATGAGTGGCGGCCGGGGACGAGCGATGGTCTTTTCCTACCAATCTACCTCCCTAGGAGCATGCGCGTAATACTTTGCTTTGATAACTTGTAGATTTTTGCAATAAGTATATGAGTTCTTTATGACTAATGTTGAGTCCATGGATTATACGCACTCTCACCCTTCCACCCTTGCTAGCCTCTCTAGTACCGCGCACCTTTCGCTGGTACCATAAACCCACCATTTACCTTCCTCAAAACAGCCACCATACCTACCTATTATGGCATTTCCATAGCCATTCCGAGATATATTGCCATGCAACTTTCCACCATTCCATTATTATGACAGGCTTCATCATTGTCATATTGCTTTGCATGATCATGTAGTTGACATCGTATTTGTGGCAAGGCCACTGTTCATAATTCTTTCATACATGTCACTCATGAGTCATTGCACATCCCGGTACACCGCCGGAGGCATTCATATAGACTCATCCGCCAACACCTTCAGGCGGCGGTAGTAGTCATCGATAGACTGATCATTCTGATGACAGTCAAAAAATTCCTGCTGCAAAAAACACGCGGCGATGAAGCTTGTTGTCGGTGAAGAGGCCATTGAGCTTGACCCACACGGTGCAGGTGTCGGTGTCAAAGCCGGCGGATCTCAGGTAGGGGGTCCCGAACTGTGCATCTAAGGTCGATGGTTACAGGAGACAGGGGACATGATGTTTACCTAGGTTTGGGCCCTCTCTATGGAGGTAATACCCTACTTCCTACTTGATTGATCTTGATGGATATGAGTATTACAAGAGTTGATCTACCACGAGATCGTAATGGCTAAACCCTATAAGTCTAGCCTGTATGACTATGGTAATGAGTATCTATTCTTCGGACTAAGTCCTCCGGTTTATATAGACACTGGGAGGATCTAGGGTTACACAAGGTCGGTTACAAAGAAAGGAATCTACATATTCGGTCACCAAGCTTGCTTTCCACGCCAAGGAGAGTCCCATCCGGGCACGGGTGCAGTCTTTGGTCTTCATATCTTCACAGCTCATCAGTCCGGCCCATGGCTAACAGGCCGAACGCCCGAGGACCCCTTAGTCCAGGACTCCCTCAGTAGCCCCTGAACCTGGCTTCAATGAAAAGGTATCCAACACGTAGATCTGTCTTCGGCATTGCAAGGCGGGTTCCTCCTTCCAAACTCCGAAATAGTCTTTGGACGTACCGATGTGTCCGGACCTGTAACTCACACCACACACAACTATAGAGAGAATATAATGTTTCACGAATCCAATCCGCTAACAACTTTTTGTAACATGACATCACGTCTGTCCGGTCATAATTTCGAACCGTTTTCCGACTGCCGCTCCATGTTTCGAGACGTGGTTGCCCTTGGCACATCTTGTCAAAGCAGAGATCGTGTACCCTTATTGCGGGATTCTCATCAATACGGGCATGGGTAACCCAACCGTGCCGTTTACACAACCCTTGGGAATAGGCAAGTTTTAAGGAGAGTGGAGAGGCGTTTGACATTCGCGGCCTTTATTAAGGGATAAGGATTGGTCCTCGTTGACCCACGCCTTCTCCTTCCTCTGCCCATCCATTCTTGAGCTCTAGCGCCCAAGCTCTAGCTTTCCCTGCCTGAGAAAGTACTCCAACCAAGTCCGGATCCAGAGCTGGAGGCAAGTGGATGGTCTCCTCCGTTAAGAAGAAAGATATCAAGGAGCTCCGAGAGGCCGGATACCTGGCCAAGGAGATTGTTCACCGACTTCCAGCCAAAGGACAAATCGTCCCTACCCCTGAGCCTCATGAGTGGGTGGTGTTCCTCGTGCATTTTGTCCGCGGGCTGGGATTCCCTATCCACCCGTTTGTCCGCGGACTGATGTTTTACTACGGGCTAGACTTCCATGATCTAGCCCCCATCTTTATCCTCAACATCTCAACATTTATAGTCGTGTGCGATGCCTTTCTCCGCATCCCACCTCACTTCGGCCTATGGCCGAAGACCTTCAATGTGAAGCCAAAGGTGGTGGGTGGCCAACAGGCAGAGTGCGGAGGCGCCATGGTGGGCAAGATGACCAATGTCACCTGGCTTGAAGGTTCCTTTGTGGAGAAGGTAAAGGGGTGGCAATCGGGGTGGTTCTACATCACCGAGCCACGCGAGACCAACTGGGCGGCGGCCCCCGAATTCCGATCCGGAGTTCCGATGCGACTCACCTCCTGACTAGAGAAGGGCCTGACCCGGGGATCTTCGAACGAGTTGATTGGGCTCCAGACGTGCGTCCAGAACATGATAACCAAGAAGTTCAAGCTTATCAATGTGATCCAGGTTATGCTCATCCACCGGATCCTTCCGTGCCGACGTCAGACCTGCTATTTGTGGGAGTTCGATCCGGCCAAGCACCAGACGCTGCTATTGCTCTTCAGCACGATGCACGAAGACATCTGGAAAGTGCTCTTCAAGGCCGGTGAGACACCACCGCCTACGACCGAGGATCGTGGGCTTAGCTTAAAGTGCCAGGCTAATTTGATAAGTTCTTTCATGTTTTCAAGGCATAGCCTTTACGGACATATTTTTAGGAAGGAGTCTAAGCCTTCCTATCAATTTATTTTTTAGGCCTGGACCGACATAGCGGGGCGGATTAATTGTCCAGCTCCGCTACCCGAAGATAAGGAAACCCCACTCCTGATGAAGATGCTATTTGCGGCGCCTTATGATGTGCCGGAGAAGAAGGCCAAGAAGACAGCCAAAGGGACCAGGAGTGGCCTTCGCCGAAAGGGTGCTTCGGACTTGTCGTCCGAAGACGAAACAGACTCTTCGGCCGCCGAAGACGACGTCGAGGAGGAGGAAGAAGGCGGCTCCCCCCTGAGGGTGGAAGGAAGAAAAGGGAGGCCTCCATGAATCTAGAGGCGTAGGCGCCCAAGAGGGGGAAGGGATCCCTTGCGGATAACTCCACATGGGACATCGATAGCAGTCCAGAGCGAATGCCCCAGACCAAGCCTCAGGCTGCCTCGTAAGTACCAAAAACCCTATGCACCTCCCAATAACTGGCCTTTCCAGTTTATAATATTAATATGTTTAAATTATGCCATTACAGTCCGACCCGCGACGGCTCCTCGCGATCCTCGACAGAGGGTTCGCTAGACTCAAAGGAGATGGCTAGCATGTCTCCACCGCCCGCTCACTCTGTCTCGCCCAAGGGTGATGATGAGGTGGTGTCCCAAAGGACCTTCCCAGACCGGGGTAGGTTCCGCAGATCGTCAGGGTGGCGCCCTAGGATGACTTCTCGACTGCCGGACACATGGGAAAAAACCCCCATGGTGACTGGTGATGGGGGCCAAGTTCCATTCGGCCCTCAGCCGGATACCATTCCGGAGACCAACACAGCTCCGGAGTCCAGCGAATGGCCTTCCCCAAAAGGAGGAGGCGTGCCTGTTCCGCCGGTGACCTCTGTCCAACCAGAGGCACCGGATAATCTGCTGGAAGCGCTGTGAGGCGCCTCCATTGTGGATGAGCACCATGTCCTTATGGGTACGGTGATCGAAAAGGTTCAGTCTGGTAAAAGTGGACTAACCGAGGCCTATGCTAGCCTTTTAACAGGCTTTGAGGTAATAATTGTACAAAGAATATCACAGCATAGACAGGAGCCCCTAATGCTTTGTTCGGTGTTCGGAAAGAAAAAGTCAAACAAAGGATCAAAACAATTTTTGCAGGAGTCTACCATAAGATGTGTATGTGAATAAGCAGGCGTCGCTGCTGGCTGCTGCCGCTCATACTGCGGAGGTCTCCAGACTGAAGCGGAGCCTGGAGCGGGCCGAGGAAGAGCTCGGCCTCATGAAGAAGCAGCTAGAGGATAGTCAATGTATGCAGTAACCTGTGCGTATATTTTAGGAAGGGTGAATGTTTCGAGATGACTAAAGCGTCATAAACTTTGTTAGGGGCCACGACCGAGGTGGCGGCCCTCAAGAAGGTGTTAGCCGAGGCCGAGGACAAAGCAGCCAAGGAGCGCGCTACGTGCGAGAAGCACGAGGCCCGGGTTGGCGAGGTCCAGCAAGAGCTCCAGGATGCCGTCAAGAAGTACGAGTCCTTGGAGCGTGATTCTAAGATGCAGGCATCCGAACTTTCGAACGCCCACCAGAGCGCACAAGAGGCTCGAGCCGAGGACCAGAGCTCCCTTGAGGAAATCCAGGCGGCCAGGAAGATCGCGGCAGGTAAGTCTTTCATTATGCAAAGCAAGTCTGTGAAGGAAGCGTTCCTTTTACTTACCCGAATTTGGAGCTCTCTAGGGGCGTTTACGGATTTGCCGCGTACTGTATCAGACGCTGCCGAGTTCTATCGAGGCAAAGAAGGGAGTTCTACGGAGAAGCTGTCCTGGTCTCAATATCTTGGACCCGAACATCCGGTGTCCTTCAGCGACCAGCTGAAACAGCTGGTCGAGCTGCACAAGGTGACCGAGCTAACCATGAAGGAGCTGATAGTCCGAGTATGGCCTGCCACGCCGATACCCAGCAGCTACTTCAGACTTGTGAAGCGGCTTGTTGATGCTTGCCCACGGCTTGAGGTTATAAAGCGGTCGGTTTGAATCCAAGGTGCACGGATGGCCTTTGCCCGCGTCAAGATGCACTGGGCGAAGATGGATGCCAATAAGCTAATGACCGAGGGGCCGCCTGAGGGCAAGGAGCACCGCCGACCTGAGTTATATTTATTGGTGTCCTGGAGGGATCCCGCATTGTTGCAGATCATTGTGCGAAAGACACTATCTTTGTGTTGGGGAACGCAGTAATTTCGAAAATTTTCCTACGCACACGCAAGATCATGGTGATGCACAGCAACGAGAGGGGAGAGTGTTGTCTATGTACCAACGCAGACCGACTGCGGAAGCGATCACACAACTTAGAGGAAGTAGTCGTACGTCTTCTTCCCGATCCGACCGATCCAAGCACCGTTACTCCGGCACCTCCGAGTTCTTAGCACACTTTCAGCTCGATGACGTTCCTCGGGCTCCGATCCAGCAAAGCGTCGAGGAAGAGTTCCGTCAGCACGACGGCGTGGTGACGATCTTGATGTACTACCGACGCAGGGCTTCGCCTAAGCTCTACAACGATATGACCGAGGTGGAATTTGGTGGCAGGGGGCACCGCACACGGCTAAGGAACGATCTCAAGGATCAACTTGTGTGTCTTGGGGTGCCCCCTGCCCCCGTATATAAAGGTTGGAGGAGGGGGAGCCGGCCGGCCAGGGAGAGGAGGCGCAGGGGAGTCCTACTCCCACCGGGAGTAGGACTCCTCCCCCCAATCCTAATCCAATTAGGACTCCCGGGGGAAAAGAGAGAGAAGGGGGGCCGGCCCCCTATCCTAGTCCTACTAGGACTTGGGGAAAGGGGGGGGGGCACCGGCCAGCTTGGGCTTGTCCCTTTTCTCTTTTTCCACTAAGGCCCAATAGGCCCATTAGTCTCCCGGGGGGTTCCGGTAACCCTCCCGGTATTCCGGTAAAATCCCGATTTCACCCGGAACACTTCCGATGTCCAAACATAGGCTTCCAATATATCAATCTTTACGTCTCGACCATTTCGAGACTCCTCGTCATGTCCGTGATCTCATCCGGGACTCCGAACAACCTTCGGTACATCAAAATGCATAAACTCATAATAACTGTCATCGTAACGTTAAGCGTGCGGACCCTACGGTTCGAGAACAATGTAGACATGACCGAGACACGTCTCCGGTCAATAACCAATAGCGGGACCTGGATGCCCATATTGGCTCCTACATATTCTACGAAGATCTTTATCGGTCAGACCGCATAACAACATACGTTGTTCCCTTTGTCATCGGTATGTTACTTGCCCGAGATTCGATCGTCGGTATCCAATACCTAGTTCAATCTCGTTACCGGCAAGTCTCTTTACTCGTTCCGTAATACATCATCTCACAACTAACATATTAGTTGTAGTGCTTGCAAGGCTTATGTGATGTGCATTACCGAGAGGGCCCAGAGATACCTCTCCGACAATCGGAGTGACAAACCCTAATCTCAAAATACGCCAACCCAACATCTACCATTGGAGACACCTGTAGTACTCCTTTATAATCACCCAGTTACGTTGTGACGTTTGGTAGTACCCAAAGTGTTCCTCCGGTAAACGGGAGTTGCATAATCTCATAGTTATAGGAACATGTATAAGTCATGAAGAAAGCAATAGCAACATACTAAACGATCGGGTGCTAAGCTAATGGAATGGGTCATGTCAATCAGATCATTCTACTAATGACGTGACCTCGTTAATCAAATAACAACTCCTTGTTCATGGTTAGGAAACATAACCATCTTTGATTAACGAGCTAGTCAAGTAGAGGCATACTAGTGACACTCTGTTGTTCTATGTATTCACACATGTATTATGTTTCCGGTTAATACAATTCTAGCATGAATAATAAACATTTATCATGATATAAGGAAATAAATAATAACTTTATTATTGCCTCTAGGGCATATTTCCTTCACTTTGAATGAATGGATTCGAGCTCCCTCTGCCTTGTATGATAAAACAAAGTGTTTAAGCAATATAATGCTTGTTATGTTTTTAAATTTTTACTTCCTGTGCGGCCGTGTTGTATGAAATCTGAGGGTTAACCAGTCGTCGGCTTCTGCCCCCATGTAGGTAGTACAGGGGTGTTCGGGATAGAATCTAAACAATCTTGATCCAATTAGATGGTCCTTGAAGGAGTTGTTTAGCGCAACGAACCATGAAACCAGACTATGCGGCTGTAACGCCTTCACTTAGCCATAGGAGTTCGACAATAAAAATGTGGGCGCAGCCCCTAGTATCCGAACTAGAGTGCTATAAGCGTTTGATCGGGAAGTAACAATCCTTCGCGTAATGCGGAAGAAATCTCCAATGATTTGCAACCTTCGAACAGCTGACCGACTCTCGCCGCATCATGACAGACAGTTTTCGGCTTTCTCTACTGAGGTGCTCCTTTGGATAAACCAAGGCACAATCGCAGTAGTTCTTCCTTTACTACCTTAGCCGATATAGTGGAATGTAAGGTAGCAAGCACAGGAGCCGGGCAACCCAACTATTGACCAAAGACATGATTCGAAGCCAATGCATATAATGCTAAGTTCGGGGTGCCGAACTATACTTATAAAAGTGTTCGAACTTTTGTTGCCGTAGTGTGGGGTGCTGTGCAGCCCCTGGCAAACATGAAACATACCAGAGTGTACGGGTGCTATCTGACAACGTTACCCACAGAAGGGAACGGAAGGAAAGAAAAGGAAGAAGAAGGGAAAACAGACAAGGTGCAAAAGATAATAAGCAAGGGCCCTAAGGCTCCAACCGCAAACTGTTTTCATTGTAATTTAATTAGTACGTCAAGGCGCACTGATACAAGTAGGGCGATAAGCAACAGGCTATTTAACATGCCTGAACCAAAGGAGAGCTGCATGTGGGTCCTGAAAAACAGGTAGAGTTATCGTTTGACGGAATCACCTAGAAAGTCCCCCATATGTCTGTGTTTCTCGCTGTCTTGGTGTGTTTATCCTTCAAGATGACTGATTACCAGACCACCAGATGGGGCCTGTGGGATTGAGACCTAAAAAGGAAGTAAGTAAGAGTGAAAGTATGTGTGTATCCGATGTCGGTTGAGCCGTACTATGGATCACAAGCTAGCTATGCGTTCGTCGATGCCCATGGGATTTTGAGTGCGTACTTATGTACGTGCGGCATGAATGCCAGCACTTGATCGGGACTGAGACAGAGGCCGGATTGCTAGTAGAGCTCCTGACGAGCCGAGCTCTCCTACTGCAGAGTAGTTCAGACCCTCTTAACGGTGTCCGTGGGCTCGCTAGCCAATTATGGTTCTGCTTGAGAAGGCCGATCTCTACTTCTGCTGCTAAGGCAGTCGTGTGCTCTTCTATACGGAGGGAGCGTTCCGTATTTCCATTAACCATTATGATGCCGCGTGGACCGGGCATCTTGAGCTTGAGATAAGCATAGTGTGGTACTGCGTTGAATCAAGCAAAAGCAGTTCGTCCGAGAAGTGCGTGATAGCCGCTGCGGAAGGGGACGATATCGAAGATTAACCCCTCGCTTCGGAAGTTGTCCGGAGATCCGAAGACAACCTCCAGTGTGATTGAGCCCGTACAGCGGGCCTCTGCACCTGGTAAGACTCCTTTGAAGGTAGTCCTGGTGGGCTTGATCCGTGATGGGTTAATGCCCATTTTTCGCATTGTATCCTGATAGAGCAGATTGAGGCTGCTACCACCATCCATAAGGACGCGAGTCTGGTGGAACCCATCAAATATTGGGTCTAGGACCAATGCGGCTGAACCACCATGACGGATACTGGTCGGATGATCCCGGCGATCAAAAGTGATCGGGCATGACGACCATGGATTAAATTTTGGGGCGACTGGCTCTATCGCGTAAACGTCCCTTAGTGCGCGCTTGCGCTCTCTTTTGGGGATGTGTGTAGCATATATCATGTTCACTATTTTAACTTGAGGGGGAAACTTCTTCTACCCCCTGTGTTTGGTTGCCGGGGCTCCTCGTCGTCATCCTCGCTTTGTGAACCCTTTTCCCTGTTCTCGGCGTTTAATTTGCTGACCTGTTTAAAAACCCAACAATCTCTGTTGGTATGATCGGCTGGTTTGTCTGGGGTGCCATGTATCCGGCACGGGCGATCGAGTATGCGTTCCAGGCTGGATGGTCCCTGATTGTTTCTTTTGTACGGTCTCTTCCGCTGACCGGACTTAGAGCCATTGAATCCGGCATTGACCGCCGTATCCTTGGTGTTTTCATTGTTGTGTCGACGCTTGTATCTATTGAAGGAAATATGCCCTAGAGGCAATAATAAAGTTATTATTTATTTCCTTATATCATGATAAATGTTTATTATTCATGCTAGAATTGTATTAACCGGAAACATAATACATGTGTGAATACATAGACCAACAGAGTGTCACTAGTATGCCTCTACTTGACTAGCTCGTTAATCAAAGATGGTTATGTTTCCTGACCATGAACAAAGAGTTGTTATTTGATTAACGAGGTCACATCATTAGTAGAATGATCTGATCGACATGACCCATTCCATTAGCTTAGCACCCGATCGTTTAGTATGTTGCTATTGCTTTCTTCATGACTTATACATGTTCCTATAACTATGAGATTATGCAACTCCCGTTTACCGGAGGAACACTTTGGGTACTACCAAACGTCACAACATAACTGGGTGATTATAAAGGAGTACTACAGGTGTCTCCAATGGTAGATGTTGGGTTGGCGTATTTCGAGATTAGGGTTTGTCACTCCGATTGTCGGAGAGGTATCTCTGGGCCCTCTTGGTAATGCACATCACATAAGCCTTGCAAGCACTGCAACTAATATGTTAGTTGTGAGATGATGTATTACGGAACGAGTAAAGAGACTTGCCAGTAACGAGATTGAACTAGGTATTGGATACCGATGATCGAATCTCGGGCAAGTAACATACCGATGACAAAGGGAACAACGTATGTTGTTATGCGGTCTGACCGATAAAGATCTTCGTAGAATATGTAGGAGCCAATATGGGCATCCAGGTCCCGCTATTGGTTATTGACCGGAGACGTGTCTCGATCATGTCTACATTGTTCTCGAACCGTAGGGTCCGCACGCTTAACGTTACGATGACAGTTATTATGAGTTTATGCATTTTGATGTACCGAAGGTTGTTCGGAGTCCCGGATGAGATCACGGACATGACGAGGAGTCTCGAAATGGTCGAGACGTAAAGATTGATATATTGGAAGCCTATGTTTGGACATAGGAAGTGTTCCGGGTGAAATCGGGATTTTACCGAAATACCGGGAGGGTTACCGGAACCCCCCGGGAGACTAATGGGCCTATTGGGCCTTAGTGGAAAAAGAGAAAAGGGACAAGCCCAAGCTGGCCGGCGCCCCCCCTTTCCCCAAGTCCTAGTAGGACTAGGAGAAAGGGGCCGGCCCCCCTCTTTCTCTTCCCCCCCCGAGAGTCCTAATAGGATTAGGATTGGAGGAGTCCTACTCCCGGTGGGAGTAGGACTCCCCTGCGCCTCCTCTCCCTGGCCGGCCGGCTCCCCCTCCTCCAACCTTTATATACGGGGGCAGGGGGCACTCCAAGACACACAAGTTGATCCTTGAGATTGTTCCTTAGCCGTGTGCGGTGCCCCCGCCACCAAATTCCACCTCGATCATACCGTTACAGTGCTTAGGCGAAGCCTTGCGTCGGTAGTACATCAAGATCGTCACCACGCCGTCGTGCTGACGGAACTCTTCCTCGACGCTTTGCTGGATCGGAGCCCGAGGAACGTCATCGAGCTGAACGTGTGCTAAGAACTCGGAGGTGCCGGAGTAACGGTGCTTGGACCGGTCGGATCGGGAAGAAGACGTACGACTACTTCCTCTACGTTGTGTGATCGCTTCCGCAGTCGGTCTGCGTTGGTACGTAGACAACACTCTCCCCTCTCGTTGCTGTGCATCACCATGATCTTGCGTGTGCGTAGGAAAATTTTCAAAATTACTGCGTTCCCCAACAGTGGCATCAGAGCCTAGGTTTTATGGTTTGATGTTATATGCACGAGTAGAACACAAGTGAGTTGTGGGCGATACAAGTCATACTGCCTACCAGCATGTCATACTTTGGTTCGGCGGTATTGTTGGGTGAGACGATCCGGACCAACCTTACGCGTACTCTTATGCGAGACCGGTTCCCTCGACGTGCTTTGCACACAGATGGCTTGCGGAAGACCGTCTCTCCAACTTTAGTTGAACCAAGTGTGACTACGCCCGGTCCTTGAGAATGTTAAAACGGAGTCTATTTGACGAACTATCGTTGTGGTTTTGATGCGTAGGTGAGATGAGTTCTTACTTAAAGCCCGTAGCAGCCACGTAAAACTTGCAACAACAAAGTAGAGGACGTCTAACTTGTTTTTGCAGGGCATGTTGTGATGTGATATGGTCAAGGCATGATGCTGATTTTATTGTATGAGATGATCATGTTTTGTAAACGAGTTATCGGCAACTGGCAGGAGCCATATGGTTGTTGCTTTATTGTATGCAATGCAATCGCGATGTAATGCTTTACTTTATTACTAAACGGTAGTGATAGTCGTGGAAGCATAAGATTGGCGAGACAACAACGATGCTACGATGGTGATCAAGGTGTCGCGCCGGTGACGATGGTGATCATGACGGTGCTTCGGAGATGGAGATCACAAGCACAAGATGATGATGGCCATATCATATCACTTATATTGATTGCATGTGATGTTTATCCTTTTATGCATCTTATCTTGCTTTGATTGACGGTAGCATTATAAGATGATCTCTCACTAAATTATCAAGAAGTGTTCTCCCCGAGTATGCACCGTTGCCAAAGTTCGTCGTGCCCAGACACCACGTGATGATCGGGTGTGATAAGCTCTACGTCCAAATACAACGGGTGCAAAACAGTTGCACGCGCAGAATACTCGGGTTATACTTGACGAGCCAAGCATATACAGATATGGCCTCAGAACACGGAGACCGAAAGGTCGAGCGTGAATCATATAGTAGATATGATCAACATAACGATGTTCACCATTGAAAACTACTCCATCTCACGTGATGATCGGTTATGGTTTAGTTGATTTGGATCACGTGATCACTTAGAGGATTAGAGGGATGTCTATCTAAGTGGGAGTTCCTAAGTAATTTGATTAACTGAACTTAAACTTATCATGAACTTAGTACCTGATAGTATCTTGCTTGTTTATGTTGATTGTAGATAGATGGCTCGTGCTATTGTTCCGTTGAATTTTAATGCGTTCCTTGAGAAAGCAAAGTTGAAAGATGATGGTAGCAATTACACGGACTGGGTCCGTAACCTGAGGATTATCCTCATTGCTGCACAGAAGAATTACGTCCTGGAAGCACCGCTGGGTGACAGGCCTGCTGCTGGAGCAACGCCGGATGTTATGAACGTCTGGCAGAGCAAAGCTGATGACTACTCGATAGTTCAGTGTGCCATGCTTTACGGCTTAGAATCGGGACTTCAATGACGTTTTGAACGTCATGGTGCATATGAGATGTTCCAGGAGTTGAAGTTAATATTTCAAGCAAATGCCCGAATTGAGAGATATGAAGTCTCCAATAAGTTCTATAGCTGCAAGATGGAGGAGAACAGTTCTGTCAGTGAGCATATACTCAAAATGTCTGGGTATAATAATCACTTGATTCAGATGGGAGTTAATCTTCCAGATGACTGCGTCATTGACAGAATTCTCCAATCACTGCCACCAAGCTGCAAAGAGCTTCGTGATGAACTATAATATGCAAGGGATGAACAAGACTATTCCCGAGCTCTTCGCAATGCTGAAAGCTGCGGAGGTAGAAATCAAGAAGGAGCATCAAGTGTTGATGGTTAGCAAAACCACTAGTTTCAAGAAAAAGGGCAAAGGGAAGAAGAAGGGAAACTTCAAGAAGAATAGCAAGCAAGTTGCTGCTCAGGAGAAGAAACCCAAGTCTGGACCTAAGCCTGAAACTGAGTGCTTCTACTGCAAGCAGACTGGTCACTGGAGGCGGAACTGCCCCAAGTATTTGGCGGATAAGAAGGATGGCAAAGTGAGCAAAGGTATATGTGATATACATGTTATTGATGTGTACCTTACTAGAGCTCGCAGTAGCACCTGGGTATTTGATACTGGTTCTGTTGCTAATATTTGCAACTCGAAACAGGGACAACAGAATAAGCGGACGCTAGCAAAGGACGAGGTGACGATGCGCGTGGGAAACGGTTCCAAAGTCGATGTGATCGCAGTCGGCACGCTACCTCTACATCTACCTTCGGGATTAATATTAGACCTAAATAATTGTTATTTGGTGCCAGCGTTGAGCATGAACATTATATCTGGATCTTGTTTAATGCGAGACGGTTATTCATTTAAATCAGAGAATAATGGTTGTTCTATTTATATGAATAATATCTTTTATGGTCATGCACCCTTGAGGAGTGGTCTGTTCTTGTTGAATCTCGAAGATAGTGATACACATATTCATAATGTAGAAGCCAAAAGATGCAAAGTTAATAATGATAGTGCAACTTACTTGTGGCACTGCCGTTTAGGTCATATCGGTGTAAAGCGCATGAAGAAACTCCATACTGATGGGCTTTTGGAACCACTTGATTATGAATCACTTGGTACTTGCGAACCGTGCCTCATAGGCAAGATGACTAAAACACCGTTCTCCGGTACTATGGAGAGAGCAACAGATTTATTGGAAATCATACATACCGATGTATGTGGTCCGATGAATATTGAGGCTCGTGGCGGATATCGTTATTTTCTCACCTTCACAGATGATTTAAGCAGATATGGGTATATCTACTTAATGAAACATAAGTCTGAAACATTTGAAAAGTTCAAAGAATTTCAGAGTGAAGTTGAAAATCATCGTAACAAGAAAATAAAGTTTCTACGATCTGATCGTGGAGGAGAATATTTGAGTTACGAGTTTGGTGTACATTTGAAAAATTGTGGAATAGTTTCGCAACTCACGCCACCCGGAACACCACAACGTAATGGTGTGTCCGAACGTCGTAATCGTACTTTACTAGATATGGTGCGATCTATGATGTCTCTTACTGATTTACCGCTATCGTTTTGGGGTTATGCTTTAGAGACGGCCGCATTCACGTTAAACAGGGCACCATCAAAATCCATTGAGACGACACCTTATGAACTGTGGTTTGGCAAGAAACCAAAGTTGTCGTTTCTTAAAGTTTGGGGCTGCGATGCTTATGTGAAAAAGCTTCAACCTGATAAACTCGAACCCAAATCGGAGAAGTGTGTCTTCATAGGATATCCAAAGGAAACTATTGGATACACCTTCTATCACAGATCCGAAGGCAAGACTTTTGTTGCTAAATTCGGAAACTTTCTAGAGAAGGAGTTTCTCTCGAAAGAAGTGAGTGGGAGGAAAGTAGAACTTGACGAGGTAACTGTACCTGCTCCCTTATTGGAAAATAGTACATCACAGAAAACTGTTTCTGCGACACCTATACCAATCAGTGAGGAAGCTAATGATGATGATCATGAAGCTTCAAAACAAGATACTACTGAACCACGTAGATCAACCAGAGTGAGATCCGCACCAGAGTGGTACGGTAATCCAGTTCTGGAAGTCATGATGCTAGATCATGATGAACCTACGAACTATGAAGAAGCGATGGTGAGCCCAGATTCCGCAAAGTGGCTTGAGGCCATGAAATCTGAGATGGGATCCATGTATGAAAACAAAGTATGGACTTTGGTTGACTTGCCCGATGATCGGCAAGCAATTGAGAATAAATGGATTTTCAAGAAAAAGACTGACGCTGACGGTAATATTACTGTCTATAAAGCTCGACTTGTCGCGAAAGGTTTTCGGCAAGTTCAAGGAGTTGACCACGATGAGACTTTCTTACCCGTAGCGATGCTTAAGTCCGTCAGAATTATGTTAGCAATTGCCGCATTTTATGATTATGAAATATGGCAGATGGATGTCAAAACTGCATTCCTGAATGGATTTCTGGAAGAAGAGTTGTATATGATACAACCAGAAGGTTTTTTCGATCCAAAGGGAGCTAACAAAGTATGCAAACTCCAGCGATCCATTTATGGACTGGTGCAAGCATCTCGGAGTTGGAATAAACGCTTTGATAGTGTGATCAAAGCATTTGGCTTTATACAGACTTTTGGAGAAGCCTGTATTTACAAGAAAGTGAGTGGGAGCTCTGTAGCATTTCTGATATTATATGTGGATGACATATTGCTGATTGGAAATGATATAGAATTTCTGGATAGCATAAAGGGATACTTGAATAAAAGTTTTTCGATGAAAGACCTCGGGGAAGCTGCTTACATATTAGGCATAAAGATCTATAGAGATAGATCAAAACGCTTAATTGGACTTTCACAGAGCACATACCTTGACAAGATTTTGAAGAAGTTCAAAATGGATCAAGCAAAGAAAGGGTTCTTGCCTGTGTTACAGGGTGTGAAGTTGAGTCAGACTCAATGCCCGACCACTGCAGAAGATAGAGAGAAAATGAAAGATGTTCCCTATGCTTCAGCCATAGGCTCTATCATGTATGCAATGCTGTGTACCAGACCTGATGTGTGCCTTGCTATAAGTTTAGCAGGGAGGTACCAAAGTAATCCAGGAATGGATCACTGGACAGCGGTCAAGAATATCCTGAAATACCTGAAAAGGACTAAGGATATGTTTCTCGTATATGGAGGTGACAAAGAGCTCACCGTAAGAGGTTACATTGATGCAAGCTTTGACACTGATCCGGACGATTCTAAATCGCAAACCGGATACGTGTTTACTTTAAACGGTGGAGCTGTCAGTTGGTGCAGTTCTAAACAAAGCGTCGTAGTGGGATCTACATGTGAAGCGGAGTACATAGCTGCTTCGGAAGCAGCGAACGAAGGAGTCTGGATGAAGGAGTTCATATCCGATCTAGGTGTCATACCTAGTGCATCGGGTCCAATGAAAATCTTCTGTGACAATACTGGTGCAATTGCCTTGGCAAAGGAATCTAGATTTCACAAAAGAACCAAACACATCAAGAGACGCTTCAACTCCATCCGGGATTTAGTCCAGGTGGGAGACATAGAGATTTGCAAGATACATACGGATCTGAATGTTGCAGACCCGTTGACTAAGCCTCTTCCACGAGCAAAACATGATCAGCACCAAGGCTCCATGGGTGTTAGAATCATTACTGTGTAATCTAGATTATTGACTCTAGTGCAAGTGGGAGACTGAAGGAAATATGCCCTAGAGGCAATAATAAAGTTATTATTTATTTCCTTATATCATGATAAATGTTTATTATTCATGCTAGAATTGTATTAACCGGAAACATAATACATGTGTGAATACATAGACCAACAGAGTGTCACTAGTATGCCTCTACTTGACTAGCTCGTTAATCAAAGATGGTTATGTTTCCTGACCATGAACAAAGAGTTGTTATTTGATTAACGAGGTCACATCATTAGTAGAATGATCTGATTGACATGACCCATTCCATTAGCTTAGCACCCGATCGTTTAGTATGTTGCTATTGCTTTCTTCATGACTTATACATGTTCCTATAACTATGAGATTATGCAACTCCCGTTTACCGGAGGAACACTTTGGGTACTACCAAACGTCACAACATAACTGGGTGATTATAAAGGAGTACTACAGGTGTCTCCAATGGTAGATGTTGGGTTGGCGTATTTCGAGATTAGGGTTTGTCACTCCGATTGTCGGAGAGGTATCTCTGGGCCCTCTCGGTAATGCACATCACATAAGCCTTGCAAGGACTGCAACTAATATGTTAGTTGTGAGATGATGTATTACGGAACGAGTAAAGAGACTTGCCAGTAACGAGATTGAACTAGGTATTGGATACCGACGATCGATCTCGGGCAAGTAACATACCGATGACAAAGGGAACAACGTATGTTGTTATGCGGTCTGACCGATAAAGATCTTCGTAGAATATGTAGGAGCCAATATGGGCATCCAGGTCCCGCTATTGGTTATTGACCGGAGACGTGTCTCGGTCATGTCTACATTGTTCTCGAACCGTAGGGTCCGCACGCTTAACGTTACGATGACAGTTATTATGAGTTTATTCATTTTGATGTACCGAAGGTTGTTTGGAGTCCCGGATGCGATCACGGACATGACGAGGAGTCTCGAAATGGTCGAGACGTAAAGATTGATATATTGGAAGCCTATGTTTGGACATAGGAAGTGTTCCGGGTGAAATCGGGATTTTACCGGAATACCGGGAGGGTTACCGGAACCCCTCGGGAGACTAATGGGCCTATTGGGCCTTAGTGGAAAAAGAGAAAAGGGACAAGCCCAAGCTGGCCGGCGCCCCCCCTTTCCCCAAGTCCTAGTAGGACTAGGAGAAAGGAGCCGGCCCCCCTCTTTCTCTTCCCCCCCGAGAGTCCTAATAGGATTAGGATTGGAGGAGGAGTCCTACTCCCGGTGGGAGTAGGACTCCCCTGCGCCTCCTCTCCCTGGCCGGCCGGCTCCCCCTCCTCCAACCTTTATATACGGGGGCAGGGGGCACCCCAAGACACACAAGTTGATCCTTGAGATCGTTCCTTAGTCGTGTGCGGTGCCCCTGCCACCAAATTCCACCTCGATCATACCGTTACAGTGCTTAGGCGAAGCCCTGCGTCGGTAGTACATCAAGATCGTCACCACGCCGTCGTGCTGACGGAACTCTTCCTCGACGCTTTGCTGGATCGGAGCCCGAGGAACGTCATCGAGCTGAACGTGTGCTAAGAACTCGGAGGTGCCGGAGTAACGGTGCTTGGATCGGTCGGATCGGGAAGAAGACGTACGACTACTTCCTCTACGTTGTGTGATCGCTTCCGCAGTCGGTCTGCGTTGGTACATAGACAACACTCTCCCCTCTCGTTGCTGTGCATCACCATGATCTTGCGTGTGCGTAGGAAAATTTTCGAAATTACTGCGTTCCCCAACATCTATTGCGTCGAGACTTGTCTTTGCTAGTTTTAGCTTCAGGGGTGCCGGCGCCGCCTGCATTGTTTTTGCTACGGGCCAACCAACTGTCCTCGCCCGCATAAAAGCGGGTCATGAGTGTCATGAGGGCCGCCATGGATTTTAGCTTTTCTTGGCTGAGGTGGCGAGCGAGCCATTCATCGCGAATGCTGTGTTTGAAGGCTGCTAGGGCTTCGACATCTGGACAGTCGACGATTTGGTTCTTTTTGGTTAAGAACCTACTCCAGAATTTCCTGGCGGACTCTCCGAGCTGTTGTACTATATGGCTTAAGTCATCAGCGTCCGGAGGTCGAACATATGTCCCTTGGAATTTATCAAGGGAGGCCTCTTCCAAGTCCTCCCAGCTGCCAATAGAATTCTCAGGCAGACTGTTTAGCCAATGCCGAGCTGGCCCCTTGAGTTTTAAAGGGAGGTATTTGATGGCGTGGAGGTCATCGTCGCGGGCCATATGAATGTGGAGAATGAAGTCTTCGATCCACATCGCGGGGTCCGTGGTTCCATCGTACGATTCTATATTCACGGGTTTGAATCCTTCTAGGAATTCATGATCCAGGACCTCATCAGTGAAGTAATGAGGGTGTGCGGCGCCTCTATATTGGGCTGTATCGCGACGTAGCTCTGATGGAGTCCGTCTGCGGTTTTCAGCCCACGCATGATTAGGTTTGTCACGTCCGAATAGGTGGCCGTCGCCGCGTGTCGAGGCGCGTCCTCGCGATCCGTAGATTGATCTAGTATGTCCTGCTTTATTGTTCAGGTTTTGCCGGAGATCATATGTATGGCCGTGGGCTATTTTACCTCTACCTGTGCGATGAGGCGGGGCGGGCTGGTGTTTGGCGTGAGTTGCCATTTTGTCCCAACCACGTGATGGTCGGTTAGCCACATTGTACGATGGTGGTATGTATTCCGGCGCTTCCTCGTCAAACTGAGGCAGCAATTTGCGCTTTGGGTAGCTTTTGGTTGGGCGCTTGATGCCGTATTCTTCGGCTGCTAGGACATCGGTCCATTTATCATTGAGCAGATCTTGGTCATCTTGAAGCTGCTGCTGCTTCTTTTCCAGGCTCCTTGCAGTGGCTATTAGGTGGCGCTTGAAGCGCTCCTGCTCAAGAGGTTCCTCAGGCATGATGAAATCCTCGGTGCCGAGGGTCACCTCATCCCCGAAGAGCGGAAGGTAATTACCGTCCTCCGAATCTTTGTGCGTGGCCTGTTTACCAACGCTAACCTGCACATCTTCCCTTTTGTCTACCTTTATCAACGGGGTCTTCGTTGTCTTCGGCACCTTCTGGAGTGTTATCTTCTCCTGTGCCGGTGTTGCTTTACTGCGGCGTGATTTAGAGTGGCGCCGCTGACGCCAGCGCTTGGACTGCATTTCGGAAGGTTTATCCTCAGCTGGATCTTCTTGTAATCGCCGCTCTTCTCCTTTGGTGCATCCACCATGTATACATCATACGAGGAAATGGCCGTCCAGCATCCGGTGAACGGCGGGTTCTGGGCCTCTTCTTCTCCAACATCGTTGTCCATACCGTTGATGTCCTCGGAGTCATAATCAAGTGTGTCGGTCAAATCCTCGATCGTGGCTATGAAGTGGGTGGCGGGCGGGAAGCAAAATTCTCCAGCGTCAGCCACTAGTTCGGACCATATATAGTTCGGCTGTGAGTCCTCCGTCAAGGACAGGTTTTTTAATGTGTTTAGCATGTCGCCCGAAGGCGAGTGCTAGAAGATGTCTGCGGCGATGAATTCGAAGATCGATAAACGATCAAGTTCGGCGTCCGCGGGCTCACATGGTTCAGAACTTACGGCCGGAGACGAGTCCGGAGTTCCGGTGGCACATGTATCGTGCGAGATTACGTCTATGTGCGGCTCCAACGCCGAGAAATCTGTGGCCTCCGTGGCGGGGTTGAGCTTCCCGTCCTTATATGGCGCAGTCTGCTCCGGATCTAAGGCCAGAGCGGTTACGGGAGCTGTCTCCTGGATGCAGTCCGATGACAGATTTAGGTCATGTCTCTTGGGGTGACCGGGAGTGGTAGCCGCGGTTTCGAATCCGGCAAAGATCAAGTCTCCACGGATGTCCGTAACGTAGTTCAAGCTCCCAAATATAACCTGATGGCCAGGGGCGTAGTTTTCGATCTGCTCCAGATGGCCAAACGAATTGACCCGCAGTGCGAAGCCGCCGACCACAAAAATTTGTCCGGGGAGGAAGGTTTCTCCTTGGATAGCGTCATTATTGACGATTGAAGGGGCCATCAAACCTTTTAGCGATAGCACGGTGGAACTCTCAATGAAAGCACCAATGTCGGTGTCAAAACCGGCGGATCTTGGGTAGGGGGTCCCGAACTGTGCGTCTAAGGTCGATGGTAACAGGAGACAGGGGAAATGATGTTTACCCAGGTTCGGGCCCTCTCTATGGAGGTAATACCCTACTTCCTGCTTGATTGATCTTGATGGATATGAGAATTACAAGAGTAGATCTACCACGAGATCGTAATGGCTAAACCCTAGAAGTCTAGCCTGTATGACTATGGTAATGAGTATCTATTCTCCGGACTAAGTCCTCCAGTTTATATAGACACCCGGAGGATCTAGGGTTACACAAGGTCGGTTACAAAGAAAGAAATCTACATATTCGGTCGCCAAGCTTGCCTTCCATGCCAAGGAGAGTCCCATCCGGACACGGGTGCAGTCTTCGGTCTTCGTATCTTCACAGTCCATCAGTCCGGCCCATGGCTAACAGGCCGGACGCCCGAGGACCCCTTAGTCCAGGACTCCCTCAGCAGGCGTCATCACCATCACTCACGACCGTGTGAAACAGGTCCTTCGAGATGGTGGTGAAGAACCACCGGATGAGCGTGGCTTCGATCGCGGTCCACTCGGAGTCGCCCACCATGGCGCGGGAGTCAACGGAGCCGTCAACGTGATCCACGAGGTTGTTCTCGCGGAAGAGCAGCAAAATGTACGTCTTCCACGCGAAGTACGTGGCGTCGGTAGGATCGAGGACGACGGGGACACGGTCATGGATGTTGATGTCGCGGATGTCAGCGGGGTCCGGCCCAGCGAAGGGGTTGTAGGAGGAGCCGGAGGAAGTCATAGCGGCGTGGGAAGGGAGCGGCGCGGCGCGAGCGGTGTAGCGAGGCGATGCAGCGGGCGACTAGCGACGACTTGGCAACAGGCGGGGCTGGCTACGTGCGAGTGTGCAGCAAGCTGGTCGGGCGACTTGGCGATGCAACAAGCGGGTTGGGCGACTTGACGATGCAGTAGGCTGGCGAGTGTAGCGGGAGGGGCTGGCGACGGGTTCGGCGGCGTGCGTAGCAGGTGCAGCAGGCTGGCGAGCGTAGCGGGCGGGTCGGCGCGGGCTCGGTGGCGTGTAGGGGTAGCGGGATCGGGGCTAGCAGCGGGCGTAGCGGGCACAGCTGCAGCGAAGAAGACTAGTAGCAGCGGCGGCGCGGAGGCGGCGGCGGTTTGGGTTAGGCGAAAGCGGTAGGGATCGACTTGCGATAGATACCATGTAGAGAATGATTTGGTGCATGGATAATTGATTGATTTTGCATTAGGCACATATATAGGTAGAAGGATGTGACTGGTATCTTATCTCCTAAAATACATATACACACAGAGGGAGACAGGCACTACAAATACTGCATATGAACACATATTGCAACAAATGTTACACTAATTTCGTGGTAAGGATCAAGGCAAACTTAAGGACATGAGAAATCCCGTTGGAATTATGACATCAAACAACTCAGAGCAGGGCCGGGGCCATAGTTGTATAGAATGTGCGGCCCGCACAGGGCCCATAAATTCTAGGGGCCCTAAATTTTTACATATGCTATGTATAGCTGCTCCTAGCCCTAAAAAATGTATAGACGTTCCTGGGCATTGGGCCACGCACAGGCCGCTGCTCCATCGAAAACAGGATCGTGGGATCTATCGCAAAAGCCACTCGCGGTGCTACAGCCTACAGGAATCCTGCCGTTGGCGACGGGCGACACAGCGAGTAGGCAACAGTTCCTCTCCTCTGGTCAAAACAAAATCAATCTCATCCAGACTCCAGAGCGCCGGCGCAGTTCCTCTGGCTATGCAAATTCAGTTTATGTGCTACATGAATCTTGTTGATGACGTATGAGTAGCTCAGTGATTCAGTATTGATGATTGTTGTCCAAAATTCATTTGTCTTGCTATGCAAATTCAGTTTACGTGATGTCCAAATGTCAGTGTTTTGTTGTCCAAAAATTTAGTGTTGGTGTTATCCAAATTTCAGTTTATATGATGTCTAAATTTTAGTTTATATGCTGTCCAAATTTTCAGTATACTTCCCCTGCTATTTTACTGCCATTTAACAAATGGTTTGCTGCCTTTTATCAAGTGCTTCAATGCACCAAGGTTGGCTTTAACCCTCTGTTCTCCTATGTTTTCCTAGGCACCAATGAGCTGGCCTTGTTGCAAGGATGAATCTGCTGATCTCGTAATCAATGGAACAAAAGGTACTGGTATTTACTATTTATACTGAAATACTACTATTTTTGTGAATTACTGAAATACTACTATATATGATTTGGGAAAAATGGTCTCTCATTTAGCTTAGTCCACCTTTTTTTTCTTCGTAGCTCCATCATCAAAAGATAAGCCCCATTTTAAAGTTTGGCACAGGGCCTCAGATATTACCGGCCCGGCCTTGCTCAGAGTCCTGCCCGTGTGCTAGATGGAACTGCGGCGGAGGCCCTACTATCTTTTCTTTTCTGTGCGGCCAAGTAGCTCTCGGTTACCAACATGCTGATAACGTTTTATAGGGCGAAAACAAAGTAGACAAACGAAGAGTGCAAATGATTCTCTCATTTTATTGCAACGCACGAGGCTCATTTATATACATTATGAATAGGTCGAGGGACATCTTTTCTTCAACAGACACCTCCTGGGAAGCATTCCCTTATCCAATTGCTCACATGTATTATTGCTCAACTGATCTTAGCACTCTAGGAACATTTTAGTCTTTTCACAACAACATTGCCACACAACTAACCTTCATCGCAATCTGCACCACAACGTTTTCACTGCAGCAGGTCTACAACTGTTTCGATTGAAGTCAACAAGGAAGGCCATAGAAGGTTATCTCAGTCCAAAATATTTGAAAGGTAAAGTGAGCTAAGCCAATAGATTAAGTAAGTGAGCAAAGTGGCCGTGCATGGGCAAAGCAGTAACGAAACACCTATTCCAACAGATATTAGAGTGGTTTCGTGGTAAGGATCAAGGCAGACTTAAGGCCAGGAGAAATCCCGTTGGACTCTATGACCTCAAACGACTCAGGGTCCTGCCCGTCCGGCAGCTCCCAATCAAAATGGTACATCATGTTTGCCAGCGTGAGCTCGGCCAGACGCGTTGCGAAGGCAACGCCGGGGCATCCCCTCCTTCCGGCACCGAAAGGTATGAACCGGGTGTCCCTACCGCCATAGTCGATGTTCTCGCGCATGAACCTCTCCGGCCGAAACTCCTCGGCGTGCTCCCACGTCTTGCCGTCTCTCCCAATCGCCCATGCGTTGACGATGACCCGGGTCTTTGCCGGGATGTAGTAGCCGTGGAGCCAGGTGTCCTTGATCGACTCGTGTGGGACGAGGAGCGGCACCGTCGCGTGCAGCCGCAGTGCTTCTTTCATGGCCGCCTTTAGGAGGCTCATTTCCTCCACATCCTCCTCCATGACTCCTGCTCGTGCACCGACAACCCGTCTCACCTCTTGCTGCACCTTCTCCATTTCACTTGGGTTCTTGACAAGCTCGGCCATGGTCCATTCTATCGTCTTAGAAGTCGTGTCTGTTCCTGCCAGGAACATGTCCTGCCATAATTAAGAGAGTCGTGTTAGCACTTAACACTATGCTAGTGGTGCCCTCCTATTAGCAGGTAAGGTAATTAAACATGCTGTTTTTTAAGGGGTAATTAAACATGCTGTTGATCGACTTAGGGCTTACCGAGATGATTGCCTTGACATCAGTCCGGTCCAGCTTGAACCCCTGGTCACCATCCTTGACGATCGAGAGCAAGTCGTCCAGGAGGTCACCAGCCTCGCCGTCGTCGTCTCCTTTGCTTCTCTCGTGCTCCTGGACCGCTTTCTCGAGAATGTTATCGAGCTTAGCCGCCGCCCTCTTCACCCTCGCGTCGAGCCCCGTCGCCCAGTCCACCCAACGGAGTCGAGGAAACACGTCGCTCACGGCGATCGTACCGAGCAGATCGCTGATCTCTCCCATCATATCGCGGAGCATCCCTGGTTCCACTCCTCCGAGCTTGTTCCCGAACGCCGCCCTCGAGATGACGGTGTTGGTTAAGCTGAGTATGAGCTCGGTCAAGTTGACTCCCCGGCGCTCGCCGCCGTTCTCCTGGGCGCCACTCGCCGTGCGGATCCGTCCCACGAAGCGCGCGACCTCCTCCTCCCGGAGCGTGCGGAAGGAGTCCACACGCTTGGCGCTGAGTAGGTGCACGACGGCGATGCGGCGGGATTGACGCCACCGCTCGCCGTAGGGGCTGAAGGCGATGTCCCTGCAGCGGTAGAGCGTGCCGCAGGCCGTGTGCTGTTGCGGCCGGCTGCAGAAGACGTGGTCCTGGGTCCTGAGCACGGCCTCCGCGAGGGAGGCGGAGGAGACCACGATGGTGGGCACGGAGCCGAGGCGGAGGAGGAAGAGCGGGCCGTAGCTCTGGGCCAGCGTCTGCAGCCTCCGGTGGTGTTGGCCCGTGCCGAGCTGGTGCAGGTTGCCGATGATGGGCAGCGCCGGAGGCGAAGGCGGTGCTGCACGAGCGTCGCCATCCTTGCCGCTAGTTCTGAAACCTCTAACGACGAAGGCCAGGCAAGAGACCACGAAGACGAGGCAGAGGACTAGGGTAGAGTCGAGCTGAGGAGAAGCCATGAGCGCTAGCAGAGCGTTCGTCCCACAAGGCCACAAGACTGCAGCACGCTTGCACACGGCGCCTTAACTTAACAGAGCATGCGTACGCAGGCGTGCGAGTGCAACGTGTACGGACCGAGAGAAGCTTGCATGTCGACGCGAGATAAGGCTCGCCGGAAGAATCTGTGGCGTTCCGTCGGCCATCTGGCGCACGGAAAGAGAACGACGACAAACATGCGTGTCCCGCTCGGTAATGCGTTGCTGGACGGCGGGGAGGCCGCGGAAATCTGCCGCTTTATCCGCAACGTCGTCGTCCCGCATGCACCGATGCTAACCGGCCAAGATCCGTACGTGAGCGGTGAGCCACGCAGTCGCAGGCGTGCGGCGGCGTGTTGGCGTGATCAGCTTAGCGAAATGAAGGCCCATGCATTCTTAGGCCTTGTATAATGGGAGGTGTTTAAAGAAAGTGCTTAGAGAAATAAACTAGGCTTTTTTAAGCATTGATATTTATTTGTACAGAATAAACACTTAACTAAGCGTGTCTCGTGTAAAAATAGGCACCGGTGTTTCAGAAAATTTAGGTTTATTTTTCTAATCACCTCTTTAAGCATCTCCTACAAGGCCTTACTGGAGGCGGCAGCTGGGCCAAGTCCACTTTTGCGAAAACCTTGGGTTAGGGTTACTGTGTCAAGCTGGGCTACGAGTCTGGCTCAACTGGGAACTGCGAACAAAGATATACCCCATGCTGAGTGAGCGAATTCTCAAAACCAAAAAAGTGCTGAGTGAGCATCAGTGGCACCGAGTATGTCCTGGAGTAAATAATAATTTCACTTGTTGTATAAAAAGAGTTCAGTTATTACTTCAACTCATAATTGGTAGTATAATAATAATAATAATAATAATAATAATGACTTTTAAAATAATAATAATAATAATAAATAAATAAATAAAAATATAATAAATAGTTAATATATACCTCCTCTAAAAAAGGTTAATAGAAACCGGGCTATCAACTGGACCGTTAACATTACCATAACTGAAGTTATTATTTTTGAATCTCGAGCTACAAGTAAAATTTACAATTCAAACTAAGGTAAGCTATCTTACATTCTTATTATTAAAAATCTATTTTAAGGGGTCAATAATTTTTTAAATGTAATGATTTATCATATAAACTATTAAACATATTAATTATAAATAAATAAGGTGTCTTTAATACACTCGATTGAACTTTTGTACGCTTGTTGTGTGACCATAGAAGACTGATGTTATTAATTTGTAATTTTTCTTGTCCTACTTGTTATTTGCCAAAGTTTCTCCTTTTACATGCGATGTCTTAGGAAAGTGTCACCATTAAGTAAATTGAACTCAATGAATCACTATAAAATTTGTGTTCTCTTCCTCCACCTGTCCTTGTGTTGCAATTGTACCGTTTGATATTTTACTATTTTTTAATACTAAAAATATAATTATCAAAATATTTCGTTGCTTAAAGGTTCTTACAGAGGGAGTATATAGATGGTGTATCATTTTTATCTTTATTTCATCCGTTATACATCTCACTCTCATTTACCCCTGTCCGTAGTAATAAAGAAAGATCAACACCTCTATTTGATGCTTCAAGCGCATGTTCTTCTGTATTTGAATCTACCCGCTTGCCTATCTATTATGGAGTAGATTGATTTATGATTATCTCATTTATTACTACTATGCAAAGGCTTTCATCTGTGTATTGGATTACACATACATGTGAGCTTTAGCTTGGAGCTCCAAGTTAGATATTTTGTTCCAAGAATTTTTCATGTTAGAGTTTTTCTTTGAAGCGACGTGTTCATCCTTACACCTTTTCTTTATTGTAAATTTTCTTTCTGTTGCCTACACATAGATTAAATACGCACGCGCCGGTTAAATTTGGACGGCACGAATGCTATTAGTTAGAGACAAACCTCTTTAGGCGTGTATGAGCTCAACGCAAAATCTCAATATATTCATCCCTTAATAAGGTTGAAAAATGTATTTTATTTTGGAAAAATATATATAATAAAAGACCCACTAGTATAAATAACAACATAAATTCATAATGTGCGCTTTCTTGGCTAGCCGCCGCCTCCTCCTTCCTCCACAAAAATGCTAGGGTTTCTGCCTGCCGCCGTCGCTGCCGCAGGTCCGCCTCCTGTCCGATGGCCCTAGGGCGATGGGGGCGCGGTGGATCTCGGCAAGGGCCGGCGGTAGGGCTTCGTTTTTAGTCGTTTCTTTCAGTTTTGCTAGGGTTTGTGTTCTGCTCAGGAAGACGAGACGACGACGTCTCCCTGAAGATGGAATAAAGGTGTTCTCGCCTAGCCCCCGTTCCGGCAGTGCGTCTAGCATCGTTGGTGGGCGTGTCTCCGGCGGATCTATTTTTGGTGGATTTGCTCGAATCTCGTCGTTGTTCGTCTATGTTCGTGTGTCTTCGGATTGGATCTTTCTGATCTACGTTATTCTTCATCTGCGGTGGTTGCTGTTCTGGCGCGCTGGTCCTACGAGACCTTAGCACGACGACTTTCCGACTGTCTACTACAACAAGTTGTGCCCGACTTCGGCGATGGAGGGGCGATGACGACGGCGCGCCTTCGGCTCGCTTTAGTGTTGGTAGTCGTTGCTAGGTGGTCTACGGATCTGGATGTAATTTCTATTATTTCTGATATTCGTTATACTGTCATGATTCAAGATAAATAGATCGGAAATTTCTCGCAAAAAAATAAGTTCTAAGGTCATAAGTCCAATCTACCTACCAAGTGAGTTCTAAAATAACCTAACTAGAATGTCCCGTGTTATACTTTTGGGAAAGAATGTTTTTGGCCTACCAAGTACCAACTACTCTCATGTAAAAAAAAATATTGATCCCACAATGTCAAAATCATCTAGATTTTTTCATGTATCATATTAAGAGAAGTTATGTGACGATGTTACATCTGTTACACATACATTCCAGCTTAGCTGGCATAAAAATGTTAAAATAATAGAATAATAATATAAAAATAGAAAATTATAAAAACATGAATATACCAAATAAGTTGTTGAAAAACATGGGGATTTTAGAAATAATAAACTAGAAAATGAAACCCTTCTGAAAATTATTACATTCCATGAGTTTTCACAATATTTATGATTGTTATGCTTTTAAAAATTCCTAATTGTTTTCACTACTTATTTTCCAGTCTTTTGTTTGAAGAAAGGAATCTTGTATAGTTGTATTGGCTCCCATGTAAGCAAAATTAACGTCACATCCTCATGAAAACATCCTTACATAGGGCAAAGGATTAAATTCAGGCAGTTCTGCCAAATCCAGGCTGCCTTCCTCCTTCTAACGTGCCTCCTTGACCATATATTGCGCCACATCCACCTCATATTTACCCAACTGGTGCTAAACGCGGCAACTGAAGTGCCGATTATGGACTCTAATGCGTGGCAGTGGACTAATTGCACACTTTTCCTTATAACTTAGACTGATAATTATGTAGCTATATTCACCTCTAAACTGCTAGATTTGTTACGCAAACACACTGACATATCTCATATTGATTTTAATTTTTGTATATACAAATTAACTAAATCTTCATAACATGTTTTATATTATTTTTACTTAATATTAGCCAAGCTTATTGGTACTTATTGTTGGGGAATGTAGTAATTTCAAAAAAAATTCTATGCACACGCAAGATCATGGTGATGCATAGCAACGAGAGGGGAAAGTGTGTCCACGTACCCTCGTAGACCGAAAGCGGAAGCGTTAGCACAACGTGGTTGATGTAGTCATACGTCTTCACGATCCGACCGATTAATCACCAAACATACTGCACCTCCGAGTTCTGCACACGTTTAACTCGATGACATCCCTCGAACTCCAATCCAGCCGAGCTTTGAGGGAGAGTTCCGTCAGCACGACGGCGTGGTGACGATGATGATGTTCTATCGACGCAGGGCTTCGCCTAAGCACCACTATAATATGACCGAGGTGGATTATGGTGAAGGGGGCACCGCACACGGCTAAAAGATCCAAGAGATCAATTGTTGTCTCTATGGGGTGCCCCCCTCCTCCGTATATAAAGGGGGGAAGGAGGAGGGGGCCGGCCAAGAGGAGGAGGCGTGCCCAAGGGGGGGGGGGCAATCCTACTCCAAATAGGTTTTGCCCCCCTTTCCTATTCCAACTAGGAGAAGGGGGAAGTAGGAGGTGGAGAGAAGGAAGGAGAAGGGGGGCCGCCGCCCCCTTCCTTTCCCAATTCGGATTGGGGCAAGGGGGCCGCGCACCACCTCCTGCCGCCTCTCCTCTTCCACCACTTGGGCCCATGAGGCCCAATAACCCCCCCCCCCCCCCCCCCCCCGGGGGGGGGGGGGTCCGGTAACCCCTCGGTACTCCGGTATATATCCGATAACCCCCGGAACCATTCCGGTGTCCCAATATAGTCGTCCAATATATCAATCTTCATGTCTCGGCCATTTCGAGACTCCTCATCATGTCCGTGATCACATCCGAGACTCCGAACTACCTTCGGTACATCAAAACACATAAACTCATAATATAACCGTCATCGAACTTTAAGCGTGCGGACCCTACGGATTCGAAAACTATGTAGACATGACCGAGACACGTCTCCGGTCAATAGCCAATAGCGGAACCTGGATGCTCATATTGGCTGCTACATATTCTACGAAGATCTTTATCGGTCAAGCCGCATAACAACATACGTAGTTCCCTTTGTCATCGGTATGTTACTTGCCCGAGATTTGATCCTCGGTATCTCAATACCTAGTTCAATCTCGTTACCGGCAGGTCTCTTTACTCGTTCCGTAATACATCATCCCGCAACTAACTCATTAGTTACAATGCTTGCAAGGCTTGAGTGATGTGTATTACCGAGTGGGCCCAGAGATACCTCTCCGACAATCGAAGTGACAAATCCTAATCTTGAAATACGCCAACCCAAAAAGTACCTTTGGAGACACCTGTAGAGCACCTTTATAATCACCCAGTTACGTTGTGACGTTTGGTAGCACACAAAGTGTTCCTCCAGTAAACGGGAGTTGCATAATCTCATAGTCACAGGAACATGTATAAGTCATGAAGAAAGCAATAGCAACAAACTAAATGATCAAGTGCTAACGGAATGGGTCAAGTCAATCACATCATTCTCCTAATGATGTGATCCCGTTAATCAAATGACAACTCTTTGTCTTGTTGGGGAACGCAGTAATTTCGAAAATTTTCCTACGCACACGCAAGATCATGGTGATGCACAGCAACGAGAGGGGAGAGTGTTGTCTACGTACCAACGCAGACCGACTGCGGAAGCGATCACACAACGTAGAGGAAGTAGTCGTACGTCTTCTTCCCGATCCGACCGATCCAAGCACCGTTACTCCGGGACCTCCGAGTTCTTAGCACACGTTCAGCTCGATGACGATCCTCGGGCTCCGATCCAGCAAAGCGTTGAGGAAGAGTTCCGTCAGCACGACGGCGTGGTGACGATCTTGATGTACTACCGACGCAGGGCTTCGCCTAAGCTCTCCAACGATATGACCGAGGTGGAATTTGGTGGCAGGGGGCACCGCACACGGCTAAGGAACGATCTCAAGGATCAACTTGTGTGTCTTGGGGTGTCCCCTGCCCCCGTATATAAAGGATGGAGGAGGAGGAGCCGGCCGGCCAAGGTGGGAGGCGCAGGAGGAGTCCTACTCCTACCGGGAGTAGGACTCCCCCCTCCAATCCTAGTCCAACTAGGTTTCCTCAAAAGGGAAGGGAAAGAGAGAGGTGGCCGGCCCCTCTCCTAGTCCTAATAGGACTAGGGAGAGGGGGGAGGCTCAGCCCTTTGTGGGCTGCCCTCTCACCTTTCCACTAAGGCCCATGTTGGCCCATTTGGCTCCTGGGGGGTTCCGGTAACCCTCCCGGTAATCCGGTAAAATCCCGATTTCACCCGGAACACTTCCGATGTCCAAACATAGGCTTCCAATATATCAATCTTTACGTCTCGACCATTTCGAGACTCCTCGTCATGTCCGTGATCACATCCGGGACTCCGAACAACCTTCGGTACATCAAAATGCATAAACTCATAATAACTGTCATCGTAACGTTAAGCGTGCGGACCCTACGGTTCGAGAACAATGTAGACATGACCGAGACACGTCTCAGGTCAATAACCAATAGCGGGACCTGGATGCCCATATTGGCTCCTACATATTCTACGAAGATCTTTATCGGTCAGACCGCATAACAACATACGTTGTTCCCTTTGTCATCGGTATGTTACTTGCCCGAGATTCGATCGTCGGTATCCAATACCTAGTTCAATCTCGTTACCGGCAAGTCTCTTTACTCGTTCCGTAATACATCATCTCACAACTAACATATTAGTTGCAGTGCTTGCAAGGCTTATGTGATGTGCATTACCGAGAGGGCCCAGAGATACCTCTCCGACAATCGGAGTGACAAACCCTAATCTCGAAATACGCCAACCCAACATCTACCATTGGAGACACCTGTAGTACTCCTTTATAATCACCCAGTTACGTTGTGACGTTTGGTAGTACCCAAAGTGTTCCTCCGGTAAACGGGAGTTGCATAATCTCATAGTTATAGGAACATGTATAAGTCATGAAGAAAGCAATAGCAACATACTAAACGATCGGGTGCTAAGCTAATGGAATGGGTCATGTCAATCAGATCATTCAACTAATGATGTGACCTCGTTAATCAAATAACAACTCTTTGTTCATGGTTAGGAAACATAACCATCTTTGATTAACGAGCTAGTCAAGTAGAGGCATACTAGTGACACTCTGTTGGTTTATGTATTCACACATGTATTATGTTTCCAGTTAATACAATTCTAGCATGAATAATAAACATTTATCATGATATAAGGAAATAAATAATAACTTTATTATTGCCTCTAGGGCATGAATAATAATCCCTCGAACTTGTCGAAAACCTTTTGCAACAAGTCGAGCTTTATAGACAGTAACATTATCGTCAGCATCAGTCTTCTTCTTGAAGATCCATTTATTTTCAATGGTTTGCTGATCATTAGGCAAGTCAACCAAAGTCCACAGTTTGTTCTCATACATGGATCCCATCTCAGATTTCATGGCCTGAAGCCATTTTACGGAATCTAGGTTCACCATTGCTTCTTCATGAAGGAAATATGCCCTAGAGGCAATAATAAAGTTATTATTTATTTCCTTATTTCATGATAAATGTTTATTATTCATGCTAGAATTGTATTAACCGGAAACATAATACATGTGTGAATACATAGACAAACAAAGTGTCACTAGTATGCCTCTACTTGACTAGCTCATTAATCAAAGATGGTTAAGTTTCGTAACAATAGACATGAGTTGTTATTTGATTAATGGGATCACATCATTAGGAGAATGATGTGATCGACTTGACCCATTCCATTAGCTTAGCACTTGATCGTTTGTTTACTGCTATTGCTTTCTTCATGACTTATACATGTTCTTATGACTATGAGATTATACAACTCCCGAATACCGGAGGAACACTTTGTGTGCTACCAAACGTCACAACATAACTGGGTGATTATAAAGGTGCTCTATAGGTGTCTCCGATGGTACTTGTTTAGTTGGCATAGATCAAGATTAGGATTTGTCACTCCAATTATCGAAGAGGTATCTCTGGGCCCTCTCGGTAATACACATCACTATAAGCCTTGCAAGCATGATAACTAATGAGTTAGTTACATGATGATGTATTACGGAACGAGTAAAGAGACTTGCCAGTAACGATATTGAACTAGGTATTGGGATACCGACGATCGAATCTCGGGCAAGTAACATACCGATGACAAAGAGAACAACATATAGTCTTGTGCGGTTTGACCGATAAAGATCTCCGTAGAATATGTAGGAACCAATATGAGCATCCAGGTTCCGCTATTGGTTGTTAAACGGAGACGTGTCTCGGTCATGTCTACATAGTTCTCGAACCCGTAGGGTCCGCACGCTTAATGTTTTGTGACGATCGGTTTTATGAGTTTATATGTTTTGATGTACCGAAGGTAGTTCGGAGTCCCGGATTTGATCACGGACATGACAAGGAGTCTCGAAATGGCCGAGACATAAAGATTGATATATGGGAAGCCTATATTTGGACATTGGAATAGTTCTGGGTGAAATCGGGATTTTACAGGAGTACCGGAGGGGTTACCGGAACCCCCCGGGGACTAATGGGCCTTGTTGGGCCATAAGGGAAAGAGAGAGGGTCCGGCCTAGGGCAGGCAGCACGCCCCCTTCCCCCTGTCCGAATTGGACTAGGAGAAGGGGGGGGGGCGCCCCCCTTTCTTTCTCTTTGTCTCCCTGCCTTTCCCCCTCCTAGTAGGAGTAGGAAAGGGAGGAATCCTACTCCTACTAGGAGGAGGATTCCTCCTCCTAGGCGCGCCAACATGGGCCGGCCGGCCTCCCCCTTGCTCCTTTATATACAGGGGCAGGGGGGCACCTCTAAACACGCAAGTTGATCACAAAGATCTCTCCCAGCCGTGTGCGGTGCCCCCTCCACCATAATCCACCTCGGTCATACTGTAGTGGTGTTTAGGCGAAGCCCTGCTGCAGTAACTTCATCAACATCGTCACCACGCAGTCGTGCTGACGAAACTCTTCCCCAAGCTCTACTGGATCGTGAGTTCGTGGGATGTCACCGAGCCGAACGTGTGCTGAACGCGGAGGTGCCGTGCGTTCGGTATTGAGGATCGGTCGATCGTGAAGACGTACGACTACATCAACCGCATTGTCATAATGCTTCCGCTTAACGGTCTACGACGGTACGTGGACAACACTCTCCCCTCTCGTTGCTATGCATCACCATGATCCTGTGTGTGCGTCGGATTTTTTTTGAAATTACTACGTTCCCAAACAGTGGCATCCGAGCCTGGTTTTATGCATAGATGTTATATGCACGAGTAGAACACAAGTGAGTTGTGGGCGATACAAGTCATACTGCTTACCGACATGTCATTCTTTGGATCGACGGTATTGTTGGATGAAGCGGCTCGGACCGACATTACGCGTACGCTTACGCGAGACTGGTTCTATCGACGTGCTTTGCACACAGGTGGCTGGCGGGTGTCAGTTTCTCCAACTATAGTTGAACTGAGTGTGGCTACGCCCGGTCCTTGAGAAGGTTAAAACAACACCAACTTGACGAACTATCGTTGTGGTTTTGATGCATAGGTAAGAACGGTTCTTTCTCAGCCCGTAGCAGCCACGTAAAACTTGCAACAACAAAGTAGAGGACGTCTAACTTATTTTTGTAGGGTATGTTTTGATGTGATATGGTCAAGACATGATTCTATATTTATTGTATGAGATGATCATGTTTTGTAATGGAGTTATCGGCAACTGGCAGGAGCCATATGGTTGTCGCTTTAGTATATGCAATGCAATCGCCCTGTAATTGCTTTACTTTATCACTAAGCGGTAGCGATAGTCGTAGAAGCAATAATTGGCGAGACAACAACGATGCTACGATGGAGATCAAGGTGTCGCGCCGGTGACGATGGTGATCATGACGGTGCTTCGAAGATGGAGATCACAAGCACAAGATGATGATGGCCATATCATATCACTTATATTGATCGCATGTGATGTTTATCCTTTATGCATCTTATTCTGCTTTGTTTGACGGTAGCATTATAATATGATCTCTCACTAAATTTCAAGATAAAAGTGTTCTCCCTGAGTATGCATCGTTACCAAAGTTCATCGTGCCGAGACACCACGTGATAAGCTCTACGTCCATCTACAACGGGTGCAAGCCAGTTTTGCACACGCAGAATACTCGGGTTAAACTTGACGAGCCTAGCATATGCAGATATGGCCTCGGAACACTGAGACCGAAAGGTCGAGTGTGAATCATATAGTAGATATGATCAACATAGTGATGTTCACCATTGAAAACTACTCCATTTCACGTGATGATCGGTTATAGTTTAGTTGATATGGATCACGTGATCACTTAGATGATTAGAGGGATGTCTATCTAAGTGGGAGTTCTTAAGTAATATGATTAATTGAACTTAAATTTATCATGAACTTAGTACCTGATAGTATTTTGCTTATCTATGTTGTTGTAGATAGATGGCCCGTGCTGTTGTTCCGTTGAATTTTAATGCGTTCCTTGAGAAAGCAAAGTTGAAAGATGATGGTAGCAATTACACGAACTGGGTCCGTAACTTGAGGATTATCCTCATTGCTGCACAGAAGAATTACGTTCTGGAAGCACCGCTGGGTGCCAGGCCTGCTGCAGATGCTGCTGACAATGTTAAGAACGTTTGGTAGAGTAAAGCTGATGACTACTCGATAGTGTAGTGTGCCATGCTTTATGGCTTAGAACCAGGATTTCAACAATGTTTTGAACGTCATGGAGCATATGAGATGTTCCAGGAGTTGAACTTAATATTTCAAGCAAATGCCTAGATTGAGAGATATGAAGTCTCCAATAAGTTCTATAGCTGCAAGATGGAGGAGAATAGTTCTGTCAGTGAGCATATACTCAAAATGTCTGGGTATCATAATCACTTGACTCAACTGGGACTTAATCTTGCTATTGATAGTGTCATTGACAGAGTTCTTCAATCACTGCCACCAAGCTACAAAAGCTTCGTGATGAACTATGATATGCAAGGGATGGATAAGACAATTCCTGAGCTCTTCTCGATGCTAAAGGTTGCGGAGGTAGAAATCAAGAAGGAGCATCAAGTGTTGATGGTCAATAAAACCACCAGTTTCAAGAAAAAGGGCAAAGGGAAGAAGACGGGGATCTTCAAGAAGAATGGCAAACAAGTTGCTCCTCAGGAGAAGAAACCCAAGTCTGGACCTAAGCCTGAGACTGAGTGCTTCTACTGCAAATAGACTGGTCACTGGAAGCGGGACTGCCCCAAGTATTGAAGGAAATATGCCCTAGAGGCAATAATAAAGTTATTATTTATTTCCTTATATCATGATAAATGTTTATTATTCATGCTAGAATTGTATTAACCGGAAACATAATACATGTGTGAATACATAGACCAACAGAGTGTCACTAGTATGCCTCTACTTGACTAGCTCGTTAATCAAAGATGGTTATGTTTCCTAACCATGAACAAGGAGTTGTTATTTGATTAATGAGGTCACATCATTAGTAGAATGATCTGATTGACATGACCCATTCCATTAGCTTAGCACCCGATCGTTTAGTATGTTGCTATTGCTTTCTTCATGACTTATACATGTTCCTATAACTATGAGATTATGCAACTCCCGTTTACCGGAGGAACACTTTGGGTACTACCAAACGTCACAACGTAACTGGGTGATTATAAAGGAGTACTACAGGTGTCTCCAATGGTAGATGTTGGGTTGGCGTATTTCGAGATTAGGGTTTGTCACTCCGATTGTCGGAGAGGTATCTCTGGGCCCTCTCGGTAATGCACATCACATAAGCCTTGCAAGCACTGCAACTAATATGTTAGTTGTGAGATGATGTATTACGGAATGAGTAAAGAGACTTGCCGGTAACGAGATTGAACTAGGTATTGGATACCGACGATCGAATCTTGGGCAAGTAACATACCGATGACAAAGGGAACAACGTATGTTGTTATGCGGTCTGACCGATAAAGATCTTCGTAGAATATGTAGGAGCCAATATGGGCATCCAGGTCCCGCTATTGGTTATTGACCGGAGACGTGTCTCGGTCATGTCTACATTGTTCTCGAACCGTAGGGTCCGCACGCTTAACGTTACGATGACAGTTATTATGAGTTTATGCATTTTGATGTACCGAAGGTTGTTCGGAGTCCCGGATGAGATCACGGACATAACGAGGAGTCTCGAAATGGTCGAGACGTAAAGATTGATATATTGGAAGCCTATGTTTGGACATCGGAAGTGTTCCGGGTGAAATCGGGATTTTACCGGAATACCGGGAGGGTTACCGGAACCCCCCGGGAGACTAATGGGCCTATTGGGCCTTAGTGGAAAAAGAGAAAAGGGACAAGCCCAAGCTGGCCGGCGCCCCCCCCTTTCCCCAAGTCCTAGTAGGACTAGGATAGGGGGCCGGCCCCCCTTCTCTCTCTTTTCCCCCCGGGAGTCCTAATTGGATTAGGATTGGGGGGAGGAGTCCTACTCCCGATGGGAGTAGGACTCCCCTGCGCCTCCTCTCCCTGGCCGGCCGGCTCCCCCTCCTCCAACCTTTATATATGGGGGCAGGGGGCACCCCAAGACACACAAGTTGATCCTTGAGATCGTTCCTTAGCCGTGTGCGGTGCCCCCTGCCACCAAATTCCACCTCGGTCATATCGTTGTAGAGCTTAGGCGAAGCCCTGCGTCGGTAGTACATCAAGATCGTCACCACGCCGTCGTGCTGACAGAACTCTTCCTCGACGCTTTGCTGGATCGGAGCCCGAGGATCATCATCGAGCTGAACGTGTGCTAAGAACTCGGAGGTGCCGGAGTAACGGTGCTTGGATCGGTCGGATCGGGAAGAAGACGTACGACTACTTCCTCTACGTTGTGTGATCGCTTCCGCAGTCGGTCTGCGTTGGTACGTAGACAACACTCTCCCCTCTCGTTGCTGTGCATCACCATGATCTTGCGTGTGCGTAGGAAAATTTTCGAAATTACTGCGTTCCCCAACAGTGGCATCCGAGCCTAGGTTTTATGGTTTGATGTTATTTGCACGAGTAGAACACAAGTGAGTTGTGGGCGATACAAGTCATACTGCCTACCAGCATGTCATACTTTGGTTCGGCGGTATTGTTGGTTGAGACGATCCGGACCAACCTTACGCGTACTCTTACGCGAGACTGGTTCCCTCGACGTGCTTTGCACATAGATGGCTTGCGGAAGACTGTCTCTCCAACTTTAGTTGAACCAAGTGTGACTATGCCCGGTCCTTGAGAAGGTTAAAACGGAGTCTATTTGACGAACTATCGTTGTGGTTTTGATGCGTAGGTGAGATGAGTTCTTATTAAAGCCCGTAGCAGCCACGTAAAACTTGCAACAACAAAGTAGAGGACGTCTAACTTGTTTTTGCAGGGCATGTTGTGATGTGATATGGTCAAGACATGATGCTGATTTTATTGTATGAGATGATCATGTTTTGTAACCGAGTTATTGGCAACCGGCAGGAGCCATATGGTTGTCGCTTTATTGTATGCAATGCAATCGCGATGTAATGCTTTACTTTATTACTAAGCGGTAGTGATAGTCGTGGAAGCATAAGATTGGCGAGACGACAACGATGCTACGATGGAGATCAAGGTGGCGTGCCGGTGACGATGGTGATCATGACGGTGCTTCGGAGATGGAGATCACAAGCACAAGATGATGATGGCCATATCATATCACTTATATTGATTGCATGTGATGTTTATCCTTTTATGCATCTTATCTTTCTTTGATTGACGGTAGCATTATAAGGTGATCTCTCACTAAATTATCAAGAAGTGTTCTCCCTGAGTATGCACCGTTGCCAAAGTTCGTCGTGCCCAGACACCACGTGATGATCGGGTGTGATAAGCTCTACGTCCATCTACAACGGGTGCAAGCCAGTTTTGCACACGCAGAATACTCAGGTTAAACTTGACGAGCCTACCATATGCAGATATGGCCTCGGAACACAGAGACCGAAAGGTCGAGCGTGAATCATATAGTAGATATGATCAACATGACGATGTTCACCATTGAAAACTACTCCATCTCACATGATGATCGGTTATGGTTTAGTTGATTTGGATCACGTGATCACTTAGAGGATTAGAGGGATGTCTATCTAAGTGGGAGTTCCTAAATAATTTGATTAAACTGAACTTAAACTTATCATGAACTTAGTACCTGATAGTATCTTGCTTGTTTATGTTGATTGTAGATAGATGGCTCGTGCTGTTGTTCCGTTGAATTTTAATGCGTTCCTTGAGAAAGCAAAGTTGAAAGATGATGGTAGCAATTACACGGACTGGGTCCGTAACCTGAGGATTATCCTCATTGCTGCACAGAAGAATTACGTCCTGGAAGCACCGCTGGGTGCCAGGCCTGCTGCTGGAGCAACGCCAGATGTTATGAACGTCTGGCAGAGCAAAGCTGATGACTACTCGATAGTTCAGTGTGCCATGCTTTACGGCTTAGAATCGGGACTTCAACGACGTTTTGAACGTCATGGAGCATATGAGATGTTCCAGGAGTTGAAGTTAATATTTCAAGCAAATGCCCGAATTGAGAGATATGAAGTCTCCAATAAGTTCTATAGCTGCAAGATGGAGGAGAACAATTCTGTCAGTGAGCATATACTCAAAATGTCTGGGTATAATAATCACTTGATTCAGATGGGAGTTAATCTTCCAGATGATTGCGTCATTGACAGAATTCTCCAATCACTACCACCAAGCTACAAGAGCTTCGTGATGAACTATAATATGCAAGGGATGAACAAGACTATTCCCGAGCTCTTTGCAATGCTGAAAGCTGCGGAGGTACAAATCAAGAAGGAGCATCAAGTGTTGATGGTTAACAAAACCACTAGTTTCAAGAAAAAGGGCAAAGGGAAGAAGAAGGGGAACTTCAAGAAGAACAGCAAGCAAGTTGCTGCTCAAGAGAAGAAACCCAAGTCCGGACCTAAGCCTGAAACTGAGTGCTTCTACTGCAAGCAGACTAGTCACTGGAAGCGGAACTGCCCCAAGTATTTGGCGGATAAGAAGGATGGCAAGGTGAACAAAGGTATATGTGATATACATGTTATTGATGTGTACCTTACTAGAGCTCGCAGTAGCACCTGGGTATTTGATACTGGTTCTGTTGCTAATATTTGCAACTCGAAACAGGGACTACGGAATAAGCGGACACTAGCAAAGGACGAGGTGACGATGCGCGTGGGAAACGGTTCCAAAGTCGATGTGATCGCGGTCGGCACGCTACCTCTACATCTACCTTCGGGATTAATATTAGACCTAAATAATTGTTATTTGGTGCCAGCGTTGAGCATGAACATTATATCTGGATCTTGTTTGATGCGAGACGGTTATTCATTTAAATCAGAGAATAATGGTTGTTCTATTTATATGAGTAATATCTTTTATGGTCATGCACCCTTGAAGAGTGGTCTGTTCTTATTGAATCTCGATAGTAGTGATACACATATTCATAATGTAGAAGCCAAAAGATGCAGAGTTGATAATGATAGTGCAACTTATTTGTGGCACTGCCGTTTAGGTCATATCGGTGTAAAGCGCATGAAGAAACTCCATACTGATGGGCTTTTGGAACCACTTGATTATGAATCACTTGGTACTTGCGAACCGTGCCTCATAGGCAAGATGACTAAAACACCGTTCTCCGGTACTATGGAGAGAGCAACAGATTTATTGGAAATCATACATATCGATGTATGTGGTCCGATGAATATTGAGGCTCGCGGCGGATATCGTTATTTTCTCACCTTCACGGATGATTTAAGCAGATATGGGTATATCTACTTAATGAAACATAAGTCTGAAACATTTGAAAAGTTCAAGGAATTTCAGAGTGAAGTTGAAAATCATCGTAACAAGAAAATAAAATTTCTACGATATGATCGTGGAGGAGAATATTTGAGTTACGAGTTTGGTATACATTTGAAAAATTGTGGAATAGTTTCGCAACTCACGCCACCCGGAACACCACAGCGTAATGGTGTGTCCGAACGTCGTAATCGTACTTTACTAGATATGGTGCGATCTATGATGTCTCTTACCGATTTACCGCTATCGTTTTGGGGTTATGCTTTAGAGACGGCCGCATTCACGTTAAATAGGGCACCATCAAAATCCGTTGAGATGACGCCTTATGAACTATGGTTTGGCAAGAAACCAAAGTTGTCGTTTCTTAAAGTTTGGGGCTGCGATGCGTATGTGAAAAAGCTTCAACCTGATAAGCTCGAACCCAAAGCGGAGAAATGTGTCTTCATAGGATACCCAAAGGAAACTGTTGGGTATACCTTCTATCACAGATCCGAAGGCAAGACATTCGTTGCTAAGAATGGATCATTTCTAGAGAAGGAGTTTCTCTCGAAAGAAGTGAGTGGGAGGAAAGTAGAACTTGACGAGGTAACTGTACCTGCTCCCTTATTGGAAAATAGTACATCACAGAAAACTGTTTCTGCGACACCGATACCAATCAGTGAGGAAGCTAATGATGATGATCATGAAACTTCAGGGCAAGATGCTACTGAACCACGTAGATCAACCAGAGTGAGATCCGCACCAGAGTGGTACGGTAATCCAGTTCTGGAAGTCATGCTACTAGATCATGATGAACCTACGAACTATGAAGAAGCGATGGTGAGCCCAGATTCCGCAAAGTGGCTTGAGGCCATGAAATCTGAGATGGGATCCATGTATGAGAACAAAGTATGGACTTTGGTTGACTTGCCCGATGATCGGCAAGCAATTGAGAATAAATGGATCTTCAAGAAAAAGACTGACGCTGACGGTAATGTTACTGTCTATAAAGCTCGACTTGTCGCAAAAGGTTTTCGACAAGTTCAAGGGGTTGACTACGATGAGACTTTCTCACCCGTAGCGATGCTTAAGTCCATCAGAATTATGTTAGCAATTGCCGCATTTTATGATTATGAAATATGGCAGATGGATGTCAAAACTGCATTCCTGAATGGATTTCTGGAAGAAGAGTTGTATATGGTACAACCAGAAGGTTTTGTCGATCCAAAAGGAGCTAACAAAGTATGCAAACTCCAGCGATCCATTTATCGACTGGTGCAAGCATCTCGGAGTTGGAATAAACGCTTTGATAGTGTGATCAAAGCATTTGGCTTTATACAGACTTTTGGAGAAGCCTGTATTTACAAGAAAGTGAGTGGGAGCTCTGTAGCATTTCTGATATTATATGTGGATGACATATTGCTGATTGGAAATGATATAGAATTTCTGGATAGCATAAAGGGATACTTGAATAAAAGTTTTTCGATGAAAGACCTCGTGGAGGCTGCTTACATATTAGGCATAAAGATCTATAGAGATAGATCAAAACGCTTAATTGGACTTTCACAAAGCACATACCTTGACAAGATTTTGAAGAAGTTCAAAATGGATCAAGCAAAGAAAGGGTTCTTGCCTGTGTTACAAGGTATGAAGTTGAGTCAGACTCAATGCCCGACCACTGCAGAAGATAGAGAGAAAATGAAAGATGTTCCCTATGCTTCAGCCATAGGCTCTATCATGTATGCAATGCTGTGTACCAGACCTGATGTGTGCCTTGCTATAAGTTTAGCAGGGAGGTACCAAAGTAATCCAGGAGTGGATCACTGGACAGCGGTCAAGAACATCCTAAAATACCTGAAAATGACTAAGGATATGTTTCTCGTATATGGAGGTGACAAAGAGCTCACCGTAAGAGGTTACGTTGATGCAAGCTTTGACACTGATCCGGACGATTCTAAATCGCAAACCGGATAAGTCTTTACTTTAAACGGTGGAGCTGTCAGTTGGTGCAGTTCTAAACAAAGCGTCGTAGCGGGATCTATATGTGAAGCGGAGTACATAGCTGCTTCGGAAGCAGCAAACGAAGGAGTCTGGATGAAGGAGTTCATATCTGATCTAGGTGTCATACCTAGTGCATCGGGTCCAATGAAAATCTTCTGTGACAATACTGGTGCAATTGCCTTGGCAAAGGAATCCAGATTTCACAAAAGAACCAAACACATCAAGAGACGCTTCAACTCCATCCGGGATTTAGTCCAGGTGGGAGACATAGAGATTTGCAAGATACATACGGATCTGAATGTTGCAGACCCGTTGACTAAGCCTCTTCCACGAGCAAAACATGATCAGCACCAAGGCTCCATGGGTGTTAGAATCATTACTGTGTAATCTAGATTATTGACTCTAGTGCAAGTGGGAGACTGAAGGAAATATGCCCTAGAGGCAATAATAAAGTTATTATTTATTTCCTTATATCATGATAAATGTTTATTATTCATGCTAGAATTGTATTAACCGGAAACATAATACATGTGTGAATACATAGACCAACAGAGTGTCACTAGTATGCCTCTACTTGACTAGCTCGTTAATCAAAGATGGTTATGTTTCCTAACCATGAACAAGGAGTTGTTATTTGATTAACGAGGTCACATCATTAGTAGAATGATCTGATTGACATGACCCATTCCATTAGCTTAGCACCCGATCGTTTAGTATGTTGCTATTGCTTTCTTCATGACTTATACATGTTCCTATAACTATGAGATCATGCAACTCCCGTTTACCGGAGGAACACTTTGGGTACTACCAAACGTCACAACCTAACTGGGTGATTATAAAGGAGTACTACAGGTGTCTCCAATGGTAGATGTTGGGTTGGCGTATTTCGAGATTAGGGTTTGTCACTCCGATTGTCCGAGAGGTATCTCTGGGCCCTCTCGGTAATGCACATCACATAAGCCTTGCAAGCACTGCAACTAATATGTTAGTTGTGAGATGATGTATTACGGAACGAGTAAAGAGACTTGCCGGTAACGAGATTGAACTAGGTATTGGATACCGACGATCGAATCTCGGGCAAGTAACATACCGATGACAAAGGGAACAACGTATGTTGTTATGCGGTCTGACCGATAAAGATCTTCGTAGAATATGTAGGAGCCAATATGGGCATCCAGGTCCCGCTATTGGTTATTGACCGGAGACGTGTCTTGGTCATGTCTACATTGTTCTCGAACCGTAGGGTCCGCACGCTTAACGTTACGATGACAGTTATTATGAGTTTATGCATTTTGATGTACCGAAGGTTGTTCGGAGTCCCGGATGAGATCACAGACATGACGAGGAGTCTCGAAATGGTCGAGACGTAAAGATTGATATATTGGAAGCCTATGTTTGGACATCGGAAGTGTTCCGGGTGAAATCGGGATTTTACCGGAATACCGGGAGGGTTACCGGAACCCCCCGGGAGACTAATGGGCCTATTGGGCCTTAGTGGAAAAAGAGAAAAGGGACAAGCCCAAGCTGGCCGGCGCCCCCCCCTTTCCCCAAGTCCTAGTAGGACTAGGATAGGGGGCCGGCCCCCCTTCTCTCTCTTTTCCCCCCGGGAGTCCTAATTGGATTAGGATTGGGGGGAGGAGTCCTACTCCCGGTGGGAGTAGGACTCCCCTGCGCCTCCTCTCCCTGGCCGGCCGGCTCCCCCTCCTCCAACCTTTATATACGGGGGCAGGGGGCACCCCAAGACACACAAGTTGATCCTTGAGATCGTTCCTTAGCCGTGTGCGGTGCCCCCTGCCACCAAATTCCACCTCGGTCATATCGTTGTAGAGCTTAGGCGAAGCCCTGCGTCGGTAGTACATCAAGATCGTCACCACGCCGTCGTGCTGACAGAACTCTTCCTCGACACTTTGCTGGATCGGAGCCCGAGGATTGTCATCGAGCTGAACGTGTGCTAAGAACTCGGAGGTGCCGGAGTAACGGTGCTTGGATCGGTCGGATCGGGAAGAAGACGTACAACTACTTCCTCTATGTTGTGTGATCGCTTCCGCAGTCGGTCTGCGTTGGTACGTAGACAACACTCTCCCCTCTCGTTGCTGGGCATCACCATGATCTTGCGTGTGCGTAGGAAAATTTTCGAAATTACTGCGTTCCCCAACAAGTATTTGGCGGATAAGAAGGATGGCAATGTGAACAAAGCTATATGTGATATACATGTTATTGATGTGTACCTTACCAGAGCTCGCAGTAGCACCTAGGTATTTGATACTGGTTCTGTTGCTAATATTTGCAACTCAAAACAGGGACTACGAATTAAGCGAAGACTGGCTAAGGACGAGGTGACGATGCACGTGGGAAATGGTTCCATAGTCGATGTGATCGCCGTCGGCACACTACCTCTACATCTACCTTCGGGATTAGTTTTAGACCTAAATAATTGTTATTTGGTGCCAGCGTTAAGCATGAATATTATACCCGGATCTTGTTTGATGTGAGACGATTATTCATTTAAATATGAGAATAATGGTTGTTCTATTTATATTAGTAATATCTCTTATGGTCATGCACCCTTAAAGAGTGGTCTATTCTTGTTGAATCTCGATAGTAGTGATACACATATTCATAATGTTGAAGCCAAAAGATGCAGAGTTGATAATGATATTGCAACTTATTTGTGGCACTGTCGTTTGGGTCATATTGGTATAAAGCGCATGAAGAAAGTCCATACTGTTGGACTTTTGGAATCACTTGATTGTGAATCACTTGGTACTTGCAACCATGCCTTATGGGCAAGATGACTAATATGCCGTTCTCTAGAATTATGGAGCGAGCAACAGATTTGTTGGAAATCATACATACTGATGTATGTGGTCCGATGAATATTGAGGCTCGCGGCGGTTATCGTTATTTTCTCACCTTCATAGATGATTTAAGCAGATATGGGTATATCTACTTAATGAAACATAAGTCTGAAACATTTGAAAAGTTCAAAGAATTTCAGAGTGAAGTGGAAAATCATCGTAACAAGAAAATATAGTTTCTACGATCTGATCATGGAGGAGAATATGTGAGTTACGAGTTTGGCATACATTTGAAACAATGCAGAATAGTTTTGCAACTCACGCCACCCGGAACACCACAACGTAATGGTGTGTCCGAACGTCGTAATCGTACTTTACTAGATATAGTGCGATCTATGATGTCTCTTACTGATTTACCGCTATCGTTTTGGGGTTATGCTTTAGAGACGACTACATTCACGTTAAATAGGGCACCACCAAAATCCGTTGATACGACGCCTTATGAACTATGGTTTGGCAAGAAACCAAAGTTGTCATTTCTTAAAGTTTGGGGCTGCGATGCTTATGTGAAAAAGCTTCAACCTGATAAGCTTGAACCCAAATCGGAGAAATGTGTCTTTGTAGGATACCCAAAGGAAACTATAGGGTACACCTTCTATCACAGATCGGAAGGCAAGATATTCGTTGCTAAGAATGGATCCTTTCTAGAGAAGGAGTTTCTCTCGAAAGAAGTGAGTGGGAGGAAAGTAGAACTTGATGAGGTAACTATACCTGCTCCCTTATTGGAAAGTAGTTCATCACAGAAACCGGTTCCTGTGACATCTACACCAATTAGTGAGGAAGCTAATGATGATGATCATGAAACTTCAGATCAAGTTACTACCGAACCACATAGGTCAACCAGAACAAGATCCGCACCAGAGTGGTACGGTAATCCATTTCTGGAGTTCATGTTACTTGACCATGACAAACCTATGAACTATAAGGAAGCGATGATGAGCCTAGATTCCGCAAAATGGCTTGAGGCCGTGAAATCTGAGATGGGATCCATGTATGAGAACAAAGTGTGGACTTTGGTTGACTTGCCCGATGATCGACAAGCCATCGAGAACAAATGGATCTTCAAGAAGAAGAAAGACGCTGACGGTAATGTTACTGTCTACAAAGCTCGACTTGTTGCAAAAGGTTTTCGACAAGTTCAAGGAGTTGACTACGATGAGACCTTCTCACCCGTAGCGATGCTTAAGTCCATCCGAATCATGTTAGCAATTGCCGCATTTTATGATTATGAAATTTGGCAAATGGATGTAAATACTGCATTCCTGAATGGATTTCTGGAACAAGAGTTGTATATGATGCAACCTGAAGGTTTTATCGATCCAAAGGGAGCTAACAAAGTGTGCAAGCTCCAGCGATCCATTTATGGACTGGTGCAAGCCTCTCGGAGTTGGAATAAACATTTTGATAGTGTGATCAGAGCATATGGTTTTATATAGACTTTTGGAGAAGCCTGTATTTACAAGAAAGTGAGTGGGAGCTCCGTGGCATTTCTAATATTATATGTGGATGACATATTGTTGATTGGAAATGATATAGAATTTCTAGACAGCATAAAAGGATACTTGAGTAAAAGTTTTTCAATAAAAGACATCGGTGAATCTGCTTATATATTGGGCATCAAGATCTATAGAGATAGATCAAGACGCTTAGTTGGACTTTCACAATGCACATACCTTGATAAAGTTTTGAAGAAGTTCAAAATGGATCAAGCTAGGAAAGGGTTCTTGCCTGTGTTACAAGGTGTGAAGTTGAGTAAGACTCAATGCCCGACCACTGCAAAAGATAGAGAGAAAATGAAAAATGTTCCCTATGCTTCAGCCATAGGCTCTATCATGTATCCAATGTTGTGTACCAGACCTAATCTGTGCCTTGCTATTAGCCTAGCAGGGAGGTACCAAAGTAATCCAGGAGTGGATCACCGGACAACGGTCAAGAACATCCTGAAGCACCTGAAAAGGACCAAGGATATGTTTCTCGTTTATGGAGGTGACAAAGAGCTCATCGTAAATGGTTACGTTGATGCAAGCTTTGACACTGTTCCGGATGATTCTAAATTGCAATCCGGATACATGTTTATATTAAACGGTGGAGCTGTCAGTTGGAGCAGTTCTAAACAAAGCGTCGTGGCGGGATCTATATATGAAATGGAGTACATTGCTGCTTCGGAATCAGTGAATGAAGGAGTCTGGATGAAGGAGTTCATATCCGATCTAGGTGTCATACCTAGTGCATCGGGTGCAATTAAAATCTTTTGTGACAATACTGGTGCAATTGCCTTGGCAAAAGAATCCAGATTTCACAAGAGAACCAAGCACATCAAGAGACGCTTCAACTCCATCCGGGATCAATCCAGGTGGGCGACATAGAGATTTGCAAGATACATATGGATCTAAATGTTGCAGACCCGTTGACTAAGCCTCTTCCACGAGCAAAACATGATCAGCACCAAGGCTCCATGGGTGTTAAAATCATTACTATGTAATCTAGATTATTGACTCTAGTGCAAGTGGGAGACTGAAGGAAATATGCCCTAGAGGCAATAATGAAGTTATTATTTATTTCCTTATTTCACGATAAATGTTTATTATTCATGCTAGAATTGTATTAACCGGAAACATAATACATGTGTGAATACATAGACAAACATAGTGTCACTAGTATGCCTCTACTTGACTAGCTCATTGATCAAAGATGGTTAAGTTTCCTAACCATATACATGAGTTGTTATTTGATCAATGGGATCACATCATTAGGAGAATGATGTGATTGACTTGACCCATTCAGTTAGCTTAGCACTTGATCGTTTGTTTACTGCTATTGCTTTCTTCATGACTTATACATGTTCTTATGACTATGAGATTATACAACTCCCGAATACCATAGGAACACTTTGTGTGCTACCAAACGTCACAACGTAACTGGGTGATTATAAAGGTGCTCTACAGGTGTCTCCGATGGTACTTCTTGAGTTGGCATAGGTCAAGATTAGGATTTGTCACTCCGATTGTCGGAGGGGTATCTCTGGGCCCTCTCGGTAATACACATCACTATAAGCCTTGCAAGCATGCTAACTAATGAGTTAGTTATAGGATGATGTATTATGGAACGAGTAAAGAGACTTGCCGGTAACGAGATTGAACTAGGTATTGGGATACCGACAATCGAATCTCGGGCAAGTAACATACCGATGACAAAGAGAACAACGTATAGTGTTGTGCGGTTTGACCGATAAAGATCTTCGTAGAATATGTAGGAACTAATATGAGCATCCAGGTTCCGATATTGGTTATTGACCGGAGACGTGTCTCGGTCATGTCTACATAGTTCTCGAACCCGTAGGGTCCGCACGCTTAAAGTTCTGTGACGATCGGTTTTATGAGTTTATATGTTTTGATGTACCGAAGGTAGTTAGGAGTCCCGGATTTGATCACGGACATGCTGAGGAGTCTCGAAATGGTCGATAGATAAATATTGATATATTGGAAGCCTATATTTGGACATTGGAATAGTTCCGGGTGAAATCGGGATTTTACCGGAGTACCGGAGGGGTTACCGGAACCCCCCGGGAACTAATGGGCCTTGTTGGGCCATAAGGGAAAGAGAGAGGGGCCGGCCTAGGGCAGGTAGCGCGCCCACTTCCCCCTGTCCGAATTGGACTAGGATAAGGGTGGCGGCGCCCCCCTTTCCTTCTCTTTCTCTCCCTGCCTTTCCCCCTCCTAGTAGGAGTAGGAAAGGGAGGAATCCTACTCCTACTAGGAGGAGGATTCCTCCTCCTAGGCGCGCCAACAAGGGCCGGCCGACCTCCCCCTTGCTCCTTTATATACAGGGGCAGGGGGCACCTCTAAACACACAAGTTGATCACAAAGATCTCTCCCAGCCGTGGGCAGTGCCCCCCTTCACCATAATCCACCTCGGTCATACTGTAGCGGTGTTTAGGCGTAGCCCTGCTGCAGTAACTTCATCAACATCGTCACCACGCCGTCGTGCTGACGAAACTCTTCCCCGAGCTCTACTAGATCGTGAGTTCGTGGGATGTCACCAAGCTGAACGTGTGCTGAACGCGGAGGTGCCATACATTCGGTATTGAGGATCGGTCGATCGTGAAGACGTACGTACATACACCGCATTGTCATAACGCTTCCGCTTAACGGTCTACGAGGGTATGTGGACAACACTCTCCCCTCTCGTTGCTATGCATCACCATGATCCTGTGTGTGCGTAGGATTTTTTTTGAAATTACTACGTTCCCCAACAGTGGCACCCGAGTCTGGTTTTATGCGTAGATGTTATATGCATGAGTAGAACACAAGTGAGTTGTGGGTGATAGAAGTCATACTGCTTACCGACATTTCACTCTTTAGTTCGGCGGTATTGTTGGATGAAGCGGCCCGGACCGACATTACACGTACGCTTACGCGAGACTGGTTCTACCGACGTGCTTTGCACACAGGTGGCTGGCGGCTGTCAGTTTCTCCAACTTTAGTTGAACCGAGTGTGGCTACGCCCGGTCATTGAGAAGGTTAAAACAACACCAACTTGACGAACTATCGTTGTGGTTTTGATGCGTATGTAAGAACGGTTCTTGCTCAGCCCGCAACAGCCACGTAAAACTTGCAACAACAAAGTAGAGGACGTCTAACTTGTTTTTTCAGGGTATGTTGTGATGTGATAGGGTCAAGACATGATGCTATATTTATTGTATGAGATGATCTTGTTTTGTAACGGGGTTATCGGCAACTGGCAGGAGCCATATGGTTGTCACTTTATTGTATGCAATGCAATCGCCCTGTAATTGCTTTACTTTATCACTAAGCAGTAGCGATAGTCGTAGAAGCAATAATTGGCGAGACGACAACGATGCTACGATGGAGATCAAGGTGTCACGCCGGTGACGATGGTGATCATGACGATGCTTCGGAGATGGAGATCACAAGCACAAGATGATGATGGCCATATCATATCACTTATATTGATTGCATGTGATGTTTATCCTTTATGCATCTTATTCTGCTTTGTTTGATGGTAGCATTATAAGATGATATCTCACTAAATTTCAAGATAAAAGTGTTCTCCCTAAGTATGCACCATTGCGAAAGTTCGTCTGCCGAGACACCACATGATGATCGGGTGTGATAATCTCTACATCCATCTACAATGGGTGCTAGCCAGTTTTGCACACGCAGAATACTCGGGTTAAACTTGACGAGCCTAGCATATGCAGATATGGCCTCGGAACACTGAGACCGAAAGGTCGAGCGTGAATCATATAGTAGATATGATCAACATAGTGATGTTCACCATTGAAACTACTCCATCTCATGTGATGATCGGACATGCTTTAGTTGATTTGGATCACGTGATCACTTAGATGATTAGAGGGATGTCTATCTAAGTGGGAGTTCTTAAGTAATATGATTAATTGAACTTAAATTTATCATGAACTTAGCACCTGCTAGTATTTTGCTTATCTATGTTGTTGTAGGTAGATGGCACGTGCTGTTGTTCCGTTGAATTTTAATGCGTTCCTTGAGAAAGCAAAGTTGAAAAATGATGGTAGGAATTATACAGACAGGGTCTGTAACTTGAGGATTATCCTCATTGCTGCACAACAGAATTACGTCCGGGAAGCACCGCTGGGTGCCAGGCCTGCTGCAGATGCTGCTGACAACGTTAAGAACGTTTGGCAGAGTAAAGTTGATGACTATTCAATAGTTCAGTGTGCCATGCTTTACGGCTTAGAACCGGGACTTGAACAACGTTTTGAATGTCATGGAGCATATGAGATGTTCCAGGAGTTGAAGTTAATATTTCAAGCAAATGCCCGGATTGAGAGATATGAAGTCTCCAATAAGTTCTATAGTTGCAAGATGGAGGAGAATAGTTCTGTTAGTGAGCATATACTCAAAATGTCTGGGTATCATAATCACTTGACTCAACTGGGAGTTAATCTTCCTGTTGATAGTGTCATTGGAAGAGTTCTTCAATCACTGCCACCAAGCTACAAAAGCTTTGTGATGAACTATGATATGCAAGGGATGAATAAGACAATTCCTGAGCTCTTCACGATGCTAAAGGTTGCGGAGGTAGAAATCAAGAAGGAGCATCAAGTGTTGATGGTCAATAAAACCACCAGTTTCAAGAAAAAGGGCAAAGGGAAGAAGAAGGGGAACTTCAAGAAGAACGACAAACAAGTTGCTTCTCAGGAGAAGAAACCCAAGTCTGGACCTAAGCCTGAGACTGAGTGCTTCTAATGCAAACACGCTGGTCACTGGAAGCGGAACTGCCCCATGTATTTGGCGGATAAGAAGGATGGCAAGGTGAACAAAGGTATATGTGATATACATGTTATTGATGTGTACCTTACCAGAGCTCGCAGTAGCACCCGGGTATTTGATACTGGTTCTGTTGCTAATATTTGCAACTCAAAACAGGGACTACGAATTAAGCGAAGACTGGCTAAGGACAAGGTGACGATGCGCGTGTGAAATGGTTCCAAAGTCGATGTGATCGCCGTCGGCATGCTACCTCTACATCTACCCCCGGGATTAGTTTTAGACCTAAATAATTTTTATTTGGTGCCAGCGTTAACCATGAACATTATATCTGGATCTTGTTTGATGCGTGGTACCTCTTGAGCACTACGTTGGATTTCCCCGAAGAGGAGAGGATGATGCAACAAAGTAGCGTAAGTATTTCCGTCAGTTTTTGAGAACCAAGGTATCAATCCAGTAGGAGGCTGCGCATGAGTCCCTCGTACCTACACAAAAACAATAGCTCAACGCAACCAACACGCTTAGTGGTTGTCAATCCCTTCACGGTCACTTATGAAAGTGAGATCTGATAGAGATGATAAATAATATTTTTCGTATTTTTGGTATAGAGATGCAAAGTAAAAAGTAAAAGCAAAGTAAAAGCAAAGCAATAATAAAGTGATGGAGATTGATATGATGAGAAAGAGACCCGGGGGCCACAGGTTTCACTAGTGGCTTCTCTCAGGAGCATAAGTATTCTACGGTGGGTGAACAAATTACTGTTGAGCAATTGACAGAATTGAGCATAGTTATGAGAATATCTAGGTATGATCATGTATATAGGCATCACATCCGAGACAAGTAGACCGACTCCTGCCCGCATCTACTACTATTACTCCACTCATCGACCGCTATCCACCAGGCATCTAGAGTATTAAGTTAAAAACAGAGTAACGCCTTAAGCAAGATGACATGATGTAGAGGGATAGTTTCATGCAATATGATAAAAACCCATCTTGTTATCCTCGATGGCAACAATACAATACGTGCCTTGCTGCCCCTTCTGTCACTGGGAAAGGACACCACAAGATCGAACCCAAAGCTAAGCACTTCTCCCATGGCAAGAAAAACCAATCTAGTAGGCCAAACCAAACTGATAATTCGAAGAGATTTGCAAAGATAACCAATCATACAAAAAAGAATTCAGAGAAGATTCAAATATTATTCATAGATAGACTTGATCATAAACCCACATTTCATCGGTCTCAACAAACACACCACCAAAAGAAGATTACATCGAATAGATCTCCACGAGAGAGGGGGAGAACATTGTATTGAGATCCAAAAAGAGAGAAGAAGCCATCTAGCTACTAACTATGGACCCGTAGGTCTGAAGTAAACTACTCACACTTCATCGGAGTGGCTTGGATGATGATGTAGAAGCCCTCCGTGATCGATGCCCCCTCCGGCGGAGCTCCGGAGCAGGCCCCAAGATGGGATCTCATGGATACAGAAAGTTGCGGCGGTGGAATTAGGTTTTTGGCTCCGTCCTCGATCGTTTGGGGGTACGTAGGTATATATAGGAGGAAGAAGTACATCGGTGGAGCATCGAGGGGCCCACAAGGCAGGGGGGCACGCCCTCCACCCTCGTGGCCGCCTCGTGGCTTTCTTGACGGAGGGTCCAAGTCTCCTGGATCTTATCTGATGAGAAAAATCACGTTTCCGAAGGTTTCATTCTGTTTGGACTCCGTTTGATATTCTGTTTCTCCGAAACACTGAAATAGGCAAAAAACAGCAATTCTAGGCTGGCCTCCGGTTAATAGGTTAGTCCCAAAAATAATATAAAAGTGGAAAATAAAGCCCAATATAGTCCAAAACAGTAGATAATATAGCATGGAGCAATCAAAAATTATAGATACGTTGGAGACGTATCAAGCATCCCCAAGCTTAATTCCTGCTCGTCCTCGAGTAGGTAAATGATAAAAACAGAATTTTTGATGCGGAGTGGTACTTGGCATAATTTTAATGTAAATCTTCTTAATTGTGGTATGAATATTCAGATCTGAAAGATTCAAGACAAAAGTTCTTATTGACATAAAAATGATAATACTTCAAGCATACTAACTAAGCAATTATGTCTTCTCAAAATAACATGGCCAAAGAAAGTTCATCCCTACAAAATCATATAGTTTAGTCATGTTTCATTTTCGTCACACAAGAATGCTCTCATCATGCACAATCCCGATGACAAGCCAAGCAATTGTTTCATACTTTAGTAATCTCAAACCTATAAACTTTCATGCAATATATGAGCGTGAGCCATGGACATAGCACTATGGGTGGAATAGAATATAATGAGGGGGTTATGTGGAGAAGACAAAAAAGGAGAAAGTCTCACATCAACGAGGCTAATCAATGGGCTATGGAGATGCCCACCGATTGATGTTAATGCAAGGAGTAGGGATTGCCATGCAATGGATGCACTAGAGCTATAAATGTATGAAAGCTCAACAAAAGAAACTAGTGGGTGTGCATCCAACTTGCTTGCTCACGAAGACCAAGGGCACTTGAGGAGGCCCATTGTTGGAATATACAAGCCAAGTTCTATAATGAAAAATTCCCACTAGTATATGAAAGTGATAACATGAGAGACTCTCTACTATGAAGATCATGGTGCTACTTTGAAGCACAAGTGTGGTAAAGGATAGTAACATTGTCCCTTCTCTCTTTTTCTCTCATTTTTTGGGCCTTTTCTTTTTTATGGCCTTTCTCTTTTTTGGGCCTTCTCTTTTTATGGCCTTTATTTTTTTATTCCTCACTTGGGAGAATGCTCTAATAATGATGATCATCACACTTCTATTTATTTACAACTCAATGATTACAACTCGATACTAGAATAAAGATGACTCTATATGAATGACTCCGGCGGTGTACCGGGACATGCAATGAACCAAGAGTGACATGTATGAAAGAATTATGAAAGGTGGCTTTTACACAAATACTATGTCAACTACATGATCATGGTAAGCAATATGACAATGATGAATGTGTCATGATGAATGGAATGATGGAAAGTTGCATGACAATATATCTCGGAATGGCTATGGAAATGCCATAATAGGTAGGTATGGTGGCTATTTTGAGGAAGATATAAGGAGGTTTATGTGTGAAAGAGCGTATCATATCACGGGGTTTGGATGCACCGGCGAAGTTTGCGCCAACTCTCAATATGAGAAAGGGCAATGCACGGTACCGAAGAGGCTAGCAAGGATGGAAGGGCGAGAGTGCGTATAATCCATGGACTCAACATTAGTCATAAAGAACTCAAATATTTATTGCAAAAATCTACAAGTCATCAAAAACCTCGGCATTACGAGCATGCTCCTAGGGGTATAGATTGGTAGGAAAAGACCATCGCTCGTCCCCGACCGCCACTCATAAGGAAGACAATCAAATAACACCTCATGTTTCAAATTTGTTGCATAACGTTTACCATACGTGCATGCTACGGGACTTGAAAACTTCAACACAAGTATTTCTCAATTTCACAACTACTCAACTAGCATGACTTTGATATTATTACCTCCATATCTCAAAACAATCATCAAGCATCAAACTTTTCTTAGTATTCAACACACTCATACGAAAGTTTTATTATTAATCTTGCATACCAAGCATATTAGGATTTTAAGCAAATTACCATGTTATTAAGACTCTCAAAATAATCTAAGTGAAGCATGAGAGATCAATAGTTTCTATAAAACAAATCCACCACCGTGCTCTAAAAGATATAAGTGAAGCACTAGAGCAAAACTATAAAGCTCAAAAGATATAAGTGAAGCACATAGAGTATTCTATCAAATTCCAAATCATGTATGGCTCTCTCAAAAGGTGTGTAAAGCAAGGATGATTGTGGTAGACTAACAAGCAAAGACTCAAATCATAAAAGACTCTCCAAGCAAAACACATGTCATGTGGTGAATAAAAATATAGCTCCAAGTAAAGTTACCGATAGAACTAGACGAAAGAGGGAATGCCTTCCGGGGCATCCCCAAGCTTTGGCTTTTAGGTGTCCTTAGATTATCTTGGGGGTTCCATGGGCATCCCCAAGCTTAGTCCCTTGCCACTCCTTGTTTCATAATCCATCAAATCTTTACCCAAAACTTGAAAACTTCACAACACAAAACTTAAAGTAGAAAATCTCGTGAGCTCCGTTAGCGAAAGAAAACAAAAGACCACTTCAAGGTACTGTAATGAACTAATTCTTTATTTATATTGGTGTTAAACCTAATGTATTCCAACTTCTTTATGGATTATAAACTATTTTACTAGCCATAGATTCATCAAAATAAGCAAACAATACACGGAAAACAGAATCTGTCAAAAACAGAACAGTCTGTAGTAATCTGTAGCTAGCGCAAGATCTGGAACCCCAAAAATTCTAAAATAAATTGCTGGACGTGAGTAATTTATCTATTAATCATCTGCAAAAATAATTAACTAAATAGCACTTTCCAAATAAAAAATGACAGCAGTTCTCATGAGCGCTAAAGTTTCTGTTTTTTTACAGCAAGTTCAACAAGACTTTCCCCAAGTCTTCCCAACGGTTCTACTTGGCACAAACACTAATTAAACACAAAAAACACAACCAAAACAGAGGATAGATAATTTATTTATTACTAAACAGGAGCAAAAAAGCAAGGAATAAAAATAAAATTGGGTTGCCTCCCAACAAGCGCTATCATTTAATGCCCCTAGCTAGGCATAACAAGCAAGAATAGATCTAGGTATTGCCATCTTTGGTTTTCAATTTTTTAGCGGAATCAAGCTCGAATCCGGGAGGTTCTTTATGTTTCCCTTCATATTCTGAAATTTTTAGATCTAAAGAATCCAACCGCTTATTGCAAAGGGAATCAACATATTCATGCGGTGAATATTTCCACTAATGTTCTTAAGAGGTTCAAGAGATTTCTGCATGATTTTAGTAACTTCACAATTTTTTTCAAAAACTCGTGTCTCTTCCTGAGTAGGATGAGGCCCCTTTTGTTGAGGTAGTGTTCCCACTATACCTTCTATAATTTCAAGTGCAATATGGAGGTCAATTTCAATAAAATTGCCTTTGGCAATGCAATCCAAGAGTTGTCTATGAGACATATTTAATCCAACATAAAAATTGCGAAGCAAAATTCTCAGATTTATTTCAGAGGTACAATTACGATGAGATTCCACTATTATCAACCATGCATCTTTTAAGTTTTCTCCTAACCTTTGTTTAAAGTGAAAGATTTCGAACTCATGGGTCAACGGAGAAGATAAGGGACTAGCCATAAGGACAAGCAAACAAACTAACACACAAGCAAACAAAAAGCAAATGGGCAAAAAGAGGCAAATAGAGAGGGAGGAAGGATAGAGAGAGAGGGCGAATAAAATGGCAAGGGTGAAGTGGGGGAGAGGAAAACGAGAGGCAAATGGCAAATAATGTAATGTGGGAGATAGGGATTGTGATGGGTACTTGGTATGTTGACTTTTGCGCAGACTCCCCGGCAACGGCGCCAGAAATTCTACCTCTTGAGCACTGCGTTGGATTTCCCCGAAGAGGAGAGGATGATGTAGCAAAGTAGCGTAAGTATTTCCCTCAGTTTTTGAGAACCAAGGTATCAATCCAGTTGGAGGCTACACGCGAGTCCCTCGTACCTACACAAAAACAATAGCTCAACGCAACCAACGTGCTTAGGGGTTGTCAATCCCTTCACGGTCACTTATGAAAGTGAGATCTGATAGAGATGATAAATAATATTTTTTTGGTATTTTTGGTATAGAGATGCAAAGTAAAAAGTAAAAGCAAAGCAATAATAAAGTGATGGAGATTGATATGATGAGAAAGAGACCCGGGGGCCATAGGTTTCACTAGTGGCTTCTCTCAAGAGCATAAGTATTCTACGGTGGGTGAACAAATTACTGTTGAGCAATTGACAGAATTGAGCATAGTTATGAGAATATCTAGGTATGATCATGTATATAGGCATCACGTTCGAGACAAGTAGACCGACTCCTGCCTGCATCTACTACTATTACTCCACTCATCGACCGCTATCTAGCATGCATCTAGAGTATTAAGTTAAAAACAGAGTAACGCCTTAAGCAAGATGACATGATGTAGAGGGATAGTTTCATGCAATATGATAAAAACCCCATCTTGTTATCCTCGATGGAAACAATACAATACGTGCCTTGCTGCCCCTTCTGTCACTTGGAAAGGACACCGCAAGATCGAACCCAAAGCTAAGCACTTCTCCCATGGCAAGAAAAACCAATGTAGTAGGCCAAACCAAACTGATAATTCGAAGATACTTGCAAAGATAACCAATCATACAAAAAAGAATTCAGAGAAGATTCAAATATTATTGATAGATAGACTTTATCATAAACCCACAATTCATCGGTCTCAACAAACACACCGCAAAAAGAAGATTACATTGAATAGATCTCCACGAGAGAGGGGGTGAACATTGTATTGAGATCCAAAAAGAGAGAAGAAGCCATCTAGCTACTAACTATGGACCCGTAGGTCTGAAGTAAACTACTCACACTTCATCGGAGGGGCTTGGATGATGATGTAGAAGCCCTCCGTGATCGATGCCCCCTTCGGCGGAGCTCCGGAATAGGCCCCAAGATGGGATCTTGTGGATACAGAAAGTTGCGGCGATGGAATTAGGTTTTTGGCTCTGTCCCCGATCATTTGGGGGTACGTAGGTATATACAGGAGGAAGAAGTACGTCAGCAGAGCTTCGAGGGGCCCACGAGGCAGGGGGCGCGCCCTAGGGGGGGGGCTCCACCCTCGTGGCCGCCTCGTGGATTTCTTGACTGAGGGTCGAAGTCTCCTGGATCTTATCTGATGAGAAAAATCATGTTTCTGAAGGTTTCATTCCGTTTGGACACCGTTTGATATTCTGTTTCTCCGAAACACTGAAATAGGCAAAAACATCAATTCTGGGCTGGGCCTCCGGTAAATAGGTTAGTCCCAAAAATAATATAAAAGTGAAAAATAAAGCCCAATATAGTCCAAAACAGTAGATAATATAGCATGGAGCAATCAAAAATTATAGATACGTTGGAGACGTATCAATGCGAGATGGTTATTCATTTAAATCTGAGAATAATGGTTGTTCTACTTATGTGAGTAATATCTTTTATGGTCATGCACCCTTAAAGAGTGGTCTATTCTTGTTGAATCTCGATAGTAGTGATACACATATTCATAATGTTGAAGCCAAAAGCTGCAGAGTTGATAATGATAGTGCAACTTATTCGTGGCACTGCCGTTTGGGTCATATTGGTATAAAGCGCATGAAGAAACTGCATACTGATGGACTTTTGTAATCACTTGATTATGAATCACTTGGTACTTGCGAACCATGCCTTATGGGCAAGATTACTAAAACGCCGTTCTCCGAAACCATGGAGCGAGCAACAGATTTGTTCGAAATCATACATACTGATGTATGTGGTCCGATGAATATTGAGGCTTGCGGCGGGTATCATTATTTTCTTACCTTCACAGATGATTTAAGCAGATATGGGTATATCAACTTAACGAAACATAAGTCTAAAACATTTGAAAATTTCAAAGAATTTCAGAGTGAAGTGGAAAATCATCGTAACAAGAAAATAAAGTTTCTACGATCTGATCGTGGAGGAGAATATTTGAGTTACGAGTTTGGCATGCATTTGAAACAATGCAGAATAGTTTCGCAACTCACGCCACCCGGAACACCACAGCGTAATGGTGTGTCCGAACGTCGTAATCGTACTTGACTAGATATGGTGCGATCTATGATGTGTCTTACTGATTTACCACTATCGTTTTGGGGTTATGCTTTAGAGACGGCTGCATTCACGTTAAATAGGGCACCATCAAAATCCGTTGAGACAACGCCTTATGAACTATGGTTTGGCAAGAAACCAAAGTTGTCGGTTTTTAAAGTTTGGGGCTGCGATGCTTATGTGAAAAAGCTTCAACCTGATAAGTTCGAACCCAAATCGGAGAAATGTGTCTTCATAGGATACCCAAAGGAAACTATAGGGTACACCTTCTATCACAGATCCGAAGGCAATATATTCATTGCTAAGAATGGATCCTTTCTAGAGAAGGAGTTTCTCTCGAAAGAAGTGAGTGGGAGGAAAGTAGAACTTGATGAGGTAACTGTACCTGCTCCCTTATTGGAAAGTAGTTCATCACAGAAATCGGTTCCTGTGACATCTACACCAATTAGTGAGGAAGCTAATGATGATGATCATGAAACTTCAGATCAAGTTACCACCAAACCTCGTAGGTCGACCAGAACAAGATCCGCACCAGAGTGGTACGGTAATCCAGTTCTAGAGGTCATGTTACTTGACCATGAGGAATCTACGAACTACAAGGAAGCGATGATGAGCCAAGATTCCGCAAAATGGCTTGAGGCCATGAAATCTGAGATGGGATCCATGTATGAGAACAAAGTGTGGACTTTGGTTGACTTGCCCGATCATCGACAAGCCATCGAGAACAAATGGATCTTCAAAAAGAAGACAGATGCTGACGGTAATGTTACTGTCTACAAAGCTCAACTTGTTGCAAAAGGTTTCGATATGTTCAAGGAGTTGACTATGATGAGACCTTCTCACCCGTAGCGATGCTTAAGTCCGTCCGAATCATGTTAGCAATTGCCGCATTTTATGGTTATGAAATTTGGCAAATGAATGTAAAGACTGCATTCCTGAATGGATTTCTGCAAGAAGAGTTGTATATGATGCAACCTGAAGGTTTTATCGATCCAAAGGGAGCTAACAAAGTGTGCAAGCTCCAGCGATACATCTATGGACAGGTGCAAGCCTCTCGGAGTTGGAATAAGCATTTTGATAGTGTGATCAAAGCATATGGATTTATACGGACTTCTTGAGAAGCCTGTATTTAAAAGAAAGTGAGTGGGAGCTCTGTGGCATTTCTAATATTATATGTGGATGACATATTGTTGATTGGAAATGATATAGAATTTCTGGACAACATAAAAGGATACTTGAATAAAAGTTTTTCAATAAAATACCTCGGTGAAGCTGCTTATATATTGGGCATCAAGATCTATAGAGGTAGATCAAGACACTTAATTGGACTTTCACAAAGCACATACCTTGATAAAGTTTTGAAGAAGTTCAAAATTCATCAAGCTAAGAAAGGTTTCTTGCCTGTGTTACAAGGTGTGAAGTTGAGTAAGACTCAATGCCCGACCACTGCAGAAGATAGAGAGAAATGAAGAATGTTCCCTATGCTTCGGCCATAGGCCCTATCATGTATGCAATGCTGTGTACCAGACCTGATGCGTGCCTTGCTATTAGCCTAGCAGGGAGGTACCAAAGTAATCCATGAGTGGATCACTGGACAGCGGTCAAGAACATCCTGAAGTACCTGAAAAGTACCAATGATATGTTTCTTGTTTATGGAGGTGACAAAGAGCTCATCGCAAATGGTTACGTTGATGCAAGCTTTAACACTGATCCGGACGATTCTAAATCGCAAACCGGATACGTGTTTACATTAAACGGTGGAGCTGTTAGTTGGAGCAGTTCTAAACAGAGCGTCGTGGCGGGATCTACATGTGAAGCGGAGTAGGAAGCAACGAATGAAGGAGTCTAGATGAAGGAGTTCATATCCAATCTAGGTGTCATACCTAGTGCATCGGGTCCAATAAAAATGTTTTATGACAATACTGGTGCAATTGCCTTGGCAAAAGAATCCAGATTTCACAAGAGAACCAAGCACATCAAGAGACGATTCAATTCCATCCGGGATCAAGTCTAGGTGGGAGACATAGAGATTTTCAAGATACATACGGATCTAAATGTTGCAGACCCGTTGACTAAGCCTCTTCCACGAGCAAAACATGATCAGCACCAAGGCTCCATGGGTGTTAAAATCATTACTGTGTAATCTAGATTATTGACTCTAGTGCAAGTGGGAGACTAAAGGAAATATGCCCTAGAGGCAATAATAAACTTATTATTTATTTCCTTATTTCATGATAAATGTTTATTATTCATGCTAGAATTGTATTAATCGAAAACATAATATATGTGTGAATACATAGACAAACATAGTGTCACTAGTATGCCTCTACTTCACTAACTCATTGATCAAAGATGGTTAAGTTTCCTAACCATAGACATGAGTTGTTATTTGATCAATGGGATCACATCATTAGGAGAATGATGTGATTGACTTGACCCATTCCGTTAGCTTAGCACTTGATTGTTTGTTTACTGCTATTGCTTTCTTCATGACTTATACATGTTCTTATGACTATGCGATTATACAACTCCCGAATACCGGAGGAACACTTTGTGCGCTACCAAACGTCACAACCTAACTGGGTGATTATAAAGGTGCTCTACAGGTGTCTCCGATGGTACTTGTTGAGTTGGCATAGATCAAGATTAGGATTAGTCACTCCGATTGTCGGAGAGGTATCTCTGGGCCCTCTCGGTAATACACATCACTATACACCTTGCAAGCATGATAACTAATGAGTTAGTTACAGGATGATGTATTAAGGAACGAGTAAAGAGACTTGCCGGTAACGAGATTGAACTAGGTATTGGGATACGGACGATCGAATCTCGGGCAAGTAACATACCGATCACAAAGAGAACAACGTATAGTCTTGTGCGGTTTGACCGATAAAGATCTCTGTAGAATATGTAGGAACCAATATGAGCATCCAGGTTCAGCTATTGGTTATTGACCGGAGACGTGTCTCGGTCATGTCTACATAGTTCTCGAACCCGTATGTTCCGCATGCTTAAAGTTCTGTGACGATCGGTTTTATGAGTTTATATGTTTTGATGTACCGAAGGTAGTCCGGAGTCCCGGATTTGATCACGGACATGACACTACTGGAATCAGCTAGTTTGCCATCTGCCAGTTCTTTGCCGTCCGCTAGCGGACGCCAAAGAAGCTCTTTGCCATCTGCTTCCAAAAAGCAGACAGCAAAGAACTGGCTGATGGCAAAGACCAAGTTTGCCATCAGCCAGTTCTTTGCCGTCTGCTAGCGGACGGCAAAGATTCTTTGCTGTCGGCTAGCGGACGGCAAAGAGGGAGGGGCCCCACTGACGAACTGAAAAAAAACCTAACGGGCCAAAGAGCAAGAAGGCGGACGGCAAAGTGCCGCGGACGGCAAAGAGGGAGGCCCCACGTAATGTTAACGGGGCCGCGCCCCACACCCCCGTCTCTCTCTTTCTCTCCCACCTCTTGCCACCGCCCCGTCGCACGACGCCCCGCTGCCGCCCCAGCGCCCCCCGGCCCCGTCGCCCCCGCCGCCCCCGCCGCCCTGCCGTCTGGGCGCCGCCACGCCCCGGCGCCCCGGCACCTCCGCGCCCCCCGCCCCGGCCGGGCCCGGCGCCGCCGCCCCAGGCCACCCCACCCCCTCCTCCGCCGCCCCAGGCCGCCCCGCCCCGCTCCTCCGCCGCCCCAGGCCGCACCGCCCCCTCCTCCACCCTGCAGGTGATCTTCTTCCTTTCTTTCCTTTTTTCCGTTTTTTTAGTTTTAGGTTTATGTTTAGTTTAGATTTAGTTTTAGTTTTAGGTTTATAGGTTTAGTTTTAGTTTAGTTTTAGGTTTAGATTTAGTTTTTTTTCTTTTTCTGTTTTTTTAGTTTTAGGTTTAGGTTTAGTTTAGTTTTAGGAAAGAAGAAAAAGAGAAAAAGAGGAGATCAGGAGAAGAAGAAGAAGAGGAGGAGGAGAAGAAAAAAGAAGAAGAGGAAGAAGAAGAAGAAGAAAAAAGAGGAGAGGAGGAGAAGAAGAAGAGAAAAAAGGAAAGGAGGAAGAAGAAGAAGAAAAAAGAGGAGAGCAGGAGAAGAAGAAGAGGAAAAAGGAAAGGAGCAAGAAGAAGAAGAAGAAGAAGAAGAAGAAGAAGAAGAGGAAGAAGGAAAAAAGGAAGAAAAGGAAAAAGAGGAAGAAGAAGAAAAGGAAAAAGAGGAAGAAGAAGAAAAGAAAAAAAAACCCGACCCGACACGGTACCCTGACCCCGACCCGGCACCCCGACACGACACCCCGACCCCGACCCCAACCTCGAGACCCCGACCACGACACCCCGACTCCGACCCCGACCCCGACCCCGACTCCGACACCACGACCCCGACACCCCAACCCCGACCCCGACACCCCGACCCCCCAAGCCTGACCCGACACCCCGACCCCGACCCCGACACCCCGACCCCGACCCGACACGGTACCCAGACCCCGACCCGGCACACCGACACGACACCCCGACCCCGAGACCCCGACCCCGACCCCGACCCCGACACCCCGACCACGACCCCGACCCCGACACCCCGACCCCGACCCCGACACCCCGACCCCCCAAGCCTAACCCGACACCCCGACCCCGACCCCGACACCCCGAGCCTGACCCGACACCCCGACCCCGAGCCTGACCCGACACCCCGACCCCGAAACAACACCCCGACACCGACACGGCACTACCCCGACATCGACACGACACCCCGACCCCCGACCCCGAAACAGCACCCCGACCCGACACGGCACCCCGACACCGACAGGACACCCCAACCACCGACACCTCCCGAAAAGGTGTTCTTTGGCCTTCCAGAGGCCGACGGGGTCATATATTTGTGAATTATTAGTTAGGTCATATATTTTTCGATTTAGTTATGAAAAACATCATATATAATTGTGTTGATCGTGTAGTTTTAAATGTGCAGTTGTTTCATCGCTGCGAGGTTTGGTGTTCGACGACCTCGCCGTGCGTTTGACGAGCTCTGCCCCTTCGTTCGTGGGTGAGCACAAATGACAAGTCCTCCTCCCACATTAATTATTTGATCTATTCCGATGAAACTTGATAGCTAGCTATATATGTGTCTTGAATCATTAGTATGCGTAACCAATATGTGTCTCCCGTTCGAAAGCGTCATAGTTATAAATATGCATGCATTTGCATATTTATAACCTTGATTCTTTCGAATTGTCCAACGCTATCCATGGACAGCCCGAGTATGTGTAGATTGGGTTCGTTTTCCCATATGCTTTGCTCCGGATCCGACGCATATATTTTGTCAGTGCCTCCCCTGTTGTTCTCCGGGTACACATCCTCTCTGTTTATTGCAGAGACGTGTATCAGGAGAACAGCGGGGAGGTGCTGCCGAAATTTTGCATCGGATCCGGAGCATAGCATGGGAAAATAAACCCAATCTACAAATACACGGGTGGGATTAGGTCCTATCATTACCTATTAGAGTGTAGGTTGCATGGACGTAATAAAATTGACAAAGTAGATCAACTGATGAATATATACATGGTGAATTACATATATAATTGTTGTGTGTCCAGTAGCTCTGAAAGTCAAGATGAGTGACCGTGCTTGGATGTATACCGGTCACACTGGTCAGAACAAATGGAGCGCTGAATGGTTCACAAAAACTAAGGTGTTTGTGCAAGCCGCATTTGCAAATGGCCAAAAGAAAACCTGGTGCCCCTGTTTCTGGTGCGGCAATTGGGAAAAGAAGACAGAGGCTGAAATGGGCAAACACCTACAGAAGAGTGGTTTTACGCCCGATTATACGGTGTGGACATTTCATGGTGAGTCTGCCCAACGTGACCGAGCTGAGGTGGATCGTCGTCGCACCGACGAGCATGGTACCGGGATGGAAAACATGGTGCAAGGCTATGATGATGCTCGGGATTCGGACGAGGAGATGGAGGAATCTGCAAAGGTCTTCAATGAAATGTTGGAGTCTTCGAAACGTCCGCTCCACGAGCACACTGAGCTTTGTCAGTTTGATGCCATCTCACAAGTAATGGCTCTGAAGGCTCAGTTCAACTTGGGCAGAGAATGCTATGACGCAATTATGAAAGTATTTGGACGCTTTCTACCCAAAGGCCATGTAATGCCTGCAAACCTGTACCAGTCGGACAAAATCCTCCGTGCACTGAAGATGCCCTATGAGAAGATACATGCCTGTGAGAAAGGATGTGCCTTATTTAGGCTTGACTATGCGGACTTGAACTATTGTCCCATTTGCAAGTCTTCTAGGTATATTGTGGTAGACAATGGTATGGGTGAGAAGACACAGACCAAAATCCCCGTTAGTGTTCTTCGGTATATGCCAATCGTACCAAGACTTCAACGTCTTTTCATGGTCGAAGAGACGGCCAGACAGATGACATGGCACAAAACAGGCAAAAGAACCGAACTAGATGCAGATGGGAATCTGATGATGGTACACACATCGGATGGTGTTGCGTGGAAAAAGTTTGATGAATTACATGCTGACAAAGCGGCAGATCCGAGGCATCCTCGAGTCGGCATCAGCACGGATGGGTTCAGTGTGTTTGGTATGACGGCAGCCCAATACAGTTGTTGGCTCGTATTTGTCTTTCCACTCAATCTCCCCCCCGGACAGATTATGCAAAGAAAGAACATTTTCCTGACGTTGATAATTTCAGGACCCAACTATCCGGGCAAAAATATGAATGTGTACATGCAGCCGCTTAAGGACAAATTGCAAGAAGCTTGGGATAATGGGTTCAAGACATACGACGCCTTTAGCAAACGGAACTTCATAATGCGTGTCTGGTACATGTACTCGACGCATGACTTGCCGGCGTATGCGCTATTCGTTGGCTGGTGTGTGCATGGAAGGTTCCCGTGCCCCACATGCAAGGGAGCTCTTGAGTTTCGTTGGCTTCAGGCCGGTCGCAAGTTTTCTTGCTTCGACATGCATAGACAGTTCCTGGATCCTCGCCATAAGTTCAGGAAAGACAAGAAGAACTTCATCAGGGGTAGAGTTGTCAAAAACTCTGCACCACCTGCATTGATAGGCCAACAGACCCTGGATCAGTTAAACGCTCTCGAGCCAGATCCACAACGTCCAGGGTACTTCAAGGGTTATAATACTAAGCACGCGTGGACTCACAAAACATGCTTATGGGATCTGCCTTACTTCAAAGACCTCCTTTGCCCACACAACATCGACGTGATGCACACTGAGAAGAATATCGCCGAGGCACTTTTTGGTACATTGTTCGGCATAGATGGGAAGTCAAAGGATAATACTAAGGCTAGAGTCGATCTGGAGGCGCTATGTGATAGGCCATTACAAAACATGAAAGAACCAAAAGAAAAGCAGAACTGGACGAAGCCAAAGGCATGGTTCAATCTTGGAAGGCCAGCTATGAGGGAAATTCTCTTGTGGGTGCAACCGCAGTTGATGTTCCCCGATGGGTATGCAGCGAATCTAAAGAGGGGAGCAAATCTTGATAAACTGAAGATATTTGGTCTCAAGAGTCATGATTGGCACATATGGATTGAGCGGGTAATGCCGGTGATATTGCGTGGCTTCATCCCTGAGGATGAATGGCTAGTACTGGCAGAACTCAGCTATTTCTTCCGTGTTCTTTGTGCGAAAGAACTATCGCCTGGCGTGCTAGAAGAAATGGAAGAGTTGGCGCCGGAGTTGATCTGCAAGTTAGAGAAGATCTTTCCACCGGGCTTCTTTAATCCAATGCAGCATTTGATTTTGCATCTCCCAACCGAGGCAAGATTGGGGGGGGCCGTGCAAAATCGTTGGTGCTACCGAACTGAGAGGATGCAGAAGACGCTTCGAGAAAAATGTAAAAATAAACGTAGAATTAAAGCATCGATGGCTGAGGCATTCATCACAGAGGAGGCGGCAAACTTTGTAACAGCGCACTACGAAGCCAAAAATCGTCATTTGCATAATCCGAAGCCTCGGTACAATGCTGACGAGCCTAAAAAGGGTGGATCCAACCTTAGCCTATTCAAAGGGAATCTCGCACCAGCTAGTGTTTCACATCCAGTTGAAGGAAATATGCCCTAGAGGCAATAATAAAGTTATTATTTATTTCCTTATATCATGATAAATGTTTATTATTCATGCTAGAATTGTATTAACCGGAAACATAATACATGTGTGAATACATAGACAAACAGAGTGTCACTAGTATGCCTCTACTAGACTAGCTCGTTAATCAAAGATGGTTATGTCTCCTAACCATGAACAAAGAGTTGTTATTTGATTAACGAGGTCACATCATTAGTTGAATGATCTGATTGACATGACCCATTCCATTAGCTTAGCACCCGATCGTTTAGTATGTTGCTATTGCTTTCTTCATGACTTATACATGTTCCTATAACTATGAGATTATGCAACTCCCGTTTACCGGAGGAACACTTTGGGTACTACCAAACGTCACAACGTAACTGGGTGATTATAAAGGAGTACTACAGGTGTCTCCAATGGTAGATGTTGGGTTGTCGTATTTCGAGATTAGGGTTTGTCACTCCGATTGTCGGAGAGGTATCTCTGGGCCCTCTCGGTAATACACATCACATAAGCCTTGCAAGCATTATAACTAAGATGTTAGTTGTGAGATGATGTATTATGGAACGAGTAAAGAGACTTGCCAGTAACGAGATTGAACTAGGTATTGGATACCGACGATCGAATCTCGGGCAAGTAACATACCGATGACAAAGGGAACAACGTATGTTGTTATGCGGTCTGACCGATAAAGATCTTCGTAGAATATGTAGGAGCCAATATGGGCATCCAGGTCCCGCTATTGGTTATTGACCGGAGACGTGTCTCGGTCATGTCTACATTGTTCTCGAACCGTAGGGTCCCCACGCTTAATGTTACGATGACAGTTATTATGAGTTTATGCATTTTGATGTACCGAAGGTTGTTTGGAGTCCCGGATGAGATCACGGACATGACGAGGAGTCTCGAAATGGTCGAGACGTAAAGATTGATATATTGGAAGCCTATGTTTGGACATCGGAAGTGTTCCGGGTGAAATCGGGATTTTACCGGATTACCGGGAGGGTTACCGGAACCCCCCGGGAGCCAAATGGGCCAACATGGGCCTTAGTGGAAAGGTGAGAGGGCAGCCCACATAGGGCTGCGCCTCCCCCCCTCTCCCTAGTCCTATTAGGACTAGGAGAGGGGCCGGCCACCTCTCTCTCTCTCCCCTTTAAAGGATTCCTGGTTGGACTAGGATTGGAGGGGGGAGTCCTACTCCCGGTAGGAGTAGGACTCCTCCTGCGCCTCCCTCTCTTTGGCCGGCCAGCCCCTCTCCCTCCAACCTTTATATACAGGGGCAGGGGACACCCCAAGACACACAAGTTGATCCTTGAGATCGTTCCTTAGCCGTGTGCGGTGCCCCCTGCCACCAAATTCCACCTCGGTCATATCGTTGTAGAGCTTAGGCGAAGCCTTGCGTCGGTAGTACATCAAGATCGTCACCACGCCGTCGTGCTGACGGAACTCTTCCTCGACGCTTTGCTGGATCGGAGCCCGAGGATCGTCATCGAGCTGAACGTGTGCTAAGAACTCGGAGGTGCCGGAGTAACGGTGCTTGCATCGGTCGGATCGGGAAGAAGACGTACGACTACTTCCTCTACGTTGTGTGATCGCTTCCGCAGTCGGTCTGCGTTGGTACGTAGACAACACTCTCCCCTCTCGTTGCTGTGCATCACCATGATCTTGCGTGTGCGTAGGAAAATTTTCGATATTACTGCGTTCCCCAACACCAGTATCTTTGGATAACGAAGAATGGCGGACCATTTCGTTGTATATCTTCAACAACCTGATAGAAGTGCGGCCGTACATCGAGTAAGTTCTCGGTACATTGTTTCGCAACTTCTATTTCCTTTGAACTACTCTTATTCCTGGATGTGTCATACAGTCGAAACGTCACCATATTCTCGTATGGAGCGGAGATCCAAAAGGATTCCGTCGAAGAGTATGAGCTTCTCGCAAAGCAAGGAGGTGGCTATCCCGGTTTCGTCTCTTGGTTCAAACAAACGGTAATTTCTATTAGACAATTTCATTTCATTTGCTAATTTTTGCATAATGCAACAATCCTTTTATATTAAACTTGTAGGCTAATTCAGAGTCTATGGACGCCGAATTGAGACAAGTCGCTAATGGTTTTGACTATAAGGTCCGTTCATTTGACAAGTACGACATAAACGGGTATCGCTTTCGTACCTATGGCAAAGAGCTATCTATGGCCGACCGAAAGTCAACAAATTGTTGTATATCTGCTATCGGCGAAGGAGGTACCGAGTATTATGGGAGAGTTGAAGCAATTTATGAACTTCTGTTCTATGGTGAAAACCCACCGAATGTCGTAGTCTTCAAATGTTATTGGTTTCAGCCGAAGGAGACTAGAAGGACTCATGAACATGTAGGGCTAGTTGAAATCAACCAAAGCACTCATTTAGATGTTCCTGATGTCTATATTATGGCTCAACAGGTGACCCAAGTATTCTATCTACCGTGGGCCTGCCAAACTAATCCAAATCTGAAAGGTTGGGATGTCGTTTATGAAGTGCCGCCACGTGCTAGACTTTCTCCCCCAAAGGAAGAGGATTATGAACCTCACATTAACCCAGACACATACGAAGGAGAATTCTTCCAAGAGACACGTCTTTCCAAAAAGTGTTTCAAGAACCGCTATACTTCACCCCAAAACATTGAAGTAGACAGCGACAATGAATCCGACATCACCCCAGAGGAGGAACAAGAAGAGCCGGAACGAGAAGAGGTTACTGCTGCGGATGACCTGTCAATGCTTGACCGATTACGTCAAGGTGGCCTTGCACATGTTGATGCCAATGAACCCTATGAGCCTGTCATTGATTATAGTGATGATGATGATGATTATGCATTTATTGATGATACTGATCGAGATTATTAGTAGTGTTAGGTATTACATTTTTTATGTTGTACTTGATGATGATACACTTAAGTGATACACATATTATTATTCATGTCGGTCTTTTTTTATGTTGTACTAATTTCGTTTACTGTTTGTCATGGCAGGTGTTGAAAGATGGTGGGCGCTGGTCGGGAGCGTGTTCTGAGGTCTTCCATTCCAGACGCACCTCTCCGCCGAGCGTTGCTGGACAGTATGGCCACACTGCCGGGCCCTTCTTCGTCGACCGCGGTGCCCAGCAGGGGACGAGGTAGGAAGAGAGGAGGTGGGGCACGTGGTCGTGGGAGAGGAGGTAGGGTGACTGCTACAATGCCTTCCTCGCCGCCACCCCCAGCCGTTTCACCCGAGCACGAGACTGCTAGGGTGGACTCGTCCGAGGAGGAGGCTACACGGACTCCGGTCCACGAGCCTCGGGTCCACGGGTCTTGGGTTCACGACCCTCGGGTCGACTGGCCTTCGGCCCACGAGAGTTCGGCCCATGTGACCCTGGAGGAGCACACGTCCGGATGGGGTACCTGGCCGGATCATCCCGAGGAGCCGAGTGGCCATTCTGATGACGGCGGGGAGCCGACTGATCTTGAGGAGGAGGGGGGCACCGTCTACCAGTTCAACTAGCTAGTTATTAATTGTACTAATCACTATTGTCTCATTTGATTGCAGACATTCTACAGGTGTGAGGAGGGATACGAGGAGGACGCGGCACATGTTATCGAGAACGTTTGCAAGCGCCTACTCCAGAACTTACGGCACGAGGCTCGGGTGCAGGCTGTTCGAGACTACTACGCCTTGCGTGGTATCAAGAAGACCAAGCCGGCGTGCCGCGATAAGTTCCTGAGTAAGGAGCAGTACATGAAGGTAATTCTTAAGGCCTTCTCTACTTAAGTTCCTTCATTTAGTAATTCTTAGCCGTAGCGCTCAAGATTCTATTTGCTAACTTAGGCGCCTCCGAGATGGTGTGCGGATCGGATGGATTGTTGGGAGGTGTTGGTCGATGAGTGGTGCTCAAAACAATGGCTAGCCCTCCACAACGAGGCCAAGGACAAACGTGCCCAAATGGAAGGTGTGCCACACCATCAAGGCAGCTCCAACTTATATCAGTTCGGGCGCAACTGGGTATGTGGTTTGCTTCATGATTCATGCAATTCATTCATCATGCTAGCTTGAGCCCTTTAATTACTAATTTTCATTGTTTCTCTCTTTCAGGCACGCTACAATAAGGCGGATAAGGTGCTAGAGGTGTACGACCTGTATGCCATGGCCCACACTGCCTCTTTCAAGAAAGTCAAGGCTTTCTCTCAGTCTGACCTCGATGATGCAAACAACTTCACCAACATCTCCTCCCACAATAAGCTCGTGAGATATAGAGATGAGGGGAAGACGAGGAAAGGGGAGGACTTTAACCCGAGCCAGGGTCCCATTGATCCAGAGCTGTTGATGATATCTGGTGGCGGGAGGTCCCATGGCTCCATAGCCATTGGAGATGGACTTATCCGTTGTCCTAGCACTCTCCCAGAGATCAAGGCGCGCCAGTCGAGCTCTGCTCCTGAGATAAGGCCTCGTGAATGGCCAGTGCAACTCGCCATCAAGGTTAGTGATTCGTACTCAGTTATCTTTCTCCATTACATTGTGTGCGCTTCCATCAATGATTACAAATGGTCATGTGAGTGGTGTTGCAGGCTGCTATACAGAGTGAGAGAGATAGAACGGAGAAACTTCTGGCGGAGGCGGCGGAGAGGCAGCGGGAGTTGGAGGAGATGACGGCAAAGATGATGGAGGAGGAGAGGGCACGGAATGACATGCAGGCAAGGGCCATGTACGAGCTCCTTGTGGAAAGTTTCTTCTGCAGATTAGCCAAAACATTCATGTAGTGTTTGTCTCATTACTAACTAGTATGACTGAGTCGTCAAAACCAAATGTGCAGTCTGTGTGCGAGAAGACAGGTCAGACCGCTCCACCGATGCCAGTGATTGCTCCTGGGACCACGGTGAGTTTTATTTGAATGAACATTACTTGCTAGTCCTAACATTTGAGTGTCATCATGCTAACAAGACATTGGAAATGATCTTTGGTGCAGCGTAACTCCAGACAAGCATCGCACGATCCTTCTCCAGCTACCGACACGAGCCACCCCGCTCCTACACCTCCTGGATCTTGGTAAGTTTATCTAGTGTTTTGCTTAACACATGCATAAAGACCTAGACTTAGCTTTATTTCCTCCAATGCTTACCATAATGACCTAGACTTAGCTTCTTCACCTCCAAAATGACTTAATAAGCTTACTGACCTCCAAAACCATCCATTTTACCTAAGTTAGCTATAAAACGATCTGTACTTAGCTTACTTATGTCAAAAATTGCATAATTAGCTTAGTTAGCTCATAGACGATCCATTTTACCTAAGTTAGCTCTAAAATGACCCATTTTACCTAGGTTAGCTTATAAATGATCCAGTTCATCCAAGTTAGCTCAAAAATGACCCATTTTACCTAGATTAGCTCCTAAATGATCCATTTTACCTACGTTAGCTTTAAAATGACCCATTTCACCTAGGTTAACTCCAAAATGACCCATCTTACCTATGTTATCTCATAAACGATCCATTTCAACTAATTTAGCTCATAAATGATCCATTTCACCAAGTTAGCTAAAAACGATCCATTTCACCTAAATTAGCTCTTAAATGATCCATTTCACCTAAATTAGCTCTTAAATGATCCATTTCACCTAAGTTAGCTAAAAAAGATCCATTTCAACTAAATTAGCTCATAAATGATCCATTTCACCTAAGTTAGCTCAAAAACGATCCATTTCAACTAAGTTAGCTCATAAATGATCCACTTCACCTAAGTTAGCTAAAAAACGATCCATTTCACCTTAGTTACCTAAAAAACGATCCATTTGACCTTAGTTAGCTCATAAACGACCCATTTCAAGTAAGTTAGCTCATAAATGATCCATTTCACCTTAGCTAGCTCATAAACGACCCATTTCAACTTAGTTAGCTCATATATGATCCATTTCACGTAAGTTAGCTCATAAATGACATACTCTTCTTGTTCTAGTCTTCTTCTTGTTCTACTCTTCTTGTTCTAGTCTTCTTCTTGTTCTACTCTTCTTCTTGTTCTACTCTTCTTGTTCTAACTTTCTTATTTTTCATTTTGCAGATTTCATTCACTTGACGAAAGCTTGCATAGATGGAGTGCTCCTTATCCCTTTCTCTGTTTCTTTTGTATCGTTGAACTATGCATGTATCGTTGGATGAAACTATTGTAATATATATGGTTGGATGCCTCTATGTTGATATATATGGTTGGATGATGAAGTTATGTGTTGGATATCTTATATGTTTGCACTGTAATGGCCTTTTCAAATATATCTATATATGTCATATATATTTGTGATGAAAATTGTTGGATTTAATAAAAAACAGATAAAAGAGCCAATATGCAGGCTCTTTGCCGTCTGCCACCGATGGCAACGGGCTCTTTGCCGTCTGCCGCGGACGGCAAGGAAGCCACGTGGCATCCAGCTGTGCTTCCTGGGAGCTGACCCATTTGGTCAGTTTGCCTACAGTGGCAGACGGCAAAGACTTTGCCATCAGTGGCAGACGGCAAAGAACCTGCCATGTAGTGACGTGTAGATGACATCATACGGCTGACGGCAAAGACACTAGGAATTTTGCCGTCAGCGGGGGACGACAAAGGCCTGCCGTTAGCCACTTAACGGACTCGCCATCAAGGTTAGTGATACGTACTCAGTTGTCTTTGCCGTCCGCCGCGCTCTCTTTGCTGTCCGCCGCAGACGGCAAAGACTTTTCCATCAGTAGCAGATGGCAAAGAAACTGTTTACCGGAGCCTACGTTGCCGGAGCCTTTTGCCATCCGCGGCTGACGGCAAAGCTCTTTGCCGTCCGCCGTTCATGCCTTTGCCGTCCGCCGTGGCGGATGACAAAGTAGCTGATTCCTGTAGTGTGACAAGGAGTCTCGAAATGGTCGATACATAAAGATTGATATATTGGAAGCCTATATTTGGACATCGGAATAGTTCCAGGTGAAATCGGGATTTTACCGGAGTACCGGAGGGGTTACCAGAACCCCTCGGGGACTAACGGGCCTTGTTGGGCCATAAGGGAAAGAGAGAGGGGCTGGCCTAGGGCAGGCAGCACGCCCCCTCCCCCTGTCCGAATTGGACTAGGAGAAGGGGGGGCGCCCCCCTTTCCTTCTATTTCTCTCCCTGCCTTTCCCCCTCCTAGTAGGAGTAGGAAAGGGAGGAATCCTACTCCTACTAGGAGGAGGATTCCTCCTCCTAGGCGCACCAACAAGGGCCGGCCGGCCTCCCCTTGCTCCTTTATATACAGGGGCAGGGGCACCTCTAGACACACAAGTTGATCACAAACATCTCTCCTGGCCGTGTGCGGTGCCCTCCTCCACCATAATCCACCTCGGTCATACTATAGCAGCGTTTAGGTGAAGCCCGGTTGCAGTAACTTTATCAACATCGTCACCACGTCGTCGTGCTGATGAAACTCTTCCCTAAGCTCTACTGGATCGTGAGTTCGTGGGACGACACCGAGCTGAACGTGTGCTGAACACGGAGGTGCCGTACGTTCGGTACTGAGGATCGGTCGATCGTGAGGACGTACGACTACATCAACCGCGTTGTCATAACGCTTCCGCTTAACGGTCTACGAGGGTACGTGGACAACACTCTCCCCTCTCGTTGCTATGCATCACCATGATCCTGTGTGTGCATAGGATTTTTTTTGAAATTACTACGTTCTCCAACAGTGGCATCCGAGTCTGGTTTTATGCGTAGATGTTATATGCACGAGTAGAACACAAGTGAGTTGTGGGCGATACAAGTCATACTGCTTACCGACATGTCATTCTTTGGTTCGGCGGTATTGTTGGATGAAGCGGCCCGGACCGACATTACGCGTACGCTTATGCGAGACTGGTTCTACCGACGTGCTTTGCACACAGGTGGCTGGCGGGTGTCAGTTTCTCCAACTTTAGTTGAACCGAGTGTCGCTATGCCCGATCATTGAGAAGGTTAAAACAACACCAACTTGACGAACTATCATTGTGGTTTTGATGCGTATGTAAGAACGGTTCTTGCTCAGCTCATAGCAGCCACGTAAAACTTGCAACAACAAAGTAGAGGACGTCTAACTTGTTTTTGCAGGGTATGTTGTGATGTGATATGGTCAAGACATGATGCTATATTTATTGTATGAGATGATCATGTTTGTAACGGAGTTATCGGCAACTGGCAGGAGCCATATGCTTGTCACTTTATTGTATGCAATGCAATCGCCCTGTAATTGCTTTACTTTATCACTAAGCGGTAGCGATAATCGGAATATGGGCTCACCATCGCTTCTTCATAGTTCGTAGGTTCATCATGATCTAGTAGCATGACTTCCAGAATAGGATTACCATACCACTCTGGTGCGGATCTCACTCTGGTTAACCTACGAGGTTTAGTAACAACTTGATTTGAAGTTTCATGATCATCATCATTAACTTCTTCACTAATTTGTGTAGGTGTCACAGGAACCGGTTTTTGTGATGTACTACTTTCCAATAAGGAAGCAGGTACAGTTACCTCATCAAGTTCTACTTTCCTCCCACTCACTTCTTTCGAGAGAAACTCCTTGTCTAGAAAGGATCCATATTTAGCAACAAACATTTTGCCTTTAGATAGGTGTACCCAACAGTTTCCTTTGGGTATCCTATGAAGACACATTTCTTCGATTTGGGTTCGAGCTTATCAGGTTGAAGTTTTTTCACATAAGCATCGCAGCCCCAACTTTGAGAAACGAAAACTTTGGTTTCTTGCCAAACCACAATTCATAAGGTGTCATCTCAACGGATTTCGATGGTGCCCTATTTAATGTGAATGGAGCTGTCTCTAAAGCATAACCCCAAAATGATAGCGGCAAATCAGTAAGAGACATCATAGATCACACTATATCTAGTAAAGTATAATTACGATGTTCAGACACACCATTACGCTATGGTGTTCCGGGTGGCGTGAGTTGCGAAACTATTCCGCATTGTTTCAAATGAAGACCAAACTCGTAACTCAAATATTCTCCTCCACGATCAGATCGTAGAAACTTTATTTTCTTGTTATGATGATTTTCAACTTCACTCTGAAATTCTTTGAACTTTTGAAATATTTCAGATTTATGTTTCATTAAGTAGATATACCCATATCTCCTTAAATCATCTGCGAAGGTGAGAAAATAACGATACTCGCTGCGAGCCTCAACATTCATCAGACCACATACATCTATATGTATGATTTCTAACAAATCTGTTGCTCGCTCCATAGTTCCGGAGAACGGCGTTTTACTCATCTTGCCCATGAGGACAGTTCGCAAGTACCAAGTGATTCATAATCAAGTGGTTCCAAAAGTCCATCAACATGGAGTTTCTTCATGCGCTTTACACCAATATGACCTAAACGGCAGTGCCACAAATAAGTTGCACTATCATTATCAACTCTGCATCTTTTGGCTTCAATATTATGAATATGTGTATCACTACTATCAAGATTCAATAAGAATAGACCACTCTTCAAGGGTGCATGACCATAAAAGATATTACTCATACAAATAGAACATCCATTATTCTCTGATTTAAATGAATAACCGTCTCGCATCAAACAAGATCCCGATATAATTTTCATGCTCAACGCTGGCACCAAATAACAATAATTCAGGTCTAAAACCAATCCCGAAGGTAGATGTAGAGGTAGCATGCCGACCGCGATCACATCGACTTTGGAACCGTTTCCCACGCGCATCGTCACCTCGTCCTTTGCTAGTGTCCGCTTATTCCGTAGTCCCTGTTTCGAGTTGCAAATATTAGCAACAGAACCAGTATCAAATACCCAGGTGCTACTGCGAGCTCTATTAAGTTACACATCAATAACATGTATATCACATATACCTTTGTTCACCTTGCCATCCTTCTTATCCGCCAAATACTTGGGGTAGTTCCGCTTCCAGTGACCAGTCTGTTTGCAGTAGAAGCACTCAGTTTCAGGCTTAGGACCAGACTTGGGTTTCTTCTCCTGAGAAGCAACTTGTTCGCCGTTCTTCTTGAAGTTCCCCTTCTTCTTCCCTTTACCCTTTTTCTTGAAACTAGTGGTCTTGTTGACCATCAACACTTGATGCTCCTTTTTGATTTCGACCTCTCCAGACTTTAGCATTGCGAAGAGCTCGGAAATTGACTTATCCATCCCTTGCATATTATAGTTCATCATGAAGCTTTTGTAGCTTGCTGGCAGTGATTGAAGAACTCTGTCAATGACACCATCAACAGGAAGATTAACTCCCAGTTGAGTCAAGTGATTATGATACCCAGATATTTTGAGTATATGTTCACTAACAGAACTATTCTCCTCCAGCTTGCAGCTATAGATTTTATTGGATACTTCATATTTCTCAATCCGGGCATTTTCTTGAAATATTAACTTCAACTCCTGGAACATATCATAGGCTCCATGACGTTCAAAATGTCATTGAAGTCCCGGTTCTAAGCCGTAAAGCATGGCACACTAAACTGTCGAGTAGTCATCTGCTTTACTCTGCCAAACGTTCTTAACGTTGTCAGCAGCATCTGCAGTAGGCCTGGCACCCATCGGTGCTTCCAGGACATAATTCTTCTGTGCAGCAATGAGGATAATCCTCAAGTTACGGACCCAGTCCGTGTAATTGCTACCATCATCTTTCAACTTTGCTTTCTCAAGGAATGCATTAAAATTCAACGGAACAACAGCACGAGCCATCTATCTACAATCAACATAGACAAGCAAAGAAACTATTAGGTACTAAGTTCATGATAAATTTAAGTTCAATTAATCATATTACTTAAGAACTCCCACTTAGATAGACATCCCTCTAATCATCTAAGTGATCACGTGATCCAAATCAACTAAACCATGTCCGATCATCACGTGAGATGGAGTAGTTTCAATGGTGAACATCACGATGTTGATCATATCTACTATATGATTCACACTCGACCTTTTGGTCTCAGTGTTCCGAGGCCATATCTTTATATGCTAGGCTCGTCAAGTTTAACCTGAGTATTCTGCGTGCAACTGTTTTGCACCCGTTGTATTTGATCGTAGAGCCTATCATACCCGATCACCACGTGGTGTCTCAGCATGAAGAACTTTCGCAATGGTGCATACTCAGGGAGAACACTTATACCTTGATAATTTAGTGAGAGATCATCTTATAATGCTACCGTCAATCAAAGCAAGATAATATGCATAAAAGATAAACATCACATGCAATCAATATAAGTGATATGATATGGCCATCATCATCTTGTGCTTGTGATCTTCATCTCTGAAGCACTGTCATGATCACCATTGTCACCGACGCGACAGTTTGATGTCCATCGTAGCATCATTGTCGCCTCGCCAACTTATGCTTCTACGACTATCACTACCGCTTAGTGATAAAGTAAAGCATTACAGGGCGATTGCATTCCATACAATAAAGCGACAACCATATGGCTCCTGCCAGTTGCCGATAACTCGGTTACAAAACATGATCATCTCATACAATAAAATATAGCATCATGCCTTGACCATATCACATCACAACATGCCCTGCAAAAACAACTTAGATGTCCTCTACTTAGTTGTTGCAAGTTTTACGTGGCTGCTACGGGCTGAGCAAGAACCGTTCTTACCTACGCATCAAAACCACAACGATAGTTCATCAAGTTAGTGCTGTTTTAACCTTCTCAAGGACAGGGCGTAGCCACACTTGGTTCAACTAAAGTTGGAGAAACTGACACCCACCAACCACCTGTGTGCAAAGCACGTCGGTAGAACCAGTCTTGCATAAGCATACGCGTAATGTCGGTCCGGGCCACTTCATCCAACAATACCGCCGAACCAAAGTATGACATGATGGTAAGCAGTATGACTTGTATCGCCCACAACTCACTTGTGTTCTACTCGTGCATATAACATCAACGCATAATACTTGACTCGGATGCCACTGTTGGGGAATTTAGTAATTTCAAAAAATTTCCTACACACACGCAAGATCATGGTGAAGCATAGCAACGAGAGGGGAGCGTGTGTCCACGTACCCTCGTAGACCGAAAGCGGAAGTGTTAGCACAACGCGATTGATGTAGTCATACGTCTTCACGAACCGACCGATCAAGCACCGAACATACGGCACCTCCAAGTTCTGCACACGTTCAACTCGATGACGTCCCTCGAACTCCGATCCAGCCGAGCTTTGAGGGAGAGTTTCGTCAGCACGATGGCGTGGTGACGATGATGATGTTCTACCGATGTAGGGCTTCGCCTAAGCACTGCTACAATATGACCGAGGTGGATTATGGTAGAGGGGGGCACCGCACACGGCTAAAAGATCCACGTGATCAATTGTTGTCTCTATGGGGTGCCCCCCTCCTCCGTATATAAAGGGGGGAAGGAGGAGGGGGCCGGCCAAGAGGAGGAGGTAGCGTGCCGACTGCGATCACATCGACTTTGGAACCATTTCCCACGCGTATCGTCACCTCGTCCTTAGTCAATCTGCGCTTAATCCGTAGTCCCTGTTTCGAGTTGCAAATAATAGCAATAGAACCAGTATCAAATACACAGGTGCTACTGCGAGCATTAGTAAGGTACACATCAATAACACGTATATCACATATACCTTTGTTCACCTTGCCATCCTTCTTATCCGCCAAATACTTGGGGTAGTTCCGCTTCCAGTGACCAGTCTGTTTGCAGTAGAAGCACTCAGTTTCAGGCTTAGGACCATACTTGGGTTTCTTCTCCTGAGCAGCAACTTGTTCGCCGTTCTTCTTGAAGTTCCCCTTCTTCTTCCCTTTACCCTTTTTCTTGAAACTAGTGGTCTTGTTGACCATCAACACTTGATGCTCCTTTTTGATTTCTACCTCTGCAGCCTTTAGCATTGCGAAGAGCTCGGAAATTGTCTTATCCATCCCTTGCATATCATAGTTCATCACGAAGCTTTTGTAGCTTGGTGGCAATGATTGAAGAACTCTGTCAATGACACTATCAATAGGAAGATTAACTCCCAGTTGAGTCAAGTGATTATGATACCCAGACATTTTGAGTATATGCTCACTGACAGAACTATTCTCTTCCATCTTGCAGCTATAGAACTTATTGGAGACTTCATATCTCTCAATCTGGGCATTTGCTTGAAATATTAACTTCAACTCCTGGAACATCTCATATGCTCCATGACGTTCAAAACATCATTGAAATCCTGGTTCTAAGCCGTAAAGCATGGCACACTGCACTATCGAGTAGTCATCAGCTTTACTCTGACAAACGTTCTTAACGTTGTCAGCAGCATCTGCTGCAGGCCTGGCAGCCAGCGGTGCTTCCGGGACGTAATTCTTCTGTGCAGCAATGAGGATAATCCTCAAGTTACGGACCCAGTTCGTGTAATTGCTACCATCATCTTTCAACTTTGCTTTCTCAAGGAACGCATTAAAATTCAACGGAACAACAACACGTGCCATCTATCTACAATCAACATAGACAAGCAAAAAAAACTATTAGGTACTAAGTTCATGATAAATTTAAGTTCAATTAATCATATTACTTAAGAACTCACACTTAGATAGACATCCCTCTAATCATCTAAGTGATCACGTGATCCAAATCAACTAAACCATGTCCGATCATCACGTGAGATGGAGAAGTTTCAACGGCGAACATCACTATGTTGATCATATCTACTATATGATTCACGCTCGACCTTTTCGTCTCAGTGTTCCGAGGCCATATCTTTATATGCTAGGCTCGTCAAGTTTAACCTAAGTATTCCGCGTGTGCAACTGTTTTGCACCCGTTGTATTTGAACGTAGAGCCTATCACACTCGATCATCACGTGGTGTCTCAGCACGAAGAACTTTTGCAACGGTGCATACTCAGGGAGAACACTTATACCTTGATAATTTAGTGAGAGATCATCTTATAATGCTACCGTCAATCAAAGCAAGATAATATGCATAAAAGATAAACATCACATGCAATCAATATAAGTGATATGATATGGCCATCATCATCTTGTGCTTGTGATCTTCATCTCTGAAGCACCGTCATGATCACCATTGTCACCGACGCGACACTTTGATGTCCATCGTAGCATCATTGTCGCCTCGCCAACTTATGCTTCTACGACTATCGCTACCGCTTAGTGATAAAGTAAAGCATTACAGGGCGATTGCATTCCATACAATAAAGCGACAACCATATGGCTCCTGCTAGTTGCCGATAACTCGGTTACAAAACATGATCATCTCATACAATAAAATATAGCATCATGCCTTGACCATATCACATCACAACATGCCCTGCAAAAACAACTTAGATGTCCTCTACTTTGTTGTTGCAAGTTTTACGTGGCTGCTACGGGCTGAGCAAGAACCGTTCTTACCTATGCATCAAAACCACAACGATAGTTCATCAAGTTAGTGCTGTTTTAACCTTCTCAAGGACAGGGCGTAGCCACACTTGGTTCAAGTAAAGTTGGAGAAACTGACACCCGCCAGCCACCTGTGTGCAAAGCACGTCGGTAGAACCAGTCTTGCATAAGCGTACGCGTAATGTCGGTCTAGGCCACTTCATCCAACAATACCGCCGAACCAAAGTATGACATGATGGTAAGCAGTATGACTTGTATCGCCCACAACTCACTTGTGTTCTACTCGTGCATATAACATCAATGCATAAAACCTGGCTCGGATGCCACTGTTGGGGAACGTAGTAATTTCAAAAAATTTCCTACACAACCGCAAGATCATGGTGAAGCATAGCAACGAGTGGGGAGAGTGTGTCCACGTACCCTCGTAGACCGAAAGCAGAAGTGTTAGCACAACGCGGTTGATGTAGTCGTACATCTTCACGATCCGACCGATCAAGCACCGAACATACGGCACCTCCGAGCACTAGTAGAAAAAGGGGCTATGGTCCAGGCCGCCTCAGCCCATTAGTCCCGGTTCAGTCTTGAACCGGGACCAATGTGGGCATTGGTCCCGGTTCGTGAGCCCAGGGGGCCGGCCGGGCCACGTGGGCCATTGGTCCCGGTTTGTATGGACCTTTTGGTCCCGGTTGGTGGGATGAACCGGGACCAAAGGGCCTCCCTCCTGGCCCACCACCATTGGTCCCGGTTGGTGGCATGAACCGGGACCAAAGGCTCCCCTTTAGTCCCGGTTCATGCCACAAACCGGGACCAATGAATTGCCTATATATACCACCTCGCGCAAGAACAGAGCACAATGCTCTGTTTTTTCTGGCCGAGGGGGAGAGGCCTTTGTGGTGCTCTAGCTCACCTCCTATGCAAATGAGGTGTTCGATGGAATGCCCGAGCCACACTACTTAAGCTTTCTCCTCTCGAAGCTCGACCTCCAAGCTCCATTTTCCTCGAGATTTGTCTAGATTTAGCGGTCCGTCACGCCCCGTCCCCGTCTTCACCGCCGTCAATCACCCGCGCCGATCTCATCACCGACACCACCGTGGTGAGCCTCTTGTTCTTATCTTCTTTCTGAAAGGAAAAATATTCTTACTTGTATGTTTAGATAGATACTTGTATCATTTTCTTACATTTATTATTGCATCTTATATAGTGCGATGGTTTTGGTATCCGCCCCCGTCGGCCCTCGTCCTGTCTATGATTCGGATGTGGTATGTATATTATCTTTATAACTATTGGTTCATTTATTGTTTATGAAAATTATGCCGACCAATGTGACATAGATTTTATTTATCTAGGATGTATGTGAATCGGAAATGCCAATCGACCCTATTGTCGAGAGGTTAAATTTAGTTGAAGAAGAAAACAATTTGTTGAAGGAAAAAATAAAACAAATTGAGGAGGAGAAGATGATATTGGAGTTGCATGTTGCGGATGTCGTTGATGATCACAAGATCAAGATGGATGCAATGCGCTTGAAGATTAGAAAGATTAGAAAATATGCCATTCATACCGAGGCTTGGTATCATTATGCCGTTGGATCAATTGTTACCTTGGTTGCGATTATGATCGCATTTGTTTTCGCATTGAAATGTTTTACATAGTTTCAATGTATGGTTTTATTAATTAGATGCTCTGGAGAGCTATATGTTGTTAGATGAGAACTATGTATGTACTTTGGTTTTAATGTGATGATGAACTTCTATTAATTTGGACACTTAATTATATATAATGCACGCAGATGAACCGGCAATGGATGTACGGTGACAGACACACCCGCGAGTACATTAAGGGCGTGCATGAGTTTCTCGATGCGGCTGAGGCAAACAAGCAGAATGGTTTTATGTGTTGTCCATGCACTGAATGTGGGAATACGGGGTCTTACTCTAACCGGAAAATCCTTCACTCCCACCTGCTTTACAAGGGTTTCATGCCACACTATAATGTTTGGACGAGGCACGGAGAAATAGGGGTTATGATGGAAGACGGCGAAGAAGAAGAGTACGATGAAAACTATGTGCCCCCTGAATATGGTGATGCTGCAACGGGGGGAGCTGGTGAAGATCAAGAGGAACCAGACGATGTGCCCAATGATGCTACCACGGGTGAAGCTGCTGAAGATCAAGAGGAACCAGACGATGTGCCCGATGATGATGATCTCCGCCGGGTCATTGTCGATGCAAGGATGCAATGCATTAGTCAAAAGGAGAAGCTGAAGTTCGATCGCATGTTAGAGGATCACAAAAAAGGGTTATACCCCAATTGCGAAGATGGCAACACAAAGCTCGGTACTGTACTGGAATTGCTGCAGTGGAAGGCAGAGAATGCTGTGGCTGACAAAGGATTTGAGAAGCTACTGAAAATATTGAAGAAGAAGCTTCCAAAGGATAACGAATTGCCCGACAGTACATACGCAGCAAAGAAGGTTGTATGCCCTCTAGGATTGGAGGTGGAGAAGATACATGCATGCCCTAATGACTGCATCCTCTACCGCGGTGCATACAAGGATCTGAACGCATGCCCGGTATGCGGTGCGTTGCGGTATAAGATCAGACGAGATGACCCCGGTGATGTTGACGGCGAGCCCCTCAGGAAGAGGGTCCCTGCAAAGGTGATGTGGTATGCTCCTATAATACCACGGTTGAAACGTCTGTTCAGAAACGAAGAGCATGCCAAGTTGATGCGATGGCACAGTGAGAACCGAAAGAAAGATGGGAAGTTGAGAGCACCCGCTGACGGGTCGCAGTGGAGAAAAATCGAGAGAAAATACTGGGATGAGTTTGCAAAGGACCCAAGGAATGTATGGTTTGCTTTAAGCGCGGATGGCATTAATCCTTTCGGGGAGCAGAGCAGTAATCACAGCACCTGGCCCGTGACTCTATGTATGTATAACCTTCCTCCTTGGATGTGCATGAAGCAGAAGTTCATTATGATGCCAGTTCTCATCCAAGGCCCTAAGCAACCCGGCAACGAAATTGATGTGTACCTAAGGCCATTAGTTGAAGAACTTTTACAGCTGTGGAATGGAGACGGTGTACGTACGTGGGATGAGCACAGACAGGAGGAATTTAACCTTAAGGCGTTGCTGTTCGTGACCATCAACGATTGGCCCGCTCTCAGTAACCTTTCAGGATAGACAAACAAAGGATACCACGCATGCACGCACTATTTAGATGACACTGAAAGTATATACCTGGAGAAATGCAGGAAGAATGTGTTCCTGGGCCATCGTCGATTTCTTCCGACCAACCATCAATGTCGAAAGAAAGGCAAGCATTTCAAAGGCGAGGCAGATCACCGGAAGAAGCCCGCCATGCGCACCGGTGATCACGTGCTTGCTATGGTCAATGATTTACCCTACGTCATCTTTGGAAAGGGTCCCGGTGGACTAGCTGTTCCGAATGACGCTGAGGGACACGCACCCATGTGGAAGAAGAAATCTATATTTTTGGACCTACCCTACTGGAAAGACCTAGAGGTCCGCTCCTCAATCGACGTGATGCACGTGATGAAGAACCTTTGCGTGAACCTGCTAGGCTTCTTGGGCGTGCATGGGAAGACAAAAGATACGCCGGAGGCACGGGAGGACCTGCAACGTTTGCACGAAAAAGATGACATGCCTCCGAAGCAGTATAAAGGTCCTGCCAGCTACGCTCTTACGAAAGAAGAGAAAGAAATCTTCTTTGAAAGCCTGCTTAGTATGAAGGTCACGACTGGCTTCTCGTCGAATATAAAGGGAATAATAAATATGCCAGAGAAAAAGTTTCAGAACCTAAAGTCTCATGACTGCCACGTGATTATGACGCAACTGCTTTCGGTTGCATTGAGGGGGCTTTTATCGGAAGACGTCCGATTAGCCATTGTGAAGCTATGTGCATTCCTCAATGCAATCTCTCAGAAGGTGATCGATCCAGAAATGGTACCAAGGCTAAGGAGTGATGTGGCGCAATGTCTTGTCAGTTTCGAGCTGGTGTTCCCACCATCCTTCTTCAATATCATGACGCACGTCCTAGTTCATCTAGTCGACGAGATTGTCATCCTGGGGCCCGTATTTCTACACAATATGTTCCCCTTTGAGAGGTTCATGGGAGTCCTAAAGAAATATGTCTGTAACCGCGCTAGGCCAGAAGGAAGCATCTCCATGGGCCATCAAACAGAGGATGTTATCGGGTTTTGTGTTGACTTCATTCCTGGCCTTAACAAGATAGGTCTCCCTAAATAGCGGTATGAGGGGAGACTGACTGGAAAAGGCACTCTTGGAAGAGACTCAATAATATGCAGGGACGGATATTCTTGGTCTCAAGCACACTACACAGTTCTACAGAACTCTACCTTGGTGACCCCGTATGTCGATGAACACAAGAACAGTATGCGCTCCAAACACCCGGAGCAATGCGACGACTGGATTACATGTGAACACATCAGGACTTTCAGCAGTTGGTTGGAAACACGTCTCAGAGGTGACAACACTGTTTGTGATGAGTTGTACTTGTTGTCCAGGGGGCCATCTTTGACTGTATTGACTTACAAAGGATACGAGATAAATGGGAATACATTTTACACGATCGCCCAAGATCAAAAGAGCACCAACCAAAACAGCGGTGTCCGCTTTGATGCAGCAACCGAGAGCGAAAGGACACATATTATGGTTACATAGTGGACATATGGGAACTTGACTACGGACCTGATTTTAAGGTCCCTTTGTTTAGGTGCAAATGGGTCATTCTGTTTGGCGGCGGGGTACAAGTAGACCCACAGTACGGAATGACAACAGTGGATCTGAAAAATCTTGGGTACACTGACGAACCGTTCATCCTAGCCAATGATGTGGCACAGGTTATCTATGTGAAGGACATGTCTACTAAACCGAGAAAAAGAAAAGATAAGGAAGCGAATACATCATACGATGAGCCAAAGCGCCACATAGTTCTTTCAAGAAAAAGGGACATCCTGGGAGTGGACGGCAAGACAGACATGTCTGAAGATTATGAAAAGTTTCATGAAATTCCTCCCTTCAATGTCAAGGCTGACCCAAGCATCCTGATAAACAATGAAGATTATCCATGGTTACGGCGCAATAAGCAAATGACACAAGCGAAGAAAAAGTGAAGACTTTCTCCCGCAATAAGAAAATGCTATGTGGGTGAAATTATGATACCATGCATCCCAACTTTCAACTTTTTCAGAGTTCATTTGAAATGCTTTCATGTCTTATGGTTTGAAACTTTGATACTTCGAAAGTGATTGTCCATTTTGTACACGAAGTGCATCAAGTTTTTGTCGTAACCCTCTCTACTTTTTGGAACATGCTATGTGGGTGAAATGATGATACCATGCCAACTTTCAACCTTTTCAGAGTTCATTTTGAAATGCTTTCCAATTTCAGAGTCATTTAGCTCAAAGAATGAATTAATAGCAAACAGAATGAACTACAAAACTTTTATGAAAATAAAAACAATCAATTAAAATATTATGTTATGATCAACTAAAATAAAACTATAATATTCTTCAATAGCAAAAAGAATATAATTTGTGTGACCTAAAAGCAAATTCTAATTTTATAGTAGAGTTATTCATAAACTAGTGATTCACACAAATTTTTAAAAATTCAAATTTAAACTATTAAAAATTTAAAACTAATGGCACTAACAGAAAGTTTATAATTTTTGTGACCTAAAAGCAAAAAGAAATCACTAAAAAACTGTAAGTATTTAGTTGTAAGTAGAAATAAAAAATAAATAGAAAAAAAATTCTAATTTTATAGTAAAGTTATTCATAAACTAGTGATTCACACAAATTTTTAAAAATGCAAATTTAAACTATTTAAAATTTAAAACTAATGGCACTAACAGAAAGTTTATAATTTTTGTGACCTAAAAGCAAAAAGAAATCACTAAAAAACTGTAAGTATTTAGTTGTAAGTAGAAATAAAAAATAAATAGAAAAAAATTCTAATTTTATAGTAAAGTTATTCATAAACTAGTGATTCACACAAATTTTTAAAAATTCAAATTTAAACTATTTAAAATTTAAAACTAATGGCACTAATAGAAAGTTTATAATTTTTGTGACCTAAAAGCAAAAAATAAAAAACCAAAAAAATGTAGAAATAAAAAAGAAAAAACAAAAAAAATGCCACCTACTGGGCCTCCACGGCCTGAATACGACTAGAAACCCTACGTGGGCCAGGATTCAGGCCCGCAGAAGGCCCAATAGGCCCACAGGCAAAGCAGTGTCAAATTAGGCCCATAGGCCTTCAGTTTGGAGGAGTTCGAGAGGGAGGAGGCAGCAGACCTTATAAACTGGTCTCGGGCGCTCTCAACTAGCGATGTGGGACTAAACTTTTGGACGCGGGGCGCACAAGGGCATTGGTCCCGGTTGGTGGCACCAACCGGGACTAAAGGGGGCCCCCCTTTAGTCCCGGTTGGTGCCACCAACCGGGACCAAAGGCCGCCGCTTCCCGCCCTTTGGGCTGCCAAAAATTGGCCTTTGGTCCCGGTTCGTGGCACCAACCGGGACTAAAGGGGGGCATTGGTCACGGTTGGTGCCACGAACCGTGACCAATGCTCTGGCTATATAAGCCTACACTTGTGAAAATTTTGGATCAGTTCTTCAACCCGCCCCGACGCCGCCGCCAGGCTGCCCCTCTGCTCGCCTCGCCGTCGCCGCCGTTGCCCCTGCCCCGCCCCCCGAGCGCGCCCTGCCTCGCCGTCGTCCGCGGCCGCCCGTCCACCGCCCCTGAGCACCCCCTACGCCGCCGAGCACCCTCTGCGCCTTGCCCTCGACGTTGTTGACCCTGCCCCGCCCCGAGCGCGCCCTACCCCGCCGTCATCGCCGGCCGCCCGTCCACTGCCCTCGAGCACCCACTGCGCCCCCGAGCCCGTCCGTCGCCGCCGAGCGCGCCCCGCCATCGCCCTCTCCCTCGCCGACCCCGAGCCCGTCCTCGTCGCCGTCGCCCCCGACGCCGGCCGCCCGCGTCTCCTCCCCGATCCCTCCGGGAGAGGTAGCTACCGCCTCCTACCCCCTTCCTTCCTTCCCTGCTCCTGAATTTGCAGATGTATGTATGTATGTATGATGAATTTTGATATTTGTTCATACATATATACTGTAGATGTATGTATGTATGATGAATTTTGATATTTTTTGTTCATATATACTGTTCATATATACTGTAGATGTATGTATGATGAATTTTGATATTTTTTTTGTTCATATATACTGTTCATATATACTGTAGATGTATGTATGATGAATTTTGATATTTTTTTGTTCATATATAATGTAGATGTATATGTATGTATGGAATGATATCGATGGATGTATGTATATAGAACATTCGTAGAAAATATAATGAGAGGAAGAAGAGGATAAAAAAGAAGAGGAATAAGAAAAGAAAAAAGAGGAGAAGAAAGAATAGAGGAGACTTCTCCTCTATTCTTTCTTCTCCTCTTTTTTTCCTTCTTCTTCCTCTTTTTTTATCGGGAACGAGGGTCGTCGAGGGTCGCCGAGCGGTAGATGAAGAAGAGGATAAAATAGAAAAGGAAGAAAAAAAAAGAGGGGTCGACGGTCGCCTAGGGGTCGAGGGTCGAGAGGGGGCCTAGGGTCGCCGAGAGGGGAGAGGAAGACGAGGAGAAATAAATAAGAAGAAGAAAAAAGAAGAAAAAAAAGAGGAGAAGAAGAAAGGAATAGAGGAGAAAAGAGAAAAATAGAATATATTCTATTTTCCTCTTTTCTCCTCTATTCCTTTCTTCTTCTCCTCTTTTTTTTCTTCTTTTTTTTCTTCGACACGTGGGGAGGGGGGGGTCGAGAACGCCGGACATTCATGAGAGAGGCGAGGAAAGAATAGAGGAGACTTCTCCTCGATTCTTTCTTCTCTTCTTTTTTCTTCTTCTTCTTCCTCTTTATTTTATCGGGAACGAGGGTCGTCGAGAGGGCCGCCGAGTGGTAGAGGAGAAACCCTAAATAGAAAGTATCGTCGGTGTGAGATACATGTACCGTCGGTGTCAGACATTACATCCACATCCCACAAGTGGCGCGGGCTTCGACGCCCACGTCACTTGTGGGACGTGGATGTAGTGTCCGACACCGAAGGCCACATGTATCTCACACCCACGATACTTGCTAGCTATTTAGGGTTTCCTTTGACACTAGGCAACCTCCCGACCCCTCGGCGATCCTCTCGAACATGAGAGGAAGAAGAGGGTCGTCTAGGGTTCGAGGGTTCGAGGGTTCTTCTCCTCTATTCTTTCTTCTCTTTTTCTTCTTCTTCTTCTTCTTCCTCTTTATTTTATCGGGAACGAGGGTCGTCGAGAGGGCCGCCGAGTGGTAGAGGAGAAACCCTAAATAGAAAGTATCGTCGGTGTGAGATACATGTACCGTCGGTGTCGGATACTAAATCCACATCCCACAAGTGGCGCGGGTTTCGACGCCCACGTCACTTGTGGGACGTGGATGTAGTGTCCGACACCGAAGGCCACATGTATCTCACACCCACGATACTTGCTAGCTATTTAGGGTTTCCTCTACCGAAAAGAAGAGGAGAAATAAATAAGAAGAAGAAAACAGAAGAAAAAGAAGAGGAGAAGAAGAAAGGAATAGTGGAGAAGAAGAGAAAATAGAATATTCTATTTTCTCTTCTTCTCCACTATTCCTTTCTTCTTCTCCTCTTTTGTTTCTTCTTTTTTTTCTTCGATATTCTCCTCTAGCTATTCCTTTCTTCTTCTCCTCTATTGGTCGAGGGTCGGGAACTAGGGTAGAGGGTCGAGGGTCGTTAAGGGGTCAAGGGTCGAGGGTTTCAGGGTCGTTGAGGGTTCGAGGTGTCAAGAATCGCCGAGGGGTCGAGAGAGGTTTCCTAGTGTCAAAGTATTGAAGAAATCCATGCCTTCATCATTAGCCGGAAGTAACCAGGGCATGTTGGTATGAAGTTCTGCAAAGTTGTTCTGGAATGGAGTCCCGGATAGAATAATCCGCCTTTTGGTACGAATTCAGCAAAGGCCTTCCAAATAGCAATATTCGGAAGGCTCTTGCTGAACTTTGTACCAAAAAGCGAATTATCCTATCTGGGACTCCGTTCCAGAACAACTTTGAAGAGCTTCCTACCATCATGCACATGTTACTTTCGCCTAATGATGAAGACATGGTTTTGTTGAATCCTTTGACACTAGGCAACCTCCCGACCCCAAGGCGATCCTCTCGAACATGAGAGGAAGAAGAGGATAAAAAAAGAAGAGGAAGAAGAAGAAAAAAGAGGAGAAGAAAGAATAGAGGAGTTCTACTCCTCTATTCTTTCTTCTCCTCTTTTTTCTTCTTCTTCCTCTTTTTTTATCGGGAACGAGGGTCATCGAGGGACATATATAGATGTAGTGTCGTCGTTGTCGATATATACCCCCTCCCGATAGCTTACTATGATTAGGTAGCTAGTTCTACGTTTGGCACTAATATATCCATCTGTCATGTTTGAATAATAATTGCCATGTTGTAAATATTTGTAGAAACTATGGACACCGCCCTAGACGAAGCAACAAAAGAAGCGTTGTTGAGGGAGATAATCGCACAAGGAAGTGATGCCGTCTCGTACTATCTCAACGATATCATCGATGGTCCGGAAGGAGAGGGTGAACAAGCTGGCTACGGTGACCTAATGCCGGTGCAAGAAGAAGAACATGAGGACGGCGCCGGTGACCCAATGCCGGTGCAAGAAGGAGACCGTGATGACGGCTCCGGTGACCGAACCGAGTCCGGCCAGGTATATATATTAGTTAAGCCTATGCTGACTAGCTGATTGATGCATTCATTGTTTTGGTATGTACACATATTAATTAAGTCTTTGTTCTTTTTTCTAGCCCTCCGGATCGAGCACAACTTCGGTAAAGAGACGAGGCCCAAAGAAAAAGTTGAGCTCGGATGAAAAGCTTGAGATCACAGCAATCGCGCCCGACGGCCAACCTATTGAACCCCTCCGGACAAAGAGGGCATTTGTTGCTCAGTGCAGGGTTCTGGTTAGGGACAAGATCCCGATAAGCATCCAGCAATGGTTTAAGCCGGCTACAGAAGACCCTGAGGTGTCTTATGTCAATGATATGCAGAAAAATGATCTTTGGACTGAGCTGAAGTCAAATTTCACCCTACCGCCAGAGGATAATCCAAAGAACCCAATTAAAGAGAAATTAATCAAGTCTTTTGCTCTGAAGAGGATGGCAGATCTATTCAGGAGGTGGAAGAAAGAGCTGAATAGGTTTGTCGATAAAAAAGAGACACCAGAATTCAAGGGCAGATATGAGAAGATCAGAGATCACTGGCCCGCATTTGTGGCCTACAAGACATCGGAAAAGAGTAAGAAGATGTCGGCGACAAACAAGCAGAATGCCGCGAAGAAGAAGCTTCACCATCGCACGGGGTCAGGTGGCTACCTCGTAGCCCGGCCTAAGTGGTCCAAGGTTGAGAATGATCTGGTTCATAAAGGGATCAGACCAGAGACAAATAACTGGCCAGACCGTTGCCGGACTTGGTTCTTCGGGGCTGGCGGAACCTTGGACCCTGAAACAGGGGAATGCATTTGGACGAACGAACAAATGGACATACCAGTCAGTAAGCTTAAGCACTATATCGACGCAGCGCAGGAAGGGACGTTCTTTCCAGACACAGAGCACGACGAGCTCACAATGGCCCTCGGGAATCCTGAGCACCCTGGACGGACACGAGGCACGCCAGGCTCCGTTCCGTGGAAGGTTGGGTTTCCGGACGCAGGCGGTTACAAATCCCATGAGAGGAGGAAAAAAGTGCAGCAGACCGAACTGCAGGCGCTGCACGCAAGGGTACAAGCGATAGAGGAACGAGAAGCAAATCGCAGCAAACGTACTGCCGAAGCCTCCCCCGAAGCTACCCCGCCATCTCAGCGCAAAAGCAGCATGGCTTCCACCGAGCAGCTTCAGCTGCAGCATGCCTTGACGGCTCCTGCCAGCTATCCTGTGGATGCTATAACGGAGTCTCAAAATTGCCACCTTATGACGCAATGGATGAATTTGAAGGTCAAGGCGGCTGTTGGCTCTGTTTATCCTACTGAACCCGGCGCAACTTTTCACTGCATGCCGATTCCAGAAGGATATGCTAGGGTGATGGTGGATGAGATAACGGAGGGATTTGAGGACCTCCAGCTTGACCACCCTACCGGTGAAGGGGAGACTCGGCTGGGGTCTGCTCTCAAGACTCCATGCCTACGGTGGAAGGACCTCATCAACCTTCCGAACTGGACGCCTCCGCCTCCTCCTCCTCCTCCTCCGGCGAGTCAGGGCACTCCGCCTCCTCCACCGCCTCCTCCTCCGGCGAGTGACGATCAGGGCCCTCGGCCGGCTCCTTCTCCAGCGCGTGGCGGCACTCCGCCTCCGTCTCCGCCTGCGCCGACGCGCCCGAGCAGCCGACCTCCTCCTTCTCCGCCTCGTCAGCAAGGGCAGAAGAGACCTGCCGCCGCTCCAGCTGCTCCGGCGGGTCGTAGTCCTTCTTCTCCGCCTCTTAAGCAAGTAAAGAAGACAACCGCTTCGTCTGCTCGGTCGGCGTCTAGCAGTACAACCAGAGGCGGGAGGACATACAGATTCGGTCCTTCTCTAAAGACTCCAAAGAAGTTACCATACGAGAGGACCCAGGAGGAGAACGCCGAGATCGCGCGAGAAGAAGTGAGGAAATTCTTTGAAGGGGTGAAAGCAAAGAAACATCCACCTCCGGAGGAGAAGGTAGATGGGGTGAAAGTGAAGCGCACTCTGGCTGCCCTGACAAAACCACCAAAGTCTGATCCGCCGAAAGGAAACTATGACCGCATTATTGGAAAGGAATTTGCCGAAGCGGAGCGGTCGGGAACTACTGTCAGTGATGAAAGGCTGAAAAAACGACGAGCTGGGAAACAAATTGCCCAACTCGGCAAACAAGCGAAGCAATCATGCCCCCCGCTCAAGGTGCCTAGCCACAACGTCGCTAATGATCCGAGGATGGTGCCCGGTTATAATAATCTTGCAGATTACCTGCCCGATGAAGTACATTATGAACCCATGGACATGCAGATGCAAAGATACGAGTACGGGAAGCCTCTCGTCAAAGATGAAAGATCTCTATCAACGATGATGCGAAGATTGCATGATTGGTACTTGAAAAATCTGCAGAGACTCTGGGGGGAGGAGTACTTTGTATGTGAGAGTTAAAAAGGAGCATGACCTCGTTGGAATTGATCTGTTGCCTGTTCCATTTGAGGAGTTCTATCAGTTTTTCAATCAATTGGCCCTCGATAAAACAACGGTCGCCTGCTACTGTCTGTAAGTAGTACTACTTCTGTCATTAAGTTTCTCTATATAGCTTAGCTCTTTCATTGCATGTATTTATAATCATCCTCACTATATTATGCAGATTGAAGATCGTCGAATTGAAGAAAAGACAAGTCGGTGATATTGGGTTCATTAACACATATCTCATAGATGCAATTCAGGTTAAACTTCATGTCGCAGCTACCGAGGCCAACTTGCTACAATCGTTCGTAATAAATCAAAACAAAGATATAATACTCTTTCCTTACAACTTCAAGTGAGTGTTACTGTCTTGTGCGTATTCGGGTTCCCTTATTTATTACTCAAGGTTATAGTAATGTAATTCATGAGTTATGCATGCGTGTGCAGTTTCCACTATATTCTCCTAGAGATTAAGCTTGAGCAGGGACTAGTAACCGTCTTAGACTCAAAACGAAAAGATCCCCAGGACTATGCAGACATGACTGAAATCCTCAAGAAGTAAGTTAAATCGATCATTATCCACCATATCAGCAACTTTGTTCATTTCCTGATATCAAGTAATTGTTTTCTTTGTCCGGCAGGGTTTGGAGAAAATTCACCAAAAAAGTTCCGGGACTGCCGAAGGAGCTGGAATTTAGACACCCGAAAGTAAGTACTATAGTAGCATGTTCCGCGCATCTCTTAGTGATTCAAGCGCTAGTTTCATCAATACCATTTAGCATTCTTGCTTGTCAGTTTGATTGACCTCTATTTCTTATAAAGTGGTTGTGGCAGGAACAAGGGAATGATTTCTGTGGATACTACATCTGCGAGTCCATCCGTCACACGACGTGTGAGCGGGGCGGGTACTCTAACGAACAATATGAAGTACGTAAATAACAATATTCACAATTTTATTTTATTACCATCATTTGTGTTACGTATATATATATTGACCCCCTTCTTCAAATTAGATGTTTCGGAAGCGGGATGAACTCCTAGCACCAGCTCGCATGTGAGCAATTCAAGAGGAATTGGCGGCATTCTTTCTTGACCACGTGATCCCTGAAGACGGAGAATTCTATGTTAAACCTAAGTCCGTATGATTATATTTGTAAGAGATAATTACTGTATATATGTAGCCGGTACTGACAGATAGATATACGAGAACTTGTTGTTCGACCAATCTCTCGGAGAAGGAGAGGTGGTCGATATCACTTCTCTCTGTATGCATATATGTTCATGACGATCTTCTGTTTCCTTCATTTGCTTTACTAGCTAGCCAGCGTGTCTAGTCCTCTCTATACGTATGTATAGTACGTAGCGTCGACCAAGCACGGACATAAGAGAGGACACTTCTCTATATTAATTATAGCTAGCTAACACAATATATGAAACACCTAAATTAACCCCCCCCAAAACCCCCAACCCCCCCCTTTCAAAAAAAAACAAAAACCCTAGCCACAGAAATGCTGACGCGTGGATGCCTATTGGTCCCGGTTGGTGCCACCAACCGGGACCAAAGGGTCTCCTGACTGGGATCTGCACACTGCCCACGTGGATGGGCTTTAGTCCCGGTTCTGGATTGAACCGGGACTAAAGGTGGGAGGTATTAGTACCGACACTTTAGTCCCGGTTCAGGAACCGGGACTAAAGGCCCTTACGAACCGGGACTATAGGCCCTTTTTCTACCAGTGGAGTTCTGCACACGTTCAACTCGATGACGTCCCTCGAACTCCGATCCAGCCGAGCTTTGAGGGAGAGTTCCGCCAGCACGACGGCGTGGTGACGATGATGATGTTCTACCGACGCATGGCTTCACCTAAGCACTGCTACGATATGACCGAGGTGGATTATGGTGGAGGGGGGCACCGCACACGGCTAAAAGATCCAAGAGATTAATTGTTGTCTCTATGGGGTGGGCCCCCTCCTCCGTATATAAAGGGGGGAAGGAGGAGGGGGCCGGCCAAGAGGAGGAGGCGCGCCCAAGGGGGGGGGCAATCCTACTCCAAGTAGGTTTTGCCCCCCTTTCCTATTCCAACTAGGAGAAGGGGGAAGGAGGAGGTGGAGAGAAGGAAGGAGAAGGGGGGCCGCCCCCCCTTCCTTTCCCAATTCGGATTGGGGCAAGGGGGGCCGCGCGCCACCTCCTGCCGCCTCTCCTCTTCCACCACTTGGGCCCATGAGGCCCAATAACCCCCCCCCCCCCCCCCCCCCGCCCCGCGGGGGAGGGAGGGTGGGTGTGTGTGGGGGGGGGCGGGGGGGGGGGGGGGGGGTTCCGATAAGCCCCCGGTACTCCGGTATATATTCGATAACCTCGGGAACCATTCCGGTGTCCCAATATTGTCGTCCAGTATATCAATCTTCATGTATCGACCATTTCGAGACTCCTCATCATGTCCGTGATCACATCCGGGACTCCGAACTACCTTCGGTACATCAAAGCACATAAACTCATAATATAACCGTCATCGAACTTTAAGCGTGCGGACCCTACGGGTTCGAGAACTATGTAGACATGACCGAGACACGTCTCTGGCCAATAACCAATAGCGGAACCTGGATGCTCATATTGGCTCCTACATATTCTACGAATATCGTTATCGGTCAAACCGCATAACAACATATGTTATTCCCTTTGTCATCGGTATGTTACTTGCCCAAGATTCAATCGTCGGTATCTCAATACCTAGTTCAATCTCGTTACCGGCAGGTCTCTTTACTCGTTCCGTAATACATCATCCTACAACTAAGTCATTAGTTACAATGCTTGCAAGGCTTGGGTGATGTGTATTACCGAGTGGGCCCATAGATACCTCTCCGATAATCGGTGTGACAAATCCTAATCTTGAAATACGCCAACCCAACAAGTACCTTTGGAGACACCTGTAGAGCACCTTTATAATCACCCAGTTACGTTGTGACGCTTGGTAGCACACAAAGTGTTCCTCCGGTAAACGGGAGTTGCATAATCTCATAGTCACAGGAACATGTATAAGTCATGAAGAAAGCAATGGCAACAAACTAAACGATCAAGTGCTAACGGAATGGGTCAAGTCAATCACATCATTATCCTAATGATGTGATCCCATTAATCAAATGACAACTCTTTGTCTATGGTTAGGAAACATAACCATCTTTGATTCAACAAGCTAGTCAAGTAGAGGCATACTAGTGACACTCTATTTTGTCTATGTATTCACACATATATCATGTTTCCGGTTAATACAATTCTAGCATGAATAATAAACATTTATCATGATATAAGGAAATAAATAATAACTTTATTATTGCCTCTAGGGCATATTTCCTTCACTTATTTGGTTCCCATTTTTTTGTAAGACGACAATAAGAATGCAGAAAATGAGTTCAAAATCAGAGTGTAAGCAAGAGTGGAAATTAAAGAGGACAGCAAATAATTTTCTACTAGGCGTGTTACTTCTCGAACAACAATATGTTACTTCATTGCAGTAGTTTGTCAAAACTATCACAAAGCAACACTTTTTGCGAGATGGGTATTATTATATGTCAGTTTCATCAAAATAAGTGTAGTTTACTAAGGTTCTTACAATTCCTTATTTCTACTTAAAAGATGTGTAGTTTATGGGATCAAGAAATTATCAAAGGACATCATATGAGGTCTAACCGGAAGAAACATGTATGTATTTGATTATTCTAGCATTTTCTTTCGATATAAGAGTTAAGACAGGAGTCAAGATGAATTAATTAAGTTGTAATTGAGTAGCATGTTCCACAATGCTAGAAATGCCACTGAAAATATCGACAATGACCCCTTATGGATACATTGTGCCTTCTCTCCAATTGTTTAATACATATGGATGTGGCCAACATCACTTGGTTAGGAGGGATAGTGTACACTCATCAACATAGGAACATAAGACACACACTTCTCAGGTAGATGTAGTTGGAGAACACATCTATGCACCTTTTGCCATCTACGCACAGTTAGTTATTGCATGAGGCTGTTGCCATTACTAGGAATGGAACACACACTAAGCTAAGGATGAGTAGGATGACCGCTGCGCTGTTGTGGGCTCTATGCCATTTTCACGTGGCCAAGTGGACAGTGGACATGAATGCCATTTTTAGCATTTTTTTCTCACACAAATTATGGATTGTAAAAATGCAAGTTACAGATAAAAGTGGCAAACCCACATGCTTATGTACATATAAAACCCCGTTAATTCCGCCATCAGAAATAATACCGGGCGTACCGTTAATGGTAGTAGACGTAAAAGGACAAATAGATTAAATATTTAAAATCCATAATAATATAATTGTTTAACCTTGATGATCCTCACATTTCCCGTATTGGTTCTATGTTTTGCAAGATACCCTAAATATATGGAATAAAAAACGATATTGCACGAACTTACTAACCTCAAATGTTGAAATCAAAAACATTACGAGGTTGTAATCATTGGAAGCCTGCTCCCCTCCCCCCCCCCCCCCCCCCCCCCTTTCAGAACTTACTTAGCTTCGACTAAAATTAGAACTTTCTGAGTCCAAATTTGCACAAACGAATATCTAATTTGTTACTCGAAAATGGAGACCTACAAAATTTAGTATTTTAGTATCCTCCTTGTGATATTTAGTGGATACACTAAAGCATGACCATTATATAGGTATGGTCCCAATCATTTCCTCTGTCTTCATGAAAGCAAACAAGGAAATATTTGTAAGTACATAATGATTGTACTCGTATTTAATTCATGCACATCCTGTCATTTAGATGCAGTTAAAAAACTATTCTATAGCATGAGCAATAAAGTGCAAATTTGTTAAAAACCAATTTAGATGTATTAGTGACCAAATTTTAACTTGTTAGCATGTGCAAAAACAAATTACCATACTGGTTGTATGTACTGTGGAACCAATTTCAGAACATGCAAACAAATGCACAATCACAGAGTAGCTAACAACTTCTGAAAAGTTATCCTCTTGGACAGTTGAGCTGCTTGCGTGTATGGTCTAGAAAATGGGTCTACTGTTGGGTAATCCAAACAATACAATACGTGAGTTAGTTTAGGCACAAGTGTAGGCGTGCTAGTTCTCTTCAGTTAGGATTAGTACTAGAAGGATTAAGCTTGTCGGTTGATTAGTTTAGGAAATCTAGGTTCAATCGGTTTGTACTTTCCTAATACTAAGTTGAGTCCGGTTAGGACTTGTGCCTGGCCATCGAGCTGTTTTAGTAGGAGTCTGTACTAGGATTAGGAGTGTATGGCTGAGTCCGGTTTGGACTCAAGATAGGTCCGTGTAGGTTAGGTCGGCTCATGTGTATATATACATGAGTAGGTCGTCTGAGATTGTATCAAGAGAAAAAGGGAGAGAAAACAAAAAATCAATAAGGAGTAGAAAAAAGGGCACGACAAGGGCCTTTGGCTATCAGTTTTGTGTGCGCGTGCGTTCGTGCAATTTTATGTAATCGATTCTGAGGGTGAATTCCAACAATTGGTATCAGAGCCAGGTTGAGGTGAAGCTGTGCTTGCCCCGGGGTGGCGACCCGATTAGCGCCTCGGGACGGGCGATACAGTCGCTGGTGTAGCGACAAGGAGGTGCGGGCCATATAGTCGTTGGGTGGTACAACAACGAGGAGGAACGGGCGATCTAGTCGCTGGGTGGTGCAACGACGTGAAGGGTCAAGCGGTTGTCGTTCGGCGAAGCGGAAACGAGAAGGTGACGAGGACACTGTCGTAAGCGAGGTGACAGGTGATTGTTGTTCTGCGGAATGACCTGGAGAAGGGCGACAGGGCTGTCGTTGGCAAGGCATTGGTGATCGTTGATGGTTATGGAGGTGCCGAAGTTGCGACACTGAGGAAATCATCGAGATCATCGTTGGGGGGAGCGAGGAAGAGGCGACAAAGTTGTGAGCTGTCGTCAAGGTGTGCACATGAGTTCTTGTAAGGTGCGTCCAAGAGCTCAGGTGTGTGAGTCTTCTGCTACAGTTGAGATGCGTCACTGGCGGAGGAGAATTGCGAGCGAGAGCGAGCGGATGGAAAAAGGAAATTGTGCCTTGCATTTCCGTTCGTGATCATGGAGTTTCGGCGAGTTCATATACGAAGGAGATGAGTTGCACGTATATGGCAAGTTTTGCTGCCACTGGACAGGAGGTGTCGGTCGATAAGATGTGGCATCGGCGACAATGACAAGATGTGAAGGTATGACGGGTGAAAAGATGTGTCTTCCCGTATGCAAGTAGTCGACGAGAAGATGAAGATCAATGTGAAGATGGACGCGGATCAGTTAAGTTGAGTTCCTGCATGAGACTATGTGTTTAGTCTGCATGTAGCACGCTAAGTTGCGGCAGCGTGGCTGGTAGTCTTGATAATCATTGGTTCCAGTCTAGAAGTCGGCATGAAAGGATTGAATGGCGATGAAGTGGTGGGCATCGTTGCAAGAAGAGAGAAATTGTGGTCCAGTAAGTCGCGTCGCCAGAGAAAACCGACGTGACAAGATGAGTAGGTGGTCGTCTGCGTGTCTCGTTGAGTAAAAAGTCGAGTGTTTAGATTAGGTGGTGAATGTTGGGTAATCCAAACAATACGTGAGTTAGTTTAGGCACAAGTGTAGGTGTGCTAGTTCTGTTCGGTTAGGATTAGTACTTGTCGGGGATATACCCCGCGGCGTAAACCGGCCGGAAGTATAACCCGACCGGACTAGGCGTTTCATTGGTAAACCGCCAGAGGATTGGCGGTTTACGTGATTGGCGGTTTACGTGTCTGGCGGTTCACTGGTATGACGATTCACGAGACTGAAGACTCATTGATGACCTGGCGCGTGTTCCAGATGGATGACAAGGCCCAAGGCCCAACATGCCAGTTTATGATAATGGTGGGCCGGTTTAAGAGGAAAGGCATGAGGAACATTTATCTTACAAGGAGTTAAGACCTGGACTTGTTGAAGGAAATATGCCCTAGAGGCAATAATAAAGTTATTATTTATTTCCTTATATCACGATAAATGTTTATTATTCATGCTAGAATTGTATTAGCCGGAAACATAATACATGTCTGAATACATAGACAAACTTAGTGTCACTAGTATGCCTCTACTTGACTAGCTCGTTAAGCAATGATGGTTATGTTTCCTAACCATGAACAAGGTGTTGTTATTTCATTAACGAGGTCACATCATTAGTTGAATGATCTGATTGACATGACCCATTTCATTAGCTTAGCACCCGATCGTTTAGTATGTTGCTATTGCTTTCTTCATGACTTATACATGTTCCTATGACTATGAGATTATGCAACTCCCGTTTACCGGAGGAACACTTTGTATGCTACCAAATGTCACAACGTAATTGGGTGATTATAAAGGAGCTCTACAGGTGTCTCCAAAGGTAGATGTTGGGTTGGCGTATTTCGAGATTAAGATTTGTCACTCCGATTGTCGGAGAGGTATCTCTGGGCCCTCTCGGTAATGCACATCACATAAGCCTTGCAAGCATTGCGACTAATGAGTTAGTTGCGAAATGATGTATTACGGAACGAGTAAAAAGACTTTCCGGTAACGAGATTGAACTAGGTATTGGATACCGACGTTCGAATCTCGGGCAAGTAACATACCGATGACAAAGGGAACAACGTATGTTGTTATGCGGTCTGACCGATAAAGATCTTCGTAGAATATGTAGGAGCCAATATGGGCATCCAGGTCCTGCTATTGGTTATTGACCGGAGATGTGTCTCAGTCATGTCTACATTGTTCTCGAACCGTAGGGTCCGCACGCTTAACGTTACGATGACAGTTATTATGAGTTTATGCATTTTGATGTACCGAAGTTAGTTTGGAGTCCCGGATGTGATCACGGACATGACGAGGAGTCTCGAAATGGTCGAGACATAAAGATTGATATATTGGAAGCCTATATTTGGATATCGGAAGTGTTCCGGGTGAAATCGGGATTTTACCGGAGTACCGGGAGGTTACCGAAACCCCCCGGGAGCCATATGGGCCTTAATGGGCTTTAGTGGAAAGGAGAAAGGGGCAGCCCAAGGTGGCCGCGCGCCTCCCCCCTCCCCTAGTCCTATTAGGACTAGGAGAGGTCGCCGCCCCCCTCTCTCTCTTTCCCCCTCGGGGAATCCTAGTCCAACTAGGATTGTGGGGAGGGGGGGGGGAGTCCTACTCCCGGTAGGAGTAGGACTCCTCCTGCGCCCTCCTCCTGGCCGGCGGCCCCTCCCCCTTGGCTCCTTTATATACGGAGGCAGGGGGCACCTCTAGACACACAAGTTGATCATTGAGATCGTTCCTTAGCCGTGTGCGGTGTCCCCTGCATCCATATTTCACCTCGATCATATCGTTGTAGTGCTTAGGCGAAGCCCTGCGTCGGTAGAACATCAAGATCGTCACCACGCCGTCGTGCTGACGGAACTCCTCCCCGACGCTTTGCTGGATCGGAGCCCAGGGATCGTCATCGAGTTGTACGAGTGCTAAGAACTCGGAGGTGCCGGAGTAATGGTGCTTGGATCGGTCGGATCGGGAAGACGTACGACTACTTCCTCTACGTTGTGTCAACGCTTCCGCAGCGTGGGTACGTAGACAACACTCTCCCCTTTCGTTGCTGTGCATCACCATGATCTTGCGTGTGCGTAGGAAAATTTATGAAATTACTACGTTCCCCAACACTTGTATCCAGTTTGTATTAGAGATAGACTAGTCCTAATCCTAATAGGACTCCGTATGTAACCCGCCCCTCCAACATATATAAGGAGGGGCAGGGCTCCTAAAAAGAGGACAAGATTCACAAGTCCCACAAGTTGGACAAGTTAGGTTTAGACAATAGCTCTCAAGATAGAGCACACTTGTAACCATGATCATCATCATCAATATCAATGAAGCAGGATGTAGGCTTTTACCTTCACCGTGAAAACATCGCGTCTCTTGTCCCGCTCAACCCCTCTCAAGCTACCACATAGATGCGTTGGCCTCGCGACTAAGTCCGAACACTAAGGACATCTGCCGTGACAATTCCACGACAGTTGGCGCCCACCTTGGGGCCTGCGTACGGTGGTGTTAAATTCTTGAAGGGATCTCTCCTAGGATCGAGGAGCTCGCGATTACACCCGATGAAGAAAAAGAATGGCTCAAGAAGATGCGGAAAGATCACACGAGGAGAGCCGGCAACATGAGCCTGCAAATTCATCGTTTTGTGATCAAAGATCGTGATTAACCTGGAGCTGGCATGTACAAGATTAGATCAACAGTTGAGATCAAGAAGTTAGGGTTCCATCGTCCGCGCCGCCGGACGTAACAAAGCAATTCGTCGAAACCGTTTATATGCCAAGACCGAGGTCGACAAGGAGTTGATCCGCTATGCATATGCGTTGAAATTGTTCCAAGGTTACGGCCAGATCTGTCAAGTCTCGAGAAGGCCAGACGTGACGAGGCAATCAGCGATAGTACAAGTTTACCCGTGTACAACCGGGCCAACCATCGGATCTCCGCGGTCAACCTCGATCGGTTGTTGAAAAAAAAAGGCCACGACCCGGAAACGGAGCCGGCCACAATCCAGATTCCTCCTGCGCCCACGACCTCGTTTCGAGGCGCCCATCTCCACTGCCCTGAGCCGCCAGGCCTTCCCCGCCCGGTCGCTGATGGCGCGCGACTCGTCCGCATCCGCGTCTGATCCGCCCGGTCGTCTCCCCTGCACCGTGTGCCTGCTACGCGTCAGACCACAATCGCCGCGAGCCGCCCGTGGCCTCTGCCACCTCTTCTACGGCGGTCCAAAACCGAGCCGCCTATGTGCTGTTCCAACTAGCCAGTCTCCATGGAAGCAACCCGCTTCCTTAAGGTTCTATCTGCGATCCGCGCGCGCGCACAAGCCGGCTTGCCGACTGCGTCCGCTTCGCCTCGAGCACGGCTCTACCACCTCGCTGTTGCCGCAAGCCGCCGCCGCCCTTGTGCTTTACCTTTTCAGCCAGCGCCTCGCCCTGTTCGGCCTTGCTCCTCCACGGCGTACCAAGACGTTTCCATCTTCGAACCGCCGTCGCCTCCGTTCTTTGGCACGCGCCGTGAGCTGCCTTGAGGTTGTGCCAAGCCACCGCAGCTGCACCGGCCTCCGTCTCCGCCGGTGGTCGCGGACGCGCCAAGAGCTACTGTACTGCCTTCACTGTCGCAGTCGCGTGGTGAGCGGCCCTGCTGCCCCGTCCATCGAAGTGACCTACACCATGGTCCAGCTTTGCCCTGCTGTAAGCCGCCCCCGCCGTGTGGCTGCCAAGAGCCGCTGTACTGCCTCCGACGTCGCGAACCGCCATCGGGTTATGCTTTGCTGCTACTTCACCCTCGGGCCAAGTCACCGCGCGGCCGCGCTGCCCTGACCCACGCCTGCTGCTCCCAGTGCTCGCTTCACGCCTTGACCGACTGTTTCCGGCTCATGCCTCTGTGGTTTCAACCGCGCTCGCACACCCGAGTCGCCCGTTTGTCGTTTTGACTCCGCATCGCTGTGCCCCGGCAGTTAGGTGTTCATACCAGATTGGTCTTGCTTCTGTTTCTGCTACAATGCTGCTCAAACCGCCCGGTGTTGACCTGCCGAGCGGTGGTCGCTGCTACTGCCACGGTTTGATGGATGGAAATTTTTGAATTCAAGAAGAATAAAACGGCGTCAGCATAATATGTGATTGGGGAGCGGTCAAATCACAAACCGCTGAGAACATCGTCTTCCTCTACTGCCTGTTGTCCAGGCATGTAAAAAATAGGTCAAACATGACCCGAAGGGTCCGTCTAAGTCTACCGGTACAGTGCTTTAAGCCGCCACCTCGGTTGCGGTAAACGGATCATTCATCATCCAAAGCCATCTGCAAACATCAGGTGCTATCCATCTCAAATTTGTTTTATTAACACATATTATTTTTATCAAAGGACAAATTACTTTGATTTGTATATTTTTATATACAGAACCATTATTCACTACAGATGTGGTTTATACCACGAATATGGAGCACGGATTGATAATATTCCGTCTGGGGATACTCCGGGACATATCATATGATGAATGGAAGCGCACAAGCCGCCGCCTCTGCGGACCCGGTTTACATCAGCTTGCCGGAACCGCGCCCGCGATTAACTCGCCCGTTCGTGCCGGTTTACGATGCGGAGGACAACTAGCCCGTCCGCACCGGCCTATAATATCGCGGCTGACTCATCTATCTGCTCCGGCGGCGGATTCACCCATAATTTATTTCCACTTCACCATGATGATCATCAACTCCGCGGTGGATAATTACTGGCTTGACGTATCAGGTGAAATTCATCCAGTATACTTCTATGCTATGTATTGCTTTCTTTAGAAGAGCAATTACTCCGGCTTGCAAAGTTATCTCATGCAGGACCCTAAACCACCATATTGGTGCAAATTTAAAGGTCGTCAGAAAACTTCCGGCTTAAAAAGAAGGATCCGGTTCAAAATCCCGGTTCAAGAAGGATTTATCTCTTGCAAAAAGTTAAAGGGTGCCAAAGAGGATCTGCTGCCATGATGCGCGGTTCAAACATGGGTATCCTGCCTTATTGGCTTATCATATTATTGATCACTTGGGGGCTTGGTCGTATCCGAACCATAGCAACACCTTTTGATAGGCGTAAATCCACAGCATCACTTGGGGACTAGTGGTCACGTCTGAACCATAGTCACGCCTCTTGATCGACCTAGTGCCACAGCATCACTTGGGGGCTTTGGTCGAACCCGAACCATCGCTACACCTCTTGATCGGCGTAATGCCAATGCATCACTTGGGGACTTGTGGTCACGTCTGAACCATAGTCACGCCTCTTGATCGGCCTAAGGCCATAGAATCACTTGGGGGCTTGGTCGAACCCGAACCATTGCCACGCCTTTTGATCGGCATAATGCCACTGTTTTATTTGGGGACCTGGCTGACTTGAACCATAGCTACGCCTATCGGGGGCTTGGTCGTGTCCGACCATGGTAACGCCATTTGATCGGCTCAATAGCCTCTTTTTGCAAATGGTTTTATCATTGCCTTTGCTTGAAATTTTGTTTTGATAAATATTTCTTTTGTTGCGTTTTTAAACCGACAATTCTTAAACCGGTTCGACTATCAAATTACAAATTGGCGGAACACGTTCAAATCTTAATCCGGAGACTATCTGCCCGGTTTGATTTTCTGTTACCATCCTATTATGGAGTAAACCGGTGTTTATCAACCCGGCTCGGCTTTCAACTACAAGTTGTCAGTACACGATCAAGTTATAATCCGGAGACTATCAGCCCGGTCTGGTTTGACTACGAGTCGCCAGTATTATATATGGTTAATCCGGTGTTTATCACAACCCGGTACGGTTTATCATAAACCGGCTCAATATGGAAGGAGTTATCAGTACTCAAAATTTGGGTTATTACCTTTACTACAAAAGGTTGGTAAACCAACGATGTGATTCAATGTCACAGGTATGATATATTTCATATTTTGATTATTTTTAAGTGCAGCCTTGGTTATAAACCTGGGTTATATGTTGGGCATTATGAGCCGTCCGACGGTAAACCGTCCGGACACTTTAAATTTGTTGTATGCAGAAACAGGTTGAATAAAGCATGATTATAAATCACCGGCATTTACTAATCCGACCTGGCTATCGACTATAAGTCGCCAGTATGATGATAAATTATCCGGTGTTTATTAAACCGGCCAGGCTTTAAGACGATAAATCGCCAGTATATGATGAGAAATTATCCGGTGTTTATTAAACCGGCATGGCTTTGGACTATAAGTCGCCAGTATATATATATATATATATATATATATATATATATATATATATATATATATATATATATATATATATATATATATATATATTTGGATTGCGCCATTGGAATCATGCGCTTATAAATCATTGGGTTATATTATTCAAATAGCCAAACTTGGCTAAATTTTCATTATGATATTGAATGAATAAGGTTTTCACCGGATTATATTATCTTGAATAGCCAACATAGCTGGATTTTTATGGTTATTAATAACCGGTATTATTGAGTTTTCAAAGTCGCTTTAGCGCAATGGCTATTATTTTATCAAAGGATATGATTTATTCTACAATAGAAGGAATAGTCCCGAGTCGCTGCAGGCTTACAACCCGGCACTTGGGGGCTACATTATTCAAATTGAGATTACATGCAAGTCTCATGTCGCTGCAAGCATGCACCATGACACTTGGGGGCTAATGCAAAGTCATTTTTACTAGTCTTATTGAAGACCCGACTCATCATATTATAATGAGCCGGCCCTTGGGGGCTACCAATTGCTCCTGTCAATAATTCAAGGTACACAAGTTTTCGTCCATAAATATTGAAGAATCCATTGCTCAGTTGGTAAAGCACAAAGCTCTTAGCCTTGTGGACGTGGGTTCAAGCCCTACGATGGAAGCTACATTATAAGATGTTATTTTCATTGAAGTATATATCAAGTCCCAGGTTGCTGCAAGCATGACAACCCGGCACTTGGGGGCTACATATATGGAGTATTCAGTTTATATGATTGAGATGAACAAACCGGATTTCTTCAAGGTTGAAACACTTATTGGAGCAAGTCTTAAGTTATCACTATGTTCTCCTCTTAAGACTTGGGGGCTACAGGTATTATGCATATAAAGGAGGAACATCTTCATCAGTTTTGAGTAAATCAGGAAGATCAATTACATGACCCGGTGTCGACAACAATTATGACCCCGTGCCATCAATATTTATAAACCGGCCATTTTGGTAATATTAAACCAGCAAGTTTTACATCTTCAAACCGGTTGAAGATTAAATGAGTATTTCAAAGGCCAATATTTTTGTTAAGCATTGGGAGCTGAAGTCAAAGGAGTTATTCTTCATAATATTTTACTATGACAAACCGATGTCAGCAAATTGATTATGAAGCTGGTCTGTTGACCCGGACTTCCCAGAAGGAGGAAATAACAAGGACTTAAGGGTGATCAGGTACCGGTTTACAAGAATTCTTAACCCGGAGCACAACCTGTCAAATTTGCTCTTGTATTTATTTTTGCAGCATAAGTTTACCATGGATAAATCCAAGCTAAACTTGGGGGCTAATGTCGGGGATATACCCCGCGGCGTAAACCGGTCGGAAGTATAACCCGGCCGGACTAGGCGTTTCATTGGTAAACCGCCAGAGGATTGGCGGTTTACGTGATTGGCAGTTTACGTGTCTGGCGGTTCACTGTTATGACGATTCACGAGCCTGAAGACTCATTGGTGACCCGGCGCGTGTTCCAGATGGATGACAAGGCCCAAGGCCCAACATGCCGGTTTATGATAATGGTGGGCCGATTTAAGAGGAAAGGCATGAGGAACATTTATCTTACAAGGAGTTAAGACCTGAACTTGTATTCGGTTTGTATTAGAGATAGACTAGACCTAATCCTAATAGGACTTCATATGTAACCCGCCCCTCCAACATATATAAGGAGGGGCAGGGCTCCCAAAAAGAGGACAAGATTCACAAGTCCCACAAGTTGGACAAGTTAGGTTTAGACAATAGCTCTCAAGATAGAGCACACTTGTAACCGTGATCATCATCATCAATATCAATGAAGCAGGATGTAGGCTTTTACCTCCACCGTGAGGGGACGAACCTGGGTAAAAACATCGCGTCTCTCGTCCCGCTCAACCCCTCTCAAGCTACCACATAGATGCGTTGGCCTCGCGACTAAGTCCGGACACTAAGAACATCTGCCGTGACAATTCCACGACAGTACTAGAGGGATTAAGCTTGTCTGTTGATTAGTTTAGGAAATCTAGGTTCAATCGGTTTGTACTTTCCTAATACTAAGTTGAGTCCGGTTAGGACTTGTGCCTTGCCATCGAGCTGTTTTAGTAGGAGTCTGTACTAGGATTAGGAGCGTATGGCTGAGTCCGGTTTGGACTCAAGATAGGTCCGTGTAGGTTAGGTCGGCTCATGTGTATATATACATGAGTAGGTCGTCTGAGATTGTATCAAGAGAAAAAAGGAGAGAAAACAGAAAATCAATAAGGAGTAGCAAAAAGGGCACGACAAGGGCCCTTTGGCTATCAGTTTTGTGTGCGCGTGCGTTCGTGCAATTTTATGTAATCGATCCTGAGGGTGAATTCCAACATCCACAAATACATATAATATATTCGTATATATGTTCTATTTTGAAAGCAGGGAACAAAAAGATTTGTTTTATAGCCAGTAAGAAGAATATATATGTGTTAGGTGTTCTGGAAATATGTTGAACAGTTAAATATCCTATCTTTTGAATTCTGTCCAAAATACTAACTGATTGTCTAAAGACCATCTAGTAACTTAGTCACAGGAATCCTTGTGAAAAAAAACACTCAGAGGAAGCAAAAAGATTTATTGCAAATGATACTGCAGTTTAAATCTAGTTTTTTTAGCTTCTAGAATAGAGCAGAATCAATGGTGATAGGCAACTGATGTTAAATACTATAGTTAGGTTATCAGTTATCCATGTAATTCAAACAATAGAAACTAATTGCAGACAGAAAGACATGTTATTAACTTGTTTTTGGGTTTATATATAGTTTATCTACCTATGATCAATTGGTGGGCTCGAGGGACTTCACAGGCAGCTTGGCTTTGTCGGCATAACTTCTGCCACTAGGCTCCATGGAGGGATCTGCTTGCCTTGAAACTCCAGGTTCCGGTGCAGGCTCATTCGGCAAAGCTACAATCCCATCAGGCTCGATTTGGTGGATAATCACTGTCGGATTTGATGAAGGGAGGCCGTGAGCTGAAAGAGCCATGATGACAAAATTCAAACCATCTATTTCATATATAAGAGGAACTCTACCATGTATATTCATAGTAGCTAAGATAATGAACATGCACTGCAGCTTCGTTGTTTGTTCTGAAGTCTTCGTTCTTCGTTGCACTTTTCTTATGTTGCTCCTGGTATTTATTTTTCAGATTAAGATGCCATTTTCGTGTAGCATATCCTGTTTACTAGTTTCAAAGTTCCTTTGAATCAATGTAGTTTTAAAGAGCATGGGCGCAGCCCAGTTTCACTTATGCCCGATCGATTCATTCATGACAGAATCTGGAAGATGAATGATCCTTTTGCGGTATGCCTCAGGGTGCAAGTGCAACCACGCACAAGCGACATCTGCACGATGAGTCGCAGCACTCGACGCACCCGCTGCAAATCATCTAGGGCAAATGGGCAATGCAGTTTTTTTTCTTACTCTAGAACATACATGCATATTGAAATGGAACCAGCAAGAAAAATGTCTGGACATGCCAGATGCAAATTAACAAATGTAGAAGCACACAGATTATGAGTGGCATGTGACATGACTTTTTTTTGTGTGTGTGTGGAGGAACCAAATGCTTGCAACATTCATTATACTTTGTTTACGATGACTGTGATACACACTTTTTGTTGAAAAAAATGTAACATACACTATTGTTATTTACATGAGAAGTTTTGAATGTTTTGAGAGGTTTTAGTACTAGCTATGGTTTGGTTTGCAGACGGGGCCTCTTTTCTCATAGACATGGCTGCAAGATCAGCCATGATTTTTTGTCTCGCCTGCTCCCTCAACAGTTGCTTCCTCTGGTGCATGGAAAAGCTCTTGTTAGAAGATGTACCTTCGTCATCTTGTGCGTTATAGGCGGAGAAAGTATGTGTGCGTACCTTCTGATTCCCTGGAAGCCTGGGACTAAGACATGTGCTTTTGTGGTCATGCTGCCGGCGGGCACGGCCACGGCCGCCGTTGGACATGCCACCACCACGGTTGGATCTGCCGCACGCCCGGCCGCGGAGCCGGAGGGACCTGCTGGGGCTCTTCCAGAGCTAAAACGACCGCGCGGGGTGGCGCCCTAGGAAGCATGGCAGCGCAGTCATCCACGTTCGTTGGCGATGAGGCCTCCGGCTCCATTCTCTTAGGCATGGCAGGAAAAGTTGGTGTTCTCTAAAAAAGAATGGTAGATCTGGTGGCACCGCTGTTGTTCAACGAAATAGGGTGGCTGGGTCAGGCCGCTTAGCACCAACGGGAGGCGCTTATATAGACTCTAGACTTGTAGACTGTGTTTCTTTCTTCTTGTCTGAGGACTGAGGGGGAGAGTGTTCCTTTCTTCCTTTGAACAACAGAGCGGAGTTAATTGCACGTTGGTACCACACTTGCGCATGTTGTGACGAGTCAGTACTATTGCTCGTGCATGTCGCAGTTCAGTACCACTATTCGGCCTAACCGTTACAAAATGGGCTGACAGCCGTATAATTGTGTATTGATAATGTATCTGACAGACTGGGCCCACCTGTCAGGTGACACAGTGGCCAATCGTCGCGTGCCCGATGCGCTGACTAGGACGAGGCTGGTGCGGTGGTCTAAGCGGTCTCGATCGGATCGGTCGTTGGTCAGTCCTTACTCTCGCTCGAGCTCACTCTCGCTCTCCCTCCTCTCTCCGATTCGCCGCCGCCCGCCGCCGCCGCCACCACCACCTCAACCGGCTCGCCATCGCGCCATGGAGGACGAGAGCAGCCAGGACTCCAGCATTCAATACATGAACCTCTCCGACGACGAAGCCATGCATTACCGGTGAGTTGTAGAGCTAGGGTTAGGGTTAGGTTTCTCTTATTTGGGGATTTAATTTGATTTGGGGATTGTCTCTTCCTTTTGCTCCTCTAGATCCCTGCTAGCATTGAAGACTAAGACTACAGTGGCATTGAGACAACACCCATCGTTCTTTGCCATCAACATGGTGTGGCGGCTGAGAGGCGTGTAGCATTTGAAGCATTTAACACGGGCAGGAGGTTCTTAGTGTGTCCTATGTACAAATCTCTTTGTTAATAGTATTGTTTAGTCTAGCCATGTGCATAGAATTGTCCAGTGCATAGAATCATGTTGTTTAATCTAGCCATGTGCTGATGCACAATGTTTAATCAGTATTGTTGTTTAATTGGGTAGCTGTGATGGTCATTTTATAGCCATTTAGTACTACTGATGCTAATCATTGGATTAGAAAATGTGTTGATGCTTTCCATGTATATTTAATTTGGCCAGTAATTTTATAATTGGTCAATAACTTAGTTTGCAGTGCAGATCATTGTTTAGTTCACAAGTTGCCAATTATTTGATTGTTTAATGTCATAGAGATTCAGTGAGTGTTTAGTGTCATAGAGATTGTTTAATGTCAGAAGCTCAAAATTCTATGAGTGTTTAGTGTCAGAGGTCCATTCTTTAATTGGCTAGATTATTAAATCCTGAACCTCTCAAAGATGCTTAAAGTTGATGCTTAAAGTTCATTATTTAATTGAGTGGTAGATGCTTAAAGTTGATTTGATTTGTATTTCATTTTTTAAAGTTAGATGCTCAAAGTTCAATTATTATTTAAATCCAGTTGCTGAAAGTTTATTGCTTCAATAATTTGCCTAGGATATTGATTTTGCACATGCTATGTTTGTTTATATTACAGGAAGATGACAAATGTAGTATTGTTCTCTGAGTTGACCCAGAGTGGCCTACTACTTTGCAGAATGCCTTGTTGAAGCTATGGGAAATGTATCATGACAGCAAGAGTGATAGGAGAAAGGATAACCTGGAGAGTTCACTCACTATTCACCATTTGAATGAAGAAAAAACAATCTAGAGGCCAACTAGGACAAATTGGTTGAAGATGTGCACCAACTGTTCAATGCTCAAGAGGATAGGATGGTAGATTTCAGCTATTTGCAGGCTAAGATGCAGAATGTGCATGTTTCTGATTCAGTTGTATCTGACATGAAGACAGAGATGGGGAAGAAAGATGCAGAGATCTTCAAGCTCCAGGAGAAGTATAAAATACTGATGAACCTGACAAAATCTCAAGGCACTTGCATCTAGAACCTGAAGTTCAATCACCTAAAAGAGAAGGAAGTGCATAGTACATCCACCAGGAACCTGCAATTCCAGGTTGATGAACTCAAAAATATGAGGAAAAGCTCACCCAGGAGAACACCCAGCTGCTCCTTCACATGGGTGATCTCAAGAAGGGCATGACAAGCTCACAGCAAGGAGGGATCAGCTAAAGATTCAGATTGATAAACTGTTGAAGTTAGAGGAGAAGAACAAGCAGAAATTGAAAGGGATCCTGGACATCTTGTCAGAATGAAGATGCATATGAAGAGGAAGAGCAAGATCAAGATCCATATCAACATGAAGAAGAAGAATGCTTGCTTTGCTGACCTTTTGTCAAGTATGGTGTTGTTGTGAAGTAAGTTATGTACTATGGATGTGTAGTTGTGAACTAAGTTGGAACTATGTTGTTGCTTTAAGTTGTGACCTAAGTTGAACTCTAGTATGTTGTGTAAGAATCTATTAATTATGTTGCATGAACGTATCCTTTATGATTTGAGTTGCTTGTCATAGTTGGTTGATATGTTACATGATTTAAGTTGTTGTCATAGTTGCTGTCATAGTGGTTACTCTAAGCCATAGTTGCTATCGTATTGGCTGTCATTTAGGCTCCGTCGACGTCGAGAACCCACTAAACCATAGTGGTTAGCCATTAGGCTTCGTCGACGTCGAGAACCCACTAAACCATAGTGGTTAGCCATTTAGGCTTCGTCGACGTCGAGAACCCACTAAAGCATAGTGGTTAGCTATTTAGGCTCCGTCGACATCGAGAACCCACTAAACCATAGTGGTTAGCCATTTAGGCTCTGTCGACGTCGAGAAACCCCTAAACCATAGTGGTTAGCCATTTAGGCTCCGTCAAAGTGGAGAACCCACTAAACCATAGTGGTTAGCCATTTAGGCTCCGTCGACATCGAGAACCCACTAAACCATAGTGGTTAGCCATTTAGGCTCCGTCCACGTCGAGAAACCCCTAAACCATAGCGGTTAGCCATTTAGGCTCCGTCAACGTTGACAAACGCCTAAACCATAGCGGTTGTCCAGTTAGGCTCCGTCGACGTCGAGAACCCCCTAAACCATATTGGTTAGCCATTTAGGCTTCGTCGACGTCGAGAACCCACTAAACCATAGTGGTTAGCCATTTAGGCTCCATCGACGTCGAGAACCCACTAAACCATAGTGGTTAGCCATTTAGGCTCCGTCGACGTCGAGAAACCCCTAAACCATAGTGGTTAGCCATTTAGGCTCCATTGACGTCGAGAACCCACTAAACCATAGTGGTTAGCCATTTAGGCTCTGTCGACGTCGAGAACCCACTAAACCATAGTGGTTAGCCATTTAGGCTCCGTCGACATCGACAACCCCCTAAATCATAGTGGTTAGTCATTTAGGCTCCGTCGACGTCGAGAACCCCCTAACCCATAGTGGTTAGTCATCTAGGCTCTGTCGACGTCGAGACCCCCCTAAACCGTAGTGGTTAGTCATTTAGGCTCTGTCAACGTCGAGACCCCCCTAAACCGTAGTTGTTAGTCATTTAGGCTCTGTCGACGTCGAGACCCCCCTAAACCATAGTGGTTAGTCATTTAGGCTTTGTCGATGTCGAGAACCCCCTAAACCATAATGGTTAGTCATTTAGGCTCTGTCGACGTCGAGAAGCCCCTAAACCATAGTGGTTAGTCATTTAGGCTCTGTCGACGTCGAGAACCCCCTAAACCATATTGGTTAGTCATTTAGGCTCTGTCGACATCGAGACCCCGGCCCCCAAAACCATAGTGGTTAGCCATTTAGGCTCTATCGACGTCGAGACCCCCCTAAACCATAGTGGTTAGCCATTTAGGCTCCGTCGACGTCAAGAAACCCCTAAACCATTTTGGTTAGCCATTTAGGCTCCATCGACGTCGAGAATCCCCTAAACCTTTTTGGTTAGTCATCACATCATATGAAACTTAACTCATCACATCATATGAAACTTAACTCATCACATCATAGTAAGCCTAGTACTCATCACATCATAACAAACCTAGTACTCATCACATTATATCAAACCCAGTACTCATCACATCATAAAAAGCCTAGTACTCATCACATCATAAAAAACTTAGTACTCATCACATCATAACAAACTTAGTAATCATAACTTCATAACAAACTTAGTACTCATCACTTCATACCATTGTTCACAAACATAACCCAGATGCACACATAACATAGTTCAAAATATGGTGCACATAACCCAGATGAACACAAACTTAGTTCACATAACTTAGTACTCATCAAACTGGTTTCAAGTAGCATAACCCAGATGCACCCTCATAACAATCAGTTCCTTCCTCCCCTACTGGCATTAAAAAGGACATCCATCCAGAATGATTTATTGGGTCATCAGATGCACCAGAAGTTGAAGCTCCAGAGGTAGATCTTGGAGCAAAGAATGGCCTTTGGTCTCTTACAGAAGCAGATCTAGCCCTAGATGCCCTTGCAACAGAAGATCTGGCCCCATATGCCCTTCCAGCAGAAGATCTAGTACCAGATGTCCTTCCACCAGAAGATCTAGCACTAGATAGATGCCCTTGCAGAAGCAGATCTAGCACCAGATGCAAGTGGGGGTTGTGATCTTGCCGGTGGGGTAGCTTCATGAGCATTCCTTGATCTTGCAGGTGCCTTGCAAACAAAAAGAAACATGTTAGTAAGTCAAACATGGTATTTACTAAAAATACAGTACAAGAAACCATAGAACTAATTTTAACAAGGGATTACCACATGCTTGTTTTTCCTCATAGCCAGCTCTGGTTTCAGTTGAACCTTGCAGTTGGTGTACCTGTGTCCTTGAAGTCCACAATTACTACATGTTATAGTGGCCATTCTAGAACTTTACTTTGGCCTTGGAACTTCAAACCTACCCTTTATCCTCTTCTCTTTCTTCCTTCCTCTCTTCACATGAAAATCAGGTGGATCTATGTCTGGGCCAGCTGTCTTTGTCCAGTCATGTTCACCAGGGACATGCTATATCATAGGCTCATATGATGCTATGTAAAAAGGTTTTGTGAAGAATATAGAAACATAGTCCTCTGGAAACCTTTTTGCCTTGTTAATGGCAGATACAACATGGTTGCATGGTATGTGATAACCCACAAGTATAGGGGATCACAACAGTTTTCGAGGGTACAGTATTCAACCCAAGTTTATTGATTCGACACAAGGGGAGCCAAAGAATATTCTCAAGTATTAGGAGCCGAGTTGTCAATTCAACCACACCTGGATAACTTAATATCTGCAGCAGGGTATTTAGTAGCAAAGTAATATGATAGTAGTGGTAATGATAGCAAAAGTAATGGTAGCAAAATTAATGTTTTTGGTATTTTGCAGTGATGATAACAATAGCAACGGAAAAGTAAATAAGCGAAGAACAATATATGGAAAGCTCGTAGGCATTGGATCGGTGATGGAGAATTATGTCGGATGTGGTTCATCATGTAACAGTCATAACCTAGGGTGACATAGAACTAGATTTAGTTCATCAATGCAATGTAGGCATGTATTCCGAATATAGTCATACGTGCTTATGGAAAAGAACTTGCATGGCATCTTTTGTCCTACCCTCCCATGGCAGCGGGGTCATAACGGAAACTAAGGGATATTAAGGCCTCCTTTTCATAGAGTACCGGAACAAAGCATTAACACATAGTGAATACATGAACTCCTCAAACTACGGTCATCACCGGGAGTGGTCCCGATTATTGTCACTTCGGGGTTGCCGAATCATAACACATAGTAGGTGAATATAGACTTGCAAGATAGGATCAAGAACTCATATATATTCATGAAAACATAATAGGTTCAGATCTGAAATCATGGCACTTGGGCCCTAGTGACAAGCATTAATCATAGCAAAGTCATAGCAACATCAATCTCATAACATAGTGGATACTAGGGATGAAACCCTAACAAAACTAACTCGATTACATGATAAATCTCATCCAACCCATCACCGTTCAGCAAGCCTACGATGGAATTACTCACGCACGGCGGTGAGCATCATGAAATTGGTGATGGAGGATGGTTGATGATGATGACGACGACGGATTCCCCTGTTCGGAGCCCCAAACGGACTCTAGATCAGCCCTCCCAAGAGAGTTTAGGGCTTGGCGGCGGCTCCGTATCATAAAACGCGATGAATCCTTCTCCTTTATTTTTTTATCCTCGAACACAAATAGATGGAGTTGGAGTTGAGGTCGGTGGAGCTCCACGGGGCCCACGGAGCAGGGTGGCACGCCCAGGGGGGCAGGCGCGCCCCCACCCTCGTGGCTAGGGTGTGGTCCCCTGGCCTTGATTCTTTGCCAGTATGTTTTATTATTTCCAAAAATAATCTTCGTGGAGTTTCAGGTCATTCCGAGAACTTTTGTTTCTGCACATAAATAACACCATGGCAATTCTGCTAAAAACAACGTCAGTCCGGGTTAGTTCCATTCAAATCATGCAAGTTAGAGTCCAAAACAAGGGCAGAAGTGTTTGGGAAAGTAGATATGACGGAGACATATCAACTCCCCCAAGCTTAAACCTTTGCTTGTCCTCAAGCAATTCAGTTGACAAACTAAAAGTGATAAAGAATTTTTTTTTACAAACTCTATTTGCTCTTGTTGTTTTAAATATGTAAAGACAACATTCAAGTTTTCAGCAAAGATTATGAACTAACCACATTCACAATAACACTTAGGTCTCATGTTTGCACATATCAATGGCATAATCAACTAGCGAGCAATAATAATAAATCTCGGATGACAACACTTTCTCAAAACAATCATGATATGATATAACAAGATGGTATCTCGCTAGCCCTTTCTGAGACCCCAAAACATAAATGCAGAGCACCTTTAAAGATCAAGGACTGACTAGACATTGTAATTCATGGTAAAAGAGATCCAGTCAAGTCATACTCAATGTAAACTAACAGTAATGAATGCAAATGATAGCGGTGCTCTCCAACGGGTGCTTTTTAACAAGAGGATGATGACTCAACATAAAAGTAAATAGATAGGCCCTTCGCAGAGGGAAGCAGGATTTGTAGAGGTACCAGATCTCGATTTTGAAATAGAGGTGAATAATATTTTGAGCGGTATACTTTCATTGTCAACATAACAACCAAGAGATGGCGATATCTTCCATGCTACACACATTATAGGAAGTTCCCAAACAGAATGGTAAAGTTTATACTCCCCCTCCACCATCAAGCATCAATCCATGGCTTGCTCGAAACAACGAGTGCCTCCAACTAACAATAGTCCCGAGGGAGTTTTGTTTGCAATTATTTTGATTTGATTTGCATAAAGCATGGGACTGGGCATCCCGGTGACCAGCCATTTTCTCGTGAGTGAGGAGCGGAGTCCACTCCTCTTGAGAATAACCCGCCTAACATGGAAGATACGGACAGCCCTAGTTGATACATGAGCTATTCGAGCATACAAAATAGAATGTTTATTTGAAGGTTTAGAGTTTGGCACATACAAATTTACTTGGAACGGCAGGTAGATACCGTATATAGATAGGTATGGTGGACTCATATGGAATAACTTTGGGGTTTATGGGATTGGATGCACAAGCAGTATTCCCGCTTAGTACAGGTGAAAGCTAGAAAAAGACTAGGAAGCGACCAACTAGAGAGCGACAACAGTCATGAACATGCATTAAAATTAATCAACACCGAATGCAAGCATGAGTAGGATATAATGCACTGATACGTCCATTTTGCATCATGCTTTTATATCGATTTTTATTGCATTATGGGCTGTTATTTCACATTATGTCACAATACTTATGGCTATTCTCTCTTATTTTACAAGGTTTACATAAGGAGGGAGAATGCCGGCAGCTGGAATTCTAGGCTAGAAAAGGAGCAAATATTATAGACCTATTCAGCACAACTCCAAAAGTCCTGAAACTCCACGGAATACCTTATAATAAATAATGAAAAATCCTTGCCAAACATGAAGACCAGGGGGCCCACACCCTTCCCACGAGGGTGGGGGGCGCACCCCCAGGGAGCGCCCCCTACCTTGTGGGCCCCCTGGTGGCTCTCCGAGGACCATCTTCTCCTATATGAAGTCTTTCGTCAAGAAAAAAAATAAGAAGCAACCTTTTGGGAGGAAACTCCGCCGCCATGAGGCGGAACCTTGGCGGATCCAATCTAGAGCTCCGACAGAGCTGTTCTGCCGGGGAAACTTCCCTCCCGGAGGGGGAAATCATCGCCATCGTCATCACCAACGCTCCTATCATCGGGAGAGGGCAATATCCATCAACATCTTCATCAGCACCATCTCATCTGAAAACCCTAGTTTATCTCTTATATCCGATTCTTGTCCCCAAGTCCGGGATTGGTGCTAGTAGGTTGCTAGTAGTGTTAATTACTCCTTGTAGTTGATGCTAGTTGGTTTAATTGGTGGAAGATCATATGTTCAGATACTATATGCACATTAATACCCCTTTGATTATGAACATGTTTATGCTTTGTGAGTAGTTACTTTTGTTTCGGAGGACATGGGAGAAGTCTTGCTATTAGTAGTCATGTGAATTTGGTATTCGTTCGATATTTTGATGAGATGCATGTTGTCTAGCCTCTACTGGTGTTATGTGAACATCGACTACATAACACTTCACCATTATTTGGGCCTAGAGGAAGGCATTGGGAAGTAATAAGTAGATGATGGGTTGCTAGAGTGACAGAAGCTTAAACCCTAGTTTATGCGTTGCTTCGTAAGGGGCTGATTTGGATCCATATGTTTCATGCTATGGTTAGGTTTACCTTAATACTTTTGTTGTAGTTGCGGATGCTTGCAATAGAGGTTAATCATAAGTGGGATGCTTGTTCAAGTAAGAATAGCACCAAAGTACCGGTCCACCCACATGTCACATTATCAAAGTACTGAACGTGAATCATATGAACGTGATGAAAACTAGCTTGACGATCTTCCCATGTGTCCTCGGGAGCGCTTTTCCTTATATAAGAGTTTGTCCAGGCTTATCCTTTTCTACAAAAAGGATTGGGCCACCTTGCTGCACTTTATTTACTTTTGTTACTTGTTGCTCGTTATAAATTATCTTAGCACAAAACTATCTGTTACCACTTATTTTAGTACTTGTAGAGAATACCTTGCTGAAAACCGCTTATCATTTCCTTCTGCTCCTCGTTTGGTTCGACACTCTTACTTATCGAAAGGACTATGATAGATCCTCTATACTTGTGGGTCATCAACACTCTTTTATGGCGCCATTGCCGGGGAGTGAAGCGCCTTTGGTAGGTGGAATTTGGTAAGGAAAAATTTATATAGTATGCTGAAATTTACTGTCACTTGTTACTATGGAAAGTAATCCTCTGAGGGGCTTGTTCGAGGTATCTTCACCCCGACCAGTAGAGCAAAGAGTTGCTCCTCAACCTACTGAACCTATTGAAAATGAATATGAAAATGAAATTCCTTATGAGTATCCTTCGGGTATGATAGAAAAACTGCTAGCTAATCCTTTTACAGGAGATGGAACAAAGCATCCTGATGAACACCTAATATATGTGGATGAAGTTTGTGGATTATTTAAGCTCGCAGGTATACCCGATGATGTTTCTAAGAAGAAGGTCTTCCATTTATCTTTGAAGGGAGACGCATTGGTATGGTATAGGCTATGTGATGATACAAGATCATGGAATTATAGAAGATTGAAATTGGAATTTCATCAAAAGTATTACCCTATGCCTCTTGTTCATCCTGATCGCAATTATATATATAATTTTTGGCCTCACGAAGGAGAAAGCATCGCTCAAGCTTGGGGGAGGCTTAAGTCAATGTTACATTCATGCCCCAATCATGAGCTTCCAAGAGAAACAATTCTTCAAAAAATTTATGCTCGGCTTTCTGAAAATAATCGCACCATGCTCGATACTTCTTGTGCTGGCTCTTTTATGATGAAGACTATTGGATTTAGATGGGATTTATTGGATAGAATTAAACGAAACTCTGAAGATTGGGATCTCGACAAAGGTAAGGAGTCAGGTATGACACCTAAGTTTTATTGTGTTAAATCTTTTATGGATACCGATACTTTCCGTAAGTTTAGCACTAAATATGGACTTGACTCTGTGATAGTAGCTTCTTTCTGTGAATCTTTTGCTACTTATGTTGATCTCCCTAAGGATAAGTGGTTTAAATATCATCCTCTCATAGAAGTAAAAGTAGCTGCACCCATTAAAGTTGAAGAAAAGACTGTCACTTATAATGATCCTATTGTTCCTACTTGTTATGTTGAGAAACCACCTTTCCCTGTTAGGATAAAGGATCATGCTAAAGCTTCAATGTGGTTCGTAAAAGCAATATTAAAACATATACACCTCCTGAGCAAGTTAAAGTAGAACCTAATATTGCTATTGTTAAAGATATCTTGTCTGATAATATTGATGGGCATGTTATTCAGTTCTGCGGTGAAACTGCTAGAATTGCTAAACCTTGTGCTAAAGATAAAAATAGACCTGTGGTAGGCATGCCTGTTATTTCTGTTAAAATAGGAGATGATTGTTATCATGGCTTATGTGATATGGGTGCTAGCGCTTGTGCAATACCTATTGACTTATACAAAGAAATTATGCATGACATTGCACCTGTTGAGTTAGAAGAAATTGATGTTACTATTAAACTTGCTAATAGAGATACTATTTCCCCAATGGGAATTGTTAGAGATGTTGAAGTCTTGTTTGGGAAAACTAAATATCCTGCTGATTTTCTTGTTCTTGGTTCCCCACAAGATAGCTTTTGTCCCATTATATTTGGTAGACCCTTCTTAAATACTATTAATGCTACCATAGATTGCACAAGGGATGTTGTTACTGTCGGCTTAGATGATATGACTCATGAGTTTAATTTCTCTAAATTTAGTAAACAACACCGTGAAGAAGAATTGCCTAGTAAGTATGAAATTATTGGTCTTGCTTCTATTGCGTACCTCCTAGTGATCCCTTAGAACAATATTTGCTAGACCATGAGAATGATATGTTTATGAATGAAAGAAGGGAAATAGATGAAGTATTCTTTAAAGAGGAACCTATTCTGAAACACAATTTGCCTGTTGAAATCCTAGGGGATTCCCCTCCACCTAAGGGTGATCCCGTGTCTGAGCTTAAACCGTTGCCTGATAATCTTAAATATGCTTATCTTGATGAAAAGAAGATATATCCTGTTATTATTAGTGCTAACCTTTCAGAGCATGAAGAAGAAAGATTATTGAAAACTCTGAAGAAGCACCGTGGTGCTATTGGATATACTCTTGATGATCTTAAGGGCATTAGTCCCACTCTATGTCAACATAAAATAAATTTGGAAGCAGATGCCAAACCAGTTCATGATCCTCAACGACGTCTGAATCCTAAAATGAAAGAAGTGGTAAGAAAAGAAATACTAAAGCTTCTAGAGGCAGGTATAATTTATCCCGTTGCTGATAGTCAGTGGGTAAGTCCTGTTCATTGTGTCCCTAAGAAGGGAGGTATTACTGTTGTTCCTAATGATAAAGATGAATTGATTCCACAAAGAATTATTACAGGTTATAAGATGGTAATTGATTTCCACAAATTAAATAAGGCTACTAAGAAAGATCATTACCCCTTACCTTTTATCGATCAAATGCTAGAAAGGTTATGCAAACATACACATTACTTCTTTCTAGATGGTTATTCTGGTTTCTCTCAAATACCTGTGTCTGCTAAAGATCAATCAAAGACTACTTTTACATGCCCTTTTGGTACTTTTGCTTATAGACGTATGCCTTTTGGTTTATGTAATGCACCTGCTACTTTTCAAAGATGCATGATGGCTATATTCTCTGACTTTTGTGAAAAGATTTGTGAGGTTTTCATGGATGACTTTTCCGTCTATGGATCTTCTTTTGATGATTGCTTGAGCAATCTTGATCGAGTTTTGCAGAGATGTGAAGAAACTAATCTTGTCTTGAATTGGGAAAAGTGCCACTTTATGGTTAATGAGGGTATTGTCTTGGAGCATAAAGTTTCTAAAAGAGGTATTGAAGTTGATAAAGCCAAGGTTGATGCTATTGAAAAGATGCCATGTCCCAAGGACATCAAAGGTATAAGAAGTTTCCTTGGTCATGCAGGATTTTATAGGAGGTTCATTAAGGACTTCTCAAAAATTTCTCGGCCTCTAACTAATTTATTACAAAAAGATACACCCTTTGTCTTTGATGATGATTGTGTAGAAGCATTTGAAATACTTAAGAAAGCATTAGTCTCTGCACCTATTGTTCAGCCACCTGATTGGAATTTACCCTTTGAAATTATGTGTGATGCTAGCGATTATGCTGTAGGTGTTGTTCTAGGGAAAAGAGTTGATAAGAAATTAAATGTTATCCATTATGCTAGTAAGACTCTAGACAATGCTCAAAGAAATTATGCTACTATTGAAAAGGAACTTTTAGCAGTTGTATTTGCTTGTGATAAGTTCAGACCTTATATTGTTGATTCTAAAGTAACTATACACACTGATCATGCTGCTATTAAATATCTTATGAAGAAGAAAGATGCTAAACCTAGACTTATTAGATGGGTTCTCTTGCTACAAGAATTTGATTTGCATATTGTTGATAGAAAAGGAGCTGAGAACCCCGTTGCAGACAACTCATCTAGGTTAGAGAATGTTCTTGATGACCCACTACCTATTCATGATAGCTTTCCTGATGAACAATTAAATGTCATAAGTACTTCTCGTAGTACCCCTTGGTATGCTGATTATGCTAATTACATAGTTGCTAAATTTATACCACCTAGCTTCACATACCAACAAAAGAAAAAGTTCTTCTATGATTTCAGACATTACTTTTGGGATGACCCACATCTTTATAAAGAAGGAGTAGATGGTGTTGTTAGACGTTGTGTACCTGAGCATGAATAGGAACAGATCCTACGCAAGTGCCACTCCAAAACTTATGGAGGACACCATGCGGGAGATAGAACTGCACATAAGGTATTGCAATCCGGTTTTTATTGGCCTACTCTCTTCAAGGATGCCCGTAAGTTTGTCCTATCTTGTGATGAATGTCAAAGAATTGGTAATATTAGTAGACGTCAAGAAATGCCTATGAATTATTCACTTGTTATTGAATCGTTTGATGTTTGGGGCTTTGATTATATGGGACCTTTTCCTGCCTCTAATGGATATACACATATTTTAGTTGCTGCTGATTACGTTACTAAGTGGGTAGAAGCTATTCCAACTAGTAGTGCTGATCATAACACTTCTATTAAAATGCTTAAAGAAGTTATTTTTCTGAGGTTTGGAGTCCCTAGATATTTAATGACTGATGGTGGTTCACATCTTATTCATGGTGCTTTCCGTAAAATGCTTGCTAAATATGACGTCAATCATAGAATTGCATCTCTGTATCACCCACAGTCTAGTGGTCAAGTAGAATTGATTAATAGAGAACTTAAATTAATTTTGCAAAAGACTGTCAATAGATCTAGAAAGAATTGGTCCAAGAAACTTGATGATGCATTATGGGCCTATAGAACTGCATATAAAAATCCTATGGTATGTCTCCGTATAAAATGGTATATGGAAAAGCATGTCACTTACCTCTCGAACGAGAACATAAGGCACATTAGGCTATTAAAGAGCTCAACTATGATTTTAAACTTGCCGGTGAGAACAGGTTATTTGATATTAGCTCACTTGATGAATGGAGAACTCAAGCTTATGAAAATGCCAAGTTGTTTAAAGAAAAGGTTAAAAGATGGCATGACAAAAGGATACAAAAGCGTGAGTTTAATGTAGGTGATTATGTATTGCTATACAACTATCGTTTAAGATTTTTTGCAGGAAAACTTCTCTCTAAATGGGAAGGCCCCTATGTTATCGAGAAGGTCTATCGTTCCGGTGCCATAAAAATCAACAACTTCGAAGGCACAAATCCAAAGGTGGTAAACGGTCAGAGAATTAAACATTATATCTCAGGTAATCCCATAAATATTGAAACCAATATTATTGAAACCGTAACCCCAGAGGAATACATAAGGGACACTTTCCAGAACGTTTCGGACTCTGAAAAGGAATAGGTATGTGGTACGGTAAGTAAACCGACTCCAAAACAATTTTTAAGGCAATATTTCTCCGTTTTGGAATATTTAGAAAAATAGAAAATTAAGTAGCAGTCCGGGAAGGACACGAGGGCCCCACGAGGGTGGAGGGCGTGCCCCCTACCTCGTGAGCACCTCGTGTGCCTTCCGAACTCCGTTTTCTTGCACTATACGTATTTTGGTCAGTAAAAATTCACTATATATTCTCCCGAAGGTTTTGACTCCTGTATCACACAAATATTCTTTGTTTTTGTTTCGAGCTATTTTTTTGACAGATCTAGATTATCATGATGTCCCCAAGTGCTTCCAAGGACAAGTTCTTCGAGAAGGTCTTCAACCCTTACCTCGCGGAGGTGCTGCGACACCCTCAAACCATTGAGGTGCGTGATGGGTTGCTGCACATCCGCGATGCTGAGGGACCAAAGGGAACCAGAAGTGTGGAGACGAGGCTCGAAGCAATGGAGCAACAAGTTTTCAAGTGCCAGGGGATGGTGGAGCGTGGAATCAGCACTAGCCACACGATGCTCGCGGAGTTCACTAACAACTACAAGCCGGATGCCAAAAACACCGAGGAGGCCATCTTCAAGCTACATGAGAAGATCGAGCACCTCCAAGCCCAAAGCTATGACCTGCAAAACCAAAACTGTGAGTATGAATACAGATTCAGAAGAATGAGTTTGGCTACAGATTCGAGGATTCCGGAGACTCGATCATCCTTCTATGATGGTGAACCTATGCCTTGGAAGATGGATGACAAGCCCGCATCATCAACAACACCTCCACCTTCTTCACCAACCAAGGAGATATAATCACATGGGTATGGACACTCCCCTTGGCAACTGCCAAGCTTGGGGGAGGTGCCCCGGTATCGTATCACAATCACAACTCCTATCTTTACTGTTTTCCTTAGTTCGATCCTATTAGTAGTATTTTGATCTAGTAGAATAAAGTTTATGGCATGATCTAGTTTTAAGTTTTGCTTTATGATCTCTCTATGTAATCGAGTCCGTGAGCCATATAATAAAGATTAGCGTTGAGTCAAGGGCTTGATTTTCTTGCTATGATCTTGGGTGAATAAAAGAAAAGAGAAAAAGAATAAAAAGAAACAAAAGTTCATATTGATCTTATTGATAGTAATGACTTCACATAGAAAGAGTGTGATGATTAAAAGTTGTTGGGAGTTGGCAGACATAGCTTTGGTCATCGTTGCAATTAATAGGAAGTAATAAGGAAAGAGCGGTTTCACATATAAATATACTATTATTGACATCTTTTATGACTGGGAGCACTCATCAAAATATGACATGCTAAAGAGTTGATGTTGGACAAGGAAGACAACGTAATGGGCTATGTTTTCTTATATCTAAGATAGAGTATGTTTTCATGGATCATCCAACATGTTGAGCTTGCCTTTCCCCCTCATGCTAGCCAAATTCTCAGCACCAAGTAGAGATACTACTTGTGCTTCCAAATACCCTTAAACCAGTTTTGCCATGAGAGTCCACCATATCTACCTATGGATTGAGTAAGATCCTTCAAGTAAGTTGTCATCGGTGCAAGCAAAAAAAAGTGCTCTAAATATGTATGATTAGTGTGGCAGAAATAATCTTTATACGATCTTGTGATGTGGAAGTAATAAAAGCGACGGACTGCATAATAAAAGGTTCATATCACAAGGGGCAATATAAAGTGACGTTCTTTCGCATTAATATTTTGTGCTTCCAACCATAAAAGCGAAGGGCAACCTCTGCTTCCCTCTGCGAAGGGCTTATCTTTTATTATCCTCTACCTTATGCAAGTGTCATGGTGATCTTCACCTTTCCTTTTTCATTTTATCCTTTGGCAAGCCCAGCATGTTGGAAAGAACCTGATATATATCTAATTGGATGTAGGGGGGCATGAGTTATTATTGTTGACATTACCCTCGAGGTAAAAGGTTGTGGGGCGAAACTATAAGCCCCTATCTTTCTCTGTGTCCGATTAAAACTCCGTAACCACGCGTATTGCGCGAGTGTTAGCAATTATGAAGGACTAGATGAGAGTTGAGTATGTGGACTTGTTTTTTAGCTCTGACACAGACTCTTTCTGATGTAATGATAAATTGCAATTGCTTCAATGACCGAGGTTATAGTTTGTTGGTTCTCAATAAGGTTTCTGATTCATACTTTTGCATTGTGAATAGATCATCACTTGAACATAAGTAATCATATAACAATATCTATATATGTTGCTGTTATGAGAATAATCATGAAGCCCTCATGTCCGTATTTTATTTTTATCGACGCCTCTACCTCTAAACATGGGGACATATTTGTTGTTATCGGCTTTCGCTTGAGGACAAGCGAGGTCTAAGCTTGGGGGAGTTGATACGTCCATTTTGCATCATGCTTTTATATCAATATTTATTGCATTATGGGCTGTTATTTCACATTATGTCACAATAATTATGGCTATTCTCTCTTATTTTACAAGGTTTACATAAGGAGGGAGAATGCCGGCAGCTGGAATTCTGGGCCGGAAAAGGAGCAAATATTAGAGACCTATTCTGCACAACTCAAAAAGTCCTGAAACACCATGGAATACCTTATAATAAATAATGAAAAATCCTCGCCAAAGATGAAGACCAGGGGGGCCACACCCTTCCCACGAGGGTGGGGGGCACGCCCCCCTGCCTCGTGGCCCCCCTGGTGGCTTTCCGAGGACCATCTCCTCCTATATGAAGTCTTTCGTCGAGAAAAAAAATAAGAAGCAACCTTTCGGGATGAAACTCCACCGCCACGAGGCGGAACCTTGGCGGATCCAATCTAGAGCTCCGGCAGAGCTGTTCTGCCGAGGAAACTTCCCTCCCGGAGGGGGAAATCATCGCCATCGTCATCACCAACGCTCCTCTCATCGGGAGAGGGCAATCTCCATCAACATCTTCATCAGCACCATCACATCTCAAAACCCTAGTTTATCTCTTGTATCCGATTCTTGTCTCCAAGTCTGGGATTGGTGCTAGTAGGTTGCTAGTAGTGTTAATTACTCCTTGTAGTTGATGCTACTTGGTTTAATTGGTGGAAGATCATATGTCCAGATCCTATCTGCGCATTAATACCCCTCTGATTATGAACATGTTTATGCTTTGTGAGTAGTTACTTTTGTTCCTGAGGACATGGGAGAAATCTTGCTATTAGTAGTCATGTGAATTTGGTATTAGTTCGATATTTTGATGAGATGTATGTTGTCTAGCCTCTAGTGGTGTTATGTGAAGTCGACTACATAACACTTCACCATTATTTGGGCCTAGAGGAAGGCATTGGGAAGTAATAAGTAGATGATGGGTTGCTAGAGTGACAGAAGCTTAAACTCTAGTTTACGCGTTGCTTTGTAAGGGGCTGATTTGGATCCATATGTTTCATGCTATGGTTAGGTTTACCTTAATACTTTTGTTGTAGTTGCGGATGCTTGCAATAGAGGTTAATCATAAGTGGGATGCTTGTTCAAGTAAGAACAACATCCAAGCACCGGTCCACCCACATGTCACATTATCAAAGTACCGAACGCGAATCATATGAACGTGATGAAAACTAGCTTGATGATATTCCCATGTGTCCTCGGGAGCGCTTTTCCTTATATAAGAGTTTGTCCAGGCTTGTCCTTTGCTACAAAAAGGATTGGGCCACCTTGCTGCACTTTATTTACTTTTGTTACTTGTTGCTCGTTACAAATTATCTTATCACAAAACTATCTGTTACCACTTATTTCAGTACTTGTAGAGAATACCTTGCTGAAAACCGCTTATCATTCCTTCTACTCCTCGTCGGGTTCGACACTCTTAGTTATTGAAAGGACTACGATAGATCCCCTATACTTGTGGGTCATCATGCACCATGAACCTACATATCGTAGAGGCTATGTTGATTTTGTTTCAACTACATGCGTGAACATGTGCCAAGTCAAGCCACTCGAATCGTTCAAAAGAGAATACCACCCTATCATAGCACATCGCAACCATTTTCATAGCATGTTGGCACGCAAGGTAAACCATTATTAGATCCTTGATAATTAAGCATGGCATAAGCAACTATAATCTCTAATTGTCATTCCAAACATGTTTATTCATAATAGGCTGAATCAGGAATGATGAACTAATCATATTTACATAAACAAGAGAGGTCGAGTTCATACCAGCTTCTCCCATCTCAATCAGTCCATCATATATCGTCATAATTGCCTTTCACTTGCACGACCGAATGATGTGAATAATAATAATAGTGCACATGCATTGGACTAAGCTAGAATCTGCAAGCATTCAATAAACAGGAGAAGACAAGGCAATATGGACTCTTGGTTAAATCAACAATAATGCATATATGAGTCACTTCAACAATTTAATCATGGTCTTCTCCAATCGACCCCTAAATAAAATAAAATAAATAAAACTATTTACATAGGAAAGCTCCCAAAAAGCAAGAGAAGAACAGGAAATCTTTTTGAGTTTTCTTTTTAATTACTACTACAAGCATGGAAATTAAAACTAGCTAAAAGCTACAACTATTTTTGGGTTTTTTTCTTAAGGTTTATCAAACACACAAGAAGAAAGCATAAAAAAGAAATAAACTAGCATGAATATTACAATGAAAAAGTATGAGCACCGACATCTAGCAATGAGTGTGTGAACATAAATGTAATGTCGGTGAGAAATACGTACTCCCCCAAGCATAGGATTTTGGCCTAAGTTGGTCTATGGCCACGGCTAGCCTGGCGGATATCCAAAGTAATAGTTGGGGTCGTACTGTGAAGAAGCCTCGGATTGCCACTGGTTGGCAATCGCCTCCGGATCCCACTGATAACTAGACTGTCATGGAGGATCAAATTGTGATTCCGGCTCTGGCTCTGTAGCTGTTGTACGGTTCCGGTAGACATGAATGGCCTCTAACAGAACAAGGTACTTGCCTGCAGATAAATCAAACAATGAAGGAGCAGGCAGGGTAATAGTCTCAGGATGATGTTTATCAAAGAACAATATGTATTTAAGCTCATTTTCCCTATTCTTAACAATAAAATCATGTGCTACCATACTCTTATAATCTAAATAAAGAGTAGGCAGCAATTTTTCTTTCTTTTCATAACGCCTAATAGGTATGTTATAGTATGCAGCAAGGAGTGAAGCATAGACACCTCCAAAGATGGGGCCCTTTGTATGGTTCAGACTTAACCGTTTGGCAATAATACCGCCCATACTAACAGAGTCGTCACGGAATAAAACATGGAACAAAATAATAATAATATCAGGAACACTAAGGTTTCCACAGTTTCCGCGACCAATTAAGCAACGACTAGCAAATATTGCAAAGTAGCGTAAAACAGGAAAATGTATGCTAGTGATTCTTGCATCAGAAAATTTCCTAGTTTCCCCTACAGTAATAGTGTCAATAAACCCGTCCACATCTCTACGATGTGGTTCCTCTAAGCAACCCTCGGAAGGTATTTTGCAAACTCTGCAAAATTCATATAGTGACATCTTCTTAACCACATCATATAAATGAAACTCTCCTGAAGGAGGTGATTCCTTAGGATAATAGTAGAAGTTTTTCACAAAAGTATTGGTGAGTAAGAGATACTCTTCGCGTTGGTCGCGGAGGAAGTTGGTGAGGCCTGCATTCTTAGCCAATTCATAAAAATCATCATAAATCCTGGCTACTCGCAAGAAATCATCAGAAGGCCATTCACATGGCCGAACCTCCGCGATGCGAGGCAGATTATATTTGGGCCTCTCTGCTTCTTCATTTTGCTTTTCCTTCGAGCTTCGGCTCGATGAGCCCCTCAAAAATCTCTTCATTATTTTTTGAAAAAATCTGAAATTTTTAGTAACTTCAAATAAAAGTAAACCAAACTCAACAAAATTGATAGCAACTACTCCAACAAGTGCCTAGAGCCTATATCATGCATTAGAACTACTTGGAACCATATAAATTTGACATGCAAGCTCAAGAACATGGTCACATAGGCAGCACAAATTTTTAATGAATAAAGCACTAGAACAAAAACTAATTGGACCAATGGAGGAGTCACATACCAAGGAACAATCCCCCAAAGCAGTTTTGTGAGAGGTGCTTTGAGCAAGGAGATCGAAAATCACAGCAAAATGAACTAGAACTCATGCTCGAGCTGGATGGTGATTTTTTGGGAGGAAGAAGAAGTGGGTGGGTGCAGGAATAAGTGGAGGGGAGCCACCGTGGGCCCACGAGGCAGGGGGCGCGCCCAGGGGGGTGGGTGCGCCGTGGACCCTCGTGGTCAGGTGCTTGCTCCCCCTGCGGTGTTCTCAGTGCCAGATATTCTCAATTATTCTAGAAAAATCATATTAAATTGGCAGGGCGTTTGGAGAACTTTTATTTTCGGGGTATTTTTTATTGCATGGATAATTCAGAAAACAGAAAGAAATTACTATTTTTTTCTTTATTTAAAGTAAATAAAAGAAAGTAAAAAGAGGGTACAGAGAGTTGTGTTTTCTAAATTTATCCATCTCATGCTCATCAAAGGAATCCACTAACAAGGTTGATCAGGTCTTGTTAACAAACTCATTCCGAATAACATGGAACTGGAGAATTTCGAATGACACTATGTTACCTCAACAGGGATATGCACATCCACAATAATAATAATATCATATTTATTCTTGACAGTAGGAAGAGGAAATTCAAAACCTCCAAAAATAATCGATGGAATTTTTCCAATAGAATTGATACTGTGGACTTGAGGTTGTTTCCTTGGAAAGTGTACTGTATGCTCATTACCATTAACATGAAAAGTGACATTGCCTTTGTTGCAATCAATAATAGTCCCTGCAGTATTCAAAAAGGGTCTTCCAAGAATAATAGATATACTATCGTCCTCGGGAATATCAAGAATAACAAAGTCCATTAAAATAGTAACGTTTGCAACCACAACAGGCACATCCTCACAAATACCGATAGGTATAGCAGTTGATTTATTAGCCATTTGCAAAGATATTTCAGGAGGTGTCAACTTATTCAAATCAAGTCTACGATATAAAGAGAGAGACATAACACTAACACCGGCTCCAAGATCACATAAAGCAGTTCTAACATAGTTTCTTTTAATGGAGCATGGTATAGTTGGTACTCCTGGATCTCCTAGTTTCTTAGGTATTCCACCCTTAAAAGTATAATTAGCAAGCATGGTGGAAATTTTAGCTTCCAGTATCTTTCTTTTATTAGTAACAATATCTTTCATGTACTTAGCATAATGATTCATTTTAAGCATATCAGTCAAACGCATACGCAAAAAGATAGGTCTAATCATTTCAGCAAAGCGCTCAAAATCCTCATCATCCTTTTTCTTGGATGACTTAGGAGGAAAAGGCATGGGTTTTTGAATCCAAGGCTCTCTTTCCTTACCGTATTTCCTAGCAACAAAGTCTCTTTTATCATAACGTTGATTCTTTGATTGTGGGTTATCAAGATCAACAGCAGGTTCAGTCTCTACATCATTGTCATTACTAGGTTGATCATCAACATGAACATCATTATTAACATTATCACTAGGTTCATGCTCATTACCAGATTGTGTTTCAGCATCAAAAATAGAGATATCATTGGGATTCTAGGTGTGTCAGCAATAGGTTCACTAGAAGCATGCAAAGTCCTATCATTTTTCTGTTTATTCCTTTTAGAAGGACTAGGTGCATCTATATTATTTCTGTGAGAATCTTTCTCAATTCTCTTAGGGTGGCCTTCAGGATACAAAGGTTCCCGAGTCATTTTACCACCTCTAGTCGTAACTCTAACATCATTATCATTATTCTTATTGTTCATTTCATTGAGCAAATCATTCTGAGCTTTAAGTACTTGTTCTACTTGAGTGGTAACCATAGAAGCATGTTTACTAATGAGTTTAAGTTCACCTTTAACTCTAGACATCGAAGCGAGTCTACCAAAGTAAGCATTAAAGTCTTCTTGCCTAACCATAAAGTTATCAAACTCATCCAAACATTGGCTATCAAACTTAGTAGGAGGGATCTCAGCTTTATCATATCTATAGAGAGAATTTACCTTTACTACCTGTGTCGGGTTATCAAGACCATGTATTTCTTCAATAGGTGATGGATTAAGACCATATATTTCTTCAACAGGCGGTAAATTAAGACCATGTATTTCTTCAATAGGTGATGGATTAAGACCAGATATTTCTTCAACAGGCGGTAAATTAAGACCATGTATTTCTTCAATAGGAGGTAAATTCTTAACATTTTCAGCTTCAATACCCTTTTCTTTCATAGATTTCTTTTCCTCTTGCATATCTTCAGGACTGAGAAATAGAACACCCCTTTTCTTCAGAGTTGATTTAGAAATAGGCTCAGGAGCTGGCTCAGGAAGTGTCCAATTATTTTCATTTGTCAAGATATTATTCAATAGAATTTCAGCTTCATCCGGTGTTCTTTCCCTGAAAACAGAACCAGCACAACTATCCAGGTGGTCTCTGGAAGCATAGGTTAGTCCATTATAAAAGATATCAAGTATTTCATTTTTCTTAAGAGGATGATCAGGCAAAGCATTAAGTAATTGGAGAAGCCTCCCCCAAGCTTGTGGGAGACTCTCTTCTTCAATTTGCACCAAATTATATATATCCCTTAAGGCAGCTTGTTTCTTATGAGCAGGGAAATATTTAGCAAAGAAGTAATAAATCATTCCTGGGGACTACGGACACAACCAGGATCAAGAGAATTAAACCATATCTTAGCATCACCGTTTAATGAGAATGGAAATATTTTAAGTATATAAAAGTAGCGAGTTCTCTCATTATTAGTGAACAGGGTGTCTATATCATTTAATTTAGTAAGATGTGCCACAACAGTTTCAGATTCATAGTCATAAAAAGGATCAGATTCAACCAAAGTAATTATATCAGGATCAATAGAGAATTCATAATCCTTATCAGTAACAAAGATAGGTGAAGTAGCATAAGCAGGATCATATTTCATTCTAGCATTCAGATTTTTTTGTTTAAGCTTAGCTAATAATTTCTTAAGATCACTTCTATCATTGCATGCTAGAAAGTCTCTTTTAGTTTCTTCATCCATAACATAGCCCTCAGGCAAAATAGGCAATTCATATTTATTAGGAGAGTCTTCATCATCACTTTCATCAATATTATCACTTTCAATAATTTCATTCTGTCTAGCCCTAGCAAGTTGTTCATCAAGAAATTCACCAAGTGGCACAGTAGTATCAAGCATAGAAGTAGTTTCATCATAAGTATCATGCATAGTAGAAGTGGCATCATCAATAATATGCGACATATCAGAATTAATAGCAGAAGTATGTTTAGGTGTCACAAGCTTACTCAAAACAGAAGGTGAATCAAGTGCAGAACTAGATGGCAGTTCCTTACCTCCCCTTGTAGTTGAGGGATACATTTTTGTTTTCGCGTCTTTCAAGCTCTTCATTGTGACTAGCAGATATAAATCCCAAGTGACTCAAAGAATAGAGCTATGCTCCCCGGCAACGGCGCCAGAAAATCGTCTTGATAACCCACAAGTATAGGGGATTGCAATAGTTTTCGAGGGTAGAGTATTCAACCCAAAATTATTGATTCGACACAAGGGGAGCCAAAGAATATTCTCAAGTATTAGCAGCTGAGTTGTCAATTCAACCACACCTGGATAACTTAATATCTGCAGCAAGGTATTTAGTAGCAAAGTAATATGATAGTAGTGGTAACGATAGCAAAAGTAACGGTAGAAAAAGTAATGTTTTTGGTATTTTGTAGTGATGATAACAATAGCAACGGAAAAGTAAATAAGCGAAGAACAATATATGGAAAGCTCGTAGGCATTGGATCGGCGATGGAGAATTATGCCGGATGTGGTTCATCATGTAACAGTCATAACCTAGGGTGACACAGAACTAGCTCCAGTTCATCAATGTAATGTAGGCATGTATTCCGAATATAGTCATTCATGCTTATGGAAAAGAACTTGCATGACATCTTTTGTCCTACCCTCCCGTGGCAGCGGGGTCCTAACGGAAACTAAGGGATATTAAGGCCTCCTTTTAATAGAGTACCAGACCAAAGCATTAACACATAGTGAATACACGAACTCCTCAAGCTATGGTCATCACTGGGAGTGGTCCCGATTATTGTCACTTCGGGGTTGCCGGATCATAACACATAGTAGGTGACTATAGACTTCCAAGATAGGATCAAGAACTCACATATATTCATGAAAACATAATAGGTTCAGATCTGAAATCATGGCACTCGGGCCCTAGTGACAAGCATTAAGCAGAGCAAAGACATAGCAACATCAATCTTAGAACATAGTGGATACTAGGGATCAAACCCTAACAAAACTAACTCGATTACATGATAAATCTCATCCAACCCATCACCGTCCAGCAAGCCTACGATGGAATTACTCACGCACGGCGGTGAGCATCATGCAATTGGTGATGGAGGATGGTTGATGATGACGACGACGGCGGATTCCCCTCTCCGGAGCCCTGAACGGACTCCAGATCAGCCCTCCCGAGAGAGTTTAGGGCTTGGCCTGCGGCTCCATATCGTAAAACTCGATGAATCTTTCTCCTTTCATTTTTCTCCCCGAACACGAATATATGGAGTTGGAGTTGAGGTCGGTGGAGCTCAAGGGGCCCACGAGGCAGGGGGCGCGCCCAGGGGGCAGGCGTGCCCCCCACCCCCGCGTGGCTTGGGTGTGGGCCCCCTGGCCTTGATTCTTTGCTAGTATTTTTTATTATTTCCAAAAATAATCTCCGTGAAGTTTCAGGTCATTCCGAGAACTTTTGTTTCTGCACATAAATAACACTATGGCAATTCTGCTGAAAACAACGTCAGTCCGGGTTAGTTCCATTCAAATCATGCAAGTTAGAGTCCAAACAAGGGCAAAAGTGTTTGGAAAAGTAGATACGACGAAGACGTATCAGTATGCCAGACAGGTCCCACTTTCTACAACCACATGTATGCATGTCCAAGTTGACTGGATGTGTTTGCTGCCCATTGGTCACTTGCCATAGATTTACACCTGCTTGAATGGGTTTGCAGTACCTGACCATTTCCTTTTCCACCTCTAGCTTCTCAGCATAATGGGGGGGGGGGGGGTTGATCTCCCACATACCTGCCTTTCCTCTCTCTATTCCTGTGCCACCTCACCATCTGTTTGTCCTTAATACCATCAACCATAGCCATAATAGGTTTTTTTTTCTGAACTAAGATGTACTTGTTGAACACTTCTGACAGGTTGTTAACAACCAAGTCTATCTTGCAGTTGGTGTCAAAAGCATGCCTAGCCTAATGTTGTTTAGGTATTCCACTCAGCCACTTCCAAGCTTCCTCACTCTCATTTTTAGATCATTCATTGCAATGTTAAAATTGTGCTGGTTATAAGCATAGCTGGCATTATCCATGCATTTCTTTAGATCTTCCCCCCTAAACCCAACATTTTGGACATTTGCATATAGGTGTCTAAGGCAAAATCTTTGATGGCAGTTTGGAAATACTTGATTTAGTGCATTTAGTAGCCCCTGTTCACATAATATAACACTAAGCTACTGAGTGTGTGCAGAAACTTATATGCAACATAACTTATATGCATAAAGATAAACAAGGAGATGTTGAAGCTACTATCTACAACATAACTTATATGCATAAATAAACAAGGAGATGCATACCTTCTGTCTATCAGACATGATAGTGTAAGGTCCAAATTTACCAACTTCTCCTCCTAGACATATCTTCAGTTGGTGTAGAAACCAACACCAGTTTGTTGTGTCCTCTTGTCCAACTATAGCAAATGCAAGTGGAAATATGTTGCTATTGCCATCTCTGCCAGTGGCTGCTAGGATTTGAGCGCCAGTATTCAGCTTTATAAAGCACCCATCAACACCTACATTTAGATGCAAACAACAAACATGTATAAAGTTGTCATCTACAAGAAAATGTGGCATGAACATTGAGAAACATACCAATTAAAGCAAAGAAACATGTAACTAACCAATGAATGGCCTGCATGCATTGTGAAATCCCTCCCTGGCTCCATTTATGCAGAAGAACATAGCATGAAACCTTGGTCCTGGATGTGGTCTTTTTGTTGGAGCTTTTGGAGTTATTGTTGCAACAATAACTCTACTTTCAGGGTTTGTATCCATGATGGTTAGGGTAGTCCCTCAGCTTGGGATACTGCTTCTTGTGCTCTCCTAATATAGCTTCCACAACAAGGTTTTTGGCCCTATAGGCCATGTGCCTGGGCACTTCAACACCATACTTCTCCTGGCCGTTGTCAATCATAGTAGCTATGCTAGTTGTTGGGTCAGACCTAAACAGTGACTCATATGTTTTAGCAAGCCACTTTGCACTAACCCTGGATGACTCTATACTGCTTGGGAAAGTGTGTTGAAACTGTTGGAAATATGCCCTAGAGGCAATAATAAAAGCATTATTATTATATTTCATTGTTCATGATAATTATCTTTATTCATGCTATAATTGTGTTATCCAGAAATCGTAATACATGTGTGAATAAATAGACACCAACATGTCCCTAGTAAGCCTCTAGTTGACTAGCTCGTTGATCAACAGATAGTCATGGTTTCCTAACTATGGACATTGGATGTCATTGATAACGAGATCACATCATTAGGAGAATGATGTGATGGACAAGACCCAATCCTAAACATAGCACAAGATCGTATAGTTCGTTTGCTAGAGTTTTTCCAATGTCAAGTATCCTTTCCTTAGACCATGAGATCGTGTAACTCCCAGATATCGTAGGAGTGCTTTGGGTGTACCAAACGTCACAACGTAACTGGGTGACTATAAAGGTATACTACGGGTATCTCCGAAAGTGTCTGTTGGGTTGACATGGATCAAGACTGGGATTTGTCACTCCGTATGACGGAGAGGTATCACTGGGCCCACTCGGTAATGCATCATCATTATGAGCTCAAAGTGACCAAGTGTCTGGTCACGGGATCATGCATTACGGTACGAGTAAAGTGAGTTGCCGGTAATGAGATTGAACAAGGTATTGGGATACCGACGATCGAATCTCGGGCGAGTAACATACCGATTGGCAAAGGGAATTGTATACGGGGTTGCTTGAATCCTCGACATCGGGGTTCATCTGATGAGATCATCGTGGAGCATGTGGGAGCCAACATGGGTATCCAGATCCCGCTGTTGGTTATTGACCGGAGAGTCGTCTCGGTCATGTCTACATGTCTCCCGAACCCGTAGGGTCTACACACTTAAGGTTCGGTGATGCTAGGGTTGTAGGGATATGTATATGCAGTAACCCGAATGTTGTTCAGAGTCCCAGATGAGATCCCGGACGTCACGAGGAGTTCCGGAATGGTCCGGAGGTAAAGAATTATATATAGGAAGTGCTATTTCGGCCATCGGGACAAGTTTCGGGGTCACCTATATTGTACCGGGACCACCGGAAGGGTCCCGGGGTCCACCGGGTGGGGCCACCTACCCCGGGGGGCCACATGGGCTGTAGGGGGTGCGCCTTGGCCTACATGGGCCAAGGGCACCAGCCCCAAGAGGCCCATGCGCCTAGGGTTTAAGATGGGAAGAGTCCCAAAGGGGGAAGGCACCCCCTAGGTGCCTTGGGGGGGAGGGACTCCTCCCTTGGCTGCCGCCCCCCTAGGAGATTGGATCTCCAAGGGCCGGCGCCCCCTAGGCCCCCCTATATATAGTGAGGGAAGGAGGGCCTCTCATACCACGCCTTGGCGCCTCCCTCTCCCTCTCCAACACCTCCTCCTCCTCCATAGTGCTTGGCGAAGCCCTGACGGAGTACTGCAGCTCCATCACCACCACGCCGTCGTGCTGCTGCTATAGCCATCTTCCTCAATCTCTCCTCTCCCCTTGCTGGATCAAGAAGGAGGAGACGTCATCCGCTCCGTACGTGTGTTGAACGCGGAGGTGCCGTCCGTTCGGCGCTTGGTCATCAGTGATTTGGATCACGTCGTGTACGACTACCTCAACCCCGTTCTTTGAACGCTTCCGCTCGCGATCTACAAAGGTATGTAGATGCATCCGATCACTCGTTGCTAGATGAACTCATAGATGGATCTTGGTGAAACCGTAGGAAAATTTTTGTTTTCTGCAACGTTCCCCAATAGTGGCATCAAGAGCTAGGTCTATGCGTAGTTCTTCTTGCGCGAGTAGAACACAATTTGTTGTGGGCATTGATGTTGTCAACTTTCTTGCCGCTACTAGTCTTATCTTGCTTCAGCGGTATTATGGGATGAAGCGCCCGGACCAACCTTACACGTACGATTACGTGAGACCGGTTCCACCGATGAACATGCACTAGTTGCATAAGGTGGCTGGCGGGTGTCTGTCTCTCCCACTTTAGTCGAAGCGGATTCGATGAAAAGGGTCCTTATGAAGGGTAAATAGAAGTTGACAAATCACGTTGTGGCTTTCACGTAGGTAAGAAACCGTTCTTGCTAGAACCCTAATTTAGCCACGTAAAACTTGCAACAATAATTAGAGGACGTCTAACTTGTTTTTGCAGCAAGTGCTTTGTGATATGATATGGCCAAAGTTGTGATGAATGATGAATGATCTATATGTGATGTATGAGATGTTCATGCTATTGTAATAGGAATCACGACTTGCATGTCGATGAGTATGACAACCGGCAGGAGCCATAGGAGTTGTCTTTATTTTTTATATGACCTGCGTGTCATTGAGAAACGCCATGTAAATTACTTTACTTTATTGCTAAACGCTTTAGCCATAGTAGTAGAAGTAATAGTTGGCGAGCAACTTCATGGAGACACGATGATGGAGATCATGATGATGGAGATCATGGTGTCAAGCCAGTGACAAGATGATCATGGAGCCCCAAGATGGAGATCAAAGGAGCTATGTGATATTGGCCATATCATGCCACTATTATTATTTGATTGCATGTGATGTTTATCATGTTTTGCATCTTGTTTACTTAGATCGACGGTAGTAAATAAGATGATCCCTCACAATAATTGCAAGAAAGTGTTTCCCCTAACTGTGCACCGTTGCGACAGTTTGTTGTTTCAATGCACCACGTGATGATCGGTGTTTGATTCCGACGTTCACATACAACGGGTGTAAGACAGATTTACACATGCAAAACACTTAGGTTGACTTGACGAGCCTAGCATGTACAGACATGGCCTCGGAACACAGAAGACCGAAAGGTCGAGCATGAGTCGTATAGAAGATACGATCAACATGAAGATGTTCACTGACGTTGACTAGTTCGTCTCACGTGATGATCGGACACGACCTAGTTAACTCAGATCATGTTATACTTAGATGACTGGAGGGATGTCTATCTGAGTGGGAGTTCATTGAATAATTTGATTAGATGAACTTAATTATCATGAACTTAGTCTAAAATCTTTACAATATGTCTTGTAGATCAAATGGCCAATGTAGTCCTCAACTTCAACGCGTTCCTAGAGAAAACCAAGCTGAAAGACGATGGCAGCAACTACACGGACTGGGTCCGGAACCTGAGGATCATCCTCATAGCGGCCAAGAAAGATTATGTCCTACAAGCACCGCTAGGTGAAGCTCCCGTCCCATAAAACGAAGACGTTATGAACGCTTGGCAGACACGTGTTGATGGCTACTCCCTCATTCAGTGCGGCATGCTTTACAGCTTAGAGCCGGGGCTCCAAAAGCGTTTTGAGAGACATGGAGCATATGAGATGTTCGAAGAGCTGAAAATGTTTTTTCAAGCTCATGCGCGGGTCGAGAGATATGAAGTCTTCGATAAATTCTTTAGCTGTAAGATGGAGGAAAATAGTTCTGTTAGTGAGCACATACTCACTATGTCTGGGTTACATAACCGCTTGACTCAGCTGGGAGTTAATCTCCCGGATGATGCGGTCATTGACAGAATCCTCCAGTCGCTTCCACCAAGCTACAAGAGCTTTGTGATGAACTTCAATATGCAGGGGATGGAAAAGACCATTCCTGAGGTATTTGCAATGCTGAAATCAGCAGAGGTAGAAGTCAAGAAGGAACATCAAGTGTTGATGGTCAATAAAACCACTAAGTTCAAGAAGGGCAAGGGTAAAAAGAACTTCAAGAAGGACGGCAAGGGAGTTGCCGCGCCTGGCAAGCAAGCTGCCGGGAAGAAGCCAAAGAATGGACCCAAGCCCGAGACTGAGTGCTTTTATTGCAAGGGAAGTGGTCACTGGAAGCGGAACTGCCCCAAATACTTAGCGGACAAGAAGGCCGGCAAAACGAAAGGTATATGTGATATACATGTGATTGATGTGTACCTAACCGGTGTTCGTAGTAGCTCCTGGGTATTTGATACCGGTGCGGTTGCTCACATTTATAACTCAAAGCAGGGGCTGCGGAATAAGCGGAGACTGGCAAAGGACGAGGTGACGATGCGCGTCGGGAATGGTTCCAAGGTCAATGTGATCGCCGTCGGCACGCTACCTCTACATTTACCTTCGGGATTAGTTTTAAACCTTAATAATTGTTATTTAGTGCCAGCTTTGAGCATGAACATTGTATCGGGATCTCGTTTAATTCGAGATGGCTACTCATTTAAATCCGAGAATAATGGTTGTTCTATTTATATGAGAGATATGTTTTATGGTCATGCTCCAATGGTGAATGGTTTATTCTTAATGAATCTCGAGCGTAATGCTACACATGTTCATAGTGTGAATACCAAAAGATGTAAGGTTGATAATGATAGTCCCACATATTTGTGGCACTGCCGCCTTGGTCACATAGGTGTCAAACGCATGAAGAAGCTCCATGCAGATGGACTTTTAGAGTCTCTTGATTATGAATCATTTGACACGTGCGAACCATGCCTCATGGGTAAAATGACCAAGACTCCGTTCTTAGGAACAATGGAGCGAGCAACCAACTTGTTGGAAATCATACATACTGATGTGTGCGGTCCAATGAGTGTTGAGGCTCGCGGTGGCTATTGTTATGTTCTCACCCTCACTGATGACTTAAGTAGATATGGGTATATCTACTTAATGAAACACAAGTCTGAAACCTTTGAAAAGTTCAAGGAATTTCAGAGTGAGGTTGAGAATCAACGTGACAGAAAAATCAAGTCTTTGCGATCAGATCGTGGAGGAGAATACTTGAGTCATGAATTTGGCACACACTTAAGGAAATGTGGAATAGTTTCACAACTCACGCCGCCTGGAACACCTCAGCGTAATGGTGTGTCCGAACGTCGTAATCGCACTCTATTAGATATGTTGCGATCTATGATGTCTCTTACCGATTTACCGCTATCTTTTTGGGGCTATGCTTTAGAGACTGCCGCATTCACTTTAAATAGGGCTCCGTCGAAATCCGTTGAGACGACACCGTATGAATTATGGTTTGGGAAGAAACCTAAGCTGTCGTTTCTAAAAGTTTGGGGATGCGATGCTTATGTCAAGAAACTTCAACCTGAAAAGCTCGAACCCAAGTCGGAAAAATGCGTCTTCATAGGATACCCTAAAGAAACTATTGGGTATACCTTCTACCTCAGATCCGAAGGCAAGATCTTTGTTGCCAAGAATGGATCCTTTCTAGAGAAGGAGTTTCTCTCAAAAGAAGTAAGTGGGAGGAAAGTAGAACTTGATGAAGTATTACCTCTTGAACCGGAAAATGGCGCAACTCAAGAAAATGTTCCTGAGGTGCCTGCACCGACTAGAGAGGAAGTTAATGATGATGATCATGAACCTTCAGATCAAGTTGCTACTGAACCTCGTAGGTCCACAAGGACACGTTCCGCACCAGAGTGGTATGGCAACCCTGTCCTGGAAATCATGTTGTTAGACAACGGTGAACCTTCGAACTATGAAGAAGCGATGGCGGGCCCGGATTCCGACAAATGGCTAGAAGCCATGAAATCCGAGATAGGATCCATGTATGAAAACGAAGTATGGACTTTGACTAACTTGCCCGTTGAACGGCGAGCCATAGAAAATAAATGGATCTTTAAGAAGAAGACAGACGCGGATGGTAATGTGACCATCTATAAAGCTCGGCTTGTCGCTAAGGGTTATCGACAAGTTCAAGGGGTTGACTACGATGAGACTTTCTCACCCGTAGCAAAGCTGAAGTCCGTCTGAATCATGTTAGCAATTGCCGCATACTATGATTATGAGATATGGCAAATGGACGTCAAAACGGCGTTCCTTAATGGTTTCCTTAAGGAAGAATTGTATATGATGCAGCCGGAAGGTTTTGTCGATCCTAAGAATGCTAACAAGGTGTGCAGGCTCCAACGCTCGATTTATGGGCTGGTGCAAGCATCTCGGAGTTGAACATTCGCTTTGATGAGATGATCAAAGCGTTTGGGTTTACGCAGACTTATGGAGAAGCCCTCGTTTACAAGAAAGTGAGTGGGAGCTCTGTAGCATTTCTCATATTATATGTAGATGACATACTTTTGATGGGAAATGATATAGAACTCTTGGACAGGATTAAGGCCTACTTGAATAAGAGTTTTTCAATGAAGGACCTTGGAGAAGCTTCTTATATATTAGGCATCAAAATCTATAGAGATAGATCAAGACGCCTCATAGGTCTTTCACAAAGCACATACCTTGATAAGATATTGAAGAAGTTCAATATGGATCAGTCCAAGAAGGGGTTCTTGCCTGTGCTGCAAGGTGTGAAATTGAGCTCAGCTCAATGTCCGACCATGGCAGAAGATATAGAAGAGATGAGTGTCATCCCCTATGCCTCAGCCATAGGTTCTATTATGTATGCCATGCTGTGTACCAGACCTGATGTAAACCTTGCCGTAAGTTTGGTAGGAAGGTACCAAAGTAATCCCGGCAAGGAACACTGGACGGCGGTCAAGAATATCCTGAAGTACCTGAAAAGTACTAAGGAAATGTTTCTCGTTTATGGAGGTGACGAAGAGCTCGTCGTAAAGGGTTACGTCGACGCTAGCTTCGACACAGATCTGGATGACTCTAAGTCACAAACCGGATACGTGTATATTTTGAATGGTGGGGCAGTAAGCTGGTGCAGTTGCAAGCAGAGCGTCGTGGCGGGATCTACATGGGAAGCGGAGTACATGGCAGCCTTGGAGGCAGCACATGAAGCAATTTGGGTGAAGGAGTTCATCACCGACCTTGGAGTCATACCCAATGCGTCGGGGCCAATCAAACTCTTCTGTGACAACACTGGAGCTATTGCACTTGCCAAGGAGCCCAGGCTTCACAAAAGGACCAGGCACATCAAGCGTCGCTTCAACTCCATTCGTGAAAATGTTCAAGATGGAGACATAAATATTTGTAAAGTACATACGGACCTGAATGTAGCAGATCCGTTGACTAAACCTCTCCCTAGGGCAAAACATGATCAACACCAGAATTCCATGGGTGTTCGATTCATCACAATGTAACTAGATTATTGACTCTAGTGCAAGTGGGAGACTGTTGGAAATATGCCCTAGAGGCAATAATAAAAGCATTATTATTATATTTCCTTGTTCATGATAATTGTCTTTATTCATGTTATAATTGTGTTATCCGGAAATCGTAATACATGTGTGAATAAATAGACACCAACATGTCCCTAGTAAGCCTCTAGTTGACTAGCTCGTTGATCAACAGATAGTCATGGTTTCCTGACTATGGACATTGGATGTCATTGATAACGAGATCACATCATTAGGAGAATGATGTGATGGACAAGACCCAATCCTAAACATAGCACAAGATCGTATAGTTCGTTTGCTAGAGTTTTTCCAATGTCAAGTATCATTTCCTTAGACCATGAGATCGTGTAACTCCCGGATACCGTAGGAGTGCTTTGGGTGTACCAAACGTCACAACGTAACTGGGTGACTATAAAGGTAAACTACGGGTATCTCCGAAAGTGTCTGTTGGGTTGACATGGATCAAGACTGGGATTTGTCACTCCGTATGACGGAGAGGTATCACTGGGCCCACTCGGTAATGCATCATCATTATGAGCTCAAAGTGACCAAGTGTCTGGTCACGGGATCATGCATTACGGTACGAGTAAAGTGACTTGCCGGTAACGAGATTGAACAAGGTATTAGGATACCGACGATCGAATCTCGGGCGAGTAACATACCGACTGGCAAAGGGAATTGTATACGGGGTTGCTTGAATCCTCGACATCGTGGTTCATCCGATTAGATCATCGTGGAGCATGTGGGAGCCAACATGGGTATCCAGATCCCGCTGTTGGTTATTGACCGAAGAGTCGTCTCGGTCATGTCTGCATGTCTCCCGAACCTGTAGGGTCTACACACTTAAGGTTCGGTGACGCTAGGGTTGTAGGGATATGTATATGCAGTAACCCGAATGTTGTTCGGAGTCCCGGATGAGATCCCGGACGTCACGAGGAGTTCCGGAATTGTCCGGAGGTAAAGAATTATATATAGGAAGTGCTATTTCGGCCATCGGGACAAGTTTCGGGGTCACCGGTATTGTACCGGGACCACCGGAAGGGTCCCGGGGTCCACCGGGTGGGGCCACCTACCCCGAGGGGCCACATGGGCTGTAGGGGGTGCGCCTTGGCCTACATGGGCCAAGGGCACCAGCCCCAAGAGGCCCATGCACCTAGGGTTTAAGATGGGAAGAGTCCCAAAGGGGGAAGGCACCCCCTAGGTGCCTTGGGGGGGGGGGGGGGGACTCCTCCCTTGGCCGCCGCCCCCCTAGGAGATTGGATCTCCTAGGGCCGGCGCCCCCCCCCCCTAGGCCCCCCTATGTATAGTGAGGGAAGGAGGGCCTCTCATACCACGCCTTGGCGCCTCCCTCTCCCTCTCCAACACCTCCTCCTCCTCCATAGTGCTTGGCGAAGCCCTGACGGAGTACTGCAGCTCCATCACCACCACGCCGTCGTGCTGCTGCTGGAGCCATCTTCATCAACCTCTTCTCTCCGCTTGCTGGATCAAGAAGGAGGAGACGCCATCCGCTCTGTACGTGTGTTGAACGCGGAGGTGCCGTCCGTTCGGCGCTTGGTCATCGGTGATTTGGATCACGTCGTGTACGACTACCTCAACCCCGTTCTTTGAACGCTTCCGCTCGCGATCTACAAAGGTATGTAGATGCATCAGATCACTCGTTGCTAGATGAACTCATAGATGGATCTTGGTGAAACCGTAGGAATTTTTTTGTTTTCTGCAACGTTCCCCAACAGAAACCTCATCTTTTTGATAGCAAATGTCTTTTCCCCTTTGATAACTGCAGCAGCTATGAAGAACTGACAGTGCTCTTGTTTGCAACAGGCAATGATCCTTTTGTCTGAGTTTCTGTGGTACCTGAAATTTCTGGACTGTGTAATGTGTAGGCTCAACAATGCTTCTCTGAATTGTTGCTGATTCTTGAAGCACATGTACATACATAACTGCTGATGTGGTTGCTCAAGTTTTTCATTGTACCATATCCTAGGTTTCCTTTTCTTTGCCCTACTCTTCCTGCCTTTTTGTAGGACAAATGCCGGTGCCTCATATCCATCATCACTGTGAAACAGAAAGCCATGATCTTCTTCATCAGATGAAGGATTAAAATCTGGTTTCACCTCCTCTAAAACATTAGAGTGTGACCTAGTGGTGGGGCATCTCCCGACTTGCAGCTTCTGCCTCTTCTTTGCAGGTTCTTCTATGGCTAGTTTTTCTCTTTCAGTTGGAGCACTCCTTTCAGTTGCAACATTCACCTCCTCCTCCTCCTTCTCCTACTCCTCCTCCTCAAATAGATCCTCAACATCAGTGTCACCCTCATAATGCAGGGGCGGTTCCTCTTCTAAGTCTTCATCCGAATCTTCATCTTCATCTTCTTCCTCTGCCAGTCTCTTCCCCTCTATTATCTCTGTGTGTTCAGCTAAAATGTAGTTATCAGTGTCAGTTGCACCCTCAGAGTCAGAGTAACTCCTATATCCCTCCTCAAATAATTCCTCTTCCTCCAACATAGCTTTCAGCTTCCCCCTGACATTTCTACTCTCTTGTGTGCACATACCAGTAGGTTGAGTAGGATGAACTGTACTACTGCTGCTGCATTGACTCTGAAAGACTACACCATGATCATCAACAGCAAGCACAGCAGGCTCACTAAGATTATAAACAACAGGTGGTTCATATAAAACTGCAGCTAATTCATTTGGTCTCTGATGGATGTTACACTCACTAACTAATCTTGACTCTAAACTGACAGGTGTTGTTGCCCTAGCTAACAAATTCAGAACTAATGAATCCTCATACTGCTTCTTTAGTTCTTGCAATTTCAATCAAATCTAGTCTATGCTCTCTCTCAACTCCTACTGCAGCTATATTTCTCATGTGATATAGTTCATCATCAAAATTAAATCCTACTACTGTCAACAGTGCATACAGGTTCAGAGATGTGACGTTCGAGCTACAAATCTTCCTATCCAAATTATGCCCTGCATCAAATTGAATCCTAACATCCCATATAGCATCATCTAACCTACAAGCCATGGCAAAATTGAAAAAAATTCAGTGCTTTAAGAACACTAACCCTAGCCCTATGATATGAACAGAAAAAATTAAAAAGGAGGGACTTACAGCACTCCATCCGCTCCACTGGTCTAATGATGGCTTGTGGTTGGGTTGGCCAACCACATCTCAGCGAGCCGCAACCGTTGCTCCATGGACAGGGGCGGCTACTCCTCCTCTTCCTCGTCGTCGGCGAAGTTGGACGACCTGGAGCAGTCCAGCCCCACGTGGTCATCGCTCCCTAGGCTGGGAAGGTCGCCGTAGCCGCCCATGACACCGCCGCCGCCGGGGTCGCCGCAGCCATTGCCTGAGATCAACGGGGAGATAGGAGATGGAGAGGGGAGAAAGAGGATAGGGTTCGTCTGGTGGGATCAGGCTCGGTTCGACCGCACCAGCCTCGTCCTAGTCAGCGCATCGGGCACGCGCCGATTTTCCACCGTGTCGCCTGGCGGGTGGGCCCGGTCTGTCAGATACATGGTCAATACACACTTATACGTCTGTCAGCCCATTTTATAATGGTTAGGCCGAATAGTGGTACTGAACTGCGACATGCACGAGCAATGGTACTGACTCGTCACAACGTGCGCAAGTGTGGTATCTCCTTGCAATTAACTCAACAGAGCGTTGCTTGGTTTCTCACTTAAGGTAGAAGGTGTATTTCCGGTTGGGGGTTGGCACATCAATAATGTAATGAAATTAAAATCTCAGACCAGTCTCTGAAAGGAAATACTAAGGTTCTTATGATTACTTATTTCTACTTAAAACATGTTTATTCTTTATTAAGCAAGACATATAGATGTGTAGTTTATGGCCTCAAGAAATTATCAAAGGACGTCATATGAGGTCTAACCAAAGAAACATATATGTGTTTGATTATTCTACGCATTTTCTTTCTATATATGAGTTAAGACAAGAGTCAAGATAAATTGATTAAGTTGTAATTGAGTAACATGTTTTATACGGCTAGAAATGCCACTGAAAACATGAACAATGACTCCCCGTGTATACATTGTACCTTCTCTCCAATTGTTCAGTACATATGGATGTGTACACTCATCAACATAGGAACATAAGACGCGCACTTCTCGGACAGATATAGTTGGAGAACACATATCTACGCACCTTTTGCCATCTACATACAGTTAGTTATTGTATGAGGTTGTCGCCATTACTAGGAGTGAAACACATTAATTTAAGGATGGATAGGATGACTGCAGCGTGTGCTCTATGCCATTTTCGCATGGCCAAGTGGACAGTGCACATGAATGCCATTTTTTAGCATTTTTTTCTCAGACAAATGAAAGGGAGAAAACATGGTAGGAGTGTCAAACATTAGATGTCGAGCATTATGGATTGCAAAAATGCAAGTTGCAGATAAAAGTGGCAAACCCACATGCTTATGTACATATAAAATCCCGTTAATTCCCCCATCAGAAATAGTACTGGTCGTACCGTTAATGGTAACAGATGTAAAAGGACATAAATAGATTGAATATTTGAAATCCATAATGATTGTAATGTTTAACTTTGACAATCCTCACATTTCCCATATTTCATTTTGTCCAAACATAATATGACAAGCATAATGACCTAGCAAAGGTCCAATGTAAATTTACCAACATGCCACTATTTGTTTCTACGAAGAGGTTCAAACATCGGCCTTCAAGATAGCATTAAATTAAATCTTCCCCAGCTGCAAATTTTGTAAATTGCATTGTCCTTATCAGCAACTTGACGTATGATACTTCCACCACCACCTGGATAATGTAAACAATATAGATCAGTAGCGAGTTAACTAGAATAGTCGAGCAAAACTGTACAATTATATGGGCACAAAATCCCCTTTCTGCAAAGAATAACTATTCAATAGAGCAAGAGCACCATGGCAAGAATATGAGAAGTAACTACTATGATTACTGAAAGAAATGCCATAGTATAGAAACACCAAACCGCCCGCTGCATTTCATTAGGATAGGAAAGGACATAATAACTAATACAAAGACCGGGAAACGGGAAAAATTGATAGATATTGGTTCTATGTTTGGTAAGTTACCCTTAATACATGGAATAAAAAACGATATTGTACTAACATCAAATGTTGAAATCAAAAACATTACAAGGTTGTAATCATTGGAAGCCTGTCCCCCCCCCCCCCCCCCCCCCCCCTTTAATTTTTTCAGAACTTTCTTAGTTCCGACTAAAATTAAATATCAACTTTGCAAAAAATGAATATCAAATTTGTTACTTGAAAATGGAGACCTACAAAATATTGGTATCCTCCTTGTGATATTTAGTGAATACATGAAAGTGCGACCATTATATACATAATGGTCCTAATAATTTGATCTATCTTCATGAAATGAAACTAAGACATACATGTAAGTACATAATGATTGTACTTGTATTTAATTCGTGCACGTCCCGTCATTTAGATGCAGTCAAAAAACTATTCAATAATACTACATATAAGAGTCCAGCAATAAAGGTGCAAACTTTCCAAAGACCAATTTAGATGTATTAGTGATCAAATTTTAACTTGTTAGCATGCGCAAAAAATAAAACACCATGCTGTTTGTATGTACTGTGGAGCCAATTTCAGAACATGAAAAGAAACGCACAATCACCGAGTAGCTAACAACATCTGAAAAGCCTCTTGGACAGTTGAGCTTCTTGCGTGTATGGTCTAGAAAATTGCTCTACGACACTGGATTAGTATCTCTTAACACTACAAATACATATAACATATTCGTCCATATGTTCTATTTTGAAAGCAGGTAACAAAAATATTTGTTTAATAGCCAGTAAGAAGAATATATATGTGTTAGGTGATCTGGAAATATGTTGAACAGTTAAATATCCTATCTTTTGAATTCTGTAAAAAAAATACTAACTGTTTGTCTAAAGACCACCGAGTAGCTTACTCACAGGAATCCTCGTGAAAAAACTCAGTTACAGGAAGCAAAAAAGATTTATTGCAAATGATACTGCAGTTCAAATCTTCCTTTGTAGCTTCTAGAATAGAGCACAATCAACGGTAAGCAACTGATGTTAAATCTAGTTAGGCTATCAGTTATCCATGTAATTAAAACAATAGAAACTAATTGCAGATAGAAAGACATGTTATCATAACTTGCATTTAGGTTTATATATAGTTTATCTACCTATGCCTAATTGGCGGGCTCGAGCGACTTCACATGCGGCTTGGCCTTGTCGGCGTAACCACTGCCACTAGGCTCCACGGAGGGATGTGCTTGTCTTGAAACTCCAGGGTCCGGTGCAGACTTATTCGGCAAAGCTACAATCCCATCCGGGTCCGGTGCTTGTCTTGATAGAAGTTGTTCAATTATGCATTTTTCAGAGCATGAAATTATTGATAAGGCAAACAACTTAGGAATCACTTTGGGTTCATGAAAAAGAGGTAGCGAAATCTGTTAATGATCTTTTGGATTTAGAAGCAGAACGGGCCTCTGAAATAATTAGGAACCTTGCATCAGTTAAACCCATGAATGAGGATGGCATGCATAATTTTGGAATTGTAGCCCTGGAAAACATTTGCAATAATATTTTGCCAAGTGATGACGCCGAGGATGAGGAGTGGTCGGAGAGTATGGACACGGTAGAGCCTCTAGTCACGGAGGGCACTATTTCGTGTTATGTTGAACATACGTGTACGGATGGTGCTGGGGAGAAGCCTAAGCGACCCTGGAAACGAAAGATTTATCCTACCTCCACAGTTCGTAGAAGCGCTAGAGTTAAGCTTAAGAAAAAAATTCCATGATGACATATGAAAGGAATCTTTTGGAATAGCAGAGGTCTAGCTGACTTGGCTAAACGAAGGTTCTTGACAGAAACAACCGTGGAGCAACATTTAGATTTTATTGCACTTTTAGAAACACGACGTGATAATTTTTCCTCACAATGCCTTGCAAATCTTGCCGGAGGAATTGATTTTGATTGGCACATCTTACCTCGATGTGAAACACTTGACGTACTTAACGTGGTTTGGGGTGATTTTGCGGTTAAGTTTCAGGTGAGATCGAAATTGGATGGGTTCCGATGGTCTCTCGTAGCGGTGTATGGTGCAGCACAACCTGAACTTAAACCAGATTTCTTAGCCGACTTGGTGCGGATTTGTGGAGATGAGACTCTACCGATCCTTGTCGGTGGTGACTTCAATATAATTCGGAGGAGAGATGAAAATAACAATGACAATTTTGATAGTCGGTGGGCTATGATGTTTTATATGATTATAGAGAGTCTGAATTTGAGAGAAATTGAACTCACCGGTAGACAGTTTACTTGGACCCTGCTTACGGTGAATGAGCAAAGTTCTAAGTCTGAAGCTGAGCTAAGCCTTCGAGCGCTTCTTAGAGAAGAGGAGCTCAAATGGGCATTGCGCGCCAAAGTGCTTAAGGTTGTCCAAGGGGATGACAATACACAATTTTTTCATATGATTGCGAATGGCAAACATAGGAAGAAGAAAATTATTTAGCTGGAACAGGACGAGGGGACAATTATAGGGCATGAGAACCTGAAGGCATATATCTCTAATTACTATACACAACTCTTTGGACATCCGGAAGTAAGTACGGTGTCCCTAGACGAGCCTGTAATTGGTGATATTCCGCAGCTACAGGTCGAAGATAACGATTTTTTGACTGAGAAAGGGGTTCTAGATGCAATCTCACAAATGAAATCGAACAAAGCACCGGGACCAGATGGGTTTCCAGCTGATTTCTATAAGAAATGTTGGCATATTATTAAGTGTGATATTATGCCTATGTTTCATGATTTCTTTAGCAGTCATTTAGAGCTGTTTTATCTTAACTTTGGCATGATTACACTATTGCCAAAGAAAGAAGAGGCAGTTCGAATTGAACAATTCAGGCCAATCTGTCTTCTCAATGTTAGTTTCAAAATCTTCACAAAAGTGGGTACTAATAGACTGGCACAGATCACGCATTCAGTGGTAAAACCGAGCCAAATAGCATTCATGCCAGGATGACATATACTTAAGGGGGTGGTCGTTTTGCATGAAACGTTACATGAAATTCATTCGAAGAAGCTAGATGGGGTTATCTTCAAAGTGGATTTTGAGAAGGAGTATGATAAAGTTAAGTGGCCTTTCCTACAACAGGCAATGTGCATGAAAGGATTTAGTGAGATCTGGCGGAACCAAGTGGGTTCTCAAGTCTAGAAGGGTAGTGTCGGAATCAAGGTTAATGATGATACCGGTCATTATTTTCAGACACACAAGGGTTTGAGACAAAGAGATTCCATGTCTCCTCTCTTGTTTAATATAGTGGCCGATATGTTAGCCATTCTTATTGGCAGGGCCAAGCAGCATGGTCAAGTGGAGGGGTTAGTCCCTCATCTGGTTGATGGAGGAGTATCCATCTTACAATATGCTGACGACATTATCCTATTCATGGAACATGACATTGCTAAGGTGCGTGATATGAAACTTATTTTATGTCTTTTCGAACAATTGTCTGGTTTAAAGATAAACTTCCACAAAAGTGAGTTGTTCTATTTTGGGAAGGCCAAAGACGAACAAGACATATATAGACAATTGTTCGGGTGTGAATTGGGTTCTTTACCATTCATTTATTTGGGTATACCGATTCATCACCGTAAGTTATCCAATAAAGAATGGAAATGCATCGAAGATCGAATAGAAAAAAAGCTTAGTTGCTGGAAGGGTAAGCTAATGTCTTATGGAGGTTGGCTAGTGTTGATTAAATTAGTACTGACTAGTATGTCGATGTTCCTACTATATATAGTTCTTCGAAATTCTGAAAGGGGTATGGAAACAACTTGATTTCTTCAGATCTTGGTTCTTCTGGCAGTCAGATGAGGCCAAGAGGAAATACTGCCTCGCGCGTTGGGACATTCTTTGTCGACCAAAAGACCAGGGTGGTCTCGGTATTGAGAACTTAGAAATCAAGAACATGTGCCTCATGAGCAAATGGCTCTACAGGTTAGAGACAGAGTCGGAGGGAGTGTGGGCACATATTTTGTGTAATAAATACCTCGAGTCCAAAACACTCGCTCAGGTTGCCATGAGACCAACAGACTCACCATTCTGGAAAGGTCTTATGCGGGTAAAGGACCTGTTCTTTCGAAGGGTCAAATTCCTGGTTGGCAATGGGATGTCAACAAGGTTTTGGGAGGATACGTGGTTAGGAGAGACGCCCCTGGCCGTACAATATCCTACCCTGTATAACATTGTGCAACGGAAGGAAGGTTACGTAGGCACAGTTTTACATACGATCCCCTTAAATATTCAATTCAGACGAGCACTAGTTGGTGAGCGATGGAATGCATGGATGCACCTGGTTCGGAGATTGATGGATGTTCAACTCTCTGATCAACCAGACTCCATGCAATGGAAGCTAGCTAAGAATGGGATTTTTACGGTAAAAACTTTATATATGGATTTGATTAATTCTGGCCCAGTCCCGAGATCGTTGCATATTTGGAAGATTAAAGTTCCTTTGCGCATTAAAATCTTTATGTGGTTTGCCAACAAACAAGTCATTCTTACAAAGGACAAATTAATCAAGAGGCGATAGGTAGGTAGTCCACGATGTTGCTTTTGTGATCAGGATGAAACAATACAACATTTATTTCTTGAATGCCTATTGGCCAAATTGCTTTGGAGAACGATTCATATAGCCTTCAACATTACTCCTCCAGTTAACATTACATCGTTGTTTGAAATGTGGTTAACTGGGGTCGAACATACTACGGCGGCACGTATTCGGATTGGAATTTGTGCACTATTGTGGGCTATATGGAATTGCAGGAATGATTTGATTTTTAACAGACAACACAATTTAACTTTCTTGCAGGTTATCTTCAGAGCTACCGCTTGGATCCGTACGTGGTCCTTACTTACTCCTATGGAATTCAGAGAGCCTTTGGTTACTGGGTGCAACCAGTGGGAGATGGTCGCACGGGCTATATTTAACCGGTTCGGATGGCGGTCGCATAACAGGATAAGAGTCTAGGGAGTTTATCCTTTTTATTGCCATTCCAGTTGAGATTGTCCGCATGAACTTTGCTTTACTTTTATTTTTCGGTCCACTTGCGAACTGTAAGACGACTTTGTGATACTTTACGACTTCTTAATAATATGGCTGCATGCATTATTATGATGCAGAGGCCGGGGGTAAACCTTCATTTCCAAAAAAAAGAGTCGATTTGGTGGAGAATCACCGTCGGATTTGATGAGGGGAGGCCATGAGCTGGAAGAACAATGATGACAAAATTCAAACCATATATCTCTTATATAAGAGGAACTCTACCTATATATATTCAAAGTAGCTAAGATAATGAACGTGCACTGCAGCTTCGTTGTTCGTTCTGAAGTCTTCACTGTATTTGATCATTGCACTTTTCTTATGTTGATCCTGGTATTTGTTTTTCAGATTAAGATGCCATTTTCGTGTAGCATATCCTGTTTACTGGTTTCAAGGGATCGATGTAGTTTTAAAGAGCACGGGCGTAGCCTAGTTTCTCTTACGCCCGATTGATCCATTCATGGAAGAATCTGGAAGATGCATGATCCTTTTGCGGTCTGCGTCAGGGTGCAAGTGCAACCATGCACAAGCGACATCTGCACAATGAGTTGTAGTACTCGGTGCACCTGCTGCAACACATCTAGGGCAAATGGGCAATGTAGTTTTTTCTTAGTCTAGAGCATACATACATATTGAAATGGAACCACCAAGAAAAATGTCCGGACATGCAATGCAAACAAATGTAGAAGCACGCACATTATGAGTGGCATGCGACACGACTGTGTGTGTGTGGAGGGACCAAAATGCTTGCAACATTCGTTATACTTTGTTTACGATGAATGTAATATACACTTTTTTTCTGAAAAAGATGCGACATACACTATTGTTATTTACATGAGAAGTTTTGCATGTTTTGAGAGGTTTTAATACTGTAGCTACAGTTTGCTTTGGGGGCGACCCCAGTATCCATACCTGCAGACGGGGCCTCTTTTCTCATAGACATGGTTGCAAGATCAGCCATGATTTTTTGTCGCGCCTGCTCCCTCAAGAGTTGCTTTCTCTGGTGCATGAAAAAACACTTGTTAGAAGATGTACCTTCATCACCTTGCGATCGGCGGCGGGTTGGGGGCCGTTTCTGGGCGCTGGCCGACACCGACGATGAAGATGCGGATGGGGAGGCGGGTGGGGATGAGAGCTCGCCAGCGACTCCGCCGATGCCGACGCCGTCAGACCTAATCTGCGAATTTTTCAATTCTGGATACGACGAAGAGGAGGTGGCGATGACTATTGACAAAGTTTTGCCCATGGATGATCCGGCTAGGACGGGGCTTCACGCGGGAGAGAAGAAGGAGATGGTTCAGTGCGTCGTTCATCGGAGGACGGCGGCGACGAGGATCAGGCCATGGAAGGGCCCCCTCCCTAAGGTATGTCTTCCAAACCTAACTCTTTTCGACATGATTCGTCCGGAGTCTTGGATTGTGGTTAAAAGGAGAAAGAATGGGCGCCAGGCGGTGGCCGGGACGGTGCCGGCGGCGACCGCGGCGTCAACGCCGGTGATCTAGGAGATCGGGATCGCGGCGGCTCGGGCGCTCCGTTTGAATTCTATCCTAGGCCGTGATGGGCCGGTGCAAAGTGAGTGCGGGCCGCACCGGAGTGGGCCAGGGTTAGCTGGGTATGAGGCCCAGGCTAAACCGGACGCCACCTATACCAATCGCGCCGACTCATGCTGGCGATCGATCGATCGATCGTCCTTCGCCTCGCTCGTCCTCGCCGCCCCTTAGGGTTTCCCGTCGCTGTATAAAGCCAGGCTTCCCCTCGTGCAGTCCTGGGCGTGCGGCACGCATTCCCCCCTTGCGGACATGGCAGGGCGTGGGGCTGGTGCTCCATCGGGGAAGAAACTTCCGGTGGCTGCCGGAGCGGGACGTGGTGGTGCTGCACCGTCGGCTGCCGGGACTGGGCGTGGAGCCATTGCACCGTCAGGAGCTCGACCTTCGGCGGCCGCTGGAGCCGTGCCGGCTTCTGCGGGTCGTGGTGGCGGGCAGCTAGGGCCTAGGCCGCCGGCGCAGGGACCGGCCGCTGTGGTTGCTGCGGGTCGGGGCTCTGCTGCTCAAGGGCCGCCGGTGCATGGGCCTGGCGCTGTGACCGCCGCGGGGCAGGGCTCTTCTGCTCAAGGGCCGAGGCCGCCGCCGCTCGGGAGTGCCGTCATGCCTCACCACAACCAGGCTCGGACGTTTGGGCAGCAGCCCCGGGCTACGCTGCCGCCTCACTACGTCACTAGGCCGCCACAAAAACGGCCTGGGCCGGTGCAGTCTTAGGTACCGCCGCCTCAATATGACAACGTGGGGGATGGAGGTGCGGGTGTGGCTCCTGGGCCGGCAAACAATGGTGCTAATGGTCCGCCTCGGGGACAATGGGGTGACGATGGTTACAATGCTTATGGAGATGGCCAACATCGTGGCTCCTCGTCGGGGCGGCGGCCGTGCATATGTTTGGCAGACCGATGGAATAGCTGAGAGTCCTTCTGTTGAGGACTTGCAGCGACTTCTGAGTTTTGAATTGTGCAGAGTGCCTGGCACTGAGTGCATCCTCGAGTTTCATGAGTAGAAAAGGTAGAGCCACAGCTCAAGCCTCTTACTCAGGTCTGGCTTCGCTTCTCAGGGGCCCCTTCGAAGCCGTTGCAGGATGCTCGGGACGCTGCTAGCTTTGGAATATTGGTCGGGAAAACAGAGAGAGTGTATATGGCTTTTACCCGAGCTCACGGGGTGGCACAATTGCACAGAGTGTCCTGGATATTGACTTTATGCCACATGTGGTTAAGTGGACTTATAGGGACCAGATCTACAACCTCGAGATTGAGTTTGAGGATACCGAGCTTTTTGCTGAGGCTATGGCTGGGACTGATGTGGATATGCAGGATAAGGATGATGGTTTAGGCTCTAAGGAGGCACGAGTGGACGATGTTGGGCGAAAGTTGTCCAACGGCCCGAGGTCGGCCTCACAGAAGTCCGGGGACGGGGCAACACCATCTTCTACAGTGCCGATGAACACTCTGATATTTGGGTCATTTGAGCCAGCTTCTGCCCCTCCTAGACTTTGGTGTGAGCAGGTGGAGTGTGATGATGTGCTAGAGCGTACACTGCCTACCCTGGATTTTGTTGTTGCTGCTGACGGATCTGCGGATTGGTGCTTGGATGCGAGGGTCTCTGAGACGACTTCGGTCGAGGGGGGGAGGATCTTGGGTAGGTGGCCCCTCGTTCTCCCACTCTGACCGTTGTTTCTCCTAGGGTGAGGGTTCCGACGGTGCCGGCTGCGGCAATGGGAGGGGGTCCCAGGTAGGTGGCCTCGGCCCCCTCCTCTCCTGTGGTGGCTAGAGTGGCTTCTCCTATGGATTCTGCAGGTTCTGGGAGCACGCCGACGTTCACTGAGAGGCAGGTGCCAATCCAGGCAACGCCGGACGTGAGGCCCGCGTCTCCCTTCTGCCAGAGGGTCGAGACAGGTGGGGAGTGTGGGCAGACGGCCCACGCACTCACCCCACCCTACACGGCTTTGGAGGGGGCGCCCCTCGTCGCGGCCCAGGACGCCAGATTTCGACTGACATCGACGGGGGCGAGGGGGTCCTCGCCGACGAGTGGTGTTGCCCGCTGTCTGTTGGGGGTGGGGCTGGAGGCCGTACCGCAAGCAGGGCTACTCGGGAGGAGATCATCGCTTTTAGAAGGATTCCGGATCCTGTTTCTGAGGGGCAACAGGTGAGCTGCCGCCTCCAGGATCAGCGGGAGGTTGATGAAATACAACAGCGGTGCGCTATGCGGGCGGCCAAACTTCGTGACATTGAGGTCACTACTGGTATGTCGGTTAACACTTCCAATTCCATTTTGCATTTTACCAATGATGAGATTATTCATAATGAAAATCAGTTAGGAGTTTCACTTGGTAGTAATGTTAGTGAAATTTCAAATTTTGTAAACGATATCCTGGATCTTGAAGCGGAGCGTGCTTTAGAAATGATTCAAAACTTAGCAGCGGTCAAACCCATGAATGATTCTGACATAGATGCGTTGGGAGTCAGGGTTCTCGGTAAATTTTGTATGGATCTTGCACCATCCCATCCCGAGATAGAAGAAGAGGATGTTCCTGTCGAGGCTGAGGTAGTTAGGTCCACGGAGCCCGGTTGTGAGGACCGGGTGGAGGATCAAAACAAGCCTAAACGCAAGTGGAAGCGGAAAATTTATCCTGCTTCGGCGGTGCGCAGAAGTGCTAGGATCCGTACTACTAAAAAATTTCATGATGAAATATGAGAGGAATCTTTTGGAATAGCAGAGGTCTGAAAGACTTGGCTAAAAGAAGGTTTCTTGCGGATGCCTCTATCGAACATAGGTTGGATTTTATCGCCCTCTCGGAAATTGGTAGAGACAATTTCTCTCCCCAGTTTCTAAGTACTTTATGGGGAGGTGTCGATTTTGATTGGCACTGCCTACCTCCGAGAGGAAGATCAGGTGGGATCTTACTTGGGGTTAGATGCGAGTCGCTGGAAGTTTGAAGCGTGGTCATGGGAGACTTCGCGGTTAAGTTTCAGGTCAGATCAAAGGCCGGTGGGTTTAGTTGGGCACTGGTGGCGGTATATGGTGCCGCGCAGCCTGAACGCAACTCATAAGTTGCAGTCGTGCGCCGCTTCAATGGCGGAGCCAGTGAGAGGCCATGTCCGCTCTGGGCCGGTGTCAATACGGAGCAACTGCTCTACACCAGCATGAATGCAGGCAGCTGGCTCCAGGAAAGAATACACGCAAGTAAGGAGGGAAGGGTTTTGGGTGGGCCAGAGTGGTCAAAAGCGGGTGTGGGTGCTGTCTAGACGCCCGCAAAGCTCCCCTGATTTGTCTTCGGTTTGCGGGAGAAAGTGCGTACAGACCGTCCTGCGGACCGATGCAGGACCACGTTGGATGGCACAACACCTCCGGACCGCGCAGTCCAAACGGGTTGCGAGAGGTTTGAGGGTTACCGTTGGAGACACTGAAACTATACATTCTTAACTTTCCAAGTGAATTCCACTTTTTACACCCAAGCTGTAAATTTGTGCTAGATTTTCTTTCATTTAAATTTTCTTCCATAACTTTACTCCTCAATTGATACATTGTGTCACATTTAATGCAATCTAATATTTCTCCCTATTTCTAACAAGTTTTGCCCACATGTCCGGTACTCATAACCACACAAACCATCTTGTACCTCAACATTAATTCCTTTATGAATCTTTGGGTCAAGCCTTACCATGTCTGATCAAGTATGAAGACATCCAGTGAGGTCTCCCAAAAGTTCGCAACATTATCGTCAGGAGGTTCAGTCCCCATGCAGCAACCGACTATCCTCACTTCCTTCGTTTGTGTCACAGACGCCGGTTCAGTCAATATCTGTGGGGTTCATTCGTCTAGCCATACTACTCCAGATTACCCCTTCCGTGGTGGGTGCTTAAACCCCTCCACAGACGGGTTTAGCATATCCATCACTAAGCTTCAATCAATGGAGGCGTAGCCTCCACTGGCCGGCACTTTCCTGTCGGTGAAAATTGACAACTAGTGACAGTTTTAAAAGATGAAAACACCATGGTGAAGGCAGCGTGGAGAGTAGCGGCGGACAACTTAGACATGCCCATGGATACTCCCTCCCCTAATTCATTAATCTCATTATTAATTCATGTATTTCTTAAAATATTAATACTATAGTGATTTTTTAATGCCACAATACAACCATGTGGATGTCTCTATTGAGGCCACAATGCAAATACAGGTTAGTTAGGTTGTTGTGTCAAGCTGGGCTACAATTGGGGGCAACAAGTGGCAGATATGTGGCCCAACTGGAACTGCGTAGAAAGACATACTAATTAATGCTAAGTGAGCATCAGTGGCACCGAGTCTCTACTCCTTTTTTTTTAGCATCAGTACAGACACAAGCGCTCATATACACGCGCATACATTCACCCCTATGAACGCACACATGCACACCCTATCCCTATGAGCACCTCCCAGAGACTGAGCCGGCATATCATCTTGAGATTTACGAAGTCACCGTAGGCGCCTCGTCGTCGACGGGAACGTCTCCTCCCACTGAAAGCGTATCGCCGGAAATCCTGAAATAAATCCAGGAATAATACAAGCACCAGGATTTGAACCCTGGTGGGTTGGAGATACCACTATCCACCTAATTCGTTCGTTCGTTAGCACCTCACCCCGATCGATCCCACCGATTTTTTTTATCCCAATCTATTCCTTTCCACCCCACGTTCGGGTTTTAGTGATTTTTTACATGCCTAAAATCTATCGATTCCTGCCTCTCCCCACTGATTTTTTTTCTACCGACAAAGAAAATCAGCATGCAATCCCTCGTATTCTGGTAAGGCAAGTTTTCCAGAAAAATCAGGACACGATATGATTTGATTACATGATGCACTAGGTAAAAGGAGCTTTGCCTCCAACAAGACTTCATGGCGCCTCACCAATACCTAGCAACCCTAATCCAAACGCATGCTACTACCCAGTCACGATTTCCATCTTATTATTTTATTGCAGCTTTCTCGTGGTACTTTCGTTGATGGTGGGCGCGCGACAAGACCTGGTCGCTGGTGGCTAGACGGACGCCTCGTCTACGGCGGCGGCACGGCAAAACCTCGTCGCCCGTGGCTGGACGGACTCTTCATCTAGGGCGACCGCGCGACAGATGATTGTCGTCGGCAGCCGCGCGGCCACTCGGCAATCACTACCGGAATCGCACCCTATGCCGACGGCCAGGGCCGTCGGCATAGTCCTGAATGACCATCGGGACAGGCCTATGCCGACGGCCCCCGTCGGCATACGGCCGTCGGCAACATATCCGTCGGCGTAGCCAGGAATGCCGTCGGCATAGAAAGGTCGTCGGCATACGCCCTATCCCGACGGTGTCCGTACATCTATGCCGACGGCCCCGGCCGTCGGCAACGTTATCTCCTAACGGCGGCCGCCGTCAAGTGCTGACCAACGCCTGCTCGCCACGTGGCAGGTCGACGCCGACGGTCGGGCCGTCGGCATAGTTTGAAACTAAGCCGATGGCTAGGCCGTCGGCATAGACGTGCCACGTGGCGAGGAGGCGTCACCGTTGGGGCGGGTCTATGCCGACGGCCTAGCTGTCGGCGTAGGTTGAAACTATGCCGACGGCCAGACCGTCGGCATAGACCTACCACGTGGTAGTCACTGGGAGCTCCTGGAGCAGGCCTATGCCGACGGCTTAGCCGTCGGCTTAGTTTGAAAGTATGCCGACGGCTAGGCTGTCGGCATAGGCCTGCCACGTGGCAGCCACTGGGAGCTCACGGCAGCTCTATGCCGACGGCTGTCTGTTTTTTTTCTTTTTTCTGTTTTGTTTCAGCTCAATTCATTTGAATATATATAGCACACAACAAATATATGCATCACATAACAGCTGACCCAGCAGCATCACACAACAAATTCATCATCACACATCATAAGAAGCATCGCAAAGCATAAACATATAAGTATCATCACTGCCAAGCATAAGAATCTCACAAACAACAATAAGAAACATCACAAGCATATAAGTATCATCACCACCAAGACCGCCACAATGTGACCCAAAGGCTTAAGCGCCAGGACGTCGAGCACCACGGAGGTCGTCACCGCCAAGACCGCCGAAGCCCAGGTCGTCACTGCTACCGGCAGCGCTACCGCCAAGACCGCCTCCTCCTCCGCCTCCGTGGATCGGAGTGGTCGGGCTCCGTGTCTCCGGAGTGCTGCGAAGAGACACCGCCAACGGTAGATCCACCTGTTCCCTGCATGTTGAAAAGACATATGCACGGGATCTATGACTATGTTGAAAGGCATGACATGCTTTGGGTGAATAGATTGGGGATGAACTAATCGGCGAGGGGCCAGCGTTCTGTGCCACAAACTCCTCAAAGCTCATCAGCACTGGTTGTGCTGGAGGGCATTGTGCTGTAGGGAACTGAGGACACCTGCCGGCCGCCATATCCTGAAAAGCCTGCTGCATCTGGCTATCCCTCTACACTTGGTGTTCATAAAGCCTCTGATGCCACGCCATGGTCTCCTGGCGTGTGTACTCCATGTAGGCCTACGGTATGACATGATGGAACTCATAAAACTACTAAATGCGGAAAATGAAGTGAGAAATGAATATAAGAGGGAAAATACTTACAGATTGTTGCTCCTGAAAGAGGGACTGTGCACTAGTCACTAGCTGGCTCGTGCGCTGGCTCAGGCTCGGGTCGATCCGACGAAGCTGTGTGTAGGAGATACTAGGAGTGATCACAGCATCGAGAACCGCCTCCCAACCGTGCTCCTTGGGCCCCATCCTCACCACCGCCATGTCGTCCAGAGGCGCCGCAATGGGGTCAGGTGTGTCAGGATGTAACTCCAGATACGCTTCGGAGTAGGCCTTCTTCCTCCCTGCGGTCTTCTTGCCGTAGTACTTGGGCTCGCCAGGCTTGGGGTCCTTCCGCGTATGGGCGATCTCCCACGCCTGCATGTGTGAGAGCGGCCGCTTCAGTTTCTCCTCCTGCACCACCAAACAGAGGTTAGTCATACATAAGAAAGTGATGGTAAATAGAAGAAGAAGAATGTTTAATGGGGTTAGTCATACATTAACTGCCTTGTGGAGATAGTGGTTTCCGTTTCCCTGAGCATGTACTCCCTCTGTCCCTCGGTTAGCCTTATTTTGGGTTCTCATAGCCGCCCAGGCTCCAGCCTCATCACACCAAAGATCCACCAATGCCGCCCAAGACTCGTCTTTTCCATAACACCAATTTGGACACAACTACATAATAAAAGCATAATGGCATGTAGGTGTGTCCAAATTGGTGTTATGGAAGCATAAAGCATAAAGCATAATGTACCACAAGGTAATGAAAGCATAATGAAAAATCTTTTATACTTACCGCCAAGAACTCGGGCCTCTCCAAGGTAATGCCCATCCTCCGCGCTTCTTCCTTGGTCATCTTCACACCAAGTGCGTCGTGGTAGTATGTGGAGATGGCCACATAGCGCACCTCGTACTGCATCTGGCGGGCCTTCTTCTTGCATTGGCGCAGCACGATCTGGTCCGCTCTAGCCCTGTGCTCCGGAAGAACTCGATAGAATTTCTACAATCATGCATGAAACAAGAATGGGAGAAGCCATGAGTTAAATCATTCATGAAACTAGAATGGACTTGTGCTTCTGAAAAGAACTCACCCAGAAAGTAGTGATGACGGCCTTGGCATGGGTCTCATGGTCCGCGTGGCGGGCCGCTTCCCAGTGGTCCCAGCTCGTGGCCAAAACCCGACGGTCCGGCTGCCTGACTGGATCATGACAGTACAACCCCGGCCAATATAACTTCAGCAAGACGGTGATGAGGCCGTTGGGAATACGGACCCCTTTAGAATATATCCAGTTGCTGCAAAAGAATGAACTATTAGCATGTGACAAGAAAAATAAATAACAACCGGAATAAGCATGTGACAAGCAACATAATGAACCACTTACTCTTTTCCCGTGGGATCAATGAGCCACTTCTGCTCCTCAGTAGCAGGAACCTGCTTTGGTAGCTTTGCGTTGCCACGCAGCCACCCCTTCGTGTCAACCCCCTTCCCGTCACCACCATCATCCCCGCCACCACCCTCCTCCTCGCCTGCCTCCCCGTCCCCAACCTCCGCCCCAACCTCCTCCTCCTCCTCCTCGCCTGCCTCCTCCTCCACCACCACCTCCTCCTCCTCCTCCTCCTCCCTAGAGTGTACCTCACTAGAGGAGGGTACCTCACTAGAGGAGGGCCTCGAAGACAACACCCCTAAGTCGGTAAGGGTGCGCTGTTTCTGGCCGCGACCCCTTGTAGTGGCTCTCCCCCCAGCACCTCGTCCTCTAGAGGCTCTCCCCCCGCCCCCTCCTCCTCTAGGGGCACCTCTCCCTCGACCTCCCTGTGAGGAGTCATCGTCAAGTAGCCGAGGGGGAGGATTACGTGCTCGACCACTCCGACTAGGCAGGGCGACGACCTTGCGTAGGAAACCCACGCCATCGGCCTTCCCCTTGCCCATGTTCCACGAACCTGCATTGAAAATAGAAAAAGAAATTAGTAAATTAATGAAATGAAGGAAAATGCATGATAATAAACACATTAATAAAAATACATAAAAAGGCATATTCCTAAACTATAGAAAAAAAATACTTGAAACGTACATCTGCTAGAACCCATATGAATCATCACTGTTGTAACCTCTTTCTCGGTCCGTCTCATCATCACTATCAATCATATCATCTTCGTTGTCCGACGGAGGTGGAGGCTCTTCCTCGTCATCAGCGTCTTCGTTTAACTTTTCTAGCATAAGTATGTCATTTTCATTGACAATGGTCTCACCATCATTCCGTGCATCGTCGACGTTTGGGTCCACATCATCATCACCCAATGGTCTAGCGTCATCGTTTCTAGCCACATCATCATCATCATCATCAGGTTGCTCTTGATAGAACACTCCCTCGTATGTCATGGGGTTAATGTTGTAGTAATCGTCTTCATTCGGGTCTGGTAGCTTACCATGTGGCGACACCTTGAACACAACTTCCCAACCCTTTAGATACACTTTCTGGCATGGGTAAGGCAGATAATATACTTGTGTAGCTTGGGTAGCCGCAATGAAGAGATCGGCTCCGGCATAGACGGTTGATGGTTTAACTTCGACCAAACCAATGGAAGGCGTATGTTTTACCCCCTCCCGCGGATCGAACCATCGGCATTTGAACACAGGCAGACTTAGGGTCTCACGCCCCTGGCGGAATTAACCTCGTATATATTTTGTACCCTTCCGTAGTAGTCTACTAAATTTTGACCGGGGGTGTACACTCCAGTATTTATAGTTTTGGGATCAGGGCGGCTGTTTTGGTGCTCCTCTGTATGGAAGCGATACCCATTCACATCATACTTTTTACATGTCATGACGGCAGGGTCAAAACCCATGGAAACCCATCTCAATTCATCATCCATAGATATGTTCGGATCTTTTCCCTACAAGTATAATGGAAATTGTTGCGTGCATTAGTTCGGTTAACTAATAAATGTTGAAGTAGGTATTTAATAGGGGAGTGTGGAAAATTACTTTGTCCATGAACCAAGCAACAATTCCGAAGGCCACCGTGCGATGTTTTGGTGGCATAGCTAGACCCCGAAGGCCACCTCGAATCCCAGTTGACCAGTAGATCTAGCCCTTTGACTTTCGTCGGACGGGCTTTGACCGGTGGACTCTTCCACCTGGTTGCGATAGGTCAGCCCATAGCAACATCCCCGAACACGGTCTGGACCCAACCCAACACTAGATTCCCTCCGGTTCCACCGCACCCGCACCATCCCCCCCCTCTAGCTAACTAACGGCTGCTCTGCCTTCCGTGGAGGGGGGGCACACCACGGAGCCCCAAGACGGGTGTCTACGCATGCCAGAACACTTTCACACATGCATCGCGACCCATGCGATGTTTCGGTGGCATAGCTACACCCCGAAGGCCATCCCGAATCCCAGTTGACCAGTAGATCTAGCCCTTTGACTTTCGCCGGACGGGCTTATATAACCGTAGGAGGGCCACCGCAACACCTGGCGGCATTGCTACCCCCCAGGTACCCCGTCCCGTCTAACCCTGACACAGACGACCGCCGGGTCTATCCCTTTGACTTTCGCTAGACGTAGTTTGACCGAGGGACCTTTTCACCTTGTTGTCATAGCCCAGCCATAGGTACACCCCCCAACACAGTCCCGGCACAACCCACCCCAAGATTCCCTCTGCGTTGGCCCGACGTGGCCATTCCAACCCCCCCCCCCCCCCCGGGCACGGCGGCATCGACGCCCGTGAGGGGGGACGGGGCACACCCCGAAGCCGCGTGCCTGCGCCTGCCACCACATTTCCACAACCGTAGGAGGGCCCACCGCAACACCTGGCGGCATTGCTACCCCCCACAGGTACCCGGCCCGTCCCGTCTAACCTCTCCGTGACACGACGGAAGAAGGCCCGTGTGGGGGGCAATCGATATATGTTTTCTGTACATTTAAGTTAATGAAATTAGTATTGGAAAAAAATAAAAAATAATAAGAGAAAATACAAAAAATATAAAAATATTATTAGAAATCTATGCCTACGGCCTAGCCGTCGGCATAGCTACGGCCACGGAACGGTAGAGCCCCGGATCGATGACGTGGCGTAGGGCGGGGATCAATGACGTGGCAAAAACCATGGGCCAGGCCTATGCCGATGGCCTAGCCGTCGGCATAGAAATGCCACCCCACGGGACCGGCGAACGACGCGGATCGATGACGTGGCGGCGCGGCGGATCGATGACGTCGGCGAAGCTATGCCGACGGCTAGGCCGTCGGCGTAGCTATGTCGACGGCCACCGTTAGCCCGTCGGCGTAGCCTGACGCCGTCAAACTGCCGTCGCCGCTCGGGTAGCCGGGCCCACGTGATATGCCGACGGCCTGCTCTATGCCGACGGCCCCCGTCGGTATATTCGGAGAAACGCCGACGGCTTATCTATGCCGACGGCCCCCGTCGGCATAGATGGTTATACGCCGACGGCCTTTCTACGCCGACGGCTTTAGTTGGGCCGTCGGGGTATGCCCATATATGCCGACGGGGACCGTCGGCATAGATATGGCCGTCGGCAACTGCCTAAATTCTGGTAGTGAATGATGCATCGATCGAGCTGCTTTGATCTGTAGCGTTACCCTTCAGATCACCCTTCCGATCACCATGAGTGTGAGATGAATACTATGACGTGATATGCCCATGTTGTAGGTCTTCCGATCACTAGCTAAGTCGTGCATGGTCCAGTGGTAGGTTCCAGACTCGGATATGCTAGGCGTTCATTTTAGTAGTCAGATGTTATGCCAAACTCTGATGATAGCATTAGTTCTACAACACGCGCAATTGGAGTTGGCACTTAGCAATGAGCTCACGTGTGTTCGCCAGAGTAGCTAGATGCATCTTGACCGCCCCCCGGTGATGAGGTCTTTGAGGAGTCCACCCCGCCAGCCACCAGCGACAAGGTTCCGCAGTGTGACCGCCATCGACGAGAGCAACACGAGAACGCCATCTTGACTGCTGTCGACAGGGCCTCGCCGATGAGGTTTTTGGGTGCGACGAGGTTTCTCCGTACGAGCAGCACGAGAAAGCCATCGTTTTTGGGTGTGGCCGCCGTCGACAATGAGTCCTCCAGGCCGCCCGCCGGCGATGAGATCTCCCGTCGACGAGGACGACACGAGAAAGCGTAAGTTATGTATGACTATCTAATTTGCAGCGATAATAACAGGAAAGAATAGGATAGGAATCGAGTTTGCTCAATTAGCTGAGATTGTTCGTGTGCTTTTTACATTAGGACTGCCATGTGTCATCAATCGGGCTGTTCAAGAGCTGCACTATTACTCAACAATACACAATGCTCCTTTAATTCTGCTATATGGTGGTTACTCGTAAGTATGTTCTTTTGGTACATGTTTCAAAAGTCCAGAGAAAACATACCTTCTTAATTTCATTGGCATGTAATAGCAACTCTACTTTAGTGTTTGACTAGGTTATGGTGATTCTCAACCACATTAACAATGGCGAGTATAGAGATGATTTCACTATCAATGTTAAATTTATGGAAAACCTATATTGAATTTACTTCAACGCCAATTGTTTATACAAATATCTGGCGCGCGGAGGCGGAGGGCGCTATCCTCTTTTGTTTGTGGGCTCCCAATTTTCGTTAAATTTTTTTTTGCCATAAGTGTAAAGTTAACAATGCTAACTTAACACTAGCTTAGTGCCCGTGCATTGCAACGGTAAAAATAAAATCATAGTGAACATCTCCGAATAGGAAGCCCAAAAACAAAAGAGGATACCTCGCTTGGCCGGCATGCAAACGCCATATCTGAATAAGCAATTGGCGTTGAACCAAATTCAGTATAGGTCTTCCATAAGTCCAATATTGGTAGTGATATCTCTCATACTGCAACCTAAATGCCCCTTGATCTGGTCTCTGATGTCCTTCCCAAGTTTTTTTTTCATATACCTGACGACAACTTCCATTTTGTCCCTAAATTACCCAGTTCTCAAGCCTAAATTACAATGGGTCACCAACATGGACTGTATATTGTAATCATACATTTTACCAGGGAAAAAATGGATACACGTCTCAAGACATTCCTTGATGCTGAGTTGGAACATTTAATATATAAGATAAAAGAACAGATGCCAACATTCCCCTTCGCATGTTACAAAATGTTAAGTTAGTATTGTTAACTTTACACTTATGGCTAAAAACCTAGGAAATAGGAAGCCCGCAAAGAAAAGATAATACCTCGCTTGGCTGGCATGCAAACAACATCTCTGTATAAATAATTGGCGTTGAAGCAAATTCAGTATAGGTCTTTCATAAATCCAACATTGGTAGTCTAATTTCTGCGCTCATAGTGCAACCTAAATGCCCCTTGATCTAATCTCTTATGTCCTTCCCAAATTTATTTTTTCATATGCATATAGATAATTATTTAGGCAGGCCATTAATTAATTAGGCATGTAATTAATTATACATGTAATTAATTATAAATGCAATTAATTAATTAGGCAAACGGTTACTCACCGCAAATGAATTTGAAAGCGCTCAAGGGCGAGTAGGACCAGGCTCTCACTCATGTTGGTGACGGACAGTAGGCTCTCTTTTTTTTTAACACAGTACAGACGCAAGCGTTCATACATACGCGCATACACTCATCCCTATAAACGCACACACGTACACCCTACCCCTATGAGCACCTTCGAGAGATTGAGTCGGCATATATATCATCTTGAGATTTATAAAGTCATCGTAGGCGCCTCGTCGTCGACGGGAACGTCTCCTCCCACTGAAAGCGCATCGCCGAAAATCCTGAAATAAATCCAGGAAATAATGCGAGCACCAGGGCTTAAACCCTGGTGGGCTGGGGATACCACTGTCCCTCTAACCATCCAACCACAGGTTAGTTCGCGGCCAGTAGGCTCTTGCTACATCACCGACTAGCACTTGCCAATATGGACAACAGTTACCATGCGCTCCTGACATGGACGATCAAGCGTTTATCAAAATGGATGACAACCATGCTCTGTAGGACGTCCACACGCTGACGGTTGCTGAAATTGTGGAGAGTCACGCGCTCGAGGACAATTAAGCGGTGACAGTCGAGGGCTCCGACCATGCTTTTGTGGATGATTGTGGCAAACGAGGATAGTCACTCAGATGCCACCATATTTTAAATATTGTTTCATCCCGTAGCAACGCACGGGTATTTAGTTAGTATCCGTAAAGATTTAGTTATAACTTCTTGTTGTGCTAAAAAGAAACAGTTTACTAAAGCACATCTAGATGTGCCATAAGTATTACACATCTAAGTCATATGTCATTAATTTTACATTGAGATTCGTGTGAATATTTTCTTTCTTTTTTTTTTCTTTATGCTTGATTCACTTAATTAGATGTGCAATAACTAGAGCAAATCTATATGTGCCCTAGACACGCCCAAAAAGAAAGTTATAAATTGTTGTAAAAAATCAGTTGTAACTTCAACTCATAACTCGTGATAATAATAATAATAATAATAATAATAATAATAATAATATAAATAGTTAATATAAACTAGGCTATCAACTGGACCCGCTACCGCTCCAACATCCATGACATCGCCGCCGTCGTCATGGTTTTGGTTACACTATCACCACTCCAACATCGGTGAACATCAGTCGCAGGGAGAAGGAAATGTGGCCGGCGAGCCACCCGATTTAGCGTCAGGGCCGTGTAGAGACAAGATCTCAGAGAGCGGCAGCGTGAGGGGAAAATGCAGAAGCGTGTTCTCGATGTGGCAGGAAAGAAGTGCGGAAGACAGAGGAATGGATGATGCGAAAATAATTAATACTTACTCTAACATGGTCCGTGTATGCTAAAGAGGTGTTACGGCAATGATCAAGGGAGACTTAAGGCCTGGCGACACCCCGCTAGCCTCAACAACCTCAAACGAGTCTGGATCCTACCACCCAGCAGCTCTCAGTCGAAATGGTACATCATATTGGCTAACGTGAGCTCAGCGAGGCGCGTTCCAAAGGCCATACCGAGGTGGCGAGGTTCCCCCTCTTCCCCACGCCGATCGGTAGGAGCCGGAGGTCCTTGCCATTTTAGTCGATGGTTCTGCCCGGCCTTTTGTGTTAAACGGCAGGAAAGAAGTGCGGTAGACAGATGTATGTACGATGCGGATCCGGCGACGCGTGATACTTTAGGCCACAACGCAAAATTCATACCGTTCACCGGTTAACTTTCTTCCTTATTTAATTGCTCCGGGGGAACTAATTAGCACTTTCTATAGCATTGTCCATGTATGCTTACAGAGGTTTTCTGCAAGGATCAAGGCAGAATTAAGGCCTGGCGACACCCCGCTAGCCTCAACAACCTCAAACGAGTCCGGATCCTGGCCTCCCGGTAGCTCCCAGTCAAAATGGTACATCACGTTGGCCAACGTGAGCTCTGCGAGGCGCGTACCAAAGGCCATACCGGGGCACCTCCTCCTGGCCTCCTCCCTGCGCCGAACGGTAGAAATCGAGGGTCCTTGCCATTGTAGTCGATGGTCCTGCCGAGGAACCTTTCTGGCCGGAACTCCTCAGCGTTCTCCCACGACTTGTTATCCCTCCCGATGGCCCACGAGTTGACCATGACCCGGGTCTTTCCCAGGATGTCGTAACCCTGCAGCTGCGCATCCTGAATTGACTCGCGTGGGATGAGGAACTGCACCACCGGGTGTAGCCGCAATGTTTCTTTCATGGCCGCCTGCAGGAGGTTCATCTTGTCCAGCTCCGCCTCAAGGACTCCTCCATGGTCACCTGCAACCTGTCTCACCTGTGATTGCACCTTTGCCATTTCTCTTGGTTTCTTAACGAGCTCGGCCATGGTCCATTCTATTGTCTTGTAGGTCGCGTCGGTGCCTGCTATGAACATGTCCTGCACATGCAATACAATACCAAGATAATTAAGCTCAAACATGTGCTGGCTGCTCCTACTCCTGGTGGCAGTTGGTGCTATGCTGCTAACTGCTAATCTACCAACCAGTTCTTGTTCTCGAATTAGTATACCATATATATATACTTACCAAGATGACTCCCTTGACATCAACCCTGTCCAGTTTAAACCCCTGGTCACCCTCCTTGGCGATCGAGAGCAAGTCGTCCAGGAGGTCCCGAGCCTCGCCGTCCTTGCCTGGGTCCCCCTCATGCTCGGTGATGGTCCTCTCCATAATACTGTCGAGCTTGGCCGCCATCCTCTTCACCCTCGCGTCGAGCCCCGTCGCCCAGTCCACCAGCCACCCTAGTCTCGGGAACACGTCGCTCACGGCTATCGTGCCGAGCAGTTCAGGGAGCTCCTTCATCATGTCGCGGACCTTGGCCGGCTCCACGCCGCCAAGTTTGTGCCCGAAAGCCGCCCTCGGGATCACGGAGTAGGTTAGGGTGATTATGAGCTCGGTGACGTTGACTCCCGGGCGTTTGCCGCCATCCTCCTGAGCGGCACTGGCAGCCGCGGACCCGTTCCACGAAGCGCGCGACCTCCTCCTCCCGGAGGGCGCGGAAGGATTCGACCCGCTTCACGCTGAGGAGGTGCACCACGGCGATGCGGCGGAGCTGGCGCCAGCGCTCGCTGTAGGCGCTGAAGCCGACGTCCCTGCAGCCGTAGAGCGTGCCCCGGGCCGTGTACAGCTGCGGGCGGCTGCAGAAGACGTTGTCCTGGGTCCTGAGCACCGCCTCGGCGAGCGAGGCCGAGGAGACCACGATGGCCCGCACGGAGCCGAGGCGGAGGAGGAGGAGCGGGCCGTGGCGCCGCGCGAGAGCCTCCAGCGTCCGGTGAGGGCGGCCCCGTCCGAGCTGGTGCAGGTTGCCAATGATGGGCAGCCCAGGCGGCGAAGGCGGCTGCGCACTCCGGCGGCCATATCCGAAGCCTCCGAGGACGATGGTGAAGCAAGATACCACAAAGAGGAGGCAGAGGGCTAGGGTAGAGTCGAGCTCAAGAGATGCCATCAGCGCTAGCTAGCAGAGCGGAACGGGTGCAGCACGTGTGTGCAACTACCACATAGCTAGCGCTCAACTTAAAGCGCGCGTGCCGGCCGTTGCCTAATGTGGATCGAGATAAGCTGAGCACAGGCTCCACACAAGACAAATTTCGCCTGATATGGATACGCACCGCTGAAGAATGTGCGGCGTGGTGAGTATGTCGGCACGACCGGACACGTACGGAAGCTACACGAAGGACCGGCGCAGACATGTGTCAGAGCCGCGCATGGAACGACGATCGAGGATGGAGGACGACGGAGTGGCTTGCTACGTGCTAACCACAACAATGCGTGTGGTGGTGGTATAGTTCGGGCACGGCGGGGAGCAGGGGCGGACCTAGGAGTTGAAGTTAGCTGGGGCGAGCATTTGATGTTTAAATTTTTTTAAATGCAACTTTGTTGAAAAACTAATAAACTTCTAACATAGACTCTTGTCGCTTGAAATGCCCACTTACGCCACAATATGATCCCATAATTTTAATTTTCATACTAGACCCATCATTAAGCCAATGATCATCCATCTTGTTTGGAAGATTTCTCTTTATAATATTAATGGCTGAGAAAACCCTCTCAACGGATGCAATTGCCACCGGTAATGTCAATGCAAGTCTAGTGAGGCGATAAACCAATGGAAATACCAAAATTAAGTGTGAGAGTGTCATGTTGTTGCTGACCTGATGTTTCTATTCAACAGTCCAAACTGATGCCAACTAACATATCAAAGGAAGGAGACAAGAAGAGGATACATCTTGGTAGCCGTTGTTGTCAGAATCATGTGGTCGCTGTTGTCTCGTTGATCTGCCCGCACCATCTGTTGCCACTGCCGATCTGGGCACCAAAGCTACTCCCCCTGCCACAGCCGCAACTTCTTCGACAGCAGCAGCCTCAGCCTCAGCTTCTTCGAGGCAACAACTATTTCTACCCAATCTACCTCTTCATCGGAATCCATCACCAGCACCCCAACAATGGGCTGGGCGCGTGGGCGTGTGAGGCGTTTTGCATCGGTGTAGCACCGCAAGGGCTAGGTCGTATGGGGAACAGCTCGATGCGATTTCTGGATCGATTGAGGATTCGTTTTTTGTTTTGTTTATTTTAGAATTTTTATTTTTTATTTTCTATTTGTTTTAAATTTAATGTTCATCAGGGATATGCTCCCTAGAGCCAAAACTCCACTGCTTTTGGCTTGGGGATTCGTTTTTTGTTTGAGAATTTCGGTTTTTTCTGTTGACGAAGGAAAGGGAAGACCTATTGTCTATTTGGGCCTATAGCCTGCAGTCCACTGGTCCAACTCTATTTCTCCCTCGCTACCCCTTCGACCGACTAGCACATTAAGAAACAGAAACAAAAGTGTCTAAAAAACGAAACAAAAACAAAAAAAGAGAACATTCTGATGCCGACGGAGGAAAGATGTGTAGGTGGGGGTCGATCCTCCGCCGCCGGTGACCCGGGGCGACCACCCCAGCTCGCCCCAATGGTAGGATCATATCGGAAATCTGCTCTCCACGCGCGCACCATGCATATATGCATGGATTGGACATCGACATTGTCGTCCCCGTGCAACCATGCAAGATCCCGACCCGACGGGGAAGACGCGTCGAGACAATTTTGAGCGGTAGATGCAGGATGTCCCTATATCTCGCCTTTAGCGAGTCTCGCTTCTCACTAGCGGAAGGGGCGAGCTAGTTGGGAAGGCCCACACACGCGGGAGGCCACAACCTCTTTTTCCTACTTTTTTTTACTTCTTCGGATTTCGTTTTTACTTTATTTTTAAAATTTTATTTATACTTTGAAAAATTTCAATATATTACAAAAAACTCTCTACAAAAACATTTGAAAAATGTTGAACAATTATTTAAAAATATTGAATAAGTATTTGAAAAATACTGAACGAGTACTTGAAAAAATGTTGATCATGTATATAAAAATATTAATCAAGCATTTGAAAATAATGTTGAACAAATATTTTTAAAAATTTAATCAAGCATTTGAGAAGTGTTAAATGTGTATATAAAAATGTTGACCATGTCTTCAAAAATAAAGAAAATGTATACAAATTTTTTTGGTCATGTATTCAAAAAATGTTAATGAAGCATTTCAAAGATATTAAAAATTTGTAATAGAAAGAATGTTCACCATATATTAGAAAAATGTTAAATTTGTATTGAAAAAATGTTGAATGTGTATTAGAAAAATGTTGTTCACATATACAAAAAAGTAGTATGAGACCCAAAAAGAAACAAAGAAAATTGAAAAAGAAAAAAGAAACAAAATAAAAAATGAAAAAGGAATGAAAAAACAATGTGTATAGAAGAAATGTTCATCATGTATTCAAAAAATGTTAAACATGTACTAGAAAAATATTATATATATATATATATACCTAAAATGTTTATAGAAAAATTGTAAAATCCAAGATAAAACCAAACAAAATATGGAGAAGGAATAAAGAAAACCAAACAATAAATGGAGAAGAAAAAAGAAACGAAAAACATAGAAAAACGGAAAGAAAAAAACAGAGAAAGAAACCCGTGAAAACAATGGAAAACCCGACTTCATTCGCCTCAACTACAAAACTCGCCTTGTCCATATCACGTGCAAGATGTGGGCGCAAAGATCACACTCCCATCATGTCTCCTCAAGATCATACCAGCCGACACCGATTCATCCAACTGGAGAAGGCCCTACCAACGGATAAAGCGACCATGTTCGCTGGTGGCTCGCCATGCTAGCGAAAACAGTAGCCACCCTTTCATGCACGACCGGTCTTTCCTCCACCATTGGCATTTTCCCTTTGATGATTTCCTCCATGTTACACTCCTTGGACAGGTCAAGAGATTGCATGTAACTTTGAAGATAATCAGATGACACCCGGGGAGACGGCACCTCCTTCCCATGCGCTAAAGCTGACCTCAATGACTAGATCCTTCAAATCAACATTATTGTACGATCCCTCATCTCTTCCCGACAATTAGTAAGGATGTTTAAAAGCTAGTCCTTGCTAGTTTGACCTAGCATATCGTGATCAGGTAGCTTCCACATCCTGCGCATTTGTTCCCACAGTGCACACGCATGATCGCATGTGACTAATGCGTGAAAGCTGCTTTCTTTGTCCTTGTCGCACACGGGACAAGTATCCTTCTTCGAAATGTGTCAATACTTCTTGCACCAATTTGTTGCCCTTGCACCCGACACCACCTTCCACGCCATTATACACATTCTGAGGGGGACCCTGGACACCTCAAATGCATTGCCAGATAGGACGGTGGCTCGATGGATTCATGCTCGTCGCACCCGTCACCATGCCATGGTTATGCTCCTCCATTGCCAAACAATAAGCACTCCTGATGGTAAGCTGGCCGCTCTTCTCCGGAAACCGAGCAATAAAGCCCTGTCCATTCCCTAGAGAGGTTCGTATTTTGATTATCTCGCAAACATCCAAGTCCCAAAAATGTTCTCGAAGCCTTTGAACGTTCCATGCTCCATTTTCATCAAGAAAATCAGCAACCCAATTAAGTCTAATATTTCTCTTCGATCGTGACAGGCCTATGATTATGACCCTATGGGATCTAGGGATCACACCATGTTTTAATTAAAGAATCATCTCCAACACGCCAAATAACACCTTGTTTCAGAAGGTCAAGTCCATGAACAATTCCTTGCCGACTGGCTAGTTGGGAAGACCGTGTACACTTGTGCCATTAGGGTAATATTTTGCCCTTAGTAAACGAGCACATCATAGCTCTAACGGACAGACTTGCTTCACCAACTTAGCCTAGTTGAACGCTCTCATAGCTCTAAACCCCATGCCTCTCATAGCCTTGGATAGCATCATTTTTTTCCTAGCAGAGGCAAGCCATCTTGTTTTTCCCATTCTCCACTCCCCATCAGTACTGCCTCATCATTCGGTTTAGATCATCATAGACTACAGCGGGCAAACAAAACACACTCATAATATTTGGAGGTATAGCTTGCGCCACGGTCTTTATCACAATTTCCTTGTTCCCCGAGGATAAGTATTGTTCACTCCAGTCTATGAGCCTCTTGTTGAGCCTGGCTTGTAACGTTTCAAATTGCAGCTTATGCATTCTTCCTTTAGGTACTGGCAGACCCAAATATTTTGGTTCAAACACATGATCCGTAACATCCAAAGTACTCTTCACCTCTTCCGCCACCATATCAAGGCAATTATCAGAAAAAGGATGAAACACTTCTCATGTTTGATAAGTTGACATGTCGCTGAGGTATAAGTGTTCAACAAGCCTTTGAAAATGCTGTCCTGTTGGCCAGATGCTTCAAATAGCAACATTGTGTCATCCACAAATAATAGATGAGAGATCACTGGAGCTCCACGGCATATAATAACTCCTCTCAATTCCCCTCCAGTTACTGATTTAGTAATAAGAGCAGTCAGTGCATCAGCAACAAAGAGGAATAAAAAAAGAAGACAATGGGTCACCTTGGTGAAGATCCCTTGAAGGGGTAAAAGACTGGAGCAATTTTCCGTTGAACTTCACCGAGTATTTAACTAACTTCACACAAGCCATAATTGAATTAATCCATTCCATAGAGAAGACCCATGTACCTATGGCTTGCTCTAGAAAACTCCAGTCCACACGATCATAAGCCTTCGAGAGATCCAACTTGTAAGCGTAAGCAACATGATTGTTTTCAATGATTTTATGTAATGAAGACATTCGAAAGCAATTATATAGCTGTCAGAAATAAGATGCACTAGTATAAAATCACTCTGGTTCTCTAAAATCAAATCCGTGAGCAGCGGACGCAACCGATTAACCAAGCACTTGAAGACAATCTTATAAATAACGTTGCACAAACTTATTGGCCTAAAATCCTTTGGCCTCTTTGGATGAGGAACTTTCGGGATCAAGACAATAGCAGTATAAGTCACAGCATCGGGCATTATTCCTGAGTTGAAAAATTCCAAAACCGCTGCAGTAATTTCAGATTTTAGCACTGCCCAATTGCATTGATAAAACCTCGCCGAAAAGCCATCTGATCCAAGTGCCTTTAAGGGCCCGATTTGAAAAAGCGCATCCGACACTTTGTTCACAGTAAACGGGGCACATAAAATGGCGTTCATGCCTTGCGTAACTTCCAGTGCTATGCACTCATGTATCACCTTGGGATTTGAAGTTGGATCCTTGGTGTATACTTCATTGAAATAAGATGTTGCCATGTGTTCCATGTCCGATGGTGTGGTGCACCATGACCCATCAGAACGCCTTAGCCGTTACATGTAGTTTGTTCTTGCACGCCACTTAGCATGACGGTGGAGGTACGCCGTGTTCCGTTCCCCTTCCTTAAGCCATAATATCCTAAAACGCTGCAACCACAACATCTCCTTGCCATAGAGGAGTTCATCTAATTGGTAAAAAATTGTCTTATCAGTGCCCTGTCCGCATCTCGAAGCTACAGATTAGCTAGTTTTGTTCTTAGTTTTGAATTTCACTAGCAACATGATCGATTTTTTCATTACACCATGACCTCAAGCTGGCCATCATCTCCTTCAGTTCAGTGCGTCACGTACCGCGCCAAGATTACCAACTGGTCTTCTGTTCTTCCATGTTTGTCCCACCATGGCCGCCAATGCTGGGTGTCTTTTCCACATAATTTCATAACGTGAAGTGGCTCTAGCATGTTTAGGCTCCACATGTGATAGCCGCACTAACACAGGACAGTGATCCGACCATGAAGAAGCTAAGTGCATCACCTGAGTGGTTGGAAACAAGTCTCTCCAAGCTTCATCCACACAAGTTCTGCCCAGCCGTACACGTACGTTTCTGCCACTTGTTGGCCATTATCATATGTGAACAGAATCCCTGAGAAGCCGAGGTCCATGAGCTCACATGACATTAAACAGTCTCAAAACAAAATCATTTGATTTTTTGCACGCTGAGAACATGAGAAATGGTCATGTTGCCACATTGCCTCGTTGAAATCTCCACACACTAGCCACGGCTCTGTTGAGTAGACTGGTCAGATGATTCCACATACGGTAGTGGTTTTCAACCCGCGGCTCACCGTATACAAAAGTTGTTCTCCATGTCTTAGCACTCGCTTTGTCAACCACTCGCACATCGATGTATTCTGCACAAGAATCTAACACGGTCACTTGTAGATTTTTGTCCCAAAATAGGGCGAGACCCCCACTGAGACCATCAGTAGACACACCAACAAAACCCTTCATCTGCAATCTCCACTGAAGATTTTCCATCTTACTTGAGACTTGCCTTGTTTCATGTAGAAAAATCAGCCCCGAGGAATTTGCTTTGGAGAGGGCCAAAACCTCAAGAACTGTCCGGCGGCTCCCCACCCGCGGCAGTTCCAGGATAAGGTATTCATTGCGTCCAGCGGTCCTCCTTGAGGGAGGCCGCCGATCTATCACATGAAACATCCTCAGAGCCGATACGACCTCTCTTACTATTTACATTGCCTGTATGTGAATTCTGGTCGCCATCCTCACCATTTCCCTGGGTTAGAGCTAGGATACCAACCGACTTACCAAGCTCCTCTACCTCTTTAGCCTTGTTACCAATTTCCAGTGCTAATCTCTTCCTGGCCGATGGGTCTACCTGCATATGAGTACTTCCAAATTTTGAGGGGCTCATAGCAGTATCCGTAACCTCCGGATCCACCTTTGCTTTCCATGTGTTCTTTGGCCGGGAAAGGTTCTCATCTGGCTTCGACCCATTGTTTCTTCTGAACTGACCCTTTAACCGAGGTTTGTTCAAAGTGTCCGCATAGAGCCACGCTCCAAACTTCTTGTTCTTTTCCTCATGTACACCAGTACCACACTCCTTAACATCATGACCAATTAGTCCACACAGACACCGCAAAACCTTGCCAATTTTCCATACCAAACTAGGAACACCTGGTATTCTTTTCCTGTAATAATGCTGACAAACTTAGTGAGGAAATGGCAAATATCATGGCGAACCCTGATCCTGACATCGTCACCACGGGTATTCCCATAGAGCCTCATCTCTATGATCTCTCCCACGTTCTTAAGGAGTTGTTCCACTATACCCTTCTTACATAATCCATCTGGCAACTTGTGGATTTGGAGCCATATCGGCGTGAACACCATAGGAACTTCATCTACTTTCACGAAACCGTCATATGGAACCATCAATACTAACCAATTCCTGAATAGCCACGGGCCCTGCTTCACCATATCCGCTCCCAATCGCCCAAGCAAGATTCCTGGACAGCTAACAACTTGGGGTTAACAGGACAAAACCGAACATGCTGCACTTGATTCCAGACAGCTCGCATGTCGCGGTAGAAATCAGCTTGACTAAATGACTAAAGGTTTTGTCTGGATGAACCCTGGCTAGGGCCAGCCATCTCACACTTTCATTGATCTCTGGATCATCCTCATCAATTACTAGATCGTCCAAGGCTTCATCATTCAGATCGAGATGCTCGACAAAATCTCCAAGATCAGCGTTTATGCCCCCCCCCCCCCCGCCACTTGTTCTAGACTGTGTGTCCGCTCCCGTCTCCATCACGTTTGAAGGGGCGAGGAGGCAGAGATCGACATGATCTGAGTGCCCTACGAGAGGGACAAAATCGCAGATGATAGGAGGACTCGCTGACGAGACATCGCTAGGGAGGAAAGAAACCTTGGTTGTTGGCATAGGGGACACAAACCAGGCAAAAACGGTGTGTCTTTTATTCGGTCAAGTGATATAGTATGTAAGAAGAAAAAGAAAAAAATCCGAAAAGAACTATTTTTTACCAATGTCCATGCAAGATCAAAGAAATATAGTATCAACTAAGACATAACAAAGTCTTAGTCGATTGAGACTTAGCAAAACTAAAAATGAAAAGAAAAAATGCGGATGTTAGTGTAAGATCTCATGAATATTGTTTCGACTATGACATAACTAAGTCTTAGTCAACTGAGAGTCATCAAGACTGATTTATTTTATTTTTGAGTGGAAGGCCTGACTCGTGACTGCATCGTTGGCCCAGTTAGGATCCATAAACTTATAGTAGCTTTCAAGTGCATTTTGAAACAAGTATGTTGTTTCAAATAATAGCTTTCACGGGCCCGACTTAATAAAAGCCATCGCCACCTCAAGTCTAGGAAATTAATCAGCAATTACTCCAACACAGTCCATGTATGCTTACAGAGGTTTTATACCAAGGATTAAGGTAGACTTAAGGCCAGGCGACAAGCCACTTGACTCAACAACCTCAAATGACTCGGGATCCTGGCCATCCGGTAGCTCCCAGTCGAAATGGTACATCATGTTAGCCAGCGTGAGCTCTGCGAGGCGCGTCCCAAAGGCAATACCGGGGCACCCCCTCCTCCCTGCGCCGAACGGTAGAAACCGAGGGTCCTTGCCATTGTAGTCGATGGTCCTGCCGAGGAACCTTTCTGGCCGGAATTCTTTGGCGTTCTCCCACGACTCGTCGTCCCTCCCTATAGCCCACGTGTTGACCATGACCCGGGTCTTGGCCGGGATGTCATAGCCGTGTAGCTGTGCATCCTGAATGGATTCGCGTGGGATGAGGAGCGGCACCGGCGGGTGTAGCCGCAATGTTTCCTTCATGGCCGCCTGCAGGAGGCTCATCTTTTCGAGCTCCTCCTCGAGGACTCCTCCATGCTCACCTGCAGCAACTTGTCTCACCTCTAATTGCACCTTTGCCATTTCTCTTGGATTCTTGATGAGCTCGGCCATGGTCCATTCTATCGTCTTGTAGGTCGTGTCGGTGCCTGCTATGAACATGTCCTGCAAGAAGACGAAGATAGCTAAGAAAATTGTGCTGGCTGCTCCTATAGATCTAGGAGGCATTGTTCTTAACACTCTTTCATCTCAAAATAAATGTCTTATTTTATACTAAAATTGAGACACTTATCTTGAGACGGAGTGAGTATTTATCAAGATGAAATTAAAAAAAATTGAAAAACGAAAAAACTTACCAAGATGACTCCCTTCACATCGATCCGGTCCAGCTTAAACCCCTGGTCACCATCCTTGGCTATCAAGAGCAAGTCGTCCAGGAGGTCCGGAGCCTCGCCGTTGTCGTTTCCTGGGTCACCCTCGTGCTCCGTGATCGTCCTCTCCATAATACTGTCGAGCTTGGCCGCCGTCGTCTTCACCCTCGCTTGGAGCCCCGTCGCCCAGTCCACCAGCCACCCTAGTCCACCAGCCACCCGTCTTCTTGGGACAATACGCCAAATAAACAAAATCTCTTTGTCTCTTGCAAGCACAAAATATATAAAGCACTTTCCTTGATTTATTACCTAATTAAGGTATTCCATTTATCCTAAGAGTTCGTACCTCAATTCAGAATCTGCTATCATATGTTTTATCCATTAATAACAAAAGAGTTTTGGGACCAATGGCTAGGAATCACCTCTAGCCAAACCAAAACATTGCTCAAAAGAAATTTGTGGAAATTAAAAGAAGGCCATCACAACTTAGGATATAAATTTGTCCACAAAAAACATATTACAATCATGAAACATATTTTTTTCTGACAGAACAACCAACATTAGAAAATAACTTATCGCATGACATTATAGAACCAAATTCTGAAATATGCCACTACCAACCACGCAGTGAGAAACTCAGATCTTTCTCTTGTACTATCATTATGTCATGGTCTTGGTTCTTTCTTCCCCTTGACCTTGTAAACTTTGGTCCCCCCCACATGCCGTGTACTATTCGAGTATTTGATATTCTATTTTTTTGGCTAGCTTATCGTCCAGGTGTCAGGTTTCTAATAAGCTTTTTAAACGTCAAAGGAAACTTTGCATTTCATGCAAGACAATTTCTATCCATGCAAGTTAGCTTTTTATAACATTTGTTTAAATTTTGATTTTGTTGCTTCTTCTTACCTCTATGTCCACTAAAGGAGTCTTGCCCTTTTCCTGGGGTTGGGGACGTTGGGAGTGGAGGGAGAATCCTGATTTTCTTTGTTATCGCCAGGAACCATCAGATAAAGCTCCTCGTTTTTCTAAAGGAGTATCTTTCAAAACTTAAAATTACACTATTTAATTAAGAAATCCTCTAACGCGTAACTTGCCGGTATGCTCTGCGACATCCCGCTTCTCGTCATGCTTGCGATCATGGCGGCGTGAGATCTAGTCCAATGGCGATGAACGTAGTCATGCCATAAGACCATTCCAGTATGTCCATTGTGTACAAATCTTGTTTGATTAATTTGCAATAATTTAAGTATGGTACCAAATAAGTTGAAAACTAGAGAATTTAAAAAATAATTATACCAAGATATAGAAACAACTTTTCCATATACGAATCTGAAGCAACAACTTAATTAACCCTATGGGTTACCTTGTCGACTAGAAATTCAAGTGAGCCGTAGCAAAACCTTGAGAACTAACCTCTGATTGAAAGGTTAGGATGATGGTTGTACTCTTAGCTTACCACACAAATCTGTCCACGGACCGGGTCACCAGTCCGCGGACACTGATACGGGAGCCGTCCATCTAACTGTAGCCTCATACAATCCAAATCATGTTTCAGCAAACTGGACATATTACATACAAATCGGATGATTTTCATATAAACCGGACGAAAACATTTACATTTTAGACATATTTCAACTAACTATGCCAGACTATGCTACTATTTTAACCTAGTATATCGCCGGCCGCAGCGGAGCTCCATTCCCACGACATGTCTTCCCCATGTCAGACAGCAAGCTCACAGGACGGCCATGAGCCCCGGAAAATATGCTTATTTAGTGGAAGGGGAAGAGTAGCCTCCGCTTCCGTAAAGCACTGATGAAGGTTGGAAAGGGCGCAAGAGAGGAAAAGGGTTTATGGTTGAGCCAGGGTTGTCGGACGTGTGCATGGCAGTGGTCTGGACTCCCGCATCCCTTCTCCCCTGCTTGCTTCTGATTTGCGGGAAAAAAGACATCTGGACCGGCCCGTAGACGGATACAGGCTCACGTTGGGTTGCAAAACACATTCGGGCTGCACGATTCGAACAAATGCGGACGGTTTAAGAGTCCGATTAAAGATGGCCATAGTTAATATATGTTGAGGGTCCGCGTTGTGACTTGTGAGAAGCGGCTTCTTCAAATTTGAAGCTCGCAACTCCGATTTTCTTTAAATGTTGCTGTTTGTGAGTGCTCCTTTCGAAAAACCTTGCTATTTACATCTTCAACGTTGACCTATATATTTTCTTCGGTATCTGTTTGTGGGCAGGAGACCAGTCCGTAAACACAGATATGGGAGGCGGTCATCCAACGCCGCCCGCATACATTCAAGCCGGGTTTCAGCTAACCGGACGAAATTCATGCAAACATCAAATTTGGATAGCAAATAGCACAAATGATCCAACATACCATGCAAATAAGTCTAGCATAACATAGTTCAAATTCAATGAGATTAATTGGATGTTCAACAAGTTTTTCATGAATGGATCAAGTCGTCCCACACATATTGCCCCTTCAACTTTATCCATCAGTGTATGTACCTAAATGGCCGTCCCTCTATCCTATGGTATATCATGACAGCACGTACGGGCTACTCAATGCGTAGAGCAACATTGAGTGAATGAATGATTCAATCGACAAGCTGAGCAAGAAGAACCAAAACTTACAATCTCCTTGGTTGCCGCGCGCAATGACCACCTTGCCTCTAGCATATCAACCGCGCCACAAAATTTGATGACGTTGGTCTGGATGGCGTACCAATGATATGATAACGACCTCACGTTGCGATCATGGATGACGTGCATGTCATAGGGCGCAATGTGCTTTCATGCGTGAAACGAATTATGCATGCGCTGCTAGAAGGGCCCCCATCTGCTTCTGCCAACGAAATTGGCCAACCACACATCACACAACAACTCATCATACATGGTCAAGTACCCCGTTATCTACTCTAAGAAACAACATGGCGTTCGAACATAAGCTCAATGGTATTTGACCGAACACCTACCAGACGTGGTGATCGCCATGGACGACATCGACAGGGGGGGAGTGTACCTGCCTACAGACGGGTCCAGGGTGGACGCCACCGTCATAAAAGGCGAGTGGGCGCGTCGGTGCTGGTTGTGGAGGTCCGCCAACGGTTGTGTACCGGCTGGAGAGGTACATCGACGGTACCAGAGGAGGAGGACGCGGATGCAAAGTCGGGGGGGGGGGGGGGGGGGGGGGATTGGAAGAAAATGGGACCGATAGGGGGAATTTAGTGGGCCGGGGTGTCAGAGTGGAAAATGCGTTAGGACCACTAGGCAGGTTAATACAAACCCGCATTAGATGACACAACATGTCCGGGCTGCATGATTTAGATGTATGCGAACGGTTTAAGGGTATGGATTGGAGATGCCCCTAACCGGGAATAGGAATAGAAAGGAGAAGAAGATAGGAAGCCCTTGGCAACAGGCTTCGTATATGAGCACGAGTTGGAAAGGAAAGACACAGGTGCGCACAGGAACACCGCCCGTCGGTCCATGCATGATTGAGCAGCGTAGCATCGGCCACAGCACCCATCACCCTCCTCATTCCCGGACCCCAGCGCACCGGCGGATGGCATCGGCACACGTCGCCCCTCCCGGCTAATCGCCACGCCGGGGATTCAGTTCGCGGCAACTCCGGGCTCACTCAATACGGAAAAGGCGGTCGAGACAGGTCAGTCGACCGATGCGTGCACCCACACGACACGGGGTGAACAGCTCCTACCAACGTTGTCCATTCCCTCCCATTCGTTTCTCTACCCGCATTCCCGCCGCGTACGTACGTCGCCGCCTCTTCGGCCCCCCGCGCGCCCACTGGCAACCGCCACTGCCATCGGCGACCTCCTCCCCCCCGCCACCACTATATATACGTGCGCGCCATGAACGCCCTCCTCACTCCCCATCTCCCACTCGTGCGCCACCACAGCTCGAGCTCTCATCACCAGTGCGCCACTGTTGCGATAGTAGTAGCTTGTCGGCCCTGCCTGGTTCGGGGACCGATCGCTTGCTCTGCTTGTTTGCTTGGCCCAGCTCTGCTCTGTTTCTTGGCAATGGTGGTCCTCGCGAAGCCGGCGGCGCTGGAGCACATCGCGCTGCTGAGGACGCCGGAGGCGTGGGAGAGCTTCTCGGGCGTCCCGGCCGTGGACCTGTCCGGCCCCGGCGCCGCGGCGGACGTGGTGCGCTCGTGCGAGCGCTTCGGGTTCTTCAGCGTCGTGAACCACGGCGTGCCGGCGGGCGTGGTGGACCGGCTGGAGGCGGAGGCCGTCCGGTTCTTCGCGTCGTCGCAGGCGGACAAGGACGCGTCGGGCCCCGCCGACCCGTTCGGGTACGGCAGCAAGCGCATCGGCCGCAATGGCGACATGGGGTGGGTCGAGTACCTCCTCCTCGCCATCGAGCGCGACGCGCTCTCCAAGGCCTCCCCGGCGCCGACGTCCGCCCTGAGGGACGCGATCAACGACTACGTGGCCGCGATGCGCGGGCTGGCGAGGACCGTGCTGGAGATGGTGGCGGAGGGGCTGGGCGTGTCGCCGCGGGGCGCGCTGGCGGACATGGTGACGGGCGACGCGGCGAGCGACCAGGTGTTCCGGGTGAACCACTACCCGCCGTGCCCGCTGCTGCAGGGGCTCCCGCCCAACTGCAGCGTGACCGGGTTCGGCGAGCACACGGACCCGCAGCTGGTGTCCATCCTGCACTCCAACGGCACGCCGGGGCTCCAGGTCGCGCTCCACGACGGGCGCTGGGTGTCCGTGCCGCCCAACCGCGACGCCTTCTTCGTCAACGTCGGCGACTCCCTCCAGGTACACACATTCCTTCCCTCAGGCCCATCCCATGCACCGGCGGACGGACGGACCGACGACGAGCGGCGTACGGCGGCGACAGGAACAATGATTAACCAATCGGTCGGGGTCGGTGCAGGTTCTGACGAACGGGAGGCTGAGGAGCGTGCGGCACCGGGTGGTGGCCGGCAACGGGCTCAAGTCGCGCGTGTCGATGATCTACTTCGGCGGGCCACCGCTGGCGCAGAGGATTGCACCGCTGCCGCAGCTGCTGGCGGGGACGCAGAGCTCGCCCCTCTACAGGGACTTCACATGGGGAGAGTACAAGAAGGCGGCCTACCGCTCTCGCCTCGGCGACAACCGGCTGGCCCCCTTCGAGGCGCCACCTGTCGCCACGCCAGACGCCGACCGCCACCGGTCCTAGCCGGCCAACGTACGGCATACATCGCCGCGACATACTTCCTTGGGAGCTTTCGTACGTGTCGACGCACGTACACGACGGGAGCTGCTGATTGCTCCGGCCATGCCGGCCTCCGTACGCCGTGGCCCATGGGTGACCTGGCCGGATGTAAAGCTACGTACCTAAGCTTGGACCGGGGGCGTGGGCGTCCTGCCATGCTGCATGCCGATGCCGCGGTGGCCGGTGCCGGTGGGCGCGGCGCTGGGGCGAACCTCGATGCCGCCGATCTGTGTGGTCAAATGTACAGTAGTAGTAGCACTAGGGGTGGATCCATGAACCGAGCTTTGCATTGGCCGGCTCACTGGCCGCTAACAGTTGACGTGCGGTGAAAGTTTGATGTGTGTCGGAGCCTTTCCAACAGGTGTGGTCTGGTTACTAATGGAATTTCTATATATGGGCGTAGCGTAGTGCTCTGCTCTTGTGCTTGTCCTTTGCTGTGCTCTGCTTCATGTCTGCTTTGCTTTTGTTGCTTCCACTTATGGCCAAGCCTGTTCGCCCGTGATTGGGCGTAGCGTATCACCGTGGTCCTTCTTTTGTAGTAACACTGTTCGGCTTTAACTTGCATCTGATAGCATTTGCCTTCCCGCCATGGAGTTCCACCGGGACCATTAATGTCTTGAGCCTTGATAGTGTTTGTGATGGCACTATAGAAGTGATTACGAGCGGCAGTATGTGTCGCCTATAAACACTTGAAGTCATTTTATGAAAAATATCTGCTATAAATACTCTGTGAAATCGGGAGTAGCTTGTATGTTACCTTTTTTTTTCGGGGACCTAACTGATCAAAATATTACAAAAATTAGTGCATGGAAAGAAAAATTATTATCCGTTGGAGGAAAGGAAATTCTACTAAAATATGTTATACAAGCTATCCTAACTTATGTTATATCCGTCTTTAAAATTCCTAAAAAAATTTGCAAAAGAATCATTGACGCGATATCGCAATTTTGGTGGAGATGACGAGGACAATTAGAAGAGGATGCATTGGATGGGGTGGTGAAAGATATGTGTCCCGGAAGACCAAAGAGGCGTGGGCTTCCGAGATATACATTGTTTCAATCTAACTTCATTTTTAAGATAGCGAACCACTTATGCCAAGCGGTAATCTGGTTGATAACCCGAAGTCTTTATGTGCTGCAATCTTAGGAGCTAAATATTTTCCAGGTGGCAATTTACTGAATGCAAGTCCAAAGAAGAGTTCCTCTTTTACCTGGCAAAGGATCATGGTAGGAGTTAACTCTCTAAAGAATGTTTATATGTGGCGAATTGGAAATGGTCAAAATATGGATATTTGAAAAGATGCATGGATCCCGAATTGTGCAAATAGAAAATTTATTACTGTAGAAGGGGGCATCTTCTATCAAAGGCCTCTGATTTTATTAATCCAGTCATGAATTTTTGGGGTGAAGAATTGGTGAGACAAACATTGTGGCCAATTGATGCACAAAGGGTGGTCGAGATTCCCCTCCCGATGCATAATATGTCAGATTTCATTGCTTGGAGTTGCACCAAAAATGGCTTGTTCACTATTCGATTGGCTTATTTGGAGGAATGGAACCAACAACATGGGGGGAAATTGCAACATACAAATGGTATGAATAGAACCATTGTTAATCCTATCCAGGGGAAGATCTCGAAACTATCTTGTCCGGCAAAGGTATTTTTTTTCATTTGGCGTACAATGCATGGAACCCTACCATGCCGTGTTACGCTTACTAATAGACACATGAAAGTTTTGCCCATCTGCCCATCATGCTCAAATGGGCTAGAAGACACAAAACACATCTTGTTTCTATGTCAGAAGGCGAAGGAGGTTTGGGACAAGTTAGGATTGCATGAGGTGATCAATAGAGCTTGTGCTGTCGATCGACTAGGAGAGGCAGTTTTTGAATTTTTACTCCTTATGCCAAACCAAGAATTATCTATATTGGGTCTCCAGAAAACACGTGAAGTGATCGCTATAACAGCTTGGTATTTATGGTGGGTGCCCATCAAACTTCGATGGGGGCTCGTTCTATAACGACAAACTATGTTAATACCAACTCCCCTAAGGTAACCAGTAAAACAGGGGGATGGACTTGTCCTCCTATGGGTTTTTGTTAAACCGAATGTTGATGCTTCTTTTTATCATGATCTACTTAGAGGCACGGCGGAGGCTATTCTCAGAGATGACAAAGGAAGGTTCATTGTTGGTGATAATTGGAGGATGGATTAGTGTGCCGATGTACTAACATCAGAAGCATTGTCTCTTAGGTTTGGCTTACTCCTTGCACAGGAGGCGGGTTGCAATCGCCTAATTGTCAACTCTGACAATATGGAAGTGATTGCCACGATGAAGAATTGAGCACATTAGCGGAAGCGGCGGCGAGTTCGACGATTGCTACTTTATGGCTTGTGATTTTTCGATTACTAGGTTTGAACATTGTAATAGGGAAGCAAATAAGGTTGCTCATGAACTTGCTAGACCAGCGAAATTTTTCGTGACAAGGGATTGGTTCGAGGAGCCTATGGAGGATATTTTATCTTTTCTTATTGATGGCATACCCATTATTTCTAATTAATAAAGTGTGATGTTTATTTCAGAAAAATGACAATTGTTAGTGATTTTTTTCTTTTTGTGTGATAGGTTTGTGGTAGAAATTGGTGATGCCGGGTGTCATGAGAACGTATGTTGCGCTCTTTTTTAAAGGTTATTAGGTTGGCCATAAGATTAGCATCATTTCAATAGAAATATGATTTTTTACATATGAGAATCCAGATGTTCCCCTAAAAAAGAATGCAGAGGTTAAGCTTAACCTTCTTTAAAAAACAAATATTTGAAAATTAGTAGTCTAGCATATGTATGTTCAAAACTAGTGCGATCATTTGCTGTTCAAACGAGTTCGTGTGTCTTCAGGTTGGATCCTTCCGATCTACACTATTCTTCATCGGCCGCGGTTGCCGTTCTGCTGCGCCGGTCCAATGGGGCCTTAGCACTTTGATTTCCCGACTGTCTACTACAACAAGTTTTGTCCGGCTCCTACGAGGGGGGAGGGGGGGGGGGGGGGGGGGGTGGCGTGCCTTCTGCTTGCTTCAGTGCTTGTAGTCGTCGCTAGGTGGTCTACGGATCTGAATGTGATTTTTATTATTTCTGGTGTTCGTTGTAAGACCATGATTGAAGATAAATAAACCGGAAGTTTTTTGTTCGAAAAAAAGAGTTCTAAGAAACAATGGGTGCCATTTCAATTTTCGTACTGGACAAAATCTGAACTTCACCAATTAAAACTTGGAACCTTGTGGTCAGGCTTAGCTTTTCTTTTTGAAAAGAGGGTCAGACCCCGGTCTTTACATCAGAATGATGTATATGACCATGGTGAGGCTTAGCTTGGGTGTAGACATGTAAGGCCATTAATGGATGAAACAGTGTAAGATCATCCAGTGCTTTTCCTATTTGGGTGCATCATCTTTCTTTGCGGCCTTGGACTAGGCTCCAGTCGACCTCCTTTTCAGGGAAAGCACCACATGGTAACCAAGCTCAGAGCACTGATCCTTTCAAAAGGGAAAAAAAAAACTCAGAGCACTCCAGTAGGCCAAGCTGAACCAGTGACAATGTGGCCGCATTTCCTATTTGGCGCCCGTTATATTGATGGGCCGGGCCCTACAAAGCATTACGCGTGAACTGTGAAGCTCGAGCGGGGAAGCTGGCTCCCGTTTTTTCTTTTATGGTTTTGGGAAGCTTCGGGTAGCTTTCAGTCGTTTTTTGCTGCTGGTTTTATGTGTTTGTTTGACCGGTTTTTCTTACATTTTTTATTTTTTCCGTTTACCTTTTTTTCCAAATCATGATTTCTTTTTCAAATTCATTAACTTTCATAAATTCATGAACATTTTTCTCAAATACGCGAACTTTTTCCAAAATTAATTAACTTTTTCATATTAGTGAACCATTTTTTCAGATGCACGAACTATTTTTAACTTCATGAACTTTTTCAGACTAGTGAACTTTCTTTAGAAGTGTGATTTTTTTCAGTTCACGGACTTGTTTGAATTCATGTTTTTTTCAAGTTCAAAATCATGATTTTAAAAAATTCTAGAATTTGTGGACTTTTTTCAAATTAGTGAACCTTTTTCAAATCTACGAACCTTTTTCATTGCCATGAACTTTCTTAAAAAATTCAATGGTCAAATTGGCCAATGGGTCAATAACCTAACGGTCAAATAAATAAAACTGACAAAGAGCATGCCAGCGAGCAATGGGCCGCGGCACAGCACATGAATGTGCAAAGACAACTAATTCTCATCTAGATAAGAATTAGTAAATCTGATTAATTGATCCCATCAAAATCTGTAATTTAGGGGTCGGCCACATAGATGATAGTACAATCACAGTCCCAGTAATAATTAAATTAAGCGCATAACAAGGTACACTTTTTTGAGAGAGAGATAGAACAAGATAGAGTATAGCAACACTACTCCGGATTTCGCAAAAAAAAACACGGTTCTGGATATTTCAGCAAACAATGCATGCATCAAACCCCTGCGTGGCTGCATCTGCAAAATAGAAACAAAACTTAATAAGAAGAAGAAGAAAAGGAACAAGTATATTGGTCGTCACAGACTCGCAGTGTGCAGTGCTTGCATGTTCTTACTTACGACTACGAGGTCAGAGCGGCCACCTCAGTTGACTAAGATTTAATCAAATTTTAATTAACTTAAATTTAACCAAAGTTTCAGTCAAGTGATACAACATATAAAAGGAAAAAAAAGAACAAAAAATTAAAGACATTTTTTGCAATGATCTTGACGTAAGATTTCACGAACATAGTTTCGACTGAGACTTTGTTTAGTCTCCGTCCACTAAGATTTAGCAACCCTGTAATTCTAAAGAGAGAGGATAGCGATCTTTCTTTTTGCCCCGCAAAAAAAAAAGAAGAGGAGAGCGATCTTTTTTATTTTATTTTTACATGAGAAAAGTTAGTTGCCGTCAGTTTCCTCCGGATTCTCGATCTTCATCTTCTTGTGTCCCAGGCTGCAACATGAGATCTTCTCCATCCTCTTCTCCTCGACGTTGAGCCTCCTCATCTGCACGCGTTCATACACCTCCGCAAGCTTCGTCACCACCGCCCCCGGACAACACCTCGCTCTCCCAACCAACTCACAACCACAGCCGACCACCTCCTCATTCTTGACGGTCGCCGGCATCGTTGCCGGGAAGCCGGGGCTCTCCTCCTCCACCTCCTCCTTCTTGACGGACGATGCCGTCGGCGTCTTGGCGGCCTTCTCCTTCTTGACGGATGCCGCCGGCGTCTTGCCAACGAAGCCAGGAGGCGAGTCGGCCAGGAAGGCCCGGAGCCGGGCGAAGTGGCGCCACCCCGACGTCGGCCGCCCCTTGGCGAGCTCCTTCATGTACTGGTCCTTGAGAGTGTAGACGCGCTTCTGGCACTGGACGAGGGTGCGGTTGAAGCGGCAACCTTCGGCGGCGCGCTGGGCGTTGACGGCGGTGCACACGACGCGCCACTCCTCCACGCCGAGGGGGTCTGGGCTGCGGCGGAGGTGCAGCGGGCCCCAGGCGTCCACGAGGGCCGACGTCTCGCCGTCGCTCCATGGCCCGCGGGCGCCCGAACTTGCTTTGCTGCTGTGCATGTCGGGCGAACTGAACTGAACTGAGACGAGGCTGCTGCACTGTGAGTTAGGGAGATTGTTTGCATTGTGACAGTGGTTGTGAAGTGCAATTGAGTTAGTATAAAGCAGCTGCGTACTGAACCAAATGCAGCCACTGAACAACGAGCCGGGAGGTAAAACTCATGAGAGAAGGCTCTACATTAATCATCCGTGGCCGTGTGACTTGTGAGTAGCACTCTGTCTTCTGAGCGTGAAGTGGAGAAGGGCTATGTCGCATATGATTTCCAAAGTGAAAAGAGAAGCTGAAATGGGCTACGTGTAGGAGAACCAGTCGGTAGAACATGCATCAAGGGCCTCCATCAACTACTAATGCATCTTATTCTTACCTGAATGTACGATGCACAAGCCCCTTGTTCTTGGAACGGCCCTGCCTTTCTCAATGTAACCACGTGTTTCAGTGTGGAGTGTTACATAGTACTATGTCCATCCGAAATTACATTTCGCAGCAACGGATGTATCTATACGTATTTTAGTTTTAGATACATCTATTCGCAACAAGTAATTCAACGTGGAGAGAGTATTAAAAAAATTTAAAGAACGGAAAAAATTAAACTAGTATCAAAGCAGATATTTGGATGGATCAACCCCAGATTCTGGCCTTATAAACCACTTTCTCTGTTCCAAAATAAGTGACGTGAATTTTGTTTAGATAGTAGTAATTTATTCGCCCCTTGTAAACTGAAGTTGTGGTGTTACATGCAAATCCTTTTGAATGAACAAGCAGGTTAACTGAACAAGTCTGAATCCAGTTGGATTGCAATAAGCGAACTTTTTCATCGCTAGTCAAAATTTAGTCAAAATGATACGTTTGAGTATCATCTACATCTACATACTTAACTAAAAAAATATCGTCCAAAAATTTATTTGTGCAGTTTGCATTGAAAGGACAAACTCCATACGGCATGCCTCACACCTCTGAAGTGGGGTTCACCCCATATAGAAAAAAGTCCAATACTATCCTGAAGAAAATTGGTGGTTCATATGACCCCCTGATCTTTATTTCTGCTTCCTTTACCCTCTAAACAATCTCTTACCGGGCAAACTCGGTCCCTGCGTGGTTTGACTCGACTAGCTGCTGACGTGGCAATGGTCGAAGGCGGTTTTGACCTATGGGTGGATCTCCCTTGTCAGGTGGGTAGCGGGGGGCCAGCCGTTGGGCATCGTCACCCTTCTCCTCACGCAGGAGGTAGCAGGGCAACGACTCGGCGCTCCGGTGACGCAAGCGGCACGGGAGGCGTGGGGGCGGCCAGATCCAGGGATGGCGGCCCCATTTGGTCTGGTTCTGGCCGGATCCAGAGCAACGGCGAGCTTGTGGCAACTGTGGCCCAATCGTCCGGCATGGTCGTCTCTGTCCTCGCGCAGGAGGTAGCAGGGCAGCGGCGGCGGCGCTGAAGTGATGCAGGTGGAGGGGGGAAGCGAGGGGGCGGCCAGATCCGGGGGTAGCGGCCCCGTCTGGTCTGGTTTCGGTCGGATCCAGAGTCCGGCGGAGGTGTGAAGACGGCCCGCCGGCAAGCTTGCGACAATGGCGTGACCTGTACCTGAGGTGGCAGAAGAGATGAGGGAGAGGAAAGAGAAGGAAGGAATGAGAAGCAGGGCGCTCGGGGCGGTAGCTTGGAACTCCGGTGGTCGCCGCGTCAGCCAGTGGCGGCAGGGTCGGGCGCGGTGCTCGGCGAGGCAGGCAGCTGCGAGGGGAGGCTCGAGAGGATCTCCTCTGTCTCAGCCCAGCCTGACGAGGGAGACCCACCCGCAGGTCAAAACTGCTCATTGACCATTGCCACGTCGACAATCAATCAAGTCAAACCATCAAGGGACTGATTTTACCTGGTATGAGATTGTTTAGGGGATGAAAAGAAACATAAATAAAGATCAGGGGATCATATGAACCACCAACTTTCTTCGGATTAGTAAAATAGACTTTTTTTCCTCCATATATGAGTCTATATTTTTTCTCCTCAACACCACCGTACCCGCGCCCATATTATGTTAAAAACTAAAATATGCAAACTATTTGGGGAATTATTTAAAGACCAATGTCAACACAATGTCAAACCATACCAAGTTTGATCAATAGGTATCAATAGCAAGCAAGCATTTGAGCCGCAATCAATATGACAAAACAAACGCCAAACCATTGAGAGACATAAGTTTACATGGAAAACCCTTACGGGGAAGCCAACAAGCAGGAAGGCTGAAAGTCTTCAATTTTAGCACTCGGATTTGGGTGGATTGTAGATCAAGTGGCCTCATTTCTCTTCCCACTCTAGAACTCTCTTGATAACATATAAGGTTAACTCACGTCACTATTCTCGGGTTGGGGAAAAGAAATATATAAATTAATTTTACAAAGAGCCCCCTCAACTCGTTGAAAATCTCACACACCTAAGTTTCAGGCTAACTTCCATGTGCAGCAACCTAGTCACCGTGTTACTAGATTCGTGTGATAAGACCTGCATATATCACAATTCTCTACCTCAACGATAATTGAACCATCCATCAAAGGCATCAACTTGATGCCAAAAGTACAATCTCCAAACGATTCATTCCCAAGTGAAAAAATCAATAAGTAACAAAAAGGCCACCGCCACTAGTGTTCCACAACATGCATATCTGTTGATTTATCTTTTTATTTCAATCTTCAGGTACAAGGCTTTCTCACATGTAGCATAATGAAGAAATCATGCGAATGAACATGCTTGGTTCTTTCATAAGAAAAATCATCTGAATCCCACTTGGACTATCACAAAACACAACACAATCAACTTTCTCAATGCCCAAATGATCAAGAAAACCATACATCAATTTTTTTTCATTCATCGTCTTTGTTAATGACATAAACTAAGCCTCTGCGGATGAGAAGCACATATAATCTACAACGTTGCCCTCCGAGTAACACAAGACCCACAAAGTTGAAACACATAACTGGTGCAGGAATGCCTCTCATCAAGATCTCAGCATGATCAGAATCTGAATAAACAAGAACGGCATCATTCTCGTTGATGTCCCATCCCACCCATCCCATGCACGCCTGATATGACTCCTATGACGACGAAGAGGAAGCCATCACCCCCTCGCCTCGTCCTCCCTGTCATCGTCCATGTCGCCGTCCCAGACCAGTCCAAGCCTGGAAACCCAATCGGCTTGTGCTTTAGCTCTCCACCTGCAAAGAGGAGGACCGCCACGTCCAAGAGGAGGAATGTTGTCGGTGCTTCACCGCCCCTCTACACGGGATGGATGAGCAGCAGCAGCAGCTCTAGCTTGTCGCTCCTCACTCCCTTGAGGAGGTCGAGTGCCAAGCCGGAGATCTAGTGTCGGCGGGCCACCGGCGAGCCATTCAATTCCTATGACGAGATCAACGATGTGCTCCTCTCCTCTGACCAGTACAAGGACTAGACGGCGACATAACACCATTAGTAGCTAATAATCTCGAGTAGCTATATTCTGTCTTTATTAACTATGCAAATGTCTTTGAAGGACATTTTTAGTCGCAAATTATAAGTCAATGCGGTGACTTTCGCCTATCTTAGGAACTAGCTGTTTCAAAGTATTTTTAGTGTTTGATTTACATTTATTCATTGTTTTAGTGGTTAGAATTGACACCATACATTTGAAATAATGAAAAAAATAACAAAATAAAGATTATGAAGTCTGTGGTTTAATGACACTATTTTTGTGCACAGTCCCATCAACCTCTACAAAATTACAAAGCGCGTCCAACATGCTTGTGCCAGTTTTGTAGGCAGTAGGCCCATCTGCAATTGAGATTGCTAAATCTCTCAGTCCACTGACACTTAATGAAATCGTAGTTGATGCTCTATATTTATGAGATCTTGCATGAAGACCCATGCAAAATTTTCTTTATTTTTTTATATGTTGTGTCTTTCTTTTTCTGAAAAGATTATATCTATTATAAAGATTCATCGGAAGTACAAAACACCTGAAACATAATAAAAATTACATCAAGATTCATGGACCACTGAACGATCATTGCCGCCGACGCTCCGCTTTTGCCAGTCCCATACCGAAGCCGACCCGACCTTGTTGATAACAGGTGGGAAGTCTTCGTGCACGTTCACCTAACGACCAGCGTTTCGGAGCCGCAGTCGTCTCCATTGAATACTTGAATCGATCTGAAGAATTTGACACCAAATATCGCCGTTGCGTACACATGGCGAGAAACCCCAACGTCACCGCCCGGAGGAGCTGGGAGGAATCTACGCTGGAGCTCCTTCTAATCCGTCCAAGCGAACGAACTTTAAAAGGGCCGGAGTCCGGAAGACTGACTCGAAGAAGAAGCGCCGTCATCCGTCCAAACGTCGCCCCTGCGAGAACCAGTACCCTATCTATCTACTAGCCGAAGATAAGGCATCAGAAATCACCTCCCCGCCATCGACCCTCGTGTCATTTGACTGAGATTTGGTTATGCCTTAGTCGAGATCTAGTCACACCCATCTGCAATTCATGCCCCTATGCAGGAAAAAAAATCCGGTATCCACGATTTTTCTCCCCCTATACGACGCAGCGTCTCGCGGCTCGGGTCATGGGAGACATCCAGCACACATAGTGCCGTAATTTATCAGGTAATGCTCTGGTGTTCATCGTCACTAATTCAGCAGCACAGTGTTGGTTCCTCCTCTCGGTAAATCAGCGTCGCGGCTCGGAATAATAGTGGCACGGTACAGTGAACGCGCAACAAAAACCAACAGTAAATCATCTAAAAAAACTGTGAACGGTAAACAAATACGTACGATCGATCGAGCACATCAGCAAATACACATGCGCGCGCGCAGTGCGGCACGATCGACCGCGCCCGGCACGTACTTTCCGATCACTTGGACGCCCTCTTCTTCCACAGGTCGGCGAGCAGCCGCACGGCGCCGCCGACCGGCTTCCTCTTCCCACCGGAGCCCCCGTCTCCCGCGTCCCGCTGCTTGTCGTCGTCCGTCTCCTCCGTGCTAATGTGGTGACCCGCGCCGCCGAGAACCGCGGCGGCCTCCTCGGCCGCCTTGCGCCACTGCTCGCTCTGGACGCGGATGCGGCGCGCCTCGGCCTCCAGCGCCTCCCGCGCGCGCTCCGACTCCCTTAGCCGCTCGGCCAGCCGGGCCTCACGCGCCGCGCTGTCCATCAGCGCGCGCTCGGCCTCCCTCGCCTTCGCGGCCGTCGTCTTCCTGTCGGCCTCGGCGGCGTGGGAGGCCGTCTTCGTGAGCTCGGCGTTCTCGGCTCTGAGAGCGGCGAGCTCGGCGTCCTTTGCGACCAGCTCTGCCGTCAGGGTGCCGATGTTCGCGTCCTTCGCCGTCAGCTCAGCTTTCAGCTCGTCGACCTCCATGTCCTTCAGCATCAGCTTCGCCCTCACCTCGTACACCTCCCTGTCTTTCGCCACAAGCTTGCTCCACAGCTGGTCCGCCTCCGGGTTCCCCTCGTTGCCACCACCGTCGTCCCCAACGACGGCAATATTATTAGTGCTCACCTCATCGCCATTATCAGTCGTCTTCTCGGCCACCTCCTCAACCCGGGACTCATTGTCCTCGCGGTCGACCATGCATCTTCTCTCCTCGCCGTCACCATTTGCAACGTCGTCTGCGACAACTTCTGCCTCCTCCTCCCGCTGCTTCTGTTCTGGCGGCCGCACATTGGTATCCTGTTCGACCGGCGCCGGAGCGGCGGCTTCCCTCTTCTTCGCGTTCGCGGCGAACCGCTTCTTGGCATCGGCGAAGGCGCCGCGCGCGTCCTTCCTGGCCTTCTCGGCGGCCGCGAGCTGCTCCCGCATCGCCGCAAGCTGGTCGTGCGCCTTCCCCAGCTTGGCCTCCAGCTCCGCCGCCCGCGGCCCTGCACCACCGCCACCACCAGCGGCTGCACCTGCGGGTTTCTTCTGCAAACCCACCACCATGCAAAGTTACATCAAGTCAGATGTCACGTACAGGGTGTAAATGCAGTGATCAATTGGCGCGCGAGGGAACGTGCTTGCCTCGTGCAATGGGCTGCGGGGCGCCGCCCCTCGGCCGACGCCGACACCACGGTGACGCACGCCGCCACTGGCCTCCGAGCCCACAGCCACCGTCGCCGTCCTCGGGCGCGTGGGCAGGCGAGCGGCTGGCCGGTGCGGCAGCTCAGACATGGCCCTGAAGTGAAGTTCGATCAGGGCACAAACTTGAAGCAGTAAAACATGACATTACTACGAGACAATTTCAGATCAGGTTTAGATACCTGGGTCGTGACATGCGGCTGCTGCTGTCCGAGTCCTCGAACTTGCTCGCCTTCTTGGCGGCCCCGGCGCGCCCGAGCATCGGAACAAACCGGAGTTTCTCTCTGTCGAAACAAGCTAGCTAGAACGATTGTTTCTGAAAGCAGAATGTAACTTCAAACTCGGAATTATAATCGCTCAAGGACCGGGCGTTGGGGACGTACGTCTTGGTTGGATTGCAAGTCTCATCTGGGTACTAACTGATGCAGGTAACGTGGACATTCTCCGGATTATTGCTGTGATTGAGAATTTGGAACTGCATGCTTAATCTTGTTTCAGCGTCAAGGTTCTTGACTAGACTTGTACTAGCAGAGTGGGTGCCTTCCTTTTCCTCTTTCTTCTTATAACAATCCAGTTAGATTGTCATCATCAACATCAAGAAGTTGATCTGCCGACCCTCATCAACAAAAAAGTGGATCTGCCTCCATCGATTTCTTTGATCCCTACTTGCATTCAACTCTGCCAGTTTCAGAAACATATATCCATCACACTCTGTTCGTCACCACGATGCTATTATGTTTTTGATGGCCTTCTCCGCAGAAAAATGTAAAAAAATTACGAGATGCTAGAATTCAGGAACCGAGTTCTTTATCTTGACCGGCCGAGTGATGGGAGTTGTAACCGGCGTCGGCACGTACGAAGGTGCACTCACTGCACGGGGACGTGAGTAGCTTCTAAGTTTGCACTTGGCGTCTTGCTTCAGCGCGCAGCTATATGGAAACCTCTAGCTGTGCATTTAGCGGCGGGTACGTGCGGGAAATGAAGATTAGGACTCACGTCGTTTTTTTTTCTGTTTCTTTGCTAATAATTGTTTGTGTGTTGCAAATGAAGCATAAATAGTCTAGTATTTTTTTATAAACACACATTATATTAAATATACATAGTACAATCAGGACAAACACACGTGAAGACTGCTAGACAAATTGGACGAAGACATATGTCCTGAAAATTATGTTGTGGCCATCGACACCTGGTCATGTCCCTTGGGTCCACCGGGACTGGATGAAGATGCAGGTGTGGACACTTCCTATCATGGAGGTGCGGACCAAGACTCTGTGAGACTGTGACAGATGTCAGGCTAGGACTAGTTGAAGGTGCCTTTTCTCTTCCTACCGTGGTTGGTGCGCTGTGATGTGGGCGGTTGGCGGTGTCTCGGGCCTTGGATGCTGAGGCGACGGCCCCAAAGGATGGTCTACATGGTTGGCCCTCCGGCGGGCACCATAACTTTTTAGAAGTGAGTGAAATGAAAACGAGAGGCGAATGACAAATAATGTAAATGCAAGAAAATGAAAATTTAAGCGTAGATACTTGATAGATGTTGATAATATCTCCCCATCAACGGCGTCAGAATTTTTTTCTGCTACTTCTAAACCGTGTTGGGATTTTTCCGAAGAGGAGAGAATGATGCAGTACAGTAAAGATAAGTATTTTTCCTCAGTTAAGAACCAAGGTTATCAATCCAGTAGGAGAACCAAGCAACAACTCGTTAGCAGCACCTGCACACAAACAACAAACCTTTGCAATCCAACACGAACAAGGGGTAGTCAATCCCTTGACGGTTACGAGCAAGATTAAATTGTATGGCATTTGATAGATAGATTGGACAAAAATACAAAATAAAATAAATAAAATAAAAATGTAGCATAATATTTTTTTGGTTTTAATATATGATAAAAGATAGACCCAGGGGCCATAGTTTTTACTAGAGGTTTCTCTATTGAAAATAGCATATGGTGGGTAAACAAATTACTGTTGGGCAATTGATAGAAAAGAAAATAATATAGAAACGAAGTATGTTTACCAGAGGGAGGAGTGAATGGGAGTTTTAATTTTCTTCAAAAAACTTAAATCTCTCATAAACCAGCAGCGGAATAAATGATAAACTAGCTAAGAAGAACTACAACAGAGTACCGAAGAGAAACTAAGGCATGCATCAAAGTAAATTACATGAATGGAATGCATCAAAAGTAAACTTGGGTAACAGAGGTAACCGAAGGTGCTCGAAGGCGACAAGGTACTTGTTCGAACAGTTCATCATTCTGCACAATGACTACGTCTTGTTGGAGGGGTTGTGACTTAACAGCAAGATAAACTATCTTCACCTTATTCTCCTTGACAATCGATTCATCAACCGATGCCAATCACCCGTGGTAGTTACTTGAAGGTGATCTCCTAACCTTTACAGACTTCTTCTTCGAGAACCACAATTACTCTTGGTCTATGAAGAAATTGACACCTAACCGTCTAAAGAGTTTGCTTCTCTCAAGAGTAATAGGCGGAGCGTACTAAACTTAGATTCCAGTGATGCTGAACCACTCTATAATTCTTTGGCTCTAGGGTTTTTCTCTCGGTGGATTTTAAACTCAAATCGCTCAGAGAGGGGGTAGCTCAACAATCTTCTCAAAATCAAACGGAGCAGCCGCTGGACAAAGCCGGCGCGGGGTGGCTATTTATAGCCTCAGCCTTCCCAGATGGGAAATGATCATTTTGGGCACGGATCCAGCTAATGACCAACCGACATGTTCACAACGGTCGGATTTTTGAAGCAACGGTAACATTACTTGAGAAACAAGTAATGCTAACTCCTCGGTCCGAGGCAAATCTCTCGCAGCGAAGAAGATCACAGTCTCTTGCTGGCAAGTATTTGCTCGGAGCACAAAGAGATTTCTCTCACAACTTTCATAGGTTTTGGGTTAAGCATCAGAGAATCAAAGCTTTGAAACGCTATACCCCTTTTAATAGTATGGTGGTCCTATGACTCAATGAAAGAAGAAGAACAATGATATAAATGATACGTCTTCACTTCGTCTTCATTCTTCCTCGAGCGCAGTCATTTGCTTCCAACAAACACCAAACCAATTGCTTATACTTCAACAATTTTTGGGGGTCACTCTTGATAGCTTTATCTTCAGTCATAACCTTCATTGCAACACAGGGAAATTATCTTCATCTTTTTCATCAAACTCCTTGATACATCAGGGACCTGTTACTTTGTGCGCACTAGCAAACACATAAGTCCCATACTATTTTGCACCAACAAATAATTATGATGATATCCAAGGCAATGATCATATAAAGGCATCACGTCCGAGGCAAGTCGACCGACTCCTGCATGCATGTACTACTATTACTCCATACATCGACCGCTATCGAGCATGCATCTAGTGTATTAAGTTCGTAAAAAATGGAGTAACGCCTTAAGCAAGATGACATGATGTAGACAAGATAAACTCATGTATGAATAAACTCCTTCTTTTCACTCTTAATAGCAATGATACAAATACGTGTCATGTCACTTTCTGCAAATGGGATTGAGCACCACAAGATCGAACCAATTACAGAGCACCTCTCCAATTGCAAGAAAAATCAATATAGTTGGCCAAACCAAATCAATAGATCGGAGAGAAGTACGAAGCTATAGTAATCATGCATAATAGAGTTCAGAGAAATATCAAATAATATTCATGGATAGATCTGATCATAAACTCATAATTCATCGGATCCCAACAAACACACCGCAAAAAGTGATTACATCGGATAGAACTCCAATAACATCGAGGAGAACATTGTATTTAAGATCAAATAGAGAGAATAAGTCATCTAGCTACTAACTATGGGCCCGTAGGTCTGTGGTAAACTACTCACGCGTCATTGAAAGGGCATCAATGATGATGTAGAGCCCCTCCGTGATTGAATCCTCCTCCGATAGAGTGCCGGAAAAGGCCTCCAGATGGGATCTGTCGAGAACATGAACTTGCCGTGGCGAAAAAATATATTTTGTCGACTCCTTTGTTGGTTTCCCGATTTCAGAGAATTTATAGAGGCGGAGTTAGGTCAAACGGAGCCATGTGGGCCCCACAAGCCACCAGCGCGCGCCCTACCCCCTAGGCATGCTCTGGTGCCTCGTGGGCCACTGCTCCATCTTCTCGTCCCCTCCCGAAGCTTCCATTGTCTCTTATTGCCAGAAAAAAATCTCCAAAAAGTTTTGTGGCATTTGGACTTCGTTTGGTACTGATATTCTGAAAAACCAAAAACAAGCAAAAATCTATAACTAGCACTGGGCACTAAGTTAATAGGTTAGTCCCAAAAATTTATATATAATTACTTGAAAGTGTATATAAAAATCCAAGGTTGATACCATAATATTTCGTCCGTCCCATAATATAAGAGCGTTTTTTACACTAGTGTAGTGTCAAAAACGCTCTTATATTATGGGACGGAGGGAGTAGCATGGAATAATAAAAATATATAGATACGTTGGAGAGGTACCAGGGATCTGCGGGGCCAAAGTGGTGCCAAGATCCTACAAAACCTCATGGACTTGTATTGCCTCCACCTATTTATATCGCTTTCTTTTTCGATTTAATCCTTTGATTTTTTTCCTCTGTTCAAGTTGCAGTTCCATGGATCTGGAAGTATGTCTATTGATCGTTGCAGTCGATGAAAGGTGTCATTATGAGCTAAAAAGAATTGATTGTTGAGCATTTAACTTTGAAAACAATAGTTTACTGACCTTGCCTGCCCTACTAAACCAAGCTATTTATTTTTGAAAACTTGCAATCTCATATACTCGTTTGAAAGATACTACTAATATGGAATTTTACAATAACTTTGATGCGGGGATGTCATCCGAAGTTTAGCGATTCGATGTACACAAGGAATGACATTTGTCCGTAGGTTAAATCCACTAACTAATGCATAATGTGGGATTGAAGTTGATTTATTGGATGACTACAAAAGATTCAAAGGGATATGATATGTCTCCAACGTATCTATAATTTTTAATTGTTCCATGCCGTTTTATTATCAATTTTGGATGTCTTATAATCATTTTATAGTCATTTTATATCATTTTTTGGTACTAACTTATTGACATAGTGTCAAGTGCCAGTTGTTGTTTTTTCATGTTTTTTACATCGCAGGAAATCAATATCAAACGAAGTCCAAATGCCATGAAACTTTATGATGATTTTTTATGGACCAAAAGGAAGAAGTTGGGCCGTGGTTGCACCTGGGGGGAGTCCTGAGGAGGGGACAACCCACCAGGGCGCGCTAGGAGGCCCAGGCGTGCCCTGATGGGTTGTGCCCACCTCGGGCGCCCCCTGGACCGCCTCTTTACTTTATAAATACCCCCAAATCCCAGAACCCTAGGGGAGTCGACGAAATATTCATCCAGCCGCCGCAGAGTCCAGAACCACCAGATCTAGACACCATCTCGGATGGGGTTCACCACCTCCATTGGCGCCCACCGTGGGGCCAGCGCACGGTGGATTTGAGTTCTTGAAGGGCAACTTCGTAGGGCTCAAGGGATACGTTGTGGGCCGGATGACCAAGAGTCATCGCGGCAAGCTCTACATCGACGACGAAGGCTGGGGCCCCGAGTCCGGCTCAATTGAGTATGGGTACCGGGTCCCCTTTGGCGGAATCCATGTCTTCATCGGCCGGATCAACGAGTCGGGCCCTAAGCCAGATGTCTACACCAACCTCATCGAGACGGCTCAGTGCGCGAGATCCGCCCGGGCTCAACCTACCATGAGGCATGCCTTCGTGGGTTGCATCCATGGAGGTGAATTCTCTGAAGGATCAGTGGATGGCGGTGAGACGGCCATCTGTTCCGACGGTGAGTCGTCCTCAGGCGAGACCGATTCTTTGTATCAGCTACAAGATGGCGTGCTTGGGGGTTGTTCCGATGGCAGCAGTATTCCAGACCTCTCTGAGCCGCCGAATCGAGCCGGAGTTTTCATGGCTGGCACTCAACCCGAGCAGAACTCTATGGCTGCGGCAACAATATCCACCGGGTCGGCAGCAGCCAGGTTAGGAGACCCCGCGCGCCCCTGATAACCCACAAGTATAGGGGATCACAACAGTTTTCGAGGGTAGAGTATTCAACCCAAATTTATTGATTCGACACAAGGGGAGCCAAAGAATATTCTCAAGTATTAGCAGCTGAGTTGTCAATTCAACCACACCTGGAAACTTAGTATCTGCAGCAAAGTGTTTAGTAGCAAAGTAATATGATAGTAGTGGTAACGATAGCAAAAGGTAATAGTAGCAAAAGTAGTGTTTTTGGTATTTTGTAGTGATGATAGCAATAGCAACGGAAAAGTAAATAAGCGAAGAACAATATATGGAAAGCTCGTAGGCAATGGATCGGTGATAGAGAATTATGCCAGATGTGGTTCATCATGTAACAATCATAACCTAGGGTGACACAGAACTAGCTCCAATTCATCAATGTAATGTAGGCATGTATTCCGAATATAGTCATACGTGCTTCCGTGGCAGCGGGGTCCTAATGGAAACTAAGGGATATTAAGGCCTCCTTTTAATAGAGTACCAGACCAAAGCATTAACACATAGTGAATACATGAACTCCTCAAACTACGGTCATCACCGGTAAGTATCCCGATTATTGTCACTTCGGGGTTAACGGATCATAACACATAATAGGTGAATATAGACTTGCAAGATAGGATCAAGAACTCTCATATATTGATGAAAACATAATAGGTTCAGATATGAAATCATGGCAGTTGGGCCCTAGTGACAAGCATTAAGCATAGCAAAGTCATAGCAACATCAATCTCAGAACATAGTGAATACTAGGGATCAAACCCTAACAAAAGTAACTCGATTACATGATAAATCTCATCCAATCCATCACCGTCCAGCAAGCCTACGATGGAATTACTCACGCACGACGGTCAGCATCATGAAATTGGTGATGGAGGATGGTTGATGATGACGATGGCGATGGATTCCCCTCTCCGGAGCCGCGAACGGACTCCAGATCAGCCCTCCCGAGAGGGTTTTAGGGCTTGGCGGCGGCTCCATATCGTAAAACGCGATGAACCCTTCTCTCTGATTTTTTCTCTATGAAAGCAAATATATAGAGTTGGAGTTGAGGTCGGAGGAGCTCCAGGGGGCCCACGAGGTAGGGGGCGCGCCCTAGGGGGGCAGGCACGCCCCACCCTCGTGGCTAGGGTGTGGGCCCTCCTGGTCTTCATCTTTTGCAAGGATCTTTTATTATTTCCGAAAAGATGTCCCGTGAAGTTTTAGGTCATTCTGAGAACTTTTGTTTCTGCACATAAATAACACCATGGAAATTCTGCTGAAAACAGCGTTAGTCCAGGTTAGTTCCATTCAAATCATGCAAGTTAGAGTCCAAAACAAGGGCAAACATGTTTGGAAAAGTAGATACGACGGAGACGTATCAACTCCCCCAAGCTTAAACCTTTGCTTGCCCTCAAGCAATTCAGTTGACAAACTGAAAGTGATAAAGAAAAACTTTTACAAACTCTGTTTGCTCTTGTTGTTGTAAATATGTAACACTGGTAGAAAAAGGGCCTATAGTCCCGGTTCGTAAGGGCCTTTAGTCCCGGTTCCTGAACCGGGACTAAAGTGTCGGTACTAATACCTCCCACCTTTAGTCCCGGTTCAATCCAGAACCGGGACTAAAGCCCCTCCACGTGGGCAGTGTGCAGAGCCCAGTCAGGAGACTCTTTGGTCCCGGTTGGTGGCACCAACCGGGACCAATAGGCATCCACGCGTCAGCATTTCTGTGGCTAGGGTTTTTGTTTTTTTTGAAGGGGGGGGGGGGTTGGGGGTTTTGGGGGGTTAATTTAGGTGTTTCATATATTGTGTTAGCTAGCTATAATTAATATAGAGAAGTGTCCTCTCTTATGTCCGTGCTTGGTCGACGCTACGTACTATACATACGTATAGAGAGGACTAGACACGCTGGCTAGCTAGTAAAGCAAACGAAGGAAACAGAAGATCGTCATGAACATATATGCATACAGAGAGAAGTGATATCGACCACCTCTCCTTCTCCGAGAGATTGGTCGAACAACAAGTTCTCGTATATCTATCTGACAGTACCGGCTACATATATACAGTAATTATCTCTTACAAATATAATCATACGGACTCAGGTTTAACATAGAATTCTCCGTCTTCAGGGATCACGTGGTCAAGAAAGAATGCCGCCAATTCCTCTTGAATTGCTCGCATGCGAGCTGGTGCTAGGAGTTCATCCCGCTTCCGAAACATCTAATTTGAAGAAGGGGGTCAATACATATATATATATATATATATATATATATATATATATATATATATATATATATATATATATATATGAATGAATGAAACTCAACACAAATGATGGTAATAAAATAAAATTGTGAATATTGTTATTTACGTACTTCATATTGTTCGTTAGAGTACCCGCCCCGCTCACACGTCGTGTGGCGGATGGACTCGCAGATGTAGTATCCACAGAAATCATTCCCTTGTTCCTGCCACAACCACTTTACAAGAAATAGAGGTCAATCAAACTGATAAGCAAGAATGCTAAATGGTATTGATGAAACTAGCGCTTGAATCACTAGAAGATGCGCGGAACATGCTACTATAGTACTTACTTTCGGGTGTCTAAATTCCAGCTCCTTCGGCAGTCCCGGAACTTTTTTGGTGAATTTTCTCCAAACCCTGCCGGACAAAGAAAACAATTACTTGATATCAGGAAATGAACAAAGTTGCTGATATGGTGGATAATGATCGATTTAACTTACTTCTTGAGGATTTCAGTCATGTCTGCATAGTCCTGGGGATCTTTTCGTCTTGAGTCTAAGACAGTTACTAGTCCCTGCTCAAGCTTAATCTCTAGGAGAATATAGTGGAAACTGCACACACATGCATAACTCATGAATTACATTACTATAACCTTGACTAATATATAAGGGAAACCGAATACGCACAAGACAGTAACACTCACTTGAAGTTGTAAGGAAAGAGTATTATATCTTTGTTTTGATTTATTACGAACGATTGCAGCATGTTGGCCTCGGTAGCTGCGGCATGAAGTTTAACCTCAGTTGCATCTATGAGATATGTGTTAATGAACCCAATATCACCGACTTGTCTTTTCTTCAATTCGACGATCTTCAATCTGCATAATATAGTGAGGATGATTATAAATACATGCAATGAAAGAGCTAAGCTATATAGAGAAACTTAATGACAGAAGTAGTACTACTTACAGACAGTAGCAGGCGATCGTTGTTTTATCGAGGGCCAATTGATTGAAAAACTGATAGAACTCCTCAAATGGAACAGGCAACGGATCAATTCCAACGAGGTCATGCTCCTTTTTAACTCTCACATACAAAGTACTCCTCCCCCCAGAGTCTCTGCAGATTTTCAAGTACCAATCATGCAATCTTCGCATCATCGTTGATAGAGATCTTTCATCTTTGACGAGAGGCTTCCCGTACTCGCATCTTTGCATCCGCATGTCCATGGGTTCATAATGTACTTCGTCGGGCAGGTAATCTGCAAGATTATTATAACCGGGCACCATCCTCGGGTCATTAGCGACGTTGTGGCTAGGCACCTTGAGCGGGGGGCATGATTGCTTCGCTTGTTTGCCGAGCTGGGCAATTTGTTTCCCAGCTCGTCGTTTTTTCAGCCTTTCATCACTGACAGTAGTTCCCGACCGCTCCGCTTCGGCAAATTCCTTTCCAATAATGCGGTCATAGTTTCCTTTTGGCGGATCAGACTTTGGTGGTTTTGTCAGGGCAGCCAGAGTGCGCTTCACTTTCACCCCATCTACCTTCTCCTCCGGAGGTGGATGTTGCTTTGCTTTCACCCCTTCAAAGAATTTCCTCACTTCTTCTCGCGCGATCTCGGCGTTCTCCTCTTGGGTCCTCTCGTATGGTAACTTCTCTGGAGTCTTCAAAGAAGGACCGAATCTATATGTCCTCCCGCCTCTGGTTGTACTGCTAGACGCCGACCGAGCAGACGAAGCGGTTGTCTTCTTTACTTGCTTAAGAGGCGGAGGAGAAGGACTACGACCTGCCGGAGCAGCTGGAGCGGCGGCAGGTCTCTTCTGCCCTTGCTGACGAGGCGGAGAAGGAGAAGGTTGGCTGCTCGGGCGCGTCGGCGCAGGCGGAGACGGAGGCGGAGTGCCACCACGCGCCGGAGAAGGAGCCGGCCGAGGGCCCTGATCGTCACTCGCCGGAGGAGGAGGCGGTGGAGGAGGCGGAGTGCCCTGACTCGCCGGAGGAGGAGGAGGAGGCGGAGGCGTCCAGTTCCGAAGGTTGATGAGGTCCTTCCGCCATAGGCATGGAGTCTTCAGAGCAGACCCCAGCCGAGTCTCCCCTTCACCAGTAGGGTGGTCAAGCTGGAGGTCCTCAAATCCCTCCGTTATCTCATCCACCATCACCCTAGCATATCCTTCTGGAATCGGCATGCAGTGAAAAGTTGCGCCGGGTTCAGTAGGATAAACAGAGCCAACAGCCGCCTTGACCTTCAAATTCATCCATTGCGTCATAAGGTGGCAATTTTGAGACTCCATTATAGCATCCACAGGATAGCTGGCAGGAGCCGTCAAGGCATGCTGCAGCTGAAGCTGCTCGGTGGAAGCCATGCTGCTTCTGCGCTGAGATGGCGGGGTAGCTTCGGGGGAGGCTTCGGCAGTACGTTTGCTGCGATTTGCTTCTCGTTCCTCTATCGCTTGTACCCTTGCGTGCAGCGCCTGCAGTTCGGTCTGCTGCACTTTTTTCCTCCTCTCATGGGATTTGTAACCGCCTGCGTCCGGAAACCCAACATTCCATGGAACGGAGCCTGGCGTGCCTCGTGTCCGTCCAGGGTGCTCAGGATTCCCGAGGGCCATTGTGAGCTCGTCGTGCTCTCTGTCTGGAAAGAACGTCCCTTCCTGCGCTGCGTCGATATAGTGCTTAAGCCTACTGACTGGTATGTCCATTTGTTTGTTCGTCCAAATGCATCCCCCTGTTTCAGGGTCCAAGGTTCCGCCAGCCCCGAAGAACCAAGTCCGGCAACGGTCTGGCCAGTTATATGTCTCTGGTCTGATCTCTTTATGAAGCAGATCATTCTCAACCTTGGACCACTTAGGCCGGACTACGAGGTAACCACCTGACCCCGTGCGATGGTGAAGCTTCTTCTTCGCGGCATTCTGCTTGTTTGTCCCGACATCTTCTTACTCTTTTCCGATGTCTTGTAGGCCACAAATGCGGGCCAGTGATCTCTGATCTTCTCATATCTGCCCTTAAATTCGGGTGTCTCTTTTTTATCGACAAACCTATTAAGCTCTTTCTTCCACCTCCTGAATAGATCTGCCATCCTCTTCAGAGCAAAAGACTTGATTAATTTCTCTTTAATTGGGTTCTCTGGATTATCCTCTGGCGGTAGGGTGAAATTTGACTTCAGCTCAGTCCAAAGATCATTTTTCTGCATATCATTGACATAAGACACCTCAGGGTCTTCTTTAGCCGGCTTAAACCATTGCTGGATGCTTATCGGGATCTTGTCCCTAACCAGAACCCCGCACTGAGCAACAAATGCCCTCTTTGTCCGGAGGGGTTCAATAGGTTGGCCGTCGGGCGCGATTGCTGTGATCTCAAGCTTTTCATCCGAGCTCAACTTTTTCTTCGGGCCTCGTCTCTTTACCGAAGTTGTGCTCGATCCGGAGGGCTAGAAAAAAGAACAAAGACTTAATTAATATGTGTACATACCAAAACAATGAATGCATCAATCAGCTAGTCAGCATAGGCTTAATTAATATATATACCTGGCCGGACTCGGTTCGGTCACCGGAGCCGTCATCACTTTCTCCTTCTTGCACCGGCATTGGGTCACCGGCGTCGTCCTCATGTTCTTCTTCTTGCACCGGCATTAGGTCACCGTAGCCAGCTTGTTCACCCTCTCCTTCCGGACCATCGATGATATCGTTGAGATAGTACGATACGGCATCACTTCCTTCTGCGATTATCTCCCTCAACAACGCTTCTTTTCTTGCTTCGTCTAGGGCGGTGTCCATAGTTTCTACAAATATTTACAACATGGCAATTATTATTCAAACATGACAGATGGATATATTAGTGCCAAACGTAGAACTAGCTACCTAATCATAGTAAGCTATTGGGAGGGGGTATATATCGACAACGACGACACTACATCTATATATGTCCCTCGATGACCCTCGTTCCCGATAAAAAAAGAGGAAGAAGAAGAAAAAAGAGGAGAAGAAAGAATAGAGGAGCTCCTCTATTCTTTCTTCTCCTCTTTTTTCTTCTTCTTCCTCTTCTTTTTTTATCCTCTTCTTCCTCTCATGTTCGAGAGGATCGCCTTGGGGTCGGGAGGTTGCCTAGTGTCAAAGGATTCAACAAAATTAAACCATGTCTTCATCATTAGGCGAAAGTAACATGTGCATGATGGTAGGAAGCTCTTCAAAGTTGTTCTGGAACGGAGTCCCAGATAGGATAATTCGCCTTTTGGTACAAAGTTCAGCAAGAGCCTTCCGAATATCGCTATCTGGAAGGCCTTTGCTGAATTCGTACCAAAAGGCGGATTATTCTATCCGGGACTCCATTCCAGAACAACTTTGCAGAACTTCGTACCAACATGCCCTGGTTACTTCCGGCTAATGATGAAGGCATGGATTTCTTCAATACTTTGACACTAGGAAACCTCTCTCGACCCCTCGGCGATTCTTGACCCCTCGAACCCTCAACGACCCTGAAACCCTCGACCCTTGACCCCTTAACGACCCTCGACCCTCTACCCTAGTTCCCGACCCTCGACCAATAGAGGAGAAGAAGAAAGGAATAGCTAGAGGAGAAGATCGAAGAAAAAAAAGAAGAAACAAAAGAGGAGAAGAAGAAAGGAATAGTGGAGAAGAAGAGAAAACTATTCTTTTCTTATTCTCCTCTTCTTTTTCTTCTGTTTTCTTCTTCTTATTTATTTCTCCTCTTCTTTTCGGTATAGGAAACCCTAAATAGCTAGCAAGTATCGTGGGTGTGAGCTACATGTGGCCTTCGGTGTCGGACACTACATCCACGTCCCACAAGTGACGTGGGCGTCGAAACCCGCGCCACTTGTGGGATGTGGATTTAGTGTCCGACACCGACGGTACATGTATCTCACACCGACGATACTTTCTATTTAGGGTTTCTCCTCTACCACTCGGCGGCCCTCTCGACGACCCTCGTTCCCGATAAAATAAAGAGGAAGAAGAAGAAGAAAAAAAAAGAGAAGAAAGAATAGAGGAGAAGAACCCTCGAACCCTAGACGACCCTCTTCTTCCTCTCATGTTCGAGAGGATCGCCGAGGGGTCGGGAGGTTTCCTAGTGTCAAAGGAAACCCTAAATAGCTAGCAAGTATCGTGGGTGTGAGATACATGTGGCCTTCGGTGTCGGACACTACATCCACGTCCCACAAGTGACGTGGGCGTCGAAACCCGCGCCACTTGTGGGATGTGGATTTAGTGTCCGACACCGACGGTACATGTATCTCACACCGACGATACTTTCTATTTAGGGTTTCTCCTCTACCACTCGGCGGCCCTCTCGACGACCCTCGTTCCCGATAAAATAAAGAGGAAGAAGAAGAAAAAAAAGAGAAGAAAGAATAGAGGAGAAGAACCCTCGAACCCTCGAACCCTAGACGACCCTCTTCTTCCTCTCATGTTCGAGAGGATCGCCGAGGGGTCGGGAGGTTGCCTAGTGTCAAAGGAAACCCTAAATAGCTAGCAAGTATCGTGGGTGTGAGATACATGTGGCCTTCGGTGTCGGACACTACATCCACGTCCCACAAGTGACGTGGGCGTCGAAGCCCGCGCCACTTGTGGGATGTGGATGTAATGTCCGACACCGACGGTACATGTATCTCACACCGACGATACTTTCTATTTAGGTTTCTCCTCTACCACTCGGCGGCCCTCTCGACGACCCTCGTTCCCGATAAAATAAAGAGGAAGAAGAAGAAGAAAAAAAAAGAAGAGAAGAAAGAATAGAGGAGAAGTCTCCTCTATTCTTTCCTCGCCTCTCTCATGAATGTCCGGCGTTCTCGACCCCCCCTCCCCACGTGTCGAAGAAAAAAAAGAAGAAAAAAAAGAGGAGAAGAAGAAAGGAATAGAGGAGAAAAGAGAAAAATAGAATAATTCTATTTTTCTCTTTTCTCCTCTATTCCTTTCTTCTTCTCCTCTTTTTCTTCTTCTTTTTTCTTCTTCTTATTTATTTCTCCTTGTCTTCCTCTCCCCTCTCGGCGACCCTAGACCCCCTCTCGACCCTCGACCCCTAGGCGACCGTCGACCCCTCTTTTTTTTCTTCCTCTTCTATTTTATCCTCTTCTTCCTCTACCGCTCGGCGACCCTCGACGACCCTCGTTCCCGATAAAAAAAGAGGAAGAAGAAGAAAAAAAAGAGGAGAAGAAAGAATAGAGGAGAAGTCTCCTCTATTCTTTCTTCTCCTCTTTTTTCTTTTCTTATTCCTCTTCTTTTTTATCCTCTTCTTCCTCTCATTATATTTTCTACGAATGTTCTATATACATACATCCATCGATATCATTCCATACATACATATACATCTACATTATATATGAACAAAAAAAGATCAAAATTCATCATACATACATCTACAGTATATATGAACAGTATATATGAACAAAAAAATATCAAAATTCATCATACATACATCTACAGTATATATGAACAGTATATATGAACAAAAAATATCAAAATTCATCATACATACATACATCTACAGTATATATATATGAACAAATATCAAAATTCATCATACATACATACATCTGCAAATTCAGGAGCAGGGGAAGGAAGGAAGGGGGTAGGAGGCGGTAGCTACCTCTCCCGGAGGGGTCGGGGAGGAGACGCGGGCGGCCGGCGTCGGGGGCGACGGCGACGAGGACGGGCTCGGGGTCGGCGAGGGCAGGGCGACGGCGGGGCGCGCTCAGCGGCGGCGGACAGGCTCGGGGGCGCAGGGGGTGCTCGGGGCGGCCGACGTCGGGGGCGACGGCGATGAGGACGGGCTTGGGGTCGGCGAGGGCGAGGGCGACGGCGGGGCGCGCTCGGCGGCGGCGGACGGGCTTGGGGGCGCAGTGGGTGCTCGGGGGCGGTGGACGGGCGGCCGGCGACGAGGACGGCGCGGGCTCATGGAGGGCTCGGCGGCGACGAGCCTGGCGGCGTCGTTGGAGGAGAGGACGAGGAGATCGATCGAACTGAATCGAGAATTTCACAAGTCCAGCTTATATACCAAAAGCATTGGTCCCGGTTGGTGCTACGACCCGGGACTAATGCACCCTTTAGTCCCGGTTGGTGCCACGAACCGGGACCAAAGGCCAATTTTCGGCAGCCCAAAGGGCGGGAAGCGGCGGCCTTTGGTCCCGGTTGGTGGCACCAACCGGGACTAAAGGTGGCATTGGTCACGGTTCGTGGCCGGTGGCACCAACCGGGACTAAAGGGGAGCATTGGTCACGGTTGGTGCCACGAACCGTGACCAATGCCACCTTTAGTCCCGGTTGGTGCCACCAACCGGGACCAATGCCCTTGTGCGCCCCGGGTCCAAAATTTTAGTCCCATATCGCTAGTTGAGAGGGCTCTGGAGTGGTTTATAAGCGCTGCTGCGCCCACCCTCCTGAGCTCCTCTCAACTGCAGGCTTTCGGGCCTAACTTGTCATTGCAATGCCTGTGGGCCTACTGTGCCTGCTGCGGGCCTGAATCCTGGCCCATGTAGGGTTTCTAGTCGTATTCAGGCCGTGGAGGCCCAGTAGGTGGCATTTTTTTTTCTTTTTTTCTACATTTGTTTTGGTTTTTTATTTTTTGCTTTTAGGTCACAAAAATTATAAACTTTCCATTAGTGCCATTAGTTTTAAATTTTAAATAGTTTAAATTTGAATTTTTAAAAATTTGTGTGAATCACTAGTTTATGAATAACTTTACTATAAAATTAGAATTTTTTTCTATTTATTTTTTATTTCTACTTAAAACTAAATACATACAGTTTTTTAGTGATTTCTTTTTGCTTTTAGGTCACAAAAATTATAAACTTTCTGTTAGTGCCGTTAGTTTTAAATTTTAAATAGTTTAAATTTGAATTTTTAAAAATTTGAAGAATATTATAGTTTTATTTTAGTTTAATTACTTACAGTTTTTTAGTGATACTTATAGTTTTATTTTACTTATAATTTAATTTTTTTATTTGTACTAAATACTTCTAGTTTTAAAATGCACCATATTTTTTTTACTATGAAGTTAGATCATCTGTTACAAAGGGATTTCATTTTCTTGAACTTATTTGAACTCCATATTTTTTCTGTGTTCAAAATGCACCATTCAAAGACACATCATCAATTTTCAACCCTTTCTGACTTCATTTGTTATTTTTCATGCATTTATTGATTTTTTTGAGCTATAAGACCCTGAAATTGAAAAGCATTTCAAATGAACTCCGAAAAGGTTCAAAGTTGGCATGGTATCATCATTTCACCCACATAGCATGTGCAACAAAGTTGAGATGGTTACGGCAAAAACTGGATGCACTTCGTGTACAAAACGGACAATCTCTTTCGAAGTATCAGGGTTTCGGACGAAAGATCATCTGTTACAAAGGGATTTCATTTTCTTGAACTTATTTGAACTCCATATTTTTTTGGTGTTCAAAATGCACCATTCAAAAACACATCATCAATTTTCAACCCTTTCTGACTTCATTTGTTATTTTTCATGGATTTATTGATTTTTTTGAGCTACAAGACCCTGAAATTGAAAAGCATTTCAAATGGACTCCGAAAAGGTTGAAAGTTGGCATGGTATTATCATTTCACCCACATAGCATGTGCAACAAAGTTGAGATGGTTACGGCAAAAACTGGATGCACTTCGTGTACAAAACGGACAATCTCTTTCGAAGTATCAGGGTTTCGGACGAAAGATCATTTGTTACAAAGGGATTTCATTTTCTTGAACTTATTTGAACTCCATATTTTTTCTGTGTTCAAAATGCACCATTCAAAGACACATCATCAATTTTCAACCCTTTCTGACTTCATTTGTTATTTTTCATGGATTTATTGATTTTTTTGAGCTATAAGACCCTGAAATTGAAAAGCATTTCAAATGAACTCCGAAAAGGTTGAAAGTTGGCATGGTATCATCATTTCACCCACATAGCATGTGCAACAAAGTTGAGATGGTTACGGAAAAAACTGGATGCACTTCGTGTACAAAACGAACAATCTCTTTCGAAGTATCAGAGTTTCGGACGAAAGATCATCTGTTACAAAGTTGGCATGGTATCATCATAATAGTTGCGGGAGAAAGTCTTCACTTTTTCTTCGCTTGTGCCATTTGCTTATTGCGCCGTAACCATGGATAATCTTCATTGTTTATCAGGATGCTTGGGTCAGCCTTGACATTGAAGGGAGGAATTTCATGAAACTTTTCATAATCTTCAGACATGTCTGTCTTGCCGTCCACTCCCAGGATGTCCCTTTTTCCTGAGAGAACTATGTGGCTCTTTGGCTCATCGTATGATGTATTCGCTTCCTTATCTTTTCTTTTTCTCGGTTTGGTAGACATGTCCTTCACATAGATAACCTGTGCCACATCATTGGCTAGGACGAATGGTTCGTCAGTGTACCCAAGATTTTTCAGATCCACTGTTGTCATTCCGTACTGTGGGTCTACCTGTACGCCGCCGCCAAACAGAATGACCCATTTGCACTTAAACAAAGGGACCTTAAAATCAGGTCCGTAGTCAAGTTCCCATATGTCCACTATGTAACCATAATATGTGTCCTTTCCGCTCTCAGTTGCTGCATCAAAGCGGACACCGCTGTTTTGGTTGGTGCTCTTTTGATCTTGGGCGATCGTGTAAAATGTATTCCCATTTATCTCGTATCCTTTGTAAGTCAATACAGTCAAAGATGGTCCCCTGGACAACAAGTACAACTCATCACAAACAGTGTTGTCACCTCTGAGACGTGTTTCCAACCAACTACTGAAAGTCCTGATGTGTTCACATGTAATCCAGTCGTCGCATTGCTCCGGGTGTTTGGAGCGCAGACTGTTCTTGTGTTCATCGACATACGGGGTCACCAAGGTAGAGTTCTGTAGAACTGTGTAGTGTGCTTGAGACCAAGAATATCCGTCCCTGCATATTATTGAGTCTCTTCCAAGAGTGCCTTTTCCAGTCAGTCTCCCCTCATACCGCAATTTAGGGAGACCTATCTTGTTAAGGCCAGGAATGAAGTCAACACAAAACCCGATAACATCCTCTGTTTGATGGCCCATGGAGATGCTTCCTTCTGGCCTAGCGCGGTTACGGACATATTTCTTTAGGACTCCCATGAACCTCTCAAAGGGGAACATATTGTGTAGAAATACGGGCCCCAGGATGACAATCTCGTCGACTAGATGAACTAGGACGTGCGTCATGATATTGAAGAAGGATGGTGGGAACACCAGCTCGAAACTGACAAGACATTGCGCCACATCACTCCTTAGCCTTGGTACCATTTCTGGATCGATCACCTTCTGAGAGATTGCATTGAGGAATGCACATAGCTTCACAATGGCTAATCGGACGTTTTCCGGTAAAAGCCCCCTCAATGCAACCGGAAGCAGTTGCGTCATAATCACGTGGCAGTCATGAGACTTTAGGTTCTGAAACTTTTTCTCTAGCATATTTATTATTCCCTTTATATTCGATGAGAAGCCAGTCGTGACCTTCATACTAAGCAGGCATTCAAAGAAGATTTCTTTCTCTTCTTTCGTAAGAGCGTAGCTGGCAGGACCTTTATACTGCTTCGGAGGCATGTCGTCTTTTTCGTGCAAACGTTGCAGGTCCTCCCGTGCCTCCGGCGTATCTTTTGTCTTCCCATACACGCCCAAGAAGCCTAGCAGGTTCACGCAAAGGTTCTTCGTCACGTGCATCACGTCGATTGAGGAGCGGACCTCTAGGTCTTTCCAGTAGGGTAGGTCCCAAAATATAGATTTCTTCTTCCACATGGGTGCGTGTCCCTCAGCGTCATTCGGAACAGCTAGTCCACCGGGACCCTTTCCAAAGATGACGTAGGGTAAATCATTGACCATAGCAAGCACGTGATCACCGGTGCGCATGGCAGGCTTCTTCCGGTGATCTGCCTCGCCTTTGAAATGCTTGCCTTTCTTTCGACATTGATGGTGGTCGGAAGAAATCGACGATGGCCCAGGTACACATTCTTCCTGCATTTGTCCAGGTATATACTTTCAGTGTCATCTAAACAGTGCGTGCATGCGTGGTATCCTTTGTTTGTCTGTCCTAAAAGGTTACTGAGAGCGGGCCAATCGTTGATGGTCACGAACAGCAACGCCTTAAGGTTAAATTCCTCCTGTCTGTGCTCATACCACGTACATACACCGTCTCCATTCCACAGCTGTAAAAGTTCTTCAACTAATGGCCTTAGGTACACATCAATTTCGTTGCCGGGTTGCTTAGGGCCTTGGATGAGAACTGGCATCATAATGAACTTCCGCTTCATGCACATCCAAGGAGGAAGGTTATACATACATAGAGTCACGGGCCAGGTGCTGTGATTACTGCTCTGCTCCCCGAAAGGATTAATGCCATCCGCGCTTAAAGCAAACCATACATTCCTTGGGTCCTTTGCAAACTCATCCCAGTACTTTCTCTCGATTTTTCTCCACTGCGACCCATCAGCGGGTGCTCTCAACTTCCCATCTTTCTTTCGGTTCTCACTGTGCCATCGCATCAACTTGGCATGCTCTTCGTTTCTGAACAGACGTTTCAACCGTGGTATTATAGGAGCATACCACATCACCTTTGCAGGGACCCTCTTCCTGAGGGGCTCGCCGTCAACATCACCGGGGTCATCTCGTCTGATCTTATACCGCAGCGCACCGCATACCGGGCATGCGTTCAGATCCTTGTATGCACCGCGGTAGAGGATGCAGTCATTAGGGCATGCATGTATCTTCTCCACCTCCAATCCTAGAGGGCATACGACCTTCTTTGCTGCGTATGTACTATCGGGCAATTCGTTATCCTTTGGAAGCTTCTTCTTCAATATTTTCAGTAGCTTCTCAAATCCTTTGTCAGCCACAGCATTCTCTGCCTTCCACTGCAGCAATTCCAGTATGGTACCGAGCTTTGTGTTGCCATCTTCGCAATTGGGGTATAACCCTTTTTTGTGATCCTCTAACATGCGATCGAACTTCAGCTTCTCCTTTTGACTAATGCATTGCGTCCTTGCATCGACAATGACCCGGCGGAGATCATCATCATCGGGCACATCGTCTGGTTCCTCTTGATCTTCAGCAGCTTCACCCGTGGCAGCATCATTGGGCACATCGTCTGGTTCCTCTTGATCTTCACCAGCTCCCCCCGTTGCAGCATCACCGTATTCAGGGGGCACATAGTTGTCATCGTACTCTTCTTCTTCGCCATCTTCCATCATAACCCCTATTTCTCCGTGCCTCGTCCAAACATTATAGTGTGGCATGAAACCCTTGTAAAGCAGGTGGGAGTGAAGGATTTTCCGGTTAGAGTAAGACCTCGTATTCCCACATTCAGTGCATGGACAACACATAAAACCATTCTGCTTGTTTGCCTCAGCCGCATCGAGAAACTCATGCACGCCCTTAATGTACTCGCGGGTGTGTCTGTCACCGTACATCCATTGCCGGTTCATCTGCGTGCATTATATATAATTAAGTGTCCAAATTAATAGAAGTTCATCATCACATTAAAACCAAAGTGCATACATAGTTCTCATCTAACAACATATAGCTCTCCAGAGCATCTAATTAATTAAACCATACATTGAAACTATGTAAAACATTTCAATGCGAAAACAAATGCGATCATAATCGCAACCAAGGTAACAATTGATCCAACGGCATAATGATACCAAGCCTCGGTATGAATGGCATATTTTCTAATCTTTCTAATCTTCAAGCGCGTTGCATCCATCTTGATCTTGTGATCATCGACGACATCCGCAACATGCAACTCCAATATCATCTTCTCCTCCTCAATTTTTTTTATTTTTTCCTTCAACAAATTGTTTTCTTCTTCAACTAAATTTAACCTCTCGACAAGGTCGGTTGGCATTTCCGATTCACATACATCCTAGATAAATAAAATCTATGTCACGTTGGTCGTCATAATTTTCATAAACAATAAATGAACCAATAGTTATGAAGATAATATACATACCAAATCCGAATCATAGACAGGACGAGGGCCGACGGGGGCGGATACCAAAACCATCGCACTATATAAGATGCAATAATAAATGTAAGAAAATGATACAAGTATCTATCTAAACATACAAGTAAGAATATTTTTCCTTTCAGAAAGAAGATAAGAATAAGAGGCTCACCACGGTGGTGTCGGTGATGAGATCGGTGCGGGTGATCGACGGCGGTGAAGACGGGGACGGGGCGTGACGGACCGCTAAATCTAGACAAATCTCGAGGAAAATGGAGCTTGGAGGTCGAGCTTCGAGAGGAGAAAGCTTAAGTAGTGTGGCTCGGGCATTCCATCGAACACCTCATGTGCATAGGAGGTGAGCTAGAGCACCACAAAGGCCTCTCCCCCTCGGCCAGAAAAAACAGAGCACTGTGCTCTGCTCTTGCGCGAGGGGGTATATATAGGCAATTCATTGGTCCCGGTTCGTGGCATGAACCGGGACTAAAGGGGAGCCTTTGGTCCCGGTTCAGGCCACCAACCGGGACCAATGGTGGTGGGCCAGGAGGGAGGCCCTTTGGTCCCGGTTCGTCCCACCAACCGGGACCAAAAGGTCCAGACGAACCGGGACCAATGGCCCACGTGGCCCGGCCGGCCCCCTGGGCTCACGAACCGGGACCAATGCCCACATTGGTCCCGGTTCAAGACTGAACCGGGACTAATGGGCTGAGGTGGCCTGGACCATAGCCCCCTTTTCTACTAGTGTAAAGCCAGCATTCAAGTTTTTAGCAAAGATTATGAACTAACCATATTCACAATAACACATAGGTCTCATGTTTACTCATATCAATGGCATAATCAACTAGCGAGCAATAATAATAAATCTCGGATGACAACACTTCCTCAAAACAATCATAATATGATATAACAAGATGGTATCTCGCTAGCCCTTTCCGAGACCGCAAAACATAAATGCAGAGCACCTTTAAAGATCAAGGACTGGCTAGACATTGTAATTCATGGTAGAAGAGATCCAGTCAAGTCATTCTAAATGTAAACTAACAGTAATGAATGCAAATGACTAAACTAACAGTAATGAATGCAAATGACAGCGGTGCTCTCCAACTGGTGCTTTTAAATAAGAGGATGATGACTCAACATAAAAGTAAATAGATAGGTCCTTCGCAGAGGGAAGCATGGATTTGTAGAGGTGCCAGAGCCCGGTTTTGAAATAAAGGTGAATAATATTTTGAGCGGTATACTTTCATTGTCAACATAACAACCAAGAGATGGCGATATCTTCCATGCTACACACATTATAGGCGGTTCCCAAACAGAATGGTAAAGTTTATACTCCCCCTCCACCAACAAGCATCAATCCATGGCTTGCTCGAAACAACGAGTGCCTCCAACTAACAAGAGTCCCAGGGGGAGTTTTGTTTGCAATTATTTTGATTTAGTTTGCATAAAGCATGGGACTGGGCATCCCGGTGACCAGCCACTTTCTCGTGAGTGAGGAGCGGAGTCCACTCCTCTTGAGAATAACCCGCCTAACATGGAAGATACGGACAACCCTAGTTGATACATGAGCTATTCGAGCATGCAAAACAGTATATTTATTTGAAGGTTTAGAGTTTGGCACATACAAATTTACTTGGAACGGCAGGTAGATACCGTATATAGGTAGGTATGATGGACTCATATGGCATAACTTTGGGGTTTATGGAGTTGGATGCACAAGCAGTATTCCCGCTTAGTACAGGTGAAGGCTAGCAAAAGACTGGGAAGCGACCAGCTAGAGAGCGACAACAGTCATGAACATGCATTAAAATTAATCAACACCGAATGCAAGCATGAGTAGGATATAATCCACCATGAACATAAATATCGTGAAGGCTATGTTGATTTTGTTTCAACTACATGCATGAACATGTGCCAAGTCAAGTCACTTAAATCATCCAGAGGAGGATACCACCCTATCATACCACATCACAACCATTTTAATAGCATGTTGGCACGCAAGGTAAACCATTATAAGCTCCTAGCTAATCAAGCATGGCACAAGAAACTATGATCTCTAGTTGGCATTGCAAACATGTTTATTCATAATAGGCTAAATCAGGAACGATGAACTAATCATATTTACAAAAACAAGAGAGGTCGAGTTCATACCAGCTTTTCTCATCTCAGTTAGTCCATCATATATCGTCATAATTGCCTTTCACTTGCACGACTGAACGATGTGGATAATAATAATAGTGCACGTGCATTGGACTAAGTTGGAATCTACAAGCATTCAATAAACAGGAGAAGACAAGGCAATATGGGCTCTTTTGTTAGATCAACAATAATGCATATAAGAGCCGCTTCAACAATTTAATTTTGGTCTTCTCCTATCGACCCCCAAAGAAAAGAAAAGAAAAGGAATAAAACTATTTACACGGGAAAGCTCCCAACAAGCAAAAGAAGTACATGAAATCTTTTTGGGTTTTCTTTTTAATTACTACTACAAGCAGGGAAAGTAAACTAATTAAAAACTACAACTAATTTTTTTTGTTTTTTCTTAAGGTTTATTAAACACACAAGAAGAAAGCATAAAAAGGGAAATAAACTAGAAAGGATGATACAATGAAAAGGTATGAGCATCGACATCTAGCAATTAGTGTGTGAACATGAATGTAATGTCGGTGGGAAATACGTACTCCCCCAAGCTTAGGCTTTTGGCCTAAGTTGGTCTATGGCCACGGCTGGCCTGGCGGATATCCATAATAATAGTTGGGGTCGTACTGAGATGCAGCGGCTATCGCCTCCTGAGCTGCAGCGTGGCGATGAGCGGCCTCCGCCCTCCTCTCGTACTCATCTGCCTCCTCTCTGATAATAACATATCTTCCTTTTGCCTGATAATCAAAGAAGGCAGGAGCAGGGAGAGTAATACGGACAGCATGGCGTCTGTCAAAGATTAAGCGATACTGGAGAGGTGATTCATTCCTCTCGACAAACTGGTGGTGAACCATAGCCTCACAATCCAAATAAGCAGGAGGCAACTCAATATCATCTTCATGTATGGCTATACCAAGAAAATTAGCTATGCAGGTTGCATAAATTCCACCAAAGAAATCTCCATTAAATCTATTAAGATGCAACCTACATGCAACAATGGCTCCCAAATTATAAGATTTATCTCCTAACACATCACTCCTAAGAATACCGAGGTCAGGCACACACATGTGACATGCCTCATCTTTACCGTTAATGCATCTACCTATGAAGAGAGCAAAATAATGTAGAGCAGGAAAGTGAATGCTCCCTATGGTATCTTGTGTTATATCTCTAGATTCCCCCACAGTTATACTAGCAAGAAAATCTCTAAATTCAGATTTGTGAGGTTCCCTGACACTACCCCATTGTGGAAGCTTGCAAGCAGTGGTAAAATCCTCTAAGTCCATAGTGTAAGAATTTTCATAAAGATCAAACAGGACAGTTGGAGAATTACGTGAAGATGAAAATTCAAACCTGCTCACAAAGGAACTAGTGAGATAGTGATACTGGCAACACTTTTCTTCCTCGAAGCTCACAAGATCAGTGTTACGCAAATATGCGTTAAATTCTTTCTTAATTCCCGCTCGATCCATAAAGTTTTCCGAAGGCCATTCACAAGGACGCACTGGAGCGTCTCTTGTTGGCTCATCATTAGCATCACGCATTGCAAGCCTGGGTCCTTGCTTCCTTGAAGAACCACCTTGGTACATTTTCCTAAGCATATTTCTTCCTCTGAAAAATTTCTGATTTTTTTTAGTAACTTCAAAATAAAAGTAAACCAAACTCAACAAAATTGATAGCAACGACTCCTACAAGTGCCTAGAGCCAATATCATGCATTAGAACTACTTTTGACCATATAAATTTGACATGCAAGCTCAAGAACATGGTCACCTAGTGTTGGGGATATTACTGCTGGGCGTAAACCGGCCTACCTGGGCCGGGTTAACTTCATCAGTAGTTCAAAGGTGTTAAAGCCCAAAGAGGCAGATGAGGGCCCAAGGCCTGTAGTCGGTTTAAGACCTATAGCTGTAAACCGGCTTAATATGTATACTTGTATTGTAAGTTAGGAATAAGGAGAGACCAACCCGGATACGAGTATGAACCGGCGTTGGGACTCTGTGGACCGACGGGCGTCACCCGTGTATATAAGGGGACGACCCGGCGGCAGTTCAAAGACAGACAACAACTCGAGACATAGGCGAAGCTTGTTTGCTCCCTAGTCATCGAAATCCCATCAATTCCATCACAACTAGACGTAGGCTTTTACCTTCATCGAAGGGGCCGAACTAGTATAAACTCTCTTGCGTCCTTGTGTCCGCTTTAACCCCTTCAAGCTAACCCGTAGCGATGGCTCCATGACTAAGTCCTTTCTCTAGGACATCTGCCGTGACAAAACCACGACAGTTGGCGCCCACCGTGGGGCTATCGCACGATGGTTTCCGGATCTTGGAGGGCCGCTTTGAAGGACTCGAGGGCTACACCGTAGGCCGGATGACTAAGAGTCGTCGCGGCAAGCTCTACATCGATGATGCAGGCTGGGGCCCCGAGGCCGGCTCAATTGAGTACGGGTACCGGGTCCCCTTTGGTGGCATTCATGTTTTCATTGGCAAGATCGGTGAACCGGGCCCTGAGCCGGACATCTGCACCGACCTCGTCGAGACGGCTCAGCGTGCGCGATCCGCCCGGGTTAAACCAGCTGTGAAGCGTGCCTTCGTGGGAGTCATCCATGGAGGGAGTTATGAGGACGGATCGGAATTTCGCGACGCGACCGTCGTTCGTTCTGATGATGAGTCTTCGACCGGAGAAACCGAATCTCTTTATCAGCTACAAGATGGCCGGATTGGGAGTTGTTCCGATGGCGACAGTATTTCAGACTCCTCTGATCTGCCCAACCGGGTTGGAATATTCATGGCCGGAACACAGGCATCACTTCATTCTTCGACAGCTGCGGCAACGATTTCCGGTTCAGCAGCGGCGACGGCGGCCGGGGCAGGAGGCCCTGTGCGCCCGCCGGCTCAGGTTCTATCAGAACTATTTGATGCATTGGCTGTGCTTGTGGCGGAGGTTAATCCACCAGATCAGGATGTTCACAACGCAGAGATTGCAAAGGTGAAGGAACAGATCACCCAGGCTAAGACAGATCTGGTGGCTGAGGACACCAGGATGGCCGCAGAGCGGGCCGCTTTAGACGCCCAGGCTTACCGGCTTATGTTGGACCAGAGCGCGTCGCATGAAGTCATGAGGAGGAAGCACCGTTCCCATTTACCTCCGATTTTCGAGGCTAGAGACCTTTTCAACACTCCTGGACCAAGAGCCGGCAATCCGCTGGAGGGAAACCGGCCAGAAGCCCCTGGGACCGGTGCACCGGTTCAGCCCCGTCAGATGGACCCGCCTCGTCAAAACACCATCATACCTCAGGCCGCTTTAACACCTCTGGGTCATTACTCCAACCCAATGGACAATCTCGTTGCTGCTGCTACATGACTGGAGGCTATTCCAATTGAAGGTGACTCGCCGCAGGCAGTAGAGACGCGACGGGTCAAGGAGCTTCTGAGGACCGCTTTGGCCCAACAGGAAGCATACTCGTACAGCCGCGACTGGATCCACTCGACTCCCCGTCCAAGCCGGAGCTATAGCAGACATATGGATGAACCGGCAGTGTCAAGTAACGAACGACGGGGAACACCCCGTGACAACAACCCGGTAGGTGGTGCTGATAATGCTCAGGGAGTGGTGGATCGGGCCCGCGCGTGCAGGGAGGCCGAGTTAGCCGCACAACATCAGGCTCGGCAGCTCACGCCGGTTCGTCCAACCACATTAACTGAGCCTGGTTGACCTCCAGTTCCTTGGGGGTGCCTTGCCTTATCCCCGCTTTACGCAACGTGCGCCTGCCCAAGGATTTCAAAGGCCCGCACAAGGTACCGAATTACACGGCGGATCAGCCTCCAGAGACATGGGTGGAGAGCTATGAGATGGCCATGGAGATGCTCGATGTAGATGACGCGGCATGTGCGAAGTACTTCACCATGATGCTGGAAGGAATGACCCGTACTTGGTTAAAAAGCTTGCTGGCTAATTCTATCAGTTCATGGTCCCAGTTACGAGCCTAGTTTATCAGCAACTTCAAGGATACCTGTAAACAGCCTATGTCGATAGTAGACTTAGCTGCATGCGTCCACGAGGAAGGAGAATCAACGACTCACTGGGTGCGCCGGGTCTCACAAGTGTTGCATTCCTCAGATCGCATCAATGCTGACACCGCAGTATTAACCCTAGAAGGCAACTGCCGGTTTGGGCTCCTGAAGCTAAAGCTGGGGCGGATGAAGCGTCATTGCACCAACATGGGGACCCTCATGGCCGCTTTGATGAAATATGCTGATTCTGATAGTACCAAGGATCCCGAATCTGATGATGACAAGACAGGGAAGGGGAAGAAGAACAGCAGCTCCAAAGGTCAGCAGCATCACTGGACAGGCAATGGTGGTGGAGGTAAGCGTAAAGCGGATGGTAACATGGACTTTGTGGCTATTACCAACGCACAGGACAATGGCCAGCAACGTAAGGGTAGACCGAAGAATCGTAATGGAGCGCCAAACCCTAACCCAAACCGCCTGAACTACCTGTTAAACCAGCCCTGTCCAAAACATGGGACGAAGGAGGTGCCAGCCAACCACCTTTGGAAAGACTGCTTTATTATGCAGGAGTTCAAGAATTCTAATAATTTCCGGTATGATCACGAATCTGGCGGTGGCTCAGGATCCGGGCCGGGTTACGGTGGAGGAAGTTCCGGTTCAGGGTTCAATGGTAATCCGGGCGGACATAATGGTCAAAATAGTCAGAACAACCAAGGTGGTTACAACCAATAGCAGCAACAGTCAGGTTACCAGAGCAACCCAAAGCAGTTGAGTAATGGGCAGTACCATGTCTTCACCACTAGCTTGGACAAGCGAGACCGGAAGGTTCGGAGGCGGGCGGTCAACTCTGTTGAACCGGCCATACCCCGTTATCTACGTTGGTCTGAGCAGCCCATCATATGGAGCAGGGAAGATCATCCTTCCCAGGTCGATAATACGGGTCAGTTGGCTCTGGTGGTGGTGCCTCAGGTGAGAGGTTATAAGTTCACCAAGGTGCCCATGGATGGAGGAAGCAGCATTAACATCCTGTACTATGAGACCTTTCGCCGTATGGGACTAACAGATAAGAATCTCAAACCGTCTAATACAGTATTCCACGGTGTAGTACCCGGCATATCAGCGTATCCCATTGGTAAGATAGCTCTGGAAGTGGCCTTTGGGGATGACCAGGATTCCAGGTCAGAGACATTGACATTTGAAGTGGTGAAAATCCAGAGTCCATATCACGCTCTGTTTGGGCGACCGGCTTACGCCAAGTTTATGGCACGACCTTGTTATGTGTATTTGCAGCTCAAGATGCCGGGTCACAGGGGGACCATAACGGTTCACGGAAGCCGCAAAATTGCTTTGGAGTGTGAGGAAGGAGATGCGGCTTATGCTGAGTCGGTTTGTGCCACCGAGGAGTTAAAATACTATAAGGACAATGTTGATCCGGCGGACATGACTACGTTGAAAAAGCCAACTACGGAGCATGATCCGGCCTTAAAGTTCAAATCGGCAGCAGAAACTAAGCTTGTTGACTTCGTACCTGTAGCGACCCGACCCGAATGGATCAAGTCTCTGTGCTCCGGTGTCATCCCTGGATCAGTAATGCTGACACCACACAATACTTCGAAGGATTTATAGTAGAGTAGCAATCACACACTTATTACATCGATGTCTCAAAGAGAACTTATTACAATAAATATGCCTTAAGGCCATCTAATATCGATAACAGCGGAAGACTTGGAAGATAAATGGTCCATCAACTCCAACGACATCACTGAGTATAGAACCACGAGCTAAAAGCACCTTACTCATCGTCTGAAATGTCTGCAACATGAAAGTTGCAGCCCGAAAACGGGTCAGCACATGGAATATGTTGGCAAAGTAACACATAGAGAGTAATGGAATGTAACAGCTATACTATATGCATATTTGGCTGGTGGAAAGCTCTATGGTTACAGTTTTGTGTAAAGCCAGTTTTTCCCTACTGCAAAGGAATAAATTTTATTTAACTATCATGGTGGTTGAACATCGAGAATGGTTGACAGCATTCCGATCCCAATTAAGTGAACAATTAAAACCCAACAATATTAATTAGAAATAACATGATGAGATTCACTCGATATTCAAGTACTAGATACTCAAGATGTCCATAACCGGGGACACGGCTAATCATGATTAGTTTATTACACTCTGCAGAGGTTTGCGCACTTTTCCCCACAAGACTCGATCGCCTCCGTTGGGTTTCTCGCACTACACGGTGTTTGAGAAACGGATGACCGAGACACAGTCTTTCAGAAGCGCTAGCACCTTACGATGGATAGACCGGTACACCTACTTTCCCCTACATCTGCTAGTCTACCCTATAAGAGTTCGCACGACTTAGTCAACTATGCCAGAGCCCATAATGGCTTTTGGCTGCACACGGAAGTATTTAGTATGAAAGATCTTATGATCCCTTTGAGCCTGGGTGGCGGTCCAAAAGAAAACAGGCAAGTCCTGATAGACATCAGGTGCCTCAATCGACCCAGATGTGTGTTTAAGTTGCCACCTTAGATAAACCCTTAAAATTATCACACTCACATCTATCATGGATATCATTCACCCAATCCACGTCTACTAGCATAGCATGGCATAATAAGCAAACGTAGAAGTAACTCCCAAAGGTCTCATAATGAACAGGTAATAGGTACTACCTCATCTACTTCCCATCCCACAATTTAATTAGATCCTAATCATGCAATGTGTGAGGATTGATCTAATGCAATAAGACTGGGTTGTAGAAAAGGTATGATCAAAGTGTTACTTGCCTTGCTGATGATCCGCGAGTCCTAGAGATTCGAAGTAACAGGCGGCGCAATCCGGGTAATCTATCGCAGACAAACAACAAGAATACAATAAGTACTCATCTAATGCACAGGTAAAACTCAAACAAGAGATCGAACCAGAAAGTTCAACTTAAGAACTCCGGTTGCAAAGAAAGAACGAACCGAACAAAGCAACGGAAAAAAACGGCGGAGGAAAACAACTCGGTTCTAGCAAGTTGAAACTAGGTCAAATTTTACCGTAGCAAAAACTTGTTTAAGTTGATTAGTCGGAACGGCGGTTTCGAAACGAAACTCCAGGCACTTGAATCACCTGATTTTGATAAACGAGCGGGAAGAAAAACTAGAACGAAGATCGGATCTGAGATCGCGAACGCGGAATAAATCCGACGAAAAGAAAAAGAAGAACGGTTAAACGAACAGACGTTTGTTAACCGAGAATAACCGGTGATCACGTTCGTTAGGAAGAACGGTCCGGCGAACGGTCTCTAGGCAACTAAACCGGAAAAGAAAACGAAACCGATCTAGGGTTTCGAAAGAAAACCGAAACAAAGACGAAAGAAAACCGGAACGGTTTATAAGAAAAACCGAAGCGAGGGGAAAAGAGAGGCGCGGCGCGGCTACCTCCGGCGAGGCTTCGGCGGCGGCGGCGCTAGAGGGCGGCGGCGTAAGGCGCGGCGGCGCTAGGGCGGTGTAGGCGGCGGTGGCGGCGCAAGGCGCGAGCGCGGGGTGGTGTGGGGATGAGGGGGCGTGTGAGGGTATTTAAAGAGGGGAGGGGGAGAGGAGACTTGGGGGAGGGGGCAAGAAAGAGGGGGGGGGGCTAGAGTCCTTCTAGGACTCGGCTCGACAGCAGGGTTGGCGCGCGGGCGCGCGCGTGGTGGCCGGCCTGGCCTACGGCTGGGCCTTGGCCCAGGCGCGCGACGCGGTTTTTTTAAAAAGGTTTTGCGCACAGAAAAACAAGGAAAGAAAATCTAAACGAACTCCAAAATTCCCAAAGTAAATTTTCCCCGACTCCTAAAAATGAGTCGAACAAAATGAACTTTTCTCGGGACCTAGATGCAAATTTTGAAAACACGCATTTTTCCCTATCCGAATAAAATGCAAATAAACACCGGAAGACAAAAATTGTATTTATTTATTAAATCTTCTTTTTCCTGATTTGGGAAAAGTCATATTATTTCCCTCTCTCATATTTTGATGCTGGAAAAGTAATTGAAGATGAAATAAATAAATCAAATGATCCTCTTTTCAAAATTTGAGAAAACTCAAATATGAAAATAACGAAATCTCCAACTCTCTCCGAGGGTCCTTGAGTTGCGTGAAATTTCTAGGATCGACCATAATGCAAGAAAATATGATATGCATGATGATCTAATGTATAACATTCCAAATTGAAAATTTGGGATGTTACAAACCTACCCCCCTTAAGATGAATCTCGCCCTCGAGATTCGGGTTGGCTAGAAAATAGGTGAGGGTGGTCCTTGAGCAAATCTTCTTCTCTCTCCCAGGTGGCTTCATCCTCGGAGTGGTGGTTCCACTGAACTTTGCAAAACTTGATAACCTTGCTGCGGGTAACTCTGCTAGCAAAATCGAGAATCTTGACTGGTTTCTCTTCATACGTTAAGTCGTCCTTCAACTGAATCGCTTCAAGCGGCACTGTATCTCTTAGTGGTACTTCTGCCATCTCGGTGTGACATTTCTTCAGCTGAGAAACATGGAATACATCGTGAACTCCTGACAGTCCCTCTGGTAATTCCAACTTATAAGCGACTTCTCCCATACGTTGCGAGATCTTATATGGTCCAACGAAACGCGGTGCTAATTTTCCCTTAACTCCAAAGCGCTTAACTCCTCGAAGTGGGGATACTCGGAGATACACCCTGTCTCCGGTTTCCTAAACTGTCTCCTTGCGTTTAGAATCTGCGTAGCTCTTCTGCCTGGATTGGGATACCTTGAGCCTATCGCGTATCAATTTAACTTTCCGTTCAGACTCCTTAATCAAATCGGGTCCAAACAACTGACGGTCTCCAACTTCGTCCCATGACAACGGTGTCCTGCACCTCCTTCTGTACAAAGCTTCAAAAGGTGCCATCTTCAAACTGGTTTGGTAACTGTTGTTATAGGAAAACTCCGCATACGGCAAGTCATCGTCCCAACTAGATCCATAATCTAGTGCACAAGCTCTCAACATATCTTCCAAAATCTGATTGACTCTCTCGGTCTGTCCATCTGTCTGTGGATGAAAAGCGGTGCTGAACTCTAGCCTGGTTCCCAAAGTTTCATGCAACTGATTCCAAAACTTTGAGGTAAATTGGGTTCCTCTGTCTGATACAATACTCCTCGGAACTCCATGCAAACAAATGATCCTAGTCATGTATATCTTTGCCAACTTAGTACTGGTGTAAGTGGTCTTAACTGGAATGAAATGTGCTACCTTCGTCAAACGATCAACTACTACCCATATCGAGTCATATCCTGCCTTCGTCCTGGGTAGTCCTGTGATAAAATCCATGCCTATATTATCCCACTTCCATTCGGGTATCGGCAATGGTTGTAACAATCCGGCTGGCTTCTGATGTTCTGCCTTCACTCTATGACATACGTCACAAACTGCTACATATGCTGGCAATATCCTTCTTCATTCCGGTCCACCAGAATGTTTCCTTTAAATCCAAATACATCTTGGTATTTCCTGGGTGAATCGAATACGGTGAATCATGTGCCTCTTGCAGAATCAACTTCCTGATCTCCGGGTCATTTGGTACATAAACACGGTCCTCAAACCATAGGGTATCGTGCTCATCCCCACGAAATCCCTTAGCTTTTCCTTTACTCATTTTCTTCTTTATAGAAGCAATCTCCTTGTCAGATTTCTGAGCCTCTCTGATTTTATCCATCAATGTTGACTGAATCTCCAATGCTGCTACATAGCCTTTTGGAACTATCTCTAAACTTAGTTCACGAAGGTTTTCTAATAACTCCCGGGGTATTTCTCCCATCATTAACGTATTGACGTGGCTCTTGCGGCTCAATGCGTCAGCTACTACATTAGCTTTACCGAGATGGTAATGCAATCTCATATCATAATCCTTGATGAGCTCCAACCATCTCCTTTGTCTGAGGTTCAACTCCTTCTGTGTGAAAATGTACTTCAAACTCTTGTGATCCGTGTACACCTCGCAATGATTTCCAATGAGGAAATGTCTCCATGTCTTCAAAGCATGCACTACGGCTGCTAACTCCAAGTCATGCGTAGCGTAATTCAACTCATGAGGCTTCAGTTGTCGTGAAGCATACGAAACAACTCTACCTTCCTGCATAAGCACTGCTCCAAGTCCTCGACGTGAAGCGTCGCAATACACCTCATAATCCTTGGTCTGATTTGGCAAAATCAATACTGGTGAGGTAACCAATCGTTCCTTCAACTCCTGGAAACTAGCCTCACACTCCTCAGTCCAATTGAACTTGGTATCCTTCTTCAACAACTCCGTCATAGGCTTCGCAATCTTTGAAAAGTTCTCAATGAATCTCCGGTAGTATCCTGCGAGTCCAAGAAAACTCCGGATCTCTCCAACTATCGTTGGTGCTTCCCATTCGGTTACTGTCTCAACCTTTGCGGGGTCAACTGCTATCCCTTCTCCGGATATAACGTGTCCGAGGAATCCTACTTCCTTCAACCAAAACTCGCATTTGTTAAATTTGGCATATAACCGGTGTTCCCTTAGTTTCTCCAAAACCAAACACAAATGTTCCTTATGCTCTTCTTCATTCTTTGAATAAACCAGGATATCATCAATGAACACTATGACGAACTTATCCAAAAACTCTATAAACACTTTGTTCATCAGGTTCATAAAATAGGCAGGTGCTTTAGTCAATCCAAATGACATAACGGTATACTCATACAGTCCATATCTTGTGGTGAATGCTGTCTTAGGTATGTCCTGCTCTCGAATCTTCAACTGGTGGTACCCTGATCGCAAATCGATCTGGGAAAACACTTTAGATCCTTGCAAACGATCAAATAGATCATTAATCATTGGCAGTGGGTACTTGTTCTTAATGGTTACTTCATTCAATCCACGGTAATCAACAACCATCCTTAATGACCCATCCTTCTTCTCCACTAGAAGTACGGGTGATCCCCAAGGCGAAGAACTTGGGCGTATGTAACCTTTCTCCAATAACTCCTTAATCTGATTCTTAATTTCTACCAAATCCTTTGCTGGCATCCGGTATGGTCTCTTTGATATTGGTCCTGTACCTGGCAATAACTCAATCAAAAACTCAATGTCTCTATCCGGTGGCATGCCTGGCAACTCTTCAGGAAATACATCAGGAAAATCCTTTACCACAGGTACTTCCTCCTGCACTACTCCTGTTAGGCAATTTACTTGTGTCCTATTTGGCACATGCCGGGATACATACTTGATCCTTCTTCCTTCTGGCGTTGTGAGCAAAATTGACTTATTAGCACAATCGATGTTTCCTCCATACATCGACAGCCAATCCATACCGAGAATTACATCCAGACCCTGGGATTCCAGAATGATTAAATCCGGGGGGAAAACATGCCTTCCTATGCTTAATGGCACTTGAAAGCATCCTTGACTGGCCATGTATTCTGCTCCTGCGAGCTTACTAGCATAGGCGTTTTAAGAATCCTAGTGGGCAGGCTATATTTTTCAACAAATCCCCTTGATATGTATGAATGTGATGCACCAGTATCGAAAAGAACGAGTGCGGTAAATGACTTAACCAAAAACTTACCGATTACTGCATCAGGCTGATCTTCAACCTCCTCCACGTTAACATGGTTCACCTGTCCCCTATTGAAAGGGTTCGGCTTCTTCCCTGAGTTTCCATTGCCATTTCCATTCTGGCCTTCAGGACATTCATTGGCATAATGTACGGTCTTGGAACACTTGAAACAGGTGACTTGACTCAGATCTCTCTTGGCTGGGGTTGATGGGGTGGTACGGTTCTGGCCGTTACTTCCTCCATTCCCGTTACCATTCTTGTGGCCATTATGGTTGTGCGAACTACCTCCTCCATGGGTATGCTGAAACTGAAATCCCGATTTAGGGGTAAAACGGGGCTTCTGCTGGGCTCCAGAGTTATACTTCCCCTGTCCATACTTCCTCTTGCGGTTCTCAATCTGCTGTTGCTTCCCTTCAATCACGATGGCACGATCTACCAACTCCTGGTAGTTGTTGAAACTTGCTACCATCAACTGCATGCTTAGCTCATCATTCAATCCTTCCAGAAACTTCTCCTCCTTAGTTGCATCCGTAGCAACGTCATCTGGGGCATAACGTGCTAACTTGCTGAAGTCGTCAACATACTGGCCAACTGTCCTTCCTCCTTGGCGTAAGTTGCGAAACTCACGCTTCTTCCTGGCCATAGCTCCTGCTGAAACATGGGCAGTGCGGAAAGCTTGCTGAAACTGATCCCATGTGACAGTGTCGACTGGGAAGGTGGCTGTGAAATTCTCCCACCATGCTGCCGCGGGTCCTTCTAACTGATGTGCGGCAAACTTCACTTTCTCACCATCTGTGCATCCTGCAGTGGTCAACTCCCTTCCTATCTTGCGGAGCCAACCGTCTGCTACTATCGGCTCGGTGCTACTAGAAAACACCGGCGGATCCAGCCTAAGGAAACGGGCTAAGTGGTCAACAGGTGGTGGTGGTGGAGGTGGGTTGTTGTTGTTGTTGTTGTTGTTTTGCTAGTTCTGGACTAACATCTGCATCAATTGATTTTGCTGCTGGATCAACTGAGTGAGCTCCGGTGGAAATCCATTGTCACGTCTCGGAGGCATCTGAGGGTTTAGAAAGGATGAGATATAAGAATAGAGTGAGGTCTAAAGAGAAAACACTACCCCAATGCACATGAGCAAATGCACACAAAATCACTTCATTCAATTCAAACAAGGGCTTACAAACGGTCTAGATCTATCGAAAAAGTGCTCGAACTATAGTGTATACATGGGGAAAATACTACTAATAGTTGGTGGTCATCTAGAAATTTGAACCGGTGGAAGACTCCATGATGTCCGCTCCAGCTTCGTCTTCAAAGTCAGGTTCACTTGGATCCGAATCGGTGTCGTCGATGATGATGTAGTTGTCCGGACATGCGACGTACATGTCTTCCTTCCTGGATGCTAACTCCCTCTTGAGTTCTTCAATCTCTTGCTTAAGATCGCCGTTGTGTCTTGCTAGAGCTACGATCTCGTCCATGTAGTCCTTGCGTGTAGCCTTCAGTTCTCCTTCTAGCTCGATGATCCTAGCCTTCGCATTCTTCAACTCTATCATATCATTGCACATCTGGTTCTCGTGGCGTCGAATGTGCTGGTTTAACTCCTGAATGAATGCTGCAATGGATCTATCCTTCTTGGTGCTGACTAATTCCCATTGTTCATCTCGGCGTCCGCAAATCTGGTAGATAGTGTGCTTGAGGTCTTCTTGATAAACTTCTCCAATGCGTCCTATGGTGATATGGGCTGCCATGCTCTTTCCCAGACTCCAGGTTGGTGCATTGAAAACACTATCTATGGGCTTTGTGATTGGCGCGAATGTTCTTCCCGGAACATGTGCTTGAATCTTCCAGCGCTCCTCTTCAGGCAGAGTGGCGTTGAAAGTCCCAGTGAAGCTTGGTAATCCAATGTTTAGGTACTTGGTGACTTCCTTCAAGTGAAATCCAAAAGGTGTGCCTTCATTCGGTTGAGCGTACTTAATCTTCGCGTCCTTCATCCTAAAAGAGTAGAAAAGCTGAGGAGTTAGAAAATGAGGAGAGAATAGTGATCTATGGCTTTAACTTAGTGGTCGTGTCCTACAGTCAGCGTGTGCTCTGATACCATCTCTGTAGCGACCCGAGCCGAATGGATCAAGTCTCTGTGCTTCGGTGTCATCCCTGGATCAGTAATGCTGACACCACACAGTACTTCGAAGGATTTATAGCAGAGTAGCAATCACACACTTATTACATCGGTGTCTCAAAGAGAACTTATTACAATAAATATGGCTTAAGGCCATCTAATATTGATAACAGCGGAAGACTTGGAAGATAAATGAGTCCATCAACTCCAACGGCATCACTGAGTATAGAACCACGACCTAAAAGCACCTTACTCGTCGTCTGAAATGTCTGCAACATGAAAGTTGCAGCCCGAAAACGGGCCAGCACATGGAATATGCTGGCAAAGTAACACATAGAGAGTAATGGAATGTAACAGCTATACTATATGCATATTTGGCTGGTGGAAAGCTCTATGGTTACAGTTTTGCGTAAAGCCAGTTTTTCCCTACTGCAAAGGAATAAATTTTATTTAACTATCATGGTGGTTGAACATCGAGAATGGTTGACAGCATTCTGATCTCAATTAAGTGAACAATTAAAACCCAACAATATTAATTAGAAGTAACATGATGAGATTCACTCGATATTCAAGTACTAGATACTCAAGATGTCCATAACCGGGGACACGGCTAATCATGATTAGTTTATTACACTCTGCAGAGGTTTGCACACTTTTCCCCACAAGACTCGATCGCCTCCGTTGGGTTTCTCGCACTACACGGTGTTTCAGAAGCGCTAGCACCTTACGATGGATAGACCGGTACACCTACTTTCCCCTACATCTGCTAGTCTACCCTGTAAGAGTTCGCACGACTTAGTCAACTATGCCAGAGCCCATAATGGCTTGTGGCTGCACACGGAAGTATTTAGTATGAAAGATCTTATGATCCCTTTGAGCCTGGGTGGCGGTCCAAAAGAAAACAGGCAAGTCCTGATAGACATCAGGTGCCTCAATCCACCCAGATGTGTGTTTAAGTTGCCACCTTAGATAAACCCTTAAAATTATCACACTCACATCTGTCATGGATATCACTCACCCAATCCACGTCTACTAGCATAGCATGGCATAATAAGCAAACGTAGAAGTAACTCCCAAAGGTCTCATAATGAACAGGTAATAGGTGCTACCTCATCTACTTCCCATCCCACAATTTAATTAGATCCTAATCATGCAATGTGTGAGGATTGATCTAATGCAATAAGATTGGGTTGTAGAAAAGGTATGATCAAAGTGTTACTTGCCTTGCTGATGATCCGCGAGTCCTAGAGATTCGAAGTAACAGGCGGCGCAATCCGGGTAATCTATCGCAGACAAACAACAAGAATACAATAAGTACTCATCTAATGCACAGGTAAAACTCGAACAAGAGATCGAACCAGAAAGTTCAACTTAAGAACTCCGGTTGCAAAGAAAGAACGAACCGAACAAAGCAACGGAAAACAAACGGCGGAGGAAAACAACTCGGTTCTAGCAAGTTGAAACTAGGTCAAATTTTACCGTAGCAAAATCTTGTTTAAGTTGATTAGTCGGAACGGCGGTTTCGAAACGAAACTCCAGGCGCTTGAATCACCTGATTCCGATAAATGAGCGAGAAGAAAAACTAGAACGAAGATCGGATCTGAGATCGCGAACGCGGAATAAATCCGACGAAAAGAAAAAGAAGAACGGTTAAACGAACGGACGTTCGTTAACCGAGAATAACCGGTGATCACGTTCGTTAGGACGAACGGTCTGGCGAACGGTCTCTAGGCAACTAAACCGGAAAAGAAAACGAAACTGATCTAGGGTTTTGAAAGAAAGCCGAAACAAAGACGAAAGAAAACCGGAACGGTTTATAAGAAAAACCGAACCGAGGGGAAAAGAGAGGCGCGGCGCGGCTACCTCCGGCGAGGCTCCAACGGCGGCGGGGTTGGGCGGCGGCGGCGCTAGGCGGCGGCGCTAGAGGGCGGCGGCGGCGGCATAAGGCGCGGCGGCGCTAGGGCGGCGTAGGCGGCGGCGGCGGCGCATGGCGCGAGCGCGGGGTGGTGTGGGGATGAGGGGGGGGGGGGTGTGAGGGTATTTAAAGAGGGGAGGGGGAGAGGAGACTTGGGGGAGGGGGCAAGAAAGAGGGGGGGGGGCTTGAGTCCTTCTAGGACTCGCCTCGACGGCGGGGTTGGCGCGCGGGCGCGCGCGTGGTGGCCGGCCTGGCCTGCGGCTGGGCCTTGGCCCAGGCGCGCGACGCGGTTTTTTTAAAAGGGTTTCGCACGCAGAAAAACAAGGAAAGAAAATCTAAACGAACTCCAAAATTCCCAAAGTAAATTTTCCCCGACTCCTAAAAATGAGTCGAACAAAATGAACTTTTCTCGGGACCTAGATACAAATTTTGAAAACACGCATTTTTCCCTATCCGAATAAAATGCAAATAAACACCAGAAAACCAAAATTGTATTTATTTATTAAATCTTCTTTTTCCTGATTTGGGAAAAGTCATATTATTTTCCTCTCTCATATTTTGATGTTGGAAAAGTAATTGAAGATGAAATAAATAAATCAAATGATCCTCTTTTCAAAATTTGAGAAAACTCAAATATGAAAATAACGAAATCTCCAACTCTCTCCGAGGGTCCTTGAGTTGCGTGAAATTTCTAGGATCGACCATAATGCAAGAAAATATGATATGCATGATGATCTAATATATAACATTCCAAATTGAAAATTTGGGATGTTACAGTACCTGGCGATTCGTCCAAGCAGTTCAGCATTAGTGCCAACTTGGATCCGAAATAGGAAAGCGCGCTCATCGAGTTCATTCGTGAGAATCGGGACATTTTTGCATGGAAGCCCTCTGACATGCCAGGTGTACCGAGGCAACTCGCTGAGCACACCCTTAATGTGGATCCTAGATACAAACCGGTGAAACAGTTCCTTCGCCGGTTTAACGAAGAAAGACGCAAGGCGATTGGAGAAGAGGTAGCCAGGATCTTAGCGGCTGGCTTTATTGTCGAAGTTTTTCACCCTAAGTGGCTTGCCAATCCGGTGCTGGTCCTTAAGAAAAACGGCACCTGGCGCATGTGTGTGGATTACACAGATCTTACTAAGGCTTGTCCAGCAGATCCTTTTTCCCTCCCCCGTATTGATCAAATTATTGATGCTACGGCGTATTGTGAGTGTTTAAGTTTTTTGGATGCATATTCTGGCTATCATTAGATCAAAATGGCAGTTAAGGACCAGGAGAAGACAACATTTATAACTCCCTTTGGAGCCTTCTGCTATGTGTCTATGCCCTTTGGGCTCAAGAGTGCCCAGGCAACTTATTAGCGGTGTGTACAAAATTGTCTTCACAAGCAGATTGGCCGTAATGTACATGCTTACGTGGATGATATCGTGGTTAAGTCCAGGGAGAAGGAGACTCTGATTGATGATTTGAGGGAAACCTTTGATAACCTGAGGACATACAAGATGATGCTTAATCCGGACAAGTGTGTCTTTGGTGTACCGGCGGGCAAGTTATTGGGTTTTCTAGTGTCCAACAGGGGAATTGAGGCTAATCTGGAGAAGATCACGGCCATCACCTCCCTGGATAAACCGAAGTGTATCAATGATGTTCAACGACTGCCCGGCCGGATTGCGGCATTAAGCCGGTTTATCAGCCGTCTTGGTGAGAAGGCAATTCCTTTGTATCAGATGTTGAAAAAGACGGATCGGTTTGTCTGGAGTTCTGCCGCTGATGAAGCGTTTGATGATTTAAAGCGGCAACTGGCCAATCCGCCGGTGCTTGCCGCTCCCATTGACAAGGAGCCGTTGCTGCTATATGTTGCTGCCAATGTTCGGGTGGTCAGCATGGCCATTGTAGTAGAACGGAAGGAGGCAGGTAAGGAGCATCCGGTTCAACGTCCGGTCTATTATATTAGCGAGGTAGTAATCGAGTCCAAGCAAAGGTATCCGCATTGGCAGAAGCTGGTGTATGGAGTCTTTATGGCAAGCCGGAAGCTTAAACAATACTTCCAAGGGCACCCAATTACGGTAGTCAGTTCTGCTTCTTTGGGAGATATCATCCAGAACCGAGAAGCTACTGGCCGGATTGCAAAGTGGGCTATAGAGCTGGGGCCGTACAGTTTGAAGTATGTGCCTCGAACAGCTGTTAAGTCTCAAGCACTTGTTGATTACATCAATGATTGGACAGAAATGCAAGCACCTGAAGAAAAGCCGGATCATACGTATTGGACCATCCATTTTGATGGATCCAGGCAGTTGGAAGGCTCGGGGGCTGGAGTCGTATTAACTTCCCCACGAGGTGATAAGTTTTGTTATGTTCTCCGCTTAATGTTCCCTTGTACTAACAATGCAGCTGAGTATGAAGCCTTGCTCCATGGTCCCCGGATGGCTAAGGAGATGAATCTAAGTCGAGTTAAGTGCTTCGGTGACTCGGACCTTGTGGCTCAGCAAGTGTCTGGCACTTGGGACTCCAAGGACCCACTTATGGCAGCATACCATCGTGAAGTGGATGCTGTGGCAGGTTATTTCAAAGGCTATCAGGTGGATCACGTGGACGGTGAAAAAATGAAGCGGCGGACGCTTTAAGCCGGCTGGGCTCTCAGCGTAAACCGGTCCCGCCCAATGTTTTTCTGGATGTGCTGCACAACCCGTCGGTCAAGGTCCCAGGTGAAGAGGATTTGGCTATTCCTGATCCGGAGGCTCAATTGGTGGCAGCTATTCATGTTATTCCGAATTGGACGCTCCCTTACCTGGCGTACAAGAACTGGGGCGAGCTGCCAGAGGACGAGATTCTGGCCCGGCAGATAATCCAGTGATCCAAGTCCATGACTATTATCAACGGTGAGTTACATCATTGCAGTGTGTTAGGAGCTTTTCAATGCTGCGTGTCTCCTGAAGAAGGCCGCGAAATTTTACGTGAGATCCATGAAGGAGATTGTGGTCACCACGCCGGTTCAAAGTCTCTGGTGGCTAAAGTGTTTCACCATGGCTTCTATTGGTTAACTGCTCATGCTGATGCGGAGGATCTGGTCAGACGATGTGATGGTTGCCAAAGGTTTTCAAGACGTGCTCATGTACTGGCTCAAGAATTGAGAATGATTCCAATTACTTGGCCGTTTGCGACTTGGGGGCTGGATATGGTTGGGCCTTTCAAAAGGTCCAAAGATAAGAAAACCCACCTCCTGGTGGCGGTTGACAAGTTTACAAAATGGGTGGAGGCAGAGCCTGTTAGCAAGTGTGATGCTGCCACGGCGGTTCAGTTCATCAAAAAGGTGTTTTTCCGGTTTGGCTTTCTGCATAGTATTATCACAGATAATGGTACCAATTTATCCAAAGGTGCTATGAAAGAGTTCTACGAACGGGAGCACATCCGGCTCGATGTTTCATCAGTGGCGCATCCACAGTCCAATGGCCAAGCAGAAAGAGCTAATCAAGAGATCTTGAGAGGTATTAAGCCCTGGCTCATGGTTCCTTTGCAGAGAACGCCGGGTTGTTGGGTAGAAGAATTAGTGTTATGGAGCATCAATACAACACCCAACAGATCAACAGGATACACACCGTTCTTCATGGTTAATGGAGCAGAGGCGGTTCTCCCCAGTGATATCCGTCATGATTCACCTCGTGTGGCGGCTTATGTTGAAGCGGACAACGAGACAGCACGGCAAGATGCTTTGGACCGGTTGGACGAAGAGTGTGACGTCGCAGCCGCCCGATCGGTGATTTACCAGCAAGATCTTTGTCGTTACCACGGTCGTCGAGTCAGAACCAGAACCTTTCAGGAAGGAGATTTGGTGCTTCGGCTCATCCAAGACCAGACCGATATGCATAAGCTATCCCCACCTTGGGAGGGGCCTTTCGTGGTCAGCAAGAATCTGCACAACGGGTCGTACTATCTGATCGATATTCGATAGCATAAAGACTCACACATATCAGAGGAGGAGACCAACAGGCCGTGGAACATAGCTCATCTTCGGCCTTACTATACTTGAGCCATTGGCTATACTTATGTACATAGTACGACAATGTATATATTAGGATTAAATATAATAAATCGAAGCCTCAACTAAAGCGGGGTATCTGTTCTTTTACATCATGTGAGGTTACACGGAGTTGCTCTAAAGCGGCCTCCGGTTTACCCCTTGAGTTAGCTTTACAAAAGCATCATATCACTTGGAGGATTGGTCGTGTCCGAACCAATACCATGCCTCTTGATAGGCGAAAGCCACCAGATCACTTGGGGACTTGGTCACGTCTGAACCAGTCATGCCTCTTGGTCGGCCTAAGGCCACAAAATCACTTGGGGGCTTGGTCGAACCCGAACCATGACCATGCCACTTGATCGGCATAAATGCCACGGTTTCATTTGGGGACCTGGCTGACTAGAACCATAGTTACACCTAACGGGAGCTTGGTCGTGTTCGGCCATGGTAACAACATCTGATCAGTTTAAATAAACCTTTTTTTCATTTTCTTTATACTTTTCTTTGAAGGGGGGTATTTGCTTTTTTGTTACATTTTTAAACCGACAAAGTTTTTTAACCAATCGATTGACGGAAGACAGTTCACGTCAATCCGGAGACTATTTGCCCGGTGGTTAACATCCTCTTATGGAGTAATACGGAGTTTATTATAACCTGGCACGGTTCACCTGATAAACCGGCGTCATATATATACAGGAGCTGTTATCTCCTCCAACAATGTGGGTTTGCAAAACTCCACTTCAAGATTGGCCAAGCCAACTTCATGCTCAACAATGGCAGGTATTATGTATCGCAAAAATTCGATCATATACTTAAGAATTTTTTGATGTTTTGGCTTCATATATGCAGACATCATATTCCGCCAGACGGTACAACCGTGGTGGTACTTCAAGAGTTTTTATTGCAGAAAAACACTTTGGAAAGTTCATCACTACAGGAAAAATAAATTATGCACGAAGGCATATCAAACATCAAAAGCATCAGCTAGTCTATTACAAGGCAACACGGTGCCCATAATAATATCATTGTTTTTTGAAGGAGAGACAGTTTTAAAACCGGCTTCCGGTTCAGGCCTGGTCACCAGCCCGGCCTGATGGCTGTGGATCATCTTGCGCCGCTTCAGCCTCCGTTTCTCTACCCAGCGGCTGGAAATCAATAGTTGTCCAGTCGATTCCCATTAATGGTTGAAATACAGCTTCATCGTGGATCAGCAAGGACGGGTCAATATCGGGAGCATAAGTGTGCTTACGGATTGGAGGGATAAGGTTTTCTGATTCATGAACTGGGGCAACTATTCGCTTGTTCTGATTATCATATTGAGCTTGATAACGCGACAAGTCTGCCTCTTCAACCAGTTGACAAGCTAGAGGGCGCACCTCCCGGTTTATGGCTCGTTGATCCGCTTCACTGAATTCTGACCCATCTTCTTTCAAGCTGGGATAGCCCTGAGCCGCTTCAATAGGATCAAAATCCGGCACCCAGGCTTTGGCCCGCATTAAGGCATTAATTGCACCGGTTCGAGCAGCAGATTTCTTCAGGTCTTCAACCCGGGCAGGAAGCACTGACAGCTTCATTAGGGTATCTTGAATCAAAGTAGGCGCCGGTTTATTGTGAGATGCGGTACAGATGATCCGCTATGCACCAGTATACAGCTATTCGACCAACGTGTAGACGGCTTTCAATTTTTTCCGCACATCTGAACCCAAGTGACCAGTACGTGTCCCTAAAATATCATAAGGGTTAAACCGGCAGTTCGGTAAGAAGGCCAAATCAGTTCAGAAGTCAAAATGGCTCACCAAAGATGGCAGTAGTCATAGTATGCACGTGCCGCTTTATGCTGGTCAATTCATCCGCCACCGGTATGAGAGCAGCCTCGGCGTCCTCTGGTCGCTTGATTAAAATGGACTTTTCAGTGGCCCAATCCGCCTGCTTCTTCTTAAAACTCTCCTTAAGCTGCTCCATGGCGCTTAAAGCGCTGACTAACTCCTCTTTTGCTTTGGAGGTTTCAGCTTGTTGGGTTTTCAGGTTTTCTTGGAGGTCGGCGATTTGGCTTTCTTTCGTCTTCAGATCAGCCTGCATGCAGACAGTTATATGCTTCAACAAAATAGTACAGGGATTGAAGTACCGACCACATAATAAGTTATGCACTTGGTACTTGGGGGCTAATGCATATTCGATCTTCATCTTTCAATTGCTTACAAAGTCCCAAGATCAATACAAGTATTCAACTTGGCACTTGGGGGCTAATGGCTATTTGCTCACATACATTCTGATACAGCAATTTCCATTACTTGAAAGTACTGGTTTAACTATGATAAGTTGAACCGGCCCTTGGGGGCTACATCAGTGAATTTCAAAGTATTAAGGTTTACATTAGTAAGTCCCAGTTTGAAAGAAGATTACAAACCGGCCCTTAGGGGCTAGGAGAGTCAGCAAGAATTGAAGCATATAAGCAGGAAGGAGCATATGGAAGTTACCTCATATTTTCTTTCATCATATTTACCAGACCGGCTTCATAGTCGCGACTGGTATACAACCGGTTCAAATAACCGGAATGGATATCTTGGGCGTTCAGAGCAGCATAAGTTGTCAGGTCAGCATTCCACTTGCTTTTGCCAAAGCCAGCAAATTCTTCCTTGGCAGAATGTTTGGACAAAGCGACGGGATTGCTTGGTTCAGTATGGCCAGTGCCAGTAATGACAATATCATCATCTTGGGTACCGCCGGTTTGCACTGGGGCTGTTGGCTTATCAGCATGTTTGGCTGGACCGGTGGAGCTTTCAATCCGGATGGAACCTGTGGGCTGACTGATAGGACCTGAGACATCAGTAGGTCTCTCTTCAGCAATAAGATTGTCGTCTTGTTGCGGTGGGTCATTGGGCGCATCCTCAGGAACATCCGCTTCAACATTAGGTGTTTTGCCTGATTCAAGAATGACATCTTCTTCGGCCGCTTTATCCAGGCGGACTTTCTTGCTTGGCCGAGGTTTGGCCTTGAGGAGAATAACAAAATCAAATACAGCATAGGTTCTAAGGCGATATACTGCGAATATCACAATAAGTATAGCTTACCCAAGCACCGTTTTGAGCGGTGGGAGTTGAGTCGCCGATGACTCGCCAGAAGATGAGTGGGAAGTAACCTGGTAATCGGAGTTAGACGGATTAAGAGGTTGATGAAAGCAGCCCGCTTCAGGACAAGCACTGACAAGCAAATTAGAGACCTCTGAATGGCGTTTCTAAACCGGACTGTTCGGTAAACCGGCGGAGGTAACTACCTGGCCGCTATGCCGGGTTGTGCGACGGGCTTCGTGTTGTTGGGTCTTCATAAGAAATTTAGGATCCAAATAAGCAAGAGGATGAGAAAATTTAACTTTCCGATTTGCCTGACGGATTTTTTTGTGAAGGCAGGGTTTCTGAATCGGAAGAGAGAATAATTACCTCTGCAACATCGGCGTGGCTGGCTTCGGCATCATCCTGACAAATATCATCATCAATAAGATGCATGAAAAATAAACCAAGTGAGTCAAGATCTACCTCAAAGTCCGGATTATCCACATCATTATCAGGGGCCGGATTAGAAGATGCCGTGGTTCTTTTCCTGGAGGTAGTCTTCTTCACAACTTTAGTCTTTTGCCGAGTTGTTCTTTTCGGTTTGGCCGGTTTTTCTGGTTTCTCCTGTGGAAGTTTTTTGCTCCAAAAAGGATCATTGCCCTGATTACACAGACACTGATATTAAACAATGACCAGACATATCAATAAGCAGATTCAGCAAAGAGAAAAATCAAAGTCTTACAGCTGGCGGTTTATTGGTGGCGCGGAAGGGAAGCAGGCCGGTTTTAGCACAGACGTGTTCCGGTTCATTCAGCATCTTATTCACAACCTCTGTGATTTCTTCATCAGAGAGCTGGATTTTTGAATGTCGCAGCGGGTCATCAACACTGTCAGTGTACTCGCACATCAAACCGGAGCGCAGACTAAGGGGAAGTATGCTCCATGATATCCAACAGCGAGCAAGGTCAACCCCTGTTAAGCCGTTGGCCATAAAGGCTCTGAGCTTTGACAGTTGGGGAGCATATTTGCTTCTCTCCTAGGCAGACAATCTTTGAGGAAAAGGGTGTGTATTGCTGAGCCGCTCCGGACGAAAGCCAGGCAAGGGATTCTCACCAGCAGGGGAGGTATCTTTGCAATAGAACCATGTCTGATTCCATTCTTTAGGGTGGTTGTGCAGCTTGGCATGAGGGTATGTGACCTCTTTCCTTTTCTGAATTGCCACACCACCCAGCTCCGTATTAGAGCCATCAGTAAATTCAGTACGACAGTTTAAATGGAAAAGGTCTTTGAATAATTCCACTGTGGGCTCCTCTTGAAAGAACACCTCACAGAGCACTTGAAAGTGAAACATATTTGTAACAGAGTTGGGGCCAGTATCTTGTGGATGGAGTTGGAAATCGGCTAAAACATCCCGGTAAAATTTAGAACCAGGCGATTTAAAGCCCCGGGCTAAGTGATCTACGAACACAAGAACTTCTCCTTCTCGAGGTGTGGGAGGGCATTCTTTGCCAGGAGCCCTCCAATGGATGGTATCTTTGCTGCCTAAAGCGCCAATCAGGACTAAACCGTCCAGTTTAGCCTTTGTGACGTGAGAAGGAACCCAATTGCACTCATATACTTGCTTGGCCATGATGGAATCTACAAGGTAGAAGATCCCGGTTCAAAAATTGTATCTGATCAAGGTACGTTGGTACATGCACTGTTAAACCGGAGACAGAATTATCTGAACTGGAGTTTCATGAGGCAACTAACATCTGGCGGTTCAACAAGGGGACTAATGGCGTATACCGGTTTGGAAAAAATTTCTTATAAGTTTAAACCGCCTGATCTAAACATTGGAAAGCTAAGATTGCAGATGGACAAGTACGCAGAAACAGGTTTTACAGAATTTCTTTACGGTATTGGATCTGAAGCAAGTTCAGAAAAGGGGATAAATACTTAGAAGTTCAAAAGGAGCAGTACCAAACCTATAAGCAAAGCGTTCATATAGATCTACAACTTTGAGATGCATAAGTGAAGGCGAAGGTCAAACAACTATCATTGCACAGAATAAAGGTTTGCGGATTCATCTAACAGATCTGTCGTAGGAGCAAGAAATAGACGATGAACACGGAAGAACTGTGAAACCCTAAACAGATCCGCGGGGGAAAGGATAGAAGGCTTACCGGAGCTGCGGAAGACGCGGAAGATGGCCGTGATGCTCTGGTGCACCCAGGTTGATGCAGCGGCCGAGGTTGAGGCAGAAGTCGACGGTGGCGGCGAAGCTCTGAAGTCAGGCGTCGCGAGGAAGACGAAGCAGAAGGGGAAGAAGGGAAAGAAGAAAGGAAATGACCCTTCGGTCCTATTTATAAGGCAAAAAGACGTGCGTCAGGCGCGATAGTCAAGGAGCCACGAAACAGAGCTGTCGCCTCGATTTCCGCAGATATATTAGATAAAGAAGCACAATGGATATCTTCGTCATGATAGGTGACGTCACTCCGGTTTACATTAATCAGGGAAGATGACATCATGGCGGTTTACCAATTTATGAGAATACATTGAAGATGAAGCTTTTTGTTAAAGGATTGACATGAACCCGTTCAAATCAATCTGGGGCCTAATGTTGGGGATATTACTGCTGGGCATAAACTGGCCTACCTAGGCCGGGTTAACTTCATCAGTAGTTCAAAGGTGTTAAAGCCCAAAGAGGCAGATGATGGCCCAAGGCCTGTAGTCGGTTTAAGGCCTGTAGCTGTAAACCGGCTTAATATGTATACTTGTATTGTAAGTTAGGAATAAGAAGAGACGAACCCGGATACGAGTATGAACCGGCGTTGGGACTCTGTGGACCGACGGGCGTCACCCGTGTATATAAGGGGACGACCCGGCGGCGGTTCAAAGACAGACAACAACTCGAGACATATGCGAAGCTTGTTTGCTCCCTAGTCATCGAAACCCCATCAATTCAATCACAACTAGACGTAGGCTTTTACCTTCATCGAAGGGGCCGAACTAGTATAAACTCTCTTGCGTCCTTGTGTCCGCTTTAACCCCTTCAAGCTAACCCGTAGCGATGGCTCCATGACTAAGTCCTTTCTCTAGGACATCTGCCGTGACAAAACCATGACACCTAGGTAGCACAAATTTGCAATGAATAAATCACTAAAACAAAAACTTATTGGACCAACGGAGGAGTCACATACCAAGGAACAATCTCCCCAAGCAGTTTTGTGAGAGGTGCTTTGAGCAAGGAGATCGAAAACGACAGCAAAATGAGCTTGAACTCGTGCTTGAGCCGGATATTCGTGTTTGTGGGAGGAAGAAGAAGTGTGTGGGTGCAGGAATAAGTGGAGGAGGGCCATCATGGGCCCACGAGGCAGGGGGCGCGCCCAGGGGGGTAGGGCGCGCCCTCCACCCTCGTGGCCAGGTGGATGCCCCCCGTGCTGTATTCTCGGTGCCAAATATTCTCAAATATTCCAGAAAAAATCATATTTAAATTTCAGGGCATTTGGAGAACTTTTATTTTCGAGGTATTTTTATATTGCACGGATAATTCAGATAACAGACAAAAAAAATACTATTTTTATTTTATTTAATATAAATAACAGAAAGTAAAAGGAAGGTACAGAGAGTTGTGCCTTCTAGTTTCATCCATCTCATGCAAAAGGAATCCACTAACAAGGTTGATCAAGTCTTGTTAACAAACTCATTCCGAATAACATGGAACCGGAGAAATTTCAAATAACACTATGTTACCTCAACGGGGATATGCACATCCCCAATAATAAGAATATCATATTTCTTCTTGACAGTAGGAAGAGGAAATTCAAAACCTCCAAATATAATCGATGGAATTTTTCCAATAGATTTGATATTGCGAACTTGAGGTTGTTTCCTCGGAAAGTGTATCGTATTCTCATTACCATTAACATGAAAAGTGACATTGCCTTTAGTGCAATCAATAACAGCCCCTGTAGTATTCAAAAAGGGTATTCCAAGAATAATAGACATACTATCGTCCTCGGGAGTATCAAGAATAACAAAGTCCGTTAAAATAGTAACGTTTGCAACTACAACAGGCACATCCTCACAAATACCGACATGTATAGCAGTTGATTTATTAGCAATTTGCAAAGATATTTCAGTAGGTGTCAACTTATTCAAATCAAGTATACAATACAAAGAGAGAGGCATAACACTAACACCGTCTCCAAGATCACATAAAGCAGTTTTAACATAGTTTCTTTTAATGGAGCATGGTATAGTGGGTACTCCTGGATCTCCAAGTTTCTTTGGTATTCCACCCTTAAAAGTATAATTAGCAAGCATGGTGGAAATTTCAGCTTTCGGTATCTTTCTCTTATTTGTAACAATTTCTTTCATATACTTAGCATAAGGATTCATTTTAAGCATATCAGTTAATCGCATACTTAAAAAGATATGTCTAATCATTTCAGCAAAGCGCTCAAAATCCACATCATCCTTTTTCTTGGATGGTTTGGGAGGAAAAGGCATGGGTTTGTGAACCCATGGTTCTCTTTCTTTACAATGTTTCCTAGCAACAAAGTCTTTCTTATCATAACGTTGATTCTTCGATTGTGGGTTATCAAGATCAATAGCAGGTTAAATTTCTATATCATTATCATTACTAGGTTGAGCATCATCATGAACATTATTATTATCACTAGTTTTAGGTTCATTACCAGATTGTGTTTTAGCATCAGAAATAGAAATATCATTTGGATTCTCAGGTGGTTGAGCAATAGGTTCATTAGAAGCATGCAAAGCCCTATCATTTTTCTTTTTCTTCCTTTTAGAAGGACTAGGTGCATCTATATTATTTCTTTGATAATCTTGCTCAATTCTCTTAGGATGGCCTTTAGGATTCAAAGGTTCTTGAGTCATTTTACCACCTCTAGTCATAACTCTAACATCATTATCATTATTCTTACTATTCAATTCATTGAGCAAATAATTTTGAGCTTTAAGTACTTGTTCTACTTGAGTGGTAACCATAGAAGCATGTTTACTAATAAGTTTAAGTTCACCTTTGACATTAGCCATATAATCACCCAAGTGTTCAAGCATATTTGAATTGTATTTCAACTGTCTACCAAAATAAGCATTAAAGTCTTCTTGCTTAACCATAAATTTATCAAACTCATCTAAGCATGGGCTAGCAAACTTAGTAAATGGGATTTCAGCGAGTGCCACCAACACAACTATCCAGGTTATCTCTGGAAGCATCGGTTAGTCCATTATAAAAGATATCAAGTATTTCAATTTTTATTAAGAGGATGATCAGCCAAAGCATTAAGTAATTGGAGAAGCCTCCCCCAAGCTTGTGGGAGACTCTCTTCTTCAATTTGCACAAAATTATATATATCCCTCAAAGCAGCTTGTTTCTTATGAGCAGGGAAATATTTAGCAGAGAAGTAATAAATCATATCCTGGGGACTACGCACACAACCAGGATCAAGAGAATTAAACCATATCTTAGCATCACCCTTTAATGAGAACGGAAATATTTTAAGGATATAAAAGTAATGAGTTCTCTCATCATTAGTGAACAGGGTGGCTATATCATTTAATTTAGTAAGATGTGCCACAACAGTTTCAGATTTATAGCCATGAAAAGGATCAGATTCAACCAAAGTAATTATATCAGGATCAACAGAGAATTCATAATCTTTATCAGTAACACAGATAGGTGAAGTAGCAAAAGCAGGGTCAGGTTTCATTTTAGCATTAAGAGATTGCTACTTCCATTTAGCTAATAACCTCTCGAGTTCGTATCTATCTTTGCAAGCTAAAATAGCTAGAGCAGCTTCCTTTTCAAAAACATAACCCTCAGGAATAACAGGTGATTCATGTTCATTAGAGGGAGAGTCTTCATCATCACTTTCATCGATATTATCAGATTCAATATTTTCATTCTCTATAACCCTAGCATGTTGTTCATCAAGAAATTCACCAAGTGGCACAGTAGTATCAAGCATAGAAGTAGTTTCATCATAAGTATCATGCATAGCAGAAGTGACATCATCAGTAACATGCAACATATTAGAATGAATAGCAGAAGCAGGTTTAGGTGTCGCAAGCTTACTCAAAACAGAAGGTGAATCAAGTGCAGAGCTAGATGGTAGTTCCTTACCTCCCCTCGTAGTTGAGGGATAAATCTTGGTTTTTGGATCTCTCAACTTCTTCATAATGATAAGAAGATATAAATCCCAAGTGACTCAAAGAATAGAGCTATGCTCCCCGGCAACGGCGCCAGAAAATAGTCTTGATAACCCACAAGTATAGGGGATCACAACCGTTTTCGAGGGTAGAGTATTCAACCCAAATTTATTGATTCGACACAAGGGGAGCCAAAGAATATTCTCAAGTATTAGTAGCTGAGTTTTCAATTCAACCACACCTGGAAACTTAGTATCTGCAGCAAAGTGTTTAGTAGCAAAGTAATATGATAGTAGTGGTAATGATAGCAAAAGGTAATAGTAGCAAAAGTAGTGTTTTTGGTATTTTGTATTGATGATACCAATAGCAACGGAAAAGTAAATAAGCGAAGAACAATATATGGAAAGCTCGTAGGCAATGGATCGGTGATAGAGAATTATGCCTGATGCGGTTCATCATGTAACAGTCATAACCTAGGGTGACATAGAACTAGCTCCAATTCATCAATGTAATGTAGGCATGTATTCCAAATATAGTCATACGTGTTTATGGAAAAGAACTTGCATGTCATATTTTGTCCTACCCTCCCGTGGCAGTGGGGTCCTAATGGAAACTAAGGGATATTAAGGCCTCCTTTTAATAGAGTACCAGACCAAAGCATTAACACATAGTGAATACATGAACTCCTCAAACTACGGTCATCACCGGTAAGTATCCCGATTATTGTCACTTCAGGGTTAACGGATCATAACACATAATAGGTGACTATGGACTTGCAAGATAGGATCAAGAACTCTCATATATTGATGAAAACATAATAGGTTCTGATCTGGAATCATGGCACTCGGGCCCTAGTGACAAGCATTAAGCATAGCAAAGTCATAGCAACATCAATCTCAGAACATAGTGGATACTAGGGATCAAACCCTAACAAAACTAACTCAATTACATGATAAATCTCATCCAACCCATCACCGTCCAGCAAGCCTACGATGGAATTACTCATGCACGGCGGTGAGCATCATGAAATTGGTGATGGAGGATGGTTGATTATGACGATGGCGAAGGATTCCCCTCTCTGGAGCCCCGAACGGACTCCAGATTAGCCCTCCCGATAGGTTTTATGGCTTGGCGGCGGCTCCATATCGTAAAACGTGATGAATCCTTCTCTCTGATTTTTTTCTCCGCGAAAGAAAATATATAGAGTTGGAGTTGAGGTCGGAGGAGCTCCAGGGGGCGACGAGGTAGGGGGTCGCCCTAGGGGGGCAGGCGCGCCCACCACCCTCGTGGCTAGGGTGTGGGCCCCCTGGTCGTCATCTTTTGCAAGGATTTTTTATTATTTTCGAAAAGATGTTCCGTGAAGTTTTAGGTCATTCCGAGAACTTTTGTTTCTTCACATAAATAACACCATGGCAATTCTGCTGAAAACAGGGTCAGTCCGGGTTAGTTCCATTCAAATCATGCAAGTTAGAGTCCAAAACAAGGGCAAAAATGTTTGGAAAAGTAGATACGACGGAGACGTATCAGCCCCCCGGCTCAGGTGCTAATGGACCTCATGGATAAGTTGACGGCTCTGTTGACTGCTGTAGTGGAGCCGGCGAATAAGGCTCAGCATGACACAGAGGTGGCACAAACAGACTCAGCATAAGCGACATCACCTTCTTCACATTCCAGGGCTATTTTTCGGCTTCCATGTACTGTGGTGGTGCCTTTATAACCTGGCATCTTGAGCTGCAGATACACATAACACGGCCGAGCCATGAACTTGGCATAAGCCGGCCGTCCAAACAGAGCATGATATGGGCTTTTGATCTTAACCACCTCAAAAGTTAACTTCTCAGCCCTGGAATCATATTCATCCCCAAAGGCTACTTCCAGTTCAATCTTGCCAACTGGGTATGCCGACTTACTAGGCACAACACCATGAAAAACAGTGTTGGATTGTTTAAGACTCTTATCAGACAACCCTATCCGACGAAACGTCTCATAATAGAGGATGTTGATGCTACTGCCTCCATCCATGAGCACCTTAGTGAACTTATATCCACCAACCTGAGGTGCCACCACCAAGGCCAAGTGACCCGAATTATCAACCCGGGGAGGGTAAACTTCCCTACTCCACACAATAGGTTGTTCTGACCACCTCAAATAACATGGAATCACCGGCTCAACAGCATTGACAGCCCTCTTATGAAGCTTCCGGTCCCTCTTGCATAAGCTAGTGGTAAATACGTGGTACTGCCACTATTCAACTATTTTGGATTACTCTAATACCCGTACTGTTGCTGTTGTTGCTGCTGATTACTTTGGCCGGGTTGCTGATATAACCACCTTGGTTACCCGGATGGCCCTGACCGTGAAAACAGCCCCCGCCTGAACTGGCGCCCGAGCCATGAAAGCCGCCTCCGCCCGAACCGCCGCCAGGTCCGTGGCTACCATCAAACATGTTGGAATTTTTAAATGCCTTCATGATCGTACATTCCTTCCATAGATGGGTAGCTGGCTTCTCCGGGTGTCGTGTCTTGGACAGGGTTCATTCAGCAGTTGCTCGAGGGTGGGACCTGACCCGCCTGACCAAGGAGGTGGCCTACCCTTGCGCCGTTGGTTATTGCCCTGTGTATTGGTGTTAGCCACAAACTCGCCAGCCTTACGTTTATTACCTCCTTGATTCGCCGGGTTATGCTGGTGACTGTCGGTGTCAAAACCGGCGGATCTCGGGTAGGGGGTCCCGAATTGTGCGTCTAGGCTGGATGTTAACAGGAGGCAAGGGACATGAAGTTTTACCCAGGTTCGGGCCCTCTCGATAGAGATAAAACCCTACGTCCTACTTGATTAATATTGATGATATGGGTAGTACAAGAGTAGATCTACCACGAGATCGAGGAGGCTAAACCCTAGAAGCTAGCTATGGTATGATTGTTGATGTGTATGTTGTCCTACGGACTAAAACCCTCCGGTTTATATAGACACCGGATAGGGTTAGGGTTACATAGAGTCGGTTACAATGGTAGGAGATCTAAATATCCGCATCGCCAAGCTTGCCTTCCACGCCAAGGAAAGTCCCTTCCGGACACGGGATGGAGTCTTCAATCTTGTATCTTCATAGTCCAGGAGTCCGGCTGAAGGTATAGTTCGGCCATCCGGACACCCCCTAATCCAGGACTCCCTCAGTAGCCCCTGAACCAGGCTTCAATGACGACGAGTCCGGCGTGCAGATTGTCTTCGGCATTGCAAGGCGGGTTCCTCCTCCAAGTACTTCATAGAAGATTTTGAACACAAAGATAGTGTCCGGCTCTTCAAAATAAGTTTCCACATATTGCCATAGAGAGAATAATATTTACACAAATCTAATCTGCTGACGTATTCTGTAGCGTGACATCACACCACGGCCAAGCTTTTATTCGAACCATTTTACTGTCCCATCTCAATGCGTTATGCGAGGCGGTTTCCTTGGCACGTCTTGTTAAAGCAGAGATCGTGTCCCCTTATTCCGGGATTCTCATCAATACGGGCATGGGTAACCCAACCACGCCTTTGATTACGGTGCTTGGGAGATAAGCGAGTTTTACCAGGCTGGTAGGGACATGTAGTTGCGTCCACCCATATAAGGGGATAAGGATCCACCTTTTCACCTACGCCTTCTTCCCCCTTTGCCTATCCATTCTTGCGCACTCAAGCTCCAGTGCCCAAGTCCCCACTCTTCGCCTCGACCTTCTCCAGCCATGTCCGGAGTGGGAGGCAAGTGGATGGTCTCCTCCGTCACAGAGGGACACATCAAAAAGCTGAGGAAGGCCGGATATCTGGCTAGCAACATCGCGCACCGGCTTCCCGAAACGGGGCAGCTCATCCCCACTCCCAGGCCCCATGAGAGGGTGGTTGTAACGCCCCGAGACCGATGTGCCAGGTGTCCCCCAGTTATTCGCCGTCGTTGCCATGTCATTGGCTTGCGTGTTGCACTTCATCATGTCATCATGTGCATTGCATCATCATGTTTTCAAAACTTGCATCTATCCCGGCCTTCCCGTCCTCTCCGTTGTCCGTTCTGAGCCCAACCACTTTTGCACGCACCCATGACTTGTCCGAAATATTATTTTATTAGTGGCCGGAAAATGTTCTCGGATAGGGTTGAAATTTGGTGTGCGGTCTTATTATAGTGTAGACAGACCGCCTGTCAAGTTTCATCGCAATCGGAGTTCTTTTGACGCCCAACGGATAAATATAGCGGCAATAGTAGCCGGTCTAACGTCGGACGTTTTCGGTCTCCGGAAACACTCCGTGGGCCTTCATCTCTTCTCTTTTCTCATGCCCGAGGCCTTCTACACAGCCCACCTAGGCCCAGACTACTCCTCCTCGTGCCTGGAGCCGTCCGATCGTGATCCGAGGGTCCAAAAACGGATGAAAAGCCCCTAACCCTAGAACCCTGCCTATTTAAGAAGCCCCCCTTGCCATTTTCGGGTGCCCTAGCCTTCCCCTACCCTCAGCCGCCACATCCCCCTCGAAAACCGCTCCACCAGACAGATCCATCCCCTCCTCCTCGTTTTCTGGCGAACTCCAGCCCCTCCTCGCCACTTGGCAGCGTTCCATTGGCTGCGCCGCCACCCCACAAGCGCCCGTGGCCAGTGGCAAGCCGCCACGTCCCCTCGTGCGCCCCACTTCGCCCCGGCCCTCAGGGCCCATCTGAAGCCCACTCGGGCCCGGAACCGCGCCGCCGCGCGCAGCGCAGGAGCGCTCGCCCCGCACCTCCAGCTTCGTTGCCCGCAACCCGCCGGATCCATCGCGTCGCGCTGCCGCCGTGGAACTCCGGCGAGGCTTCGCCGGATCCTCGCCCGGAGTCTTCTCTGCCACCCGGTCGTGCCTCGCGACGCCCCATCGCCGCCGCGGTGAGCTCGCGCCGGCGCCCGCCTTCTGCTCCTCCCTCCCTGGTCTCTCTCACGGCCTCTCTCTCTCCCGTAGGTGCTCGCCGGCGACGAGGCGTCAAGCTCGTCATCCCCGAGCCGCTCCCGTCATTTCCGCACTGGATCTGGTGAGCCACCGACCGGATCTATCCATCCCCGGCGCTCCCCGTCGCTCTCCGGCCGCTGTCGTGCCCTCCGCCCTCGCCGGGAACCCGGTGCGCCGTCACCGTCATGGATCGAGAACCAGATCCAGCCGCTCCCTCCCTGGCGTCGTTGACCTACCGCTCGTGGGCTGCCTTCCTCTCCAAGGCCCAGTCCGCCACCTCCCCGCATGGACCCAGCGCCGCCCAAGGCCCATCTCCAGCTCGGCCTGCCTCCTCCTCCTTCAGGGGCCAAGCCCACTGGGTGAGCAGCACACCCCAGCACCCACTGCTTTGTTGGGCCAACCAGATTCAGCCCGTTGCATGTTTTTTTCCTGCTGCTGCATTTTCCTAATTATTCCGGAGACAGCAGTTTTGCAGATTAGACTCCCTAGTTCATGCATTTAATAACTCATGAACCGTGCATCGGATTAAAATGATTTATATATGAAACTTGCTCAGAATTTTGTGTAGATTAATAATATCCAACTTTCATGCCTGTTTGAGATGTTTAAAATGCTGTTTGCATATATTTGCCCCTATGCCATGTTAAAATGATTTAATTCATAACTAAATAACCGTAGCTCAGATTTAAATAATCTTTATATGTAAATGGGGTAGAATTTTGCCTAGTTTAACGTGGTGGCCTCATCTTGCATGTTTAACAACTCTAAAATAATGTTTAGGGCAGAACAGTACCAAACCTTAAATTATGCATATGAGGATTTTCCGGAATTGTTGTTCGTTGTTTCCGGCCTCATTTAACCTTGACTAGATAGGTAGTTTACATTTGCTTCACCCTCTTGCCATGTTAATCAACATTTAATATTGTTGGGTACATAAACGAGATCAAACTAAATAAATCATGTGGTGTTCCGTCAATATGCAACGCGTTGCATATTGAGCTCCACTTAATTTGTAGGATTGTTTGTGCACTTTGCCATGCCATGCCTCTTTAAACCGGACATGCATCATAGTTGATTGTGCATCATGCCATGTTGATGTGTTGGTTGTTTACTATGTTATTTGCTCTTTTCTGGTGATTGCTTCTTTGGGTTGGTTCCGATAACGTCGTGTTGTGAGGATCCGTTCATCTACGTCCGTTTGTCTTCTTCATGGACTCGTTCTTCTTCCTTACGGGATTTCAGGCAAGATGATCATACCCTCGAAATCACTACTATCTTTGCTATGCTAGTTTGCTCGCTCTTTTGCTATGCCATTGCTACGATGCCTACCACTTGCTTGTCAGCCTCCCAAATTGCCATGTTCAACCTCTAACCCACCATGTCCTAGCAAACCGTTGATTGGCTATGTTACCGCTTTGCTCAGCCCCTCTTATAGCGTTGTTAGTTGCAGGTGAAGATTGAAGTTTGTTCCTTGTTGGAACATGGAGATCGTTCCTTATTGGAACATTTATTTACTTGTTGGGATATCACAATATATCTTATTTAATTAATGCATCTATATGCTTGGTAAAGGGTGGAAGGCTCGGCCTTATGCCTGGAGTTTTGTTCCACTCTTGCTACCCTAGTTTCCGTCATATCGGTGTTATGTTCCCGGATTTTGCGTCCCTTACGCGGTTGGGCTATAATGGGAACCCCTTGACAGTTCGCCTTAAGTAAAGCTTTTCCAGCAATGCCCAACATTGGTTTTACCATTTGCCACCTAGCCTTTTTTTCCCTTGGGAGTCGCGCATCCCGAGGGTCATCTTTATTTTAACCCCCCCCGGGCCAGTGCTTGTCTAAGTGTTGGCCCAAACTGTCAGCCGCCGGTGGCTACCAGGGGCAACTCTGGGCTGGCTTACCGGAAGTTTAGACAATCCGGTGTTGACCTGAGAACGAGATATGTGCAGCTCCCATCAGGATGTCGGTGCATCGGGCGGTGTTGCTGGTTTAGTTTTACCCTGTCGAAATGTCTTGTTGTACCGGGATACCGAGTCTGATCGGAACGTCTCGGGTGGAGGTCTATTCCTTCGTTGGCCGTGAGAGCTTGTGATGGGCTAAGTTGGGACACCCTGTAGGGATTTGAACTTTCGAAAGCCGTGCTCGCGGTTATGGGCAGATGGGAATTTGTTAACGTCCGGTTGTAGAAAACCTGAAGTCGACCTTAATTAAAATGAATCAACAGCGTGTGTAACCGTGATGGTCTCTTTCCGGCGGAGTCCGGGAAGTGAACAGGGTTGTTGGAGTTATGCTTGACGTAGGTAGTCCAGGATCACTTCTTGATCATACTTTTATCGACCGTGCTTTGCCTTCTCTTCTCGCTCTCATTTGCGTATGTTAGCCACCATATATGCTAGTCGCTTGCTCCAGCTCCACCTCATACCTTTACCTTACCCATAAGCTTAAATAGTCTTGATCGCGAGGGTGCGAGATTGCTGAGTCCCTGTGGCTCACAGATACTTCCAAAACCAGTTTGCAGGTGCCGATTAGTCCGTGTAGATGACGCAACCAAGCTCAGGAGGAGCTCGATGAAGATCTTGCCCTTTATATTGTTTCGTTCTTGTCGATCAGTAGTGGAGCCCAGTTGGGGTCGATCAGGGACCTTTGTCGCATTTGGGGTTCTTCTTTTATTTTGGTACCGTAGCCGGACCATGAGTGTATTTGGATGATGTAATGCTTTATTCATGTTTTGTGTGAAGTGGCGATTGTAAGCCAACTATGTATCTCTTTCCTTATTATTATTACATGGGTTGTGTGAAGGTTACCTCACTTGCGACATATGCCTTCAATGAGATTATGCCTCTAAGTCGTGCCTCGACACGTGGGAGATATAGTCGCATCGAGGGTGTTACAAGTTGGTAATCAGAGCCTTCCCGGACCTTAGGAGCCCCATTGCTTGATCGTTTTTAGCGGCCGAGTTGTGTCTAGAAAAATGTTTTGAGTCATTTAGGAATTATATATCGGAGAGTTTAGGAATTCTTTTTACTCCCCAGTCCCTTCGTCGCTCTGGTAAGGCATCCTGACGTAGAGTTTTGACTCTTCTCTTCTCAAATTTCACTAAAATTTTTTTTAGGATCACGCGGGTATCTTGGAATCGTTCCGATGGTTTTATGATGAGAACATTGTCTTGGTGCCTCCTGTCAGGGGTTTTGTGGAAGTGTCCCGGGGAGTTGAGCTCTGAGGTGTTGTCATCATAATTTTATCGTTGCAGTTCTTGAATACCTGAGTTTAGTACGCCGACATCGACAATCTCTTTTATGCAGTGCGTTGGTGAGATAACCTCGACGCCACCCAGTACTGGGGCGGGAGTTCGGGAGTATCGCCATAACTTGTATAACGGATGCTTTTCGAAGGTTGAGGTAGACGATTTCCGAAGGTTTCTTGGTTATGTGTTGAAGGATGGATACAGCTGGATGTAGGATTTGCTAGTTTGGGTGAGATATTATGCTTCCCCTGTATCCCCAACACCTGATTGCATAACCGGAAAGTTTTGGGAGTTTCATAGGTGGGAATTCAAGTAGCTCTTAGGATATCCTTCCGACAGATGTATGATATGAAATTGGGGTTCGACGTCTAGTGGTTCGCCTATTCACGGTCGATTTTACAGTGGTCTCGTTGTGTCTTAAAGAGTCCTTGGCTATGCTGACTCGGGGACGCTTCGTATGTCATGTGCACTGCCTTGTACATGATGGTGCTGTACGGTCGAGCCCGTGTAGGTCCCACCACGAAAACTTCGGACGAAATCTCTATCATATGTTTGTTCCGGCTTATTCCGCAAGCCAACCCTTTGTTTTTGTTTTGAGTTGTGGTATTCGAGTTGCTTCAATGTCAAGTGTTGATTCCATACCTTCCTCAAGTGGTGTTCTCATATTCCTATGCGAATACTAATCCTTCATGATAATCGAGATTGTCATGTTAATTCTTTTCAACCGGTGTGTCTCTCCTCAAGTGGATCTGTTCACTTCAACATCCGCTAGATCAATTCTAAGTTCCTCAACAGTGTTCGTTTCTTCCATTCCAAATTGTCTTTGTTTTTCCCACCCTCCCTCCCTTTGTTTTTCTTCAAGGAATCCGATGTCTTATTCAAGTATCCATCTTATTGATGTGAAGTCTCTCCATTCTTTTCTATCAATATTGTTATCCAGTGATTCTCATGAAGATTTTAACGGAGCTTCTAGTTCATCCTTCTTTGTTCCTTTTCTTCTCCGGTGGATGCAAGCCAAGCCTTGTGGATCATATCCTTTTTCCTCGTCCAAATACCTTCTCATCCCGGTGCACCTCATATTTATTCACTTCTCACTATTTAATTGTTCCGGAGTGCTCAAGATATCTCGAAGATTCGTTTTTTCCTCTATGCATTCGTTCTAGATCTTTTGAGGTTGTTATCTCATTCAAGGCATTTAAATTCAACCGGTGCATTCTCTCTTTTAAATCGTTCTACGGAGTTTCTTTTGAGTGGGCCCTAGCCCACAGGTCTATTCCCATGATCTTACCTGACTCTTCTTATTTCCGGAGTTATAATCAAATTCTTTTCGAAGTTTGACGTAAGAATGATTATCATCTGTCAAATGTTTTCTCCAAGATCTTTCAAATTCTTTTCGTCGTTGACTCAATCTCTTCGCTTTTGATTCTTCTGGAGTGCCTAAACGACTCTTGATGGTGTTTCTCATCGTCATTCTCATATTTTGAAGACCGAAGAAGAGTTTCTTTGAAATCTTACCCCATTCTCTGCCATCCTCTCATAATTGTTTGATTGTGAGAATCCTTTTTATCCATCCGGAGCAATTCAAGAGCCTTTTCAGTTTGATTCTCCGAAGGCCATCATTTCGGGATTATTCATTCTAGCTTTCAGCTCTCATCCTCCTAATTTTACCGGTGCATTGTTCAAGTGTTCTCTAATCAGCTCGACATCTCTTCGTTCTCATATATCTAAATTCTCCCAAGCATCTTCGTTCATTTGCTAATTCCTCCTGGTGTTTTCTTTATCTTTACTTCAATCATTTTTAATTCTTACGGTGGTTCGTTCAAGATTTCTCTTCCTTTCTTATCATATCAATTTTATTCGTTGTTTCAACCCTTCCGGTGGTTCGTGCAATACCTTCCCAAGTCTGATGTTATATCTCTCTTAATCTTTTCTACAAGAATACGCAATATGCCAAATCCGTTGATTGTCATCAATTTAAATTGGTGAAGGATAAGCATAATGTAATTCTTACTCTTGTTTCATCCAAGTGATTTAATTCATTATTACGGAGGCTCATCAAAATTCTTGGTCTCAATTGTTCATCTTATCTTTTCTTCCCGGAGTTCCAAGCCCTAATTATCACGGAGATCTCTATATAAATCATTGCGAGGCTTCAATCTTATTCTTTTCATCATTCAAGTATTTCGGATCATTCTTTTGTTACCGGAGTTCTTCATCAAGGTGTTACATGATGGTTAATCAAAGAAATAATTCCTTCTCCAAGTGTTCATTGAGATTCCTTTCAAAGGAGCTTAAGTTTTCTTCATCTTGCAATCCGGAGTGCAATTCTTTCTTTCTTATCATTGAAGGTGGTATTATGTCAGTCTTGATAATGTGTCGGGGTAAATAGCCACGGGTAGCCCGGCCGGCTTCCCCTGGCCCCTCAGAAAAAATTGTGAGCCCGTCCGGCTCATAAGAAGACCCAAGACTTATGCCGACTCCCCCCTAGCCGGCTACCTTCCTAGCCGGCTTGGGGGGCGGCCCGCCCTTTTTACCCCCATGAAGAAAACTATGGAGGGCCGGCTACGACATGGCCGGCTGCGGCAGGGCCGGCTATGACAAGGCCGGCAATGGCGCTGCCGGCTACCGCCGGGCCGGCTCCGATAAAGCAGTCAACGCCGTACCCGCGATGTACGCGTCCACTCTGCGATGATGAAGCGGGGCGTGGCTACAGTGGAGCCTGCCACTCCCGAAACCCGGAGCACGCCTGGTACAGCGCGTCGTGCGGGCAACTGCGGCCCGCCCGGCGCGGCACTGTAGCCTCGGCGGCTCCGACGCCGCCCTCGACGGGCCGCCAGCGTGGCCCCCGAGGCGGTGGGCCCCTTCGGGCAGAGAGATGCCGAAGGCGGCCGCACCCCCTCTCAAGCCGGGGAGACGGAGGGCCGGCTTCGCGCAGCCGGCCTGCCGCCTTCCTCGAAGAAGACGCCTATTAAGGAGGCAGGGTGCGGCGGGGCTACAGTAATCGCCCGCCAGGGCGGCGTTACTGTAGCCATGCTTACCCCGACCAAGCCTGCGCCAACAAACACGGAGCGACAGTAACCGGCCGCCGACAAGACCCTGGCCGGTGGGGCCGGCCTGTCGACCCAGGAGCCGGCAGTCGGCGGGACCCACCAGCCGGCGGGCCCCAGAAGCCGGCGGAGAAGCCGGCAAGCATAGTCACCGACAGCTGGGCCCCGCGCCCAGTCGGATTACCATTGTACCCCCGGGGGGTAGGCCTATATAAACCCCCCGGTGCACCCATGCAAGGGGCTGGACTCTCTTTCTAGACATAGACACTTACAAGGAGAAGAGGCAGGCTGTGCTAAGCCCTTCTTCCTCCTTCCATCCCAAACAGCTCAAGGAGCATTGTAGCCACCTGTGAATTTAGTAACCATGCGGAGACCCCGCAGAGCAGCAGTAGGGGTGTTATCTCCCCGGAGAGCCCTGAAGCTGGGTAAGATTCGCCGGCGTGAATGTCTATGCCTCATCCCGTTTCCAGGCACCGGCGACGTTCTTTTGGCCCCCGCAATGATAAGCCACCCGTTGGCATATGTCGATCCTACCACCCGACATTTGGCGCCCACCGTGGGGCCAGGTGCACCGTCGTCCGGAGACCTGTTCTGGACGGGAACCCTTTTCCTTCCTCGCGGGCGTAGCCAGCCTGGCTCGCCCGATGGCGCTTGCCGCGACGCGCTGCATGGCGTTGCTGGCGCCTGTGCGGCTAGCGGCCTCGCCAGCCTCTTCGACAAGGCCCGCATCTCCGACGAGGTCGCCTCCGATGCGGGCACAGATCACCTCGCCAACCTCCTCTGCCAGCTCCACGTCTCCAGCGAGCCCGCTGCGGACTTGGAGTCGGTTGGCTCCACCGACCCGATGCCCGTCGACTCCGACGCGGCATCCTACGACACCTTCCCCACCAACGTCACGGTCTACAACGACCCGCTCCCTCCGGCTGGCGATCGCGATTCTGACGCCCCCGAGGTGATGGTTATTGGCCTTGACGGCCCGACTGACGAGGGCGCCCGCGACTCCCCGCGCGCGGCAGCCCAAGACTTGTCCGTCCCCCTTCCGGCTGACGCCAGCGACGAAGTTCTAGAGGCACGCCGCCTCGCCCTCCTCGCGGAGGGCCGGCGGCTGGCATCCGTAAGACGCCTCACTGAGGCCTACCAGCGCGAAGCTGATCGCGCCGCTTTCGGCACGCCGGCTCCAGCTGGCCCTAGCCGGGCCGGCGCTGTCAGGCAACGCGGCGCCGTCATCGCCGACATGCTCGGCGTGGATCGCCTGGTCTACGCCACCCCGCTCGAGAACCTGCGCGCCGCCCAGGCGGCCGTAGACGAGCTAGACGGCTTGGAAGCCGAAGATCTCCCCCATATGACGCGGCGCATCCAGCAACTGATCGATGCGACCGCACGACGGCACGAGGCCGACGCCTGCGCGGGGAGCCCTCCCCCGCGTCGCGAGCACAGCGCGACCTCCCGGTCGCCGACTACCAGCTACACCCGCGCGCGGCGCGAGAAAGAGCCGGCTTCCAGCCGAAGCCGGACCCAAGTCTCCATCGAGCGAGACGCGGATGGCCGCCCCCGAGCCATGGAATGGCGGGGCACCCCGCCTCCACCTCGAGCTCGCGGAGAAAGATATCCTACCCCGCCTCCAGTGGCTCACCCGACTCTCAGCGGCCGGCTTGGTCGCCGGGAGGGAATCGGCGAAAATGACGCCCGCCACCGGATCGACCGCCTGGCCCGATCTCTGGCGCTAGAAGAAGAAGACGATGTCGGCCCGCCTTGCTTCGGCCCCCGCATCCGCGACGAGCCCTTCCCCAAAGGGTTCTCGCTCCCAAGAGACACGCCCAAGTACAACGGCTCGGTGAAGCCGGAAGACTGGCTGACCGACTACTCCACAGCCATCAGCATCGCCAATGGCAACCGGCGCGTTGCCGTAAAGTACGTGCCCCTCATGCTGTAGGGCACGGCGCGGACTTGGTTTAACAGCCTTAAGCCGCTCAGCATCAACAGCTGGGTGGACTTCACTGAAGCCTTCGTTCGCAACTTCACCAGCACCTACAAGCGGGCTCCCAAGCCCAGACAGCTCTCCCTGTGCGTACAGGGCCCAGCCGAGTCCACTCGCGACTACCTGATGCGTTGGGCCGAGCTCCGCAATTCCTGTGAGGGGGTGCACGAGGTGCAAGCCATCGAATACTTCACAGCCGGGTGCCGAGAGGGCACCCTCCTCAAGCACAAGCTTCTCTGCGATGAGCCGACTACCCTCGACGAGCTCCTAAACATCGCCGACAAGTACGCCACCGCCGACTCCTCGATGAAGACCGAGCTCCGGGTGGACGCATCCGGAAAGGTACTCAACCCGGCGCCCAAAGCGCCGGCTGGAGACGGCGGCCGACGCCAACACCAGAACGATCAGAAACGCAAGGGCCCTGCGCCGCCTCCCGCCAGTCGGCAGGTGGCCACGGTCGAAGACGCGCCGCCTGAAGGGCGGCCCGCACCCAAGAAGCCTAAGGGCGGTCGGCCGGCTTGGCAGCCGGCCTTCTCCTATGAGCAAACCCTTGATGCCCCGTGCAAGTTCCACAGCGGCTTGAAGCCGTCCAACCACACGACCCGCAAATGCAACTGGCTCGCCCGAATCTCGAAGGGCGAAGGGCTCACGCCGACTCCGCCTGCCGGCCCGCCGCCGCCGGCTCCGCCGCCCAAAGCCGCCCGGCCCACGGTCGACGCCGTGCAGGACGAGTTCCCCGACGAGCAAGCGTCTTATGTCATCTTCACGAGCCAGCCCGAAGACCGGCGCAGCAAGCGCTGAGAGCAACAGGAGGTCAACCTGGCCGCTACCAGCCCAGCCGGCCACATGCACTGGTCGGAGAAACCCATCAGCTGGAGCCGGTCCGACCACCCAGAGGTGATGCCATCCCCCGGCTCCTACGCATTGGTCCTGCAGGCCACCCTCGCAACGGATACGCGCGCCGCACGCTTCTCCCGCGTGCTGATCGACGACGGAAGCAGCATCAACATTCTGTACCGCGACACCATGGAAAAGCTGGGCGTCAAGGCCAAGCAACTTGCGCCGACTCGAACGATGTTCCACGGCATCGTACCCGGACTGTCCTGCGCCCCCATCGGCAAGCTCAAGATCGATGTACTCTTTGGGGGCAAGGATCATTTCCGCCGGGAAGCAATCTGGTTTGAGGTGGTGGACCTGGATAGCCCTTATCATGCCTTGCTTGGCCGACCCGCCTTGGCCAAGTTCATGGCGGTCCCCCACTATGCTTACCTCAAGATGAAGATACCGAGCTCCAAGGGTGTCATCACCATCGCCGGCGACTACAAGAAGTCCGCCGACTGCGCCGCGGCCAGCAGCCGGCTGGCCGAATCCCTCGTGATCGCGGCCGAGAGGAAGACGCTGGACCGGGTCGTGGCCCTGGCCAGCAAGCAGCTAAACCAACCCGCCGACTCCAAGGAGTATGATGCCCAAGGATCTTTCCAGCCAGCCAAGGAGACCAAGGAGATACAGCTCGACCCCGAGCACCCCGAGAGGTTTGCCGTCATTGGGGCGAGCCTGGATAGCAAATAGGAAGGCGAGCTCGCCGATTTCCTCCGTGAGAATCGGGATATCTTTGCATGGTCCCCCAAGGACATCCCGGGTGTTCCGAAGGATTTCGCCGAGCACAAATTGCACGTGCAGGAGGATGCTAAACCAGTCAAGCAGCCCCTCCGCCGACTGTTAGAAGAGAAGAGAAGGATCGTAGGGGAGGAGATAGCCCGGCTCCTTGCAGCCGGCTTCATCATGGAAGTTTTCTTCCCTGAATGGCTCGCGAACCCGGTTCTCGTGCTGAAGAAGAATAACAAGTGGCGCATGTGTATAGATTACACGAGCCTGAACAAAGCCTGCCCAAAAGATCCCTTCAATCTGCCCAGGATCGATCAAGTAATAGACTCCACAGCCGGATGCGAGCTGTTGAGCTTTTTGGATGCCTACTCGGGATACCACCAGATCAAGCTGAACCCGGATGACCAACTGAAGACCGCCTTCATCACGCCGTTTGGGGCCTTCTGCTACCTGACCATGACGTTCGGATTGAGGAATGCCGGCGCCACGTTTCAATGTTGCATGCAGAAGTGCCTCCTCACGCAGCTCGGCAAGAATGCCCACGTTTACGTGGATGATGTTGTGGTGAAGACGGAGAAGCGTGGCACTCTGCTGGAAGACTTGAAGGAGACATTCGAGAACCTGCGCCGGTTCCGAATCAAGCTCAACCTAGAGAAATGCGTGTTCGGAGTACCAGCCGGCCAGCTCCTAGGCTTCCTGGTCTCTGAACGCGGCATAGAGTGCAACCCTGTGAAGATCAAAGCCATCGAGAGGATGGTGGTCCCAACCAAGCTCAGAGAGATTCAGAAGTTCACCGGGTGCCTGGCCTCTCTTAACCGCTTCATCAGCCGGCTCGGAGAAAAGGCTCTCCCCCTCTACCGCCTCATGAAGAAGAGCACTCACTTTGAGTGGAACGACCAGGCCGACCAAGCTTTCCACGAGCTGAAGAAAATGCTGTCCACACCGCCTGTCTTGGCGGCACTGACTGAGAAGGAGCCCATGCTCCTATATATTGCCGCCACTAGCCGGGTGGTCAGCACCGTCATTGTGGTCGAACGCCCCGAAGAAGGCCGAGCCCAGCCGGTCCAGAGACCGGTTTATTACCTGAGCGAGGTGCTGTCCACCTCGAAACAAAATTACCCGCACTATCAGAAGATGTGCTATGGCGTGTACTTCGCCGCCAAGAAGCTGAAGCCGTACTTTCAAGAGCATCCCATAATGGTCGTCTGCACTGCCCCACTTGCCGACATCATAGGCAGCCGGGATGCATCCGGCCGGGTGGCCAAATGGGCCATCGAGCTGGCCCCCTACACCATCTTCTACCAACCCCGCACCGCCATCAAGACGCAAGCGCTGGCCGACTTCCTCGTCGACTGGGCCGAGACCCAGTACTTACCACCGGCGCCCGACTCCACCCATTGGCGCATGCACTTTGACGGATCAAAGATGCGCACCGGCTTGGGAGCCGGCGTCGTCCTTACTTCTCCAAAGGGCGACAAGCTCAAATACACGCTGCAGATCCACTTCGCCGCCTCCAACAACGTAGCCGAGTACGAGGCGCTCATACACGGGCTCCGGCTGGCCAAGGAGCTTGGTATTCGCCGGATCCTGTGCTATGGCGACTCGGATTTGGTGGTGCAGCAGTCTTCTGGCGACTGGGACGCCAAGGACGCAAACATGGCGAGCTACCGTTTCCTAGTACAGCAAATCAGCGGATACTTCCACGGATGTGAGTTCCTTCACCTGCCGCGGGCCGACAACGAGCCAGCTGATGCCCTGGCCCGAATAGGTACCACGCGGCAAGCAATACCAGCCGGCGTCGCCCTGCAGCGCCTCCTCAAGCCTTCAATCAAGCCGTCTCCGAAGTCCGACTCCATTTTCGTGCCGCCTAACCCCGAGGGGGCCGGGTCCGGCTCGAAGAATAAAGCAGCCGGCCCAGGGACTTCAATATTCGGCTCGAGAACTGCCGCACCTGGCCGGGGGACTGCAGCAGCCGGCCCGGGGGCTGCAGTAGCCGGCCTGGGGACTTCTTCAGTACAGGAAGCGGCGGCCGACTCCATCGCTGCACTGCCCAACCCACCCACCCTAGTGGCTCTGGCCACATTGGTGGCTGAGGAGGTCGCCGCCCCATCATGGGCCCAGGCCATCCGCAACTTTCTGGTGAACCATGACCTGCCGGCTGACAAAAACGAAGCAAGACAAGTTCAGCGCCGGGCTGGAGCATACACAATCGTCAACAGAGAGCTTGTCAAGCGCAGCGCCACCGGAGTCTTGCAGTGATGCGTCGAGCAGGAGAAAGGCATCACGATCCTCAGGGATATACACCAAGGAGAATGCGGCCACCACGCCGCATCAAGATCACTGGTCGCCAAAGCTTTCCGCCACGGTTTTTTCTGGCCGACTGCTTTGGACGACGCCAAAGAGCTAGTCAAGCACTACAAAGGCTGCCAGCTTTTCAGCTCGCAGCAACACATGCCGGCTTCGGCACTCAAGACCATTCCCATCACCTGGCCCTTTGCCGTCTGGGGATTGGATATGGTGGGCCCATTCAAGACGGCGCGCGGCGGCATGACACATTTGCTCGTCGCCGTTGACAAATTCACCAAGTGGATCGAGGCGAAGCCGATCAAGAAGCTGAATAGGCCGACTACAGTGACATTCATTGCAGATATAACAACCTGGTACGGCGTACCGCACAGCATCATCACCGACAACGGCACGAACTTTGCCAAAGGTGCCCTGGCACGGTTCTGCGCTGCGCAAGGTATCCGGCTGGACCTTGCGTCAGTCGCCCACCCGCAGTCAAACGGCCAAGTGGAGCGAGCAAATGGCCTCATTCTGTCCGGCATCAAGCCTCGACTGGTCGTACCCCTGGAGCGTTCAGCCGGCTGCTGGCTCGATGAGCGCCGGCTGTCCTATGGAGTCTGCGTACTACTCCCAACAGATCAACCGGCTTCACTCCCTTCTTCCTTGTATATGGTGCTGAGGCGGTCATCCCAACAGACATCGAGTTCGACTCGCCTCGGGTAACCATGTACACGGAAGCGGAAGCCAAAGAAGCACAAGAGGACGGCGTCGACCTGCTGGAAGAGGCCCGGCTGTTAGCCCTCAGCCGGTCCGCTATCTACCAGCAGGGTCTGCGCCGCTACCATAGCCGGAGGGTCCGCCCAAGATCCTTCCAGGAGGGCGACCTTGTGCTCCGGCTGATCCAGCGGACAGCCGGCCAGCACAAGCTCGCAGCCCCCTAGGAAGGCCCCTTCATCATCAGCAGAGCCTTGGGCAACGACGCCTACTACCTCATCGACGCGCAGAAGCCGAAGGCACGCAAGAGAGACGACTCCGGCAAGGAGTCGGAGCGACCGTGGAACGCAAATCTCCTTCGAAAGTTTTACAGTTAAAAGCGCAGTATGTGTCATGCCCACTTTTGTATTTAGTATGATACAGTAGGCTCCCCGAGAGAGACTCGGGGACTGCCACCCGTTGTTTTATGAATGAAAGTTATCATACGTATGATATTATCTTCTCATTTATTTTGTCCGGTACCGGGTCCGACGAGTTGGCCCGGGGACTGGCCGACTAGAGTTATATTAAGAGCCCTGCCCGCAGTCAGACAAGTAATGTGTCGACACCCAGGCTTGGCTCTTGCTGAAATCGCAGCTCGAAGAACCGACTGACCGGCTGGCAAGAGCCACCAGCCGGAAAGGGTGCGCACATGAAAAACGGCTAGGGACCAAACAGGCTCGCATATATAACAAAAGCCGGCTTGCTGCCTCCCGCCGACCGACTACCAGAGTAGCCGGCCGGCCGGTTTACATTCAGTCTACTTCAAATCTAAGAAAACTCAAGTACTTGCCTTCCCAAAGAGGGAAGGCGGCAAAGGAAAGAGCCTAAGGACAAAAAGTACACTCGGATGAACGCCAACACATGCATATATTAATATATTACACAAAAAGCCTCCAGAGAGGTCGACATTCAGCATTGTTCGATACACCCCCAGTGGGTGGAATTGCAGAAACTTAAATTTGTCCAAAAAGAAAGACAGGGACAAAAAGAAAGGCAGATCAAGCCGGCGGGGCCGCAGACGAGCTGGATTAGGCGACGGAGGTAGTCGCGCCGGCTGAAGGAGCGGCCGGCTGGCGAACCTCGGCTTGATCGTCGTCTCTGGCAGAGGGCGCGCTCCGGCGTGGCTCGTTGCTAGAGGCACGATCGGCTGAGGGACGGTCGGCCGCCCCACCAGTCGGCTCGGCGTCTTCGCTGCTCTCCTCCTCGTCGTCCTCGCCCTCGTCACTAGAGGCGATCTCTTCCGCCGAGTCCTCGCCGTCCGCCGGGTTTAGCCCAAACCATTCCTCCGGCTGGGCGGCGCCGTCGTTGTTGAGCTTCGGCGCGAAGACGCTTGTGTCGGTGCACTCGGCGATCGTCGAGGCGCGCTGCGCGATCGCCGGCCGCACCTCCTCCAGCTCGGCGTCGGCTTCCGACCGCCACGTCCGCAGCTGGTCCAGGCTTAGCCCTGGGTACCACGCGCGAACGAACTCCAGCGCGCGCCCGGCTCCAAGACGGGCCGCGGACGCCTTCCAGGCCTCGAAGCGGCCGACTGCGACTTCGAGCCAGTCGGCCATCCGGCTTGGGGTCCGGGGAATTGCCTGGCCGGGCCAGAGCGCGGCCAGCATCGTCGCCCTGGCTCGTTGGAGCCGGCGGAGCAACCGGTGGGCCGGCTGCAGCCGCGCCTGGACGGCGATAAGCTGCTCCGACAATGTCCGGTTCGCATCCGGCGGAATCACGACCCCGGCTTGACGGCACTCCTCGCGGTAGGCTTCGATGGCTTGGGCGGCAAGGACAGACTGGCCGAGGAAGTACTCTGCGCAAGACAGCAAATACAAGTCAAAACAAAACCATAGGCGGCCGGCGAATGGAAGAAGAGCAAGAAAGACAGCCTACCGTCAATGAGATCCTCGACCCGGCCGAAGCCTTCTTCCAGCGCCCGGCGCGTCTCGGCCAAGCTCGCCTCCCTGGCCCCGAACTCCGCCCTCAGGGTAGCCTCGTCGTCCTGCGCCTTTTGCAGGGCCGCCTTGTGGCTCTCCTCCTGGTCGGCCAGCTTCGTCGCCAGGCGGTCGCGCTCTTGAGCCAAGTCGGCGTACTCGGCGTCCTTGGCATGAAGAGCGGCCTGCACCACGCCGAGTTCCCTCCGCAAGTCGGTGTTGGCCTCTGCACGAGCAAGAAATAAAGAGAAAAATCAGCAAAGGAAAAGTCGTCAAGTAAGATCCAACCCGACTGCACTGCAGTCGGCCCGGATCTTGGGGACTACACCCAGTGGGTGCGCTGTCGCGCCCCCACGAGAAGTTAACAATGACAAAAGCACTTACGCCGGCTGCTGGCGAGGTCTTCGGTCCTCCGGCTTAGCTCCCGAGCCTGGGAGTTGAAGGCGGCCGCGCGAGAGTTGTGATAATCCTGAAGATCAGAAAAAACAGTCAACATAGTCGACTAGTAAGATCCGACCCGACTGCGCCCCAGTCGGCCCGGATCTCGGGGACTACACCCAGTGGGTGCGCTAGCGCGCCCCCACGGAAAAAATTCAAAGGACCAGAGCGGTCAAGGAGTGAAGACTTACCTGGATTGCAGACCGCGTCGACAGAAACTCCTGAGTGAATTGCCTCAGGAGGCCGGCCTGTGCCTGCAGCCGGCTCCGAACCTCTTGGGCCGCGACGTTCAGCTCGCCGCTCCCTCCGCTGGGAGTCCACCCGGACGTGGCGGAGCTGGCCGCCTCCAGGGCGTCTGCCGTCCGCTCGGCTCCCGCGGCTCGGTGCGTGTCCGGCGGGGCCGTGCCCCCTCCGGCGGGCCGGCCCGCCGCCGGCTCGATCTCAAGACCGGCTCCGGCCTCGGGTGCGGCCCGGGCCGGCTCCTCCGGCACCGCCGACGATCGGCCGCCTTCGCCTGCTCCGGCTGGTGCTGCTGGCGACGTCCTCTCAGCGGATCCCTCGACGACCTCGCCCCTCTGCACCGGCGGCTGCTCGGGGATAATCTCCTCCGCCGTGGGCAGAGGGACGTCCGGATCCAAGGTCTGGAGGGGGATGGCGAGCAGCGGAGTCTGGCTGCGCGCGCCTTCCACCTCCGCCTCCACGGCCGCCCGCTCCGATGGAGCCTCGGCCGCCGCGCTCGCTCGCCCTGGCGCCGTTCGGGCGGCCTCTCGCTCCGCCGTCGCCCGCTCGGCCGCCTCCCTCTCTCGGCGCGCCTCGCGTGCGTTGCGCTGCGTGGCTGCGTCAAGTTCGGCGCGGGGGTCTACTCGGCGGGACCCTGAAGAACCGGCGCTCGGCCCGACCACGGAGCCGGCTGGGCCTCTCTCGAGGGAGAGCGGCGCCCTGCTCAGGAAATCAGAAAACATTCAAGGAAAGAAAACTTCAGAATAACAAGCATGCAGGCGGCTACTAGACTTACGCGGAAACTGACGGGGGCTTCTTCACCGCCTTCCGAAAGCGGGCCGCCTTCGCCGCTGCCTCCTCGCGCTTTGTGGCCGCGGCGGAGGCCTTCGGTTTCTTTGGCCGGCTTCCGAAGAGCGGGAGCGCGGCCCGGCGTTTTCCCTTCCCGCCATCGGCAGTCGACGCGGCAGACGAGCTGGCGGCGCGGGAGTTCTTCGGCCTCAAAATCGTCCGGCCAGTCGTCGAAACTGGCCGAAAGCCCGGTGCCGCCGCGTGGCGGCGTCCTCCATGGCGATGGCGGAGAGATCCGGGTCGTCGGGGTCATCCACCGTGCGGTCCGGGGCGTACTCTCGGTCGACTCCGGCTGCCCCGGCTGGCAGCGGGAGGAGAGGATTCTGATGAAGGAAAAAGAGAAAAAATGGTCGCCTGGTCAGAGGCGGGCTAACCCAAGCCGGCAGACGACAAGAGGAAAAGCTTACCACAGGCGGAGGCTGGGCGCGGGAGTACGGTGCCTTGCCGAATTGCCACTCGTCGGTGAGCTTCAAGTTGGCGACGTAGTTCGCCATCAGAGCCACCTCGGCGTGGGGCATCTCCCAGGTGCTCAGCCGGCAGGGATCGAACCGGCCGCTCATCTGGCACATCATGTGCGGCCGGCTTTGAAGAGGCAGGATCCGGCGCTCGACGAAGGCGGTTACCAAGTCGGACGCGAGCAGAACTTCCGACTAAATCATCACCCAAAGCCGGGAGACGGAAGCGTTCCCCGCTGGAGACAGGGACTTCGACTGGTAGCCCCAGGTCCGCCGCTTCCCAGTCGGCGGGCCGGCTACGTAAGCCGGCAGATTGACGTAGTTGCCGTGCCGAGCGACGTTCTTGACGTAGAAGTAAGAATTCTGCCACAGCTTGACCGACTGGATCAGAGGAATGTGGGGGAAAGGGTTGTCGTCGCTGGCCCTCTTCATCGCGATGAAGGCGCCACAGGGACCGGCACGCCGGCGGAGACGGTGCCGAGCTTGTTCTGGAACAGTTCCGCCCAGAGCTCCAGCGTCGGCAGCATCCCGAAGTACCCTTCGCAGAGCGTGACGAAGGCCGAGAGTTGGAGCACTGCGTTGGGCGTGATGTGGTGCGGTTGGAGATTGTAGAACTCGAGAAATGACCGCATGAAACTGCCCGCCGGGAAGCCGAAGCCCCGGAGGAAGTGCGTGCCGAAGACAACGCACTCGCCTTCCTCCGGCGCCGGCGAGACCTCCTTCGCGGGCGCCAGGCGCACCTGCACGAGGTCGGCGGCGGGCAGACGCCGGGTCTGGCGGAGGAACTCGATGTGCTCGTCGTGGACGTTGGACCCGTCCCACGAGCTCGACAAGGCCAGCGACATGGCGGTGTGGGAGGGCGACGACGCGAAGCTGCGTCGGGCGCGAGCAAGAAGAAGAAGAGCAGAGGGGATGGGGAGCGGGGGAGCGAACAGGCCCGTGCCTCTCCCCCTCCCTTCCTACTTGTAGGCGCGTGCGCCGGAGACGAGGAGGCGCGGCATGGGGGATCGTGGGGATCGATCGTGCCCATCTCCCCCACGCTTGCGTTAATTACGCGCCTTAATGACGCGGGGTAACGGCCGCGAGGAGGCGAGCAGCCCCCTCGGGCCACAGAAGATCTGCGCCCGGGCCGAGGACAGGGAGTGGCGGGCCCGGGCCTGCGGCGGCGTCCCGTCACGAGCGTGCGACGGCAGGACTTCCCCGCCACGTGGCTCGTTGTGGGGCCCGCGACCGGCCCGCGGGTCAACCATGGTCGCCCTAATAAAGAAAAGCGCTCTGAAGTCGGCTGCAACGACGCAGTCGGCCCCTCACGGTATGAAGCCGGCCAAGCTTCCCGTCCTTCCGTCTGCCGTGAAGCTCGCCCGCCTTCGGGGACTACTGTCGGGGTAAATAGCCACGGGTAGCCCGGCCGGCTTCCCCTGGCCCCTCAGAAAAAATTGTGAGCCCGTCCGGCTCATAAGAAGACCCAAGACTTATGCCGACTCCCCCCTAGCTGGCTACCTTCCTAGCCGGCTTGGGGGGCGGCCCGCCCTTTTTACCCCCATGAAGAAAACTATGGAGGGCCGGCTACGACATGGCCGGCTGCGGCAGGGCCGGCTATGACAAGGCCGGCGATGGCGCGGCCGGCTACCGCCGGGCCGGCTACCGCCGGGCCGGCTACCGCCGGGCCGGCTCCGATAAAGCAGTCAACGTCGTACCCGCGATGTACGCGTCCACTCTGCGATGATGAAGCGTGGCATGGCTACAGTGGAGCCTGCCACCCCCGAAACCCGGAGCACGCCTGGTACAGCGCGTCGTGCGGGCAACTGCGGCCCGCCCGGCGCGGCACTGTAGCCTCGGCGGCTCCGACGCCGCCCTCGACGGGCCGCCAGCATGGCCCCCGAGGCGGTGGGCCCCTTCGGCCAGAGAGATGCCGAAGGCGGCCGCACCCCCTCTCAAGCCGGCGAGACGGAGGGCCGGCTTCGCGCAGCCGGCCTGCTGCCTTCCTCAAAGAAGACGCCTATTAAGGAGGCAGGGTGCGGCGGGGCTACAGTAATTGCCCGCCAGGGCGGCGTTACTGTAGCCATGCTTACCCCGACCAAGCCTGCGCCAACAAACACGGAGCGACAGTAACCGGCCGCCGACAAGACCCTGGCTGGTGGGGCCGGCCTGTCGACCCAGGAGCCGGCAGTCGGCGGGACCCACCAGCCGGCGGGCCCCAGAAGCCGGCGGAGAAGCCGGCAAGCATAGTCACCGACAGCTGGGCCCCGCGCCCAGTCGGATTACCATTGTACCCCCGGGGGGTAGGCCAATATAAACCCCCCGGTGCACCCATGCAAGGGGCTGGACTCTCTTTCTAGACATAGACACTTACAAGGAGAAGAGGCAGGCTGTGCTAAGCCCTTCTTCCTCCTTCCATCCCAAACAGCTGAAGGAGCATTATAGCCACCTGTGAATTTAGTAACCATGCGGAGACCCCGCAGAGCAGCAGTAGGGGTGTTATCTCCCTGGAGAGCCCTGAAGCTGGGTAAGATTCGCCGGCGTGCATGTCTACGCCTCATCCCGTTTCCAGGCACCGGCGACGTTCTTTTGGCCCCCGCAATGATAAGCCACCCGTTGGCATATGTCGATCCTACCACCCGACATAATGTGAGTTCATGTTCCGTGATTCACATGTTATTAAGAATGAGGTATTTTAAATCCATCAATCTCGTCATTGGAATTATCTTGGGTTGTACTTCACCTAAAGCCTTCCCTAAGGATTGTTGTTATTATGGTGCTTATATATGATCCAAGTTTTTCATTTATCCTCCCGGTGATATAGTTTCTCGTCTCCTTGTTCTTATCAATCAAATTCTTTTCCCATGAGTGGCAGGTTTTTCATCTCTTAATTTGAGTTGTATTCCATAAGACCATATTTCATGATTACTCTTTTCGTTATTGGTTTCCAACAACTCCGTTCAACCCTTCTCCTAGAGATGCCTTTTCAGGCTCTTTTGTAGCAGAAGTTGGCATTGTCTTCTACATTCGCTTGTCTCAATTATCTTTACTCTACTCTTTTGTTCCGGAGGCATGGTGATGTTGCTCTCTTCAACCCATCTTCTTGTTTTATCAGGATCGTGTTCTTGTCGTGCCTATCCTTTTAATTGGAGTGTTGTGTCCTCTTTTCAAGTATCCTCTCATCTTGTCTTGTTTAATTCCTTCCATTTACAGGCGGAGTGCTGTCCAAATTATATCACTCTTATTCCTTCCCTATCTTGCTTAACCGGAGTATTGTGCCCCTTTGTTCAAGTTTTGTCAAGTCTTGCATCCTTTTCTCAACCGGAGTGTCGTGTTTTCATTTGAGCTCTCTCATCTTATCAAATTTTGACTCCCTTCTCAACCGGAGTGCGGTCTGAGATCTTTCTTACCCTTTGTTCCATCCATTCAATAGTTATGGAGGCAGTGTATTGTGATTTCATCAAGTATCTTCTCATCTTATCAAGACCTTATTCAATTCTTTTCTTTTCAACCGGAGTGCTGCCCGAATTTGGTTTTTCCTTGATCCCCTTCCTTAACCGGAGTGTTTTCAATACATATCTTCCCTTCAATCTCAAGATTGTCGCAATGTTCTTTGTCCCTCTTTTCTAACGGAGTGTTTTCAACTTCGTTCATCTCTGTCGTATTCTTTTTCTCGAAATGGTTTAACCTTTTCAAGGTTCTTGGGTTTCACTCGTTTGTCAAAAGAAGCAACTTAGTTTTACCTCTTCTCTTATCTCTTCCGTTGTCCCTCCGGTGCCATTCTAGATCTCGGGACGAGATCCTCTCATAGTGGTGGAGTGTTGTAATGCCCCGAGACCGATGTGCCAGGTGTCCCCCAGTTATTCGCCGTCGTTGCCATGTCATTGGCTTGCGTGTTGCATTTCATCATGTCATCATGTGCATTGCATCATCATGTTTTCAAAACTTGCATCTGTCCCGGCCTTCCCGTCCTCTCCGTTGTCCGTTCTGAGCCCAACCACTTTTGCACGCACCCGCGACTTGTTCGAAATATTATTTTATTAATGGCCGGAAATGGTTCTTGGATTGGGTTGAAATTTGGTGTGCGGTCTTATTATAGTGTAGACAGACCGCCTGTCAAGTTTCATCGCAATCGGAGTTCGTTTGACGCCCCAACGGATAAATATAGCGGCAATAGTAGCCGGTCTAACGTCGGACGTTTTCGGTCTTCGGAAACACTCCGCGGGCCTTCCTCTCTTCTCTTTTCTCATGCCCGAGGCCTTCTACACAGCCCACCTAGGCCCAGACTACTCCTCCTCGTGCCTGGAGCCGTCCGATCGTGATCCGAGGGTCCGAAAATGGATGAAAAGCCCCTAACCCTAGAACCCTGCCTATTTAAGAAGCCCCCCTTGCCATTTTCGGGTGCCCTAGCCTTCCCCTACCCTCAGCCGCCGCATCCCCCTCGAAAATCGCTCCACCAGACAGATCCATCCCCTCCTCCTCGTTTTCCGGTGAACTCCAGCCCCTCCTCGCCACTTGGCAGCGTCCCATTGGCTGCGTCGCCACCCCGCAGGCGCCCGTGGCCAGTGGCAAGCCGCCACGTCGCCCCTCGTGCGCCCCACTTCGCCCCGGCCCTCAGGGCCCATCTGAAGCCCGCTCGGGCCCGAAACCGCGCCGCCACGCGCAGCGCAGGAGCGCTCGCCCCGCACCTCCAGCTTCGTCGCCCGCAACCCGCCGGATCCATCGCGTCGCGCCGCCGCCGTGGAACTCCGGCGAGGCTTCGCCGGATCCCCGCCCGGAGTCTTCTCTGCCACCCGGTCGTGCCTCGCGACGCCCCATCGCCGCCGCGGTGAGCTCGCGCCGGCGCCCGCCTTCTGCTCCTCCCTCCCTGGTCTCTCTCACGGCCTCTCTCTCTCCCGAAGGTGCTCGCCGGCGACGAGGCGTCAAGCTCGTCATCCCCGAGCCGCTCCCGTCATTTCCGCACTGGATCCGGTGAGCCACCGACCGGATCTATCCATCCCCGGCGCTCCCCGTCGCTCTCCGGCCGCCGTCGTGCCCTCCGCCCTCGCCGGGAACCCAGTGCGCCGTCACGGTCATGGATCGGGAACCAGATCCAGCCGCTCCCTCCCCGGCGTTGTTGACCTACCGCTCGTGGGCCACCTTCCTCTCCAAGGCCTAGTCCGCCACCTCCCCACATGGACCCAGCGCCGCCCAAGGCCCATCTCCAGCTCGGCCTGCCTCCTCCTCCTTCACGGGCCAAGCCCACTGGGTGAGCAGCACACCCCAGCGCCCACTGCTTTGTTGGGCCAACCAGATTCAGCCCGTTGCTGATTTCTTTCCTGCTGCTGCATTTTCCTTATTATTCCGGAGACAGCAGTTTTGCAGATTAGACCCCCTAGTTCATGCATTTAATAACTCATGAACCGTGCATCGGATTAAAATGATTTATATATGAAACTTGCTCAGAATTTTGTGTAGATTAATAATATCCAACTTTCATGCCTGTTTGAGATGTTTAAAATGCTGTTTGCATATATTTGCCCCTATGCCATGTTAAAATGATTTAATTCATAACTAAATAACCATAGCTCCGATTTAAATAATCTTTATATGTAAATGGGGTAGAATTTTGCCTAGTTTAACGTGGTGGCCTCATCTTGCATGTTTAACAACTCTAAAATAATGTTTAGGGAAGAACAGTACCAAACCTTAAATTTTGCATATGAGGATTTTCCGAAATTGTTGTTCATTGTTTCCGGCCTCATTTAACCTTGACTAGATAGGTAGTTTACATTTGCTTCACCCTCTTGCCATGTTAATCAACATTTAATATTGTTGGGTACATAAACGAGATCGAACTAAATAAATCACGTGGTGTTCCGTCAATATGCAACTCGTTGCATATTGAGCTCCACTTAATTTGTAGGATTGTTTGTGCACTTTGCCATGCCATGCCTCTTTAAACCGGACATGCATCATACTTGATTGTGCATCATGCCATGTTGATGTGTTGGTTGTTTACTATGTTATTTACTCTTTTCCGGTGATTGCTTCTTCGGGTTGGTTCCGATAACGTCGTGTTGTGAGGATCCGTTCATCTACGTCTGTTTGTCTTCTTCATGGACTCATTCTTCTTCCTTACGGGATTTCAGGCAAGATGATCATACCCTCGAAATCACTACTATCTTTGCTATGCTAGTTTGCTCGCTCTTTTGCTATGCCATTGCTATGATGCCTACCACTTGCTTGTCAGCCTCCCAAATTGCCATGTTCAACCTTTAACCCACCATGTCCTAACAAACCGTTGATTGGCTATGTTACCGCTTTGCTCAGCCCCTCTTATAGCGTTGTTAGTTGCAGGTGAAGATTGAAGTTTGTTCCTTGTTGGAACATGGAGATCGTTCCTTATTGGAACATTTATTTACTTGTTGGGATATCACAATATATCTTATTTAATTAATGCATCTATATGCTTGGTAAAGGGTGGAAGGCTCGGCCTTATGCCTGGTGGTTTGTTCCACTCTTGCCGCCCTAGTTTCCGTCATATCGGTGTTATGTTCCCGGATTTTGCGTCCCTTACGCGGTTGGGCTATAATGGGAACCCCTTGACTGTTCGCCTTAAGTAAAGCTTTTCCAGCAATGCCCAACATTGGTTTTACCATTTGCCACCTAGCCTTTTTCCCTTGGGAGTCACGCATCCCAAGGGTCATCTTTATTTTACCCCCCCCCCCGGGCCATTGCTTGTCTAAGTGTTGGCCCAAACTGTCAGCCGCCGTTGGCTACCAGGGGCAACTCTGGGCTAGCCTACCGGAAGTTTAGACAATCCGGTGTTGCCCTGAGAACGAAATATGTGCAGCTCCCATCAGGATGTCGGCGCATCGGGCGGTGTTGCTGGTTTAGTTTTACCCTGTCGAAATGTCTTGTTGTACCGGGATACCGAGTCTGATCGGAACGTCTCGGGTGGAGGTCTATTCCTTCGTTGACCGTGAGAGCTTGTGATGGGCTAAGTTGGGACACCCTGCAGGGATTTGAACTTTCGAAAGCCGTGCCCGCGGTTATGGGAAGATGGGAATTTGTTAACGTCCGGTTGTAGAAAACCTGAAGTCGACCTTAATTAAAATGAATCAACAGCGTGTGTAACCGTGATGGTCTCTTTCCGGCGGAGTCCGGGAAGTGAACACGGTTGTTGGAGTTATGCTTGACATAGGTAGTCCAGGATCACTTCTTGATCATACTTTTATCGACCGTGCTTTTCCTTCTCTTCTCGCTCTCATTTGCGTATGTTAGCCACCATATATGCTAGTCGCTTGCTGCAGCTCCACCTCATACCTTTACCTTACCCATAAGCTTAAATAGTCTTGATCGCGAGGGTGCGAGATTGCTGAGTCCCTGTGGCTCACAGATACTTCCAAAACCAGTTTGCAGGTGCCGATTAGTCCATGCAGATGACGCAACCAAGCTCAGGAGGAGCTCGATGGAGATCTTGCCCTTTATATTGTTTCGTTCTAGTCGATCAGTAGTGGAGCCCAGTTGGGGTCGATCGGGGACCTTTGTCGCATTTGGGGTTCTTCTTTTATTTTGGTACCGTAGCCGGACCATGAGTGTATTTGGATGATGTAATGCTTTATTCATGTTTTGTGTGAAGTGGCGATTGTAAGCCAACTATGTATCTCTTTCCTTATTATTATTACATGGGTTGTGTGAAGATTACCTCACTTGCGACATATGCCTTCAATGCGATTATGCCTCTAAGTCGTGCCTCGACACGTGGGAGATATAGTCGCATCGAGGGTGTTAGAGTGGTATTCCTCCCCCATTTCCTCCGCGGACTGGGCTTCCCTCTGCATCCATTTGTCCGGGAGCTCATGTTCTACTACGGCCTGGATTTCCACCATCTGGCCCCGAACTTTGTCCTCAACATCTCGGCGTTTATCGTCGTGTGCGAGGCTTTCCTCCGCATCCGCCCCCATTTCGACCTATGCCTCAAGACTTTCAACGTCAAGCCGAAGGTGGTGCGCGGCAGCCAGGCGGAGTGCGGTAGTGCCATGGTTGGCAAGATGGCCAACATCCTTTGGCTCAAGGGCTCCTTTGTAGAGAGCCTGAAGGGGTGGCAATCGGGGTGGTTTTACATCACCGAGCCATGCAACCCTAAGTGGGTCGCAGCCCACGAGTTCAGGTCTGGACCCCCAACGCGACTCACGTCCTGGAAAGAGACGGGCCTGTCGTGGGGCAGCCAAAAGAAGGTGACCGGACTGCAAACATGCATCCAATCCCTGGTAAACAAGCAGCTTAGGCTTGTCAACGTAGTCCAGGTTATGATCATCCGCTTGATCCTCCCGTGTCAACAACGGGCTTTCAACCTGTGGGAGTTCGATCCGGCACGGCACTAAACTCTGAGCAGGCTCTTCGACAGGACGTACGAAGATGCCTAGAAGGTGCTTTTCAAAGGCACCGAGGCTCCCGCATCCGCTACCGAGGATCGCGGATTCAGCGCGCAGCGTCACGCTAGCGTGGTAAGCTTTTTTGTATTTTTTACAGGGCACTAGTTTTTCATAGTTTAACTCTGTGCGGGATCTAAGCTCCCTTACCTTTGACAGGATTGGCAGGCGAAGTCCGGACGGATCGACTGTCCGGCACCTTTGTCCGAAGACCCAGCGGATGCTCAATTGGCGAAGCTGCTGGTTCCGGCACCCTATGTGGTGCCGGGGAAGAAGGCCAAGAAGAAGGCCACGGGGACTCGAAAGAGTGCCCGACGCCCGGAGGTGTCGGATTCATCATCCGACAAATCCAAGACGCACTCCTCCCACGAAGATGAGGAGGAGGAAGAAGAGACCCCTCCCCCTCCAGTGGGGGAAGGGAAGAAAAGAAAGGCCGCCCCAACTGGGGAGGCCGAAGGGTCCAAGAAGGCGAGAACCCCTCCTCTGGACTACTCCACCAACGCCGACGACGGCGAAGAAGAGTGGCCACCCAGGGCCAAGCCCCTGGCAAAATCGTAAGTATCCGGATACCGGAGTGATTTCATAGTATTCGTTTATTGCACAGCTTTCCCTTATGTCGGATATGTTTATGCAGCCTACCCAAAGACCGGCTCGACGCATCATCGAGCGGTTTACTGGACTCGTCGGACGTGAACTCGCTTCCGACGGCTTCCTCCCCCCGCCCTACGGACGACACCGAAGTGTTGTCCAAGCAAGTTCCAATCCGGGAGTAGGTGGTCCTGGAGGCGCCGCAAGGCGACCTCCCGGACTCCAGGAGTAAAGGGGACGAAATCCCCCAGGGCTCCAAGTCCGGCCCTGGGCCGGACACCGCTCCGGAACCTTCAAAGGTTCCAGAGTCCGGTGGGGGACCTCCTTCCAAGAGGAGCAAGCCCGCCGCGTCGGCGACCTCCGTCCGGCCGGAGGCGCCGGACAATCTGTTGGAGGCGCCTCGCCTCCATTGACGAGGGGCACTGCACTATTATGAGTGTGGTGGTCCAGAAGGTTCAGTCCGCCAAGAGCAGACTGACTAAAGCTTGTACAAGCCTTTTAACAGGCTTTGAGGTAAGTAAATAATGTGTAAATAACATTACCACATAGACAGTACCCCCTGATGCTCTGTTTGGCGTTCGGGAAGAAAAGCCGAATAGAGGATCAAATAAAATTCGCAGGAGTCTAACAAAAAGAAGTCAATATGCGTTCTATCGAGCCGAGGAGGGCAGCTCGACGGAGAAGGTGTTCTGGTCTCAGTACACTGAGGCCGGACACCCCGTGCCCCTGAGCGACCAGTTGAAGCAACTGGTCGAGCTCCACAAGGCAGCCGAACAGGCCATGAAGGGCCTCATAGTTCGGCTATGGCCTGGAGAGGCTCAGCCTAAGAGCTATTTCGGGCTGGTGCGGCGGCTGGTGGAGGCCTGTCCAAGGCTCAAAGTCATCAAGCGCTCCGTCTGCATTAAAGGTGCCCATAGGCCCCTTGCCCGTGCGAAGGTGCACTAGGGCAAGCTGGATGCTGAGAAGCTTGTGAAGGACGGGCCACCGCCGGGGAAAGAGCATCGCAAGCCCGAAAATTATTATAAGGATGTTCTGAAGGGTGCCCGGCTTGTGGCAGATGAATGTTCTATGAATGTAATTTTTGAATAAAACTCGCTTGTTTTGTCCTGTGTGCTGAAAACTTGTTCATATGCGCTTGAGCAATGCTGTTTGAATTTAAAATATTACCTTCTGTGCGGCTGTTTATCAATTCTGAGAGATGGCAAGTCGTCGGCTTCTGCCCCCGGGCCGCTAGTGCTGGGGTGTTCGGGGATAATCTTGAGGGCTCTTTTTCCCATGTTGGGTCCTTCGAGGGAGGCGCTCAGCCCAACGAACAAGGCAATCAGACTATAATGTGTGAACACTCTCACTTAGCCATAGAATTCTATAATTTTAAATTTCGGCGAAGCCCCTAGTATTCAGAAGACCGAGCTTGGGGCGCTATCCACGCCTTGGCCGGATAGAACCGGCTCCTCGTCCTAAGCGGCATAAGTCTTTAAGGACTCGAAAAGACCTCTCGAAGAGCGACCAGCTCTTGCCTCATCATGACGGTCAGTTTTAGCTTTCTCCACTGAGGTGCTCAACCCAGCTCAACCGGGGCACAATCGCAGTGGTTCTCCTAGTGCTACCTTAGCCGATATAGCAGAACGTAAGGCACCAAAACATAGGAGCCGGGCAAACCCAACTATTGACCCAAGACATGATTCGGAGCCGATGCATATAATGCTATAAGTTCGGGGTGCCGTACTTGTTAAAGTGTTCGGACTTCTCACACCATGTTGAGGGGTACTGAAGCCCCTGGCGTATTTTGGCCGTACCAAAGTGTACGGGTGCAACATGTCGTTAAGGAACATATATAAATATATAAAAATAGAGTAATGCAAAAATAGACAAAAGCTATGCATTGTTTATTAAAAAGAGCTGCGATCAAAGCAGAACGATACAAATAATGCGATAAGCAAAAGTTTGGACTATGTAACATGTCCGCTCCAGGGGCAAGCTGCAGAATAATATGCGAAACAGGTATACTGCTCGTGATAGAGACCACCTGGGAGTTCCATAATGCGGCGCGGCTTGTCTGCTTCCCTAGTTCTTGCATCGTTTGTGCGGCAATTGAACTGCCGAACAGGCCTTCCGAAGAGTGGAGTCCTGAAAGTAAGAGAAAATTAAAAAATCGGCAGCCCCTGGTACGGTTGAAGCCGTGTTTTGGGCGTGCCGTGATGGTGCCCCTCCCCTGTGCCCATGGTATCTCTAGAGCGTAGTTATGTACGCGAAGTACTGATGTCGCCTTTTTGCGAGGGTTGGGGTTGGGGCCGCATTGCTATGCCAAGTAAAGCCTTTAGGATCTTCTTGGGCAATAGTTGTTTGAGCTTGCTGAAAAAAACAGAAAGTTTGCGCTCACAAAAACAATTATTATTCATTACCAGAGAGCTATAAAATGCACATTCCAATTGCAGTAGATCAATATACAAATTTCTCAGGTCGTCCTAATTTTTTAGAGTTTTTGGAGTTACAGAAGTATTCGAAGTAGTCAGATTGCTACAGATTGTTCTATTTTGACAGATTCTGTTTTCTTTGTGTTGTGTGCTTATTTTGATGGCTCTATGGTTTTATTTGATGAGTTTTTGCCATAGAAAAGTTTGAATACAATAGATATAATACAAAAACAAAATAAGAATTGGTTTTATACAACACTTATTGTAGTGATTTATTATTCTTATAATAACGGATCTCACGAAGGCTTTGTTGAGTGTTGTGTGATTGAAGTTTTTAAGTTTTGAGTTATCTTATGATGGATGAAGGAAGGATGCAAGAGCCTAAGCTTGGGGATGCCCCGGCATCCCAAGCTATTATCCAATAATGGGCAGCCAAGTAAGCTTGGGGATGCCCTCGAGTGGCATCCCCGCTTTCTTCCAACAACTATCGGTATTTTACTCGAGACTATATTTTTATTCGTCACATGATATGCGTTTTGCTTGGGGCGTCTTGTATGATATGTGTCTTTTCTTGTTTTATTTTGTGTTTTAAGTCATCAATCCTTGCTGGACACACCTATTTGAGAGAGCCAAAATTATGTCATGACTTGTTAGAATTGCTCTCTATGGTTCACTTAAATCTTTTATGAGCTAGGACTTGCTCTAGTGCTTCACTTATATCTTTTTTAGCACGGTGTGCTTTGTTATTTTTGAAGAAATGCTCTCTTGCTTCACTTAGATTTATTTGAGATTTAGTAAAATTTTGAAGAAATTCTCTCTTGCTTCACGTAAATTATTTTGAGAGAAAGAAAATTTGTTATGCTCATGATCTTCACTTATATTTGGTTGAGCTTATGAAAAGCAACACATGAAAATTAGTCCCAAAGTGATAGGTATCCAAGAAGGATAAAGTAAAAAATGTCATGAAGATCATTGGACAAAATAAACTTGATTCTTAGTAATAGTTTTGAGATATGATGTTGTGATATGTGAGTCATCTTGATGAGTAATTATACTTTAGTAAGAATGTTGGTGTTAAGGTTTGTGATTCCCTATGCATTCATGAAAGTCAATAATCATGCAATGAAAATTATATCCTACTTGTGGTGCATTATTTGGTGTTAATTATGCTTAATGCTTGCTTATGAGATTATTCGTTTCTTGGTTGGTCGCTTCCCAATCTTTTGCTAGCCTTCATTTTGCCCCAAGTATGACTTCTACTAGTGCATCCAAAATCCTTTAAACCAGTTTTGCCACATGAGTCCCCTATATCTACCTATATGCGGTATTGTTTGCGGTTCTAAGAAAATTTGCATGTGCTATCTCTAATCTTCAAAATAAACTTCTCTTTTGTGAGTTTGTTTTGCTCGCGGAGCGGTGAGGGGTGGCTAATATTTTTCATGCTGGATGTGTTATTCTCAAGATGAGTGTTTATTCACTTGTCATTGCATGAGAGTAAGGCAAAGGTCTTAGGGATGCCCAGTCCCAAAATGCAAAAAGAAATGAATTTAGTTTATGTTGTCAAATAATAAATTCCTTGGAAAGTATTGGTATGGAGGGCACCCGTGGATACGGTTAGCCATGGAAAGTGAAAGAAATGGTGGAAAAAGGAATAAACTTTATTTTTCTGTTTGGGAACCGCCTATGGCATATCTAGCATGGAAAGTGTTGGGAACTCTAAGTCGTTTTCGTGGGTGGGATGGATACACCTCTGAAAATGTTTTTATCTCTATTTTTTCGTTTTGAGCTCTGGCACCTCTACAAATCCCTACTTCCCTCTGTGAAGGGCCTTTATTTTACTTTATGCAATTTTTATTTTGAGTCTCCATCTTATCTCATAAAAGGCACCAACTAGGAGGCAATATGATCGTGCTTAAGTATTGGCTATAGCTAATATTCGAGTTTGTTTCATGAATGGATCAATGTTTGAGCATGATGGGGTAAGGATAACTTATTTTAGCGTTCATATTTTGAAAGACATGGTTAATTGTTGATATGCTTGAGTATCTAAATTATTATGTCAAAACTACTGTTGTTTTGAATCACATAAAATTCCAATTGTCCATGCTATAAAGAAAAGAATATGATATGACTTGATGAACAAGACTCCACATCAAAAATTCTGTTTTTATCACTTACCTACTCGAGGACGAGTAGGAGTTAAGCTTGGGGATGCTGATACGTCTCCAACGTATCTATAATTTTTGATTGTTCCATGCAGTTTTATTATCAATCTTGGATGCTTTATAATCATTTTATATCAGTTTTGGTACTAACCTATTGACATAGTGCCAAGTGTCAGTTGCTGTTTTCTCCATGTTTTTACATCACCGGAAATCAATATCAAACGGAGTCCAAATGCCACGAAACTTTACGATGATTTTTTATGGACCAAAAGGAAGAAGTTGGGCCCTGGTTGCACCTGGGGGGAGTCCCGAGGCGGGGACAACCCACCAGGGCGCGCCCTGGTGGGTTGTGCCCACCTCGGGTGCCCCTTGGACCACCTCTTTACTCCATAAATACCCCAAAAATCCCAGAACCCTAGGGGAGTCGACGAAATAGTCATCCAGCCGCCGCAGAGTCCAGAACCACCAGATCCAATCTAGACACCATCTTGGATGGGGTTCACCACCTCCATTGGTGCCTCTCCGATGATGCATGATTAGTTCTTTGTAGACCTTCGGGTCCGTTGTTAGTAGCTAGATGGCTTCATCTCTCTCTCTCTTGATTTTCAATACAATGGTCTCTTGGAGATCCATATGATGTAACTCTTTTGCGGTGTGTTTGTTGGGATCCGATGAACTTTGAGTTTATTATCAGATCTATCTTTTTATATCCATGAAAGTATTTGAGTTTCTTTGATCTCTTTTATGCATGATCTCTTATAGCCTCGTATTTCTTCTCCGACATTTGTGTTTTGTTTGGCCAACTTGATCTATTTATCTTGCAATGGGAAGAGGTGCCCGGTAGTGGGTTCGATCTTACGGTGCTTGATCCCAGTGACAGAAAGGGAACCGACACGTATGTATCATTGCTACTAAGGATAAAAATATGGGATCTATATCTACCGCCATAGATATATGGATCTTGTCTACATCATGTCATCGTTCTTATTGCATTACTCCGTTTTTCCATGAACTTAATACACTAGATGCATGCTGGATAGCGGTCGATGTGTGGAGTAATAGTAGTAGATGCAGGCAGGAGTCGGTCTACTAATCTTGGACGTGATGCCTACGTAATGATCATTGCCTGGATATCGTCATAATTATTTGAGGTTCTATCAATTGCCCAACAGTAATTTGTTCACCCACCGTTTTCTATTTTTCTCGAGAGAAGCCACTAGTGAAACCTACGCCCCCCGGGTCTCTTTCTCATATTATTTGCCTTTGCGATCTACTTTTATTTGCTTTTATTTTCAGATCTATTAATCCAAAAACCCAAAAATACTTTGCTGCACTTTATTTTATTTGCGATCTATCTATTCAATTTGTCACAATTTAATCTCCCGCCACACGCCGTTTCTGGCGCCGTTACCCGGAAGGGATTGACAACCCCTTTAACACATCGGGTTGCGAGGTGTTGTTGTTTGTGTGCAGGGGTTGTTTACGTTGTGTTGCTTAGTTCTCCTACTGGTTTGATAACCTTGGTTTCATATATGAGGGAAATACCTACCGCCGCTATGCTGCAGCATCCCTTCCTCTTTGGGGAAATACCGACGTAGCTTCGAGCGACATCAGGATACAAGGTATATAAAACTATTTTTTTGTTTTTATTATTATTACCCATTTTGTCTTGGAATACATTCCTTCCATACTCTGGTGCATTCAATGTCTAGCATTCTATACTAAAATAGTTACCCAGTTGTAGTCTTAACTATCAATTTAACTATTACAGACCAATATATAGGTTTATATATGCTAATTTATGTATGTTATCTCCATATATTTACGAAAATTACTACTAGTTTATCAGAAAGATGATCTAGTTATACTTAGCAGCCACCATGCTAAATATTTGAATTGGAATTGCATGATAAATTAAATTGTTCACACAAAACCTTATGATTGACAAATATCTTAGCAAACCTTATGATCTAGTTATGCTTAGCAATCCACTAACTCACGCAAGTTTCAATTCCTTTACTACACTTAGCAAAATTAATCACACAAATACCATGCAGAATATTTAGGTTTATCATTACTCGTTATACAACTTTATCATCTACTACTACAAACACATTTGCATTGAGTTTAGACTATGTTTTGTTAAAACATTGGAATTATAAATACATGTTCATTTATCCAAAGTTTGGTGTGAAATAGAAATGGTAAAATAGCATGACTCTGCATGAATGCCACTTAGATGGATAATACATGTGTTTGCATGTTTTTCATCTATTTATATCCTTAGATATATGTGTTTGCAGAGAGCTCTAAAACATATGGTTAATAATGATCTTGATAGATTTTTCTAGAGCTAATGTTGGTCTATCTTGGGTATAAGCAAATGAAGATATATAATAGTTAAAAGAAATGCCTGCGAAGAGTTTCTTCTTGATAAGTTTCTTGTGCTTTCATTGTCAATTAGACTTTAATGTTTCTATTCATTTAACACTAAATTGAAAAAACACATATGCTTTGTATTTGTTACTTAAATCTTGTCCTTAGCTTGCAAGAGGCATGTAAATTTGTGCGTTTTTTCCTTTATTGCATCTACAGTTTGCATAAATATTTCAAATTCATCTTGAAAATGCCAGTTACTTTCACCTCCTATTATATTCAAAACCAACATAACTAAGCATGTGGATTTACACGCTAGTTTGGAAAACATATATCTTGTCATGGGTGTTGATTAAAAAAAGTTCGATACCACCTCGACCTAGTACAACACAATCAAATACTTCTACATCTATGGAAGGGATAGCCTCTATTGAAGAGGGGCTTTATCGGGCGTTCTCATTAACCACTGGTGATCTCTATGGTTGAGACTGATGAAGAAGTCTTCACCACTACCCCATCTCACCGTGGTCCTTGTAAGACGACAAAGGGATGGCACGGGTGACTCAGGAGGGAAGCCAGGAGACTGTCCTAGAAGCACTCACCCCACCAAGTGATGATTTGCAATGTCGGCTAATTTGTGTGCCGCTACATTAGCGGTTTTTGACAACCTTCCTTTTCATCATAATTACCTCGCACCTCCTTTCCTTTTCTCAAAATACCAGTGTTGGCAAGGTATTTGGCAACCAAATATTAATATTTCAAAAATTAATTGAGGAAGGAAGATTTTAAATTTTTCTATAAAGCGAAGTCTTCACTCCCAAAGCCAAGTTTCACTTGCCATTTCGACTACAAATTTCAAAAACTTACTTTTCTCCAAGGAGCCGAAGCTCTCTATTAATTAAACAACATCATTACAATAAAACACCTAACATAATAAGGAAATAGAATCTAGTTATTGGGGAATCCTTCATCCTCTTCATCCCACACATGCCTATAGCGCACCGATATTGCTGGCGAGAAAAAGTGTAGTATCCACACATGCAGCCGGGAAGTGCAAGCGATGCCAACCCCGGAGAGTCCATGACATGGAGAAGAAGACCACATTCGGTTGATTAAAAGTAGGTGTCCTCCTTGGTAAACAGAAAACCAAATCGGCTGGTCCTCTTTCTAAACATATTTGATTCAAAACTCTTATATGTCCAAGGTGAATATGGAAATTCTTGCATAGGTTTTTCCGTTGTTTCTAAAGCAATAGTGAACTGAGAATGACCCAAGAAACCCCCTACTTCCACATAGAGAAAGGCAAAGCCATCCACCCGATCTTGTCACTAGACTTGATGGCACACACACCCCAAAAGGTGGAGGGGACTTTAGTAAACATCGCTGTCAGAAGGGCCAAACTCGTGAACAATGAATACCTACATGTACACCCAATTTTGGCGTTGTATCTATGGTGCACGGACCGCCAGGTCTGGAGAATAAGCCAAAGGAACCATTGTTTAACACTGCTGTCACCATCGTTAGAAGGGCCGAAGTGACGAACAAGACAATGTATACCTGATTCTCCAAGATGGAGACTGTGGCTTCCTGCTAGTAGATCGGGGCCTCCCTATACACCACCACCGGCAGAGGACGAGGAGGCCGATGATCTACCAGTGGAGGAAAAACCCTAGATTGCCAAATTCGAAAAGCTTTCAAGTAAATATGAATCAGTATCAATCAGACTCATCAATTGAAAGTAAAACCTTATACGTCACATAATCTAGCTTCCGAAGTAGAAAACATGATCTTTTAGTTTCCAAATAGAAAACAAATTTTGGTTACCCTTATCGCATTCTCACATGTTGATGGTGTGGGGAGGCTCAACCAATGGAGGCGGCCTCTAGGGGATCAAGTTAGGCGATGTTAGGAGGAGTGGATAACATAATCGCCTAGTGGACAACATGTCACAAGTATATGGATGCCTAGTAGCTTGTAGAGGCATGACACTCGGAGCATCTCCAATCATAGTGGGTTATTTTCACCCTTATATGTCCCGAAACGCATCGATGGACAAGAGCTGGCCGACCCCCATTTGTATTCAAACCCTCAATGTCATACAAAACCATGGAAGCAAGATCGCATACATAGTTCATAAATAGGGTAGATAAAAATGAAGTGCAACTGCATACTAAAAGAAGATTGCAAATTAAAACAAACTACAATGGATCGTACTCCTTGTGGAAGGAGATCTTGAGGGGCCGTTGACCTTGTGGTCATTGGCGACAGGGTGAATCTAAGGCATCTACTCACCGTTGGGTTTCTCTGCAAAGATCCGCTCCTGCTTGACGTTGCAGAGGTGGATATGATGGCAGTCCGCCCCCACTACCCTGCTTAGACTTGAGGCACTTGAGGATGGTGCGATTCTCCGCAAAGAGGTTGGGGTCGGTGAAGGCAGCAACATCCACGCGCCCGGCCTCGAGTTGCATCTCTTCTGTGAGGTGCTTCTCCTCCTCAGCTTGAGCGAGGGGGTATTTCTCCCTCCGCCTCTTCCATTGAGAGGAAGTAGATGTTGTCACCCTTGACGGCCGCCATGTTGGCCACCTTGAACCCAATAATAGGTACGACCCCCATGCCCACTGCCTATTGGGGAACGCAGTATTTCAAAAAAAATTCCTACGATCACGCAAGATCTATCTAGGAGATGCATAGCAACGAGAGGGGAAGAGTATGTCTACGTACCCTCATAGACTGAAAGCAGAAGCGTTGTGAAACGCGGTTGATGTAGTCGAACGTCTTCACGATCCAACCGATCAAGTACCAAATGCATGACACCTCTGCGATCTGCACACGTTCAGCTCGGTGACGTCCCTCGTACTCTTGATCTAGTTGAGGCCGAGTGAGAGTTTTGTCAGCACGATGGCGTGATGACGGTGATGATGAAGTTACCGACGCAGGGCTTCGCCTAAGCACTACAACAGTATGACCGAGGTGGAATTCTGTGGAGGGGGGCACCGCACACGACTGAACAATCAACTTCTGTGTCTATGGGGTACCCGCCTCCCACGTATATAAAGGAGGGGAGGAGGGGAGGGCCGACCCTCTCATGGCGCGCCCAAGGGGGGAGTCCTACTCCCAGTAGGAGTAGGCCCCACCTTCCCTAGTTGGAGTAGGAGAAGAAGGAAGATGGAGAGGGAGAGAAGGAAAGGGGGGTCGGACCCCCTCCCAATTCGGATTGGGCTTGGGGGGGCATACCCCCACCTTGGCCGCCTCCTCCTCTCTCCCACTATGGCCCAATAAAGCCCATTGACTCCTCGGGGGGTTCCGGTAACCTCCCGGTACTCCAGAAAATGCCCGAACTTGTCCGGAACCATTTCGGTGTCCAAACATAGCCTTCCAATATATCGATCTTTATATCTCGACCATTTCGAGACTCCTCGTCATGTCCGTGATCACATCCGGGACTCCGAACTATCGTCGGTACATCAAAACACGTAAACTCATAATACCGATCGTCATCGAACGTTAAGCGTGCGGACCCTATGGGTTCGAGAACTATGTAGGCATGACCGAGACTCATCTCCGGTCAATAACCAATAGCGGAACCTGGATGCTCATATTGGTTCCTACATATTCTACGAAGATCTTTATCGGTCAAACCGCATACCAACATACATTGCTCCCTTTGTCATCGGTATGTTACTTGCCCGAGATTCGATCGTCGGTATCTCAATACCTAGTTCAATCTTGTTACCGGCAAGTCTCTTTACTCGTTCCGTAATGCATCATCCCGCAACTAACTCATTAGTCACATTGCTTGCAAGGCTCATAGTGATGTGCATTACCGAGAGGCCCCAGAGATACCTCTCCGATACACGGAATGACAAATCCAAATCTTGATCTATGCCAACTCAACAAACACCATCGAAGACACCTGTAGAGCATCTTTATAATCCCCCAGTTACGTTGTGACATTTGATAGCACACTAATTGTTCCTCCGATATTCGGGAGTTGCATAATCTCATAGTCATAGGAACATGTATAAGTTATGGAGAAAGCAATAGCAATAAACTAAACGATCATAGTGCTAAGCTAACGGATGGGTCAAGTCAATCACATCTTTCTCTAATGATGTGATCCCGTTCATCAACTGACAATTCTTGTCCATGGCTAGGAAACTTAACCATCTTTGATTAACGAGCTAGTCAAGTAGAGGCATACTAGTGACACTCTGTTTGTCTATGTATTCACACATGTACTAAGTTTCCGGTTAATACAATTCTAGCATGAATAATAAACATTTATCATGATATTAGGAAATATAAATAACAACTTTATTATTGCCTCTAGGGCATTTTTCCTTCAGTCACCACTTGCACTAGAGTCAATAATCTAGATTACATAGTAATGATTCTAACACCCATGGAGTCTTGGTGCTGATCATGTTTTGCTCTTGAGAGAGACTTAGTCAACGAGTCTGAAACATTCAGATCCGTATGTATCTTGGAAATCTCTATGTCTACCTCCTTGACTTGATTGCGGATGGAATTGAAGTGTCTCTTGATGTGCTTGGTTCTCTTGTGAAATCTGGATTCCTTTGCCAAGGCAATTGCACCAGTATTGTCACAAAAGATTTTCATTGGACCCAATGCACTAGGTATGACACCTAGATCGGATATGAACTCCTTCATCCAGATTCCTTCATTTGCTGCTTCCGAAGCAGCTATGTACTCTGCTTCGCACGTAGATCCCGCCACGACGCTCTGCTTGGAACTGCACCAACTGTTGGGGATATGACTATCAGGTATGACCCGCCCAGGAGGGGCGGGGTCATCCATATGGCGGTTCATCTCAATGAAGCCCAAGAACATATTAACAATGGCGGTTCATAGATAGGCTTAGTAGAGAGCCCAAACCCGAAGGAGGCTTAAGGCCCACGGATATAAACCGCCATGTATATAGACTTCTATTATAAGGCATGTAAGAAAGGTCACTGAGCTGGATACATTGTATGAGCCGGCCGGAACTCTATAGGCCGCAAGGCGTCAACCCGTGTATATAAGGGGACGACCCAGTGGCGGCTTAGGACAAGAAACAACAGATCGAGAGGCAGGTTAAGCGTATTCGCTCCCTGCTCATCGTAACTCTAGCAATACTACCACCTCCAACTGGATTAGGCTTTTACCTTTAGGGCAAGGGGCCTGCTACCTCTTGAGCACTGCGTTGGTTTTCCCCGAAGAGGAAGGGATGATGCAACAAAGTAGCATAAGTATTTCCCTTAGTTTTTGAGAACCAAGGTATCAATCTAGTAGGAGGCTACGCGCGAGTCCCTCGTACCTGCACAAAACAAATAAATCCTCCCAACCAACGCGAATAGGGGTTGTCAATCCCTACACGGCCACTTACGAGAGTGAGATTTGATACATATGATAAGATAATATTTTTGGTATTTTTGTGATAAAGATGCAAAGTAAAATAAAGGCAAAGTAAAAAGCAAAGGAAATAACTAAGTAGTAGGAGATTAATATGATGAAGATAGACCCGGGGGCCATGGGTTTCACTAGTGGCTTCTCTCGAGAGCATAAGTATTCTACGGTGGGTGAACAAATTACTGTTGAGCAATTGACAGAATTGAGCATAGTTATGAGAATATCTAGGTATGATCATGTATATAGGCATCACGTCCGAGACAAGTAGACCGACTCCTGCCTGCATCTACTACTATTACTCCACTCATCGACCGCTATCCAGCATGCATCTAGAGTATTAAGTTAAAAACAGAGTAACGCCTTAAGCAAGATGACATGATGTAGAGGGATAGACTCATGCAATATGATGAAAACCCCATCTTGTTATCCTCGATGGCAACAATACAATACGTGCCTTGCTACCCCTACTGTCACTGGGAAAGGACACCGCAAGATTGAACCCAAAGCTAAGCACTCTCCCATTGCAAGAAAGATCAATCTAGTAGGCCAAACCAAACTGATAATTCGAAGAGACTTGCAAAGATAACCAATCATACATAAAGGAATTCAGAGAAGATTCAAATATTGTTCATAGATAGACTTGATCATAAACCCACAATTCATCGGTCTCAACAAACACACCGCAAAAGGAAGATTACATCGAATAGTTCTCCACAAGAGAGGGGGAGAACATTGTATTGAGATCCAAAAAGAGAGAAGAAGCCATCTAGCTAATAACTATGGACCCGTAGGTCTGAGGTAAACTACTCACACTTCATATGAGGGGCTATGGTGATGATATAGATGCCCTCCGTGATCGATGCCCCCTCTGATGGACCTCCAGAACAGGCCCCAAGATGGGATCTCGTGGATACAGAAAGTTGCGGCGGTGGAATTAGGTTTTTGGATCTGTATCTGATCGTTTGGGGGTACGTAGGTATATATAGGAGGAAGGAGTATGTCAGTGGAGCAACAGGGGATCCACGAGGGTGGAGGGCGCGCCTGGGGAGGGGGGGTAGGCGCGCCCCCTACCTCGTGGCCTCCTCTTTTGTGTCTTGACGCAGGGTCCAAGTCTCCTGGGTCTTGTTCGTTGAGAAAATCACGTTCCCGAAGGTTTCATTCTGTTTGGACTCCGTTTGATATTCCTTTTCTTCGAAACCCTAAAACAGGCAAAAAACAACAATTCTCGAAGGGTCATGTTGGTTGCTTGACGTAGGTGATACGTCCATTTTGCATCATGCTTTTATATCGATATTTATTGCATTATGGACTGTTATTTCACTTTATGTCACAATACTTATGGCTATTCTCTCTTATTTTACAAGGTTTACATAAGGAGGGAGAATGCCGACAGCTGGAATTCTAGGCTGGAAAAGGAGCAAATATTAGAGACCTATTCTGCGCAACTCCAAAAGTCCTGAAACTTCATGGAACATCTTTGTCGGTGTACTAAAGTAGGGGTACCTTAGTATCCCGAACTTGTGCATGGGCAGTCGCAGCACCCCGCGGCAAGGCTTGCCGGGTGACCGCCAAGGTCCTCCATGGTTCCTTTGGAGCCATTCAAGGACAAAGTATTCAAGCCAAGGTGCAAGGCCCCGGCAAGAGGAGCTTGCCGGGAAGGCCACTCGAAGCACAAAGACCCCCGCAAGAGGAGCTTGCCGGAAAGACCAACCAAGGCATCTCGAGAAGCTTGCTGCGACGCGCTGCCCGTCCCGGCAAGACCCGGTGAGCGACAAGCTCCCGGACGCGACAAAGACCCGGTGAGCGACAAGCTCCCGGACGCGACAAGACAATATCCGCGGCAAGGCGCTTGCCGCGGCAAGCTACTACTCCGCAGCCCGCGCTCCAGCTCACCCACCAACGTGTCGCTCTGGGACCGTTCCTGGCGTACGTGGCGGGAGGCTGTGCAGCCAGGGGCATGCGGTGGCAAGCAGGCGCTGAAAAGATAGCCATCGTGGCAAACGATGGCGCCCCTGACGGTCCCTTCCTGCACCGTCTAGGCAACACAGATAGGCATTTAATGCCTTTGTCCCCTGCCATCAGGGTTAGGTATGATACAACTGTAGTAAGCGGTGGCGCCAACCACCACCTCTTTTACCTTTTTACCCTCATCTCTGTTGCCACCTGTCAGTGACCCCTTTGACATATAAAAGGAGGCCCATGCGCAACAGGGAGGGGGGAGAGGATCATTCTCACGCTCGGTCTCGCTAGCCATCCAAGTGTACTGTAGCATCCGTCGCTCCCGAGCAAGAACACCAGTACCAATCAAACCAGGAGTAGGGTTTTACGCATCAGTGCGGCCCGAACCTGGGTAAACCGATCGCGTCGCTCTTGCGTTCGCCTCGATCTGCTCTTCGTGCACTCTCCGCCCCCCTGCCGAACCAAAAGGGGCCTCGGTCCGCCGTGGTCCCATAGGTGTCCGTGGGGATCAGTCACCCCCGACATCTTTGGCGCGCCAGGTAGGGGGTGCGTCGAGGCTGTGTGAACCTGATCCGGCGTTCGCACGAGCCGAATCTTCGTCATCTTCATCAACATGCCGCCGAAGAAGAAGATTTCGGAGGCAGCTGCTCCGTCTGTGCCGAGCCCACCATCGCCGGAGCGAACGGCTGGTGGGGTAGACGCCGGCGGGAGAACGGGCGCCGACGAGGAGGCTCATTGTGCTGCCAGGTCCAAGGATAAGACTGCGCTGCACATCGGCGGCGCGGTCGGCTCCCACAACGACAGGGCGCACTCCAAGACCTCGGCGTCCGTACACGCACCGCGCCCATCTCAGGAGGCGCGGGACCAGCAGCGTCATGGTACTCACGGTACCATACGTTTGCTAGGCCAAGATCAAGCTGGCGGATCCCGGAGCGCTCGAGACCAGCATGCGCGCCAACATGCTGGCGCGGGCGTGGCTCGGTCGCTTGGACGAGATATTGCTCCTTCTAACGTAGTTAGAAGTCCGAGCATATCCCGTTCCTCGCACCGTTCGCCGCTGCCACCCGCCACTCCGGCAGAAGCTTTAGCACGTGCTCAATTGCTCCTAGATTACCCTCCAGCGCCAGGGAAGATCGATGACTGGAGGGCCACTATCCAGAGCCTCATCGGCTTCGCCAACGGCGACAACCCACGGCAGCCGAGCGCATCGCTGCCACGGCAAGTCAGCCAGGCGCGAGCCGGTGGCGACAAGACTGGTGAGGGTGCGACCACTATGCACTATCCGCCTAGAAGGCCAAGATCGCCGACTCGGCGGATCCACCTCGACAGCAACTCCACCACGTCATCAGATCCGCGAGCTCGTCGCGACCAGCGCCAAGTTCTTCATGAGAGACAGCAGGAAGACGCTCGAACACGCATCGAGCGCCGAAGAGAAGCGCGGCGTCAATCAGACCTGCGCGCTGGGCCCTCTGTTGACATGCATGCGCCCGGAGAACCAGGCGACTTGCCGTACGCAGTAGGTTGCCCTGCGTTTACCCGTGAGCTGCGGCAAGTCTAGTGGCCCAGCCAGAAGCATTTCAAGCCAGGCGTACCGGAGAAGTACGACGGCAAGTCGCACCCATCAGAGTTCCTCAGCATCTACACCATTGCGATGCAAGCTACCGGGGGACAAGACGACAAGGTCCTTGCCAACTACTTCCCGCTCGTGCTCAAGCCCGAAGTCAGGTCCTGGCTCATGCACTTGCCGGACAACTCCATATCTTCTTGGGCGGACTTGTGCCATCAGTTTGTCGGCGCCTTTACGGGCGGCCACAAACCACATGGCCAAGAAAGTGACCTCCACCTGCTTGCCCAAAAGGAAGGAGAGCCCTTGCACAAGTATATCCAGAGATTCAACCGTGTATAGTGCAACATCCCAGACATCCACCCTGCCGCGGTTATAAGCGTGTTCCATCAGAATGTGCGTAATCGCAGGATGCGGGAGGAGATGGCGATGAGCAGGATCAGAGACGTCAGCGAGCTGTACGCTCTGGCCGACAAGTGTGCACGCACTGAAGAAGGGAGGAAACTCCCCGGAGAGAATACTGGAGCAGGGGGATCTGACAGCGAAGATGCTGCCCCGGCAAAGAAAAACCGGAGGCGCAACAGGAAGAAGGAAGGCAAGGAGGTACTAGTCGTTGAGCAGTCCGGCAATGACGGTGGCGCCAAGCAAGCCAAAGTTGGCAGCTCCGGCAAGGAGGTTGCCGCATGCACCAACTGCCAAGCTGTGGCGGCCGCCGACAAGCAGGACGGCTCCGACAAACAGTACTGCAAGATCCACCGCACCAAGGGCCACGATCTCCAGAGTTGCAAGAAGGTCGAGCAGCTTGTCCATCAACAAAAAGCTGAGTACGAGCGGCGCGACAAGGAGAGAGCCCAAGGAGGCGATGGAGAGGCCGGCAAGAAATGCGCCGGCGGGGGAGGACGCCGCGGCAAGGCCAAGCAGCGGCAAGGAGACAGACCTCCCCGTGGCCGCGACAAGGATGAAGACGAAGACGAACATGAAGACATGGATGATGTTGAGAACAGTGAGCAGGAGTTTCAGAAAGCTACAGAAGTCTTGTGTGTTGACGGCGGTGCTTCTCTACATACTTCCCACCGCCAACTCAAACAGTGGCTTCGGGAAGTTAATGCAGTAGAGCCACCTGTCGAATCACGCAAGCTTCTAAAATGGTCCAGCACGCCTATCATCTTTGACATTGAGGACCACCCTGATCGCACGACTGCGGTCGGGTGCTTGCCGTTGTTGGTTTCGCCAACAATCCGCAACCTCAAAGTCACTAAGATGCTAGTTGACGGCAGGGCCGGCTTAAATCTGATCTCCTCCGCTGTGCTCCAGAAACTCCAGATCCCGGACAGTGAGCTCGAAGACACCAGTACATTACAAGGAATTAACCCGGGAAGGAGGAAGCCGAAAGGGAAAGTTATGTTGCCGGTGACATTTGGCAGCGAGCTGAATTTCAGAATGGAGAGGGTCACTTTTGACGTCGCCAATTTCCCATTGCCTTACAATGGGATACTTGGCCGTCCAGCGCTCGCCAAGTTCATGGCAGCCTCTCCCTATGCATACAACATGCTCAAGATGCCAGGCCCGATAAGCATCATCTCTGTCCCTGGCGACAAGAAGGATGCCCTTATCTGCGCCGACAAGATCTACCGGGAAGCAGCAGCTGCAACAGACCGCAAGACACTTGCCGCTGAAGCTACCGGGGGGAAGAAGAAGACCAGGTCCGGCAAGAGCTCTGATGCCCACTCCGGCAAGCACACCTCCTCGGAGTGCTGCGCTGCCGTCGGGGACGCACCATCGAGCTCCACCTGCAAGTGTAAGAAGGCAATGGCAGCTCCACCACATACCAAGAAGGTGTCCGCCAAGGAGGACGGCACTAGTGGTACCTTCACCATCAGTGCCACGCTTGACCCTAAATAGGAAAGCGCGCTCGTTGCTTTCCTGTGGGCGAATGTCAACGTGTTTGCATGGCAACCGTCTGATATCCCCGGTGTTCCCAGGAAAGTAATTAAGCACCATCTTGCCGTTTGTCCTCATGCGCGGCCCGTCAAGCAGAAGGTCAGGAAACAGGCAGTGGAGCGCCAAGAGTTCATAGCAGAAGAAATCAAGAAATTGGAAGCAGCAGGCCTGGTCAGAGGGGTGCTCCATCCCACGTGGTTGGCCAATCCTGTTGTAGTGCGCATGGCGAATGGGAAATGGAGGCTTTGTATTGACTTTTCTGATGTTAATAAAGCTTGTCCCAAAGATCCATTTCCCTTGCTGCGCATTGACCAGATTGTTGACTCCACAGCCGGATGTGATTTGCTTTCATTTCTTGACGCATATTCAGGATACCATCAGATCTTCATGGCAGAAGAGGATGAGGAGAAAAACGCATTCATTACTCCATGTGGCACGTACTGTTTCGTACGGATGCCTTTCGGATTAAAGAATGCTGGTTCAACATTTGCCAGAGTAGTCCATGTCGCTTTGAAGCCACAGATACACAGAAATGTAGAAGCTTACATGGATGATATAGTGGTTAAGAGCAGGGACAGGGCAACTCTGATCCAAGATTTAGAAGAGACTTTTGCAAATCTGCGCAAGATCAACCTCAAGCTCAACCCCGAGAAGTGTGTGTTTGGAGTCCCTTCCGGCAAGCTTCTCGGGTTCTTTGTGTCTCAGCGGGGAATCGAAGCCAATCCCAACAAGATCAAGGCCATTGAGCAGATCGAAGCACCAAAGCGTGTCAAGGATGTACCGAAGCTTGCCGGTTGTGTGGCTGCTCTCAGTAGGTTTATCTCTCGGTCTGCCGAGCGCGCCCTGCCATTTTTCAAAATTTTGAAAAAGGCAGGTCCAATGAAATGGACTCCGGAAGCGGAGGCTGCGCTGCAGGACTTGAAGAGATACCTGTCCTCCACTCCAACACTTGTCGCACCTAAGCCGCAAGAGAAGTTGCTGCTGTACATAGCGGCAACCAATCAAGTGGTTAGTGCTGCGTTAGTAGCGGAGAGGGAGACAGATGACGAGCCAGCAACCACGGCAAGCACATCCAGCGACAAGCAGGGGGCTTCCCCGACAAGCTCTTGTCCCGACAAGCAAGGATCTGCCCAGATGCAAGAGGGGATACAGAAGAAGATGGTGCAGCGCCCAGTTTACTTTGTCAGTTCCCTTTTGCAGGGGGCTAGGTCAAGGTACTCTGGTGTGCAGAAGTTGCTTTTTGGCCTTCTCATGGCCTCGAGAAAGCTGCGCCATTACTTCCGAGCACATGAGATCACAGTTGTCACTCGCTTTCCGCTGAAGAGGATATTACAAAATCCAGAAGCAACAGGTAGGATTGTCGAGTGGGCACTGGAACTGTCAAGCTTTGGCCTCAAATTTGAGAGTACATCAACAATCCAAAGCAGAGCATTGGCAGAGTTCATAGCAGAATGGACGCCAACTCCAGATGAAGAAATTCCGGAGACGAGCATCCCCGCCAAGGAAATAAGCAAAGAGTGGCTCATGTACTTTGATGGTGCCTTCTCGCTGCAAGGCGCCGGTGCTGGCGTGCTGCTTGTCGCACCCACAGGAGAGCACCTCAAGTACATAGTCCAGATGCACTTTCCCAAGGAGCAAGCGACAAACAATACTGCAGAGTATGAAGGTTTGCTTGCCGGTCTCAGGATCGCGGCAGAACTTGGGATTAAGAAGCTTATTGTCAGGGGTGACTCGCAGCTTGTCGTCCGCCAAGTGAACAAGAATTATCAGAGCCCGTTAATGGAAGCTTACGTCGAAGAAGTGAGAAAGCTAGAAGAGCACTTTGACGGCCTGCAGATGGAGCATGTCCCCAGAGCTCAGAATGACATTTCCGATGGCCTGTCAAAGTGCGATGCACTTAAATTACCTGTGGAACCAGGGATTTTTGTGCTCAAGCTGACTCAGCCATCCGTAACACCACCAACTGGACAGAGCAAGAAGAGGAAGTTGATTTCTGGCGACTATTTTTTGGCAGAGCTTCCCGAAGCCGCCGCCAAAAAGGTCCCCAAGATCAACACCAAGAATGCTGAGGAGCAGTCTGCTCCGGCAAGCCCCAGGGATTGTTCCATTGAAGCAGACACTCCCGACAAGTTGTGCTCCGGCAAGCTTGCCGAGGAACGTCAAGCTCCGGCAGAGCCACAGGTTCTTGCCGTAGAAGCGGATGTTCCCGCAGCAGCAGATGTGCCTTTAGTCCTTGTTGTCGAGCCATAGGCTCCAACATGGGCGCAGCAGATTGTCCGTTTCCTTCAGACAGGAGAACTTCCCGAAGAGCAAGAAGAAGCGGAAAGAGTAGCCCGGCAGTCAAGTATGTACAAGTTTGTCGACAGTACACTGTACAGAAAAAGACTCAATGCTGTGAAATTAAAGTGTATTCCCCGGGAAGACGGACAGAAGCTGTTGGCAGAGATACATGGAGGCATATGTGGTCACCACATTGGCGCAAGAGCTCTTGTCGGAAAAGCATTCCGGCAAGGTTTCTTCTGGCCGAGAGCCCTCCAAGATGCAACTGCACAAGTAACCAAGTGTGAAGCGTGCCAGTTCCATTCCAAGCAGATACACCAGCCAGCTCAAGATCTCCAGACGATCCCTTTATCTTGGCCATTTTCGGTCTGGGGGCTCGACATACTCGGCCCCTTTCCCCGAGCTGTCGGGGGCTTTGAGTACTTGTACGTTGCTATCGACAAGTTCACAAAGTGGCCGAAAGTGGAACCAGTGAGGAAGGTGACAGCACAGTCAGCAGTCAAGTTCTTCAGGTCGATTGTTTGCCGTTTCGGAATCCCTAACAGGATAATCACCGACAACGGTACACAATTTACGAGCCGCACCTTCATGCAGTACGTCCAAGATCTTGGCGCCAAGGTCTGCTTCGCTTCTGTTGCTCACCCGAGAAGCAATGGTCAAGCGGAGAGGGCAAATGCCGAAGTGCTGCAAGGGCTCAAGACCAGAACTTTCGACAGGCTGCAGAAGTGCGGAAGAAACTGGATCGAGGAGCTGTCGGTTGTTCTTTGGTCGATCAGGACGACGCCAAATCGAGCCACTGGCCAAACACCCTTTGCTCTAGTCTATGGAGCAGAGGCAGTTATCCCCACGGAACTCGTATATGGGTCACCTCGAGTGCTCGCTTATGATGAGCTTGAGCAAGAGCAGTTGCGGCAAGACGACGCGCTGCTCCTTGAGGAAGACCGCCTTCAGGCTGCTGTGCGAGCTGCTCGCTACCAGCAAGCTTTGCGCCACTACCATAGCCACAAAGTTAATGCCAGAAGTCTCGAGGAACGCAACCTTGTTCTTCGGCGCGTTCAGTCCGCCAAGAATTCAAACAAGTTGACGCCAAAGTGGGAAGGCCCTTACCGGGTGAAACGAGTCACCAGGCCTGGCGCTGTCCGCCTGGAGACCGAAGATGGCGTCCCAGTGAGCAACTCCTGGAATATTGCGCATCTTCGTAAGTTTTACCCGTAAGGCGTGGTTGTCGGACCCTGTCCGGCAACCACCCTTTTGTACAAGTCTTGCCGCTGTTGCATGTAATCCTTTGTACAAAGCCAGGCGCAGACCCTGAGCACAAGTAAATGAAGCGCTGGCACCCTGAGTTATAGCATGCATGCTAGATCGAGTCTCGTCCTTGGTTAGGGTTGATAGTTCTTAACAGTGGCTAACCCCTAGCTTAGAGGTCGAGTGTGCGTCCCTTTGCCTTTCTTTCGTTTCCCTTGGTTCGCAGGGCTCGCATATCCTTGCCGGACCGCTTGAGGACGGAAAGGAGAACAAGGCGTACCGGCATCCGAACCCCGGCAAGCCAGTGTTGCCGGGGGCTGCAAGTACCAAGATTCACCCACGGCAAGCCAGAGTTGCCGGGGGCTGCAATCTCAGATAAGTCTTTCATCCCTCATCATGCATTCTCTCATGGACTGGGGAATACGAAACCTCGTTTCTTCCTGAAAACTACCGTGCTCCCTTAACTCTAGGCCCTGGGGCTTGTTCCTGGGGCCGAGTTTGGTCGTAGTCGCGACAGCAAAGGGATGAAACGAGGGGGCCGCACCCGCCTCGTCCCTGCCTCCATCAAAAGCATGAGAAAGGTCGAGCGACGTGGGAAGACGGCAGGGCTTGTTGCCGGGAGAATAAGTGTCTATCTGAAAGATACCAAGGGTTTGCTCCTTGACCTGGGTTCTACCCGCGAGACAAATGACCTGGCAAGCATCCCCTTTTCATTAAAAACATTCCACTCAGGTACAGTCCATAGAGGATGAAAAACATGAAAGAGAGGATTACAAGTTTTAAATGCAACTAAGGCCCGAAGGCTTACAAAATAAAAAGATAAGATGCCCGTAATCCCTTTCTTGTCCCTCTCTTCAGGAGGTAGGTCAAGGAGGCGAAAAGGGCAAAAGGGGCGCCTAGGCGAGCTACGGGTGCCAGAAGACACCAAGAGAAATCCCGGGGGCCGTCCGAAGGCTGGACGGTGATGGCGGCGCCGGAAGCGGGGCTCGAAGACGAGGCGGCAGGACGTCAGCACGCTGTCAAGGGCACCACGCCCTCGTACTCTGACTTGACGGCCTTGCCGCCAGCCCTCTTCCTCTTCCGCAGCCTCCCTATGCCAGCCGCCCAAGGAGACGACCCCGGGGAGTTCAAGGAGCCGGCGACACGGATGATGGGGTCGCCGGTGCCGCACGGAGCGGCGCCCGACACCTAGTCGGACCCGTCATCCTGCCGCCTGCCACCCTCGTCGTCACTGTCGCTCTCCTCCTCATCACTCTCGCTCGAGGAGGAGCCTTCGCTATCGGAGGAGTTGTCCACGCAGCACTTTGCCCGAGTGCCGAAGCACCCGAAGACCTTGACGGAGAGGAGATCGCCCTCCATCAACTTAAAATGGAGGGTGAGCCCCCCCATCAGCCTGTGGATACGGGCGAACGTCTTCCACCCTCGACCAAGATACATCACATTAGGGGCTGGGAATTCAACACGGACTCGCGTGCCGTTGATCCCACAGCCCCTCATGTGCAGTCTCAGTGTCTCGGGCGGGTCCAACTCCATCGCGCTCGGAAACGGAGCTGGGAGTCAGAGTCGACGATGAGGTGCCCGGCGCAGCCTGACGAAGAACTCACAAGGGTTGTCCCCAATATGGACCGCTGTGGGAAGAGGAACCGCCGGCGGAGGCGAAGCCGGCGCGCCGCCCCGTCCACCTCTTCCCCGAGCACCTCCTCCTCGACCTCGTCCACGACCTCGCCCCCTCCCTCTTACCCTTACGGCTGGCTCTGCCACCACGGGTGCGAGAGAGGGAGGGATGCGCTTCCTGGCGGCGACCCTCGCCGCCACCGATGAAGGACCAGGGTTCCCTTTCTCCATGGCGAATAAGAGAAAGGAGAGAAGAAGCTGAAGGAAGGAGGAGATGAGAGAATGCAGGCTTCCGTCCTCCCCTCCTGCTCTTTATAAAGGAGCGAGGTGGGGGCTCGGCCGCCCCGCTCAGCGAATCAAGACACGGGAAGAGCAGGGAGCTGGGGCCGACCCGCTGCCTCGACCCGTGACGGCCCAGTTTCCCGCCTCCACCGTCTGCGACCCCAAGTGCATGGGAGCCGCGTGGCGGGCGTGCAGAACCGAGGCGATGGATGAGGCGACCTCTCCCCACCCCGGGATCCTGGGGAGTGGACACCTCGAAAACCGCGCATCAGCCCCGTCTAGTAAATGAACCACGCCTCCACGCCTCCCTCCGTTTATGGGGGGTGCGCGAACCGTCCCCTTTTACCACGACGTGACGCATGCACGCGGGGCTTAGCCCCGCGCACGCCGCCCACATCACGCACGACGCCGCGTTCGACGCGTGCCGCTCGGGGAGGGCACGGTGAATGCGGAGTCAGATATGGCGTGACCCAGACCGCGCGTGCCCATGCACTGTTTTGGGCCTGGCCCAACAGCGCTCGGCACCGTGTATGGCCTAGGCCCGGGGGCTCCTGTCGGTGTACTAAAGTAGGGGTACCTTAGTATCCCAAACTTGTGCACGGGCAGTCGCAGCACCCCACGGCAAGGCTTGCCGGGTGACCGCCAAGGTCCTCCGTGGTTCCTTTGGAGCCATTCAAGGACAAAGTATTCAAGCCAAGGCGCAAGGCCCCGGCAAGAGGAGCTTGCCGGGAAGGCCACTCGAATCACAAAGACCCCAGCAAGAGGAGCTTGCCGGGAAGACCAACCAAGGCATCTCGAGAAGCTTGCTATGACGCGCTGCCCGTCCTGGAAGGACCCGGTGAGCGACAAGCTCCCGGACGCGACAAGACAACATCCGCGGCAAGGCGCTTGCCGCGGCAAGCTACTACTCCGCAGCCCGCGCTCCAGCTCACCCACCAATGTGTCGCTCTGGGACCGTTCCTGGCGTATGTGGCGGGAGGCTGTGCAGCCAGGGGCATGCGGTGGCAAGCAGGCGCTGACAAGATAGCCATCGTGGCAAACGATGGCGCCCCTGACGGTCCCTTCCTGCACCGTCTAGGCGACACAGACAGGCATTTAATGCCTTTGTCCCCTACCGTCAGGGTTAGGTATGATACAACTATAGTAAGCGGTGGCGCCAACCACCACCTCTTTTACCTTTTTACCCTCATCTCTGTTGCCACCTGTCGGTGACCCCTTTGACATATAAAAGGAGGCCCATGCGCAACAGGGAGGGGGGAGAGGATCATTCTCACGCTCGGTCTCGCTAGCCATCCAAGTGTACTGTAGCATCCGTCGCTCCCGAGCAAGAACACCAATACAAATCAAAGCAGGAGTAGGGTTTTACGCATCAGTGCGGCCCGAACCTGGGTAAACCGATCGCGTCGCTCGTGCGTTCGCCTCGATCTGCTCTTCGTGCACTCTCCGCCCCCCTGCCGAACCGAAAGGGGCCTCGGTCCGCCGTGGTCCCATAGGTGTCCGTGGGGATCAGTCACCCCCGACAATCTTAAAATAAATAAAGAAAAATCCTCGCCAAAGATGAAGGCCAGGGGGCCCACACCCTGCTCACGAGGGTGGGGGGCGCCCCCCTCCTAGGGTGCGCCCCCTACCTCGTGGGCCCCCTGGTGGCTCTCCGACATCCATCTTCTCCTATATGAAGTCTTTCGATGAGAAAAAAATCAGAAGGAACTTTTCGAGACGAGCCTCCGCCGCCACGAGGCGGAACCTTGGCAGAACCAATCAGGAGCTCTGACAGAGCTGTTCTGCCGGGGATACTTCCCTCCGGGAGGGGGAAATCATCACCATCGTCATCACCAACGCTCCTCTCATCGGGAGAGGGCAATCTCCATCAACATCTTCACTAGCACCATCTCATCTCCAAACCCTAGTTCATCTCTTGTATCCAATTCTTGTCTCAAAGTCTGGGATTGGTGCTAGTAGGTTGCTAGTAGTGTTGATTACTCCTTGTAGTTGATGCTAGTTGGTTTATTTGGTGGAAGATCATATGTTCAGATCTGATATGCATATTATTACCCCTCTGATTATGAACATGAATATGCTTTGTGAGTAATTACGTTTGTTCCTGAAGACAAGGGAGAAGTCTCGCTATTAGTAGTCATGTGAGTTTGGTATTCGTTCGATATTTTGATAAGATGTATGTTGTCTAGCCTCTAGTGGTGTTATGTGAACATCGACTACATAACACTACACCATTATTTGGGCCTAGAGGAAGGCATTGGGAAATAATAAGTAGATGATGGGTTGCTAGAGTGACAGAAGCTTAAACCCTAGTTTATGCGTTGCTTCGTAAGGGGCTGATTTGGATCCACATGTTTCATGCTATGGTTAGGTTTACCTTAATACTTTTGTTGTAGTTGTGGATGCTTGCAATAGAGGTTAATCATAAGTGGTATGCTTGTTCAAGTAAGAACAGCACCCAAGCACCGGTCCACCCACATATCAAATTATCAAAGTATCGAACGCGAATCATATGAACGTGATGAAAACTAGCTTGACGATATTCCCATGTGTCCTCGGGAGCGCTTTTCCTATTATAAGAGTTTGTTCCGGCTTGTCCTTTGCTACAAAAGGACTGGGCCACCTTGCTGCACTTTATTTACTTGTGTTACTTGTTGCTCATTATAATTTATCTTATCACAAAACTACCTGTTACCACTTATTTCAGTACTTGCAGAGAATACCTTGCTGAAAACCGCTTATCATTTCTTTCTGCTCCTCGTTGGGTTCGACACTCTTACTTATCGAAAGGACTACGATAGATCCCCTATACTTGTGGGTCATCAAGACTCTTTTCTGGTGCCGTTGCCGGGGAGTGTAGCGCCTTAGGTAGGTGGAATTTGGTAAGGAAAATTTTATATAGTGTGCTGAAATTTACTGTCACTTGCTACTATGGAAAGTAATTCTCTGAGGGGCTTGTTCGGGGTATCTTCACCCCGTCCAGTAGAGCAAAGAGTTGCTCCTCAACCTACTGAACCTATTGAAAATCAAACTCCTTTTGAATTTCCTTCGGGTATGATGGAAAAACTGCTAGCTAACCCTTTTACAGGAGATGGAACAAAGCATCCTGATGAACACTTAATAAATGTGGATGAAGTTTGTGGATTATTTAAGCTTGTAGGTATACCCGATGATGTTGCTAAGAAGAAGGTCTTCCCTTTATCTTTTAAGGGAGACGCGTTGATATGGTATGGGCTATGTGATGATATGAAATCATGGAACTATAAAAGATTGAAGTTGAAATTTCATCAAAAGCATTACCCTATGCATCTTGTTCATCGTGATCGCAATTATATATATAATTTCTGGCCTCGCGAAGGAGAAAGCATCGCTCAAGCTTGGGGGAGGCTTAAATCAATGTTATATTCATGCCCCAATCATGAGCTCTCAAGAGAAATGATTATTCAAAAAAATTTATGCTCAGCTTTCTGAAAACAATCGCACCATGCTCGATACTTCTTGTGTTGGCTCTTTTATGATGAAGACTATTGAATTTAAATGGAATTTATTGGGTATAATTAAACGCAACTCTGAAGATTGGGACCTCGACGAAGGTAAGGAGTTAGGTATGACACCTAAGTTTGATTGTGTTAAATCTTTTATGGACATCGACATTTTCCATAAGTTTAGCACTAAATATGGACTTGACTCTGAGATAGTAGCTTCTTTCTGTGAATCTTTTGCTGCTTATGTTGATCTCCCTAAGGAGAAGTGGTTTAAATATCATCCTCCCATAGAAGTAAAAGTAGCTGCACCTATTAAAGTTGAAGAAAAGACTGTCACTTATAATGATCCTATTATTCCTACTTCTTATGTTGAGAAACCACCTTTCCCTGTTAGAATAAAGGATCATGCTAAATCTTCAACTTTTGTTCGTAAAAGCAATATTAGAACTTATACACCCCCTAAGCAAGTTAAAGTAGAACCTAATATTGCTATTGTTTAAGATCTCTTGTCTGATAATATTGATGGGCATGTTATTCAGTTCAAAGGTGAAACTGCTAGAATTGCTAAACCTTGTGCTAAAGATAAACATAGACCTGTGGTAGGCGTGCCTGTTATTTCTGTTAAAATAGGAGATCATTGTTATCATGGCTTATGTGATATGGGTACGAGTGCTAGTGTTATACCGCATACTTTATAAGAAGAAATTAAGAATGAAATTGCACCTGCTGAGTTAGAAGGTATTGATGTCACAATTAAACTTGCCAATAGAGATACTATTTCACCAATTGGAATTGTTAGAGATGTTGAAGTCTTGTGTGGGAAAACTAAATATCCCGCTGATTTTCTTGTTCTTACTTCTCCGCAAGATAGCTTTTGTCCCATTATATTTGGTAGACCCTTCTTGAACACTGTTAATGCTAGGATAGATTGCGAAAAGAATGTTGTTACTATTGGCTTAGATGATATGGTTCATGAGTTTAATTTCTCTAAATTTAGTAAACAACATCTTGAGGAAGAATTACCTAGTAAGGATGAAATTATTGGTCTTGCTTCTATTGTCGTACCTCCTAGTGATCCTTTAGAACATTATCTGCTAGACCATGAAAATGATATGTTCATGAATGAAAGAAGGGAAATAGATGAAGTATTCTTTAAACACTAACCTATTCTGCAACACAACTTGCCTGTTGAAATTTTAGGGGATCCTCCTCCACCCAAGGGTGATCCCGTGTTTGAGCTTAAACTGTTGCCTGATAATCTTAAATATACTTATCTTGATGAAAAGAAGATATATCCTGTTATTATTAGTGCTAAACTTTCAGAGCATGAAGAAGAAAGATTGTTGAAAACTCTGGAGAAGCACCGTGCTGCTATTGGATATACTCTTGATAATTTTAAGGGCATTAGTCCCACTCTATGTCAACATAAAATAAATTTGGAAGTAGATGTCAAACCAGTTCGTGATCCTCAACGATGTCTGAATCCTAAAATGAAAGAAGTGGTAAGAAAAGAAATACTAAAGCTTCTGGAGGCAGGTATAATCTATCCCATTGCTGATAGTGAGTGGGTAAGTCCTGTCCATTGTGTCCCTAAGAAGGGAGGTATTATTGTTGTTCCTAATGATAAAGATGAATTGATTCCACAAAGAATTATCATAGGTTATAGGATGGTAATTGATTTCCACAAATTAAATAAAGCTACTAAGAAAGATCATTACCCCTTACCTTTTATTGATCAAATGCTAGAAAGATTATGCAAACATACACACTATTGCTTTCTAGATGGTTATTCTGGTTTCTCTCAAATACCTATGTCGGCTAGAGATCAATCAAAGACTACTTTTACATGCCCTTTTGGTACTTTTGCTTATAGACGTATGCCTTTTGGTTTATGTAATGCACCTGCTACCTTTCAAAGATGCATGATGGCTATATTACCTGACTTTTGTGAAAAGATTTGTGAGGTTTTCATGGACGATTTTTCCGTCTATGGTTCCTCTTTTGATGATTGCTTGAGCAATCTTGACCGAGTTTTGCAGAGATGTGAAGAAACTAATCTTGTCTTGAATTGGGAAAAGTGCCACTTTATGGTTAATGAAGGTATTGTCTTGGGGCATAAAGTTTCTGAAAGAGGTATTGAAGTTGATAAAGCCAAGGTCGATGCTATTGAAAAGATGCCATGTCCCAAGGACATCAAAGGTATAGGAAGTTTCCTTGGTCACGCCGGATTTTACAGGAGGTTCATTAAGGACTTCTCAAAAATTTCTCGGCCCCTGACTAATTTATTACAAAAAGATATACCATTTGTCTTTGATGACAATTGTGTGGAAGCATTTGAAACACTTAAGAAAGCATTAGTCTCTGCACCTGTTGTTCAACCACCTGATTGGAATTTACCCTTTGAAATTATGTGTGATGCTAGTGATTATGTTGTAGGTGTTGTTCTAGGGCAAAGAGTTGATAAGAAATTAAATGTTATTCATTATGCTAGTAAGACTCTAGACAATGCTCAAAGAAATTATGCTACTACTGAAAAAGAGCTTTTAGCAGTTGTATTTGCTTGTGATAAGTTCAGACCTTATATTGTTGATTCTAAAGTAACTATTCAAACTGATCATGCTGCTATTAAATACCTTATGGAAAAGAAATATGCTAAACCTAGACTTATTAGATGGGTTCTCTTGCTGCAAGAATTTGATTTGCATATTGTTGATAGAAAGGGAGCTGAGAACCCCGTTGCACACAACTTGTCTAGCTTAGAAAATATTCTTGATGACCCATTACCTATTAATGATAGCTTTCCTGATGAACAATTAGATGTTATAAGTACTTCTCGTAGTACTCCATGGTATGCTGATTATGCTAATTATATTGTTGCTAAGTTTATACCACCTAGCTTCACATACCAGCAAAAGAAAAAGTTTTTCTATGATTTAAGACATTACTTTTGGGATGACCCACATCTTTATAAAGAAGGAGTAGATGGTTATTAGACGTTGTGTACCTGAGCATGAACAGGAACAGATCATATGCAAGTGTCACTCCGAGTCTTATGGAGGACACCACGCTGGAGATAGAACTGCACATAAGGTATTGCAATCTGGTTTTTATTGGCCTACTCTCTTCAAGGATGCCTGTAAGTTTGTCTTATCTTGTGATGAATGTCAAAGAATTGGTAATATTGGTAGATGTCAAGAAATGCCTATGAATTATTCACTCGTTATTGAACCATTTGATGTTTGGGGCTTTGATTATATGGGACCTTTTCCAGCCTCTAATGGATACACACATATTCTAGTTGCTGTTGATTACGTTACTAAGTGGGTAGAAGCTATTCCAACTAGTAGTGCTGATCACAACACTTCTATTAAAATGCCTAAAGAATTTATTTTTCCGAGGTTTGGAGTCCCTAGATATTTCATGACTGATGGTGGTTCACACTTTTTTCATGGTGCTTTCCGTAAAATGCTTGCTAAGTATGTTGTTAATCATAGAATTGCATCTCCTTATCACCCTCAGTCTAGTGGTCAAGTAGAGTTGAGCAATAGAGAGCTCAAATTAATTTTGCAAAAGACTGTTGATAGGTCTAGAAAGAATTGGTCCAAGAAACTTGATGATGCATTATGGGCTTATAGGACTGCATACAAAAATCCTATGGGTATGTCTCCGTATAAAATGGTTTATGGAAAAGCATATCACTTACCCCTCGAACTAGAACATAAGGCGTATTGGGCTATTAAAGAGCTCAACTATGATTTTAAACTTGCCGGTGAGAAGAGGTTATTTGATATTAGCTCACTTGATGAATGGAGAACCCAAGCTTATGAAAATGCCAAGTTGTTTAAAGAAAAAGTTAAAAGATGGCATGACAAAAGGATACAAAAGCGTGAGTTTAATGTAGGTGATTATGTATTGCTATACAACTCTTGTTTAATATTTTTTGCAAGAAAACTTCTCTCTAAATGGGAAGGCCCCTATGTTATCGAAGAGGTCTATCGTTCCGGTGCCATAAAAACCAACAACTTCAAGGGCACAAATCCGAAGGTGGTAAACGGTCAAAGGATCAAACATTATATCTCAGGCAATCCCATAAATATTGAAACCAATATTATTGAAACCGTAACCCCGGAGGAATACATAAGGGACACTTTCCGGAACGTTTCAGACCCTGAAAAGGAATAGGTATGTGGTACGGTAAGTAAACCGACTCCAAAACAATTTTTAAGGCAATATTTCTCTGTTTTGGAATATTTAGAAAAATAGAAAAATAAGTAGCAGTCCGAGAAGGACACGAGGGCCCCACGAGGGTGGTGGGCACGCCCTACCCCCCTGGGCGCGCCCCCTACCTCGTGAGCACCTCGTGTGCCTTCCGGACTCTGTTTTCTTGCACGTTACGTATTTTGGTCGGTAAAAATTCATTATATAACCTCTCGAAGGTTTTGACTCCCGTATCACGCAAACCTCCTTTGTTCTTGTTTCGAGCTGTTTTCTGTCAAGGTTTTGCAGGCTAGGCATCATGTCGTCTCCCTCCTCCAACAATGGTGACAATGATGCTTGGCTAATGAAGATAGATCTGAAGAGGGAAGAACCCACGAGGGTCAACAAGGATGAAAGGATCAAGAAGGCTGCGGAGGATCAAGCTCCAGCAGCAAAAGACATCCTTCAAATTGATCATAACTTTCTTACCCCAACTGAGATAGAAGCTTTCAAGATGATTGAGTTAGCTCGTATACAAAACAAGTATCTCACATAGGAAATTATTTTGTTGAAGGATCATATTGTCGCACTCAAGGGCATTATTCGCAAGTTGGAGGACCTCTTACGCTCGATGTGCGATTATCCGTTACCTCCACCTTCTTCACCGACAAAGGAGATATAATCACATGGGTATGGGCACTCCCCTTGGCAACTGCCAAGCTTGGGGGAGGTGCCCCGGTATCGTATCACAATCACAACTCCTATCTTTACCGTTTTTCTTAGTTCGATCCTATTAGTAGTATCTTGATTTAGTAGAATAAAGTTTATGGCATGATCTAGTTTTGAGTTTTGCTTTATGATCTCTCGTTGTAATCGAGTCTGTGAGCTATATATAATAAAGATTAGCGTTGAGTCAAGGGCTTGATTATTTTGCCATTATCTTGGGTGAATAAAATAAAAGAGAAGAAGAATAAAAAGAAACAAAAGGTTCATATTGATCTTATTGAGAGTAATGACTTCACATAGAAAGAGTATGATGATTAAAAGTTGTTGGGAGTTGGCAGACATAACTTTGGTCATTGTTGCAATTAATAGGAAGTAATAAGGAAAGAGAGGTTTCACATATAGATATATTATCATTGACATCTTTCATGATTGGGAGCACTCATTAAAATATGATATGCTAAAGAGTTGATGTTGGACAAGGAAGACAACGTAATGAGTTATGTCATTCTTATACCTGAGATAAAGTATGTTTTCATGGATCCTCTAACTTGTTGAGCTTGCCTTTCCGCCTCATGCTAGCCAAATTCTCAGCACCAAGTAGAAATACTACTTGTGCTTCCAAATACCCTTAAACCAGTTTTGCCATGAGAGTCCACCATATCTACCTATGGATTGAGTAAGATCCTTGAAGTAAGTTGTCATCAGTGTAAAGCAATAAAAATTGCTCTAAATATGTATGATTGATTGGTGTGGGAGAAATAATCTTTATACGATCTTGTGATGTGGAAGTAATAAAAGCGACGGAATGCATAATAAAGGTTCATATCACAAGGGGCAATATAAAGTGACGTTCTTTCGCATTAGGATTTTATGCATCAACCATAAAAGCGCATGGCAACCTTTGCTTCCCTCTGCGAAGGGCCTATCCTTTATTATTATCTTCTACCTTATGCAAGAGTCACGGTCATCTTCACCTTTTCTTTTTCATTTTATCCTTTGGCAAGCTCAGCATGTTGGAAAGAACATGATATATATATATATATATATATATATATAATTGGATGTATGGGAGCATGAACCATTATTGTTGACATTACCCTTGAGGTAAAAGGTTGTGGGGCAAAACCACAAGTCCCTATCTTTCTCTATGTCAGATTAAAACTCCGTAACCACAAGTATTGCGTGAGTGTTAGCAATTATGGAGGACTAAATGATAGTTGAGTATGTGGACTTGCCTTTTAGCTCTGGCATAGACTCTTCCCGATGTTATGATAAATTGCAATTGCTTCAATGACTGAGATTATAGTTTGTCGGAGCCCAATAAGGTTTATGATTTATACTTTTGCATTGTGAATAGATCATCACTTGAACATAAGTAATCATATGACAAAATCTATATATGTTGCTGTTATGAGAATAATCATCATGCCTTCATGTCCGTATTTTATTTTTATCGACGCCTCTACCTCTAAACATGAGGACATATTTATTGTTATTGGCTTTTCGCTTGAGGACAAGCAAGGTCTAAGCTTGGGGGAGTTGATACGTCCATTTTGCATCATGCTTTTATATCGATATTTATTGCATGATGGACTGTTATTTCACTTTATGTCACAATACTTATGGCTATTCTCTCTTATTTTACAAGGTTTACATAAGGAGGGAGAATGCCGACAGTTGGAATTCTGGGCTGGAAAAGGAGCAAATATTAGAGACCTATTCTGCGCAACTCCAAAAGTCCTGAAACTTCATGGAACATCTTAAAATAAATAAAGAAAAATCCTCGCCAAAGATGAAGGCCAGGGGGCCCACACCCTGCTCACGAGGGTGGGGGGCGCCCCCCTCCTAGGGCGCGCCCCCCTACCCCGTGGGCCCCCTGGTGGCTCTCCGACGTCCATCTTCTCCTATATGAAGTCTTTCGATGAGAAAAAATCAGAAGGAACTTTTCGGGACGAGATTCCGCCGCCACGAGGCGGAACCTTGGCAGAACCAATCTAGAGCTCAGGCAGAGCTGTTCTGCCGGGGATACTTCCCTCCGGGAGGGGGAAATCGTCACCATCATCATCACCAATGCTCCTCTCATCGGGAGAGGGCAATCTCCATCAACATCTTCACCAGCACCATCTCATCTCCAAACCCTAGTTCATCTCTTGTACCAATTCTTGTCTCAAAGTCCGGGATTGGTGCTAGTAGGTTGCTAGTAGTGTTGATTACTCCTTGTAGTTGATGCTAGTTGGTTTATTTGGTGGAAGATCATATGTTCAGATCTTATATGCATATTATTACCCCTATGATTATGAACATGAATATGCTTTGTGATTAATTACGTTTGTTCCTGAGGACAAGGGAGAAGTCTCGCTATTAGTAGTCATGTGAGTTTGGTATTCGTTTGATATTTTGATAAGATGTATGTTGTCTAGCCTCTAGTGGTGTTATGCGAAAATCGACTACATAACACTTCACCATTATTTGGGCCTAGAGGAAGGCATTGGGAAGTAATAAGTAGATGATGGGTTGCTAGAGTGACAGAAGCTTAAACCCTAGTTTACGCGTTGCTTCGTAAGGGGCTGATTTGGATCCACAAGTTTCATGCTATGGTTAGGTTTACCATAATACTTTTGTTGTAGTTGCGGATGCTTGCAATAGAGGTTAATCATAAGTGGGATGCTTGTTCAAGTAAGAACAACACCCAAGCACCGGTCCACCCACATATCAAATTATCAAAGTATCGAACGCGAATCAGATGAACGTGATGAAAACTAACTTGACGATATTCCCATGTGTCCTCGGGAGCGCTTTTCCTATTATAAGAGTTTGTTCTGGCTTGTCCTTTGCTACAAAAGGATTGGGCCACCTTGCTGCACTTTATTTACTTTTGTTACTTGTTGCTCATTACAATTTATCTTATCACAAAACTATCTATTACCACTTATTTCAGTACTTGCAGAGAATACCTTCCTGAAAACCGCTTATCATTTCCTTCTGCTCCTCATTGGGTTCGACACTCTTACTTATCGAAAGGACTACGATAGATCCCCTATACTTGTGGGTCATCAGTAGGGTAGGGGGTAGGTGCGTCCCCCTACCTCGTGGCCTCCCTGTTGGTTGCTTGACATAGGGTCCAAGTCTCCTAGATCTTGTTCATTCCAAAAATCACGTTATCGAAGGTTTCATTCTGTTTGGACTCCGTTTGATATTCCTTTTCTTCAAAACCCCAAAATAGGCAAAAAAAACATCAATTCTGGGCTAGGCCTCCGGTGAATAGGCTAGTCCCAAAAATAATATAAAAGTGGATAATAAAGTCCAATAATGTCCAAAACAGAAGATAATATAGCATGGAACAATCAAAAATTATAGATACGTTGGAGATGTATCAAGCATCCCCAAACTTAATTCCTGCTCGTCCTCGAGTAGGTAAATGATAAAAACAGAATTTTTGATGTGGAATGCTAGTTGGCATAATTTCAATGTAATTCTTCTTAATTGTGGCATGAATATTCAGATCCGAAAGATTCAAGACAAAAGTTTAATATTGACATAGAAATAATAATACTTCAAGCATACTAACTAAGCAATTATGTCTTCTCAAAATAACATGGCCAAAGAAAGTTCATCCCTACAAAATCATATAGTTTAGTCATGCTCCATTTTCGTCACACAAGAATGCTCTCATCATGCACAACCCCGATGACAAGCCAAGCAGTTGTTTCATACTTTAGTAATCTCAAACTGTATAAACATTCACGCAATACATGAGCGTGAGCCATGGATATAGCACTATGGGTGGAATAGAGTGTAATGATGGGGGTTATGTGGAGAAGACAAAAAAGGAGAAAGTCTCACATCAACGAGGCTAATCAATGAGCTATGGAGATGCTCATCGATTGATGTTAATTCAAGGAGTAGGGATTGCCATGCAACGGATGCACTAGAGCTATAAATGTATGAAAACTCAACAAAAGAAACTAGTGGGTGTGCATCCAACTTGCTTGCTCACGAAGACCTAGGGCACTTGAGGAGGCCCATTGTTGGAATATACGAGCCAAGTTCTGTAATGAAAAATTCCCACTAGTATATGAAAGTGATAAAATAAGAGACTCTCTATCATGAAGCCCATGGTGCTACTTTGAAGTACAAGTGTGGAAAAAAAGATAGTAGCATTGTCCCTTTTTCATTTCTCTTTTTTGGACAATGCTCTATTAAATGATGATCATCACACTTCTATTTGTTTACAACTCGATACTAGAAGAAGGTATGACTCTATATGAATGCCTCCGGCGGTGTACCGGGATATGCAATGAACCAAGAGTGACATGTATGAAAGAATTATGAATGGTGGCTTTGCCACAAATACAATGTCAACTACATGATCATGCAAAGCAATATGACAATGATGAACGTGTCATGATAAACGGGATGGTGGAAAGTTGCATGGCAATATATCTCGGAATGGCTATGGAAATGCCATAATAGGTAGGTATGGTGGCTATTTTGAGGAACATATAAGGAGGTTTATGTGTGAAAGAGTGTATCATATCACGGGGTTTGGATGCACCGGTGAAGTTTGCACCAATTCTCAATGTGAGAAAGGGCAATGCACGGTACCGAAGAGGCTAGCAATGATGGAAAGGTGAGAGTGTGTATAATCCATGGACTCAACATTAGTCATAAAGAACTCACATACTTATTGCAAAAATCTACAAGTCGTCAAAAACCAAGCACTACGCGCATGCTCCTAGGGGGATAGATTGGTAGGAAAAGACCATCGCTCGTCCCCGACCGCCACTCATAAGGAGGACAATCAAAGAACACCTCATGTTTCAAAGTTGTTACATAACGTTTACCATACATGCATGCTACCGGACTTGCAAACTTCAGCACAAGTATTTCTCAATTTCACAACTACTCAACTAGCACAACTTTAATATCACTACCTCCATATCTCAAAACAATCATCAAGCATCAAACTTCTCTTAGTATTCAAAACACTCATAAGAAAGTTTTACTAATCTTGAATACCTAGCATATTAGGATTATTTAAGCAATTTACCATGCTATTTAAGACTCTCAAAATAATCTAAGTGAAGCATGAGAGATCAATAGTTTCTATAAAACAAATCCACCACCGTGCTCTAAAAGATATAATTGAAGTACTAGAGCAAAACTATATAACTCAAAAGATATAAGTGAAGCACATATAGTATTCTAATAATTTCCGAATCATGTGTGTCTCTCTCAACAGGTGTGTACAGCAAAGATGATTGTGGTAAACTAAAAAGCAAAGACTCAAATCATACAAGACGCTCCAAGCAAAACACATATCATGTGGTGAATAAAAATATAGCTCCAAGTAAAGTTACCGATGGAAGTAAACGAAAGAGGGGATGCCTTCCGGGGCATCCCCAAGCTTTGGCTTTTTGGTGTCCTTAGATTATCTGGGGGGTGCCATGGGAATCCCCAAGCTTAGGCTCTTGCCACTCCTTGTTCCATAATCCATCAAATCCTTACCCAAAACTGGAAAACTTCACAACACAAAACTTAAAGTAGAAAATCTCGTGAGCTCGGTTAGCGAAAGAAAACAAAAGACCACTTCAAGTTACTGTAATGAACTCATTCTTTATTTTTAATGGTGTTAAAACTAATGTATTCCAACTTCTCTATGGTTTATAAACTATTTTACTAGCCATAGAATCATCAAAATAAGCAAACAACACACGAAAAACAGAATCTGTCAAAAACAGAACAGTCTGTAGTAATCTGTAGCTAGCGCAAGATCTGGAACCCCAAAAATTCTAAAATAAATGTCTAGACGTGAGGAATTTATATATTAATCATCTGCAAAAAGAATTAACTACATAGCACTTTCCAAATAAAAATGGCAGCAGTTCCCGTGAGCGCTAAAGTTTCTGTTTTTTATAGCAAGATTAACAAGACTTTCCCCAAGTCTTCCCAACGGTTCTACTTGGCACAAACACTAATTAAACACAAAAAACACAACAAAAACAGAGGCTAGATAAATTATTTATTACTAATCAGGAGCAAAAAGCAAGGACTCCGTTAGGGAAAGAAAATAAAACACCACTTCAAGGTACTGTAATGAACTCATTCTTTATTTATACTGGTGTTAAACCTACTGTATTCCAACTTCTCTATGGTTTATAAACTCTTTTACTAGCCATAAGTTCATCAAAATAAACAAACAACACACGAAAAACAGAATCTGTCAAAAACAGAACAGTCTGTAGTAATCTGTAACTAACGTAAACTTCTGGAACCCCAAAAATTCTAAAATAAATTTCTGGATGTGAGGAATTTATCTATTAATCATCTTCAAAAATAATTAACTAAATATCACTCTCCAATAAAAAATGGAAGCAATTCTCGTGAGCACTAAAGTTTCTGTTTTTTACAGCAAGATCAAAAAGACTTTCCCCAAGTCTTGCCAACGGTTCTACTTGGCACAAACGCTAACTAAACACAAAAAACACAACCAAAACACAGGCTAGATAAATTATTTATTACTCCCTCCGTAAACTAATATAAAAGAGTTTAGAATACTAAAGTAGTGATCTAAACGCTCTTATATTAGTTTACAGAGGGAGTACTAAATAGGAGCAGAAAGCAAGGAATAAAAATAAAATTGGGTTGCCTCCCAACAAGCGCTATCGTTTAACGCCCCTAGCCAGGCATAGAAGCGATGATAGATCTAGGTATTGCCATCTTCTATTTTTTTTAGTGGAGTCATGCTCGAATCCGGGAGGTTCTTTATGTTTCCCTTCATATTCGGAAATTTTTAGACCTAAAGAGTCCAACCGCTTACAAAGAGTGATGAACATATGCGGTGAAGATTCCCTCTAACACTCTTAATCGGTTCAAGATATTTTTGTAATATTTTCTTTTCTTCACAAATTTTCTCAAAAACTTGGGTTTCTTCCTGGGTATGATGAGGCCCCTTTTGTTGAGGTAGTGTTTCCACTATTCCCTCTATAATTTCATGCGCAATACTGGGATCAATTTCGATAAAATTTCCTTTGGCAACGCAGTCCAAGAGTTGCCTATGGGACATATTTAGTCCAACATAAAAATTGCGAAGAAAAATTCTAAAATTCACCTCTAGGGTGCAATTATGATAGGATTCCATCATCCTAAACCAAGCATCTTTTAAGTTTTCTCCTTTTCTTTGTTTGAAGTGAAGAACCTCAAACTCGGGAGACAAAGGAGCGGATAAAGGATTAGCCATAACGACGAAGCAAGCGAAAAGAGGTGAAAGGAAAAGAAGGCGAATAAAACGGCAAGGGTGAAGTGGGGGAGAGGAAAACGAGAGGCAAATGGCAAATAATGTAATGCGAAGGATAAGAGTTGTGATGGGTACTTGGTATGTCTTGACTTGGCGTAGATCTCCCCGGCAACTGCGCTAGAAATCATTCTTGCTGCCTCTTGAGCACTGCGTTGGTTTTCCCTTGAAGAGGAACGGGTGATGCAGTAAACTAGTGTAGGATCGAAAGTATGTCTAGAGGGGGAGTGATTAGACTACTTGACCAAATAAAAACTTAACCTTTTCCCAATTTTAGTTCTTGGCAGATTTTAGCTATTTTAGGACAAGTCAAGCAATCATCACACAATTCAAGCAAGCATGCAAAGAGTATATTGGCAGCGGAAACTAAAGCATGCAACTTGCAAGAATGTAAAGGGAAGGGTTTGGAGAATTCAAACGCAATTGGAGACACGGATGTTTTCCCGTGGTTCGGATAGGTGGTGCTATCCTACATCCACGTTGATGGAGACTTCAACCCACGAAGGGTAACGGTTGTGCGAGTCCACGGAGGGCTCCACCCACGAAGGGTCCACGAAGTAGCAACCTTGTCTATCCCACCATGGCCATCGCCCACGAAGGACTTGCCTCACTTGCAGTAGATCTTCACGAAGTAGGCAATCTCCTTGCCCTTACAAACTCCTTGGTTCAACTCCACAATCTTGTCGGAGGCTCCCAAGTGACACCTAGCCAATCTAGGAGACACCACTCTCCAAGAAGTAACAAACGGTGTGTTGATGATGAACTCCTTGCTCTTGTGCTTCAAATGATAGTCTCCCCAACACTCAACTCTCTTTCATAGGATTTGGATCTAGTGGAAAGAAGGTTTGAGTGGAAAGCAACTTGGGGAAGGCTAGAGATCAAGATTCATATGGTAGGAATGGAATATCTTGGTCTCAACACATGAGTAGGTGGTTCTCTCTCAAAACATATGAGTTGGAATTGTGTATGTGTTCTGATGGCTCTCTCCACGAATGAAGAGGAGGTGGAGGGGTATATATAGCCTCCACACAAAATCCAACCGTTACACACAATCTACCAATCTCGGTGGAACCGAATCAACAAACTCGGTCGGACCGAAAAGGTAAACCTAGTGACCGTTAGAGATTTTCAGTGGGACTGACATGCAACTCGGTAGGACCGATATGGTTAGGGTTTGGGCAAAATGTAATCTCGGTGAGACCGATTACACAAACTCAGTGAGACCGATTTTGGTAATTAGCTAACCACAGAGTTGGTCAGGCAAACTCGGTGGGACCGATTTGCTCTTTCGGTGAGACCAAAAAGTTACAAAAGGGAAACAGAGAGTTTGCAATCCCATCTCGGTGAGACCGAGATCCCTGTCGGTAGAACCGAATTGCTAGGGTTTGGCAGTGGCTTATGACATATGAAACTCGGTGGCGCCGGATAGAAAGAATCGGTAGGACCGAGTTTGGCTTAGGGTTTAGGTCATTTGTGGATATGGGAAAGTAGTTGAGGATTTTGGAGCATATCACTAAGCACATGAAGCAAGAGGCTCATTAAGCAACACCTCATCCCTCCTTGATAGTATTGGCTTTTCCTAAAGACTCAATGTGATCTTGGATCACTAAAATATAAAATGAAGAGTCTTGAGCTTTTGATCTTGAGCCAATCCTTTGTCCTTAGCATTTTGAGGGTTCCACTTTCACATCCATGCCATGCCAATCATTGAGCTTTCCTGAAATAATCATCTTGGAATAGCATTAGCTCAATGAGCTATATGTTGTTATGAATTACCAAAACCACCTAGGGATAGTTGCACTTTCAATCTCCCCCTTTTTGGTAATTGATGACAACATATAGATCAAAGCTTCGACAAATGATAATAAGCATGAAATATATCGTTGCTTTGAGAAGTATGTGATAAGTAAGAGCTCCCCCTAAATTTGTGCATATTTAATATTTGCTTTGGACTGCAAATGCACAAAGAGTTAGAGTCATGGGTTACTCTTCCATGTCACATACATCTTGGTGGAGCGCTTAAAATGATAAGAATGAAATACATGCACCCATCACCAAGAATAGTGAATGATCACATAAGATAGATAGGATAATAGCATTAAGCAAACATTAAGTGTAGCTTATGATCAAACACATGATCATCAATGTCTCACAGATAATGACATAGTATCTCATACAAAAGCAAACAAAGTTCAAAAAACCACCAAATAAAACAAGAGAGAATAAAAGCAACACTCTCTCTCGAAGCCTATGATCTATACATTTTCTCCCCCTTTGGCAACAAGTTACCAAAAAGTTCCTAGAAAATGCATAGTGCTAAGTCAACACTCAGGCTTGATCTTCAGGTGGTGGTGGAGTCTGGAGCACTCCAAGGACGAAGCCTTCTGTAGACGTGGTCGGAGTCGAGGCTGAAGTGGACGCTGGAGCTGGTGGAACTGAGGCTGTGGCTGGTGCAGAAGTGGTGGCTCTGGTGTCAGCAACTGGCACTGCAGACGACCTCAGACCTCGTGGCACTCTGGCAAAAGCATCAGTGGTAGTCTTGCTTCTCCTCTCCTGCATGTCATCCTGGAGCTGCTCCACTGCAGTCTGAATCTCTGTCACCTTGATATCCAAGTCATATAACCTTTGTTCTACGATCCTCTCTAGGCTTGCCTGGTTCTGAGTTAGGGTGGCTAATCCTTTCTTAATCCGCAGGGTGGATGCAATCAGGTAACCAAGCTGCTCTTGTTTGGTTTTCAAGAAATATTCAGATGCCTACTCTTGAGTTGGCATCTTGGCAGCTTTCTCCTTCCTTGCCTTCTCCTTCTTGGCTTGTGCTTGGGCAGATGATGGTTCATTCTCAGTCATGACAACTTGATTACCTTCAAAATCTGGACGGATGGGCAAGTGTTCCTTGTCCAATAAGTATATGCCCGTGCCCATCTTAGAGTTAATGAGCTCCTGAATTTGTGGGGCATACCCACAGATCCTCTTCTGGTCTGCTGCAGTCCTCTTGATGGTCTCTACCATGAGGCTCATCATCTTGAACTTCTGTGGCACATCAAAGATATGTAGCAAATTGATCGCATGGCCTCTCATCATCTTGTGATCACCTGACTTGGGCAACAAGGTGTGCCTCAGTATCCAATTGATGGTTGGCAGCCCTGACAGAAGATAGTGTACTGAGCCAAACTTGAAAGTGTCAAGTGCTTCATTTGGAATCTCCTTGTACATGTTTGACATTGAGTTGTGGTCCATCTTCTTCTTGGCATAGACGTCCAAGTCATCTGCTTGCTCCTCTGGGGCATTTATCAGCTGAGCCCATTTAGCAACTGTAGACTGGTACCTCATATCCTCTGACATCCAAATTATCCTACCATCTGGATAAAATGGGCTGTGGAGTAGAACTGCATGATGAGTTCCTCGTTCCACTTTGTGAGCTTCTGCCCAACAAAGTCCTCTACTCCACATGCCTTGAAGCTGTCCTGCACTCCAGGGTAGTACTCTTCGTTGTCCTTTATGTATTGCCAATCGACCCATCTCACATCACAGACTATTGGCTTCTTGTCTAGCAGCACCGTCTCATAAAAATCTTGCTGCTCCTTGGTGTGAAACCTGTAGTCAACTGCAGCCCTTCTCCTTGAAGCATACGGGTCTGCTTCTCTCCACTTCCGGAGCCCTGAATCTCTTCTGAGTTTCATATCCTCAGCCACAGGATGAGCATCATTGTGGTCTGGGATCTTGGGCTTGAGTTTTCTAAGAACTTGCTCCTCATCTTCTTCTGCAGTGTCAGGCACTGGGGCCTTGTTCTTTTCAGCAGCTGGGATGCTTCTTGTATTCCTCTTTGGTTTTGGCTTTGGAGCTGGTTTGGCCTTGGAAGCAGCTGCCCCTGATCTTATGGCATCACCCATCAGCTTGGGTGCCTTTGGTGCTGGTGCAGCTACCTCTTCTTCTTCCTCCTCATCTTCCATGATGGAAGCTTTGCCAAGCACTCTGGCTACAGTTTTCTTCACCCTTTCTTTCCTATTCTTGCCTTCAGCAGCAACTGGCTCTATGGGAGTGGGCTTCTCAGTTGAAGCTCTATCCTTTGACATAGGCTGCCTACCTGCTGGCCTTTTGATCTTCATCCCTGGTTTTATGCCCTGTGCTGGCTCAACTCTCTTGGAAGTTGCTTCCTCTTCTGCCACATAATCCTCATCTTCTGAGTCTGAGGTTCTCTTCTTTCTCTGTCTTGTGGCAGCTTTAGGCAGATTGCTAGGGGTGCTCCTGCTGCCATCATCTGAGGAACTTGAGGGACTAGTGCCCTCACTCATCTGCACTTGCTGCTCTGACAAGTTCTGGCTATCACTTTGGTTTGGCATGATGCAAACTCTGACTGCTGACCCTGTGAATAGGTTATAGATGAGATAGAGTGGATGAGCATCACAAAATGCAGAGATTTTTGCAAAAGAATAATTCAAAAACTTAGTTTTAGTTTCCCACTGAAAGCATCTCAGATCTACCGATTTCTAAACTCGGTGATACCGAAGCAGTTTTGGAGCCTAAACTAGTGAACTCGGTCAGACCGAGTCACAGTTCGGTGGCATCGAGACTGCTAGGGTTTCACAGAGTTCCAAAATCGGTCACACCGACTAGTAATACTCGGTCAGACCGAGTCTCACTTGTGCAATGGCATAAGCCAAATCGGTGGGACCGAGTTTTTCAACTCGGTGGGTCCGAGCTGGTTTCGGCGGAAACCTAACCCTAAAATTTTCGAATTAAACCTAATCTACGAGTTCATTGACTGGATAGGAGTTTATCAAACATGGCAAGAATCATGATGATCACAATGTGCTAGGAATCGGATTGGAGAATAGCACAAAGATCGAGTCCATACCCTAGTTCGGTGGAGACTCGCTACGACGGCAACGGCGGGGTAGAATTCCCGTTGACGGTGACGGAGACCAGCGACTGGAGGCGGCTGGCGGCGAGGAGACGATCCGGAGACCAAGTTGGCAGAGCAGGCTATCGCGCGGGTGAAGAGGTTCAGAGAAATTTCCAAATTTTGCCCATGACTATATATGGCCCGACCCTGTCGGTGTGACCGAGTGGAACAACTCGGTGGCACCGAGATGCAAAACTGTATACAGTTGTTGCAACTCGGTGTGACCGAGTGGTTCAAATCGGTTGCACCGAGATAGAAACCCTAGATCAACTTAATGATCTCGGTAGGACCGAAAGTAGGATATTGGTCAGACCGAGAATCACAAAGAGGTTTTGGAAGTTTAAGTCTATGATGAATCGGGGACTCCGAGCGCTCCTCACACAGAGTGGTTCGAATCTGACTTGATCAAATTTTGTGATGCAGCATGAATAGAGTTTGAGACGAGAAAAGCATAGATAGCTAGAGGAGGTTCTTAGGCATTCTTGTCCATCCACTTGGCAAAAGGAAATAAAACCAAACAACCAAAACAACAAGTGGATGTCCTCGAATGAGTAAAATATGCAACCAACATGCTCACACAATAAGATGGCAAATGAAATATGTGACAAAGCATGCACAACCAATTCTAGCATCTATCAAGCAATTTGCGATGACTAGGTCATCTATATATGAGTATATTGACTTAGGAGTCAAGTGAGAACACTTGATCATAGGTCATACTCATCGTTTAAGCTCAAGTGGGGTTACCACTTTTACATAAAGCATTGTTGTGTTCACATCTTTAGAGTTGCTTTAGCTCAAGTCTTAGAGTAAAGCTCCCCCTAGATGTGATATCCCCCCTAAGAGGGATGAACTAACCTTGGGTTTTGTCGATGATAACTTCATGTAGATGTTGAAGATGTGGATGCTCAATGTTGATGTAGATCACTTGGAGCTATCCATTTGAGTGAATTGCACTTTCAATACCTACATGGGTTAGTCCCACAAGGAACAAACAAGGATATCCATAGACATAGAGTGATGCACACACAAGATGATGTCCATGAAAACTTTTAGGTTACCTTGTCCCTTGTCTTACCAACAAGAGGGTTTGTGACTCCTTGAACTAGTGCAAGATGTGGAAGTTGATTGCACTTGTTCTTGCCAAAGTGATAAGAGTGAAGTATGTTGGCGGAGTCACCCTCAAGAACTCTCTAGTTCTTCTTCTTTTGGATCCACACCATCTTGATGGGAATCCTTGGAGTTGTAGTCGTACTTGATGAAGTGGAATTTGACGTGGTCTTGGGAATCCACTTGACTAAGGTCTTAGGAGCTTCTTCAAATGCATCAATTTCCTCTTGAAGCTTGTCCTTGCCTTTTTGCTTGTAGTCTTGTGGTGAAAGATCATCTTGAGCTTGTGTCCCCTTGAAGGAAGTATCATAATTCTCTTGTTGAGGAACAAACTTTGTCTTGGGGTATTGATCTTCTTCCCACTCAACTCCATTGCATTGAACTTTCGTTCAAAACCAACACCTTGATTCTTCCGGTGCATTCCTTGCTTGCGCACAATTTCCTCGAATTGCTTACTCCCGGCAAGGCTTTTGTACACTCCTTTCTCTATAATTCCCTTCAATAAGCTATTTTCTTGCTCAAGTGTAACTTGGCTAAGAGAATCATTAGTGGAATCAAGAGAACTACTAGAAGCAACAATATTGGATTTAGCATGATCATTGTTACTACTAGAGGAAGAATCTTTCTTGTTCTTGTTACTAGACTTGACTTGAGGCATGTAGGTGGATAAGAGTAAACGCTTGGCAATGTAAGAAGAACTTTTCTTGCAGAGATCATCATTGATTGCTTTTAAAAACACATGCTCTTGTTCAAGATTGAGCTTTTCAAAGCGTAACTTCTCATGAGCTCTTAAAAGTTCTCAATGATCTTCGAAGATAGTTTCATGAGCTAACTTAAGAGTGTTTAGTTCTTTAGTTAGAGCCTCAATCTTCTCCTTATCATTGTCATTCGTTTTATCTTGATTAGCATGATTAATTGACGTTTCATCATAGTATTCATCACTAGAGTTGTCAACAAGCAAATCATCATCACCTAACAAGTCATCTTCATCACTATTAAAATCAACATACTCGGGGTGTGTTACCTTAGGACCTTTGGCCATGAAGCATCTTCCAATTCCTTCATTTGGTGAGTCAAATATGTCGTAGGAGTTGGATGACACAAGTGCTAGACCGGCAACACCTTCATCTTGAGTATCTTCGGAGTCGGAGTGATAACTTCTCTCGGAGTGGCTGTTGGAGTCGGAGCCGGATACCCATTCACCAACATGAGCTTGGTGTCTTCGTTTTGTGTAGCTCCTTGATGATTTTTCCTTCCTTTCTGAATCCTTGCTTCTCCGTGAGTATCTTCGTTCATAACGATCATCTCTACTCCTTCTCTCTCTTGGTGGTGATTCTTTGCTTCTTCTTTTTGAAGAATCTTCTCTTCTCTTGTAGGGAGCCGTACACTCATTGGAATAGTGTCTGGGTCTTCCACAATTGTAGCAGTTTCGCTCTCGACTAGAAGATCTTTTGTCATTGTAGGACCTTGACTTGAAGCTTCTATCTTTGCTTCTACTCTTGTAGAACTTGTTGAAGTTCTTCACCATTAAGCTCAATTCTTCGTTGAAGTTTTGTTTCTCACTTGATGATGTAGGGGCTTCACATGAGGCTTTGTAGGCACCACTTGATTAGTTGTGAAGTTCCTCTTTATCCTTAAGTGACATCTCATGAGCAACAATTCTTCCAATCACTTCCGTTGGCTTGAGATCTTTGTAATTGGGCATCATTTGGATCAATGTGCACACGATATCATATTTTCCATCCAAGGCTCTTAGAATCTTCTTGATGATGAATCTATCGGTCATCTCTTCACTTCCTAAGCCGGCAATCTCATTTGTGATGAAAGCAAGCCTAGAGTACATTTCAGCGACACCTTCACCATCCTTCATTTTGAACTTGTCAAGTTGACTTTGAAGCACATCCAACTTGGATTCCTTGACGGAGTCAGTACCTTCGTGCATATCAATCAAAGTGTCCCAAATTTCCTTTGCATTCTCAAGACGACTGATTTTGTTGAATTCTTCGGGGCACAATCCGTTGAAGAGAATATCACACGCTTGAGCATTGTATTGCAACATCTTCAACTCATCCGCGGTAGCTTCACGGTTTGGTTCTCTCCCATCAAAGAAGTCACCTTGCAAACCAACACACACAATAGCCCAAACGGCGGGGTTATGTCCAACAATATGCATTTTCATTTTATGCTTCCAACTAGCAAAATTAGTACCATCAAAGTAAGGACCTCTACGGTGATAATTTCCCTCGCTAGACGCCATACTCTCCTAGGTTGTGAAACCAAGGCTATGACCACCAAAAGCTATGGAGATCAAAGCAAATGGAGACCAAAGCTCTGATACCACTTGTAGGATCGAAAGTATGTCTAGAGGGGGGGTGATTAGACTACTTGACCAAATAAAAACTTAACCTTTTCCCAATTTTAGTTCTTGGCAGATTTTAGCTATTTTAGGACAAGTCAAGCAATCATCACACAATTCAAGCAAGCATGCAAAGAGTATATTGGCAGTGGAAAGTAAAGCATGCAACTTGCAAGAATGTAAAGGGAAGGGTTTGGAGAATTCAAACACAATTGGAGACACGGATGTTTTCCCGTGGTTCGGATAGGTGGTGCTATCCTACATCCACGTTGATGGAGACTTCAACCCACGAAGGGTAACGGTTGCGCGAGTCCACGGAGGGCTCCACCCACGAAGGGTCCACGAAGTAGCAACCTTGTCTATCCCACCATGGCCATCGCCCACGAAGGACTTGCCTCACTAGCGGTAGATCTTCACGAAGTAGGCGATCTCCTTGCCCTTACAAACTCCTTGGTTCAACTCCACAATCTTGTCGGAGGCTCCCAAGTTACACCTAGCCAATCTAGGAGACACCACTCTCCAAGAAGTAACAAATGGTGTGTTGATGATGAAATCCTTGCTCTTGTGCTTCAAATGATAGTCTCCCCAACACTCAACTCTCTTTCATAGGATTTGGATCTAGTGGAAAGAAGGTTTGAGTGGAAAGCAACTTGGGGAAGGCTAGAGATCAAGATTCATATGGTAGGAATGGAATATCTTGGTCTCAACACATGAGTAGGTGGTTCTCTCTCAGAACATATGAGTTGGAATTGTGTATGTGTTCTGATGGCTCTCTCCACGAATGAAGAGGAGGTGGAGGGGTATATATAGCCTCCACACAAAATCCAACCGTTACACACAATCTACCAATCTCGGTGGGACCGAATCAACAAACTCGGTCGGACCGAAAAGGTAAACCTAGTGACCGTTAGAGATTTTTGGTGGGACTGACATGCAACTCAGTAGGACCGATATGGTTAGGGTTTGGGCACAACGTAATCTCGGTGAGACCGATTACACAAACTCGGTGAGACCGATTTTGGTAATTAGCCAACTCGAGAGTTGGTCAGGCAAACTTGGTGGGACCGATTTGCTCTTTCGATGAGACCGAAAAGTTACAAAAGGGAAACAGATAGTTTGCAATCCCATCTCGGTGAGACCGAGATCCCTATCGGTAGAACCGAATTGCTAGGGTTTGGCAGTGGCTTATGACATATGAAACTCGGTGGCGTCGGATAGAAAGAATCGGTAGGACCGAGTTTGGCTTAGGGTTTAGGTCATTTGTGGATATGGGAAAGTTGTTGAGGATTTTGGAGCATATCACTAAGCACATGAAGCGAGAGGCTCATTAAGCAACACCTCATCCCTCCTTGATAGTATTGGCTTTTCCTAAAGACTCAATGTGATCTTGGATCACTAAAATATAAAATGAAGAGTCTTGAGCTTTTGAGCTTGAGCCAATCCTTTGTCCTTAGCATTTTGAGGGTTCCACTTTCACATCCATGCCATGCCAATCATTGAGCTTTCCTGAAATAATCATCTTGGAATAGCATTAGCTCAATGAGCTATATGTTGTTATGAATTACCAAAACCACCTAGGGATAGTTGCACTTTCAACTAGCATAAGTATTTCCCTCGGTTTTTTAGAACCAAGGTATCAATCCAGTAGGAGACCACGCACGAGTCACCTCGTACCTACACAAACAAATAAGAACCTCGCAACCAACGCGATAAAGGGGTTGTCAATCCCTTCACGGCCACTTGCAAGAGTGAGATCTGATAGAGATGATAATAATAAGGTAAATATTTTTGGTATGTTTATGATATAGATTGAAAGTAAAGATTGCAAAATAAAGTAGATTGGAAACTTGTATGATGGATAATAGACCCGGGGGCCATACGTTTCACTAGTGGCTTCTCTCAAGATAGCATAAGTATTACGGTGGGTGAACAAATTACTGTCGAGCAATTGATAGAAAAGCGAATAATTATGAGAATATCTAAGTATGATCATGTATATAGGCATCACGTCTGTGACAAGTAGACCGACTCCTTCCTGCATCTACTACTATTACTCTCCACATCGACCGATATCCAGCATGCATCTAGAGTATTAAGTTCATAAGACCAGAGTAACGCCTTAAGCAAGATGACATGATGTAGAGGGATAAACTCATGCAATATGATATAAACCCTATCTTTTTATCCTCGATGGCAATAATACAATACGTGTCGTTTCCCTTTCTGTCACTGGGATCGAGCACCGCAAGATTGAACCCAAAGCTAAGCACTTCTCCCATTGCAAGAAAGATCAATCTAGTAGGCCGAACCAAACTGATAATTCAAAGAGACTTGCAAAGATAAACCAATCATACATAAAAGAATCCAGAGAAGATTCAAATATTGTTCATAGATAAACTTCATCATAAACCCACAATTCATCGGATCTCGACAAACACACCGCAAAAGAAGATTACATCGAATAGATCTCCAAGAGAATCAAGGAGAACTTTGTATTGAGATCCAAAGAGAGAGAACAAACCATCTAGCTACTAGGTATGCTCCCGAAGGTCTAAAGTAAACTACTCACACATCATTGGAGGGGCCATGGAGTTGATGCAGAGGCCCTCCATGATCAATGCCCCCTCCGGCGGGGCTCCAGAAAAGGCCCCAAGATGGGATCTCTTGTGTACAGAATGTTGCGGCGGTGGAAATAGGGTTTCGTGGTGCCCCTGGATGTTCTCGGGGTATATGGATATATATAGGAGGAAGAAGTAGGTCGGTGGAGCAATGAGGGGCCCATGAGGGTGGAGGGCGCGCCCAGGGGGGTGGGTGCCCCCCCCCCCCCGCCTTGTGGCCTCCTCGATTGTTTCTTGACGTCCACTCCAAGTCCCCTGGATCACGTTTGTTCCAAAAATAACGCTCCCGGAGGTTTCATTCCGTTTGATATTCCTTTTCGGTGAAACACAGAAATAGGCAAAAAAAAAACATCAATTTGGGCTGGGCCTCCGGTTAATAGGTTAGTCCCAAAAATAATATAAAAGTGTAAAAATAAGCCCATTAACATCCAAAACAGATAATATAATAGCATGGAATAATAATAAATTATAGATACATTGGAGATGTATCAATGGCCATATCATATCACTTATATTGATTGCATGTGACGTTTATCCTTTATGCATCTTATTTTGCTTAGTTCGGCGGTAGCATTATAAGATGATCTCTCACTAAATTTTAAGGTTTAAGTGTTCTCCCTGAGTATGCACCGTTGCTACAGTTCGTCGTGCCGAGACACCACGTGATGATCGGGTGTGATAAGCTCTACATTCACATACAACGGGTGCAAGCCAGTTTTACACACACAGAATACTCAGGTTAAACTTGACGAGTCTAGCATATGAAGATATGGCCTCGAAACACTGGAGACCGAAAGGTCGAGCATGAATCATATAGTAGATATGATCAACATAGTGATGTTCACCATTAAAAACTACTCCACCTCATGTGATGATCGGACATGGTTTAGTTGATATTGATCACGTGATCACTTAGATGATTAGAGATATGTCTATCTAAGTGGGAGTTCTTAAGTAATTTGATTAATTGAACTTTAATTTATCATGAACTTAGTACCTGATAGTATGTTGCATGTCTATGTTGTTGTAGATAGATGGCTCGTGCTGTTGTTCCATTGAATTTTAATGCGTCCCTAGAGAAAGCTAAGTTGAAAGATGATGGTAGCAACTACACGGACTGGGTCCGTAACTTGAGGATTATCCTCATTGCTTTACATAAGAATTACGTCCTGGAAGCACCGCTAGGTGACAAATCTGCTACAGGAGCAACGCCAGATGTTATGAACACCTGGCAGATCAAAGCTGATAACTACTCGATAGTTCAGTGTGCCATGCTTTACGGCTAAGAACCGGGACCTCAACGACGTTTTGAACGTCATGGAGCATATGAGATGTTCCAGGAGTTGAAGTTAATATTTCAAGCAAATGCCCAGATTGAGAGATATGAAGTCTCCAATAAGTTCTACAGCTGCAAGATGGAGGAGAATAGTTCTGTCAGTGAACATATACTCAGAATGTCTGGGTACCACAACCACTTGACTCAACTGGGAGTTAATCTTCCTGATGATAGTGTCATTGACAGAGTTCTTCAATCACTGCCACCAAGGTACAAGAGCTTCGTGATGAACTATAATATGCAAGGGATGGATAAGACGATTCCTGAGCTCTTCGCAATGCTAAAGGCTGCGGAGGTAGAAATAAAGAAGGAGCATCAAGTGTTGATGGTCAACAAGACCACCAGTTTCAAGAAAAAGGGTAAAGGGAAGAAGGGGAACTTCAAGAATAACATCAAGCCAGTTGCTGCTCAAGTGAAGAAACCCAAGTCTGGACCTAAGCCTAAGACTGAGTGCTTCTATTGCAAAGGAACTGGTCACTGGAAGCGGAACTGCCCCAAGTATTTGGCGGAGAAGGATGGCAAAGTGAAAGGTATATTTGATATACACATTATTGATGTGTACCTTACTAATGCTCGCAGTAGTGCATGGGTATTTAATACTGGTTCAGTTGCTAACATGTGCAACTCGAAACAGGGGCTACGGATTAAGAGAAGATTGGCTAAGGACGAGGTGACGATGCGCATGGGAAATGGTTCCAAAGTCGATGTGATCGCCGTTGGCACGCTACCTCTACATCTACCTTCGGGATTAGTATTAGACCTAAATAATTGTTATTTGGTGCCGGCATTGAGCATGAACATTATATCTGGATCTTGTTTGATGCGAGACGGTTATTCATTTAAATCAGAGAATAATGGTTGTTCTATTTATATGACTAATATCTTTTATGGTCATGCACCCATGATGAGTGGTCTATTTTTACTAAATCTTGATAGTAGTGATACGCATGTTCATAGTATTGAAGCCAAAAGATGCAGAGTTGATAATGATAGTGCAACTTATTTGTAGCACTACTCTTTAGGTCATATTGGTGTAAAGCGCATGAAGAAACTCCATTCTGATGGACTTCTAGAATCACTTGATTATGAATCACATGGTACTTACGAACCATGCCTCATGGGCAAGATGACTAAAACTCTGTTCTCCGGAACAATGCAGCGAGCAACAGAGTTATTGGAAATCATACATACTGATGTATGTTGTCCAATGAACATTCAAGCTCGCGGCGGATATCGTTATTTTCTCACCTTCACAGATGATTTGAGAAGATATGGATGTATCTACTTAATGAAAAATAAGTCTGAAACATTTGAAAAGTTCAAAGAATTTCAAAGTGAAGTGGAAAATCATCGTAACAAGTAAATCAAGTTTCTACGATCTGATCGTGGAGGCAAATATTTGAGTTATGAGTTTGGACTTCATTTGAAACAATGCGGAATAGTTTTGCAACTCATGCCACCTGGAACACCACAGCGTAATGGTGTGTTCGAACGCCGTAATCGTACTTTACTAGATATGGTGCGATCTATGATGTCTCTCACTGATTTACCGCTATCGTTTTGGGGTTACGCTTTAGAGACAGCTGCATTCACGTTAAATAGGCCACCATCTAAATCCGTCGAGACAACACCTAATGAACTGTGGTTTGGCAAGAAACCCAAGTTGTCGTTTGTTAAAGTTTGGGGCTGCGATGCTTATGTGAAAAAGCTTCAACCTGATAAGCTCGAACTCAAATCGGAGAAATGTGTCTTCATAGGATACCCAAAGGAGACTGTTGGGTACACCTTCTATCACAGATCCGAAGGCAAGATATTCGTTGCTAAGAATGGATCCTTTCTAGAGAAGGAGTTTTTCTCGAAAGAAGTGAGTGGGAGGAAAGTAGAACTTGACGAGGTAATTGTACCTTCTCCCTTATTGGAAAGTAGTTCATCACTGAAATCAGTTCCAGTGATTCCTACACCAGTAAGTGAGGAAGCTAATGATGATGATCATGAAACTTCTGATCAAGTTACTACCGAACCTCGTAGGTCAACCAAAGTAAGATCCGCACCAGAGTGGTACAGTAATCCTGTTCCGGAAGTCATGTTACTTCACCATGACGAACCTACGAACTATGAGGAAGCAATGATAAGCCCAGATTCCGCAAAATGGCTTGAAGCCATGAAATCTTAGATGGGATCCATGTATGAGAACAAAGTATGGACTTTGGTTGACTTTCCCAATGATTGGCAGGCCATAGAGAATAAATGGGTCTTCAAGAAGAAGACTGACGCTGACGGTAATGTTACTGTCTACAAAGCTCGACTTGTTGCAAAAGGTTTTCGACAAGTTCAAGGAGTTGACTACGATGAGACCTTCTCACCCGTACCGATGCTTAAGTCCATCTGAATCATGTTAGCAATTGCCACATTTTATGATTATGAAATTTGGCAAATGGATGTCAAAACTGCATTCCTTAATGGATACCTTAAAGAAGAGTTGTATATGATGCAAACAGAAGGTTTTGTCGATCCAAAAGGTGCTAACAAAGTGTGCAAGCTCCAGTGATCTATTTATGGACTGGTGCAAGCCTCTCGTAGTTGGAATATACACTTTGATAGTGTGATCAAAGCATATGGTTTTGTACAGACTTTTTGGAGAAGCCTGTATTTACAAGAAAGTGAGTGGGAGCTCCATAGCATTTCTGATATTATATGTAGATGACATATTGTTGATCGGAAATGATACTGAATTTTTGAATAGCATAAAAGGATACTTGAATAAGAATTTTTCAATGAAAGACCTCGGTGAAGCTGCTTATATATTGGGCATCAAGATCTATAGAGATAGATCAAGACGCTTGATTGGACTTTCACAAAGCACATACCTTGATAAAGTTTTGAAGAAGTTCAAAATGTATGAGGCAAAGAAAGGGTTCTTACCTGTATTACAAGGTGTGAAGTTGAGTCAGACTCAATGCCCGACCACTACATAAGATAAAGAGAAAATGAAAGGTGTTCCCTATGCTTTAGCCATAGGCTCTATCATGTATGCAATGCTGTGTACCAGACCTGATGTTTGCCTTGCTATAAGTTTAGCAGGGAGGTACCAAAGTAATCCAGGAGTGGATCACCGGACAGCAGTCAAGAACATCCTGAAATACATGAAAAGGACTAAGGATATGTTTCTCGTATATGGAGGTGACATAGAGCTCGTCGTAAACGGTTACGTCGATGCAAGCATTGACATTGATCCGGATGACTCTAAGTCACAAAGCGGATACGTGTCTTTATTGAATGGTGGAGTTGTTAGTTGGTACAGTTCCAAGCAGAGCGTCGTGGCAGGATCTACGTGTGAAGCGGAATACATAGCTGCTTCGGAAGCAGCAAATGAAGGAGTTCATATCCGATCTAGGTGTCATACCTAGTGCATCAGGTCCAATGAAAATCTTTTGTGACAATACTAGTGCAATTGCCTTAGCAAAGGAATCCGGATTTCACAAGAGAACCAAGCACATCAAGAGACGCTTCAATTCCATCCGCGATCAAGTCAAGGAGGGAGACATAGAGATTGGCAAGATACATACGGATCTGAATGTTGCATACCCGTTGACTAAGCCTCTCTCACGAGAAAAACATGATCAACACCAAGACTCCATGGGTATTAGAATCATTACAATGTAATCTAGATTATTCACTCTAGTGCAAGTGGGAGACCGAAGGAAATATGCCCTAGAGGCAATAATAAAGTTGTTGTTGATATTTCCTTATATCATGATAAATGTTTATTATTCATGCTAGAATTGTATTAACCGGAAACTTAGTACATGTGTGAATACATGCACAAACAGAGTGTCACTAGTTTGCCTCTACTTGACTAGGTCGTTGAATCAATGATGGTTATGTTTCCTAACCATAGACATGAGTTGTCATTTGATTAAGGGGATCACATCATTAGAGAATGATGTGATTGACTTGACCCATCTGTTAGCTTACCACGATGATCATTTAGTTTGTTGCTATTGCTTTCCCATAACTATACATGCTCCTATGACTATGAGATCATGCAACTCCCGAATACCGAAGGAACACTTTGTGTGCTACCAAATGTCACAATGTAACTGGGTGATTATAAAGGTGCTCTATAGGTGTCTCTGATGGTGTTTATTGAGTTGGCATGGATCAAGATTTGGATTTGTCACTCTGATTGTCGGAGAGGTATCTCTGGGCCCTCTCGATAATGTACATCACTATAAGACTTGCAAGCAATGTAGCTAATGAGTTAGTTACGAGATGTAGCATTATGAAATGAGTAAAGAGACTTGCCGGTAACGAGATTGAACTAGGTATTGGGATACCGACGATCGAATCTCGGGCAAGTAACATACCGATGACAAAGGGAACAACGTATATCGTTATGCGGTTTGACTGATAAAGATCTTCATAGAATATGTAGGAACCAATATGAACATCCAGGTTCTGCTATTGGTTATTGACCGGAGACATCTCTCGGTCATGTCTACATAGTTCTCGAACCCGTAGGGTCCGCACGCTTAACGTTCGGTGACGATCGGTATTACGAGTTTATGTGTTTTGATGTACCGAAGGTAGTTCGGAGTCCCGGATTTGATCACGGACACAACGAGGAGTCTCGAAATGGTCGAGACGTAAAGATCTATATATTGGAAGCCTATGTTTGGACATCGGAATGGTTCCGGGTGAAATCGGGAGTATACCGGAGCACCGGGAGGTTACCGGAACCCCCCGGGAGCTATATGGGCCTTATTGGGCCTTAGTGGAAGAGAGGGAAAAGAAGCAAATGAGGGCCCCCCCAAGCCTAATCTGAATTGGGAAGGGGGCCGGGCCCCCTTTCCTTCCTTCTTCCTCCTCCTTCCTTCTCTCCAAGAACCAACAAAGGGAAGGGGGAATCCTACTTCCGGTGGGAGTAGGACTCCCTTGGGGGGCGCCTAGAGAGGTAGGCCCCCTCCCCCTCCTCCACTCCTTTATATACAGGGGAGGGGGGCACCCCATAGACACACAAGTTGATCATTGATCTTTAGCCGTGTGCGGTGCCCCCCTCCACCATAATCCACCTCGGTAATATCATAGTGGTGCTTAGGCGAAGCCCTGTTCCGGTAGCAACATCATCACCGTCATCACGCCATCATGCTGACGAAGCTCTCCCTCGAAGCTCTACTAGATCGTGAGTTCGCGGGACGTCACCATGCCGAATGTGTGCAAATCACGGAGGTGTCGTATCTTCGGTACTAGATTGATCGATCATGAAGACATACGACTACATCAACCGCGTGATGTCACCGAGCCGAACGTGTGCAGATCGCGGAGGTGCCGTATCTTCGGTACTAGATTGGTCAATCGTGAAGAAGTATGACTACATCAACTGCGTTGTCATAACGCTTCCTCTTACGGTCTACGAGGGTACGTAGACGATACTCTCCCCTCTTGTTGCTATGCATCACCATGATCTTGCGTGTGTGTAGGAAATCTTTTGAAATCCAACACTTCGGACATGAGTTCCGAAGACGCCGAAACCCACTCCCCTCCCGCCACCGACGATGAGGAAGAGGAGGAAAGCAATTCTACCCCTGAGGGGGGAAGGAAGAAAAGGGCGGCCTCCATGCATCTGGAGGCAGAGGCATCCAAGAAGGGGAAGGCCTCCACCGCGGACAACTCCGCGTGGGACATCGACAGGAGCTCCGAGTGGCGCCCCAGGGATAAGCCCCTGGTCAAATCGTAAGTACTCAAAGACGCACACAAATATCCAGATCCTTTACTTTATGACTTTAACATGTTGAATCATGCACTTGCAGTCCAGCTCGTTCCGACCTCGAGCGATCCTCATCTTCGGGAAATTCGCTGGATTCGAAGGTGATGGACAGCGGGTCTCTTCCGACGTCCTCCTCTCCCAAGACTACGGAGGACGCTGAAGTGTTGTCCCGTATGACCCTCCCGGCTCAGGGGGAGGCACAAGAGGCCGTCACGGTGGCGCCAGAGGATGATACCTCGGCTGCTAGACACATGGGGGAGCAGATCCCCATGGAGACTGGCGATGGGGGACATATCCAATTCGGCCCCCAGCCGAATACGATCCTGGAGACCTATACGGCTCCGGAATACGGCAAGCAGCCTCCTTCGAAAGAAGGAGGTGCACCAATTCCACCAGTGACCTCTGTCCATCCAGAGGCACCGGATACTCTACTGGAAGTGCTGCAAAGTGCTTCCATTGTTGAGGAACTCCGTATCCTTATGGGTACGATGATTGAGAGGATTCAGTCCGCAAAGAGCGGACTGACCGAAGCCTGCAGAAGCCTTCTAACAAGCTTTGAGGTAAGCGATGCAATTGTATAAAAAGAATGTCATAGTATAGACAGTAGCCCCTGAGACTCTGTTCGGTGTTTGGAAAGAAAAGCCGGACAGAGGATCAAGTAATTTTCGCAGGAGACTAACCAAATATGTCTTATGTGAATAAGCAGGTGTCGTTGCTGGCTGCGACCTCTCATGTTGCTGAGGTCTCTGGACTAAAGCAGAGTCTAGAGTGGGCCGAGGAAGAGCTCGACTGTGTAAAAAAGTAGCTAGAAGACAAGAAAGGTATGCAATGACCTTTTGTAGATCCAGAAAGGATGAATGATTTGTGCTGACCATAGTGCCATGACATTTGTTAGGAGCGGCGACCGAGGTGGAGACCCTCAAGAAGGCATTGGCCGAGGCCGAGGAGAGAGCGGCAAAGGAACAAGCCGCCCGTGAAAAGCATGAGGCTAGGGTCAGTGAGGTCCAGCAGGAGCTCCAGGACGCCGTGAAGAAATACGAGTACTTGGAGCGTAACTTTGTGGATCAAGAGTTCGAACTCGCCAAGGCCCGCCAAAGCGCACACGATGCCCGGGTTGAAGCCCAGGGCGCCCTCCAGGAAATCCAGGAGGCCAGAAAAATCGCGGCGGGTAAGGCCTTCATTATACAGAGCAAATATGTGAAGAAGAGGTATATCTTACTAACCCAGATTTGGAGTTCTCCAGGAACATTTGCGGATTTACCGCGCAGTGTTGCCGACGCTACGGAGTTCTTCCGAGCCGAATAGGGGAGTTCGATGAAGAAGCTGTTCTACTCGCAATACCTTGTGCCAGAACATCCGGTGCCCTTTGGCGATCAGCTAAAACAGCTAGTCGAACTACATAGGGTGGCCAAACTAGCCATGAAGGACTTAATAGCCAGCTATGGCCTGCCGAAGTCATACCCAGCAGCTACTTCGAGCTCGTGAAGCGGCTGGTCAATGGCTGCCCCCGGCTTGACGTCATCAAGCGGTCAGTTTGCATCGAGGGTGCGCGGATGGCCTTCGCCCGTGTCAAGTTGCAGTGGGCGAAGATGGACGCCGTCAAGCTCGTGACCGAGGGACCGCCCGCTGGCAAGGAGCACCGCACGCTGGAGCGATATTTTGACGATGTCCTCAAGGGGTCCCGCATTGTAGAGGGCCAGTGTTCAAAAGACATTATCTTTGAATGAATACGTTCATGTTATCTTGTCTTGTATGATGAAACAAAGCTGTTATGTGATATAATGCTTGTTTATTATTTAAAATTTTGCCTCCTATGTGGCCGTTTTTATTAAATCTGAGAGTTGGCCAGTCGTGGGCTTCAGCCCCCACGTAGGTAGTATGGGGGTGTTCGGGATGGAATCTAAACACTCTTGATCCAAGAATTTGGTCCTTGAAGGAGGTGTTTAGCACAATGAACCAGGCAATCGGACTATGTGGCTTTATCACCCTCACTTAGGCATAGGAGTTTAACAATAAAAATGTAGGCGGAGCCCCTAGTTAGCATTTAATCCGGACTAGGGTGCTGTAAACACCTGATCAGATGAAGGCCGATTCATCGCATAATGCGGAAAAAATCGCAAAAGATTTTAACCTCCGAAGAGCTGACCGGCTCACGCCGCATCATGATAGTCAGTTTTCAGCTTTCTCTACTAAGGTGCTCATCCAGATAAACCAGGACACAATCGCAGTAGTTCTCCCTTTACTACCCTAGCCGATAGAGAGGAATGTAAGGTAGTAAGCAGAGGAGCCGGGAAACCCAATTATTGACCAAAGACATGATTCGGAGCCGATGCATATAATGCTAAATTTGGGGGCCGAACTATGCTGTAGAAGTGTTCGGACTTGTTGCTGTAGGATGGAGCGCAATAAAGCCCTTGGCAAATTACAGCGTACCAAAGTGTGCGGATCCAATCGATAAGAGAATAGCGAAATAAAATGAAGTAGAAAGCCAGTGCCACATGAGTTGGGCCTCAAATTATGTTCATTATAATTTTTTGATTAATACGTCAAAGTGTATTTGTACCAATAGCGCAATAAGCGACAGGGCTATTTAACATGCCAAGAACAAGGAGGAGCTGTGTACAGGTCCTGAAAACAGGTAGAATGATTGTCAGGAAGAACATCTAGAGATTCCCCACACGTCCGTGCTGCTTGCCGCCTTGGTATATCCATCCTCCGAAAGGACCGATGATCAGGCCGTCGAGAGGGGCATGTAGAGAAGAGACCAAAAATGGTAAAAAGGAAAAGGAAAAGAATGTGTGGGAGCCGTATGATGGACCACAATCAAGTTACGCCTCCATCTATGCCCATGGTATTTTGAGTGCGTAGTTATGTACACGCGGTACGTATGCCGCCATTTGGTCGGGACTGAGATGGAGGCCGAATTGCTAGTCGAGCTCCTGACGAGCTGGACTGTCCTGTTACAGAGTAGTCCGGACTCGTTTGACAATGTCCGGGAGCATGGCCGCCGAATTAAGGTTCTGCTTGTTAAGGCCGCTCTGTACTTCTGCTGCCAGGGCCGCGGTGTGCTCCTCTGTACGGATGGAGCGTTCCGTGTTTCCATTGACTGTTATGACACCGTGTGGTCCGGGCATCTTGAGCTTGAGATAAGCATAGTGTGGCACCGCATTGAATCGCGCAAATGCTATTCGTCTGAGCAGTGTGTGATAGACATTGCGGAAGGGGACGACATCGAAGATCAAGTCCTCGCTTCAGAAGTTGTCCGGAGATCCGAAGACGACTTCCAGTGTGATTGAACCCGTGCAGCGGGCCTCTACACCTGGTATTACTCCTTTAAAGGTAGTTTTTGTGGGCTTGATCCTTGATGGATCTATGCCCATTTTGCAGACTGTATCCTGATAGAGCAGGTTGAGGCTGCTGCCACCATCCATGAGGACTCGCGTGAGGTCGAATCCATCGATGATTGGGTCGAGGACCAGTGTGGCTGAACCGCCATGACAGATACTGGTCGGATGGTCCCTACGATCGAAAGTGATCGGGCAGGATGACCATGGTTGAATTTTGGGGCGACTGGCTCTATCGCATAGACGTCCCTGAGCGCACATTTGCGCTCCCTCTTTGGGATATGGGTAATGTATATCATGTTCACCGTTTTAACCTAGGGGGAACTTCTTCTGTCCCCTCGTGTTCGGCGGACGGGGATCCTCATCGTCATTCTCACTTTGCGACCCCTTCTCCTTGTCTTCGGCATTTAACTTGACGGCCTGTTTGAAGACCCAACAACTCCGATGGGTATGATTGGCTGGTTAATCAGGGGTGCCATGGATCTAACATGGACGGTCGAGTATGCGGTCCAGGCTGGAAGAGCCCGAATTGTTCCTTTTATATGGCTTCTTCCGCTGACCGGACTTAGAGCCACTGAATCTGGCGTTGACCGCCGTGTCATCGGTGTTGTTATCGTTGTTTCAATGCTTGTGTTTGTTGCCTCGGGGCTTGCCATTGCTATTTCTGGCTTCAGAGGTGCCAGCTTCGCATGCATTGTTATTGCTACGGGCTAGCTAGCTATCTTCGCCTGCGCAAAAGCGGGTCATGAGTGCCGTGAGGGCTGCCATGGACTTCGGCATTTCCTGGCTGAGGTGTCGGGCGAGCCATTCATCACGGATGCTGTGTTTAAAGGCTGCTAGGGCTTCGGCATCTGGACAGTCGATGATCTGGTTCTTTTTAGTTAAGAACCTGGTCTAGAATTTCCTGGCTGACTCTCTGGGCTGTTGGACTATGTGACTTAGGTCATCGGCATCCGGAGGTCGGACGTATGTACCTTGGAAGTAATCGCGGAAGGCATCTTCCAGGTCCTCCCAGCTGCCAATTGAATTTTCGGGCAGGCTGTTCAACCAGTGCCGAGCTAGTCCCATGAGTTTTAGTGGGAGGTATTTGATGGCATGCAGATCATCACCGTGGGCCGTATGAATATGGAGAAGAAAATCTTCAATCCGTACCGCGGGGTCTGTTGTCCCGTCATACGATTCTATGTTCATGGGTTTAAACCCTTATGGGAATATGTGCTCCATTACTTCATCAGTGAAGCAAAGGGGGTGTGCGGCGCCTCTATATCGGGCCACGTCGTGACGTAGCTCGGATGGAGTTCGTCTGTGGTTTTCGGCCCGGGCGTGATTACGCTTGTCACGTTCAGCTGGGTGGCCGTCGTCGCGTGTTGGGGCATGCCCCCGCGATCCGTAGATCAATTTGGTCTGTCCTGCCCTACTGTCCAGGTCCTACCACAAGTCATATGTATATTCCCGAGCTATTTTATCTCTGCCTTTATGGCGAGGTGAGATGGGCTGATGTTCGGCTTGAGTTGCCGCTTTGTCCCAGCCACGTGGTGGTCGATCAGCCATATTATGCACTGATGGTACGGGCTCCCGTGCCTCGTCATCGAATTGAGGTAGCAATTTGTTCTTCGGGTAACTTTTCGTTGGGTGCTCGAGGCTGTATTCCTCGGCTGCCAGGACATCAGTCCATCTATCGTTCAATAGATCTTGATCACCTTGAAGCTGTTGCTGCTTCTTTTTCAGGCTCCTTGAAGTGGCTATTAGCCAGCGCTTAAAGCGCTCCTGCTCGAGAGGTTCCTCGGGCACGATAAAATCCTCATTGCCGAGGCTCACCTCATCCTCGGAGAGCGGAAGATAGTTACTGTCCTCCGAGTCTTTGTTTACGGCCTGTTCATTAGGGCTAACTTGCCCATCCTCCCGATCGTCTTGTTCAGAGTTTTGCTCGACGAGGTTTTCTTGGTCTTCGGCATTATCCGGAGTATTGTTGTCTCTCGTGCCGGTATTGCTGTCTTTGTTGCGGCGTGATTTAGAGCAGCGCCATCGGTGCTTTGGTTGTATCTCGGGAGGTTTATCCTCTACTGGATTTTTCTCATTATCACTGTCACCCTCCTTGGGTGTATCCACCATGTACACGTCATACGAAGAGGTAGTCGTCCAGCGTCCGCTAAACGACGGGTTTTGGGCCTCCTCTTCTCTGACATCGTCGTCCATACCGTCGATGTTTTCGGAGTCATAATCGAGCATGTTTGTTAAGTCCTTGACAGTGGCTATAAAGTGGGTGGTGGGTGGGACGTAAAATTCCCTGCTCTTAGCCCCTAGTCCGGGCTGGGCATTGTTCAGACGTTGCTCCTCTGTAATGACAAGGGATCACATTAAGTCCAGATCTTCGCTTAAAGGCGAGGTTTGGCCCGAGAGAAGAGAGCCTGTGGAGTACGGGGAGCGGGAGACTCCTTGGCCGAACTCACACGTGTGATGTTGACTCCGAGGATTCGGAGCCCGTGTCCAGGGAAGGGTCTGGCTCCATGATGGCTGCCAGCGACACTACTATTTCCCCCGGCTCTCCCACAATGGGCTTAGTGGCCGCAGATAGTCCGGCGAGCTCAGGGAGCCTGTCTTCGGACCTGGCCATACGCTTCGGATCAAAGGCCAGAGTGGAGATTGAAGGCGTGAATCCTTGGAAGATCAAGTATCCTCGGATATCAGCGACAAGGTCTAGATTTCCAAAACTAGTCTGGTGACCTGGGGCGTAGATGTCGATCTGCTCTAGATGGCCAAGCGAGTTGGCCCACAGTGCGAAGCCGCCGAACACAAAGATCTGGCCGGGGAGAAAAACCTCCCCTATGGCAGCATCGTTGCAGATGATGGATGGAGACATCGAACCTTCTGACGGCGACACAATGGAACTCTCAATGAAAGCACCAATGTTGGTGTCAAAACCGGCGGATCTCGCGTAGGGGGTCCCGAACTGTGCGTCCAAGGTCGATGGTAAGAGGAGGCAGGGGAAACGATGTTTTACCCAGGTTCGGGCCCTCTTGATGGAGGTAATACCTTATGCCCTGCTTGATTGATATTGATGAGTATGAAGATTACAAGAGTTGATCTACCACGAGATCATAAGGGCTAAAACCCTAGAAGTCTAGCATGTATGATTGTGATTGTCCCTATGGACTAAAACCCTCCGGTTTATATGGACACCGGAGGGGACTAGGGTTGTACAAAGTCGGTTACAGAGAAAGGAATCTTCATATCCGAACGCCGGGCTTGCCATCCACGCCAAGGAGAGTCCCATCCAGACACGAGAGAGAGTCTTCTGTCTCGTATCTTCATAGCCCATTAGTCCGGCCCATGTCACACAGGTCGGACGCCCGAGGACCCCTTAATCCAGGACTCCCTCACTCCCACTCACTTTCTTGTAAATATAGGCTTCTCCAAAAGTCTGTATAAAACCATATGCTTTGATCACACTATCAAAGCATATATTCCAACTCCGAGAGGCTTGCACCAGTCCATAAATGGATCGCTGGAGGTTGCACACTTTATTAGCACCTTTTGGATCGACAAAACCTTTTGGTTGCATCATGTACAACTCTTCTTTAAGATATCCATTAAGGAATGCATTTTTGACATCCATTTGCCAAATTTCATAATCATAAAATGCGGCAATTGCTAACATGATTCGGACTGACTTAAGCATCGCTACGGGTGAGAAGGTCTCATCGTAGTCAACTCCTTGAACTTGTCAAAAACCTTTCGCAACAAGTCGAGCTTTGTAGACAGTAACATTACCGTCAGCGTCAGTCTTCTTCTTGAAGATCCATTTATTCTCTATGGCTTGCCGATCATCGAGCAAGTCAACCAAAGTCCACACTTTGTTCTCATACATGGATCCCATCTCAGAATTCATGGCCTCAAGCCATTTCGCGGAATCTGGGCTCATCATCACTTCCTCATAGTTTGTAGGTTCGTCATGGTCAAGTAACATGACTTCCAGAACAGGATTACCGTACCACTCTGGTGCGGATCTTACTCTCGTTGGCCTACAAGGTTCGGTAGTAACTTGATCAGAAACTTCATGATCATGATCATTAGCTTCCTCACTAATTGGTGTAGGAATCACAGGATCTGATTGCTGTGATGGACTACTTTCCAATAAGGGAGCAGGTATAATTACCTCATCAAGTTCTACTTTCCTCCCACTCACTTATTTCGAGAGAAACTCCTTCTCTAGAAAGGATCCATTCTTAGCAACGAATATCTTGCCTTCGGATCTGTGATAGAAGGTGTACCCAACAGTCTCCTTTGTGTATCCTATGAAGACACATTTCTCCGATTTGGGTTTGGGCTTATCAGGTTGAAGCTTTTTCACATAAGCATCGCAGCCCCAAACTTTAGGAAATGACAACTTGGGTTTCTTGCCAAACCACGGTTCATAAGGTCTCGTGTCAACGGATTTCGATGGTGCCCTATTTAACATGAATGCAGTCGTCTCTAAAGCATAACCCCAAAACGATAGCGGTAAATCAGTAAGAGACATCATAGATCGCAACATATCTATAAAGTGCGGTTACGACGTTCGGACACACCATTATGCTGTGGTGTTCCATGTGGCGTGAGTTGCGAAACTATTCCGCATTGTTTCAAATGAAGACAAAAGTCATAACTCAAATATTCACCTCCATGATCGGATCGTAGAAACTTAATTTTCTTGTTATGATGATTTTCCACTTCACTCTGAAATTCTTTGAACTTTTCAAATGTTTCATACTTATGTTTCATCAAGGTGATATACCCATATCTACTCAAATCATCAGTGATGGTCAGAAAATAACGATACCTGCCACGAGCATCAACACTCATCGGACCGCATACATCAGTATGCATTATTTCCAATAAGTCTATTGCTCGTTCCATTGTTTCGGAGAACGGAGTCTTACTCATCTTGCCCATGAGGCATGGTTCGCAAGCATCAAGTGATTCCAAAAGTCCATCGGCATGGAGTTTCTTCATGCTCTTTACACCAATATGACCTAAACGGCAGTGTCACAAATAAGTTGCACTATCATTATTAAACTTATATCTTTTGGCTTCCATACTATAAATATGTGTATCACTACTATCAAGATTTAGTAAAAATAGACCACTCATCAAGGGTGCATGACCATAAAAGATATTACTCATATAAATAGAACAACCATTATTCTCTGATTTAAATGAATAATCGTCTCGCATCAAACAAGATCCAGATATAATGTTCATGCTTAACACTGCACCAAATAACAATTATTCGGGTCTAATACTAATCCCGAAGGTAGATGTAGAGGTAGCATGCCGACGGCGATCACATCGACTTTGGAACCATTTCCCACGCGCATCATCACCTCGTCCTTAGCCAATCTTCGCAATATGTAGCCCCTGTTCCGAGTTGCAAATATTATCAACAGAACCAGTATCAAATACCCAGGCGCTACTGCGAGCATTAGTAAGGTACATATCAGTAACATGTATATCAAATATACCTTTCACTTTGCCATCCTTCTTATCTGCCAAATACTTGGGGTAGTTCCGCTTCCAGTGACCAGTCCCTTTGCAGTAGAAGCACTCAGTCTCAGGCTTAGGTCCAGACTTTGGCTTCTTCACTTGAGCAGCAACTTGCTTGCTGTTCTTCTTGGAGTTCCCCTTCTTCCCTTTGCCCTTCGTTTTGAAACTAGTGGTCTTGTTGACCATCAACACTTGATGCTCCTTCGTGATTTCTACCTCCGCGGCCTTTAGCATTGCGAAGTGCTCAGGAATCGTCTTATCCATTCCTTGCATACTATAGTTCATCATGAAGCTCTTGTAGCTTGGTGGCAGTGATTGAAGAACTCTATCAATGACACTATCATCAGGAAGATTAACTCCCAGCTGAGTTAAGTGGTTATGGTACCCAGACATTCTGAGTATATGTTCACTGACAGAACTATTCTCCTCCATTTTGCAGCTATAGAACTTATTAGAGACTTCATATCTCTCAATCCGGGCATTTGCTTGAAATATTAACTTCAAATCCTAGAACATCTCATATGCTCCATGACGTTCAAAACGTCGTTGAAGTCCTGGTTCTAAGCCGTAAAGCATGGAACACTAAACTATCGAGTAGTCATCAGCTTTGCTTTGCCAGACGTTCTTAACATCGTCAACAGCATCTGTAGCAGGCTTGTTACCTAGCGGTGCTTCCAGGACATAATTCTCCTGTGCAGCAATGAGGATAATCCTCAAGTTACATACCCAGTCCGTGTAGTTTCTACCATCATCTTTCAACTTAGCTTTCTCTAGGAATGCATTAAAAATTCAATGGAACAACAGCACGGGCCATCTATCTACAACAACATAGACATGCAAAATACTATCAGGTACTAAGTTCAAGATAAATTAAAGTTCAATTAATCATATTTTTTAAGAACTCCCACTTAGATAGACATCCCTCTAATCATCTAAGTGATCACGTGATCCATATCAACTAAACCATGTCCGATCATCACGTGAGATGGAGTAGTTTCCAATGGTGAACATCACTATGTTGATCATATCTACTATATGATTCACGCTCGACCTTTTGGTCTCAGTGTTCCGAGGCCATATCGGCATATGCTAGGCTCGTCAAGTTTGACCCGAGTATTCTGCGTGTGCAAAACTGGCTTGCACCCATTGTATGTGAACGTAGAGCTTATCACACCTGATCATCACGTGGTGTCTCGGCACGACGAACTGTAGCAATGGTGCATCCTCAGGGAGAACACTTGTACCTTGAAATTTAGTGAGATATCATCTTATAATGCTACCGCCGAACTAAGCAAAATAAGATGCATAAAGGATAAACATAACATGCAATCAAATATAAGTGATATGATATGGCCATCATCATCTTGTGCCTTTGATCTCCATCTCCAAAGCACCCTCGTGATCACAATCGTCACCGGCTTGACACCTTGATCTCCATTGAAGCATCGTTGTCGTCTCGCCAACTATTGCTTCTACGACTATCGCTACCTCTTAGTGATAAAGTAAAGCAATTACATGGCGATTGCATTTCATACAATAAAGCGACAACCATATGGCTCCTGCCAGTTGCCGATAACTATGTTACAAAACATGATCATCTCATACAACAATTTATATAATCACGTCTTGACCATATCACATCACAACATGCCTTGCAAAAACAAGTTAGACATCCTCTACTTTGTTGTTGCAAGTTTTACGTGGCTACTGCGGGCTTCTAGCAAGAACCGTTCTTACCTATGCATCAAAACCACAAGGTAGTATAGTGATTGCTTTTTGATCTTCAGAAAGAACCCGGTTCGTCGAAACCGATTCAACTAAAGTTGGAGAAAAAGACACCCACTAGCCACCTGTGTGTGAAGCATGTCAGTAGAACCAGTCTCGCGTAAGCGTACGTGTAATGTCGGTCTGAGCCGCTTCATCCAACAATACCGCTGAATCAAGAATCAACTAGTGACGGCAAGCAATATGTATATACTCACGCCCACAACTCCTTTGTGTTCTACTCGTGCATATAACATCTACGCATAGACCTGGCTCGGATGCCACTGTTGGGGAACACAGTATTTCAAAAAAATTCCAACGATCACGCAAGATCTATCTAGGAGATGCATAGCAATGAGAGGGGAAGAGTATGTCTACGTACCCTCGTAGACCGTAAGCGGAAGCGTTATGAAACGCGGTTGATGTAGTCAAACGTCTTCACGATCCACCTGATCAAGTACCAAACGCACAGCACCTCCGCGATCTGCACACGTTCAGCTCGGTTACGTCCCTCGTACTCTTGATCCAGTTGAGTCCGAGGGAGAGTTTCATCAGCAGGACGACATGATGACGGTGATGATGAAGTTACCGATGCAGGTCTTCGCCTAAGCACTAGAACGACATGACCGAGGTTCAATTCTCCGGAGGGGGGCACCGCACACGGCTAAACAATCAACTTGTGTGTCTATGGGGTGCCCTCCCTCCCCCGTATATAAAGGAGGGGAGGAGGGGAGAGCCGGCCCTCTCATGGCGCGCCCAAGGGGGGGAGTCCTACTCCCAGTAGGAGTAGGTTTCCCCCCTTCCCTAGTTGGAGTAGGAGAAGAAGGAAGAGGGAGAGGGAGAGAAGGAAAGGGGGGCCGGCCCCCCTCCCAACTCGGATTGGGCTTGGGGGCATGCCCCCAACTTGTCCACCTCCTCCTCTCTCCCACTAGGGCCCAATAAGGCCCATTGACTCCTCGGGGGGTTCCGGTAACCTCCCAATACTCCGGAAAATGCCTGAACTTGTTCGAAACCATTCAAGTGTCCAAACATAGCCTTCCAATATATTGATCTTTATGTCTCGACCATTTCGAGACTCCTCATCATGTCCGTGATCACATCTGGAACTCCGAACTAGCTTCGGTACATCAAAACACATAAACTCATAATACCGATCGTCATCGAACGTTGAGCGTGCGGACCTACAGGTTAGAGAACTATGTAGATGTTGGGGAACGCAGTAATTTCAAAAAAAAATTCCTACGCACACGCAAGATCATGGTGATGCATAGCAACGAGGGGGAGAGTCTGATCTACGTACCCTTGTAGATCGCAACGGAAGCGTTGACACAACGTAGAGGAAGTAGTCGTACGTCTTCTTCCCGATCCGACCGATCCAAGTACCGTTACTCCGGACCTCCGAGTTCTTAGCACACGTTCAGCTCGATGACGTTCCTCGGGCTCCGATCCAGCAAAGCGTCGAGGAAGAGTTCCGTCAGCACGACGGCGTGGTGACGATCTTGATGTACTACCTACGCAGGGCTTCGCCTAAGCACTGCAACAGTATGATCGAGGTGGAATTTGGTGGCAGGGGGCACCGCACACGGCTAAGAAACGATCTCAAGGATCAACTTGTGTGTCTTGGGGTGTCCCCTGCCCCCGTATATAAAGGATGAAAGGGGGGAGGCTGGTCGGCCAAAGGAGGGAGGCGCAGGAGGAGTCCTACTCCTACCGGGAGTAGGACTCCCCCCCCCCCCCCCAATCCTATTCCAACTAGGACTCCTTGGAAAAAAGGGAGAGGGAAAGAGAGAGAGGTGGCCGGCCACCTCTCCTAGTCCTAATAGGACTAGGGGAGGGGGGAGGCGCGCAGCCCTCCTTGGCAGCCCCTTTCACCTTTCCACAATGGCCCATGTAGGCCCATTTGGCTCCCGGAGGGTTCCGGTAACCCTCCCGGTAATCCGGTAAAATCCCGATTTCACCCGGAACACTTCCGATGTCCAAACATAGGCTTCCAATATATCAATCTTTACGTCTCGACCATTTCGAGACTCCTCGTCATGTCCGTGATCTCATCCGGGACTCCGAACAACCTTCGGTACATCAAAATGCATAAACTCATAATAATTGTCATCGTAACGTTAAGCGTGCGGACCCTACGGTTCGAGAACATTGTAGACATGACCGAGACACATCTCCGGTCAATAACCAATAGCGGGATCTGGATGCCCATATTGGCTCCTACATATTCTACGAAGATCTTTATCGGTCAGACCGCATAACAACATACGTTGTTCCCTTTGTCATCGGTATGTTACTTGCCCGAGATTCGATCGTCGGTATCCGATACCTAGTTCAATCTCGTTACCGGCAAGTCTCTTTACTCGTTCCGTAATACATCATCCCGCAACTAACTTATTAGTTGCACTGCTTGCAAGGCTTAAGTGATGTGTATTACCGAGAGGGCCCAGAGATACCTCTCCGACAATCGGAGTGACAAATCCTAATCTCGAAATACGCCAACCCAACATCTACCTTTGGAGCCACCTGTAGTACTCCTTTATAATCACCCAGTTACGTTGTGACGTTTGGTAGTACCCAAAGTGTTCCTCCGGCAAACGGGAGTTGCATAATCTCATAGTTATAGGAACATGTATAAGTCATGAAGAAAAGCAATAGCAACATACTAAACGATCGGGTGCTAAGCTAATGGAATGGGTCATGTCAATCAGATCATTCAACTAATGATGTGACCTTGTTAATCAAATAACAACTCTTTGTTCATGGTTAGGAAACATAACCATCTTTGATTAACGAGCTAGTCAAAGTAGAGGCATACTAGTGACACTCTGTTGGTCTATGTATTCACACATGTATTATGTTTCCGGTTAATACAATTCTAGCATGAATAATAAACATTTATCATGATATAAGGAAATAAATAATAACTTTATTATTGCCTCTAGGGCATATTTCCTTCAGTCTCCCACTTGCACTAGAGTCAATAATATAGATTACACAGTAATGATTCTAACACCCATGGAGCCTTGGTGCTGATCATGTTTTTCTCGTGGAAGAGGCTTAGTCAACGGGTCTGCAACATTCAGATCCGTATGTATCTTGCAAATCTCTATGTCTCCCACCTGGACTAGATCCCGGATGGAATTGAAGCGTCTCTTGATGTGTTTGGTCCTTTTGTGAAATCTGGATTCCTTTGCCAAAGCAATTGCACCAGTATTGTCACAAAAGATTTTCATTGGACCCGATGCACTAGGTATGACACCTAGATCGGATATGAACTCCTTCATCCAGACTCCTTCGTTTGCTGCTTCCGAAGCAGCTATGTATTCCGCTTCACAGGTAGATCCCGCTATGACGCTTTGTTTAGAACTGCACCAACTGACAGCTCCACCGTTTAAAGTAAACACGTATCCGGTTTGCGATTTAGAATCGTCCGGATCAGTGTCAAAGCTTGCATCAACGTAACCTCTTACGGTGAGCTCTTTGTCACCTCCATATACGAGAAACATATCCTTAGTCCTTTTCATGTATTTCAGGATGTTCTTGACCGCTGTCCAGTGATCCACTCCTGGATTACTTTGGTACCTCCCTGCTATACTTATAGCAAGGCACACATCAGGTCTGGTACACAGCATTGCATACATGATAGAGCCTATGGCTGAAGCATAGGGAACATCTTTCATTTTCTCTCTATCTTCTGCAGTGGTCGGGCATTGAGTCTGACTCAACTTCACACCTTGTAACACAGGCAAGAACCCTTTCTTTGCTTGATCCATTTTGAACTTCTTCAAAATCTTGTCAAGGTATGTGCTTTGTGAAAGTCCAATTAAGCATCTTGATCTATCTCTATAGATCTTTATGCCTAATATGTAAGCAGCTTCACCGAGGTCTTTCATTGAAAAAATTTTATTCAAGTATCCCTTTATGCTATCCAGAAATTCTATATCATTTCCAATCAGTAATATGTCATCCACATATAATATCAGAAATGCTACAGAGCTCCCACTCACTTTCTTGTAAATACAGGCTTCTCCAAAAGTCTGTATAAAACCAAATGCTTTGATCACACTATCAAAGCATTTATTCCAACTCCGAGATGCTTGCACCAGTCCATAAATGGATCGCTGGAGTTTGCACACTTTGTTAGCTCCCTTTGGATTGACAAAACCTTCCTGTTGCATCATATACAACTCTTCTTCCAGAAATCCATTCAGGAATGCAGTTTTTACATCCATTTGCCAAATTTCATAATCATAAAATGCGGCAATTGCTAACATGATTCTGACAGACTTAAGCATCGCTACGGGTGAGAAAGTCTCATCGTAGTCAACTCCTTGAACTTGTCGAAAACCTTTTGCGACAAGTCGAGCTTTGTAGACAGTAACATTACCATCAGCGTCAGTCTTTTTCTTAAAGATCCATTTATTCTCAATTGCTTGCCGATCATCGGGCAAGTCAACCAAAGTCCATACTTTGTTCTCATACATGGATCCCATCTCAGATTTCATGGCTTCAAGCCACTTTGCGGAATCTGGGCTCACCATCGCTTCTCCATAGTTCGTAGGTTCGTCATGATCTAGTAGCATGACTTCCAGAACAGGATTACCGTACCACTCTGGTGTGGATCTTACTCTGGTTGATCTACGAGGTCCAGTAGCATCTTGATCTAAAGTTTCATGATCATCATCATTAACTTCCTCTCTTATTGGTGTAGGTCTCACAGAAACAGTTTTCTGTGATGTACTATTTCCCAACAACGGAGTAGGTACAGTTACCTCGTCAAGTTCTACTTTCCTCCCACTCACTTCTTTCGAGAGAAACTCCTTCTCAAGAAAGTTTCCGAATTTAGCAACAAAAGTCTTGCCTTCGGATCTGTGATAGAAGGTGTATCCAATAGTTTCCTTTGGATATCCTATGAAGACACATTTCTCCGATTTGGGTTCGAGCTTATCAGGTTGAAACTTTTTCACATAAGCATCGCAGCCCCAAACTTTAAGAAACGACAACTTTGGTTTCTTGCCAAACCACAGTTCATAAGGCGTCGTCTCAACGGATTTTGATGGTGCCCTATTTTAACGTGAATGCGGCCGTCTCTAAAGCATAACCCCAAAACGATAGCGGTAAATCAGTAAGAGACATCATAGATCGCACCATATCTAGTAAAGTACGATTACGACGTTCGGACACACCATTACGTTGTGGTGTTCCGGGTGGCGTGAGTTGCGAAACTATTCCACAATTTTTCAAATGTACACCAAACTCGTAACTCAAATATTCTCCTCCACGATCAGATCGTAGAAACCTTATTTTCTTGTTACGATGATTTTCAACTTCACTCTGAAATTCTTTGAACTTTTCAAATGTTTCAGATTTGTGTTTCATTAAGTAGATATACCCATATCTGCTTAAATCATCTGTGAAAGTGAGAAAATAACGATATCCGCCACGAGCCTCAATATTCATCGGACCACATACATCGGTATGTATGATTTCCAACAAATCTGTTGCTCTCTCCATAGTACCGGAGAACGGTGTTTTGGTCATCTTGCCCATGAGGCACGGTTCGCAAGTACCAAGTGATTCATAATCAAGTGGTTCCAAAAGCCCATCAGTATGGAGTTTCTTCATGCGCTTTACACCGATATGACCTAAACGGCAGTGCCACAAATAAGTTGCACTATCATTATCAACTCTGCATCTTTTGGCTTCAACATTATGAATATGTGTATCACTACTATCGAGATTCATCAAAAATAGACCACTTTTCAAAGGTGCATGACCATAAAAGATATTACTCATATAAATAGAACAACCATTATTCTCTGATTTAAATGAATAACCGTCTCGCATTAAACAAGATCCAGATATAATGTTCATGCTCAACGCTGGCACCAAATAACAATTATTTAGGTCTAATATTAATCCCGAAGGTAGATGTAGAGGTAGCGTGCCGACCGCGATCACATCGACTTTGGAACCGTTTCCCACGCGCATCGTCACCTCGTCCTTTGCTAGTGTCCGCTTATTCTGTAGTCCCTGTTTCGAGTTGTAAATATTAGCAACAGAACCAGTATCAAATACCCAGGTGCTACTGCGAGCATTAGTAAGGTACACATCAATAACATGTATATCACATATACCTTTGTTCACCTTGCCATCCTTCTTATCCGCCAAATACTTGGGGCAGTTCCGCTTCCAGTGACCAGTCTGCTTGCAGTAGAAGCACTCAGTTTCAGGCTTAGGTCCAGACTTGGGTTTCTTCTCTTGAGCAGCAACTTGCTTGCCGTTCTTCTTGAAGTTCCCCTTCTTCTTCCCTTTGCCCTTTTTCTTGAAACTAGTGGTTTTGTTAACCATCAACACTTGATGCTCCTTCTTGATTTCTACCTCCGCAGCTTTCAGCATTGCGAAGAGCTCGGGAATAGTCTTGTTCATCCCTTGCATATTATAGTTCATCACAAAGCTCTTGTAGCTTGGTGGCAGTGATTGGAGAATTCTGTCAATGACGCAATCATCCGGAAGTGTAACTCCCAATTGAATCAAGTGATTATTATACCCAGACATTTTGAGTATATGCTCACTGACAGAACTGTTCTCCTCCATCTTGCAGCTATAGAACTTATTGGAGACTTCATATCTCTCAATCCGGGCATTTGCTTGAAATATTAACTTCAACTCCTGGAACATCTCATATGCTCCATGACGTTCAAAACGTCGTTGAAGTCCCGGTTCTAAGCCGTAAAGCATGGCACACTGAACTATTGAGTAGTCATCAGCTTTGCTCTGCCAGACGTTCATAACTTCTGGTGTTGCTCTAGCAGCAGGCCTGGCACTCAGCGGTGCTTCCAGGACGTAATTCTTCTGTGCAGCAATGAGGATAATCCTCAAGTTACGGACCCAGTCCGTGTAATTGCTACCATCATCTTTCAACTTAGCTTTCTCAAGGAACGCATTAAAATTCAACGGAACAACAGCACGAGCCATCTATCTACAATCGACATAAACAAGCAAGATACTATCAGGTACTAAGTTCATGATAATTTTAAGTTCAGTTAATCAAATTTACTTAAGAACTCCCACTTAGATAGACATCCCTCTAATCCTCTAAGTGACCACGTGATCCAAATCAACTAAACCATAACCGATCATCGCGTGAGATGGAGTAGTTTTCAATGGTGAACATCATTATGTTGATCATATCTACTATATGATTCACGCTCGACCTTTCGGTCTCCGTGTTCCGAGGCCATATCTGTATATGCTTGGCTCGTCAAGTATAACCTGAGTATTCCGCGTGTGCAACTGTTTTGCACCCGTTGTATTTGAAAGTAGAGCCTATCACACCCGATCATCGCGTGGTGTCTCAGCACGAAGAACTTTTGCAACGGTGCATACTCAGGGAGAACACTTCTTGATAATTTAGTGAGAGATCATCTTATAATGCTACCGTCAATCAAAGCAAGATAAGATGCATAAAAAGATAAACATCACATGCAATCAATATAAGTGATATGATATGGCCATCATCATCTTGTGCTTTGTGATCTCCATCTCTGAAGCACCGTCATGATCACCATCGTCACCGGCGACACCTTGATCTCCATCGTAGCATCGTTGTCGTCTCGCCAATCTTATGCTTCTACGACTATCACTACCGTTTAGTAATAAAGTAAAGCATTACATCGCGGTTGCATTGCATACAATAAAGCGACAACCATATGGCTCCTGCCAGTTGCCGATAACTCGGTTACAAAACATGATCATCTCATACAATAAAATCAGCATCATGCCTTGACCATATCACATCACAACATGCCCTGCAAAAACAAGTTAGACGTCCTCTACTTTGTTGTTGCAAGTTTTACGTGGCTGCTATGGGCTTAAGTAAGAACTCATCTCACCTACGCATCAAAACCACAACGATAGTTCGTCAAATAGACTCCGTTTTAACCTTCTCAAGGACCGGGCGTAGCCACACTTGGTTCAACTAAAGTTGGAGAGACAGTCTTCCGCAAGCCATCTATGTGCAAAGCACGTCGAGGGAACCGGTCTCGCGTAAGAGTACGCGTAAGGTTGGTCCAGATCGTCTCGTCCAACAATACCGCCGAACCAAAGTATGACATGCTGGTAGGCAGTATGACTTGTATCGCCCACAACTCACTTGTGTTCTACTCGTGCATATAACATCAAACCATAAAAACCTAGGCTCGGATGCCACTGTTGGGGAACGCAGTAATTTCAAAAAAAAATTCCTACGCACACGCAAGATCATGGTGATGCATAGCAACGAGGGGGAGAGTCTGATCTACGTACCCTTGTAGATCGCAATGGAAGCGTTGACACAACGTAGAGGAAGTAGTCGTACGTCTTCTTCCCGATCCGACCGATCCAAGTACCGTTACTCCGGCACCTCCGAGTTCTTAGCACACGTTCAGCTCGATGACGTTCCTCGGGCTCCGATCCAGCAAAGCGTCGAGGAAGAGTTCCGTCAGCACGACGGCATGGTGACGATCTTGATGTACTACCTACGCAGGGCTTCGCCTAAGCACTGCAACGGTATGATCGAGGTGGAATTTGGTGGCAGGGGGCACCGCACACGGCTAAGAAACGATCTCAAGGATCAACTTGTGTGTCTTGGGGTGTCCCCTGCCCCCGTATATAAAGGATGAAAGGGGGGAGGCTGGCCGGCCAAAGGAGGGAGGCGCAGGAGGATTCCTACTCCTACCGGGAGTAGGACTCCCCCCCCCCCCCCCCCAATCCTATTCCAACTAGGACTCCTTGGAAAAAAGGGAGAGGGAAAGAGAGAGAGGTGGCCGGCCACCTCTCCTAGTCCTAATAGGACTAGGGGAGGGGGGAGGCGCGCAGCCCTCCTTGGCAGCCCCTTTCACCTTTCCACAATGGCCCATGTAGGCCCATTTGGCTCCCGGGGGGTTCCGGTAACCCTCCCGGTAATCTGGTAAAATCCCGATTTCACCCGGAACACTTCCGATGTCCAAACATAGGCTTCCAATATATCAATCTTTACGTCTCGACCATTTCGAGACTCCTCGTCATGTCCGTGATCTCATCCGGGACTCCGAACAACCTTCGGTACATCAAAATGCATAAACTCATAATAACTGTCATCGTAACGTTAAGCGTGCGGACCCTACGGTTCGAGAACATTGTAGACATGACCGAGACACATCTCCGGTCAATAACCAATAGCGGGATCTGGATGCCCATATTGGCTCCTACATATTCTACGAAGATCTTTATCGGTCAGACCGCATAACAACATACGTTGTTCCCTTTGTCATCGGTATGTTACTTGCCCGAGATTCGATCGTCGGTATCCGATACCTAGTTCAATCTCGTTACCGGCAAGTCTCTTTACTCGTTCCGTAATACATCATCCCACAACTAACTTATTAGTTGCACTGCTTGCAAGGCTTAAGTGATGTGTATTACCGAGAGGGCCCAGAGATACCTCTCCGACAATCGGAGTGACAAATCCTAATCTCGAAATACGCCAACCCAACATCTACCTTTGGAGCCACCTGTAGTACTCCTTTATAATCACCCAGTTACGTTGTGACGTTTGGTAGTACCCAAATTGTTCCTCCGGCAAACGGGAGTTGCATAATCTCATAGTTATAGGAACATGTATAAGTCATGAAGAAAAGCAATAGCAACATACTAAACGATCGGGTGCTAAGCTAATGGAATGGGTCATGTCAATCAGATCATTCAACTAATGATGTGACCTCGTTAATCAAATAACAACTCTTTGTTCATGGTTAGGAAACATAACCATCTTTGATTAACGAGCTAGTCAAAGTAGAGGCATACTAGTGACACTCTGTTGGTCTATGTATTCACACATGTATTATGTTTCCGGTTAATACAATTCTAGCATGAATAATAAACATTTATCATGATATAAGGAAATAAATAATAACTTTATTATTGCCTCTAGGGCATATTTCCTTCAGTAGACATGACCGAGACTCATCTCCGGTCAATAACCAATAGTGGAACCTGGATGCTCATATTGGTTCCTACATATTCTATGAAGATCTTTATCGGTCAAACCGCATAACAGCATATGTTGTTCCCTTTGTCATCGGTATGTTACTTCCCCGAGATTCGATCGTCGGTATCGCAATACCTAGTTCAATCTCGTTACCGGAAATTCTCTTTACTCATTCCGTAATGCATCATCCCACAACTAACCCATTAGCCACATTGGTTGCAAGGCTTATAATGATGTGCATTACCGAGAGGGCCCAGAGATACCTCTCCGATACACTGAGTGACAAATCCTAATCTTGATCTATGCCAACTCAACAAACACCATCGGAGACACCTGTAGAGCATCTTTATAATCACCCAGTTACGTTGTGATGTTTGACAGCACACTAAGTGTTCCTCCGGTATTCGGGAGTTGCATAATCTCATAGTCATAGGAACATGTATAAGTTATGGAGAAAGCAATAGCAATAAACTAAACGATCGTAGTGCTAAGCTAATGGATGGGTCAAGTCAATCACATCATTCTCTAATGATGTGATCTTGTTCATAAAATGACAACTCTTGTCCATGGCTAGGAAACTTAACCATGTTTGATTAACGAGCTAGTCAAGTAGAGGCATACTAGTGACACTCTGTTTGTCTATGTATTCACACATGTACTAAGTTTCCGGTTAATACAATTATAGCATGAATAATAAACATTTATCATGATATAAGGAAATATAAATAACAACTTTATTATTGCCTCTAGGGCATATTTCCTTCACTGCCTCCTCTTCCTCCTCCTACCGCTCCTCCTCCTCCTCCAAGCTCGGCTCCGAAGAGCTCGGAGGTTGTCCGACTGCAATGCAGTCGCATGCTGGATCTCGGTGGCTTGCGCCTCCATCGAGATCTCCGCGCGGCGCTCAAGCATGAGCATATTGTAGTAGGTCAACTTCTCATGGGCCATTGCGGGTGGCCGATGGCGGCGTGGATGGGAGGGGAAATGGGGGAATGTGGGCGGCTAGGGTTTGACCATCGCAGTTCGGCTTGAGCCAGGCCTAGGCTCCTTGAGCACTATGCCGATGTTATGCCATGAATGTGGGTAGACAAATCGGTGAGCTCCTATGCGAACTGTTGGTGTTTTCATAGGTCAGAAATGACAGTCCAATGTGGCGGACGTGTCCCACTTTTTGGCTACAAATGACACTATAGACATAAGGGCTGGAAGTAGGGGTACTTTCCAGGCCCGTCTGAGTTGTTCGCTTGGATATATGGGGGTAGGTTTGGGTGCAGTTAGAGATGCTCCTAGTGGGAGGAGGGGGCTAGAAGGAGGAAGGGAGAGACCGGGATAGAAAAAATGGTTAAACTATGTCTGGATTCACCCGCAAGGTGTATGAAGTTTCAAGTAGGGATGTATAGAGCCGAAACTTTCCGCTTTTCCGGCGAAAACATGAAAAGGGGGAGGAAAATGGAAGTGGAAACGGAAATTTGCAAAATAGAAAAAGAAACGGGATTTTTTTATGTAGAAAGAAAAATAAAAATAAAATGATGCTTTTCGATGGAATAGGCGTGGAAACGGAATTTTCCATTTACGTTAATATGAAACTCTCCATTTTGAATGTGAGGACATGGTTATTTTGCAGCCCAACGAATATACAATTAGGCCCAACCAATGATGAGCCACCCCGCTCCCGCTAGGGTTTCCCCCGCCGTCGGCGGACCCTAGCCCCTTCCCGCCGCCGCCGGGCCCTAGCCCCTTCCCACCGCCGTTGAGCGCCCGGCGCGGGCGCCCCCCCCCCCCCTCTCCCCTCTTCCCCCCCCCCCCCTTCTCCCCTCCTCCCCGTCCCGCCGCCTTCGCCGTCTCCCCGGGAGGCGGCCGGGGCGGCACGCTGCTCCCCTTCCCCCTCGTCCCCCCCTCCGGCCTTCCTCCCCGCCGCCGCCGGCGGTCGCCCCCGGATCTGGCCGGGTGGTATCGGCAGCGACGGGTCGTCCCTTACCCGTGTGCTCTCCTCCTTCCCAGGGTGGGGGGAGGCGGCGGTGGTGCTCGGCCGGTGGCGGTCGGGCGTCCTGGTGGCGGAGGCCGGCGGCGCTCGCCGTGGTGGTGCCACCTCTTGGCGGCGGGGTGGTCCGGTGGTGCTGGGCGGCCGGTGGCGCGTCCCCGGCCCAGATTTGGGCCCGTAGGGCCCCTTCTGGGTCCTTGCGGGTCGGCTCCGACGCAACAGCGATGCCCTCTCTATGGGGAGGCAGGGGAACGGCTTGGACTGGGGCAGCGACGCCGACGGCGTGCCAGCTGATGTGCGAAGGCGGGAGCTAGCCGGCCTTTGAGGGGCCGGCCGGGCCTGTGGGGCCACGGGCCTGGTAGGCTCCTGCTATGGCGTCTGGTCGGCTACCGTCGTGGATGGTGGAGGTGGGGCCCTCCCGTAGGCCGGCGGTGCTGCTGCCCTAGTCCCGGCTCCTCTTCTTCGTTGTGCAGACCATCTTCGCGGTGCCGTGGTGAGACAGCATGGGAAGCTTCATGCCCGTGTTGGCGCAGGGTGGTGGTCGGTTTGGTGGCGAGCCCCGGAGTGCCTGAGGTGGAGGCTGGGATCGGGAGAAATCCCTATTGGCTTGGCCGACACTGACGCGGTGGCGCCTAAGGGTGCCGCCGGACCTTCCTGGAGGGCGTCGGGGCTACACTTCCTCTCTCCTTGTCGCGTACCGGGGAAAACCCTTGGCAGCAGCATCGCCATCATCGCATCCCTTTTTGGAGGTGCTGATTGGTACCGGCGCTTCAGAGTCTCGGAGCTTGGTGGGCGATCTCCGGTGGACGCAGCGGTCGCGAGGCTTCGTCGTTTTTTGTCGATCCGCCGTTATCGGCATTTGTTTCTTTTCTATTTTCTCTTTCATTTCTTTTGGGCGTATTGTTCTGCTTCCGTCCCAGCTCCTATCGTTAATTGTATCGGATGGTTGCTTTGTAATACAAAGCGGGGGAAAATCCTTTTTCTTAACCAATGATGAGGTGAATTGCCCAAATGACCCAACTTCTACATAATAGATCAAGCATGGCAGCACGCGAGCAGAATCCCTAACCCTTAAGCGAGCATGTCGCCATATTATATATCATAATATTTAGTAACCATCTTATCAACTGAACAACTTATGTTGGTTTCTTTTTTTGTCTATGTTTCAAGGGATTTTCAGTTTCGGTGAACATTCCGCTTCCGTCTCTATGTCCATGTTGTATTCGCTCCATTTTCATTTTCAGTAGTACTCGTTTCTGTATTTGTTTCCGGTATTTTTGTATCGGTTTCCGTTTTCACAAAAAAAAACACGAAACAAATATGACAGCACCCAATTTCGTTCGTTTTCACTCTTTTTTCATTCCTAGTTTCAAGGGACCGCCTAGAGCTCAATTGAATTTCTCAATTGTCTTCAGTAAAAACAGTAGAAAAAATAACAACAACAAAAAACAAAAATGAGAACGAATCTCTGCGTACAACCCGACCACTATAGCATCGATTGAGCTATAACTATTCCCCGATCGGTTGAGAAACAGCAAACCCGAAGTTTCAATCGACAGGAGCTGGGAAGCCTGAATTTGCAACTTTTTACATTGTTGGAACATACGGCAACAAATTTAAATTTTATTCATGCGTATTGATTGATCCGCAGAGACGAAGGGCTTAGTTGGACGTCCCCATTGACCTGACCTTGGGCTGGGTACTGATGAACGAGCCACCAGCACTGCTCCATCTCTCCGTGGCCGAGGTAAGCCGTCGGCGGGACGGCCTGAGACCATCCATGATCGGGGTGGAAGCCAAGCCCATTCGGCATCCCCGGAGACGCCGGTCCCGCCAGGTGGTGGTCGGCGACACTCATGACCGTGGAGGCGCCGTGCAGCACCGGGCGGTTCTTGCGGCGGCCGGAGCCGACGGGCACGTTGCGGATGGCGCCGCCGGCCGTCCAGTAGCGGTGGCAGGCCCGGCAGAAGTGCCGCGGCTGGTTGACGTTGTAGTTGTTGAAGTAGCAGAACTTGGTGTCCTCGCTCCGGCACCGCGGGCACGGCAGCCGCGCCTCCGCCGCCGCCGCGCGCGCCCTCGCGGCCTCCTCCAGCTGCTCGGCGCTCCCGCGCCCCGAAGACGACGAGGACGACGACATGGGCGCCGCCTGCTGCGTCTTGGACACCACCACGCCGCCACCGCCGCCGTCTGCGCCCGTGCGTGTGGGCTGCCGCGTGATGACCTTGCCGAAGAGCTTGATCCCCGCCGCGCCGCCCATCTCGAGGTGAGAGTGAGACACCATGTCGGTCGGTCAGTGCGTGCCCCGCGTTCTCTGATGCCACGGAGAAGTGTGTCTGATCGGCCGTATATATAGCTCGCTTGCTAGCTAGGAGCAGGAATAGGATACGTGCTCTGTGGTGGGTGTTGGGTGGGCGCCGTGATTTCCTTTCCTCTTTCCTTTAACAGGGCGAGGCGAAGGAAAAGGAACATCCAACTGCGGTGCAGTGCATGTGGGATACGGTGACGTGCGATGCCGTTCGGTTCGCGTCCCCGTCCCACCACCTGGCCTGCCCGCGGCCACACTCCATTGCCGCCATGACTAGCTCGATCAAGGACCCATTTGGCTACGTGAACTTTGCGAAAAGATCAAGATCATGGTGCCAAATTTCCGCTGAAATCGACCAAAAAACTCCCGCGTTCCAAACAGGGCCAAATTAAGCTTGTTTCGGCAGCAAGAAACGGCCCATTTTCGACGCACCGTCGTCGTCAACGAGCGCGATGATACTTACCCACTAAGAGTCTTGATGATCATCCCTAATCACTTTTGCGGCAGGGGATGTAAAAGCGACGAAAGATGGCTTCCTTGCTTTACAATCAACTGGACATTTGATGGCTTTTTCGTGGCGGGGGGAAAAGCGATAAAGACTATCCGAAACCAAGATGCGTCGCTTTACTCGCTTTGGCTGCGGAAAGGGGGCGCCTTTTGTGTCTTTTCCCGTATGGTGGCACGGCACTGCTAACAGTGCCTTTCCAAAGGGAAATGCTTGCGAATCGTCTCGGTTGGAAAGGCTCCGGCGATGGACTCCTCGCTAGCTAGCTTTGAGCTTTCCCTGCCAATGCGAAAGCTTTGCTTTAGGGCTTTTCTGCCACTTTGTAGCTAGACTTAGATTTTTCTTTCTTTCTTTAGGGCTTCTTTATTTCTTGCTGTTGAAAAGTGTTTTCTGTGCAGTAATGATGGTGTATTCAGACATTTTTGCTAGATATATTAGCACCTTTTTTATTAATCTAATCATGAGTAAAGAGTAAACATGGCATTCACAATATGCAACTCATGCGGATACCTAAACATGTGTGCACATATATAGCATAGAACCGAAATATTTATGAACAGGGCATATACGGCTTGCACATGAACAACCAAGTAAGGGATGAAAAAGTCATATCCTCGGGTAGGCCACGCAAGGGCCGCGGCGGCAGCAACAGCCTTGGCTTCGTTTGTGGCCTTCTTCTTGGCGGCGGCGGCGGTGCAGGGAAAATAGTCAAAGCAGGGGAGGGAGACGGGGACGGTTCGTGAGCAGTCGCACCGAGATGCACCCCTAAAACCTTATCGTCCTTCTCCCGGTGCAGGATCTCAAACGACAAGGTTCCTGAGGCCTGCTCTCCCGACCTACCATGCACGCGGTCGTCGAAATGGGATCGCATGAAACAACACAGAGCTTGTAACAGTATATGACGCTAGGATTGTGCGAGGAGGGAGCGAATATGTCCGATGCACTAGCAAACGCCTCCAATATATAGGTTGTCATGTAGGGAGTCATGGGACTGGGCTTAGGTCCACGCCCGATTCGACTCACCCCTGAGAAGGGAGTCATCATACCCTCGGAAGGCAAACGGTCCACAGCCCAACGTCTCGGACAGTGGCGCTTCTGTTACCGACTCGTTAATTAATCCTTGATTAATTAGCAGTTCCTGGCCGGCAAACATAAAGCGTAAACGTATGTCTTAACTCGGCTTGGCTCATTGACGAAACACAATGCGCGCGCAACATGTGGCATGGCATGGAGAGGCGGGCGGCGGAGGAGGAGCACGCGGGGAACCAATCCTCTTCTCAAGCTTCAATAGCATGTAGAAGATGAATCCTTATAAAGGGATTCAACTCTTCTTCTACTAGCAGTATGGTATAAAACTTTCCACCACTTGTCATACATCTACATGTGCCTTAGAGATTAAACAACAAATATTGTCTTATGAGGGCAAAAGACCATCCATAATTTAACAATTTTTTCCTTGTGGATTGTGGTTGACGCGGGAGCTATTTCCCGCATTAAGCGAGATGGAAGCATCACTTGCGTCGAGCGCTATAGTAAACAGGCTGACCCTTTATCACTCGCGCGCGAGGGAAGAAAAAAGATAGAGAAAAAGGATCGCGCGGGCATTCATCAATCCCAAGACCTCCCCGTCCCAACGTAGCGCTACATGCCAATACACCATCTTCAAGTTCGTGTTATACTACTTGGGCGCAATCACTTGAAGAGCGGGGTTTTTTTTTTCTTTTTCTTCCCTTTTATTCGGTTTTCTTTGAGTTTTTTTCTTTTTGCATTTTCTTTTGTTTCTTTTCTCTTTTCTTCTACCTTTTTGGTTTTTTATTCTTTTTTCCATTTGTTTCTTCGGTTTTATTTTAAATTTTTTTGGTTACTTTGTTTCTTTTCTAGTTTTCTTTTTTTTGGGATTTCTTTGTTTCTTTTGATTTTCACTCTACATTTTTGTAGATGCCAAAAATACTTTTCTAGCTTTAGGGCCAAGATTTGGGGCTCTTGGATCGACTATGGTTCTCCCCGTATGGACCATAGAACCTAATAGTCAACGTTCTACATACGGAAATGAGAGAAAAGTATAGTTTTCCGCAGGAGCTATATCTCGCTTCACGTGAGATAGACGCTTCTTTTGCCTAATGCTTTTCTTGTGTGCTACAATAATAGATTGGCCTATTTTTAACGCATTCATCCCTAGATCGTTACTTTTTTTGTTCGTTTTCTCTTTTTTCGGTTTGTTTATGTTTTTTCTTTGGTTTTATTTGTTCTTTCATCTTTTTCCTTCAGTTCTTCCCTTTTTTCTTCATTATACATCATTTTTCTTTGTTTCTTCATTGGTTTTCTTCATTTTTTTCTTTTTTTGTTCTACTTCAATTTTCTTTGTTTCTTCATCGATTGTCTTTTTTGTTATACCTTGTTTTTCTTTGTTTCTTCACCGGTTTTCTTCATTTTCTTTGTTTTTCTTTTTATTTCTTTTCTTTCATTTGTTCTTCTTTTTCTTCATGGTTTTTTTATCAGTCTTGTTTTCATCATCTTTCTTTGGTTTTACCTTTTATTTCATTACTTCTTCTTTTTCTCCGGGTTTCTTTTTGTATCTTTCTTGTTTTTCATTGCTCTTCTTTGTTTCTTTTTCGGTTTTGGCTGTTTTCCAATCTTTTTGCGGTGGTTCACTTTTGGGGGTTTTTATTTCTCTTTTTTTCTATTTCCTTTGTTTATTTTTTGGTTTTCTTTTTTTGTCAATATTTGATCACGTATTTTCAAAATGCTAAACATGTAGAAAAAAGTTCCTGATGTACACAAAAAATTGTATGCCATACATAAAAAAGTAGACACCAAAAACATATATTTAAAAATGTTAATTCGGTATTTAAATATGTTAAACATGTATATATAAATGATTCAGACCTATATGAAAAATGTACATTCTCTATGGAAAAAAGTTTATTTCCATTAACAAAATGGTCAACACATGATCAACATTTTTTATACACGTTTAACATATTTTACATACATGATCAACATGCTTTATACGCGTCTAACATTTTATAAATAAACGATTCACTTGTTTTTCATACACGTTGTATATATATTTTTATATATTTTTCTTATACATGTGAAACATTTTATTTATACACATTTAAAATTCTTCAAATGCTTTATTAATATTTTCAAATACTTTACTAAAAAATCAAAAGCTTGATTACCATTCTAAGTACATGATCAAAATTTTCATACCCATTATACATTTTTTGTATACATGAGAAATAATTTTCCTAAACACGTTTAATATTTTTCGAGTGCTTCATTAAAAATTCAAAGCTTGAAAGTATAAACAAAACTTATAAGAGAAACCAAAAAGAGTGAAGAATAAACAGAAAAAAGAAGGTTGTGACCCTGCGTGCGCCTGGGCCGGCCCATCTCGCGGTCGCATTCACGCTAGGCTACCCTACATCTCGCGTCAAGCAAAACATAGGCGTGCCCGCGCGGAAGCGCTGGTTTGCTTACGTATACACTAGGAAAAATACACGCGCGACCATGCGTAGCAATAGGAAAAAACTATATATATAAAAGCGAGTCAATGGGCCATCGTCTGCATCTGCCTACTCCAACACCATTGTGCGCTCCATCCTCTCCGAATCTAATAAATGCCTGCCCTATTTTCTTTTATACCTTTGCTACGAAAATAGTTCATAAGAAACGGCAACCACTTTTAGATAATAATTGTGACCATGGTGTTCTTTCTATTCCACCTTATGGCCCTTTTGATCCAACATATTTTTTGGGAGATTCAGAGGGTTGAATCCATATGAACTTTTTCTAGGTGCTCTATTGTTTGCGCTATATTTCTTATGATTTTTTTCATTCCACACTAAGGCCTCCTTTGGTTCATATGGTAGGATTATCATAGGAAGAGAAAATTTGTGGAAATAAGATGACATGTATCTCAAATTCCATGAGTAGGATTAGGAAAAGAGATGTCCTTTGGCTCATATCATAGGAATTTTTTCATTGAGTCTAGACTCATGTTTATTTCCCTTCGAAATGTAAGGATACAAACCAATCATTTGTAGGAATAGGAATCCATTTCTATGAATCAAGAGGCTCTAAAGAAAAAATTCATACAAGAATCATATCCTATAGAATTTCTGTGAAATTCCTCCAAACCAAAGGAGGCCTAATCTCTTGGAACGATCCTTCATTTCCTTCGAGTGCATTCTAACTAAAATAGCTCGCTCGCAAATTTAATCCAGAATAGCAAGTTATAGGAACATCTTGATGAAGGAAATATGCCCTAGAGGCAATAATAAAGTTGTTATTTATATTTCTTTATATCATGATGAATGTTTATTATTCATTGTAGAATTGTATTAACTGGAAACTTAGTACATGTGTGAATACATAGACAAACAGAATGTCATTAGTATGTGCTACCTCTTGAGCATTGCGTTGGTTTTCCCTTGAAGAGGAAAGGGTGATGCAGCAAAGTAGTGTAAGTATTTCCCTCAGTTTTTGAGAACCAAGGTATCAATCCAGTAGGAGGCCACGCACGAATCCCTCGCACCTACACAAACAAATAAAATCCTCGCAAACAACGCAATAAAGGGGTTGTCAATCCCTCCACGGTCACTTACGAAAGTGAGGTCTGATAGACATGATAAGATAATATTTTTGGTATTTTTATGATAAAGATGCAAAGTAAATAAAGCGAAATAAAAACGGCGCAAGAAACAACTTGTTGACGGGAGATTAATATGATGGAAAATAGACCCGGGGGCCATAGGTTTCACTAGTGGCTTCTCTCGAGAGCATAAGTATTACGGTGGGTAAACAATTTACTGTTGAGCAATTGACAGAATTGAGCATAGTTATAAGAATATCTAGGTATGATCATGTATATAGGCATCACGTCCGAGACAAGTAGACTGACTCCTGCCTACATTTACTACTATTACTCCAAACATCGACCGCTATCCAGCATGCATCTAGAGTATTAAGTTCAAAAGAACAGAGTAACGCTTTAAGTAAGATGACATGATGTAGAGGGATAAACTCATGCAATATGATATAAACCCCATCTTGTTATCCTCGATGGGAACAATACAATACGTGCCTTGCTGCCCCTACTGTCACTGGGAAAGGACACCGCAAGATTGAACCCAAAGCTAAGCACTTCTCCCATTGCAAGAAAGATCAATCTAGTAGGCCAAACCAAACTGATAATTCGAAGAGACTTGCAAAGATAACCAATCATACATAAAAGAATTCAGAGAAGATTCAAATATTGTTCATAGATAAACTTGATCATAAACCCACAATTCATCGGTCTCAAGAAACACACCGCAAAAGAAGATTACATCGAATAGATGTCCACGAGAGAGGGGCAGAATATTGTATTGAGATCCAAAAAGACAGAAGAAGCCATCTAGATAATAACTATGGACCCGAAGTTCTGAGGTAAACGACCTCTTGAGCACTGCGTTGGTTTTCCCTTGAAGAGGAAAGGGTGATGCAGCAAAGTAGCTTAAGTATTTCCCTCGGTTTTTAAGAACCAAGGTATCAATCCAGTAGGAGGCCACGCACGAGTCCCTCGCACCTACACAAACAAATAAAATCCCCGCAACCAACACAATAAAGGGGTTGTTAATCCCTTCACGGTCACTTACGAAAGTGAGATCTGATAGATATGATAAGATAATATTTTTGGTATTTTTATGATAAAGATGCAAAGTAAATAAAGCGAAATAAAAAAGGCGCAAGAAATAGCTTGTTGATGGGAGATTAATATGATGGAAAATAGACCCGGGGTTTCACTAGTGGCTTCTCTCGAGAGCATAAGTATTACGGTGGGTAAACAAACTACTGTTGAGCAATTGACAGAATTGAGCATAGTTATGAGAATATCTAGGTATGATCATGTATATAGGCATCAAGTCCGAGACAAGTAGACCGACTCCTGCCTGCATCTACTACTATTACTCCACACATCGACCGCTATCCAGCATGCATCTAGAGTATTAAGTTCAAAAGAACAGAGTAACGCTTTAAGTAAGATGACATGATGTAGAGGGATAAAATCATGCAATATGATATAAACCCCATCTTGTTATCCTTGATGACAACAATACAATACGTGCCTTGCTGCCCCTATTGTCACTGGGAAAGGACACCGCAAGATTGAACCCAAAGCTAAGCACTTCTCCCATTGCAACAAAGATTAATCTGGTAGGCCAAACCAGACTGATAATTCGAAGAGACTTGCAAAGATAACCAATCATACATAAAAGAATTCAGAGAAGATTCAAATATTGTTCATAGATAAACTTGATCATAAACCCACAATTCATCGGTCTCAAGAAACACACCGCAAAAGAAGATTACATCGAATAGATCTCCACAAGAATCGTGGAGAACTTCGTATTGAGATCCAAAAAGAGAGAACAAGCCATCTAGCTAATAACTATGGACCCAAAGGTTTGAGGTAAACTACTCACACATCATCGGAGAGACTATGGTGTTGATGTAGAAGCCCTCCGTGATCGATGCCCCCTCCGGCGGAGCTCTGGAAAAGGCCCCAAGATGGGATCTCACGGGTACAGAAGGTTGCGGCGGTGGAATTAGGGTTTTGGCTCCGTATCTGGTAGTTTGGGGGTACGTAGGTATATATAGGAGGAAGAAGTACGTCGGTGGAGCAACGTGGGCCCCACAAGGGTGGAGGGTACGCCTGGGGGGGGGGGGGGTAGGTGCGCCCCCTACCTCGTGCCTTCCTGGTTGATGTCTTGACGTAGGGTCCAAGTCCTTTGGATCATGTTCGTTCCGAAAATCACGTTCCCGAAGGTTTCATTCCGTTTGGACTCCGTTTGATATTATTTTTCTGCGAAACTCTGAAATAGGCAAAAAAACAACAATTCTGGGTTGGGCCTCCGGTTAATAGGTTAGTCCCAAAAATAATATAAAAGTGTATAATAAAGCCCATTAATCATCTAAAACAGAATATAATATACCATGAACAATCAAAAATTATAGATACGTTGGAGACGTATCAAGCATCCCTAAGTTTAATTCCTGCTCGTCCTCGAGTAGGTAAATGATAAAAACAGAATTTTTGATGCGGAATGCTACTTGGTATAATTTTTAATGTAACCCTCTTAATTGTGGTATGAATATTCAGATCCGAAAGATTCAAGATAAAAGTTTAATATTGACATAAAAGAAATAATACTTCAAGCATACTAACTAAGCAAATATGTATTCTCAAAATAACATGGCCAAAGAAGGTTCATCCCTACAAAATCATATAGTTTAGTCATGCTCCATTTTCGTCACACAAGAATGCTCTCATCATGCACAACGACAAGCCAAGCAATTGTTTCATACTTTAGTAATCTCAAACTTTTTCAACCTACACGCAATACATGAGCGTGAGTCATGGATATAGCACTATGGGTGAAATAGAATATAATGATGGGGGTTATGTGGAGAAGACAAAAAAGGAGAAAGTCTCACATCAACGCAGCTAATCAACGGGCTATGGAGATGCCCATCGATTGATGCTAATGTAAGGAGTAGGGATTGCCATGCAACGGATGCACTAGAGCTATAAATGCATGAAAGCTCAACAAAAGAAACTAAGTGGGTGTGCATCCAACTTGCTTGCTCACGAAGACCTAGGGCATTTGAGGAAGCTCATTGTTTGAGTATACAAGCCAAGTTCTATAATGAAAAATTCCCACTAGTATATGAAAGTGACAAAACAAGAGACTCTCTATCATGAAAATCATGGTGCTACTTTGAAGCACAAGTGTGGAAAAAAAGGATAGTAGCATTGTCCTTTTTTATTTTCTTTTTTGGGGGCCTTCCTTTTTTATTTGGCCTTTTTTGGGGGACAATACTCTATGAATGATGATCACCACACTTCTATTTATTTACAACTCAATGATTACAACTCGATACTAGAACAAAGTATGACTCTATATGAATGCCTCCGGCGGCATACCCGGATAGCAGTGAATCAAGAGTGACATGTATGAAAAATTATGAACGGTGGCTTTGCCACAAATACGATGTCAACTACATGATTATACAAAGCAATATGACAATGATGAACGTGTCATGATAAACGGAACGGTGGAAAGTTGCATGGCAATATATCTCGGAATGGCTATGGAAATGCCATAATAGGTAGATATGGTGGTTGTTTTGAGGAAGATATAAGGAGGTTTATGTGTGAAAGAGTGTATCATATCACGGGGTTTGGATGCACCGGCGAAGTTTCCACCAACTCTCAATGTGGGAAAGGGCAATGCACGGTACCAAAGAGGCTAGCAATGATGGAAGGGTAAGAGTGCGTGTAATCCATGGACTCAACATTAGTCATAAAGAACTCATATACTTATTGCAAAAATCTACAAGTCATCAAAAAACAAGCACTACACGCATGCTCCTAGGGGGTAGATTGGTAGGAAAAGACCATCGCTCGTCCCCGACCGCCACTCATAAGGAAGACAATCAAAGAACACCCCATGTTTCAAATTTGTTACATAATGTTTACCATACGTGCATGCTACGGGACTTGCAAACTTCAACACAAGTATTTATCAATTTCACAACTACTCAACTAGCACAACTTTAATATCACTACCTCCATATCTGAAAACAATCATCAATCATCAAACTTCTCTTAGTATTGAGCACACTCATAAGAATTTTTTTTACTAGTCTCGAATACTTAGCATATTAGGATTAATTTCCCAATTTAAGCAAATTACCATGCTGTTTAAGACTCTCAAAATAATATAAGTGAAGCATGAGAGAATAATAGTTTCTATAAAACAAATCCACCATCGTGCTCTAAAAGATATAAGTGAAGCACTAGAGTAAAAACTATATAGCTCAAAAGATATAAGTGAAGCGCATAGAGTATTCTCATAAATTCCGAATCATGTGTGTTTCTCTCAAAAGGTGTGTACAGCAAAGATGATTCAAATAATACAAGATGCTCCAAGCAAAACACATATCATGTGGTGAATAAAAATATAGCTCCAAGTAAAGTTACCGATGGAAGTAGACGAAAGAGGGGATGCCTTCTGGGGCATCCCAAGCTTTGGCTTTTAGGTGTCATTAGATTATCTTGGGGTGACATGGGAATCCCCAAGATTAGGCCCTTGCCACTCCTTGTTCCATAATCCATCAAATCTTTTACCCAAAACTTGAAAACTTCACAACACAAAACTTAAAGTAGAAAATCTCGTGAGCTCCATTAGCGAAAGAAAACAAAACACCACTTCAAGGTACTGTATTCCAACTTCTCTATGGTTTATAAATTATTTTACTAGCCATAGATTCATCAAAATAAGCAAACAACACATGAAAAAACAGAATCTATCAAAAACAGAACAGTATGTAGTAATCTATAGCTAACGCAAGTTCTGGAACCCCAAAAATTCTAAAATAAATTGCTGGAAGTGAGTAATTTATCTATTAATCATCTGAAAAAAGAATTAACTAAATATCACTTTCCAAATAAAAATTACAGCAGTTCTCGTGAGCGCTAAAGTTTCTGTTTTTTACAGCAAGATCAAAAAGACTTTCCCCAAGTCTTCCCAACGGTTCTACTTGGCACAAACACTAATTAAACACAAAAAACACAAACAAAACAAAGGCTAGATAAATTTTTTAATGATGAACAGGAGCAAAAAGAAAGGAATAAAAATAAAATTGGGTTTCCTCCCAACAAGCGCTGTCGTTTAACGCCCCTAGCTAAGCATAAAAGCGAAGATCGGTCTAGGTATTGCCATCTTTGGTAGGCAATCCATAAGTGGCTCTCATAATAGATTCATATGGTAATTTAATTATATTTCTAGGGAAGTGTTCCATGCCTTTCCTTAACGGAAATTGGAATCTAATATTACCTTCCTTCATATCAATAATTGCACCAATCGTTCTAAGGAAAGGTCTACCAAGAATAATAGGACATGAAGGATTGCAATCTATATCAAGAACAATAAAATCTACGGGCACATAATTCCTATTTGCAACAATAAGAACATCATTAATTATTCCCATAGGTTTTTTAATGGTGGAATCTGCAAGGTGCAAGTTTAAAGAGCAATCATGAAAATCACGAAAACCTAGCAAATCACACAAAGTTATTAGAATCATGGAAACACTAGCACCCAAATCACTCAAAGCATAGCATTCATGATCTTTAATTTTAATTTTAATAGTACGTTCCCACTCATCATAAATTTTTCTAGGGATAGAAACTTCCCACTCAAGTTTTTCTTCATAAGATTGCATCAAAGCATCAACGATATGTTTGGTAAAGGCTTTATTTTGACTATAAGCATGTGGAGAATTTAGCACGGATTGCAACAAGGAAATACAATCTATCAAAGAGCAATTATCATAATTAAATTCCTTGAAATCCAAAATAGTGGGTTCATTGATATTTAAAGTTTTGATATCTTCAATCCCACTTTTACCAATTTTTGCATCAAGATCTAAACACTCCGAATTTTTTGAACGCCTTCTTGGTAAAGGTGGATCATATTCAGTCCTATCATTATCAAGATTCATATTGCAAAACAAAGATTTAATAGAGGACACATCAATAACTTTTAGACTTCATCTTTATTTTCATAGAAACTAGAAGAACACGCTTTCAGAAAACAAACTTTCTTAGCACGCATCCTAGCGGTTCTTTCTTTGCACTCATCAATGGAAATTCTCATGGCCTTGAGAGACTCATTGATATCATGCTTAGGTGGAATAGATCTAAGTTTCAAAGAATCAACATCAAGAGAAATTCTATCAACGTTCCTAGCCAATTCATCAACTTTAAGCATTTTTTCTTCAAGCAAAGCATTGAAATTCTTTTGCGAATTAATATACTCCTTAACACTAGTATCAAATTCAAAGGGCATCTTATTAAAATTTCCATAAGAATTGCTGTAGGAATTACCATAATTATTAGAGGAATTACTAGGATACGGCCTAGGATTAAAGTTTCCTCTATACGCGTTGTTACCAAAATTATTCCTACCAACAAAATTCACATCCATAGATTCATTATTATTATCAATCAAAGTAGACAAAGGCATATCATTAGGATCAGAAGAAACACTTTTATTAGCAAATAATTTCATAAGTTCATCCATCTTTCCACTCAAAACATTAATTTCTTCTATCGCATTCACTTTATTATTAGTAGATCTTTCAGTGTGCCATTGAGAATAATTAACCATAATATTATCTAGGAGTTTAGTAGCTTCTCCTAAAGTGATTTCCATAAAAGTGCCTCCCGCGGACGAATCTAAAAGATTCCTAGAAGCAAAATTCAATCTTGCATAAATTTTTTGTATAATCATCCACAAATTCAAACCATGTGTAGGGCAATTACGTATCACTAATTTCATCCTCTCCCAAGCTTGTGCAACATGTTCATGATCAAGTTGCTTAAAATTCATAATATCTTTTCTAAGAGAGATGATCTTAGCAGGAGGAAAATACTTAGAGATAAAAGCATCTTTGCACTTATTCCATGAATCAATACTATTTTTAGGCAAAGACAGAAACCAAGCTTTAGCACGATCCCTAAGGGAGAACGGGAATAGCTTCAATTTAACAATATCATTATCCAGATCTTTCTTCTTTTGCATATCACACAAATCAACAAAGTTGTTTAGATGGGTAGCGGCATCTTCACTAGGAAGGCCGGAAAACGGATCTTTCATGACAAGATTCAGCAAAGCAGCATTAATTTCACAAGATTCAACATCGGTAAGAGGAGCAATCGGAGTGCTAATAAAATCATTGTTGTTGTTATTAGTAAAGTCACACAATTTGGTATTATCTTTAGCCATCATGACAGGCAAGCAATCCAACACACAAGCAAACAAGAAACGGGCAAAAATAGGCAAATAGGGAAAGAGAAGGAGGACGAAGAGAGAGGGCAAATAAAACGGCAAGGGTGAAGTGCGGGAGAGGAAAACGAGAGGCAAATGGCAAATAATGTAATGCGGGAGATAAGGGTTTGTGATAGGTACTTAGTATGTTGACTTTTGCGTAGACTCCCCGGCAACGGCGCCAGAAATCCTTCTTACGACCTCTTGAGCACTGCGTTGGTTTTCCCTTGAAGAGGAAAGGGTGATGCAGCAAAGTAGCTTAAGTATTTCCCTCGGTTTTTAAGAACCAAGGTATCAATCCAGTAGGAGGCCACGCACGAGTCCCTCGCACCTACACAAACAAATAAAATCCCCGCAACCAACACAATAAAGGGGTTGTTAATCCCTTCACGGTCACTTACGAAAGTGAGATCTGATAGATATGATAAGATAATATTTTTGGTATTTTTATGATAAAGATGCAAAGTAAATAAAGCGAAATAAAAAAGGCGCAAGAAATAGCTTGTTGATGGGAGATTAATATGATGGAAAATAGACCCGGGGTTTCACTAGTGGCTTCTCTCGAGAGCATAAGTATTACGGTGGGTAAACAAACTACTGTTGAACAATTGACAGAATTGAGCATAGTTATGAGAATATCTAGGTATGATCATGTATATAGGCATCAAGTCCGAGACAAGTAGACCGACTCCTGCCTGCATCTACTACTATTACTCCACACATCGACCGCTATCCAGCATGCATCTAGAGTATTAAGTTCAAAAGAACAGAGTAACGCTTTAAGTAAGATGACATGATGTAGAGGGATAAACTCATGCAATATGATATAAACCCCATCTTGTTATCCTCGATGGGAACAATACAATACGTGCCTTGCTGCCCCTACTGTCACTGGGAAAGGACACCGCAAGATTGAACCCAAAGCTAAGCACTTCTCCCATTGCAAGAAAGATCAATCTAGTAGGCCAAACCAAACTGATAATTCGAAGAGACTTGCAAAGATAACCAATCATACATAAAAGAATTCAGAGAAGATTCAAATATTGTTCATAGATAAACTTGATCATAAACCCACAATTCATCGGTCTCAAGAAACACACCGCAAAAGAAGATTACATCGAATAGATGTCCACGAGAATCGTGGAGAACTTTGTATTGAGATCCAAAAAGAGAGAAGAAGCCATCTAGCTAATAACTATGGACCCGAAGGTCCGAGGTAAACTACTCACATATCATCGGAGAGTCTATGGTGTTGATGTAGAAGCCCTCCGTGATCGATGCCCCCTCCGGCGGAGCTCCGGAAAAGGCCCCAAGATGGGATCTCACGGGTACAGAAGGTTGCGGCGGTGGAATTAGGGTTTTGGCTCCGTATCTGGTAGTTTGGGGGTACGTAGGTATATATAGGAGGAAGAAGTACGTCGGTGGAGCAACGTGGGCCCCACGAGGGTGGAGGGCGCGCCTGTGGGGGTAGGCACGCCCCTACCTCGTGCCTTCCTGTTTGATGTCTTGACGTAGGGTCCAAGTACTCTGGATCACGTTCGTTCCGAAAATCACGTTCCCGAAGGTTTCATTCCGTTTGGACTCCGTCTGATATTCTTTTTCTGCGAAACTCTGAAATAGGCAAAAAAACAGCAATTTTGGGCTGGGCCTCCGGTTAATAGGTTAGTCCCAAAAATAATATAAAAGTGTATAATAGAGCCCATTAATCATCCAAAATAGAATATAATATAGCATGAAGAAATAAAAAATTATAGATACGTTGGAGATGTATCAGTATGCCTCTACTTGACTAGCTCATTAATCAAAGATGGTTAAGTTTCCTAACCATGGACAAAGAGTTGTCATTTGATAAGCGAGATCACATCATTAGAGAATGATGTGATTGACTTGACCCATCCGTTAGCTTAGCACGACGATCGTTATAGTTTCATTGCTACTGCTTTTTTCATGACTTATATATGTTCCTCAGACTATGAGATTATGCAACTCCCGAATACTGGAGGAACACCTTGTGTGCTATCAAACGTCACAACGTAACTGGGTGATTATAAAGATGCTCTACAGGTGTCTCCGATGGTGTTTGTTGAGTTGGCATAGATCAAGATTAGGATTTGTCACTCCGTGTATCGGAGAGGTATCTCTGGGCCCTCTCGGTAATGCACATCACTATAAGCCTTGCAAGCATTATGACTAATAAGTTAGTTGCATGATGATGCATTACAGAACGAGTAAAGAGACTTGCCAGTAACGAGATTGAACTAGGTATTGAGATACCGATGGTCGAATCTCGGGCAAGTAACATACTGTTGACAAAAGGAACAATGTATGTTGTTATGCGGTTTGACCGATAAAGATCTTCGTAGAATATGTAGGAACCAATATGAGCATCCAGGTTCCGCTATTGGTTATTGACTGGAGACGAGTCTCGGTCATGTCTACATAGTTCTCGAACCCGTAGGGTCCACACGCTTAACGCTCTGTGACGATTTGTATTATGAGTTATGTGATTTGATGACCGAAGTTTGTTGGGAGTCCCGGATGAGATCGGGGACATGACGAGGAGTCTCGAAATTGTCGAGATGTAAAGATCGATATATTGGAAGGCTATATACGGACATTGGAAAGGTTCCAAGTGATTTAGGTATTTTTCAGAGTACCGGAAAGTTACGGGAATTCGTATTGGGCCTTAATGGGCCATACGGGAAAAGAGAGAAAGGCCTCAAGGGTGGCCGCGCCCCTTCCCCATGGACTGGTCCAAATTGGACTAGGGAAAGGGGGCGCCCCTTCCTTCCTTCTCCTTCTCCCTTCCCTTTTCCCCATTCCATGTAGGAGGTGGAATCCTACTAGGACTAGGAAGTCCTAGTAGGACTCCACACTTTGGGCGCGCCCTATGAGGGCCGGCCTCCTCCTCCCTCCATCCTTTATATATGTGGCCACGGGGCACCCCATAGACACACAAGTTGATCATTGATCCCTTAGCTGTGTGCGGTGCCCCCCTCCACCATAATCCGCCTCGGTTATATCGTAGTGGTGCTTAGACGAAGCCCTGTTCTGGTAGCATCATCATCACCGTCATCACATCGTCGTGCTGATGAAGCTGTCCCTCGACACTCTGCTGGATCGTGAGTTCATGGGATGTCACCGAACTGAACGTGTGCAGATCGCGGAGGTGCCGTACTTTCGGTACTAGGATCAGTCGATCGTGAAGACGTACGACTACATCAACCGCATTGTCATAACGCTTCCGCTTACGGTCTATGAGGGTACGTGGAAAACACTCTTCCCCTCTCATTGCTATGCATCACCATGATAGATCTTCCGTGTGCGTAGGAATTTTTTAGAAATTACTGCGTTCCCCAAGAGTGGTATCAGAGCCAGGTCTATGCTTAGATGTTATATGCACGAGTAGAACACAAAGAAGTTGTGGGCGTGGGTATATACATATTGCTTGCCGTCACTAGTTGATTCTTTATTCAGCGGTATTGTTGAATGAAGCGGCCCAGACCGACATTACGCGTATGCTTACGCAAGACTGGTTCTACCGACGTGCTTCGCACACAGGTGGCTGCTGGGTGTCAGTTTCTCCAACTTTAGTTGAATCGGATTCAATGAACAGGGTTCTTTCTGAAGATCAAAAAGCAATCACTATACCGCGTCGTGGTTTTTGATGCGTAGGTAAGAACGGTTCTTGCTCAACCCGTAGCAGCCATGTAAAACTTGCAACAAACAAAGTAGAAGACGTCTAACTTGTTTTTTCAGGGCATGTTGTGATGTGATATGATCAAGACGTGATGAGATATAAGTTGTTGTATGAGATGATCATGTTTTGTTGAAGTTATCGGCAACTGGCAGAAGCCTTGTGGTTGTCTCTTTATTGCATAAGATGCAAGTGCTAAATAATTGCTTTACTTTATCGCTATGCGATAGTAATAGTTGCAAGAGCAATAATTGGCGAGACAACCATGTGATGACACGTTGATAGAGATCAAGATGATGGAGATCATGGTGTCATGCCGGTGACGATAGAGATCATGACGGTACTTTGGAGATGGAGATCAAAGGCGCAAGATGATCATGGCCATATCATGTCACATATTTTGATTGCATTTGATGTTTATCCTTTATGCATCTTATTTTTCTTAGTTCGGCGGTAGCATTATAAGATGATCTCTCACTAAGTTTCAAGGTATAAGTGTTCTCCCTGATTATGCAGCGTTGCGACAGTTCGTCGTGCCGAGACACCGCGTGATGATCGGGTGTGATAAGCTCTATGTTCACATACAACGGGTGCAAGCCAGTTTTGCACACGCGGAATACTTAAGTTAAACTTGACGAGCCTAGCATATGCAGATATGGCCTCGGAACACTGGAGACCGAAAGGTCGAGCGTAATCATATAGTAGATATGATCAACATAGTGATGTTCCCATTGAAAACTACTCCATCTCACGTGATGATCGGACATGGTTTAGTTTATTTAGATTACGTGATCATTTAGATGACTAGAGGGATGTCTATCTAAGTGTGAGTTCTTAAGTAATATGATTAATTAAACTTTAATTTATCATGAACTTAGTCCTGATAGTATTTGCATAACTATGTTGTAGATCAATAGCTCGTGATGTAGCTCCCCATTTATTTTGATATGTTCCTAGAGATAAAATAACTTGAAAAATGTTAGTAGCAATGATGCAGACTAGCTCCGTGATCTGAGGATTATCCTCATTGCTGCACAGAAATATTATGTCCTTGATGCACCGCTAGGTGACAGACCTATTGCAGGAGCAGATGCAGTCGTTATGAACATTTGAAAATGCTCAGTATGATGACTACTTGATAGTTTAGTGCACCATGCTTTACGTCTTAGAACCGGGACTTCAAAAATGTTTTGAAAGACATGGAGCATATGAGATGTTCCAAGAGTTGAAATTAGTATTTCATACTCATGCCCGTGTCGAGAGGTATGAGACCTCTGACAATACTTTGCCTATAAGATGGAGGAGAATAACTCAACCAGTGAGTATGTGCCCAGATTGTCTGGGTACTACAATTTCTTGAATCAAGTGAGAGTTAATCTTCCAGATAAGATAGTAATTGACAAAGATCTCTAGTCACTATCACCAAGTTACTAGCACTTCGCGATGAACTATAATATGCAAGGGATAACAAAAACAATTCACAAGCTCTTTGCGATGCTAACATCGGCGAAGGTAGAAATCAAGAAAGGAATCAAGTGTTGATGGTTAACAAGACCAGTAGTTTCAAGAAAACGGCAAAAGGATAGAAAGGGAACTTCAAGAAGAATGACAAACAAGTTGTCACTCTCGTGAAGAAGCCCAAAGCTAGACCCAAGCCTGAAACTAAGTACTTCTACTTCAAAGCAAATGGTCACTGGAAGTGGAACTACCCTAGATACTTGGCGGATAAGAAGGATGGCAAAGTGAACAAAGGTATATTTGATATACATGTCATTGATGTGTACTTTACTAGTGTTTATAGCAAACCCCTCGGTATTTGATACTATTTCAGTTGCTAAGAGTAGTAACTTGAAACGGGAGTGCTACCTCTTGAGCACTGCGTTGGTTTTCCCCGAAGAGGAAGGGATGATGCAACAAAGTAGCGTAAGTATTTCCCTCAGTTTTTGAGAACCAAGGTATCAATCCAGTAGGAGGCTACGCGCGAGTCCCTCGCACCTGCACAAAACAAATAATCCTCGCAACCAACGCGATAAGGGGTTGTCAATCCCTACAGGCCACTTATGAGAGTGAGATCTGATAGATATGATAAGATAATATTTTTAGTATTTTTATGATAAATATGCAAAGTAAAATAAAAGCAAAGTAAAAAAAGCAAAGGAAATAACTAAGTATTGGTACATTAATATGATGAAGATAGACCCGGGGGCCATAGGTTTCACTAGTGGCTTCTCTCAAGAGCATAAGTATTCTACAATGGGTGAACGAATTACTGTTGAGCAATTGACAGAATTGAGCATAGTTATGAGAATATCTAGGTATGATCATGTATATAGGCATCACGTCTGAGACAAGTAGACCGACTCCTGCCTGCATCTACTACTATTACTCCACTCATCGACCGCTATCCAGCATGCATCTAGAGTATTAAGTTCATGAAAACAGAGTAACGCCTTAAGCAAGATGACATGATGTCGAGGGATAAACTCATGCAATATGATGAAAACCCCATCTTGTTATCCTCGATGGCAACAATACAATACGTGCATTGCTGCCCCTACTGTCACTGGGAAAGGACACCGCAAGATTGAACCCAAAGCTAAGCACTTCTCCCATTGCAAGAAAGATCAATCTAGTAGGCCAAACCAAACTGATAATTCTAAGAGACTTGCAAAGATACCAATCATACATAAAGAATTCAGAGAAGATTCAAATATTGTTCATAGATAGACTTGATCATAAACCCACAATTCATCGGTCTCAACAAACACACCGCAAAAAGAAGATTACATCGAATAGATCTCCACAAGAGAGGGGGAGAACATTGTATTGAGATCCAAAAAGAGAGAAGAAGCCATCTAGCTAATAACTATGGACCCGTAGGTCTGAGGTGAACTACTAACACTCCATCGGAGGGGCTATGATGTTGATGTAGAAGCCCTCTGTGATCGATGCCCCCTCCGGCGGAGCTCCGGAACAGGCCCCAAGATGGGATCTCGTGGATACAGAAAATTGCGGTGGTGGAATTAGGGTTTTGGCTCCGTATCTAATCGTTTGGGGGCACGTGGGTATATATAGGAGGAAGGAGTACGTCGGTGGAGCAACAGGGGGCCCACGAGGGTGGAGGGCGTGCCTGGGGGGTAGGCGCGCCCCCTACCTCGTGGCCTCCTCTTTTGTTTCTTGACGTAGGGTCCAAGTCCTCTGGATCATGTTCGGTGAGAAAATCACGTTCCCAAAGGTTTCATTCCATTTGGACTCCGTTTGATATTCCTTTTCTTCGGAACCCTGAAATAGGTAAAAACAGCAATTCTGGGCTGGGCCTCCAGTTAATAGGTTAGTCCCAAAAATAATATAAAAGTGGATAATAAAGCCCAATAATGTCCAAAACAGTAGATAATATAGCATGGAGCAATTAAAAATTATAGATACGTTGGAGACGTATCAAGCATCCCCAAGCTTAATTCCTGCTCGTCCTCGAGTAGGTAAATGATAAAAACAGAATTTTTGACGCGGAGTGCTACTTGGCATAATTTTAATGTAATTCTTCTTAATTGTGGTATGAATATTCAAATCCAAAAGATTCAAGACAAAAGTTCATATTGACATAAAAATAATAATACTTCAAGCATACTAACTAAGCAATTATGTCTTCTCAAAATAACATGGCCAAAGAAAGTTCGTCGCTACAAAATCATATGGTTTAGTCATGCTCCATTTTCGTCACACAAGAATGCTCTCATCATGCACAACCCCGATGACAAGCCAAGCAATTGTTTCATACTTTAGTAATCTCAAACCTATAAACTTTCACGCAATATATGAGCACGAGCCATGGACATAGCACTATGGGTGGAATAGAATATAATGAGGGGGGTTATGTGGAGAAGACAAAAAGGGAGAAAATCTCACATCAACGAGGCTAATCAATGGGCTATGGAGATGCCCGCCTATTGATGTTAATGCAAGGAGTAGGGATTTCCATGCAATGGATGCACTAGAGCTATAAATGTATGAAAGCTCAACAAAAGAAACTAAGTGGGTGTGCATCCAACTTGCTTGCTCACGAAGACCTAGGGCACTTGAGGAGGCCCATTGTTGGAATATACAAGCCAAGTTCTATAGTGAAAAATTCCCACTAGTATATGAAAGTGACAAAACAAGAGACTCTCTATCATGAAGATTACGGTGCTACTTTGAAGCACAAGTGTGGCAAAGGATAGTAACATTGTCCCTCCTCTCTTTTTCTCCCATTTTTTTATTTGGCCTTTCTCCCTTTTTTATATGGCCTTTCTCTTTTTTTATAATTCCTCACTTGGGACAATGCTCTAGAAAATGATGATCATCACACTTCTATTTATTTACAACTCAATGATTACAATTCGATACTAGAACAAAATATGACTCTATATGAATGCCTCCGGCGGTGTACCGGGATATGCAATGAACCAAGAGTGACATGTATGAAATAATAATGAACAGTGGCTTTGCCACAAATACTATGTCAACTACATGATCATGCTAAGCAATATGACAATGATGAATGTGTCATGATAAACGGAATGGTGGAAAGTTGCATGGCAATATATCTCGGAATGGTTATGGAAATGCCATAATAGGTAGGTATGGTGGCTGTTTTGAGGAAGATATAAGGAGGTTTATGTGTGAAAGAGCATATCATATCCCGGGGTTTGGATGCACCGACGAAGTTTGCACCAACTCTCAATGTGAGAAAGGGCAATTGTCGGTGTACTAAAGTAGGGGTACCTTAGTATCCCGAACTTGTGCACGGGCAGTCGCAGCGACCCGCGGCAAGGCTTGCCGGGCGACCGCCAAGACCCTCCATGGTTCCTTTGGAGCCATTGAAGAACAAAGTATCCGAGCCAAGGCACAAGACCCCGGCAAGAGGAGCTTGCCGGGAAGGCCACTCAAAGTATCCAAGACCCCGGCAAGAGGAGCTTGCAGGGAAGAAGCACAAAGACCCCGGCAAGAGGAGCTTGCCGGGAAGACCAACTAAAGCATCTCGAGAAGCTTGATGCGACGCGCTGCGCGTCCCGGCAAGACCCGGTGAGCGACAAGCTCCCGGACGTGACAAGACAACATCCGCGGCAAGGCGCTTGCCGCGGCAAGGCGCTTGCCGCGGCAAGCTACTACTCCGCAGCCCGCGCTCCAGCTCACCCACCAACGTGTCGCTCTGGGACCGTTCCTGGCGTACGTGGCAGGAGGCTGTGCAGCCAGGGGCATGCAGTGGCAAGCAGGCGCTGACAAGATAGCCATCGTGGCAAACGGTGGCGCCCCTGATGGTCCCTTTCTGCACCATCTAGGCGACACAGGCAGGCATTTAATGCCTTTGTCCCCTGCCGTCAGGGTTAGGTATGATACAACTGTAGCAAGCGGTGGCACCAACTACCACCTCTTTTACATTTTTACCCTCATCTCTGTTGCCACCTATCGGTGACCCCTTTGACATATAAAAGGAGGCCCATGCGCAACAGGGAGGGGGACGATCATTCTCACGCTCGGCCTCGCTAGCCATCCAAGGGTACTGTAGCATCCATTGCTCCCGAGCAAGAACACAATACAAATCAAAGCAGGAGTAGGGTTTTACGCATCCGTGCGGCCCGAACCTGGGTAACCGATCGCGTCGCTCGTCTGTTCGCCTCGATCTGCTCTTTGTGCATCCTCCGCCCCCTGCCGAACCGAAAAGGGGCCCCAGTCCGCCGTGGTCCCATAGGTGTCCGTGGGGATCAGCAACCCCCGAAATCTTTGGCGCGCCAGGTAGGGGGTGCGTCGAGGTTGTGCAAACCTGATCCGGCGTTCGCACGAGCCGAATCTTCGTCATCTACATCCACATGCCGCCGAAGAAGAAGGCTTCAGAGGTAGCTGCTCCGTCTGCGCCGAGCCCACCATCGCCGGAGCAAATGGCTGGTGGAGTAGGCGCCGGCGGAAGAGGGGGCGCCGACGGGGAGGCTCATGTTGCTGCCAGGTCCAAGGACAAGGCTGCGCTGCACATCGGCGGCGCGGTCGGCTCCCACAACGACCGAGCGCATTCCAAGGCCTCGGCGTCCGTACACGCACCGCGCCCATCACAGGAAGCGCGAGACCAGTAGCGCCATGGTACTCACGGTACCATACGTTTGCTGGGCCAAGGTCAAGCTGGCGGATCCCGGAGTGCTCAAGACCAGCATGCACGCCAACATGCTGGCACGAGCGTGGCACGGTCTCTTGGGCGAGATATTTCTCCTTCTAATGTAGTTAGAAGTCCGAGCATGTCCCGCTCCTCGCACAGTTCGCCGCCGCCGCCCGCCACTCCAGCAGAAGCGTTGGCACGGGCCCAACTGCTCCTAGATTACCATCCAGCGCCAGAGAAGATCGATGACTGGAGGGCCACTATCCAGAGCCTCATCGGCTTCGCCAACGGTGACAACCCATGGCAGCCGAGCGCATCGCTGCCGCGGCAAGTCAGCCAGGCGCGAGCCGGTGGCGACAAGACCGGCGAGGGTGCAACCACTATGCACTCTCCGCCCCGAAGGCCAAGATCGCCGACTCGCCGGATCCACCTCGATAGCTACTCCACCGCGTCGTCAGATCCGCGAGCTCGTCGCGATCAGCGCCAAGTTCTTCATGAGAGACAGCAGGAAGACGCTCGAACACGCATCGAGCGCCGAAGAGAAGCGCGGCGTCAATCAGACCTGCGCGCTGGGCCTTCTGTCGACATGCAAGCGCCCGGAGAACCAGGCGACTTGCCGTACGCGGTAGGTTGCCCTGTGTTCACCCGTGAGCTGCGGCAAGTCCAGTGGCCCAGCCAGAAACATTTCAAGCCAGACGTGCCGGAGAAGTACGACGGCAAGTCGCACCCGTCAGAATTCCTCAGCATCTACACCATTGCGGTGCAAGCTGCCGAGGGGCGAGACGACAAGGTCCTTGCCAACTACTTCCCGCTCGTGCTCAAGCCCGAAGTCAGATCCTGGCTCATGCACTTGCCGGACAACTCCATATCCTCTTGGGCGGACTTGTGCCATCAGTTTGTCGGCGCCTTTACAGGCTGCCACAAGCCACATGGCCAGGAAAGTGACCTTCACCTGCTTGCCCAGAAGGAAGGAGAGCCCCTGCGCAAGTATATCCAGAGATTCAGCCGCGTGCAGCGCAACATCCCAGACATCCACCCGGCCGCGGTTATTAGCGCGTTCCATCAGAACGTGCGTAACCGCAGGATGCGGGAGGAAATGGCGATGAGCAGGACCAGAGACGTCAGTGAGCTATACGCCTTGGACGACAAGTGCGCACGCGCTGAGGAAGGGAGGAAACTCCCCGGAGAGACTGCTGGAACAGGGGGATCTGACAGTGAGGATGCCGCCCCGGCAAAGAGAAACCGGAGGCGCAACAGGAAGAAGAAGGGCGAAGAGGTGCTAGTCGTTGAGCAGTCCGGAAGTGACGGCGCCGTCAAGCAAGCCAAAGTTGGTAGCTCCGGCAAGGAGGTTGCCGCATGCACCAACTGCCAAGCTGCGGCGGCCGCCGACAAGCGGGACGGCTCCGACAAGCAGTACTGCAAGATCCACCGCACCAAGGGCCATGACCTCCAGAGCTGCAAGAAGGTCGAGCAGCTTGTCCAGCAACAAAGAGCTAAGTACGAGCGGCGCGACAAGGAGAGAGCCCAAGGAGGCGGTGGAGAGGCCGGCAAGAAGCGCGCTGGCTAGGGAGGACGCCGCGACAAGGTCAAGCAGTGGCAAGGAAACAGACCTCCCCGCGGCCGCGACAAGGATGATGACGAAGACGACGACGAAGACATGGATGATGTTGAGAACAGTGAGCACGAGTTTCAGAAGGCTACAGAAGTCTTGTGTGTTGACGGTGGTGCTTCTCTGCATACTTCCCACCGCCAGCTCAAACAGTGGCTCCGGAAAGTTAATGCGGCAGAGCCACCTGTCGAATCACGCAAGCTTCTGAAGTGGTCCAGCACGCCTATCATCTTTGACATTGAGGACCACCCTGATCGCACATCTGCGGTCGGGTGCTTGCCATTGTTGGTTTCCCCAACAATCCGCAACCTCAAAGTCACTAAGATGCTAGTTGACGGCGGGGCCGGCTTAAATCTGATCTCCTCCGCTGTACTCCAGAAACTCCAGATCCCGGACAGCGAGCTCGAAGAGACCGGTACATTCCAAGGAATTAACCCGGGAAGGAGCAAGCCGAAAGGGAAGGTCACGTTGCCGGTGACATTTGGCAGCGAGCTGAATTTCAGAACGGAGAGGGTCACTTTTGACGCTGCCGATTTCCCATTGCCTTACAATGGGATACTTGGCCGTCCAGCGCTCGCCAAGTTCATGGCAGCCTCTCACTATGCGTACAACATGCTCAAGATGCCAGGCCCGATAAGCGTCATCTCTGTCCCTGGCGACAAGAAGGATGCCCTTATCTGCACCGACAAGATCTACCGGGAAGCAGCTGCTGCGGCAGACCGCAAGGCACTTGCCACTGAAGCTCCCGGGGGGAAGAAGAAGACCAAGTCCGGCAAGAGCTCTGATGCCCACTCCGGCAAGCGCACCTCCTCGGAGTGTTACGCTGCCGTCGAGGACGCACCATCGAGCTCCACCGGCAAGTGTAAAAAGGCAATGGCAGCTCCACCACATACCAAGAAGGTGTCCGCCAAGGAGGACGGCACTGGTGGTACCTTCACCATCAGTGCCATGCTTGACCCTAAATAGGAAAGCGCGCTCGTTACTTTCCTGCGGGCGAATGTCGATGTGTTTGCGTGGCAACCGTCTGATATCCCCGGTGTTCCCAGGAAAGTAATTGAGCACCATCTTGCCGTTTGTCCTCATGCGCGGCCCGTCAAGCAGAAGGTCAGGAAACAGGCAGTGGAGCGCCAAGAATTCATAGCAGAAGAAATCAAGAAATTGGAAGCAGCAGGCCTTGTCAGAGGAGTGCTCCATCCCACGTGGTTGGCCAATCCTGTTGTAGTGCGCAAGGCAAATGGAAAATGGAGGCTTTGTATTGACTTCACTGATGTTAATAAAGCTTGTCCCAAAGATCCATTTCCCTTGCCGCGCATTGACCAGATTGTTGACTCCACAGCCGGATGTGAGTTGCTTTCATTTCTTGACGCATATTCAGGATACCATCAGATCTTCATGGCAGAAGAGGATGAGGAGAAAACCGCATTCATTACTCCATGTGGCACGTACTGTTTCGTACGGATGCCTTTCGGATTAAAGAATGCTGGTTCAACATTTGCCAGAGTAGTCCATATCGCTTTGAAGCCACAGATACACAGAAATGTAGAAGCTTACATGGATGATATAGTGGTCAAAAGCAAGGACAGGGCAACTCTGATCCAAGATTTAGAAGAGACTTTTGCAAATCTGCGCAACGTCAACCTCAAGCTCAACCCCGAGAAGTGTGTGTTTGGAGTCCCTTCCGGCAAGCTTCTCGGGTTCTTTGTGTCTCAGCGGGGAATCGAAGCTAATCCCGACAAGATCAAGGCCATTGAGCAGATCGAAGCACCAAAGCGCGTCAAGGATGTACGGAAGCTTGCCGGCTGCGTGGCTGCTCTCAGCAGGTTTATCTCTCGGTCTGCTGAGCGCGCCCTGCCATTTTTCAAAATTTTGAAAAGGGCAGGTCCAATGAAATGGACTCCGGAAGCGGAGGCTGCGCTGCAAGACTTGAAGAGATACCTGTCCTCCACTCCAACACTTGTCGCACCTAAATCACAAGAGAAGTTGCTGTTGTACATAGCGGCAACCAATCAAGTGGTTAGTGTTGCGTTAGTAGCGGAGAGGGAGGTAGATGACGAGCCAGCGACCGCGGCAAGCACATCCAGCGACAAGCAGGGGGCTTCCCCGACAAGCTCTGGTCCCGACAAGCAAGGATCTGCGCAGATGCAAGAGGAGATACAGAAGAAGATGGTGCAGCGCCCAGTTTACTTTGTCAGTTCCCTTTTGCAGGGGCCTTGGTCAAGGTACTCTGGTGTGCAGAAGTTGCTTTTCGGCCTTCTTATGGCCTCGAGAAAGCTGCGCCATTACTTCCAAGCACATGAGATCACAGTCGTCACTCGCTTTCCGCTGAAAAGGATATTGCAAAATCCAGAAGCAACAGGCAGGATTGTCGAGTGGGCGCTGGAACTGTCAAGCTTTGGCCTCAAATTTGAGAGTACATAAACAATCCAAGGCAGAGCATTGGCAGAGTTCATAGCAGAGTGGACGCCAACTCCAGACGAAGAAATTCCGGAGACGAGCATCCCCGCCAAGGAAGCAAGCAAAGAGTGGCTCATGTACTTTGACGGTGCCTTCTCACTACAAGGCGCCGGTGCTGGCGTGCTGCTTGTCGCGCCCACCGGAGAGCACCTCAAGTACATAGTCCAGATGCACTTTCCCAAGGAGCAAGCGACAAACAATACTGCAGAGTATGAAGGCTTGCTTGCCGGTCTCAGGATCGCGGCAGAACTTGGGATTAAGAAGCTTATTGTTAGGGGTGACTCGCAGCTTGTCGTCCGCCAAGTGAACAAGAATTACCAGAGTCCTTTAACGGAAGCTTACGTCGACGAAGTGAGAAAGGTAGAAGAGCACTTTGACGGCCTGCAAATGGAGCATGTCCCCAGAGCTCAGAATGACATTGCCGATGGCCTGTCGAAGTGTGCTGCACTTAAATTACTTGTGGAACCAGGGATTTTTGTGCTCAAGCTGACTCAGCCGTCCGTAACACCACCAACTGGACAGAGCAAGAAGAGGAAGTTGGTTTCTGGCGACTATTTTCCGGCAAAGCTTCCCGAAGCCGCCGCAAAGAAAGTCCTCAATATCAACACCAACAGTGCTGAGGAGCAGTCTGCTCCGGCAAGCCCCAGGGTTTGTTCCGTTGAAGCAGACGCTCCCGACAAGTTTTGCTCCGGCAAGCTTGCCGGGGAACATCAAGCTCCGGCAGAGCCGCAAGTTCTTGCCGTGGAAGCAGATGTTCCCGCAGTAGCAGAATTGCCTTTAGTCCTTGTTGTTGAGCCACAGGCTCCAACATGGGCACAGCAGATTGTCCGTTTCCTTCAGACAGGAGAACTTCCCGAAGAGCGGGAAGAAGCGGAAAGAGTAGCCCGGCAGTCTAGTATGTACCAGTTTGTCGATAACACACTATGCAGAAGAAGACTCAACGGTGTGAAATTGAAGTGTATTCCCCGGGAAGATGGACAGAAGCTCTTGGCAGAGATACATGGAGGCATATGTGGTCACCACATTGGCGCAAGAGCTCTTGTCGGAAAAGCATTCCGGCAAGGTTTCTTCTGGCCGACAGCCCTCCAGGATGCAACGGCACAAGTAACCAAGTGTGAAGCGTGCCAGTTCCATTCCAAGCAGATACACCAGCCAGCTCAAGCTCTCCAGACGATCCCTTTATCGGTCTGGGGGCTCGATATCCTCGGCCCCTTTCCCCTAGCTGTCGGGGGCTTTGAGTACTTGTACGTTGTAATCGACAAGTTCACAAAGTGGCCGGAAGTGGAACCAGTGAGGAAGGTGACAGCACAGTCAGCAGTCAAGTTCTTCAGGTCGATTGTCTGCCGTTTCGGGATCCCTAACAGGATAATTACCGACAACGGTACACAATTTACGAGCCGCACCTTCATGCAGTACGTCCAAGATCTTGGCGCCAAGGTCTGCTTCGCTTCTGTGGCTCACCCGAGAAGCAACGGTCAAGCTGAGAGGGAAAATGCTGAAGTGCTGCGCGGGCTCAAGACCAAAACTTTCGACAGGCTGCACAAGTGCGGAAGAAACTGGATCGAGGAGCTGCCGGTGGTTCTTTGGTCGATCAGGACGACGCCAAATCGAGCCACTGGCAGACACCCTTCGCTCTAGTCTATGGAGCAGAGGCAGTTATCCCCACGGAACTCGTATACGGGTCACCTCGAGTGCTCGCTTACGATGAGCTTGAGCAAGAGCAGCTGCGGCAAGATGACGCGCTGCTCCTTGAGGAAGATCGTCTTCAGGCTGCTGTGCGAGCCGCTCGCTACCAGCAAGCTTTGCGCCGCTATCATAGCCGCAAAGTTAACGCCAGAAGTCTCGAGGAAGGCGACCTTGTTCTTCGGCGCGTTCAGTCCGCCAAGAATTCCAACAAGTTGACGCCGAAGTGGGAAGGCCCTTATCAGGTGAAACGAGTCACCAGGCCTGGCGCTGTCCGCCTGGAGACCGAAGATGGCGTGCCAGTGAGCAACTCCTGGAATATCGAGCATCTTCGTAAGTTTTACCCGTAAGGCGCTGTTGTCGGACCCTGTCCGGCAACCACCCTTTTGTACAAGTCTTGCCGTTGTTGCATGTAATCCTTTGTACAAAGCCAGGCGCAGACCCTGAGCACAAGTAAATGAAGCGCTGGCGCCCTAAGTTATAGCATGCATGCTAGGTCGAGTCCCGTCCTTGGTTAGGGTTGATAGTGCTTAACAGCGGCTAACCCCTAACTTAGAGGTCGAGTGTGCGTCCCTTTGCCTTTCTTTCGTTTCCCTTGGTTCGCAGGGCTCGCATGTCTTTGCCGGACCGCCTGAGGATGAAAAGGAGAAGAAGGACGTACCAGCATCTGAACCCCGGCGAGCCAGTGTTGCCGGGGGCTGCAAGTACCAAGATTCACCCACGGCAAGCCAGAGTTGCCGGGGGCTGCAATCTCAGATAAGTCTTTCATCCCTCATCATGCATTCTCTTATGGACTGGGGAATACGAAACCTCGTTTCTTCCTGAAAACTACCGTGCTCCCTTAACTCTAGGCCCTGGGGATCGTTCCTGGGGCCAAGTTTGGTGGTAGTCACGGCAGCAAAGGGATGAAACGAGGGGCCGCACCCGCCTCGTCCCTGCCTCCGTCAAAAGCGTGAGAAAGGTCGAGCGGCGTGGGAAGACGGCAGGGCCTGTTGCCGGGGAAGAAGTGTCTATCTGAAAGATACCAAGGATTTGCTCCTTGATGTGGGTTCTACCCGTGAGACAAATGACCCGGCAAGCATCCCCTTTTCATTAAAAAACATTCCACGCAGGTACAGACCATAGAGGATGAAAAACATGAAAGAGAGGATTACAAGTTTTAAATGTAACTAAGGCCCGAAGGCTTACAAATTAAAAAGATAAGATGCTCGTAATCCCTTTCTTGTCCCTCTCTTCAGGAGGTAGGTCAAGGAGGCGAGAAGGACAAAAGGGGCGCCAAGGCGAGCTACGGGTGCCAGAAGACACCAAGAGAACACCCGGGGGCCGTCCGAAGGCTGGACGGTGATGGCGGCGCCGGAAGCGGGGCTCGAAGACGAGGCGGTAGGACGTCAGCACACTGTCGAGGGCACCACGCCCTCGTACTCCGACTTGACGGCCTTGCCGCCAGCCCTCTTCCTCTTCCGCAGCCTCCCTACGCCAGTCGCCCAAGGAGACGACCCCGGGGAGTTCAAGGAGCCGGCGACACGGATGATGGGGTCGCCGGTGCCGCATGGAGCGGCGCCTGACACCTAGTCGGACCCGTCATCCTGCCGCCTGCTACCCTCGTCGTCGCTGTCGCTCCCCTCCTCGTCACTCTTGCTCGAGGAGGGGCCTTCGCTATCGGAGGAGCTGTCCACGCAGCACTTCGCCCGAGTGCCGAAGCACCCGAAGACCTTGACGGAGAGGAGATCGCCCTCCATCAACTCAAAATGGAGGGTGAGCCCCGCCGTCAAGCTGTGGATACGGGTGAACGTCTTCCAGCCTCGACCAAGATACATCACACCGGGGGCTGGGACTTCAACGCGGACTCGCGTGCCGCTGATCCCACAGCCCCTCATGTGAAGTCTCAGTGTCTCGAGCGGGTCCAACTCCACCGCGCCCGCAAACGGAGCTGGAAGTCGGAGTCGGCGACAAGGCGCCCGGCGCAGCCTGACGAAGAACTCGCAAGGGTTGTCCCCAACATGGACCCCCGTGGGAAGAGGAATCGCTGGCGGAGGCGAAGCCGGCGCGCCGCCCCGTCCACCTCTTCCCCGAGCGCCTCGACCTCGTCCTCGACCTCGTCCACGACCTCGCCCCCTCCCTCTTCCCCTTACGGCTGGCTCTACCACCACGGGTGCGGGAGAGGGAGGGATGCGCTGCCTGGCGGCGACCCTCGCCGCCACTAATGAAGGACCAGGGTTCCCTTTCTCCATGGCAGATGAGAGAAAGGGGAGCAGAAGCTGAAGGAAGGAGGAGATGAGAGAATGCGGGCTTCCGTCCTCCCCTCCCGCTCTTTATAAAGGAGCAAGGTGGGGGCTCGGCCGCCCCGCTCAGCGAATCAAGACACAGGAAGAGCAGGGAGCTGGGGCCGACCTGCTGCCTCGACCCGCGACGGCCCAGTTTCCCGCCTCCACTGTCCGCGACCCCAAGCGCATGGGAGCCGCGTGGCAGGCGTGCAGAATCGAGGCGACCGATGGGGCGACCTCTCCCCACCCTGTGATCGTGGGGAGTGGACGCCTCGAAAACCGTGCACGCTGCCCACGATCTCTCCCATGATGCCGCGTTCGACGCGTGCCGTGCGGGGAGGGCGCGGTGGATGCAGAGTGAGTTATGACGTAACCTAGGCCGCGCGTGCCCGTGCACTGTTTTGGGCCTGGCCCAACAGCGCTCGGCACCGTGTATGGCCCAGGACCGGGGGCTCCTGTCAGTGTACTAAAGTAGGGGTACCTTAGTATCCCGAACTTGTGCACGGGCAGTCGCAGCGACCCACGGCAAGGCTTGCCGGGCGACCGCCAAGACCCTCCGTGGTTCCTTTGGAGCCATTCAAGAACAAAGTATCCGAGCCAAGGCACAAGACCCCGGCAAGAGGAGCTTGCCGGGAAGGCCACTCAAAGTATCCAAGACCCAGGCAAGAGGAGCTTGCAGGGAAGAAGCACAAAGACCCCGGCAAGAGGAGCTTGCCGGGAAGACCAACTAAAGCATCTCGAGAAGCTTGATGCGACGCGCTGCGCGTCCCGGCAAGACCCAGTGAGCGACAAGCTCCCGGACGCGACAAGACAACATCCGCGGCAAGGCGCTTGCCGCGGCAAGCTACTACTCCACAGCCCGCGCTCCAGCTCACCCACCAACGTGTCGCTCTGGGACCGTTCCTGGCATACGTGGCGGGAGGCTGTGCAGCCAGGGGCATGCGGTGGCAAGCAGGCGCTGACAAGATAGCCATCATGGCAAACGGTGGCGCCCCTGACGGTCCCTTTCTGCACCGTCTAGGTGACATAGACAGGCATTTAATGCCTTTGTCCCCTGCCGTCAGGGTTAGGTATGATACAACTGTAGCAAGCGGTGGCGCCAACTACCACCTCTTTTACATTTTTACCCTCATCTCTGTTGCCACCTGTCGGTGACCCCTTTGACATATAAAAGGAGGCCCATGCGCAACAGGGAGGGGGGACGATCATTCTCACGCTCGGCCTCACTAGCCATCCAAGGGTGCTGTAGCATCCATTGCTCCCGAGCAAGAACACAATACAAATCAAAGCAGGAGTAGGGTTTTACGCATCCGTGCGGCCCGAACCTGGGTAAACCGATCGTGTCGCTCGTGCGTTCGCCTCGATCTGCTCTTTGTGCATCCTCCGCCCCCTGCCGAACCGAAAAGGGGCCGTGGTCCCATAGGTGTCCGTGGGGATCAGCAACCCCCGACAGCAATGCATGGTACCAAAGAGGCTAGCAAGGATGGAAGGGTGAGAGTGCGTATAATCCATGGACTCAACATTAGTCATAAAGAAATCACATACTTATTGCAAAAATCTACAAGTCATCAAAACCTGGGCACTACGCGCATGCTCCTAGGGGGATAGTTGGTAGGAAAATACCATCGCTCATCCCCGACCGCCACTCATAAGGAGGACAATCAAATAACACCTCATGTTTCAAATTTGTTACATAACGTTTACCATACGTCCATGCTACAGGACTTGCAAACTTCAACACAAGCATTTCTCAATTTCACAACTACTCGACTAGCACGACTTTGATATTATTACCTCCCTATCTCAAAACAATCATCAAGCATCAAACTTCTCTTAGTATTCAAAACACTCATAAGAAAATTTTACTAATTTTGAATACCTAGCATATTAGAATTTTAAGCAAATTACCATGCTATTTAAGAATCTCAAAATAATCTAAGTGAAGCATGAGAGATCAATAGTTTCTATAAAACAAATCCACCACCGTGCTCTAAAAGATATAAGTGAAGTACTAGAGCAAAATTATATAACTCAAAAGATATAAGCGAAGCACATAGAGTATTCTAACAAATTACAAATCATATATGGCTCTCTAAAAAGGTGTGTACAGCAAGGATGATTATGTTAAACTAAAAAGCAAAGACTCAAATCATACAGGACGCTCCAAGCAAAACACATATCATGTGGTGAATAAAAATATAGCTCCAAGTAAAGTTACCGATAGAAGTAGACGAAAGAGGGGATGCCTTCCGGGGCATCCCCAAGCTTTGGCCTTTTGGTGTCCTTAGATTATCTTGGGGGTGCCATGGTCATCCCCAAGCTTAGGCTCTTGCCACTCCTTGTTCCATAATCCATTAAATCTTTACCCAAAACTTGAAAACTTCACAACACAAAACTCAAAGTAGAAAATCTCATGAGCTCCGTTAGCGAAAGAAACAAAAAGGCCACTTCAAGGTATTGTAATGAACTCATTATTTATTTATATTGGTTTTAAACCTACTGTATTCCAACTTCTATATGGTTTATAAACTATTTTACTAGCCATAGATTCATCAAAATAAGCAAAGAACACACGAAAAACAGAATCTGTCAAAAACAGAACAGTATGTAGTAATCTGTAGCTAGCGCAAGATCTCGAACCCCAAAAATTCTAAAATAAATTGCTGGACGTGAGGAATTTATCTATTAATCATCTGAAAAAAGAATTAACTAAATATCACTTTCGAAATAAAAAAGGAAGCAGTTCTCGTGAGCGCTAAAGTTTCTGTTTTTTACAACAAGATCAAAAAGACTTTCCCCAAGTCTTCCCAATGGTTCTACTTGGCACAAACACTAATTAAACACAAAAAGCACAAACAAAAAAAGAGGCTAGATATATTATTTATTACTAAACAGGAGCAAAAGCAAGGGATAAAAATAAAATTGGGTTCCCTCCCAACAAGCGCTATCGTTTAAGGCCCCTAGCTAGGCATAACAAGCAAGGATAGATCTAGGTATTGTCATCTTTGGTAGGAAATCCATAAGTGGCTCTCATAATATATTCATAAGGTAATTTAATTTTCTTTCTAGGAAAGTGTTCTATTCCTTTCCTTAATGTAAATTGGAATCTAATATTTCCTTTCTTCATATCAATAACTGCACCAATCGTTCTAAGGAAAGGTCTACCAAGAATAATAGGACATGAAGGATTGCAATCTATGTCAAGAACAATAAATTCTATGTGTACATAATTCCTATTTACAACAATGAGAACATCATTAATTCTTCCCATTGGTTTCTTAATAGTGGAATCCGCAAGGTGCAAGTTTAGAGAGCAATCATCAAAATCACGGAAACCTAACAAATCACACAAAGTCTTTGGAATCGTGGAAACACTAGCACCCAAATCACATAAAGCATAGCATTCATGATCTTTAATTTTAATTTTAATAGTTGGTTCCTACTCATCATAAAGTTTTCTAGGGATAGAAACTTCCAATTCAAGTTTTTCTTCATAAGATTGCATCAAGGCATCAACGATATGTTTAGTAAACGCTTTATTTTGACTATAAGCGTGAGGAGAATTTAGCATGGATTGCAACAAGGAAATACAATCAATCAAAGAGAAATTTTCATAATTAAATTCCTTAAAATCCAAAATAGTGGGTTTAGCAACATCTAGGGTTTAATTTCTTCAATCCCACTTTTATCAAATTTAGCATCAAGATCTAAAAACTCCGAATTCTTGGAACGCCTTCTAGGTAAAGGTGGATCATATTCAGTCCCATCATTATCAAGATTCATATTGCAAAACAAAGATTTAATAGGGGACACATCAATAACTTTTAGATCTTCATCTTTATTTTCATAGGAACTAGAGGAACACGCTCTTATAAAGGCATCTTTCTTAGCATGCACCCTAGCGGTTCTTTCTTTGCACTCATCAATGGAAATTCTCATGTCTTTGAGAGACTCATTGATATCATGCTTAGCTGGAATAGATCTAAGTTTCAAAGAATCAACATCAAGAGCAATTCTATCAACGTTCCTAGCCAACTCATCAATCTTAAGCAATTTTTCTTCAATCATGGCATTGAAACTCTTTTGCGAAGTAATAAATTCTTTAATATTAGATTCAAAATCAGAGGGCATCTTATTATAATTTCCATAAGAAATTTTGTCGGAATTACCATAATTATTAGAGGGATTACTAGGATAAGGCATAGGATTGAAATTTCCTCTATACGCGTTGTTACCAAAATTGTTCCTACCAACAAAATTCACATACATAGATTCATTACTATTCTCAATCAAAGTAGACAAGGGCATATCATTAGGATCAGAAGAAACACTCTTACTAGCAAATAATTTCATAAGTTCATCCATCTTTCCACTCAATACATTAATTTCTTCTATCGCATGCACCTTTTTATTAGTAGATCTTTCAGTATGCCATTGAGAATAATTAACCATAATATTATCCAGGAGTTTAGTAGCTTCTCCTAAAGTGATTTTCGTAAAAGTGCCTCCCGCGGACAAATCTAAAAGATTTCTAGAAGCAAAATTCAATCCGGCATAAAAATTTTGTATAATCATCCACAAATTCAAACCATGAGTAGGGCAATTACATATCATTAATTTCATTCTCTCCCAAGCTTGTGCAACATGTTCATGATCAAGTTGCTTAAAATTCATAATATCATTTCTAAGATAGTTGATCTTAGCGGGAGGAAAATACTTAGAGATAAAAGCATCTTTGCACTTATTCCATGAATCAATACTATTTTTAGGCAAAGACGAAAACCAAGCTTTAGCATGATCTCTAAGTGAAAAAGGAAATAGCTTCAATTTAACAATATCATTATCCACATCTTTCTTCTTTTGCATATCACACAAATCAATGAAGCTATTTAGATGGGTAGCGGCATCTTCACTGGGAAGGCCGGAAAACGGATCTTTCATGACAAGATTCAGCATAGCAGTATTAATTTCACAAGATTCAGCATCAGTAAGATGAGCAATCGGAGTGCTAATAAAATCATTGTTGTTGGTATTGGTGAATTCACACAATTTAGTGTTATCTTAAGCCATCGTGACAAGCAAGCAAACTAACACACAAGCAAAACAAAAAGCAAGCGGGAAAAAAGAGGCAAAAGGGAAAGAGAGGGAGGATAGAGAGAGAGGGCGAGTAAAACGGCAAGGGTGAAGTGGGGGAGAGGAAAACGAGAGGCAAATGGCAAATAATGTAATGCGGGAGATAAGGGTATGTGATGGGTACATGGTATATTGACTTTTGCGTAGACCTTCCCCGGCAACGGCGCCAGAAATCCTTCTTGCTACCTCTTGAGCACTGTGTTGGTTTTCCCCGAAGAGGAAGGGATGATGCAGCAAAGTAGCGTAAGTATTTCCCTCAGTTTTTGAGAACCAAGGTATCAATCCAGTAGGAGGCTACGCGCGAGTCCCTCCCACTTGCACAAAACAAATACATCCTCGCAACCAATGTGATAAGGGGTTGTCGTTCCCTACACGGCCACTTAAGAGAGTGAGATCTGATAGATATGATAAGATAATATTTTTAGTATTTTTATGATAAAGATGCAAAGTAAAATAAAAGCAAAGGAAATAACTAAGTATTGGTACATTAATATGATGAAGATAGACCCGGGGGCCATAGGTTTCACTAGTGCCTTCTCTCAAGAGCATAGGTATTCTACGGTGGGTGAATGAATTACTGTTAAGCAATTGACAGAATTGAGCATAGTTATGAGAATATCTAGGTATGATCATGTATATAGGCATCACGTCCGAGACAAGTAGACCGACTCCTGCCTGCATCTACTACTATTACTCCACTCATCGACCGCTATCCAGCATGCATCTAGAGTATTAATTTCATGAAAACAGAGTAACACCTTAAGCAAGATGACATGATGTAGAGGGATAAACTCATGCAATATGATGAAAACCCCATCTTGTTATCCTCAATGGCAACAATACAATACGTGCCTTGCTGTCCCTACTGTCACTGGGAAAGGACACCGCAAGATTGAACCCAAAGCTAAGCACTTCTCCCATTGCAAGAAAGATCAATCTAGTAGGCCAAACCAAACTAATAATTCGAAGAGACTTGCAAAGATAATCAATCATACATAAAAGAATTCAGAGAAGATTCAAATATTATTCATAGATAGACTTGATCATAAACCCACAATTCATCGGTCTCAACAAACACACCGCAAAAACAAGATTACATCGAATAGATCTCCACAAGAGAGGGGAGAACATTGTATTGAGATCCAAAAAGAGAGAAGAAGCCATCTAGCTAATAACTATGGACCCGTAGGTGTAAGGTGAACTACTCACACTTCATCGGAGGGGCTATGGTGTTGATGTAGAAGCCCTCCGTGATCGATGCCCCTCCGGCGAAGCTACAGAACAGGCCCCAAGATGGGATCTCGTTGATACAGAAAGTTGCGACGGTGGAATTAGGGTTTTGGCTCCATATCTGATCATTTGGGTGTATGTAGGTATATATAGGAGGAAGGAGTACGTCGGTGGAGCAACAGGGGGCCCACGAGGGTGGAGGGCGTGCCTGGGGGGGTAGGCACGCCCCCTACCTCGTTGCCTCCTCTTTTGTTTCTTGACGTAGGGTCCAAGTCCTCTGGATCATGTTCGGTGAGAAAATCACGTTCCCGAAGGTTTCATTCCGTTTGGACTCCGTTTGATATTCCTTTTCTTCGAAACCCTGAAATAGGCAAAAAAACAGCAATTCTGGGCTGGGCCTCCGGTTAATAGGTTAGTCCCAAAAATAATATAAAAGTGGATAATAAAGCCCAATAATGTCCAAAACAGTAGATAATATAGCATGGAGCAATCAAAAATTATAGATACGTTGGAGACGTATCAGGGCGTTGCAAAATAAACAAAGACTAGTTGAGGATGAGGTGACGATGTGTGTTGGAAATGATTCCAAGGTTGATAAGATCACCATCGCACACTCCCTTTACCTTCGGGATTAGTGTTGAACCTAAAATAAATGTTATTTGGTGTTTGCGTTGAGCATAATTTGATTGGATCATGTTTATTGCAATACGGTTATTCATTTAAGTCAAAGAATAATTGTTATTCTGTTTACATGAATAAAACCTTCTGTGGTCTTACACCCAAGGTGAATGGTTTATTGAATCTCGATCGTAGTGATACACATATTCATAATATTGAAGCCAAAAGATGCAAAGTTAATAATGATAGTGCAACCTATTTGTGGCACTGCCGTTTAGGTCATATTGGTATAAAGTGCATGAAGAAACTCCATGCTGATGGACTTTTGGCATCACTTGATTATGAATCACTTGATGCTTGCGAACCATGCCTCATGGGCAAGATGACTAAGACTCCGTTCTCCGGAACAATGGAGCGAGCAACTGACTTATTGGAAATAATACATACTGATGTATGTGATCCGATAAGTGTTGAGGCTTGCGGCGGGTATCATTATTTTCTGACCTTCATAGGTGATTTGAGCAGATATGGGTATATCTACTTAATGAAACATAAGTCTGAAACATTTGAAAAGTTCAAAGAATTTCAGAGTGAAGTGGAAAATCATCGTAACAAGAAAATAAAGTTTCTACGATCTGATCACGGAGGCGAATATTTGAGTTACGAGTTTGGTTTTCATTTGAAACAATGTGGAATAGTTTCACAACTCTCGCCACCTGGAACACCACAGCATAATGGTGTGTCCGTATGTTGTAATCGTACTTTATTGGATATGGTGCGATCTATGATGTCTCTTATCGATTTACCACTATCGTTTTGGGGTTATGCATTAGAGACAGATGCATTCATGTTAAATAGGGCACCATATAAATCCATTTAAATGACACCGTATGAACTATGGTTTGGCAAGAAACCAAAGCTGTTGTTTCTTAAAGTTTGAGGTTGCGATTCTTATGTGAAAAAGTTTCAAACTGATAAGCTCGAACCCAAATCGGAGTAGTGCGTCTAGGATACCCAAAAAAATTGTTGGGTACACCTTCTATCACAGATCCGAAGGCAGGATATTTTGTTGCTAAGAATGGATCCTTTCTAGAGAAGGAGTTTCTCTCGAAAGAAGTGAGTGAGAGGAAAGTAGAACTTGATAAGGTAATTGTACCTTCTCCCGAATTGGAAAGTAGTTCATCACAGAAATCAGTTCCAGTGATTCCTATACCAATTAGTGAGGAAGCTAATGATGATCATCATAAAACTTCAGATCAAGTTACTACCAAACCTCGTAGGTCAACCAGAGTACGGTCCGCACCAGAGTGGTACGGTAATCATGTTCTGGGAGTCATGTTACTAGACCATGACGAACCTACAAACTATGAGGAAGCAATGATGAGCCCAGATTCCGCAAAATGGTTTGAGGCCATGAAATCTGAGATGGGATCCATGTATGAGAACAAATTATGGACTTTGATTGACTTGCCCGTTGATCAGTGAGTCATTGAGAATAAATGGATCTTCAAGACGAAGACGGACACTGATAGTAGTGTTACTATCTACAAAGCTCGACTTGTTGCAAAAGGTTTTCGACAAGTTCAAGGAGTTGATTACAATGAGATTTTCTCACTCGTATCGATGCTTACAAGTCTGTCCGAATCATGTTAGGAGTTGTCACATTTTAGGAAATCTGGCAAATGGATGTCAAAACTGCATATCTTAATGGATTTCTTAAAGAAGAGTTGTATATGATGCAACCAGAAGGTTTTGTCGATCCTAAAGGTGCTAACAAGGTAAGCAAACTCCAGCGATCCATCTATGGACTGGTGCAAGCATCTCGGAGTTGGAATATATGCTTTGATAAAGTGATCAAAGCATATGGTTTTATACAGACTTGTGGTGAAGCCTGTATTTACAAGAAAGTGAGTGGGAGCACTACACCATTTCTGATAAGTATATGTGAATGATATATTGTTGATCGGAAATAATGTAGAATTTTCTGGAAAACATAAAGGAGCGTTTGAAAGGAGTTTTTCAAAGAAAGACCTCGGTGAAGCTACTTACATATTGAGCATCAAGATCTATAGAGATAGATCAAGACGCTTGATATATTTTTCAATGAATACATACCTTCACAAGATTTTGAAGTAATTCAAAATGGAACAGTCAAAGAAGGAGTTCTTGCATGTGTTGCAAGGTGTGAAGTTTAGTAAAGACTCAAAACCCAAGCACGGCAAAAAATAGAAAGAGAATGAAAAGTCATTTCCTATGCCTCAGTCATAGGTTCTATAAAGTATGCTATGCTGTGTGCCAGACCTATTCTGTACCTCACCATAAGTTTGGCAAGAGGGTACAATTGTGATCTAGGAGTGGATCACTGGACATCGGTCAAAAATATCCTTAGTGGAATAAGAAAATTGAGGGAGTCCTGGATTAGGGGGTGTTCGGGTAGCCGGACTATACCTTCAGCCGGACTCTTGGACTGTGAAGATACAAGATTGAAGACTTCGTCCCGTGTCCGGAGGGGGCTTTCCTTGGCATGGAAGGCAAGCTTGGCGGTGTGGATATTCAAGATCTCCTACCATTGTAACCGACTCTATGTAACCCTAACCCTATCCTGTGTCTATATAAATCGGAGGGTTGTAGTCTGTAGGACATCAACTCGATAGACAATAATCATACCATAGGCTAGCTTCTAGGGTTTAGCCTCCTTGATCTCATGGTAGATCTACTCTTGTACTACCCATATCATCAATATTAATCAAGCAGGACGTAGGGTTTTACCTCCATCAAGAGGGCCCGAACCTGGGTAAAACATCGTGTTCCCTGCCTCCTGTTACCATCTGGCCTAGACGCACAGTTCGGGACCCCCTACCCGAGATCTGCCAGTTTTGACACCGACATTGGTGCTTTCATTGAGAGTTCCTCTGTGTCGTCGCCTTTAGGCCCGATGGCTCCTTTGATCATCAAGAACGATGCGGTCCAGGGTGAGACTTTTCTCCCCGGACAGATCTTCGTCTTCGGCGGCTTCGCTCTGCGGGCCAATTCGCTTGGCCACCTAGAGCAGATCGAAAGCTACACCCCTGGCCATCAAGTCGGGTTTGGAAGCTTAAACTACATGGCTGACATCCGCAGAGACTTGATCTTCGACGGGTTCGAGCCACAGCCAAGTGCGCCGCACTATCTCGAGGGGCATGATCTAGCTCTGCCTCCGGACAGTGTCCTGGAGGCCGCACACGCATCGGTTCCGACCCCTAACTCGGAGCCTATTGCGCCAATCGAGGATGAGCGGTTGGACGTCACCTCGGGGGCTTAGATCTCAAAGGCGATCAAGCCGAATGCTAGCCCCGCACTCTGCATGATCCGTGACTCCGAGGATCCGGACTCCTTTCCGAACTCTGAACCCCCCGCGCCCCTGCCAATCGAATCCGATTGGGCGCCGATAATGGAGTTCACTGCCGCAGACATCTTTCATCACTCGCCTTTTGGCGACATCCTAAATTCTCTTAAGTCTCTCTCTTTATCAGGAGAGCCCTGGCCGGATTACGGTCAGCGAGGGTGGGATACGGACGATGAAGAAATTCAAAGCCCACCCACCACCCACTTCGTAGCCACTGTTGACGATTTCACCGACATGCTTGACTTCGGCTCCGAAGACATCGACGGTATGGACGACGATGTAGGAGACGAACAGGAACCAGCACCTGTAGGGCGCTGGAAGGCCACCTCATCATATGACATATATATGGTGGATACTCCAAAAGATGGAGATGGCAATGGAACAGTGGGGGATGACACCTCCAAGAAACAGCCAAAGCGCCGGCGCCAGCGGCGCCCCTCTAAATGCTGCCAAAGCAAAAACGGTGATTCCGGCACGGGAGATAATACTACCCCGGATAGCGCCGAAGAACACCCACCTCAGCAAGATTCGGCACAGGAAGATGGAGAAGCCAGCCCTCATGAGAGAGCGGCAGACCGAGAGGTCGAGGATGATAACTATACGCCTCCCTCCGAAGACAAGGCAAGCCTCGATGACGACGAATTCATCATACCATCAGACCCCGCCGAACAAGAGCGTTTTAAACGCAGGCTTTTATCCACGGCAAGCAGCCTCAAGAAAAAGCAGCAACAGCTTAGAGCTGCCCAAGATTTGCTAGTTGACAGATGGACTGAAGTCCTTGCGGCCGAAGAGTATGAACTCGAACGCCCCTCCAAGAGTTACCAAAGCTCAGGCCGCTACCCCGATCAGAGGAGGAAGCACCTACATCACCAGCGCATGACATGGCAGACCGGCCACCTCGCGGCCGCGACAGAGAGGCCTCTCGGCCCTCCACCCAAGCCATGCCCCAACGCTGCTCAACTAAGGCACGGGAAAATGCGCCAGACCTGCAAGACGTACTGGAGGATAAGGCAAGACAAACAAGATCGATCTACGGATCGCGCAGGTGCCCTACGGCACGTGACAATGATCTTCACTCCGGATACAACAAATCCGGCCGGGCCGAACACAACAGACATAGCTCTTCCGAGCTGCGTCATGATATAGCCCAGTACAGAGGCGCTGCACACCCGCTATGCTTCACGAATGAAGTAAGGGATCATAAAATCCCAGAGGGTTTCAAACCTGTAAACATCGAATCATACGATGGCACAACAGATCCGGCGGTATGGATCGAGGATTATCTCCTTCACATCCACATGGCACGCGGCGATGATCTACACGCCATCAAATACCTCCCGCTCAAACTTAAAGGACCGGCCCGGCATTGGCTTAACAGCTTGCCAGCAGACTCAATCGGTTCTTGGGAGGATCTGGAGCCACATTCCTCGACAACTTCCAGGGCACTTATGTGCGACCACCGGATGCCGACGACTTAAGCCACATAATTCAGCAGCCAGAGGAATCGGCCAGACAATTCTGGACACGGTTCCTAACAAAGAAAAACCAGATAGTTGACTGTCCGGACGCAGAGGCCCTAGCAGCCTTCAAACATAACATCCGCGATGAATGGCTTGCCCGGCACCTGGGACAGGAAAAGCCGAAATCTATGGCAGCCCTCATGACACTCATGACCTGCTTTTGCGCGGGAGAAGACAGCTGGCTAGCTCGCAGTAACAACTTATCAAAGAACCCTGGTAATTCGGATACCAAGGACAAAAGTGGCAGGACACATCGGAATAAGCAAAAATGCCGCGTTAGCAGCGACATCAATGAAGACACGGCAGTCAATGCCGGATTCAAAGGCTATAAATCCGGTCAGCGGAAAAAGCCATTCAAAAAGAATACTCAGGGCCCGTCAAGTTTGGACCGAATACTCGACCGCTTGTGCCAGATACATGGCACCCCCGAAAGGCCAGCCAATCACACTAACAGAGATTGTTGGGTGTTCAAGCAGGCAGGCAAGTTAAGAGCCGAAAACAAAGACAAGGGGTTGCACAACGACGACGAGGAGGAGCCCAAGCCACCGAACAACAATGGACAGAAGGGCTTTCCCCCACAAGTGCGGACGGTGAACATGATATACGCAACCCACATTCCCAAGCGAGAGCGGAAGCGTGCGCTACGGGACGTATACGCGATGGAGCCAGTCACCCCAAAGTTCAACCCATGGTCCTCCTGCCCGGTCACTTTTGATCGAAGGGACTATCCCACTAGCATCCGTTATGGCGGCTTCGCCGCATTGGTTCTCGACCCAATCATCAACGGATTTCATCTCACAAGAGTCCTCATGGACAGCGGCAGTAGCCTGAGCCTGCTTTATCAGGATACAGTGCGGAAAATGGGCATAGATTCCTCAAGGATTAAGCCCACAAAAACGACCTTTAAAGGCGTTATACCAGGTGTAGAAGCCAACTGTACAGGCTCAGTAACACTTGACGTGGTCTTCGGATCCCCGGACAATTTCTGAAGCAAAGAGTTAATCTTCGATATAGTCCCGTTTCGCAGTGGCTATCACGCCCTGCTCGGACGAACTGCATTCACAAAGTTCAATGCGGTGCCGCACTACGCATATCTCAAGCTCAAGATGCCAGGCCCTGGAGCAGTAATCACAATCAACGGAAACACCGAACGTTCCCTCCGTATGGAGGAGCACACGGCGGCTCTCACAGCGGAGGTACAAAGTAGCCTTCTCAGGCAATTCTCTAGTCCGGCCGTTAAAAAGCCAGACACTGCCAAGCGCGCCCGGAGTAACCCACAGCAGGACCGCCTGGCACACTCTGAGCAAGCGTAGCAATGCGGCCCCAACCCCAGCTCTCGCGACATAGCGAAACCAGTACCTCGCATACATAACTACGCCCTTGAAATACCATGGGCACAGGGGAAGGAGCACAATAACGGCATGCCCAAAATACGGCTTAAAACATACTAGGGGCTGCCGGATTCTTTTTTAATTTTTTCTTACTTTCAGGACTCCATACTTCGGATGACCTGTTCGGCAATTCGACTGTCGCACAAACGATGCAAGATCCAGGGAGGCAGACAAGCCATGCCGCATTATGGAACTCCCAGGTGGTCTCTGTTACGAGCGGTATACCTGTTTTAAATACAATTCCACGGCCTGCCCCTGGTCAGGACATACTAAATAGTCCAATATCTTTTGCTTACCACACTATTTGTATCGTTCGGCTTTCATAAATAGCCTCTCTATAAACAATGCATAGCTTTCTGTCTATTTTTTGCATTATCTTCTTTTCACATATATGTTTATTAAATGTCATGATTGCACCCGTACACCATGGTACGGCAAACACGCCAGGGGCTTCACTACCCCTCATAATGGCGTGAGAAGTCCGTACACTTTCACAAGTGCGGCACCCCGAACTTATAGCACTATATGCATCGGCTCCGAATCATGATTTGGGTCAATAGTTGGGTTTGCCCGGCTCCTATGTTTTGGTGCCTTACGTTCCGCTATATCGGCTAAGGTAGCACTAGGAGAACCACTGCGATTGTGCCCCGGTTCAGCTGGGTTAAGCACCTCAGTGGAGAAAGCTAAAACTGACTGTCATGATGTGGCGAGAGACCGGTCACTGTTCGAGAGGTTTTTCGAGTCCCTAAAGGCTTATGCCGCTTTGAGCGAGGAGCTGGCTTTGTCCGGCCAAGGCGTGGATAGCGCCCCGAACTCGGTCTTCCGAACTAGGGGCTTCGCCAAAATTTAAAATTATAGAGTTCTATGGCTAAGTGAGAGTGTTCAAGCATTATAGTCAGATTGCCTGGTTCGTTGTGCTGAGCGCCTCCCTCGAAGGACCCAACTATGGGAAAAAGAGCGCTCAGGTTTATCCCGAACACCCCAGCACTAGTGGCATGGGGGCAGAAGCCGACGACTGGCCATCTCTCAATTTTTGATAAACGGCCGAACAGAAAGTAATATTTTAAATTCAATAAGCATTGCTTAGCGCATATGAACAAGTTTTCAGCGCACAGGATAAACACGAGCGAGTTCATTCAAAAATCACATCCTTGGTACATTCATCCGCCACAAGGCGGGCACCTGCAAGAACATCCTTGTAGTAGTTCTCGGGCTTGCGATGCTCCTTCCCCGGCGGCGGCCCGTCCTTCACAAGCTTCTCACCGTCCAGCTTACCCCAGTGCACCTTTGCACGGGCAAGGGCCCGACGGGCACCTTCGATGCAGACGGAGGGCTTGATGACCTCGAGCCTCGTACAGGCCTCCACCAGCCGCCGCACCAGCCCGAAATAGCTCCCAGGCAGGGCCTCTCCGGGCCACAGCCGAACTATGAAGCCCTTCATGGCCTACTCGGCCGCCTTGTGGAGCTCGACCAGCTGTTTCAGCTGGTCGCTCAAGGGCACAGGGTGTCCGGCCTCAGAATACTGAGACCAGAACACCTTCTCCGTCGAGCTACCCTCTTCAGCTCGGTAGAATGCGGCAGCGTCGGATACGCTGTGGGGAAGATCTGCGAATGCCCCTGGAGAACTCCGGATTCGGGTAAGTAACAAGTAGTTCACTTTTATATTTCTGCTTTGCATAAAGAATGCCTTACCCGCTGCTATCTTCCTCACCTCCTCCAACTCTTGGAGGGCCTTTTGGGCATCGGCCTCGGCAGGCTTGGCAGCCTCTAGGGCCGTCGCAAGCTCGGATGCTTGCGCCTTCGACTCAAGCTCCAAACTCTCATGTTTTTTCATGAGAGCCTGAAGCTCTTGCTGCACCTCGCCGACCTGCGCCCCAAGTCTGTCTCGCTCGGTGCGCTCCGCGGCCGTTTTCTTTTCGGCCTCAGACGGCGCCTGCTTAAGGGTTGCCACCTCAGTCGTGGCCCCTACAATAAGCAGTACAATCCTGTTATTCTTTTTGCAATCAAGCCTTTTTATAGGCACTTTTCTGTAAGGTATTTCTTACCTTATTTCTCCTCGAGCCGCCGCTTGGCAAGGCTGAGCTCTTGCTCGGTCCGCTCGAGGTCCTGCTTTAGGACACCCACCTCCGCAGTCAGTGCGGCGGTGGATAGCAGCGAAGCCTGCATACGCATATTGACTCTTTTTTTAGACTCCTGCAAAATTTAATAGATCCTCTATTCGGCTTTTCTTTCCGAACGCCAAATGGAGCATCAGGGGCTACTGTCTATGCGGTAATATTTTTACATATTTTTACTTACCTTGAAGCCTGTTAGAAGGCTAGCGCAAGCTTCAGTCAGTCCGCTCTTGGCGGACTGGACCTTCTGGATCACCGTACTCATAATAGTACGGTGCCCCTCGTCGATGGAGGCATCGTCAAGCACCTCCAGCAGATTGTCCGGCACCTCCGGTTGGACGGAGGCCGCCGGCTCAGAAGGCTTGCTCCTCTTGGAAGGAGTTCGCCTATCGCGGTCCGGAACTGTGGAAGATTCTGGCATGGTGTCCGGTACAAAGCCGGACTTGGAGCCCTGGGGAGCCTTATCCCCTTCACTCCTGGAGTCCGGGAGGTTGCCTTGTGGCTCCTCCGGGACCACCTCCTCTTGCCCCGGGGTTTGTCGCGACGCCACTTCGGTGTCGTCCGTAGTGCGGGGGGAGACAGCGGGCGGAACTGAGTTCACGTCCGATGAGTCCAGGGAGCCGCCCGACGATTCGTCGAATTCGGCCCGGGGCGGACTGCATAATTACATTCGACATTAGGGAAAGCTGCGCAACAAAGAAACATCATGAGTTACTCTGATATCCGAACTTACAATTTTGCCGGACGCTTGGCCCTGTTTGGCCACTCCTCTTTGCCCTCTTCGGTGTCGGGGGCGTAGTTCGGCGGAGGGGTCTTCCTTTTCCTAGACCCCTCGGCCTCCCCCGTTGGGGCGGCCTTCCTCTTCTCTCCTCCCTCCGCTTGGGGGGAGTTTTCTTCTTCCTCCTCCTCGTTTTCACGGGAGGAGGGCGTCTCGGACTCGTCAGATGACGAGTCCGACACCACCATGTTGCGGGCACTCTTTCGAGTCCCCGTGGTCTTCTTCTTCTTGGCCTTCTTCTCCGGCACCACATAAGGCGCCGGAGCCAGCAACTTCACTAGTAGAGCTGGGGTTGGGTCTTCGGGCAGCGGAGCCGGACAGTTAATTGGTCCGGATATCGCCTGCCAAGCCTGTCAAAGGTAAGGGAGTTTAGATCCCGCATGGAGTCAAACTATGAAAAAAGCTTAACATCCTGTAAAAGGTGTAGATGGCCTACCTCGCTAGCATGACGCTGCGAGCTGTATCCGCAGTCCTCGGAAGCGGATGCGGGAGCCTCGGCGCCCTTGAATAGCATCTTCCAGGCGTCTTCGTACGTCGTGTCGAAGAGCCTGCTGAGGGTTCGATGCTGCGCCGGGTCGAACTCCCACAGATTGAAATCCCGTTGTTGGCACGGGAGGATCTGGCGGACGAGCATAACCTGGATTACATTAACAAGCCGGATTGGCTTGTTCACCAGGGACTAGATGCATGTTTGCAATCCGTTCACCTCTTTTTTGTCACCCCACGACAGGCCCGTCTCTTTCCAGGACATAAGCCGCGTGGGGGGTACAGATCGGAACTCGGGGGCTGCGGTCCATTTCGGATCGCGCGGCTCGGTGATGTAAAACCACCCGGATTGCCATCCCTTTAGGGTCTCCACAAAAGAGCCCTCGAACCATAGGACGTTGGCCATCTTGCCCGCCATGGCACCTCCGCACTCCGCCTGGCTGCCGCACACCACCTTGGGCTTGACATTGAAGGTCTTGAGCCAGAGGCCGAAATGAGGGCGGACGCGGAGAAAAGCCTCGCACACGACGATAAACGCCGAGATGTTGAGGATGAAGTTCGGGGCCAGATCGTGGAAATCCAGGCCGTAGTAGAACATGAGCCCCCGGACAAATGGGTGGAGTGGAAAACCTAGTCCGTGGAGGAAGTGGGGGAGAAATACTACCCTCTCATGGGGCCTTCGGGTGGGGAGAAGCTGCCCCTTTTCGGGAAGCCGGTGCGCGATGTCCTTGGACAGGTATCCGGCCTTCCTTAGCTTCTTGACTTGGCCCTCCGTGGTGGACGAGACCATCCACTTGCCTCCCGCTCCGGACATTGCTGGAGAAGGTTGAGGTGGGAAGTGCGGGCTTGGGCGCTGGAGCTCGAGTGCGCAGGAGATGGATAGGCAAAGGAGGAAGAAGGCGTAGGTAAAAAGGTGGATCCTTATCCCCTTATATGGGCGGATGCGGTTGTGCGTCCCCGCCTGCCTAGTAAAACTCGCTTGCCTTCCAAGCGCCGTGATAAGTGGCGCGGTTGGGTTACTCACGTCCGTATTGATGAGAATCCCGCAAAAGGGGGGTACACGATCTCTGCTTTGACAAGACATGCCAAGGAAACCGCCTCGCAAAACACGCTGAGGTGGAAAAGCGAAAACGATTCAAGTAAAGGACTTGGCCGTAGTGTGATGACGCACTGCAGAATACGTCAGCAGATTTGATTTGTGTTAATATTATTCTCTCTATGGCAATATGTGGAAGCTTATTTTGCAGAGCCAGACACTACTCTTGGTGTTTACAATCTTCTATGAAGGACTTGGAGGAGGAACCCGCCTTGCAATGCCGAAGACAATTTGCGCGCTGGACTCGTCGTCATTGAAGCCTGGTTCAGGGGCTACTGAGGGAGTCCTGGATTAGGGGGTGTTCGGGTAGCCGGACTCCTGGACTGTGAAGATACAAGATTGAAGACTTCGTCCCGTGTCCGGAGGGGACTTTCCTTGGCGTGGAAGGCAAGCTTGGCGGTGCGGATATTCAAGATCTCCTACCATTGTAACCGACTCTATGTAACCCTAACCCTATCAGGTGTCTATATAAACCGGAGAGTTGTAGTCCGTAGGACATCAACTCGATAGACAACAATCATACCATAGGCTAGCTTCTAGGGTTTAGCCTCCTTGATCTCGTGGTAGATCTACTCTTGTACTACCCATATCATCAATATTAATCAAGCAGGACGTAGGGTTTTACCTCCATCAAGAGGGCCCGAACCTGGGTAAAACATCGTGTTCCCTGCCTCATGTTACCATCCGGCCTAGACGCACAGTTTGGGACCCCCTACCTGAGATCCGCCGGTTTTGACACCGACAAAAATGTTTCTTGGTTATGGAGGTGACAAAGAGTTCGTCGTAAAGAGTCATGTCGATGCAAGCTTTGACACCGATCTAGATGACTCTAAGTCTCGATCTAAATACATATTGAAAGTGAGAGCAATTAGCTAGAGTAGCTCCGTGCAAAGCATTGTAGACATAGAAAATTTGTAAAATACATACGGCTCTGAATGTGGTAGACCCGTTGACTAAATTTCTCTCACAAGCAAAACATGATCACTCTTTGGGTGTTAATCACATAGCGATGTGAAATAGATTATCGACTCTAGTAAACCCTTTGGGTGTTAGTCACATGGAGATGTGAACTAATCACATAAATATGTGAACTATTGATGTTAAATCACATGACGATGTGAACTAGATTATTGACTAGTGCAAAGGAGAGAAAGGCCTCAAGGGTGGCCGCGCCCCTTCCCCATGGACTGGTCCGAATTGGACTAGGGAAAGGGGGTGCCCCCTTCCTTCCTTCTTCTCCCTTCCCTTTTTCCTATTCCATGTAGGGGTGGAACCCTAGTCCTAGTAGGATTCCACACTTTGGGTGTGCCCTATGAGGGTCGGCCTCCTCCTCCCTTCATCCTTTATATACGTGGCCAGGAGGAACCTCATAGACACACAAGTTGATCATTGATCCCTTAGCAGTGTGCGGTGCCCCCCTCCACCATAACCCACCTCGGTCATATCGTAGCGGTGCTTAGGCGAAGCCCTGTTCCGGTAGCATCATCATCACCGTCATCAACCATCGTGCTGACGAAGCTCTCCCTCGACACTCTGCTGGATCATGAGTTCATGGGACGTCACCGAGCTGAACGTATGCAGATCACGGAGGTGCCGTACTTTCGGTACTAGGATCGGTCGATCGTGAAGATGTACGACTACATCAACCGTGTTGTCATAATGCTTCCGCTTACGGTCTACGAAGGTATGTGGACAATACTCTTCTCCTCTCGTTGCTATGCATCACCATGATATATCTTGCATGTGCGTAGAATTTTTTTAAAATTACTGTGTTCCCCAACACTTGGGGTCCTGGAGCTCGCCACAATCTCTGCCTACAGAGCCAACTTCATGCAATTGCGGACACCTGCCGACATGTTTGGTCACCTCTAGCTCTTAGGGCATGTATAATGGTGGCATATGGACACAGTTGCCTCATGATTTGAAGCATATGTGCTGATTTTTTCTCCCCAATGCAAGCTACTACTAGTGGGCCTCATAATGTGCTGATTTTTTCTCCCCAATGCAAGCTACTACTAGTGGGACTCATAAAAAATGAATCTCACTATACATGCATTCATCCTCTTCACTTCAACTTTTTCCAACTTTATGCACCGGACCACACTCGTCTCTCTAAGCACCCGCCTCCTGAAGAGGATCATGTTTCCCCCATCTGAACCTACTTTTTTGTCATCCGATCCTACATGGCATGTGAGGCATCACCCTGGTGCTATGCATTGGGCATGCCCTTATAGTTGCTACTTTTGCTGTGTCACTATGGCATGCTTGAAACCACGGTGTTCGACAAGAAAACCTAGCTTGATTCAAGGGTGCTTGCCGATTGTGGCCGATCATGTCAAGCTTTGGTGCAATCGTGCGACCTGGCCAATGGATAAACATAAGTTACTGCAGTGAAACTCGCTTACCTAGCTCCCTGTGTACCCTTGTAACTCTGTGATATCCCCTGCCTTGTACATCTCCAGCTCTCCTCTCTTTCCCATGTTTTTCTTTTTGGCTAGCCGCTAGCCTACCACCGGTTCACCTTTCGTGCAGCGTTCTCATAGGGTTTCATGTAATTGGCCTCGGCCATTCAGGCATTTGCCTGCTGTGAAAGCAATGAGGTAAAAAATGATCTACCTTTTATTTCAAATATAAATAAAATTAATCCATAATCAAATGAGAAAATTACACATGCAACATTTTTCATGTACATCAGAAACATATTTAATATACACGTTTAGCATTTTTTAAATACATGATTAACATTTAAAAAAACTTATTATTTTATGTCTACTTTTTTCCTTACACATTGTACTTTTTTGTATATATCTAATACATTTTTGGATACATTACCTGGCGACCATCAGGTAGGAAGGATTTCACAGCAACCCCCTCCCCACTGTTGCACGGATCTCAGCATAGGGTCGACGCCATGTCAGATTTTGAAACTAGTTCGTGAGGGCAAAACCTAGTGAACGGTCAACTTTTCGAAATAACCCCGCCCACCCCACTGGCTACTGGCGTGGTCTTGCACATGGAGGACCCTAGTTTGAATCCCAGGACCACTAATACGTCTCCAACGTATCTATAATTTTTGATTGCTCCATGCTATATTATCTACTGTTTTGAATGTTTATGGGCTTTATTATACACTTTTATATCATTTTTGGGACTAACCTATTAACCCAGAGCCCAGTGCCAGTTTCTGTTTTTACCCTATTTTAGGGTTTCGAAGAAAAGGAAAATCAAACGGAGTCCAATTGACCTGAAACTTCACGAAACTCATTTTTGGAAGGAAAGAAGCCCAGAAGACTTGGAGTGCATGTCGGCGGACCTGCGAGGAGGCCACGAGGCAGGGGGCGCGCCCACCCCCCCCCCCCTGGGCGCGCCCTCCACCCTCGTGGGCCCCTCGTGGCCCCCCTGGCGTACTTCTTCCGCCTATATATCTCCATATACCCTAAAAACATCCGAGATCACAATAGATCGGGAGTTCCGCTGCCAGAAGCCTCCGTAGCCACCGAAAGCCAATCTAGACCCGTTTCGGCACCCTATCGGAGGGGGCAATCCTTCTCCGGTGGCCATCTTCATCATCCCGGTGCTCTCCATGACGAGGAGGGAGTAGTTCTCCCTCGGGGCTGAGGGTATGTACCAGTAACTATGTGTTTGATCTCTCTCTCTCTCTCTCGTGTTCTTGAGGCGATACGATCTTGATGTATCGTGATCTTTGCTATTATAGTTGGATCTTATGTTTCTCCTCCCCCTCTACTCTCTTGTAGTGAATTGAGTTTCTCCTTTGGAGTTATCTTATCGGATTGAGTCTTTAAAGATTTGAGAACACTTGGTGTATGTCTTGCCGTGGATATCTGTGGTGACAATGGGATATCACGTGATTCACTTGATGTATGTTTTGGTGATCAACTTGCGGGTTCCGCCCATGAACCTATGCATAGGGGTTGGCACATGTTTTCGTCGTGATTCTCCGATAGGAACTTTGGGGCACTCTTTGAGATTCTATGTGTTGGTTGAATAGATGAATCTGAGATTGTGTGACGCATATCGTATAATCATACCCACGGATACTTGAGGTGACATTGGAGTATCTAGGTGACATAAGGGTTTTGGTTGATTTGTGTCTTAAGGTGTTATTCTAGTACGAACTCTAGGGCTGTTTGTGATACTTATAGGAATAGCCCAACGGATTGATTGGAAAGAATAATTTTGAGGTGGTTTCGTACCCTACGATAATATCTTCGTTCGTTCTCCGCTACTAGTGACTTTGGAGTGACTCTTTGTTGTATGTTGAGGGATAGTTATGTGATCCAATTTTGTTAGTATTGTTGAGAGGACTTGCACTAGTGAAAGTATGAACCCTAGGCCTTGTTTCGACGCATTGCAATACCGTTTACGCTCACTTTTATCACTTGCTACCTTGCTGTTTTTATAATTTCAGATTACAAATACATTTATCTACTATCCATATACCACTTGTTTCACCATCTCTTCGCCGAACTAGTGCACCTATTCAATTTACCGTTGTATTGGGTGTGTTGGGGATACAAGAGACTTTTTGTTATTTGGTTGCAGGATTGCTTGAGAGAGACCGTCTTCATCCTACGCCTCCTACGAATTGATAAACCTTAGGTCATCCACTTAAGGGAAATTTGCTACTGTCTTACAAACCTCTGCGCTTGGAGGCCCAACAACGTCTACAAGAAGAAGGTTGTGTAGTAGACATCAACCACCCCTCCCCGTCCCCCCCCCCCCCCCCCCCCCGCTCCCTCTCTCTCTTTTTGCCTTCTTTTTCATCCATGATGGCATTTTCTTCCCCAAAACTAGCATGACAGTTTATAAATTTTCAAACGTTTCTCACATGGCATTTTTTATTCATAAATTATCATGGAAGTTTTATAAGTTTTAAGAGATGGCATTTTTGTTCATTAAGAGATGGCATTTTTAATTAAGACATTTTTCTATTTAAAGATGGCATTTTTATTATTAAGAGATGACATTTTTATTTATTGATGCAATTTTTTATTAAGAGATGGAATTTTTATATTAAGAGAAGAAATTTTTCATTATTAAGAGATGACATTTTCAGAGATGGATTTTTTTGTTTATTCATGGCATTTTCTGTTTATTAAGAGAAGGCATTTTTAGTGGATTTTTGCAAAATGGACGAAATAAAGCAACACCACACTGTCATGACATTTTATTAAATTAACATGGCATTTTTTAAAGTAGCATGACATTTTTTTATAAAGTAGTGAACTGGGCCATTGGACCAATGGGGGTCGCCCTAGTCCTCCTATCCCTGGAATTCGTTCGATCCACCACCCCTCCTTCCTCCCAACGACAGTCACCAGATATTGGCGTCCTACATTTTGTATACATGTTTACGATTTTGTCAACTACAAGATTTTTTTTAATTGTTGGTCAATATTTTTCAATACACGGTGAAATTTTTCTTAATGGAAATAAAAAATATCACACACAATGTACATTCTCATATACATCAGGAACATTTTTATATGCATGTTTAACTTTTTTAAATACAAAACTATATTTTTTAAAATATGATTTTTGACGCCTACTTTCATTTAATGTATGTTGTACACTTTTTGAATCCACCAGGAATATTTATTTATACATGTTTTAACATTTTTGAAATACATGATCAATATTTTTCATACACATAGTTTTTTTCTATATAATTTTCATATACATGACAAACATTTTTCTATACACATTAAACATTTTCAAGTGCTTGATTAACATTTTCAAATGCTTGATTAGCATTTTTGACATACATGATTAACCTTTTGCATACATATTGTATATTTTTTATACATGAGAAACTTTTTTTCTATACATGTTTAACATTTTTAATGTACTTGGTTAACATTTTTTAAAATATTTTATGCAAAGTGTTTTTTGTAATATATATTTCAAATATTTCGAAGCATAAACAAGAATAAGAAATAAAGCAAAGGACGAAAAAAGAAACATGAAAAAAAAACGAGGCAGTGGCCTCCCAAGCGCTGGGCCGGCCCAGTCAGGCGCTCGTTTCACGCGAAGGTGCGCTACGTCTCTCTATAGGTGAGACATAGGCACGCCCCTAAAATCCTCTATGATGGATCCATATCCCCTCAACTCTAAAAGCAGAGTATTTACATCCTGAATTTGTACAAACCGGTTCAATGTCACCCTGGGCTGTTTTGAGGTGAATTGAATGTGGTTTTGGTTGTAATGATGCTGACCTCGGAGCAGTCACCTTCCTCCAGTGATGCCCCGGGCCTGCCTGAAGCTCTATGCCCGGGATCTCTTCCTGTGCAGCAACGGTGCTCAACCACCGGCACAGTCCAACCCGGTGTACACGACCAGACCGCTCTCACGCGCGGAGCTCCCGCATCGCTTCGCCAAATCCAGGGGAGCTCAATGTCGGCAGATCTATGATCCAACTGTGAGAAAGTGTAGGTTGGCTAATGTTTGTATTTCGTTGTATTGATCTGACCTTCATATGAAATATATATAGGAGTACAACGTGGGAAGAGACTTGAACTAATTCTATCTCTATCCTAATCACGTTTATACTTCTAACACCAATCGTGGTCACCCTCTCCGCTTCCCTTGTCAATGAACGTTGGAGTGGAGATCGACATTCGGCCGTTGTAGAGAAAAAATGTTGTTGTGTCACCGGTCGTTGCATCATCGCCTTCACCAAAGCGGAGAACAGCTTCATGGCGAGATGCTATAGCCAGCCATCGGCTGGCTTTATTACTAACCATGCTCTCTAGGTAGGAATGAAATGCACGTACCCAATATTACCAGAGCGCTGCTACACAGACAACAAATGCTCGACGATTTTCAGACGATGCATCATATCAAGCCGCTCATGTGTATAGCAAAATTAAACAACATCGTCCAGCGTTCCGCCGGGGTATTGTCGCCGCATAGTAGTTTTTTGATGTTACCAAGCTCTTCTTCTCTATACTTTTCCCTAGATCTGCTCAGATATGTTCATTGTTTTTCTTGTGGGTAGATATGTTCATTGTTTCTGGACGAGGATTTAGGGCACGCGGGTCCGTGGTGTCGGCTTTTTTTATTTCTGATTTTCAAAGTCCTATATCTTTTAAATGAGAATTATAAATTAAATTTTGTTTTCATATTCATGTTTCTCGTGGCCAGTACTTTCAAATAAGATCCATTTGAATATATTTTGATTACTTTTAAAAAAATTAAGTTTAACGAGCGAGCGATAAAAAATTAATTATTTTGTGTCTACAACCGGTAGAAAAAATTGCTTAATTATTTCTCTAAAACTGGTTGAAACTTTGCAGTTTTAGATGCAAAACCCGTAAGTTTCATCGTTGAAACTTAAAACTTATTGTGCCCCCGTGCAAGATCCAACTACTTCGCGAATCGCGAGCAAAATGAGCGGACGACGGGACTTGACAGGTGCGTGCCCCCGCACTCGCGTGCCCCTGTGAATTTTCGCATTGTTCCCTACTTGTATGTATTATTAGTGGTAGATATTTCTACAACAGAATACAAGAATAATCGTAGTATTAAGTTTGTGTTGGTCTGGTCCAGAGGTGTAAATTGGCACTTGAATGCAAAACAACAAGCTAGTGAGCGAGACAGGATACAGATGAGAGTCGTTGGCCGCATAGATGCACACAGCATTACAGTTTAAATGCAAAAAACCAAGACCACCTAATTCAAAGCGCCACTCCCCCAGGCCCCAGTCTAGTAGTATTGGGCTCATGCAAATATCACACCACCAGACCAGAGTAGCTAGAGTGGACAGTGGCCAGCCCATCGACGGCGTCAATGATCTCGATCGCCTCCGGGCGACGAGGGAAACGACGTGTCTCCATCCAATCTGCATGGTATCCCATCACACGAGTCACGACCATGACCGTGCGTCTACTGAGCTGTCCGAGTATAACAACGGCACTGTCCTCCGGCCGACAAAATGGACAAGGTCACCTACCGGTTGTTACGTACGATCTCCTCACATCACACGAGTAAGTGGAGTATGTGCCATCGAGATCAATCGGGACGCAAGTTCCCAGAGAATTTACTACCAGCCAGCCGAGGAGGACGGCGGATCGTCCAAGTACGTTCCCCTTTCAGCATGCATCCAGCGACAGCCGACGACGAGCAAACCAAATCGACCATGTACAGCGGCACAAGGTGAATATAGGGTTATTACCCCCTGCGTGCTGGATCATGTGGCCACGTCCGTGCATGCATGCCGGCCGGTTGGGTTCATTAGCTGCGTGGTCATGTCCGGCCACGTCCTGTCACTGAATGCCGTGGCATTATCACAACGATCTACTCCACTTGATTGAGCAGGTCCATCCAACGGGTTGCGTTTTATTTTATTAAGGGCCAGATCGGTGGTTAGAGTGGCTCATTGGCGATCGATCGAGGTCGCTCACACTATCACGCAGCTAGAGCTAGTGCTAGGACATGGCCGAGGCGAGCAAGCGCATCGACCTCGCCGCGCCGCTGCTCTCCGTGCGACGCCACGGCGGGTTGGGCCTGGGCGGCGCGTTGCGGTACGGCGAACGCTGCGACGATGCCACCCCCCGCCCCGGAGGCGTGCCGTTCGGGTGGGAGCGCCGGCCCGGCCACCCCAAGGGCGTAGGCACGCCACCGCTGCCCGGGCTGGACCAGGAGGCCGCGGTGCGCTTCTCGGACGCGCTCTCCCGCCCAGACAGCTGCTACACCGTGAGCTGCAGCGACGCGGCCGGCGCGACCGCGTCGGCGTCCCCGAGCCCGAGCCCCCGCGGCAGCGTCATGATGGACCGCTTCTTGCTGGCCGCCAAGGAGCAGTGCGTCTTCCGGAAGGCCGCCGCTGCTGCAAAGACGCGTGCCAGCCACTGCTTACCGGAGCGCCTCCCTGTCCAGCACCTGCCGGCGAACCACGTCCACGTGCAGCGTAACCATGTGAAAGCCGCCACGGACGACAACGGGGAGGAGGACGAATGGGAGGCGCACAGCACGGCGGGCTTCGCGTCCAAGAGGAGGTGCGGGCTGCTCCCCACGCGGTGCGCCAAGAGCGCCCTGCTGCTCCTCAACCCAGCGCGGTCCACGATGAGGCGCCGCCGCGGCGCGCGGCGCTTCCTGTCCGGCTGCGGCAGCAGCCGGCGCGAGACGAACCCGCTCCTGCCGCGGGTCGGGCAGCACCCTGATCACGACGCTGGCACGGTCACGGTGAGCACCAGCTTGCTTCACGTTCTACTAGCCAAGCCATACATGCACGTCTTGATCTTGACTCTGGGTGTGCACTGCAGCGAAGCAGCTGGGAGGAGGTGTACATCAGCTCGCTGCGGCGATCGGACCGAGGCGCCGTGCATCCCAAGGCCACCCATCTCGGCTTGCTCCTGGTCCTCGACGGGGCCGACGGCGGCGCGGCCTCGCCGCTGCCGCCTCCCAGTCCCATCTGCGGCAGGCCGCCGACGGCGAAGGCGAACGTCGGCGGGAAGACACCCCGCAGGCTCAACGCCGTCGGCCAGGGCTTCCCGCCGCCGCTACCTCCCTCGCAGGAGAGGACCGTGGCTCGCCGTGACGACAAGATGGTGCTCGCATTGCCGTCGCCCAAGACGCCGTCGGAGTCGTGGCTCTCGCGGACGCTGCCGACCGTGTCGTCGAGCAGGCTGCCCGCCACTTCTTTCATGGGGCTCCACATACAGCAGCTCAGGAATCAGCGCGCTCCGTCTCGCTGGTGCTCCAGCGATCAGGCCAAGGTTGTCGATCATGGCGCCAGGGCCGGGCCACGGCAGATACGAATATATGATCTGCACAAGTGACAGTCTAGCTAGGTAGGTTTTTCTACGGGCACTGGAGCTGTCCTTGTCTGGTTATGTGTTCCTCTACAGGTCAAAACCATAATGCTCATTCCCTCAACAAAGAAACATAATGCTCATCTGGTTTACAACTTCTAGTACATCCTAGCAGGTGCTATGTGGATCGTGTTGATATTGCTCAAGTAGCTGAAGCTTTAGCAGCTGTAAGACACGCTCTAGGTACGCAGGGAGGTCGTTTCAGAAAATTGAAGTGGCATCGGATTGTTTTGTCATTGATTAACATGGCGAAGTGCATAGATCAACAGTTCAACACAGATTCCTTACATGCGCCATTGTTCATGATATCAGACGTGCAGCTCTCAAGTTTGTCATCTTTAGCTTTTCATTATGCAACACAGATTCATTGAAGTCGGCCCCTCGTACCCCATCGCGCGCGCGGGGGGGGGGGGGGGGGGGGGGGGGGGGGGGGGGGGCTCCGCCACCGCCGGGGGACAGCGCCGGGCAGAGCCCGTGCGTTCGACGGCGGCGGTGGAGGGCTGCTCCTCCTTCCCGGACTGTGCGGCGGCGAGGGCGCCAGATCCGTGGAGGTGCTGCCTCTTCCTCGATCCATGGTGGCGCGGTGGCTCCTGCTGGAGGCGTTTGTGATGATGCAGGGTGAGATGGCCAGAGGACGGAGGTGGGGCTGGGCGTGGCCGGTGGCGGCGGCAGCGTCCGGCCCGGATCCGGTCTTGGCGGACGTGGCAGCTACTCTGGCTCGGATCCGAACATGGCGGCGGCGGCGTCCCCTCCTTCGGGGATGACGGTCCAGATCGATGGTGGGTCCTCGTGGCGGCGGATCTTGTGATCCCACACCCGGGGACGTGCAGGACGCACCTGGCGGATGGAGCTTCCTCCGGCGTCGACGACACGTGATGCGGGATCGCGGGGGCGGTTGCTGTTGTATGGGCGACGACAACGGCTGGCATGATGGTAGGTGCTCCCTGTAGCGCCCGGAATCGGGGCGGCGGCCCCTCTTCATCAACGGTGGCGGACTCCGGGATCGTGTGGGCAATTCGGAGTCTGGATCTTGAGGTGGTGACGGCCTTCTGAGGCTGGTGGCGGTATGGGACGTCCCTTCCATCAACAGATCCGGTTCGATGCGGCTCGACAGGTGACACATGTGCCTCTTTCGGAGTTTGTCGGGCAGGGCCTGACGCCGGCAGGTGAAGTCACCGATGGATGTGCTACCGGCGGATGCTATGCACGGCGTCTTATATGGAGACGTCAAGTCATGCCCGCTAGGGGTAGATGATACGCGGTGGCTCTGGAAGAGGTGTCATGGTTAGCTTGTTGCTATCGGATCGAAGGTGGTGCGACCGTAGAGGGAGGCAGACGGTATGGGACATCTTTGTCTTCCGGTGTCTCCTCCAGAGGTATCCGGCTATCGAGGTGTCGGTAGACGGATAAGGGCAGATGGTACAGACGGCTTCAGCAATGAGTTTATGCACTTCGATGGAAACACAAGATCTCTGATTAGACTATGTCGTCGCGCGCTGTGTCGTGTTCTTGCTGAAGGTGGTGGACAGAAACTTGGCTTTGGGGATGAGAATCCGGAGTTCAACCTTGTGGTGGACTCACCATCATCGACGCACGTGCAGCTATTCCTTCTTGAAGACATAGCCTAGGAGTTGTGTATTTTTGTTTATGTTGTATCTTGTATCATAAGGATTAGTGGCTATCTGGGGGAGGGGGGGGTATTATCGTGAGGTATACGGCCTTAGGATTTGTTTTTCGATTTATTTCTAGGTCGATGATGTTCGGCTGCTGGATTTTGCACTTTTAATAATATATGACTGCATGCATCGTCCTGACACAGAGACCGAGGGTTATCCTCCTTTAAAAAAATACAGATTCATTAAGGTTGGCTAATTCTGATAAATTTCATGCTTACAAGTACTCCCTCCGGTTCTTTTTACTCTGTATATAAGAATTGTCTAAAATCAAACTTCGCAAAGTTTGACCATATTTATATAAAAGAATATCAACATCTACCATGTTAAAGTTATACATTATGAAACTTTAAGTCATGATGCATCAGCTGGTATTGATTTCACGTTGTGAATGTTGGTGTTTTTTTCTATAAAATTGATTAAATTTTACGAGGCTTGACTTCAGACAAATATTATATGCGAACTAAAAAGGACCTGAGAGAGTATGCCGATGTTTCTACTGTCCTTCTTTGTCCGTCGTCCATGGGGATCCACATGCAGCAGCTCACGAAGTAGCACGCTCTTCTCGCTGGTGCTCCGGCCAAGGTCGTCGATCATAGCGCCAGGGACAGGCCACGGCAGATACGAATATATGATATGCACAAGTGACAGTCCTTGCTAGTCCCCTACTCGGCTACTCTGTATGTTCTGGTTATGCGTTACCCCGCAGCTCAATCTGTACTAAATACAATATCATAACACTCGTACTGGTATGTACTCCTGCATCCATTTTGGTTCCATTGTGGTGAGTTGCTGGTGTTTTTCACTCATGCCATCGTTTGCACCTACTAACAATCAGACAACGATACAAATGTTACTACTGAACATTACAATGTCATGTAAACCACGAAAGGTATACATTGCCGGTAAAACGGCGTTGGAGGAAGGTAGTCATAATGAATACAAGGGTTAATTTATCAATGCAGATTAGCAGCCCCAAACCATGTCTACCTACGTGAACGGTAAAACGGCATTGGAGGAAGGTACACACCACGCTCCATGGGTAAATCACCGAAAGAAATGGAGTGCCATTTACAAACAACAACCACAGCCATAGAGTCAAATCCACATCCATCATCAGACGAGAAAGAGAAGAGCAGAGATCGCGAGTACAGTATCACAGTGCCGCCCCTTTCTCCCGGATTAACAGAGCCAAGAGTTCATGCCATCCGCCACATGATTCACACGATAACATCAACAGATATGGCACTTATTCACAAGCCAGCTTCGTGCCAAAGCTGGTGAGGCAGATGGCGAACGCCTGGTAGGCCGACAGGGGATGCCGGAAGTCCATCGTGAAGGCGTCGTCCTCGATCTTACCGAACTGGAGGATCACCGTCTCCTCGTCCCCGACGCCCCATGGGTCGCTGGTGCCGGCCGGGGCGACGAGCTGGAAGTTCTTCACGGAGGCGACCGTCACCCTGCCGTGAAAATTCAAGCACCAGCACTGCAGGTGGTCGTGCCACCGAGGCGCTTTGTTTTTTAGAGACAAGGAGCTGGAGGTGCTCGGTGGCTTCTCCTTGGATGGATCGGATGCGGTGCCCTGACCTACGGGGCACTGGATACTGCAGTGCATTCTTCTCGGCCCTCTTGATTTGAGGAAGTTGAACCTGTATGACACCTGTCCAACTTCAAGATTATCGCCTGAAACGTGTGGGCTGATTTGTTTGCTTGCGAAGCGGCGACTTGATCGGCTTTTCAAAGACTTGGCGCCGTCGTATGGTTTCTGATTGTCGTACATGACGAACTTTGTCCCCAGGAAGTCCGATCTAAAAGAGTGAAGATAAAAACAATGTTCAGGCCAACAAACAAATATCCAGGAACTAGACTTGAATAAAGTTGCAAACTATTGGGTTTAGCCAGCGCCAGAATACTTGGGTACTTATCGGCAGTCGCTTATCAAATGCACTTGAAACATGACTCAGGTCTGCCAAAAATAGTCAGGCCAGGAGTAGCTTAGGTTGGCTTCAAAATTTAACATTTTGTTGATGACAACCTAAACTCAAGTAACCAACATCTAAATATCCTTGAAAAGCATTACCGATCAAAAATTTACCGGGTAAAAAAATCTATGGAAGCAGTACATCCTACTAGATGGAGAATGCATGAAGATGTGAATGGTGTATGCAACTGTGGCAAGCAGTTGGTAAGGGTAGCTGGTGCAAAAGAAAAAGAAAATGAAAAAAAGCATGGCCCTAGCAGCATGGCAGCGGGGCGAAAGGAATAACTAGGTGGAAGAGGTGCTAAAGGGAGTTCAGGATGGGCATTACTTCGCTTATCCATACCCCTATATTCAACTTGGCCAAGACAGAACTTTATTTTGGCAGAATGTCAAAAAGATCATGTGGTCCTTTTGATTCAAATGTTCTGATGCAAAGTATCGCTGTGAAGAAGCTAACATAGCAAAGGTCGCCAAAATCCATTGGCATGAGCCATCATCAGGTGTAAATTTGCATATTTTGGCAACTATCAGCTGAATCCAACATGATAGGCAGAAAATCATAAAGCAGATCTCCTAGCACTTCCTTCATTACATGATGTAACCAAAGGACATGACTATGCATATGCGGTTATGCACAGAATAGTACATACTGATAAATTAACTAGCAGAAACTGAGAGGTGGGATATTCATTAATTCACTTTGTATACTATTGAAACAGTAATAAAATTGTTTGGAAGAACACGTCAGCAATGAAAACGGTTAAAATGAATGAACATGATGCTTGATGATCACAACATAGTTCTGGTGACCTCACTTGAAACTTAATCGAAAAAGATCTACTTTGTAATCCAGTAGTCATGAATAATCCACCAATCAGCTAGCAAAACTGAAGTTACAGAATATTTAGGCCTCACCTCAGCTTTCCAACACCTGAATTACTTCCTGGATATAGATCATCAGAGTCATAAGAGATGATATATTCGGTGTGTGCCCCGTGTCTGAATCTTCGAGCAGCCAGTAGAAACTTCCCTTTATCCGTTAGGGCTGTCAAAACAGAATAAGTACAATTAACTTAAGAACATATGAAGCTGCATTCTGATATGTGATATACTCCCTCCATAAAGAAATATAAAAGCGTTTGAAACATTACTTTAGTGATCTAAACGCTCTTATAATCTTTACGGAGGGAGTACTATCTAAGCATACTGGAAAGATAAGTCTGCATGGAGGAAACAACTTTAGATTACATTGCGGTTTTCATTACTGCAGTCTATAAAGTGTGTCATGAGGTTGACAATCGAGCAAATCAAAATACAGATGAGGAAAATTAGAATGTTTGCTCGGTTCATCCATGTTTTGAACTTCATCAAACATAGGAATACCTAAGCCTCGAATCCCAGAGGCATCCATCAAATATGCACCATGTAATTTAACAGTGCCATAAGCTGCAACCAGAGGTTACTAATCATCTTCTGTGCCTAATATTTATGAGAGCTACCATGGAAAAAAGGTCAAATGAACCGGTGCGGTGGTTAATCATCGTCTCTATTTTGATTAATCTCCTAAGCTGTAATATCTATACCCAGTTGTCCATGCCGTCATGTGAAAATACTACCCAAACGAAAGAATGACACGGACTAAGCATGGCTTCTTCTCAGTCCCTACTCTGCTTTAGCAAATCATAAACTGGATTCTAATGTAATTGAAGATGTAGCATGGATACACAGATGACCCCATCTAACTTCGAACAAGTCGGTTTTGTCAAACATTTAGACTTTGAAATTGCATGCTGACCAGATCATATCAAGTAGGTAAGATGTCATCGCTACAAGGAATGTATTCAATTAAAAATAACTTGCCAACCACCCAACTAACGAATCGTCATGTTCCCTTGCTAGGATTCTATTTAGACTTCAGCAAGTCTTCTTTAAATAATGGAAGTGGGACACCGGAGTAGGTATAAGGGTCCTCGTCGTGAATGCGTATGTTGTGACTGAGTAAAAGAAGTACCACCCTGTTTTCTAAACAAGACTACTTTGGTAAAAAGATCGAAAAGACAAAAGTCATACGCAGCAGGAGAGTAGGCAACGGTGTTACCTACATTATTTTCCATATTCTAAACAAGTATTGATAAGATTATAAGATTGCATCATCATGTATGAAACTTGAAAAAGACACATACTTGTCCTTTTAGTTGCTTATTACTAGGTAGTTTGCCGCTACTTATTAAAAATATATGATGTGGAAACCCTATAGAAGCCCATGAAGCAGCGTCAATTTCATAATACAATTGAGTTATAAACACGAAGGAGCCAAAAATATTGATGGTGGCTTACCCTGTGTTAAGCTGAGATAAAGATAAAAGGTGGAGGTGCTTTTGTTCCTCCTGATGAAGCAGTGCATCGGCGCATCCCTGGGTCCAGGCTGCGCGGAAAATATAGAGATCAATTAAATCATTATGTATAGAACCCCTAAATAGAAGTGAAGCTTTTATGTATCATTATACGCCCCCCCGTAGAAACAGGCAAGAATCGATTGCAATCGTCACAATAAGCAACTTCCATATATGAACATACCAAACACCCTAACATGGTTTTACTAACCTGGTCCTACAATCTCACTGCATTAGCGTTGGTCACCAAAAAGTAACGTGTGAACTTATGGTGCAACCAAATGAAGAAAATGGAGAGGATAAGGTCAACATGTTCCTCGCTTCTACTAGTAAACCCTTGCATCTGAAGATATCACTAGTCCCAGAAAGGAGCAACAAAGATTGCTGATCCACCAGACGTAGATCGTTCAACGCATCTGGACTCGTATTGAAGACAAAATCTAAACATTTTTTGATAAAACGCTCGCTCTGAACCTGCTGCTATTCATTCCAGCGATTGCATCTAGCATATCTACAGATGCTAGTACTGGCGAGGAGACCGCTTGAAACGGATGAAATGGAACCACAGGACCATTTCCACAATCAACAGCCGCAAATCTGAAGCGGGACGACTCAACATAAGGACCAAACGCCGGCCAAACCCTCAGACCACGCAATAAGAAACGCGCAAATCGGCCGACGAGTCAACCAGATCGGAGCGGCGGCGACAGGGAGAAGGCCGGGATCCGGGCGCACCTGCTTGAGCGAGGAGGGGAAGGTGATCCTGCCGCACTCGAGCGGCGGGCGCACGACGGCGACGGCGGCGTCGCGCCAGCGGCGGCAGACGCAGGCGCAGGCGACGACGTCGCGGCGCGGGGGCCAGCGCTCGGCGCCGGCGTCGACGCGGCGCACGATGTCCGTGAGCAGCTCCGGCAGCAGGCGGGACCACCTCTCCTCGTCCTCGGCCTCCTCGTGGATTTGCTCGGCGGCGTCCTCCGGCGCGACCTCGGGCGAGACCTTGGCCTCGTTCCCGCCGCCGATGCCGGCCGGCGCGCGCGAGCAGGACGTGAGCCAGGACGAGCTGCGCCGCCACAGAGCCATGCTGGAGACGGTCGCACGGGGCTGTGATCTCCCTCCCCGGGAGCTCGTGGAAGCTTCCGAGGCGAGAGACGGGGCGGGGCGGATAAAGGGGATCGGCGGGAGGGAGGGAGACGACGACGACCAGCGCAGCGCAGTGAGACCAGCCAGGGAAAAAAAGGCGAATAAAAGCGGAAAGCTGGGGGTGCTCGCGGATAAATGAGCGGGGTCGCGGATCTTTCCCCCACCCTAACCGCACGCGACGTGTGCCATGACGGGTGGGCCCATGTATTGATGCTGTCCGTATGTGGAGTTTTCTGTGTGTGTGGGCGGGTGGGTGGTGCAAAATGGTAAGTGGGCTGGGTCCGTCCGGGGTGGACGTCGCCGTCGGCCGCGGGGTGGAAAGGTGGGGTGCGACCCGTGCGTGCGCGTGTGCGTGCGGGTGGGCTCGACGTATGTCGACGTCGGCGTCGGCCCCCCGCACCGGCAGGGACAAAGCGAGCGGGGCCTGTGGAGTAGAGTGGCCGTGACGCCGTGTCGCCGGCGGACGCGTTCGCCGCTCCATCGGCGAGGGGAGCCACCCACCGTGCCGACGGCGACGTCCGCCTTCTTCGTGGCCGCGCCTCGGCCACCCGGACCCGGCGCGACAGCGGCAGGACGACGTCGCCACCCGTGCACCGCACCCGGCCCACGCGCCCGCGCACCGAGCGCGCACGCACGACCGGTTGGAATCGGACGTGCGCGCGGTGCCGTGGCCGTGCGCCGCTCGTCGCCCGCTACATCGATCGGTGCGGTGCGTACGTTCCAGCGACGGCGATGTCCTCGCCTCGTGGACCCGTCGAGACCAGAAGTGGACTTGGCCCATCGGGGGCGGCCGGGCTGGCGAAAGTCGTGCGCCAGCGTGATCCGTCCAGACATCTCCAGGCTCCGCTAGCTTCGCGGCGTGCGCGGTCGCCGCCCGTGGTTAGGTTAGGCGGGTGACAGCGCCGTTTGCCTGTTCCTGACGGCATCGCGCCACCGCTGCCGGGCCAACTGCACGGACGGCGCATCCATCGGGCTGCACGGACGGAAAGATGCCCCGGCAAACGGGAGGTCCATGAACAGCGGGCCGACGAGCACCGGCCGATGCAACCCAGCTTTCAGCTACATGCAGGGGGGAACAATCGGTGAACAACATCGCTCGGGAGATAAGATGATTGATAGCGGCAGGACAATGCCTGCTCAACGTTTTGATTGTGCAAAAGTAGACAGTAATGGTGCTCACTGATGCTCAGCGGTACCTAATAAAGTGCTATATAATAAGTTAATAATAAACATAACGAAATATGTATATGGCAACCGTGTGCCAGATTGCAAAACTGCCACACGCCTCCGCACGTCCTTCCTGACCTTCCTCCCGATTTGTTTCCTTTACTGCACGCCTCCCGATCTCCTTCCTTTCCCACGGGCACACCCGCTTTCTTTCGGGCAAAAATAATGCTTGGACTAGGATTTGATCTCTAGTCTGCAGGTAATCAACAAAGGGAACTAACCACCTCATCTATGACACTGGTTGTTGAACAAGCTAAGGAAAATACTGTTTTTGACATGTTGTTGCCTTTAATATGTTAGCACCGAAAAACATTTTGTTTCAAGCATCGTGGTAACTTTGATCATTGGGAATAAATTTGTTGAACCCGCCCCCCGGTAATTTCTGTAAATAGCACGATAACATTCACGACATAGACCTGATAATTTAGATACAAACATCGTGGTAACTTTAACCATTGGGGAAGATAAATGTGAAAAGATACCCGATAATTTATGTGTAAATAGATGGTAATATACGCAGCGCATATCTGATAACTAAGGTAGAAATACCATGGTAACTTTGACCGTAGGGATTTTTTTTTTTGAAAAGATACTCCGATATCTTCTGTGTAAATAGCACGGTAGTATACCTCCCTCCCCTGGCATTTTTATGTGTAAATAGCATGAAAATATATGCTCTACGATAACTAAACACCATGATAAGTTTCTGACCCGTGGGGGAGAATTTGCTGAAACGTACCTCTGATAAATTTTGTGTAAATAGCATGATATTTTAAGCACTACAGGCTTGATAGGTTATCTATAATCATCATGATAACTTTTTGTCCCAGGAAAAAGTGGTTCAAAACATCCCCAATAATTTTCGTGTAAATAACATGATAATATAAGCACCGCATAACCGATAACTTGCAATATAAACATGATGGTAACTTTTTTATCAAAGGAAAATAATTTGTTAAAAACATACACTCGCCTCACGCGTGGGCCTCTTGGATGAACACAACACATGACGTGCCACGGGAAAGTGACATAATGTTTAGTGTCATGAGGGCACACGTGCTATAGGCTTGATAAGTTACGCAAAAACATCGTGGTAATTTTTGACCTATGGAAAAAGCTACCGAAACACACCCAGGTTTTTAGGTGCAAGTAACATGATAATATACGGACTGTAGACCCGGTAACTCATGTACAATCCCCCATGGTAACTTTGACTGGGGAAGGTTGATGTACATATACCTTGATAACTTATGTGTAAGTACCATGTTATTTTCCACATCGAAGACCTTCTAACTTGTGTACAAAATACAATGGTGACTTTGAAGGGGTGTAGTTGTTGAAGCATAATACCTGGTACGTTCTTTGTAAATAGTATGGTAAGTTACGCAACACAGGCCTGATAACTTGCATACGAATATCATGGTAACTTTGTCCCGATGAGAAATCATGTGGTAGACATGAAGAAGTGGCAGCTTTCTCGTGGGTAGGCGCGCGAGATGTGCGGGAGAAGCAAGTTTCTCGGGCGAGACTCCGGGGTCGTTTGGGAGGAAGCGAGGTCAAAGGACGGGGAATCGTGTGGTACTTTAAAATGAAAAAAGTAGAGGTGTGGCGGTTTTGCTTATATGGCACACGTGTGCCAAATATCACAGTCCTAAACATAATTATTTTCCACATGTACTCTATGTTACGTGGTATAGTCTTAGTTAGGACATCTCCGGACCCATAAGACAGACAACCTTATACCTCAAACGTCCGCATACATGTCAAACAAAATTTAAACAAACCGGATGATTTTCATTTAAAATGTACCACATTCATTACATTTTTTTGACAAATTTCATTAACAAAAGCGTCCGAAAGTTAACCTAGTCTAAATCTTGGTTGACGTTCGTCCTCCAAGTTCTTGTTGTTCTCCATGTCTAGCATCCTCGGCGATCCTGAGCCCCGGGAAGTGAAGCCGCGGATCGCCGGCGAGGGAGTGTAAAACATGGAACACGAACACCTCTGTCTCCCATGTCCTACTCTCCCTCGTCAGAGTCTGTCGCCTAGACGTCGCCGGTGGAGGTGAGGTCGATGATGAACGTGGACGGGCCGACTTCGTGGTTGTAGCAGCCCAACGCAAACTGCGCGGGCGACACGAATGACGTGCATCTGCCGGCGTTCCCGTCCACGGTCACCTGCTCCGCAACCTCTATACAGCCGGCGCGAGCATGCGCGGCTTCGTAGAGCGCCCTCTGCTCTCGGTGGCCATGGCCGCCATGGTCTCCTCGCTTGCATACTCGACATAGATTATGTCCTCCGCCAACCGATGATGCGCGAGGAGGAGATTGCTGTAGCGCTGCTCCTCCTGCGCCTGCCGAAATGCTGAAACCGACTGCTCCTTCGCCATGATGGAATTGAAGTGTGCATGTGTCTGCTCCATGGTGAAGCTGGCATGGACAGGCGCGTGCATGGGGCATCGACTCGTTGTCAAGCACCTCCTCCATCATGGGGTCGTTGTCATTCACCTCCGGTGAGCTCGCCGGCAAGCCGACATCTACTCGTTGCGCACGACGGGCCTGCCAGATGGACGCAAGGCCAGTCAACTCAAGCTTCTCCGTCGAGAGGCTCTCCCACTTTGCTCTAGATCTCGCGGTCATGCCGGAGGTGTTGCGCGGAGGAGGAAAGGAAGCAGCTGTGGAGTTGTACGGATCACGTCGGGTGTGGCTACGTATAAAACTGCGAGCCCCAACGAGTCCAAGCGACGAAAAGTGTCAATGCAGGCGCCAGAGTTGGTTTCTCGAGCGTTGTGCATGTTTAATGTCAGGAGGCAGACGAATGGGCAGCCGGTTCAAATGCAGTCAATAGTTGTCCCGTCCAGTCACATCTCTCTGGCAATGAACGTGCACGGAGATCGATCAAGATGCGGCATGGGCGACACTCTCAATCGGCACACCGCTTCAATGCCGGCTCCGATGACCAGTCGCCGCTCTGAACCAGTACGAATGTGGCGCGGAGAGCGGAGATTTGTTCGCGGGAGAGATGTACCGGGTTGGCTGACAAAGTGTGCCTGGTGGTCCGGACGCTTTACGGGCGATTTAAGAGTCTACGTTGGAGATGCTCTTACTGGACCACCATGTATGTTGTACAGCAAGAATCTCAGACTTTTTCTCCGGTTTGAATCGAACCCCCGTCTTGCTTCAGAACGACATTTCTATGCAACCAAATTCAGGCTGACTATTTAGTCTGGTGTTCCAAGTCAAGATCCTTCCTACCAATAGCGTTGGCGGGTACCATTCTAGGCAACCAAACTCTTAGAGACAACGCCAGTGGTAGCGCAACTAGATAGAGAAACTTCTCCGTGTGACTGAAACCGGCCAACCTGCAACCAATAACAAGATGTCAGACCTGTTTTATGTATGATATATGAAGACCAAATCAACATCTTATCTTCCTGTCATCACAACTTTTCACATCTTTAGATAACAGAAATTAAGAGTGCCAGACATCAATCCGCATCCCTCGATCACTATCGAAATGATAACTGAATATGGATATGAAATTGCTTCACACACGTACCAACCCGACGCTGTCATGTATCGTCAGATTTGCTTCTCACGTTCGATCAAAGGACACAGCTCGGGCGAGAAATCGTCGTGTGTATAGCACTTCCCATATGGATGCAATAGAATGGGATAAGAATTTACAGGAAACATGAGCCTCATGTAAACTAAAGGCCTGTTCGGCCCTCCTCCGCTCCACACTCTTGCCCCGGGAGCTGGCGGAGCACAAGTCAAAAATCCCGGAGCGGGGGAATAGCTGCCCTGCAGATCCTCAAATTTGGCGGTGCTAGTGGATCACCGAACAGCTCCTAAGTATAAACACAATCCAAGATAATAGGATAATAATCACCAAACACAACTGTCAAACGATTCAGCGAAGCAGTGACTTCCAAGGATGTACTGCCACAGGCTATTGATTTCACTCACGCCCATGTCTTTATGTGATTGCCAGCGCTTAGCCTTTCTAACTGGCAACTGCAGCCTAGATCCTTGTTCAGCAAAGAGCGACAACAGATGGCATGCCTTGTTGATGAGCAGAGAGAGAAAAATCAACATTTCTGTTATTTAATGAACATGAATCAGCATGACAACCTTATGCAGATGGCATGCCTTGTTGATGAGCAGAGAGGAAAAAAAATCAACATTTCTGTTATTTAATGAACATGAAAAGGTAGCCAGCATGACAACCTTATGCGCATTCTGTTATGCACAACATTGGTATTTCTGAAGCATTTCCCTTCCTTCACGCCACATTGCAATTTCCCAATCAATCTACTTGTAAATTTATTTGATGGAGTGAATTAATAAACAAGAACCGGTGGCATAGTAGGTATTCACACGATCAGTTTGCCGGTATGTACATCTTCAAAACTGGATAAGAACACATCCATAATCGAAGATCATAAACTAAGCATGCCATCCTTTTTTCTCACTGCATTCAGCTACCATTCATCATCACAGTTACTGGCATGATTGAGCTCCTATTACCCCAGTGTTGGAAGGTGCTTATTGCACCTCCTCTGAAACAACATATCAACCTTTGATGTACATGGAGTAGATTGGAATAGACATATGTAACACAAATAATTCAATAAATGTTTATATCCCTGACCCCTAACCTGGCCAACTTTACCTTATTCAGTGTGACAACTGTATGCATTCAGCTAAAAATAGATCTTTTGTCACAATTCTTGGCCTGGTTGAGCTATTATCCCTTTGTAATTTGTCACGCCATACTGTTCTTATATTAGTTATATTATTATAACAATTAAGTTATGTTATCAAATTTCATATGATTACATAAGAAAACTTATCAAGTGTCCAGTTGCTTGGAAGCTACTGTACTTAATTGTACCTCTCTGAAATAACATATCAACCTCTGATGTACATGGAATAGATTAGGAATAGGCATATGCAACATAAAATATTTAGTAAATGCTTATATCCTGACCCCTAAACTTCACCTTATTCAGTGTGATGCCTGCTCTAACTTTATTCATATAGCAGTGCCCAATCTTAAGCCCCAGTGGCATGCATTGACCATCCTCCAACTAGAAGCATTCCTCCCTGCCCCTCCTGTCCTATCGTTTCCCAACCCATCCTAACTCCAGAATCATGGAGTACATGGTAAGTGTCTTACCCATTCTCGCATACACGACTATACAGGAGCGTAGACCCTTGATCCTCTTCATTTGCAATGTTTGCAGCAAAAAGGATAGGCACTAAGCTTCAGTTTGTCTTTCCTTTTTCTGGACCAACGGATTTGGAACCAATAGACGATTATTAGAATATGCAAGTAACTTACCGCACCTCTTTCTGCATAACACTGATATGTAACATATGTTTGTGACCTTGCAGGAACAGGAATTGAATTGTTTGCAACCCTTCGCCTCTGCTCAGTTTCTGTTAAGACCAACTTGACTCAGAAGAAAGACAGAGAATAACATGATTTTGTACTAATTCAGAAGATAAGAAAGCAGGAGTTATATATATAGAGTGGATTCAAGTTCTCGTTTTGTTCAACTGAAACCATCAGTAGAGCATCACTTCCTCAGGTCTTATTTTGTTTTGATGTAATAACAGCATGGTCTGAATTAGTATATCATGGAAGCTGAACATCGGGAAGCCAATGGCCATTCTTCTTATGATGTGATACTTTTTTTATGAAAGCTAAGATAATCCACAAATTACACAACAGCTATAATACTTGGTCTCTAGCACTCACGAAAGTTCGAATGGTGCATTACTTTTTAAGAGACGAGTTAATTACAGATGAAATTTGTAAATTATTATGAATAAAGCATAATTTAACATAAGCACTTGAGCTAGGATAAACATTGATAATGTAGAGAAAGCGAAGTCCACAACTCCCTTTAGACTGTATATATGTATGTAACAACTACAACAAACACAGTAAACGCTAGCATAAAAAATTCTGGATTGCAAAAATGAATAATACTAACACAAAGGGACTAAGGAATACGAATGGCATTTTTCTGCTCAGGTCCCATGCTTAAACATATAAAAGACACATCCTTTTAATCCAAAATTTCTTTATATTCCTTTCAAGCAAGAGAGCTACCTTTAGAACTACTCAGTATCAGAAGGTACATTTCGAGCCGAGCCCTGTTGGTGGTGCACAAGAGGCTCCATCCCAGGTTTCAACTCCTTGTTGCAGAAGTCATCATACTCTGCCTTATCCCCTGCCTTCTTCTTCACCTCCAACACCAAGAGGCTTGGTGTAAGCTCAAATATCTCAGCCCCAATCGTCAATGGCCCCTTCTCCCCTTCCCTGGTGCCTTCTATGCTTACGCGCCAGTCCTTGCGCCGAATGGAGAAGCTCTTCATCTTGGCAATCTCCTCCAATTTTGTAACAATGGTTTCCATGGGCTGTGCTGAGATGAATCTCACTTCGCTCCCTCGCTCCTCGAACAGCCCTGATAGATCAAATCCCTTGGAGAAGGATATGATATCGAAAGCGTTGAGGCTTGCTGGCCGTGTGAGACGCCCGGCAGGCCGCTGCCGCTCCTCGGACGACAGCGTGGCAGGGCAGGATGCGACGGAGGAATCCGACTCCCACCCTGAGTCATCATCCTCTTGCTGCGGTGGTGGTGGCAGCGGCGGCGGAAGAGGAGGAGGAGGCGGCGGCTCGGTAGGTTCGACGAGCCCCAGCTCCTCACTCTCACCGTCCCCTAAGCTGTGCAGCTGATCGTCTTCAACATAGAACCTGACGGGCCGAAATCCCTTCTGAAACCACCTGCTCTGCATGACTTCTACCATGGTGATCCTTGTCTCCGGGTTGGTGTCGAGAAGCCTATTCAATAGGCTGGTGAGATCTCTGGAGAACCATCTCGGGCACCGGAATTCCCCTCTGTAAATCTTGCGGTACATGGCCATGAGGTTCTGGTCATGGAAAGGGAGGTAACCGGCCATGAGGACGAAGAGGATGACCCCGCAGGACCATATGTCGGCCTTGGCGCCGTCGTATCCGCGGCGCGCGAGCATCTCCGGCGCGACGTAGGAGGGGGTGCCGCAGAAGGTGTGGAGGAGGCCGTCGGGGTGGAACTGGTCGGCGACGGCGGAGAGGCCGAAGTCGGAGACCTTGAGGTCCCCGCGCTCGTCGACGAGGAGGTTCTCGGGCTTGAGGTCGCGGTGGAAGACGCCGCGCGCGTGGCAGAAGCCGACGGCGGAGATGAGCTGCTGGAAGTAGCGGCGCGCCGTATCCTCCTTGAGGCGGCCCTTGGCGACGCGCGCGAAGAGCTCGCCGCCGCGGACGAACTCCATGACGAAGTAGATCTTGGACTTGGTGGCCATGACCTCGAAGAGGCGCACGATGTTGGGGTGGCGGACGCGGCGGAGGATGGTGATCTCGCGCTTGATGTGCGGGACGAGGCCGGCACGCAGCGCCTTCTCCTTGTCCAGCACCTTGATGGCCACCGTCTCGCCCGTGTCGGCGTGGCGCGCGTGGTAGACCTTGGCGAAGGTGCCGTGGCCGAGGACGCGGCCCAGCTCGTAGCGGCCGAGCAGGAGGCCGCCGCGCTTGCCGTTGCCGCTGGCGGCGGGCCGGCCCGCGGCGGCGGCGGGACGGCGGGGCTGCGGCGACGGGTCCCGCGACGACGGCGGGGTGGCCGACATGGGGACGGGCGGAGGCGCGGGGAGGGAGGCGGGTTGCGCGGGGGTGGGCGGAACGGAACGGGACGGGAACAGCTTGGCTTAGCTTTCCTGTTGTTTCGCTCTATTTGATGCGGGCTGGTTGCGGTTGGGGGTGGGTCGGTCTGGCAGGCTCCGGAGGGCTTTCCTACCTTTTTGTTCCCTTTCTCTTCTGGTTTTTAAATGGTTTCTGCCGTGCGTTTACAGCTCAATGCCAACTTCTTTTTCTAGAGAGGCCACAGCTCCATGCCAGTGTGTTCCTCCTCAATTCCTTCCCTTTCAGACTCGGAGTGTGGTGAAATTTCTGGATTTTTCTAGGGTTCTGCTGGTTTTGGTGGAGGGGAACAATTGGGTGACATAAATTCAAGTCATGTTCAAATACAACCTATTTTTAGACAAAAATGTGGTGGTGTCTGCTCGAATACATAACTCTCAAATGAAAAAGACCAGTCTTTTTACCGAGCTAGCAATCGAAGATGCTAAAATTTCAATGATTCTAGTGGTAGTAAAATTTCACAGGAATCAGAACTAACGATCTTGGCACGTCGAGCTTGAGAAATACTTTTGTCTTGGGAAAAAATAACCCCGCCATACGCCAACTCCATGGAACAGGATCATACAAAAATATGATTGTGTTAATTGTTCAAAATCTATACAAATATGATTAACTTAAAGTTGTACATTATTGAGTGTCAAACATACGTGTGTCTCACGCAGGCTCCCTCCTCCTCAAAGAAAAGCATAGGGTTTCTCTGTCTTTCGCAGGCGTGGCCGCCGGCCCGCCTCATCTCCAGTGGCCTTAGGGCCATGGCGGCGCGGAGAATCCAACCCTTGCTGATAAGAGGGCTCTGTTTTTAGATCTTTCTTTGAGTTTTCTTAAGGTTTGTGTCCTACTCAGAAAGACAAGACTGCGGCAACTCTCTGAAGATGGAATAAGGTTCTCCCCACCAAACCCCCATCCCAGTGTTGTGTCTAGCATCGTCGATAGGCGTGCAGAGGTATTTCGCCGGCTGATTTGTCGTTGGTGGATTTCCTTGGATCTGGTCGTGGTTTTGTCTATATTTGTGTGTCTTTAGGTTGGATCCTTCCGATCTACGCTACTCTTCATCGGCGGCGGTTGTTGTTCTGCTGCGCTGGTCCTATGGGGCCTTAGTATACGACTTCTGGACTATCTACTACAACAAATTTTGTCCGGCTCCGACGAGGGAGGGGTGATGACGGTGACGCGCCTTCGGCTCGCTTCAGTGCTAATAGTCGTCCCTAGATGGTCTACGGATCTGGATGTATTTTTAGTATTTCTAGTGTTCGTTGTGCTGTCATGATTGAAGATGAATAGAACGGAAGTTTTCTCTCAAAAACAAAAGAGTATCAAACATATGTGAATTTAGTTATGTGTTGCCACAATTCTAGTCATTACAATTTTTAATCAAGGTTTGTCATCCTCAAATAATCTTTTCAAATTAGTTATGAACCAAAAAGGTTTTACGTCCCATTTTATAGATAAAGCATCACATCAAAACATCCATACAAGTTCAGGTTCGACAAAACAAAAAAAAGGTATTTTCTTTTACTAAACCAATGACAATTAATATGGATCGGGGGATAGTACAACTCTTGAGGCACCAACTAAACATATGCCCAGGCAAACCAAAGGGATAGCCACTACGAAACAACAGGGATTGGAGGCGACAATCGAGCAGCCACAACTCTTAGTTTGTCGATGAGATCATTAATTGTGTCGCGTTCCTGTTGCTTACTGAGCATCATCCAATGCTTCAAGAAACTGCAAAGTTTACATATACTGTCAGTTCAATGATGTAAAGGGAAGTGTACAATAACAAGTTTATTGCTAAACGTCCAAAGCGACCAAGCCAAACCACCAAAACCAACCAATTAGATTTTGCGGTCGCTAACAAAACTACTTTGCATAATATGAAAAAACGCCCCCCCCCCCCTCCCCCCAGACAACTCCAAAGAAATAGTGCAGACGCACAAGAAAATAATAAATATGATTGGAGTCTTCCTCCACAAATCAAAAGCGGCGGCGCCCATTGTCGGGGTCATTGCGCTTTAAGACTTGCATTCCCGAAGGGATTAGACCACGAATGAGTTGCCAAAGAAAAATATGGATTTTAAAGGGGATCTTGGCGCTCCAGATTTGAGTCAATTCCTCCGATCCAGGAGAGGCCGCAATGGCATGATACAACGACTTGGTCGAAAATGCCCCGAAGGGCTCCAAATGGCAAGACATGTGACCAGACTCGTCGGATAAAGAAGCCTGGTGTAGGAACTCTAGCAGGGCCGCCCAAGCAAGGCCTTCGGGATGCCCAAAGGACCACCCCGTTGGTGACAATACGCCAAATCCAGTTTGAGAGAAGCGACAGATTCATGGGTTTAGTCAAGATGGTGCCGAGACCTCATGGTCTTTTGCTTGCACAACACGGACCATTTTTTTCGACCATATAATAGTTTTGTTTGCCCTTCTCACCAAGCCAAAAAAACCTATACTAATATTTGGCAATCTCCACACGAATACTTTCATGCAGAAGATAAAACCCCATAATAAATGTGGTGATAATCGACAAGTATGAGTTAATCAACCACTTCGGCTTCCCTAAAGGGTAGGAGAAGGGCCTCATTATCCGCCGCTGATACCTACATAGCCCTAGGACAAACATTGGGGGCGATCCATACAAATCCATGGACATGGGTTTCCAATAGATTTTGACAAATAGTATTTTCTAACTTGAAAAATAATAATTATTATGTTGTCTATTACAGTCCAATAATTCTTCAGGAGATTGAACTCTTATTTTTTATGCATCTCTTACTTACTTTTACAGAGACACGATAGAAGGATTTTTTTTCTTTAAAAATGTTAATGAACTTATTCTATGTATGGAGATGTATATGGTGCAATGTGGACGAGAATGGTTGCTCTTGTCTTGGCCCAAATGCCAAGAAATTGAACACTCCTCTCCTGCTTTTTCTCCTTTCCATTTTTGCCAAATGCCAATTTCTACTTGAGGAAGCATGCAAATCAATCATACAGAAAATGTAAGATACCATGATAGTACAAGGACATACAACAAGGCCACGAGGGCATCGGGGCCACGAAAACAACAGGAAAACAACAGCCGAGCTGTAGTGAGTGCTCTGCAAACCACTCCAAGCTGCATGCAAGTTGCAACTCCATTATATTTTCAAGGTCTCTTTCCCCGGATCCACGTTCTAGATCCTTCCGGCCAGCATGCATACGCTGGGCCTAGCTTCTCTGCGCCGGTGGACGATTGAGGCGCAACTTGTCCCGGTAATTTATAGTACTAGCCCCACACATAACATCACACTCATTTCCTTTCCCATAATATATACACGGACCGGCAAGCCTCCCCAAATAATGACAAGCAGGGAAAACAACAGAGGTAGGTCTGCCAGGGAAAAGAAGGCCTTAAAAGTGCAAGTGGCACCGCGAGGTTCACCAACCTGACCGTACTAAAATGGTTTCGCTTGTACAAGAAAGAAAGAGCATCCCAACAAAATGAGGTGACGCAGGGACGTGCCAAGGTATTTTGCTTCTCAAGCCAGAGCACATTCCCGCTCTGTTCCAAAGTCTAACCTTAAAGCTACCGGACACGGCCGGCGTGCGTACGGCTGTGCGGCCCGAAGTCTCCGCCGTGTCGTTGTCTACAAGAGGGTGACCATGGCTGGCCACCATGTCACGCAGTTGACATGAGCGTTGTCCCTTCCACCACCCCTGGCCAGATCGTGGATCCGTGATTAGATTCTGCCTGGTGAGAAAGCTTTTCTTAAGCATCGGCCAACGGAATATGATGACGTCCAAGATGAGAAGTCCGGCCGCCTGCCAATTATCTGGGCAGGCGCCATTTCAAAATTTACATTGGTCCCTCCGGGGTGAGCCCTCCATCGGCCGCCTCTTGGCCGTCTGACCTTGTTTAAATAAGACAGTTTTTTTAAGAGTATTCAGATCTATTATAAAATTTTAGTAGAAATACAAAGCACCCAAATATAATAGAACGTGCATGGACCACTACCGCCGTTAGGACGAGGCACCGACGCACCGTTGTCGCCACTCATGTAATGGAGCTGGTTTGACGTTGTCGATGACAGCTGAAAAGTCTTTATGCACGTGCCCTCGAGTCCGCAGTCATCCTTGTTGAACCCTCGAATCGTTTTGAGCAATCTGGCATCAAATCTCGCATCGCGTACGCGTGACGAGAAGCCTAACCTCGCCACCCCAACGAACCGAATCCATGTCGGAGCTCTGTCTTAGACGAACCTTTGGAGACGATTGTAGTACGACGAAAGACCGACTTGAAGAAGAAGCGCCACCGTTCATCTGAGCATTGCCTCTATGAGGACTAAAACCTTAACATATCTACTACCCGAAGCCAAGACACCAGGTTTCTCCTTTCCTCCCAGTCACCACCCGCCTGAGCGGCAGACGGAGAAAGAGGTGAATCCATGGGATAGCTGCCAAGGGGAGAATGGCTTCCCTAGTCACCTTGTGAGAGAGGAAAAGGTTAAAGTAAGACATCTGGACCATCTAATCATTGCAACAACAAAAACGTAGCCGAAGTATTTTTAATTGCGTGCATACGTCACAAAAATAATCAAGGCCGTAATACTTCTTTCACTCACAGAAGGGGGCTCATCTCGTTTTTTCTGACTGTGTGATAATAAATCAAAGAAATACCAACTAGCTACGTGAAATGTGTTATATCGACCTAAAAGTCAGGTCGTCTTGGAATCTTGAGATTAAAAACGTTGGCTTTCTCAACAATTGGGTATATAAACTTTTCATTGAAAACAAAATGTGGCAGAAATTCATTCGCAACAAGTACGTGGGTTCGAAAGCCATTTCCTAACTTCACTGGAACCCCGACAATTCATATTTTTGTTCTAGTGTGATGAAAGCAAAGGAATTATTTTACAGTTTAACACTTTATCAGTTAGGGGTGGTTTTGAGGAGATTCTGGGAAGATACCTGGATGGGTGCTACCCCGACGGTGGTGCAATATCCAAGCTTGCATTGGATTGTTTAACTATGTGGCTTATTTGGAAATGATGTGTTTTCAATAAAAAAAATGTGTGTCATCTCTTATGCAGATTATTCATGCATGTTTGAGATGCCTCTATACTTGATCAATTCTGCATAGGTTATAGAAGAGAACATGCACATTTTTGCGATGACGTCTACCTGACCGGAGCATATGATTAGTGAGATTTTCTCCTAACATGGACGGCGGTGGAATTTTTGGAGAGTACCTATCTAATGTTAGGCTGGCCTTTTTTCTTTATTTTGGGTGCAAACAATATTTTCGTTTTTGTTGGGTTTGAAGTGCTGGTTGTGTGCATGGGGTCATGTAGAGGCTGGGCTGAGTGTGATTGTATCATCTTGATATATGAATTTATCACAAAAAAAAAATCTTGATATATGGATAGAATGAAGAAATACAACAAATCGCCTTTCCATTCAAATATCCTCAAGAAAATGCCACAGCATCTGTATCAGAACCAAAGACCATTGCAAGCAACATTCGGAAACAGCATATAACACATCTGCGGCACGAGAAAAACAGCCCCTTACGCCACAACCAGAATCCATAAAACACACCCCAATTTGTACGCGACAGAGAGCGTGGGCATTTCCATGGGTAGCTCGGGCGCACATCAACTCGAATCATAGCTGTGCCAATCATGCACCCGCCTCGTTCTCGGGAAAACGTTATTCACCCAGGGAAATTCAGCTACGCACGGCACGAAGTTCGGCGTGTCGGCCAATTAGTCGGGCCTGGGCATGATCACGCGGGCGGCCGGCAAGCCGAACATGCCCGCGCATCCATGTACGTACGTAGTACGAGCACGTCGGCGCACATGATTTCCCACGACGAGGGAATCATCCCGTCTGGATTCCTGCCTGCACAGCTCGCGTCTCCGCCCGGGGTGCTGACTGCAGACCGCGACGAGGACGCGAGTTTTCGCAACGACCGATGGACGCGGCCGAGACCTTCGGAACGAAGAAAAAGAGACCGACACGGGCGACGTGGTGCGCAGGCAGTGGCCGGGAGGGAGCGGTCGCGATTCGCGAGGAAGTGAAGTTTACCACGCTACGACACGGCCACGCGGGCTGGAGCTTTCCTGGGCGGCGCGTGCGCCGCGTCGGCGGGAGTTTTCTTGCCCCGGGTCGCGGCGAGGCAAATTTTCGTGTTTTGATCATTTTTCTAAAATCTATCTAACATTTGATTCTAGTTTGAAAAAAAATATTAAGATCTGACCTTTTTGCAGACGCCAGAGTCCATGGCTGTTAGACCCTACCGCCAGAGACATTGGCGGTAGGAAACATCGCTACCGCCAACCGGGCTGGCGGTAGTCTGTACAACCCTACCCACGATGCATGCATTGTAGTCAATACTTAGGAGGTTTTTGGCGATAGGGCATGCAACCCTACCTGCCCTACCGCCAGAGACCTTAGAGGTAGGCTATTATACTCTACCGCCAAGTAGGGACCTTGACGGTAGGCTGTTATACCCTACCGCCAAGCTCTCTGACGATGGCAAAAGGGTCAGATTTTAAAAAAAATTCAAACTAGATTCAAATCTTGAATATGTTTCAGAAAAAGGTCAAAACACGAAATTTAGCCTCGCGACGAACGTGGGGAAGCGGGACGGCGACTGGCGAATTCAATTCGTTCTGGGTGTTGGGCGGTTTTTGGGCTGGCGCGGACGTGGGGCGGCGGGAGCGGTCGGACGAGACTTGCCTGCTCCCCCAGCGTGCTCCCATTCGTGCTCCCGCATACGTGGCATGATTTGATTAGAATAAAATAAGGCTCAGTCCCACTCCTTAAAATCAGGGAGAAGATGATAAAATTAGAAAGAAAAAAAAACAGCCGTAGTATGAAGTGAGAGCACAGATGAAAGCATGGGAGGAAGCAGGCAAGCCGGATCCGGAGCGGTCAGCCGTGAAGGGGCCGAGACAGCTACTGTCGGGAACAGTACATGCTCTTTTCGCGTTCGATTTGAAACAACGTGCGCGATTGTTCTAAACTTGTGAAACGTGGCATCTTCCGAAAATGCGTTGGGGCACGCACATGCGGAAAACACCTGCCGCCGTCGATCTGCGCCATGATCCGTGCACACGTCTTTAGTAGCAACTCATTGAAAAATAGATGAAAATTCTTAAGGTATATTTGATTCTAATAAGTCACCTAATTTATAAGTCAAGTAACTTCGGGCAACTTCAATGGAGCGACCCAAACGGATATGGATTTTGTTTGCTTTTTGTCTGTTTGGGTCGCCCGTTCACCTAGCGGATATGAGGTGTACGCACACGGACGACGACTGCTCCCAACGCACAGACGCAAAAGCGGACATGCACCTCTGCTCCCAGTCGCTCCTCTACCCCTCCTCGCCGCCAGGCACCTCTGCTCCCAGTCGCGTCGCCCCTCCCTTCCTTCTCGCCGGAGGGCACTTCCCCATGCCGCCCATTTGCTCCTCGTCGTGGTGCCCCACTGCTTCCAGCTGCGTCGCTCCCTTCGACCCCCGTCGCGCCGCCGCTGCTTCCAGCCGCGTCGCTCCCTACCCCCCCTCGCGCCGCCGCAGGATCTTGCTGGCGCTGAAGTCGAGGATCTTGTAGGTGGCGGCCTGCACCAGTGGGCTCGCTCCTCGTTGCAGCGGTTGTGGAGGTAGATGGGCCTCGACGCCGGCGAGGGGTGGGACGGCGCGTGTGGGTGGCGCTGGATTAGGTGGGGATCTCGCCCCGTCGATTAGCACTTGCCGTGTCACTGATACGTGGGTCCAGGGGCGGACACGAGAGGGCAGCAGCGGACGAGAGCGGACAACGAGAGCGCTCGTTTTGTCCGCCGCGGACCCATTCATGGCCCATTTTTGCGTTCAATTTGGGTCGGGGCGGAGGACAAACGGACAGCAGGCGGACACGGACGTCCGTTTGGGTCGCCTCGTTGGGCCAGCTTTTATGTCCGGATGACCCAAACGGACGAAATGGGTCGCCCCATTAGAGTTGCTCTTAAAACCAGTGACTTATAAGTCACGTCTGTTTGGTTGTCACCTGACTTATAAGTCATCTGACCACACCTTCACACCTTGTTTTTTTATGTAAAACTAGTGGGACCCACGCAAAAAGAAGTGACTTATAAGTTTTAAGTTGGGGTGGAGCAATTTATGACTTGGGGGTGTTTGTTTCCAGGGACTTTTTTGTGTAGGGACTAGAAAAACAAAAAATCACTTTGGAACCCGGGTGCATTGGAGCCCTATTTTTCGAACTGTGCCAAAATGCTATTTTGAAGTTTTAAAAAATTCTGAAAACAAATCAACATGTTTATATGAATGTATGTTACATATGTGTAAATTTTGATGCTGAAATAAGTAACCACGTGACTTACACAAAAATGACAAAATCACGATTTTGGAAAGATGAACAGTGCATGTATTATTCACTATTTGAAAATCACCATTTTTGTCATTTTTATATAGGTTGCATATTTACTTACTTATTTCATCACCAAACTTTACACATGTGTAATATACATTCATATGATCACGTAGAATTTTTTTCGGAATTTTTTGAAACTTTAATGTGATTTTCAAAGTATTTAAAATAAGGTCCTCCAATACACCTGGGTTTCAAAAATCCACTCTCCTAAAAAAGGTCCTTCTTAGAGACTTTTTTACCAAACGGGAGGGACTTTTTAGGGACTACACTAGGCATTTGGGACTAAATGAAGAAGACTCTCAAGGAGAGTCTTTTTGGGGCTTTTCCAACAATGCCCCTCTATGCATCCATTGGCCTGCCACCCCATGGTGTTGTTTGATTGTTATTTTTCTATATACTAGGGGCAACATGGTCATTTAATAACCTCTAGGAAGGGATTAGGGATTTTTTAGTCTCTGAAAGCAAACAGGGAGGGACTTTTTAGAGACTAGGGACTTTTTAGTTGAGACTAGAAAAAAGTCCTAAGACTAGAGAACCAAACACCACTTTATAAGTTGGGGTGACTTATAAATTGGGTCTGTTTGATAAAATAAGTCATTTTTTTCCCACTTTTCGACTTATAAATTGGTGACTTATTTGGAACCAAACAGGCCCTTAAATATGTGCATGCGAGACATCATACATGTTTCTTCTGTACAAATACATACTCAACGTGTACTTCTAAGGCCGTGCACTTTCTGTTACACTTCATCGCCCTGTTATCTTCTAACAGTTAGTATTTCATACCGTTCATCTTTTTTCTCCTTCATCTGTTCTTCTACTGCTTGTCTATTCCTGTATCCGTGATTTCCTTTCAACCTTCTAATTGTCTTCATACGCTATTGCTTTTTCTTCTATTTCATTTGTTTCCCTTTATTTCATTCAGACTCGTCAGTTCGCCCTCTTCTGTCGTTTGCCAAGTTCATTCCATCCTTTCCCATGGATACTTCATATTGTGGTTTTCGCTATTTTTCATTGCCTTGCGATGCATGCTATCATCTGTGATAAATCTACCTTTAGATTCAAGAATGCAATAATTGTACGACCAAATCTGAACTTATGGAACTGTTCGACGAGTTCGTTAAATAAATAATTCTTTAACACATTTCGGTTTTCCAACTGCAATGACTTTTCTAAATTTTGATCTCATTGTGGGCTCCTAGGGTTAACGTCATTTGTTCGATCAAAACTTAGACCCTAATATTTTCAGTTTGCCCTCTGAAACTTACGGTCACTGCTGGCCCGAATATTATATTTCATTCATGTGAGCATCCAATCATGCATGTCTTCTTTCTGTTTAGTCTCTTTCCCTCGTCTTCTTCCTTTGTACTGCGATCAAGTAGATCTACTTTCTTGCAGCTCCTACTCAACGTTCTTGCAATCTGTTGCCGGAAGTCGATGTCCTCAACCATCGACAGGTATTACGGCTACTTTCGGTGATTATTTGAATTTTGCTCCAATTTGTCCCAGCCAAGAAAACCCCAACGGGGTTCGATGCAGTTCATGAAATGGAGGTAAATTACAATGTAAACATCTTTAATCTCTTCCAAATCACGAGCCCAATCTTACTATCGACTAAATTGGTTGTTCATTCATTTCTAGTGCCCAATCTGTTATGACTTTAGGGGCTTGTGCGGCGGTCATTCGCTATTAGGAACAAATCTTTCTTCCTGTTTTTTCCCAGCAGCCTACAAAGAAAGAATGACAAGTTTCTAATTATAGTTCAAATCTTCTTCATGACATTTTTTCTCAAGTTAACTGCATTATACTTTATTGCTAACCATATCTCTCAATAACATCTTTAATTAAATTTATGTTCACTCAACAAGATGTTCAATGAGGAAAATATATCTGAACTTTCTGTTGCTCATTATTACGGAATGTCCCCCCTTAGACCAACACACATGTCCTTTCATAGATTATCAAATTTTGCAAAGTGGTACATTAGCACATACAGATACATACATTCTGTTTTACATACCAATTCTGTACTAACAATCATCCCATTTCAAAATGAAGCCTACATATCCTTCTCTCAAATAGTATTTTTTGATAATGTTCTCAGTGAAATTCAGTATATTTTTTGAACGAATAGTAACTTTATATTCCTCTTTGATAACACTTCTTCATTTGGTTAATGTTTCCCAGGAAATCCCTTGCTTTGCAAGAAAAGATTTCTTAAAAAATATTGGTGTGGGGGTTGTAAATACGGGGTAGTCCCAAGTATACAGATGGCCTACCAATATGCCCATGGTGTTGGGAACGTAGCAGAATTTTAAATTTTTTTACGCATCACCAAGATCAATCTATGGAGTCATCTAGCAACGAGGGAGAGAGGAGTGCATCTACATACCCTTGTAGATCGCGCGCGGAAGCGTTCAAGAGAACGGGGTTGATGGAGTCGTACTCGACGTGATCCAAATCACCGATGACCTAGCGCCGAACGGACGGCACCTCCGCGTTCAACACACGTGCGGTTGGGAAGACGTCTCCTCCAACTTGATCCAGCAAGGGGGAAGGAGAGGTTGATGAAGATCCAGCAGCACGACGGCGTGGTGGTGGAAGCAATGGTGATCTCGGCAGGGCTTCGCCAAGCACAGGGAGACGGAGGAGTGTCACGGGAGGGAGAGGGAGAGACCAGGGGCTAGGGTGCGGCTGCCCTCTCCCCCACTATATATAGGGTCCCTAGGGGGGGCGCTGGCCCTAGGAGATCCAATCTCCTAGGGGGGGCGGCGGCCAAGGGGGTGGCTTGCCCCCCAAGGCAAGTGTGCCCCCCACCCCTAGGGTTTCCAACCCTAGGCGCAGGGGGAGGCCCAAGGAGGGCGCACCAGCCCACTAGGGGCTGGTTCCCCTCCCACTTTAGCCCATGGGGCCCTCCGGGATAGGTGGCCCCACCCGGTGGACCCCCGGGACCCTTCCGGTGGTCCCGGTACAATACCGATTACCCCCGAAACTTTCCCGATGGCCGAAACTTGACTTCCTATATATAAATCTTCACCTCAGGACCATTTCGGAACTCCTCGTGACGTCCGGGATCTCATCCGGGACTCCGAACAACTTTCGGGTTACCGTATACTAATATCTCAACAACCCTAGCGTCACCGAACCTTAAGTGTGTAGACCCTACGGGTTCGGGAGACACGCAGACATGACCGAGACGACTCTCCGGTCAATAACCAACAGCGGTATCTGGATACCCATGTTGGCTCCCACATGCTCCTCGATGATCTCATCGGATGAACCACGATGTCGAGGATTCAATCAATCTGTATACAATTCCCTTTGTCAATCGGTACGTTACTTGCCCGAGACTCGATCGTCGGTATCCCAATACCTCGTTCAATCTCGTTACCGGCATGTAACGCCCCGAGACCGATGTGCCACATGTCTTCCTATTATTCGCTGTTGTTGCCTTGTCATTGCTTGCGTGTCATGCATTGCATATCATGTCATCATGGGCATTTCATTTGCATACATGTTCGTCTCATGCATCCGAGCATTTTCCCCGTTGTCCATTTTGCATTCCGGCGTTCCGTTCTCCTCCGGTGGTCATTTCTACCTTTCTTTCATGTGTGGGGGTTAAACATTTCCGGATTGGACCGAGACTTGCCAAGCGGCCTTGGTTTACTACCGGTAGACCGCCTGTCAAGTTTCGTACCATTTGGACTTCGTTTGATGCTCCAACGGTTAACCCAGGGACCGAAAAGGCCTCGTGTGTGTTGCAGCCCAACACCCCTCCAATTTGGCCCAAAACCCACCAAAACCCTCTCCATCATCTAGAGCGTTCGATCACGATCGCGTGGCCGAAAACCGCACCTCATTTGGACTCTCCTAGCTCCCTCTACCTATAAATATGTGATCCCCTTCCCAAAAATCGCGGTTGAAACCCTAGCCCCGCTCCTCTCGCATCGCCGGACATGTCCATCCGCCGCCGGACGTGTTCGCTCGCCGCCGCCACATCACTCCAGCCTATCAGGAGACGCCACGTCACCCTCCCCCGCCGCCGCACCCAACCAGAGGCCGCCACCTGTCCCCGCCCTCTCTCTCCTCCCGCCGCCAGGCCCGCGGACCCGGATCTGGCCCTTCGAGCCCAAGCCGCGCCGCCGCCCTTCTTCCTCCCCGCGCCGCCCGAGAACATCGCCGCGCCGCCGCCTTCGTCCGCGCGCCGCCCTACGCCGGCCGACGCCGCCACGTGCCATCGCCGGCGACGGGCGCCACACCGCTCACCGACCCCCGCCGGCCGCCTTCCTCCGCCGCCCCGCGCCGGGATCCGGCCAGATCCGGCGAGATCCGGCCCGGATCTGCCATCTCCGGCGAGGCCTATCTCTCTCCCGTCCGTCTCCGGCGAGAACCGCGCCGGCGAACCTCGGTGTCCATGCCGTTGACTTTTACCTCGAGGGTATAAATTTCACTAAGTCCCGGAGATTCCCTGATTCATATGCTCATGTTCATGGCATCGTAATCTTGCATCCGTAGCTCCGTTTTGCGCATATAGCATATCAAAATGTTCGCCTTAGAGAGCACATCATTTCATTCCATTGCATCATTTTCATTTGAGTTCATCTTGGTGCCCGAAATGCTGTTAGAAGAGTGCTACTTGAGATAATTGTCAGATCTGCTGCTCCATTTAGATATTTGTCATTTTTGCCATGATTATTGTGTGCATGATATGCCCATGAGTTTTACATATGATTATTGTATACATGGGTTGTGTGAAGATTACCTCACTTGCGACATTGCTTTCAATGCGGTTATGCCTCTAAGTCGTGCTTCGACACGTGGGAGATATAGCCGCATCGAGGGTGTTACAAGTTGGTAATCAGAGCCTTCCCCGACCTTAGGAGCCCCCACTGATTGATCGTTTTTAGCAGCCGAGTTGTGTCTAGAAAAATGTTTTGAGTCATTTAGGATTATATATATCGGAGAGTTTAGGAATTCTTTTTACTCCTCAGTCTCCTCATCGCTCTGGTAAGGCATCCTGACATAGAGTTTTGACTCTTCTCCTCTCAAATTTCACTAATTTTTTTTTTAGGATCACGTGGGTATCTTGGAGTCATTCCGATGGTTTTGTGACGAGAACATTGTCTTGGTGCCTCCTGTCAGGGGTTTTGTGGAGGTGTCCCGGGGAGTGGAGCTCTGAGGTGTTGTCGTCATAATTTTATCGTTGCAGTTCTGGAATACCTGAGTTTAGTCCGCTGACATCGAAAATCTCTTTTATGCAGTTCGTTGGTGAGATAACCTCGACGCCACCCAGTACTAGGGCGGGAGTTCGGGAGTATTGCCATAACTCATATAACGGATGTTTTTCGAAGGTTGAGGTAGATGATTTCCGAAGGTTTCTTGGTTATGTGTTGAAGGATGGATACAGCTGGTTGTAGGATTTGTTAGTTTTGGTTGAGATATTATGCTTCCCCTGTATCCCCAACACCTAATTGCATAACCGGGAAATTTCGGGAGTTTATAAGTGGGAATTCAAGTAGCTCTTAGGATATCTTTCTGACAGACGTATGATATGAAATTGGGGTTCGATGTCTAGTGGTCCGCCTATTCACGGTCGGTTTTACAATGGTCTCGTTGTGTCTTAAAGAGTCCTTGGCTATGCCGACTCGGGGACACTTCGTATGTCATGTGCACTGCCTTGTACATGATGGTGCTGTACGATCGAGCCCGTCTAGGCCCCACCACAAAAATTTCGGACGAAATCTCTATCATATGTTTGTTCCGGCTTATTCCGCAAGCCAATCCTTTGTTTTGTTTTGAGTTGTGGTATTCGAGCTGCTTCGAAGTCAAGTGTTGATTCCATACCTTCCCAAAGTGGTGTTCTCATACTCCGATGTGAGTACTAATCCTTCTTGATCATCGAGACTGTCATGTCAATCCTTTTCACCGGCGTGTTTTCTCTTCAAATGGATCCAATCTTGTCAACATTCACAAGATCAATTATCAATTCTTCTCAACGGTGTTTGTTTCATCCATCTTCAAGTTGCCCTTGTTTTCCCTCCCTCCCACCCTTTCCTTCAAGGACTCAGGTTTCTTAATCGAGTATCTATCTATGGTTATGAAGTCTCTCCATTCTTTTCCGTCAATGTCCTTACCCGGTGATTCTTATGAAGATCCTAACGGAGCTTCTAGTTCATCATTCTTCGCTCTTTTCTTCTCCGGTGGATTCAATTCAAGCTTTGTCGGTCATATCCGCCCTCGCTTCAAATGTTTTCTCATGCCGGTGCACCTCATAATCATCCACTTCTTGCTATTTAATTGTTCTGGAGTGCTGAAGATATCTCAAGGCTCGTCTTGTCATTCTAGATCAGTTCAACCAATTTCGAGGTTGTTGTCTCATTCAAGTCTTTTAATTCAAACGGTGCAACCTCTCTTTTTAATCATGTCAACGGTGTTTCTTTTGAGTGGGCCCTAACCCACATGTCTTTTCCCAGGATTTTACCTGACTCTTATAATCTTTCCGGAGTTATTCTATAATTCTTTTCCAAGTTTGACGTAAGAATGAGTATCATTAGTCATATGCCTTTCTCCAAGATCTTTCAAATTCTTTTCATCTTTGACTCAACCTTTTCTAGTCTTCATTCCGGTGTGCCTCAATAATTCTTGGTGGTGTTTCTCGTTGGCATTCTCATCATTTGAAGACCAAATAAGAGTTTTACCTCCATATCTTATCCGTTCTCTCAGAGATTCGTGGTTCTAGTTCGAGGCCGTCCTCTCATAATTGTTTGATTGTGAGAATACTTTTCACCTATCCGGAGCAAATTCAAGAGTCTTCTCAGTTTGTTATCTGGAGTCCATCATCTCAGAGTTATTCATTCTCAGCTTTCAGCTCTCATTTTCCAAATATTATCGGTGCTTCATTCAAATATTCTCCTTTAAGTGTGATCTATTCGTCCTCTTGTATCTAAACTCTCTCATTTGTCTTCGTTCATTTGCAAATTCTTACCGGTGATTCACCCCTACTTCATTCATTTTTTTAATTCTTATGGTGGTTCTTCCAAGATTTTGTCTTCCTTCGTTCATCATATCAATTTATTTGTTGTTTCAACCCGACTGGTGTTTCGTTCAATATTTTTCCCAAGTTTGCGCATTATCTATCTTAATCTTTTCTATGAGAATAAGTAGTATGCCAATTCCATTGATTGTCATCAATTTGAATTGATGAAGGATAAGCATAACGTAATTCTTATTCTTGTTTCATCGAGTTTATTCAATTCCTGTTTTCCGGAGTGGCTCATCATACTTATTCTTGGTTTCAAGTGCTCATCTTTCTTTCCCGGAGTTTCAAGATCTCTCTTTTATCTCGTAGCGAGGATCCATCTAAACCATCGCAAGGTTTCACCTCATGTTTTTTAACTTCTCTTTATTTTCGTTATCCTTTTGTTACCGGAATTCTTGATGAAGGTTCTACATGATGGTTCACCAAGGATTTAATTCCTTCTCCAAGTTTTTCATCGAGATTCTTTTCTAAGGAGCTCAAGCTTCCTTCATATTGTAATCCGAGGTGCAATTCTTTCTACCATATCATTGGAGGTGGTAGTAGGTCATTCTTGATAATTTGAGTTCATGTTTCATGAATCACATGTTGTTAAGAATGAGGTATTTTAAATCCATCTACCTCTTCGTTGGAGTTATCTTGGGTTATATTTCACCTAAAGCTTTCCTTTAAGGATTGTCGCTCTTATGGTGTTTATCAATGATCCAAGTTCTTCTTTTATCCTCCCGGTGAAATAGTTTCTCGTCTTCTTGCCCATATCAATCCAATCTTTGGTTTTGTTAGTGGCAGGTTGTCACCTCATAATTTGAGATGTATTCCATAAGACCATATCAAGCTTATTATTTTTGATGTTGGTTTTCACAACAACTCCGTACAACCCTTCTCATAAAGATGCCTTTTCAAGCTCTTTTGTAGCAGAAGTTGGCATTGTCTTCTACATTCGTTTGTCTCAATTATCTTTATTCTATTCTTTCTTCTGGAGGTCTATTGATGTTGCTCTTCTCAATCCATCCGTTTGTCAAAGATCATGTTCTTTTCATGATTGTCCAGTTAACCGGAGTGTCGTGCCCTCTTTTCAAGTTCTATCACCTTATCAAGTTCTTATTCAATCATTTTCTTTTCAATCGGAGTGCTGCCCGAATTTGTTCTTCCTTGTTCCTCTTTCCTAACAGAGTGTTTTCAACTTTGTTCATCTCCGTCGTATTCTTTTTCTCGAAATGGCTTAACCTCTTCAAGGCTCGTGGTTTCACTCGTTTGTCAAGGAAGCAACTTAGTTTTACCTCTTCTCTTTCTCTTACGTTTTCCCTCCGGTGCCATTCTAGATCTCGGGACGAGATCCTCTCATAGTGGTGGAGTGTTGTAACGCCCCGAGACCGATATGCCACGTGTCTTCCTGTTATTCGCTGTTGTTGCCTTGTCATTGCTTGCGTGTCATGCATTGCATATCATGTCATCATGGGCATTTCATTTGCATACATGTTCGTCTCATGCATCCGAGCATTTTCCCCGTTGTCCGTTTTGCATTCCGGCGTTCCGTTCTCCTCCGGTGGTCATTTCTACCTTTCTTTCATGTGTGGGGGTTAAACATTTCCGGATTGGACCGAGACTTGCCAAGCGGCCTTGGTTTACTACCGGTAGACCGCCTGTCAAGTTTCGTACCATTTGGACTTCGTTTGATGCTCCACCGGTTAACCGAGGGACTGAAAAGGCCTTGTGTGTGTTGCAGCCCAACACCCCTCCAATTTGGCCCAAAACCCACCAAAACCCTCTCCATCATCTAGAGCGTTCGATCACGATCGCGTGGCCGAAAACGGCACCTCATTTGGACTCTCCTAGCTCCCTCTACCTATAAATATGTGATGCCCTCCTCAAAAATCGCGGTTGAAACCCTAGCCCCGCTCCTCTTGCATCGCCGGACATGTCCATCCGCCGCCGCCACATCACTCCGGCCTATCAGGAGACGCCACGTCACCCTCCCCCACCGCCGCACCCAACCGGAGGCCGCCACCTGTCCCCGCCCTCTCTCTCCTCCCGCAGCCAGGCCCGCGGACCCGGATCTGGCCCTCCGGGCCCAAGCCGCGCCGCCGCCCTTCTTCCTCCCCGCGCCGCCCAAGAACATCGCCGCGCCGCCGCCTTCGTCCACGCGCCGCCCTACGCTGGCCGGCGCCACCACGTGCCATCGCCGGCGACGGGCGCCACGCCGCTCATCGACCCCGCCGGCCGCCTTCCTCCGCCGCCCCGCGCCGGGATCTGGCCCGATCCGGCGAGATCCGGCCCGGATCTGCCATCTCCGGCGAGGCCCATCTCTCTCCCGGCCGTCTCCGGCGAGAACCGTGCCGGCGAACCTCGGTGTCCGTGTCGTTGACTTTTACCTCGAGGGTATAAATTTCACTAAGTCCGGGAGATTCCCTGATTCATATGCTCATGTTCATGGCATCGTAATCTTGCATCCATAGCTCCGTTTTGCGCATATAGCATATCAAAATGTTCGCCTCAGAGAGCACATCATTTCATTCCATTGCATCATTTTCATTTGAGTTCGTCTTGGTGCCCGAAATGCTGTTAGAAGAGTGCTACTTGAGATAATTGTCAGATCTGCTGCTCCATTTAGATATTTTTCATTTTTGCCATGATTATTGTGTGCATGATATGCCCATGAGTTCTACATATGTTTTGTTAAGCGTTTTTCCATATTTCCAGAGGTGCAACCCATGTATTTTTGTGATGTGTGTGGTGACTAGCAAAAGCTTGCAAAGTGAGGCACTTGGTAATGCTGATTTCAGGGACTTAGCATTTCCACTAAGTCCTTGAGCTGTTTATCTCATATGGCCATATGTTCATGTTGTTTCCTAGTGATCCGTGCCTCTTTTGAGGATGATTAGTAAGGATGTTTTGTTAATCTTGTAGTGCTCTATCCATCCATGTCTTTGTTTGCAATTATGGAGCACCCTAGCACCCTAACTTTGTTCATCTACTTTTGCTACTTTGTGAATCTGGGCAGATTGTCTACTTGTTAGCGATTTTGCCGAGGATGTTGTAGTTGATCCGTGCATGCTATGTTATTGTTCTTGCCATGTCTAGCTTGCATTTTGTGTATTCTTGATGGGTGTATGCTTAGATTGTCATGACTTGCTCTGTAGTGAGTGCATCGAGCTCGTAAACATGCCTACTTGATATCTGTTTTCAGCATGCTCCAGTTTTCACCAAGTCTGAGAATTGATTATGTTTTTGCCATGTTCACATGCTTGCAATTGTATTTTCTGATCCCTTTTGGCTCAAGGTCACTAAGGGACTTTTGTTAAGCTCTTTGAGTAGCTCCATGCCATAATTTACTTTGCCATGCTCAGGTCCTGTAGCATGCAGTTTTGTTTCTCCGAAGAGTGCTATCTGATCTGAAATTCTAGACAAGTGTTAATTTCACCAAGTGTGAGATCTGTTTGCCAAATGCATTTTTGCCATGCTTCTTTGAACCTGTTAATGGATGAATTGGCCGTAGCTCAGTGTTCATCTTTTGTTAAGCATCATGAATGGATCCCTGTCATGTATTTTGATGCCATGTTTGAGTGCTGTAGCATGTTCATCTTGTTGCATCTAGTTGGCTACTTGCTGTAAATCGCAGACCGGTGCCATATTTGAATTGCTTGCCATTTCCAAACCGTAACTCTGATTCCGGCGATCTTTATATCGATTTCAACCGAAATCATCTCCCCTTTCTAGTGGCACTCTTGGATTCCCAAGTTGAGGCGAGGTTTATGCATTCCTTGTCTAATCATGCATATGCATCACATACCGCATCCCACATATCATACCATGTTCATGTGTTGGTTGTTTACTATGTTGTGTGCTTCTTTCCGGTGTTTGCTTCTTCAGGTTGGTTCCGGTAATGTCGTGTTTGTGAGGACCCGTTTGACTACGTCCGTTTGTCTTCTTCATGGACTCGTTCTTCTTCCTTGCGGGATTTCAGGCAAGATGATCATACCCTCGAAATCACTTCTATCTTTGCTTGCTAGTTGCTCGCTCTTTTGCTATGCCTATGCTGCGATACCTACCACTTGCTTATCATGCCTCCTATATTGTTGAACCAAGCCTCTAACCCACCTTGTCCTAGCAAACCGTTGTTTGGCTATGTTACCGCTTTGCTCAGCCCCTCTTATAGCGTTGTTAGTTGCAGGTGAAGACTGAAGTTTGTTCCTTGTTGGAACATGGAGTTCGTTCCTTGTTGGAACATGTTTACTTGTTGGGATATCACAATATATCTTATTTAATTAATGCATCTATATACTTGGTAAAGGGTGGAAGGCTCGGCCTTATGCCTGGTGTTTTGTTCCACTCTTGCCGCCCTAGTTTCCGTCATATCGGTGTTATGTTCCTAGATTTTGCGTTCCTTACGCGGTTGGGCTATTATGGGAACCCCTTGACAGTTCGCCTTGAGTAAAGCTCTTCCAGCAATGCCCAACATTGGTTTTACCATTCGCCACCTAGCCCTTTATTTTCCCTTTGGAGTCGCGCTCCTGAGGGTCATCATTATTTTACCCTCCCGGGCCAGTGCTCCTCTGAGTGTTGGTCCAACTGAGCGATGTCCGAGGCTACCAGGGGCAACTCTGGGCTGGCTTACCCGACGTCTTGCTCATCCGGTGTGCCCTGAGAACGAGATATGTGCAGCTCCTATCGGGATTTGTCGGCACATCTGGGTGGTGTTGCTGGTTTAGTTTTACCCTGTTGAAATGTCTTGTAGAACCGGGATACCGAGTCTGATCGGAATGTCTCGGGAGGAGGTCTATTCCTTCGTTGACCGTGAGAGCTTGTGATGGGCTAAGTTGGGACACCCCTGCAGGGATTTGAACTTTCAAAAGCCGTGCCCGCGGTTATGGGCAGATGGGAATTTGTTAATGTCCGGTTGTAGAAAACCTGAAGTTGACCTTAATTAAAATGCATCAACCGCGTGTGTAACCGTGATGGTCTCTTTCCGGCGGAGTCCGGGAAGTGAACACGGTGTTGGAGTTATGCTTGACGTAGGTTGTTGTAGGATCACTTCTTGATCATAGATTCTCGACCGTGCTTTGCCTTCTCTTCTCGCTCTCATTTGCGTATGTTAGCCACCATATATGCTAGTCGCTTGCTGCAGCTCCACCTCATACCTTTATCTTACCCATAAGCTTAAATAGTCTTGATCGCGAGGGTGCGAGATTGCTGAGTCCCCGTGGCTCACAAATACTTCCAAAACCAGCTTGCAGGTGCCGATGAGTCCGTGCAGATGATGCCACCAAGCTCAGGAGGAGCTCGTTGAAGATCTTGTCCTTTGTGTTGTTTCGTTCTAGTTGATCAGTAGTGGAGCCCAGTTGGGGTCGATCGGGGACCGTGTCGCATTTGGGGTTCTTCTTTTATTTTTGGTTCCGTAGTCGGACCTTGATTGTATTTGGATGTTGTAATGCTTTATTCATGTAATTGTGTGAAGTGGCGATTGTAAGCCAACTATGTATCTTTTCCCTTATGTATTACATGGGTTGTGTGAAGATTACCTCACTTGCGACATTGCTTTTAATGCGGTTATGCCTCTAAGTCGTGCTTCGACACATGGGAGATATAGCCGCATCGAGGGCGTTACACGGGAAGTCAGTTTAATCGTGCCGTAATGCATGATCCCATGATCAACCACTTGGTCACATTGAGCTCATTATGATGATGCATTACCGAGTGGGCCCAGAGATACCTCTCTGTCATACGGAGTGACAAATCCCAGTCTCGATTCGTGCCAACCCAACAGACACTTTCGGAGATACCTGTAGTGTACCTTTATAGTCATCCAATTACGTTGTGATGTTTGGCACACCCAAGGCACTCCTACGGTATCCGAGAGTTGCACAATCTCATGGTCTAAGGAAATGATACTTGACATTCGGAAAAGCTACAGCAAACGAACTACACGATCTTTGAGCTATGCTTAGGATTGGGTCTTGTCCATCACATCATTCTCCTAATGATGTGATCTCGTTATCAATGACATTCAATGTCCATAGTCAGGAAACCATGACTATCTTTTGATCAATGAGCTAGTCAACTAGAGGCTCACTAGGGACGTGTTGTGGTCTATGTATTCACACATGTATTACGATTTCCGGACAACACAATTATAGCATGAACAATAGACAATTATCATGAACAAAGAAATATAATAATAACCATTTTATTATTGCCTCTAGGGCATATTTCCAACAGTCTCCCACTTGCACTAGAGTCAATAGTCTAGTTACATTGTGATGTATTGAACACCCATGCAGTTGTGGTGTTGATCATGTTTTGCTCTAGGGAGAGGTTTAGTCAACGGATCTGCCACATTTAGGTCCGTATGTACTTTACAAATCTCTATGTCTCCATTTTGAACACTTTCACGAATGGAGTTGAAGCGACGCTTGATATGCCTAGTCTTCCTGTGAAACCTGGGCTCCTTGGCAAGGGCAATAGCTCCAGTGTTGTCACAGAAGAGAGTCATCAGGCCTGACGCATTGGGTATGACTCCTAGGTCGGTAATGAACTCCTTCACCCAGACTGCTTCTTGTGCTGCCTCTGAGGCCGCCATGTATTCCGCTTCACATGTAGTTCCCGCCACAACGCTTTGCTTGCAACTGCACCAGCTTACTGCCCCACCATTCAAAATATACACGTATCCGGTTTGTGACTTAGAGTCATCCAGATCTGTGTCGAAGCTAGCATCGACGTAACCCTTTACGACGAGCTCTTTGTCACCTCCATAAACAAGAAACATATCCTTAGTCCTTTTCAGGTACTTCAGGATATTCTTGACCGCTGTCCAGTGTTCCATGCCGGGATTAATTTGGTACCTTCCTACCAAACTTACGATAAGGTTTACATCAGGTCTGGTACACAACATAGCATACATGATAGACCCTATGGCCGAGGCATAGGGGACGACACTCATCTTTTCTCTATCTTCTGCCGTGGTCGGGCATTGAGCCGTGCTTAATCTCGTACCTTGCAATACAGGCAAGAACCCCTTCTTTGACTGATCCATTTTGAACTTCTTCAATATCTTGTCAAGGTACGTACTCTGTGAAAGACCAATGAGGCGTCTCGATCTATCTCTATAGATCTTGATGCCTAATATATAAGCATCTTCTCCAAGGTCCTTCATTGAAAAACACTTGTTCAAGTAGGCCTTTATGCTTTCCAAGAATTCTATATCATTTCCCATCAACAGTATGTCATCCACATACAATATGAGAAATGCTACAGAGCTCCCACTCACTTTCTTGTAAATGCAGGCTTCTCTATAAGTCTGCGTAAACCCAAACGCTTTGATCATCTCATCAAAACGAATGTTCCAACTCCGAGATGCTTGCACCAGCCCATAAATTGAGCGTTGGAGCTTGCACACCTTGTCAACATTCTTAGGATCGACAAAACCTTCCGGCTGCATCATATACAATTCTTCCTTAAGGAAACCATTAAGGAATGCCGTTTTGACGTCCATTTGCCAAATTTCATAATCATAGAATGCGGAAATTGCTAACATGATTCAGACGGACTTCAGCTTCGCTACGGGTGAGAAAGTCTCATCGTAGTAAACCCCTTGAACTTGTCGATAACCCTTAGCGACAAGCCGAGCTTTATAGATGGTTATGTTACCATCCGCTCTGTCTTCTTCTTAAAGATCCATTTATTTTCTATGGCTCGTCGATCATTGGGAAAGTCAGTCAAAGTCCATACTTTGTTTTCATACATGGATCCTATCTCGGATTTCATGGCTTCCAGCCATTTGTCGGAATCCGGGCCCGCCATCGCTTCTTCATAGTTCGAAGGTTCACCGTTGTCTAACAACATGATTTCCAGGACAGGGTTGCCGTACCACTCTCGTGCAGAACGTGTCCTTGTGGACCTACAAAGTTCAGTAGCAACTTGATCTGAAGTGTCATGATCATCATCATTAACTTCCTCTCTAGTCGGTGCAGGCACCTCAGGGACATTTTCTTGAGCTGCGCCACTTACCGGTTCAAGAGGTAATACCTCATCAAGTTCTACTTTCCTCCCACTTATTTCTTTCGAGAGAAACTCTTTCTCTAGAAATGACCCATTCTTGGCAACAAAGATCTTGCCTTCAAATCTGAGGTAGAAGGTATACCCAATAGTTTCTTTAGGGTATCCTATGAAGACGCATTTTTCCGATTTGGGTTCGAGCTTTTCAGGTTGAAGTTTCTTGACATAAGCATCGCATCCCCAAACTTTTAGAAACGACAGCTTAGGTTTCTTCCCAAACCATAATTCATACGGTGTCATCTCAACGGATTTCGATGGAGCTCTATTTAAAGTGAATGCGGCAGTCTCTAAAGCATAGCCCCAAAATGATAGCGGTAGATCGGTAAGAGACATCATAGATCACATCATATCCAATAGAGTGCGATTACGACGTTCGGACACACCATTGCGCTGAGGTGTTCCAGGCGGCGTGAGTTGTGAAACTATTCCATATTTTCTTAAGTGTGTGCCAAATTCGTGAATCAAGTATTCTCCCGCACGATCTGATCGTAAGAACTTGATTTTCTTGTCACGTTGATTCTCAACCTCATTCTGAAATTCCTTGAACTTTTCAAAGGTCTCACACTTGTGTTTCATTAAGTAGACATACCCATATCTACTCAAGTCATCTGTGAGGGTGAGAACATAATGATAGCCACCGCGAGCCTCAACACTCATTGGACCGCACACATCAGTCTGTATGATTTCCAATAAGTTGGTTGCTCGCTCCATTGTTCCTGAGAACGGAGTCTTGGTCATTTTACCCATGAGGCACGGTTCGCACGTGTCAAATGATTCGTAATCAAGAGACTCCAAAAGCCCATCTGCATGGAGCTGTTGGAAATATGCCCTAGAGGCAATAATAAAAGCATTATTATTATATTTCCTTGTTCATGATAATTGTCTTTATTCATGCTATAATTGTGTTATCCGGAAATCGTAATACATGTGTGAATAATAGACACCAACATGTCCCTAGTAAGCCTCTAGTTGACTAGCTCGTTGATCAACAGATAGTCATGGTTTCCTAACTATGGACATTGGATGTCATTGATAACGAGATCACATCATTAGGAGAATGATGTGATGGACAAGACCCAATCCTAAACATAGCATAAGATCGTATAGTTCGTTTGCTAGAGTTTTTCCAATGTCAAGTATCCTTTCCTTAGACCATGAGATCGTGTAACTCCCGGATACCATAGGAGTGCTTTGGGTGTACCAAACGTCACAATGTAACTGGGTGACTATAAAGGTATACTACGGGTATCTCCGAAAGTGTTTGTTGGGTTGACACGGATCAAGACTGGGATTTGTCACTCCGTATGACGGAGAGGTATCACTGGGCCCACTCGGTAATGCATCATCATTATGAGCTCAAAGTGACCAAGTGTCTGGTCACGGGATCATGCATTACGGTATGAGTAAAGTGACTTGCCGGTAACGAGATTGAACAAGGTATTGGGATACCGACGATCGAATCTCGGGCAAGTAACATACCGATTGACAAAGGGAATTGTATACGGGGTTGCTTGAATCCTCGACATCGTGGTTCGCCCGATGAGATCATCGAGGAGCATGTGGGAGCCAACATGGGTATCCAGATCCCGCTGTTGGTTATTGACCGGAGAGCAATCTCGGTCATGTCTACATGTCTCCCGAACCCATAGGGTCTACACACTTAAGGTTCGGTGACGCTAGGGTTGTAGGAATATGTATATGCAGTAACCCGAATGTTGTTCGGAGTCCCAGATGAGATCTCGGATGTCACAAGGAGTTCCGGAATGGTCCGGAGGTAAAGAATTATATATAGGAAGTGCTATTTCGGCCATCGAGACAAGTTTCGGGGTCACCGGTATTGTACCAGGACCACCGGAAGGGTCCCGGGGGTCCACCTATCTCGGAGGGCCCCATGGTATGAAGTGGGAAGGGATCCAGCCCAAAGTGGGCTGGGGCGCCACTTCCCCTAGGGCCCATACGCCTAGGGTGGGGGAAACCCTAAGGGGGGGGCGCCCCCTTGCTTGGGGGGCAAGCCCCCCACCCCTTGGCCGCCGCGCCCTAGGAGATTGCATCTCCTAGGGCCGGCGCCCCCTAGGCCCCCCTATATATAGTGGGGGGGATGGAGGACCTCTTGGCTTTTGCCTTTGGTGCCTCCCTCTCCCTCTCCAACACCTCCTCCTCCTCCATAGAGCTTGGCGAAGCCCTGCCGGAGTATTGCATCTCCATCACCATCACGCCGTCGTGCTGCTGCTGGAGCCATCTTCCTCAACCTCTCCTTCCCCCTTGCTGGTTCAAGAAGAAGGAGACGTCACGCTGACCGTACGTGTGTTGAATGCGGAGGTGCCGTCCGTTCGGTGCTAGGATCTCCGGTGATTTGGATCACGTCGAGTACGACTCCCTCATCCCCGTTCTTTGAACGCTTCCGCTCACGATCTACAAAGGTATGTAGACGCATCCGATCACTCATTGCTAGATGAACTCATAGATGGATCTTGGTGAAACCATAGGAAATTTTTTGTTTTCTGCAACGTTCCCCAACAGTGGCATCATGAGCTAGGTCTATGCGTAGTTCTCTTTGCACGAGTAGAACACAATTTGTTATGGGCGTAGATGTTGTCAACTTTCTTGCCGCTACTAGTCTTATCTTGCTTCAGCGGTATTGTGGGATGAAGCGGCCCAGACCAACCTTACACGTACGCTTACGTGAGACCGGTTCCACCGACTAACATGCACTAGTTGCATAAGGTGGCTGGCGGGTGTCTGTCTCTCCCACTTTAGTTGGAGCGGATTCGATGAAAAGGGTCCTTATGAAGTGTAAATAGAAGTTGACAAATCACGTTGTGGCTTTCACGTAGGTAAGAAAACGTTCTTGCTAGAACCCTATTGCAGCCACGTAAAACTTGCAACAACAATTAGAGGACGTCTAACTTGTTTTTGCAGCAAGTGTTCTGTGATGTGATATGGCCAAAGTTGTGATGAATGATGAATGATATATATGTGATGTATGAGATCATGTTCTTGTAATAGGAATCATGACTTGCATGTCGATGAGTATGACAACCGACAGGAGCCATAGGAGTTGTCTTTATTTTTTGTATGACTTGCGTGTCATTGAGAAACGCCATGTAAATTACTTTACTTTATTGCTAAACGTGTTAGCCATAGTAGTAGAAGTAATAGTTGGCGAGCAACTTCATGGAGACACGATGATGGAGATCATGATGATGGAGATCATGGTGTCATGCCGGTGACAAGATGATCATGGAGCCCCAAGATGGAGATCAAAGGAGCTATGTGATATTGGCCATATCATGTCACTATTATTATTTGATTGCATGTGATGTTTATCATGTTTTGTACATCTTGTTTACTTAGAACGACGGTAGTAAATAAGATGATCCCTCATAATAATTTCAAGAAAGTGTTCCCCCTAACTGTGCACCGTTGCGACAGTTCGTTGTTTCGAAGCACCACGTGATGATCGGGTGTGATAGATTCCAACGTTCACATACAACGGGTGTAAGACATATTTACACATGCAAACACTTAGGTTGACTTGACGAGCCTAGCATGTACAGACATGGCCTCGGAACACAGAAGACCGAAAGGTCGAGCATGAGTCGTATAGAAGATACGATCAACATGAAGATGTTCACCGACGTTGACTAGTTCGTCTCACGTGATGATCGGACACGGCCTAGTTAACTCGGATCATGTTATACTTAGATGACTGGAGGGATGTCTATCTGAGTGGGAGTTCATTGAATAATTTGATTAGATGAACTTAATTATCATGAACTTAGTCTAAAATCTTTACAATATGTCTTGTAGATCAAATGGCCAACGTTGTCCTCAACTTCAATGCATTCCTAGAGAAAACCAAGCTGAAAGACGATGGCAGCAACTATACGGACTGGGTCCGGAACCTGAGGATCATCCTCATAGCTGCCAAGAAAGATTATGTCCTACAAGCACCGCTAGGTGACGCACCCGTCCCACAGAACCAAGACGTTATGAACGCTTGGCAGACACGTGCTGATGATTACTCCCCCGTTCAGTGCGGCATGCTTTACAGCTTAGAATCGGGGCTCCAAAAACGTTTTGAGAGACACGAAGCATATGAGATGTTCGAAGAGCTGAAAATGGTTTTCCAAGCTCATGCCAGGGTCGAGAGATATGAAGTCTCCGACAAGTTTTTCAGCTGTAAGATGGAGGAAAATAGTTCTGTCAGTGAGCACATACTCACAATGTCTGGGTTACATAACTGCTTGACTCAGCTGGGAGTTAATCTCCCGGATGACGCAGTCATTTACAGAATCCTTCAGTCGCTTCCACCAAGCCACAAGAGCTTTGTGATGAACTTCAATATGTAGGGGATGGAAAAGACCATTCCTGAATTATTTGCAATGCTGAAATCAGCAGAGGTAGAAGTCAAAAAGGAACATCAAGTGTTGATGGTGAATAAAACCACTAAGTTCAAGAAAGGCAAGGGTAAGAAGAAGGATGGCAAGGGAGTTGCCGCGCCCGGTAAGCAAGCTACTGGGAAGAAGCCAAAGGATGGACCCAAGCCCGAGACTGAGTGCTTTTATTGCAAGGGAAGTGGTCACTGGAAGCGGAATTGCCCCAAATACTTAGCGGACAAGAAGGCCGGCAAAACAAAAGGTATATGTGATATACATGTGATTGATGTGTACCTTACCAGTACTCATAATAGCTCCTGGGTATTTGATACCGGTGCAGTTGCTCACACTTGTAACTCAAAGCAGGAGCTGCAGAATAAGCGGAGACTGGCGAAGGACGAGGTGACGATGCGCATCGGGAATGGTTCCAAGGTCGATGTGATCGCCGTCGGCACGCTACCTCTACATTTACCTACGGGATTAGTTTTAAACCTTAATAATTGTTATTTAGTGCCAACTTTGAGCATGAACATTGTATCGGGATCTTGTTTAATTCGAGATGGCTACTCATTTAAATCCGAGAATAATGGTTGTTCTTTTTATATGAGAGATATGTTTTATGGTCATGCTCCGATGGTGAATGGTTTATTCTTAATGAATCTCGAGCGTAATGCTACACATGTTCATAGTGTGAATACCAAAAGATGTAAGGTTGATAATGATAGTCCCACATACTTGTGGCACTGCCGCCTTGGTCACATAGGTGTCAAACGCATGAAGAAGCTCTATGCAGATGGACTTTTAGAGTCTCTTGATTATGAATCATTTGACACGTGCGAACCATGCCTCATGGGTAAAATGACCAAGACTCCGTTCTCAGGAACAATGGAGCGAGCAACCAACTTATTGGAAATCATACATACTGATGTGTGCGGTCCAATGAGCGTTGAGGCTCGCGGTGGCTATCGTTATGTTCTCACTCTCACTGATGACTTGAGTAGATATGGGTATGTCTACTTAATGAAACACAAGTCTGAAACCTTTGAAAAGTTCAAGGAATTTCAGAGTGAGGTTGAGAATCAACATGACAGAAAAATCAAGTTTTTGCGATCAGATCGTGGAGGAGAATACTTGAGTCAAGAATTTGGCACACACTTAAGAAAATGTGGAATAGTTTCACAACTCACGCTGCCTGGAACACCTCAGCGTAATGGTGTGTCCGAACGTCGTAATCGCACTCTATTAGATATGGTGTGATCTATGATGTCTCTTACCGATTTACCGCTATCTTTTTGGGGATATGCTTTAGAGACTGCCGCATTCACTTTAAATAGGGCTCCGTCAAAATCCGTTGAGACGACACCATATGAATTATGGTTTGGGAAGAAACCTAAGCTGTCGTTTCTAAAAATTTGGGGATGCGATGCTTATGTCAAGAAACTTCAACCTGAAAAGCTCGAACCCAAGTCAGAAAAATGCGTCTTCATAGGATACACTAAAGAAACTATTGGGTATACCTTCTACCTCAGATCCGAAGGCAAGATCTTTGTTGCCAAGAATGGATCCTTTCTAGAGAAAGAGTTTCTCTCGAAAGAAGTAAGTGGAAGGAAAGTAGAACTTGATGAAGTATTACCTCTTGAACCGGAAAATGGCGCAACTCAAGAAAATGTTCCTGAGGTGCCTGCACCGACTAGAGAGGAAGTTAATGATGATGATCATGAAACTTCAGATCAAGTTGGTACTGAACTTCGTAGGTCCACAAGGACACGTTCCGCACCAGAGTGGTACGGCAACCCTGTCTTGGAAATCATGTTGTTAGACAACGGTGAACCTTCGTACTATGAAGAAGCGATGGCGGGCCCGGATTCCGACAAATGGCTAGAAGCCATGAAATCCGAGATAGGATCCATGTATGAAAACGAAGTATGGACTTTGACTGACTTGCCCGTTGAGAGGCGAGCCATAGAAAATAAATGGATCTTTAAGAAGAAGACAGACGTGGATGGTAATGTGACCATCTATAAAGCTCGGCTTGTCGCTAAGGGTTATCGACAAGTTCAAGGGGTTGACTACAATGAGACTTTCTCACCAGTAGCGAAGCTAAAGTCTATCCGAATCATGTTAGCAATTGCCGCATTCTATGATTATGAGATATGGCAAATGGACGTCAAAACGGCATTCCTTAATGGTTTCCTTAAGGAAGAATTGTATATGATGCAGCCGGAAGGTTTTGTCGATCCTAAGAATGCTGACAAGGTGTGCAAGGTCCAACACTCGATTTATGGGCTGGTGCAAGCATCTCGGAGTTGGAACATTCGCTTTGATGAGATGATCAAATCGTTTGGGTTTACGCAGACTTATGGAGAAGCCTGCGCGTACAAGAAAGTGAGTGGGAGCTCTGTAGCATTTCTCATATTATATGTAGATGACATACTTTTGATGGGAAATGATATAGAACTCTTGGACAGCATTAAGGCCTACTTGAATAAGAGTTTTTCAATGAAGGACCTTGGAGAAGCTGCATATATATTAGGCATCAAGATCTATAGAGATAGATCAAGACGCCTCATAGGTCTTTCACAAAGCACATACCTTGATAAGATATTGAAGAAGTTCAATATGGATCAGTCTAAGAAAGGGTTCTTGCCTGTGTTGCAAGGTGTGAAATTGAGCTCAACTCAATGTCCGACCACGGCAGAAGATATAGAAGAGATGAGCGTCATCCCCTATGCCTCAGCCATAGGTTCTATTATGTATGCCATGCTGTGTACCAGACCTGATGTAAACCTTGCCGTAAGTTTGGTAGGTAGGTACCAAAGTAATCCCGGCAAGGAACACTGGACAGCGGTCAAGAATATCCTGAAGTACCTGAAAAGGACTAAGGAAAGGTTTCTCGTTTATGGAGGTGACGAAGAGCTCGTCGTAAAGGGTTACGTCGACGCTAGCTTCGACACAGATCTGGATGACTCTAAGTCACAAACCGGATACGTGTATATTTTGAATGGTGGGGCAGTAAGCTGGTGCAGTTGCAAGCAGAGCGTCGTGGCGGGATGTACATGTGAAGCGGAGTACATGGCAGCCTCGGAGGTAGCGCATGAAGCAATTTGGGTGAAGGAGTTCATCACCGACCTAGGAGTCATACCCAATGTGTCGGGGCCAATCAAACTCTTATGTGACAACACTGGAGCTATTGCACTTGCCAAGGAGCCCAGGTTTCACAAGAAGACCAGGCACATCAAGCGTCGCTTCAACTCCATTCGTGAAAATGTTCAAGATGGAGACATAGATATTTGTAAAGTACGTACGGACCTGAATGTAGCAGATCCGTTGACTAAACCTCTCCCTAGAGCAAAACATGATCAACACCAGAATTCCATGGGTGTTCGATTCATCACAATGTAACTAGATTATTGACTCTAGTGCAAGTGGGAGACTGTTGGAAATATGCCCTAGAGGCAATAATAAAAGCATTATTATTATATTTCCTTATACATGATAATTGTCTTTATTCATGCTATAATTGTGTTATCCAGAAATCATAATACATGTGTGAATAATAGACACCAACATGTCCCTAGTAAGCCTCTAGTTGACTAGCTCGTTGATCAACAGATAGTCATGGTTTCCTGACTATGGACATTGGATGTCATTGATAACGAGATCACATCATTAGGAGAATGATGTGATGGACAAGACCCAATCCTAAACATAGCATAAGATCGTATAGTTCGTTTGCTAGAGTTTTTCCAATGTCAAGTATCCTTTCCTTAGACCATGAGATCATGTAACTCCCGGATACCGTAGGAGTGCTTTGGGTGTAGCAAACGTCACAACGTAACTGGGTGACTATAAAGGTATACTACGGGTATCTCCGAAAGTGTCTGTTGGGTTGACACGGATCAAGACTGGGATTTGTCACTCCGTATGACGGAGAGGTATCACCGGGCCCACTCGGTAATGCATCATCATTATGAGCTCAAAGTGACCAAGTGTCTGGTCACGGGATCATGCATTACGGTACGAGTAAAGTGAGTTGCCGGTAACAAGATTGAACAAGGTATTGGGATACCGACGATCGAATCTCGGGCAAGTAACATACCGATTGACAAAGGGAATTGTATACGGGGTTGCTTGAATCCTCGACATCGTGGTTCATCCGATGAGATCATCGAGGAGCATGTGGGAGCCAACATGGGTATCCAGATCCTGCTGTTGGTTATTGACCGGAGAGCAATCTCGGTCATGTCTACATGTCTCCCGAACCCGTAGGGTCTACACACTTAAGTTTCGGTGACGCTATGGTTGTAGGAATATGTATATGCAGTAACCCGAATGTTGTTCGGAGTCCCGGATGAGATCCCGGACGTCACGAGGAGTTCCGGAATGGTCCGGAGGTAAAGAATTATATATAGGAAGTGCTATTTCGGCCATCGGGACAAGTTTCGGGGTCACCGGTATTATACCGGGACCACCGGAAGGGTCCCGGGGGTCCACCGGGTGGGGCCACCTATCCCGGAGGGCCCCATGGGCTGAAGTGGGAAGGGATCCAGCCCAAAGTGGGCTGGGGTGCCACTTCCCCTAGGGCCCATGCGCCTAGGGTGGGGGAAACCCTAAAGGGGGGGCGCCCCCTTGCTTGGGGGGCAAGCCCCCCACCCCTTGGCCGCCGCCCCCTAGAAGATTGCATCTCCTAGGGCCGGTCCCCCCTAGGCCCCCCTATATATAGTGGGGGGGATGGAGGACGTCTTGGCTTTTGCCTTTGGTGCCTCCCTCTCCCTCTCCAACACCTCATCCTCCTCCATAGAGCTTGGCGAAGCCCTGTCGGAGTACTGCATCTCCATCACCACCACGCCGTCGTGCTGCTGCTGGAGCCATCTTCCTCAACCTCTCCTTCCCCCTTGCTGGATCAAGAAGAAGGAGACGTCACACTGACCGTACGTGTGTTGAACGCGGAGGTGCCATCCGTTCGGTGCTAGGATCTCCGGTGATTTGGATCACGTCGAGTACGACTCCCTCAGCCCCGTTCTTTGAACGCTTCCGCTCGCGATCTACAAAGGTATGCAGATGCATCCGATCACTCGTTGCTAGATGAACTCATAGATGGATCTTGGTGAAACCATAGGAAAATTTTTGTTTTCTGCAACGTTCCTCAACAGGAGCTTCTTCATGCGTTTGACACCTATGTGACCAAGGCGGCAGTGCCACAAGTATGTGGGACTATCATTATCAACCTTACATCTTTTGGTATTCACACTATGAATATGTGTAACATTACGCTCGAGATTCATTAATAATAAACCATTCACCATCAGAGCATGACCATAAAACATATCTCTCATATAACTAGAACCACCATTTTTCTCGGATTTAAATGAGTAGCTATCTCGAATTAAACGAGATCCTGATACAATGTTCATGCTCAAAGCTGGCACTAAATAACAATTATTGAGGTTTAAAACTAATCCCGTAGGTAAATGTAGAGGTAGCGTGCCGACGGCGATCACATCGACCTTGGAACCATTCCCGACGCGCATCGTCACCTCGTCCTTCGCCAGTCTCCGCTTATTCCGCAGCTCCTGCTTTGAGTTACAAATGTGAGCAACCGCACCGGTATCAAATACCCAGGAGCTACTACGAGTACTGGTAAGGTACACATCAATTACATGTATATCACGTATACCTTTAGTGTTGCCGGCCTTCTTGTCCGCTAAGTATTTGGGGCAGTTCCTCTTCCAGTGTCCACTTCCCTTGCAATAAAAACACCTAGTCTCGGGCTTGGGTCCATTCTTTGGCTTCTTCCCGGCAGCTTGCTTACCGGGCGCGGCAACTCCCTTGCCGTCCTTCTTGAAGTTCTTTTTACCCTTGCCTTTCTTGAACTTAGTGGTTTTATTCACCATCAACACTTGATGTTCCTTTTTGATTTCTACCTCCGCTGATTTCAGCATTGAATATACCTCAGGAATGGTCTTTTCCATCCCCTGCATATTGAAGTTCATCACAAAGCTCTTGTAGCTCGGTGGAAGCGACTGAAGGATTCTGTCAATGACCGCGTCATCCGGGAGATTAACTCCCAGCTGAGTCAAGCGGTTATGCAACCCAGACATTTTGAGTATGTGCTCACTGACAGAACTATTTTCCTCCATCTTACAACTGAAGAACTTGTCGGAGACTTCATATCTCTCGACCCGCGCATGAGCTTGGAAAACCATTTTCAGCTCTTCGAACATCTCATATGCTCCGTGTCTCTCAAAACGCTTTTGGAGCCCCAGTTCTAAGCTGTAAAGCATGCCGCACTGAACGAGGGAGTAATCAGCGGCACGTGACTGCCAAGCGTTCATAATGTCTTGGTTCTGTGGGACAGGTGCGTTACCTAGCGGTGCTTCTAGGACATAATCTTTCTTGGCAGCTATGAGGATGATCCTCAGGTTCCGGACCCAGTCCGTATAGTTGCTGCCATCATCTTTCAGCTTGGTTTTCTCTAGGAACGCGTTGAAGTTGAGGACAACGTGGGCCATTTGATCTACAAGACATATTGTAAAGATTTTAGACTAAGTTCATGATAATTAAGTTCATCTAATCAAATTACTCAATGAACTCCCACTCAGATAGACATCCCTCTAGTCATCTAAGTGAAACATGATCCAAGTCAACTAGGCCGTGTCCGATCATCACGTGAGACGGACTAGTCAACATCGGTGAACATCTTCATGTTGATCGTATCTTCTATACGACTCATGCTCAACCTTTCGGTCTACTGTGTTCCGAGGCCATGTCTGTACATGCTCGGCTCGTCAAGTCAACCTAAGTGTATTGCATGTGTAAATCTGGCTTACACCCGTTGTATTCAAACGTTAGAATCTATCACACCCGATCATCACGTGGTGGTTCGAAACAATGAACCTTCGCAACGGTGCACAATTAGGGGGAACACTTTCTTGAAATTATTACTAGGGATCATCTTATTTAAGCTACCGTTGTTCTAAGCAAATAAGATGTAAAACATGATAAACATCACATGCAATCAAATAGTGACATGATATGGCCAATATCATTTGCTCCTTTTGATCTCCATCTTCGGGGCTCCATGATCATCGTTGTCACCGGCATGACACCATGATCTCCATCATCGTGTCTTCTTGAAGTTGTCTCGTCATCTATTACTTCTACTACTATGGCTAACGCTTTAGTAATAAAGTAAAGTAATTACATGACGTTTATGTTGACACGCAGGTCATAAATAAATAAAGACAACTCCTATGGCTCCTGCCGGTTGTCATACTCATCGACATGCAAGTCGTGATTCCTATTACAAGAACATGATCATCTCATACATCACTGATATCATTCATCACATCCTTTGGCCATATCACATCACAAAACACTTGCTGCAAAAACAAGTTAGACGTCCTCTAATTGTTGTTGCAAGTTTTTACGTGGCTGCTATAGGTTTCTAGCAAGAAGGTTTCTTACCAACGCCAAGACCACAACATGAATTGCCAATTTCTATTTACCCTTCATAAGGACCCTGTTCATCGAATCTGATCCGACTAAAGTGGGAGAGACAGACACCCGCCAGCCACCTTATGCAACTAGTGCATGTCAGTCGGTGGAACCAGTCTCACGTAAGCGTACGTGTAAGGTCGCTCCGGGCCGCTTCATCCCACAATGCCACCGAATCAAGATAAGACTAGTAACAGCGAGATAATTGATAATATCGATGCCCACAACTACTTTGTGTTCTACTCGTGCATAGAAACTACGCATAGACCTTGCTCATGATGCCACTGTTGGGAACGTAGCAGAATTTTAAAATTTTCTATGCATCACCAAGATCAATCTATGGAGTCATCTAGCAACGAGGGAGAGAGGAGTGCATCTACATACCCTTGTAGATCGCGCACGGAGGCGTTCAAGAGAATGGGGTTGATGGAGTCGTACTCGACGTGATCCAAATCACCGATGACCTAGCGCCGAACGGACGGCACCTCCGCATTCAACACACGTACGGTTGGGAAGACGTCTCCTCCAACTTGATCCAGCAAGGGGGAAGGAGAGGTTGATGAAGATCCAGCAGCACGACGGCGTGGTGGTGGAAGCAACGGTGATCTCGGCAGGGCTTCGCCAAGCACAGGGAGACAGAGGAGTGTCACGGGAGGGAGAGGGAGAGACCAGGGGCTAGGGTGCGGCTGCCCTCCCTCCACTATATATAGGGTCCCTAGGGGGGTGCCGGCCCTAGGAGATCCAATCTCCTAGGGGGGCGGCGGCCAAGGGGGTGGCTTGCCCCCCAAGGCAAGTGTGGCGCCCCCCACCCCTAGGGTTTCCAACCCTAGGCGTAGGGGGAGGCCCAAGGAGGGCGCACCAGCCCACTAGGGGCTGGTTCCCCTCCCACTTTAGCCCATGGGGCCTCCGGGATAGGTGGCCCCACCCGGTGGACCCCCGAGACCCTTCCGGTGGTCCCAGTACAATACCGATTACCCCCGAAACTTTCCCGATGGCCGAAACTTGACTTCCTATATATAAATCTTCACCTACGGACCATTCCGGAACTCCTGGTGACGTCCGGTATCTCATCCGGGACTCCGAACAACTTTCGGGTTACCGTATACTAATATCTCAACAACCCTAGCGTCACCGAACCTTAAGTGTGTAGACCCTACGGGTTCGGGAGACACGCATACATGACCGAGACGACTCTCCGGTCAATAAACAACAACGGGATCTGGATACCCATGTTGGCTCCCACATATTCCTCGATGATCTCATCGGATGAACCACGATGTCGAGGATTCAATCAATCCGTATATAATTCCCTTTGTCAATCGGTACGTTACTTGCCCGAGACTCGATCGTCGGTATCCCAATACCTCATTCAATCTCATTACCGGCAATTCACTTTACTCGTGCCATAATGCATGATCCCGTGATCAACCACTTGGTCACATTGAGCTCGTTATGATGATGCATTACCGAGTGGGCCTAGAGATACCTCTCCGTCATACAGAGTGACAAATCCCAGTCTCGATTCGTGCCAACCCAACAGACACTTTCGAAGATACCTGTAGTGTACCTTTATAGTCACCCAGTTACGTTGTGACGTTTGGCACACCCAAGGCACTCCTACGGTATCCGGGAGTTGCACAATCTCATGGTCTAAGGAAATGATACTTGACATTCGGAAAAGCTACAGCAAACGAACTACACGATCTTTGAGCTATGCTTAGGATTGGGTCTTGTCCATCACATCATTCTCCTAATGATGTGATCCCGTTATCAATGACATTCAATGTCCATAGTCAGGAAACCATGACTATCTTTTGATCAACGAGCTAGTCAACTAGAGGCTCACTAGGGACGTGTTGTGGTCTATGTATTCACACATGTATTACGATTTCCAGATAACACAATTATAGCATGAACAATAGACAATTATCATGAACAAAGAAATATAATAATAACCATTTTATTATTGCCTCTAGGGCATATTTCCAACACATGGCCTGTCCAAGATATGGCTCAGAAGACCATGGGCCAAGGGGCATCGTCGTCAACCCATCAAGGATAAGGAGGGTGGCTCAAGACCGCACTAAGTCTCTACAGTCGGAAACTGAGCCGGCCGATAGCCGAGCACTAGGCAATCGGCTAGGGAGACGAATGGAGCATTCTGCTAGTCTATCAATCGACAGCTACCTAACATACCTCTCACCCACGACGACTTAATGATGACAGTTACCTAACGATGGTGTAATCTAGTTAAATACGGTAGTTACCAACCGTAAATGTCATGAAACAGTTGACTACATGGATATAATACCAATTGCATCGTTAGGTAGACACGATTACCTCTACATTCCTATCCCCTAGTATTTTTGGTATTATATCCACGGCAATTGACATCCACCATGGGGCAAGTGTCTAACGATTGTATGGTGCAGTTGGCTTCATCCTCGGTTCTGGTTGGCAGCCGTCGCTTGCGTCCCAAGAAGGCTACCGCTCTTCCCCTCCCGTTGAAGTCAAGCTTGGTGGGCTCAACATTGTCGGCTGATTAGCCGCTTGGAGGCAACATGGAGTCGGACATCTTTGCTTCCCAGGGCTCCGGAGGCGGAGGATAAGGAGGCAGAGCTAGAGAGCGCCGTGGAAGAGTTGGAGAAGGCGAAGCTTCAGTTCTTGGGGTTCATGGCCGGACACGGGAAACGGGCGTTGGTGACCATTTAGATTAGGCATTGATTATACCTCCAAAGGCAGAGTAGCACCGCTTAGTTGATGTAAATATAATGAAATCTGTCATGTTTATATGAAATACAACCATGTTTGTGAAGGAAATATGCCCTAGAGGCAATAATAAAATTATTATTTATTTCCTTATATCATGATAAATGTTTATTATTCATGCTAGAATTGTATTAACCAGAAACATAATACATGTGTGAATACATAGACAAACAGAGTATCACTAGTATGCCTCTACTTGACTAGCTCGTTGATCAAAGATGGTTATGTTTCCTAACCATAGACATGAGTTGTCATTTGATTAACGGGATCACATCATTAGGAGAATGATGTGATTGACTTGACCCATTCCGTTAGCATAGCACTTGGTTGTTTAGTTTGTTGCTATTGCTTTCTTCATGACTTATACATGTTCCTATGACTATGAGATTATGCAACTCCCGTTTACCGGAGGAACACTTTGTGCACCACCAAACGTCACAACGTAACTGGGTGATTATAAAGGTGATCTACAGGTGTCTCCGAAGGTACTTGTTGGGTTGGCGTATTTCGAGATTAGGATTTGTCACTCCGATTGTCGGAGAGGTATCTCTGGGCCCTCTCGGTAATGCACATCACTTAAGCCTTGCAAGCATTGCAACTAATGAGTTAGTTGCATGATGATGTATTACGGAACGAGTAAAGAGACTTGCCGGTAACGAGATTGAACTAGGTATTGAGATACCGACGATCGAATCTCGGGCAAGTAACATACCGATGACAAAGGGAACAACGTATGTTGTTATGCGGTCTGGCCGATAAAGATCTTCGTAGAATATGTGGGAGCCAATATGAGCATCCAGGTTCCGCTATTGGTTATTGACCAGAGACGTGTCTCGGTCATGTCTACAATGTTCTCGAACCCGTAGGGTCCGCACGCTTAAGGTTTCGATGACAGTTATATTATGAGTTTATGAGTTTTGATGTACCGAAGGAGTTAGGAGTCCCGGATGAGATCGGGGACATAACGAGGAGTCTCGAAATGGTTGAGACGTAAAGATAGATATATTGGAGGACTATATTCGGACATCGGAAAGGTGAGTAGAACGTCGCCGGTGCCTGGAAACGGGATGAGGCGAAGACATGCACGCCGGCGAATCTTACCCAGCTTCAGGGCTCTCCGGGGAGATAATACCCCTACTGCTGCTCTGCGGGGTCTCCGCATGATCACTAAGGCCAAGTGTTTACACGGTTGCTCCTCGAGCTGTTTCAGGTGGTAGGAGAGGGCAAGGCTAGCTCTCTCCTTCTATCTGGTGTGTTCTAGAACTACTGGGATCCAACCCTTTGCATGGGTGCCCTGGGGGATTTATATAGGCCTACCCCCAGGGGTACAATGGTAATTCGACTGGGCGCGGGCCCAGCCGTCAGTGCCTCCGACCTTCGACTTCTCCGCCGACTGGTGGGCCCCGCCGACTGGTCTGGTACGGAGCCGACAGGCCGCGTCCGCCGCGGGCGGGTCTTGCCGGCTGCTGATTACTGTAGCCGTGCTCCTGATGACGCAAGCTTGGTCATGGGGTCGTGGCAATAGCCCCGCCGCCTGGCGGGCGATCACTGTGGCCACTCCCCATCTCTTCTTGATTAATGGCGCGTGGGCCCCGGGGGAGGGCTCGGCCGACTCCCCTGGGCCGACTCTCGACGGGTCTGACTGGCTGTTCTCCCGCCGTCTCCCGAGGTCTCGCTGACTGGTGGGCCCAGCTGCCTCCAGGCCATACAGACAAGCCGTCGTGAGCGCAGGACTCGGTACAGTGGTGCTGATGTCAGGGCCAGCCGAGATACAGTGCCACGCCGCAGGGAGATCTTCCCAAGTACGGCGTGCTGTAGCCATGCCTGCCCTTGGTAAGGGGCGGGGAGTGGGCTTCACTGTAGCCACGCCCTTGCCCCATCCCCTTCGATGAGGTCACGGTTTGTTGGAGTCGCCGGTTGACTCCCCAAAGCCGGCTTCTCTGGAAGTCGTCCCTGGGACTCGGCCATGAGCGGCAGTCGGCCGCCTTGCCGTAGACTCCCCAGGAGGCGGCTCTTCGCCCTGTGGTCTTGAGGGGCGCAGCCTGCCCCGATGTCTTGAAAGGTTATGGGCCTCGGGTTGGCCTACCCGTGGCCCATTACTCCGATAGTAGTCCCCGAAGCTGGTGAGGCGCCGCGGAGGATCGGCCGAGAAGCCTCAGCAGTTTCTCTTTCCGGGTGCTCAACACATGGTCTTGATTGACTTCTGCCGGGTTGACTAGAAGGAGTCGGACTCGCCCAACTCGGACTCACTCAATTCCGACTTGCTCAGTAGTTCGAATGTCACGGCGGGATGTCAAGTGACATGCTAGCTAAGCTTCCAGGCCGCCACCCGTTCTTGGCCTGTCATGCGAGGGCACGTGGCCAGGCCATCCTGCCAGCCCACGCGCGCGACGGGACAGGCCCATAGGTGGGGCCCGCCACTACCGTACCTCGGCGCCCGAGCGGATCCGCTGCGGCCCCGGTGGACGGTTGGGATTCCCGTGAAGTTACTGCGCGCAGTAACTTTACGTGGATCGTGGGGGTCGTGGGGTTGCGGGCGCAGTAAATCCCCACGTCCGTCCCCTCGGCTTCGCAGCCCATGGGGCTATAAGTAGGGGGAAGAGGGGGGCATGCGCGCCCCTCCTTCCCACTACCCCTCGCTTTCTTCCTCCTCGCAGCTCCTCGCTCTCCTCCTTCCTCTTCTCTTCTTCGCTCCGCCGCACGCCCGAGCTCCGGCGAACGCTGCGGCGACAGCTCGCGATGAGTTCTTCCTCCGCTGCCGTGCCTCCCCCAGTGCACTCCGGCACCTGGGACGGTTCCAAAGTCCATGAAGACCATATTGAGTTCCTCTGCCGGACCTGTCGTCTTCCCGGCGAGGATCGCGTGCAGGTGCGTCTTGCGCCGGCGGGGGAGATTCCCCCCGCCTCGCAGGAGGGCGAGCGGGTCATCTTCCGCTCGCACTGCCTGCGCGGGGTGGGGCTGCCGGCAAGCAGCTTTTTCCGGTCCTTCATGGAGTTCTACGGCCTCCAGCCGCACCACCTCACCCCCAACACAGTGGTGCTGCTGTCCGCCTTCGTGGCTCTCTGCGAAGGCTTCCTTGGAGTCCTCCCCACCCTCGAGCTCTGGGGGGAGTTCTTCTTCTCCAACCTCGGCACCCAGGCCGCGGGCGTGCCGGCTCAGTGCGGCGCCTTCATCGCCGTGCGAAGGTCAGGAGCCGACAACCACTTCCCCTCCATCTCGCTGTTGAAGTCGGTGAAGATGTGGTAGAGTTCTTACTTCTACGTCAAGAACGTCGCCACGAGGGGGGACTGGGTCAATCTGCCGGCTTTCGAAGCCGGCCCGCCGGCTGGCAGACTGCCCAACTGGTCGTACCGGGCCAGGTCGCTGACGCCTGCGGGAGCCGGCGCCATCACGCGACTCCAAGTGCTGACGCAGTCGGAGGGTCTGACTGGTCCGGACCTTCTGGCCGCCTTCGTCTCGCGCCGAGTTCTCCCACTCCAAGGCCGCCCTCACATGATATGCCAGATGAGCGGGGGCCGCGACCCGAGTCGGATGTGCACCAAGGACATGCCTCACGAAGAGGTGGCCCTTATGGTGAACTACCTCTCGGACAGCAGGCTCCCAGAGGACTGGCGATTCAGGAAGGAGCCATACTCCCGCGCCAACCCCCCGCCCGTGGTGAGTCGCCTTTCTTTTCGTTCTTTGGATTGTCTTCTTCTTGCCGAGTTTTGTTCTGATCAGTCGGCTTTGGTTAGAATCCCCTTCTTCACCCACCAGCCGGCACCTCGGGGCCGGCCCGTGAGTTCGTCACCGACCGAGCGGAGAGCGACGTCGACGACCCCGATCTGGGGGCGGCGGCTCTGGAAGACGACGCCGAGGGAGGAGGAGGGACGACAGGCGAATTCAGGCCCTCGGCTACCTTTGCCGACTGGCATGAAGATGACGCCGAGGGATGAGTCGCCCCTCGCCATCGGCCAGGAGCCAGCCAGCCGGGCGCGGGCTCTTCTGCCGCGTCGGGCGCTCCAGGCGGCGGGAAGAAGCGTCGGGCTGGGCCGACTTTGTTCGGTAGCCGGCCGGAGAAGCCCAAGGGCTCGGCTGCGGCGACCCGGCAGGATGAGGCAGCCGTGAAGGCCATCCGCTTCCGTAAGGAAGTGAAGAAGCGGTCGTTGGTCTCTGCGTAAGTATTCTGTGTTCAAAGTTTATTCTTTCTTCGTGTTTTGTCTGAGTCTCTGCTCGCCCCTCTTTCTTCAGGGCTCCCCTTTCTCTTGAGTGGGTCGCCACCGCCTCCATCATGGGATCTGTGGAGACGTCCGCCACTACTCGGCGGATTGACCCCGCTCCTGACCTCCGGGAGGCGACGGAGCGGAATGCACAGGAGAGGCGCAACGAAGAAGAAGCCCTCCGCCTGGAGAAGGCAGAGGCCAGGCCTCCGCTAAGAAAAAACTAGCGGAGGCCGAAGCCGCCGCCGCGGCGAAGCAGTAGGCCGAGGAAGCCGCACGCCGCCAGTCGGCCTTGCTTGTTACCCCGCTGAACTCTGCGCCGGCGGGGAGACTGGAGAAGCCGGCGGGGAGAACCTCGTCGAGGAGAGGGAAGGCGGCGACCCCTCTACTCCGGGCGCGAATGTTTGGCTGCCACCTCCGCCGCCGTCTGAAGGTGCGCAAGGCGAGCAGCCTGCGGACCCTTGGCGCGCCCCTTCCTAGGGCCGACCTCCTCCTCCCTTGCTCCTTTATATACGGGTGCAGGGGGACACCCCAAAGACACAACAATTGATCATTGATCTCTTAGCCGTGTGCGGTGCCCCCTTCCACCATAATCCTCGGTAATATTGTAGCGGTGCTTAGGCGAAGCCCTGTGATGGTAGAACATCAAGATCGTCACCACGCCGTCGTGCTGACGGAACTCTTCCCCGACATTCTGCTGGATCGGAGTCCGGGGATTGTCATTGAGCTGAACGTGTGCTAGAACTCGGAGGTGCCGTAGTTTCGGTGCTTGATCGGTTGGGCCGTGAAGACGTACGACTACATCAACCGCGTTGTGCTAACGCTTCTGCTTTCAGTCTATGAGGGTACGTAGACAACACTCTCCCCTCTCGTTGCTATGCATCACCATGATCTTGCATGTGCGTAGGAATTTTTTTGAAATTACTACGTATGCAACCATAAGCCATTATGGACTGTCTTTGTTGAGTAGGTTGTGTAAACCTTTATGGCTGGGCTGGGGGAATGTAGGTGTAGCGACCTACCCATGGTTAAGGAGTAACACATTTGAAAGACTTTGTCTCCATCTTTCATTTCTCAAACACCAGGCAGTGTGAGAACTACAAAGGAGGTGATCGAGTCTTGCTGGGGAAAGTGTGCAAACCTCTACAGAGTGTAAAAGTAATCGATTAGTAATGTCCCCGATTATGGACAACTTGAGCATATAGATGTTGGGGAACGTAGTAATTTCAAAAAAATTCCTACGCACACGCAAGATCATGGTGATGCATAGCAACGAGAGGGAAGAGTATCATCCACGTACCCTCGTAGACCGTAAGAGGAAGCGTTATGAGAACGCAGTTGATGTAGTCGAATGTCTTCATGATCCGACCGATCCAAGTACCGAACGCACGACACCTCCGAGTTCAGCACACGTTCAGCTCGATGACGTCCCACGAACTCTGATCCAGCATAGCTTCACGGGAGAGTTCCGTCAGTACGACGACATGATGACGGGGATGATGTTGCTACCGACGCAGGGCTTCGCCTAAGCACCACTACGATATGATCGAGGTGGATTATGGTGGAGGGGGGCACCGCACACGGCTAAGAGATCAATGATCAACTTGTGTGTTCTAGGGTGCCCCATGCCCCCATATATAAAGGAGCAAGGGGGAAGGGGCGGCCGACCCTTGTAGGGCGCGCCAGGAGGAGGAGTCCTCCTCCTAGTACGAGTAGGACTCTCCTTTCCTACTCCTACTAGGAGGAGGAAAGGAAGGGGGAAGGGGAGAAGGAAGGAGAGGGAGAAAAGGAGGAAAGGGGGGCCGACCCCCTAGTCCAATTCAGCTTGTGCTAGGGGGGCCGCGCGCCCTGCCTCCTCTCTTCCACCACTTGGCCCATGAGGCAAAATACTTCTTCCCCGTATTCCCGTAAATCCCCGATACTCTGAAAAATACCCGAATCACTCGGAACCTTTCTGATGTCCGAGTATAGTCGTCCAATATATCGATCTTTACGTCTCAACCATTTCGAGACTCCTCGTCATGTCCCCAATCTCATCCAGAACTCGGAACTACCTTCGGTACATCAAACCACATAAACTCATAATACCGATCGTCATCGAACGTTAAGCGTGCGGACCCTACGGGTTCGAGAACTATGTAGACATGACCGAGACACGTCTCCGGTCAATAACCAATAGCGGAACCTGGATGTTCATATTGGCTCCTACATATTCTACGAAGATCTTTATCGGTCAAACCGCATAACAACATACGTTGTTCCCTTTGTCATCGGTATGTTACTTGCCCAAGATTCGATCGTCGGTATTGAAGGAAATATGCCCTAGAGGCAATAATAAAGTTATTATTTATTTCCTTATATCATGATAAATGTTTATTATTCATGCTAGAATTGTATTACCTGGAAACATGATACATGTCTGAATACATAGACAAATAGAGTGTCACTAGTATGCCTCTACTTGACTAGCTCATTGATCAAAGATGGTTATGTTTCCTAACCATAGACATGATTTGTCATTTGATAAATGGATCACATCATTAGGAGAATGATGTGATTGACTTGACCCATTTCGTCAGCTTAGAACTTGATCGTTTTAGTTTACTGCTATTGCTTTCTTCATGACTTATAATGTTCCTATGACTATGAGATTATGTAACTCCCGATTACCGGAGGAACACTTTGTGCGCTACCAAACGTCACAACGTAACTGGGTGATTGTAAGGATCGATATGGTTGACTAGAGGGGGGGGGGGTGAATAGGCAACTACCAATTTTTTACTTTTCTTTACCAAATTAAACTTTGCATCAAAGTAGGTTGTCTAGATGTGCAACTAGGTGAGCAACCTATATGATGCAATAACAACAAGCAACCAAGCAAGCAAGAGAAGTAACACTAAAGAGCTTGCACAAGTAAAGGTAAGAGATAACCAAGAGTGGATCCAGTGAAGACGAGGATGTGTTACCGAAGTTCCTTCCTTTTGAAGGGAAGTACGTCTCTGTTAGAGCGGTGTGGAGACACAATGCTCCCCAAGAAGCCACTAGGGCCACCGTATTCTCCTCACGCCCTCACACAATGCGAGATGCCGTGATTCCACTACTGGTGCCCTTGAAGGCGGCAACCAGACCTTTACAAACAAGGTTGGGGCAATCTCCACAACTTAATCGGAGGCTCCCAACAATACCACGAAGCTTCACCACAATGGACTATGGCTCCGTGGTGACCTCAACCGTCTAGGGTGCTCAAACACCCAAGAGTAACAAGATCCGCTAGGGATGAGTGGGGGAATCGAAAATCCCTTGGTGGAAGTGTAGATCGGGGCCTTCTCAACCACTCCCGAGCAAATCAACAAGTTTGCTTGGCTAGAGAGATAGATCGGGGGAAAATGGAGCTTGGAGCATTAATGGAGCTTGAGGGGGAAGAGATGAGTCAACGGGGAAGAAGGAGACCCCCTTTTATAGTGGGGGCAACAATCCAACCGTTGCCCCACCAACCAGCCCCGCACAGGGCGGTAGTACCACTAGGAGGGGCGGTACTACCACCGAGCCAGCAGTACTGCCGCGCAGAGGAGAGCAGCAGGGATCTGGACCCAGCGCGGTAATACCGCGGCAGTAAGGGCGGTACTACCGCTCCAAAACTGTACTACCGCCTCTACTGCCGCAAAACCCGACATGAGAAAAAGAGCCCTCGAGTCGAGGCGGTAGGAGCCAGACAGCCCAGCGGTAGTACAACAGCGGGATCACGGGCGGTACTACCGTTGCGGAGCGGTACTGCCGCTTGTGACCCTTCGGCGGTACTACTGCTGGGTAGTGCGGTACTACCGCTGGGACACAGACAGGAGAGAGAAGATCTCTCCATCGAGGCTGAGGACGAGGCGGTGGTGCCAGGCAAGCCAACGGTAGTACTGCTATGGAGTCACCGGCGGTAGTACCGCTGTGGAGCGGCACTGCCGCTTGTGACTCCTCAACGGTACTACCGCTGGGTTGCGCGGTACTACCGCTGGAACCCAGACAGGACACAAAAGGAGAAGAGATCTCTCCAACAAAGTGGAAGAGCTCTGAGGGTGAGAAGCTGATGTGTACGTGTTGATTCCACCCAAGCAATACTCCAGCGGACCTCCTCTTGATAGTACGGTGCCCTCTACGCAACTAGTCCACCGAAAGAGAAACAAAAGAGCTACACCGTCTTGAATGACACTCCGAAGGGAAGAAAACGTCTCGTGCCAAGGATGAATCTGTGAAATACTCAAAGCACACGATTAGTCTGCAAACATGTTGTCATCAATCACCAAAACTACATCGAGAGAGATATGCCTCAACAATCTCCCCCTTTTTGGTGGATTGATGACAACTAGGGATTTGCACAAGGAAAAGATATAAAAAGAAAACTAAGAACTATAAAATATGGACGGGCTCCCCCTGAATGCGTGCACCTAGTTAGTGGAGCCTTTGGAAAGCAAGACACACACATCCGGATCAACACTCCCCCTATATTTTATAGTCCAACAATTCTAAGCACATGATATATGAGAGAAGAGTATAAAACAGGACAAGCATGCAACTCATAATATACTCCAGTACTGAATAGACATAAGTAATAAGGTAGCGATAGGGAGCATATGTCTCACACCATATGTCTAGAACTTAGGTCTCACAGGCACCAAACCAAACCAAACAAAGACAACGAGAGAACACACAAGAAAACACAAGACGACACAAAGACACACACGCAGCACGGCAACAACACAAATCCCTAAACTCTTTCCCCCTTTGGCATCGAGACATCAAAAGGGAAAAGAGCGAAGCTACGATTCCAGGTGATGGCAAGCGGAACATCACATCTCAGCGTGATCGTCTGCATCTCCGTTATTGGTCGGAAACTGCTCGGCGTCGGAGTCGGTCCAAGGGCAATGCTGGTGAATCCATTCCTCCTCTTCAGTGATCTGTCCCTCAGAACCACTGGCAACTGTCGCTCCCAGGCGCCGCATGAGCTCCTTGTGGCGCACCCTGGCATGCTTCTCTGCCACATGAGTCATGTACTGACCATGAGACTCCATGCATAAAAGCTTCTTCATCTTGCGTTTAAGCTTCTTCGCCCACGAAGGTTCTGCACTAGAGGGCCCAAAGTCCTCCTCGTGATCATCAGTGGTAGCCCCACCCTCGGTCTCCATGGCAGCAGCAGCAGCAGACGGACCCCGGGTTTAGGCGCTGGGGTGCCCCAATTATCCTTCTTCCTCAGACGCTTGATCTCATGAGAAACCAAGTCTCTAGTTTCCAGCATCACTCTAGGATAGATCTGTGCCCAGGCCCTCTCAATGAGCCTCATGGTGAATGGACCATATATCGGGCACTTGTGCTTAGAAACGGCAGATAGAAGTTCAGACCACATAACATGAGAAATATCCAGGCTCTCTCTAGTGTTTGCTTCCTTCTCATGCTGACAGAAAAGAAGCATGTCCACGAGATATGAGTGGACCATATCCAGATTCCCGATGCGAGGGAAGAGAGTCTCACAGAAGATACGATGAAGAATGTCCAGATATGTAGACAACTCATAGGTTTCCTTCTTAGTCACTAGGTGAACCTTCACAGTGTAGTAGGGCCAAAGGGCTTGCTTGTGAGTGGATGTAGTATTGCGATGAGGGCGGAAACCGACTGAAGTCTCAAGCCCGCGATCTTCCACATCAAGTAACTCCATGAAGGCCTTCCACTTGATAGAAAGCAACTTGCCATTGGTCATCCAAGTCAGAGTCCTGTCGGCATCCGTTCCAAGATGAACAGTAGCAAAGAATTGAGCCACCAAATCTGCATCGAAATCCTTGTTGAACTGCATGATCCTGAGAATGTTCAGCTGAGCGCACATCTGAAGGGCTTCGCCAAAGTACTCAGGGTCCTTCTCCATGGCATCAGTGTCAATGGAGCGAACATCAACATAGAGATTCTTCTTGGCCTTGATCACATCAAAATAGATGGCAAACTGAAAGCGGTTCCAGAACGGGCGGTTGACCAAAGTGGGATCTTGGTCCACCTCATAGGGATTGCGGCGACGCTTTTCCCAAAACTCCTTGGCAGTCATCTCAGTCACAGTCTTTCCCTTTGGCTTGTTGGCGGATCTCTTCGACTGCTGAGGTGGTGGAGGAGCACTTGCGGTTGCACCTGCTGGTGGCGGTTGAGTGCTAGAGGAACCACCTGCTGGCTCAGAGGTGCGGTAGCGCTTTGACGTTGCACAACCAGGGTTGACACGGCGAGCTTGATGCTCAGGATGTTCATCACCTGGAACCAAACACAAGAACACACACAACAACCAGAAAGAACGAGCATAAGCCAACAAACACAACAAAAGGATCAAGGTAAGGCAGGAACATGATGGAACTTGGCAGGCAGCGGTAGTACCGGGACATGCCCGCGGCAGTACCGCCCCAAGCAGTAGTACCGTTCCAAAGAGGGCGGTAGTACCGCTCGAGGTCAAGCGGTAGTACCGCTCCAACGAGAGCGGTAGTACCGCTCGAGGCGGGGAAACAACAGTTTCCTACTACTGTGGTCAGATCCGGCACTACCGGCCTACCAAATTCAAAAATATTCCTACCAAACTCTAATCTAGATAGTCTAGTTGCCTTATCCAACCTACTCAAGCCTAGATTTAGCCAAAAATCTAGAGATGCAACCACCATTGCCCCTAAGAAATAAGATCTGAAAACGAGACAAAAGGAGAGAAGGAACGGGGGCAATACCGGCATCCATGGCAAGAGAACAAGGTGGGGATCGACTCCACCGAAGGAAATGGAGAGGGACGCCCCGGAGACAGAGATCCGCTGGAGCCCTCCCGTGGCGAGTTGAGGCTGGAGAGAGGAAGAGGAAAGAGGAGGCGAAGCGAATGGGTATGGGGGAGAAGAAACCTCCCCCTGCCCCGATATAACCCCCTGGTCCCGTCCCTGAGTGATAGTACCGTGTTGGGGGCGGTAGTACCGCCCAGCATGCCACGGCAACCAAACAACATGGCTTAGCTCGAGGGAAAAACAAAACGGCAAGAAAAGAGAGCACACCAGCAAACGACCAAGACACACCTCTTCAAGAGAGGGCGGTGGCCGAGGCCACCTATGTTTGAGTCAAGAGGTATGGTGCCACGAAGATTTTAACCTTGGGTCCATGACCAAAACTCGTCTTTGAAACACAAGTACCATCAACAATGGCTAAAGTGAAAGACTTGATCAATTTATGCATAATGGGGGGAGGGAGAGTTCATTGAGAGAACAACACTCCCCCTATGTCCATGCCTACACCTAAACTAGACAACAAATTGAGCGTGGTGGGGTGTGCAAGGGTTCAAGCCACATTGCTCGAATCAATGATATTTAGCTCATGCCTTAACTCGCAAAATCTTGCTTCATCCAAGGGCTTCGTGAAAATATCTGCAAGGTTATCATGAGTGTTGACATAGTTGAGCTTGATCTCTCCTCGCCTAATGTGATCCCGGATGAAGTGATACCGAATCTCAATATGCTTTGTCTTGAAGTGTTGCACCGGGTTGAGAGAGATCTTGATGGCACTTTCATTGTCACACCAAAGAGGCACTTTGTCACAAGTGACACTGTAATCCTTTAAAGTTTGCCTCATCCATAGGAGTTGTGCACAACAACTACCGGCCGCTACATACTCCGCTTCAGTGGACGAGAGAGACACACAACTTTGCTTTTTGGAAGACCAACTTACCAAAGAGCAACCAAGGAATTGGCACCCTCCGGAAGTGGACTTCCTATCCACTTTGTCTCCCGCCCAATCGGAATCCAAGAACCCTACAAGCTTGAAGTTTGATCCTCTTGGGTACCATAAGCCAAAGTTTGGGGTATGAGCCAAATATCGAAAGATTTTTTTGATAGCCACATAGTGACTTTCCTTAGGTGCGGCTTGAAACCGTGTACAAATTCCCACACTCAACATGATATCCGGTCTAGATGCACAAAGGTAAAGCAAGGATCCAATCATGGAGCGATATACCTTTTGATCCACCGCTTTACCATTGGGATCTATGTCAAGTTGGCACTTGGTGGGCATTGGAGTGGAAGCCGGCTTGACGTCAGTTAGCTTGAATCTCTTGAGCATGTCTTGAGTGTATTTGGCTTGGTTGATGAAGGTTCCTTCTCTTCTTTGCTTCACTTCGAACCCTAGAAAGAACTTCAACTCTCCCATGGAAGACATCTCGAACTTTGAGGTCATGAGAGCAGCAAATTCCTCATCGAAAGCTTTGTTAGGTGAACCAAAGATAATATCATCAACATATAATTGGCACACAAACAACTCCCCTTTGACCTTCTTAGTAAAAAGAGTGGGGTCGATTAGCCCAACTTCAAAACCACGGTCTTGTAACAACTCGGTAAGGTGGTCATACCACGCACATGGGGCTTGTTTAAGGCCATAGAGTGCCTTATCGAGTTGATACACATGATCGGGAAAGTAGGGATCCTCGAACCCGGGGGTTTGCTTGACGTAAACCAATTCATTAATAGGACCATTAAGAAAAGCACTCTTCACATCCATTTGTTGTAACTTAAAGTTATGATGAGAAGCATATGCAATCAACATGTGAATGGATTCAAGACGAGCAACGGGAGCAAAGGTTTCACCGTAGTCGATACCCTCGACTTGGGAGTAGCCTTGTGGTACCAAACGAGCCTTGTTGCGAATGATAATCCCATGGGCATCTTGCTTGTTCTTAAATATCCACTTGGTTCCAATGACATTGTGGTTCCCCATCGGTCTTGGCACCAATCTCCACACTTTGTTGCGCTCAAAGTTGTTGAGTTCTTCATGCATGGCATTGAGCCAATCCGGATCTTCTAGCGCCTCATAGACCTTGTGGGGTTCGATACAAGAGACAAACGCGTGATGCTCACAATATTTTGCTAATTGTCTACGAGTGCTTACCCCCTTTCTTAAGCTTCCAAGCACATTCATCAAGAGATGATCCTTGGTGGAGAGCTTGGAAGCAACCTTAGCGGCACGACGCTCCAAATCCTCCTCGGGGGTGAGACGAGGAGTGGTCACTTGATCATCTTTACCATCGTCTTGAGCCTGTTCTCGTTCTTGAAGTCGCTCGGAGGAGAGAACTTGACCTTGGGCATCACTTGATGTGTCAACACCTTCTTGAGCATGATCTTGCCCTTGGTCATGTTCTTGAGGACGAGGGACTTCATGTTGTTCTTCGGAAGCATGTGGGCCTTGGGTTGGTGATGGCTCCACTTGAGTGGAGCATTGTCCTTCTCCTTCGGCCACAAGGGGTTCCTCAATGGGTAGGATAAAACCAACACCCATTCTTATTATGGCTTGAGGAGGAATTTCATCACCTACATCACAAGTGCCACTTTGCTCCACTTGGGAGCCGTTATTCTCATCAAACTCCACATTACATGTCTCCTCAATAAGTCTCGTGGATTTATTGAGGACACGGTAAGCATGCGAGTTTGTAGCATAACCAACAAATATGCCCTCATAAGCTCTAGCCTCAAATTTAGACAACCGAACACCTTTCTTGAGAATGAAACACTTACACCCGAACACCCGAACACCCGAAAGTACTTGAGGTTGGGCTTGTTACCGGTGAGTATCTCATATGGAGTCTTGTTCAAGCCCTTGTGGAGGTAGAGCCGATTGGATGCATGACACGCGGTGTTGATGGCTTCAGCCCAAAAGTTGTACGGAGACTTGAACTCCGCCATCATGGTCCTTGCCGCATCCATCAACGTCCAGTTCTTCCTCTCCGCAACACCATTTTGTTGAGGGGTGTAAGGTGCGGAATATTGATGCTTGATCCCCTCATCACTAAGAAACTCATCCAAGGTGTAGTTCTTGAACTCGGTGCCGTTGTCACTTCTTATTGTCAAGATCTTTGCATTGTGTTGATGTTGTGCTTCATTTGCAAAGTCAATGACGGTTTGTCGGGTCTCGCTCTTCCTCTTGAAGAAATACACCCATGTGTATCTTGAGTAGTCATCCACAATCACCAAGCAATACTTCCTACCCCCAAGACTATCGAAGGATGGAGGCCCAAAGAGATCCAAATGAAGGAGCTCCAAAGGCCTCTTTGAGTAAATGATAGTTGTGGGAGGGTGAGCCTTCTCATGTAGCTTTCCTTCGATACAAGCACTGCAAGCACGATCTTTAGCAAAACTAACATTCGTTAGTCCATGGACATGGTCCCCCTTGAGAAGACTTTGCAAAGATCTCATATTGACATGGGCTAGACGGCGATGCCAGAGCCATCCCACATCAACTTTAGCAATTAGGCATGTCGCGTTCTTAGTGGGTCGCTCCAAAAAGTTAATCACATATAGACCGTTCTCGACATGCCCAACAAAGGCTACTTTAAGAGTCTTGCTCCACAAGAGGGCCACGGTATCGATATCAAAGAAAGTGGCAAAGCCCATGATTGCAAGTTGACGAGCGAAAAGTAAATTGTATGCAAGGGACTCAACAAGCATGAGCTTCTCGATCATGAGAGATGACCACCTTGCCAAGTCCCAATACCTTAGAGGATGAGGCGTCACCCCACTCGACATTGGTGGGCATAGATGGAATCTTGTGCACGTCCACCACCAAGTCCTTGCTTCCGGTCATATGATTTGTAGCTCCGCTATCGAGCAACCATGATCCCCCACCGGAAGCAAACACCTACAAGAGATTAATGCTTGGTTTTAGGTACCCATTTTGTAATGGGTCCTTTGATGTTAGAAACAAGGGTCTTTGGAACCCAAATAGACCATTCAATGTATTCATGAGGAGAACCAACGAATTTGGCATAGACATGCCCATCACTAGCACATCATAACACATAAGAAGGATTAAAGTCACCGGCTTTGATGCGAGGAGTGGCATTGCCCTTTTTGACAATGCCACCCTTCTCATTGTTCTTCTTCTTCTCCTCGGAGGCACTCTCTCCCTCCTTCACAAAGGTTTGCATGAGAGGAGGAGGTCATTTGGTCTTGTCATTCTTCTTCTTGTTCTTGGAGTCGGGCACATACCCAACCCCTTCCTTGGCCACAACTCCCTTTTGGTTGATCAAGAAGTCGTTGAGGTTCTTCTTGCCTTGTATGCAAGTCGCAAGACCTCTCTCGAGTTGCCCCTTTAGCTTAGTGTTCTCCTCAACGAGATGCACATGCTCACAACACGGGTTAGTAGCATTTGCATTATCAATTAACATCTTACGAGGAAAAGTGGCTTTTTCCTTGGTTAGCTTTACTTGAAGTTGATCATGAGACTCTTTGAGACTAGCATGAGCACCCTTCAAGACCTTGTGAGCCTTGTCAAGTAGATCAAACTCCTCTTTGAGTCTAGCAAGATCAACCTCAAGTTCGGCCTTCTCGGAGTTTAGCACATGAGAAACAATGAGGACATGATCATAATCTTTCTTTAACTTAGCATGATCAACATTGTGTGACTCCTCAAGAGCCAAAAGAAGACCACGCTCTTCCTCAAGATCATTGGAAAGATCCGAAATCTCATCGGCATAGTCACGACTATGCCCTTCCATCTTAGTGATGGTGTCTTTGTGAGCCTCGATCATGTCACTGGCTTCACCAAGTTGTTCCAAGAGAGCAACAAAGTGCTTCTTGGATTTTCCCTTAAGTTTTCCCATAAAGGTCTCAAACTCATTTGCCTCCACATTCGCTCCCTCAAGTTCATTAATGCTATCCATTGGAGAAGGATGATTAATGATGGTAGTTTTGATGTTGGGGGTTACCTTGTTGGTGGCTTTAGCCATGAGGCATTTGGTGGTGATGCTCTCATTGGGTGAGTCGAAGAGGGACACCCGTGGAGTCGTCGCAATGGCAATGGAGGCCATGGAAAATGACTCATCACCTTCATCATCATCGTCATCCTCATTGTACTCTTCTTGTACCACCAATGCCTTGGGAGGAGTCTTCTTGGTGAAGTTGCTCTTGTTGGGGGAACGACTTAGCCTTGTCCTTTCGGATGAGCTTGCCACCATTGTCTTCCCTCTTCTCATACGGGCACTCCGCAACAAAATGACTCACGTTGCCACAATTGTAGCAAGTCCTTACACATTGCTTGCTCTTCATGCCACTTGAGTTGTTCTTGTTAAAGTTTGGCCTCGAGTTTTTCTTGCTCCAAAATTGCCTTGAAGCGAGTGCCATGTGTTCATGATATGCATACTTTGTATCCTCGGGGTTGCTCGCCTCTTCTTCTTCTTCTTCTTCAACGGAGAGCTTGGCATTCAATGCAAGGTTGGGCTTCTTTACCCTTTGAGAACGAAGCACCGCATTGTCGGCGGTCTTGTCCAAAATGTTCATGGCCACAAACTCATCCAACACTTCGCTTGAGGTCAAAGTGTGGAAGTCCGGTCTTTGACGAATGACGGAGGACATGGCCTTGTGGTAGGGCATCATTGCCTTGAGAAATTTGCGCTTGATCCAATTGTCATCCGTGTCCTTGCTCCTGTGATCTCGGAGTGAGACCGCGAGTTTGGTTACTCTCCGATAAAGCTCACGAGGTTCTTCATCTTCTTTCATTGCAAACTCATCGGCCTCATCTTGCACCACTTCATAGTTGGAGCTTTGAATGCTTGCGCTTCCCCGGTAGAGGGAGACAACACAAATCCATGCGTCTTTGGCCAAGGCAAAAGGCCGAAGATGAGGTAGGTCTTCGGGTGGGATTGCATCTTGAATGATGAAGAGAGCATTTTCATTGAATTGATTATCCGCGGCTTCTCGAGGAGTGAAGTTGCTTGGATCATGCGGATCCTTCTTCAATGATTCTCCAAAGGTTAGTGTTCACATGATTTCAATGACGTTTAAAGCGGTAAACCAAGAATCAAAGTCCTCATTTTTCACAATCTTAGGGGGAGGACCGGCATGATTCAAATGAGTGGAAGGAACCGGTCCACCATACACAAGTGGTGGTTCCACATGAGCAAAGATGCCGGTGCCATTTTTACCACTAGAAGAAGGAGCCTTTTCACTACTAGCTTCCCCCTTGTCGGAGATAGCATCCGTCACCTTGTCGGTTGGATCACCCACTTTCAATGGTGCGGTGGATAGTTTAAGCTCCTCAAGAAATTTAGTAAACATGCTTTCAACCTCGGTCGTCATGGAGGTTTTCAATGTCTCCAAGGCCACATTGAACTCCTCACGAGAGACCGAGATTCCCCCATCGCCCGTAGACGAGGTCGGATTCACACTGGAGTGTTCCTCCACACCGTCTACGGTATCAACCATACTCTTTGGACGGTAAAGTCCTTAATAAAGAGACGGGGCTCTGATACCAATTGTAAGGATCGATATGGTTGTCTAGGGGGGAGGGTGAATAGGCAACTACCAATTTTTTTACTTTTCTTTACCAAATTAAACTTTGCATCAAAGTACGTTGTCTAGATGTGCAACTAGGTGAGCAACCTATATGATGCAATAACAATAAGCAACCAAGCAAGCAAGAGAAGTAACACTAAAGAGCTTGCACAAGTAAAGGTAAGAGATAACCAAGAGTGGATCCAGTGAAGACGAGGATGTGTTACCGAAGTTCCTTCCTTTTGAAGGGAAGTACGTCTCCGTTAGAGCGGTGTGCAGGCACAATGCTCGCCAAGAAGCCACTAGGGCCACCGTATTCTCCTCATGCCCTCACACAATGCGAGATGTCGTGATTCAACTATTGGTTCCCTTGAAGGCGGCAACCGGACCTTTACAAACAAGGTTGGGGCAATCTCCACAACTTAATCGGAGGCTCCCAACAATACCACGAAGCTTCACCACAATGGACTATGGCTCCGTGGTGACCTCAACCATCTAGAGTGCTCAAACACCCAAGAGTAACAAGATCCGCTAGGGATGAGTGGGGGAATCAAAAATCCCTTGGTGGAAGTGTAGATCGGGGCCTTCCCAACCACTCCCGAGAAAATCAACAAGTTTGATTGGCTAGAGAGATAGATCGGGCGAAAATGGAGCTTGGAGCATTAATGGAGCTTGAGGGGGAAGAGATGAGTCAACGGGGAAGAAGGAGACCCCCTTTTATAGTGGGGGCAACAATCCAACCGTTGCCCCACCAACCAGCCCTGCACAGGGCGGTAGTACCGCTAGGAGGGGCGGTACTACCGCTGAGCCAGCGGTACTGCCACTTCAGCTAGCGTTACTACCGCGCAGAGGAGAGCAACAGGGATCTGGACCCAGCGCGCTACTACCGTGACAGTAAGGGCGGTACTACCGCTCCGAAACGGTACTATCGCCTCTACGGCCGCATCTAGTGCCGCAAAACCCGACACGAGAAAAAGAGCCCTCGAGTCGAGGCGGTAGGAGCCAGACAGCCTAGCGGTAGTACAATAGAGGGATCACGGGCGGTACTGCCGCTTGTGACCCTTCGGCGGTACTACCGCTGGGTAGTGCGGTACTACCGCTGGGACACAGACAGGAGAGAGAAGATCTCTCCGTCGAGGCTGAGGACGAGGCGGTGGTGCCAGGCAAGCCAGCGGTAGTACTGCTGTGGAGTCACCGGTGGTACTACCGCTGTGGAGCGGTACTGCCGCTTGTGACTCCTCAACGGTACTACCGCTGGGTTGCGCGGTACTACCGCTGGAACCCAGACATGACACAAAAGGAGAAGAGATCTCTCCAACGAAGTGGAAGGGCTCTGAGGGTGAGAAGCTGATGTGTACGTGTTGATTCCACCCAAGCAATACTCTAGCGGACCCCCTCTTGATAGTACGGTGCCCTCTACGCAACTAGTCCACCGAAAGAGAAACAAAAGAGCTACACCGTATTGAATGACACTCCGAAGGGAAGAAAACGTCTCGTGCCAAGGATGAATCTGTGAAATACTCAAAGCACACGATTAGTCCGCAAACATGTTGTCATCAATCACCAAAACTACATCGAGAGAGATATGCCTCAACAGTGATTATAAAGGTGCTCTACACGTGTCTCCGATGGTACTTGTTGAGTTGGCATAGATCAATATTAGGATTTGTCACTCCGATTGTCGGAGACGTATCTCTGGGCCCACTCAGTAATGCACATCAGTATAAGCCTTGCAAGCATTGTAACTAATGAGTTAGTTGCGGGATGATGCATTACAAAACGAGTAAAGAGACTTGTCGGTAACGAGATTGAACTAGGTATTGAGATACCGACGATCGAATCTTGAGCAAGTAACATACCGATGACAAAGGGAACAACGTATGTTGTTTTGTGGTTTGACTGATAAAGATCTTCATAGAATATGTGGGAGCTAATATGAACATCTAGGTTCCGCTATTGGTTATTGACTGGAGACGTGTCTCGGTCATGTCTACATAGTTCTCGAACCCGTAGGGTCCGCACGCTTAAAGTTCGGTGATGATCGGTATTATGAGTTTTTGTGTTTTGATGTACCGAAGGTAGTTCGGAGTCCCAGGTATGATCACAGACATGACGAGGAGTCTCAAAATGATCGAGACATAAAGATGGATATATTGGACTACTATATTCGGACACCGGAAGTGTTCCGGGTGATTTCGGAGAAAACCGGAGTGCCGGAGGGTTACCGGAACCCCCCGGGAGAAATAATGGGCCTTATGGGCCTTAGTGGAGAGAGAGAGGGCTGGCCTAGGGCAGGCCACGCGCCCCTCCCCCTCTGGTCCTAATTGGACTAGGAGAGGGGCACGGCGCCCCCCTTTCCTTCTCCCTCCCTCCTTCCTTTCCCCCTCCTAGTAGGAGTAAGAAAGAGGGGAGTCCTACTCCTACTAGGAGGAGGACTCCTCCTCCTGGCGTGCCATAGAGGGCCGGCCGGCCTCCCCCCTTTCTCCTTTATATACGGGGGCAGGGGGGCACCTCTAGACACACAAGTTGATCATTGATCCCTTAGCCGTGTGCGGTGCCCCCTCCATCATAATCCACCTTGATCATATCGTAGCGGTGCTTAGGCGAAGCCCTGCGTCGGTAGCAACATCATCACCGTCATCACGCCGTCGTGCTGACGGAACTCTCCCGTGAAGCTCTGCTGGATCGGAGTTCGTGGGACGTCATCGAGCAGAATGTGTGCCGAACTCGGAGGTGCCGTGCGTTCGGTACTTGGATCAGTCGGATCGTGAAGATGTTCAACTACATCAACCACGTTCTCATAACGCTTCCGCTTTCGGTCTACAAGGGTACGTGGACGATACTCTTCCCTCTCGTTGCTATGCATCACCATGATCTTGCGTGTGTGTAGGAAACTTTTTGAAATTACTACGTTCCCCAACAGTGGCATCAGAGCCAGGTTTATGCGTAGACGTTATATGCATGATTAGAACAGAAGTGAATTGTGGGCGATACAAGTCATACTGCTTACCAACATGTCATACTTTGGTTTGGCGGTATTGTTGGATGAAGCGGCCCGGACCTACATTATGCGTACGCTTACGCGAGACTGGTTCTACCGACGTGCTTTGCACACAAGCGGCTGGCGGGTGTCAGTTTTTCCAACTTTAGTTGAACTGAGTGTGGCTACGCCCGGTCCTTGAGAAGGTTAAAACATCACTTACTTGACAAACTATCGTTGTGGTTTTGATGCATAGGTAAGAACGGTTCTTGCTCAGCCCATAACAACCACGTAAAACTTGCAACAACAAAGTAGATGACGTCTAACTTGTTTTTGCAGGGCATGTTGTGATGTGATATGGTCAAGACATGATGCTATATTTTGTTGTATGAGATGATCATGTGTTGTAACCCAGTTATCGGCAACTGGCAGGAGCCATATGGTTGTCGCTTTATTATATGCAATGCAATCGCCCTGTCAATTCAACCACACTTGGATAACTTAATATCTGCAGCAAAGTATTTAGTAGCAAAGTAATATGATAGTAGTGGTAACGGTGGTAAAAGGTAACGGTAGCAAAAGTAATATTTTTGGTGTTTTATAGTGATGATAACAATAGCAACGGAAAAGTAAATAAGTGAAGAACAATATATGGAAAGCTCGTAGGCAATGGATCGGTGATAGAGAATTATGCCGGATGCGATCGATCATGTAACAGTCATAACGTAGGGTGACACAGAACCATCTCCAGTTCATCAATGTAATGTAGGCATGTATTCCGAATATAGTCATACGTGCTTATGGAAAAGAACTTGCATGACATCTTTTGTCCTACCCTCCCGTGGCAGCGGGGTCCTATTGTAAACTAAGGGATATCAAGGCCTCCTTTTAATAGAGTACCAGACCAAAGCATTAACACATAGTGAATACATGAACTCCTCAAACTATGGTCATCACCGGGAGTGATCCTGACTATTGTCACTTCGGGGTTGCCGGATCATAACACATAGTAGGTGACTATAGACTTGCAAGATAGGATCAAGAACTCTCATATATTGATGAAAACATAATAGGTTCAGATCTGAAATCATGGCACTCGGGCCCTAGTGACAAGCATTAAGCATAGCAAAGTCATAGCAACATCAATCTCAGAAGATAGTGGATACTAGGGATCAAACCCTAACAAAACTAACTCGATTACATGATAAATCTCATCCAACCCATCACCGTCCAGCAAGCCTATGATGGAATTACTCACGCACGTCGGTGAGCATCATGAAATTGGTGATGGAGGAAGGTTGATGATGACGATGGCGACGGATTCCCCTCTCAGGAGCCCCGAACAGACTCCAGATCAGCCCTCCCTGGAGAGTTTAGGGCTTGGCAGAGGCTCTGTATCGTAAAACGCGATGAATCCTTCTCTCTGGTTTTTCTCTCCCCGAAAGTGAATATATGGAGTCAAGGTTGAGGTCGGTGGAGCGTCAGGGGGCCCACGAGGCAGGGGGCAGGCGCGCCCCCCACCCTCATGGACAGGTGGAGGCCTCCGTGACGTGGATTCTTCTTCCAATTTTTTTATATATTCCAAAATAATTCTCCGTTGATTTTCAGGTCATTCCGAGAACTTTTCTTTCTGCACAAAAAATAACACCATGGCAATTCTGCCGAAAACAGCGTCAGTCCGGGTTAGTTCCATTCAAATCATGCAAGTTAGAGTCCAAAACAAGAGCAAAAGTGTTTGGAAAAGTAGATACGACGGAGACTATCACATCTCACGTGATGATCAGACATGGTTTAGTTGATATGGATCACGTGATCACTTAGATGATTAGAGGAATGTCTATATAAGTGGGAGTTCTTTAATAATTTGATTAACTGAACCTTAATATATCATGAACTTAGTACCTGATAGTATTTTGCATGTCTATGTTATTGTAGATAGATGGCCCGTGCTGTTGTTCCGTTGAATTTTAATGCGTTCCTTGAGAAAGCAAAGTTGAAAGATGATGGTAGCAATTACACAGACTGGGTCCGTAACTTGAGGATTACCCTCATTTACTGCAGAGAAGAATTACGTCCTGGAAGCACCGCTAGGTGCCAAACCTGCTGCAGGAGCAACACCAGATGTTATGAACGTCTGGCAGAGCAAAGCTGATGACTACTCGATAGTTCAGTGTGCCATGCTTTATGGCTTAGAACCGGGACTTCAACAATGTTTTGAACGTCATGGAGCATATGAGATGTTCCGGGAGTTGAAGTTAATATTTCAAGCAAATGCCCGGATTGAGATATGAAGTCTCCAATAAGTTCTACAGCTGCAAGATGGAGGAGAATAGTTCTATCAGTGAAAATATACTCAGAATGTCTGGGTACCATAACCACTTGACTCAACTGGTAGTTAATCTTCCTGTTGATAGTGTCATTGATAGAGTTCTTCAATCACTGCCACCAAGCTACAAGATCTTCGTCATGAACTATAACATGCAAGGGATGAATAAAACAATCCCCGAGCTCTTCGCAATGCTAAAGGCTGCGGAGGTAGAAATCAAGAAGGAGCATCAAGTGTTGATGGTTAACAAGACCACCCGTTTCAAGAAAATGGGTAAAGGGAAGAAGAAAGGGAACTTCAAGAAGAACGACAAACAAATTGCCTCTCAAGAGAAGAAACCCAAGCCTGGACCTAAGCCCGAGACTGAGTGCTTCTACTGCAAACAGACTGGTGCTACCTCTTGAGCACTGCGTTGGATTTCCTTGAAGAGCAAAGGATGATGCAACAAAGTAGCGTAAGTATTTCCCTCAGTTTTTGAGAACCAAGGTATCAATCCAGTAGGAGGCTACGCGCGAGTCCCTCGTACCTGCACAAAACAAATAACCCCTCGCAACCAACGCGATAAGGGGTTGTCAATCCCTTCACGGTCACTTACGAGAGTGAGATCTGATAGATATGATAGAATGATATTTTTGGTATTTTTGTGATAAAGATGCAAAGTAAAAAAAGCAAAGGAAATAACTAAGTATTAGGAGATTAATATGATGAAGATAGACCCGGGGGCCATAGGTTTCACTAGTGGCTTCTCTCAAGAGCATAAGTATTTTACGGTGGGTGAACGAATTACTGTTGAGCAATTGACAGAATTGAGCATAGTTATGAGAATATCTAGGTATGATCATGTACATAGGGATCACGTCCGAGACAAGTAGACCGACTCCTGCCTGCATCTACTACTATTACTCCACTCATTGACCGCTATCCAGCATGCATCTAGAGTATTAAGTTCATGAAAACAGAGTAACGCCTTAAGCAAGATGACATGATGTAGAGGGATAAATTCATGGAATATGATAAAAAAACCATCTTGTTATCCTCGATGGCAACAATACAATACGTGTCTTGCTGCCCCTACTGTCACTTGGAAACGACACTGCCAGATTGAACCCAAAGCTAAGCACTTCTCCCATTGCAAGAAAGATCAATCTAGTAGGCCAAACCAAACTGATAATTCGAAGAGACTTGCAAAGATAACCAATCATACATAAAAGAATTCAGAGAGGATTCAAATATTGTTCATAGATAATCTTGATCATAAACCCACAATTCATCGGTCTCAACAAACACACCGCAAAAAGAAGATTACATCGAATAGATCTCCACAAGAGAGGGGGAGAATATTGTATTGAGATCCAAAAAGACAGAAGAAGCCATCTAGATAATAACTATGGACCCGAAGTTCTGAGGTAAACTACTCACACTTCATCGGAGAGGCTATGGTGTTGATGTAGAAGCCCTCCGTGATGGATGCCCCCTCCGGCGGAGCTCCAGAACAGGCCCCAAGATGGGATCTCGTGGATACAGAAAGTTGCGGTGGTGGAATTAGGGTTTTGGCTCCGTATTTGATCGTTTGATCTCTATGTCTCCCACCTGGACTAGATCCCGGATGGAATTGAAGCGTCTCTTGATGTGCTTGGTTCTTTTGTGAAATCTGGATTCCTTTGCCAAGGCAATTGCACCAGTATTGTCACAAAAGATTTTCATTGGACCCGATGCACTAGGTATGACACCTAGATCGGATATGAACTCCTTCATCTAGACTCCTTCGTTTGCTGCTTCCGAAGCAGCTATGTACTCCGCTTCACATGTAGATCCCGCCACGACGCTTTGTTTAGAACTGCACCAACTGACAGCTCCACCGTTTAATATAAACACGTATCCGGTTTGCGATTTAGAATCGTCCGGATCAGTGTCAAAGCTTGCATCAACGTAACCGTTTACGATGAGCTCTTTGTCACCTCCATATACGAGAAACATATCCTTAGTCCTTTTCAGGTATTTCAGGATGTTCTTGACCGCTGTCCAGTGATCCACTCCTGGATTACTTTGGTACCTCCCTGCTAAACTTATAGCAAGGCACACATCAGGTCTGGTACACAGCATTGCATACATGATAGAGCCTATGGCTGAAGCATAGGGAACATCTTTCATTTTCTCTCTATCTTCTGCAGTGGTCGGGCATTGAGTCTGACTCAACTTCACACCTTGTAACACAGGCAAGAACCCTTTCTTTGCTTGATCCATTTTGAACTTCTTCAAAATCTTGTCAAGGTATGTGCTTTTTGAAAGTCCAATTAAGCGTCTTGATCTATCTCTATAGATCTTTATTCCTAATATGTAAGCAGCTTCACCGAGGTCTTTCATTGAAAAACTCTTATTCAAGTATCCCTTTATGCTATCCAGAAATTCTATATCATTTCCAATCAGTAATATGTCATCCACATATAATATCAGAAATGCTACAGAGCTCCCACTCACTTTCTTGTAAATACAGGCTTCTCCGAAAGTTTGTATAAAACCAAATGCTTTGATCACACTATCAAAGCGTTTATTCCAACTCCGAGAGGCTTGCACCAGTCCATAAATGGATCGCTGGAGCTTGCACACTTTGTTAGCTCCCTTTGGATCGACAAAACCTTCCGGTTGCATCATATACAACTCTTCTTCCAGAAATCCATTCAGGAATGCAGTTTTGACATCCATCTGCCAAATTTCATAATCATAAAATGCGACAATTGCTAACATGATTTGGACAGACTTAAGCATCGCTACGGGTGAGCAGGTCTCATCGTAGTCAACCCCTTGAACTTGTCGAAAACCTTTTGCGACAAGTCGAGCTTTGTAGACAGTAATATTACCGTCAGCGTCAGTCTTCTTCTTGAAGATCCATTTATTCTCAATTGCTTGCCGATCATTGGGCAAGTCAACCAAAGTCCATACTTTGTTTTCATACATGGATCCCATCTCAGATTTCATGGCTTCAAGCCATTTCGCGGAATCTGGGCTCACCATCGCTTCTTCATAGTTCGTAGGTTCGTCATGATCTAGTAGCATGATTTCTAGAACAGGATTACCGTACCACTCTGGTGAGGATCTTACTCTGGTTGACCTACGAGGCTCAGTAGTGACTTGATCTGAAATTTCATGATCATCATCATTAAATTCCTCACCAATTGGTGTAGGTGTCGCAGAAACCGATTTCTGTGATGAACTACTTTCCAATAAGGGAGCAGGTACAGTTACCTCATCAAGTTCTACTTTCCTCCCACTCACTTCTTTCGAGAGAAACTCCTTCTCTAGAAAGGATCCATTCTTAGCAACGAATGTCTTGCCCTCAGATCTGTGATAGAAGGTATACCCAACAGTCTCTTTTGGGTATGCTATGAAGACACATTTCTCCGATTTGGGTTCGAGCTTATCAGGTTGAAGCTTTTTCACATAAGCATCGCAGCCCCAAACTTTAAGAAACGACAACTTTGGTTTCTTGCCAAACCATAGTTCATAAGGCGTCGTCTCAACGGATTTTGATGGTGCCCTATTTAACGTGAATGCGGCCGTCTCTAAAGCATAACCCCAAAACGATAGCGGTAAATCAGTAAGAGACATCATAGATTGCACCATATCTAGTAAAGTACGATTACGACGTTCGGACACACCATTACGCTGTGGTGTTCCGGGTGGCATGAGTTGCGAAACTATTCCGCATTGTTTCAAATGTACACCAAAATCATAACTCAAATATTCTCCTCCACGATCAGATCGTAAAAACTTTATTTTCTTGTTACGATGATTTTCAACTTCACTCTGAAATTCCTTGAACTTTTCAAATGTTTCAGACTTATGTTTCATTAAGTAGATATACCCATATCTGCTTAAGTCATCTGTGAAGGTGAGAAAATAACGATATCCGCCACGAGCCTCAATATTCATCGGACCACATACATCTGTATGTATGATTTCCAACAAATCTGTTGCTCTCTCCATAGTTCCGGAGAACGGTGTTTTAGTCATCTTACCCATGAGGCACGGTTCGCAAGTACCAAGTGATTCATAATCAAGTGGTCCCAAAAGTCCATCAGTATGGAGTTTCTTCATGCGCTTTACACCGATATGACCTAAATGGCAGTGCCACAAATAAGTTGCACTATCATTATCAACTCTGCATCTTTTGGTTTCAACATTATGAATATGTGTATCACTACTATCGAGATTCATCAGAAATAGACCACTCTTCAAGGGTTCATGACCATAAAAGATATTACTCATATAAATAGAACAACCATTATTCTCTGATTTAAATGAATAACCGTCTCGCTTCAAACAAGATCCGGATATAATGTTCATGCTCAACGCTGGCACCAAATAACAATTATTTAGGTCTAATACTAATCCCGAAGGTAGATGTAGAGGTAGCGTGCCGACCGCGATCACATCGACTTTGGAACCATTTCCCACGCGCATCGTCACCTCGTCCTTTGCCAGTGTTCACTTAATCCGTAGTCCCTGTTTCGAGTTGCAAATATTAGCAACAGAACCAGTATCAAATACCCAGGTGCTACTGCGAGCTCTAGTAAGGTACACATCAATAACATGTATATCACATATACCTTTGTTCACCTTGCCATCCTTCTTATCCGCCAAATACTTGGGGCAGTTCCGCTTCCAGTGACCAGTATGCTTGCAGTAGAAGCACTCAGTTTCAGGCTTAGGTCCAGACTTGGGTTTCTTCTTGAGCAGCAACTTGCATGCCATTCTTCTTGAAGTTCTCCTTCTTCTTCCCTTTGCCCTTTTTCTTGAAACTAGTGGTCTTGTTGACCATCAACACTTGATGCTCCTTTTTGATTTCTACCTCCGCAGCTTTCAGCATTGCGAAGAGCTCAGGAATTGTCTTATTCATCCCTTGCATATTATAGTTCATCACGAAGCTCTTGTAGCTTGGTGGCAGTGATTGGAGAATTTTGTCAATGACGCAATCATCTGGAAGATTGACTCCCATCTGAATCAAGTGATTATTATACCCAGACATTTTGAGTATATGCTCACTGACAGAACTGTTCTCCTCCATCTTGCAGCTATAGAACTTATTGGAGACTTCATATCTCTCAATCCGGGCATTTGCTTGAAATATTAACTTCAACTCCTGGAACATCTCATATGCTCCATGACGTTCAAAATGTCGTTGAAGTCCCGATTCTAAGCCGTAAAGCATGGCACACTGAACTATCGAGTAGTCATCAGCTTTGCTCTGCCAGACGTTCATAACATCTGGTGTTGCTCCAGCAGCAGGCCTGGCACCCAGCGGTGCTTCCAGGACGTAATTCTTCTGTGCAGCAATGAGGATAATCCTCAAGTTACGGACCCAGTCCGTGTAATTGCTACCATCATCTTTCAACTTTGCTTTCTCAAGGAACGCATTAAAATTCAACGGAACAACAGCACGGGCCATCTATCTACAGTCAAACATACATAAGCAAGATACTATCAGGTACTAAGTTCATGATAAATTTAAGTTCAATTAATCATATTACTTAAGAACTCCCACTTAGATAGACATCCCTCTAATCCTCTAAGTGATCACGTGATCCAAATCAACTAAACCATAACCGATCATCACGTGAAATGGATTAGTTTTTAATGGTGAACATCATTATGTTGATCATATCTACTATATGATTCACGCTCGACCTTTCGGTCTCCGTGTTCCGAGGCCATATCTGTATATGCTAGGCTCGTCAAGTTTAACCTGAGTATTCTGCGTGTGCAAAACTGGCTTGCAACCGTTGTAGATGGACGCAGAGCTTATCACACCCGATCATCACGTGGTGTCTGGGCACGACGAACTTTGGCAACGGTGCATACTCAGGGAGAACACTTCTTGATAATTTAGTGAGAGATCATCTTATAATGCTACCGTCAATCAAAGCAAGATAAGATGCATAAAAGATAAACATCACATGCAATCAATATAAGTGATATGATATGGCCATCATCATCTTGTGCTTGTGATCTCCATCTCCGAAGCACCGTCATGATCACCATCGTCACCGGCGCGACACCTTGATCTCAATCGTAGCATCGTTGTCGTCTCGCCAATCTTATGCTTCTACGACTATTGCTACCGCTTAGTGATAAAGTAAAGCATTACAGGGCGATTGCATTGCATACAATAAAGCGACAACCATATGGTTCCTACCAGTTGCCGATAACTCAGTTACAAAACATGATCATCTCATACAATAAAATTTAGCATCATGTCTTGACCATATCACATCACAACATGCCCTGCAAAAACAAGTCAGACGTCCTCTACTTTATTTGTTGCAAGTTTTACGTGGCTGCTATGGGCTTAAGCAAGAACCAATCTTACCTACGCATCAAAACCACAACGATAGTTTGTCAAGTTGATGCCGTTTTAACCTTCGCAAGGACCGGGCGTAGCCACACTCGGTTCAACTAAAGTTGGAGAAACGGACACCCGCCAGCCACCTGTGTGCAAAGCACGGCGGTAGAACCAGTCTCGCGTAAGCGTACGCGTAATGTCGGTCCGGGCCGCTTCATCCTACAATACCGCCGAACCAAAGTATGACATGCTGGTAGGCAGTATGACTTATATCGCCCACAACTCACTTGTGTTCTACTCGTGCATATAACATCAAACCATAAAACCTAGGCTCTGATACCACTGTTGGGAACGTAGTAATTTCAAAAAATTTCCTACGCACACGCAAGATCATGGTGATGCATAGCAACGAGAGGGGAGAGTGTTGTCTACGTACCCTCGTAGACCGAAGCGGAAGTGTTGACGCAACGTAGAGGAAGTAGTCGTACGTCTTCCCGGTCCAACCGATCCAAGCACCGTCACTCTGGCACCTCCGAGTTCTTGACACACGTACAGCTCGATGACGCACCCCGGGCTCCGATCTAGCAAAGCTTCGGGGAGGAGTTTCGTCAGCATGACGGCATGGTGACGATCTTGATGTTTAACCGTCGCAGGGCTTCGCCTAAGCACCGCTACAATATGATCGAGGTGTAATATCATGGAGGGGTGCACCGCACACGGTTAAGGAACGATCACGAAGATCAACTTGTGTGTCCTAGGGTGCCCCCCTGCCCCCGTATATAAAGGAGCCAAGGGGGGGTGCGGCCGGCCCTAGTAGGAGGCGCGCAGGAGTAGTCCTACTCCTACCGGGAGTAGGACTCCCCTCCCTTTCCTTGTCCAAGTAGGAGAGGGGGAAGGAAGGGAGAGAGGAGAGGAAGGAAAGGGGGGGCACCGCCCCTCCCTCCTTGTCCAATTCGGACTAGGCGGAGAGGGGGCGCGCGGCCTGCCCTGGCTGCCTTTCCTCTTCTCCACTTTAGGCCCATGAGGCCCATTAACCCCCCGGGGGGTTCCGGTAACCCCTCGGTTCTCCAGTTTTATCCGAAACTTCCCCGGAACACTTCCGGTGTCCGAATATAGCCGTCCAATATATCAATCTTTATGTATCGACCATTTCGAGACTCCTCGTCATGTCCGTGATCACATCCGGGACTCCGAACAACCTTCGGTACATCAAAATACATAAACTCATAATGAAACTGTCATCGTAACTTTAAGCGTGCGGACCCTACGGTTCGAGAACAATGTAGACATGACCGAGACACGTCTCCGGTTAATAACCAACAGAGGGACCTGGATGCCCATATTGGCTCCTACATATTCTACGAAGATCTTTATCGGTCAGACCGCATAACAACATACGTTGTTCCCTTTGTCATCGGTATGTTACTTGCCCGAGATTCGATCGTCGGTATCCAATACCTAGTTCAATCTCGTTACCGGCAAGTCTCTTTACTCGTTCCGTAATACATCATCCCGCAACTAACTCATTAGTTGCAATGCTTGCAAGGCTTAAGTGATGTGCATTACCGAGAGGGCCCAGAGATACCTCTCCGACGATCGGAGTGACAAATCCTAATCTCGAAATACGTCAACCCAACATGTACCTTTGGAGACACCTGTTGAGCACCTTTATAATCACCCAGTTACGTTGTGACATTTGGTAGCACACAAAGTGTTCCTCCGGCACACGGGAGTTACATAATCTCATAGTCATAGGAACATGTATAAGTCATGAAGAAAGCAATAGCAACCATACTAAACGATCGGGGTGCTAAGCTAGTGGAATGGGTCATGTCAATCAGATCATTCAACTAATGATGTGATCCCGTTAATCAAATGACAACTCTTTGTCCATGGTTAGGAAACATAACCATCTTTGATTAACGAGCTAGTCAAGTAGAGGCATACTAGTGACACTTTGTTTGTCTATGTATTCACACATGTATTATGTTTCCGGTTAATACAATTCTAGCATGAATAAGAAACATTTATCATGATATAAGGAAATAAATAATATCTTTATTATTGCCTCTAGGGCATATTTCCTTCACGAGCGCCTTGCAGAACTTCCTGAAAATAGTGCTCGGCAGGTACTCGGCTTCCATCCGAGTCTGGGGATGCAACATCGGTGGCCTCCATTTCCGCCCAGTATGTCTTGACACGGGCAAGAGCCATTCGCGCACCCTCTATGCATGCTGACCTCTTCATCGCATTGATATGCGGCGCCGCACCAAGGAACTGTTGCACCAAGTTGAAATAACTTTTCGGCTCTGGCCTCTCTGGCCACAGATGACTCATGACATACTTCATGGCGAGTCCGGATAACCTATTTAGCTCGGCCCATTCGGCCAGACGATCGGCTAATGACAGTGGACGCTCTGGATTGTGGAACTGCGACCAAAAGAGCTTTTCCACTTCGTGATCTTCTTGATCTCGGAAGTGTTCGGCCGCATCTGCGGCACTCGCTGCCAAATCTAGATAGGTGTCCGCCGTACTCCACATCCGGTTTAATGGAGCATGTTTAGGATCATAGAACTTCCTCCGCAGCATAAATGGCTTTCCAGCCGCGATCTCTCCGGCCTGACGCAACTCCTACTTCATAGCTCTCATCGCAGAGCGAGCATCCTTGGCATCGGCAACGGCCTTCTCCAGGTCCGTCTGTTCCGCCTAATCTTCTTTTTCAAGAAGCTTGCGACGGTCAGCAGCGCTCTTCAGCTTCACAGCCATCTCAGCCATTTCCTTCTTGCTTTGGTAGTGAGCAGCCTATTCAGCTATTCAATTGCCTTTCCGGCAGCCACATCACTTTTCCTGGCTTGCTCCTTGGCTCGGGCAAGTTCCGCCTGAAGATTCTCCATGGCAGCAGCACCATCTGCATCAAGCGCACACATTGTAAGATACTAGCATAAAGCTCCTCTTACTAGGTGCCGCTGGAGTAATTACATACCTTGTGCCTCGTCAAGCCGCTTGTTGACAAGCGCGATGTCGGCATTTGCCACGTCAAGTTGCCGCTTTAGCTCGGCAAATTCATCAGTCCGGCTGGCCACCCGACACTTCGCCACCTAGGTATGAAGGCGGCATATTAGACCTGGGATTATGATCCTCTGCGCGCCGTCACTTTTGACAACGCACAGAGTCTCACAGGCTACTATCTACATAGGGCGCATCTTATTCATGCGCAACTGTCCCAAAAGGTTACATTATTTCACGTACCTCGAAACCTGTCAGTAAACTCCTGACGGCCTCGGAGCAATCCGCTCTCCGCTGATGAAATCCTCTCAATCACCGTACCCATCAATGCACGGTGCTCCTCTGAGATAGATGCTCGCCCTAGCAGATCCTTCAGCTCCTCCGACCGTGCACCAGACGGTGCCAGAGTCGTCCGATGGCCCTTTTCGAAGGCCGGACGCGGCGGGCTTTGGGGGGCCATATGACTACCTTCCGGCCCTACCGGATTCGGAGAAACCCTCCGCGATGATACCTCAGGGTCGCCCGCCTCGCAAGGCGGTACGGCAGGGGGAGGCGTTCCGCTCTCCATCATCTCCGAAAGAAGATCCCCCAAAGACGAGCTCTGCTGAGAAGGGCTAAGGTCCGAGCTACAAGGTAAATTTTCGATTACTCTTCTCAGAAATAACGCAAGGATTTCTCTCATTTATTAAAAAGAAAAACTCCTATCTACTTACGGCTCGATGGAGGGCTGATCCCCTTGAGGACATAATTCGGCCGAAGTATCCCCCGGTGCAGGATCCTCTGACGAAGATTTCTTCCCCCGCTTTGAGGCCATGGTCTCCGGGTCGTCAGAGGCGGTCCTCTTCTTCCCCTGAGGAGAGGAATTTTCGATTCCTCCCTTCCAAACAGCCTCCTTCGAGGAGGCCGTAGCTTCCTTGCCCCCTCCCTCGCTTTCCTCCGAAGGCACAACCTCCAACATCCTGACTAGCACGGGACCCGGCATGGTCTCGGGGAGGGGGCCGGACACCTGATTAGCTTTGCTTTCGCTATCCACTCCTGTTTAAAGGACAGCTCTTTTAAGGGCAATTTTATGATAAATATGCGGATTGCGAGTCTGGGCACAGGGCTACTTACTTGAGTATCCGGGTGGTTGCAGCTCATACCTGCGTCCTCGGTCAAGTCCGGACACATTGCTTGTGATCCGAAGAACAATTTTTACATCTCCACGGGCGTTGCACCCATAAAATGCTAGAGAGCTCGTGGTCCCTCCGGATTGAACTCCCACAGGCGAAGGGGGCGACGTTTGCCGGGCAAGGCTCGGCGGATCAACATGACCTGCATCACCACGACCAGGCTAATGTCTCTTTCTAAGAGATCTCGAATGCGGCCTTGCAACAAGGGCACGTCCTTGGATGGCCCCCAGTCCAGTCCTTTATTGACCCATGACACTAACTGTGGTGGGGGACCCGAGCGAAAGGCAGGTGGCGCCACCCACTTGGTGCTCCTGGGAGCGGTGATATAAAACCACTCTCGTTGCCATAAGTTGGACTCCTCTTGAAAAGAGCCCTCAGGCCATGGAGCACCAGCATTCTTGCTTATAAAAGCACCTCCGCACTCCGCGTGCCATCCCTCAATCATCTTTGTCTCTACTTTGAAGGTCTTGAGCCATAGTTCGAAGTGAGGAGTTATGCGGAGGAAGGCTTCACACATGACGATGAATGAGGAAATATGGAGGATGGACTCCGGGGCTAAGTCATGAAATTCCAGCCCATAATAATACATGAGCCCCCTCACGAAGGGATCCGTCGGGAAGCCTAACCCCCGAAGGAAGTGAGACATGAACACCACACTCTCACCAGGCTTGGGAGTGGGAATGACGTGCCCTTGAGCAGGCAGCCTATGCCAGATTTCGCCGGTCAAGAACCTGGCCTCTCTCAACTTCAGCACGTCCTCCTCCGTGACGGAGGAGGGCATCCATCGGCCTCAAAGGTCGGAACCGGACATTGTCGAAGGTCCGAAGCGCGTGAAATCTGGAGCCTTGGGTGTTGGAACTCGAGGCGAAGGGCGAACTCGTTTGAGATTGAAAGAAAGGAGTAAGGCCTTGGTCTCTTTATAAGAGGTTGAATACCAAGGGCCCTCCCCGTGACCGTTTGGGACTCGCCTTTGATCGAGAAAACATACCAACGGGTACGACTGGGTTACCCACGCCCGTATTGATGAGAATCCAGGAATAAGGGGACACGATCTCTGCTTTGACATGACATGCCAAGGAAACCGCCTCGCTAAACGCGCTGAGGTGGGACAGTAAAACGATTCGAATAAAGACTTGGCCGTGGTGTGATGTCATGCTACGGAATACGTCAGCAGATTAGATTTGCATAAATATTATTCTCTCTATGGCAATATGTGGAAATTTATTTTGCAGAGCCGGACACTACCTTTGTGTTCAAAATCTTCTATGAAGTACTTGGAGGAGGAACCCGCCTTGCAATGCCGAAGACAATCTGCGCGCCGGACTCGTCGTCATTGAAGCCTGGTTCAGGGGCTATTGAGGGAGTCCTGGATTAGGGGGTGTCCGGATAGCCGGACTATACCTTCGGCCGAACTCCTGGACTATGAAGATACAAGATTGAAGACTTCGTCCCATGTCCGGAAGGGACTTTCCTTGGCGTGGAAGGCAAGCTTGGCGATACGGATATGTAGATCTCCTACCATTGTAACCTACTCTATGTAACCCTAGCCCTCTCCGGTGTCTATATAAACCGGAGGGTTTTAGTCTGTAACAATAATCATACCATAGGCTAGCTTCTAGGGTTTAGCCTCCTTGATCTCGTGGTAGATCTACTCTTGTACTACCCATATCATCAATATTAATCAAGCAGGACATAGGGTTTTACCTCCATCAAGAGGGCCCGAACATGGGTAAAACATCGTGTCCCCTGCCTCCTGTTACCATCCGCCTAGACGCATAGTTCGGGACCACCTACCCGAGATCCGCCGGTTTTGACACCGACATTGGTGCTTTCATTAAGAGTTCCTCTGTGTCATCACTTTTAGGCCCGATGGCTTCTCCGATCATCAACAACAATGCGATCCAGGGTGAGACTTTTCTCCCTGGAGAGATCTTCGTATTCAGCGGCTTTGCATTGCGGGCCAATTCGCTTGGTCATCTGGAGCAGATCGAAACCTACGCCCCTGGCCATCAGGCCAGATTTAGAAGTTTGAACTACACGACCGACATCCGCGGAGACTTGATCTTCGACGGATTCGAGCCACGGCCGAGCGCGCCGCACTATCACAATGGGCATGATCTAGCTCTGCCTCCCAAAAAATAATATAAAAGTGGAAAATAAATCCCAATATTGCCCAAAACAGTAGATAATATAGCATGGAGCAATCAAAAATTATAGATACGTTGGAGACGTATCAAGCATCCCCAAGCTTAATTCCTGCTCGTCCTCGAGTAGGTAAATGATAAAAAGACAATTTTTGATGTGGAATGCTAGTTGGCATAATTTCAATGTAATTCTTCTTACTTGTGATATGAATATTCAGATCCGAAAGATTCAGGACAAAAGTTCATATTGACACAGAAATAATAATACTTCAAGCATACTAACTAAGCAATTATGTCTTCTCAAAATAACATGGCCAAAGAAAGCTATCCCTACAAAATCATATAGTCTGGCTATGCTCCATCTTCACCACACAAAATATTTAAATCATGCACAACCCCGATTACAGGCCAAGCAATTGTTTCATACTTTTGATGTTCTCAAACTTTTTCAATCTTCACGCGATACATGAGCGTGAGCCATGGACATAGCACTATAGGTGGAATAGAATGGTGGTTGTGGAGAAGACAAAAAGGGAGAAGATAGTCTCACATCAACTAGGCGTATCAACAGGCTATGGAGATACCCATCAATATATATCAATGTGAGTGAGTTGGGATTGCCATGAGACGGATGCACTAGAGCTATAAATGTATGGAAGCTCAACAAAAGAAACTAGTGGGTGTGCATCCAACTCGCTTGCTCACGAAGACCTAGGGCATTTTGAGGAAGCCCATCATTGGAATATACAAGCCAACTTCTATAATGAAAGATTCCCACTAGTATATGAAAGTGACAACATAGGAGACTCTCTATCATGATGATCATGGTGCTACTTTGAAGCACAATATATGAGACTCGCTATATCATGGTGCTACTTTGAAGCACAAGTGTGGAAAAAAGGATAGTAGCATTGTCCCCCTTTTTTTGGGGGGGGCTTCTTTTTTTTCTTTGGCCTTTCTCCTTTTTTTGGGACAATGCTCTATTGAATGATGATCATCACACTTCTATTTATTTACAACTCAATGATTACAACTCGATACTAGAACAAAGTATGACTCTCGGTAATGCACATCACATAAGCCTTGCAAGCATTGCAACTAATGAGTTAGTTGCAGGATGATGTATTACAGAACGAGTAAAGAGACTTGCAAGTAACGAGATTGAACTAGGTATTAGATACCGACGATCGAATCTCGGGCAAGTAACATACCTATGACAAAGGGAACAACGTATGTTGTTATGCGGTCTGACCGATAAAGATCTTCGTAGAATATGTAGGAGCCAATATGAGCATCCAGGTTCCGCTATTGGTTATTGACCGGAGATGTGTCTCAGTCATGTCTACATTATTCTCGAACCGTAGGGTCCGCACGCTTAATGTTACGATGACAGTTATTATGAGTTTATGCATTTTGATGTACCGAAGTTAGTTCGGAGTCCCGGATGTGATCACGGACATGACGAGGAGTCTCGAAATGGTCGAGACATAAAGATTGATATATTCGAAGCCTATATTTGGACATTGGAAGTGTTCCGGGTGAAATCGGGATTTTACCGGAGTACCGGGAGGTTACCGGAACCCCCCGGGAGCCATATGGGCCTTGATGGGCTTTAGTGGAAAGGAGAAAGGGGCAGCCCGAGGTGGCCGCGCGCCTCCCCCTCCCCTAGTCCTATTAGGACAAGGAGAGGTGGCCGGCCCCCCTCTCTCTCTTTCCCCCTCGGGGAATCCTATTCCAACTAGGATTGGGGGGGGGGGAGTCCTACTCCCGGTAGGAGTAGGACTCCTCCTGCGCCCTCCTCCTGGCCGGCCACCCCCTCCCCCTTGGCTCCTTTATATACGGAGGCAGGGGGGCACCCTAGACACACAAGTTGATCATTGAGATCGTTCCTTAGCCGTGTGCGGTGCCCCCTGCCACCATATTCCACCTCGATCATATTGTAGCAGTGCTTAGGCGAAGCCCTGCGACGGTAGAACATCAAGATCGTCACCACGCCGTCGTGCTGACGGAACTCCTCCCCGACGCTTTGCTGGATCGGAGCCCGGGGATTGTCATCGAGCTGTACGTGTGCTAAGAACTCGGAGGTGCCGGAGTAACGGTGCTTGGATCGGTCGGATCGGGAAGACGTATGACTACTTCCTCTATGTTGCGTCAACGCTTCCGTTGTTGATCTACAAGGGTACGTAGATTACACTCTCCTCTCTCGTTGCTATGCATCACCATGATCTTGCGTGTGCGTAGGAATTTTTTTGAAATTACTACGTTCCCCAACAGTGGCATCCGAGCCTAGGTTTTATGGTTTGATGTTATATGCACGAGTAGAACACAAGTGAGTTGTGGGCGATACAAGTCATACTGCCTACCAACATGTCATACTTTGGTTCAGCGGTATTGTTGGACGAGACGATCCGGACCAACATTACGCGTACGCTTACGCGAGACTGGTTCCCCCGACGTGCTTTGCACACAGGTGGCTTGCGGGCGACTGTCTCTCCAACTTTAGTTGAACCGAGTGTGGCTACGCCCGGTCCTTGCGAAGGTTAAAACGGAGTCTATTTGACAAACTATCGTTGTGGTTTTGATGCGTAGGTGAGATTGGTTCTTGCTTAAGCCCGTAGCAGCCACGTAAAACTTGCAACAACAAAGTAGAGGATGTCTAACTTGTTTTTGCAGGGCATGTTGTGATGTGATATGGTCAAGACATGATGCTAAATTTTATTGTATGAGATGATCATGTTTTGTAACCGAGTTATCAGCAATTGGCAGGAGCCATATGGTTGTCGCTTTATTGTATGCAATGCAATCGCGATGTAATGCTTTACTTTATCACTAAGCAGTAGCGATAGTCGTGGAAGCCTAAGATTGGCGAGACGACAACGATGCTACGATGGAGATCAAGGTGTCGCGCCGGTGACGATGGTGATCATGACGGTGCTTCGGAGATGGAGATCACAAGCACAAGATGATGATGGCCATATCATATCACTTATATTGATTGCATGTGATGTTTATCTTTTTATGCATCTTATCTTGCTTTGATTGACGGTAGCATTATAAGATGATCTCTCACTAAATTATCAAGAAGTGTTCTCCCTGAGTATGCACCGTTGCCAAAGTTCGTCGTGCCCAGACACCACGTGATGATCGGGTGTGATAAGCTCTACGTCCATCTACAACGGGTGCAAGCCAGTTTTTGCACACGCATAATACTCAGGTTAAACTTGACGAGCCTAGCATATGCAGATATGGCCTCGGAGCACGGAGACCGAAAGGTCGAGTGTGAATCATATAGTAGATATGATCAGCATAACGATGTTCACCATTGAAAACTACTCCATCTCACGTGATGATCGGTTATGGTTTAGTTGATTTGGATCACGTGATCAATTAGAGGATTAGAGGGATGTCTATCTAAGTGGGAGTTCTTAAGTAATTTGATTAAATTGAACTTAAACTTATCATGAACTTAGTACCTGATAGTATCTTGCTTGTTTATGTTGATTGTAGATAGATGGCTCGTGCTGTTGTTCCGTTGAATTTTAATGCGTTCCTTGAGAAATCAAAGTTGAAAGATGATGGTAGCAATTACACGGACTGGGTCCGTAACTTGAGGATTATCCTCATTGCTGCTTAGAAGAATTACGTCCTGGAAGCACCGCTGGGTGCCAGGCCTGCTGCTGGAGCAACACCAGATGTTATGACGTCTGGCAGAGCAAAGCTGATGACTACTCGATAGTTCAATGTGCCATGCTTTACGGCTTAGAATCGGGACTTCAACAACGTTTTGAACGTCATGGAGCATATGAGATGTTCCAGGAGTTGAAGTTAATATTTCAAGCAAATGCCGGGATTGAGAGATATGAAGTCTCCAATAAGTTCTATAGCTGTAAGATGGAGGAGAACAGTTATGTCAGTGAGCATATACTCAAAATGTCTGGGTATAATAATCACTTGATTCAGATGGGAGTTAATCTTCCAGATGATTGCGTCATTGACAGAATTCTCCAATCACTGCCACCAAGCTACAAGAGCTTCGTGATGAACTATAATATGCAAGGGATGAACAAGACTATTCCCGAGCTCTTCGCAATGCTGAAAGCTATGGAGGTAGAAATCAAAAAGGAGCATCAAGTGTTGATGGTCAGTAAGACCACTAGTTTCAAGAAAAAGGGCAAAGGGAAGAAGAAGGGGAACTTCAAGAAGAACGGCAAGCAAGTTGCTGCTCAAGAGAAGAAACCCAAGTCTGGACCTAATCCTGAAACTGAGTGCTTCTACTGCAAGCAGACTGGTCACTGGAAGCGGAACTGCCCCAAGTATTTGGCGGATAAGAAGGATGGCAAGGTGAACAAAGGTATATGTGATATACATGTTATTGATGTGTACCTTACTAGAGCTCGTAGTAGCACTTGGGTATTTGATACTGGTTCTGTTGCTAATATTTGCAACTCGAAACAGGGACTACGGATTAAGTGAACACTGGCGAAGGACGAGGTGACGATGCACGTGGGAAACGGTTCCAAAGTCGATGTGATCGCGGTCGGCACGCTACCTCTACATCTACCTTCGGGATTAATACTAGACCTAAATAATTGTTATTTGGAGCCAGCGTTGAGCATGAACATTATATCTGGATCTTGTTTGATGCGAGACGGTTATTCATTTAAATCAGAGAATAATGGTTGTTCTATTTATATGAGTAATATCTTTTATGGTCATGCACCTTTGAAGAGTAGTCTATTTTTGATGAATCTCGATAGTAGTAACACACATATTCATAATGTTGAAGCCAAAAGATGTAGAGTTGATAATGATAGTGCAACTTATTTGTGGCACTGCCGTTTAGGTCATATCGGTATAAAGCGCATGAAGAAACTCCATACTGATGGACTTTTGGAACCACTTGATTATGAATCACTTGGTACTTGCGAACCATGCCTCATGGGCAAGATGACTAAAACACCATTCTCCGGTACTATGGAGAGAGCAACAGATTTGTTGGAAATCATACATACCGATGTATGTGGTCCGATGAATATTGAGGCTCGTGGTGGGTATCGTTATTTTCTCACTTTCACAGATGATTTAAGCAGATATGGGTATATCTACTTAATGAAACATAAGTCTGAAACATTTGAAAAGTTCAAAGAATTTCAGAGTGAAGTTAAAAATCATCGTAACAAGAAAATAAAGTTTCTACGATCTGATCATGGAGGAGAATATTTGAGTTACGAGTTTGGTGTACATTTGAAAAATTGTGGAATAGTTTCGCAACTCACGCCACCCGGAACACCACAGCGTAATGGTGTGTCCGAACGTCGTAATCGTACTTTACTAGATATGGTGCGTTCTATGATGTCTCTTACTGATTTACCGCTATCATTTTGGGGTTATGCTTTAGAGACAGCCGCATTCACGTTAAATAGGGCACCATCAAAATCCGTTGAGACGACGCCTTATGAACTATGGTTTGGCAAGAAACAAAAGTTGTCGTTTCTTAAAGTTTGGGGCTGCGTTGCTTATGTGAAAAAGCTTCAACCTGATAAGCTCGAACCCAAATTGGAGAAATGTGTCTTCATAGGATACCCAAAGGAGTCTGTTGGGTACACCTTCTATCACAGATCCGAAGGCAAGACATTCGTTGCTAAGAATAGATCATTTCTAGAGAAGGAGTTTCTCTCAAAAGAAGTGAGTGGGAGGAAAGTAGAACTTGACGAGGTAACTGTACCTACTCCCTTATTGGAAAGTATTACATCACAGAAAACTATTTCTGTGACACCTATACCAATTAGTGAGGAAGCTAATGATGATGATCATGAAACTTCAGGACAAGATACTACTAAACCTCGTAGATCAACCAGAGTGAGATCCGCACCAGAGTGGTAGGGCAATCCTGTTCTGGAAATCATGCTGCTAGATCATGATGAACCTACGAACTATGAAGAAGCGATGGTGAGCCCAGATTCCGCAAAGTGGCTTGAAGCCATGAAATCTGAGATGGGATCCATGTATGAGAACAAAGTATGGACTTTGGTTGACTTGCCCGATGATCGACAAGAAATTGAGCATAAATGGATCTTCAAGAAGAAGACTGACGTTGACGGTAATGTCACTGTCTATAAAGCTCGACTTGTCGCAAAAGGTTTTCGACAAGTTCAAGGGGTTGACTACGATGAGACCTTCTCACTAGTAGCGATGCTTAAGTCTGTCCAAATCATGTTAGCAATTGCCGCATTTTATGATTATGAAATTTGGCAGATGGATGTAAAAACTGCATTCCTGAATGGATTTCTGGAACAAGAGTTGTATATGATGCAACCGAAAGGTTTTGTCGATCCAAAGGGAGCTAACAAAGTGTGCAAGCTCCAGCGATCCATTTATGGACTGGTGCAAGCCTCTCGGAGTTGGAATAAACGCTTTGATAGTGTGATCAAAGCATTTGGTTTTATACAGACTTTCGATGAAGCCTGTATTTACAAGAAAGTGAGTGGGAGCTCTATAGCATTTCTGATATTATATGTGGATGACATATTGCTGATTGGAAATGATATAGAATTTCTGGATAGCATAAAGGGATACTTGAATAAGAGTTTTTCAATGAAAGACCTCGGTGAAGCTACTTACATATTAGGCATAAAGATCTATAGAGATAGATCAAGACGCTTAATTGGACTTTCACAAAGCACATACCTTGACAAGATTTTGATGAAGTTCAAAATGGATCAAGCAAAGAAAGGGTTCTTGCCTGTGTTACAAGGTGTGAAGTTGAGTCAGACTCAATGCCCGACCACTGCAGAAGATAGAGAGAAAATGAAAGATGTTCCCTATGCTTCAGCCATAGGCTCTATCATGTATGCAATGTTGTGTACCAGACCTGATGTGTGCCTTGCTATAAGTTTAGCAGGGAGGTACCAAAGTAATCCAGGAGTGGATCACTGGACAGCGGTCAAGAACATCCTGAAATACCTGAAAAGGACTAAGGATATGTTTCTCGTATATGGAGGTGACAAAGAGCTCACCGTAAGAGGTTACGTTGATGCAAGCTTTAACACTGATCCGGAAGATTCTAAATCGCAAACTGGATACGTGTTTACATTAAACGGTGGAGCTGTCAGTTGGTGCAGTTCTAAACAAAGCATCGTAGCGGGATCTACATGTGAAGCGGAATACATAGCTGCTTCGGAAGCAGCAAACGAAGGAGTCTGGATGAAGGAGTTCATATCCGATCTAGGTGTCATACCTAGTGCATCGGGTCCAATGAAAATCTTTTGTGACAATACTGGTGCAATTGCCTTGGCAAAGGAATCCAGATTTCACAAGAGGACCAAGCACATCAAGAGACGCTTCAATTCCATCCGGGATCTAGTCCAGGTGGGAGACATAGAGATTTGCAAGATACATACGGATCTGAATATTGCAGACCCGTTGACTAATCCTCTTCCACGAGCAAAACATGATCAGCACCAAGGCTCCATGGGTGTTAGAATCATTACTATGTAATCTAGATTATTGACTCTAGTGCAAGTGGGAGACTGAAGGAAATATGCCCTAGAGGCAATAATAAAGTTATTATTTATTTCCTTATATCATGATAAATGCTTATTATTCATGCTAGAATTGTATTAACCGGAAACATAATCCATGTGTGAATACATAGACAAACTTAGTGTCACTAGTATGCCTCTCCTTGACTAGCTCGTTAATCAAAGATGGTTATGTTTCCTAACGATGAACAATGTGTTGTTATTTGATTAACGAGGTCACATCATTGTTTGAATGATCTGATTGACATGACCCATTTCTTTAGCTTAGCACCCGATCGTTTAGTATGTTGCTATTGCTTTCTTCATGACTTATACATGTTCCTATGACTATGAGATTATGCAACTCCCGTTTCCCGGAGGAACACTTTGTGTGCTACCAAACGTCACAACGTAACTGGGTGATTATAAAGGAGCTCTACAGGTGTCTCCAAAGGTAGATGTTGGGTTGGCGTATTTCGAGATTAGGATTTGTCACTCCGATTGTCGGAGAGGTATCTCTGGGCCCTCTCGGTAATGCACATCACATAAGCCTTGCAAGCATTGCAACTAATGAGTTAGTTGCGGGATGATGTATTACAGAACGAGTAAAGAGACTTGCCAATAACGAGATTGAACTAGGTATTAGATACCGACGATCGAATCTCGGGCAAGTAACATCCGATGACAACGGGAACAACGTATGTTGTTATGCGGTCTGACCGATAAAGATCTTCGTAGAATATGTAGGAGCTAATATGAGCATCCAGGTTCCGCTATTGGTTATTGACCGGAGATGTGTCTCAGTCATGTCTACATTATTCTCGAACCGTAGGGTCCGCACGCTTAACGTTACGATGACAGTTATTATGAGTTTATGCATTTTGATGTACCGAAGTTAGTTTGGAGTCCCGGATGTGATCACGGACATTACGAGGAGTCTCGAAATGGTCGAGACATAAAGATTGATACATTGGAAGGCTATATTTGGACATCGGAAGTGTTTCGGGTGAAATCGGGATTTTACCGGAGTACCGGGAGGTTACCGGAACCCCCCGGGAGCCATATGGGCCTTGATGGGCTTTAGTGGAAAGGAGAAAGGGGCAGCCCAAGGTGGTCACGCGCCTCCCCCCTCCCCTAGTCCTGTTAGGACAAGGAGAAGTGGCCGGCCCCCTCTCTCTCTTTCCCCCTCGGGGAATCCTATTCCAACTAGGATTGGGGGGGAGTCCTACTCCCGGTAGGAGTAGGACTCCTCCTGCGCCCTCCTCCTAGCCAGCCGCCCCCTCCCCCTTGGCTCCTTTATATACGGAGGCAAGAGGGCACCCTAGACACACAAGTTGATCATTGAGATCGTTCCTTAGCCGTGTGCGGTGCCCCCTGCCACCATATTCCACCTCGATCATATTGTAGCAGTGCTTAGGCGAAGCCCTGCGACGGTAGAACATCAAGATCGTCACCACGCCGTCGTGCTGACGGAACTCCTCCGCGGCGCTTTGCTGGATCGGAGCCCGGGGATCGTCATCGAGCTGTACGTGTGCTAAGAACTCGGAGGTGCCGGAGTAACGGTGCTTGGATCGGTCGGATCGGGAAGACGTACGACTACTTCCTCTACGTTGCGTCAACGCTTCCGTTGTTGATCTACAAGGGTACGTAGATTACACTCTCCCCTCGCGTTGCTATGCATCACCATGATCTTGCGTGTGCGTAGGAATTTTTTTGAAATTACTATGTTCCCCAACACATACTGCTTCTATAGTTTGCGCCACTAAGACCGTCCATCTGCTACATCCTTCCGACGAAATAGTTACTTACCTGGCTCATCTAGTTCAAAATGCCGAGGCATGACTTTATGCCCTGAATGCATTGAACGCTGCACCACTCGAGGGCATTGAAAGCATTACCGTCATTCATGAATTCCAAGACGTCTTTTCGGAAGAACTTCCAGGGATTCCCCCTACTATAGCTGTCGAATTCATCATTGACTTGAAACCAGGCACCACTCCTATAGCCAAACGACCCTACAAGATGCCGCCGCATGAACTCATTGAGCTTAAGGAGGAAATCGACAAATCTCTTGTCAAAGGTTTCATTCGCCCTAGTTGCTCTCCTTGGGGAGCACCTTCTCTCTTTGTTAAGAAGAAGGATGGGACGAACCGATTAGTCCAAGACTACCGCCCTATAAACCAAGCTACCATTCAGAATAAATATCCTCTTCCTCGGATCAATGGTCTTTATGATCAACTGGCCGGCTCATCAGTGTTCTCCAAACTCGACTTGAGGTTGGGTTACCACCAGATCCGTGTTCGTAAAGAGGATATCCCAAAAACCGCCTTCGTGACTCGGTATGGATCATACGAGTGCACCGTCATGTCAGTCGGCTTAACGAATGCTCCGGCCACTTTCTCTTGCCTGATGAATTATATATTCATGGATTACCTCGACAAGTTCATCATGGTTTATCTGGATGATATCCTGGTATTTTCCAAGAACAAAGAAGAACATGCTGAACATCTTCGTCTTGTGCTGGAAAAGCTTCGAGAGCATCAACTGTATGCTAAGTATTCCAAGTGTGAATTCTGGCTCCCCGAAGTAACCTATCTTGGGCATGTCATCTCCAAGGATGGTATTGCCGTCAACCCTGAACGAGTTCAGGCTATTCTCGATTGGACTCCTCCGAAGAATGTCAAGCAAGTCCGAAGTTTTCTCGGTCTCACCAGCTATTGCCGTCGATTCGTCGAGAACTTCTCCAAGATTGCCAGGCCTTTGACTAATCTGTTGCATAAGAGTGTCAAGTTCGACTAGACAGACAAGTGTCAGGAAAGTTTCCAGGCGCTCAAACACAAGTTGAATTATGCCCCAGTGCTTGCTCCACCTGATACTAAGAAGGACTTCGTCATTTACTGCGACGCTTCCCGTCAAGGATAGTCTACGACCTAATGCAAGAGCACAGAGTGATTGCTTATGCCTCTCGTCAACTGCGCCCTCACGAAGAAAACTACCCAGTTCACGACCTCGAGCTTACTGATGTCATTCATGCACTAAAGCAGTGGCGACATTACCTTCTCGGTAATCGTTGCAAGATCTTCATGGACCATCAAAGTCTGAAGTATTTGTTTACTCAGCCTGACCTGAACCTCCGTCAGCAGAGATGGATGGAGACTGTTGCAGACTTTGATGTGGGTATATCCTATACCCCCGGCAAGGCTAATGTAATGGCTGATGCCTTGAGCCACAAGTCTTACTACAACCACCTCCAGGTTCACAAAGTTCAACCCTCTCTTGTCGAAGAATTTAGAAAGTTGAACCTTCATATTGTTCCTCCTGGAGCACTCGCTCCCCCTCCCCCAGAGTTCCAAAAGATGAATCTTTATGTTGTCACTAAGGGTTCTCTAAATACCCTGGCTGTCGTACCAGATCTCGTAGATGGTATAAAGACTATTCAAGGTTATGACTCTGAAGTCCATAAGATTAAACACCATCTAGCAGAAGGGAAGCCCTCATTCTTCTCTATCGCCGATGATGGCGCCTTGTACTTCAAAGGCCGCCTAGTGGTACCACGTTCGAGGAAAACCTGGATCAGGCTAAAAAGGTTATGAAAGAAGCTCATGATACACCTTTGTCTATTCATCCCGGTAGTACAAAGATGTACCAGGACATCCGTCAGAGATTCTGGTGGTCTAATATGAAGCAGGACATTGCTTGTTATGTTGCTGAGTGTGATGTTTGCCATTGTATCAAAGCTGGACATCAAAGGCCTGCTGGAACTCTGCAACCTATCTCTATTCCTGAATGGAAATGGGACCATGTTGAAATGGACTTCGTCACTGGGTTTCCCAAATCGTGGAAAGGTAATGATGCTATTCTTGTCATCATTGACCGGCTTTCTAAAGTTGCACATTTTCTGGCGGTCAAAGAGACAATCGCTGCTAGTCAGCTTACTACTCTCTACATGTCCAGAATTGTTTCACTTCACGGTATTCCACTGGTTATCCGTTCAGACCGTGATAACTTATTCACTTCAAGATTCTGGGCAAGTTTCCAAGAAGCTATGGGGACTCATCTGTCGTTCAGTACTGCGTTTCAACCTCAGTTGCAAGGACAAGTTGAACGTGTCAACCAAGTTCTCGAAGACATGCTTCGAGCTTATGTAGTTTCCTTCGACAAGAAATGGGAGGAATCTCTTTCATATGCCGAGTTCTCTTATAATAATAGCTATCAAGCTAGTCTGAAGATGTCCCCCTTCGAAGTATTGTATGGACGAAAGTGTCGGACCCCTCTGAACTGGTCAGAAACTGGGGAACGTCCACTCTTCGGTCCGGATATCATCCAACAAGCCGAAGAACAAGTCCGCATTATTCGCGAGAATCTCAAGACTGTTCAGTCACGTCAGAAGAGTCAGTATGACCGTCATCACAAAGACATGGTCTGTCAACCTGGCGAAAAGGCTTATCTTCGAGTTACACCAATGAAGGGTGCTCACCCCTTTGGGATCAAGGGCAAGCTAGCTCCTCGCTATATCGGTCCCTTCACTATTCTTGAAAGGCGTGGGAAAGTGGCATATCAACTGGAGCTTCCGTCAAACCTTTCACAGGTTCACGATGTGTTCCACGTATCACAACTCCGACGCTGCTTCAAGGATCCAATCCGAGCAGTGGATCATGAAGTGCTCAAATTGCAACAAGACCACTCCTATAAAGAGCATCCGGTCCACATTCTCGACCAAGCTGAACGTCGCACACGTCAGAAGGCGATCAAGTTCCTCAAAGTCCAGTGGTCGAATCACTCTGAAGACGAAGCCACTTGGGAACGCGAGGACCGCCTGCGTGTTGAATACCCTGCACTGTTTCCTTCTACCTCCTAAATCTCGGGACGAGATTTCTTGTAGTGGAGGAGAATTGTGATGCCCGGATAATTAGGCTACAGTAATCCCACGTTAATGTTTCCACGTCACTTCGATTTCTGTTGCTAATCTCTTGTTAGTTCGAAATCATTTCAAATTCAAAATTCAAAATTCAAGATCAAGCAAACAATAAAACTTTTCAAATGTTAAAACTAAAATGTTTGGAGTGGACCAAATAATTCATAGTAAATTATGGTGGAGAAACCACCCTTTTATAAAATGTTTAAATACTCAACTGTGAATGAAACAACAGCATAACCAATTTAATAAATGCCTTTTATTATTTATAAAATGTTAAACTATTTTATTTAGTTACCCAAATTAATGTGGCAGTAATAAATATAGTAATACGAATTTAAAGACCATTTGTGTATTTTATAAAACGGTAACCTTTAAAGAAATAAAAGAAAACATGAAACGATAAATAAATAAAAAGTAAAGAAAACAAAATAGCAAAACAAAAGAAGACAAAGAGGCTCGCGTGGTCCAACTGGGCCAAACGGTCCACCTGGCCCAACCGGCCGGCCCACCCCATCCCACCTTATCCTCCCACTAACCCGAAACCCTAACCCCCTAGTGCAACCACTCCCCCACTCTTTCGTCCCTCTCGCTCCCCTCCCCCCCGATCTGGATCGGGGCGTAACCCCGATCACGCCCCACCGACGTCGCCCGTTGCCGCCTGTGGATCCCGCGACCTCGACGCCGCCCGAAACCGCCGCCGCCGAGCGCCATTCGCCGGACTGCCTCCCCGTCGTCGCTCGCCTCGTCTCCGTCCTCCTCCTCAACTCCCACTGCCCCGAACCCTACGCCCTCGGTGAGAACCCCGGCCGTCGGTGTCAAAACCGGCGGATCTCGGGTAGGGGTTCCCGAACTGTGCGTCTAGGCTGGATGGTAACAGGAGGCAAGGGACACGAAGTTTTACCCAGGTTCGGGCCCTCTCGATGGAGGTAAAACCCTATGTCCTGCTTGATTAATATTGATGACATGGGTAGTACAAGAGTAGATCTACCACGAGATCAGAATGGCTAAACCCTAGAAGCTAGCCTATGGTATGATTTTTGTGTATGAATGTGTTGTCCTACGGACTAAAACCCTCCGGTTTATATAGACACCGGATAGGGTTAGGGTTACATAGAGTCGGTTACAATGGTAGGAGATCTACATATCCGTATCGCCAAGCTTGCCTTCCACGCCAAGGAAAGTCCCTTCCGGACACGGGACGAAGTCTTCAATCTTGTATCTTCATAGTCCCGGCCGAAGGTATAGTCCAGCCATCCGGACACCCCCTAATCCAGGACTCCCTCAGTAGCCCCTGAACCAGGCTTCAATGACGACGAGTCCGGTGTGCAGATTGTGTTCGGCATTGCAAGGCGGGTTCCTCCTCCAAGCACTTCATAGAAGATTTTGAACACAAAGATAGTGTCCGACTCTGCAAAATAAGTTTCCACATATTGCCACAGAGAGAATAATATTTACACAAATCTAATCTGCTGACGTATTCCATAGTGTGACATCACACGACGGCCAAGCCTTTATTCGAATCGTTTTACTGTCCCATCTCAGCGTGTTATGCGAGGCGGTTTCCCTGGCACATCTTGTTAAAGCAGAGATCGTGTCCCCTTATTCCGGGATTCTCATCAATACGGGCGTGGGTAACCCAACCGCTTCAAGGACTCCTAGACTATAGGCAAGTCCAAACGGCCACGGAGAGGACACTTGATATTCACCCTCTTTATAAAGGGACAAGGTTTTTTACTTTTTCCCTCCCGTGCTCAATCGAATCCTTCCCCCACCTCAAGTTCAAACACCCAAGGTTCAGGTCAGGTGCTCCGAACCCTCAATCATGTCCGGATCTAGCCTTCAAGGCCGATGGATGCCTTCCTTCGTCACGGAAGAAGACATCAAAAAGTTGAGGGAGGCCAGATATCTGACCGCCGAGGTTTTGCATCGGCTGCCCGCCCGAGGGCAGGCCGTCCCCTACCCCGAACCCAACGAGAACATTGTGTTCGTCTCTCACTTCCTCTGAGGTCTAGGCCTTGCTCTGGATCCTTTCGTTAGGGGTTTGATGTATTATTACGGGCTAGATTTCCATGATCTAGCTCCGGACTCCTTTCTTCATATCACGACATTTATTGTCGTGTGCGAGGCCTTCCTCCAGGTTACCCCTCACTTTGGCCTGTGGCTCAAGACTTTTGAAGTAAAGCCGAAGATGATCGAGGGGCAACATGCAGCGTGTGGAGGTGCCTCAATACGCAAGATGATGGGAGCCCCCTGGCCCAAAGGTTCCATTCCAGAGGTGTCTGAATTGTGGCAACAGGAGTGGTTCTACATCACGGCTCCTAGAAGTGCCAAGTGGGCGGCCGCCCCTGTTTTCCGCTCGGGCCCTCCACCACAACTGATGTCATGGATCAGCAGAGGTCTGAGCCGGGGTCCAGCCAAGGACGTGCCTATTCTGCAAATCCGCATCCGAGATCTCTTCAATGGAGATTTTAGTTTGGTTGCGGTAATACAAGTTATGTTGGTTCGTCAAGTCCAGCCTTGCAAACGCCGGCCCCTTCGCTTCTGGGAGTTCAACCCCGAAGGACCGCGTGTCATTCAAAATTTCCTCGGCCTGACGCACGGGGAGATGTACAAGTCATTCTTCAGACCTCAGCTAGTGTGTCCGGAAATCACCGAGGACGTGGGCCTGAGTAGTAACCGTGCCGCTGAACAGGTAAGGAATCTTCCGGCCGAACATACTATCTCTCATTTGTTATGAAGTTATCTCTGAGAGTTCGCTTTTTGACCAGGCCTGGCTAACAAAGGCGAAGTTGATTCGGTGTTCGTCCCCCCTCCCTGAGGGTTTGGAAAATCCGGTACTAGAAAAGATGCTCCAGGTCGCACCCTACCCGGAGCCCTTGAAGGAAGATACCGGGGAGGATAATACAGGCGGACGCGGGCCCCCAACGCTGCCCATTCTAACCATGGGAGCGAGCGTCTCCATGAAGGAAGACGACCGGAGGAGGAAAAGGACTGCGCCCGGGGATTCGGAAGTTGAAGCTTCCTAGCGGGAGAAGAAGTCTCCCACAGAGGGTCCTACCTCGGGTGGTGCTTTTGCCGCACTAAGTCCGTGGGGGGATCAATCCTCCAGCAAGTCATAAGTGACCCGAAATACTTTAATAGTGTAGGTATACCATCTTTTTCTTCTGAGAAAATAACTGCCACATATATCTTTGCAGTTCGGGCCTTAGCCCCTCTCAAATGAGTTCGTCTTCGGGGGATCTTCTTCCAGAGATGATGGAGAGCGAAACGCCTCCTCCGGACTCCTCCGCTCCAGAAGCGGGCGACCCCGAAGTGTCGTCGTGGAGGGCCTCTCCGAATCTGGTGAGGCCAGAAGATAATCCCATTGACCCCCGAAGCTCCCAGTGTCCGACTCCCGAAGAGAACAGACAAAAGAGTCTGGCACCGTCTGGTGCGCGATCGGATGTTCTGAGGGAGTTGGTGGGGCGAGCGGCCATTTGAGATGAACACCGTATGCTGATGAATACGGTGATGGAGAGAATCTTGCCCGCCGAAAGCGGATTGCACAAAGCTTTTATGAGTCTACTGATAGGCTTTGAGGTACGTAAAATAATGTATAATAGTCCTGCACATGCTAGGTGTGCCCTGTGTTGACAGTAGCCCCTGAGACTCTGGTGGTTGTCGGAAACGACGACGAACAGAGGATCATATTCCTAGGTAATAATCATACTGCCTCGATGTGCAGGTGATGGAAGCTCCAGTGGCTAGCCGGACTAGCGAGTTTGCCTATTTAAAACGGCAGTTAGATGCGGTAGACGCCGACATCGAGCTTGTTAACAAAAGGCTTGAGGAGCCACAGGGTAAGTGTCATTATCTGGTAAACGCCACATAGGAAGAGCAGCATGATGCCAGTATCTTTAATATGTTGTGACTACAGAAAAAGCTGTCACTGTTGAAGCCTTGCGGGCAAAACTTGCCCGAGCCAAGGAACAAGTGAGGTTGGGTAATGTGGCTGCTTTGAGGGCGGCCGAAGAGTTGCAAGCCAAGAAGGCCGCGCATGGCAAGAGCCGAGATAAGATGGCCAAGATGGCCATAGAATTAAAAGCCGCCGCCGACCGTTGCCGGGTTCTTGAAAAGGAAAACTAAGCGAAGGCATCGGACCTTGAGAAGGCTGCTGCGACGAGAAAAGACCTCCGCTCTGCTATGAGGGCAAAGAAGGAGGAGCTACGGGAAGCCGGGGATATTGTAGCTGGGAAATCCTGTATGTTGCGGAGGAAGTTCGGAGATCCACGGTATGCCCCTCTGGATCGGCTGTGGAGTTCGGAGGATGTGTATATGGATTTGGCGGCGAGCGTTGCCGATGCGGTCAAGTACTTCCAGGGTCAAGCGGACCGTGAAGTGGACCAGTTGTTTTGGACACAATTCCATTCTCCCGAGCGTCCACTTTCATTGACTGGCCAATTAGCCGAATGGGCCGAACTGAATAGGTTGTCCGGACGCGCCATGAGGTCTGTTGTGGATCAGCTATGGCCGGAAAGGCCGAAACCAAACAGCTATTTCAGCTTAGTGCAGCAGTTCCTTGATGTGGGGCCGCGCATCAATGCGATGAAGAGGTCAGCGTGCATAGAGGGCTCACGGATGGCCTTTGCTCGTGTTAAAGCATGCTGGGCGGAGATGGATGCCACCACTGTTGCAGCGCGGGATTCGGCGATAGGCCGAATGGCTGCTGAGCACTACTTTGAAGAAGTTCTTGAGGGTGCTCGTTTTATAGCGACCCAGTGCTCAAAAAATATTATGTTTGAGTGATATGTAATATCATTGTAAGCGAAAATGCTTTTATAAAGTTTTATAAGGCTATTTTTATACTTTTGCTTGAAAGTAATATGATGCCTCCTGGGCGGCCGTTTATGTATACATGTGTATAACCTGAAAGATTGCAGCCGTCGGCTTCAAGCCCCACGCATATAATGCAGAGGTGCTCGCAAAAACACGCGTTCACACTTAACCCAACGTCTTGGTCCTATTAAGGAGGTGATAGCGGAGCGAGCGAGGCAACCGGACTATAATGCTTTAGCACTTTCACTTAGCCATAGGAGTTTGACAGTGGGGCTACTAGATAGCCCCTGGTGGCTCCGCACTCTCCCGATACCGGGGTGTGTACATGCCTGGCCGGAAAGCGGCCCTTTGTTAAGGCGGAGGAATTCTATCATTCCAACAGGTCATCGAGTGGTTGACCAGTCTCATGCTATATCATGACAGTCAGTTTTCGGCTTTCTCTACTGAGGTGCTCGTCCGGATGAACCAGGGCACAATCGCAGTAGTTCTCCTGGTGCTACCTTAGCCGGTAAAGCGGAACATAAGGCACCAAAACATAGGAGCCAGGCAAACCCAACATTTGACCAAAGACAATGATTCGGAGCTGATGCATATAGGGCCAAACACGCGACGCCGAACACTCCCTAAGGTATTCGGTATTTTTGGTATAAATCGGGCCTGAATAATGGCCTTTGTAAGAAGCCCCTTGTGTCCAGGTACGTGCATTGTTCTGGCGTGGCCACATGCCAAGACGTCAGCATCCTTCTCAACGGTGGATATGTATCAACAAGAGACAGTAAAAAAGGTTTACGCAGGGTCTTAATCTAAAAAGAATCCTTGGAGCGGGTCCCTGCTGCACGTCTGCGCCTGTGTCTCCGTTGTGCCATATCCTGGACGGGTGTAGCACGATGATCGTCTGTAAAAGAGAGGAATTTAGGTGAAAAAGTTGTCGTGCAAAAAGATAGTTTTTAAAGAAACCATTTATAATTCAAGATGAGAAAAGATTGCCACCTGTCTGCGCGCGTTGAGCCCCTTGCAAATACGGGTGTGACCGTTTATTCGGTATAAATAGCGGCGCCGGACTTGGTTAGTTGTGTCTGAGGTCTTGACGACCTATTGGATGTTTTCGGTGGTCCGGAAACCTTTAGTGTGCGGCTGCCGAGGCAGCCGCACTCTCTTCGGCGCGCAGAGATCGCTTGATATTTCCGTTCACTGAAATGATGCCACATGGACCGGGCATCTTGAGTGTGAGGGAGGCGTAGTGTGGTATTGCATTAAAGCGAGCGAAAGCTTCGCGTCCGAGCAGTGCTTGATAGCCACTTCGGAACGGAGCGATGTGGAAGGTTAAATGCTCACGATGGAAGTTATCGGGGGAGCCGAATATAACTTGTAGTAGTAGGGAGCCCGTATAGCGAGCCCCTGGGCCTGGCGTTACTCCTTTAAAGGTAGTATTGCTATGGTGAATTTTTGTTGGGTCTAACCCCATCCCGCGGATTGTATCCTGATATATTAGGTTTAGATTGCTGCCACCGTCCATCAATACTCGTGTGAAGTGATATCCGCCAATTACTGGGTCTAATACTAGGGGAACCCACCCTGCACGCCGGATACTTGCTGAGTAATCGTGATGGTCGAAAGTGATCGGTTGAGACGACCAGTGGCAGGACTTCGCGGTGACATGCACTTGGGTATATTTCCCTTGGAGTGCCGCATTATTTCCCTTGATCACGTGTAACACGTTTACTGTTTTGACTTCTGGTGGAAATTTCTTTTGTTCTCCAGTGTCTTGCTTGGGAGGCTCGTCCTCGTCTTCACGTTGTGTATCCTCCCCCTTGTGTACGGCGTTGAGCTTGCCGGACTACTTGAAGACCCAACAATCTCTGTGGGTATGATTAGCAGGTTTACCAGGGGTACTATGGATCTGACATACTTGGTCCAGAATTTTGTTGAGGCTGGACAGTTCATCCCTGGTGCCTTTAGAGGGCGGCTTTTGCTGACCTGGCCGAGAGCTTTTGAATCTGGCGTTTACTGTCGTGCCCTTCGTGTTGTCTTCTTTATTCCGGCGTTTGTTATTGCTGTTGCGCCGTGATTTCCCGTTTCCATCTCTAACTTCAGATGTACTAGGGTCGTTGGTGCTGCATCTGGCTAGCCAGCTGTCCTCACCCGTGCAAAAGCGGGTCATGAGGTTTGTTAATGCGTCCGTCGTTCTCGGCTTATTTTGGCTGAGGTGTCTGGCGAGCCATTCGTCACGGACGCTATGCTTAAAAGCTGCCAAGGCTTCGGCGTCCGAACAGTCGACAATCTGGTTCTTTTTAGTAAGAAACCTGTTCCAAAGCTTTTGGGATGACTCTCCAGGCTGTTGAGTTATATGACTCAAATCGTCCGCATCCGGAGGTCGGACATAAGTCCCTTGAAAATTTGCCCGAAAGGCATCTTCGAGCTCTTCCCAACTTCCAATGGAGCTTTCGGGGAGGCCTTTAAGCCAGTGTCGAGCTGGCCCTTTGAGCTTGAGGGGTAAGTACTTGATGGTGTGGAGATCATCTCCTCGAGCCATATGGATATGGAGGATGTAGTCCTCAATCCAAACCCCAGGGTCTGTTGTTCCGTCGTATGCCTCTATGTTTATGGGTTTGAATCCCTCTGGGAATTCATGGTCCAGGACCTCATCGGTAAAACACAGGGGCTGTGCGGCACCCCTGTAGCTGGGTGTGCCGCGTTGTTCGGATGTTTGTTGTATTGCATTGTATGCTGGGGCGCGCTTGCGTGGTCCATAGATGGGTCTTGTTGCGTCGTCCTTTGGGTGCAAGCCCTTGCCTGGGTCGCGTGTTGTATTGTGAGTGGCGTTGTATGCCGCCCTGTGTTGGTAGAGGGGTCGTCTATCTGGCCAGGTGGCTGCTTTGATGTTTGGTTGTGGAGGGTCTGAGGCCTCCTCATCGAATTCGGGTAGCAGCTTCCGCTTTGGGTAGCTCTTGGAGGGGCAACTGTCGTCGTACCTCGCTGCTGTGTTGAGTATTTTACTCCATCTGATTTGGAGTGTGTCTTGCGCAGCCCTGAGCCTTTGCTTCTGCTTTTTGAGACTCCTCGCGGTGGCAACAAGCCTTTTACGGGCATTCTGCTGCTCCGGGTGCCTGTCCGGCGTTATATCGTCTGGACTATTATCCTTGATAGAATTTGTTTGTTCGGTTTGATTATCCAGATTGCCGTTCTCCGGCAGCGGTTCGCCATGCTCCAGCGCTGTGTCTGTGTGATCGTTATTTCTGTCGAGGCGGGATTTGGGGCGGCGCTTGCGTCGCCGCTTTGACTGCTTCTCAAGGGAACAAGCCTTCGGTGCGTCCTTCCGCTCCTCGTCGTCATCTTTTGGTGCGTCCACCATGTATACGTCATATGACGAGGTGGCTTTCCAGGGCGCAATAGGCGCTGGTTCTTTGTTGTCTCCTGCGTCGGCGTCCATACCATCGATATCTTCGGAGTCGAAGTCGAGCATATCGGTTAAATCGTCGACAGTGGCTATAAGGTGGGTGGTGGCTGGGCTTTGAATTTCTTCATCGTCCGTATCCCAACCTTGCTGACCGTAGCTCGGCCAGGGCTCTCCTGATAGAGAGAGAGACTTTAGTGTCTTCAGAATATCGCCGAAAGGCGAGTGTTGAAAGATATCCACGGCAGTAAACTCCATGATCGGCGCCCAATCGGATTCAATCGGCAGGGCGCGGAGGGTTCGGAGTCCGGAGAGGAGTCCGGCTCCCTGGAGTCACGAGTCTCGCGGAGTGTGGGGCTGGTGTTCGGCTCGATCGCCGTTGGGATCGCAGCCCCCGAGGCGGCGTCTAACCACCCATCCTCGATCGTCGCAGTAGGCTCCGAATTAAGGGTCGAAGCCGATGCGGGTGCAGCCTCCATGGCACTATTCGGCGGCAGAGCTAGATCATGCTTGTCGTGACGGTGCGGCGCGCTCGGCAGTGGCTCGAATCCGTCGAAGATCAAGTCCCCGCGGATGTCAGCCGTGTAGTTTAAACTTCCAAATCTGACCTGGCGAACAAGGGCGTAGCTTTCGATCTGCTCCAGATGGCCAAGTGAATTGGCCCGCAGTGCGAAGCCGCCGAAGACGAAGATCTGTCCGGGGAGGAAGGTCTTACCCTGGACTGCATCGCTATTGATGATCGTAGGAGCCATCGAGCCTGACGGCGATGACACAGAGGAACTCTCAATGAAAGCACCAATGTCAGTGTCAAAACCGGCGGATCTCAGGTAGGGGGTCCCGAACTGTGCGTCTAGGCTGGATGGTAACAGGGGGCAAGGGACACGAAGTTTTACCCAGGTTCGGGCCCTCTCGATGGAGGTAAAACCCTACGTCCTGCTTGATTAATATTGATGATATGGGTAGTACAAGAGTAGATCTACCACGATATCAGAGAGGCTATACCCTAGAAGCTAGCATATGGTATGATTTTTGTGTATGAATGTGTTGTCCTACGGACTAAAACCCTCCGGTTTATATAGACACCGGATAGGGTTAGGTTTACATAGAATCAGTTACAATGGTAGGAGATCTACATATCCGTATCGCCAAGCTTGCCTTCCACGCCAAGGAAAGTCCATTCCGGACATGGGACGTAGTCTTCAATCTTGTATCTTCATAGTCCAGGAGTCCGGCCGAAGGTATAGTCTGGCCATCCGGACACCCCCTAATCCAGGACTCCCTCACCGGCCGTCCTCCCTCCCTCTAACCCCGCATCGCCACCGTGCCCAGCGCACGTTGCGCGCGCCCCCGCCTTCCCACCTAGGCCCGGCCGACCTTGCTGCTGCTCCACCATGGCCCTGCACGATGCTCGCCCCGTTCCGCCCTGCCGCGTCGCCCTCTGCTTCCCCCGCTACTGGCCCAGGGCCGCCCCGCCGGCACTTGCCTATCACAGCTGCCCCGCGCCGTCTCGTCGCCGCAGCTCGCCTTCCGCCACGCCCCGCTCCCCGCACCCAGCTGCCGCACCACCGCCCTCTGTACGCGTCGTCTGCGAGCCCTGCTGGCTCGCGCCCGCGGCGGCCTCGCCTCCGTCCCGTGCCCACGGCTCGCCATGCCTCCCCCTCGCCCTGCAGCTGCGTGCTGCAAGAGGCGCCGCTCCGCCCCGCCCCTGGCCACCAGCCCCTCGCGCCCCTAACCGCCACCGCTGTCCTCTGCCGCCCGCGCCTCTGGCGCCCGCGCGCTCCGGCCGTCCGGCCTCTCCACGGCCGCGCCCGTGGTCGGACTCGGGCACGGGCACCACACCCGTGCGCCCGCACGCCCGTTAGGCCCCTATGGCCCTATGACATGTGGGGCCCTGCCCCCAAAACGTTTATAAAAAAAGAAAAATATATAATTAATAATAAAATTAACTAACTAAATAATTAACTTAACTAATCATGTTTAGTTAAACTAATTAAACGTGATTAACCTAAAATATATAATTAACCTAACTAATCTGTTAGTTAGGGTGATGTGTCTATGACACATGGGACCCACACGTCAGTTTGACCCAGTCAACCCGTTGTTGACTGCTGACGTCATGCTGACATCAGCAAACACTATTCTGGATAATGTTAGTTTAAATTAATTAAATAAATTCTAAAAATGATTTAAAACTTTAGAAAATCATATAAAATAAACCGTAGCTCAGATGAAAATACTTTCTACATGAAAGTTGCTCAGAACGACGAGATGAACCCAGATATGCAGCCCGTTCATCCGCCACACATCCCTAGCATAGCGAACACGCAACTTTCCCCCTCCAGTTCGCCTGTCCGAAAACACGAAACACCGGGGATATTTTCCCGGATGTTTCCCCCCTTCACCGGTACCACTTCATACCGCGTTAGGACACACCTAGCATCACGCTTTGTCATATCCTGCATCGTTATGCATCCGTTTTCTTAATATTTATTGTTTCTTCCCCCTCTTCTCTCGCTAGACACCGAGACCGACGCCGCTGCTACCCAGTACGACTACAGTGTTGACGACCCCTCTCTCTTGCCAGAGCAACCAGTTAAGCCCCCCTTTTGATCACCAGATATCGCCTACTCTTCTCTCTACTGCTTGCATTAGAGTAGTGTAGCATGTTACTGCTTTATGATAATCCTATTCTGATGCATAGCATGTCATTGTTGCTACAACTGTTGATACCTTACCTGCAATCCTAAATGCTTAGTATAGGATGCTAGTTTATCATCAATGGCCCTACATTCTTGTCCATCTGCCATGCTATACTATCGGGCCGTGATCACTCGGGAGGTGATCACGGGTATATACTATATACTTTATACATGATACATGTGATGACTAAAGACGGGTCGGCTCGAGGAGTACCCGCGGTTGATTCACGAATTGGGGGCTGGAAGGACATACTTTCCCGACAGCCCTCTGTGTGGATATTTGTGGCAAAGCGACAGGGCAGGTTGAGACCACCTAGGAGAGAGGTGGGCTTGGCCCTGGTCGGCGTTCGTGGTTACTTCAACATAACACGTTTAATGAGATCTTGGTATTTGATCTGAGTCTGGCTACTGGCCTATACGCACTAACCAACTACGCGGGGACAATTATGGGCACTCGACGTCGTGGTATCAGCTGAAGCCTTCGTGACCTCAGCGACTGAGCGGTGCGCGCCGGATTGGACCGAAAGCCTGCTCTTGTATTAAGACGGCTAGTTCTGCTTCCGGCCGCGTCCGCAACGTGCAGGTGTACAAAGGGCGATCGGCCCAGACCCCTACGCCATAGGATTTAGACCGGCATGCTGACCTCTCTGTTGTGCCTAGGTAGGACTGTGACATGTTGATCTTCCGAGGCCGGGCATGACCCAGAAAAGTGTGTCCGGACAAAGGGGATCGAGCGTGTTGGGAAATGTGGTGCATCCTTGCAGGGAAGTTAATCTATTCGAATAGCCATGATCTTCGGTAACAGGAAGACTTGGAGTTGTACCTTGACCTTATGACAACTAGAACCGGATACTTAATAAAACACACCCTTCCACGTGCTAGATACAACCGGTGATCGCTCTCTCACAGGGCGACGAGGGGAGGATCATCGGTTAGGGTTATGTTACACGATGCTACTTGGTGAACTTACCATCTACTCTCTTCTCTTGCTGCAAGATGGAGGCTACCAGAAGCGTAGTCTTCGAAAGGACTAGCTATCCCCCTCTTATTCCGGCATTCTGCAGTTCAGTCCACATATGATACCCCCTTTTGCCATTTGATACCAATGCATACATATGTAGTGTAGCTCCTTGCTTGCGAGTACTTTGGACGAGTTCTCATGGTTGCTTTGCTCCCTCTTTTCCCCCTTCTATACCCATTTGCTGCGACCAGACGTTGGAGCCCAGGAGCCAGACGCCACCGTCGACGACTACTACTACTACTTGGGAGGTGCCTACTACTACGTGCAGCCCACTGACGACGACCAGGAGTAGTTTAGGAGGATCCCAGGCAGGAGGCCTGCGCCTCTTTCGGTCTGTATCCCAGTTTTTGCTAGCCTTCTTAAGGCAAACTTGTTTAACTTAGGTCTGCACTCAGATATTGTTGCTTCCACTGACTCGTCTATGACCGAGCTCTTGTATTCGAGCCCTCGAGGCCCTTGGCTTGTAATATGATGCTTGTATGACTTATTTTATTTGTAGTGTTGTGTTATGATTTCTTACCGCGAGTCCCTGATCTTGATCGTACACGTTTGCGTGTATGATTAGTGTATGATTGAATCGGGGGCGTCCCATGCTCCTAGGGGGATAGATTGGTAGGAAAAGATCATCGCTCGTCCCCGACCGCCACTCATAAGGAAGACAATCAAAAAATAAATCATGCTCCAACTTCATCACATAACGGTTCACCATACGTACATGCTACGGGAATCACAAACTTCAACACAAGTATTTCTCAAATTCACAACTACTCAACTAGCACAACTTTAATATCACCATCTTCATATCTCAAAACAATTATCAAGCATCAAACTTGTCATAGCATTCAACACACTCATAAGAAAGTTTTTACTATTCTTGAATACCAGGCATATTAGGATTATTTAAATGAATTACCATGCTATTTAAGACTCTCAAAATAATATAAGTGAAGCATGAGATATCAATAGTTTCTATAAAACAAATCCACCACCGTGCTCTAAAAGATATAAGTGAAGTACTAGAGCAAAACTATATAACTCAAATGATATTAGCGAAGCACAAAGAGTATTCTAACAAATTCTAAATCATGTATGGCTCTCTCAAAAGGTGTGTACAGCAAGGATGATTGTGGTAAACTAAAAAGCAAAGACTCAAATCATACAAGACGCTCCAAGCAAAACACATATCATGTGGTGAATAAAAATATAGCTCCAAGTAAAGTTACCGATAGAAGTAGACGAAAGAGGGGATGCCTTCCGGGGCATCCCCAAGCTTTGGCTTTTAGGTATCCTTAGATTATCTTGGGGGTGCCATGGGCATCCCCAAGCTTAGGCTCTTGCCACTCCTTGTTTCATAATCCATCAAATCTTTACCCAAAACTTGCAAACTTCACAACACAAAACTTAAAGTAGAAAATTTCGTGAGCTCCGTTAGCGAAAGAAAACAAAAGTAATTGAAAGGGCTAAATTTAATGGGACAAAAGTCCCCAAGATCAACTTTAGGAGGTATAGGTTCCTCCTTTGGCCCTTCGTATTGCACAACCAATTCATCATTATAAGCATTCTTTTGACAGAACTTTGTGAGCCTATACTCAAGAGAATAACCTAGTTCATTATTTCGAATAGCCAAATCATCATTAAGTTCAGAAATTCTATCAACTAGAACATTGGTAGGAACCCTTTTTCTAAGATTTTCATTGAAAGCAACATAGTCTAGAGATTGAAAACGCATTACTTCTTCTTGATCAAAAAGGATAGCCTCTATGGGAGGACGGCAAGCGTCCACCCAATAATGTGCAAAGATTTCTTTGGCCTCTTTTATTATGAATCTAAACTCATGAGCCAAAAATATAGTAGCGACATGCTTAACAAAAGAATGCTCAATATTAGAAAATTCTAGGAAAATTCTTTGTATGCAAGGGTGCAAGTCATGAATTGTCTTTCAAGTTCAACTACAAGCATGGCAATAGCGTCCGCAAGACTACTAGTTCCATGAAGGATAGAACTACCCATAGAAGGTAAAGCACCAGCACAAGTAAACAAATCTTGGATAACTCCTTTTCCAATAATATTACCACTACCAATACGGAATTTTTTTTGTATGTAAGATAGGGGGTTCTTCAGCAGGAGTATCAAAATATTTCATGATATTATTGTTTTCCACGGCAATAATTTCCCCAATTTCAAACATAACGACAGAAGGCAAAAAGAGGCAAATAGAGAAAGAGAGGGAGGATAGAGAGAGAGAGAGAGAGAGAGAGAGAGGGCAAATAAAACAACAAGGGTGAAGTGGGGGAGAGGAAAACGAGAGGCAAATGGCAAATAATGTAATGCGGGAGATAAGGGTTTGTGATGGGTACTTGGTATGTTGACTTTTGCATAGACTCCCCGGCAACGGCACCAGAAATGGCTCATTGTCGGGAGTCAAATCTTGACTTGCGCGAACCTCCCCGGCAATGGCGCCAGAAATTCTTCTTGCTACCTCTTGAGCACTGCTTGGATTTCCTTGAAGAGGAAAGGATGATGTAGCAAAGTAGCATAAGTATTTCCCTCAGTTTTTGAGAACCAAGGTATCAATCTAGTAGGAGGCCATGCGTGAGTCCCTCGTACAAGCACAAAACAAATAACTCCTCGCAACCAACGCGATAAGGGGTTGTCAATCCCTTCACGGTCACTTACGAGAGTGAGATCTGATAGATATGATAGAATAATATTTTTGGTATTTTTGTGATAAAGATGCAAAGTAAAAAAGCTAAGTAAAAAAGCAAAGGAAATAACTAAGTATTGGGAGATTAATATGATGAAGATAGACCCGGGGGCCATAGGTTTCACTAGTGGCTTCTCTCAAGAGCATAACTATTTTACGGTGGGTGAACGAATTATTGTTGAGCAATTGACAGAATTGAGCATAGTTATAAGAATATCTAGGTATGATCATGTACATAGGGATCACGTCCGAGACAAGTAGACCGACTCCTGCCTGCATCTACTACTATTACTCCACTCATCGCCCACTATCTAGCATGCATCTAGAGTATCAAGTTCATGAAAACAGAGTAATGCCTTAAGCAAGATGACATGATGTAGAGGGATAAATTCATGCAATATGATAAAAAAACATCTTGTTATCCTCGATGGAAACAATACAATACGTGCCATGCTGCCCCTACTGTCACTAGGAAAGGACACCGCAAGATTGAACCCAAAGCTAAGCACTTCTCCCATTGCAAGAAAGATCAATCTAGTAGGCCCAACCAAACTGATAATTCGAAGAGACTTGCAAAGATAACCATTCATACATAAAAGAATTCAGAGAGGATTCAAATATTGTTCATAGATAATCTTGATCATAAACCCACAATTCATCGATCTCAACAAACACACCGCAAAAAGAAGATTACATCGAATAGATCTCCACAAGAGAGGGGGAGATCATTGTATTGAGACCCAAAAAGCAAGAAGAAGCCATCTAGCTAATAACTATGGACCCGAAGGTTTGAGGTAAACTACTCACACTGTTGGGGAACGTAGCAGAAATTCAAAAAATTTTACGCATCACTAAGATCAATCTATGGAGTAATCTAGCAACGAGGGGAAGGAGAGTGCATCTACATACCCTTGTAGATCGCTAAGCGGAAGCGTTCAAGTGAACGGGGTTGATGGAGTCGTACTCGCCGCGATCCAAATCACCGATGATCCTAGTGCCGAACGGACGGCACCTCCGCTTTCAACACACACGCAGCCCGGTGACGTCTCCCATGCCTTGATCCAGCAAGGAGAGAGGGAGAGGTTGGGGAAGACTCCGTCCAGCAGTAGCACGACGGCGTGATGGTGGTGGAGGAGCGTGGTACTCTAGCAGGGCTTTGCCAAGCACCGCAAGAGACGAGGAGGGAGAGGGGTAGGGCTGCGCCAAGAAGGAGATGTTCTCGTGTGTATGGCAGCCCAAAGCCCCACTATATATAGGGGAAAGGGAGGGGCTGCGCCCCCACCTAGGTTTCCACCCCTAGGGGTGGCGGCCAGCCCTAGATCCCATCTAGGGGGGCGGCCAAGGGGGGAGAGAGGGGGGGCGCACCACTAGGTGGGCCTTAGGCCCATCTGAGCCTAGGCTTTCCCCCTTTTCCCTTCTCTCTTCGCCTTGGGCCCTGGTGGGGGGCGCACCAGCCCACCTGGGGCTGGTCCCCTCTCACACTTGGCCCACGCAGCCCTCTGGGGCAGGTAGCCCCACCTGGTGGACCCCCGGGACCCTCCCGGTGGTCCCGGTACGTTACTGATAGCACCCGAAACTTTTCCGGTGACCAAAATACGACTTCCCATATATAAATCTTTACCTTCGGACCATTCTGGAACTCCTCGTGATGTCCGGGATCTCATCTGGGACTCCGAACAACATTCGGTAACCACGTATATCTATTCCCTATAACCCTAGCGTCATCGAACCTTAAGTGTGTAGACCCTACGGGTTCGGGAACCATGCAGACATGACCGAGACATTCTCCGGTCAATAACCAATAGCGGGATCTGGATACCCATGTTGGTTCCCACATGTTCCACGATGATCTCATTGGATGAACCACGATGTCGAGGATTCGATCAATGCCGTATGCAATTCCCTTTGTCTAGCGGTATTGTACTTGCCCAAGATTCGATCGTCGGTATCCGATACCTTGTTCAATCTCGTTACCGGCAAGTCTCTTTACTCGTTCCGTAACACATCATCCCATGATCAACTCCTTGGTCATATTGTGCATATGATGATGTCCTACCGAGTGGGCCCAGAGATACCTCTCCGTCACACGGAGTGACAAATCCCAGTCTTGATTCATGCCAACCCAACAGACACTTTCGGAGATACCCGTAGTGTACCTTTATAGCCACCCAGTTACGTTGTGACGTTTGGCACACCCAAAGCATTCCTACGGTATCCGGGATTTGCACAATCTCATGGTCTAAGGAAATGATACTTGACATTAGAAAAGCTTTAGCAAACGAACTACACGATCTTTTGCTAGGCTTAGGATTGGGTCTTGTCCATCACATCATTCTCCTAATGATGTGATCCCATTATCAATGACATCCAATGTCCATGGTCAGGAAACCGTAACCATCTATTGATCAACGAGCTACTCAACTAGAGGCTTACTAGGGACATGGTGTTGTCTATGTATCCACACATGTATCTGAGTTTCCTAACAATACAATTCTAGCATGGAGAATAAACGATTATCATGAACAAGGAAACATGATAATAACTAATTTATTATTGCCTCTAGGGCATATTTCCAACAGTCTCCCACTTGCACTAGAGTCAATAATCCAGTTCACATCGATATGTGATTAACACTCAAGGTCACATCCCCATGTGACTAACACCCAAAGAGTTCTGGGTTTGATCATGTTATGCTTGTGAGAGAGGTTTCAGTCAACGGGTCTGCAACATTCAGATCCGTATGTACTTCGCAAATTTCTATGTCATCTTGTAGATGCAACTACTACGCTACATTTGGAGCCATTTCAAATAACTGTTCTACTTGGAGCTATTCTAAATTGTTGCTCCATTATACGTATCCGGTATCTCTACTCAGAGCTATCCGGATAGGTGTTAAGCTTGCATCGATGTAACTCTTTATGTCGAACTCTTTATCACCTCCATAACCAAGAAACATATCCTTATTCCTCTAAGGATAATTTAGACCGCTATCTGGTGATCTACTCCTAGATCACCTTTGTACCCTCTTGCTAAATATGTGGCAAGGCACACATCAGGTGCGGTACTCAGCATGGCATACCGTATAGAGCCTATGACAAAAGGATAGGGGACGACCTTCGTCCTTCCTCTTTCTTCTGCCGTGGTCGAGCTTTAAGTCTTAACTTCATACCTTACAACTCAGGCAAGAACTCCTTCTTTGACTGATCCATCTTGAACACCTTCAAGATTATGTCAAGGTATGTGCTCATTTGAAAGTACCATTAAGCGTTTTTATCTATCCTTATAGATCTTGATGCTCAATGTTCAAGTAGCTTAATCCAGGTTTTCCATTGAAAAACACCTTTCAAATAACCCTATATGCTTTCCAGAAATTCTACATCATTTCGGATCAACAATATGTCATCCACATATACTTATCAGAAATGTTGTAGTGCTCCCACTCACTTTATTGTAAATACAAGTTTCTAACAAACTTTGTATAAACCCATAAACTTTGATTACTCCATCAAAGTATATATATTCCGACTCCAAGATGCTTGCTCTAGTCCATGGAAGGATCGCTGGAGCTAGCATACCTTTTAGCATCCTTAGGATCGACAAAACCTTTCTGATTGTATCACATACAACCTTTCCTTACGAAAACTGGTAAGGAAACTTGTTTGGACATCCATCTGCCAGATTTCATAAATGCAGCTTATGCTAACATGATTTCGACGGACTTAAGCATCGCTACGGGTGAGAAAATCTCATCGTAGTCAACTGCTTGAACTTGTGAAAAACTCTTCGCCACAAGTCGAGCTTCATAGACGATGACATTACCGTCCACGTCCATCTTCTTCTTAAAATCCACATGTACCTAACAGCCTTACGACCATCAAGTAGTTCTTCCAAAGTCTACACTTTGTTTTCATACATGGATCCTCTCTCGGATTTTATGGCCTCGAGCCAATTTTTGGAATCCGGGCCCACCATCGCTTCTCCATAGCTCATAGGTTCATCGTTGTCCAACAATGTGACCTTTAAGACAGGGTTACCACTTAGAAGTTGTACACACCCTTGTCAACCCATGAGGTTCGATAGTAACTTGATCTGAAGCTCCATGATCATCATCATTAGCTTTCTCTTCAACTGAGGCAGGTGCCACAGAAACATTTTTCCTGTGCCGCGCTACTCTCTGGTTGAAGTAAAGGTTCAACAACCTTATCAAGTTCTATCTTCCTCCCACTCAATTCTTTCGAGAGAAACTTTTCCTCGAGAAAGGACCTGATTCTAGAAACAATCCCTTATTGCTTTCGGATCTGAGATGGGAGGTATACCCAACTGTTTTGGGTGTCCTATGAAGATGCATTTATCCGCTTTGGGTTCGAGCTTGTCAGCCTGAAACTTTTCACATAAGCGTCGCAGCCCCAAACCTTTTAACAAATGACAGCTTAGGTTTCTCTAAACCATAGTTCATATGATGTCATCTCATCGGAATTACGTGGTGCCCTATTTAAAGTGAATGTGGTTGTCTCTAATGCCCAACCCATAAACTATCGTGGTAATTTGATAAGAGACATCATGTATGCATCATATCCAATAGGGTGCAGTTATGATGTTCGGACACACCATCATACTATGGTGTTTCAGGCTGTATTAGTTGTGAAACAATTTCCACAATGTCTTAATTATGTGCCAAACTCGTAATTCAGATATTCATCTCTATTATCATATCATAGATATTTTATCCTCTTGTCACGACGATCTTCAACTTCACCCTGAAATTACTTGAACCTTTCAATAATTCAGACTCGTGATTCATCAAGTAAATATACTCAGCATCTGCTCAAATCATCTGTGAAGTAAGAATATAACGATATCCACTACATGCCTCAGCACTCATTGGACTGCACACATCAAGATGTATTACTTCCAACAAGTTGCTTTCTTGTTCCATCTTACTGAAAACAAGGCCTTTCAGTCATCTTGCTCATGTGGTATGATTTGCATGTCTCAAGTGATTCAAAATCAAGCGAGTCCAAAGATCCATCAACATGGAGCTTCTTCATGCATTTTATACCATTGTGACTAAAATTACAGTGCCACAAGTATGTGGTACTATCATTACTATCTTATATCTTTTGGCGTGAACATGTGTATCACTACGATCGGGATTCAATAAACCATTCATTTTAGGTGTAAGACCATTGAAGGTATTATTCAAATAAACAGAGTAACCATTATTCTCCTTAAATGAATAACCGCATTGCGATGAACATAATCTAATCATGTCCATGCTCAACGCAAACACCAAATAACAATTATTTAGGTTTAACACCAACCCCGATGGTAGACGGAGCGTGCGATGTTTGATCACATCAACCTTCGAAACTCTTCCAACACCTATTGTCGTCTCACCTTTGGCTAGTCTCCGTTTATTCTGTAGCCTTTTATTTCGAGTTACCAACACTTAGCAACCAAACCGGTATCTAATACCCTGCTGCTACTAGGAGTACTTGTAAAGTACACATTTAATATATGTCCAATACATACTTCTGTCAACCTTGCCAGCCTTCTCATCTACCAAGTATCTAGGGTGGTTCTGCTTCAGTGACCGTTCCCCTTATTACAGAAGCACTTAGTCTCGGGCTTGGGTTCAACTTTGGGTTTCTTTACTAGAACGGCAACTAATTTGTCGTTTCATGAAGTATCCCTTTCTTGCCCTTGCCCTTCTTGAAACTTAGTGGTTCTACTAACCATCAACAATCGATGCTCCCTTTTGATTTCTACTTTCGCGGTGTCGTGAATAGCTCAAGGATCATATCTATCCCTGATATGTTATAGTTCATCACGAAGCTCGAGTAGCTTGGTGACAGTGACTTTGGAGAACCATCACTATCTCATCTGGAAATTAACTCCCACTCGATTCAAGCGATTGTTGTACTCATACAATCTGAGCACATGCTCAACGGTTGAGCTTTTCTCCTTAGTTTGCAGGCTTAAGAAACTTGCCAAAGGTCTCATACCTCTTGACATGGGCACTAGCCTGAAATCCCAATTTCAGTCCTTGGAACATCTCATATGTTCTGCGATGTTTCAAAAACATCTTTGGTGCCTCAATTCTAAACCATTTAGCATAACGCACTGAACTATCATGTAGTCATCAAAACGTGTATGTCAGATGTTTGCAACATCCACAACCGACATTCGCGGGTCAGCTCACTGAGCGGTGCATTAAGGACATAATCCTTCTGCGCAGCAATGAGGACAATCCTCTGTTTACGGATCCAGTCCGCATAATTGCTACTATCAACTTTCAACTAAATTTTCTCTAGGAACATATCTAAAACAGTAGAACTAAAGCGTGAGCTACGACATAATTTGCGAAGACCTTTTGACTATGTTCAGGATAATTAAGTTCATCTTATGAACTCCCACTCAGATAGACATCCCTCTAGTCATCTAAGTGATTACATGATCCGAGTCAACTAGGCCGTGTCCGATCATCACGTGAGACGGACTAGTCATCATCGGTGAACATCTTCATGTTGATCGTATCTACCATACGACTCATGCTCGACCTTTCGGTCTCTTGTGTTCCAAGGCCATGTCTATACATGCTAGGCTCGTCAAGTCAACCTAAGTGTTTCGCGTGTGTAAATTTGTCTTACACCCGTTGTATGTGAATGTTAGAATCTATCACACCCGATCATCACGTGGTGCTTCGAAACGACACACTTTCGCAACGGTGCACAGTTAGGGGGAACACTTTCTTGAAATTTTAATGAGGGATCATCTTATTTACTACCGTCCTTCTAAGCAAATAAGATGCAAAAACATGATAAACATCACATGCAATCAAAAAGTGACATGATATGGCCAATATCATTTTGCTCCTTTTGATCTCCATCTTCGAGGCTCCATGATCATCATCGTCACCGGCATGACACCATGATCTCCATCATCATGATCTCCATCATCGTGTCTCCATGAATTTGTCTCGCCAACTATTACTTCTACTACTACAGCTAATGGTTAGCAATAAAGTGAAGTAATTACATGACGTTTATGTTGACACGCAGGTCATAAATAAATTAAGACAACTCCTATGGCTCCTGCCGATTGTCATACTTAGCGACATGCAAGTCGTGATTCCTATTACAAGAACATGATCATCTCATACATCACATATATCATTCATCACATCCTTTGGCCATATCACATCACAAAACGCTTGCTGCAAAAACAAGTTAGACGTCCTCTAATTGCTGTTGCAAGTTTTTTTTACGTGGCTGCTATAGGTTGCTAGCAAGAACGTTTCTTACCTATGCCAAAACCACAACGTGAATTGCCAATTTCTATTTGCCCTTCATAAGGACCCTGTTCATCAAATCCGATCCGACTAAAGTGGGAGAGACAGACACCCGCCAGCCACCTTATGCAACTAGTGCATGTCAGTCGGTGGAACCGGTCTCACGTAAGCATACGTGTAAGGTTGGTCCGGGCCGCTTCATCCCACAATGCCGCCGAATCAAGATAAGACTAGTAACGGCAAGTAAATTGATAAAATCGACGCCCACAACTACTTTGTGTTCTACTCGTGCATAGAAACTACGCATAGACCTAGCTCGTGATGCCACTGTTGGGGAACGTAGCAGAAATTCAAAATTTTCTACGCATCACCAAGATCAATCTATGGAGTAATCTAGCAACGAGGGGAAGGAGAGTGCATCTACATACCCTTGTAGATTGCTAAGCGGAAGCGTTCAAGTGAACGGGGTTGATGGAGTCGTACTCGCCGTGATCCAAATCACCGATGATCCTAGTGCCGAACGGACGGCACCTCCGCGTTCAACACACATGCAGCCCGATGACGTCTCCCATGCCTTGATCCAGCAAGGAGAGAGGGAGAGGTTGGGGAAGACTCCGTCCAGCAGCAGCACGACAGCGTGGTGGTGGTGGAGGAGCGTGGTACTCCAGCAGGGCTTCGCCAAGCACCGCAAGAGACGAGGAGGGAGAGGGGTAGGGCTGCGCCAAGAAGGAGATGTTCTCGTGTGTATGGCAGCCCAAAGCCCCACTATATATAGGGGAAAGGGAGGGGCTGCGCCCCCACCTAGGTTTCCACCCCTAGGGGTGGCGGCCAGCCCTAGATCCCATCTAGGGGGCGGCCAAGGGGGAGAGAGGGGGGCGCAGCACTAGGTGGGCCTTAGGCCCATCTGAGCCTAGGGTTTCCCCCTTTTCCCTTCTCTCTTCGCCTTGGGCCCTGGTGGGGGGGGGGGTGCACCAGCCCACCTCGGGCTGGTCCCCTCTCACACTTGGCCCACGCAGCCATCTGGGGCAGGTAGCCCCACCTGGTGGACCCCCGGGACCCTCCCGGTGGTCCCGGTACGTTACCGATAGCACCCGAAACTTTTCCGGTGACCAAAACAGGACTTCCCATATATAAATCTTTACCTCCGGACCATTACAGAACTCGTCGTGATGTCCAGGATCTCATCCAGGACTCCAAACAACATTCGGTAACCACGTATATCTATTCCCTATAACCCTAGCATCATCGAACCTTAAGTGTGTAGACCCTACGGGTTCGGGAACCATGCAGACATGACCGAGACGTTCTCCGGTCAATAACCAATAGCGGGATCTAGATACCCATGTTGGTTCCCACATGTTCCACGATGATATCATTGGATGAACCACAATGTCGAGGATTCGATCAATCCCGTATGCAATTGCCTTTGTCTAGCGGTATTGTACTTGCCCGAGATTCGATCATCGGTATCCGATACCTTGTTCAATCTCGTTACCGGCAAGTCTCTTTACTCGTTCCGTAACACATCATCCCGTGATCAACTCCTTGGTCACATTGCGCATATGATGATGTCCTACCGAGTGGGCCCAGAGATACCTCTCCGTCACACGGAGTGACAAATCCCAGTCTTGATTCGTGCCAACCCAACAAACACTTTCGGAGATACCCGTAGTGTACCTTTATAGCCACCCAGTTACATTGTCACGTTTGGCACACCCAAAGCATTCCTACGGTATCCGGGAGTTGCACAATCTCATGGTCTAAGGAAATGATACTTTACATTAGAAAAGCTTTAGCAAACGAACTACACGATCTTGTGCTAGGCTTAGGATTGGTCTTGTCCATCACATCATTCTCCTAATGATGTGATCCCGCTATCAACGACATCCAATGTCCATGGTCAGGAAACCATAACCATCTATTGATCAACGAGCTAGTCAACTAGAGGCTTACTAGGGACATGGTGTTGTCTATGTATCCACACATGTATCTGAGTTTCCTAACAATACAATTCTAGTGTGGATAATAAACGATTATCATGAACAATGAAATATGATAATAACTAATTTATTATTGCCTCTAGGGCATATTTCCAACACACACTTCATCGGAGAGGCTATGGTGTTGATGTATGTAACGCCCCAGATATTACTTTCCCAATTTGTACTCCAACTCTTGTTGTTTCTGGCATTAAGTTATATTTATTCCTCGGGTTCGGGTCTTTGTCTCCGTTTATTGTTTTCTTTTTCGTGCATCTCATATCATGTCATCACGTGCATTGCATTTGCATACATGTTCATCTCATGCATTCGAGCATTTTCCCCGTTGTCCGTTTTGCATTCCGGCGCTTCGTTCTCCTCCGGTGGCCATTTCTAGCTTTCTTTCGTGTGTGGGGATTAAACATTTCCGGATTGGACCGAGACTTGCCATGCGGCCTTGGTTTACTACCGGTAGACCGCCTCTCAAGTTTCGGGTCATTTGGACTTCGTTTGATACTCCAACGGTTAACCGAGGGACCGAAAAGGCCTCGTGTGTGTTGCAGCCCAACACCCCTCCAATTTGGCCCAAAACCCACCAAACTCTGCTCCATCGTCTCGGTCGTTCGATCACGATCGCGTGGGCAAAAACCGCACCTCATTTGGACTCTCCTAGCTCCACTTATGCCTATAAATACCCCCTCCATTCGGATCTCTTCTTCCCCCGTCCAAACCCCTAAAAAAACGCAGATCTATTCTCCCTCGCGCCAGCCGGACGTGTCCGACCCGGCCGGACTTTGTCCACCGCTGCGCCCGGCCACTCGCGACGCGCCACGTGGCCCGGACCACTTCGCCGACGCCGCAGGCCCGCAGGCCCACGCGGGGCCCCCCGAGCCCATCCGGCCACCGCCGCCAGCCCACGCCGCGCGCCCGTCTTCCCCGACCGCGGCGGCCGTGCCACCGCAAGCCGCCATCGCCGGCCGCCGTCCACCTCGCCGCCACGCCGCCGCGACACGCCTCCCAAGCGCCGGAGCTCGCCGCCGCCTCGCCTCGGAGTCGCCGCCGCCCCACCGCGCCAAGATGCCGCCCCGGCAAGCCCCCACGCCGGCAGGCCTCTCCTTCCCCTACTCCGGCCACCGTGCTCCATTTCCGGCGAGGATCCGGCCGATCTTCTATAGAGCTACAGTACCCGGGATCCGGATCTGGATCTAGATCCATCTCGGTTGACTTCTCTCCCCCTAACCCTAATTTTTTGTGCTATGTTTGACTTCTCATATCTCCGCATCCGTAACTCCGTTTTGGACATATGATATATCAAAATCTTCGCCTCGACGAGTGCATCATTTCATTCCATTGCATCATTTGCATTTGAGTTCATCTTGATGCCCAAATTGCTGTTAGAAGGAGGCATCGTGAGTTAAATTGCAGATCCGTTAGCTCATCATTGACTTTTGTCATTTTTGCCATGATTGTTGTGTGCATGATATGCCTGTGACCCTTTGGGATAAATTGTTAAGCATTTTGTCTTCTTTCCAAAGGTGCCACCCACGCATTTTTAGGATGTGTGTGGTGTCTTGTGCAAGCTTGCAAAGAGGGGTACCTGAGATATCTGTTCTTAGGGACTTAGTGATTTTCACCAAGTCTGGGATGTTTTAGTTCATGATGCCATATGTCCAGCTTGTTTCCTAGTGATCCGTGCCTCTTTTGAGGATGATCAGTAAGGGAGTTTTGATATTTATGTTGTGCTCTATCCATCCATGTCTTTACTTACTATGTTGGAGTGCCCTAGATTGAGTCAATCGAGCTCAACTTTTGCATCGTTGTTAATTTGGGCAGGTCGTGAACTCTTTTGCGATTTTGCCGATGCTATTGCTAGTGATCCGTGCATGCTATGCCATTGTTCTTGCCATGCCTAGCTAGCATTTTGTGCTTTTTTTATGGATATATGCGTGCCTTGCTATGACTTGCACCGTAGTGAGTGCATCGAGCTCGTTTACATGCCTCCGTGAGTTATAATTCCAGCATGTCTCAGTTTTCACTAAGTCTGAAAACTGATTGTGTTTCATCTATGTTCGTGTGCTCGTTAGAGTATATTGTGAACCCTTTTGGCCCCAGGTCACTTTGGGTGTTTTGTTAAGCTTGTTGAGTAGCTCCATGCCATGTTCTTACTTGCCATGTTCAGGTTATGTTTCATGTTGTTTTGCTGCTCCGAAGAGAGCATCGTGGTCTGAAATTTCAGACTAGTGTTAATTTCACGAAGTCTGAAATCTGTTTTGCTTATTCAGTTTTGCCATGCTTGTTTGAACCTCTTAATGGATGAATTTGCCTATGGCTCAGTCCTAGTGATGTGTTAAGCATCTTGTGTACATCCCTGCCATGTATTTTGTTTTCATGTTTGGTGGATGTAGCATGTTCATTTCGTTGCATTTAGGAACCTACTTGCTGTATATCGCAGATCGGCTCGTTTCGTAAAACGCTTGCCATTTCCAAATCGTAGCTCTGATTCCAATGATCTTTATATCGTTTTTAGGGGATTTCTTCCCCTCTATCCAGTGCCATGCTTGGTTTTCCAAGTTGAGGCCAGGTTTATGCATTTCCTGTCACGTCGTGCATTTTGCATCCCGCGTCGCATCCCGCATAGCATACCATCTTTGCATATTATTGGTTGCCCTTGCACGTGGTTGATTGTATCCTTGTAGCTTGTTTGTGTTGTTGGGTAGAGCCGGGAGACGAGTTCGCTAACGAGGAGCCCGTTGAGTTTGCTTTTGAGGATCCAGTCAACTCTGACAACTGTGCAGGCAAGATGATCATACCCTCGAAATCACTACTATCTTTGCTATGCTAGTTTGCTCGCTCTTTTGCTTTGCCAATGCTACGATGCCTACCACTTGCTTGTCAGCCTCCCAATTGCCAGGATTGAGCCTCTAACCCACCTTTGTCCTAGCAAACCGTTGATTGGCTATGTTACCGCTTTGCTCAGCCCTTCTTATAGCGTTGTTAGTTGCAGGGGAAGATTGGAGCCGTTCCTTGTTGGAACATTTATTTACTTGTTGGGATATCATTATATTGCTATGTTATCTTAATTCATCTATATACTTGGTAAAGGGTGGAAGGCTCGGCCTCTCGCCTAGTGTTTTGTTCCACTCTTGCCGCCCTAGTTTCCGTCATATCGGTGTTATGTTCCCGGATTGTTGCGTCCCTTACGCGGTTGGGCTATAATGGGAACCCCTTGATAGTTCGCCTTGATTAAAGCTTTTCCAGCAATGCCCAACATTGGTTTTACCATTTTCCACCTACCCCTTTTTCCCTTGGGTTTCCGGAGCCCGAGGGTCATCTTTATTTTAGCCCCCCACAGGCCAGTGCTCCTCTGAGTGTTGGTCCGACCGAGTAGACTGCGGGGCCACCTCGGGGCAACTTGAGGGTTGGTTTTACTCGTAGGATGTCTCATCTGAGTGTGCCCTGAGAACGAGATATGTGCAGCTCCTATCGGGATTTGTCGGCACATTCGGGCGGTGTTGCTGGACTTGTTTTGACCTGTCGAATCATCTTGTTGTACCGAGATACCGAGTCTGATCGGTGTGTCTTGGGTGGAGGTCTATTCCTTCGTTGACCATGAGAGCTTGTTATGGGCTAAGTTGGGACCCCCCTGCAGGGATTGATCTTTCGAAAGCCATGCCCGCGGTTATGGGCAGATGGGAATTTGTTAATGTCTGTTTGTAGATAACTTGAACCTTAATTAATTAAAATGAATCAACAAAGTGTGTTGCCGTGATGGCCTCTTCTCGGCGGAGTCCGGGAAGTGGACACGGTGTTGGAGTTATGTTTGCGTAGGTTGCTCTCTAGTTTCTCGCTCGTGCTTTGCCTCCTCTTCTCGCTCTCTTTTGCGAATAAGCTAGCCACCATATATGCTAGTCGCTTGCTGCAGCTCCACTTATACATTACCCCTTTCCTACCTATTAAGCTTATATAGTCTTGATCGCGAGGGTGCGAGATTGCTGAGTCCCTGTGGCTCACAGATTACTATTACACCAGATGCAGGGACAGATGATACAGCTCCAGATTGCGCGCTCGAGCTCAAGTGGGAGTACGACGAGGACTCTCAGCATTACTATGTGTCTTTTCCTGATGATCAGTAGTGGTGCCCAATCGGGGTTAGATTCAGGGCCTTGTCGCATGTTGGGGGTCTTTTCTATTTTGGCGCCGTCGTCGGGCCATGACTGATTTGTATGATGGATGTTATTTATGTACTTTGGTGTGACGTGGCGAGTGTAAGCCAACTATGTTCTTCCCCTTTATATTATTTATGTACATGTGATGTGTGATGATTTCCCGACTTGCGACATTGCTTTCAATGCGGCTATGCCTCTAAGTCGTGCCTCGACACGTGGGAGATATAGCCGCATCGAGGGCGTTACAAGATGGTAATCAGAGCCTTCCCCGACCTTAGGAGCCCCCATTGCTTGATCGTTTTTTAGCAGCCGAGTTGTATCTAGAAAAAATGTTTTGAGTCCTTAGGAATTATATATCGGAGAGCTTAGGAATTCTTTTTTACTTCCCAGTCTCCTCATCGCTCTGGTAAGGCATCCTGACGTAGAGTTTTGACTCTTCTCTTCTCAAATTTCACAAAAAAAAATTTAGGATCACGCGAGTATCTTGGATTTGTGCCGATGGCTTATGATGAGAATACTATCTTGGTGCCTCCTGTCACGGGTTTAGTGGAAGTGTCCCGGGGAGTTGAGCTCTGAGGTGTTGTCATCATAATTTTATCGTTGCAATTCTGGTATACTTGAGATATGTTCGCGACATCGAAAATCTCCTTTATGCAGTTCGTTGGTGAGATAACCTCGACGCCACCCAGTACTGGGGCGGGAGTTCGGGAGTATCGCCATAACTTGTATAACAAATGCTTTTCGAAGGTTGAGGTAGATGGTTTCCGAAGGTTTCTTGGTTATGTGTTGAAGGATGGATACAGCTGGATGTAGGATTTGCTAGCTTGGGTGAGATATTATGCTTCCCCTGTATCCCCAACACCTGATTGCATAACCGGAAAGTTTCGGGAGTTTCATAGGTGGGAATTCAAGTAGCTCTTAGGACATCCTTCCAACAGATGTATGATATGAAATTGGGGTTCGACGTCTAGTGGTTCGCCTATTCACGGTCGATTTTACAGTGGTCTCGTTGTGTCTTAAAGAGTCCTTGGCTATGCTGACTCGGGGACGCTTCGTATGTCATGTGCACTGCCTTGTACATGATGGTGCTGTACGATCGAGCCCGTGTAGGTCCCACCACGAAAACTTTGGACGAAATTTCTATCATGTGTTTGTTCCAGCTTATTCGGCAAGCCAATCCTTGGTTTTATTTTGAGTTGTGGTATTCGAGTTCCTTCGACGTCATATGTTGATTCCATCCCTCGTTGATGTACCCATTCTACCTAATTCTTCGTGGCTTCGCAATTTAGGAATATGTGACCACTTCAAGGGAAGTGCATTCGTTCATTTTGTTCAGATGTGAAGACTTTTGTTGCAATTTTCATTCCGTTGGATTCACCTTCAATATTTGTCTATTTGTGTGCTAATGGTGGTCAACCTCTTCAGGATGGCTCCTCCAACGTGCACGACTCCGAACCCTGATCCGCCACCACCTCCACCGCCTCCGGAAGCATGGCAAGCTGTGATGGCCACTACTAATGCAAACACATAGTTGATCATGCAAATCCTCCAAGAGCGGAATCAAGGCAGTCAAGGGAATCAAGGCAACAATCAGAACCATTTTGCTACTCTGAACCAGTTCCTCGCAAATGGTCCAAAGACGTTCAGCAATTGTGTGGAGGCTACCAATGCTGACGATTGGCTAGTGGAGCTGGGCAAGCATTTTGAATGCAGCAACGTCAGGCCTGAAGATTTCGTCAAGTTCGCTTCTTTCCAGCTCAAAGATCAGGCCGCAGAGTGGTTCCAGCAGTACAAGGATTCCAGAGGTGGACGTTTGATCACTTGGGATGATTTCCGTCGTGATTTCCGAGCTCATCACATCCCTCAGAGTGTGACTAAAAGCAAACGTGAGGAATTCCGCAATCTGAAGCAAGGCTCTTTGTCTGTCTATGACTATAATAAGTTGTTCCAGAAGCTCGCCCGTTTTGCCAAGCAGGATGTTCCTGATGAGAAGAGCATGATCTATCAGTTCAGGGGTGGTCTCCGTGAAGAAATTCAGCTCGCTCTTGTCCTCTTCGAGCTGTTGAGATACGATGAGTTCTACAACATGGCACTGAAGCAAGAGGCTGCTCAGTTAAGGTGTGATGCTTCCAGGAAGCGAGTCCGAGACACTACGCCTTCTTCCTCTACTCAAGTGGCCAAGCAGCAGAAGTATTGGCTTCCTCCTCCTCCGTTCCGTCAGCCGTATCAGCAGAAGAGCAAAGGTGGCAGTGGTTCTTCCCACCCACCCAACCCAGGCTTTCAGAACAAGACTTCGTCTCAAGCTCCAAGATCGAGTGCTCCGTACCACCGTCCGCTTTCTGAGGTCACGTGCAACAAGTGCCAACAGAAGGGTCACTACGCCAACAAGTGTTTCAACCAGAGGCGTATTCCTCCTCCTCCTGTCAGATCGGCAAGTACAGCTGTGGTCAAGCATAATCCCAAGCACGCCAAGGTCAATATGGTGAATGCAGCTCAGGCAGAGGATTCGTCAGATGTGATCATGGGTAACCTTCCTGTTAACGATGTTCCCGCAAAAGTTCTTTTTGACACGGGTGCATCGCATTGTTTCATCTCGAGACCTTTTGCTTCCAAGCATGATTTTGTTACTCAAATGTTGCCGAGTCCGTTGTCTATTGACTCTCCGGCCAGTCTGTTGACATCTCGAGTTTGCGTTCCGGAGGTTACAATCACATTGGGCGATTACAAGTTTCTCTCTTTTTTGGTGGTTCTTGGTAATTCGGATATCGATCTTATTCTTGGGATGGACTGGCTCTCTAAACACAAGGCTCACCTCGATTATGCATCCAGGCAGATTCAACTGACTCATTCGTCTGAGGATGTCATTGTCTTTGCCGCTCGGGATAATACCATCCGGTTGTTTTCTCTCAATGAGAAGGGTGAATTGGATGCTATTTCGCAGATTCCGATTGTTTGTGAGTATCAAGACGTCTTCCCAGAAGAACTCCCAGGAATGCCTCCGCACCGGCCGGTTGAATTTGTTATTGAACTTGAGCCCGGTACGGAACCTGTGTGCAAACGTCCCTACAAGCTCGGCCCCGAAGAGTTGAAGGAGTTGAAGAAACAACTCGATATTCAAGAAAGAATGGGTCTCATTCGGCCTAGTACTTCTCCGTGGGGTTGTGGTGTTCTTTTTGTGAAGAAGAAGGATGGAACGGACCGACTTTGTGTTGATTATCGTCCATTGAACAAGAAGACCATCAAGAACAAATATCCACTTCCCAACATCAATGAGCTGTTCGAACAACTCAAGGGTGCCCAAGTGTTCTCCAAGCTGGATCTCCGTATGGGTTATCATCAAATTCGCATTTGTGAGCAAGATATTCCCAAGACGGCGTTCAGAACAAGCTATGGGTCATATGAATACACTGTTATTTCTTTTGGCCTCGCCAACGCTCCTCTCAACTGGTCTGAAACCAGTGAACGTCAGCTGCTGGGTAATGACTTAATCACAGAGGCAGAAGAAATGTGCAAGGTCATTCGTGATAACCTCAAAGCAGCCCAATCCCGCCAGAAGAGCTACTATGATAGTAAGCACCGTGATTTGGCTTTCGATATCGGAGATCATGTTTACCTCCGCGTCTCTCCTATGAAAGGGACTCGTCGCTTCGGTACCAAAGGGAAGCTTGCCCCCAGATATGTCGGGCCTTTCAAGATTGTCAGCAAGAGAGGCGACCTCGCCTATCAACTCGAGCTTCCTTCAAACTTTGCCAATGTTCATGATGTGTTCCATGTCTCCCAACTCCGAAAGTGCTTCAAGACGCCTGAATGCACCATCAACTTCGAGGACATTGAGCTCCAAGAAGAACTCTCCTACCGTGAGCACCTAGTTGCAATCCTTGAAGAGACTGAACGCAGGACTCGCAACAAGTCAATCAAATTTCTCAAAGTCAAGTGGTCACACCATTCCGACCGTGAAGCTACCTGGGAACGCGAGGATCACCTCCGTTCTGAGTACCCGGAGTTCTTTCAGTCCTAGATCTCGGGACGAGATCTTTTCGTAGTGGTGGAGTGTTGTAACGCCCCAGATATTACTTTCCCAATTTGTACTCCAACTCTTGCTGTTTCCGGCATTAAGTTATATTTATTCCTCGGGTTCGGGTCTTTGTCTCCGTGTGTTGTTTTCTTTTTCGCGCATCTCATATCATGTCATCACGTGCATTGCATTTGCATACATGTTCATCTCATGCATTCGAGCATTTTCCCCGTTGTCCGTTTTGCATTCCGGCGCTTCGTTCTCCTCCGGTGGCCATTTCTAGCTTTCTTTCATGTGTGGGGATTAAACATTTCCGGATTGGACCGAGACTTTCCATGCGGCCTTGGTTTACTACCGGTAGACCGCCTGTCAAGTTTCGGGTCATTTGGACTTCGTTTGATACTCCAACGTTTAACCGAGGGACCGAAAAGGCCTCGTGTGTGTTGCAGCCCAACACCCCTCCAATTTGGCCCAAAACCCACCAAACTCTTCTCCATCGTCTCGGTCGTTCGATCATGATCGCGTGGGCGAAAACCGCACCTCATTTGGACTCTCCTAGCTCCACTTATGCCTATAAATACCCCCTCCATTCGGATCTCTTCTTCCCCCGTCCAAAACCCTAAAAAAACGCAGATCTATTCTCCCTCGCGCCGGCCGGACGTGTCCGACCCGGCCAGACTTTGTCCACCGCCGCGCCCGGCCACTCGCGACACGCCACGTGGCCCGGACCACTTCGCCGATGCCGCCGGCCCGCAGGCCCACGCGGGGCCCTCCCGAGCCCATCCGGCCACCGCCGCCAGCCCACGCCGCGCGCCCGTCTTCCCCGACCGCGGCGGCCGCGCCACCGCAAGCCGCCATCGCCGGCCGCCGTCCACCTCGCCGGGGGCCGCCACGCCGTCGCGGCACGCCTCCCAAGCGCCGGAGCTCGCCGCCGCCTCGCCTCGGAGTCGCCGCCGCCCCACCGCGCCAAGACGCAGCCCCGGCAAGCCCCCACGCCGGCAGGCCTCTCCTTCCCCTACTCCGGCCACCGCGCTCCATTTCCGGCGAGGATCCGGCCGATCTTCTACAGAGCTACAGTACCCGGGATCCGGATCTGGATCTAGATCCATCTCGGTTGACTTCTCTCCCCCTAACCCTAATTTTTCGTGCTATGTTTGACTGCTCATATCTCCGCATCCGTAGCTCCGTTTTAGACATATGACATATCAAAATCTTCGCCTCAATGAGTACATCATTTCATTCCATTGCATCATTTGCATTTGAGTTCATCTTGATGCCCAAATTGCTGTTAGAAGGAGGCATCGTGAGTTAAATTGCAGATCCGTTAGCTCATCATTGACTTTTGTCATTTTTGCCATGATTGTTGTGTGCATGATATGCCTGTGACCCTTTGGGATAAATTGTTAAGCATTTTGTCTTATTTCCATAGGTGCCACCCATGCATTTTTAGGATGTGTGTGGTGTCTTGTGCAAGCTTGCAAAGAGGGGTACCTGAGATATCTGTTTTTAGGGACTTAGTGATTTTCACTAAGTCTGGGATGTTTTAGTTCATGATGCCATATGTCCAGCTTGTTTCCTAGTGATCCGTGCCTCTTTTGAGGATGATCAGTAAGGGAGTTTTGATATTTATGTTGTTCTCTATCCATCCTTATCTTTACTTGCTATGTTGGAGTGCTCTAGATTGAGTCAATCGAGCTCAACTTTTGCATCGTTGTTAATTTGGGCAGGTCGTGAACTCTTTTGCGATTTTGCCGATGCTATTGCTAGTGATCCGTGCATGCTATGCCATTGTTTTTGCCATTTCTAGCTAGAATTTTGTGCCTTATTTATGGATATATGCTTGCCTTGCTATGACTTGCACCATAGTGAGTGCATCAAGCTCGTTTACATGCCTCCGTGAGTTATAATTCCAGCATGTCTCAGTTTTCACTAAGTCTGAAAACTGATTGTGTTTCATCAATGTTCGTGTGCTTGTTAGAGTATTTTGTGAACCCTTTTGGCCCCAGGTCACTTTGGGTGTTTTGTTAAGCTTATTGAGTAGCTCCATGCCATGTTCTTACTTGCCATGTTCAGGTTATGTTTCATGTTGTTTTGCTGCTCCGAAGAGAGCATCGTGGTCTGAAATTTCAGACTAGTGTTAATTTCACTAAGTCTGAAATCTGTTTTGCTTATTCAGTTTTGCCATGCTTGTTTGAACCTCTTAATGGATGAATTTGCCTATGGCTCAGTCCTAGTGATTTGTTAAGCATCTTGTGTACATCCCTGCAATATATTTTCTTTTCATGTTTGGTGGCTGTAGCATGTTCATTTTGTTGCATTTAGGAGCCTACTTGCTGTAAATCGCAGATCGGCTCGTTTCGTAAAACGCTTGCCATTTCCAAACCATAGCTCCGATTCCAATGATCTTTATATCGTTTTCAGGGGATTTCTTCCCCTCTATCCAGTGACATGATTGGTTTTCCAAGTTGAGGCCGGGTTTATGCATTTCCTGTCACGTCGTGCATTTTGCATCCCGCATCGCATCCCGCATAGCATACCATCTTTGCATATTATTGGTTGCCCTTGCACGTGGTTGATTGTATCCTTGTTGCTTGTTTGTGTTGTTGGGTAGAGCCGGGAGACGAGTTCGCTAACGAGGAGCCCGTTGAGTTTGCTTTTGAGGATCCAGTCAACTCTGACAACTGTGCAGGCAAGATGATCATACCCTCGAAATCACTACTATCTTTGCTATGCTAGTTTGCTCGCTCTTTTGCTTTGCCAATGCTACGATGCCTACCACTTGCTTGTCAGCCTCCCAATTGACATGATTGAGCCTCTAACCCATCTTTGTCCTAGCAAACCGTTGATTGGCTATGTTACCGCTTTGCTCAGCCCTTCTTATAGCGTTGTTAGTTGCAGGGGAAGATTGGAGCCGTTCCTTGTTGGAACATTTATTTACTTGTTGGGATATCATTATATTGCTATGTTATCTTAATTCATCTATATACTTGGTAAAGGGTGGAAGGCTCGGCCTCTCGCCTAGTGTTTTGTTCCACTCTTGCCGCCCTAGTTTCCGTCATATCGGTGTTATGTTCCCGGATTGTTGCGTCCCTTACGCGGTTGGGCTATAATGGGAACCCCTTGATAGTTCGCCTTGATTAAAGCTTTTCCAGCAATGCCCAACATTGGTTTTACCATTTTCCACCTACCCCTTTTTCCCTTGGGTTTCCAGAGCCCGAGGGTCATCTTTATTTTAGCCCCCCACGGGCCAGTGCTCCTCTGAGTGTTGGTCCGACCGAGTAGACTGCGGGGCCACCTCGGGGCAACTTGAGGGTTGGTTTTACTCGTAGGATGTCTCATCTGAGTGTGCCCTGAGAACGAGATATGTGCAGCTCCTATCGGGATTTGTCGGCACATTCGGGCGGTGTTGCTGGACTTGTTTTGACCTGTCGAATCATCTTGTTGTACCGAGATACCGAGTCTGATCGGTGTGCCTTGGGTGGAGGCCTATTCCTTCGTTGACCGTGAGAGCTTGTTATGGGCTAAGTTGGGACCCCCCTGCAGGGATTGATCTTTCGAAAGCCGTGCCCGCGGTTATGGGCAGATGGGAATTTGTTAATGTCCGGTTGTAGATAACTTGAACCTTACTTAATTAAAATGAATCAACTGAGTGTGTTGGCGTGATGGCCTCTTCTGGTGGAGTCCGGGAAGTGGACACGGTGTTGGAGTTATGTTTGCGCAGGTTGCTCTCTAGTTTCTCGCTCGTGCTTTGCCTCCTCTTCTCGCTCTCTTTTGTGAATAAGTTAGCCACCATATATGCTAGTAGCTTGCTGCAGCTCCACTTATACATTACCCCTTTCCTACCAATTGAGCTTATATAGTCTTGATCGCGAGGGTGCGAGATTGCTGAGTCCCTGTGGCTTACAGATTACTATTACACCAGATGCAGGGACAGATGATACAGCTCCAGATGGCGCGCTCGAGCTCAAGTGGGAGTACGACGAGGACTCTCAGCATTACTATGTGTCTTTTCCTGATGATCAGTAGTGGTGCCCAATCGGGGTTAGATTCAGGGCCTTGTCGGATGTTGGGGGTCTTTTCTATTTTGGCGCCGTAGTCGGGCCATGACTGATTTGTATGATGGATGTTATTTATGTACTTTGGTGTGACGTGGCGAGTGTAAGCCAACTATGTTCTTCCCCTTTATATTATTTATGTACATGGGATGTGTGATGATTTCCCGACTTGCGACATTGCTTTCAATGCGGCTATGCCTCTAAGTCGTGCCTCGACACGTGGGAGATATAGCCGCATCGAGGGCGTTACAATGTAGAAGCCCTCTGTGATGGATGCCTCCTCTGGCGGAGCTCCGGAACAGGCCCTGTCGGTGTCAAAACCGGCGGATCTCGGGTAGGGGTTCCCGAACTGTGCGTCTAGGCCGGATGGTAACAGGAGGCAAGGGACACGAAGTTTTACCCGGTTTGGGCCCTCTTGATGGAGGTAAAACCCTTCGTCCTGCTTGATTAATATTGATGATATGGGTATTACAAGAGTAGATCTACCACGAGCTCAGAGAGGCTAAACCCTAGAAGCTAGCCTATGGTATGATTGTTGTTCTGTCCTACGGACTAAAACCCTCCGGTTTATATAGACACCGGAGAGGGTTAGGCTTACATAGAGTCGGTTACAATGGTAGGAGATCTACATATCCGTATGGCCAAGCTTGCCTTCCACGCCAAGGAAAGTCCTTTCCGGACACGGGACGAAGTCTTCCATCTTGTATCTTCATAGTCCAGGAGTCCGACTGAAGGTATAGTCCGGCTATCCGAACACCCCCTAATCCAAGACTCCCTCAGTAGCCCCCGAACCAGGCTTCAATGACGATGAGTCCGACGCGCAGATTGTCTTCGACATTGCAAGGTGGGTTCTCCTCCAAATTCCGTGTACCTGTTGAATAAAGTCTGGTTTCTTGTAAATGTTGCGCTCCTTGGCTTCTACGCCCAATAATGGCCATCTCCCATGTGTCAAATGAATATGAAAAGTTTGAGTGTTTTTACATCCACGCCCCTAGCCGCGTAAATGAGCCGCCCATTTAAGGGGACGAGGATTTAGGTCCAAACCACACCTTCTCCCCTTCGCGAGTGTTCATCAGAGCGCATCTGACAAAGGTCCATTCCACCATGGCCAGCCGTCGCAACTCCTCCTTTCGCCCTTCCAGCCCTCAGCTTGCATATTGGGAGAGATGCTTCATCCCGCATAGCGAGCTAGTGACGCTCCAGACCAAGGGATTTCTCCCCCCGGCCTATATGGTCCCGGTTCGAGCCGGTCTTGCCATCTATAATGGTGGAGAGCAAGCGGAGAGTGCCCCTAATCCCTCCAAAGGAGAGCTGGTATGCCTTGTTCCTTATTTAATAAGACGGCTCAGATTTCCAATCCATCTGTTTCTCCGGGGGCTTCTGGAGTTCTATGGGCTCCAGCTACACAATCTTACGCCCGCCTCCGTATTGCATATCGCGGGCTTCATAGCCCTCTGCGAGCTGTTTTTGGGTGTTGAGGCTCATTTTGGGCTGTGGAAAGAGCTATTCTGTCTTGTGCCCCGTTCTCAGAACAGGTCAGTATATCAAGTGGGCGGAGCTGAAGTGTGGCGCATCACCGGGACCGGATATCTATCCGGAACCCCAAATAAGGCGTCCGAGGACTGGCCTTCGGAATGGTTTTTGAGACGGGAGGCCGAACCTGCGGCGACAAGACAACGAGGGGCCGCAGGGCCCTGTGGGCAGAAAAGAGGTGCAGTCCGGACCGAGGCGTCAGCGCAAAGGTATGGCGCGCCCCCTTATCCCAGGTGTTATACCTTCAAGGCATATTAACACTCGTGCTCTCTTCAGGACAAAGAGACCTCGCCGGACTATATCCGAAGAGGCTGCCAATCGCGCCTCCACCAGCCAGGCTCCAAAGCCTGGTCCGGAGGCGGAGGCGAACACAAGCCGCGCACCGGACGCTCCTCCGACGGAGGATGTGGACAGGTTGTCTGCCACCAACTCTGAGGTGGAGAGTGCCATGAACCACAGGCGTCGCCGGACAATTCTTCGCGATGCTTGTTTCTCCCAAGAGGCATTAGATGCCTTCAATTCGGGAGATGCGTACCTCCGGGCCGCTCAAAATGGTCTAGCCAGAGCCACGGAGCAATATGTAAAAGACATAAGGGTAAGAAAATTTTGGTAATTATATATATATATATATATATATATATATATATATACCAGTAGCCCCCGAGACTTGAAATAGTTAGAATAACTGATTTAAGGATCATTTGTTATCCAGGTTCTTACAGAAAAGAATTCCCTACTGTCCCAGGAGCTGGAAGAGTGCAAAGCCCAACTTGAGGCCGTACTAGCCGCGGCAGGGGAGCCCAAGGAGACCCCCTCTGGTAATATACACTTCGAAAGATAAGTATTTTGCGAAGCACGACATGGGTGCGAATCTGACAAATGAAATTGCAGATGGCGCCGGATTGGATCCGGAAAGGCAACAACTCCTACGCCAGCTGAAGGCTGGTGAGAAGGTGCTGACAAAGGTGAGGTGGGAGAAGAACGATCTCCAAGATGGCAACACCAAGCTGGGCGTCGACCTGAAAGATGTTCGTGCCCAGCTGTCAGACTCCATTAAGGAGAATCAGCGGCTTCGGCGCGGCATATTTAGTAAGTGCTTGAACGAACCTTTGAAAAAAAAGTTCGGCGGGGAAGTCGACTAACAGAGTAATGTCTGTAGATGTGCTAACAGGTCCTCCTACAGAGGAGATGCCCGATTCTACGGGTGACCTTCTTCCCGAGCTCTCGCAACTGCTCGAGCGAGTTCGGTAGGCGATGCAAGGCGTCGCCCAGGCCTTGTGGCCATCCATCTCCATGCCCGAAGGTCTTGGAGAGCTTGCGAAGAAGCTAAAGGGAGCACGGCGGCACTTCCGATTGTGGAAGATATCGGCCTGCCGTCAAGGCGCTAGGGAGGCCTGGGCCATGGTGAAGACGCGGTACACAAAGGCTGACCCCAACCACATGGCCGAGGTCGGTCCTGTGGGGCCCGATGGGAAGGAGATCCCTGTAAGCTTAGTATACAGCCAAGTAGAATTGGCCGCAAAGTATTCCCAGCAGGACTATAAATTAGACAGCCTGTTAGATGGTATTGAAAAGGAATACAATCAGTCAGAATGACTATGTAATTTAATTGACATTTATAATGCCTTCTAGCCGGATTGTAGATCGTTTGTCATGGCCGACCTTTTCGCTTCAGCCTCGGGACCTGACGGTCCGGAGTGTGTCTGAATTCCCATGCGGTTATATAAGAACCGGGGAATGCATGGAGAACAGGCGTAGGGGTCATTAGTGCGTGAACAGACAAGTGCCCGACTAGTTATGTTATATTACATGGTTAGTAAGAAACATCTTCCAGGGAGAATAGTTCCGTTAGGGGTTCCTTTCCCTGGGAGGCATGCCCTAAAGTGCATGCCCATTCTGCGAGAAAGATGCGGGAAAAAGCATCTGGGGGCACATAAATAAATAAGTGAAAAGATCATCTTTTAGGTCACCGACCGAATATTCCCTTAAGAACGCTAGCTTTCGGCTTCACCCAGTCTGAGGTACACATCCGGCTGATCCGGCAGTAACAATCGCAGAGGTGCTCCCTTTACCGCCTAGCCGAATAATCGGGAACGTAGGGGTAAGCACAGGAGTCAGGCAACCCAGCTTGGCCAAAACTTAAGTCATATCGATGCATATAATGGTGAAATAAAAGGTACATGCGGAAGTGTAACACATGTGTTGGGCATGAAGCCCGTATAAATAAGCTTCTGTTAAAAGAAGCCCCCAGGTTTAATGAGTGCGAATAGCACGTCATTTGATGAGCCTTTAAAGGCTATAAGAGAAAGGAAGGGGAGAAGGACAGAAATGTAAGATAGACAGTATATAAAAAATGGACAGAGGAAGGAGACGAACACAGAGTCCAGCGCTAGGCATAGAATCTTCGGAGACGGGCTACGTTCCATGGGTTCGGCTCAAGTCGATTATCCGATGCATCTCGCAGGCGGTACGCTCCACCAGTCAGGACTTGATCAATTATGAAGGGACCTTCTTACTTGGACTTGAGTTTGTCCTTTTTCTTGTCCGGCAGGCATAGAACTAATTCGCCAACATTTTAATTTTTGGCCCGTACTTCTCTGCTTTGGTATCTTCGAGCCTGCTGTTGATAGAATGTGAAACGGGCTTTTGCCACGTCACGCTCCTCCTCCAATGCGTCCAAACTGTCCTGCCGATCGAGCTCGGCTTCTCTTTCTTCGTACATGCGCACTCGAGGTGAGTCATGAATTATGTCGCAAGGCAAAACTGCCTCTGCGCCGTACACCATAAAGAATGGTGTATATCCGGTGGTGCGATTCGGCGTGGTCCGCAGCCCCCAGAGTACGGAGTCGAGCTCCTCTACCTAGTGCGTGTTAGATTCCTTGAGGGACCGCACTAATCTGGGTTTGATGCCGCTCATGATAAGACCATTTGCACGTTCGACCTGGCCGTTAGTTTGTGGGTACGGAAGCATAATCGAGCTTGATGCCCATGTTTTTGCACCAGAGTTTTACCTCGTCGGCCGTAAAGTTCATGCCGTTATCAGTGATGATGCTGTGGGGGACGCCATAACGGTGTACAACCCCGAATATAAAGTCTATCACCGGTCCGGATTCGGCCGTCTTAACAGGCTTGGCTTCGATCCATTTGGTGAACTTATCCACCATGACCAGTAAGTATTTTTGCTTGTGGGTTCCGCCTTTAAGGGGTCCAACCATGTCAAGCCCCCAGACCGCGAAGGGCCAAGTGATGGGGATAGTTTGGAGGGCGGTGGGTGGCATATGGCTTTAGTTTGCAAAGAGCTGGCAACCGACGCGTCGTTGGACTAAGTCCTGGGCGTCTGCCCGGGCCGTCGACCAATAAAAGCCTGTACGGAAGGCCTTCCTTACAAGGGACCGAGCTGCAGCGTGATGACCACCGAGTCCGGCATGAATTTCAGCTAGGAGGTTCCGCTCTTCCTCTTCGGAGATGCACCTTTGAAGGACTCTGGTAGTGCTTTTCTTATAAAGCTCTCCCTCGTGGACTTTGTAGGCTTTGGATCGCCGCACTATGCAGCGTGCCTCATTTTGGTCCTCGGGGAGTTCCTGCCTAGTAAGGTAGGCAAGGAATGGTTCTGTCCACGGGGCGATGACGGCCATTATTACGTGGGTTGAAGGTGTTATTTCATTGGCAGAGCCCCCGATTGTGTCAGAATGTTCGGTGTCGGGCAGTGCGGTTGGGTCCGGGCTGTTATTGTTCGGCTCCCCTTCCCATACTACGGATGGCTTCAACAGACTTTCCAAGAAGATGTTGGGGGGGACTACATCGCGTTTTGCACCGATGCGTGCCAGGACATCTGCCGCCTGATTATTTTCCCGGGCTATATGGTGAAATTCAAGCCCTTCGAACTGAGCTGATATTTTTAGGACGGCGTTGCGGTAAGCTGCCATTTTTGGATCCTTGGCATCGAAGTCTCCATTTATTTGGGATATTGCGAGGTTCGAGTTCCCGCGCACCTCTAGGCATTGAATGCCCATGGATACTGCCATCCGGAGACCATGTAAAAGGGCCTCATATTCAGCTGCATTGTTGGAGTCTGTGTACATAATCTGGAGTACGTATTGAACTGTGTCTCCCGTGGGGGACGTCAAAACGACGCCAGCCCCTAGTCCGGCCAACATCTTGGAGCCGTCGAAATGCATGATCCAATTTGAATATGTGTCGTAGTCTTTAGCGAGTTCGGCCTCCGTCCATTCTGCGACGAAGTCGGCCAAAACTTGCGACTTGATGGCTCGCCATGGCTTATAAGTTATGTCGAACGGGAGGAGCTCAATGGCCCATTTTGCAATCCGACCCGTTGCGTCACGGTTGTTTATAATATCGTTAAGTGGTACTTCCTTGGCTACTGTTATTGAACACTCTTGAAAGTAGTGTCGTAGCTTCCGGGATGCAATGAATACCACGTACGCAATCTTTTGATAATGTGGGTACCGTGATTTGCACGGAGTGAGGACAGTGGACAGGTAATAGACCGGCTTTTGAAGGGGGAATTTGTGTCCGTCCGTTTCTCGTTCGACGACGAGCACTGTGCTTACAACCTGATGTGTTGCTGCAATGTACAGTAGCATTGGTTCACCAATGTTTGGCGCGGCCAAGACTGGGTTTGTTGCTAATATGGCTTTTATTTTGTCGAGTCCGGCCGTGGCTGCATCCGTCCATTCGAAGTGTTTGGTGCGCCGAAGGAGGCGGTAAAGGGGTAGGGCCTTTTCTCCCAAGCGGGAGATAAAGCGGCTTAGAGCCGCCACACATCCGGTTAACTTTTGTATTTGTTTGAGGTCCTTTGGGATATCCAATTGTGACAGAGCTCGGCTCTTGGCTGGATTTGCTTCAATTCCTCTACCGGATACAATGAAGCCCAAGAGCTTTCCAGCTGGAACACCGAAAACGCATTTTTCTGGGTTGAGCTTGATGTCGTATGTTCGGAGGTTATCAAATGTGAGCCTCAAGTCGTCTACTAGAGATTTGACATGTCTTGTTTTGACGACCACATCATCTACATATGCCTCCATTGTTTTGCCGATCTGGTTTGCCAGACATGTCTGAATCATGCGCTGATATGTTGCGCCGGCGTTTTTGAGCCCGAAGGGTATTGTGTTGAAGCAGAAGGGGCCGTATGGTGTGATAAATGCCGTTGCGGCTTGGTCTGATTCTGCCATCTTGATTTGATGGTAGCCGGAATATGCGTCAAGGAAACACAACGAATCGTGTCCTGCAGTAGTGTCGATAATTTGATCGATGCGGGGGGGGGGGAAGGGATCCTTTGGGCAAGCCTTATTAAGGTATTTAAAATCAACGCACAGGCGCCAGGATTTGTCCTTCTTTGGTACCATCACCAGGTTTGCTAGCCAGTCCGGATGTTTTATATCTGTGATGAATCCGGCCTCCAATAGCTTTGCTAGCTCCTCTCCCATGGCCTGTCTCTTAGGTTCGGAAAAAAGAGCTTGTTTGACAGGTTTGAATCCTTTTAGGATATTTAAGCTGTGCTCGACCAGCCTGCGTGGGATTCCTGGCATGTCTGAAGGGTGCCAGGCGAAAATGTTCCAGTTCTCTCGTAGGAACTCTCGCAGTGCGGCGTCTACATCAGGGTTTAACTGTTCCCCGATGGAAGCTGTTTTATTGGGGTCCGTTGGATGGACCTGGAATTTGACTATTTCGTCCACCGGTTTAAAGGAGGTGGACTTGGATCTTTTGTCGAGTACCACCTCGTCCCTATTTATCGTGGAGCGCAGTCAGTTCCTCAGCCGCTAGGGCTTCGGATAGTGCCTCGAGGGCCAGTGCTGCTGTCTTGTTTTTGGCGCGGAGTGCTATGTCCGGATCACTAGCGAGAGTGATGATCCTGTTAGGCCCGGGCATCTTGAGCTTCATGTACCCATAATGGGGTATTGCTTGGAAGATTGTAAATGCTTCCCGCCCTAGCAGAGCGTGATAACCGCTGCTGAACGGAGCCACATGGAACGTGACCTCTTCGGACCTGTAATTATCCGGCATGCCGAACACCACATCTAGTGTGATTTTTCCTGTACAGCGCGCTTCCCGACTGGGGATTATTCCTCTAAAGGTTGTGCTGCTTCGCTCAATGCGGTTCCCGTCTATTTCCATTTTTTGAAGGGTTTCCTCATAAATGAGGTTCAATCCGCTACCGCCGTCCATGAGTACCTTGGTAAGACGAAAGCCGTCCACTATTGGACTGAGGACCAATGCGGCTAGTGCTCGGGCTGTTCGGAATTTAGGTTCATCACTGGCGTTAAAGGTAATAGCCGTGTCACTCCATGGGTTTATTGTTGCTACTTGGTAGACTTCGACAAGGCTGCGGAGTGTCCTTTTTCGCATATTATTTGATGCGAAAGTCTTGAAGACTGTTAATATCGTATTGGTGTCTCTGGGGTGGCTTTCTGTGGCCTCCGGAATTGGGAGATCTTCGCCAATTTTGGCCACCTACCGGAGTATCCAACATGCTCTAAGGCTATGAGTTGGTGTGGCGTCCTCTATACTGTGAATTTTACAGGGTCCATTAAGCCATCCTTCCAGTACGGTTCCATGCCCTGTAGAGGGTTTTTGCTTTTTGGTGTTTGACCCGGGTGTCTGGCGATGATGCACCCTTTTATTTCGGACTGGGTTTATCTTCAGGGCCGGATCGTCCCAAAATTTTATTTCGGTTTTCCAGGCGCTTTCCATCACACAGTACTTTCGTACAATGGACGCCAAGTCAGCGAAGCGTGTAATATCACGGCGACTGATTCCCTTGTCCGTGCAATTATTGCAGAAGATTGAGATTGCGTCTTCCTCGCGGCAGTCCCTTATCCTGTTCCTAAACAGGAGGAATCTGGCCCAGTAATGATGTACTGTTTCTTCAGGCTCTTGCCTGATTTGGGATAGATCACTTATGTTCGGGTGGGTGGGTGGAATTAAATCCGAAGCCTCACCCAATCTGAGGCTCAGAGGCCGAGGAATTTCCGAACTCGAAAATTTTTAGTGGATGCTTTTATGTTATTCCTTTTGGAGTTAGAGATCCTCCAATAGCAGACTAGAAGAAAATAATAGTTCAAAGGCTGAATCAATTATGTTCTCTAATTAGTGTAAGCCTCTATCATGTTTATACTTCAAAATAAGAGAACTTGCCAAGTATTTCACTATTTTTGCAGAAGTCCCATTTACGAAATATAACACAGTGTCCTTCTGCTGTTTCCAGGATTAATATCATTACAACGCGGACTTGTTTTACTTATGTCATTATGTTTGTTTGTGATAACTTGTAGGGATGTTATTTTACATTCTGCACACACCAGTTTGCTCAATCCAAATAAGCAGATAGTATAAATTGTTTGCCATACTTTACAATTTCTTATGTGTTTTGGCCTTTTTTTGCGGGTGAATGTGTTGTGGCCTTCTTGATTCAGTTTGGCAACCAACATATTTTAATGCCATCCGCATGTCCAAAATTGACTAAGATCATGCTTCTTGATCTCTGTCCAAACTATAATTGCCAATATAGATCATGTCTGAGTTTTGTCTACACGAAATTCTCTCTATAGAGAGTGCTACCATCTATTTATTTTCAGAGGGATGCCAAGGTAGCAACTAAGTACCAAATTAGTTCCACCATAAGTACATGACACATTAATATTTCATCTGACTTTAAGTATTATTTCTCATCTCCTTTCAATACTTGCACTTTTGCTCTCTTACTGTATTTTTGTTCCCCTTTACTGCATATTAGTTGACTAAGGGGAAACCAATGTCTATATACACCGGAGTCAGCAAAGTGTCAAAGTACAGTATATTCGATACTATCAACATCTTATATTTATGTTGCATTATAGATTAGCATCCAGATTTTTATTTTACTCATGTGAATTATCTCTCTGAATAATGTGGACCAATTTCAGGTATTAATATTGTACTATGTTACATACAGGTAATACATTAGGTACTACATAATCGGCATACATAATGTGGTGCCAAACGAACTTGCAACAAATGTGATTAAACCTGACAAGCTGTGAAACGACAAGACTGATGTCGAACAACCTAGATGAAGTGTATTACCAGATAAAGGACCTCAAATAAGCCCACATGACATTTTAGGGGTACTGGTCCTTCGTCCAACAACATGCTAATGAGGCCAAACCAAGGTGCCTTGCACACTCATGTCGCATGATCAAGATGGCGTCGATCAAATTAGAAAAACAATAACAGAGCTTCACCTTCGTAAACAATATACACAATTTGTTGTAAACATGACGAAAAGAGATGTATGCCCGGGTGTAGTTCCTTTCATATGGGGCTGTAGAATCTCATCTGTTCGACTTAAATGTAAATTTTCTTGTGGGGCTTCAACAATGTTAGAAATAAGTAGAGATTTTTTAGATAATATGTTGTTCAATTTTTTTTGAAGTATTTGTACGGACTATTTTTATTTTCTAAGTATTGCTATTGGTTTTTGTCAGTATTTTTATTTCTTATGTCGTGACGTCAGCCTTTGTGAAAGAGTGTAGGAGTCAAAATAGATCACCATCAATTACAAAACATGTATCCATCAACCACCGTAATTCAAAACTCATTATAAGAGCCAAAATTAAGGAGAAAAGCACAAGTTGCTAGAAGGCACAATACTTTAGAACATTGCAAACATTGAATTTAATTACTTTATATCCTAAGAACTGTAAGAGTCAAATTAAACGGGCGCATCAACGCGCGCCATTAAAGATCTAGTATATTATATAAAACAACAAGACAAAGCTAGCCACGGGCCCTGAGAGTGTTTCGAGCCTCACAATCGTCGGATCCAGGAAATGAACGCACCGGATCATTTGGTCATCCCATAGTGCATCCCACGATCCTTTTCACTTGCCGCATCGTGGGTCAGATCAGGCCCAACAGCTTTGGGTCACTGCTTCGGAGAGCAACCTGAGAACCCTCTCATCAACAGGCCGGCAAATTTTAACTGGGCCTTCAGTTTCTCTATTTGGGGGTCGACAAAACTGAAAGAGCCCCTAAAAAGACAGGACTGAAAGAAAATCCCTAAAAAAAGAGGAGTTTGTGCAATTAATCAGCCTCATCACCATGCCCCGCCGCTGCCCACTACAACTGGAAAGAAGTAGGAAAGTCGGATCAATCGGTTGGTCCGCCGCAATCTCACACGTCGAATCTGATTATCCGTGAAGTGAACAGCCGCCACCACATATGACCGTTTGATTCACGGCATTTTCTTTCTGCAATTAATCAACCTCATAACCATAACCAATCTCTTCACTTCCTATTGTGGTGGATGACCGTTTGTGGACTGCCCACGTCTTCTTTTCCTAATTATGCTATGCTCTCTCTCCGTTTCAAAATAGATGATCCAACTTTGTGCTAACTTTACATGTGTTGCTTCCTGAGCATCCCTCTCCTTGCTTGCATGCATTTTGGTTTCTCCCTCATCATGTCATCTCGGTCTGCATAGTTGCTAACCGCTACTCCCTTTTTGTTGTTGTTTGTGATATGCTTGTGGCTGCTACTGGCGGAAGAGCACGATGACAATTGCGACGGGGATGAGAAGGAGGCCGCAATGGTTCCACTCGCTCAGGCTCGCCTATCTCTAGGTAACCATCATCCTTTACCATTATCCTCTTCTCGGCACTTATGCCTTTTCATCTAGCACAGCCACTTCGGCAGCAAGATGAAGTGGTCGGGTTGTTTTGCGTTTTTACACTCTTTTACTTAGCTAATGGTTAAAACTTTGACCTTTCTGCTTTGTTTGTATCTGGCTACAATTTTTGTAAGTGGGTTAATTGGTAGAAGTACTAAGGCAGAATGAAATCACTGAGTTATCCACCTTTAGCTTTGAAACTGATTATGGTCTGTAATCACACATGGAAATGGCATAAGTTTTTGCATGTGCTACATTTTATAATTTCTACAATGACCAGCAGGCTTAATAGTTCTCTCATGAGATTTCCTTGTAGGTGCATTCAAATAATTGTGAATAATACGACAATGATGCCCTGATTTTCCTCCTGCGATGACTTATGTTTCTGCTGAAATTTGAGATGGGCTCTAGGCCCATATAGCAATTTCTGAAAAATCTCTAAGGGCCCATGTGGGTAATATGGCACTAGGTGTAGTGGGAAGTTTAGTCCCACCCCGGAAGTGGAAGAGGAGTTGGACCTCGCGCACTCCTCCTCCGCCGCTGCCGCCACCAAAGTCGTGGCCTCTGCATGGCCTACTGGAGGGTATAACTCGTTTATCCCGCTCCTACTATTTTCTGTTTTAGCCATGCTAGCGTTATACGTAGATCTTTCTGCAATTAGCGTAGTATGTGCTAGCTTGACTGAATATCAGTATGCGTTTATTTGTGTCAATGCCATGCTAGTGATTTATTCATGGATTAATTTAATCGAAAAATTGCCTATTTATTCAACAGTTTCCCCTACTTTTTCAATAGGTTGTTTAGGCTGTCTGTGGATGCAAAATACGTCATACAAGCTTTAAACATTTAAAACCCGGCCTCTCTTCAGTGTTCATACACCTAAATTTTATCTCTCACTTACCTATAGCGAGTGCCTCATTTTCTCTCTCTCTCTCTTAACACACATTGGATCAAGATCAAGAGCACCTAAGTGGCACAAACCATACAACTAGTCTTAACTAGGACGTAGAAACCGAAAAGAAAACTAGGAACAAGCTAACTTGCCTACTAGAGGAAGCCAGAGGAAAACAAACCTAAACAAAAAGAAAAACGAGTGTCCCATCTTACACTATCAGTTTGCTACGATTTATTCACTACAAAAAATAGTGGGTATTTGTATGTGCACTTACAGAAAAGAATATTCAACTCTAAAGGTAGCAAAGTGATTTATTCACTGCAGTACATTTTTGCATAGTGTAGAAGCTTTTCAATATTTGTGTGTTTACTATAACAGATAATAATGGAGGAGCAAGTTGTATGAAAAAAATTTAGAACCCAGATAGTACTTTTTTTGCGAATTTTTTTCCAATCTATTCATCTTCAATCATGACAGTACAACGAACACCAGAAATAATAAAAATTACATCCAGATTCATAGAACACCTAGCGACGACTACAAGCACTGAAGCGAGCCGAAGGTGCGCCGCCGTCATCACCCCTCCCTCGCCGGAGTCGGACAAAACTTGTTGTAGTAGACAGTCAGGAAGTCATCGTGCTAAGACCCCATAGGACCAGCGCAGCAGCACAGCAACCGCCGCCGATGAAGAGTAGCGTAGATCAGAAGGATCCAACCTGAAAACACATGAACGTAGACGAACTACGACCAGATCTAAGCAAATCCACCAAGGACATATCTGCTGGAGACACATCTCCACACGCCCACCGACGATGCTAGACACACCATCAGGGCGAGGGCTAGGCAGGGAGAACCTTATTCCATCTTCAGGGAGCCGCCGCCGTCTCGTCTTCCTGAGCAGCAAACAAACCCTAACAAAATGCAAAAAAACAACTGAAAACAGAGCCCTCCCGCCGACAAGGGTCGAGATCCACCGCGCCGCCATGGCCCTAAGGCCACCGGAGATGAGGCGGGCTGACGGCGGCGCCGGCGGGAGGCAGGGGAACCCTAGACTTTTCTTGTTAATAGATATGAACCAAGATAGTACTTGTCTCGAGTTTAACAGTCATGTAGCTGATTGATACGTCTCCAACGTATCTATAATTTTTGATTGCTCCATTCTATATTATCTACTGTTTTGAATGTTTATGGGCTTTATTATACACTTTTATATCATTTTTGAGACTAACCTATTAACCGGAGGCCCAGCCCAGATTTGTTGTTTTATGCCTATTTCAGTGTTTCGAGGAAAAGGAATATCAAACAGAGTCAAAATGGAACGAAATCAACTGAAGAAGTTATTTTTGGAAGGAAACCTACCAGATAGACTTGGACCCTACGTCAGAAGATGAAGGAGGTGCTCACGAGGGTAGGGGGCGCGCCCACCCTCCTGGGGCGCGCCCCCTGCCTTGTGCCCCCCCCTTCGGTCCACCGACGTACTCCTTTCACCCATATATACCCACGTATCCTAAAACTTCCAGAGAGCACAATAGATCGGGACTTCCGCCACCAGAAGCCTCCGTAGCCACCGAAAACCAATCTAGACCCGTCCCAGCACCCTCCGGAAGGGGCAATCCCTCTCCGGTGGCCATCTTCATCATCCCGGTGCTCTCCATGACGAGGAGGGAGTAGTTCTCCCTCGGGGCTGAGGGTATGTACCAGTAGCTATGTGTTTGATATATCCCTCTCTCGTGTTCTTGAGGTGCTACAATCTTGATGTATCGCGAGCTTTGCTATTATATTTGGATCCTATGATGTTTTCTCCCCCCTCTACTCTTTTGTAATGGATTGAGTCTCCCCTTTGAAGTTACCTTATCGGATTGAGTCTTTAAAGATTTGAGAACACTTGATGTATGTCTTGCCGTGGATATCTGTGGTGACAATGGGATATCACATGATTCACTTGATGTATGTTTTGGTGATCAACTTGCGGGTTCCGCCCATGAACCTATGCATAGGGGTTGGCACACGTTTTCATCGTGATTCTCCGGTAGAAACTTTGGGGCACTCTTTGAGATTATATGTGTTGGTTGAATAGATGAATCTGAGATTGTGTGATGCATATCGTATAATCATACCCACGGATACTTGAGGTGACATTGGAGTATCTAGATGACATTAGGGTTTTGGTTGATTTGTGTCTTAAGGTGTTATTCTAGTACGAACTCTAGGGCTGTTTGTCACACTTATAGGAATAGCCCAACGGATTGATTGGAAAGAATAAGTTTGAGGTGGTTTCATACCCTACTATAATTTCTTCGTTCGTTCTCCGCTATTAGTGACTTTGGAGTGACTCTTTGTTGCATGTTGAGGGAAAGTTATGTGATCCAATTATGTTATCATTGTTGAGGGAACTTACACTAGCGAAAGTATGAACCCTAGGCCTTGTTTCAACGCATTGTAGTACCGTTTACGCTCACTTTTATCATTAGTTACCTTGCTGTTTTTATATTTTCAGATTACAAATACCTTTATCTACCATCCATATTGCACTCGTATCACCATCTCTTCGCGAACTAGTGCACCTATACAATTTACCATTGTATTGGGTGTGTTGGGGACACAAGAGACTCTTTGTTATTTGGTTACAGGGTTGCTTGAGAGAGGCCATCTTCATCCTACGCCTCCTACGGATTGATAAACCTTAAGTCATCCACTTGAGGAAAATTTGCTACCGTCCTACACACCTCTGCACTTGGAGGCCCAACAACGTCTACAAGAAGAAGGTTGTGTAGTAGACATCAAGCTCTTTTCTGGCGCCGTTGCCGGGGAGGTGACTGCTTGAAGGTATATCTTTAGATCTTGCAATCGAGTATTTTAGTTTCTTGTTTGTTCACTAGTTTAGTTTATAAAAGAAAACTATAAAAATGGAATTGAGTTTGTCTCATACGCTTCACCTTTTTAATATCTTTCGTGAGTATGATGGAAAGGATAATTGTGCTCAAGTGCTAGAAGAAGAATGCATTAGATTGTTTGGCACTAAATATTTGAATGATGAGCATGATTGCAATGTTGTTAGTATGAATTCCTTGAATATCCATGATGCTAATGATATGCAAAGCCACAAGCTTGGGGAAGCTATGTTTGATGAAGATGATATTTTTTGTCCCCCAAGTTTTGATGAGCAAATTTATTATGATGAAAGCATGCCTCCTATCTATGATGATTATTGTGATGACATGTATGCTTTAAAGAATAATGATAACCATGAAACTTGTCATCTTGATCTTAATTTTCAATCACATGATAGTTATTTTGTTGAGTTTGCTCCCACTATTATTCATGAGAAGAATTTTGCTTGTGTGGAGAGTAGTAAATTTTCTATGCTTGTAGATCATGAAAAGAATGATTTAGGTGCTGGTTATATTGTTGAATTCATTCATGATGGTACTGAAAATTATTATGAGGGAGGAATATATGCTTGTAGGAATTGCAATAATAGCAAGTTTCCTCTCTATGTGCTTAAAGTTTTGAAGTTATGCTTGTTTTGCCCTCCTATGCTAGTTGATTCTTGCTCCCACAAGTTGTTTGCTCACAAAATCCCTATGCATAGGAAGTATGTTAGACTTAAATGTGCTAGTCATATTCTTCATGATGCTCTCTTTATGTTTCAATTCTTATCCTTTATGTGAGCATTGTTGAAATCATCATGCCTAGCTAGGGGCGTTAAACGATAGCGCTTGTTGGGAGGCAACCCAACTTTATTTTTGTTCCTTGCTTTTTGCTCCTATTTAGTAATAAATAATTCATCTAGCCTCTGTTTAGATGTGGTTTTATACTTTCAATTAGTGTTTGTGCCAAGTAGAACCTTTGGGAAGACTTGGGCGAAGTCTTTGTGATCATGCTGTAAAAAACAGAAACTTTAGCGCTCACGAGAATTGCTGCCATTTTTATTTGGAGAGTGCTATTTAGTTAATTATTTTTGCATATGATTAATAGATAAATTCCTCAGGTCCATAAATTTATTTGAGAATTTTATGAGTTCCAGAAGTATATGTTTGATCCAGATTACTACAGATTCATGTCTTATTTACTTATTTCGATGAATCTATGGCTAGTAAAATAGTTTATAAACCATAGAGAAGTTGAAATACAGTAGGTTTAACACCAATATAAATAAATAATGAGTTCATTACAGTACCTTGAAGTGGTCTTTTATTTTCTTATACTAACGGAGCTCACGAGTTTTCTACTTTAAGTTTTGTGTTGTGAAGTTTTCAAGTTTTGGGTAAGGATTCGATGGACTGTGGAATAAGGAGTGGCAAGAGCCTGAGTTTGGGGATGCCCAAGGCACCCCAAGGTAATATTCAAGGATAGCCAAGAGCCTAAGCTTGGGGATGCCCCGGAAGGCATCCCCTCTTTCGTCTTCGTTCATCGGTAACTTTACTTGGAGCTATATTTTTATTCACCACATGATATGTGTTTTGCTTGGAGCGTCAATTTATTTTTTAGGATTTTATTTCTGTTATTTAGAACAATGTTTTGCATCTTTTAATTCAATAAAATTGGCATTGATGGCCTTTACTATGCCTATGTTACAAGTATACATGTTGCTGTTTGAAAACAGAAAGTTTACCGCTGTTGCAATAATTCCCTAGAAACGTCAGAATGTGATAAAATGTTGAAACCTTCTGCATATTAAGCTCTGATAAATTCACTACAGTGGGAATTTTCTTTCATATTTTTTGGAGTTAGGGAAGTATGGATGTTGCAGCATTCTTTACAGACTATCCTGTTTAGGCAGATTGCTGTTATGTTTGCATATGTTTGCTTCTTTAATGATTCTATTTGAGGATAGGAATATTAAATATGCAGAGGCATTTAGTATGCAATATTGAATAATAATTTTAGTGATTTGCTACAGTAGAGTATGATAAGGTTTTTGCAATGGTTTATACTAACTTATCTCATGAGTCCTTGTTGAGTTTTGTGTGGATGAAGCTTTTGAGATTTAAGGAAACCGTGATATGAGAGGAATTAAGGAGACACAAAAGCTCAAGCTTTGGGATGGCCAAGGCACCCCAAGATAATATTTCAAGAAGTCTCAAGCATCTAAGCTTGGGGATACCCCGGTTGGCATCCCACCTTTCTTCTTCAACAACTGTCAGTTAGTATCGGTTGATCCTAAGTTTTTGCTTCTTCACATGATGTTTGCCATTCTTAGAATGTCATTTTTATTTTGCTTTGCTTGCTGTTTGAATAAAATACCAAGATCTGAAATTATTAAATATTAGAGAGTCTTCACATAGTTGCATAATTATTCGACTACTCATTGAGCTTCACTTATATCTTTCGGAGTAGTTTGTTGTTGCTCTAGTGCTTCACTTATATCTTTTTAGAGCACGGTGGTGGTTTTATTTTGAAGAAATAGATGAACTCTTATGCTTCACTTACATTATTTTGAGAGTCTTAAATAGCATGGTAATTTGCTTAAATAATCCTAATATGCTAGGCATTCAAGAATAATAAAATTCTCTTATGAGTGTGTTGAATACTAAGAGAAGTTTGATACTTGATGATTGTTTTGAGATATGAGGATGGTAATATTAGAGTCATGCTAGTTGAGTAGTTGTGAATTTGAGAAATACTTGTGTTGAAGTTTGTGATTCCCGTAGCATGCACGTATGGTGAACCGTTATGTGATGAAGTCGGAGCATGATTTATTTATTGATTGTCTTCCTTATGAGTGGCGGTCGGGGACGAGCGATGGTCTTTTCCTACCAATCTATCCCCCTAGGAGCATGCGCGTAGTACTTTGTTCGATAACTAATAGATTTTTGCAATAAGTATGTGAGTTCTTTACGACTAATGTTGAGTCCATGGATTATACGCACTCTCACACTTCCACCATTGCTAGCCTCTCTAGTACCGCGCAACTTTCGCCGGTACCATAAACCCACCATATACCTTCCTCAAAACAGCCACCATACCTACCTATTATGGCATTTCCATAGCCATTCTGAGATATATTGCCATGCAACTTTCCACCATCCCGTTTATTATGACACACTCCATCATTGTCATATTGCTTAGCATGATCATGTAGTTGACATTGTATTTATGGCAAAGCCACCGTTCATAATTCTTTCATACATGTTACTCATGCATCATTGCACATCCCGGTACACCGCCGGAGGCATTCATATAGAGTCATATCTTGTTCTAAGTATCGAGTTGTAATTCTTGAGTTGTGAGTAAATAAAAGTGTGATGATCATCATTATTAGAGCATTGTCCCAGTGAGGAAAGGATGATGGAGACTATGATTACCCCACAAGTCGGGATGAGACTCCGGACGAAAATAAATAAATAAATAAAAGAGGCCAAAGAAGCCCAAATAAAAAAAGATAAAAGAGGCCAAAAAAGAGAGGACCCAAATAAAAAAATTTAAAAAAATGAGAGAAAAAGAGAGAAAGAAAGAGAAGGGACAATGCTGCTATACTTTTACCACACTCGTGCTTCAAAGTAGCACCATGATCTTCATGATAGAGAGTCTCCTATGTTGTCACTTTCATATACTAGTGGGAATCTTTCATTTTAGAACTTGGCTTGTATATTCCAATGATGGGCTTCCTCAAAATGCCCTAGGTCTTCGTGAGCAAGCGAGTTGGATGCACACCCACTAGTTTCTTTTGTTGAGCTTTCATACACTTATAGCTCTAGTGCATCCGTTGCATGGCAATCCCTACTCACTCACATTGATATCTATTGATGGGCATCTCCATAGCCCGTTGATACGCCTAGCCGATGTGAGACTGTCTTCTCCCTTTTTGTCTTCTCCACAACCACCATTCTATTCCACCTATAGTGCTATGTCCATGGCTCACGCTCATGTATTGCGTGAAGATTGAAAAAGTTTGAGAACATTAAAAGTATGAAACAATTGCTTGGCTTGTCATCGGGGTTGTGCATGATTTAAATATTTTGTGTGGTGAAGATAGAGCATAGCCAGACTATATGATTTTGTAGGGATAACTTTCTTTGGCCATGTTATTTTGAGAAGGCATGATTGCCTAGTTAGTATGCTTGAAGTATTATTATTTTTATGTCAATATTAAACTTTTGTCTTGAATCTTATGGATCTGAATATTCATACCACAATTAAGAAGAATAACATTGAAATTATGCCAACTAGCATTCCACATCAAAAATTATCTTTTTTATCATTTACATACTCGAGGACGAGCAGGAATTAAGCTTGGGGATGCTGATACGTTTCCAACGTATCTATAATTTTTTATTGCTCCATGCTATATTATCTACTGTTTTGAATGTTTATGGGCTTTATTATACACTTTTATATCATTTTTGGGACTAACCTATTAAACAGAGGCCCAGCCCAGATTTGCTGTTTTATGCCTATTTCAGTGTTTCGAGGAAAAGGAATATCAAACGGAGTCAAAACGGAACGAAATCAACTGGAGAAGTTACTTTTGGAAGGAAACCTACCGGATAGACTTGGACCCTACGTCAGAAGATGAAGGAGGTGCTCACGAGGGTAGGGGGCGCCCCCCCTGCCTCGTGCCCCCCCCCCTTCAGTCCACCGACGTACTCCTTTCACCCATATATACCCACGTATCCTAAAACTTCCAGAGAGCACAATAGATCGGGAGTTCCGCCGCCAGAAGCCTCTGTAGCCACCGAAAACCAATCTAGACCCGTTTCGGCACCCTGCCGGTGGGGGCAATCCCTCTCCGGTGGCCATCTTCATCATCCCGGTGCTCTCCATGACGAGCAGGGAGTAGTTCTCCCTCGGGCCTGAGGGTATGTACCAGTAGCTATGTGTTTGATCTCTCTCTCTCTCTCTCTTGTGTTCTTGAGGTGCTACGATCTTGATGTATCGCGAGCTTTGTTATTATATTTGGATCCTATGATGTTTTCTCCCCCCTCTACTCTCTTGTAATGGATTGAGTTTCCCCTTTGAAGTTACCTTATCGGATTGAGTCTTTAAAGATTTGAGAACACTTGATGTATGTCTTGCCGTGGATATCTGTGGTGACAATGGGATATCACGTGATTCACTTGATGTATGTTTTGGTGATCAACTAGCGGGTTCCGCCCATGAACCTACGCATAGGGGTTGGCACATGTTTTCGTCGTGATTCTCCAGTAGAAACTTTGGGGCACTCTTTGAGGTTCTATGTGTTGGTTGAATAGATGAATCTGAGATTGTGTGATGCATATCGTATAATCATACCCACGAATACTTGAGGTGACATTGGAGTATCTAGGTGACATTAGGGTTTTGGTTGATTTGTGTCTTAAGGTGTTATTCTAGTATGAACTCTAGGGCTGTTTGTCACACTTATAGGAATAGCCCAACGGATTGATTGGAAAGAATAACTTTGAGGTGGTTTCGTACCCTACCATAATCTCTTCGTTCGTTCTCCGCTATTAGTGACTTCGGAGTGACTCTTTGTTGCATGTTGAGGGAAAGTTATGTGATCCAATTATGTTATCATTGTTGAGGGAACTTACACTAGCGAAAGTATGAACCCTAGGCCTTGTTTCAACGCATTGCAATACCGTTTACGCTCACTTTTATCATTAGTTACCTTGCTGTTTTTATATTTTCAGATTACAAATACCTTTATCTACCATCCATATTGCACTTGTATCACCATCTCTTCGCCGAACTAGTGCACCTATACAATTTACCATTGTATTGGGTGTGTTGTGGACACAACAGACTCTTTGTTATTTGGTTGCAGGGTTTCTTGAGAGAGACCATCTTCATCCCACGCCTCCTACGGATTGATAAACCTTAGGTCATCCACTTGAGGGAAATTTGCTACTGTCCTACAAACCTCTGCACTTGGAGGCCCAACAACGTCTACAAGAAGAAGGTTGTGTAGTAGACATCACTGATCTTAAAAAAATTGAACCTACCATCTACAAAGTACAAGACTCCAAACTCTAAACAGATTGTTGTACATAAACCCTTCGGGAAATTGCTTTGTCAGCGGAAATACCTCTGCCATTTCTGCTTGAAATTGGTAATAATATCATGGTCCGTTGATTGTTGGAACTGTCGGGTCTGAGTTTGATCAAATGTAGACTTCCTGAGTCTGTTCTTTCCTTTTCTGGTTTGATCATTATCTGTCATAGGCATATGATCTTAAAATGTGGTAATAATATCATGGTCCCTTGATTGTTGGAATTGTCGACTCTGAGTTTGATCAAATGTAGACTTCCTAAGTATTTTCTTTCCTTTTCTTGTTTGATCATTATATGTCATAGGCTTATGATTTTAAAATTTTAAGTTTTAGTCGAGATAGCTAACTGCATGGATGACATTCCTATCACAGTTAAATTTTGTGCAAAAGTAGATGAACATAGCCTTTAGAGTTGAATGTTCACTTTTTGCCACCCATTTCTTTTGTCTTCTCATGAAGCGTTTATGTGAGTTGCATTAGTTCCGACTTAAATAGTTCTTCCGTGCATGCCCCAACACTTGTATCGACGAATAATTTGAATTGTTTAAATTTGACGAAAACTATACTGTCCAAGTATTTTTTTTACAAGATGAATGTCTGCGGCAACGAACGCCTTCATGGTTAGTTTTTTTATAAACACCTCCTTTATTAATTGGCTACAATTGTAGCATCTGATACAATTAAGGGGATGATAGCCGACAGGGGATCATCCATCCATACATTAGGAGGATTGAATCTAGCTAGACTAGCTAATTCATGTGCTACCTTATTATTCTCTCTAAAACAATGCTCATAAACAATATGACTGAAGTCTAAGGACATGAAGTAACAATCATCAAAAATCGCACTGGCTACCGAAGATGAGTAGCCTTCTCTGAGCGCTTCAACCACGTCCGCATTATCTGAATTCACCTCAACTTTGCTACATCCAGTTGTGCAAGCAAGATTTAGACTGAATCTGATTGCAATTGCCTCTGCAGTAAAAGCATCATAACAGAGTCCAAGTTTTTCATTTGCTACAGCTATAAACTTGCCCTTGTGGTCTCTAATAACAGCACCTACTGAACCTTCAAGTAAGTCATGATCAAAACTCGCGTCCACATTTAGCTTGACATACCCGGTCCTTGGTCTCATCCAACCTCCCGAATGAACTCTTGGCCATGGTGAATTTGCTGCTATAAAGTTCTCTGCCAAGGAACGTACAACAAGGTTGATCTGTGGCGCCGTTTGTGGATCATCTCCATGTGTAATTTTTCTCCTTTCCCACCACATGTATGAACAGCATGTAGCCACCGTTTCTCACAATTTTGGCAATCCTAGCACATGGATATGATCATCCAGTAGACTGGGAAGAAAATCCAGCACAACCTCCCCGCATGTATTCATCACCAATCCCCTCTGTATTACATCCCACACTCCAAGCAGTTTCCAAACATGAACCGCAACTGGACATTCAAAACGCAGGTGACGGATGCTCTCTGGTCCTTTGTTACATACACGACAATTTGGTATGATCTTGATATGTCTATCAGCCAGTATTGCACAGCATGGAACAGCACTAAGAAGTGCTCTCCAAACAAAATGTTTTACCTTTGCTGGGTAGCTCAAGCTCCACACCGAATCCCACGTAGGTGTTGGCAAGGACGAACTCGTTGTACCTTGCAGATTGTGGCCAAACTTTGACTCCCAGACAGCGTGATATGCTGATCTTACAGTGAACCCACCTGTTTTAGTGAGAGTCCAAGCTAAAAAGTCTGTCATTTCATATATTAGTAGTGGACTTGCAAGAATTCTCTGAGCATCTACACTACAAAATGTTTGGTTTATCAGCCCCGAATCCCAGTCACCTGACACCGGATCTATAAGCTCTGACACCCGAGAGAGGATATGATTCCCTCTACCAGAGATAACCTTCCTGGTGGGAGATTGTGGGATCCAACTATCTTCCCATATTTTTATTTTTTGACCATCTCCCACCCTCCAAATATGTCCATGTTTCAAGGTCTCCACACATGCCATTATACTTTGCCATGTATAAGAGGCCTTCTTCTTCAGACTAGCATTCGTAAGCTCTACATCAGGGTAATATTTTGCTTTAAGAATCTTTGCACAGAGGATTCAGATCTTCAATAAGTCGCCATGCTTGTTTTGCTAGCAGTGCCAAATTAAAGCAATGGATGTCTCTGAACCCCATTCCTCCTCTACTCTTTGGTAAGCACATCTTCCACCACGCAAACCAGTGCATTCTCTTATGTGATGCGTCATCGCCCCACCAGTAACGAGAGATCGCATCTGTAATTCCTTTGCAAATTTTCTTAGGAATTTTGAAGACCGACATCGCGTACGTTGGTATGGCTGGTGCAACAGATTTGATAAGCACTTCCTTACCTCCCGAAGACAGACACTTTTCCTTTCATCCTGTAAGTTTCACAATTAACCGATCAATCAAGTATTGAAAGCTGTCTGTTTTATCCAGTCCTAGGGTAGTGGGTAATCCGAAATATGTGTCATTCAGAGCCTCCATCATAATATTCAAAGTAGTGCACACCTGAGCCTTGGTGTTTACATCTGTGCTAGGGCTGGAAAAAATACTAGATTTATCCAAACTCACCAACTGGCCGGAAGCCCCACAATAAGCATCCAGGACAGATTTCAAGCATATCGCATTCGAAACATTTGTTTTCATAAGAATTAAGGAGTCATCGGCAAACAAGAGATTTGTAGCCGAGGGCGCATCTCGACAAACCTGAATTCCCACAATTCCGCCTGATTGCTCTGCATGATTAAGAAGTGCTGACATACCCTCCGTAATCAATAAGGATAAGTAGGGTGACAGAGGGTCACCTTGGCGGAATCCACGTGATTGTTTGATAGTATCTGTTTCAACCGAGTTGTACCTCACTCTGTATTCCACAGACGACACACATGCCATAATCATTCTAGCCCAATCAGCTCTAAACCCCAGTTTTAGAAGCATTGCCTCCAGAAAGACCCATTCTACATGATCATAGGCTTTGTGCATATCTAATTTAACTGCACACCATCCCTCCTTGCCATTTTTCTTCTGTTTAATTGCATGGAGGCTCTCATAAGCTATCAAGACATTATCTGTGATGAGTCTCCCCGGAACAAAAGCACTCTGTGTGGGACTAATGATTTCAGGAAGTAAACTTTTCAGTCTTATAGCAATCGTCTTTGAGATAACTTTATAGACCACATTGCACAAACTAATGGGTATAAATTGTGTGACTTTCTCAGGAGTGTTTACCTTAGGGATCATCACAATAGTAGTGTCATTCCATCCCGGTGGGATCTCCAGTGAGTTAACTGCACCCAGAACTTCCATCACAATATCATCCCATAACATTGGCCAAAACCTCTTAATGAAAACTGCATGTAACCCATCAGGTCTAGGGGCTTTAAAGTCACCAATCGAGAACAAAGCTTTACTGACCTCTTCTGCCGTATAGGGGGCCATAAGAGCTTCGTTCATGGCAGCAGTAACACGAGGTTGTACCTTTGACAACACATTGAGGTCCGGCTGCTGAACCTGTGCTATAAACAAAGCTGAAAAGTATTCTAAGATAATTAGATTAATGTCCTCCTCGCTTTCCTTCCATACTCCAGTGTCATCCAGCAGCCTCTTAATGCAATTCCTCTTCCTGCGAGCCGCGGACGCTCTATGGAAAAACGTTGTATTTCGGTCACCATGCAGTAGCCAATTTGCCCTTCCACGTTGGAGCCAAACCAACTCTTCTTGATACAGTAGGTTTTCAATCAGGACTTGGATATCTTTCATTCTTTATCTGTTTTCAGAAGTGTTCGGTCCCCTTAATTTCTCCAGATCTTTCTTTAACTTGTTTATTCTCTTCTTAGGGCTCTTTAGGGTCTCATGATCCCACATATGCAAGTCCTTCAATACTGCCTCTGTCCGACCCGCAAGGGACGGGCCTAGCCCAGCTAACTTGGCTCGCTCCCAAGTTGTCTTTACAATCTCGTTCACTATCCCTTCTTCCAACCATCGGGCTTGGAGCATTTTTTCCAGTTCTGCTGCTGTTGTGTCAACATCGGTTGGAAGTACTCCGTATCGAGGAGAATATGCCTATGGTCAGAGTGGGTATGGTGTTTGTGTACCAGTCCCGCAAAAGGAAATTTTTCTGCCCACATTTCATTACATAGGGCCCTGCCAAGTCGCTCTCTGATCGGTCCACGACTCCATGTGAATGTATCTCCTATCACCATCACTTCATGTAACCCACAGTCGTCGATGCAGTCTCTAAAATCTTGCATACAGTGATCAGGATGGTTATTACCACCTACCTTTTCACTCATGTTGGTGATTCCATTAAAGTCGCCAAGGATCATCCATGGCCTAGAATTGTTTGCATGAATATCTCTGAGGTACGTCCATGAGAGATACTTTCTCTCCCAACTCGGTTCTCCGTAGAACCCTGTAATACGCCAAGATGGTGAGTTTCCGTCCATCACTATGCCATCTATAACATTATCCGAGGAGTAATTCAGAATCACTTCATTTGATAAATTGTAATAGAGTACAAGCCCACCAGCACGTCCATCACTAGCCACTAAATGAAAACAATCAAAATCTAACTTAACCCTTAAAACTTCTGCCTTGTCATTATTTAGATGTGATTCTGACAGAAAGATCACATCTGCTCTCAGTCGGGCCTTCATGGTTAGTTAAAACAGTAAGACTGATCCTAAAGTGAACCCTCTCATCCATTTGTGTTTCTGGTCGTCCGTTTTTGTGATTTAGTCAAATTTGACCGTTAGATCTGCTGTCTACCTCGGGAGCTCCAATAGGGCGCATAAGGCGCCGGGAACGCAGCGAGCGCGCACCCCCCGCTCCCCCTTCGCGCCCATATGGGCCGGCCCATGTTGGGTCGGGACTGTAACACCCTCGATGCGACTATATCTCCCACGTGTCGAGGCACGACTTAGAGGCATAATCGCATTGAAGGCATATGTCGCAAGTCAGGAAATCATTACACATCCCATGTACATAAATGATATAAAGGGGAATAACATAGTTGGCTTACACTCGCCACGTCACATCAAAGTACATAAATAACATCCATCATACAAATCACTCATGGCCCGACTACGGCGCCAAAATAGAAAAGACCCCCAATATGCGACAAGGCCCTGAATCTAACCCCGAACGGGCACCACTACTGATCATCAGGAAAAGACACATAGTAACGCTGAGAGTCCTCGGAACCCAAGGGAAAGAAAAAGGTAGGTGGCAAATGGTAAAACCAATGTTGGGCATTGCTGAAGAAGCTTTACTTAAGGCGAACTGTCAAGGGGTTCCCATTATAGCCCAACCGCGTAAGGGACGCAAAATCCGGGAACATAGCACCGATATGACGGAAACTAGGGCGGCAAGAGTGGAACAAAACACCAGGCATAAGGCCGAGCCTTCCACCCTTTACCAAGTATATACATGCATTAATTAAATAAGATATATTGTGATATCCCAACAAGTAAACATGTTCCAACAAGGAACAACATCTCCATGTTCCAACAAGGAACAAACTTCAATCTTCACCTGCAACTAACAACGCTATAAGAGGGGCTGAGCAAAGCGGTAACATAGCCAATCAATGGTTTGCTAGAACATGGTGGGTTAGAGGCTCTACATGGCAATTGGGAGGCTGACAAGCAAGTGGTAGGCATCATAGCAATGGCATAGCAAAAGAGCGATCATCTAAGAAAGCAAAGATAGAAGTGATTTCGAGGGTATGATCATCTTGCCTGAAATCCCGCAAGGAAGAAGAACGAGTCCATGAAGAAGACAAACGGACGTAGATGAACGGGTCCTCACAAACTCAACGTTACCAGACCCAACCCGAAGAAGCAATCACCGGAAAAGAAGCACACAACATAGTAAACAACCAACACATGAACATGGTATGATATGCGAGATGCGGGATGCGATGCGGGATGCAAAATGCAAGACGTGACAGGAAATGCATGAACCTGGCCTCAACTTGGAAAACCAAGTGTGCCACTGGATAGAGGGGAAGAAATCCCCTGAAAACGATATAAAGATCATAGGAATCGGAGCTACGGTTTGAAAATGGCAAGCGTTTTACGGAACGAACCGATCTGCGATTTACAGCAAGTAAGCTCCTAAATGCAACGAAATGAACATGCTGCAGCCACCAAACATGAAAACAAAATACATGGCAGGGATATACACAAGGTGCTTAACAAATCACTAGGACTGAGCCATAGGCAAATTGATCCATTAAGGGGCTCAAACAAGCATGGCAAAACTGAATAAGCAAAACAGATTTCAGACTTAGCGAAATTAACGCTAGTCTGGAATTTCAGACCACGATGCTCTCTTCGGAGCAGCAAAACAACATAAAACATAACCTGGACATGGCAAGTAAGAACATGGCATGGAGCTACTCAACAAGCTTACCAAAACACCCAAAATGACCTGGGGCCAAAAGGGTTCACAAAATACTCTAACGAGCACACGAACATAGATGAAACACAATCAGTTTTCAGACTTAGTGAAAACTGGGACATGCTGGAATTATAACTCACGGAGGCATGTAAACGAGCTCGTTGCACTCACTACGGTGCAAGTCATGGCAAGGCAAGGATATATCCATAAAGAAGGCACAAAATGCTAGCTAGACATGGCAAGAACAATGGCATAGCATGCATGGATCACTAGCAATAGCACCGGCAAAATCGCAAAAGAGTTCCGATCTGCCCAAATTAACAAATATGCAAAAGTTGAGCTCGATTGACTCAACCTAGGTTGCTCCAACATAACAAGTAAAGACATGGATGGATAAAGCACAACAAGCATAACAAATCACTCTTACTGATCATCCTCAAAAGAGGCACGGATCACTAGGAAACAAGCTGGACATATAGCATCATGAACTAAAACATCCTAGACTTAGTGAAAATCACTAAGTCCCTGAAATCAGCAATCCCAGGTACCCCTCTTTGCAAGCTTGCACAAGACAAGACACACATCCTAAAAATGCATGGGTGGCACCTCTGGAAAGAAGACAACATGCTTAACAATTCATCCCAAAGGGGCACAGGCATATCATGCACACAATAATCATGGCAAAAATGACAAAAGTCAATGATGAGCTAACGGATCTGCAATATAACTCACGATGCCTCCTTCTAACAGCATTTTGGGCATCAAGATGAACTCAAATGCAAATGAAGCAATGGAATGAAATGATGTACTCGTCGAGACGAAGATTTTGATATATCATATGTCCAAAACGGAGCTACGGATGTGGAGATATGAGCAGTCAAAGTATGCATAAAAAATAGGAGGAGAGGGGAAAAAGTCAACCCTAGGGTGAGATTGGATCTCAGATCCGGTTCCGACGTGCACTGTAGCTTCATGATGCCTGGGGATGGCCGGCCGGAGATGGCGGTGGTGGCCGGCGATGGAGCGGCCGGACCTCACCCGGACGGCGGCGGCGAGGCCGGGCGGTGCGGTGGTGGGGCCGGACGGCGGCGAGGTGGCGCGGTGCGGCGGCGGGATCGGCGTGGAGCGGGGCGGCGGTCGCCGGCCGGCGTCGGGGCGAAGGGCGCCGGCGAGGGGCGCGGGCAGCCGGGGCGGCGCCCGTCGGGCGTGGGAACGAAGGGAGGCGGCGGGGCGGCGCGTCTCCTCGGGCCAGGAGGGCCGGACGCGGGCCTGGCGGGCCCGCGTCGGTGGGAAGGCGGCGAAGCAGTCCCCGGGACAGGTGGCAGCTTCTGACTGGTGCGGCGGGGCAGACGGACACGTCCGGCCGTCCGGTTTTTGTCCGGCGGCGCGGAGGACGAAAGAGGCTAGGGTTTTGGAGAGGGGATCCGCGAATTTCGGGAGGGGGCTATATATAGACATAAGTGGAGCTAGGAGAGTCCAAATGAGGTGCGGTTTTCGGCCACGTGATCATGATCGAACGACTGAGAAGATGGAGCAGAGTTTGGTGGGTTTTGGGCCAAATTGGAGGGGTGTTGGGCTGCAACACACACGAGGCCTTTTCGGTCCCTCGGTTAACCGTTGGAGTATCAAACGAAGTCCAAATGTTACGAAACTTGACAGGCGGTCTACCGATAGTAAACCAAGGCCGCATGGCAAGTCTCGGTCCAATCCGGAAATGTTTAATCCCCACACACGAAAGAAAGCTAGAAATGGCCATCGGAGGAGAACGAAGCGCCGGAATGCAAAACGGACAACGGGGAAAAGCTCGGATGCATGAGGCGAACACGTATGCAAATGAAATGCACATGATGACATGATATGCAATGCATGACACGCAAGCAATGACAAGGCAACAACAGCGAATAACTGAACGACAGCTGGCACATCGGTCTCGGGGCGTTACAACACTCCACCACTACGAGAGGATCTCGTCCCGAGATCTAGAATGGCACCGGAGGGACAATGGAAGAGAAAGAGGAGAGGTAAAACTAAGTTGCTTCTTTGACAAACGAGTGAAACCACAACCTTGAGAGGTTGAATACATTGGAGACAGAATTCAACGAAGGTGAACAAGGTCGAAAACAGCCATTTAGAAAAGAGGAAGAAAGAACATTGCGAAAAACCTTGAGGTTGAAGGGAAGATATATATTGAAAACACTTCGGTTAAGGAAGGGGATCAAGGAAGACCAAATTCGGGCAGCACTCCAGTTGGAAAGAAAAAGAATTGAATAAGGTCTTGATAAGATGAGAAGATACTTGATGAAATCACAACACACTGCCACCGGAACTATTGAATGAAAGGAACAAGGGGTAAGAAAGATCTCAGACCGCACTCTGGTTGAGAAGGGAGTCAAAATTTGATAAGATGAGAGAGCTCAAATGAAAACACGACACTCCGATTGAGAAAGGGATGCAAGACTTGATAAGGCGAAAAGAACTTGATCAGAATGGCACCACACTCCGGTTAAATGGATAGGCATGAAAAGAACATGATCTTTGACAAAACGAGATGATGGGTTGAAAAGAGCAACATGACAATGCCTCCGGAACAAAAGAATAGAAGATAGATAACTGAAATAGGAGAATAGAGAAGAAAATGCCGACTTCTGCCACAAAAGAGTTTGAAAAGGCATCTTTAGGAGAAGGGTCGAACGAAGTTGTTGGAAAAAACCAACAACGAAAAGAACAAGGTTGTAGTGGCCTTATGGAGAACATCTCAAAACTAAGAGGTGAAATTCTGCCACTAACGGAAACAATAGATTGGATTGATATAAACAAAGAGACGAGACTATATTTCACCGGGATGATAGATGAAGAACTTGGGTCACTTATAAGCACCATAATTAGCAACAATCCTTAGGGAAGGCTTTGGTGAAATATAACCCAATATAATTCCAATGAAGAGATTGATGGATTTAAAATACCTCATTCTTAACAACATGTGAATCATGAAACATGAACTCAAATTATCAAGAATGACATAATACCACCTCCAATGATACGGAAGAAAGAATTGCACTCCGGATTGCAAGATGAAGAATACGTGAGCTTCTTAGAAAAGAGTCTGGATGAACACTTCGAGAAGGAATTAAATCCTTGATGAACCCATCATGATGAAGCTTCATGAATAACTCCGGTAACAAAAGAAATGATCAAACGGAAGGAAAGAGAGGTCGAAAACACAAGGTGAATCCTTGCAATGATTTGATGGATCTTCGCGATGAAATAATTGAGAGAACTTGGAACTCCGGGAAAGAAAAGATGAACAAAAGAAAATCAAGAATTTGATGAGCCTCCGGAATAAGGAATTAAATCGCTTGGATGAAACAAGAGTAAGAATTACATTATGCTTATCCTTCATCAATTAAATTGATGAAAATCAACGGATTTGGCACACTACTTATTCCCGTATCAGGGATTAAGAGAGATATAACATAATCTTGAGAACATCTTCAACGAACCACCGGTAGGATTGGAACAACAAATGAATAGATATGATAACGAATGATGAGAGCTCTTGAACGACCCACCATAAGAATTAAAATGACCAAAGGAAAGATAGAGGAACACCGGGAAGAATTGGGAAAACGAATGAAGATACTTGAGGGGAATTAGATCCATGAGAACGAAGAGCTCACGAGCCGATTAAAGATTACTTGAATGAAGCACCGGTAAAATTTGAGAATGATAGCTGTAAGCTGAGAATGAACAAATCTTAGATGATGGGCTCCGGATGAACAAACTGAAAAAAAGGCTCCTGAATTGCTCCGGATGCATAAAAAGAATTCTCACAATCAAACAATTATGAGAGGATGACCTCGAATTAGAACCACGATTCTCTGAGATAACGGATAAGATATGGAGGTAAAACTCTTCTTCGGTCTTCAAATGATGACGAGAAACACCACCAAGAATTCTTGAGGCACACCGGAATGAAGAATTTGAAAAGTTGAGCCAACGATGAAAAGAATTTAACCGATCTTGGAGAAAGACATTTGACTGATGATCCATCATTCTTACGTCAAACTTCGAAAAGAATTTGATTATAACTCCGGAAAAAAATAGAAGAGTCAGGTAAGATCCTGGGAAAAGACCTGTGGGTTAGGGCCCACTCAAAAGAAACACCGTTCAAATGATTTATAGGAGTGGTTGCACCGGTTGAATTAAGTGACTTGAATGAGGGAACATCCTCGAAAGAACTATAACAAAAGTATAGTGGAAACACGAATCTTCGAGATATCTTGAGCACTCCGGAACAATTGAATAGCGAGAAGTGAACGACTAAGAATTACACCGGCATGAGAAAACATTGAAATACGGGAAAGAGTATGATCAACACCGAAAGCTTGAATTGGTTCCACCGGAGAAGAAAAGAACGAAAGATGATGAACTTGAAGCTCCGTTAGAATCTTCATGAGAATAACCGGATAACAATATTGATAGAAAAGAATGGAGAGACTTCACATCAATAAGATGGATACTTGAATTGAGATATATGAGTCCTTGAAGAAAAACAAGGGAGGGAGGGCGGGAAAAAACAAAGGCAACTTGGAGACGGATGAAACAAACACCGTTCAGAAGAAACTGATACTTGATCTTGTGGATGTTGAAATGATCAGATCCACTTGAAGAGAAGCACGCCGGTTGAAAAGGATTGGAAAGACAATCTTGATGGTCAAGAAGGATTGGTATCCACATCGGAGTATGAGAACACCATTTGGAAAAGGTATGGAATCAACATTTGACTTCGAAGCAACTCGAATACAACAACTCAAAACAAAAACAAAGGATTGGCTTGCAAAATAAGCCAGAACAAACATATGATAGAGATTTCGTCCGAAGTTTTCATGGTGGGACCTACACGGGCTCGATCGTACAACACCATCATGTACAAGGCAGTGCACATGACATACGAAGCGTCCCCGAGTCAGCATAGCCAAGGACTCTTTAAGACACAACGAGACCACTGTAAAATCGACCGTGAATAGGCGAACCACTAGACGTCGAACCCCAATTTCATATCATACATCTGTCGGAAAGATATCCTAAGAGCTACTTGAATTCCCACCTATGAAACTCCCGAAACTTTCCGGTTATGCAATCAGGTGTTGGGGATACAGGGGAAGCAATAATATCTCACCCAAGCTAGCAAATCCTACATCCAGCTGCATCCATCCTTCAACACATAACCAAGAAACCTTCGGAAACCATCTATCTCAACCTTCGAAAAGCATCCGTTATACAAGTTATGGCGATACTCCCGAACTCCCGCCCCAGTACTGGGTGGCGTCGAGGTTACCTCACCAACGAACTGCATAAAGGAGATTTTCGATGTCACGCACATATCTCAAGTATACCAGAATTGCAACGATAAAATTATGATGACAACACCTCAGAGCTCAACTCCCCGGGACACTTCCACTAAACCCCTGACAGGAGGCACCAAGACAGTATTCTCATCATAAGCCATCGGAACAAAACCAAGATACTCGCGTGATCCTAAAAAAAATTAGTGAAATTTGAGAAGAGAAGAGTCAAAACTCTACGTCAGGATGCCTTACCAGAGCGATGAGGAGACTGGGAAGTAAAAAGAATTCCTAAGCTCTCCGATATATAATTCCTAACGACTCAAAACATTTTTCTAGACACAACTCGGCTGCTAAAAACGATCAAGCAATGGGGGCTCCTAAGGTCGGGGAAGGCTCTGATTACCAACTTGTAACACCCTCGATGCGACTATATCTCCCACGTGTTGAGGCACGACTTAGAGGCATAATCGCATTGAAGGCATATGTCGCAAGTCGGGAAATCATTACACATCCCATGTACATAAATGATATAAAGGGGAATAACATAGTTGGCTTACACTCGCCACGTCACATCAAAGTACATAAATAACATCCATCATACAAATCACTCATGGCCCGACTACGGCGCCAAAATAGAAAAGACCCCCAACATGCGACAAGGCCCTGAATCTAACCCCGAACGGGCACCACTACTGATCATAAGGAAAAGACACATAGTAACGCTGAGAGTCCTCGTCGTACTCCCACTTGAGCTCGAGCGCGCCATCTGGAGCTGTATCATCTGTCCCTGCATCTGGTGTAATAGTAATCTGTGAGCCACAGGGACTCAGCAATCTCGCACCCTCGCGATCAAGACTATTTAAGCTTAATAGGTAGGAAAGGGGTAATGTATAAGTGGAGCTGCGGCAAGCGACTAGCATGTATGGTGGCTAACTTATTCGCAAAAGAGTGCGAGAAGAGGAGGCAAAGCGCGAGCGAGAAACTAGAGAGCAACCTGCGCAAACGTAACTCCAACACCGTGTCCACTTCCCAGACTCCGCCGAGAAGAGGCCATCACGGCAATACACTCACTTGATTCTTTTTAATTAATTAAGGTTCAAGTTATCTATAACCGGACATTAACAAATTCCCATCTGCCCATAACCGCGGGCACGGCTTTCGAAAGATCAATCCCTGCAGGGGTGTCCCAACTTAGCCCATCACAAGCTCTCACGGTCAACGAAGGAATAGACCTCCACCCGAGACGTTCCGATCAGACTCGGTATCCCAGTACAACAAGACATTTCGATAGGGTAAAACTAAACCAGCAACACCGCCCGAATGTGCCGACAAATCCTGATAGGAGCTGCACATATCTCTTTCTCAGGGCACACTCAGATTGCCTTAGGTACGGGTAAGCCAGCCCAGAACTGCCCCTGGTGGCCACCGGCAGCTGACAGGTGGACCAACACTCAGAGGAGCACTGGCCCGGGGGGAGTTAAAATAAGATGACCCTTGAGTCCGCGGAACCCAAGGGAAAGAAAAAGGTAGGTGGCAAATGGTAAACCAATGTTGGGCATTGCTGAAGAAGCTTTACTTAAGGCGAACTGTCAAGGGGTTCCCATTATAGCCCAACCGCGTAAGGGACGCAAAATCCGGGAACATAACACCGATATGATGGAAACTAGGGCGGCAAGAGTGGAACAAAACACCAGGCATAAGGCCGAGCCTTCCACCCTTTACCAAGTATATACATGCATTAATTAAATAAGATATATTGTGATATCCCACCAAGTAAACATGTTCCAACAAGGAACAACATCTCCATGTTCCAACAAGGAACAAACTTCAATCTTCACCTGCAACTAACAACGCTATAAGAGGGGCTGAGCAAAGCGGTAACATAGCCAATCAATGGTTTGCTAGGACAAGGTGCGTTAGAGGCTCTACATGGCAATTGGGAGGCTGAGAAGCAAGTGGTAGGCATCGTAGCAATGGCATAGCAAAAGAGCGAGCATCTAGCAAAGCAAAGATAGAAGTGATTTCGAGGGTATGATCATCTTGCCTGAAATCCCGCAAGGAAGAAGAACGAGTCCATGAAGAAGATAAACGGACATAGATGAACGGGTCCTCACAAACTCGACGTTACCGGACCCAACCCGAAGAAGCAATCACCGGAAAAGAAGCACACAACATAGTAAACAACCAACACATGAACATGGTATGATATGCAAGATGCGGGATGCGATGCGGGATGCAAAATGCAAGACGTGACAGGAAATGCATGAACCTGGCCTCAACTTGGAAAACCAAGTGTGCCACTGGATAGAGGGGAAGAAATCCCCTAAAAACGATATAAAGATCATAGGAATCGGAGCTACGGTTTGGAAATGGCAAGCGTTTTACGGAACGAACCGATCTGCGATTTACAGCAAGTAGGCTCCTAAATGCAACGAAATGAACATGCTACAGCCACCAAACATGAAAACAAAATACATGGCAGGGATGTACACAAGGTTCTTAACAAATCACTAGGACTGAGCCATAGGCAAATTCATCCATTAAGGGGCTCAAACAAGCATGGCAAAACTGAATAAGCAAAACAGATTTCAGACTTAGCGAAATTAACGCTAGTCTGGAATTTCAGACCACGATGCTCTCTTCGGAGCAGCGAAACAATATGAAACATAACCTGGACATGGCAAGTAAGAACATGGCATGGAGCTACTCAACAAGCTTAACAAAACACCCAAAATGACCTGGGGCCAAAAGGGTTCACAAAATACTCTAACGAGCACACGAACATAGATGAAACACAATCAGTTTTCAGACTTAGTGAAAACTGGGACATGCTGGAATTATAACTCACAAAGGCATGTAAACGAGCTCGATGCACTCACTACGGTGCAAATCATGGCAAGGCAAGCATATATCCATAAAGAAGGCACAAAATGCTAGCTAGACATGGCAAGAACAATGGCATATCATGCATGGATCACTAGCAATAGCACCGGCAAAATCGCAAAATAGTTCCGATCTGCCCAAATTAACAACTATGCAAAAGTTGAGCTCGATTGACTCAACCTAGGGTGCTCCAACATAACAAGTAAAGACATGGATGGATAAATCACAACAAGCATAACAAATCACTCTTACTGATCATCCTCAAAAGAGGCACGGATCACTAGGAAACAAGCTGGACATATAGCATCATGAACTAAAACATCCCAGACTTAGTGAAAATCACTAAATCCCTGAAATCAGCAATCCCAGGTACCCCTCTTTGCAAGCTTGCACAAGACAACACACACATCCTAAAAATGCATGGGTGGCACCTCTGGAAAGAAGACAACATGCTTAACAATTCATCCCAAAGGGGCACAGGCATATCATGCACACAATAATCATGGTAAAAATGACAAAAGTCAATGATGAGCTAACGGATCTGCAATATAAATCACGATGCCTCCTTCTAACAGCATTTTGGGCATCAAGATGAACTCAAATGCAAATGATGCAATGGAATGAAATGATGTACTCGTCGAGACGAAGATTTTGATATATCATATGTCCAAAACGGAGCTACGGATGTGGAGATATGAGCAGTCAAAGTATGCACAAAAAAATATGAGGAGAGGGGAAAAAGTCAACCCTAGGGTGAGATTGGATCTCAGATCCGGTTCCGACGTGCACTGTAGCTTCACGACGCCCGAGGATGGCCGGCCGGAGATGGCGGTGGTGGCCGGCGATGGAGCGGCCGGACCTCACCCGGACGGCGGCGGCGAGGCTGGGCGGTGCGGTGGCGGGGCCGGACGGCGGCGAGGTGGCGCGGTGTGGCGGCGGGATCGGCGTGGAGCGGGGCGGCGGTCGCCGGCCGGCGTCGGGGCGAAGGGCGCCGGCGAGGGGCGCGGGCAGCCGGGGCGGCGCCCGTCGGGCGTGGGAACGAAGGGAGGCGGCGGGGCGGGGCGTCTCCTCGGGCCAGGAAGGCCGGACGCGGGCCTGGCGGGCCCGCGTCGGTGGGAAGGCAGCGAAGCGGTCCCGGGGACAGGTGGCGGCTTCTAACTGGTGCGGCGGGGTGGACGAACACGTCCGGCCGTCCGGTTTTTGTCCGGCGGCGCGGAGGACGAAAGAGGCTAGGGTTTTGGAGAGGGGATCCGCGAATTTCGGGAGGGGGCTATATATAGACATAAGTGGAGCTAGGAGAGTCTAAATGAGGTGCGGTTTTCGGCCACGCGATCGTGATCGAACGACCGAGACGATGGAGCAGAGTTTGGTGGATTTTGGTCCAAATTGGAGGGGTGTTGGGCTGCAACACACATGACGCCTTTTCGGTCCCTCGGTTAACCGTTGGAGTATCAAACGAAGTCCAAATGGTACGAAACTTGACAGGCGGTCTACCAGTAGTAAACCAAGGCCGCATGGCAAGTCTCGGTCCAATCCGGAAATGTTTAATCCCCACACATGAAAGAAAGCTAGAAATGGCCATCGGAGGAGAACGAAGCGCCGGAATGCAAAACGGACAACAGGGAAAAGCTCGGATGCATGAGGCGAACACGTATGCAAATGAAATGCACATGATAACATGATAAGCAATGCATGACACGCAAGCAATGACAAGGCAACGACAGCGAATAACTGAACGACAGCTGGCACATCGGTCCCGGGGCGTTACAGGGACGCTACCTTTTTTCCTATTTTTTCTTTTTCTCAGTAATTCGGGATATCAAAAAGTTCTAAAATTCAGAAAAAGTTACTAATTTTAAATAAAACAATCATGATTTCACAAAATCTTCAAAAATTTGTAAGAAAATGTTCTTAAATTAAAAAATGTTCATGATTTCAAATAATGTTCACGAATTCTAAAAAATGTTCACAAATTTGTAAAAAATGTTCATGATTTCAAAAATTGATTCTTGAATTAAAGAAATGTTCATGATTCAAAAAAATGTTCATGATTTCAAAAAATGTTCTCGAATTCAAAAACATTTTCATGATTTAAGGGAATGTTCAAAATTTCGAGAAATTGTTTAGGATTTCGAAATAATGTTCATTTATTTTGAAAAATGTTCACAATTTCAAAAAAAAATCATGAATACTCACAATTTCAGAAAAGTGTTCACGATTTAGGCAAAAATATTCACAATTTTTAAAAATTATTTGTGAGTTTTAAAAATCTTCATGATTTCAAAAATGTTAACGGTCTCAAATTTTGAAATGTGATGAACATTTTTTCAATCCGATGAACAAAAAAGCAATTTTAAGAATATTTTTTGAATCATTGAGCACTTTTACACATTGATGAACATTTTTTTAATTTTATACAAAAAAATGTTCACGAATTTGGAAAGAAAAGAAAAAATAAAAATAAATAAATTTTGAATTTTATGAACAAATTTTGAATGTGGTTAACAATTTTTGAAATTGATGATAAACAAATTTTGAAAATCAACGAACAAATTATGACTTTGGTGAACAATTTTTGAAATCAATGAACAAATTTCGAATTTGATGAACAGTTTTTTGAATTTGATGAAGAATATTTTAAATCAATGAACAAAATTAGAATTTGATAAACATTTTTTGAATTTGATGAACATTTTTTAAACCGATGAAGAAAAAAGGAATTTCATGAATCATTGAGCGTTTTTACGCAATGACGAGCATACTTTTATTTTGCTACAAAAAATGTTCACGGGTTTGGAAAGAAAAAGAAAAAAGAAAAAGAAAAAAGAAAAAGAAAAAGGGAAACAGAAAAGGAAAAAAGAAGAAGAAAAGTAAAGAACTCAAGAAAAAACGAAAAAGAAAGATAAACGGTATATGGGCCAGCCCATACGAACGTGCCAGGTCTCTCGGCGGCGCCCTATGCGCCATATAGGAAATCCGGTGTACTCCGGCCTCCACCGCACTTATATTTTTCTGGCCCAACTGTCCTAAAGGGCAGCCATTCTTCACCGAAATCACTAATTAAGGAGTACTCGTTGCAAAAAACTCTTCATTTTCCCAGGTTGCGATAAGTGGTGTACATGCAGCGCGTCACTTGTCGCAACCTGGGAGTTTTCTCTTTTTTTCGTAGATCCGTTTATTCAAAGCGTTTTATCTTTTATACCGTGTGTCTAAATCTCGAACCGTTTTCATCATTGGATTCCTCGCGTTGAGATCTTTAAAACTAGATCTCATGTTGATAGGTTTTGATGAATTTTTTTCATGAAAAAAGCCGGACGAAAAAACCGAACCGGGAGCACGGTTTTTTCCCTTTCCGAAAGAGGCACGCCCGTGCCTCTCGTGAAATCACACACGTGCCTCTTGTGGAAGCAAAAACCGTGACTCTCATGAAAGAAAAAAAACAGAAAACACGTTTTTTCCCGTTTCCAAGAGGCATGACCGTGACTCTCGCAAAAGCACAACCGCGCCTCTCGCGAACCAAAACCGTGACTCTCGCGAAAGAAAAAAAATAGAAAACGCGTATTTTTTTCCCTTTCTAAGAGGCACGGCCGTGACTCTCACGAAAGCACAACCGTGCCTCTCGCGGAAGCAAAACCGTGACTCTCGCGAACGAAAAAAAACAGAAAACGCGTTTTGTTTTTCCCTTTCCGAGAGGCACGGTCGTGACTCTCGCGAAAGCACAACCGTGCCTCTCGCGGAAGCAAAACTGTGACTCTCCTGAAAAAAACAGAAAATGCGTTTTTTTTTTTCATTTCCGAAAGGCATGGCCGTGACTCTTGCTAAAGCAAAACCGTGCCTCTTGCGAAAAAAAACATGACTTTCGCGAAAGGGGAAAAAAGAAAACGCGTTTTTCGAAAAAAAATTATCGAAAAGCTAAGGAAGACCGGGAGAAAACCAAAACGTCGAAAAAAACCCAGAAAAAAACCGTTTAAAAAGCCAAAAACACGTGGGAAAAATAAAAACCGGAGGGAACGTCCAGAGTGCGACACGTGGCGAATGGCTGATTGCGTGCCAAGTGGCGCTGATCGTTGTGAGGCTCCCGAAGGAGCGCTCGTTAACTAGTTTGCTCCCACTCTTCACGAAAATCTAAGCCTTCCGGTTATTTGGGCCGTTTCTCCCGGCCCAAGGAACTAACCCATTACGCAAGAAGGGCCGCCGAATGGTTCGGTCCTGGCCGAAGAAAAACAAATCGTGCGCTCGACAGAGACGAGCGGATCGGTTCGGTCGCCGCGCGAGAGAGAAGAGGGTCCGTCGCCGAGGAACGCCTCGCCTGGGTGCACGGTGGTGGCAGGCCTCGAGCAGTCGAGCGGCCATGCGGCTCTTCCCCACGACCTCTGCCGCGGCGACGACCAAGACCCCCGCAAGGCCCGCGTCCTCGGTCGCGGCGGCGGCGACGGCCAAGACCCCGGCCAGGTTCGTCTCCCGCGCGCCTACGAGAACTCCGAACCCAACATCATCGCCTCCCCTCCCCTCCCCCAACCACGTCCAAGACCCCGGCCAAGGCCGCCACTCCGTCTCCACGCAAAGGTAGGCGCTGGAGCAATCTGTTGGAGTAATTATGCATCTCTGGGATACCATTAGTAGGGACTGATTGCATCTAGATCACCTAAAAAGCATGAATAGAGAAGCTTTAGGGAATCTTTACATGTCACGGCGGTGGACATGATCGCCTGCTCAATGCAGGCGTGATGCAGGGGTGATGTAGTCGAGGTAGCAGTCCTCCTCAATGTCCTGATGCCATCAGGACGCCACCGGCACTGCCCGGGGACAGCAGCGGCGGCTGGAGTAGGTCTTCCCGTCGCTGCAGCGCTCCCCCCGATTGGATGGGGTGAGAGAATATCGGGAGGGGAGTGAAACCGTACGAAAATTGTGATTGCGCAGGCTACCAACCCTCTCCCGTACCCCCTTTTATGTAGCGCTGGCGACAGGGGACCTAAACCATCAGTTGGTTTGGGTGCCCCCGATCAGGGCGCCTTAGTTGGGAGAAAAAGCCCACGTACGTTGGTGCGTGGGGCCTTTTTCTTTAACATTATCTTTCCCTTTTTCTGTTAGACTAATAGATCTAACTGGCCTGTTAAGCCGTCAGATCAAAACCAACATTCTCCCCCTTGATTGTTAGGCTTAACTTCATTCGCCCATTCTACATAGGAATGATGTACCAAAGTGAGGTGTTACAACAGCTCGAAACGCCAGGAACCTCAACACTTATAGCACACCCGCCTATTTCGAAATGGAAAACATTTTGCTAATTAGGGAGTGGTTCATTTTAATGGTCCTCTTATTCCAGAATCATAAGGCTTCCAGTAGTCTCATGCCGGCAACATGCTCACGAAAAATCCTGGGTGGTAAGCCTTTTGTTAGCGGATCCGCAAGCATATGCTTCGTTCTTATGTGTTTAACATCAACTGTTTGATCCTGGATTCTATCTTTCACAATACGATACTTTATGTCAATGTGTCTAGCAGCATTACTTGACCTGTTGTTACTCGTATAGAAAACTGCTGGTTCATTATCGCAGTACAATAAAATTGGTTTAGATATGCTGTCAACCACTTTAAGTCCGGGAATAAAATTCTTTAGCCATACAGCCTGCCCGGTGGCCTCATAACATGCTACAAATTCTGCTTGCATCGTAGATCCAGCAGTTAAGGTTTGTTTGGAGCTTTTCCACGATATAGCTCCTCCCGCGAGTGTGAATATATAACCTGACGTGGATCTCTTACTATCCACACACCCGGCAAAATCAGAGTCTGAATAACCAACAATTTCTAGGTTACAAGTTTTTTTATATGTAAGCATTAAATCCTTAGTTCCTTGCATATAACGCAAGACTTTCTTTGCGGCCTTCCAGTGGTCCGGTCCTGGATTTGATTGGTATCTGCCAAGCATCCTGGTTACAAAACATAAATCTGGGCGTGTATACACTTGAGCATACATGATGCTTCCGACAGCTGAAGCATAAGGAACCGACTTCATCTGATCAGTTTCACATTGGTTCCTCGGACATTGAAATGTCCCAAACTTATCGCCCTTGACTATAGGAGCAGGTGAGGGTGAGCACTTATGCTTATTGAATTTTTTCAGTACTCTCTCAAAGTATGCCTTTTGAGATAGTCCTAACGTTCCTCTGGACCTATCTCGATGAATCTCGATGCCGAGGACATACGAGGCTTCACCAAGATCTTTCATATCAAAACTGGATGGCAGAAAATTCTTGGTCTCATGCAGCATATCCTTATCGCTACATGCCAACAATATGTCATCAACGTATAGGACTAAAAAATGTGAACCTACCGCCTTTAAACTTAACGTATATGCAGTTGTCCACAACATTTTCGGTGAAACCAAAAGTTTTGATAATTATATCAAACTTGAGGTACCACTCTCTTGAAGCTTGCTTCAAGCCATAAATTGATTTCTTTAGACGACATGCCAAATGTTCCTTCCCTTCCACAACAAAGCCTTCTGGCTGAGCCATGTAAACATTTTCTTTTAAGTCACCATTTAGAAATGCCGTTTTAACATCCATTTGGTGTAGTTCTAGGTCGTAATGAGCTACTAATGCCATTATGATTCTGAAAGAATCCTTGGTTGACACAGGAGGGAAGGTTTGCTTATAATCAATGCCTTCTCTCTATGTATACCCTTTTGCCACTAGCCTTGCTTTGAACCGTTCGACATTTCCTTTGGAATCATACTTGGTTTTGTAGACCCACTTGCAGCCTACTTTCTTAGCTCCATCGGGAACTTCTACTAAGTCCCATACGTTGTTTGAGCCCATAGATTTCAACTCGTCTTCCATGGCAACCAACCATTTGGACGAATTTTCGCTTTTAATGGCTTCCTTGTAAGAGGTTGGATCCTCCACCTTTCCCAGATCATTCATATCCTCAATCATGAAAGTGATATAGTCGTCTGATATGGCTTTCTTCCTCTCACGCCGTGGTCTACCCACAGGAGGAGGTGGTGGTGGTACATCATCATTTTGTGAATCATTATTTTCCTGGTTTGTGTCTGGATTTTCATTATTAGTCTCCGGATTACCATTTGAGTGAGAAACTGAACCATGAGATTCAGGATCATCAGTTGTCACATTTCTTCGTATTGGAAAAACAATCTCTTGGATAATCGGGGATGGTGCACAAACCCGCTTCTCCTCAAGATCGATCTCCCTTAACTTAGTGACCTTATTATTCTCAAAAAATACCGCTTGTCTAGTCTCCACAAACTTGGTGGTATGACTTGGACAATAAAAACGATATCCCTTTCCCCTATGAGGGTATCCAACGAAAAAACAACTAACTGTTTTTGGATCCAATTTCTTAAGTTGTGGATTGAAAACTTTAGCTTCCGCAGGGCAACCCCACACTCGTAAGTAATTCAAGCTCGGTTTCTTTCCCGCCCACATCTCGTAAGGTGTGTTCGGTGCTGACTAAGTTGGAGCAAGATTTAGTATGTGTGCAGCTGTCTTTAATGCCTCTATCCAAAGGCTTAATGGTAAACTCGAGTGATTAAGCATGCTTCGCACCATATCCATAAGGGTGCGGTTGCGACGCTCGGCCACACCATTTTGTTGTGGTTCACCAGGCATTGAGTATTGAGCAATGATTCCATTTTCAGATAAGAACTTGGCAAAAGGTCCAGGAATCTGCCCATAAGGAGCATGCCTACCATAATACTCTCCCCCGCGATCAGACCGTACAACTTTGATTTTCGCGTTCAGTTGATTTTCAACCTCCGCTTTATAGACTTTGAATTTCTCCAAAGCTTCCGATCGGTCACGTATGGGATAAATATATCCATAGCGGGAAAAGTCGTCTGTGAATGTAATGAATGAATCAAAACCATCTACAGACTTAACATTAAGGGGTCCACATATGTCGGTGTGAATTAATTATAAAACCCCTGTGGCTCTTGCTGCTCCTTTCTTAATTGTTTTTGCGAATTTTCCTTTAATGCAGTCGACACATTTGTCTGCATCTGAGAAGTCTAATGGGAGGAGTATTTCATTTTTAACTAAGCATTCCATCCCCCCCCTCGAAATGTGGCCCAAACGACAATGCCACAATTTCGAAGAATTACTAACTCCTTTCCATTTCTTCTCAACATTAATTTCATCACTCACATGCATAACTGAATCATTATTAAGAGATAACATGTATAGTTGGCCTCGTCTAACACCGATGCCTACATTCTTATTACATTTGATCAAAGCAAATTGTTTCTTGCCAAAATGGCACTCATACATATCATCATCTAAATGAGAAACTGAAATCAAATTCCTACTTAAGGTAGGCACATAAATAACATTATTCAATCTAAGAGTGTGGCCAGTGTGTAGCTCCAACGTGAGAGATCCCACAACTTCAACATCGGCCTCAACTCCGTTCGCAACCTTAAGCTTTCTTGTTCCTCCTCTTATAGTTTGGATCGTATCGAATCCCTGCATAGAGTTAGCAACGTGAGTGGTTGCCCCTGAATCAATCCACCATGAATTTATAGAAAAATCGACATAAAAAGATTCATCTACAAAAGTAATTTCATCAATACCTCTTTTGTTCATCCATTTTAGAAAACCTGGGCAGTCCCTTTGATAGTGTCCCTCCTCTTTGCAGAGGTTACAAGCATTTTCTCCAGCAGTGGAGCTGCTAGGAGCAGAAGAAGAACTGCCGGCTTCTTTACCCTTGAATGCCTTAGGGTTGAATGGCTTAGTGCCTTCTTTCTTGACTTGTTTTTCTGAGGCTTGGGAAAACCTTGCCCGTCATGCTTTCTCTTGTTAGAGCCAACATGAAAAACATGGTCTTTCTTCTGCCTCATGATCCTCTCTTCCTCCTGGACGATCCTTGCGGTCATCTCAGAGAGTGGCCATTTTTCCTTTAGAGAGTTATAGTTGACCTTAAATTGTTCAAACTCTTCTGGAAGAGACTCAAGAATAATTATGACAAGAAGGGCTTCACTTAAAGAGCACTCCAAAGCCTTAAGTTTGGTGTAAGAATTTACCACCCTCAATATGTGTTGCCTAACGTTTCCGTCAATAGTGTATTTCTGAAGAAGTTTAGCAAAAATCTCATGAGCATACACTTTGTCGGAGCCTTTAAATTGCTCCTCCATTTCAGTGAGGAATTCTTTAGCAGTGTCTTTCTTAGGGAGTGCTTCAGAAATGTCCGGCGATATTGTCGCTTTCATGATGAGAAGCGCAATATGGTTGGACTTGTTCCACTTTTCCATCTTAATATCATAGTCTTTCTTTAGTTCTGCATACCCTGTAACACCTGCCGCAGGTGCCACAGGTTTTTCTTCCCTCAAGACATAGTCAAACTCATTACAACCTAAACATAATACGACTTGGGACTTCCAACGAGGGAAGTTACTCCCAGTAAGTGGTTCGATCGTGTCGGACCAAAATGGAGCGGAAGCTGAAATCATCATAAAAATTCATAAGTAAACTTGCATGATTATAAATTTACGTTGGTAAATAAACAAACATGCCAAGTATTTAATTTCAACTCCATGTCAAAACACCGTTGGGCAGAAAAAAACATGGAATTAAAATATCATAGGGGATGACTCATAATAATAAAACAACGTTGGTCCAAATTAAAATTAGAGTCATTTCATTCTGAATTTAAACATCAACATAAAAGAAAATATCATTATTTTTTATGTCTAAAAAAATTCATCATGCAAAACACATAATAAATCCTGAATAAAATATTTCGTTGGTTCAATTTTACCCAGAATAATAGCATGTTTTAATGCATTATTATCTCAGATATTTTCTGGCTAAAACAGTGCAGAAAAACATAATGTGTATTAACTTAAAGTGCACTGGAAACGGCCCGAAATACCCACAGGTACACGTAAAATGGTCCAGCCCAGAAGAAGTTTTTTTTCCGCTGGACTTACATAACCTGGGCCGCAGCCCACAGCCAGATATGGCCCATTAAGTGCCCCCAGGCCCGCAGCAGAGCTGAGCGTGGCTGCCAGCCGTTCGATGGAAATCGACGGTCCGTGTCGATCACGGCTGGAACAAAACAGCCGCTTGGCCAGAACCCTAGCCATTTATCCGCGATCCCCCCCCCCCCCCCCGCATTTCACGCTCCTACAGTGAGCGGCGACGGCGTTCGACGGCGGCTCGAGGCGCGCCGGCCATGGCGGCGCGGTGGTTGCGCTCACCGGAGGAGCGTGCAGCGGAGTCATTCCCGCGCGCTTCTCCGTCGAGCGTGGCTCCGGCGTCCGTGCGCATGGCACATCAAGGAGGGTGGAGGAATGCCGGCCACCGCAGCATGAGGAGCGACGGCGACTTGCTCGGCGTCGGCCAAACAAGGGCGCGTCCATTAGAGCGGCAGCGGCGGCACTTCGTTCCGCGCATCGTCCGAGTACGGCAGCGTCGCGGCGTCTTCGCCCTCGCGCAACGGTGGGCGCTGCGCGGGCCCCGAAGGGAAGAGGCGAGGACGCAGCGCGTTAGGTGAGGATTCTCCTCATTCTTCTCCAATTCGTGTGCATTAGTACTTGATTTGGGGTAAAAACAGTCCTAATTGTAGAATTAGGATTCTTACGAATTAGGGATGAATTCTAGGGTTCTTAAACATGAGGGGTTGCTACTGTTGACTTGCGTGTATCCCTCTGCCTAATATTTTGCTAATGCATACGGGAACAGTACATAAGCATAATCAGTTTTAATCAACTTAACATAAAAGTGAGCATTAGATCTTAACTTAGGTTAATTAAAAAAAGATTAACCAAAGGATAACAGTATTTAATCCGTAGCAATTAGAAAACAACATGATGATTTACAGAGGGCATCAAGGCAGTAGCATGCATATTAGGGCTAACCAGGGGCTGAAACTTGCAATCTTGACCATAAAACCCTAAACCTGACTTGATCTAAACTTGATGTTGATCTCACAGATCAATAATATAGGGATCCATTGCAATCAAGATTGGCGACTGATACCATTGTTGGAGTAATCATGCATCTCTGGGATACCATTAGTAGGAACTGATTGCATCTAGATCACCTAAAAAGCATGAACAGAGAAGGTTTAGGGAATCTTTACATGTCACGACAGTGGACATGATCGCTTGCTCGATGCAGGGGTGATGTAGTCGAGGTAGCAGTCCTCCTCAACGTTCTGATGCCCTCAGGACGCCACCGGCACTGCCCGGGGACAGCGGCGGCGGCTGGAGTAGGTCTTCCCGTCGCTGTAGCGCTCCCCCTGATCGGATGGGGTGAGAGAATATCGGGAGGGGAGTGAAACCGTACAAAAATTATGATTACGCAGGCTGCCAACCCTCTCCCGTACCCCCTTTTATATAGCGCTGGCGACAGGGGACCTAAACCATCAGTTGGTTTGGGTGCCCCCGATCAGGGCGCCTTAGTTGGGAGAAAAAGCCCACATACGTTGATGCGTGGGGCCTTTTTCTTTAACGTTATCTTTCCCTTTTTTCTGTTAGACTAATAGATCTAACTGGCCTGTTAAGCCGTCAGATCAAAACCAACACAATCCTCCTCCTCGATCCCCCCTTTCTCCCCCGCCTCCCCGATGCTACCTCCCATTTCTCCCCCACCGCCCTGTCCCGCTTCTCCATCCATGTCGAAGGTGAGACAGTGAGGGGAATAGCACCACTCGACGCCACCATGGTCGCATCCCTTGATCAAAACCCGTTTCTGTCCTCCCTTCATTCGATCGACCATGATGCGTCTAGGTACATACATGCCCGCAATCCCATCCTCTTTCCAATCCCCGTGATGTGCGGCGGGTGTTCACTGTCGGATTTCCTTGGTGGGTGAATCGTGTCAGCACGTATAATTTGGTTGGCTCTGAATCGTACAAGATGGTAGATTAGTCCGAGCATGGAGCAGGTTTAGGCGAGAGTGCCACGATTGTGGCTTTGTGCGATATGGATGCAGAGATTAGCTATCACTCACACATCGACATACTGTAATTCACTTCCAGTAATTCAAGGTCTTGCTTGGGTAGGTCGTTGGGCGATGCTATTAACATTGTTCTAAAATTTACCTTTGCTGTGTTTCATAGCTTAACAAACAACCACATTGGCTGGCACGTGAGAGCAAGGCAAGCAAGTAAAAGGTGTTTTGCATGTCTGAAACAAGCAAGGAGAAGCAAAGTTTGTAACCATACAGCCAGATCGAGCCAGGAGACAGAGACAAGACAGATGAGGGTCGATCCAGCCGCCACGGGCGATGAGGGGATCGGTCGATCCAGTCGACATGGGCGATTTGTCTGCCTGGGAGAAGGGAGAAGAGGCAATCATTCTTCAGTTTCTGTTCAGACAATCATAGCGGGTGATGGAATGTGTATATATGCTGCCTCCCCCATTCTTTTTCACTCCGGCAACCGAACCTCCTTCAGCATGACGCTCACAATTGCCTGTCCTGATGTCCTCTTATTTCAAAAATATATATTACATATAGGTAATGTTCATGTTGGCTGTGGTCAACTGATTTCGGCAGATCTTAGAGCTTGGTGATCTGTTTATTTGATTTTTGCAGGGCCGGGTGATGATAGCATTCCTCTGCATGAACGTGAACCTGGTGTTCTGGACGCGGATGGTGAAACAGGCAACAGCCGCATAACCAACAACACGAGCAAGTGAACCAGAGGATCCTATTGGGGACGCTACAAGACCTACCATCATATTACAATCTTAACTTCGTTGTCGTAGGTACTACGTGTTACATATGACTTCACATATCACCCACACAAGCAATGATAATATGCGTTCCAAACAGAATATATGTGAATAACATGAACAGTAGTAGATATGTGACTGTACTGTGTCCAAAGCACCGCCCATTTTTCTTAACGAGTCCCTCACAAGCCTCTCTAGATACTCTCTGTTCCTGTGGCTATATCGATTTCTTACTACTACTCCCTCCGTTCCATAATGTAGTGCTTATAGATTATTTTAAAAGTCAAACATTACAAACTTTGACCATATTTATAGAGAAAAATGGGTACATCTAGAATGCCAAATGCACATCATTGGATACATCATGAGTTATATTTTCAGAATATACATGTTTGGTATTGTAGAAATAAATAGTTTTTTCTATACACTTAGTCAAAGTTGTAACTAGAATTGCCTAAGCACAACTATGTTTTAGTTATAGTTTGTGCATCTTGGCCATGTTCTGAACTTTCTGGCGATGTTATACACCCTAGATACCTAATGTTATATACTTTGAACAGTACAAAACCCATGCTTTTATCTGTAGTTTTGTAAGTGCATCTAGTGCCACCCCTAGTTGGTTTTGGAGTATTGACGACAAACCTAGTTGAGGGACTAATGTGTTTGTGAGAATTGCAGAATAACACAGGTAGAAGTCCCTCATTGATTCGGCTTTCCTACCAGAGATGACCCCTAAAAATGTATGAAGACATTGAAGTCAATGGTGGTATATGAAGATATTCACATTGAAGACTATGACAAGAGAAGACACCACATGAAGCCTATGGAGCTCGAAGATTTAGATCTTTCGTAGTTCTTTTTCATTTGTGTTGAGTCATAGGAACCACCGTACTGTTAAGTGGGGTCCAAGAGAACCAGTCAGAATGACTGAAGTGATGCCTAATTAAAAACATATGTCTTCGAGTGAAGACTATGAGAGCTAATCTTGTCCAGAGTCGGACAAGTCAGCTTTTCTTGTAGCCCAAGTAAAGTTGTCGTGTGAGTTTGAAATCTGACCGTTGGAACACGTGTCAGTTCCTTAGTGACCCAGGGTCATTTCGGACAAATCAGGTCGGGTTGCCAAGTGGCTATAAATAGCCCACCCCCTACAACCATAAACGGTTGGCTGTTCAGATTTAGTGCACGGCTTTTGTCGTTTGAGAGCAACCCACCTTGAAGCCTTTGAGAGAGAGAATACCTTGCGAGGATCAAGCCCAAACCACTTAGGCATCACTTAAGTCTTCTTGTCTTAGTGATCTGAAGACTTATTACACTTGAGGACTGTGCATCCTCCAGCCGGTTAGGCGTCGCGTTCTGAGCATCCAAGAGACATTGTGGATTGCCGGTGAACGAAGTCTGTGAAGGTTTGGGAGTCTACCTTGAAGACTTACCAGAGTGATTGGGCGAGGTCTGTGTGACCTTAGCTCAAGGAGAATACGGTGAGGACTGGGTGTCCTGAGTTGCGTGTTCAGGACTGGGTGTCTGGGACTGTGTGTCCTAAGGTTTAAATACCTAGCCGCTTCAACCAGACGTATAGTTGTCACAGCAACTGGAACTGGTCCAACAAATTATTGTCTTCAACGAGTCACTGGTTTCATCTTCACTTCCCTTTACTTACTGTTACTCGTTGTGAAGTCATTGCATGTTTGCTCTATCTCTTGTCTTCACAACGTGAATGTATGTTCTGTTTGGCTTCATAATATCTTCCTACCTGATCCTTATTACACTGCAGTTATTTGTCATTGTGCTTTCAATCTATTGAATACTTGACCATGGCTTGCCTAGTGTAGTCTACCTTCCGCTGCATAGTAATAGGCATATCTTTACTGTTTGTCTTCATAACTTACATGTTTTGAAGACTTTCATAAAGATCGCCTATTCACCCCCCCCCCTCTAGTCGATATAACGCACTTTCAATTGGTATCAGAGCAAGGTGCTCCCTTGTTCTGTGTGATTTGGTTTAACCACCTGGAGTTTTAGCTATGTCGACTGCAGGGATAATTAAAGTCTCCGTTGCATGCCCCGTCTTCAATGGAACTGAATATCCCTACTGGAAGAATAAGATGCGCATGCATCTTGAAGCCATTGACGTTGACCTCTGGTATGTCGTCGAGAACGGCATTCCCAAGGCTGGAGAAGGTGTCACTGCTGCTGATGTCAAGACATTCGTTCAACTAGACTCTACTGCCAAGAATATCATCTGTGGTCATCTGACCAAAGGACAATATGGCCGTGTGAGTGCTTTGAAGACATCCAAGCTGGTCTAGGACTGGCTCTCCAAGGTCAATGAAGGCATCTCAACCCAGAGAGATCAGAGAATCAGCGTCCTTCGTAACCTCTTCAACCGCTTCAAGAGAAATGACAATGAGAATGTCCAGCACACATTTGACCAACTCACTGACATCACAAATGAGCTTCAAGCCCTCGGCACCACTGAGATCACCAAACATGAAGTCGTCAAGACGCTGCTGAGATCACTTGATAGTTCGTTTGACATCCTAGCCCTGATGATTCAAGAACGCCCTGATTTCAAGAAACTCGATCCGTCAGACATACTTGAGAGGCTCAACACACATGAGTTTCAGCTTTCTGAGAAAAGAGATATCTACGGTCCAAACTATGGGCGAACTCGTGCCTTGAAGGCAAAAGCTGTTTCCTCATCTGAAGAAGAATCTGACAGCAGTTCTGATGATCCTGAAGACATTGGAAGGGAACTTGCAATGCTTGTGAAGAAGTTCCAAAAATTCACCAAGAAGAAAGGCTTCAGAAAGTCTTCACGATCAAGCTCAAGGAATGATGAAGCTTCTGCTCATGACTACAAGAAGAAAACATGCCACAAGTGCAAGAAAACTGGACACTTCATCTCTGAGTGTCCACAGTGGGACAATGAGAACAGAAAGAAGAAGAAGAGCAAGGAATATGACTCTGACGACAAGAAGAAGAAGAAATACTCAAAGTCTTCTTCCAAGTCTTCCTCAAAGTCTTCATCACACAAGAAGAGCTCATCTGGCAAGGCACGTGCGTTTGTTGGCAAGGAAATGGACTCGAAGGAGGAGTCCACTTCTGAGGAGGCGGAGGTGGAGTCTGAGGAGGAGTCTGATTCTGGCATTGCAAGTCTGGCTACAGCATATGTTGCCAAGTCCATCTTCAACACTGAAGACAATGACTTCACCACCGACACCGATGCAAATGACAAGGACTACTCCACTCCTTCCTACTGCTTCATGGCACGCGGTGCCAAGGTAAACACACGCACTACTCACTATCAGACATCCAGTGACGATGACTCTGATTGTGGTTCAAAACCCAGCTACAAAACACTTGCTAAAATTGCAACTGAACAACAGAAAGCTATGGAACATATTCAAAAACTGTTAGACAGAAGCGATGATCTGTTGGGTGCTGAAATGACTCGATCTGAATCCTTAATTGAAGGCATAAAAAATCTTCATGTTAAGTATCAGGAACTTGAAAGTCGTCATGATACTCTCTCAACAACTCATGAAAAGCTTTCCTATGATTATCTTCAAAGGAAGCAAGATCTTGAGAAATTGAGAGCGGCTCATGAAGATCTTCAAAAGGAAAACGAGTCACTTCGCGCCAAACAGATCAATTCCGCTCAGGAAGGATTTGAACCACCATGTCTTAAATGCATTGAGCGTGATAATGCTACTTCTGTTGCTGAATGTTCCACTGCTACTGCTGTTGCAATATCTTCAACTGTTGATGTGGTAACTAACCCCTCTGCTGAGGATACCACCACTATTGCTGATGAGAATGCTAGGTTGAAGACATTGCTTGAAACAGGGGTGTACAAAAGTCTTAAAGGGCATCAGACATTATGTGATGTCCTTAAGAAGCAGATTCTGAACCGAAACCCTAGAAAAGAGGGTGTTGGGTTTGTAAGGAAAATTAATGCAGATGGCTCTTACTGGAAACCTGAGCAGTACCCCAAAACCATGTGGGTTGCTGCAAAGGAACCTTCAGTAGATCCATCCAATCTATCTGGCTTCACTTGTGCTAACCCCATTATCATTGATGAATCCTTTGATGCAAACTATGTACTGTTTAAAAATCAGAATGGTAAAGTGTTTGCCAGGTACATTGGTACTAACTGCAGGAATGGACCGCCTATGAAGAAGATCTGGGTTCCGAAAAGGTGTCTGGAAAATCTTCCTGTGAATGTCTTCATGACACCTCACATGAAGAAGACAAACCTCAGACCAAAGGCTTCATACGGTCCAAAGGCTTTATACAGACAGAGGACTCACCCGAGTCGTACTAACATAAATGTTTTGTAGGGAAACCATACTCAGGCATATGAATATGAGAGCGGTTCATCAAACCGCCATGTTCATATGACCAAGAACTATTCTGCCTATTCTTATGAGTACTATTGTCCGCCTGCTAGACTGTTTGCTAGGGCTCCAAAGCCAAAATTCTCTGATGCTGCACTTAGACTTATTGCTTCTAAGCCACCCTTGAAGATGTGGGTGGCTAAGAAAGCTTAACTCTCTTTTGCAGGGAAAGGTCTCTAGCAGAAAACCAAAATCTTCTGACGCTATTACTGGGGACCTTAAACATCTTGTAGGGCGCAAGATCAAATGCCCGAATGGCATTACTATGTACTTTGTTCCTGAATCGCATGCTACTCTCCCTATTAGTCCTAATCTGGATCTAAGTTTTCATAACCCACTGGTTCGTCAAATGTTTATGCTTCACAATTCTCTTCGTGAAGCCTATCCCCCTAACTGCACTGTAGGGTACGACACCAGCGTCTTCAGAATGGATTATTGACAGTGGGTGTACAAATCACATGACTGGCAAAAGAAGCCTTCTTATGGACTCAACCTTACGTCCATCCGACAAGAGCCACATCACATTTGCTGACACTGGTAAAAGTAAGGTATTGGGTCTAGGTAGAGTTGCAATCTCAAGGGATCAACACATGGATAACGTCATGCTTGTTGAACCCCTTGGCTTCAACTTAATGTCTGTCTCAATGCTTTGCGATTTGAACATGATCGTAATATTTGGAAAATATCGTTGCCTGGTACTAATGGAATCTGACAAGTCTCTAGTGTTTGAAGGGTATCGGAAAGATGATTTGTATGTGGTAGATTTCTCAGCAGGGCCACAGCTTGCAGTATGTATTCTGGCGAAAGCTTCAGAATGCTGGCTTTGGCATCGGAGGCTTGGGCATGCTGGCATGAGGAACCTCCACACCCTTGCGAAGAAGAAGCATGTCATAGGCATCAAAGGCGTCGAGAAAGATCACTTATGCGATGCCTGTGAAGCAGGGAAGATGACGAGGGCCAAACATCCCTCGAAGACAATCATGACCACTACTCGACCCTTCGAACTGCTTCACATGGATCTTTTTGGTACCACTCACTACTCAACTTTTACCACTACTGCTTGCCTCTATGGCTTTGTCATTGTTGATGATTACTCTAGATATACTTGGGTGCACATAATCCTTTACAAGACTGAAGTGCAGGATGTCTTCAGACGCTTCGCCAATCAAGCTATGAACAATTACGGCGCCAAGATAAAGCACATTAGAAGTGACAATGGCACTGAATTCAAGAACACTGGACTTGATACATATCTTGATACCTTGGGCATCACACATGAATTCTCAGCCCCGTACACGCCACAGCAGAATGGCGTCGTCGAGCGCAAGAACAGAACACTCATTGAGATGGCCAGAACGATGCTAGATGAATACAAAGACTCCAAGAAAATTCCGGCCTGAAGCCATTGACACTGCATGCCATACAATCAATCGTGTTTATCTTCACAAGCTTCTAAACAAGACATCTTATGAACTCCTAACTGGCAAGAAGCCAAATGTCAGTTACTTCAGAGTATTTGGCGCAAGGTGCTGGATCAAGGACCCACACCACACCTCAAAGTTTGCACCAAAAGCACATGAGGGTTTTATGCTTGGATATGGAAAGGATTCTCACTCCTACAGAGTCTTCAATCTCTTTTATTACAAAGTGGTTGAAACAGTGGATGTGCGGTTCGATGAGACCAATGGGTCACAAAGAGAGCAACTGCCAAATGTGCTAGATGAAGTTCCATCCAGTGAATCAATCAAGCTAATGGGAACTGGAGAGATTATACCTTCTGAAGCTCATCCTGAAGAAGAACTTATCATCTCAGCACCTGATCCACATGAAGACAATGCTCAGCCTGAAGACATTCCTTCCAACAACAACACAGATCAACAAGAGCAAAGTCTTCGCCCTGTACATCCACGCGTTGCCAATGAAGTGCAGATTGAAAGAATAATTGACAGCATCAATGCATCCGGTCCACTCACTCGTTCAAGGGCAACTCAGCTGGCAAATTTCTGTGGGCACTTCGCATTCGTCTCAATTACAGAACCCAAGAAAGTTGAAGAAGCCTTCATGGAACCTGAATGGATTCAAGCTATGCAAGAAGAGCTTCAACAGTTTGAGCTGAATAATGTATGGGAACTGGTTAAGCGTCCTGATCCACGGAAGCACAATGTAATAGGCACCAAATGGATATACCGCAACAAGCAAGATGAGCATGGTCAAGTTGTCAGAAACAAAGCTCTTCTCGTTGCTCAAGGATATACTCAAGTGGAAGGCATTGACTTCGATGAAACATTTGCTCTTGTGGCTAGACTTGAAGCCATACGTATACTGCTGGCCTATGCAAATCATCATAACATACTTCTATATCAAATGGATGTGAAGAGTGCCTTTTTCAATGGCAAGATTGAAGAAGAAGTATATGTTGCACAACCGCCTGGCTTTGAAGATCCAAAACATCCTGACATGGTATACAAGCTCAAAAAGGCACTGTATGGCCTCAAACAAGCCCCTCGGGCCTGGTATGACACACTCAAATATTTCCTGAAGAGCAAAGGCTTCACACCTGGTTCCCTAGACCCCACTCTCTTCACGAAGACATATAATGGTGAACTGTTTGTGTGCCAAATATATGTGGATGACATCATCTTCGGCTGCACCAATCAGAAGTACAGTGAAGAGTTTGGATACATGATGCAAGAGAAATATCAGATGTCCATGATGGGGGAGCTGAAGTTCTTCCTCGGTCTTCAAATACGACAACAACGCAATGGCATCTTCATATCTCAAGAGAAGTATCTCAAAGAGTGCCTGAAGAAGTTTGGTATGCAAGACTGCAAAGGCTTCACCACACCAATGCCAGCCAAACATCATCTGGGTCCCGACGACAATGGTAAAGAGTTCGATCAAAAGGTATACCGCTCCATGATTGGTTCTTTGCTTTATTTATGTGCATCTAGGCCAGATATTATGCTTAGTGTTTGCATGTGTGCTCGATTTCAAGCGGCACCAAAGGAGTCGCATCACTTAGTTGTGAAGCGAATTCTTTGATATTTAGCTCACACCCCAACTCTAGGATTATGGTATCCAAAGGGCTCAGAGTTTGATCTGGTTGGATTCTCGGATGCTGATTATGCTGGTGACAAGGTTGATCGGAAGTCTACATCAGGCACATGTCACTTTCTGGGACGATCACTTGTATGTTGGTCTTCAAAGAAGCAGAACTGTGTATCCCTCTCCACTGCTGAATCTGAATACATTGCTGCTGGATCTTGCTGCGCTCAGCTTCTGTGGATGAAGGAAACTCTCAAGGACTATGGAATTCATCTGAAGCAAGTGCCACTTTACTGCGACAACGAGAGCGCCATCAAGATTGCCAACAACCCAGTTCAGCACTCGAAGATAAAGCACATAGAAATTCGTCATCACTTTCTCAGAGATCATGTTGTGAAGGAAGATATTGATATCATACACGTCAACACTGAAGAGCAATTGGCAAATATCTTCACCAAGCCCTTGGATGAGAAGAGATTTTGCAAGTTACGGTGTGAGCAAAATATCCTGGAATCCTCAAATATCCTGTGATCAGGCACACATCCTAACACTTATGCATATTGATGACTTAGATGTGCAACACATGAAGTAACGTATATCTTCAATCAATGAAGACATACATTCTAAGTTTGAATACATTAATGTGGAATTTGACTTCGGAGCGCCACGATAATTGTGCGCCGTGTCTGGGTCTAATACTTCCTATACGGTGGGTAACGCCACCACCAAACGTTCTATTTTGAAGTGTTTCACTCATGGTGTTACCTTGCAATGTCTTCACATTTGGTTTGGCTTCAATCTCAACATGTCTTCATGATTATCTTCACTATGTTGATTGTATAGATATATATACTAGTGTTCTGTCCTCTACAGCATTCACTTATAGCTATGTCTTCTTGTTTGAATCTTTTGAACTAAGTGAATGTGATCGGACCCTAACCTCTCTATGCTTTCTATCTCAAATTCTATCTCTCCAAGTCATATGCATTCTATTGAAACTGTCGAATGTCTTCTCTGCGCCCTTGTCAGCAGATGACACAGAGACAACCTTTAAGTCCGTTTTCAATACTCATTCATCCACATGAAATCCGGAGAAGTAGGAACGACCACTCGACAATCCAGGCGTGCGTGGGACGTGGAACAAACCCCAAAATTCCGTATGATGGCCACATGTTACTCAGATGCGAATCGCCAGGGGCACCTGTGTAATAGCGCAGTGCCGCCCCTGTACCTATAAATACACACTCACAGCGGTCATTATCCCTTCTTCCACCCTCGCACGAACCCTAGCGCCACCGCTAGCCCTCGACGACGCCGGCGATGAAGCGCTTCGCTGCCGCAACCTCTTCGACACCGTCTTCACGCCGATCGCGGACATCGTCCTCTCCGCCGTCGCCGTAGGTGTCCTCCGTCGCCAAGTTAGGGCACGGAAGATTGAACTGCTCGGCCTCATCTCCCACTTCGTCTAGCAGTTCTTAGTGTGGTAAATAAAACTCCCTTTTTATAGCACTGTTGATCCTATGGATTTATCACTTTCTACCACAAGCAGTTTCTATTCACACAAGTTAGATCTCCCTCATACTGCATCTCATAACATGCCTAGTATATTCACTTGTGCTTCACAAAGTAGTTAGATTCCTCACTTGTACTAATCTGTGGATTCGTACAAATCTGGAACCAACTTCTTATCTATGAGTGAATGTCTTCGCATGATGAGGTCAATGTCTTCTAAACTGATTTATCTTCAAAATCTTCTCAGAATGCATATGACCTCTTCCCCTTCCCTCGCACCTTAATGCTGTCACAGGTACATGTCCGTGGAAGAATCCTTTGGTTCTCATAGTCTGCATTCATTGGCAGAATTCTTACAGCATCACATAAATTCTCCTGAAGCCAGTTCCTGTTGGTCCAGCAAGAGAAAGCCTTTGAAGCCTTTGAACGTCTTGAAGCCTTTCAAGTTAAAGTTTATGGCTTCAGAGAAAGCAGCAAGGAAGGGGGGCAGACATCGTTGTGGCAGAACATCCAGAGATCTGCTAGATGAACTCGCAGAAATGTACAAGACAGATCCTGAAGAGGATTACAGTTAGCGCAAGACCCGAATCCAATGGATTCGACGATATTGGGCAGAACAATGGTTCAAATACCGCTTCATAACCCAAGAGTACGCTGAGAAAAGTGCCATCAAAAGACCGTGGGGAGACATCCTATACAAGAATATTCTACCCAGGTCCAGAGATGAAGCCATTGCCCAAGGCTTCTATCCATGCATGGTCCGTGGGCCATAGCCTGATGATGCACATCCGTCGTCACTACTCTGGTGTCATGATGACAATCTGTTCAGGCACAACTTCCAGTTTGCCCAAAACTCAGCGAAGCAGAACAAGAAGAAGTTTGGGTTAGACTTCAACCCTGGTCCCTCAGCACCAAGGGCAGATGGCACACGAGAAGCAGAACCCAATGTCATCGGTCCATATGCCAACCTTGAAGGCCTCATTACCCGCATCTTAGTTCAAGGGACTGCAGTGAATGAGCCTCCAGCTGACTCTGAATCAGAAGAAGCTCCTGCGGTGTTGAAGCCAAAGACAGTGTGCAGTCTGAAGACTTATCACGCATCTCAAAGCCCTAGAAGGCTAAGGTGCCTCTGCCACACAGCGGCCAAGAGCTCACAGCTGCTGCCATTCTGCGCAATGATGGCATTGACCTGTCAAGTGATGAAGACCTAGCAGATGACGCTCTTGAGCAACTCATCAAGAGCAAAGAAGAAGCAGAAATCTTCAATGATCTGCCGCTCTTTGATGTAACCATCATCCACAACTTCATTGACGAGTGGTTTGACACGCCAAACATCAGCTTTGATGATCTGCAGCTACCCATTGGCCTCAGTGTCGCCTTCCATGGCGCCATTGCTTCAGAACTAGCCATCGCCCAGCGCGTTGTTGAACTGAAGCAGAAGATTGACTATGAAAAGGCTCAGTTCAAGAAGCATATGGCCAAGCTCAGCGTGCAAGATGTGAAGAACTTCAAGATCATGCTGCACGAGCTCAAGGAAGCCTTTCTGAAGGGTTCGCGTGAGCGCATGAAGACTCTGGCTGACAGATGTGTGCAACCCTATAATGAGGCTGAAAAACGCAAGGCACTTGGGCGTCCTGGCATCGACCCCAGGATGGCCGCGAAGAAGAAAAAGCAGCCTGCTACGGCTGAACCCGATGCACCAAGGCAAGAAGAAGTTCCGATTGTCTTCCCAACTGCAATGACTGGCTCGACGCCAAAGAGCCGATCAACCGCTTCAAAGCTCAAGAAGACCAAGACTGCTGAGGCTGAAGCAAGGAAGAGAAAATATCCTGAAGCATCTGCAACTGCCCCCTCTAAGAAGAAGAGGAAGACCAAGAAAGATCGGGCTGCTCCCACAGAGCCCTTGATGGTTGAACCCATTTCTATGGTCTATCCTGAAGCTGAACGCCAACTGACTGTCGATGAGCCTGCTTCCACAGAGGCTCATGAAGCTAAAGACATTCCAGCAGCTGATCCCATCACTGCTGAAGACATTGGTCAACATGACAATGTAGAAGATGATGCAGTCCTTCCTCGGCAAGACAACAGCGAACTCATCAGTATTGGTCGTCCATTGACGCCAATTGCCCAGGATGCCTCATGGGCGGATCGCCCACAAGAGGAAGAAGACAATGAGGCCCAGCCCACTCAAACCCCACAGGCATCGCCCGCGTTGTGCAGGCTTCGCAAAGGTCCAAGGCCTCAAGTCTCTGCTGAAGACATTCCGGCTGCATCAGCCGAAGACAAAGAAGTACCACCAGTCCCCCTGTCTCACCAAGAAGCAGTTCTTACGGAGAACATGCTTGTGTCCGACCCTCCAGCTCGTCAAGTGGAGGATGAAAATCATGAGGCTGCCACAACTAACAATGAAGCTAATGTGGAGCCCTCCCCACCAAAAGCATCAGAAGACAGCAAAGCCACTGATCCTGACACTTCTGTTCCTGAGTCTGCTGCCGGTCCCCAGTTCGACTATCATGTTGAGCACAGGCCTCAGGTACAGAAGCCAAACCCAAGACTGCCAAGGTTCCCAGGTCCTGCATCAGCACCTGGCTCCTTCAACATCAATGGCTTCAGGGTAGACAATACATTCTTCAATAGCTCCAAGAACCCCTACTCAAGGGAAAGGATTTCATTAGATCGGTTCTGAAGCTATCCTCAGCGAAGCTATTACTCATGCATACTGTACAACCAAGGTCGCATCTTCCCACACAAGCGCCTTGACATTGAAGCTATAGCTGGTCTGCCCTGCCTAGAAGAAGCTTTGGATTGCTTCAAGCAAGTTGGACTGCTGCCATTCATAACTGACCAAGAGCATTGGAATGAAGAGCTGCTGGTCCAATTCTATGCCACTCTCCACATCCATGGGTACAACAGAGATCCGAAGACTTGGGTCCTGGAGTGGATGACCGGCAATGTTCATCACGAAGCCAATGCATTTGACATCATTGAGCTCACTGGCTTGCCCACTCCTGGCGATCTCTTCGAGCAAGGCTGTCTGCTGCATACTGAAGCTATTGAGAGCATCTTTCAGAGGCCTGAACCTGATATGAGTCAGATGCTCAGCATGATGAAACCATTTCCCCAAGATGCTGCTTATCCCATAGCGTTCTTCGTTAAAGACCTTGAGTATCTGCCAAGAACCATCTATCACATCATCAGGCGGACACTCTGGCCCATTAAAGGACACTCTCCAAATGCCAAGATTGAGGGTGCAATGAAGACTTTGATATTTTATATCCTTCATGGCAAATGCTTCAATGCACAGGACTTCTTTATACTCCAACTTGCTGCATCAGGCTCTGATCTGTTTGGTTTGAAGTTCTACGCCCCTTGGGTAATGCGGCTGATCAAACTTCACTCTGCTATCTCGTATCAGCCCTCAGCCCACAACCATCGGATCTTCTTGCCTGATGTGGATACCTCTGCTGAAGCCATCTATCCTGAGCCTGCCAAGCAACCTCTAAGTCTTCAGAATATAGAACACCAGAGCTTCACTCAAAACATTGAAGGAGTTGAAGCAGTCTCTCGGGTGTATCCTTTGGCTGGCACTACACGTGCACCACGCCCTGCTTCCACTGAAGCCACTGACAGCACAACTGCTCCAAGACCCAAGAAGCGCACTCGTGTTCTCAATGACCGAGAGCTTCTTGTGGCCCTTCATCAAAAACAGGATAGGCATCATGACTGGCTGAAGCGTCAGATGAAAAGCCTCTTGGTGGATGTTAATCGCATTCGAAATCTTGCCACCAAGAATGCTTTTGTTACCCATGAAACCTGTCGCCGCACATGGAAAGGGCTAACGATGATGTGTTCTGAAGCTGATCTTCAAGAGGATGGCTTCACTGAGCGATTCAAGTTTGACTCCACACCTCCTAGAAGGGTTGTGCTGCGAGGAACACCATCCCTTGAAGACTCTGAGTTTTCTTCCTCTGCTGCCATAGTGACTGCCAGAGTTATCAAGGATGAAGATGATGCTACTTCACCGCCACCTCCTTCAGCACACATCGATACTGCTCCAAGTTCGTCTGCACCGCCAAACACCACCGAAGACCCGACTACTTCACCTACTCCTCATGGGAACGAGTAGATGCTCTATGTCTTCAAACCTTTTTGGTCCTCACTGACAAAAGGGGGAGAAGCATATGAGGTTGATAGTCTTCAAGCGGGTCCATATGGGCGGGTGCTTTATATTTTGCTTCGTGCTTACAACTCTCGTTTTGCTACATTTGGTTCTTTGAGTTGTAACACTTAAACTCGATGGTCGTCTGCTACTTATTTGCCAACTTGTTTTGCGATGATAAATTCCGCATGTGCGACGATAAATTCCGCACTTAGATCATTCTGCAGATGTCCATTTTTCATTATGCATGTCATTATCTTCATATACTTTCACATGCATAGTGGAGTGTCATCATAAGGTGAAGTGGATCTCCACAAGTACAACCTGCCATGTGCATTTGCATTCCAAAAGCAAATTACTTATATGCACATCTTCAGGGGGAGCCCTTGCAACTTATGAAGACAATTCCTTATCCTTTAAAATTTCACAGATTATATTCCCCGTTGAAAACTTCAACTAGTTTGTCATCAATCACCAAAAAGGAGGAGATTGTAAGTGCATCTAGTGCCACCCCTAGTTGGTTTTGGAGTATTGACGACAAACCTAGTTGAGGGACTAATGTGTTTGTGAGAATTGCAGGATAACACAGGTAGAAGTCCCTCATTGATTCGGTTTTCCTACCAGAGATGACCCCTAAAAATGTATGAAGACATTGAAGTCAATGGTGGTATATGAAGATATTCACATTGAAGACTATGACAAGAGAAGACACCACGTGAAGCCTATGGAGCTCGAAGACTTAGATCTTTCGTAGTTCTTTTCATTTGTATTGAGTCATAGGAACCACCGTACTGTTAAGTGGGGTTCAAGAGAACCAGTCAGAATGACTGAAGTGATGGCTAATTCAAAACCTATGCCTTCGAGTGAAGACTATGAGAGCTAATCTTGTCCAGAGTCGGACAAGTCAGCTTTGCTTGTAGCCCAAGTAAAGTTGTCGTTTGAGTTTGAAATCTGACCATTGGAACACGTGTCAGTTCCTTAGTGACCCAGGGTCATTTCGAACAAATCAGGTCGGGTTGCCAAGTGGCTATAAATAGCCCACCCCCTACAATCATAAACGGTTGGCTGCTCAGATTTAGTGCACGACTTTTGTCGTTTGAGAGCAACCCACCTCGAAGCCTTTGAGAGAGAATACCTTGCGAGGATCAAGCCCTAACCACCCAGAGCAAGAGAGAATTGGGCATCACTTAAGTCTTCTTGTCTGAGTGATCTGAAGACTTATTACACTTGAGGACTGTGCATCCTCCAGCTGGTTAGGCGTCGCGTTCTGAGCATCCAAGAGACATTGTGGATTGCCGGTGAACGAGGTCTGTGAAGGTTTGGGAGTCTACCTTGAAGACTTACCAGAGTGATTGGGCGAGGTCTGTGTGACCTTAGCTCAAGGAGAATACGGTGAGGACTGGGTGTCCTGAGCTGCGTGTTCAGGACTGGGTGTCCGGGACTGTGTGTCCTAAGGTTTAAATACCTAGCCGCTCCAACCAGACGTACAGTTGTCACAGCAACTGGAACTGGTCCAACAAATCATTGTCTTCAACGAGTCACTGGTTTCATCTTCACTTCCCTTTACTTACTGTTACTCGTTGTGAAGTCATTGCATGTTTGCTCTATCTCTTGTCTTCACAACGTGAATGTATGTTCTGTTTGGCTTCATAATATCTTCCTACCTGATCCTTATTACACTGCAGCTATTTGTCATTGTGCTTTCACTCTATTGAATACTTGATCATGGCTTGCCTAGTGTAGTCTACCTTCCGCTGCATAGTAATAGGCATATCTCTATTGTTTGTCTTCATAACTTCCACGTTTTGAAGACTTTCATAAAAATCGCCTATTCACCCCCCCCCCCCCTCTAGTCGATATAACGCACTTTCAAGTTTGCATACTTAATATCCATTATGTAGTTCTCACCATATCAGTAGTTGAATCTTCATTTTGTTTTCATGTCAAAACTGCTTCGGTACTTCTTCACTTTGTACGCAATGGGGAAATGGTTTCTTCGTTCATTTATGAGAAATGATAATTTAGATTGTGGAAATGTTTTCAGTAATCCAAAACAGCCATTTAATGTCATTCTTTGTATTGTCAGTTGTGCCATTGGAGACTTGAAAATAAATGAATATATTTGTCCTCTCCTTTCTTTCAAAAGTTTTATGTTTTAGAATATGTGGTGAACGGAGGTTTGCATTCATGGAGTTATCCGATTTATTGTAGAGTAGCCTTTATAGACTGTTGTCAATTTTTTGAATGATAATGGCATTTTCAAGCGTAGTCAGGTGCATTACACAAGGAGCGCTACAGCCTTACGGATGCAGGACTAGAGATGCTACTGTTTTTCTGCCATAATTATGTCGTGCAAGTAAGATGCACATTTGTTTGTGCCTTTACTGGGAAAAATATACATTCGATGTCGCTGATGTATTGCATAGTTCTAACTATCTATGGAGTGTTTTTGTCCCCTATTTCTTTATACCAATATCAATTTTCAATCCTTGTCAGATATATTTATATGCATCAAGTTTCAGTTGTTCTTGATTAACTGCCGTCTTTTTTGTTGGCAAAATTTCTTGCACTTTCACAACACAGGTATAGCCATGATCTGTGGAGGAACCGTGGAACTAGGATAATCTTTTGACATCAAACTAGCATTCCTTGTTGGTCTACATGCTATTATTCTGATACATTTCTAATGCCTCTCTGTTGTAATTACTCTTGGGGAAAGGTTAATTTGTCCTGATGCTTATGTTCCCACTTGGACAAAACTTATTTTATTCATTAGGTTTAGTTGCATGCAAAACTACATATTTTCATCACAAATCTACCAACATCGTGTTTGGCAACTTCAAGTAAAGGGAACAGGATTTTAAAGGGAATTTGATAAGGAATTTGGCTTGGGAAGTTGATTATTAATCCCAAACCATTGTTTGGTGTGTGAATTACTAGTGGGAGTTTGACAGGAAGATATCTTCCCAAGTTTGGTTCCTGGGTTTTGTCATGGAAATAAAACACATAACTACTCTATCATGAGATTTGGGAGCTAATTCTCTTTCCTCACGTAAATTACCTGGGGTCCCCTGGGAAGAGAACCGTGGGAATTTGGCATACCAACTGTAACACCCCCAGTGCCAAGCTACAGTGATCTCCCTCTAATTATGCTAAGTCATCTTCTTCAACTTACTAGTCATTAAGATCCAAAATCCATTCTGATTCAAAATTCAAATAGTGAGTAAAAATAAAACTTCTTCAAATAAATAAACAAAACTGTTCATGTTATTACAAATATTCACTAACTATTTTTCATGTAGAAACCAACATTATTTAAGTTGTTAAAATGCCCCTAGGATTTAAACAGTGGACAACAACCATTTAATGGACCTTTTCTTTTTCAAAAAAAATTTACTTAAACTATTCCAAGTGCCCTGAAACTTTTTGTGCAGCACCACAATATTGCATATAATTTATGTGATAAGTTTCATATATATCAAAATTGATTTGGTGGAACATTTAAAATTAAAAAACTTGCTAAAATACATTACAGGCAAAATATAGGAAAAGGGCCAAGTACCTACTATGCACTAGAAGCGTAGTGCTACAGTAGCATGGGCCAGCTCACCACCAGCCTTCTCCTTCCTCGCTATAGGAGGCAGGGGAGGCGTGGCTTGCATTGATACGTCCATTGTGCATCATGCTTTTATATTGATATGTATTGCATTATGGGCTGTTATTACACATTATGTCACAACACTTATGCATATTCTCTCTTATTTTACAAGGTTTACATGAAGAGGAAGAATGCCGGCGACTGGAATTCTGGGCTGGAAAAGGAGCAAATATTAGAGACCTATTCTGCACAACTTCAAAAGTCCTGAAAATTCATGGGAGCAAGTTTCAGAATATATATAAAATATTGGGCGAAAGAAGTATCAGAGGGGGGCCACCCACCATCCACGAGGGTGGGAGGCGTGCCCTACCCCCTGGGCGCACCCCCCTGCCTCGTGGGCCCCCTAGCAGCCCTCTGATGCCCATCTTCTGCTATATGAGGTCTTTCGTCGAGGAAAAAAATCATAAGCTAGCTCACGGGACAAAACTCCGCCGCCACGAGGCGGAACCAATCTAGGGCTCCGGCGGAGCTGTTCTACCGGGAAAACTTCCCTCCGGGAGAGGGAAATCATCACCATCACCATCGTCATCAACATCAATCCTCTCATCGGGAGGGGGTCAATCTCCATCAACATCTTCACCAGCACCATCTCATCTCAAACCCTAGTTCATCTCTTGTATCCAATCTTTGTCCCAAAGCCTCAGATTGGTACCTGTGGGTTGCTAGTAGTGTTGATTACTCTTTGTAGTTGATGCTAGTTGGTTTATTCGGTGGAAGATCATATGTTCAGATCCTTTATGCATATTAATACCCCTCTTATTATGAACATGAATATGATTTGTGAGTAGTTATGTTTGTTCCTGAGGACATGGGAGAAGTCTTGCTATGAGTAGTCATGTGAATTTGGTATTCATTCGATATTTTGATGAGATGTATATTGTATTTCCTCTAGTGGTGTCATGTGAACGTCGACTACATGACACTTCACCATTGTTTGGGCCTAGAGGAGTGCATTGGGAAGTAATAAGTAGATGATGGGTTGCTAGAGTGACAGAAGCTTAAACCCTAGTTTATGCATTGCTTCGTAAGGGGCTGATTTGGATCCATATGTTTCATGCTATGGTTAGGTTTATCTTAATACTTCTGTTGTAGTTGCGGACGCTTGCAATAGGGGTTAATCATATGTGGGATGCTTGTCCAAGGAAGGGCAATACCCAAGCACCGGTCCACCCACATATCAAATTATCAAAGTACCAAACGCGAATCATATGAACGTGATGAAAACTAGATTGACGATAATTCCCATGTGTCCTCGGGAGCACTTTCCTTTGTATAAGAGTTTGTCCAGGCTTGTCCTTTGCTACAAAAAGGATTGGGCCATCATGATGGACCTTATTTACTTTTATTACTTGTTACCCGTTACAAATTACCTTATCACAAAACTATCTATTACCGATAATTTCAGTGCTTGCAGAGAATACCTTACTGAAAACTGCTTATCATTTCCTTCTGCTCCTCGTTGGGTTCGACACTCTTACTTATCGAAAGGACTACGATAGATCCACTATACTTGTGGGTCATCATGCATCCGGCCGCCATGGCCTCGGCAGGACGCGTGCCGGCCATCCCACGGCCCCCCTGTTGGATAAGATGACACCCCCGCGCCCTTCCATCAAACCCTAGCACCCATTTCCCCCTTCCCCTCGCTCGCTCGCATCTTCGCATCGCGCAGCCGCTGCCGTTGCTATGGCCGTCCTCACTCCTGTAGCCACCGTACTCCTCGCCTATTGAGACCGATTCTAGATGAAACGCCGGCGTCGACTACGTCATTTGCAAAGTCTGGATCAAGCCGGAGAGCCTGTCTTCAACCTCCGGCCACCACGACGCCATTGACAAATTCGTCGTCGTCGCTCCACCACCGGCCTTCCCGAGCTCGCCTACGGCCTCTCTGTGAGCCGTTCTTCCAAAACCCCCTATACTCCTCTCAATTTCGTCGTCGTAGGCTCGTAGCCGCCCGTGCATCGCCATGGCCGCCTTGTCGGATGCTTCGCTCCCGTGCCCGGGCTGCTCTCTGTTGCGGTTGATGTTCTGATTCTCTTTGCTACTACCGCTGCTGCTGCCTCCTCCTACTTCTGCTGCCCCGCACGCCCGCACAGCCATCTGCGGCAGGACGTGCCCACCTCCGGCCGCCCGCACCCGCCTCCGCTCGCCGCTCCACGCGCCCACAACCGTTGTTGCCCGCTGCTACTTCGTGCTGCTTCGCCGCCGCCGTACTACTACCGCTACCGCCAGGCCGCACGCGCCCACTGCCGACCCCCGCTAGCATGTCCCTGCCTGCTGCTTACTGCGGCGTGCTGCTGCTGCCTGCCGCTGCGTACCACCGCTGTGTTGCGGTACCATGTCTGTGTGTGGTGCCTGTGGCTGGCGGTGCCACAGCCGTATGTGGCCTGCCATTGTTTATTTAGGACTAGTTTAGATTAGGGTTTGCAATTAGTGCTAAGTTAGTCTAATGGTAGATGACTTGTGGACCCATTTCATTTAAAAGCCTGCTTAAAAATATATAAGTCAATGACATGTGGCCCCCCACCTAATCTATCAAAATAATTAAACTGTTAATTTACACTGTCTCCATGACAGCTGGGACCCACCAGCCAGTTTGACCAGTCAACGTTGGCCAAGTCAACTGTTGATTGGACTGTTGACTTTGACCCTGACCCCACCTATCATACACTGTGGCTGGCATTGAATATGTGACAAAAGTATTTATTGATTAAATTTGGAATTTACATAAATCCATAAATTGTATAAAAATTTGAAAATTAATATAAAATAATCCGTAACTCGGATGAAAATACTTTGTACATGAAAGTTGCTCAGAATGACGAGACGAATCCGAATACGCAATCCGTTCGTCCGCCATGTCCCTAGCATGGCGCACATGGAACTGTCCCCCTCCGTTTCACCTGTCTGAAAATGTCTAACACCGGGAATACTTTCTCGGATGTTTCCCCCTTCGCCGGTAGCACCTAGTACTGTGTTAGGTCACCCCTAGCACCGCGTATCGCCATGTTATGTTTTGTGATGCTTTGATTGCTCCGTTATTTATTGTGTCCCCCTCTGTTACTTCTTTCCAGTAGACCCCGAGACCGCTGCTAATACCCCCGTGATCGGCTACATCGACGACGACCCCTCCTTGCTAGAGCAACCTGGCAAGCAAACCCCCTTTGATCAACCAGATATCACCCATTCTCTTCTCTCTTATTCTTGCATTAGGTTTGCTACTGTTGTTGATTCGATAGAAACTATTCTGTTGCATAGCCTGTCATTGTTGCTACAATTGTTGATACCTTTACCTGCTATCCTAATGCTTAGAATAGGTTGCTAGTATTACATCAGTGGCCCTACACTCTTGTCTGTCTGACATGCTATATTACTGGGTCATGATCACTCGGGAGGTGATCACGGGTATATAGTGTACTATTACATACTTATGGTGATGATTTGGAGATGGGGGCTGAAGGGGCGGGTGGTTCCATCCAGGTAGTGGTGGGCCTGGGTTCCCGATGGCCCCCGAGTGTTAATTTGTGGTGGAGTGACAGGGCAGGTTGTGACCACCTAGGAGACAGGTGGGCCTGGTCCTGGTCGGCGTCCGCGGTTACTTCAAAATAACACGCTTAACGAGATTTAGATATTTGATCTGAGTCTGGCCACTGGCCTATACGCACTAACCAACTACGCGGGAACAATTATGGTCACTCGACGTCATGGTATCAGCCGAAGCCTTCTTGACGTCAGCGACTGAGCGGCGCGCGCCGGGTTGGACCGCGTAACGCACCTTCCTATGTAATGGAGGTTGCTAGGTCTGCTCACCGGCCGTGTTCGCAACGTGCAGGTGTGCAACGGGCGATCGGCCCTGACCCTTGCGCGCTTAGGATTTAGACCGGCGTGCTGACCTCTCTGTTGTGCCTAGGTAGGGTTGCGACGTGTTGATCTTCCGAGGTCGGGCATGACCCGGGAAAGTGTGTCCGGCTAGAGGGATCGAGCGTGTTGGGTAATGTGATGCACCCCTGCAGGGAAGTTTATCTATTCGAATAGTCGTGTCCCTCGGTAAAAGGACGACCCGGAGTTGTATTTCGACCTTATGACAACTAGAACCGGATATTAATGAAACACACCATTTCAAGTGCCAGATACAAACCGGTGATCACTTTCCCACAGGGCGACGAGGGGAGAATTGTCAGGTAGGGTTATGATATGCGTTGATACTTGGTTAACTTACCAGCTACTCTCTTCTACATGCTTCAAGATGGAGGCGGCCAGAAGTGTAGTCTTTGATAGGTCTAGCTATCCTCCTCTTATTCTGGCATTCTACAGTTCAGACCATAGATACTACCCATTTCATTGATACCAATGCATATGTAGTGTAGATCCTTGCTTGCGAGTACTTTGGATCAGTACTCATGGTTGATTTGCTCCCTCTCTTTCCCCTTTTTCCCTTCTTCTCGGATGATGCAACCAGATGGTGGAGCCCCGGAGCCAGATGCCACCGCCGACGACTACTACTACCCATCGGAGCCTTACTACTACGTGGAGTCTGCCAACGACCATGAGTAGTTTAGGAGGATCCTAGGTAAGAGGCCTACGTCTCTTTCGATCTGTATCCCAGTTTGTGCTAGCCATCTTATGGCACCTTGTTTAACTTATGTCTGTACTCAGATATTATTGCTTCCGCTTACTATTGTGCTTTCGAGCTTATGTAGTCAAGCCCTCGAGGTCCCTGGCTTGTGATATGAAGCTTGTATGATTTTAACTTGTGTCCAGAGTTGTCTTGTGATATCTTTCAGTGAGTCCCTAATTTTGGTCGTACACATACGTGCATGATTAGTGTACGATTGAATCGGGGGCGTCACACCAACTCCCTTTCCCCTTCCCATCTAAAATCCCATGTCCTCCAACCAATCAACTGATGTTAAATCTCCCTTCGCTGGAACTCCCATTCCCTGCCTCCAACTCCCTTGAAACAACGCCCGGAAATTGTCTTCTACTAAATGGACGAGACAACGCCCGCACTAAGGTTTGTGCTAGGGTAGATGTGCAATGCAAACAAATGAGGTCCACAACCATTCTGCACTCTCTCACTTTAAATAAACAGAAACTTCATGTTTTACAAAAAAAATCTAACACTAGCAAACAAAATTAAAATGAAGGGGAGCGGCAATGCGCGCCATCAACGATCTAGTATGTGTACGTGACATAGACTGTTGTTGTTTGTGCTATGAACCGATTCTGTGGTTTTATTTTGCTAGTGACTTTCTATTACAGTATGTGTATATATGTATGTAGAATAACTATTGTTACCAATCGTGTAGCCTTGAGCTTAATGTATGTTATCACCTGTGAAAATTGTTAGTACATGGGTTGCTCAATTTGCGTATTAGTACCAACAGAATGGTGAATGTCTGCAGATCAAATGAATAGAGAGCTCACGTGATTTAGAAGCTACAATCGAATATAAAACAGTTACTATTAGATATGAACACAGGTCTTTAATTCAAATATATAGTTCGAGCCAAACAGGCAAGCAACAGATATAATTCAAGTCTTATAAGATCATACTACATAGAATATATTCACATTGGACATTATGCTCAAGCGATTTCATACGAATAGGTTTGGGCGCATTGGTATTTGTTACGATTTCTTCTTCTTTCCTCCCTTTTCTTCTTCTTTGTTTTTTCTTGTTTCTTACCTCTTCTTCTTCCTCTTCTCCTTCTTCTTTCTTCTCTTTTCTTCTTCTTTGTTTTTTCTTGTTTCTTCTTCTTCTTCCCTCAAGTTGATTGGCAAGCAGACCGGACGGTTTGGTGCCCCGACCTGAATTTTTTTTGCTCAAGGGTTTATCCTTTGCTTGATGCTTCGGGGAATGTTTTTTCTGTGTATACTCCACGAGCATTAGGAATAAGATGGGGTATTTCCAGTCCCAAATTGAGAGAGAGAGAGAGAGAGAGCTGGGATGCTACAGTGAGAGAGGAGGTATGCATGTGGCGAGCGGGCTTCTCAACCCGCTCAGGACCGGACCGATCGGCAGTGGCAGAGGCAGGATTACCCATAATTTGATGTTAGGGAGGGCTGCCTTAAAGAAAAATTAAAAAGATTCCACTGTTCACATGCATAATACAAAGTAAAGTGTGATCATGGGGAGGGCCTTGGCCCTGCTGGCCACCCCTACCTCTGCCATTGCCGATTGGTCCCAGCCCGCTAGCAGAATAGGCCAGTCTAATAAATTAGGACCGGACCTTTTCTCGGTCAGACTCAACTGATACCCTCCATGCATTCCCCTAAATCGGCTGGCATTTATCTAATTGCAGGTTGCCTTCAATTGATCCGTCAAGCAAAGGAGGAAGCTGCAAGGCAGGAAAGAAGTGGGTGAAGGCTCCGGGGGCATAAAGGTCCACGAAGATGACCACCTAAATAAATGTGATATGTTAGTAGGACCCAATATATCTACATACTTAAATAAATTACAAAAAAATTAATTTGCAAAACAAAAAATCAACATGGACAGGGGGCATATGCCCCCCTCCCCTCCTCGGCACACTTCATCATCTTGTATGTATTCTATAGTTATTTATAGTTGAGTACATTATAATCATTATAAAGCAAAAGTTGATCGCCGCCGCGATCAGGCGGACGACACAGACGACTACAATGATGACAACATCTCCTTTAGAGAGCTTACTAAATGCAGTCCCCATTGTCGCCAGTGTGGTTGGATCTACACTAGAGCGGAGAAGGTGAGTGACCGGAGAAGCAAGAAGCAAATAACTCCTCGGGTATGCGCTGCGAGGAACAAAGTGCTTTGGAGGAGCGTGACTGGGACTTTGCAGTAGATGGGATGTGCATCGAGACATGGGCCTCATCCTCTCTCATTGTCACAGGCACCTGGAGGGCCCACGCATTGCGTCGAACCACAACACGTGCATATTGAACTCATGTAGTACGACACAACAAATACACAGCTCAAGCAACGGCCCGCTCATCCCGCTGAACTCCTCTGTTAGTTCGCTGCTGACTATAAAATCAATAAAATATGATTGTTTTGTGGTAATATTGGTCAGGAACCCGCCCTTCGCCCCTTAGTCTCGTCCTTTCTTACCCCTAGTCTCTTTCTGCTCTCAGTCAGGTATACTAGTGCCCACCGAACTGAAGCATACATGCATGTGCATTCCGGTTGTACAATGTGCTGCAAATTCTCTGCCATCTTGAAACAAGAGAATAAAGAACCAAACCTCGGACGCCCGAAAAAGCGGACGACACATGGTGGCAAACTCAAACATCCTGAGAAACACACGCCAGACGCCACCGCAGCGAACAGAGTGAAGAAAATGCCAACAAGCTGCAAAGCCACCCATGGATCCAAAGCAAACGTGAAGTAGACACAGTGAAAGCAAAATGAAGGCATATAATTACCGGGCACCAGTCCACACACGGTGCAAAACCCGCAGCGCTAGGCGATAACGTGTTTGAGTGAAAATGGTCAACTCTATTGATTGGTAGACACCGTACAACTTATATATGTTTTGAAGAGACGCATCACACATGAGCGATGATTGGAACCGATGTAACAGTTAGAAGAGAAGGGAAAAGAGACGCGTATGTTGCTAGAAGGCAATTGCACGCGCAGGACAAGGGAAGAATTTCCCTCTAATTACTACAAGCTAATTAATCACAACAATAACGACCTACATCGGCCCAAGAATAGCACATGAAAGGCTCTGGATACACCTTGACCCGACGTAGGCCAACTGTCGTATAGGCATCTGAGCCGTCCCAGCCTGACCAATGGATGAACCGGCACGCGCGATGCAATAAGCTGCCATGGGCGCCCGCGGGCATCACCGGCTCATGCAAGCGACCCACACGGCCACACAATGTCTGGCTCGTGCGAGCGACGCACATAGTGTCTGGCTCGCGCGAGTGACTCAACTCGATAGAACACGACTGATGTTGACTTGGCGAGCCGACATTGCCCATCCCGCGCGAGCGAGAGAGTGCACGTGGGCTTGACCAAAACCAACACGAAGAGGGGACATGCCCATGCCCGCGGCCCACATGTCATGGACCATGGAGGAGAACTGTTCAAACGCCAGTGCAGATCAAACGATACGGAAAGCACTAGAAGGTCAATGCTAATTAAACGAACGACGCACAGGGCACTTCCAAGCAAGCAGGCTCGACCTAGCCTGGCGGGCTCCACGCACGGGCACCCTGGCTGGCGCGAGCTAGTAAGCTCATACGGTGCCTGTCGTGGTAACGATTCCGACAATAAGAGAGGGGTAGGATAAAGGAGCATGATCTATCAAGATGCATATGGGTGACACGGTGGTTTTAGCGAGTTCGGGCCTCTCACGATGAAGATAACAACCCTACGTCTCGTGCTCCGGAGAGGCTTTGTTTTATCTTAGTATGTATCCGGAGATTACAATGAGAGGAGAACGGATCCCCGTAGTCCTGAGACTAATGGTGAAAGAGAGAGATAGAAGCCCAGAGCCCCTTAGTCTAGTGGTGGGGGGTGGCTTATATAGAGTGCGCCACCTCCTCATCCCTTATGTTACACGGTGGAGCATCAATGCCATAATGCCTGCCCACTACAAAACCGTCATGCTGACTATTGGTCTTTGCATATCCGAGTGAGTTACATGGTCGAGTGGAATGAGCTCGTCGAGTGAAATGCCGTGCTCCGAGTGGTTGTCGCCGTCCGAGTGACTTTCAAGTTGCGGTACATCTAGACGGCGATCTGGCCCAGGGGCCCAATACAAAGTATACGATGTCCATGGGTAGGGCCTTTAGGTCAGCCTGTTACCCTACCCCTAATACATGTCCTCGTCATTAGCCCCCGAATCGGTCGAGGTTGAGCGGGTCGAGTCGAGGTGAATTCCCAGATGAGTCGAGTGCTGCGGAGGCCCTTATGAACTCCCTCTGGTCACCCGGCGATCTTATCTCCGCATGTTGCCTTGACGGATTCCAGACTGTATGGCGTCCGAGTGAAATGAGCTCAAACGGGTCCGCAGAGCAGCGTTAAACTCACCTTATAGCAATTTTTTTTGGAGTGATTTGGAGCTGGTCTTGCATTGAGTAACTGATTACTCAGAATTTCTTCACGCCTGTAACGTGTCTTTTTTTGTTGTTTGGCCGTCACTCGGACCGGGCGGATACCATTCCAGTGGGGGCACGCTGAGTGCACCCACTGGGTGTAGTCCCAGAGACTGCCGTCGACTGCGGGCAGTTCGGCGGAAGTCTTAGAGCTTGTCTTTTTTGTTGTTGTGTTCATCACTCGGACTGGTCAGGCCGTACCGAGTGGAGATTAGTCCAGTGGGGGCACGCTGAGTGCACCCACTGGGTGTAGTCCCCGAGACCACCATTGACTACGGGCAGTCGGCGGGGGTCTGAGAGAACTAAAACTCTTCTTAGATGGTACTGATCGAACTTGTTCTTCTCTGACTCGGAGGTTGAGTAATTTTGGAGCTGGTTTTGCATCGAGCAAAATGTTTCTTTCTGAGTTCTCTTCCAATGGGGGCACGCTGAGTGCACCCGCTGGATGTAGTCCCCGAGCCTCTGTCGGACTAGATGAGTCGGGCAGAGGGTTTAAGTCTCCTGGTAAACCTCCACGCAGTCGACACGGTAAATATCTTTTAGTCTGAAATTAAGTCAATCGGATGCATCTTCAGGTGTTTGACATGGTAAATAAGCTCAGCCTGGAGCTGAGTCAGTCGGAATGATGTTTGTGCACTCGGCACGGTAAATAAATTCAGCCTGGAACTCGATCAAGCAGGTGAATCTTCGTGCTCTCGGCACGGTGAATAAATTCGGCTTTGAAACTGCCGACTGTAGAAAAAGGCCGGACACTCCAGGGAGTAATCGTTCCAGTAGTACTTCTTATATTGACCGCTAGATTTTGCGTGAAAGGAGTATTTGTCCGAGTGGACGTGCTTCCCAACTGATCGGGGTATGTTGACTACAAGGAAAAACTTGGTGGCACTCGTATGTCTCCCGGAGGAGATAGACTAGTGGTCTGACATGGACGTGCCATGAAACCCGAGTGGCGAGGCTAGTGTGTGGGCTGACTCTCCGAAGAGATGCTACTCATTATCCCGGGGGAACACCAAAACATGCCATCTCTGAGTCCAAGTTTGTGAAATTGACGCCTTGGAGTAGGATAAGGGCCAAGTGTATCTGTAGAGGAGCGTCGTTTTTGCCCTTTTGCAGTACTGAAGATGACTTCAAGAAATGATTTGGGCGATCGTCCGAGTGGACAGTACTACCCTTATAGATTTTCGGCAGACCGAACATGTATGGTCAAAAGAAATATTCCTGATGTGATCAATAGGTTGACCTAATGGGCGTAACCCATGAGGGCGACATGGCCCAGGGCTGCGCGAAGCCCCCGAGTGATGCTCAAAAAAGGTAAGATTGCTACAGAGTGTGATATGAGGTTTGAACATATGAGTAACTTAGTCGTTCATGTGCTGGGGGTGTAGAGGTAAAGACATGTCCAAATGATGGAGACGCGCGAGGTGTCCGATGGGCGATGATGTGTACAACCGAGTGACGACGCGTGGGGCGGTCGAGTGGTTATGAGGTGACCATCCGAGTGGCGACGCGTGGGGCGGCCGTGTGGTGCAGGCATGCACAACCGAGAGGCGACGCGCGGAGCGGCCAAGTGGTGAAGACGTGCACAACCAAGTGGCGACGCGCGGGGCGGTCGAGTGAGGATGTGTGAGGTGGCCGAGTGAAGGACTACGTGCCCAGCCAAGTTTTGACGCGCGGGGCGGCCATGTGGTGAAGGCATGCACAACCGAGAGGCGACGCGCGGAGCGGCCAAATGGTGAAGACGTGCACAACCAAGTGGCGACGCGCGGGGCGGTCGAGTGAGGATGTGCGAGGTGGCCGAGTGAAGGACTACGTGTCCAGCCAAGTTGTGACGCGCGGGGCGGCCATGTGGTGAAGGCATGCACAACCGAGAGGCGACGCGCGGAGCGGCCAAGTGGTGAAGACGTGCACAACCAAGTGGCGACGTGCGGGGCGGTCGAGTGAGGATGCGCGAGGTGGTCGAGTGAAGGACTGCGTGTCCAGCCAAGTGGCTGAAATGGTCTTCAAAGGAATTAGCCAGATGCTTTCGAAGCTGATGTAGTGACGAGGTCGGTGTTGTGTGGCTGCGGCGCAACAAGACCGGCGCGACAACTGAGTCTGAGTAGGAACGAAGATGGCATGCAGAGTGTCTGGGTGATTATGTAATTTGTCAAAGTGACGGATCGAATGTTCTTGTTGAAGTGAAGGGTTTGACTGGTGATGAAGTACTCGACCACTTAGGAGAGTATCATTCCGAATGAGCTACAGCTCCCGAGTGCGGCGTAGCCCCCGAGCGTACTATAGACTTCGACAACGGACGTGCCGGAATACGAGAAATATAGTTTTGAATGGATAATTTGCAATTAATCGAGTCGGACTCGGGTAAAGATAAGGAGAAGCTTCCGAGTGATGCTCGAAAAAGGCAAACTCGCAAGGAGTGAAAGGTGCAGTTTAATTATAAAATGGACTTATCAGTCTCATGCCTGACAAGGTCTATGTCATTGATATGATGAAGAGGATTCCTCTGAGGGGTTGGCTGAATGTGTTTGAAGTCAACAGAACGACAAGGTTGGTGTTATGGTGCGCTAGGGCCGGCACGGTGACCGAGCCCGAGTAGCGATGAAGTTGGTGCATAGGGCCGTCGAGTGATCGCGTAACTTGTGTAAAAAATGGCACAAGCCAACGAAATAATTTCTCGAGGAAATTTTGTTGCGGAACGTAGTAATTTCAAAATTTTCCTACGCACACGCAAGATCATGGTGATGCACAGCAACGAGAGGGGAGAGTGTTGTCTACGTACCAACGCAGACCAACTGCGGAAGCGATCACACAACGTAGAGGAAGTAGTCGTACGTCTTCTTCCCGATCCGACCGATCCAAGCACCGTTACTCCGGCACCTCCGAGTTCTTAGCACACGTTCAGCTCGATGACGATCCTCGGGCTCCGATCCAGCAAAGCGTCGAGGAAGAGTTCCGTCAGCACGACGGCGTGGTGACGATCTTGATGTACTACCGACGCAGGGCTTCGCCTAAGCACTACAACGGTATGATCGAGGTGGAATTTGGTGGCAGGGGGCACCGCACACGGCTAAGGAACGATCTCAAGGATCAACTTCTTCTTGGGGTGTCCCCTGCCTCCGTATATAAAGGTTGGAGGAGGGGGGCTGGCCGGCCAGAGAGAGGGAGGCGCAGGGGGAGTCCCACTCCTACCGGGAGTAGGACTCCCCCTCCAATCCTATTCCAACTAGGACTCTCAAGGGGGAAAGGAGAGAGAGGGGGGGCCGGCCCCTTCTCCTAGTCCTACTAGGACTTGGGGAAGGGGGGGGCGCCGGCCAGCTGTGGGCTGCCCCTTTTCTCTTTTCCACTAAGGCCCAATAGGCCCATTAGTCTCCCGGAGGGTTCCGGTAACCCTCCCGGTATTCCGGTAAAATCCCGATTTCACCCGGAACACTTCCTATGTCCAAACATAGGCTTCCAATATATCAATCTTTACGTCTCGACCATTTCGAGACTCCTCGTCATGTCCGTGATCTCATCCGGGACTCCGAACAACCTTAGGTACATCAAAATGCATAAACTCATAATAACTGTCATCGTAACGTTAAGCGTGCGGACCCTACGGTTCGAGAACAATGTAGACATGACCGAGACACGTCTCCGGTCAATAACCAATAGCGGGACCTGGATGCCCATATTGGCTCCTACATATTCTACGAAGATCTTTATCGGTCAGACCGCATAACAACATACGTTGTTCCCTTTGTCATCGGTATGTTACTTCCCCGAGATTCGATCGTCGGTATCCAATACCTAGTTCAATCTCGTTACCGGCAAGTCTCTTTACTCATTCTGTAATACATCATCTCACAACTAACATATTAGTTGCAGTGCTTGCAAGGCTTATGTGATGTGCATTACCGAGAGGGCCCAGAGATACCTCTCCGACAATCGGAGTGACAAACCCTAATCTCGAAATACGCCAACCCAACATCTACCATTGGAGACACCTGTAGTACTCCTTTATAATCACCCAGTTACGTTGTGACGTTTGGTAGTACCCAAAGTGTTCCTCCGGTAAACGGGAGTTGCATAATCTCATAGTTATAGGAACATGTATAAGTCATGAAGAAAGCAATAGCAACATACTAAACGATCGGGTGCTAAGCTAATGGAATGGGTCATGTCAATCAGATCATTCAACTAATGATGTGACCTCGTTAGTCAAATAAAAACTCTTTGTTCATGGTTAGGAAACATAACCATCTTTGATTAACGAGCTAGTCAAGTAGAGGCATACTAGTGACACTCTGTTGGTCTATGTATTCACACATGTATTATGTTTCCGGTTAATACAAATCTAGCATGAATAATAAACATTTATCATGATATAAGGAAATAAATAATAACTTTATTATTGCCTCTAGGGCATATTTCCTTCAGTCTCCCACTTGCACTAGAGTCAATAATCTAGATTACACTGTAATGATTCTAACACCCATGGAGCCTTGGTGCTGATCATGTTTTGCTCGTGGAAGAGGCTTAGTCAACGGGTCTGCAACGTTCAAATCCGTATGTATCTTGCAAATCTCTATGTCTCCCACCTGGACTAAATCCCGGATGGAGTTGAAGCGTCTCTTGATGTGTTTGGTCCTTTTGTGAAATCTGGATTCCTTTGCCAAGGCAATTGCACCAGTATTGTCACAGAAGATTTTCATTGGACCCGATGCACTAGGTATGACACCTAGATCGGATATGAACTCCTTCATCCAGACTCCTTCGTTTGCTGCTTCCGAAGCAGCTATGTACTCCGCTTCACATGTAGATCCCGCTACGACGCTTTGTTTAGAACTGCACCAACTGACAGCTCCACCGTTTAAAGTAAACACGTATCCGGTTTGCGATTTAGAATCGTCCGGATCAGTGTCAAAGCTTGCATCAACGTAACCTCTTACGGTGAGCTCTTTGTCACCTCCATATATGAGAAACATATCCTTAGTCCTTTTCAGGTATTTCAGGATGTTCTTGACCGCTGTCCAGTGATCCATTCCTGGATTACTTTGGTACCTCCCTGCTAAACTTATAGCAAGGCACATATCAGGTCTGGTACACAGCATTGCATACATGATAGAGCCTATGGCTGAAGCATAGGGAACATCTTTCATTTTCTCTCTATCTTCTGCAGTGGTCGGGCATTGAGTCTGACTCAACTTCACACCTTGTAACACAGGCAAGAACCCTTTCTTTGCTTGATCCATTTTGAACTTCTTCAAAATCTTGTCAAGGTATGTGCTCTGTGAAAGTCCAATTAAGCGTTTTGATCTATCTATAGATCTTTATGCCTAATATGTAAGCAGCTTCCCCGAGGTCTTTCATCGAAAAACTTTTATTCAAGTATCCCTTTATGCTATCCAGAAATTCTATATCATTTCCAATCAGCAATATGTCATCCACATATAATATTAGAAATGCTACAGAGCTCCCACTCACTTTCTTGTAAATACAGGCTTCTCCAAAAGTCTGTATAAAGCCAAATGCTTTGATCACACTATCAAAGCGTTTATTCCAACTCCGAGATGCTTGCACCAGTCCATAAATGGATCGCTGGAGTTTGCATACTTTGTTAGCTCCCTTTGGATCGACAAAACCTTCTGGTTGTATCATATACAACTCTTCTTCCAGAAATCCATTCAGGAATGCAGTTTTGACATCCATCTGCCATATTTCATAATCATAAAATGCGGCAATTGCTAACATAATTCTGACGGACTTAAGCATCGCTACGGGTGAGAAGGTCTCATCGTAGTCAACCCCTTGAACTTGTCGAAAACCTTTTGCGACAAGTCGAGCTTTATAGACAGTAATATTACCGTCAGCGTCAGTCTTTTTCTTGAAGATCCATTTATTCTCAATTGCTTGCCGATCATCGGGCAAGTCAACCAAAGTCCATACTTTGTTTTCATACATGGATCCCATCTCAGATTTCATGGCCTCAAGCCACTTTGCGGAATCTGGGCTCACCATCGCTTCTTCATAGTTCGTAGGTTCATCATGATCTAGCATCATGACTTCCAGAACTGGATTACCGTACCACTCTGGTGCGGATCTCACTCTGGTTGATCTACGTGGTTCAGTAGTATCTTGTTCTGAAGCTTCATGATCATCATCATTAGCTTCCTCACTGATTGGTATAGGTGTCGCAGAAACAGTTTTCTGTGATGTACTATTTTCCAATAAGGGAGCAGGTACAGTTACCTCGTCAAGTTCTACTTTCCTCCCACTCACTTCTTTCGAGAGAAACTCCTTCTCTAGAAAGTTTCCGAATTTAGCAACAAAAGTCTTGCCTTCGGATCTGTGATAGAAGGTGTATCCAATAGTTTCCTTTGGATATCCTATGAAAACACATTTCTCCGATTTGGGTTCGAGCTTATCAGGTTGAAGCTTTTTCACATAAGCATCGCAGCCCCAAACTTTAAGAAACGACAACTTTGGTTTCTTGCCAAACCATAGTTCATAAGGTGTCGTCTCAACGGATTTTGATGGTGCCCTGTTTAACGTGAATGCGGCCGTCTCTAAAGCATAACCCCAAAACGATAGCGGTAAATCAGTAAGAGACATCATAGATCGCACCATATCTAGTAAAGTACGATTACGACGTTCGGACACACCATTATGCTGTGGTGTTCCGGGTGGCGTGAGTTGCGAAACTATTCCACAATTTTTCAAATGTACACCAAACTCGTAACTCAAATATTCTCCTCCACGATCAGATCGTAGAAACTTTATTTTCTTGTTACGATGATTTTCAACCTCACTCTGAAATTCTTTGAACTTTTCAAATGTTTCAGACTTATGTTTCATTAAGTAGATATACCCATATCTGCTTAAATCATCTGTGAAGGTGAGAAAATAACGATATCCGCCACGAGCCTCAATATTCATCGGACCACATACATCGGTATGTATGATTTCCAATAAATCTGTTGCTCTCTCCATAGTACCGGAGAACGGTGTTTTAGTCATCTTGCCTATGAGGCACGGTTCGCAAGTACCAAGTGATTCATAATCAAGTGGTTCCAAAAGCCCATCAGTATGGAGTTTCTTCATGCGCTTTACACCGATATGACCTAAACGGCAGTGCCACAAATAAGTTGCACTATCATTATTAACTTTGCATCTTTTGGCTTCTACATTATGAATATGTGTATCACTATCTTCGAGATTCAACAAGAATAGACCACTCTTCAAAGGTGCATGACCATAAAAGATATTACTCATATAAATAGAACAACCATTATTCTCTGATTTAAATGAATAACCGTCTCGCATTAAACAAGATCCAGATATAATGTTCATGCTCAACGCTGGCACCAAATAACAATTATTTAGGTCTAATATTAATCCCGAAGGTAGATGTAGAGGTAGCGTGCCGACCGCGATCACATCGACTTTGGAACCATTTCCCACGCGCATCATCACCTCGTCCTTTGCTAGCGTCCGCTTATTCCGTAGTCCCTGTTTCGAGTTGCAAATATTAGCAACAGAACCAGTATCAAATACCCAGGTGCTACTGCGAGCTCTAGTAAGGTACACATCAATAACATGTATATCACATATACCTTTGTTTACTTTGCCATCCTTCTTATCTGCCAAATATTTGGGGCAGTTCCGCTTCCAGTGACCAGTCTGCTTGCAGTAGAAGCACTCAGTTTCAGGCTTAGGTCCAGACTTGGGTTTCTTCTCCTGAGCAGCAACTTGCTTGCTGTTCTTCTTGAAGTTTCCCTTCTTCTTCCCTTTGCCCTTTTTCTTGAAACTAGTGGTTTTGCTAACCATCAACACTTGATGCTCCTTCTTGATTTCTACCTCCGCAGCTTTCAGCATTGCGAAGAGCTCGGGAATAGTCTTGTTCATCCCTTGCATATTATAGTTCATCACGAAGCTCTTGTAGCTTGGTGGCAGTGATTGGAGAATTCTGTCAATGACGCAGTCATCTGGAAGATTAACTTCCATCTGAATCAAGTGATTATTATACCCAGACATTTTGAGTATATGCTCACTGACAGAACTGTTCTCCTCCATCTTGCAGCTATAGAACTTATTGGAGACTTCATATCTCTCAATTCAGGCATTTGCTTGAAATATCAACTTCAACTCCTGGAACATCTCATATGCTCCATGACGTTCAAAATGTCGTTGAAGTCCCGATTCTAAGCCGTAAAGCATGGCACACTGAACTATCGAGTAGTCATCAGCTTTGCTCTGCCAGACGTTCATAACATCTGGCGTTGCTCCAGCAGCAGGCCTGTCACCCAGCGGTGCTTCCAGGACGTAATTCTTCTGTGCAGCAATGAGGATAATCCTCAAGTTACGGACCCAGTCCGTGTAATTGCTACCATCATCTTTCAACTTTGCTTTCTCAAGGAACGCATTAAAATTTAACGGAACAACAGCATGAGCCATCTATCTACAATCAACATAAACAAGCAAGATACTATCAGGTACTAAGTTCATGATAAGTTTAAGTTTAGTTAATCAAATTACTTAAGAACTCCCACTTAGATAGACATCCCTCTAATCCTCTAAGTGATCACGTGATCCAAATCAAATAAACCATAACCGATCATCACGTGAGATGGAGTAGTTTTCAATGGTGAACATCGTTATGTTGATCATATCTACTATATGATTCACGCTCGACCTTTCGGTCTCCGTGTTCCGAGGCCATATCTGTATATGCTTGGCTCGTCAAGTATAACCTGAGTATTCTGCGTGTGCAACTGTTTTGCACCCGTTGTATTTGGACGTAGAACTTATCACACCCGATCATCACGTGGTGTCTGGGCACGACGAACTTTGGCAACGGTGCATACTCAGGGAGAACACTTCTTGATAATTTAGTGAGAGATCATCTTATAATGCTACCGTCAATCAAAGCATGATAAGATGCATAAAAGGATAAACATCACATGCAATCAATATAAGTGATATGATATGGCCATCATCATCTTGTGCTTGTGATCTCCATCTCCGAAGCACCGTCATGATCACCATCGTCACCGGCGCGACACCTTGATCTCCATCGTAGCATCGTTGTCGTCTCGCCAATCTTATGCTTCCACGACTATCACTACCGCTTAGTAATAAAGTAAAGCATTACATCGCGATTGCATTGCATACAATAAAGCGACAACCATATGGCTCCTGCCAGTTGCCGATAACTCGGTTACAAAACATGACCATCTCATACAATAAAATCAGCATCATGCCTTGACCATATCACATCACAACATACCCTGCAAAAACAAGTTAGACGTCCTCTACTTTGTTGTTGCAAGTTTTACGTGGCTGCTACGGGCTTAAGTAAGAACTCATCTCACCTACGCATCAAAACCACAACGATAGTTCGTCAAATAGACTCCGTTTTAACCTTCTCAAGGACCGGGCGTAGTCACACTTAGTTCAACTAAAGTTGGAGAGACAGTCTTCCGCAAGCCATCTATGTGCAAAGCACGTCGAGGGAACCGGTCTCGCGTAAGAGTATGCGTAAGGTTGGTCCGGATCGTCTCACCCAACAATACCGCCGAACCAAAGTATGACATACTGGTAGGCAGTATGACTTGTATCGCCCACAACTCACTTGTGTTCTACTCGTGCAAATAACATCAAACCATAAAACCTAGGCTCGGATGCCACTGTTGGGGAACGTAGTAATTTCAAAAAATTTCCTACGCACATGCAAGATCATGGTGATGCACAGCAACGAGAGGGGAGAGTGTTGTCTACGTACCAACGCAGACCAACTGCGGACGCGATCACACAACGTAGAGGAAGTAGTCGTACGTCTTCTTCCCGATCCGACCGATCCAAGCACCGTTACTCCGGCACCTCCGAGTTCTTAGCACACGTTCAGCTCGATGACGATCCTCAGGCTCCGATCCAGCAAAGCGTCGAGGAAGAGTTCCGTCAGCACGACGGCGTGGTGACGATCTTGATGTACTACCGACGCAGGGCTTCGCCTAAGCACTACAACGGTATGATCGAGGTGGAATTTGGTGGCAGGGGGCACTGCACACGGCTAAGGAATGATCTCAAGGATCAACTTCTTCTTGGGGTGTCCCCTGCCTCCGTATATAAAGGTTGGAGGAGGGGGGCTGGCCGGCCAGAGAGAGGGAGGCGCAGGGGGAGTCCCACTCCTACCGGGAGTAGGACTCCCCCTCCAATCCTATTCCAACTAGGACTCTCAAGGGGGAAAGGAGAGAGAGAGGGGTGGCCCCTTCTCCTAGTCCTACTAGGACTTGGGGAAGGGGGGGGCGCCGGCCAGCTGTGGGCTGCCCCTTTTCTCTTTTCCACTAAGGCCCAATAGGCCCATTAGTCTCCCGGGGGGTTCCGGTAACCCTCCCGGTATTCCGGTAAAATCCCGATTTCACCCGGAACACTTCCTATGTCCAAACATAGGCTTCCAATATATCAATCTTTACGTCTCGACCATTTTGAGACTCCTCGTCATGTCCGTGATCTCATCCGGGACTCCGAACAACCTTCGGTACATCAAAATGCATAAACTCATAATAACTGTCATCGTAACGTTAAGCGTGCGGACCCTACGGTTCGAGAACAATGTAGACATGACCGAGACACGTCTCCGGTCAATAACCAATAGCGGGACCTGGATGCCCATATTGGCTCCTACATATTCTACGAAGATCTTTATCGGTCAGACCGCATAACAACATACGTTGTTCCCTTTGTCATCGGTAAGTTACTTGCCCGAGATTCGATCGTCGGTATCCAATACCTAGTTCAATCTCGTTACCGGCAAGTCTCTTTACTCGTTCCGTAATACATCATCTCACAACTAACATATTAGTTGCAGTGCTTGCAAGGCTTATGTGATGTGCATTACCGAGAGGGCCCAGAGATACCTCTCCGACAATCGGAGTGACAAACCCTAATCTCGAAATACGCCAACCCAACATCTACCATTGGAGACACCTGTAGTACTCCTTTATAATCACCCAGTTACGTTGTGACGTTTGGTAGTACCCAAAGTGTTCCTCCGGTAAACGGGAGTTGCATAATCTCATAGTTATAGGAACATGTATAAGTCATGAAGAAAGCAATAGCAACATACTAAACGATCGGGTGCTAAGCTAATGGAATGGGTCATGTCAATCAGATCATTCAACTAATGATGTGACCTCGTTAATCAAATAACAACTCTTTGTTCATGGTTAGGAAACATAACCATCTTTGATTAACGAGCTAGTCAAGTAGAGGCATACTAGTGACACTCTGTTGGTCTATGTATTCACACATGTATTATGTTTCCGGTTAATACAATTCTAGCATGAATAATAAACATTTATCATGATATAAGGAAATAAATAATAACTTTATTATTGCCTCTAGGGCATATTTCCTTCAAATTTGATGTGTGCTGAAATGATTTATGTAAATAACACCCATAGACACCCACTGGGAGTGTAAGGGGCTTGCTGGTTTGAAACCAACAAGATTGTAAAAGAGTGAAGGATCTAGTCGAACTTGACGAAGTGAAGGATCCAACTGTACATGCTGGAGTGTTGGCTCAAATAAAATGGAAGTGTAGTGTTCCGACTGAGTTGCAGCCCCCGAGGACTGATGCAAACTTGAAATGAAGAACACATTGTGTTCGTGAATGACGTATGCATTAAAAATGGAAGTTGGACTCAGGAGTGAGTACTAAGCAAGTATGTGAAAAATAAGAAACCAAGCGTAGGGGCACACTCGATGGCGTGGCCTCCGAGTGAACATGATTTGTCAATTACGGGATACTCAGGCACGGGGAAATAACAGAATGTAGTGCTAGAATGACTTAGCTGTCTGAAGGCGCGCGAGTGGCCGAGTGGTGATGAGGCGACCACCCGAGTGGCGACGCACGGGGCGGCCGAGTGATGACGAGGCGATGGTGACAGTCGACCTTCCTCTCGGTGTCTTTGCGGATAGGGATGGAGCGCACATTATACTTGTGATGCAGCTCCTTGAATTAGAGGTTTGCTCTTTTCTCAGTCGAATTTTGGCTACTTAGGCGAGTCCTTGGACTGCAGCTAGGCCTTCGAGTGGGAGGCTTGCTCTCCACTCGGTAGGTTTTCAAACACTTAGGCGAGTACTGGACTGCAGCTAAGCCCCCGAGTGGGAGGTTTGCTCTCCACTCGGTAGGATTTTTTTCAAACTTAGGCGAGTGCTGGACTGCAGCTAAGCCCCCGGGTGGGAGGTTTGCTCTCCACTCGGTAGGATTTTTAAAAACTTAGGCGAGTACTGGACTGCAGCTAAGCCCCCGAGTGGGAGGTTTGCTCTCCACTCGGTAGGATTTTTTCAAACTTAGGCGAGTACTGGACTACAGCTAAGCCCCCGAGTGGGAGGTTTGCTCTCCACTCGGTAGGATTTTTTTCAAACTTAGGCGAGTACTGGACTGCAGCTAAGCCCCCGAGTGGGAGGTTTGCTCTCCACTCGGTAGGATTTTTAAAAACTTAGGCGAGTACTAGACTGCAGCTAAGCCCCCGAGTGGGAGGTTTGCTCTCCACTCGGTAGGATTTTTTCAAACTTAGGCGAGTACTGGACTGCAGCTAAGCCCCCGAGTGGGAGGTTTGCTCTCCACTCGGTAGGATTTATTTCAAACTTAGGCGAGTGCTGGACTGCAGCTAAGCCCCCGAGTGGGAGGTTTGCTCTCCACTGGGTAGGATTTTTTTTTCAAACTTAGGCGAGTACTGGACTGCAGCTAAGCCCCCGAGTGGGAGGTTTGCTCCTCACTCAGTAGGATTTCTCGAACTTAGGCGAAACAGATTCGCAGCTAAGTCACCCACTGGGGGTTTTGGCGATGGCGACGCGCGGGGCGGCCGAGTGATGATGAGGTGACCAACCGATGGCGACGCGCGGGGCGGCCGAGTGGTTATGAGGTGACCAACCGAGTGGCGACGCGCGAGGCGGCCGAGTGGTTATGAGGTGACCAACCGAGTGGCGACGCACGGAGCGGCCGAGTGGTTATGAGGTGACCAACCAAGAGGCGACGCACGGAGCGGCCGAGTGGTTATGAGGTGACCAACCGAGTGGCGACGCGCGGGGCGGCCGAGTGGTTATGAGGTGACCAACCGAGAGGCGGCGCACGGAGCGGCCGAGTGGTTATGAGGTGACCAACCGAGAGGCGACGCACAGAGCGGCCGAGTGGTTATGAGGTGACCAACCGAGAGGCGACGCACGGAGCGGCCGAGTGGTTATGAGGTGACCAACCGAGAGGCGACGCACAGAGCGGCCGAGTGGTTATGAGGTGACCAACCGAGAGGCGACGCACAAAGCGGCCGAGTGGTTATGAGGTGACCAACCGAGTGGCGACGCGCGGGGCGGCCGAGTTGTTATGAGGTGACCAACCGAGAGGTGACGCACGGAGCGGCTGAGTGGTTATGAGGTGACCAACCGAGAGGCGACGCACGGAGCGGCCGAGTGGTTATGAGGTGACCAACCGAATGGCGACGCGCGGGGCGGCCAAGTGGTTATGAGGTGACCAACCGAGAGGTGACGCACGGAGCGGCTGAGTGGTTATGAGGTGACCAACCGAGAGGCGACGCACGGAGCGGCCGAGTGGTTATGAGGTGACCAACCGAATGGCGACGCGCGGGGCGGCCGAGTGGTTATGAGGTGACCAACCGAGTGGCAACGCACGGAGCGGCCGAGTGGTTATGAGGTGACCAACCGAATGGCGACGCGCGGGGCGGCCGAGTGGTTATGAGGTGACCAACCGAGAGGTGACGCACGGAGCGGCTGAGTGGTTATGAGGTGACCAACCGAGAGGCGACGCACGCAGCGGCCGAGTGGTTATGAGGTGACCAACCGAATGGCGACGCGCGGGGCGGCCGAGTGGTTATGAGGTGACCAACCGAGTGGCAACGCACGGAGCGGCCGAGTGGTTATGAGGTGACCAACCGAGAGGCGACGCACAGAGCGGCCGAATGATGAAGACGCATCCAGCGGAGTGATGATGTGCAGGGTGTCTGTGTGAAGTAGAGGCGCGTGCCGTGGAATGATGACGTGCGGGGCGTCCGAGTGAGGTAGACGTGACCCGGAGAGTGATGATGCGGGGGGCGTCCGAGTGGCGGTGCACGGGCGACTAAGCACTAGTGATCTTGTTCGGTCCGAGTGAACTAGCCCATCTGGGTGATTGCTGGAACAAAACGTTTGTGTCTGACTATTGCAGTGATTTGTTAACCATCCGAGCAAATTCATCCGAACATGCGTTTCAGTGAGCTTGAGTCCCGTCCGAGTGAATCTGGATTCATACAGAAAAGAGACTGTTAAGCGATTGTCTCATAATTTATGAGCTAAATTGTAAAAATGATCGGAGAGGATAAGATCCTCAATCCTGTGCGAAGCGGATGCCGCCAGCTCATAAAGGGAGGAGCCGCCGTGCGCTCAGGGCGTGGCCAGCTTCCAGATTTCTGCCGCGTCGGGCCCATGAGCGCACGAGCGCTGATCTGTTTGCTGGAGGCGGTTGGCTCTATCCGGCTTCAAGCGGACCGGATCCAGCGCTCGTCTGACCTGCAGATCAAGGCCGAGCAGAGAGACGGACTCTTGCTCCAAAACGGATCAAAATTAGCAATAAATGCCTAGTAATTAGGTGTGGTTGCCTGCCTAACCAACGCATTGAAGAAGGGAATTGCTCCCGTCCAGGATCTGCATGCATGAAAGCGTTAATTAGTGGTAATTAAGCAAGAGTTAATACCGTTCTGCATGTCATGGAAGTTTCCTTCTTCCGTGGATCATTTTCTGCATGCGATTTATTGCCATGCTGCGGGCTTGTGCAGTCGACTCCGGACGAAGACGCTCTGTCAATCGAGCCGGCAGCACCGGAGAAGGGAGCCACCACGCGCACTTGCTGCATCGGACGGCTGCCGCTGAAGGAAGGAGTGTATCGCGCCCGCGACAATGGCGGGAGGGGCGCCTCCGCCATGGAGATTACTGTCGAGCGGACGACCGGGCTGAGGAGCTCCGCGTTGCCGGCCAGAGAGCGGAAAGGGAGGAACCTTGCGTCGCCCGTCGGGCCCGCGCCTCCACGGCATGGACGCCGCTGTCGAACACGTGATCGGCTGGGGAGGCCTCATGGCGAGGAAGCCGCCGTCGGGCAAGCAACCGACCGAGCGGACGAGCCCTACGCAGCTGGCCAGGCCAGTGCCTTCGCGTCGCGGAAGCCGTTGTCGGGCAAGGCGACCAGGCGGAGGAGCCCCATGCAACCGGCCAGGCCAGTGCCTCCGAGGCGCCGAATAGAGATGTAGATCTTTTCTCCTCCTTTCTGCCATGCTTTAGTTCTAGTTGTGAAGATGAACAATTCGATCCGGATGAACAGGAAATTAGACATAGATGAATGAAAAAGAAACCATCTGCATCATGGCTCGATAGACGCCATGCCCCACGGTGGGCGCCAACTGTCGTGGTAACGATTCCGACAATAAGAGAGGGGTAGGATAAAGGAGCATGATCTATCAAGATGCATATGGGTGACACGGTGGTTTTAGCGAGTTCGGGCCTCTCACGATGAAGATAACAACCCTACGTCTCGTGCTCCGGAGAGGCTTTGTTTTATCTTAGTATGTATCCGGAGATTACAATGAGAGGAGAACGGATCCCCGTAGTCCTGAGACTAATGGTGAAAGAGAGAGAGATAGAAGCCCAGAGCCCCTTAGTCTAGTGGTGGGGGGTGGCTTATATAGAGTGCGCCACCCCCTCACCCCTTATGTTACACGGTGGAGCATCAATGCCATAATGCCTGCCCACTACAAAACCGTCATGCTGACTATTGGTCTTTGCATATCCGAGTGAGTTACATGGTCGAGTGGAATGAGCTCGTCGAGTGAAGTGCCGTGCTCCGAGTGGTTGTCGCCGTCCGAGTGACTTTCAAGTTGCGGTACATCTAGACGGCGATCTGGCCCAGGGGCCCAATACAAAGTATACGATGTCCATGGGTAGGGCCTTTAGGTCAGCCTGTTACCCTACCCCTAATACATGTCCTCGTCAGTGCCAACGGACACCGATAGGTAGGTCCAGCCTCCTCGTCGCGCGTGAGGCGCTGCATGACGGTGACCCTGTGCGCGCGTGGTCCACCCATCATGGACCCATGAGGAGGATTGCCCAGATGCGTGTCATCCGTGCAAATCGGATGGTGCGGTGACCCCTCGAGAGGCCCCCTTGACACACCACCGTGAAACGGACTTACGGTGGAGGGCACTCTCCCCCACGAAGCCCGTGGCACTCCAGTATCCTTTATATAGGAGTAAACATCACAACTCTTACTCGCTCAAAATAATATATCTTCTTATGTGTATCAACCCAAGAACTCGCTCACGAAGCCCGTGGCACTCCACTATGCTTTATATAGGAAGTAAATAGCATAACTTTTACAGGTTCAAAATAATATATGTTCTCACGAGAAAGCTAATTTCCATATGACTGTATTTTAGTAATAGGCATGAACGATTCGCTAACCCCCTGATCCGCTCGAGCAGCTCGATCCGCTTCTGCTCTCGCGTGTAAAAAGAGCTCCAGAATAATAGTGCCACTACTAGGATTCAAACATGATGTGCTACCAGCTGAGATGACTATCTATTCTATTTAATTTATAGATTAATAGGTATTTCTATCTTAGTAAATGAGAGCGAGAAAGAAAGACCACAACACCTTTGACGAGGAGACAAAACCATTTGCTCCACGTTTTTAAAGGACCGATGCAACATGTTTTGTACTTCACTTGTCTCTTTTTGGTAGTGATGAATATTTTTTAGAGAAATAAATATGCCACTCCTATAGAATTCAAACAACAGTCTTTTTCTCGTTTGTCATCCCTCAGTAAATTCTCTATAATGAGCATGATAATTATACGCAACACAAACCTGATAGTTTATGTACAAATATCGTGGTAGCTTTTTTGACCCGAAAAAAACTACTGTAAACATACACTCGATAACTTTTTTATATGAATAGCATGGTAACTCACATGTGCATACCTGATAACTTATGCACCAAGGTCTTGGTAACTTCAGCAGCCGGGATGGGGGGGGGGGGTCAATCAAATATACCCCAGTAACTTTTCTGTGAATAGCATGATAACTCACACATTGCAGACCTGATAACTTATGTATCCTTGTCCTTCTAACTTTGGTGACCGATGGGTGGGGGGAGTTGACAAACTTTTGTGTGAATAGCATAGTAACTCATATATTGCAGACCTGATAACTTATGCACCCCATCCTGGTAACTTTGGCAATGAGGCGGGGGGTTGATGAAATATCCTTTCGGTAGCTTTTGTGTCAATATCATGGTAACTCGCACATCGTAGATCTGATAACTTATGGACCCTGGTCCTAATAACTTTGGCACCGGGATGGGGAGAGTTGATGAAATATCCCTCGGTAATTTTTGTGTGAATAGCATGTTAACTCACACATCGCATACCTGATAACTTATGCACTCCATCCTGGTCACTTTGGCAAAGAGGCGGAGGGGAGGGGATTTGATGGAATATCCCCTTGGTAGCTTTTGTGCCAATATCGTGGTAACTCACACATCGTAGACCTGATAACTTATGGATCCCGATCATGATAACTTTGGCATGGGGGCAGGGAGAGTTGATGAAACATCTCCTCGGTAACTTTTGTGTGAATAGCATGCTAACTAACACATCGCAGACATGCTAACCTATGTACCTGACACTAGTAACTTTGGCGACCGGGATGGGGGTTGAGAGTTGTTGAAACATATCATGATAACATCTGTGCAAATAATATGATATTTGACATATCAAAGATATGATAACTTATGTACATTACATGGTAACTTTGACCCAGGAGAAAAAAAAAGTTGGAACATACCACGACAACTTTAGTAAATAGCACAGTAATTTACGGTCCGCGATCCTGTTAACTTTACGCACAAAACACCGTGATAACTTGTTCAAACTCGAATAAAAAAGCATGACACATACACACATGAACAGACTTTGTAAAGCCAAAGAACCCTAAAAAAGTCATAGAGGAGACCCTCTATACACTCACATGTATAGTGCATCATCATTTATGGAGTGAAAAAAATCAGGAAAATACCCTTCTTTCTGTCACCTGACAATGGTGAGAAAGAGTTCTAAAAAAATTTGTATTCAAGTATTGAACTACAGTGTAGGTTGGTGCAATGATTGTTGGTCTTGGTATTAGGCGTGTCCTTGCTACCTGACGCAAGTTCGAATCCCATGTAGGACATTTTTTCCTCAATCCGCGTTTTATTGTCAAACTAATTGATCGAGGGAGAATGGGAGAAGCTGGAGCCATCGAGGGGGATCGTGCGGATCTCTCGCTAAAATCCTGTCGTACGGAAGTTAGTCGCGTCCATGTTCTCTTGTGTATCAACCCAAGAAGTATAGGAGGTTGGAGACGTAACGGATTAGAACACATAAGCGAGCGGTTCCAACTTTTCGCTCGTGAACCGCCTCGCACAAACAATCGGGAGGCGACTTCTCTGCATGCTCTCTTTGCCGGCGTGGCCGCGGGTCCTTGGTGAAGGAAATATGCCCTAGAGGCAATAAAAAAGTTATTATTTATATTTCCTTATATCATGATAAATGTTTATTATTCATGCTAGAATTATATTAACCGGAAACTTGGTATATGTGTGAATACATAGACAAACAGAGTGTCCCTAGTATGCCTCTACTTGATTAGCTCGTTAATCAAAGATGGTTAAGTTTCCTAGCCATGGACATGTGTTGTCATTTGATGGATGGGATGACACCATTAGAGAATGATGTGATGGACAAGATCCCATCCGTTAGCTTAGCATAATGATCGTTTAGTTTATTGCTATTGCTTTCTTCATGACTTATACATGTTCCTATGACTATGAGATTATGCAACTCCTGAATACCGGAGGAACACTTAGTGTGCTATCAAACGTCACAACATAACTGGGTGATTATAAAGATGCTCTACAGGTGTCTCCGATGGTGTTTGTTGAGTTGGCATAGATCAAGATTAGGATTTGTCACTCCGATTGTTGGAGAGGTATCTCTAGGCCCCCTCGGTAATGCACATCACTATAAGCCTTGCAAGCAATGTGACTAATGAGTTAGTTGCGGGATGATGCATTACGGAATGAGTAAAGAGACTTGCCGGTAACGAGATTGAACTGGGTATGGTGATACCGATGATCGAATCTCGGGCAAGTACATACCGATGACCATTGTTGAGGAAATCGTTAACTGGTAGCTGCTCGGTCGGCTGGTGAGTAGGGGATTAATAGGCTAATCGGCAAGTTAATCGGCCATTTAATCAATTAATCGGGCGATTTATCGGGTAATCGGCTACTCGGGGACCCTATGAGTAGGGATTAATCGGCAAGTTAACTGGTTAATCGGATGAATTCTTGAACAGGGCCGATGACAAAGGGAACATCGTATGTTGTTGTGCGGTTTGACCGATAAAGATCTTCGTAGAATATGTAGGAGCCAATATGAGCATCCAGGTTCCGCTATTGGTTATTGACCGGAGATGTGTCTCGGTCATGTCTACATAGTTCTCGAACCAGTAGGGTCCGCACGCTAGTTATGTGATTTGATGACCGAAGTTTGTTCGGAGTCCCGGATGAGACCATGGACATGATGGGGAGTCTCGAAATGGTCGAGACGTAAAGATCGATATATTGGAAGGCTATATTCGGACATCGGAAAGGTTCTGAGTGATTCGGATATTTTTCGAAGTACCGGAGAGTTATGGGAATTCGCCGAGGGAAGTATTGGGCCTTCATGGGCCTAGTAGTGGAAGAGAGGAGGTAGGCCAAGGTGGGGCGCGCGCCCCTAGCCCAAACCGAATTGAACTAGGGGGGCCGGCCCCCCTTTCCTTCTCTTCTTCCTCTCCTTCCTTTCTCTCCTAGTTGGACTAGGAAAGGGGGGAAACCTACTCCTAGTAGGAGCAGGAATCCCCCCTTGGGGCGCGCCATAGGAGTCCGGCCCTCCCCCTCCTCCACTCCTTTATATACGGGGAGGGGGGCACCCCATAGACGCACAAGTTGATCTTAGTCGTGTGCGGTGCCCCCCTCCATATATTTCCACCTCGATCATATCGTTGTAGAGCTTAGGTAAAACCCTGCGTCGGTAACTTCATCACCATTAACACGATGTCATGCTGACGAAAATCTCCCTCGACCTCAGCTGGATCTAGAAGTTCAAGGGATGTCACCGAGCTAAACGTCTGCAGATCGCGGAGGTGTCGTGCGTTCGGTACTTGATTGGTTGGATCGCGAAGACGTTCGACTACATCAACCGCGTTACTAAACGCTTCCGCTTTCGGTCTACGAGGGTACGTAGACACGCTCTCCCCTCTCGTTGCTATGCATCTCCTAGATAGATCTTGCATGATCGTAGGAAATTTTTGAGATACTGTGTTCCCCAACAATGGCATCACAACTAGGTCTATGCATAGATGTTATATGCACGAGTAGAACACAAAAAGTTGTGGGCGATAATAGTCATACTGCTTATCAGCATGTCATACTTTGTTTCGGTGGTGTTGCTTTATTTATATTTCCTTATATCATGATAAATATTTATTATTCATGCTAGAATTGTATTAACCGGAAACTTAGTACATGTGTGGATACATAGACAAACAGAGTGTCCCTAGTGTGCCTCTACTTGACTAGCTCGTTAATGAAAGATGGTTAAGTTTCCTAGCCATAGATATGTGTTGTCATTTGAAGAACGGGATCACATCATTAGAGAATGATGTGATGGACAAGACCCATCCGTTAGCTTAGCATAATGATCGTTTAGTTTTTCTGCTATTGCTTTCTTCATGACTTATACATGTTCCTCAGACTATGAGATTATGCAACTCCCGAATACCGGAGGAACACCTTGTGTGCTATCAAACATCACAACGTAACTAGGTGATTATAAAGTTGCTCTATAGGTGCCTCCGATGGTGTTTGTTGAGTTGGCATAGATCAAGATTAGGATTTGTCACTCCATGTATCGGAGAGGTATCTCTGGGCCCTCTCGGTAACGCACATCACTATGAGCCTTGCAAGCAATGTGACTAATGAGTTAGTCACGGGATGATGCATTATGGAATGAGTAAAGAGACTTGCCGGTAACGAGATTGAACTAGGTATGATGATACCGATGATCGAATCTCGGGCAAGTAACATACCAATGACAATGGGAACAATATATGTTGTTATGCGGTTTGATCGATAAAGATCTTCGTAGAATATGTAGGAGCCAATATGAGCATCCAGGTTCCGCTATTGGTTATTGACCGGAGATGTGTCTCGGTCATGTCTACATAGTTCTCGAGCCCGTAGGGTCCGCACGCTTAACGTTTGATGACGATTTGTATTATGAGTTTCGTGTTTTGATGAACCAAAGTTTGTTTGGAATACCAGATGAGATCACGGACATGACCAGGAGTCCCGAAATAGTTGAGACATAAATATTCATATATTGGAAGGTTACATTCAGACACCGGAATGGTTCGGGTCGTTTCGGATAAGTTTCGGAGTACCGGCGGTTACCAGAACCCCCCCCCCTCGGGAAGTTCATGGGCCTTCATGGGCCCTAGAGGAAAGGAGAGAAGGGCCACAAGGGAGGTCGCACGCCCCCCATGACCTGTCCGAATTGGACTAGGGAGGGGCTGTTGGGGAACGTAGTAATTTCAAAATTTTCCTACGCACACGCAAGATCATGGTGATGCATAGCAACGAAGGGGAGAGTCTGATCTACGTACCCTTGTAGATCGCAACGGAAGCGTTGACACAACGTAGAGGAAGTAGTCGTACGTCTTCTTCCCGATCCGACCGATCCAAGCACCGTTACTCCGGCACCTCCGAGTTCTTAGCACACGTACAGCTCGATGACGATCCCCGGGCTCCGATCCAGCAAAGCTTCGGGGAGGAGTTCCGTCAGCACGACGGCGTGGTGACGATCTTGATGTTCTACCGACGCAGGGCTTCGCCTAAGCTCTACAACAATATGATCAAGGTGGAATATGGTGGCAGGGGGCACCGCACACGGCTAAGGAACGATCTCAATGATCAACTTGTGTGTCTAGAGGTGCCCCCCGCCCCCGTATATAAAGGATCCAAGGGGGAGGGGCTGGCCGGCCAAGAGGAGGGCGCAGGAGGAGTCCTACTCCTACTGGGAGTAGGACTCCCCCCCCCCCAATCCTATTCCGAATACGACTCCCAAGGGGGAAAGAGAGAGAGAGAGGTGGCCGGCCACCTCTCCTAGTCCTAATAGGACTAGGGGAGGGGGAGGCGCGCAGCCCACCATGGCAGCCCCTTTCACCTTTCCACTAAAGCCCAATAAGGCCCATATGGCTCCCGGGGGGTTCCGGTAACCTCCCGGTAATCCGGTAAAATCCCGATTTTACCCGGAACACTTCCGATATCCAAATATAGGCTTCCAATATATCAATCTTTATGTCTCAACCATTTCGAGACTCCTCGTCATGTCCGTGATCACATCCGGGACTCCGAACTACCTTCGGTACATCAAAATGCATAAACTCATAATAACTGTCATCGTAACGTTAAGCGTGCGGACCCTACGGTTCGAGAACAATGTAGACATGACCGAGACACGTCTCCGGTCAATAACCAATAGCGGGACCTGGATGCCCATATTGGCTCCTGCATATTCTACGAAGATCTTTATCGGTCAGACCGCATAACAACATATGTTGTTCCCTTTGTCATCGGTATGTTACTTGCCCGAGATTCGATCGTCGGTATCCAATACCTAGTTCAATCTCGTTACCGGCAAGTCTCTTTACTCGTTCTGTAATACATCATCCCGCAACTAACTCATTAGTTGCAATGCTTGCAAGGCTTGTGTAATGTGCATTACCGAGAGGGCCCAGAGATACCTCTCCAACAATCGGAGTGACAAATCCTATTCTCGAAATACGCCAACCCAACATCTACCATTGGAGACACCTGTAGAGCTCCTTTATAATCACCCAGTTACGTTGTGACGTTTGGTAGCACACAAAGTGTTCCTCCGGCAAATGGGAGTTGCATAATCTCATAGTCATAGGAACATGTATAAGTCATGAAGAAAGCAATAGCAACATACTAAATGATCGGGTGCTAAGCTAATGGAATGGGTCATGTCAATCAGATCATTCAACTAATGATGTGACCTCGTTAATCAAATAACAACTCTTTGTTTATGGTTAGGAAACTTAACCATCTTTGATTAACGAGCTAGTCTAGTAGAGGCATACTAGTGACACTCTGTTTGTCTATGTATTCACACATGTATTATGTTTCCGTTTAATACAATTCTAGCATGAATAATAAACATTTATCATGATATAAGGAAATAAATAATAACTTTATTATTGCCTCTAGGGCATATTTCCTTCAGTCTCCCACTTGCACTAGAGTCAATAATCTAGATTACACAGTAATGATTCTAACACCCATGGAGCCTTGGTGCTGATCATGTTTTGCTCGTGGAAGAGGCTTAGTCAACGGGTCTGCAACATTCAGATCCGTATGTATCTTGCAAATCTCTATGTCTCCCACCTGGACTAGATCCCGGATGGAATTGAAGCGTCTCTTGATGTGTTTGGTCCTTTTGTGAAATCTGGATTCCTTTGCCAAAGCAATTGCACCAGTATTGTCACAAAAGATTTTCATTGGACCCGATGCACTAGGTATGACACCTAGATCGGATATGAACTCCTTCATCCAGACTCCTTCGTTCGCTGCTTCCGAAGCAGCTATGTACTCCGCTTCACATGTAGATCCCGCTACGACGCTTTGTTTAGAACTGCACCAACTGACAGCTCCACCGTTTAAAGTAAACACGTATCCGATTTGCGATTTAGAATCGCCCAGATCAGTGTCAAAGCTTGCATCAACGTAACCTCTTACGTGAGCTCTTTGCCACCTCCATATACGAGAAACATATCCTTAGTCCTTTTTAGGTATTTCAGGATGTTCTTGACCGCTGTCCAGTGATCCACTCCTAGATTACTTTGGTTCCTCCCTGCTAAACTTATAGCAAGGCACACATCAGGTCTGGTACACAGCATTGCATACATGATAGAGCCTATGGCTGAAGCATAAGGAACATCTCTCATTTTCTCCCTATCTTCTGCAGTGGTTGGGCATTGAGTCTGGCTCAACTTCACACCTTGTAACACAGGCAAGAACCCTTTCTTTGCTTGATCCATTTTGAACTTCTTCAAAATCTTGTCAAGGTATGTGCTTTGTGAAAGTCCAATTAAGCGTCTTGATCTATCTCTATAGATCTTTATGCCTAATATGTAAGCAGCTTCACCGAGGTCTTTCATTGAAAAACTCTTATTCAAGTATCCCTTTATGCTATCCAGAAATTCTATATCATTTCCAATCAGCAATATGTCATCCACATATAATATCAGAAATGCTACAGAGCTCCCACTCACTTTCTTGTAAATACAGGCTTCACCGAAAGTCTGTATAAAACCAAATGCTTTGATCACACTATCAAAGCGTTTATTCCAACTACGAGATGCTTGCACCAGTCCATAAATGGATCGCTGGAGCTTGCACACTTTGTTAGCTCCCTTTGGATCGACAAAACCTTCCGGTTGCATCATATACAACTCTTCTTCCAGAAATCCATTCAGGAATGCAGTTTTGACATCCATCTGCCATATTTCATAATCATAAAACACGGCAATTGCTAACATGATTCGGACAAACTTAAGCATCGCTACGGGTGAGAAGGTCTCATCGTAGTCAACCCCTTGAACTTGTCGAAAACCTTTTGCGACAAGTCGAGCTTTATAGACAGTGACATTACCGTCAGTGTCAGTCTTTTTCTTGAAGATCAATTTATTCTCAATTGCTTGCCGATCATCGGGCAAGTCAACCAAAGTCCATACTTTGTTCTCATACATGGATCCCATCTCAGATTTCATGGCTTCAAGCCACTTTGCGGAATCTGGGCTCACCATCGCTTCTTCATAGTTCGTAGGTTCATCATGATCTAGTAGCATGACTTCCAGAACTGGATTACCGTACCACTCTGGCGCGGATCTTGCTCTGGTTGATCTACGAGGTTCAGTAGTATCTTGTTCTGAAGTTTCATGATCATTATCATTAACTTCCTCACTTATTGGTGTAGGTGTCGCGGAAACAGTTTTCTGTGATGTACTACTTTCTAATAAGGGAGCGGGTACAGTTACCTCGTCAAGTTCTACTTTCCTCCCACTCACTTCTTTCAAGAGAAACTCCTTCTCAAGAAAGTTTCCGAATTTAGCAACAAAAGTCTTGCCTTCGGATCTGTGATAGAAGGTGTATCCAATAGTTTCCTTTGGATATCCTATGAAGACACATTTCTCCGATTTGGGTTCGAGCTTATCAGGTTGAATCTTTTTCACATAAGCATCGCAGCCCCAAACTTTCAGAAATGACAACTTTGGTTTCTTGTCAAACCATAGTTCATAAGGCGTCGTCTCAACGGATTTTGATGGTGCCCTATTTAACGTGAATGTGGCCGTCTCTAGAGCGTATCCCCAAAACGATAGCGGCAAATCGGTAAGAGACATCATAGATCGCACCATATCTAGTAAAGTATGATTACGACGTTCGGACACACAATTATGCTGTGGTGTTCCAGGTGGCGTGAGTTGCGAAACTATTCCACAATTTTTCAAATGTACACCAAACTCGTAACTCAAATATTCTCCTCCACGATCAGATCGTAGAAACTTTATTTTCTTGTTACGATGATTTTCTACTTCACTCTGAAATTCTTTGAACTTTTCAAATGTTTCAGACTTATGTTTCATTAAGTAGATATACCCATATCTGCTTAAATCATCTGTGAAGGTGAGAAAATAACGATATCCGCCATGAGCCTCAATATTCATCGGACCGCATACATCTGTATGTATGATTTCCAATAAATCTATTGCTCTCTCCATAGTACCGGAGAACGGTGTTTTAGTCATCTTGCCCATGAGGCACGGTTCGCAAGTACCAAGTGATTCATAATCAAGTGGTTCCAAAAGTCCATCAGTATGGAGTTTCTTCATGCGCTTTACACCGATATGACCTAAACGGCAGTGCCACAAATAAGTTGCACTATCATTATCAACTCTGCATCTTTTGGCTTCTACATTATGAATATGTGTATCACTACTATCGAGATTTAACAAGAATAGACCACTCTTCAAGGGTGCATGACCATAAAAGATATTACTCATATAAATAGAACAACCATTATTCTCTGATTTAAATGAATAACCGTCTCGCATTAAACAAGATCCAGATATAATGTTCATGCTCAACGCTGGCACCAAATAACAATTATTTAGGTCTAATATTAATCCTGAAGGTAGATGTAGAGGTAGCGTGCCGACCGCGATCACATCGACTTTGGAACCGTTTCCCACGCGCATCGTCACCTCGTCCTTAGCCAATCTTCGCTTAATCCGTAGTCCCTGTTTCGAGTTGCAAATATTAGCAACAGAACTAGTATCAAATACCCAGGTGCTACTGCGAGCATTAGTAAGGTACACATCAATAACATGTATATCACATATACCTTTGTTCACCTTGCCATCCTTATTATCTGCCAAATACTTGGGGCAGTTCCGCTTCCAGTGACCAGTCTGCTTGCAGTAGAAGTACTCAGTTTCAGGCTTAGGTCCAGACTTGGGCTTCTTTTCCTGAGCAGCAACTTGCTTGCCGTTCTTCTTGAAGTTCCCCTTCTTCTTCCCTTTGCCCTTTTTCTTGAAACTAGTGGTCTTGTTAACCATCTACACTTGATGCTCCTTCTTGATTTCTACCTCCGCAGCTTTCAGCATTGCGAAGAGCTCGGGAATAGTCTTGTTCATCCCTTGCATATTATAGTTCATCACGAAGCTCTTGTAGCTTGGTGGCAGTGATTGGAGAATTCTGTCAATGACGCAGTCATCTGGAAGATTAACTCCCATCTGAATCAAGTGATTGTTATACCCAGACATTTTGAGTATATGCTCACTGACAGAACTGTTCTCCTCCATCTTGCAGCTATAGAACTTATTGGAGACTTCATATCTCTCAATCCGGGCATTTGCTTGAAATATTAACTTCAACTCCTGGAACATCTCATATGCTCCATGACGTTCAAAACATCGTTGAAGTCCCGATTCTAAGCCGTAAAGCATGGCACACTGAACTATCGAGTAGTCATCAGCTTTGCTCTGCCAGACGTTCATAACATCTGGTGTTGCTCCAGCAGCAGGCCTGGCACCCAGCGGTGCTTCCAGGACGTAATTCTTCTGTGCAGCAATGAGGATAATCCTCAAGTTACGGACCCAGTCCGTGTAATTGCTACCATCATCTTTCAACTTTGCTTTCTCAAGGAACGCATTAAAATTCAACGGAACAACAGCACGAGCCATCTATCTACAATCAACATAAACAAGCAAGATACTATCAGGTACTAAGTTCATGATAAATTTAAGTTCAATTAATCATATTACTTAAGAACTCCCACTTAGATAGACATCCCTCTAATCCTCTAAGTGATCACGTGATCCAAATCAACTAAACCATGTCCGATCATCACGTGAGATGGAGTAGTTTCATCGGTGAACATCATTATGTTGATCATATCTACTATATGATTCACGCTCGACCTTTCGGTCTCCGTGTTCCGAGGCCATATCTGTATATGCTTGGCTCGTCAAGTATAACCTGAGTATTCCGCGTGTGCAACTGTTTTGCACCCGTTGTATTTGAACGTAGAGCCTATCACACCCGATCATCACGTGGTGTCTCAGCACGAAGAACTTTCGCAACGGTGCATACTCAGGGAGAACACTTCTTGATAATTTAGTGAGAGATCATCTTATAATGCTACCGTCAATCAAAGCAAGATAAGATGCATAAAAGATAAACATCACATGCAATCAATATAAGTGATATGATATGGCCATCATCATCTTGTGCTTGTGATCTCCATCTCTGAAGCACCGTCATGATCACCATCGTCACCGGCGCGACACCTTGATCTCCATCATAGCATCGTTGTCGTCTCGCCAATCTCATGCTTCCACGACTATTGCTACCGTTTAGTGATAAAGTAAAGCATTACATCGCGATTGCATTGCATACAATAAAGCGACAACCATATGGCTCCTGCCAGTTGCCGATAACTCGGTTACAAAACATGATCATCTCATACAATAAAATTTAGCATCATGTCTTGACCATATCACATCACAACATGCCCTGCAAAAACAAGTTAGACGTCCACTACTTTGTTGTTGCAAGTTTTACGTGGCTGCTACGGGCTTTAAGTAAGAAACAATCTCACCTACGCATCAAAACCACAACGATAGTTTGTCAAATAGACTCCGTTTTAACCTTCTCAAGGACCGGGCGTAGCCACACTCGGTTCATCTAAAGTTGGAGAGACAGTCGCCCGCAAGCCATCTATGTGCAAAGCACGTCGAGGGAACCGGTCTCGCGTAAGCGTACGAGTAAGGTTGGTCCGGGTCATCTCGTCCAACAATACCGCCGAACCAAAGTATGACATGCTGGTAGGCAGTATGACTTATATCGTCCACAACTCACTTGTGTTCTACTCATGCACATAACATCAAACCATAAAACCTACGCTCGGATGCCACTGTTGGGGAACGTAGTAATTTCAAAATTTTCCTACGCACACGCAAGATCATGGTGATGCATAGCAACGAGGGGGAGAGTCTGATCTACGTACCCTTGTAGATCGCAACGGAAGCGTTGACACAACGTAGAGGAAGTAGTCGTACGTCTTCTTCCCGATCCGACCGATCCAAGCACCGTTACTCCGGCACCTCCGAGTTCTTAGCACACGTACAGCTCGATGACGATCCCCGGGCTCCGATCCAGCAAAGCTTCGGGGAGGAGTTCCGTCAGCACGACGGCGTGGTGACGATCTTGATGTTCTACCGACGCAGGGCTTCGCCTAAGCTCTACAACGATATGATCGAGGTGGAATATGGTGGCAGGGGGCACCGCACACGGCTAAGGAACGATCTCAATGATCAACTTGTGTGTCTAGAGGTGCCCCCTGCTCCCGTATATAAAGGATCCAAGGGGGAGGGGCTGGCCGGCCAAGAGGAGGGCGCAGGAGGAGTCCTACTCCTGCCGGGAGTAGGACTCCCCCCCCCCAATCCTATTCTGAATACGACTCCCAAGGGGGAAAGAGAGAGAGAGGTGGCCGGCCACCTCTCCTAGTCCTAATAGGACTAGGGGAGGGGGGAGGCGCGCAGCCCACCATGGCAGCCCCTTTCACCTTTCCACTAAAGCCCAATAAGGCCCATATGGCTCCCGGGGGGTTCCGGTAACCTCCCGGTAATCCGGTAAAATCCCGATTTTACCCAGAACATTTCCGATATCCAAATATAGGCTTCCAATATATCAATCTTTATGTCTCGACCATTTCGAGACTCCTCGTCATGTCCGTGATCACATCCGGGACTCCGAACTACCTTCGGTACATAAAAATGCATAAACTCATAATAACTGTCATCGTAACGTTAAGCGTGCGGACCCTACGGTTCGAGAATAATGTAGACATGATCGAGACACGTCTCCGGTCAATAACCAATAGCGGGACCTGGATGCCCATATTGGCTCCTGCATATTCTACGAAGATCTTTATCGGTCAGATCGCATAACAACATACGTTGTTCCCTTTGTCATCGGTATGTTACTTGCCCGAGATTCGATCTCGGTATCCAATACCTAGTTCAATCTCGTTACCGGCAAGTCTCTTTACTCGTTCTGTAATACATCATCCCGCAACTAACTCATTAGTTGCAATGCTTGCAAGGCTTGTGTAATGTGCATTACCGAGAGGGCCCAGAGATACCTCTCCGACAATCAGAGTGACAAATCCTATTCTCGAAATACGCCAACCCAACATCTACCATTGGAGACACCTGTAGAGCTCCTTTATAATCACCCAGTTACGTTGTGACGTTTGGTAGCACACAAAGTGTTCCTCCGGCAAACAGGAGTTGCATAATCTCATAGTCATAGGAACATGTATAAGTCATGAAGAAAGCAATAGCAACATACTAAACGATCGGGTGCTAAGCTAATGGAATGGGTCATGTCAATCAGATCATTCAACTAATGATGTGACCTCGTTAATCAAATAACAACTCTTTGTTTATGGTTAGGAAACTTAACCATCTTTGATTAACGAGCTAGTCTAGTAGAGGCATACTAGTGACACTCTGTTTGTCTATGTATTCACACATGTATTATGTTTCCGGTTAATACAATTCTAGCATGAATAATAAACATTTATCATGATATAAGGAAATAAATAATAACTTTCTTATTGCCTCTAGGGCATATTTCCTTCAGGGGCGGCGCCCCCTCCTTCCTTCTCCCCTCTTCCTCCTTCCCTCCTTCTCCCTCTCTTGGATGGAAGGGGATTCCAACTAGGATTGGGAATCCTAGTTGGACTCCCCATGGCGCACGCCCCCTCTAGGTCGGCCTCCTCCTCCCCCCTTTATATACGTGGGAGGGGTGCACCCTCAAGGACACACAATTTTCTCTTTGCTTTGTGCGATGCCCCCCTCCACAGTTACACACCTCGGTCATGTCGTCATAGTGCTTAGGAGAAGCCCTGCGCCGGTAAACTTCATCATCACCGTCACCAAGCCGTCATGCTGACGGAACTATCCCTCAGCCTCAACTGGATCAAGAGTTCGAGGGATGTCACCGAGCTAAACGTGTGCTGATCGCGGAGGTGCCGTACGTTCGGTACTTGGATCGGTTGGATCGTGAAGACGTTCGACTTCATCAACCGCGTTACTAAACGCTTCCGCTTTCGGTCTACGAGGGTACGTAGACACACTCTCCCCTCTCGTTGCTATGCATTTCCTAGATAGATCTTGCGTGATTGTAGGAATCTTTTTGAAATACTGCATTTCTCAAGAGTGGCATCCGAGCCAGGTCTATGCGTAGATGTTATATGCACGAGTAGAACACAAAGAGTTGTGGGCGATAATAGTCATACTGCTTACCAGCAATGTCTTACTTTGATTCGGCAGTATTGTTGGATGAAACGGCCCAGACCGACATTACATGACCGCATTCATGAGACTGGTTCTACTGTTGGGGAACATAGCAGAAATTCAAAATTTTCTACGCATCACCAAGATCAATCTATGGAGTAATCTAGCAACGAGTGGAAGGAGAGTGCATCTACATACCCTTGTAGATCGCTAAGCGGAAGCGTTCAAGTGAACGGGGTTGATGGAGTCGTACTCGTCGTGATCCAAATCACCGATGATCCTAGTGCCGAACGGACGGCACCTCCGTGTTCAACACACGTACAGCCCGGTGACGTCTCCTACGCCTTGATCCAGCAAGGGGAGAAGGAGAGGTTGGGGAAGACTCCATCCAGCAGCAGGACGACGGCGTGGTGGTGGTGGAGGAGCGTGGTACTCCAGCAGGGCTTCGCCAAGCACCGCAAGAGACGAGGAGGGAGAGGGGTAGGGCTGTGCCAAGAAGGAGATTGAATCGTGTCTATGGCAGCCCAAAACCTCAAGTATATATAGGAGGAGGGGAGGGGCTGCGCCCCCACCTAGGTTTCCACCCCTAGGGGTGGCGGCCAGCCCTAGATCCCATCTAAGGGGGGTGGCCAAGGGGGGAGAGAGGGGGCGCACCACTAGGTGGGCCTTAGGCCCAGCTGAGCCTAGGGTTTGCCCCCTTCCACTCTCCCTTGCGCCTTGGGCCTTGGTGGGGGGCGCACCAGCCCACCAGGGGCTGGTCCCCTCCCACACTTGGCCCATGCAGCCCTCCGGGGCTGGTGGCCCCACTTGGTGGACAACCGGGACCCTCCCGGTGGTCCTGGTACATTACCGATAAAACCCGAAACTTTTCCGGCGACCAAAACATGACTTCCCATATATAAATCTTTACCTCCGGACCATTCCGGAACTCCTCGTGATGTCTGAGATCTCATCCGGGACTCCGAACAACATTCGGTAACCACGTATATCTATTCCCTATAACCCTAGCATCATCGAGCCTTAAGTGTGTAGACCCTACGGGTTCGGGAACCATGCAGACATGACCGAGATAACTCTCCGGTCAATAACCAACAGCGGGATGTGGATACCCATGTTGGCTCCCACATGTTCCACAATGATCTCATCGGATGAACCACGATGTCAAGGACTTAATCAATCCCGTATACAATTCCCTTTGTCTAGCGGTACGATACTTGCCCGAGATCCGATCGTCGGTATCCCGATACCTTGTTCAATCTCGTTACCGGCAAGTCTCTTTACTCGTTTCGTAACACATCATCCCGTGATCAACTCCTTGATCACATTGTGCACATTATGATGATGTCCTACCGAGTGGGCCCAGAGATACCTCTCCATTTGCACGGAGTGACAAATCCCAGTCTCGATTCGTGCCAACCCAACAGACACTTTCGGAGATACCTGTAGTGTACCTTTGTAGCCACCCAGTTACGTTGTGACGTTTGGCACACCCAAAGCACTCCTACGGTATCCGGGAGTTGCACAATCTCATGGTCTAAGGAAATGATACTTGACATTAGAAAAGCTTCAGCATACGAACTACATGATCTTGTGCTAGGCTTAGGATTGGGTCTTGTCCATCACATCATTCTCCTAATGATGTGATCCCGTTATCAACGACATCCAATGTCCATGGTCAGGAAACCGTAACCATCTATTGATCAACGAGCTAGTCAACTAGAGGCTTACTAGGGACATGGTGTTGTCTATGTATCCACACATGTATCTGACTTTCCTATCAATACAATTCTAGCATGGATAATAAACGATTATCATGAACAAGGAAATATAATAATAACCAATTTATTATTGCCTCTAGGGCATATTTCCGACAGTCTCCCACTTGCACTAGAGTCAATAATCCAATTCACATCGATATGTGATTAACACTCAGGGTCACATCCCCATGTGACTAACACCCAAAGAGTTCTGGGTTTGATCATGTTATGCTTGTGAGAGAGGTTTCAGTCAATGGGTCTGCAGCATTTAGATCCGTATGTACTTCGCAAATTTCTATGTCATCTTGTAGATGCAACTACTATGCTACATTTGGAGCCATTTCAAATAACTGTTCTACTTGGAGCTATTCTAAATTGTTGCTCCATTATATGTATCCGGTATCTCTACTCAGAGCTATCTGGATAGGTGTTAAGCTTGCATCGACGTAACTCTTTACATCGAACTCTTTATCACCTCCATAACTGAGAAACATATCCTTATTCCTCTAAGGATAATTTAGACCGCTATCTGGTGATCTACTCCTAGATCACCTTTGTACCCTCTTGCCAAATATGTGGCAAGGCACACATCAGGTGTGGTACTCAGCATGGCATACCGTATGGAGCTATGACAAAAGCATAGGGGACGACCTTCGTCCTTCCTCTTTCTTCTGCCATGGTCGAGCGTTAAGTCTTAACTTCATACCTTACAACTCAGGCAAGAACTCCTTCTTTGACTGATCCATCTTGAACACCTTCAAGATCATGTCAAGGTATGTGCTCATTTGAAAGTACCATTAAGCGTTTTGATCTATCCTTGTAGATCTTGATGCTCAATGTTCAAGTAGCTTAATCCAGGCTTTCCATTGAAAAACACTTTCCAAATAACCCTATATGCTTTCCAGAAATTCTACGTTATTTCTGATCAACAATATGTCAACAACATATACTCATCAGAAATTCTATAGTGCTCCCACTCACTTCTTTGGAAATACAAGTTTCTCATAAACTTTGTATAGACCCAAAAACTTTGATCATCTCATCAAAGCATACATTCCAACTCCGAGATGCTTACTCCAGTCCTTAGAAGGATTGTTGGAGCTTTGCATACTTGTTAGCATCTTTCAGGATTGACAAAAACCTTCCGGTTGTATCACATACAACCTTTCCTCAAGAAAATCATCGAGGAAACAATGTCTTGACATCCTATCTGCAAGATTTCATAAATAATGCAGTAATCGCTAATATAATTCCAACAGACTCTTAGCATCGCTACGAGTGAGAAAGTCTCATCGTAGTCAACTCCTTGAACTTGTCGAAAAACATCTTAACAACAAGTCGAGCTTTCTTAATGGTGATACTTACCATCATTGTCTGTCTTCCTTTTAAAATCCATATGTACCTAACAGCCTTACGACCATCAAGTAGTTCTTCCAAAGTCTACACTTTGTTTTCATATATGGATCCTCTCTCGGATTATATGGCCTCGAGCCATTTTGGAATCCAGGCCCACCATCGTTTCTCCATAGCTCGTAGGTTCATTGTTGTCTAGCAACATGACACTAGTAGAAAACAGGGCTATGGTCCAGGCCGGCTCAGCCCATTAGTCCCGGTTAAGTCTAGAACCGGGACCAATGCGGACATTGGTCCCGGTTCGTGAGCCCAGGGGGCCGGCCGGGCCACGTGGGCCATTGGTCCCGGTTCGTCTGGACCTTTTGGTCCCGGTTGGTGGGACGAACCGGGACCAATGGGCCTCGCTCCTGGCCCACCACCATTGGTCCCGGTTGGTGGCTTGAACCGGGACCAAAGGCTTCCCTTTAGTCCCGGTTCTTGTCATTAACCGGGACCAATGAGGTGCCTATATATACCCCCTCGCGCAAGAGCAGAGCATAGTGCTTTGTTTTTTCTGGCCGAGGGGGGGGAGGGCTTTGTGGTGCTCTAGCTCACCTCCTATGCACAGTGCTCTTTGACTGTATTGACTTACAAAGGATACGAGATAAATGGGAATACATTTTACACGATCGCCCAAGATCAAAAGAGCACCAACCAAAACAGTGGTGTCCGCTTTGATGCAGCAACCGAGAGCGGAAAGGACACATATTATGGTTACATAGTGGACATATGGGAACTTGACTACGGACCTGATTTTAAGGTCCCTTTGTTTAAGTGCAAATGGGTCAATCTGTTAGGCGGCGGGGTACAGGTAGACCCACAGTACGGAATGACAACAGTGGATCTGAAAAATCTTGGGTACACTGACGAACCGTTCATCCTAGCCAATGATGTGGCACAGGTTATCTATGTGAAGGACATGTCTACCAAACCGAGAAAAAGAAAAGATAAGGAAGCGAATACATCATACGATGAGCCAAAGCGCCACATAGTTCTTTCAGGAAAAAGGGACATCCTGGGAGTGGACGGCAAGACAAACATGTCTGAAGATTATGAAAAGTTTCATGAAATTCCTCCCTTCAATGTCAAGGCTGACCCAAGCATCCTGATAAACAATGAAGATTATCCATGGTTACGGCGCAATAAGCAAATGACACAAGCGAAGAAAAAGTGAAGACTTTCTCCCGCAATAAGTAAATGCTATGTGGGTGAAATTATGATACCATCCCAACTTTCAACTTTTTCAGAGTTCATTTGAAATGCTTTCATGTCTTATGGTTCGAAACTTTGATACTTCGAAAGTGATTGTCCATTTTGTAAACGAAGTGCATCAAGTTTTTGTCGTAACCCTCTCTACTTTTTGGAACATGCTATGTGGGTGAAATGATGATACCATGCCAACTTTCAACCTTTTCAGAGTTCATTTTGAAATGCTTTCCAATTTCAGAGTCATTTAGCTCAAAGAATGAATTAATAGCAAACAGAATGAACTACAAAACTTTTATGAAAATAAAAACAATCAATTAAAATATTATGTTATGATCAACTAAAATAAAACTATAATATTCTTCAATAGCAAAAAGAATATAATTTTTGTGACCTAAAATCAAACTATAAGTATTTAATTGTAAGTATAAATAAAAAATAAATAGCAAAGAAGAAAAAATTCTATTTTTATAGTAAAGTTATTCATAAACTAGTGATTCACACAAATTTTATAAAATTCAAGTTTAAACTATTCAAAATTTTAAAACTAATGGCACTAACAGAAAGTTTATAATTTTTGTGACCTAAAATCAAAAAGAAATCACTAAAAAACTATAAGTATTTAGTTGTAAGTATAAATAAAAAATAAATAGAAAACAAATTCTATTTTTATAGTAAAGTTATTCATAAACTAGTGATTCACACAAATTTTTAAAAATTCAAATTTAAACTATTCAAAATTTAAAACTAATGGCACTAACAGAAAGTTTATAATTTTTGTGACCTAAAAGCAAAAAGAAATCACTAAAAACTGTAAGTATTTAGTTTTAAGTAGAAATAAAAAACAAAAAACCAAAAAATGTAGAAATAAAAAAGAAAAAACCAAAAAAATGCCACTTACTGGGCCTCCACGGCCTGAATACGACTAGAAACCCTACATGGGACAGGATTCAGGCCCGCAGAGGCCCAATAGACCCACAGGCAGTAGCAAGTTTAGGCCCGAAAGCCTGCATTAGAGAGGAGCTCGAATGGGGAGGCACAGCAGCGCTTATAAAAAAGTGCCGGCGCCCTTCAGCTAGCGATGTGGGACTAAACTTCAGCTAGCGATGCAGCACAAGGCCATTGGTCCCGGTTGGTGCCACCAACCGGGACTAAAGGGCCTTGGCTTCCTGCCCTTTCGGCTGCCGAAAATTGGCCTTTGGTCCCGGTTCGTAGCACGAACCGGGACTAAAGGGGGCATTAGTCCCGGGTCGTAGCATGAACCGGGACCATTGCTCTGGCTATATAAGCCAACACTTGTGAAATTTTGGCCAACCGCTCCCATTCGCCCCGATGCCCCCAGGCCGTTCGTCGTCGTCGTCGCCGCCCCGAGCCCGTCGCCGCCCCGAGCCCGTCGTCGCCCCGCGCCCGCCGCCGTCGCCCCGCCCCGCCGTCGCCCCGCCCCGCCCCGCCGTCGCCCCGCCCCGCTCCGTCGCCGCCCCGAGCCCGTACGTCGTCGCCCCGAGCCCGTCGTCGCCCCGCGCCCGCCGCCGTCGCTCCGCCCCGTCGCCGCCCCGAGCCCGCCGCCGTCGCTCCGCCCCGTCGCCGCCCCGAGCCCGTCACCGCCCCGCGCCGGCGCCGGCCCTTTAGGTTGATGATATGATGATGTTGATGATGTTTTTTTTCTGTTGATGATATGATGATCCTTTTTTCTGTTGATGATATGATGATGTTTTTTCTGTTGATGATATGATGATGTTTTTTTTCATATATGCATTTTTTCATATATGTATTAATTTTTTTAAGTTGTTAGTAGAGCCTCTTTAGTGCATTTTATCACTGATTTTAGGTTAGTTGAGCCTCTTTAGTGCATTTTATGTTTGTTGCATTTTAGGTTAGTGCATTTTATGTTAGTGGAGAGGAAAAGTAAAATAAAGAAAAGGAAAATAAGTAGAGAAAGAAGGAGAAGAAGAAGGAGAAGACGAGGAGAGGAAGAAAAGGAAGAGGAGAAGAAGAAAGGAATAGAGGAGAAGAAGAGAAAATTAGAATATATATTCTATTTTCTCTTTTCTCCTCTATTCCTTTCTTCTTCTCCTCTTTTTTTTCTTCTTTTTTTCTTTGACACATGGGGGGGTTGAGAACGTCGGACATTCATGAGAGAGGCGAGGAAGAAGGGGAAGAAGAGGGAGAAGAAGAGGAGAGGAAGAAGAGGAAGTCTTCTCCTCTATTCTTTATTTTCTTCTTTTTTCTTCTTCTTCTTCTTCCTCTTTATTTTATCAGGAACGAGGGTCGTCGAGGGTCGCCGAGCGGTAGAGGAGAAACCCTAAATAGAAAGTATCGTCGGTGTGAGATACATGTACCGTCGGTGTCGGACACTACATCCACATCCCATAAGTGGCGCGGGCTTCGACGCCCACGTCACTTGTGGGACGTGGATGTAGTGTCCGACACCGACGGCCACATGTATCTCACACCCACGATACTTGCTATTTAGGGTTTCCTCTACCGAAAAGAAGAGGAGAAATAAATAAGAAGAAGAAAAAAGAAGAAAAAGAAGAGGAGAAGAAGAAAGGAATAGTGGAGAAGAAGAGAAAATAGAATATTCTCTTCTTCTCCACTATTCCTTTCTTCTTCTCCTCTTTTTTTCTTCTTTTTTTTCTTCGATCTTCTCCTCTAGCTATTCCTTTCTTCTTCTCCTAGTGTCAAAGTATTGAAGAAATCCATGCCTTCATCATTAGCCGGAAGTAACCAGGGCATGTTGGTACGAAGTTCTGCAAAATTGTTCTGGAATGGAGTCCCGGATAGAATAATCCGCCTTTTGGTACAAATTCAGCAAAGGCCTTCCAAATAGCGATATTCGGAAGGCTCTTTCTGAACTTTGTACCAAAACGTGAATTATCCTATCTAGGACTCCGTTCCAGAACAACTTTGAAGAGCTTCGTACTATCATGCACATGTTACTTTCGCCTAATGATGAAGACATGGTTTTGTTGAATCCTTTGACACTAGGCAACCTCCCGACCCATCGGCGATCCTCTCGAACATGAGAGGAAGAAGAGGGTCGTCTAGGGGTCGAGGGTTTCAGGGTCGTCGAGGGTTCGAGGGGTCGAGGATCGCCGAGGGGTCGAGAGAGGTTTCCTAGTGTCAAAGTATTGAAGAAATCCATGCCTTCAGCATTAGCCGGAAGTAACCAGGGCATGTTGGTACGAAGTTCTGCAAAATTGTTCTGGAATGGAGTCCCGGATAGAATAATCCGCCTTTTGGTACGAATTCAGCAAAGGCCTTCCAAATAGCGATATTCGGAAGGCTCTTTCTGAACTTTGTACCAAAAAGCGAATTATCCTATCTGGGACTCCGTTCCAGAACAACTTTGAAGAGCTTCGTACCATCATGCACATGTTACTTTCGCCTAATGATGAAGACATGGTTTTTTTGAATCCTTTGACACTAGGCAACCTCCCGACCCCTCGGCGATCCTCTCGAACATGAGAGGAAGAAGAGGGTCGTCTAGGGGTCGAGGGTTTCAGGGTCGTCGAGGGTTCAAGGGGTTGAGGATCGCCGAGGGGTCGAGAGAGGTTTCCTAGTGTCAAAGTATTGAAGAAATCCATGCCTTCATCATTAGCCGGAAGTAACCAGGGCATGTTGGTACGAAGTTCTGCAAAGTTGTTCTGGAATGGAGTCCCAGATAGAATAATCCGCCTTTTGGTACGAATTCAGCAAAGGCCTTCCAAATAGTGATATTCGGAAGGCTCTTTCTGAACTTTGTACCAAAAAGCGAATTATCCTATCTGGGACTCTGTTCCAGAACAACTTTTAAGAGCTTCGTACCATCATGCACATGTTACTTTCGCCTAATGTTGAAGACATGGTTTTGTTGAATCCTTTGACACTAGGCAACCTCCCGACCCCTCGGCGATCCTCTCGAACATGAGAGGAAGAAGAGGATAAAAAAAGAAGAGGAAGAAGAAAAAAAGAGGAGAAGAAAGAATAGAGGAGTTCTTATCCTCTATTCTTTCTTCTCCTCTTTTTTTTCTTCTTCTTCCTCTTTTTTTTATCGGGAACGAGGGTCGTCGAGGGACATAGATGTAGTGTCGTCGTTGTCGATATATACCCCCTCCCGATAGCTTACTATGATTAGGTAGCTAGTTCTACGTTTGGCACTAATATATCCATCTGTCATGTTTGAATAATAATTGCCATGTTGTAAATATTTGTAGAAACTATGGACACCGCCCTAGACGAAGCAACAAAAGAAGCGTTGTTGAGGGACATAATCGCAGAAGGAAGTGATGCCATCTCGTTGTTTCTCAACGAAACCGATGGTCTGGAAGGAGAGGGTGAACAAGCTGGCTACGGTGATCTAATGCCGGTGCAAGAAGAAGAACATGAGGACGGCTCCGGTGACCCAATGCCGGTGCAAGAAGGAGACCGTGATGACGGCTCCGATGACCGAACCGAGTCCGGCCAGGTATATATATTAGTTAAGCCTATGGTGACTAGCTGATTGATGCATTCATTGTTTTGGTATGTACACATATTAATTAAGTCTTTGTTCTTTTTTCTAGCCCTCCGGATCGAGCACAACTTCGGTAAAGAGACGAGGCCCGAAGAAAAAGTTGAGCTCGGATGAAAAGTTTGAGATCATAGCAATCGCGCCCGACGGCCAACCTATTGAACCCCTCCGGACAAAGAGCGCATTTGTTGCTCAATGCGGGGTTCTGGTTAGGGACAAGATCCCGATAAGCATCCAGCAATGGTTTAAGCCGGCTACAGAAGACCCTGAGGTGTCTTATGTCAATGATATGCAGAAAAATGATCTTTGGACTAAGCTGAAGTCAAATTTCACCCTACCGCCTGAGGATAATCCAGAGAACCAAGTTAAAGAGAAATCAATCAAGTCTTTTGCTCTGAAGAGGATGGCAGAACTATTCAGGAGGTGGAAGAAAGAGCTGAATAAGTTTGTCAAAAATAATGAGACACCAGAATTCAAGGGCAGATATGAGAAGATCAGAGATCACTGGCCCGCATTTGTGGCCCACAAGACATCGGAAAAGAGTCAGAAGATGTCGGCGACAAACAAGCAAAATGCTGCGAAGAAGAAGCTTCACCATCGCACGGGGTCAGGTGGCTACCTCGTAGCCCGGCCTAAGTGGTCCAAGATTGAGAATGATCTGGTTCATAAAGGGATCAAACCAGAGACAATTAACTGGCCAAACCGTTGCCGGACTTGGTTCTTCGGGGCTGGCGGAACCTTGGACCCTGTAACAGGGAAGTGCATTTGGACGAACGATCAAATGGACATACCAGTCAGTAAGCTTAAGCAGTATATCGAAGCAGCGCGGGAAGGGACGTTCTTTCCAGACAGAGAGAACGACGAGCTCACAATGGCCCTCGGGAATCCTGAGCACCCTAGACGGACACGAGGCATGCCAGGCTCCGTTCCGTGGAAGGTTGGGTTTCCGGATGCAGGCGGTTACAAATCCCATGAGAGGAGGAAAAAAGTGCAGCAGACCCAAATGCAGGCGCTGCAAGCAAGGGTAGACACGATAGAGGAACGAGAAGCAAATCGCAGCAAACGTACTGCCGAAGCCTCCCCCGAAGCTACCCCGCCATCTCAGCGCAGAAGCAGCGTGGCTTCCACCGAGCTGCTTCAGCCGGAGCATGCCTTGACGGCTCCTGCCAGCTATCCCGTGGATGCTATAACGGAGTCTCAAAATTGCCACCTTATGACACAATGGATGAATTTGAAGGTCAAGGCGGCTGTTGGCTCTGTTTATCCTACTGAACCCGATGCAACTTTTCACTGCCGGCCGATTCCAGAAGGATATGCTAGGGTGATGGTGGATGAGATAACGGAGGGATTTTAGGACCTCCAGCTTGACCACCCTACCGGTGAAGGGGAGACTCGGCTGGGGTCTGCTCTGAAGACTCCATGCCTATGGCGGAAGGAGCTCATCAACCTTCCGAACTGGACGCCTCCGCCTCCTCCTCCTCCTCCGGTGAGTCAGGGCACTCCGCCTCCTCCACCGCCTCCTCCTCCGGCGAGTGACAATCAGGGCCCTCGGCCGGCTCCTTCTTCGGTGCGTGGCGGCACTCCGCCTCCTTCTCCGCCTGTGCCGGCGCGCCCGAGCAGCCAGCCTCCTCCTTCTCCGCCTCGTCAGCAAGGGCGGAAGAGACCTGCCACCGCTCCAGCTGCTCCGGCGCGTCGTAGTCCTTCTCCTCCGCCTCTTAAGCAAGTAAAGAAGACAACCGCTCCGTCTGCTCAGTCGGCGTCTAGCAGTACAACCAGAGGCGGGAGGACATACAGATTCGGTCCTTCTCTGAAGACTCCAGAGAAGTTACCATACGAGAGGACCCAGGAGGAGAACGCCGAGATCGCGCGAGAAGAAGTGAGGAAATTCTTTAAAGGGGTGAAAGCAAAGAAACATCCACCTCCGGAGGAGAAGGTAGATCGGGTGAAAGTGAAGTGCACTCTGGCTGCCCTGACAAAACCACCGAAGTCTGATCCGCCGAAAGGAAACTATGACCGCATTATTGGAAAGGAATTTGCCGAAGCGGAGCGGTCGGGAAGTACTGTCAGTGATCAAAGGCTGAAAGAACGACGAGCTAGGAAACAAATTGCCCAGCTCGGCGAACAAGCGAAGCAATCATGCCCCCCGCTCAAGGTGCCTAGCCACAACGTTGCTAATGATCCGAGGATGGTGCCCGGTTATAGCAATCTTGCAGATTACCTGCCCGACGAAGTACATTATGAACCCATGGACATGCAGATACAAAGATACGAGTACGGGAAGCCTCTCGTCAAAGATGAAAGATCTCTATCAACGATGATGCGAAGATTGCATGATCGATACTTGAAAATCTGCAGAGACTCTGGGGGGAGGAGTACTTTATATGTGAAAGTTAAAAAGGAGCATGACCTCGTTGGAATTGATCTGTTGCCTGTTCCATTTGAGGAGTTCTATCAGTTTTTCAATCAATTGGCCCTCGATAAAACAACGGTCGCCTGCTACTGTCTGTAAGTAGTACTACTTCTGTCATTAAGTTTCTCTATATAGCTTAGCTCTTTCATTGCATGTATTTATAATCATCCTCACTATACTATGCAGATTGAAGATCGTCAAATTAAAGAAAAGAAAAGTCGGTGATATTGGGTTCATTAACACATATCTCATAGATGCAACTCAGGTTAAATTTCATGCCGCAGAAACCGAGGCCAGCATGCTACGATCGTTGATAATAAATTAAAACAAAGATATAATACTCTTTCCTTACAACTTCAAGTGAGTGTTACTGTCTTGTGCGTATTCGGTTTCCCTTATATATTAGTCAAGGTTATAGTAATGTAATTGATGAGTTATGCATGCGTGTGCAGTTTCCACTATATTCTCCTACATATTAAGCTTGAGCAGGGACTAGTAACCGTCTTAGACTCAAGACGAAAAGATCCCAAGGACTATGCAGACATGACTCAAATACTCGAGAAGTAAGTTAAATCGATCATTATCCACCATATCAGCAACTTTGTTCATTTCCTAATATATCAAGTAATTGTTTTCTTTGTCCGGCAGGGTTTGGAGAAAATTCACCAGAAAAGCTCCGGGACTGCCGAAGGAGCTGCAATTTAGACACCCGAAAGTAAGTACTAGCTATAGTAGCATTTTAAGCACATCTACTAGTCATTCAAGCGCTAGTTTCATCAATACCATTTGGCATTCTTGCTTATCAGTTTGATTAACCTCTATTTCTTCTAAAGTGGTTGTGGCAGGAACAAGGGAATGATTTCTGTGGATACTATGATTGCGAGTCCATCCGCCACACGACCTGTGAGCGGGGCTACACTGACGAACAATATGAAGTACGTAAATAACAACATTCACAATTTTATTTTATTACCATCATTTGTGTTGAGTTTCATTCATTCATATATATATGTATTGACCCCCTTCTTTAAATTAGATGTTTCGGAAGCGGGATGAACTCCTAGCACCAGCTCGCATGCGAGCAATTCAAGAGGAATTGGCGGCATTCTTTCTTGACCACGTGATCCCTGAAGACGGAGAATTCTATGTTGACCATGAGTCCGTATGATTATATTTGTAAGAGATAATTATTGTATATATGTAGCCGATAGTGTCAGATGGATATACGAGAACTTGTTGTTCGACCAATCTCTCGGAGAAGGAGAGGTGGTCGATATCACTTCTCTCTGTATGCATATATGTTCATGACGATCTTCTGTTTCCTTCGTTTGCTTACTAGCTAGCCAGCGTGTCTAGTCCTCTCTATATGTATGTATAGTACGTAGCGTCGACCAAGCACGGACATAAGAGAGGACACTTCTCTCTATTAATTATAGCTAGCTAACACAATATATGAAACACCTAAATTAACCCCCCAAAACCCCCAACCCCCCCCCCTTAAAAAAAACTAAAACCCCAGCCACAGAAATGCTAACGCGTGGATGCCTATTGGTCCCGGTTGGTGCCACCAACCGGGGCCAAAGGGTCTCCTGCCTGGGCTCTGCGCATTGCCCACGTGGAGGCCCATCAGTCCCGGTTCTGGATTGAACCAGGACTAAAGGGTCGGGGCATTAGTACCGACACTTTAGTCCCGGTTCAGGAACCAGGACTAAAGGCCCTTACGAACCGGGACTATAGTCCCTTTTTCTACCAGTGTGACTTCCAAGACAGGATTACGTATCATTCTGAAGTAGTACGCATCCTTGTCATCCCACGAGGTTTGGTAGTGACTTGATCTGAAGTTTCATGATCACTATCATAAGCTTCCACTTCAATTGGTGTAGGTGCCGCAGGAACAACTCCCTGTGCCCTGCCACACACTAGTTGAAGAGACGGTTCAATAACCTCATCAAGTCTCCACCATCCTCCCACTCAATTCTTTCGCGAGAAACTTTTCCTCGGGAAAGGACCCGATTCTAGAAACAATCCCTTATTGCTTTCGGATCTGAGATAGGAGGTACACCCAAGTGTTTTGGGTGTCCTACGAAGATGCATTTATCCGCTTTGGGTTCGAGCTTGTCAGCCTGAAACTTTTCACATAAGCGTCGCAGCCCCAAACCTTTTAACAAATGACAGCTTAGGTTTCTCTAAACCATAGTTCATACGGTGTCATCTCATTGGAATTACGTGGTGCCCTATTTAAAGTGAATGTGGTTGTCTCTAATGCCTAACCCATAAACTATCGTGGTAATTCGATAAGAGACATCATGGTATGCATCATATCCAATAGGGTGCAGTTATGATGTTCAGACACACCATCATGCTATGGTGTTTCAGGCTGTATTAGTTGTGAAACAATTTCCACAATGTCTTAATTCTGTGCCAAACTCGTAATTCAGATATTCATCTCTATGATCATATCATAGATATTTTATCCTCTTGTCACGACGATCTCTCACCTTCACCCTGAAATTACTTGAACCTTTCAATAATTCAGACTCGTGATTCATCAAGTAAATATACTCAACATCTACTCAAATCATATGTGAAGTAAGAACATAACGATATCCACTACACGCCTCAGCACTCATTGGACTGCACACATCAAAATGTATTACTTCCAACAAGTTGCTTTCTAGTTCCATTTTACTGAAAACGAGGCTTTCAGTCATCTTGCCCATGTGGTATGATTTGCATGTCTCAAGTGATTCAAAATCAAGTGAGTCCAAACGGTCCATTTGCATGGAGTTTCTTCATGCATATACACCAATAGACATGGTTCGCATGTCTCAAACTTTTCAAAAACGAGTGAGCCCAAAGATCCATCAACATGGAGCTTCTTCATGCGTTTTATACCGATATGACTTACGTGGCAGTGCCACAAGTAGGTGGTACTATCTTATATCTTTTGGCATGAACATGTGTATCACTACGATCGAGATTCAATAAACCATTCATTTTAGGTGCAAGACCATTGAAGGTATTATTCAAATAAACAGAGTAACCATTATTCTCCTTAAATGAATAACCGTATTGCGATAGACATAATCCAATCATGTCTATGCTCAACGCAAACACCAATCTCGATGGTAGAGGGAGCGTGCGACGCTTGATCACATCAAGCTTGGGAAAAACTTCCAACACATATCGCCAGCTCACCTTTAGCTAGTCTCCGTTTACTCCGCAGTCTTTTATTTCGAGTTTACTAACACTTAGCAACCGAACCGGTATCCAATACCATGGTGCTACTAGGAGTACTAGTAAAGTACACATTAACACAATGTATATCCAATATACTTCTATCGACCTTGCCAGCCTTCTCATCTACCAAGTATCTAGGGTAATTCTGCTCCAGTGGATGTTCCCCTTATTACAGACGTACTTAGTCTCGGGTTTGGGTTCAACCTTGGGTTTCTTCACTAAAGGAGGAGCTGATTTTCCGTTTCATGAAGTATCCCTTCTTGCCCTTGCCCTTCTTGAAACTAGTGGTTCAACCTGTAACGCCCCATATGTAACCTTCCCGAATTGTACTCCAACTCTTGCCGTTTCCGGCATTAAGTTATATTTAATTCTCGGGTTCGGGTCTTTGTCTCCGTGTGTTGTTTGTATTTTTTTTGCATCTCATATCATGTCATCACGTGCATTGCATTTGCATACATGTTCATCTCATGCATTCGAGCATTTTCCCCGTTGTCCGTTTTGCATTCCGGCGCTTGGTTCTCCTCCGGTGGCCATTTCTAGCTTTCTTTCATGTGTGGGGATTAAACATTTCCGGATTGGACCGAGACTTGCCATGTGGCCTTGGTTTACTACCGGTAGACCGCCTGTCAAGTTTCGTATCATTTGGACTTCGTTTGATACTCCAACGGTTAACTGAGGGACCGAAAAGGCCTCGTGTGTGTGCAGCCCAACACCCCTCCAATTTGGCCCAAAACCCACCAAACTCTGCTCCATCGTCTCGGTCGTTCGATCACGATCGTGTGGGCGAAAACCGCACCTCATTTGGACTCTCCTAGCTCCCTCTATGCCTATTTAAAGGCCCCCCATTTTTCGGATCTCGTCTTCCTCCCCGTTCTCCTCGAAAAAAAACAGATCAACCCCCCCCCCCCCACCGACGGACGTGTCCGGATCCGACCGGACAACGTCCGCCCGATCCGCCCCGCCCAATCCGCGTCCGCCACGTGGCCCGCCGTCGCCGCCACCGACAGCCGCCGCGCGGGGCCCGAGGCGCCGCCGCCCGATCCGCCTCCGCCGCCCCGTCGTCGTACCCCGCCGCCGGAAGGCGCGCCGCCACCACCGCCGGCTGCCGCCGTCGCCGGCCGACCCCACCGCCTCGACTCCTCTGGTGGGCCGCGCCGCCGCGGGACGCCGCCCCCACCTCCGGCCGCCGTCCACCTCTGCCCCGGCTTCTTCTTCTTCAACTCCGGCGCCCAAGTCCGGCCAGCTACAGTGCTCCCCAGCGATTCCTCGAACCGCGTGCAGATCGCATCTGAAAATATCTCCTCCTCGGTTGATTTTTTTTCCCCGAAACCCTAATTCCCAGTATTTTTATGCATACTTTAACCGCTCATATCTTTGCACCCGTGGCTCCGATTTGGGCGTATGATATATCAAAATCTTCGTCTCGACGAGTACATCATTTCATTCCATTGCATCATTTGCATTTGAGGTCATATTGTTGCCCAAAATGCTGTTGGAAGGAGGCATCATGAGTTAAATTGCAGATCCGTTAGCCCTACATTGACTTTTGTCATTTTTGCCATGATTATTGTGTGCATGATATGCCTATGCCCCTTTGGGATGAATTGTAAGCATGTTGTCTTCTTTCCAGAGGTGCCTCCCTTGCATTTTTAGGATGTGTATGTTGTCTTGTGCAAGCTTGCGAAGAGGGCTACCTGAGTTTACTGATTTCAGGGACTTAGTGAAAATCACTAAGTCTGGGATGTTTTAGTTCAGGATGCTATATGTCCCGCTTGTTTCCTAGTGATCCGTGCCTCTTTTGAGGATGATCAGTAAGAGTGATTTGTTATGCTTGTTGTGCTTAATCCATCCATGCCTTTACTTGTTATGTTGGAGCACCTAGGTTGACTCAATCGAGCTCAACTTTTGCATAGTTGTTGTTTTGGGCAGATCGTGAACTCTTTTGCGATTTTGCCGGAACTATTGCTAGTGATCCATGCATGCTATGCCATTATTATTGCCATGTCTAGCTAGCATTTTGTGCCTTCTTAATGGATATATGCTTGCCTTGCCATGACTTGCACCGTAGTGAGAGCATCGAGCTCGTTTACATGCCTCCGTAAGTTATGATTTCAGCATGTCCCAGTTTTCACTAAGTCTGAAAACTGATTGTGTTTCATCGATGTTCATGTGCTTGGTAGAGTAATTTGTGAACCCTTTTGGCCCCAGGTCATTTTGGGTGTTTTGTTAAGCTTGTTGAGTAGCTCCATGCCATGCTCTTACTTACCATGTTCAGGTTTTGCTTCATGTTGTTTTGCTGCTCCGAAGAGAGCATCGTGGTCTGAAATTTCAGACTAGCGTTAATTTCGCTAAGTCTGAAATCTGTTTTGCTTATTCAGTTTTGCCATGCTTGTTTGAAGCCCTTAATGGATGAATTTGCCTATGCCTCAGTCCTGGTGTTTTGTTAAGCTTCTTGAGTACATCACTGCCATGCAAATTTTTTCATGTTTGGTGGCTGTAGCATGTTCATTTCGTTGCATTTAGGAGCCTACTTGCTGTAAATCGCAGATCGGTTCGTTTAGTAAATCGCTTGCCATTTCTAAACCGTAGCTCCGATTGCCATGATCTTTATATCGTTTTCAGGGAATTTCTTCCCCTCTATCCAGTGGCACACTTGGTTTTCCAAGTTGAGGCCAGGTTCATGCATTTCCCGTCACGTCTTGCATTTTGCATCCCGCATAGCATATCGTCTTTGCATATTATTGGTTGCCCTTGCACGTGGTTGATTGTATCCTTGTTGCTTGTTTGTGTTGTTGGGTAGAGCCGGGAGACGAGTTCGCTAACGAGGAGCCCGTTGAGTTTGCTTTTGAGAATCTAGTCAACTCTGACAACTGTGCAGGCAAGATGATCATACCCTCAAAATCACTACTATCTTTGCTATGCTAATTTGCTCGCTCTTTTGCTTTGCCAATGCTACGATGCCTACCACTTGCTTGTCAGCCTCCCAATTGCCATGATTGAGCCTCTAACCCACCTTTGTCCTAGCAAACCATTGATTGGCTATGTTACCGCTTTGCTCAAGCCCCTTCTTATAGCGTTGCTAGTTGCAGGTGAAGATTGGAGCCGTTCCTTGTTGGAACATTTACTTACTTGTTGGGATATCATTATATTGCTATGTTATCTTTATTCATCTATATACTTGGTAAAGGGTGGAAGGCTCGGCCTCTCGCCTAGTGTTTTGTTCCACTCTTGCCGCCCTAGTTTCCGTCATATCGGTGTTATGTTCCCGGATTGTTGCGTCCCTTACGCGGTTGGGCTATATGGGAACCCCTTGATAGTTCGCCTTGATTAAAGATTTTCCAGCAATGCCCAACATTGGTTTTACCATTTGCCACCTAGCCTCTTTTCCCTTGGGTTTCCGGAGCCCGAGGGTCATCTTTATTTTAGCCCCCCACGGGCCAGTGCTCCTCTGAGTGTTGGTCCGAACTAGAGTCCTGTGCAGCGCCCCCTCGGGGAAACCCGAGGTTTCGTTTTAGTTGTATGGAGCGCTCATCCGAGTGTGCCCTGAGAAAGAGATATGTGCAGCTCCTATCGGGATTTGTCGGCACATTCGGGCGGTGTTGCTGGTCTTGTTTTAACCTGTCGAATCATCTTGTTGTACCGGGATACCGAGTCTGATCGGTGGGTCCTGGGTGGAGGTCTATTCCTTCGTTGACCGTGAGAGCTTGTTATGGGCTAAGTTGGGACCCCCCTGCAGGGATTGATCTTTCGAAAGCCGTGCCCGCGGTTATGGGCAGATGGGAATTTGTTAATGTCCGGTTGTAGATAACTTGAACCTTAAATAATTAAAATGAATCAACTGAGTGTGTTGCCGTGATGGCCTCTTCTCGGCGGAGTCCGGGAAGTGGACACGGTGTTGGAGTTATGTTTGCGTAGGCTGCTCTATATAGTTTCCGCTCGTGCTTTGCCTCCTCTTCTTGCTCTCCTTTGCGAATAAGTTAGCCACCATATATGCTAGTCGCTTGCTGCAGCTCCACTTACATTACCCCTTTCCTACCTATTAAGCTTAAATAGTCTTGATCGCGAGGGTGCGAGATTGCTGAGTCCTCTGTGGCTCACAGATTACTATTACACCAGATGCAGGGACCGATGGTACCTCTCCGGATGGCGCGCTCGAGCTGAAGTGGGAGTACGATGAGGACTCTCAGCATTACTATGTGTCATTTCCTGATGATCAGTAGGGATGCCTATTCGGGGTTAGATCCAGGACCTAGTCGCTTGTTGGGGGTCTTTTCTATTTTGGCGCCGTAGTCGGGCCATGAGTGATTGTATGATGGATGTTATTTATGTACTTTGATGTGACATGGCGAGTGTAAGCCAACTATGCTATTATTCCCCTTTATATTATATATGTACATGGGTTGTGTAATGATTCCCGACTTGTGACATTGCTTTCAATGCGCCTATGTCTCTAAGTCGTGCCTCGACACGTGGGAGACATAGCCGCATCGAGGGCGTTACACAACCATCAACAATTGATGCTCCTTCTTGATTTCTACTTTTGTGGTGTCAAACATCGCGAATATCTCGAGGATCATCATATATGTCCCTGATATATTATAGTTCATCACGAAGCTCTAGCAGCTTGGTGGTAATGAGTTCGGAGAAACATCACTATCTCATCTGGAAGATCAACTCCCACTCGATTCAAATGATTGTTGTACTCAGACAATCTGAGCACAAGCTCAACAATTGAGCTTTTTTCCCTTAGTTTGCAGGCTAAGAAAATCGTCGGAGGTCTTATACCTCTTGACGTGGGGACGAGCCTGAAATCCCAATTTCAGCCCTCGAAACATCTCATATGTTTCGCAACGTTTCAAAACGTCTTCGGTGCCTCAACTCTAAACCGTTTAACTGAACTATCACGTAGTTATCAAAATGTGTGTGTCAGATGTTCGCAACATCCACAGACAACGTTCGAGGTTCAGCACACTGAGCGGTGCATTAAGGACACAAGCCTTCTATGAAGCAATGAGGACAATCCTCAGTTTACGGACCTAGTCCGCATAATTGCTACTATCAACTTTCAACTAAATTTTCTCCAGGAACATATCTAAACAGTAGAACTGAAGCGCGAGCCACGACATAATTTGTGAAGACCTTTTGATTATGTTCAGGATAATTAAGTTCATCTTATGAACTCCCACTCAGATAGACATCCCTCTAGTCATCTAAGTGATTACACGATCCGAGTCAACTAGGCCGTATCCGATCATCACGTGAGACGGACTAGTCAACATCGGTGAACATCTTCATGTTGATCGTATCTTCTATACGACTCATGTTCGACCTTTCGGTCTTCTGTGTTCCGAGGCCATGTCTGTACATGCTAGGCTCGTCAAGTCAACCTAAGTGTTTTGCATGTGTAAATCTGTCTTACACCCATTGTATGTGAACGTTAGAATCTATCACACCCGATCATCACGTGGTGCTTCGAAACAACAAACTGTCGCAATGGTGCACAGTTAGGGGGGACACTTTCTTGAAATTATTATGAGGGATCATCTTATTTACTACTGTTGTTCTAAGTAAACAAGATGTAAAAACATGATAAACATCACATGCAATCAAATAATAGTGACATGATATGGCCAATATCATATAGCTCCTTTGATCTCCATCTTGGGGCTCTATGATCATCTTGTCACCGGCATGACACCATGATCTCCATCATCGTGTCTCCATGAAGTTGCTCGCCAACTATTACTTCTACTACTATGGCTAACACGTTTAGCAATAAAGTAAAGTAATTTACATGGCGTTTCTCAATGACACGCAGGTCATACAAAAAATAAAGACAACTCCTATGGCTCCTGCCGGTTGTCATACTCATCGACATGCAAGTCGTGATTCCTTTTACAAGAACATGATCTCATACATCACATATATATCATTCATCACATCCTTTGGCCATATCACATCACAAAACACTTGCTGCAAAAACAAGTTAGACGTCCTCTAATTGTTGTTGCAAGTTTTTTACGTGGCTGCTATAGGTTTCTAGCAAGAACGTTTCTTACCTATGCCAAAACCACAACGTGAATTGCCAATTTCTATTTACCCTTCATAAGGACCTTGTTCATCGAATCCGATCCGACTAAAGTGGGAGAGACAGACACCGCTAGCCACCTTATGCAACTAGTGCATGTCAGTTGGTGGAATCGGTCTCACGTAAGCGTACGTGTAAGGTTGGTCCGGGCCGCTTCATCCCACGATGCCGCCGAATCAAGATAAGACTAGTAACGGCAAGATAATTGACAATATCGACGCCCACAACTACTTTGTGTTCTACTCGTGCATAGTAACTACGCATAGACCTAGCTCTGATACCACTGTTGGGGAACGTAGCAGAAATTCAAAATTTTCTACGCATCACCAAGATCAATCTATGGAGTAATCTAGCAACGAGGGGAAGGAGAGTGCATCTACATACCCTTGTAGATCGCTAAGTGGAAGCGTTCAAGTAAACGGGGTTGATGGAGTCGTACTCGTCGTGATCCAAATCACCGATGATCCTAGTGCCGAACGGACAGCACCTCCGTGTTCAACACACATACAGCCCGGTGATGTCTCCTACGCCTTGATCCAGCAAGGGGAGAAGGAGAGGTTGGGGAAGACTCCATCCAGCAGCAGCACGACGGCATGGTGGTGGTGGAGGAGCGTGGTACTCCAGCAGGGCTTCGCCAAGCACCGCTAGGCTTAGGATTGGGTCTTGTCCATCACATCATTCTCCTAATGATGTGATCCCGTTATCAACGACATCCAATGTCCATGGTCAGGAAACCGTAACCATCTATTGATCAACGAGCTAGTCAACTAGAGGCTTACTAGGGACATGGTGTTGTCTATGTATCCACACCTGTATCTGAGTTTCCTATCAATACAATTCTAGCATGGATAATAAACGATTATCATGAACAAGGAAATATAATAATAACCAATTTATTATTTCCTCTAGGGCATATTTCCAACATCTACCGCCGTGCTTCGCACACAGGTGGCTAGTGGGTGTCTGTTTCTTCAACTTTACTTGAATTGAGTGTGACTACGCCCAGTCCTTGTTGAAGGTTAAAACAACAAACTTGACGAAAAATCATTGTGGTTTTAATGCGTAGGTAAGAACGGTTCTTGCTAAGCCCGTAGCAACCACGTAAAACTTGCAAAAACAAAGTAGAGGACATCTAACTTGTTTTTGCAGGGCATGTTGTGATGTGATATGGTCAAGACATGATTATATAAATTGTTGTATGAGATGATCATGTTTCGTAACTCAGTTATCGGCAACTCGCAGGAGCCATATGATTGTCGCTTTATTGTATGAAATGCAATCATCATGTAATTGCTTTACTTTATTACTAAGCGGTAGCGATAGTCGTGGAAGCAATAGTTGGCGAGATGAGAACGATGCTTCAATGGAGATCAAGGTGCCATGCTGGTGACGATGGTGATCATGACGGTGCTTTGGAGATGGAGATCAAAGGCACAAGATGATGATGGCCATATCATATCACTTATATTGATTGCATGTGATGTTTATCCTTTATGCATCTTATTTTGCTTAGTACAGCGGTAGCATTATAAGATGATCTGTCACTAAATTTCAAGGTATAAGTGTTCTCCCTCAGTATGCACCGTTGCTACAGTTCATCGTGCCGAGACACCACGTGATGATCGGGTGTGATAAGCTCTACGTTCACATACAATGGGTGCAAGCCAGTTTTGCACATGCAGAATACTCGGGTTAAACTTGACGAGCCTAGCATATGCAGATATGGCCTCGGAACACTGAGACCGAAAGGTCAAGCGTGAATCATATAGTAGATATGATCAACATAGTGATGTTCACCATTGAAAACTACTCCATCTCACATGATGATCGGACATGGTTTAGTTGCTATGGATCACGTGATCACTTAGATGATTAGAGGGATGTTTATCTAAGTGGGAGTTCCTAAGTAATATGATTAATTGAATTTAATTTATCATGAACTTAGTCCTGATAGTTTTTGCATATCTATGTTGTAGATCAATAGCTTGTGATGTAGCTCCCCATTTATTCTTTGATATGTTCCTAGAGAAAAATAAGTTGAAAGATGATAGTAGCAATGATGCGGACTGGGTCCGTGATCTGAGGATTATCCTCATTGCTGCACAGAAGAATTATGTCCTTGATGCACCGCTAGGTGAAGGATCTACTGCAGGAGTAGATGCAGACGTTATGAACATTTGGCAAGCTCGGTATGATGACTACTTGATAGTTTAGTGCTCCATGATTTACGGCTTAGAACCGGGACTTCAAAAACGTTTTGAATGCCACGGAGCATATAAGATGTTCGAAGAGCTGAAATTGGTATTTCAGACTCATGCTCGAGTCAAGAGGTATGAGACCTCTGACAAGTACTTTGCCTACAAGATGGAGGAGAATATCTCAACAAGTGAGCATGTGCTCAGAATGTCTGAGTACTACAATCGCTTGAATCAAGTGGGAGTTAATCTTCCAGATAAGATAGTGATTGATAGAGTTCTCTAGTCACTATCACCAAGTTACTGGAACTTCATGATGAACTATAATATGCAAGGGATGACGAAGATGATTCCCGAGCTCTTCGCGATGCTAAAATCAGTGAAGGTAGATATCAAAAAAGAGTATCAAGTGTTGATGGTTAACAAGACCATTAGTTCCAAGAAAAGGGGCAAAGGAAAAGATAGGAAACTTCAAGAAAGAAAGGCAAGCAAGTTGCCACTCCCGTGAAGAAACCCAAAGCTAGACCTAAGCCTGAAACTGAGTACTTCTACTGCAAAGGGAATGGTCACTGGAAGCGGAACTACCCCAAGTATTTGGTGGATAAGAAGGATGGCAAAGTGAACAAAAGTATATATGATATACAGGTTATTGATGTGTACTTTACTAGTGTTCATAGTAACCCCTAGGTATTTGATACCGATTCAGTTGCTATGATTAGTGACTCGAAATGGGAGTTACTAAATGAACGGAGACTAGTTGAGGGCAAAGTGACGATGTGTCTTGGAAGAGATTCCAAGGTTGATAAGATCACCATCACACACTCCCTTTACCTTCGGGATTAGTGTTGAACCTAAAATAAATGTTATTTGGTGTTTGCATTGAGCATAATATGATTGAATCATGTTTATTGCAATATGGTTATTCATTTAAGTCAAAGAATAATTGTTATTCTATTTACATGAATAAAACCTTCTGTGGTCATACACCCAAGGTGAATGGTTTATAGAATATCGATCGTAGTAATACACATATTCATAATATTGATGCCAAAAGATGCAAAGTTGATAATGATAGTGCAACATATTTGTGGCACTGCCGTTTAGGTCATATTGATGTAAAGCGCATGAAGAAACTCCATGCTGATGGGGCTTTTGGAATCACTTGATTATGAATCACTTGATGCTTGCGAACCATGCTTCATGGGCAAGATGGCTAAAAACTCCGTTCTCCGGAACAATAGAGCAAGCCATTGACTTATTGGAAATAATACATACCGATGTATGCGGTCCGATAAGTGTTGAGGCTCGCGGCGGATATCATTATTTTCTGACCTTCACAGATGATTTGAGAAGGTATGGGTATATCTACTTGATGAAACATAAGTCTGAAACATTTGAAAAGTTCAAATAATTTCAGAGTGAAGTGGAAAATCATCGTAACAAGAAAATAAAGTTTCTACGATCTGATCGCGGAGGCGGATATTTGAGTTACGAGTTTGGTCTTCATTTGAAACAATGTGGAATAGTTTCGCAAATCACACCACCTAGAACACCACAGCATAATGATGTGCCCGAACGTCGTAATCGTACTTTATTGGATATGGTGCGGTCTATGATGTCTCTTACCGATTTACCACTATCATTTTAGGGTTATGCATTAGAAACAGCTACATTCACGTTAAATAGGGCAACATCTAAATCCGTTGAGACGACACCGTATGAACTATGGTTTGGCAAGAAACCAAAGTTGTCGTTTCTTAAAGTTTGGGGTTGCGATGCTTATGTGAAAAAGTTTCAAACTGATAAGCTCGAACCCAAATCGGAGAAGTGCATCTTCATAGGATACCCAAAAGAAACTACCGTCGTCGCGAGGCCCGACGACGCGAGGTCCGGCGACGGGTGTGGTGCAGCAAGGCGACGAGGACGAGGCACGTCGGGGCAGCAAGGCGGAGGGCGGGGCAGAGGCGTGGCGCGGGAGCTGCTGGTCCGACGGCTGGACTCCGGCGAGTCCCCCATGGACCGGGACGAGGAAGTCGCGGCCTCGGGCGCATATGCAGGGGAGCATCGGGTTGGGAGGCGTGAGGATACGCGGCACCACTCGCTGGACGGAGGTTGCAGACGGCGAGGAGGAGGCCATGGCAAGGAGGCGCGGCGGCGGCTTGCCCTTGCAGAGGAGGTCGAGGCAGGGGCGGTAGAGCAGAGGCACGCCAGCGGGACAGGGATGCGCGGCGGCGAGGGTGTGTGGCCATGGGGATCGGGATCCCCCTCCTGGTCACGCTGAGAGGTGAGGGAGATGGGGACGAGCGGGATCGAGCGAGAGGAGGGGTCGAGCGAGGGACTCCTGGCAGCGGAGGGAGAGCGATGGGATCGGGAAGAGGTTTGAGGGGAGATGTGCGTGGGGCTGTTGGCGGCGCTAGAAGAGGAGACGAGGGAGAGTGGGGGTTGGGCTAGGGTTAGAGCAGTTAGGTGGGCCGGCTGGATGGGCCTAAGTGGCAAATGGGCCTACGCTGGAGGTTGGGCCGGCCTGGGCTATCTCTCTCCTCTCTCTCTCATATTTCCTTTAACGGAAAAGAATTGGAGAGACGAAAAGAAAGAGAGGGATAGGGAAAGAATTAGCGCACGCAAATAATATTCCCGGACCCGCAAAAATGCGTTGGTTCCAAGAAAAATAGGAGAGGCATGATCGCAAGAATTTAATTCAAAATCATTTGAATTTAATTCAAATGGTTTGAACAAGGGCTAGGAATTAGAGGTGTCCAAAAATGTTGAGGTTTTAGGAGGAGCCTCGAGGAAAGAGATGAGAGATATTGGCAAGGTTTGAAGGTCAAAATCGAAGAGGAACAGACATGGGAATTATTTTTCACGTGTGTTACGATGATTCCAAATTAATGAAATATTTATAATAGCTCTCTAAATATTAGGAGGATAAAGTTATAAAGAGAAGTCACTCTTCCCTCGATTTAAATGGATCGAAGATCCACACAAATTATTTAGTTGAGATGCAAAAGATTTATGACATGATGCAATGCATATGATGCAAAGATGAATGCAACAGACGAAACAAATCACACAACGAAACCCGGAAACCCTGGAAGGCGTCTGAAGCTCCGGTCTTGGGGCGTCACAATGCTCATATTGGCTCTTACATATTCTACAAAGATCTTTATCGGTCAAACCGCATAACAACATACGTTGTTCCCTTTGTCAATGGTATGTTACATGTCCGAGATTCGATCGTCGGTATCATCATACCTAGTTCAATCTCGTTACCGGCAAGTCTCTTTACTCGTTCCGTAATGCATCATCCCGTAACTAACTCATTGGTCACATTGCTTGCAAGGCTCATAGTGATGTATATTACCGAGAGGGCCCAGAGATACCTCTCCGATAGACGGAGTGACAAATCCTAATCTCGATCTATGACAACTCAACAAACACCATCGTATACACCTGTAGAGCATATTTATAATTATCCAGTTACGTTATGACGTTTGATAGCACACAAGATGTTCCTCCGGTATTCGGGAGTTGCATAATCTCATAGTCAGAGAAACATTATAAGTCATGAAGAAAGCAACGGCAATAAAACTGAACGATCATTATGCTAAGCTAAAGGATGGGTATTGTCATCACATCATTATCTAATGATGTGATCCCGTTCATCAAATGACAACATATGTCCATGGGTAGGAAACTTCACCATCTTTGATTAACAAGCTAGTCAAGTAGAGGCATACTAGGGACACTCTGTTTGTCTATGTATTCACACATGTACTAAGTTTCCGATTAATACAAATCTAGCATGAATAATAAACATTTATCATGATATAAGAAAATATAAATAACAACTTTATTATTGTCTCTAGGGCATATTTAATCGGTTATGCCGTCGTGCCACAAAGACTTGGTTCTGCCGTCTTCGGCGGGCTGTTTAATCGGTTCATAAAGCAGTGTGGTCTGCAATGGAGTTCTTCTAGATCTTGGTGTGAAGGTGGCCCACGCCTTTCTCGGGCGGCGGCGACGGTGATCGACGATGGGCGATGGTTAGATTGGTCATACGGTTCTCCAAGACATTAGGCCCTCTGTTTGTCCAATGGAGTGACCAGACCACCACGTATGTACACATTGTAATCTGTTTGTTTAATAATAATGGACATGTGGTAGTAATTCCTCTAGAAAAACCAACAAGTATAGACACGGAGACATAGAAGAAAGTGATGATCAATTCTAACTCCGTGCTCCTCCGGCCGCCCGCAGCCGACGTCGACCGGCCGCCGGCCGCGGTGTCAGGCCGTCCGTCGCAAGCGCCAAAAAGTGCACACACACACACGCGCGCGAGCACTTTTGACCACCCGCCACCCGGCCGGCCGTGGTGTGGATGGATCGACCGGCGGGCGCCACTCCACACCCCACTCGCCAGAACGGAAACGGAAAAGGAAACAGAAAACCACCCAAATGATCCGCCCACTCTCTCTTCCCCTCCCCCTCCTCCGCTGTCCCGCCCCCGCACGCCTCTCGCGCCCGCCGCCTCCTCCCCCACCCCCTCCCCAAGGTAACCGCCATCATCTCCTCGATCCCCACGATCCCAGCCTTATCTCCATGACCTTCTTCTTCAACTAGATCTCCCTCTCCCTCTTCCAGGAGCACAGGGCCCAGGGAACCGCCGTCTTGTCCGCGCGCACGGCAGGCCGCAGAGGCACCGCCGCCGCTCCTCCCCCAGCGCCAGCCTTTCCGTCTCCGGCCTGGAGATGGATCCCGCCGCGCGGAAGGATCTGTACCCGCACGTCGAGCCCTTCGACACCGGCCGCCTCAGGGTCTCCGACGTCCACACCATCTACTACGAGCAGTCCGGGAACCCCGGGGGCCACGTGAGCGCCACCACCAACCCCCCTGCCCCGGCGCCAATGCGCCCCTCCCCCTCCCCCTCCCCCTCCACTGTTCCTTGTTGTCTGACAAAACCAGGCTGAGTTTCGTTCTATCCGCAGCCCGTCGTCTTCCTCCACGGGGGTCCTGGGGCCGGCACCTCGCCGGGCAACCGAAGGTTTTTCGACCCCGAGTTCTACAGGATCGTGCTGTTCGACCAGGTTAGTTTCGTTTCGATCGCCTTTTTTATCTCTGTTTACCCGTGTTCTGGGGAGACTGCGGTGCCGGTGCTTAATTTGCGTTTGTGTTTGACTGCAGAGAGGCGCCGGCAAGAGCACGCCCCATGCTTGTCTAGAGGAGAACACCACCTGGGACTTGGTGACTGACATCGAGAAGCTCAGGCAGCACCTGGACATCCCAGAGTGGCAGGCAATTGCAATTACATCTTCTTCTCAGGAATTTGTTTGCTTGTATGGCTTTCGTTCAGTAAATAAATTCACTAGTTATGAGGATAATGCAGGTGTTCGGCGGTTCATGGGGAAGCACCTTGGCCCTCGCCTACAGCCAGACTCACCCTGACAAGGTCAGTAATTTAACTCTCTGCCGCAGTTTCGTGTGAGCCTGAATCTAGTAGCAAAGGAGTAACTACTCCGTCCCATAATGTAAGACGTTTTTTGACACTAGTGTAGTGTCAGAAAACGTCTTACATTATGAGATGGAGGGAGTAGTATACTGTAGGCTCTGCTAATACTATCCCTGATGGTTTACAGGTCACTGGCATTGTTTTAAGAGGCATTTTCTTGCTTAGGAAAAAGGAGCTTGATTGGTTCTACGAGGGCGGTGCAGCAGCTGTTTTCCCAGATGGTATGTTGTGCTATGATAATCATTATGAAGAAAACTTGGTTAAATGTTAGCAGGCAATTGAAAAATTACATGTAGTTCTGTTCATTATGTCCATTAGAGCAATTCCACTCAAAGAGTTGAAGTTGTCCAAAATAGTACTGAAAGAATTAAAGAGCAGGCAGCCTTTTTAGCCAAAGCCACTCATGTTTTCTTCTGAAACACAAGCATTGTATTTTGCAGTGTGCAGTTGTTGTGCGAATAGATTTGCTTATTTTAATTTTAATATGCAGCATGGGAACCATTTAGAGATTTTATTCCTGAGGACGAAAGGAATTGTTTCATAGCTGCTTACAGCAAAAGGCTAACTTCCTCTGATGCTGATGTCCAGGTAGACTCATCTATCTATGTTATGCTATATATTTGATGGGTTCCTTTTCGTAGCTTCCACATAGTTCCTCCTTTTCATTGCTTATGGTTGAAACATATACCGGTGCCTACATTGGTTTTCTGACGAACAGAAGTTAATTGCAACCGTTTGACCATTTAGATTGAAGCTGCTAAAAGATGGACAACGTGGGAGATGATGACTGCACATCTTCTTCAAAATCACGAGAACATTAAACGAGGGGAGGATGACAAATTTTCATTGGCAAGTACTTTCACAATCATCAAGTTTTCCTTTTGGGATCACAGTTGCTTCATATGTTCATCAGATTACATTATTTTATTTTTACTGTTGACCACCTAGCATCATTATCATAAAAAAGATATTTGCATTTGTTAGCAATTTTTGGGGAATAATACGATAGTGCCTTCGAAGGGCTCTTTTGGAACTGAAATCCTTGTTCCAATGCTAGTACACTGATAAGTGTCGAATGTTTCTTTAGATGTCTGCAATGACTTCTTTTGCTTTTAAGGTTACACACCACAAGATGTTTGTCTATACACACTTTGGATGTTGTAATACTTTACTGTCTTGATACTTTCTATATTGTATATTTGGTAACACATGATTAACTCTCTTCAGGCATTTGCAAGGATTGAAAACCACTACTTCATTAACAAGGGATTCTTAGACTCAGACTCTCACTTATTGGACAACGTCGACAAAATTCGTCACATTAAATCTTTCATTGTACAGGTACATGTGTACTCAAGCTTTCTTGGTTTGCCATTATGTGTGTCCGATTTTTTTAATGCATTTAGCTAGACATAGTGTCTAGCTCCTCTAGTCTGTTAATCTTTCCCAGTTGTTACCAAGTTCACATACGCATGTAGCAGTAGGGTGCTAGTATCATATGCTCAGTTGGCGGCTAAAGTGTTCAAACTTCAAAGTGATGTTTGCTACCCTTCCTGCCTTTCTTAGCTGAGATATGATCTTCATGGTAGAAATCAATTTGTAGAAGCGTCATTCTTAAACGATGGTTCGTCAATTGTATGAATGAAAATTTTATGCATCACAAATCATTCACGAGTATTTTTCATTCTTGCATCACAAATCATTCACGAGTATTTTTCATTTTTGTATGGTCTGTAGTAAGTTGGCTTCCTATTATTTTACTATACCGCTCTGCAATTGTGAAGAAGTGGATTCAATTTAAACATGACTATAGTTTACACTTAAAATGAGTTTAATGTTACTACTGTTTTTAAGGTTCCGTATAGAACAGCAAAAAACGATGGTTCCAGACAAGGTACATTTGTAAATTATAGTGATTATGTTGCAGGGGCGGTATGATATGTGCTGTCCTATGATGTCTGCTTGGGATCTTCATAAAGCTTGGCCTGAAGCTGAGTTTAAGGTAAACATCATCAATCATTTCCGTATTTTCCAAAATCTGTTCCGGCAAGAACTAGATGCTTTTCCTGTTCCATTGCTATCAGTTCCTGATTACTTTGTTCTGAAGCATTAAGCAACTGTCATATTTGGTAGTTCAGGCCATCTTGTTTGACTTCAGACTGGCATTATTCTACTCATGCTTCTGATAAGTTTTCTAAGAGAAAGCATTCAGGCTCACGTGTTTCGACAACTTTGCTTCTGATAAGTTTGCTAAGTTTCACGCATTCCAAACATCGTTGCCATGCATACCGGTCAATCAGGCATCACTTTCTGGGTATCTTGCTATCTCTGAACTGCTCGATATAAAATATTGACCTAGGACATATAACTGCAGGTGGTTCCAGATGCAGGACACTCGGCCAATGAAGTTGGCGTTGCAGCTGAACTGGTATCAGCTAACGAAAAGCTTAAAAGCATGTTGAAAAAATGAGCAGCCTGACTCCATAGCGGCACACAGCCTCTGGCAAAGAATTTCAGCTGAATTTTACTGGGGTTACATTGCAAAATAAGAACTGGTATTACCACTTTAGCATTTAGCACAGCCTGATTGTACGTGTCAAACAGTTCCCTGTTCAATCAAAGTTGGCTGTCTTAATTTTGTCCCTTAGGCTTGTTTCCAGATGTATTTCTTTTCTTATGGAAAGGCTCGGGCTGAGCCCGAGAAAATGCTCAAGCGTAGCCCGACTTTGAATTAACAAAGCCATCGACCGGGTAGGATTACAACGAACAGCTTACAAAGGAAAGAAAACAAGAAACAGAAAGACATGGAGTTTCTGCTCCTGAACTTGAACATTAAAACCCAAAATGGTAACAAACATTGTTGAATGTTCTACATCTGTGCAAGTTTTTGTGAAGAAAAAAACTGTTCTGATGCTCAGGAAAAAAAACTGTTTTTTAAAGTATTGTGGAATGCTGATTTTGTTATTTTCTCAGACCTCAATGAATGTGATTTAATCATGAAAATTTGCACGTGGGAAGAAAACTAAGCAATGTTTGTTGTGAAAAAAATAAGCATTTTTTTCTTTTTATATTTTTATTCTACTATTCATAGAGGAACATTTTAGCTCGGGATTAGAAAGACATTTTTGTGAACGGCAAAGATACAGAGTACTAGAACAGTTTACTCCTCTATAGCATATAAGGGATTGGCTAGGTGCGTTTTAAAGGAATAAAATGAACTTTATTCCTCTATAGCCTTATAGGGGATCGGTTAGAAATGCTCTAAGTCTTGTTGTCATTTACTTTCTTTGTGTAGTGTAAAAAAAGACATCTTGCATTATGAGATGGAGGGAGTAGCTGTAAACGATTTTGTCCGGTTCAGAGGTGAGTTGGACCGAGAGGGAGCAGCCTCGGCAAGAGAAAAGGTCATCGAGCCAGCGCTCCTTCCAGAAGGAAATCTTGCATCCATTTCCAACATAGATCTTGTACACGCTGCAACCAGATTCCGGTCAATGGCGTCACAAGGCACGGGCATTCCCTTCCAAGGTCCATCCCCAATCAAACCAAAGCCATCTTAGTCTCAAACACGCAGAAGTTTCTTAAGTTGGTTTAACCATGCAGGAAACAAGTTGCGAGAACAACATCATTTATATTCCCAGTATCTTTTTTTTTTGAAAAACACCCCATATATTAATTAATCCAAAGAAATGATTTTACAATCATTCGTTACAGCATACACCACTCAGGACGGAACAGAATAAAAAGAAAGCCCATCGGACCTAGTATCGAAGCTAAACTTAGCATTCTCATGTGCCACCCCATTGGCAATCCGATTTATCTTTGGAATATTAAATTTTTGAATCATCCTGGATATACTTAGAGCCTCATTCATTAGATCAGCCACAGGGGACCTGTCAATCTTCTCATGGGAACGTATCTGGTGCACCAAGGTAATTGGTGCTACCGGTGCACCGGACCACGTTGCATGTTTAAAATTGTTCAAAAAAATCTGAGAAAAAAATTGTGTATCGATACAACATCAATGTATCTTGTCACAAAAATTCAAATCAAAAATCAAAACAATGGTCAAGATACAAAAATGACAAATTTGACGTCAGTGTGCTAATGGGCCAAAACTGAAGCCCAACTTGTGTTATGTACTATTCAGTGTCAAATTTGTTATTTTTGTATCTCGTGAAATGTTTCGAATATTGATCTAAATTTGTGTGACACATACATTCATGTTGTGTCAATGCACTAATTTTTTTTCAGGATTTTTTCGAACATTTTTAAATGTGCAGCGGACGACCGGTGCACCGGTAGCATCAATTGTCTTGGTGCACCAGATACATCCCCATCTTCTCATTTGCAAGAAACGAACGTACAAAAGCACAGACAGTCTCTAAGATAATAGATTAGTGAAGCGTGATACCTATATAAAGTCCTGCAAGGCAAGCGCGGAGTTCAGCTTCATTCACACTAGTAGACTGATCAATAACTAGTAAGATGCCCATGCATTGCACGGAACGTCAAGATGCATTTTTTTATATAAAACACATGTTGTGATTGACCCATGCGGGAGTAATCTTATGTGTAAAAACTAATGATATCTCGAGAAAGAGAAGAGATAGGGTGAGGAGGAGTGTAAAAACCCATGCGGCCACCATGCCAGATTGTTCCGGAGGTTTTCTTTTTTTAATTGCTCAACAATGAGGTTCTGGGAGATAAGGATGAACAAGGGAAGGCCTTATCTGCAAATATGGAGAGAGGTGTGGGTATCTTTTTGCAAAATTGCCATAGTTTGCTTTCTATCCGTCAGATATAGATCAAGCGGTCTATATTACGGATGGCAGGCACACCATCATCACCAACTCGTTTTTTTATAAGAATAAGAGTAGTGAAATCCCACGAAGAAACAATAATTTCTTTGGAAGAATTACGAGCCACGCCCCCCACAATGGCTGCATTAAGACTCTCTACAAAACTGACGTCAATATTGATCTTAATATGGTCATTAGGGGGAGGTGTCCACATCACATTATCTTTAAACAGTGTAAAATCAGCTACAACACCGCTCACTTTCTCCTTACCTTTGTTGCTAGCATCCATTTGAACAGTGTCGTTATTGGATGTGAAGAGGCATTAACAGATTCTTTCCCCTTCCCAAGAATTAAATCATTTCTCAGTTTCTATCTTGGTTCTGTTGGTGTTTGGGAGACACTGTTCTGTTTGTGTATGAGTTGTGACATTGCTGATTACAGTTTCAAACACCTGGTCCATCCAGCTGTCGGAAAATGTCTTCTTATGATCGGGCATATGTGGTTGTTTTTCCAGGAGATGAGTTGTTATTTGGTGGTACAGAAATTGTACTAGTATTAGTTTGGCCCATGGAGTGTTTACAATCACTGCAGCCAGAGCCCCCATGGCGGTCCATTTTGACACATGTGGGGATTGAAGTTGAGGAAAGAGGTCTGCATTTGGATGTTGGACTGATACTACAAGCTTGGTACTACCATCTGTGAACTCACTGCTACTCGTGCTTTTAATTTGCAATTGAATATACAACGTGGTTTGTTCAGATTGTGCAGCAACTAGGTGATACTGAACTGAAGGTGAGAAGTGGCCTGGTCAGCTAGAGTTCAAATTCAGGGCATCTAAACCTGAATGCAGGCTTGGAAAATCACCATAAATGCTCCAATTGTTGCCAGAATGCATGTTTCAGAAATTGCAGCAGCATATTTGAGGTGGTAAAATCTATGGACTACACACTGCATAGAATCCTGGTGGCCACATGTACGTCATGGTGGGCTATTGGATTGCAACTTGTGAAGCCAACAAGACATCCTCCTTGAGCAAGTATATGATGTAATGTACACAACTCTTGGAGTGCAGAATTTGCTTGCACATGACAGTATGGACATTGTTGATCCATGCTGCTACGAGCGAGTCACAGCCTAGTCGGCTTCAGGAGTTATTCCAATGCAAAGGACAAGGTGACATTTTCAGGGAAACGTCTCTTCCTCCAATTTTCATGTTGCTACTTTGTTCTGGAGATGTCATTGTGGACTTTTGGTGCCACCAGGATTTGGCAAGTACTTCATGCAGACTGAAGCTAAAGGAGGGAGAATCAACAAGTCCACAGCCTGCATCGACCGGTTTTTCTGCTACAACCTCACTTGCTCCTTCCACCAAGTCCCGGTCGACTACTTGACGATGCCCCCTTCTTCGACATTGCTCAAGTCTGCTTCACCAATGGCTACAAACACAGAAACGAGGCAGCTAGCAAAGACATCCAGCAGGAACAGCCACCGGCTGCATTCCCTCTGCCTTCTTGTTGTTTAATTTTCAGCACACTTATGTTTGTACTTTTCAATCTGCACCCAAATTGCAGCAAATCGAAGCGAATCCCTACGAGATGCTAACCATAAACTTATAGCTTGCCTGTATCTAGTTGTTACACAACCTTGCTTACATAACATTACACCTACAATCCGAATAGTCGATCCTAGACAGCTCCAGGATTGGGAAGTAGAAACCGAAACACGCAACATATAGTAGTAGCTAAACAGAACCAGAAGCATTAGAAAGACGCCCGCGCTATGTCAGCAAATCGACTTGCCACTACACCATGCTTCGTCTCCAGAGTCAGTCCAGGGTGCGAATTCAAGCAGCACACGTGCTGCCACACATCAAGTGCCTGTGGATTTAAGAAGAGAATGACAGGATCAGGACTCCTTCACTGGGCAAGAACACTGCAAGCGGCGAGAATTTGAATTTTTTGGAAAATCAGCTGCTTGCATCGGTTCTAGTTAACCTCTAAAATCTGATCTAAGCAGCAGCATTTCATATATCATAATCGAACCGAACATGCCAATTCTGAGGTAAGGTGACCGGTGAGCAAGATTTTTCATGGAGCAAATCTGGAGAACAGTTTGCTCACATCATTACAGTACCAATGAAGCGAGTGAATGGCAAGAGGTGGAGTGCTTACATGATGGAGCATCCAGAGCTTCGCCTAGTTTTCTTCCTGGCCGCCATCACCTCTCTCCTCCTCGGCGGCTGAAGGACCACCTTGATGGCGGTGTCGAAGACAGCCTTGACGTTCTGGCACGGCCAACAGAATCACCAAGTCATTTAAGAGAGAATGAATGATGCAGTGTGTGTGTGTGTGTCTATATCTGAAATTGACCAGGCAACAACAAATTCTTCTTAATTCCAACGCAGCTTCGGGTCTCGGTTGCACTACCTGCTGTGTCTTTGAGCTACACTCGATGTACGCTGCGGCGCCGATCTGCTTCCTGAGTTCTTCACCCTGAACAACAACAACAATGGGGAAGAAGATGGCACATTAGCCATCCGTCTGCGCTCCTGGTTGTTGAAAAGAAGTTCAGAAAGTGGGGGAGCAAACCTGTGCGGTTGTGATTGCCGAGGCACCTGGATGGTCGGCGAGGTAGGCTCTGTGGTCACGCAGATCTGAACAATGGAAACGCCATTATTAACTATCGGGACAAAAATGCAGAGCAACCCGTGGCGTTGCAGAAACTTCATGGAAAGAATGCCATGTTGGGTGCAGGTTCCTCACCTAGCTTGGTCCCAACTAGAACAATGGGGACGTTGGGCGCGAACCGGCGGAGCTCTGGCATCCACTGCTTGACCAGAGAGGCAGAGACCCAATTATCATCAGTTGGGAACATTCAGGTGAAATCTCAAGCACACTCAAATCTGGAACGAGTAATTTCTGAACTAATGTGCCAGTAACTTTTGCTAGAAACGTAGTATGCATGTATATACCTTCTTGAGGACATTCTCGTAGCTTGCGCTGCTGATGAGGGAGAAGGCGAGCACGAAGACGTCGGCGCCTCTGTAGCTCAGCGGCCTCAGCCTGCTGTAGTCCTCTTGCCCTGAACGAAGCAAACACAGCACAAACCTTCAGGTTCAGAACTTGCGGCTGTGAACACCAGTAGCAGTAGCAGTGGTGGAGATGAGGAGGGATGGGGCAAGTACCGGCGGTGTCCCACAGGCCGAGGTTGACGATGTTGCCGTCGACGGAGACGTTGGCGCTGAAGTTGTCGAACACGGTGGGGATGTAATCCTGCCAAGAAAGAAACAGATCGGCGACCGAGTGAGCAGCAAAGCAGGCCGAGAGGAGGAAGAAGAAGAGGAAGGGGAGGGTTGGGGGAGGGACGTACGCTGGGGAACCTGTTGCTGGTGTAGCAGATGAGCATGCAGGTCTTGCCGACGGCGCCGTCCCCCACCGTGACGCACTTGATGAACTTGGTGACGCTCATCTCTCCTCCGACGCTCTCGCCGCGCCTCCTCACTTGAGTTCCACCGCACAGCAAGGGCAGCTGGAGCTCACGGGGGGAGAAGAACAAGCGTGGGGAAGAAGGGGAAGGAGCCACGAGCCAGAGACAAGGATACTTGTCTTCCGTGGGAGGCCAAAGCGAGGGGAGCCGTGCCGCTGCTCTGCTCTGCTCTGCTCCGGTCTGCCTCCTTAAAAGCAAGAAACAACCGGCCTCTGGCTGCGTTTACTGCTGCGCTCTCTCTCTCTCTCGGGGAGCGTGGCGTGAATGCGGGGCCTCGCCTCGCCTGGGACGGGGCGCGACGCGCGCCGCTACTACTACGAGGGGTTTTGTTTTGGACGTGCAGCTGATCTGCAACGGCATGCTCTGCTGGTGCTGGCTGCTCCCACTGTCAAGTCATCAGCAAAGCCACTGTGGGCAGACCATCACGGCGGTGGATGGACGGCCATGAATGAAAGCACTGCGTGCGCAGGTCTCTCTCTCGCTCTCTCATGTGAAGCTGGGGCAGCAGACCAGGAGCCGCATCTAGCGGCTCGTTTGAAGCCGTCTTTTCTTTTTCTTTGTCTCCACTTTAACGTAATTTTTCTAAAAAAAGAGAGGTGTCCAGTTAATTAAAGAAAAAAAAAGCCGGGCGAAAACCCAGATTACAAACCCCACAGGGCATACACGGACGGATGACCTGGCCACAAACGCCAAACAGACAGTCGGCCGAAACGTCGGGGACATGGCATAATGTAATGACTCTCTAGTGAACAACGGGTTAAACGAGACCGGCCTTGTTTGCAGTCCCAACGGGGGCAATGCGCTGACAGTAAATGTAGTACAGCTTCCAATCAACTCAACACGAGTACGAGTAGCACTAGCACCTCGTAGTACATGCTTGCTAATGGCAGTACGGCGGCCCTCGTGGTTGTACACTTTGATTTCGAATTCGAGCAAGCAATGAGGACTTTGGCTTACGCTCTCCAAGAAGCATATATCTATCAGGAAAAAGAAACGATCTCCTGGCATGTACCATTACTAGTACGTGCCCGCTTTACCACTGCTGGTGCTCTCCAGGAGGCAAACAGCAGCAGTACAGTCCTAAACGGTTACTATTAGCAGGTGTGGGTACTACTAGTACACTCGTACGTATACTACTACACTGCACTACAATAGCAATAGTCTTTACACACACACACACACAAAAGGTTCTAGACCCTCACGATCAGCCTAAACCACAAGATTCAAACCGGGCAACGTTCCTGGGAGAGAGAGAGAGAGAGAGAGCGCGGAAAGGATTTTTCAAAGAAAATTAGAGCCTCGTGGGAGCCGGCGTAGCCTTTGCGCCTTTGCATGCACACACAACGCGATATTCAAATCCAACATGCGGCGAGGGGGAGGCGGCGGGTCCCACCCGCCCGGCCCGCGGACCCGTCGACTTCGCTCCACACGGGGTGATTTGGGTCAGAGCGCAGTCACGCTGACCCGTGGGGCCAGCCCGCGCCCTAACGACGCTTTGGTTTTCGTTTAGTAAGATTAGCTTTTGACCCTCAAAAAGAAAGTAAGATTAGCTTTTGAACACGCTCCTCCTCCTCTTTGGAGCCGGGCCGGGCAGCTGGCGACGACGCCTCGGACTCGTCGCGGCGTCCTTTTTTTTCGAACCCCTCGCTAGACCTTGACCGCTCCCCTCTCCTCTCTCCGACGCAGCGCTCGGTCGCCTCGTCGTCCCTGATCGCCGCGCGCCTGCGTCTGCGCGTCCTTTCTCGTACCCTCGCCTGCGCGGTCGGGGAGAAATGAATGGCGCGATTCCAAATCCGACCTGCCCACCTGCCCTGTTGGTGCCGCAGCCACACAGATACCCCGTGACGGGGTGCCTCTGCTCGCCGTGCGGGCGGGCGGTTGGGGGGAATTCAATGGCCGGCCCGGCCGTAACGGTCTGGTCTGGTTTGGTTCCGAGTTGGGAGAACCAAACTGCTTTGTTTTCGAGCTCTTGCTGCCTGGCCTCTTTGTTTCTTTTTCGAGCTTGTTTGTCCAATAATGATCAAGCTTACGATAAACTAAGATTTTTTTACTACTCCTAAACCATTTTGTCACGCACTATAATGCAGACATGGTGTTTCTAACCCGTAGCCGACCTACTGTGACATGAATAGTAGATTTTTTTTAAAAAAAAATACTCCTTATTACATCAAAGATAGCCACACTATAATGCACTATCACGCACTATAACGCATGCAAATTTTCATGGTGAAAGGACATCCAAAGAGCTCTAGGCAAAAGAAAAACCGGTGCTCCGAAATATCCATTTTTTCAAAGCTTGCAAGAGTCTATTCGTTTGTTTTGTCTAGGACTCATCGAATGTCATCTCATCATGAAAGTTCGGACGCACATAAGAGCCACGAGCATCTTTGATGTAAAAGCAATCATGTTTTTGAATATACGATTCATAGGAGGAGCATACGGGCTCGGGGTTAGAAAGCAATTGAAGTTAGGTCAATTGGATAGTCAAGGCTCTCTCTTTAAAGAAAAGAAGAAACAATAGTGAGACGTTTCATCAGACATTAACACTGCTGCCAGACGGTATGGAGAATCTTTGCTAGCAGGTTCGGTGGTCTGTCCACTGGCGGTTTCGAATACATGAATTGGAATAGAACATGGACGTGTGTTTTGGTCCTATGCTTTTTTTGAACGGGTCCTAGGTTTTTGGATTATCGTGTCCAATGCGACATCGCCATGCTAATGAAACCGGCACAGCGGTGCAAGAAAGTAAGGATCACATGTCCATCTTCGTTGTGTTTCATCATGGATCTCCGGTTTGTATGAGGTGCGATGACGAGGGAAACATCTTCGCTATGCAGGAAAGCACATATATTTTCATTCTTTGAGCCTCCCGTGTTGTACGGATACAATGTCAATGTCTCTACTAGATTTGATCAACTGTTGTAGCAAGAGTTTCACTGGCGTGACCATGACTTTCATGTGTTTAGAGGAAGAGATTAGAACGAGGACTTTTGTATTATGTGTCAAGTTTCATTTTCGGTTTGTAATTTGGTCTCTTGAAAACTTGTTTGAACATGTCCACGGTTTCAAGAATATAATGTTGTTGTGTCATTCTAAGGGGGCACTTGGTGAGGTCATGGACAGGCTATAGACCTGATTTGTTGTTATAGGAGCTTTCGAAGTAAGGGCAAGTTTCTTCCACTCGATTGGAGTGGCGAAAGTTCGAGCAGAAATTTTATATATTTTTAGAAGGATGAATGAGAATGAAGACTCTTTTACTATTCCCTCCGTCCTATAATGTAAGACGTTTTTGCAAGATATATTAGCTTGTAAAAACGTCTTACACTGTGGGACGGAGGGAGTATATTTCAGTTTGTTTTCTGATTGTAATTTGGTCTATCAAGGATTTCTTTTTTTGAATAATAATAGGAGAAACACTAACAGGTGAACCCACCAAGAGACTGGCCTGGTCCCACCTGCTAGACGTTTGCAGTTTCCGCGGCACCTTTGCTTCCCGTTGAAGCCAGTCTCGCTCCCCGCCCCCCAATGACTGGTAGACCCCACCCAAGCTGCCAAACGAAGCTAGTGCCTGACTTCTCCCGCCCCGCCAGGCCGCCACTCGCCCAGATGCTTCTCCCTTCGCACGGCCACCGCCGTCCTCTTCTTCCGCGCCGCCGGGGAGCGTCGTCGCGCCGCGGCGTCCATGGCTTTATTACTACATCGCCGCGCCGAGCAGGATGCCTCGTCGTCCTCCTCCTCGCCCTCGCCTTTGTCGTACTCGCGGCGGCCGTGCTCCACCGCGCCTCCGCCACAGCGCGCGCCGGCCACCACCATCGCGAGGAAGGCCACCTCCGGACCGCCGCTCGGAGGGTCACGATCTTCTCATCCCCGCTCCGCCCGCCCGACGGCTCGCCCGCGCGGCAGGAGCTGGCGGTGCGGTCGTGGCTGGCGCTCCCGTGGGACGTCACCGTCGTGCTCCTCGGCTCCCACCCGTCGGCGCTCGCGCTCGCCGGGCGGCTCGGACGCCGGGTCACCATCGAGGCCGCCGTCGATTCCTCGTGCGGGCGCCCTCGCAAATTTAACTCGCCGTCTGTTCAGTCCGCCATGGAAGCTGCCCGAACTGAGGAACTGAGCTGCACCTGCCCTCCTGGTTTCAGGTTCACGGGGACGCCATTCTTCCACTCCATGATCGCAAGAGCGCAAGCCGCCGCCGACTCCGACGTCTGCGTCCTCGTCGACGCCGAAGTCGTTCTGCTCCCCGAAGCCGTCACATTACTGGCAGATCTCAGCAGAGTCGACCGTGATTGGCTCCTCGTTTCAATGGCACGCAACGTTTCCAGCTTACCCTACAATCTCGCCCACAGCGCGATGGTACTTTTTCTTCCATCCTTCTATCAACGGCAATCTTAGATTCGTAGAAAACTCCAAGTTGTTCTTCTACGTACATGATAATGAAGTATTCATTTGATGAATTCCATTAGCTAGAGGAGATTCAAGCTGAGAAATGGGCAGCAGATGGCAGCGATAGGGGTCTCGTTTTCGCGTGGAACAATCCGGGCCGTCCATTGCTTGCAGGAGTTGTGCCTTCTTTTCTGTATGGAAGAGGGGCACACAGCTGGTGGCTGGCCCATGAGGTTCTGTCATCTGAAACGAGACTCATCTTCCATGCAAGCAGTCTAGTTCTTGGGCTATACCCTGAAGATTTCACCGCAAAGCGCGGCGCTGGTTCGAGTAGCAGCGGCAGATTACCTGGTGGATCATGGGAGCACGGTGTCAACAGGCATCTCGCTTCAGTTTACGGGTCGTATTGCCGTCGTCCGCCAGGAGGGCATCATCATGCTTTTCCCATGCTGTATGAAGTGGTAAAGCATTCTGAAGATTACATGTTGAGCAAAGTTGAAGAGCCTGCATTCTCAAGATTTGTCACAGGTAAAGAACAGGATGCCCATGAAGAGGTTGGTGGTAACCCATGGAACAAAGAGAACAATTGCTTGCCTGATCATCTGCCAAGCTATTCTTCAGAAGCCTCTGATGTTCTATATTCATTAGAAATGCTCCTTCGGTTCGTAGCCGACGATAATAAGTCTGTTGTTCTTGGTGTGGCTGGGGCAAGTTACAGGGACATGCTTATGAGCTGGGTGTGCCGCTTGCGCCGTCTCAGAGTCGCCAATTTTGTAGTCTGTGCTCTAGATCAAGAGACATACGAATTCTCCGTCTTGCAGGTAATGGTGAACTTGATTTCATTCTATCATTTTGATTTTTCTTGTTTTCTGTAGTTGTTCTCCTTTTCAAAACTGCCAATTATGCTCAAATATTTCAATCCCTAATTCTAGGGTTTGCCAGTTTTCAGAGATCCAACATCGCCAAAGAACGTCAGTTTTGATGACTGCCACTTTGGAACCCAGTGTTTTAAGCGAGTGACCAAGGTTAAATCGCGCATTGTTCTGGAGATTATAAGGATGGGGTACAACGTGCTGCTGAGTGATGTTGATGTCTACTGGTTTCACAATCCAATGCAGTTCCTGCACTCTCTTGGACCTGCTACATTCGCAGCCCAATCAGATGAATACAATGAGACAGGTGACTTTTACCTCCTATCGATTACGATTAAAAATGTTTTTGCTAATGTTCTTGCCGTGGTGTTCTCATTTAGCCCTCACTTTTTAGATTCTCTTGAACATTGTACACCTTATGTAGTTGTGCTAGTTTCCATCTATAACAATAATTTTCATTTCTCGCTGTTGACAGGGCCAACAAACCTTCCACGCCGGCTAAACTCAGGTTTCTACTACGCTCGATCAGACAGCACCACCATCACCGCAATGGAGATGGTAGTGAAGCACGCGGCCAAATCAAACTCATCAGAGCAGCCAAGCTTCTATGACGTCCTGTGTGGGAAGGAAGGTGTGAACCGACTCAGCAATGACAGATGCCTAGAGCCTAGCACAAACCTCACCGTCGTGTTTCTGGACCGGGACTTGTTCCCCAACGGAGCTTACAAGGGGCTCTGGGGGAGGCGCCACATGCGCTCGGCTTGCAGGAAGCTCGGGTGCTTCATCATTCACAATAACTGGGTAAACGGGAGGAAGAAGAAACTCCAGCGACAGATGGAATCCGGGCTGTGGGACTATGATCCTAGCTTCAGGATGTGCTTGCAGAGCTGGGGTGAAGCAAGTAGTAGCTTCACAGTGGCCGAGCAGTTTCATGCGTCTGACGACACGGAAAGTTAGTATCTGACCTTTTAGAATTAGACAGTTAGTACTTGCCAATGCTAATTCTGAAGATGTTAAGGATCGAAAGCCTGCTTGTTTTGACAAAATGTATGATGTTTGTTTATTGATATATGATTTCATCCACACAAAACAAACAAAAGAACATTGTTGAGAGTTCATACTTGAAACACGAAACATAAACATTAATAGCAAATCATGCCTCTCAGCTATCTGATACTCGGTTGCGGAGACAGCATAAATATTTCAGGTGTTAAACAGGAAAGGAAAAAAACATAAAAGGAAAGGAAAAACTTACATTTATCTTGGTGGTTCAGACCCTCTACCCTTCATCTCTGGCTGCTTTAAGTTTCAGAACCAAGCATCCACATGACAATCATCACAACACTAGTTGGGCAGTACTTTTGCAAGCTTGCAGCTCATTTCAGTTACAAACTTACAATACAAATAAACAGGCAGGCAGAGCAAGATCCATGCTGATTTGGTGCCCACATGAAACTCTCAATCTGGAACAGGCTAATAAAGGTAGCATTGTCTTCAACGAAAATGAACAGTAGATGTCTTATGTTAAGAATTTGAAAAAAAAGGCTGCACTGTCTCACTTCATCTTGGCTTCCGTAAATAGAACATGCTTGTTTACACGAGGATCATACTTCCTGAACTCAAGCTTCTCCGTAATCCGCCGAGGATTCTTGCGCTTCACGTAGAAAAAACCAGTTCCAGCTGCTGAAACGAGCCTGATAAATATCGATGCACGCTTTGCCTTCCCCATCTAGTGGGTATGAACTTCCACAGCAAAAGGAAACTGAAAATGCAGCAGGCAAACAGAACATTAGAGTAAAGTTCAAGCTTCTGCAATGTCAAAGGCAGACACAAGGAGCAAAAGGAGGATAGCAAAGCAAGAGAAATCTCATACATCTAGCAAAAGAATAGTAAAGCAAGAGAAATGCCATACAATGTTAAGATTGAGACACATCCAGAGAATACAAGTTAAATAAGAAATTCTCCAAAAAGAAACGTTCGCATTGGTCATATGGGCTCGCACATATCACCTGCTACCTGATACATCTACTACAGTTTTGGATTTTTCTATGCACATATCGCCTTGTTTAGAGATCACATCGCTGACCTGGGCTGGGCATGATAACTCAACTGCTATCCAGTACATTATATTGTACCTTGATCCTTACAAACATATACTTTGAGTCTTGGGTTGTTCATTCAGCGGTCATAAGTAGGTTGAATAACCAGTAGAAATGCACTGAATGTTTATATGGTATACTAAGCCTTGGGTAAACTCAATGGTAAATAAGCAGTTGTGTGTACTCCTAATGGACCCATTAGCTGTACTGCATCCTAACGATACAAACCGCATCAACGATATATCTGCTCCCAGGAAGATTGCCCGCCACAACAACAATCAAACTTCCCAGAATCCACGAAGAAAGCTGGATGGGATCGACCCTCCCCGCAAAGAAATTTCGGTTCCAGGCGACGACGGCGAGGTCCGTCGGGCGGCGTGGACTAGGGCTCTCTAAACAAGGATCCCTGATTCGGATCTACGTACAAGGCTACAACATCCTTCAAGACTTGTCCAAAACTACTCAACGGATCCTGCACAGAGATTTACCGTGGAACGCCGCCGCCGCCGCAGATCCCACGAGCGCAGGGGACGGAAATGAAGAAGAAGACGAAGCTTGTGCCGTAGTGCGGCTGGCGGGTGGGACCGGGAAGAGAGAGTAGGGTTTACTAGTATGTCACGCTGTTGCCTGGAGATGCGTGCAAAGGTAAATGGCCGGACCATAGTCCCAGCAGAAAAACGAACCGAATGTGCAACTTTTTTTTGTTGTTGACTAGAATTATGAACAATGCCCGTGCGTTGCAACGGGATATAAATATTCTAATACGTTAGCTTGTGATTTACATGTCAATAATAATGCATTTGTGTAAATAAATGTTCAGCAAATTCTGCCCATGATTACCTTATATTTTGATTAGAACTTTGATAAGTAAATTAAAATGGAATTGGTTCAGAAGGTAAGTAAATTAAAATAATTGATTCATATACATGAAATGTTGGACGAAGAGGTGATGAGAAGACAGATGAAATGGGAATTTTACGTTCTTTTTTTAAGTAGTAGAGATTGACGAGAAAACATTTGCAACTAGATGAAATGGTAATTTTACGTTCTTTTTTTAAGTAGTAGAGATTGACCAGAAAACATTTGCAACTGAAATGGTCGGCATATTCAGCATAGTCTTGAAGCACAACACAAGTTGTATAAATTACTCTACCCAAATCATCCTGATTCGCACAGAAATTTCAGTTGAATTGCACACTAAATAGATCAATCCCCGGCACCAATGGCGGAGCTAGCCAAAAATTTGAAGGGGACAGATGCTAAAAATATATAATCTAAGCCCTCCTAAAAAGGAGTTGATCCAAGGTTGGGGCGGTTCCCCCCTCCCCCAGTATTCTTTTTTTGAAAGGGGGCCTTAAGCTAGCCGGCTGTCCAGAGGATGCAACGCGTCCGCCGCTTCCTTGCTCGACACATGCCTACTGAACCACACACGCTTCTTTCGTAAAGTGAGCGACGATTGCGCAAGTGCACGAGCAGTTGAAGATGTTGTAGCAATTTTTACAAACATCGGCCTTGTTGCAGAATATTAGATGCGGCGGAGATGCCTTCGCAACAACAATGGTCTTGTTGCAAAAAATTGGAGAAAAGGAGGTTGTGCAACACAGGTCTTATTGCGGGAAATTAAAAAGAGGAGGTTTTGCAACATGGGTTTTGTTGCAAAAAATATAGAAAAGAAGATTAGAAAAGAAAAAGAGAAGGTTGTGCAACATGACTTTTGTTGCAAAAAATTAGAGACGAGGGGATTTTGCAACAAGGACCTTGTTGCAAAAATTAGAGAGAATGTTTTGTCACAAATATTTTTGTTGCAAAAATATAAAATTCCGCAACAAAAGTCTTATTGCGAAAATAAGAAAAGAACAATACGGACAGCTCCATCAACGAATTGGACGGCTCGCGAGGTGGCGGATCTTTTTACGCGTAGCACGCCCCTTTTGATAACCCACATCCCACAGAAATCAGGAAACATAATTCCATCTTGCAAAGTCTCAAACGAGACTGTAAAAAAAGATCCATGTTCCAAACTGATCATAAATCTTTTTCTTGGACAAATTATTGGTTATCCTCAAACAAGGGTGACGGTGAAACAAAAGCCGAAAATCGGAATTCTACAAGAACGGCGCTAACAGGATGTACAAGATTCACAGTTCAGATACATGAAAGCTCTGCCTGATCGCTCCGAACAAGTCAACAAACTCAAACAGTACAAGAAGAAGAGGAGGAAAAATGCCGTGGACAAAACTCAAAAAAACAAAAACAAAAAGTTGCCGATGAGGAAAAGAAAACTTGGCAACAATCTGTGCACAGATCCTATCTGGTGAAACTCCGCCGTCTCCCGGATACCGTATCTCCCAGCTTCTGCAATATCAAATTATGTACAAGGCAACACAACACAATGGAGTGGCCGGCAATGTGTTGATCACAGCTGCTCCGTCATCCATCGCTGCCACCCTCCAATGCCTAGTACATCTCCTGCCGTCTCAAGACTTTCTCTTCGTCATCGGTTCTCCTCACATCCTCCTCAACGTGCCTCAGTAGTTCTCCATTCAATCTTGTTGCCGACGTAGGAGACAACGGTGCGTAAAGGCCTACTTCACGACGAAACAATAGAGTCATGATCATGGATCAAAGCAAATCTGAATATATGACTGGAAAGGGTGGAAGTTCAGTCAGGGTTACATACTTCTCGATTGAGGGATCCTTTCGTAATCCTTGGTGACATGCAACAAAATGGTACCAGACAACACGACAATCAGGCCACATATTTCAGAAGTAATGCTTCCAAGGCTCTGACCAGACCAATCCTTCATTTTATCATTATGATACAGTAAGAAGTTCGGCTCATATGCTCTTTTTCACAAAATTTAATATGCCAACATAGTGGTGCTTAGCAGAGCATGACATTGTGTTGAAGGTTGCTCTCGGCATTACTAAACTGTTGCAGGATAGAGCTACGGAGTAAGCCAAAACTTATGCTAAGCTGTAGTCCCAGTAGCTTAGGATACTATATTTCAGGTGTGGACGAGATACAATGGCAACAAGTGTCTCCAAGTGGTGCCAATAATTACCTAATAAACAATTCACACCTTTTGTGGGATGAACGGCAGAACATAACAAAATTTTACCTTAAACATTATGATGCTTGCGAGTATTGTCAATGATGTAAACATCACATAATAAATTGGTGATACAACTGCCGTGTTAAATGTATCAAGCGCCTGCAAACAAGGAACAATTACTACACTGGAGGCTGCCAATACGGTAGAACTTGCAAATGAACATGGTTACAGAAGAGGCCATAACAATATAATACAGATATGAAATTAGAAATTAAGGCTGGTACAGAATTCTTAAGAAAAACATGTTTAAGTAGGTTCCTACATGCACAAACAAAATACCCCTAAGCAATTATCATAATCCTCCGATTCTTCTCTTTTGATATCTATGGTTGCTGAGAAGAATGACAAAATGAACATACGGAGCAATTATTTGAATACAGTATGACACTCCCTAGTCATTATCCTAATGAACAAATATATTGGCATAACTTGAGCCGAAGAGCAACAACACTTTCAACTTATCATGAAAGAAGTTAAAATATAGTGCGGTTATCTCTATTGCTTCAGGGATAGTTCAAGCATTCAAATTTGATGTTCATACTCCCAGTTCTGCAAAACATCTTGCTTTGAACATACAACAGAGTTCTGAAACTTTGACTGCCGATGATCTTCTAAAATATGTTGATGGGGCATGAAAATCATATGAGTAGATTTGTTTTGCAAGGTACTAGCATAATAATATATCATAATAATGTCGGGTTGTATTAATATACTGCAATAAAAGTTAGTGGTCGAAATTGACTTTTGGAGACACTTTTGATGTCCAAAGCAAGTTCTAAAGAACTGGAGGGGGTACTAATGAATCAATCTTCGGAAAGCTGTTGCTTCATGGCATTTAGCATAAGGATACAAATTATAATTAATTGATTACTGAATATACATAGTGCACTCAAACAAACCTTGTTGAGGTAATTCATCTGTGTCAGCACACAAATAGCCACGACAAGCATAAAGAACCACGTCTCAGGATATGCTAACTGATTCGTCCCCTCAAAAGTCAACTTTAAGGATGTACCAAGAGCTTTAACACTCATAACCTGCGTAAGGAGAACGGGTCAGAACCTTCGACACGAAGGTTAAAATAAAAACTCGGTGATCGCATATAAACTGTTATACATCAGAAACTGGTGTTAAAAGCGAGCTACATTACCGAAAGAGAACCCATCAAAGAGCAAATGGCGGTGTAGATCAAGACGTTCGACTGCCCCCATAGAGGGGAGAAATGGAACACCAGCACAGAGACCAGCACTATGACCGAAGCAACATATAGCAAGAAAGCTGCAGAGGAGCATGAAGAAAACAATACACTTTAGATCGCACTTCCTAAAACATGGCACCCATGATAACAAGTTAACAACTCTCACATGGTTGCGTTGCCATGTGCCATATCTCCTTGACCGACGTGATCTCCTGCTCCAGCGGCGCGTGGATGACGATCACCATCGACCCCGCGATGCACATCACGCAGCCGAGGACCCCCAGCGCGTGCAGCCTCTCGTTCAGGATGAAATGGGCCAGCACTGCACTGGACAAGGAAGAACACCAGCAGAACAAACACACCTTCAGCATCGCATTTTAATTACATGATTGCAGATTGAATCCACGGCCTGTGGTGTGTATGGTGCACACCTGACGATTATGCTCAGTGCTCCCAGAGGAGTAACCAGCACCGCGGGGGCGAAGGCGTAGGCCACGAAATTGGCGATCTCTCCCACGATCACTGAAAAGAGAAAAGAGAAGAACATATAATTTGGTTTGACCAAGCTAAGAATTGAGCTCGGTTTTGGTACACTGGGACTTGTAGAAAGGGAGCTTACTGGTGATCATGCCGACCCACCATAGGGGCTCCAGGAGGTAGGAGTGCCCACCCACCCCTGCACGTTGTAAAAACAGAGGACATTTTAGAGGATTAAACAAACTGAAGAAAGAAAAGAAGATTGCGCTGGGAGAAAGTGAAGGAGGGAGGGAGGGACCTGCGCTGATGCCCGAGGAGACGGCGGCGCGGCGGAGGCCCTTCTTCTTGATGATGAAGCTGGAGCCGATGAAGCCGCTGGAGAGGAGCGCGAGCACTATCCCGCGCACGTTGTCCGCCGACAGCTCCTGCTGCCCGCCCCCCATCCCTCCCTCCATGACAACGATCACGGGCTCCTCAGATTGGTTCCGGCGCGGGCGGCCGGATCGGATGGCCCCGCCACCTTCTCCTCCTCCTGTACACCGACCTCGACGGGCGGGGGATGGGATGGGATGCGGGTTCTTGGACGGCTCCGGCGCGTAGGATTTTGTTTCCTGCGTGCGGGTTCTTGGATGAGGGGGCGGAGCTGATTGGCCAATGGCACAGGACAGGGTGGAGGCCGACGGGATGGGACGGACGGACTTGGAAACGAGACGAAACGGCAGTAGACACGCTGATCCGGGCGTCGCTCTCCCAAATATTTATTTCCCTCAGCGGAGATCGCACCGGCGGCATGGCTGGCTGGCTGGCTTGCTGAACGGCGACAGCTGATGCCTGATGGGTTGAGACCCGCACGTGGTGATTTTCGACCTACAACGTGTGCGCCATTGATTTGCACGTGGCAATTCTGTTTTTTGTTTCTGTTTTTTTAGCATCATTTTTTCCCTGTTGACAACGATCAATACGTCGAGCGGTTCCATCGAAAAGTGAAACGTAGTACAATCGAAGTCGCTCATATACAGGAGCGTACATTCGTCCATATGAACGCACGGATATCTTATCCCGTTGAGCATCACTGACAGACTGAGCCGGCACATCATGTTGATTGTAGTCAACGGAAACGCCTACTCCAACTGAATGCACATTGTCGAAAGGCCTAGAATAAATCTAAGAAAATGCAAGCACCAATATAAAGTATGAGGCTTAAACTCTGACAGGAAAGGTTAGTATTGTCCTTCTAACTATCCAACCATAGATTGATTTGCGGTTCGGTTCGTTATAAGCAGGTGAACAGCATGGATTCTCTTTCAGCTAAGGCTCTTTCAGCTAAGGCCGGTTCGGAGCTTCTGGTGGTTTACAGATGAACATATTTTCAGCTAAGGCTCTTTCAGATGGAGCTTGTATTTGACGTGTGAATGTGAATTTTATCTTACATGGAGTTTCCTTCATCATTAGTGAAACGGATCAATCGGATGATAGTGTTCTTCTCCTTCCTCACACATACTATGTTAGGGCATCTCTAATGTTGACCCCTAAAATGGACATTGTATTTTGTCCGCGGACTGATCTGGACCAGCTCGCGGACACTGATGCGGGGACGGCCATCCAACTCTGACACTCAAAATAGTTACAGAAAATAACACAATTCATCCATAAATAACATGCAAATATCCCTAGTACAACAATAGTTCAAATGTAAATATTACAACCGAGATAACAAGATATTGAACAAGTTTTTCGTATTCATTGATTCCAATTTCAACGATACTAGAGTCAGAACCGGCACATGTTGTCCCACACATAGTTCCACTTGAGCTTCCTCAACAATGTAAAAGCATAAAATGGTCTGCCCTCGGTCCTCTGGTACAACATGATATTGCATCCAGACTATACAACGTGATGATTATCAAGTTGCAACATTGAGTGAATCAATGGATTGACCAACATGCAAAGCAACAAGAAGCAAAACTTACTATCTCCATGGTCGAGGGGCTTGATGGCCACATTGTCTTCACTTGTGCAATTACACCGCAAAACTTCATATGGCATTGGAGATGGTGCACCACCGATGCGTTAGCGACTCGCATTGCGTTCATGGATGGCGTGCATGTCGTAGGGCGTGAAGTTCTTTTGCTCATGAAATGAAGCATGCATGTTTTGCCAAAAGGCCGAGCCCTCTTGCCTCATGCCTACAAAGTCCACAGATACGGCCAACCACTGCTCGCACAACAACTCATTCTCAATCACCGAGTCCCCCACCATCGTGCTTACCCTATAAAACAACAAGAAGTTCAACAAAAAAAACTCAATAACATTTAACCGAACACATGACGAGCGTGGTGTCCACCATGGACGGTGTCGGCAAGGGAGCGGAGGGTACGTGGTTGCAGAAGGATCCTAGGTGGACGGCAACGTAGTCCAAGGCGGGCAGGCGCATGGTTGGGGGTTGCATATGTCTGAAGATGGCTGGGTGGCGAACGAAGAGGTACAAATGTGGCGCGAACGAGGAAGGTGTGGATGAAAGCAAAAGAGAGCAGGGAAGAGTGCAAGAAAAGCGAACCAGAAGGAGGATTTAAGTAGGCAAGGGGTGTCAGAGTCGTACACCAGTTTGCGGGAAAACGAATAGCAGGTCACATTGGCAGGACTGCGTTGGATGACAAATTGCGTTCGGACAGCTCGGTCGATTGTGGTAGATTTGAGGGTCAGCTTTGGAGATGTGAGATGCCCTTATGCGCCTGATTTGTGAACTTTTATTACACATTCCCATGTAGTTGTACAGTCCATTTGGTATTTACTATCTTTTCTTCTATACATACTCTTGCGTTCTTGGAACCTTCAAACCTTACATACTCTTGCATTCTTGGAACCTTCAAACCTTACACAGGGCCCCAAATTTGCAACAACCATGAAAAGCTTTTAATGCTTGGACTAGTGTAGTTCTGATAACTGAATGCCAAAAGTTTCAAAGAAAACATTCCCTTTGTCCCATAATGTAAGACATTTTCTGACGTTCTACATCATAGCACGTAGACAATACAAAATTGAGAAAAGAAAGATCGGAAAGAAAGAAAAAAGGAGTACAAACAAGAACGTTTACCACCACTCTCATATTATATCAACCAGTCATCTCAAGAGCTAGACCCGTCATCAGACAAGGACCGGAATTCAATCACAACACGGCATAAAACTGTGGCGGCAGCAGCAGAGTACCACATCATGCCGCGACATTTGTCAATCAGTTGAAATGTATATATCCAAAGAGCTGCCTATAAATAACGAAATGGGCTAAGCGTTCATTCTACAACCACACTCCCAGGCACGCGGCAGGCTAGCAGGGATGTCAGCTTGAACAATGAAGATGTCACAGTGACAGCGTAAGTCGAGCATGGAGCACTTGATCTGATCTGTGCGGCTCTATTGAACTGTCATTCTTCTGCTCGGGCAGCTGCTCGTCGCGTACATCATTGACGCAGCATGTCTCGCAGCTGAAGCACCTGCTGACGTTGCTCCGGGGGCAGCACGTTGATCTGCTCGGGCGACATGCTCATGACTTGCTGTACTAGCATCTTTTCCATATCGGCTGTCAACTGCTCAAATAAATAACACGTGAGTGGTTCAATTTTTAGGAAAAGAGGTAAAACATAGCACACATGACCACTTGTTCTAAAATGCAGTTGCAGGGACACTTACAGGTGCTTCTGGGCGGGCCTGGATGCCGCCAATCCCTTGGGTCATCTGTCCAGGTAGACCTTGGAATTGTCCAGGGAAATGGGATCCGGCCGACGATGCTTCTTGGTTGCCACGCCCCCATGGAGCTGATCTATCGACTTGCATACTTTGGGAATTGTAGTGCGAGGTCACATGTGAATTAGCCTGTTAAACAGAGAAATTACAAGAGTTAACTGTTGATTGTTGAGTCCATGATCGACACATCACAGATAAGGTGGGACTATTAGAATCTGGCGAACAACAATAATCTAGTACCTAAGAAGTGATGTGTGGTTTGCATAGACCAAATTTTAGGTTGTGCTTGATGTCCTTAAGACTAAATTTCAGGTTGTGCTTGATGTCCAAAAAGTCAGCAATAATCTGGCAATCCATAAGTCAACAAAACCCAAGACATGAATTAAACCTCAAACTGGCTTGTTAAGGGTTTCCTATTCAATCTTTGCAAGACAACATGGAATGACCAGCTTTCAGAGGAGTTTATGCGCGAAAAATGTTGAAGAGATGCTTAAAACTGTCCATTAGATATTATATATGAGCCCTCAATTTTTGTGATGTCCTAACAAGAATAACTAGAATATGTGGTCCTTGCTGAGAAAACAAAAACATTTTAAGCATGCTATATTTGGCATTTGGTTCAACTGTCCAAGCAAGAACCCTATGAACAGTTACAAATATTGAAAGGGAGAATAAATAATGACATAGTGGTAAAGAATTTGGAGCACAGCAGCAAGAAAAAATTGTAATGTTTGAACTGCATGTGCACTGATTTTTTTTTTATAATGTCAAGTGTCAATCAGATCAGAACAAGGAAAAGAACTGTAGAACTTAGCCAAGTAAAACATGTAGAAGGCAATGCTAACTGTCATGTAGGCCAACATGTGTGAAATATTAGTCTATTGGATTATACATGGTAAGAATCAATTCACCCGCTACTTCATAATGCTGATAATATGTCATCTAATACAGATAATTTAACAGCAGTCAGGACTACTGCCCTATGATAGCAAGAGGTTAGTTAACAATTACTCATTGGCTCATTGCATGCATGGTTCTTCGAGACCTAATAGCAGATCAACAATACTCCATCATTTCATTTACATCCTAAAACTGATTTTGCAAAGAAAATGCTGCGGAAAGGCGGAAACATTCAGGAATATACTTGCAATTTTCTTTACACGAGGAAAAAGCTAACTTCAAGACAGCAGAATCAAATTAACCATATCGATATCATACCTGGTATAGCTGTGGTGGTGGCTGATTCGGCAATGGTGGTGGCTGGTTGGGTAATTGCTGCTGTTGTTGACCTGTAAAGAAAGAATTTTGTGGATTCCCACCTGGCTGAGAAATTCCAAATATCATGGTTAGTTTGCAGAAGAGTATCTAGTTATCAGGACCACATAAATTTAGTATAGAACCTTACATGAAACATTGGTTGTTGCAACATGTGCTGACCATATGAATTGGGTATTTGCTGATGCATCTGATGTGTATATGCCTGCATGGAAGGTGGCCTGGGCAACTGGGGCAGGGGTGGCTGTAATTGCTGGTTAAACATTCCAGGATTTTGCAATGGTTGCTGTGGTTGACTGTTCACTGTTGGCATATGAGATGGAACATTTGAATACTGTGGAGGAGCATGAGGAGGCATGGTAGCATTTGGATACTGAGATGACTGTGGTGCTGATGCAGAATGCATCTGATGAATAGGGTATCCTTTTGATTGTGCTGATTGTGGTGGATTTGCTGGCATGGGTGGAAGGTCCAAAGATGATGTCAGATTAGAAGTGCCCGATGGAAATTGGCCAGAAGGTTTCAAATTCTGTTGATTGGTAGGCACGGGAGGCTGGGGCAAGTTAACATGATCTTGTACTGTAGCTTTAACTGATGCAGGAGGAGTTGTCTGAGCAACTGCTGGCTGGGGCATGTCCGAAGATTGTGCCTGTGGAACAACAAGCATTTGATGACAAAAAATATTCAATTTCAACTTAATAATCCAAATATTAAACGTCAAAGAACTTATGTTACATACAGCTTTAGGTGTTTTGACCATTCCGAGAACCACTTGGGCCTGCAAGGAGAAAAAAAATATACTATATGAGAAATTCATCCAGCGCAAATGCATGTAACAGATTCCATCACTGTGAGCAAAACAATCAAGTTGAAACTTGAAAGTTCACATATGTAGGCAGATACCACACCAAATAATCATATATTGACTGCAAGATAACAAGGCAAGTTTGCCATGAGAACAAAAGCAAAAACATTAATGATGCATATTCGAATGCTTATAACAATTGAACAAACCATTGGAAACAGGCGTATTAGAACAAGTAGTGGATTCTGTTTTAGTCTTCTATATAAGTTTGCTAGAAGAACATAAGCGTGTGACACACATTCTTCTTCGTTGTCGTCAATTTTCTTTCCATATAGAACAACAGGTGTGAACGCCCTGTGGCGACACCATCAACATTAACACGACTATACAGCATGTTCTTATGACTGGATTTTCCATCTAAATCATGTAAATAGCAACCTATAATAATGTTTTTACAACACAAATGACCCCCGATTCCACTCCCTATGCAAACATGAACCAGGCTTAACTGGGGTAGCCAGCAATGCACACCAGATGTTCAGCGACTACCCTTTGTGACAGGCATGGAGTTTTATCCTACCCCTTCCTGCATAGAAACACGGAATCTATACCAGGAAACCCACAAACCCTAGCGGCGCAGGCCGCGAGAGGACTCACCCGGAAGAGCGCGCGGGTGACGTCGGGGTTCTCGACGAGCATTCGGCGCACCCTCTCCTGGTCGTGGTCGAGCATGGCCTGCGGGACGAGGCGAAACGGGTGAGGACGCCGGGAGGGGGAGGTCGTAGGGTTTGGGGATTGGGGGGCGCACCTTCATCTGGGACATGAGGTCGTACATCTCGGGGCGGGACATGCCGGAGATGTGGGTCGCGAGGGCCTCGCCCGCCGACTGATTCGCCGTCATGGCGCGCGCGGGAGCAGGGGGGCGGCCGGAGCCGGTGCGGCGGCGATTTGGGCAGAGGCCGGAGAGCGCTATCCGTGCTGCGAGCTTCAAGGCTGTGTTTGTCTGTGGCCGCCTGGCCGGTCGGTCGATTCCCTGATGTGGGCCAGGCCTGTTTTCCTGCGGAGAAAAGGGGCCATGCTCTAAAACGAGAGAAAAAAAAGGTACTAGCATGTCCTTTTCAATTTTTTTGCGACGATTTTTTTTCTGTGATGGCCTGCTTTAGTAAAAAAAAATTGAGGCAACCTTGCAAAAACTTTATTAATCCGTCACAACGTTTACAGGGACAAAAGTAAGATCCCCCGGCTGGCCTAACCAAACATGACGACCAACTGCGACAGAGATAGAATGTTTCACAAGGTTGCGAGCTTCATAGTTTGAGCTCCTAAATTCATGACCTATATTAAATGATAGAAAAGCTGACGAACGTTCCGAAATCTCACGAAGAACCGCACCATAAGCAGCAAACTTGCCCTTGTTCAATTCACTGACCACTGTCTTGCAATCCGAGACAACATGAATATGCCGAGCATATAGATCATCCGCTAGGGAAAGAGCTTCCCTTATAGCTAGGGCTTCTAGCGTTTGAGGATCAGTTAAGTGCTTGAAGACAATTGCCGAGGCCCCAAGAAAAGCGCCGTGTCGGTCTTTGCATACAGCTCCCACCGCTCCATACTTCCCTCTCCTAGACCCTGAGCCGTCTACATTGATCTTGACACACCCTTGGGCTAGCGGCACCCAGGTCAAAAAACTTATATGCGTGTTGTTTGCTTTTCTTTCCCTTCCAATGGCACCGTATGGGTTTGATTTATTGGGGTTTCTTCATTAACTCGTGCCTTTTGAAAAATAATCATATGGTTCTATTGCGTGTCAATTAGGCTTACACGATTCAAGTTGGATGGCAATGGAATCCTTTCCGTGCATCTTTCTTTCACACCGCAAGTCAAAGCAGGAATTTGGGAATTCATAAGACGGAGAATTGAATACGTAAATCATGCATAAAATGTTAATGTGTGAATTCACAAAGTTGGCTCTATTAATGGTTTCTGCCTAAATTTTGCACTGTGTTTGGAAAGGGAGATTCACGCAAGCCACAGATTATCAAAGTTCTTATAATTACAAATAAAAACATTGGATGCAAGGGAGGCGTGTAAAATCATATGATAGGATTGTGAGAACAACAGTCTTCTTACCGAGGTGACTTCATTAATCATTGTCTTCTCATCAATGGATATCGTCGAGTGTACAAAAACATTGCCTTTACGCAAAGAAAGAATGGGATAATGGATTTGGCTCCGGGGTGTATATGTTCTCGGATGAACATTAAATTCAAAATATGCACTAGTAAATAAAATTATAAAATTTGAATTCCGTGTGTAAATTTTCTTGTTAGTGTAACAAGCATGCTTGACAATTTTGAATAGAAAAGGGATATCAATGCTTAAGTTTTCCTCCTAAAGTCTACAGGTGGCATTCGAGTGCGACAATGAACCAAAAAACAGTTGGCATTTTGAAAAACATTTTTGAATGCGCAGAAGCATGTGCTGCAAGCAGCGGCAGAGCCAAGCCCCATGATCTTGCTTTTCCATGTATACTTACAATGAACAATATTTTTTTTCCTTTTCTCCTTAAGCCCCCCCCCCCCCCCCCCCCCCCCCCCCACCTCGATTTTCTAGAGTTTCTGAGTCGAATTGGATTTCTAGGTTAGAAACGCATAAGACTTGGGGAAGAAGTGGGAGGGAGTACTCCGTTTAAAGAAAAAATTATCCCGAGAATGTACATGCAAGCTATGTATGCACATTAAATCGAGCTGCCACTACAATTCAGAGTCACAAAACCACAGTTAAATTATTTCTCACCAAGTCGATAATGTCTGCACGATGACAGAGAATGCAATGACCACGGACCATTAAGAAAAACCGCCTCATCTCAACGCATGTTTTGACAACCAAGCATAAGGCAAACTTGGTGGCGTGGTCTCAAACTCTTAACAGAGACCGTGTGCTATACATATAGCCTATTCTTCACATGGGAATGAGATGCCCAAGAAATGGAGATCGTTATAAGAAGATGGGATGAGTGCTCATATCAGTCGTAATGTTTGGCAACCTAAACTGCCCAAAACTACCAAGCCATTTGACTAGAAATGCAATGCACAGGAGTCTCAATATGCTCTCCTTCCAACAAAAAACACGACACAGCTAGGATTAGGTAGGTCAATTTGGAGCTTTATCCTTCCAGAAGATCAGATCCATCACCGCCGCCATATGCTCTTACGTTGCTTCTGTTGCTTGTGCCTGTAAGATGGTGAAGTAATGGCCATTCAATTCACAGAAGACAAAAAATAATAATAATAGCAGGTTTGTGTAACAAACAAATAGCTGATCCTAGATAAGCCGATTTTCAAAAATCCAGACAGGCATTCTAAGCTTGAAATCTGATACACTCAATGTCAATGTCCTAATTTTGCACTACTGGGATTGGTGTAGTTCTCAAAGAAGCATGATTCTACTACATAATTGCCAAGTCCAGCACAAAACCTAAAAAATCTGTACTTCGAAATTCAGATCAACTTGTGCATAAGGCGTACCAACTAAACAACATACACAACCGCCATGACAGTCCACAACAAATGCCATACAAAAGAGAGGTCCACTCGTGTAGTTACACTGGTGACATCTATACCATTTTTTTTTTTTGAAACGGAACATCTATACCAATATATCACGTTCATAATAATGTAAAGACAACAAACCTAAATGACAGGCATCCTGCAGTAGAATGTAACCATGATAGTCCACAACAAATGCCACACAAAGAGAGTTTCACTGGTCAATGTAAAGACGGCAAACCTAAAATAGTCTAAATGACAGGCATCCTGCAGTAGAATGTAACCATGATAGTCCACAACAAATGCCACACAAAGAGAGTTTCACTGGTCAATGTAAAGACGGCAAACCTAAAATAGTCTAAATGACACGCATCCTGCAGTAGAATGCAACCATGACAGTCCACAACAAATGCCACACAAAGAGAGTTTCACTGGTCAATGTAAAGACGGCAAACCTAAAATGTTCTAAATGACAGGCATCCTGTAGTAGAATGTAACCATGTGCTTACCTCTCCAGTTCTTTGCTACGCTTGCGAAACTCTTTAGCAACGTCATGACCTTGATAGGAAGCAAGCACTGCCCGAATATCAGAAGGCCTTGCTATGGCAAGATCTGTAACATAAAAGTTAGCATCATTAACACTTAGCACTTTGAGGTCACAGACTCAGAAGACAACAACGAAGATACCAAGAACCACATGGTAATGCCGTAATACAGGAGATGTTTTTTTTAGGGATACAGGAGACGTGTTGGTAAACTTACACTCAAGAAATGGAATCAGATCCAGCAACTCAGTGTCATCAGTTTCAAGTTTCCAGGGTTTGACTGTAACACAATTTTCAGGTTGCAGGCAAGATTCAAGAGCATATGCGCTGACGTAAAGAACTTGCGCAGGATTTCTGTTCAACTTTGACAAATCCTGGTAAAGCATGACAAAAAATATTAAAAGGAGAAATATCATACAGTAACAAAAATGAAGGCTTGGTGTGGCTCACATATCAGATAATTGACCCAATAAACAAATAAACAGATAAATACCCAATTGAATGGTTCACTTCTCTTGAAATTCCCAACAATACAAGCATCGATCTTAATTTACAATAGAAAGAATACTATAATACTGTATTAGTGTCCATATTGATTTACATGCATCCTTGGGTATAGGCTCACATACTTATTTATGAGCACATACCGTGAATGATTGAAAGGCGATTATTAGTATAAAACAGCAAAATGGATGATATTCACTATTACTGACAATGTTTTATTCTTTATGGAGTGTGCTTATTGCTCAAATAGTAAAGCCAGGCAGTCTTCATACCCGATAATGTTTACCATCTTGGTACTTAGTTGCAGGCCTTGATAATTTGCGTATCTGACCCGTTGAGTCCAACCTTTCAACTACAGGGTCCACATACTACAAGTGAAACATGTAGACATTAGGGTATTAACATAACAGTCTACCTGAAGGATAAGTTAAAAACAACTTACCATTTGCAGTTGATCAGAATATACAACAACTTCATACATGTTTGCCATATGTTGCAGAAAAGCTTCAACTCCTGGTCTCTTGAATGTCTTCCAACCTCTCTCACGCTTTACATAGAGAGAAAACGTTACATTGATATTCCTGAATTGCGCAAATAGGAAAATAAAAAGATGATAAAATATGAAAGACAATTTATGAATTATCCCACGCAATGGAACTAATAGCAACATAGGTAAGATGAGTTGAGTTCAACCCTCATCCTGCTATGTTACCGTAAGGCAATGGAAATCTCATGAGCATGTTACATGCCTAGATACAACCAAGCAAACGAGCCCTGGATGTGGCAATGGAAAATCTCATGAGCATGTTACATGCCTAGGCACAAATATCTGCTTCGTTTGGGAGTGTACCAAGCCCCTAGCGCAAATTATGGTAAGACCTACTGTTCCCGCGTACTGTAGCACAACAGGGACTAGTCTCGTCCAATCAAATGAAGAGATATGAATCCTATTTATAAAGTTGTGCATAAATATTTAGGAAAATAAGAGATGAAAATAAAATTAGTTTTCCTTCAGTTAGAGATGGTTTCATTTAAGTTATATATTGTGCTGCACTTGTTAGCACATTATCTGACAGCATGGAAAACAAGCTGCACATTGCCACTCACATGGACTTGGAAGTCTTTTTTTATAACGTAAATGTCAGTCCATGTATCATAGTAACTCATTCCCATCAAATCCTAAGATTGGGTTATAGTACTGGAAAAAATCAACAATCAAAACAGGACTAAATATTTCATTCACTCTACCTGCCAATCATTGCATACAAGAGTGTCAGTCAGATCAACAACTAGGGTGAAGATATTCTGGTCGTCCGGATGTAAATCTGGTAGCAGTTTGTCTGATGCGGGTTCAGTAAAGCCCTGTCAAACAAATATTTGGTGTGATTATTAACATTTACTAGAAATATAACTGTTAGATAAAAAATGGAAATACTATAATTCGTAACTAACCACAACATGATCTTCAATTCTGGCCCTAATTTCCAGGTAAAGCTCTATCGCTGCAACAGGAACTGCAATACCAAAACGTACACGACTAGTATTAAGTATTAAAAAGGTGCCAAACAAAAAGGTATACTGGAGCTCAAGGAATAATTTTGACTATATTTATGTATTCAGAAGACACCATCCGCTGCACAAGCATGTCATTCTAAGATTTTACAACCCCATCCCACCAAGGCCCCCTTAGTTACCTCACTTATCACTACTGGATGGGTGGGTACTACTCTAGTCATAGTAGTGAACATTGTGAATAATAATTTTTTGGGGTATGCAAAGGAAAGGATGGCAAGAATTGCCTCGAATGACATGTATTTAGGAAGAAAATGTGAAAGCTAGAACAGCATCTATTGTGGAACAGAGGGAGTAGCAGCATAACTGTATTCATTCAATTCCAATCTTCATTGCACTCACTGAGGACAATTCTTTTAATTTATTACTTACTATAATGGTCGTCAGATCACTGTTCAATCAAGTGTTTGGAACGTGTACAAAAGCATCAAGTGAGGAAAGAAGTGAGAGGAGGTAGAAAACAAACAGCAAGAGAGTAAAAACTGTAATATGGCAATCTTGCGGTCCAAAAGGAAAAAAATATTACAGGTAGTAGAAAAAAAGGAAGGCAAGTATAATAATAATAATAATAACAATAATAAAAGAAGGAAGATGCCATAGCCTGTACCTTTCATGGCTGTTTCGTAAGCCCTAGCCCGAAATTTCTGCACAGACAAAGCACAGGCACTCTAGTGTTAGACATAGTTTGACACACAACAAGGCTGCTAGCTGCAGTTTATTTCCACAACCTCCATTTGTTTCTGCATCACATACATGTATATTGATGATTTTGGATACCATGGGCCTTGTGACAGAACATATTGATAGTTTAACAATATGTTGCATGTTTCTGTATCGCTAGAGAGGCTCTCCCTTACAAGTTTATTACAATATAAACAGAGCTGCCAATAGGCCAATCAGGTACACTATATATTGCCCCTAGCGAAATTACTACTCCAGCAAGCAACGAAGCAAAGGCAATGACGGGAAGATGGCGCGGCATTGGTTAATTATTACCTCTAATTCTGAAGCGTCCTCCGCGACGGGGATCGGGGTGGTCATCTCCTTCCTGAACTCGAGGGTCTTCTTGTCAATCTCGGACAGCGAGTAGGCTGAAGCAAACGGGAAGGAACAAACAAACAAGGCAGGGTCAAACAAAAGTGAGAAGGCGGAGCAAACGCGGAACCCCAAACGGGGAGGAAGCGCCCGAGCAGAGAGATCAGGGCGGCGGGGTCGCACCGTGGGTGGCGTAGCCGGCGCCGCCGATGGCTCCGACGAGGGTTGTGAAGACGCCGAACTTGAGCAGGCCCCTGACCCACCCCCTGCGGGCCGCGGGGGGAGGCGCCGCCGCCGCGGCCGCCTCCGCGCCAGCGCCGGACGCCGCCGCAGCCGCAGCGGCCGCGGCCTCCTCGGCGACGGCCGCGGAGGAGGCCGCGCGGTAGGCGTAGGAGGAGGGGGAGGGGGCGCCGCGGGCGTAGGAGGAGGAGGAGGAGGAGGGGGCGGCGGCGGCGGCGGGCCGGGGCAGGAGGAGGGCCCGCGATCTCGCGGCGGCGAGGCGGAGCATGGCTGGCGGGGGGCTGGCTGGCTTGGGGGGAAAGAAAGAAAAGGGAGGAAGGGGAGAAGAAGGGGATTGTTCCGTGGGGTTTGCGTTTGGTTTGTAGCGGAGGGGGGAGGGTTTAAGCCAGCAAATGCCAAACACGAACTCGATCTCAACTGCGGCGGAGGAAAGCGGAGGCCAGCGACGAAGCCGGAACTCTGCGCGTCCCTGCGGCGCTGTCGGGGCTCCGCCGCGGGCTTCTGGGCCAGCCAGATGGGCCTTACCTGGCCTCTCCACAGATGATGATAGACAGATCCATTTTGATATGGCCTGCGAAAAATTCTCAAAAAATAAAAATGATATAGCCTGCAAAATGGTTGCTCAAATATGTCTTTCTTCAGCACCTCAAAAATAATGCCTTTCTTCTGGATCTCAAAACTAAAATGTTTTAGCCACTAATCTATTTGTCCTGATCTATCTCAGAGAGCTTCAGACATGCACACCGATGATACAACATCTGGCTGCTCACACACCTCCGAGACAACTTCGGAGATGGATCCTGCCGGCCGAAGGAGTGGCAAAAATTCGAGTGGACAGTGCCCTGTCCCGTGACGCGATGGAGGGTTCTTACAGTGCAGTTTGCAGGGACTCCACTGGCAACTGTCTAGATTCCTCGGCGATAAAATGTCCAGGAATGACCGACCCGGCATCTTTGGATGCGTTGGCATGTCGCAAAGCGCTCTCACTTGCTCTTGATTTATAGCTTACAGACTGTCAAGGTGTAATAAACGACATTTCACAGAAATACAGGTGGGCTACATTATAGTATTATCAAGGAGATCAACCTTACATCACGATTGTCTTCTCGATGTTCCTTCATCTTTGAAGGAAGAGGAACCAATACTGAGGCACATAGTCTCACTAAACATACTCTAGGCCTTTCTTTAGGACACCATGTGTGTCTCCTTAATACTCCATATCTACATTGTATCCCTATGGACTTGTTCAACAACCAATAAAGTGGAGCATGTTTAGACTAAAAAAAATGTAATGTAATATGTTTCATTTGTAACGTATGTACCATCTATATATAAGAATTTTTTCCTCTTAAAATGTTTGGAAAATACATTTTGAATTCTTTTATTAATTTTTAGAACATGCATCATGTATTAAAAATGTCATCGGGTATTTTCGAAAATGTCCACCAGGTTGGTAAATACGGTTAGTTGTGTTTTTATTTTTGTTAATGAAAAATAAATTATCCGCACAATTTTAATAAAATTTTCATGAGATATACAAAAATGTTTGTACCATTCAACAAAAATGTTCACACATTGGAAAACTTGTTCATGAGATTTTAAATGAATGTTCTGGAATGTAAAAAGTTGTTCAAACAATTTTTCCAAAATATTCATAGGATGTAAAAATCTTTATACCATTTCAAAAAATGTTCTTGCAACTTAAAAATCTTTATTAATTTTAAAAACTTTCATGTAAATGTGAAATTTTGTTTGCTCAATATTAAAGAATGGCTGTGACATGTAAAAAACGTTTGTGCATTAGAATTGGGAGGATTAAAATGCTTCATGAATTTGAAAGAGAAAAAAAAATAAAAATGAATAGAAAAGTGAAAAAAATACAACGCCTGTTCCTAAATGTAAGACATCAAAAGGAAACCTTTGAAAACCGTGTGAAGGTTCCCCAAACCGCTCTTCGGAAGGTTCCCTGAAATGCAGAAGCAACGTTATTGGGCCGGGGCACTTTGCGCGAGATATAGCTCGTCTATGACTCGTTATCAGTCTCACAATTGTCTCAAAAGAAAATTCAGTCCCACAATAAGCAAGATATAGCTCTTACAATTGGAGTCATTCAGTAATAGAGCATGGTTTATTGCTAAAAATTACTCTTGCGATTAGATGTCGGGTAAACGCACACGCCCAATGACTTGCTCGACCCAATTAGTGTTAAGTCAATCAGTCTTGGGAAGGTCATGAGTCCAGTTTAGGAAGGTTCTCATCTGGTTTCTATTATTTTTCGCTATGGCTTATTGGTTTTCTTTTCTATTCTTCGTTTTTAAATTTTATTATTGGTTTTTAAAATTCCAGAAATTTCAAATTGTTCACTTTTCTATCAAGAAATCTTGACATTCATTGGGAATGTTCACAATTGTTTTACATAAAATAGTAAAAAAAATGTTCACAATTTGTGTTAAAAAATCAGAAAAAAAATGTTCGTCACTTTTAGAAAAATTTGCAAGTATCATAATATTAATTTTTGAAAATATTCATTAAGTTTAAACTGTTCACTTTATAGAAATGTACTATTTTTGTGTGTGTTTATACAAACTAAAATTGGTTGAAACCCTGTAAAACCAAAGAAACATAGATACAGCCAATACACACGAAGGAACCACTTGGCGACACAAAATGGACTTGCCCATCTACGTCATTATATGTGTTTGCTCGACAGTTTGACACACAAAGTGACTAATAGGAGGACCCCTAAAATATCATAAAAATGGAGCAAATACCCGGAGTACCCTCTAGACGAGCTTTCCAAGGGGGCTCGTGATATGAGGGGGCGAGCCGCGTGGCATGCTGGGAGATAGCTAGCGAGCACCTAGAGCTTGGTGATCTTTTTTCTCTGCAGGGGTATGATAGGAGACTAGCTAATCCCCCCCCCCCCCCCCCAATAAATCAATGCAAATTGATATTTTGTGTGTGTGTGGGGGGGGGGGGGGGGGGCGCAATTTTTTGGACTGTGTGAAAAAAATAGAAACAAAGCCTATTTTGAAAACACATTCCCTTATGACCCTATTGTGGTTTGTGGCAGTATTCAAATTGTGTTATAACTTGAATGATGAAGGCATATTGTTGGAAAGCCGAGACAGAGAAAAACTTTAAGGAGGTGATGCGTGAGGCGTATGTAAGACGCCATGGATGGAATACGATGATGCCCAGGATTGTGACGTGACCTTCGACGCGGTGATAGTTGTTCGCCCTCCTCTCATCTGTCAACGGCTGCTGAAAGAAGACACATTTAAATTATTTACCAAACCTAGAATTAAAATACCACTGGACTCATTCTGACCAACTTGCTGGGTAATGACAAGATGGATGCTTCCAGGGAAGATAGGAGGGAACTGATGCGCTGCAACATTGTCAAAAGTTTGATTATGGAATAATGGAAAATGTAAGCATATTCAGAGGCACAAGCAAAGGCAAAACCCAACCAGATCTTAAAAGTATTAATCTGGAAGAGATATGCAAAAAGTTATATTCCATGCTTAGTTTCAGAGCTATACACACCTAAAAACGACCAACCTGTGTTGATTGAACATCTAGAATGGACACTATCTTATGACTGACAGCCGAATTGTGTGATCATATTAGGTGTAGTCATGCTGACATTCAGCTTGTTCCCTCGGTCAACACGGTAGCCAGCTTGCCACGTTTCGGCGCGAAATCGCGCCTTAATTTATGTTGTTTGAATGGAGGATTTTAGAAACACAGATGAACAAAAGAAATATACTTGCATTATACTGTATATAAGATTCGACAAATGACGAGTAACAATGTACAGTATAAAAGAATTGCCTAAGCTATGTGAAATATGAAAACTTCAGTTCGACAAATAGTTACTGTAATACTAAACAAATGATGAAAGAATCACCTAAAGCTAAGTGAATTCTGAAATAGTATGAACACTGCGGTGCGGTATGAGTGAATCATGAGGATTTCCGGCGCGTGAGGATGTCATGGAGAGTCCGGTCCGGCACGGGGATGAACTTGACGGCCCAGCCGATGGGCCACGACACGGCGGCGATGGCGAGGCAGACGGCCCACTGGCCCAGCCCCAGCCTCTTGGTGCCGGCGAACCTGGTGAGCACCTCCACCATGACCACCTGCAGCACGAGCGTGACGGCGATGATGACGAGGAACATCCTGTTCTTGAGCACCCCGGCGAACACGTTCTTCTTCTCGATCTCCCGCGCATTGAACTCGTTGAACACCTGGCACAGCACGAAGGCGTTGAAGATCATGGTGCCGTTGCCCTTCTCGTCGGTGCCGAAGACGTCCCGCCCCCGGTACTGGAGCGCCAGCAGCACGGCGATCTGGAACGCCGCCTGCGAGGCGAGGTGCCGTGCGGCCGATGGGCGGACGGTCCATGAGCGCCTTGGTGGGCGTGTCCGTGGCCAGCGCCAGGGCTCCCATGGTGTCCATGATCAGGTTCACCCACAGGAGCTGCACGGTGGTGAGCGGCATCTTGCCCGTGGTGATCGCGGACACGAAATTGATGACGAGCGCCGCCACGTTGACGGTGAGCTGGAACTGGATGAACTTCTGGATGTTGTTGTAGACGCAACGCCCCCACCGCGTGGCCGTCACCACCGTGTCGAAGTTGTCGTTGAGGATGATGATGTCGGAGCTCTCCTTGGCCACCTCCGTGCCCTGCACGCCCATGGACAGCCCCACGTCCGCCTCCTTGAGCGCCGGCGCGTCGTTGGTGCCGTCGCCGGTCACGGCCACCACGTGGCCCTTCTGCTTCAGCCGCTGCACCAGCGCTAGCTTGTCCAGCGGCAGGGACCGCGCCATGACACGGATCCGGTCCACGATCTCCAGCTGCTGCTCCGGCGACATGGCGCGGAACTCGTGCCCCTCGATGACGATGCCGCTGGGGTCGTTGCTGGATATGATGCCGCACTCCTTGGCGATCGCGCGGGCCGTGAGGATGTTGTCGCCGGTGACCATCTTGACGGCGACGCCCGCCTTCGTGCAAGCTTCAATGGCCGCCTTGACTTCTGGTCGGCACGGGTCCTTCAACCCGACGAAGCCCAGCAGTGTGAGACCGTCGTCGTCGATCTTCGATTGCTCAGTAGTGCTGTTGACTTGCTTGTAGGCGAAGGCGATGCACCGGAGACTGCCGACCGCCATGTCGTTGATCACCTTCTCAAGGTTCCTCCTCTGCTCCGCTCCGAGCTCGCGCGCCGCTCCGTCCGTGTCCACGTACATCGAGCAGTTCGCCAGCACCATCTCCGCGGCACCTTTCCAGTGCGCGACCACCGCGCCGGTAGCGTTGTCCTTGATCATCACGCCGCTGCGCTTCTTGTCCGAGTTGAATGCCTCAACGTGCAGCACCTTGCAGCTCCTCTTCAGCGTGTCGGCGTCCATGCCGAGGTCCGCTACGGCCCATGACAGCAGCGCCTTCTCCGTCGGACTGCCTGTAATCTCCGGTGGCGACACGTTGTCCGGCTTGTAAACGCTTCCTGTTGTGTTGAGCCCAGCTCCTTGGCAGAGCAAGCTGACGACATTCCCGGCGATCGCCGTGGCACCTCTGGGCTTGTCGGTGCCGACCCAAAACTCGGTCACCTTCATTTGGTTGAGCGTCAGCGTTCCGGTCTTGTCGGTGCAGATGGCTGTGACGGAGCCCATTGTCTCGCACGCCGACAGGCGGCGCACTAGTGCGTTCTCCTTCACCATCCTCTTCATGGAGAAGGCGAGCGTGAGCGTCACCGCGAGCGGGAGGCCCTCGGGGATTGCGACGACGATGATGGTGACGGCCTGCTGGAAAATGACGACGAGGGAGCTGAACACGGCGTCGAAGGTGACGTGGCCCTTGTTGAACAGCGGCTTGCCTTGGTCGTCCTTGGTGCTGCCGGTGAAGTGGCGCGCGGTGAGCACGGTGAAGACGAGCACCGCGACGGCGACGCCGATCTTGCCAATGCTCGAGGTGAGGCGCTCGAGGCGCTCCTGGAGCGGCGTTGGCTCGGCCGTCTCCTTGGTGATGCTGCTCATCATCTCGCCCCACAAGGTGTCGGTGCCGACGGCGGTGACGAGCATCCGGCCGTAGCCGTCGACTATCTTCACGTCGCCGGTGAGGAAGGGGCTCTTCTCGGCGTCGATCTCAATCGGGTGGGGCTCACCTGTCATGCTCGACTCGTCTACCTGCAGGCCGTGACCCTCCAGGAACACCCCGTCCGCCGGCACCGAGTCGCCGATCTTGAGTATCACCACGTCGCCGACCAAGATGTCGAATATGGAGACCTCCTGCCTCCGGCCGGCGCGGACTACGGTGACGGCAATGTTGTCAGACTCGCTAGCCAGCTTGTCAAACCGCTTGGCCTGGCTGTGGTTGCTGACGGCGGACACGGCGGCGACGAGGAACACGGCGAGGAAGATACTCACACCGTCGTACCAGCCGTCCTTGAGGCCGTGCTCCTTGATGCCGAAGCCGAGGGAGACGACGGCGCAGACGAGGAGCACGATGAGGAAGACGTCCTTGAGCGCGTCCCAGACGTGGCTGAAGAAGCTCTTGGGCTTTGGCTTGGGGTACGTGTTCCCGCCGAACGACTCCCTGCGGCGCCGCACGTCGTCGCCGTCGCCGCGGATGCCGCGCTCGGCGTCGGACGCCAGCGCGGCCGCGATGCCCGCGCTGCCCCCGAGGCGGCGGAAGCAGTCGTCGCGCTTCTCCTTGACCAGGCCCTTGAAAAGCTCGTCATCAGCGGTGACAGAGAATGCTGCGGCGTTGGTGGCATTGCCGGACGAGTCGGAGTCACTGCCGTCGTGGTGGATCTTGATGGCGACGTAGGAGGCGGTGCTCCGTGGCAGGAGGACGCCCGCGGACAGAATGCCGAGCCGCGCCAGCCTGTGGCACGTCCGGATGACGTTGAGAGCCTTGCGCCATTGCCTCCCCGGCTGCCACGAGGAGGACGTGGAGGGCGACGTTGACTGGTGCCCGGCGGCGATCAGGATGTCGGCGCACTCCATCCGTTGTGCAGCGGCAGCGCGCGATCAGGATGAGAAAACAAGAGGGATGGACGGATAGATGGACGCGGCGGCGGGGTGGCGATCGATCAGTCAAGAACTCGTATAGGAGGAGGAGTCGATCACGATGGATGGACGGATGTAGGTGGAAGGGTGAATAGCTAGGTGCTTGAATTGCTGGGCTTGATTGATGCAGATGAATCCTCAATCCTGTACGTATATATGAGGCATTGGGGATGGAAGCTTCATGGAAATGAAGCTGGGATAGCAACGAAGCCGCTGCATTGCCTTGGACGGGGAGTGATCTGTTAGGGCAGAATTAAAATCAACCAACAATACCGTCAATCTGTTAGGGCAGCAGTCGCATCGCACGCGGTTCAGTTTTTTTTTTTTTTTTTTTTTTGCAGCAGAAGGAAGCGCGCGGACGAACCTTCTTCGACTGACTTGCCCTGCTCGGAACATTCCAAAATACTGCCACAGTACCATGCATGCACTCCACCAGAAAAACAAAATAATTTTTGCGGTGTGAATGTTTTCAGAAAGCTGCAACGTTGTTTTTTAGTACATACAGTACAATAGGACAAGAAGAGAAAGAGAAAACCGTATGAGGCACGGATGTCGACGATGTAGGTACGTGGAACGCCTTAGTGGCTAAGGCAGGAGAAATGATGTGTCACCCGCAAAAAAAAGCGAGAGAAACAAGTAGTGCATCACTGGGTATATGCATGTGCGAGTGTAGAAGTACGTATACCTCTTGTATGGTAGTATATTTCCAAACAAAATTCCGTGTACATGCATGTGTAAATGTAGTAGTACGTACACTACGACTAGAGAAAAGCCTACTAGGGCGCTATAGCTAACTTGTAGTCGCGCGGTGCCACCCACGCTACTACTAGTTATCTGTAGCGTGAGACTAGACCCTCGCTGCCACTAACTAAATAAAAATTAAAAAAATAAATTCCAACCATGACTGCTACTGCTGGGCGTCATCGTCCTCTCCAGCCATGGCTAATGCTGATTCTGGAGGGGATGAAGTCGTCCATGGTGATGGTGCTTCCCCGTTCAACTCTTCCCCACACCTCTCCTTTGCTGCTTCTACAAAAAAGAGAAAAGGATTAGAAAAGGAAGAGAGAGATGAGGAGGAGTAGGAGCAACAACTCACCGATGGCTGCCGAAGTTGGAGCCGACGCCTGAAACCCTAGATGACGCCCGTTGATTTGCTACTACTTTTCCTGGGACCTCATGTCCTCACGAGGCTCTTTCCAATGAGGAAGTGCAAGTGGTTGCGTCCATGGCAGATCTGCCCATCGCCATGAACGGCGCTTTGCTGGATCTCCCTCTCCTTCCAGCAATGGAGAAGGAGGAGGAAGGAGGGGCGGGGGAGGGGGCTGCGGTGGGAGAAGAGGTCGCAAAATCTGGGGAAGACGTCGAGGTGCGAGGCAGGCAGTGGCGGTGGGTGCGGAAGGGCATCACGGGTGGAGGGAGAAGGGGAATCGAGAGAGTGTGGGTCTGGATTTGGGCCTCTGCGCGCTATGTGTATACATGTGTAGGTGGGTTTATACCCCACACTACTACTACGACCTGTCATGCTCGTCCTCTACCATCTCCTCTTCATCGTGACCCAGGCCCTGCTGCTTGTCGTCGGCTTCGTCGCTGTCCTCTGCGGAGTGTGAGCTTCATTAGCATTTCAGCAAGCTGACTGCTGCGTGCTATCTCTTCGACTGCACCTCTCGGTAGTCGTTACCATCGCCCTCGCATGCATGCATCCTCTTCAGTGCTCGATATCCCCATCATGGTTTAATATAATAAATAAACAATAATTAGTGTGTTGTCAGTGTGAAGATTAACTGTTTTAGCATTGCGTTGTTATATATGGTGGGTGTTTCTGTGTGCAATCTTATGATGTACTTGTACCATAGATTTTTTTTCCCTTCAGTTCATTGCACCGGCCGGTTGAGCACACTAAACTTTTATGGCGTTTTAGCACACTAAAGAAGTAAAGACAATGACTTAAAACGTCTTATAAAGTATACAGAGAGAGTAAGCGTTAAGCTGTTTCTATATGATCACAAAAGGAACACAAAGAAGAACAATGCCAATTTCTTCGGCTGCCCGCAACATATCAAAATACTACTAGTAGCACTACCACAGTACCCTGCATGCGCTTCACCAAAAAAACAAAATAATTTTTGCTGTGTGAATGTTTTCAGACAGCTGCAACGTTGTTTTTTTTATATATACCACTCCCTCCGTTCTAAATTACTCGTCGTAAAAATGGATCTATCTAAACTAAAATACATCTAGATACATCCATACCTGCGACAAGTAATTTGAAACGGAAGGAGTACGTATGTGCAACGCCTTAGTTAGTGGCAAAACAAAACATAAGAGAAAGGGTATGTATGTCGACGATGTCGACCAAGCTTAATTGCTCCATCGGCTTCTAGCTTAGCTAGCTAGTGTGCATGCATGGACGCGGTGAAGAAATGAACGGCGCCGTGTGGTGCCGGTGTGCACCGCGGCGGCCGGCGCGAGGCTGAGCCTTCCAAGTCCTCTCGTCCGCGTAGATGGACGCGCTCTCGATCTTACAGGTGTTTTCTGCTGCAGGGCGACGCGTACGTCGTGGTTGTTCCAACGGCCAAGTGGCACCACCCCGATGGATAGCGGGTTTTCTTTTTCTTTTTGCGAAATGATAGATAGCGGGTTGCACGTTGGCTTGGTGCTCGTGTAAACTAATCATCCGTTCCTAAATATTTGTCTTTCTAGAGATTTTAACAAGTGACTACATCCAAAACAAAATAAGTGAATCTACATTCTAAAATATGGCTACATTCATATGTGGTAGTTCATTTAAAATCTTTAAAAACAAATATTTAGGAGCGAAGAGAATAAAAGACAAATGGGTAGTAGCATTACTATTTTCTGACGCAACCAACTGGCCGGAATCCTTCGGTTAAACAAAGCTAGTGGTACGCTTCAGCACCGATCGCGGGAGCCAAAAGAAAAGACATGTTTTATTATTTTATTTTATTTTATTTCAATTTCATCATTCATCTGGGCTTATTTGAGGTCAAGCTAAGAAACATTGCATCTGGTTAAACAAGGCAAATAGCCCACCCCTCCCAAAAAAGGGGAAAAAAATCAAGCACTAAGCTTGTGGCTCAAAAACATCCAGAGGAAAGCGCAGTAAATGCACTAGTGCAGGCTCTCTCCACCCCCTTTCAAATCGCCATAACGCGGTGAAGCCAGCTGCAATGGTAGCTGAGAGTAGTCAGACTTTTGGTGGTTGGATTAGGTGACGGTGGCGCTTCTATGTCATTGCCTTCTTGAAGGCGTCGCTTTTAGAGAACCCTTCTCGTCATCTTTATGTTGTCACAAGATTGTTGGCGCGGATGGTCGCTGCATGTATATCATCAATCGGTTCTTTCATTGCTTTGGTTATTCTTCCTTCCTCCGCCTAGACATAGCTTCGATCTTGTATGACTTTGCTTTTTGTCGGCATGATAGTTTTATGTGTGTGTTGAGTTGGTTGTGTGCATCCTAATTATGCAGAGGCTGGGTATGTACTCGTTATGATTGTATTCCTCGATACTACATTATGAGTCAATAAAAAACACTTTTTATCGGAAAAAAAGTGAGGGAGCGCCCCCATACCCACCCCCCCTCCTTCTCTGATGGCGTGCTAGGTTTTTTTTTGATAGAAAGACTGTAAGGGAACCCCTTACAGTATAATTGGTGCAACAAACCCAAATTGCAAGTATCATGCCTTGAACCTGGGTGGGTGGGAAGGGTGCTAGGTTTATTCGTAAGCACGGATCACACAAGTTAGACCTTTAGTTGGAGTGTTTCAGCTATTAATATAATTATACTACCTACAAGTAATCCAATATATTACTGTGAAAAGTTATATTGTCACTACAAAATGTATGTGTGGATATGAAAAACATAGAGAAATATAAAGTTGATGCATGATTTAATTAATAAACTCCGGCACTGTATGCATGGTAGACTTTATATTTGGGGGTTTTAGTATTATTTTATGCTAAACATGATTTCATTTTATGATCATGGCCCTCCGTAGGTTTTCTAAGTTTTTTGTAACATACTCCCTTCATTCCAAAATATAGTGCGTCCACCCTTCTCAAGGTTCAACTTTGACCAACGAGACCGAATGCGCGAAAACCGAGCACGCATTATATTTTGGAACGGAGGGAGTAGCTAACCACTCTAAGTTTTCTCTCGCGTGTCAAAATAATAATAGGATATAATCATATACTTCCGCATTTGAAATATACTAGATTGTGGCCATTGTCCTCTTTGTAAGCAGGAACAAGTATCCGAGATGCACCTCTTCTTCATGTGCCGCTTCACCATCCGCCTATCGAACTTAGCAAATGAGTGGCTACACTTAGAGAAATCGACACCTCCACTTGGCACCCTGAGAGAAGGATAGGCGGGTAAACTGTTCTGGCATCTCCACTCCCAATAAGAAGGCCATGGCATCTCAGGATGCTCATTAGTTGGTCTGTTTGGAACGAGAGGTATGTCCGTGTGTTCCGCCACAAGAGCGTGCCGCCCCCGATCTTGCTCAATTTCATCAAATGCGAGGCTAGGTTTTGGATCGCTGCGGGAGCAAAAAGATTGGGAACCAGATTAATCCTTTTTCGTAATTCCTGGTCTTGTAACAAACACTCTATTCTCCTCTTAATTACTAGATGAGGCAAATCCTCTGTTTCAATAAAGAAATGTGCATGTTAGTTTTGTCTTAAGTCAATTTTTTATATACTTTGATCAAGTTTTAGAAATATATCAATACCTACAGCACCAAATAAATACGATATGAAAACATATTTCATAGTGAATCTAATAATATTGATTTGGTGAAAGTCAATTTGTCTTAAAACTAATATACAATTTTACAAATAGTACCCTCGCGCATTTTCTCGCTAAGTACTCCCAGAGCTGATCCGGGACTCCCTACCTTCATGTACAGAGGTGGCCAAGCGGAATGATCCGAAGAATTGGTTGTGTCTTTTGTGTGTTGTGTTCGAGACTGGGACACACATTTTCCTCTCTTGCCTGGTGATGGCACAATTCCTTTGGAGTTGTGTCTCGGATGCTCTAGGCCTTGAGTGGCAGGCCATGGATCTTGAGGATTTCCTTGTCGTCCAGGTAAACGACGGTGGTAGGAGGAGTCACCTCCTATAGGCCGGTTTCACAGCGCTCATTTGGACCCTTTGGATGATTCGTAACAAATTTATTATCGAGAAAGTCTCTTTTGCAGTTGCCTGCTCGCTGTGTTTAAACTACTCACCATGGCGGTCGCTCGCTAAGCGAGATGATTGGGGTGGTCTTGAAGCGATGATCGACAGTCTTTGGGAGGTTGCCCGTTGCCTTACTCTTTTTTAGCTTGCTTCCTCGGGCATGGCCTCCTACTTATTTCATACAGTACTACTTTGTGACCTATTGTTGAATTTTGGATGATGTTTTATCCATAAAGCGAGATAATAGCCTGTTTTGAGTTAGAACACAATGCGTGCTATAGATTACGTCAAGGTGACGTCAAACTGTAGATTGTGTCACCATCACAATGCGCTAGGCAGCCAAAACGGTCGCACTGCCAAAATTTGGACGTTCGCGCAATAGTTCACATTTGAATATACGGGTGGTGTACTCACTACATTCCTTTTCACTCTGCCCCCCTCACCACCACCTATTCAGTAGGAGTATGTGTGTCACCCATCTGCACCAATGCATGCATAGCAAAAGATGGTCTAACTGTTCGCATGCATCCCAAAAAGTAGAATTTTCTCTATATGTATCTGAACAATGCGAATATTAATTTTCATTTCACACAAAACGGCCAACAACATCGCATGCATGAGACCATCGCATCAAGTCTGCGTGCGATGTTCTTCCTGCCGCGTAGTCGAAAAGAGTAAGAAACATGGCTATGAATTTCCGATGAACTTGCACATGTGACTCTACTCTTGCGGTCTACCCATACTCCCATAATATACTCTCTTTTTTTGCGGTCTACGCATAGTACACTCGAGGATATATAGGTCATCGCAGAGTCTTCTCACAATCAATATCCTTTTGTGCTTTTTTAGGGGAATCACAATCAATATCTTAGTGACACTGGCCAGATGAGACTCATTCAAAAGAAAATGCTAATCCATGGCGAGGATGCTTGGACGTAACTGTCCAGCAGGCAGATCACCTGCTCTCGCTTAATTTCTTCCTCCAAAGTAGAAAAGAGTCAAAGACTAATCCGAAGAAGAAGAAAATGAACGAAGCAAAGCGACGTACCTACTGTACGCTTGAACGTAGTCCTTAGATGATGCAGCTGACTCGTTTTCCCGCGTCAGCAATTCTGTTTATTTATAAAACAGCGCGAGAATCCAAGTCGTCTTGGTCTGTCTGCCGCGTACGTAGGTGGAGTCTCTATCCAGTTGCTGGAAAGGAAAAGGAAAGTTTCTACCCGGCCTCCTCGTCCTCGACCACCGTCTGTAGGTCGCAAAGCCAGCGCGTCAACGGAAAGGGAATTGAAACTGGTCAAGTCTGCCTTAGAATGTATGCATTCTTTGTTAGATTACACAAAAGCTATCAGGTACAATAAAGGTGCCCAGTATACAATGCATGTTTTCTCAATCCACCGCACACCTTAGATTAGTTCCGTCGACCTCGAGTCGCGGGGTGTGCACGTGCGAGCATCGACCCAGGACTAACGCGTTTGTGTCTTTACCACCTTTTTTTTTTCCGAGCGGGTACTACCACCTTTGCTTGAGGTGCACGCATGTACGGGCAGAGTTCCGTAAACTGCTGCTGTGTTCGTAATGTGCTGGAAATTGCACACCAGTTGCGGCTGGGACTTTCTTTCTTGCAGGTGATAAATTCAGGGCCGGCCCTGTGTTTCGGGGGGCTCTAGGCAAACTCGACGACATGGGCCCTTATGTCCTAAGTCTTAAGACAATATATATATATGTGTGTGTGTTATATATATAACTTATTAAAAGTAACTTTCAATCACACATCTTTAGTTTAAAATATGAGTATAATAATTCAAATGACTCCATCAAGAACAATAATAACCAAATTCAAATCGACTCCATAAAAAACAATGGTACTAAAAAGATCGCAAAATGAAACTAACATAACATGATTACCTTAAATAAGAACAAAATTAGACTGACTCCATCGACAACAATAATACTTCAGTGCTAGAATTTTTAGATCACTTTCTTTCTTTTTCCTCCTTTTTTCAGCACCCGACAATTGCTTCTTCTTAGGTAACATGGCAGGCTAATGGCCTAAAATCACGAAGAAAAGATCAGAAGAGCATACAAAAAGTTAGGAATTTATAGATCGGATGATTGGAACCCTAGACATGTTACATAGAATGACAAAAATTGATATATTGGATTACAATACGTACATACTAAATAAAGAATAAATAAACTACTAAGATTGTCAAATTGAGGTTTGGGGATGGACAGGAACATGGATGCGTACTTCTTGACTTCCAGTCAGATACGTATTTGTATAGGAATTGCCGTATTGCCGCGATGCCGCCGTGTCGAATGCCGGATGGCCGATTGGCCGGCCTGCCGCCTGCCTGCCGGACTGCTGTGTGGCGGCGACGGCGAGCCGACGAGGCGAGGGCGACGCGGCAAGGGCCAAGAGGCAAGGCACCAAGCGAGCGAGAAGGCTGACGGGCGGGCGAGGGCGACAAACCTACGAAGGAAACATCGAAATAAGCGTGAGTCACGGCGCCGCCTCGCCTACGCGTATCCATCAGCGATCGCTAGCTAGCTATATCTGGGCCGCCTAGCCCATCCTATTTTTTTCTTTAATTCTTTTGTAATTTTTTACTTGCTTTTTGCTGGGCTATAGTATATGCTTTTTTTTTGAGAAATGGCTATAGTATATGTATATACTCCATCATGTGCCCCCCCTCGCCTGGGCCCTGGGCCGTCGCCCCATCGCCCATGCACCAGGGCTGGCCCTGGATAAATTGTTCGTAGTATTACTCATATCATAGTGTCCATATACAATCAGCGGGAGCTAGCTCAACAGCAGCATCTGGACCAGCCGCTGTTCGGTTGTAGCTAGAAGATCGTATCCATTGTGCCTCAATAGTTCGGTTGTAGCTACTAGCTACTCCCTTCGTTCCTAAATATTCGTTTTTCTAGAGATTTTAATAAATGACTACATACGAAGCAAAATGAGTGAATCTATACTCTAAAATATGTCTATATACATATGTATGTGGTAGTCCATTTGAAAAAGATAAATATTAAGGAACATATGAAGTAGAAGATAGTATCCTAAACTTGTTAAGCAAGCTTTTGCCCCTACCTCATGCCAACAGGTAGTCCAGAATGGTTAAATAGTGGTGAGGTAGTGGATGCCTATATTTGTATGTATAATTTTGAAACGGTGATGCCTATATTTTCTTTCTAGCCTAATCTAACTTAAAAAGTTGGTTGGTTCTTTTCTATAGTCCCATTCATACATCAAACCATCACGTTGTTGTGGTTAGTATATGCCATTTAAGCGGACCATGTTTATGCATAGATCTCGCATATGCTTGAGGTTATATTTTTTTTTTGTCTTTAGCATTTGATACTCTCAAGTGAACAAATTGACAATGACAAACCAGTTTAACATAATTGGCGACTACACCTGCCCTGCTATAATATGTTACATGTGTTAGACATTTTTCAACCAGTTGCACTATTCACGCCTACAATATATTTACATTTTTTACCATCGTACATCTGCTTTGATATGTAATCCTCGATGCATATATATTTACAATCGATCAAAGCCGGTGAGGAAGGCCAGCTGGCAACCGCTGCTCCATCTCCTTTTCTGAGCGCCGTCGCCCTTGAGGAGAGGTCTAGCAACGACCGTTGTTGCTCCCGCCTTCCTGTGTTCTCATCTGAGATTTGAGTGCCATCGGCTTACCGTAGCTCCCTCCCTATTGGAATTAGAGCACTGCCATCCACATGTGCTCGCTGCTTCCTCTTCCTTCCCAGCCAGGTGAGTTTCTTCTTTCCCCTTGTCCAATTCTCCCTTCATGTGTTGCCTCCTAACCTAGTTTTACCATCTCCGTTTCAGATGCCCATTTGATTTTGGTGTCCTTTTGTGTTATTCACATAATCACAGTATAGATTTGCATACCATACAATACCATGAAGCAACAAATACACTCGGGGTACCAATTAGTCAATAGAAAATGCATATAGGTCCACTTACAACTAAAAGGTAGATCTATACAGAACATCACACATATATCCATGATAATTGGTGCTATAATAACTACGTGTGAGCGGCATGGCAATTGCATGCCTGCATTTTGGTAGTTCAAGTTTAATGTATTTTTTGCTGTCATTGAGAAGGTAATAGTGGAATGTTTCATTCATTTGTTGTTCAAATGGGTTATGTGAGAGAGACAATGCTAGCTAATTCATGCTCCTTATTATTTCATAGGTTTCCTGCATATATCCATTGCAGTATTCTAACTTTAGTTTGCTAAGGAAAAATCCAAATGCCACATGATTTTTTATCATTTTTAAACTGATATGGTTTTGAACATGTATTGATATGTTGTTGCTCTTTCTCGGGGTGGTAGTATGTTGAGGGCATGGAATCTTCTTGAGACTAGCCACAATGGGAGTAACTTCAGCAGTAACATCGAGTCCACCTCAGCAAATTTGCTTATGTGGCAATGAGTTAATGAGGAGAGAGGTAGTAGTAGTAACTTAGCTAGTTACTGTAACATCACATGTCCCAATGCAATATGAGTCTATAACCTAATAAATGAAGCTATGCATGTTACCACACTTATGTTACTACCCACTATGAAGATAGTAACATAACCTAGGAATACGTGTATGTTACTAGTGTATGTTACTCTCCATTGTGGCTAGTCTGAAGGACCAATGTTGTGGGAATTAATATTCAAACCCCCACAACATAGAAGTCGTTCCTACTTCCTACACAGGGCCGGCCCTAGCAGTTCGGGGGCCCTAATGCGAACCGAATGAAGAAGAAGATTAAGGTGGTGATAGAATCAAAAGAATCATTAAATTTCCATCACTAGGGCCCCGGCTTCTTCAAAACTTGTGGCAATCAATGAGAAGGGAGGAGACACATACTGAAGAAGAGAGATTGTGGTGCTTCCTGGAAAGAACGAAGCTTCAGTGCATTTTCATAGAAAGAATCCATGGCTGGATAATAACTGTAGTATATACATAGAAGTATACACACATACACAAGATATGGGGCCCCTTCCCTGGCCGGGCCCTAGGCGGCCGCACTCTTTGCCTAGGCCAAGGGCCAGCCCTGTTCCTACATGTTTTGGTTTGTATTGGCAAATAGTCATATGTGGATGATAAAGCATTTTTTCCTTTCTATGACCTATTTAGAGTGATCAATTCCCTTTTTTGCAATCACACAATAAAGTGGCAAAGGATAACTTGGTTTTAGTTTCGGTTGGACAATGGATTTTTGGTGTTCAAGCATTGATGGGGTCATTTATTAGGAAAGTAGTTCGCACTTAGGGCATCTCCAACAGTCGTATGATCATAGTTGGTTAAATTGCCACCTAGACTATTTTGATGACATGGCACATAATAAAAGAAGAGAGAGAATGGAACCGTATGAATCTGAACCAATGCTCCAGGCACAAGCTCCGAGACAAGTCTGTTTATTTCTTCAACATTTAATGAACCCGCCTAGTTATTTAACATACGCTTAACATACACCCCATTGAAGAGTATGTATGATGTGCTGTTGGCTGCTGATGTGGATAATTATACCAACGATTGAACATACAAACTATTGCAGATGCTCTTATGCATAACCAGACCCCTTTGGTACTTGTTCGGAATATCAAGAATGCAGTACTACTACTAACTTGCATTAAACTAGAAATCAAGATGGTTGTTCAATCACCTCAGAATGATATTGTATACATCGTTAGAATTGTTAGTTCCTCAAAGCTAAATGTTTATGAGTTCTTGCCTCCATAAAACCATTAGTATGTATGCTGTGGTTTTAGAGTTCTTGCCTGCATGCATTTTTTTTGTTCTGATATATGCATCGAAGAAGAAATTATGAAGACATTTTCATTTTGTTGTTGTTGGAGTGAACACATTTTCTTTGCCTTGTTTATCGTTCCGGTGGTAGAATCATCTTCTTGCCCCAACAAAACATGTGGTGAGTGTTGTTATAGAAGACTATGCTACTTTACGGGGCGTTTGATCAAATATTGCTTCCGCTTCTTTTCTAGATTACACTAACAGATTCACATGTATATGAAAGTTGGATTACCTAGTCTCAAGGCAATTTTTGCAGCAATACTATGACCTATATTTATGAAACAGAAGTTTTGACCAAACTTAAAATTAAAATACAACTGGATTCATTCCGACCAACTTGCCTGCTAATGTCAAGATGGATGCTTCTAGGGAAGATAGGAGGGAACTGATGCGCTGCAACATTATCAAAAGTTTTATTCTGGAATAATGGAACATGTAAGCATACTAGAAGAACACCCGTGCGTTGCAACGGGGCCACATTAACTCTAAGAGTTCAATATTACGACATTGGCGACCTTTTTAACCATCAAATCCTCACACACACACACACACTCTCCCTCCCTCTTCCTCACTCTCTATCCCCCTCTCCCTCTCTCTCTCTCTAATACACACACATATCCATCTTATTGGGTACGGGATCATAATCCATCTATTTCACACATACACGCTAGTGCATAAGAATATAGATTATGTGTATTATATTTGCCATCAGAACTGAGGTAATTAATTTCATGTAAATCAACCAGCCACAGCTCCAAGAATACGCGGACGAGGTGGATCGGGTCGGCTTCAGCGCCGTCCAGCGCGGGCCACGGGCCCGCTTCCAAGTGCACGTGCAATGCACGTCTTCACAAATATTATAACCAGATGTGAGAAATCACATGCTTAGAAAAGACATTTCGATAGCAATCCAAATACCATACTCAATTGAATACCTAACCTGGACAATACTCTTATTTCTATGCGCCAGAAAAAATGGAATAGCAAAGCTAAGTATGCCTACATACGCTCAGATTATATATAAGAATCTTGGGTGAACAATTGCAACAAAGCACTAAGCAGCGATAAATTTAAATAAAAAATCCATTAACTATGCCGGCAGCAGGCTTGTTATAACATAGAGAGATAGGAAAATGTCACCTCCAGTAATATAGCGCAAAGGAGTGGAACGAAGCATGAATGAGCGGTTGCCTGTTCTTCTCCATGTACATGGATCAGCAATAGAGGCCAAGTATATAAGTACTTGACTGAACTCCACTCTTCGTGTACGGAGAGCCATGTCACCTTCTCACCGCTGCAGCATGGGAGGACGGCTGGTTCACGTGACCCTCCAGCTGGGGGATCCATGGTGGCTGACCGTCGAGCTCGAGGCAGAGAAGTTGAGGGCAGCAGTGGCGAGATCCATGCCGGCCTACCGGGCGAAGAGGAGGTCGTCGGGGAGGGACACATCGGCAAGATCCGGTCACCACGCGACCTGAAGAGCAACAGTGATCTCCACAAGCTGTAGGCCGACGGCGTGCTCCATCCCCTGCGATGGGGTGACCATGGCGGTGGCCACAGCTCCTCATGCTCGGCTCGATCTCGGCGACACACCCTGAGTGTAGGAGGCAGCAACGACCTCGACGAAATCATGGCCTCCATCCCGGAACGCATGAAGGACCTCGGCCCCGTCGCTACTCCTCCCGCCGTAGCCGCACGCGGCAGCGGACTGTGGGTAGGAGGGCAGGCGGCGTCGCCTCGGCTGACGGCAGGGAGCAACGTTGATTTCGGGTAGGTGGCATCGCGAGGACGGCCGCGGCCGCGGGGAAGCACCCCGATCATGCTGCCAGGCCAATCCTTCTCCTCCGATCCCCTATCCCCGAAGATTGCGCCGCCGCCCCGGTCGTGTTGTTTCCATATGCCATGTTTCCCTGTACCTAGACAAACGCGGGCGAGCGGATGGCAGAGTTTTGGTCCGCCCTCTAAAATTGCTAAACGCACTTTTGGTGAGGATTATTGTTAATAAATGAATTCAATCATGTCGCTCTAAATAAGTGGATTCAATCATGTGACTCTAATTACTTCGGATTGTTATGTGCACACTAAGCGGGGTGCAGTTAGGAAAGAAAATGTTTTCTAATTAAAGTGATTGAGTGATTTAAGGTAAGGTTAATTATTTTAGATTTGATTTTTAGTGATTGTTAGTAAAGTATGATGCGTCTTTAAAATCTTTTATTTGTTTCCTTAAAATTTATTATTTGTTTCCTAAAGAAATTTGCAATAATGGAAGGTATCGATTGATTTGGATAAGTTAGTAAATTTAGATCCGTGATTGCGTGCACGTTTGGAAAATGCTAATTTGCAAGGAAAGAGCTGAGGGGTAAATAAACCGGTGAATAAGAAACCAACATCGAAAAAAATCTACGATGGTTAACCTAAAAAAAAAACCGGACGAAAAAATCTGAAAGCAAGACTACCAACCGCTTCATTAGGAGTAGAGATTCAGAGGCACAAGTATCCACAAGCAAAGGCAAAACCCAACCAGATCTTAAAAGTATTAATCTGGAAGAGATATGCAAAAAATTATATTCCATGCTTAGTTTCAGAGCTATACACACCTAAAAAGGACCAAGATGTGTTGATTGAACATCTAGAACGGACACTATCTTATGACTGACAGCCGAATTGTGTGATCATATTAGGTGTAGTCATGCTGACATTCAGCTTGTTCCCTCGGTCAACACGGTAGCCAGCTTGCCACGTTCCGGCGCGAAATCGCGCCTTAATTTATGTTGTTTGAATGGAGGATTTTAGAAACACCGATGAACAAAAGAAATATACTTGCATTATACTGTATATAAGATTCGACAAATAACGAGTAACAATGTACAGTATAAAAGAATGGCCTAAGCTATGTGAAATATGAAAACTTCAGTTCGACAAATAGTTACTGTAATACTAAACAAATGATGAAAGAATCACCTAAAGCTAAGTGAATTCTGAAATAGTATGAACACTGCGGTGCGGTATGAGTGAATCATGAGGATTTCCGGCGCGTGAAGATGTCATGGAGAGTCCGGTCCGGCACGGGGATGAACTTGACGGCCCAGCCGATGGGCCACGACACGGCGGCGATGGCGAGGCAGACGGCCCACTGGCCCAGCCCCAGCCTCTTGGTGCCGGCGAACCTGGTGAGCACCTCCACCATGACCACCTGCAGCACGAGCGTGACGGCGATGATGACGAGGAACATCCTGTTCTTGAGCACCCCGGCGAACACGTTCTTCTTCTCGATCTCCCGCGCGTTGAACTCGTTGAACACCTGGCACAGCACGAAGGCGTTGAAGATCATGGTGCCGTTGCCCTTCTCGTCGGTGCCGAAGACGTCCCGCCCCCGGTACTGGAGCGCCAGCAGCACGGCGATCTGGAACGCCGCCTGCGAGGCGAGGTTGCGCCACATGGCGTTGCTGATGAGCGGCGCCGTGCGGCCGATGGGCGGCCGGTCCATGAGCGCCTTGGTGGGCGTGTCCGTGGCGAGTGCGAGAGCGCCCATGGTGTCCATGATCAGGTTCACCCACAGGAGCTGCACGGTGGTGAGCGGCATCTTGCCCGTGGTGATCGCGGACACGAAGTTGATGACCAGGGCCGCCACGTTGACGGTGAGCTGGAACTGGATGAACTTCTGGATGTTGTTGTAGACGCAGCGCCCCCACCGCGTGGCCGTCACCACCGTGTCGAAGTTGTCGTTGAGGATGATGATGTCGGAGCTCTCCTTGGCCACCTCCGTGCCCTGCACGCCCATGGACAGCCCCACGTCCGCCTCCTTGAGCGCCGGCGCGTCGTTGGTGCCGTCGCCGGTCACGGCCACCACGTGGCCCTTCTGCTTCAGCCGCTGCACCAGCGCTAGCTTGTCCAGCGGCAGGGACCGCGCCATGACGCGGATCCTGTCCACGATCTCCAGCTGCTGCTCCGGCGACATGGCGCGGAACTCGTGCCCCTCGATGACGATGCCGCTGGGGTCGTTGCTGCATATGATGCCGCACTCCTTGGCGATCGCGCGGGCCGTGAGGATGTTGTCGCCGGTGACCATCTTGACGGCGACGCCCGCCTTCGTGCAAGCCTCAATGGCGGCCTTGACCTCTGGCCGGCACGGGTCCTTCAACCCAACGAAGCCCAGCAACGTCAAATCATCGTCGTCGATCTTTGATTGCTCGGTAGTGCTGTTGACGTGCTTGTAGGCGAAGGCGATGCACCGGAGGCTGCCGACCGCCATGTCGTTGATCACCTTCTCAAGGTTCCTCCTCTGCTCCGCTCCGAGCTCGCGCGCCGCTCCGTCCGTGTCCACGTACATCGAGCAGTTCGCCAGCACCATCTCCGCGGCACCTTTCCAGTGCGCGACCACCGCGCCGGTAGCGTTGTCCTTGATCATCACGCCGCTGCGCTTCTTGTCCGAGTTGAAGGCCTCCACGTGCAGCACCTTGCAGCTCCTCTTCAACGCGTCGGCGTCCATGCCGAGGTCCGCCACGGCCCACGACAGCAGCGCCTTCTCCGTTGGGCTGCCTGTGATCTCCGGCGGCGAAACGTTGTCCGGCTTGTAAACGCTCCCCGTGGTGTTGAGCCCAGCTCCCTGGCAGAGCAAGGTGACGACGCTCCCGGCGATCGCCGTGGCACCTCTGGGCTTGTCGGTGCCGACCCAAAACTCGGTCACCTTCATCTGGTTGAGCGTCAGCGTCCCGGTCTTGTCGGTGCAGATTGCTGTGACGGACCCCATTGTCTCGCACGCCGACAGGCGGCGCACCAGCGCGTTCTCCTTCACCATCCTCTTCATGGAGAAGGCGAGCGTCAGCGTCACCGCGAGCGGGAGGCCCTCGGGGATGGCGACGACGATGATGGTGACGGCCTGCTGGAAGATGACGACGAGCGAGCTGAACACGGCGTCGAAGGTGACGTGGCCCTTGTTGAACAGCGGCTTGCCTTGGTCGTCCTTGGTGCTGCCGGTGAAGTGGCGCGCGGTGAGCACGGTGAACACGAGAACCGCGACAGCGACGCCGATCTTGCCAATGCTTGAGGTGAGGCGCTCGAGGCGCTCCTGGAGCGGCGTTGGCTCGGCGGTCTCCTTGGTTATGCTGCTCATCATCTCGCCCCACAAGGTGTCGGTGCCGACGGCGGTGACGAGCATCCGGCCGTAGCCGTCGACTATCTTCACGCCGCCGGTGAGGAAGGGGCTCTTCTCGGCATCGATCTCAATCGGGTGGGGCTCACCTGTCATGCTCGACTCGTCCACCTGCAGGCCGTGACCCTCCAGGAACACCCCGTCCGCCGGCACCGAGTCGCCGATCTTGAGTATCACCACGTCGCCGACGAGGATATCGAATATGGAGACCTCCTGCCTCCGGCCGGCACGGACTACGGTGACGGCGATATTGTCGGACTCACTGGCCAGCTTGTCGAACCGTTTGGCCTGGCTGTGGTTGCTGACGGCGGACACGGCGGCGACGAGGAACACGGCGAGGAAGATACTGACACCGTCATACCAGCCGTCCTTGAGGCCGTGCTCCTTGATGCCGAAGCCGAGGGAGACGACGGCGCAGACGAGGAGCACGATGAGGAAGACGTCCTTGAGCGCGTCCCAGACGTGGCTGAAGAAGCTCTTGGGCTTTGGCTTGGGGTACGTGTTCCCGCCGAACGACTCCCTGCGGCGCCGCACGTCGTCGCCGTCACCACGGATGCCGCGCTCTGCGTCGGACGCCAACGCGGCGGCAATGGCAGCACTGCCCCCGAGGCGGCGGAAACAGTCTTCGCGCTTCTCCTTGACCAGGCCCTTGAAAAGCTCGTCATCTGCCGCGACAGAGAATGCTGCGGCGTTGGTGGCATTGCCGGACGAGTCGGCGTCGGAGTCACTGCCGTCGTGGTGGATCTTGATGGCGACGTAGGAGGCGGTGCTCCGTGGCAGGAGGACGCCCGCGGACAGAATGCCGAGCCGCGCCAGCCTGTGGCACGTCCGGATGACGTTGAGAGCCTTGCGCCATTGCTTCCCTGGCTGCCACGAGGAGGAGGACGGGGAAGGCGACGTTGACCGGCGGCCCACGGCGATCAAGACGTCGGCGCACTCCATCCGCTGTGCGGCGCGCGATTGCAAAGCTAAGCGAGAAGGGTGAGAAACACAAGAAGGATGGAGGTTGGGATCAATGGATGCGGCGACCAGCGAAGAGCTCCTAGGTAGGCAGGACTCGATGGACGGATCTACACCAGCTGGGAGGGTCAGGGATGCTCGAAGTCCTTCCTTGATGAGTTTGATGGAGCCGGCCGGGGCTGGATATATGAGGAGAACTTGGGAAGGTCCCTGGAAATCACACTAGGAACGGATCAAAGCTGCTCCACGAATTAATCGCTTCGCCATTTGCCGTGTATTTCGTGATGACTCCCAACGAACAGCGTTGTTGGCCTGTCAAGGAAGCCGTTGCGTTGCACGCGGGACGTGATTTACAGGGGAAGCGCGGGCGAACCTTCTCCACCCGAACCGAACGGAGCATCACCCCCGAAAAACACCATGCATGTACGTGCGTATACTCCACTAGAAGTAACTTTACATATGGTATACGTACGACAAGACAAAAAGAGAGAACGTATGTGGCAGCCAGCTCTAGTGTGTACATTGCGACGCCTTAGTGGCTAAGGCACGCACGGGAAAGGATGTCGCCATGTCGGCGACGTCGATCGAGCAAGGGTTTGCTTAGTTGGTCGGGTTATGGGATGAAATTGCACAAACCATCATTTATTGATGCTAGCGTTGTGCAAAACACCTACTATACGGATTTGTTGCGAAAAACATCATCTATTGATGTAATACATTACAAATAGATCTAATCTAGTGTTTGAACACATTAACATAATTACAGACAAATGGGTCCTGCTTGTAAGTGCACGCGTGGCAATAAAACCGGCCACATCAGTAACATACTAGATTGTCATTATCTTCAAACCCTGTGATCCAATTGAGCTAAAACTTTCCCAGATTACTATTGAATACATGTAGTATTTACTGGAATTATTTCACATTTTTCTGAAAATGCCAAATTTTTAACAAAAAAATTGAATGGGCTAACTAAAACTTATTATCTAGCAAACAATTAATCCAAATGACTTACAAGCGGGACCCATTTATCTGTAATTATGTTAATGTGTTTAAACATTAGATTAGATTTATGTGCAATCTATTACACCAATAGATGGTGTTTTCTGCAACAAACCCGTATAATAGGTGTTTTGTGCAACACTAGCCCCAATAAGCGGTGGTTTGTGCAATTCCCTCGGTTATGGCGAACTATAGTCGGCATGCATATGCATGGACGCGCTGAAGGAAATAAGACGGCGCCGTGTGGCCTCGCCGTGAACCGCGGCGGCCGGCGTGCAAGCCAAGTCCTCTCGGTGTTGTCGATCACGCGGTGTCCGCCACCTGGGAACAGCAGGAGGAACGTAGCTACCGGGTCTCCTTTTCTCTTGGAAGTGAACTACCGGGTCTCTTTCGTACAATTTCCGGCCGTGGCCTGCCAGGTGTGTTCTGCTGCAAAGGCTGACGCGACGTGAGCCTGCCGAATGCCAGCGCGCGTACGTCGTGCCAAGTGGTACTGTGCTACCAAAGTTAGCGCGTTGCACGTCGATAATGCGCTCTCGAGGCCGGAGCCCTTTATTAAGTTATTTTATTTCCTTTACTTTTTTTAGCATCAGTACAGACACAAGCGCTCATATACACATGCATATACTCATCCTTATGAAAGCACACACGCACACCCTACCCCTATGAGCACCTCCGAGAGACTAAGCCGGCATATCATCTTGATATTTACGAAGTCACCGTAGGCGCCTCGTCGTCGACGGGAACGTCTCCTTCCACTGAAAGCGCATCGCCGGAAATCCTGAAATAAAACCAAGAATAATGCGAGCACCAGGATTTGAACCCTGGTGGGTTGGAGATACCACTGTCCACCTAACCATCTCAACCACAGGTTGGTTAGCTCCTTTACTTTATTTTATATACATGTACAGTTCGTACATATGAAGTTTCGTGAAAATATATTTTCATGCATGTGGTGTACTAAAAAAGGAAGGGTAAATGTGTATATCAAAACAGGCCTTTCTATTGCTGTTTTAGGGCCAGGATTATTTTTTTCTGTGAAGGATACAAATCAACTCTTTTTTTTTTGCGTGAGATTACAAATCAACTTTTCTTTGAGGGGTTACAAATCAACTAATTATTCAATGAATTTTCTAAAAAAACTGATTATTCAATGAAACTTCACAGACATGTGGGCAAAGACTATATGTATCTCTGCAAAAAAAAAAGGATTTTTTCTATGAAACTTACAAACTGCAATTTTGGTTTTTGAAATTTACAGGCTTCCCGGAGCCGATCTACAAAACGCCACACTAGTTGCACCATGGGCAAATGGGCATTACTACTTTATAATAGCATCTATAGCTGGTCTCTTAGAACCGTTTAACTACTCGAAATTTCACATTTGTGGAGTTAAACTGGACCTAGCTGAAACACTATCAGTTTTAACTCCTTATAAATATTATAAGAGATGCATCGGCCTTATATTTGATCGGCCGTAACCCATTTTCAGGAATATTTCTCCTCCCATGTGCCCGTCGTTCTCTAGCACTTGCGCCAGCGCCATAAAACACCCCTCCACGTGCCACCATAGCCCTACACGCATCCGGACCCAAAGTCCACCCAGGCCCTCTTCCAATCGATCGCCGTCGCCCGCCGTCTCCCCGAATGGCCGGATCTAGCCATCAGCCTTCGCCGCTGCCGAGTTGACAAGGGGGGCCATCGCCGGATCGGCGCGCGTCTGGAACTGTGCTATTTCTCACAATTATGGCATTGGCATAGGCCTTTGCTCAACTAGACTATGAGAGCTCGATCATGGAAAAGGTCACGCGACCGCCCTGAGCATCCACCGACACCCCCCACTCGAGATCCCTGTCCAACATGCCGCAGCCACTGTCGAAGAAGAAGTACCACGGCGTGCGGCAGCGGCCATGCGGGAAAGCAATGCTGGTTGTAAAAAAACTCAGTTTCTATTTTGTAGATTTTTACTGATTATAAGCATTCGAGCTCGGGATTAGAAAAACATATTCGGCTACTTATTTCACTAATGTCAATTAAGAAACTTTCTCTACATTTATGCGAATATTCATTTTCATACAGACGGTCAACAACGTCGCATGCATGAGACCGTCGCATCAAGTCTGCGTGCGAAGTTCTCCCTGCCGCGTAGTCGAAAAGAGTACGAAACATGGCTACGAATTCTGATGAACTTTTACATGTGGCGACGGCGTGTCGTGACTCTCATCTTGGGGTCTACGCATAATACTCGAGGATGGGTCACCGCAGTCTTCTCAAAATCAATATCTTAGTGACACTGGCCACATTAGCCTCCTTCTCAAAAAGAAAAGAAGCTAATCCATGATGAGGATGCTTGCACGTAAATGTCTAGCAGGTCACCTGCTCGCTTAATTTCTTCCTCGGAGAAATTAAAGACTAATCCAATGAAGAGGAAAATGAACGAAACAAAGCTACCTACTCTTGAACGTAATCCTTTGATCATGTAGATGTAGCTCACTCGTTTTCCTGCGTCAGCGTTCACTTTGGTGAACTAAAAAAACATATACGTAGGATAAAATTGACGGGCGTAGGCATTTTTAAACAGTGCAAGAACCCAAGTCCTCTTGGTCTGCGGCGTGCGTACGTCGTAGGTGTAGTCTCTATCCAGTCGTTCAAAAACGGAAGCGAAGTTTCTACCCCCGTCCTCCTCGGTGGCCGTTTCTACGTTTATAGGTCGGAAGTATACGTATGAACAAGCCGTCACGTCAACGGAAAGGGGAACTTGAGTACAATGTACCTCCAAGAAAAAGAAATAATACATTAATGTACCACAAGACCGTAAGGTGCCTATGTACGTACAGTGCGTGTTTCTTTGATGGAAAAAATATATATTATTTGTCCCTCAACTTTTCCGATAGTTTAGAAATGACCCCTCAACTTTGACACCAGCAAAAGCTAGTGCCCTAACTGTTGAAACCGGATATTTTTGACCCTTAGGTTGCTTCATGTGGTTTTGTGCTGACATGGCTCATCACTGACCTCGTCACCTCATCGTCAACCCGACAACCTTACCTTCGTCTTTTCTCCTCCACGCTCCCTACGCCCATGTGAGAAACCTGTCGTGTAGGGCACAATCACCACACCCTCGGACGCTAGCGCCGACACATCCACGACACGCACATCTCGAAGGGCCCCATCGTGCACGCCACCTTGGCCGCCCCCGACCGCGATGTGCAATCTCATTGCCCACGCCACCGACGGCAACCCTTTCCCTGCACCCAGCACACCAACCATCAATAATTTAGTATATAAATGGTGCACAGTTAACTCCTGGAAGGTTTGCACAACCATGGAGGCAGAGGCAGTGACCGTGGAGGTGGAGCTTGGGCGTCTTGTTGGGCCAAACTCGTACACGAGCATGCGGCTGGCGCCGATGATGCAATGACCCACAAGGGACACAAGGTGGCGGTGGTGCACCCGGTTGATGATGTCCACCTCGGTTTGGAAATCCCCCCCCCCCCCCCCCCCCCCAGCTTCTGGACTTGAGATGTTTCACGGCCAACACCCTGCCGCAGGGGAGCAACCCCTTGTGCGTGTACTCGAACCCGCCCTACTGATCAAGTTCACCTGCAAGAAGCCACCTGTCATTGTCGCTGCTGAGTATCGTGATTGGAATAGCGTAGGATTTATTCTACCTTGTCTTGTACTCTAAGTAGATCATGTACTTCTATATATATGCCCACGAGGCTTAAGCAATACATCATCCATTACACCAATCCCTCTCTATCCCATTACAGCCGCAAGGTCCTCGTAGGTGAACTTGCCCCTGCCAATCCTCGACACCCCGAGTGGCGTGGGCGGTGGCTTAAGGCTGCTCATAGTGGGAGTAACATAAGTAATAACAAACATGCCACATAGGCAAAAAAAATGATGTGGTAAGTAATTAATGAAGATGCAAATAGAGTAACATAATATGTTGCCATCACATAGCGGTTCCCAATGCAAGATGGCTCTACAAAGTAATAAGTGAAGCTCTCTATGTTATCACATCAACGACGCTCCCCACTATGAAAGTAATAACATAGAGTAGTAACATGTGCATGTTATTGGTCTAACTAACTCACTACTAGAACTAGCCTAATAAGCTGGAGTAGATGTTGAAGTTCATGTCGGGTGACATGTGTCGGGCCGCCCCAAGCGGGCTGAATATTCTCGTCGATTGCGACCCGTCGGTGTAGTATGTCCTGCGCCTATAGTTGCCACGCCGTGACATTCATTGCTAGTTAACCACACATACACAAATCAAGAGCAAGCAAGAACAACACCCGAGTAGACATTGCGTTTTACCTTTGTTGGCGGCGGTGTTTGCTTGGAAATGCATGTGATTGTGAGGCTTCCTCCTCATCGACGCCGTGCTCCTTGAAGCCGCAGTGGCATGCCACGATGAGGAGTGCACAAGAAGGCAGAGGAGCATGAAGGCGAGGCCATGGATGGTGGAGGTGGTGGCTGGAGTTGCTCCCTGGGCGCAAAGAGAGTGAGTGGAAGAAGACAAAGATGAGGTGGACAATGAGGTGGCGAGTTTAGTGATCAAAGCCATGCCACGTCAGCACACAAAAAACCAAAGCAAGGGACTAATTTTTTTGATTTCAACAATTGAGGGATTAGCTTTTACTTGTTTCAGAGTTAATATGGGAATTGATAGTGGTTTTTTGTTCTCGGGCTCAATGGAACCTGAATTTTTCAAACATTAAAAATCAACCTTTTAAGTTTCACAGAAATCAAAAAAATAAATACACAAGTACTTATAGATGTATACAAGATGTGCGCGGATTTTTCATCCCCAAAAAAAATATTTTTATGTGTCCTGTAAAAAAATCATGTAATTTTATAGTGAATAATACATGTGCTAGAAATATGTGATTTGTCATTTTTATGTAGCTCACATAAAAAAGTATTTCATCATGAAACATCGTAGACAAGTAGTATACATCCATATGCACACGTGTATTGTTTTCAGAATTTTTGAAACTTAAAATTTTGAATTTTGAACTATTTAAATAAAGAGCTCCATGGAGCTAGCTCAAGCTCCATTAGTCATTTGCGACCATCTCTAGGCCGTCGAAAACGTTGATATTTCCCCCTTCTTTGATCCATCGCACACGTTTACATTACACTAGTGGATGATGATGATCCGGCGTTTCAGTTCCCTGGAGCGCGCGGTGTGCATGTACCAACACGCACGCATGCATGGACGACCCAGGAGGACTCCGCGTTTGTGTACCTTTAATCTTTGCTTCAGGTGCACGTGCGGGTGGTCGAGTCCTCTTGCGTAAAGTGCATGCTGCTGTGTTCGTGAGGTGGTGGAGATTTCACAGCAGTTGCGGCTGAGACTGAGCAGGGCGCGAGTCGTCTCCTGTGTCGGGCAAAGTACGCACACGAGTCTGATCAAGTATGAAACTGGGCAATGCCATTCGGTCATGTTGAACGCGTGCACCGGGGTAGTACATATGATTATTGATCTTGACACTTGGTGGTGACTGGGGCTCACCCAAGTCTTCTTCCCACGAAAGCCTGATAATAAACCCTCGGTACGGATAAAAGGATTTACGCGGCGAAACGCGTACGGATGAGGATTTACGTGGCGGTGACAGCAGGTCTACATGCTGCCACAATCATCACACGGCACTGTTCGTAGGAATTGCACCGAAAGTCGTTGTAGGAAGTACTGGTAGCTACAACTGTTGTGCTCTCGTGTTGGGCACCACGGCCGCGGTCGTCCGTCGAAATGCATGGCAAATCTCGGGCGTTGCAGCGGATTTGATTCGAATATATGTAGTGAACACCAAGTCCATGGGTCAGTCGTCATATGATCGACTTCATGCTCGCCCCGTTCTCACATGTTCCATAAACTGAAGCGAGATGAACGCGAACTCGCCAATCCATGCATGCAGCACATGCTACCGCCCCCGGGCGTGTCCGTGCTCCCGTCATCCACACGACGTCATCATCGTGTAATTTAGCACCAGCCAGCTTCAGGTCGGTCAGGCTGGTCACCGTGAGGCATCATAAATATTTTTGGTGACATAATAACTAGCTAAATACGCCAGGAGTCATAGAACTTGCACATGACGATCAGTTTGGTGCACAAAGTTGTAAAATACATGTTTCTGGTCATCAAACTTGCACAAACGTTTATATACGGTCACATTCCATATACGCAGACGTATCCGTGGCCTATGTGGCATGCCAGCATGGCCAGGGTCCACTGTAAGCCCACCACGCATGGTAGATCTGTAGGCTTTTTCTTTATTTACGTATTATCCACCTATTTTTTAACTTATTAAGCCCCTAAAATAAAATGATTTTTTATTTACGTATAAAGCCCCTAAAATAAAATGGAAAAATAAGGGATGGTTCGGTTACAAACTAGGGACGTGCCCCTATTAGGCTTAGGTTAACAACCACCAAACCAATGACCATTCATGTCTTGATAGCACGAATAGTTTTTATATCATATAAACACGGCCGAAAAATCAATTTTACAAGAAATGTAACCCCAAAAAAGGGAGCACCATGGCTCGACTATGTGACCTTGTGGTCAACGTTAACTAAGATTACCACCGGGCTTCGACAACACAACATATCAAGTGGGATAAATATTTTTCATGTTGTTATTCCTTCTTGTTCTATGTAAGAAAAAAATATTATATTATTGTGTTTGTGATATTTAATAAATGTTTATGTGTTACAAAAAAAGGTGTGTGACATTTAAAAAAAATAAACATTGTAAACCACATTTGTGTAATTAAAAATGATACGTTGCATTTTAAAAATGTTCATGCATTCCAAAAAAACTGGTCATGACATTTTTTAAATGCCTATACAATGTATAAAACAGTTTGTGTAGCTTTAAAATGTTTCGTACCATCCGAAAATGTTAAAAACATAGTTGAAAAAAGTTTCAAAACTTTTCAAAACTTGTATTTGAAAAAAATGCCAATCATACACTTAAAAAGTATTAAGCATATATTTTTTAAATACTCCAAACATAGATGTATACTGGAGTATTTAAAATATATATGTATCAAAACATAGATGTATACTGGAGTATTTAAAACATCAAAAGATATATGTATCACATGGAGTATATGTTTCAATACACATAAGTTTCAAAACTTGTATTTGAAAAAATGTTAATATGGACGTGTTGTGTTGATTAACAGTTTTCCAAATACAAGTTTTTGAAACTTTTTAAAATGCCGCGTACCTTTTTTGTAACACATAAATATTTTTTGAATGTCACAAACACAAGAATATAAATTGTTTTCTTATATCTGGACGTGTTGTGTTGTCGGTGGTAATGTTAGTTAACCTTGAGCACAAGGTCACATGGTCGAGCCACGGTGCTCATGTTTTCCGTGTTACATTTCTTGTAAAAAATATTTTCAGTCAATGTTTATATGATACAGAAATTAGTCATGCTACATAGACATGAATTATCAGTAGTCTGGTGGTTGTCCACGTATGACTACTAGGGCACGTTGCAGCTTCAAGACCCCACATCGCTTGTTTTTTCATTTTATTTTTAGAGGCTTAATACAAAAATAAAAAAAGCCAAAGGGTTCTCTGCAAATCTACATGCTACAGCGGATAACAATGGGCCCTGGCCACACTGGAATGTCACATAGCCCATGGATCTATGTACATGAAATGTGATCGTATATGAACGCTTGTACAAGTTTGATGACCCGAAACATGTATTTTACAAGTTTGTGCACCAAACTGACCATCACGTGCAAGTTCTATGACTTCGGATGTATTTACCTCGACTTAAAACTAGGTGCACGCGCTGTAAACAGTGGCGGAGACAGGGGGGACCAGCAGGGGCCCTGGCCCCCCCTAACATCTGAGATTTATTGCTAATTTGCTGATGAAGACTGTAAATTTTGTGATTATTTGCTGCTCAGATCATGTTTTTTCTTTGGTTTGAACCTCCCTGATCTGTTTCAGCAGCACTCGGCCCTCTCAATCCTTTTTTTCTGCCTTCGCCACTGGCTGTAAACCGAGACGGAGGGTATTTTGTTGAGATGGCGTATAATTAAACGAGAAAAGCGACGATTCAGTATAATATTATGACACCCTATCATATTAAATGATGTATTAGAGCATCTACAGTCAGACTTAACAAATATGACCCCCTAAACGCCCGCGGATGCGCCCGGCCACTGACCGGGCGTGCCCGTTATTTGTCCGTTCGCGTAGCCACGGTCCTTATTTTTCTCCTCATATGTCCGGTCACTTGCACGTGATTGATGAAAATGAAGAGAGAAGGAAAAGAGTGAATAAAGAAAAAGAAAAGGTGGTCGGGGTGAGGCCACGTCCTATGTGGCGGACTGACCGGGCGCATCTGTGAGCCTTGATATCCTCCCTACATTTAAGATGGATATGAGGGTTCGCTGACAGCCCGGCCGTACAAGAATGGTATGAGAGGTCTTGCTGGGTCATTTTTTTCTTCTCTCTCTTGTCCGGCCATTGACCGGGCGCGTCCGCGAGCGTATGAGAGGGCTTGAGGCATCCGGCTGTAGATGCTCTTACTATGTATTATGCATAGGAATAAATGAGGTCCATATAATACTAAGATGTGATACTATAAATTATGCCTGGCTCCTGAAGCGAGGGGACACATATTCACTACAGGAAAAACATTATATGCCGAACAGCTAGGGTGCTTGGTGAAGGCCGATATGTACTTGACATAGGATATGTCTAATGTAAGGGCATGTACAATAGTACTATCTTAGGAGTGTCACATAGGATAAATGATGAGGTGGATGAGAGAGAACTCATAAGAAAAGGCTTGTCTTCTTTTATTTAAAAGAAGACAAGAAATGATCTCTTAGCACAATATGTTCCATTATGTTTTTAGAAATGGCTAGTTATTGAAGATAAGGCTAAAAGATGATCCATTGTAGATATATTTTTTGTCATCTCTAAATTACATGCAAGACCTTAGATAAGACTATCTTATCAATCATTGTACATGCCCTAATATTCGGTATCCAACACTCGGCATACACCTAGCCGGCATAGTAGGTATGTTTTCACGGGTGCTTGGCATAACAGGAAGCGGAAACTTTTCGCTATTTCGGTGGAAAAACAAAAACATAGAGGAAACCCAGAAATGAAAAATGACATTTTGCAAAGCGGAAGCAAAAGCGGTATCTGTTCCAAGGCTGGCGCCAGCCGCGGCGCTAAGTATCGTTGAAAATAGTGCTGTGTGTAGAAGAAAAAGGGTTAGTGCTCGGTGCCTTCTTTTCCGCCGCCGCGGCACCCGACGCCGGGAATAGTCCTGGAATTTACGTTGCAACTGCCGGTCGACTTGGAACTTTTTCATACCGACTCCCATTAAAGATGTCTTTATTTTCCTTCGACCATGCGGTGTGCATGTGCAGGCACGTTTGCATGGACCCAAGGACTCGCGCGTTTGTGTGCCGTTGCTTTAGGTGCACGCATATTCGGTTGAAGTCTTGCGTAAGCTCCGGTTGTGTTCGTGATGTGCTGGAGGTTCCACGACAGTTGCGGCTGGGACAGACCAGGCCACAAGTCGTTTCTTGTGTCAAACAAAGCTAATTGTAGGCATTTCATTGACAAACATGTAAAATAATTACATGGTTACAACCATGACTAGTAGAAAAGAAAGAGAGAAGCGAGAAGAAAGGAAGAGAAAGACACCAAGCCTGAACACAACATGAATCTTTCACGGTTTCACCCCGGGTCCCCAAAACAGTTAATTTCTAAATTTTAGCTCTTGCTAGACGCCAATACACCATGGGGATCTCCTCGATGCCGCCATCTCTCTAATCGGCAGGGTTTAATTGCGGGAAATATCTATTTCTTTCAAACCAAATTTCCCAAGAAAACAACATCAAGAGTGATAGCATCCCCATGTGCCGTTGGCCCTTGTCTATGATGCAACACCAAATCTCCTTGGAAGAACCCAAATGCTTCCAGTGATCACATGAGAGCGAGCTGCAACCTTCCTATAACATCCAGGTTTATAGGACTGATAGATTTTATAGGACTGATAGATTACTCATATCGAGAAGTAATTCCTTCTTTTCTAGGTATCCATACACAAAGGAATCTCAAAATTAAGCATGTTTGACTTGGAGCAATCTGACGGTGGGACCGATGAGGAAGTTGATCCCAGTATGGACGAGTGAGCACAAAATGTGAAGAGAAGACTAGTGTTGGTGTGGGGGGCTAGTCTAGATTCCGAGTGATAGCCAGTCATGGTGGCCTTATACTCGTTAGCCAGCCTGATGTCGTTACAAAATTGTAGGAATGATATCAGTACCGACCCTCGTGGTTACACAAGTGTGTGTGGGTCAGTGGCGCAAACATGTGGGATGTGTGTGGCCAGAGTGGCACACATAGAAGTGTGCTATGGGGGAACATTCCTGCCGGATAAAAGATTCTTTTTTGATGCTCGTTCGTAAGAAAACTCAAAGTTAAAAGTGTTTGACTTGAAGCAATTTTAAGAATAGATTTTTTGCCAGCGTCGCCGTCTCATTAGCAGATTCGTGCACCAAATTCTATCAAGAAGGAACGACTGAAGGAAAAACTTGTACCCTGCGGGGCCCATGCGGACTACAAAATGCATCGAAAATTCGACCGTTGCAGCCCAGTGTGTTGGATGTGGTAAGCCGAGCTGCTCGAGTAGTTACGGTACTCGATGAACTTCCATCAAATTGTGCATGGGATGTCCTGATCAAGATGAATGCTGGAGCACAATAGCAGTCACCATATGAATATAAAATCCTTCACAACTTAATTGGATATATATTGTGTTGAACGTCCTTGATCCAATAAAGCGTCACATGATCTTGTCGGTTTGCTTGATAAAGCCCGTTGGGGGGTTTTAAAACGGTGATGGCGATGTTGGGCATGGCAGAAAGCGCGGACTTGACCAGTGAAAATTGTCACTGTTACTTCTGCGGTCACTGTTTCTAACGACTGAATGGCATTACAAACCTCAATTCTCACTATTACTGTGGTTTCTATATAATTGCCGATTGCATCACAGACTGAAAATGTTAGTAACGTACTGTGCAATGATGCAATGCTTGGAGCGAGAGTTGTCGAAGGGCAATTCAGAACGTCAATGCCGAGGGAAGGCCCTGCATGCTATATGCAGAAGCATAACTGTTGCTAACGTACATAAAGAGACCAGTTACAGATTAGGTGACCGAATTCTGATTTTGGTCAGTCACATTTTTTTTCTGCATTGGCATGTCTGCTAGCTAGGCTCCACTCTCGTATGTATGTGCTGCCGGTGGGCTGACTGGTATATTGCTACCTAGTGTATGCATGCTCATTGTTCAATCCCACTTCGCCGAGCCCTCGCACATGCATGCATGCCCTTCCTGTCCAGTGCATGAATCTGGTACTTGTATCTGTCTAACACACGAAAAAAATGAAATAAAAATTAAAAATACAGCAAAATAATGGAATTTTCTAAAAAAAATAGTGGCATTAGTATTACACTCTAAGAAGAAATAAAATAAAAAAACTAAAAGAAACAATGACAAATTTTGCATACAATTTACACAAAAATTGTGATTTTTAATTATATACTAGAATAAGCATGTAATAGTGACTTTTTTGCAAAAACAATTGTAAGAAGGAATGAATTAGTGGCATTGGAATTACCCTTCAAGAAGAAAGAAATAGAATAGAAACTCAAACAAGATCGAATTAATGAAGTTTTTTTAAGGAAGAATGAATTAGTGGCATTGCTATTACCTTTTAAGAAGAAATCAAATGAAAAACATAAAAACAAAATTTTCACACAATTTACATAGAAAAATTGTGGGTTTTCAATAATAAGCATATAATAGTGATTTTTTCGCAAAAAATGGAAGTTTCCTAAGAAGGAATAAATTCCTAACATTGATATTACTGTTAACTAAGAATGAAAATTAAATAAATACAAAAAATAGAATAATGAAGTTTTATAAGAAAAAATGAATTAATGGATTTAGTATTATCTTTTAAGAAGAAAGCAAACAAAATAAGAACTCAAACAAAGTCAAAAGAATGAGGTTTACTATGGAAGAAGGAAATAGTGGCATTGATATAACCCTTTAAGAAGAAAATGAAAAAAATACAAACAATGACAAAATTCGCACACAATATACACCAAAATACCCCTTTTTTATTTGCAAGGATAAGCATATAGCCCCTCCGTCCATATTAAGTGTCGCTCAAACGGATGTATCTAGCACTAAAAAACGTCTGGATACATCCGTTTGAGTGATACTTAATATGGGACAGAGGGAGTAATAGTGAAATTACCGCAACAAAAAAGTTTCTAAGAATGAATGAATTAGTGGCGTTGGCATTACCCTTAAAGAAGAAAGAAAATAAAACAATAACTAAATCAAAGTCAAAAGAATGAAATTTTATTGGCAACAATGAATTAATGACATTTTTATTACTCTTTAAGAAGAAAGATAATGAAAAGGGTTAAACAAACTGGCACACAACTTTACACTAAAATTGCACTTTTTTAGTATGCAAACAACAATCATACAATAGTGTAGGTTTTTGCACATATTGTATAGTATTTGTGTGTTTACATTTACACTCACCCAACATCCCAAAAATACCCACAAAGCAAAGAAACTAATAAAATAAAATAAAGTACCAAAGCAAAGACGCATAAAAACGGAAAACCCATTAAAAAAGGGAGATAGGGGGGGGGGGGGGTTGTTTGGCACATGTAATGGGCATCAACCTAGTAGCAAATCAACCAACCCAAATATGTGATCAGTGAAAAAACAGCCCAAAACTGCTCAGAAAATAGACCAAGAAAAAAGTAGTTCGGATCTGAAAGCAGAAAATCACCGGCCAAAAAAACCGACTGACCGAAAATCTATTTGCAAGTGACTTACATATAGCTAAAGTTGTACATAAATGGGGAATGCTACTCCAGGCAAAGTGTAGTGTGGCATAATTTGTAGGAAAAGGCTCCAAACTTGTCTTTGTCGAATTTGACATGATCTAAAAGACCCAATGAAATTCAGATGAAATGTAAGAGCAGGTCGCCATGGAACAATGCATGCACTTAAGCGAGCAGACCGGCCCCATTTTACACGTGGATCGTGCATCTTTAACCAGATAGATATTGTTTGAATCAGAAAGTGTGTTCTGCAGCAGCGAACCAGACGCACCAAAAATCAGAGGAAGCACGAGCTTGTGTTTATGAAGAAACAACGGGGACTACATGCCCCGCCTTGTAGTTCCCCGTCGCATGCGATAGCAATCGTGACCCACGACAAGGGTGTCCCGAAGTCGTAGGCCATGAGGCGGCGAGCGAGACGCACATTTGACAAAGAGGACGCCAGAGAGATGATGGACGACGTGATGCCACCGCTATATATGCTTCAGGATACCATTGAAGATGTCTTCACAATGTCACCAAGACCACGGGCCAGGGCGCTTCTACATCGCAAAAATGTCTCATGATTCGGCCTTATAAAACTGAGGCATGCAAATACCATCGAAAAACTTCTTCTTCTTCTTCTTCTTCTTTTTTGAGGGGAGAGCTTCTCATTTTCTGATCCCATTCACTGACATAACAATAGACCATTCACCAATCACCACAAAAACTTCAATATATGCTCACTGACACATACATTTAGGTAGCTAATAAAGGAAAAAGATTACTACAACTTACACAATATCCTACAAAACTTTTTTCAAACCCACTATGTTGAAACTTAATAATCATTATATACTCCTAAACTAGATAGGAGTTGAAAGTCTAAACATCAAATTCTCAACAAATCTAACAAAAGGATATTGAGAAAAAATATCTATTATTCTTCTTTTCTTGAGGGATTTTTTAATAATTAGCACATATATTCTTCCATTTTAATAGTAAAATATATTCTCTAATCTCAGTTTTTTAGGATTATTCTCTAAGTTCTTTTTTCCCTCTAAGTTATCTAATAATGTGGAAAAAGAAAAAAGGAACATGAAAGGGCTGCGGGGTAACGTCAATAGGGGACGCTCCTATTGGGTGCTTTAAGCGCCGGTTAAGGCTGGTGGTGCTCGAACGCGATGTGTACCGGTCCGGCCCAGCAACATGCCCCTATCAAAGAAAAAAAAAGCAATTCTAATCGTTCCATGGAAGAAATGGGATTCCAGCTAGGGACGCCTATCTCAACAAATAGCACAACAACCACTGGACCAGGTTCACTTGGTTGTTCTACTAGGAGGAAAAATGTAACTATTTGATCAGTATTTATTTGAAAACAAGTTCGGAAACTGAAAAAAAAGTTCATAAATATTTAAAATGTTCATAAATTTTAAAAAAACTTCATCCATTTGAAGAAAAAGTTCATTCATTTGAAAAACGGTTCATTGATTTGAAAAAACGTTCATCAGATTTTTTTAAAAATGTTCAACAATTTTTATTGAAAACCGAGTTGAAAAAGTCATCAAATTTTAAAAAAATTCATCGATTTGAAAAAAAGCTCATCGATTTTGATTTTTTTCATGGAATTTAAAAACAAAATTCATCAAACTTGAAAATTAGTTCACCGAATTTGAAAAAGTTCATCTATTTTACTAAAAAGATTACAAATCTGAAAAAATCATCAATTTTGAAAAAAAGTTCATTGAATTTTTTAAAAAAGTTCATCATATTTTAATAATAGTCTGTCGAATTTGAAAAAAGTTCAACAAATTTATTCAAAACATTTACAAATCTGAAAAACTTCATCAATTTGAAAAAAAGTTCTCGAAATTGGAAAAATTTCATGAATTTGAATAAAAGTTCATAGATTTTAGAAAAGGTTCATCAATTTTGGAAAAAAATCATTAATCTAAAAAATCTATGCATTGAAGAAAAAAGAAAAATAGGAAAAGAAAGAAAAAGATATTAGGAATAAAAACGTCTAGAAAAAAATCTTACTAATAAAGAGTAAAAAATGCAACTCTATCACAGCTGGTAATATGTCGTTGTGGTTAGCAGGCTTCCTTTCCAACTAAGAGATTGCAGGTTCGAAGCCTGTCATTTACTGTTTTGCAAGTTTATAGAAATAAAAAGGGAAACGTTTGTGCGCGGTGCACCAGTGGAACCCTCACGCCGGTCGCTTCACCACGCTGACGCTAGCCATCAGGAAGCAAACACGTGTATTCTTATCCTCTCTCCAACGCTGCATCTACTCCTTCCCCGCGACTGTCCAGACAGAAGTTGCATCCGGCAGCGCATAATGCTACAACCGGTGGCCAAAATAGCTTCAACCGACAACATCAAAAATGGAAAGCTTTAACTAAAAATATGGAGAAGCTGGTCGCTAGGGCACCCGAAGTACAAAAATGTTGCATCCACCGAATTGGGAAGCTTCAACTGCTGAATTGAAAAGCTTCAACCCGCGAGTACACAAACAAAAAGCTACAACCGTTGACATGAAAAGCTTCAACCCTAATTTTGAAAAGCTTCAACCATTCAATGGCGTTGACTAACTGGTGAAGTTTTTTGCTACAACCGTGGTAGATTTTTGCTACTACCGCTGAAGGTTTTTGCTACATCCATGTAAGGCAGAGTTGCGACTTTGCGAAGACGGCGACGGTGTTTGATTTTTGCCGCATCCGTAGTTTTTTTTGCTACTACCGGTGAAGTTTTTTGCTACATCCATTCAATGGCGTTGACTGACTGATGGTCGTCGCCGACGCAATTCCGTGCAACGAGCGACGAGGGGCGGCGATGGAGCTACAATCGGAGGACAGCTATAACCGTCGCCGGTGGAGCTGCAACCGCAGGCGCAGCTGTTGCATGGACTGAGGTAGTTTTTGACTACATCTATATTCAATGGCGAGAACGGACGGCGAGGGTGGGGACTGACCACGAGGACGGCCGGCGAGGGTGGGGACTGACCACAAGGACGGCTGGCGACGAGGACGGCCACCGGAGGGGACTGCAGGCGCGACAACGAGGATCCTAAGTGGGAGTTGCAGATCCAGCCCGAGGAAGAAGAAAACGTGAGCGAATCTTTTTTTGCCCAGATCCATTGGCCAAGCGGCTTGCATCAAACGGCTGGGGCGAGACCGGCCGAAACTTTCGACCGATGCACCGGCGCCTAGCGTTGCCCAAATAAAAAGGGCCGGCCCAGGTTCGAGTGCCTTCAACGCCAGTTAACAAAAATGCATGTTAACGGGGAATGCCCGTCAATGGCTCAGGTGTGTGAGTTGTGGAGGACGAGGTGACGAGCACCCTGGATGCTCCCTCTGTTTTTTTATTTTGCCGCACGTGTTTTCAGTTTTTTAGATGATTTTTTTGTTTTTTCTAACTTTTTCGGCTTTCCAGTGGTCGTTCTAAGTTTTTTGACAAAAATATTTGATTTTTTTGCATGAAAAATGTGTTTTTTGCTTTCTTAAGATGCACGGTTTTGCTTCCACGAGAGTTATGGTTTTGGTTTCGTGAGAGGCACGGCCGTGCCTCTCGGAAACAAAAAAAAACACATTTTCATTTTTTCTCTCTCGTGAGAGGCACGGTTTTGCTTCCGCGACGTGCCTCTCGGAAATGAAAAAAAACACGTATTCTCTTTTTGTCAGTGAGAGGCACGGCCGTGCCTCTTAGAAACGTGAAAAACACGTTCTCTTTTTTTCGTGAGAGACACGTATTTCATTCCGCGAGAGGCACGGCCGTGCCTCTCGGAAACGGGAAAAAATGTGTTTTCTCTTCTTCTTTTTCCGCAAGAGGCACGGCCGTGCCTCTTGGAAACGGCTTTCGAAAAGGAAAAGAAGTGCTCCAGGTTCGGGTTTTTTGTTTAAATTTTTTGGGAAAAAAGTTCCTCAAAACCTATCAACATGATATCTAGTTTTGAAAATCTTGACGCGAGGAATCCAACAGTGAAAATGGTTCGAGATTTAGACGCACGGTTTAAGAGATAAAACGTCTTGAATAAACATATGTACGAAAAATAAGAAAACTTCCAGGTTGCGAAAAGTGGCGCACATGAAGCATGCCACTTGTCATAACCTAAGAAGGTGAGAATGATCTTTGAAAAGAGTACTCCTTAATTAGTGATTTTGTCAGTTGTCTGGCCTTGTGTGGTAGGCTGCATCTTACAGTGGGTCGTGGCCCGCCACATGAGAATTATTCCCCCCTTTTTAGGGGCAAATAGTGGGGCATTATCCTACTTTATTAATTGAGTTTTTAACGTAAAATATGCAGAACAATTGTACAAGATGTACAAAATGATAAAAAAAAGAAAAAAATGTATCAAAAATGTGGGAAGAAAGCATCAGGTTAAAGGTGACTTTTGTATTTAGATTTGCTACAGTTTATGTCCTTGCTCTTGGCTTTCTGCCCTATAAGGATCATATCTCTCCCCCTCCCCTCTCTCTCTCTCTGAACCACCACATTTGCTGACAACGTATGTGTGAAGGCAAGTCTGATTTGTTCAACGTTTTAAAAAAGGTAAGGTTTGTTCATTGGTTTTCCTTTTTTGGAACCATGCAGAGAGTCTCATGCGAGTTCATTAAAACAAGTAGATACATCGCCAAAGAAGACCTGACCCATACAAGAGGCGTGGCTCAGTAGGGAATAACTGAAAGTGCGTTGAGTCGACTAGACGGAGGGTGAATAGGCGATTTTTATGAATTCTTCACTTATAAATTTCAGGGTAAGGAAATTCCTAAGCGGAGAACTACTTGCGGCAAAATAAGTACTCAGATGCAAATATAATAGAATATAAGCATGGTCATCATGATGAAATGAAAACAAGCACAGAGTACAGAAAGCGTAAACACATGATAAAACATGATGAAGACAAGCAGACTGAAGAAATTAAACTGAGGAAATTTGAGAAAGTCTTCAGTCAAAGTCTTCGAATAGATATGAACAAGCACACAACACAAAAATGAGGAAATGAAAGGGTTAAGGAAATAGAACCAGTTAGCTTGGTGAAGACAATGATTTGGTAGACCAGTTCCAACTGCTATGACAGTTATACGTCTGGTTAGGGTGGCTAGGTATTCAAATCTGAGGACACACAGTCCCGGACACTCAGTCCTGAACACGCAGTTCAGTACACTTAGTCCTCACCGTATTCCGCTTGAGCTAAGGCCACACATACCTCGCCTAATCACTCGTGGTAAGTCTTCAGGTGACTTCCAAACCTTCACAAACTTGGTCACTTGGCGATCCACAATTTCCTCTTGGATGTTCTAGACCATGAAGCCTAACCGTCTGGAAGATGCACAGTCTTCAAAGGTAACAAGCGTCGGATCCATGTAGGATCAATCTCTTTAGTGATGCTCAATCACTTTGGATTTGTAGGTATTTGGGTTTGGGTTTTCCTCACTTGATGATTTTTGCTCAAAGTCCTCGGAGGATGGGATGCTCTCAAATGACAAGTGTCAGTTTCTCTCGGAGCAGCCAACCAGCTAGTGGTTGTAGGGGCGGCTATTTATAGCCTAGGGAGCAGCCCGATATGATAAGACATAAATGCCCTTCAATGATATGACCGTTAGGTGGGAAGATATTTTGGTACAGCTGGCGCATAGCACAGCAACGGTCGGAAATTTGACTATCAAATTCCTCTGGGCTATCATGTTCCTCACTTGTAGGCAATCCGCACTGATGAATTCCTAACTCCTCAGTCAGAACAAATTCCTCAGAGACCAGAATAAATTCGTCTCGTTCACTGAAGAAATTTGATTGAACTGCATGAGATTTCCAATGGCTTCACTCTAAGGAATTGGTAGGTGTAGGATTTTGAGTTGAGCATCACTTGGAAACTTTTCCTTACTATTTCCTCGACCCCCTTTAACAGTACGGTGTTTCCTATGAGTCAAGAAGGAGAAAATGAAACTACGAAAACAAAAGTCTTCACGCTTCATGTTCCTCGAATGAATACCAAGTCTTCACGGTCACACCAATTTCTTCAGTTTCAAAGTCTTCAGAAAGTCTTCAGAAATCCAAAGTCTTTAGTTGAAGAACTTCATTTTTAGGGGTCGACTCTCTCTGTAAATATCAAACTCCTCATAGACTTATAGACCTGTGTATACTCACAAACGTATCAGTCCCTTAACCTATAAGTCTTCAATACACCAAAATCACTAAGGGGCACTAGATGCACTTACAATCTCTCCCCTTTTGTGATTGATGACAATATAGGTTAAGTTTTCAACGGGTATAAACATATGAAGTGTAAATACTGATATTGAGGAATTTGATTGCAAGATATAGAAGAACTCCCCCTGAAGATGTGCATAGTGAGGAATTAGCTTTTGAAGCAATGCACACTTGAAGAGTAGAATCATGGAGATCTCCCCCTATATCTTGTAATTCATACACGCATTTAACATATAATTTGAAGAATTTGAAATGCATGATGAAATATGGTGACTGATGTAATTCAGCATGCGTGCATTAACATATATGAGGAATAAGCATGCAGAAGAACACAACAAAAGTATCAGACCACCATCGGGTTTTAAGTTTACAACTCAATCCAGCAAAGTTTTCAAAAGAACGAGAGTTGTAACTTAGAAAAAACACCCATATAAGTAGACCCGCTTGAATACTAACTCAAATTTCTCCCCCTTTGTCATCGAATGACCAAAAGGGACGAAAAATGAGGACTAACGCCCCTAAAGAATATCATCACTGATTCGATGAAGGAGCGCCAGAATTGTTGGGGTCGGTTGTTGAGGTAGGGCCTGTCGCAGTGTCGTCCAAGTCTTCATGTTCATCAGTCACGCGTGATGAAGAATATGAGCTGGCTACCAAGGAAGGAACTTTGGTCTTCTTGAATTTCCTCACCGATGGCTGAGACCAGTCAAAGTCCTGCTTGAGACCCATTTGCTTCAGATCATCTTCACCATACAGATGTGACAAAACAACCCAGGTGCGACCGAAGACTTCATGGAGGTAGTAATGGTTTTTCTTCACTACATTGTGTGTAGCAGTCATGTTGTGAAGAATAGAACCAAACTGACACTTAACCCATCTGTGGTTGCGATCGACCTTCTGGGGAAGACTGAGGAAAAGCTCACGATCAGTCATCACCCTTGGAGCTGTGCCTTGAGGATTTTGCTTTGAAGCATTTGCGGCAGAGTCATGAGTGGCAGAGTCATTATTGGTGGAGTAGGATCCAGCTTTACGGAACAGACCATCCAATGGACGAATGCCTTCATCAATAATAGCAGTAGCCTTGCCCTTTTCATCAAATGAGGAAAATGTCCGCTTGAGGACTTCTATTGGGGGCAAGTAACTGACATGATTCTGAAAATTAGCCTTGTAGTTGAGTGAAGACCTTGTTCTGAGGAGTCTCATAATCCAAGGAGCATAAGGCTTCAACTCAAATGGAGAGAGTGCGACATTTGCCAGAGTCCTCATGAAGAAGTCATGGTAGTTGATAGGAATGCCATGTATGATATTGAATAGCAAATTCTTCATGATGCCAACAACTTCTTCATCATTCGAGTCGTGGCCTTTTATTGGACCCAATGTCTGAAGGAAATATGCCCTAGAGGCAATAATAAAGTTATTATTTATTTCCTTAAATCATGATAAGTGTTTATTATTCATGCTAGAATTGTATTAACCGGAAACATAATACATGTGTGAATACATAGACAAAATAGAGTGTCACTAGTATGCCTCTACTAGACTAGCTCGTTAATCAAAGATGGTTATGTTTTCTAACCATGAACAAAGAGTTGTTATTTGATTAACGAGGTCACATCATTAGTTGAATGATCTGATTGACATGACCCATTCCATTAGCTTAGCACCTGATCGTTTAGTATGTTGCTATTGCTTTCTTCATGACTTATACATGTTCCTATGACTATGAGATTATGCAGCTCCCGTTTACCGGAGGAACACTTTGGGTACCACCAAACGTCACAACGTAACTGGGTGATTATAAAGGAGTACTACAGGTGGCTCCAAAGGTAGATGTTGGGTTGGCGTATTTCGAGATTAGGATTTGTCACTCCGATTGTCGGAGAGGTATCTCTGGGCCCTCTCGGTAATGCACATCACATAAGCCTTGCAAGCACTGCAACTAATATGTTAGTTGTTAGATGATGTATTACGGAATGAGTAAAGAGACTTGCCAGTAACGAGATTGAACTAGGTATTGGATACCGACGATCGAATCTCGGGCAAGTAACATACCGATGACAAAGGGAACAACGTATGTTGTTATGCGGTCTGACCGATAAAGATCTTCGTAGAATATGTAGGAGCCAATATGGGCATCCAGGTCCCGCTATTGGTTATTGACGGAGACGTGTCTCGGTCATGTCTACATTGTTCTCGAACCGTAGGGTCCGCACGCTTAACGTTACGATGACAGTAATTATGAGTTTATGCATTTTGATGTACCGAAGTTAGTTCGGAGTCCCGGATGTGATCACGGACATGACGAGGAGTCTCGAAAAGGTCGAGACATAAATATTGATATATTGGAAGCCTATATTTGGACATCGGAATTGTTCCGGGTGAAATCGGCATTTTACCGGAGTACCAGGGGGGTTACCGGAACCCCCCGGGGGGTTATTGGGCCAACATGGGCCTTAAGGGAGAAGAGGAGAGGAGGCAAAAGGTGGCCGCGCGCCCCTCCCCTTCCTAGTCCGAATAGGACAAGGGAAGGGGGCCGGCGCCCCCCTTTCCTTCCTCTCTTCCTCCTATTCCCCCCTTCTCTCCTAGTCCAACTAGGAGTCCTACTCCCGGTGGGAGTAGGACTCCCCTTGGCGCGCCACACCTTGGCCGCCCGCCTCCTCCCCTTGCTCCTTTATATACGGGGGCAGGGGGCACCCCAAGACACACAAGTTGATCCTTGAGATCGTTCCTTAGCCGTGTGCGGTGCCCCCTGCCACCATATTCCACCTCGATCATATCGTTGCAGTGCTTAGGCGAAGCCCTGCGTCGGTAGAACATCAAGATCGTCACCACGCCGTCGTGCTGACAGAACTCCTCCCCGAAGCTTTGCTGGATCGGAGCCCGGGGATCGTCATCGAGCTGTACGTGTGCTAAGAACTCGGAGGTGCCGGAGTAACGGTGCTTGGATCGGTCGGATCGGGAAGACGTACGACTACTTCCTCTACGTTGTGTGATCGCTTCCGCAGTCGGTCTGCGTTGGTACGTAGACAACACTCTCCCCTCTTGTTGCTATGCATCACCATGATCTTGCGTGTGTGTAGGAATTTTTTTGAAATTACTACGTTTCCCAATAGTGGCATCCGAGCCTAGGTTTTATGGTTTTATGTTCTTTGCACGAGTAGAACACAAGTGAGTTGCGGGCGATACAAGTCATACTGCCTACCAGCATGTCATACTTTGGTTCGGCGGTATTGTTGGACGAGACGACCCGGACCAACCTTACGCGTACGCTTACGCGAGACCGGTTCCCTCGATGTGCTTTGCACATAGATGGCTTGCGGGCGACTGTCTCTCCAACTTTAGTTGAACCGAGTGTGGCTACGGTCCTTGAGAAGGTTAAAACGGAGTCTATTTGACAAACTACCATTGTGGTTTTGATGCGTAGGTAAGATGAGTTCTTGCTTAAAGCCCGTAGCAGCCACGTAAAACTTGCAACAGCAAAGTAGAGGACGTCTAACTTGTTTTTGCAGGGCATGTTGTGATGTGATATGGTCAAGGCATGATGCTAAATTTTATTGTATGAGATGATCATGTTTTGTAACCGAGTTATCGGCAACTGGCAGGAGCCATATGGTTGTCGCTTTATTGTATGCAATGCAATCGTGATGTAATGCTTTACTTTATTACTAAGCGGTAGTGATAGTCGTGGAAGCATAAGATTGGCGAGGCGACAACGATGCTACGATGGAGATCAAGGTGTCACGCCGGTGACGATGGTGATCATGACGGTGCTTCGGAGATGGAGATCACAAGCACAAGATGATGATGGCCATATCATATCACTTATATTGATTGCATGTGATGTTTATCTTTTTATGCATCTTATCTTGCTTTGATTGACGGTAGCATTATAAGATGATCTCTCACTAAATTATCAAGAAGTGTTCTCCCTGACTATGCACCGTTGCCAAAGTTTGTCGTGCCCAGACTGAAGGAAATATGCCCTAGAGGCAATAATAAAGTTATTATTTATTTCCTTATATCATGATAAATGTTTATTATTCATGCTAGAATTGTATTAACAGGAAACATAATACATGTGTGAATACATAGACCAACAGAGTGTCACTAGTATGCCTCTACTTGACTAGCTCGTTAATCAAAGATGGTTATGTTTCCTAACCATGAACAAAGAGTTGTTATTTGATTAACGAGGTCACATCATTAGTTGAATGATCTGATTGACATGACCCATTCCATTAGCTTAGCACCCGATCGTTTAGTATGTTGCTATTGCTTTCTTCATGACTTATACATGTTCCTATAACTATGAGATTATGCAACTCCCGTTTACCGGAGGAATACTTTGGGTACTACCAAACGTCACAACGTAACTGGGTGATTATAAAGGAGTACTATAGGTGTCTCCAATGGTAGATGTTGGGTTGGCGTATTTCGAGATTAGGGTTTGTCACTCCGAGTGTCGGAGAGGTATCTCTGGGCCCTCTCGGTAATGCACATCACATAAGCCTTGCAAGCACTGCAACTAATATGTTAGTTGTGAGATGATGTATTACGGAACGAGTAAAGAGACTTGCCAGTAACGAGATTGAACTAGGTATTGGATACCGACGATCGAATCTCGGGCAAGTAACATACCGATGACAAAGGGAACAACGTATGTTGTTATGCGGTCTGACCGATAAAGATCTTCGTAGAATATGTAGGAGCCAATATGGGCATCTAGGTCCCGCTATTGGTTATTGACCGGAGACGTGTCTCGGTCATGTCTACATTGTTCTCGAACCGTAGGGTCCGCACGCTTAACGTTACGATGACAGTTATTATGAGTTTATGCATTTTGATGTACCGAAGGTTGTTCGGAGTCCCGGATGTGATCACGGACATGACGAGGAGTCTCGAAATGGTCGAGACGTAAAGATTGATATATTGGAAGCCTATGTTTGGACATCGGAAGTGTTCCGGGTGAAATCGGGATTTTACCGGATTACCGGGAGGGTTACCGGAACCCCCCGGGAGCCAAATGGGCCAACATGGGCCTTAGGAAAGGTGAGAGGGCAGCCCACATAGGGCTGCGCCTCCCCCCTCTCCCTAGTCCTATTAGGACTAGGAGAGGGGCCGGCCACCTCTCTTTCTCTCCCCTTTAAGGATTCCTAGTTGGACTAGGATTGGAGGGGGGAGTCCTACTCCCGGTAGGAGTAGGACTCCTCCTGCGCCTCCCTCTCTTTGGCCGGCCAGCCTCCCTCCCTCCATCCTTTATATACGGGGGCAGGGGACACCCCAAGACACACAAGTTGATCCTTGAGATCGTTCCTTAGCCGTGTGCGGTGCCCCTGCCACCAAATTCCACCTCGGTCATATCGTTGTAGAGCTTAGGCGAAGCCCTGCGTCAGTAGTACATCAAGATCGTCACCACGCCGTCGTGCTGACGGAACTCTTCCTCGACGCTTTGCTGGATCGGAGCCCGAGGATCGTCATCGAGCTGAACGTGTGCTAAGAACTCGGAGGTGCCGGAGTAACGGTGCTTGGATCGGTCGGATCGGGAAGAAGACGTACGACTACTTCCTCTACGTTGTGTGATCGCTTCTACAGTCGGTCTGCGTTGGTACGTAGACAATACTCTCCCCCTCGTTGCTATGCATCACCATGATCTTGCGTGTGCGTAGGAAAATTTTGAAATTACTGCGTTCCCCAACACAGACACCACGTGATGATCGGGTGTGATAAGCTCTACGTCCAAATACAACGGGTGCAAAACAGTTGCACACGCGGAATACTCAGGTTATACTTGACGAGCCAAGCATATACATATATGGCCTCGGAACACGGAGACCGAAAGGTCGAGCGTGAATCATATAGTAGATATGATCAACATAACGATGTTCACCATTGCAAACTACTCCATCTCACGTGATGATCGGTTATGGTTTAGTTGATTTGGATCACGTGATCACTTAGAGGATTAGAGGGATGTCTATCTAAGTGGGAGTTCTTAAGTAATTTGATTAACTGAACTTAAACTTATCATGAACTTAGTACCTGATAGTATCTTGCTTGTTTATGTTGATTGTATATAGATGGCTCGTGCTGTTGTTCCGTTGAATTTTAATGCGTTCCTTGAGAAAGCAAAGTTGAAAGATGATGGTAGCAATTACACGGACTGGGTCCGTAACTTGAGGATTATCCTCATTGCTGCACAGAAGAATTACGTCCTGGAAGCACCGCTGGGTGCCAGGCCTGCTGCTGGAGCAACACCAGATGTTATGAATGTCTGGCAGAGCAAAGCTGATGACTACTCGATAGTTCAGTGTGCCATGCTTTACGGCTTAGAATCGGGACTTCAACGACGTTTTGAACGTCATGGAGCATATGAGATGTTCCAGGAGTTGAAGTTAATATTTCAAGCAAATGCCCGGATTGAGAGATATGAAGTCTCCAATAAGTTCTATAGCTGCAAGATGGAGGAGAACAGTTCTGTCAGTGAGCATATACTCAAAATGTCTGGGTATAATAATCACTTGATTCAATTGGGAGTTAATCTTCCGGATGATTGCGTCATTGACAGAATTCTCCAATCACTACCACCAAGCTACAAGAGCTTCGTGATGAACTATAATATGCAAGGGATGAACAAGACTATTCCCGAGCTCTTCGCAATGCTGAAAGCTGCGGAAGTAGAAATCAAGAAGGAGCATCAAGTGTTGATGGTTAACAAAACCACTAGTTTCAAGAAAAAGGGCAAAGGGAAGAAGAAGGGGAACTTCAAGAAGAACGGCAAGCAAGTTGCTGCTCAAGAGAAGAAACCCAAGTCTGGACCTAAGCCTGAAACTGAGTGCTTCTACTGCAAGCAGACTGGTCACTGGAAGCGGAACTGCCCCAAGTATTTGGCGGATAAGAAGGATGGCAAGTTGAACAAAGGTATATGTGATATACATGTTATTGATGTGTACCTTACTAGAGCTCGCAGTAGCACCTGGGTATTTGATACTGGTTCTGTTGCTAATATTTGCAACTCGAAGCAGGGACTACGGAATAAGCGGACACTAGCAAAGGACGAGGTGACGATGCGCGTGGGAAACGGTTCCAAAGTCGATGTGATCGCGGTCGGCACGCTACCTCTACATCTACCTTCGGGATTAATATTAGACCTAAATAATTGTTATTTGGTGCCAGCGTTGAGCATGGACATTATATCTGGATCTTGTTTAATGCGAGACGGTTATTCATTTAAATCAGAGAATAATGGTTGTTCTATTTATATGAGTAATATCTTTTATGATCATGCACCTTTGAAGAGTGGTCTATTTTTGATGAATCTCGATAGTAGTGATACACATATTCATAATGTTGAAGCCAAAAGATGCAGAGTTGATAATGAAAGTGCAACTTATTTGTGGCACTGTCGTTTAGGTCATATCGGTGTAAAGCGCATGAAGAAACTCCATACTGATGGACTTTTTGGAACCACTTGATTATGAATCACTTGGTACTTGCGAACCGTGCCTCATGGGAAAGATGACTAAAACACCGTTCTCCGGTACTATGGAGAGAGCAACAGATTTATTGGAAATCATACATATCGATGTATGTGGTCCGATGAATATTGAGGCTCGCGGCGGATATCGTTATTTTCTCACCTTCACAGATGACTTAAGCAGATATGGGTATATGTACTTAATGAAACACAAGTCTGAAACATTTGAAAAGTTCAAAGAATTTCAGAGTGAAGTTGAAAATCATTGTAACAAGAAAATAAAGTTTCTATGATCTGATCGTGGAGGAGAATATTTGAGTTACGAGTTTGGTGTACATTTGGAAAATTGTGGAATAGTTTCGCAACTCACGCCACCCGGAACACCACAACGTAATGGTGTGTCCGAACGTCGTAATCGTACTTTACTAGATATGGTGCGATCTATGATGTCTCTTACTAATTTATCGCTATCGTTTTGGGGATACGCTCTAGAGACGGCCGCATTCACGTTAAATAGGGCACCATCAAAATCCGTTGAGACGACACCTTATGAACTATGGTTTGGCAAGAAACCAAAGTTGTCATTTCTTAAAGTTTGGGGCTGCGATGCTTATGTGAAAAAGCTTCAACCTGATAAGGTCGAACCCAAATCGGAGAAATGTGTCTTCATAGGATATCCAAAGGAAACTATTGGATACACCTTCTATCACAGATCCGAAGGCAAGACTTTTGTTGCTAAGTTCGGAAACTTTCTAGAGAAGGAGTTTCTCTCGAAAGAAGTGAGTGGGAGGAAAGTAGAACTTGACGAGCTAACTGTACCTGCTCCCTTATTGGAAAGTAGTACATCACAGAAAACTGTTTCTGAGACACCTACACCAATAAGTGAGGAAGCTGATGATGATGATCATGAAACTTTAGATCAAGATACTACTGAACCTCGTAGGTCAACCAGAGCGAGATCCGCACCAGAGTGGTACGGTAATCCTGTTTTGGAGGTCATGCTACTAGATCATGATGAACCTACGAACTATGAAGAAGCGATGGTGAGCCCAGATTCCGCAAAGTGGCTTGAAGCCATGAAATCTGAGATGGGATCCATGTATGAGAACAAAGTATGGAATTTGGTTGACTTGCCCGATGATCGGCAAGCAATTGAGAATAAATGGATCTTTAAGAAGAAGACTGACGCTGATGGTAATGTTACTGTCTACAAAGCTCGACTTGTCGCAAAAGGTTTTCGACAAGTTCAAGGGATTGACTACGATGAGATGTTCTCACCTGTAGCGACGCTTAAGTCTGTCCGAATCATGTTAGCAATTGCCGCATTTTATGATTATGAAATTTGGCAGATGGATGTCAAAACTGCATTCCTGAATGGATTTCTGGAAGAAGAGTTGTATATGATGCAACCAGAAGGTTTTGTCGACCCAAAGGGAGCTAACAAAGTATGCAAGCTCCAGCGATCCATTTATGGACTGGTGCAAGCCTCTCGGAGTTGGAATAAACGCTTTGATAGTGTGAGCAAAGCATTTGGTTTTATACAGACCTTTGGAGAAGCCTGTATTTACAAGAAAGTGAGTGGGAGCTCTTTAGCATTTCTAATATTATATGTGGATGACATATTACTGATTGGAAATGATATAGAATTTCTGGATAGCATAAAGGGATACTTGAATAAAAGTTTTTCAATGAAAGACCTCGGTGAAGCTGCTTACATATTAGGCATAAAGATCTATAGAGATAGATCAAGACGCTTAATTGGACTTTCACAAAGCACATACCTTGACAAGATTTTGAAGAAGTTCAAAATGGATCAAGCAAAGAAAGGGTTCTTGCCTGTGTTACAAGGTGTGAGATTGAGTAAGACTCAAAGCCCGACCACTGCAGAAGATAGAGAGAAAATGAAAGATGTTCCCTATGCTTCAGGCATAGGCTCTATCATGTATACAATGCTGTGTACCAGACCTGATGTGTGCCTTGCTATAAGTTTAGCAGGGAGGTACCAAAGTAATCCAGGAGTGGATCACTGGACAGCGGTCAAGAACATCCTGAAATACCTGAAAAGGACTAAGGATATGTTTCTCGTATATGGAGGTGACAAAGAGCTCACCGTAAGAGGTTACGTTGATGCAAGCATTGACACTGATCCGGATGATTCTAAGTCGCAAACCGGATACGTGTTTACATTAAACGGTGGAGCTGTCAGTTGGTGCAGTTCTAAACAAAGCGTCGTAGCGGGATCTACATGTGAAGCGGAGTACATAGCTGCTTCGGAAGCAGCGAACGAAGGAGTCTGGATGGAGGAGTTCATATCCGATCTATGTGTCATACCTAGTGCATCGGGTCCAATGAAAATCTTTTGTGACAATACTAGTGCAATTGCCTTGGCAAAGGAATCCAGATTTCACAAAAGGACCAAACACATCAAGAGACGCTTCAACTCCATCCGGGATTTAGTCCAGGTGGGAGACATAGAGATTTATAAGATACATACGGATCTGAATGTTGCAGACCCGTTGACTAAGCCTCTTCCATGAGCAAAACATGATCAGCACCAAGGCTCCATGGGTGTTAGAATCATTACTGTGTAATCTAGATTATTGACTCTAGTGCAAGTGGGAGACTGAAGGAAATATGCCCTAGAGGCAATAATAAAGTTATTATTTATTTCCTTAAATCATGATAAGTGTTTATTATTCATGCTAGAATTGTATTAACCGGAAACATAATACATGTGTGAATACATAGACAAAACAGAGTGTCACTAGTATGCCTCTACTAGACTAGCTCGTTAATCAAAGATGGTTATGTTTTCTAACCATGAACAAAGAGTTGTTATTTGATTAACGAGGTCACATCATTAGTTGAATGATCTGATTGACATGACCCATTCCATTAGCTTAGCACCCGATCGTTTAGTATGTTGCTATTGCTTTCTTCATGACTTATACATGTTCCTATGACTATGAGATTATGCAGCTCCCGTTTACCGGAGGAACACTTTGGGTACTACCAAACGTCACAACGTAACTGGGTGATTATAAAGGAGTACTACAGGTGGCTCCAAAGGTAGATGTTGGGTTGGCGTATTTCGAGATTAGGATTTGTCACTCCGATTGTCGGAGAGGTATCTCTGGGCCCTCTCGGTAATGCACATCACGTAAGCCTTGCAAGCACTGCAACTAATATGTTAGTTGTTAGATGATGTATTACGGAACGAGTAAAGAGACTTGCCAGTAACGAGATTGAACTAGGTATTGGATACCGACGATCGAATCTCGGGCAAGTAACATACCGATGACAAAGGGAACAACGTATGTTGTTATGCGGTCTGACCGATAAAGATCTTCGTAGAATATGTAGGAGCCAATATGGGCATCCAGGTCCCGCTATTGGTTATTGACCGAAGACGTGTCTCGGTCATGTCTACATTGTTCTCGAACCGTAGGGTCCGCACGCTTAACGTTACGACGACAGTAATTATGAGTTTATGCATTTTGATGTACCGAAGTTAGTTCGGAGTCCCGGATGTGATCACGGACATGACGAGGAGTCTCGAAATGGTCGAGACATAAAGATTGATATATTGGAAGCCTATATTTGGACATCGGAATTGTTCCGGGTGAAATCAGCATTTTACCGGAGTACCGGGGGGGTTACCAGAACCCCCCGGGGGGTTATTGGGCCAACATGGGCCTTAAGGGAGAAGAGGAGAGGAGGCAAAAGGTGGCCATGTTGGGGAACGCAGTAATTTCAAAAAATTTCCTACGCACACGCAAGATCATGGTGATGCACAGCAACGAGAGGGGAGAGTGTTGTCTACGTACCAACGCAGACCGACTGCGGAAGCGATCACACAACGTAGAGGAAGTAGTCGTACGTCTTCTTCCCGATCCGACCGATCCAAGCACCGTTACTCCGGCACCTCCGAGTTCTTAGCACACGTTCAGTTCGATGACGTTCCTCGGGCTCCGATCCAGCAAAGCGTCGAGGAAGAGTTCCGTCAGCACGACGGCGTGATGACGATCTTGATGTACTACCGACGCAGGGCTTCGCCTAAGCACTACAACGGTACGATCGAGGTGGAATTTGGTGGCAGGGGGCACCGCACACGGCTAAGGAACGATCTCAAGGATCAAGTTGTGTGTCTTGGGGTGCCCCCTGCCCCCGTATATAAAGGTTGGAGGAGGGGGGCCGGCCGGCCAAGGGAGGGGAGGCGTAGGGGAGTCCTACTCCCACCGGGAGTAGGACTCCTTCCCCCAATCCTAATCCAATTAGGACTCCCGGGGGGGGGGGGGGGAAGAGAGAGAAGGGGGCCGGCCCCTTATCCTATTCCTAATAGGACTTGGGGGGTGCGCCGGCCAGCTAGTGGGCTTCCCTTTTCTCTTTTCCACTAAGGCCCAATAGGCCCATTAGTCTCCCGGGGGGTTCCGGTAACCCTCCCGGTATTCCGGTAAAATCCCGATTTCACCCGGAACACTTCCGATGTCCAAACATAGGCTTCCAATATATCAATCTTTACGTCTCGACCATTTCGAGACTCCTCGTCATGTCCGTGATCTCATCCGGGACTCCGAACAACCTTCGGTACATCAAAATGCATAAACTCATAATAACTGTCATCGTAACGTTAAGCGTGCGGACCCTACGGTTCAAGAACAATGTAGACATGACCGAGACATGTCTCCGGTCAATAACCAATAGCGGGACCTGGATGCCCATATTGGCTCCTACATATTCTACGAAGATCTTTATCGGTCAGACCGCATGACAACATACGTTGTTCCCTTTGTCATCGGTATGTTACTTGCCCGAGATTCGATCGTCGGTATTCAATACCTAGTTCAATCTCGTTACCGGCAAGTCTCTTTACTCGTTCCGTAATACATCATCTCACAACTAACATATTAGTTGCAGTGCTTGCAAGGCTTATGTGATGTGCATTACCGAGAGGGCCCAGAGATACCTCTCGGACAATCGGAGTGACAAACCCTAATCTCGAAATACGCCAACCCAACATCTACCATTGGAGACACCTGTAGTACTCCTTTATAATCACCCAGTTACGTTGTGACGTTTGGTAGTACCCAAAGTGTTCCTCCGGTAAACGGGAGTTGCATAATCTCATAGTTATAGGAACATGTATAAGTCATGAAGAAAGCAATAGCAACATACTAAACGATCGGGTGCTAAGCTAATGGAATGGGTCATGTCAATCAGATCATTCTACTAATGATGTGACCTCGTTAATCAAATAACAACTCCTTGTTCATGGCTAGGAAACATAACCATCTTTGATTAACGAGCTAGTCAAGTAGAGGCATACTAGTGACACTCTGTTGGTCTATGTATTCACACATGTATTATGTTTCCGGTTAATACAATTCTAGCATGAATAATAAACATTTATCATGATGTAAGGAAATAAATAATAACTTTATTATTGCCTCTAGGGCATATTTCCTTCAGTCTCCCACTTGCACTAGAGTCAATAATCTAGATTACACAGTAATGATTCTAACACCCATGGAGCCGTGGTGCTGATCATGTTTTGCTCGTGGAAGAGGCTTAGTCAACGGGTCTGCAACATTCAGATCCGTATGTATCTTGCAAATCTCTATGTCTCCCACCTGGACTAAATCCCGGATGGAGTTGAAGCGTCTCTTGATGTGTTTGGTCCTCTTGTGAAATCTGGATTCCTTTGCCAAGGCAATTGCACCAGTATTGTCACAGAAGATTTTCATTGGACCCGATGCACTAGGTATGACACCTAGATCGGATATGAACTCCTTCATCCAGACTCCTTCGTTTGCTGCTTCCGAAGCAGCTATGTACTCCGCTTCACATGTAGATCCCGCTACGACGCTTTGTTTAGAACTGCACCAACTGACAGCTCCATCGTTTAAAGTAAACACGTATCCGGTTTGCGATTTAGAATCGTCCGGATCAGTGTCAAAGCTTGCATCAACGTAACCTCTTACGGTGAGCTCTTTGTCACCTCCATATACGAGAAACATATCCTTAGTCCTTTTCAGGTTTTTCAGGATGTTCTTGACCGCTGTCCAGTGATCCATTCCAGGATTACTTTGGTACCTCCATGCTAAACTTATAGCAAGGCACACATCAGGTCTGGTACACAGCATTGCATACATGATAGAGCCTATGGCTGAAGCATAGGGAACATCTTTCATTTTCTCTCTATCTTCTGCAGTGGTCGGGCATCGAGTCTTACTCAATTTCATACCTTGTAACACAGGCAAGAACCCTTTCTTTGCTTGATCCATTTTGAATTTCTTCAAAATCTTGTCCAGGTATGTGCTTTGTGAAAGTCCAATTAAGCGTCTTGATCTATCTCTATAGATCTTTATGCCTAATATGTAAGCAGCTTCCCCGAGGTCTTTCATCGAAAAACTTTTATTCAAGTATCCCTTTATGCTATCCAGAAATTCTATATCATTTCCAATTAGCAATATGTCATCCACATATAATATCAGAAATGCTACAGAGCTCCCACTCACTTTCTTGTAAATACAGGCTTCTCCAAAAGTCTGTATAAAGCCAAATGCTTTGATCACACTATCAAAGCGTTTATTCCAACTCCGAGATGCTTGCACCAGTCCATAAATGGATCGCTGGAGTTTGCATACTTTGTTAGCTCCTTTTGGATCGACAAAACCTTCTGGTTGTACCATATACAACTCTTCTTCCAGAAATCCATTCAGGAATGCAGTTTTGACATCCATCTGCCATATTTCATAATCATAAAATGCGGCAATTGCTAACATAATTCTGACGGACTTAAGCATCGCTATGGGTGAGAAAGTCTCATCGTAGTCAACCCCTTGAACTTGTCGAAAACCTTTTGCGACAAGTCGAGCTTTATAGACAGTAACATTACCGTCAGCGTCAGTCTTTTTCTTGAAGATCCATTTATTCTCAATTGCTTGCCGATCATCGGGCAAGTCAACCAAAGTCCATACTTTGTTCTCATACATGGATCCCATCTCAGATTTCATGGCCTCAAGCCACTTTGCGGAATCTGGGCTCACCATCGCTTCTTCATAGTTCGTAGGTTCATCATGATCTAGCATCATGACTTCCAGAACTGGATTACCGTACCACTCTGGTGCGGATCTCACTCTGGTTGATCTACGTGGTTCAGTAGTATCTTGTTCTGAAGCTTCATGATCATCATCATTAGCTTCCTCACTGATTGGCATAGGTGTCGCAGAAACAGTTTTCTGTGATGTACTATTTTCCAATAAGGGAGCAGGTATAGTTACCTCGTCAAGTTCTACTTTCCTCCCACTCACTTCTTTCGAGAGAAACTCCTTCTCTAGAAATGATCCATTCTTAGCAACGAATGTCTTGCCTTCGGATCTGTGATAGAAGGTATACCCAACAGTTTCCTTTGGGTATCCTATGAAGACACATTTCTCCGCTTTGGGTTCGAGCTTATCAGGTTGAAGCTTTTTCACATAAGCATCGCAGCCCCAAACTTTAAGAAACGACAACTTTGGTTTCTTGCCAAACCATAGTTCATAAGGCGTCGTCTCAACGGATTTTGATGGTGCCCTATTTAACGTGAATGCGGCCGTCTCTAAAGCATAACCCCAAAACGATAGCGGTAAATCAGTAAGAGACATCATGGATCGCACCATATCTAGTAAAGTGCGATTACGACGTTCGGACACACCATTACGCTGTGGTGTTCCGGGTGGCGTGAGTTGCGAAACTATTCCACAATTTTTCAAATGTATACCAAACTCGTAACTCAAATATTCTCCTCCATGATCAGATCGTAGAAACTTTATTTTCTTGTTACCATGATTTTCAACTTCACTCTGAAATTCTTTGAACCTTTCAAATGTTTCAGACTTATGTTTCATTAAGTAGATATACCCATATCTTCTTAAATCATCTGTGAAGGTGAGAAAATAACGATATCCGCCACGAGCCTCAATATTCATCGGACCACATACATCGGTATGTCTGATTTCCAACAAATCTGTTGCTCTCTCCATAGTACCGGAGAACGGTGTTTTAGTCATCTTGCCTATGAGGCACGGTTCGCAAGTACCAAGTGATTCATAATCAAGTGGTTCCAAAAGCCCATCAGTATGGAGTTTCTTCATGCGCTTTACACCGATATGACCTAAACGGCAGTGCCACAAATAAGTTGCACTATCATTATTAACTTTGCATCTTTTGGCTTCTACATTATGAATATGTGTATTACTATCTTCGAGATTCAACAAGAATAGACCACTCTTCAAAGGTGCATGACCATAAAAGATATTATTCATATAAATAGAACAACCATTATTCACTGATTTAAATGAATAACCGTCTCGCATTAAACAAGATCCAGATATAATGTTCATGCTCAACGCTGGCACCAAATAACAATTAGTTAGGTCTAATATTAATCCCGAAGGTAGATGTAGAGGTAGCGTGCCGACCGCGATCACATCGACTTTGGAACCGTTTCCCACGCGCATCGTCACCTCGTCCTTTGCTAGTGTCCGCTTATTCCGTAGTCCCTGTTTCGAGTTGCAAATATTAGCAACAGAACCAGTATCAAATACCCAGGTGCTACTGCGAGCTCTAGTAAGGTACACATCAATAACATGTATATCACATATACCTTTGCTCACTTTGCCATCCTTCTTATCCGCCAAATACTTGGGGCAGTTCCGCTTCCAGTGACCAGTCTGCTTGCAGTAGAAGCACTCAGTTTCAGGCTTAGGTCCAGACTTGGGTTTCTTCTCCTGAGCAGCAACTTGCTTGCTGTTCTTCTTGAAGTTTCCATTCTTCTTCCCTTTGCCCTTTTTCTTGAAACTAGTGGTTTGCTAACCATCAATACTTGATGCTCCTTCTTGATTTCTACCTCCGCAGCTTTCAGCATTGCGAAGAGCTCGGGAATAGTCTTGTTCATCCCTTGCATATTATAGTTCATCACGAAGCTCTTGTAGCTTGGTGGTAGTGATTGGAGAATCCTGTCAATGACGCAATCATCTGGAAGATTAACTCCCATCTGAATCAAGTGATTATTATACCCAGACATTTTGAGTATATGCTCACTGACAGAACTGTTCTCCTCCATCTTACAGCTATAGAACTTATTGGAGACTTCATATCTCTCAATTCAGGCATTTGCTTGAAATATTAACTTCAACTCCTGGAACATCTCATATGCTCCATGACGTTCAAAACGTCGTTGAAGTCCCGATTCTAAGCCGTAAAGCATGGCACACTGAACTATCGAGTAGTCATCAGCTTTGCTCTGCCAGACGTTCATAACATCTGGCGTTGCTCCAGCAGCAGGCCTATCACCCAGCGGTGCTTCCAGGACATAATTCTTCTGTGCAGCAATGAGGATAATCCTCAGGTTACGGACCCAGTCCGTGTAATTGCTACCATCATCTTTCAACTTCGCTTTCTCAAGGAACGCATTAAAATTCAACGGAACAATAGCACGAGCCATCTATCTACAAGCAATATAAACAAGCAAGATACTATCAGGTACTAAGTTCATGATAAGTTTAAGTTCAGTTAATCAAATTACTTAGGAACTCCCACTTAGATAGACATCCCTCTAATCCTCTAAGTGATCACGTGATCCAAATCAACTAAACCATAACCGATCATCACGTGAGATGGAGTAGTTTTCAATGGTGAACATCGTCATGTTGATCATATCTACTATATGATTCACGCTCGACCTTTCGGTCTCTGTGTTCCGAGGCCATATCTGCATATGCTAGGCTCGTCAAGTATAACCTGAGTATTCTGCGTGTGCAAAACTGGCTTGCACCCGTTGTAGATGGACATAGAGCTTATCACACCCGATCATCACGTGGTGTCTGGGCACGACGAACTTTGGCAACGGTGCATACTCAGGGAGAACACTTCTTGATAATTTAGTGAGAGATCATCTTATAATGCTACCGTCAATCAAAGCAAGATAAGATGCATAAAAGGATAAACATCACATGCAATCAATATAAGTGATATGATATGGCCATCATCATCTTGTGCTTGTGATCTCCATCTCCGAAGCACCGTCATGATCACCATCGTCACCGGCGCGACACCTTGATCTCCATCGTAGCATCGTTGTCGTCTCGCCAATCTTATGCTTCCACGACTATTACTACCGTTTAGTAATCTAGTAAAGCATTACATCGCGATTGCATTGTATACAATAAAGCAACAACCATATGGCTCCTGCCAGTTGCCGATAACTTAGTTACAAAACATGATCATCTCATACAATAAAATCAGCATCATGCCTTGACCATATCACATCACAACATACCCTGCAAAAACAAGTTAGACGTCCTCTACTTTGTTGTTGCAAGTTTTACGTGGCTGCTACGGGCTTAAGTAAGAACTCATCTCACCTACGCATCAAAACCACAACGATAGTTCGTCAAATAGACTCCGTTTTAACTTTCTCAAGGACCGGGCGTAGTCACACTTGGTTCAACTAAAGTTGGAGAGACAGTCTTCCGCAAGCCATCTATGTGCAAAGCACGTCGAGGGAACCGGTCTCGCGTAAGAGTACGCGTAAGGTTGGTCCGGATCGTCTCAACCAACAATACCGCCGAACCAAAGTATGACATGCTGGTAGGCAGTATGACTTGTATCGCCCACAACTCACTTGTGTTCTACTCGTGCATATAACATCAAACCATAAAACCTAGGCTCGGATGCCACTGTTGGGGAACACAGTAATTTCAAAAAATTTCCTACGCACACGCAAGATCATGGTGATGCACAGCAACGAGAGGGGAGAGTGTTGTCTACGTACCAACGCAGACCGACTGCGGAAGCGATCACACAACGTAGAGGAAGTAGTCGTACGTCTTCTTCCCGATCCGACCGATCCAAGCACCGTTACTCCGGCACCTCCGAGTTCTTAGCACACGTTCAGTTTGATGACGTTCCTCGGGCTCCGATCCAGCAAAGCGTTGAGGAAGAGTTCCGTCAGCACGACGGCGTGATGACGATCTTGATGTACTACCGACGCAGGGCTTCGCCTAAGCACTACAACGGTACGATCAAGGTGGAATTTGGTGGCAGGGGGCACCGCACACGGCTAAGGAACGATCTCAAGGATCAAGTTGTGTGTCTTGGGGTGCCCCTTGCCCCCGTATATAAAGGTTGGAGGAGGGGGGCCGGTCGGCCAAGGGAGGGGAGGCGCAGGGGAGTCCTACTCCCACCGGGAGTAGGACTCCTCCCCCCAATCCTAATCCAATTAGGACTCCCGGGGGGGAAAAGAGAGAGAAGGGGAGCCGGCCCCTTATCCTATTCCTAATAGGACTTGGGGGGTGCGCCGGCCAGCTAGTGGGCTTCCCTTTTCTCTTTTCCACTAAGGCCCAATAGGCCCATTAGTCTCCCGGGGGGTTCCGGTAACCCTCCCGGTATTCCGGTAAAATCCCGATTTCACCCGGAACACTTCCGATGTCCAAACATAGGCTTCCAATATATCAATCTTTACGTCTCGACCATTTCGAGACTCCTCGTCATGTCCGTGATCACATCCGGGACTCCGAACAACCTTCGGTACATCAAAATGCATAAACTCATAATAACTGTCATCGTAACGTTAAGCGTGCGGACCCTACGGTTCGAGAACAATGTAGACATGACCGAGACACGTCTCCGGTCAATAACCAATAGCGGGACCTAGATGCCCATATTGGCTCCTACATATTCTACGAAGATCTTTATCGGTCAGACCGCATGACAACATACATTGTTCCCTTTGTCATCGGTATGTTACTTGCCCGAGATTCGATCGTCGGTATCCAATACCTAGTTCAATCTCGTTACCGGCAAGTCTCTTTACTCGTTCCGTAATACATCATCTCACAACTAACATATTAGTTGCAGTGCTTGCAAGGCTTATGTGATGTGCATTACCGAGAGGGCCCAGAGATACCTCTCCGACAATCGGAGTGACAAACCCTAATCTCGAAATACGCCAACCCAACATCTACCATTGGAGACACCTGTAGTACTCCTTTATAATCACCCAGTTACGTTGTGACGTTTGGTAGTACCCAAAGTGTTCCTCCGGTAAACGGGAGTTGCATAATCTCATAGTTATAGGAACATGTATAAGTCATGAAGAAAGCAATAGCAACATACTAAACGATCGGGTGCTAAGCTAATGGAATGGGTCATGTCAATCAGATCATTCTACTAATGATGTGACCTCATTAATCAAATAACAACTCCTTGTTCATGGTTAGGAAACATAACCATCTTTGATTAACGAGCTAGTCAAGTAGAGGCATACTAGTGACACTCTGTTGGTCTATGTATTCACACATGTATTATGTTTCCGGTTAATACAATTCTAGCATGAATAATAAACATTTATCATGATGTAAGGAAATAAATAATAACTTTATTATTGCCTCTAGGGCATATTTCCTTCAGGCCGCGCGCCCCTCCCCTTCCTAGTCCGAATAGGACAAGGGAATGGGGCCGGCGCCCCCCCTTTCCTTCCTCTCTTCCTCCTATTCTCCCCCTTCTCTCCTAGTCCAACTAGGAGTCCTACTCCCGGTGGGAGTAGGACTCCCCTTGGCGCGCCACACCTTGGCCGGCCGCCTCCTCCCCTTGCTCTTTTATATACGGGGGCAGGGGGCACCCCAAGACACACAAGTTGATCCTTGAGATCGTTCCTTAGCCGTGTGCGGTGCCCTCTGCCACCATATTCCACCTCGATCATATTGTTGTAGTGCTTAGGCGAAGCCCTGTGTCGGTAGAACATCAAGATCGTCACCACGCCGTCGTGCTGACGGAACTCCTCCCCGAAGCTTTGCTGGATCGGAGCCCAGGGATCGTCATCGAGCTGTACGTGTGCTAAGAACTCGGAGGTGCCGGAGTAACGGTGCTTGGATCGGTCGGATTGGGAAGACGTACGACTACTTCCTCTACGTTGTGTGATCGCTTCCGCAGTCGGTCTGCATTGGTACGTAGACAACACTCTCCCCTCTCGTTGCTATGCATCACCATGATCTTGCGTGTGCGTAGGAATTTTTTTTGAAATTACTACGTTTCCCAATAATGTCTTCAACATAGTGCGATAGATAGTTCTAGGAACAAACAACAATTCCTTCATGAGGAATTTGGTCCTTGGGGCTTGATCGGGCTTCAGTGGCTTCATCAACACTTGCATGTAGTGAGCGGTAAGTTCAGGTTCATGATATATGCAACGAGCGCCTTCAAGGGGAGGACTGCCAGGCAGGGCATGAAGCAATTTAGAGGCTGGTGCTTTGAAGTGTGTATTCTCTGTCATCTAGTCCAATACCCAAGAGTTCACATCTTCAGCATCTCCTGTGATGTGCAGCATTGCATAGAACTGGAGAATTAGCTCTTCATTCCAATCAACAATATCAGTGCAAAAGTTGAGCAGTCTAGCATCATAAAGAACACTAAGGACTGGCGCGAAGAAAGGCAGTGATTCCATGTCTATGTGAGGAATATTCTCATGGTTGAAGACTTTGTCTTTGTTGAAAAGCAGCGAAGAATAGAAGTTTGCTTGGCTGGCAGTCTAGAAACGCTTCCTTCTAAGACGAGCAGAGTCATATGGGTTGTAGTCCGTGAAGAATACATGCTCGTGGAAGAAGTCATCAACCTTGAATTTTGGCTTCTTTGAGAAAGGATCCTTTGGCTTGGGCTGAGGAGTGTCAGTCAATTGCATCACAACCTTAGGAATCGCAATCTCGGGATCCACAGGCTGAGGAATTTCAGTTTCTTCTTCAGTGGTGGCCTGGGTCTTCAATTCTTCAGCAGTAATTTCATCAGCACTAGTGGCTGGAATCTCTTCAGGTATAGACGGGATGGGGTGTGGTTCTTCAGATCCCATTTGAACTTCAGTAGTCACGGGGGACTGAGGAATTTGTTGTAGAGGAGTGAACAAAGGAGAATTGGGGTGCTGACTTTCCCAAAAGTCAGCATTCATCACTGGCGTTGTGCACCCAATGTCCACATCCTCATCTTCATTTATTTCTTCAACGCCGACCTCTTCAGCAGTAAACTGAGGCATCGGCGATGAGACAACCGGTGTTGAAGGGATTGCATCCACTTCAATTTCTTCATCCAATTGCTTTGAAGAAGCAGCAGAAGGAATGTCTTCATCGGATTCGCTTGGGATCACGTATTCTTCATCAAAAGGAACGAGTTCCTTTGTGTAGCGACCTGACCCGAATGGATCAAGTCTCTGTGCTTATGTGTCATCCCTGGATCAGTATGCTGACACACACAGTACTCGAAGGATTTATAACAGAGGTAAATCACATGTATAAAGTAACGTAAATACTATTACCTCAATCCAAATATAGCGGAAGCAACAAGGTTGTGGATTCCCATCAACACCAACGGCAAAGTTGAGTGTAGAAATCGTAACCCTAACGTATCACTTACTCGCCGTAAGAAACCTGCAACATGAGACGTTGCAGCCCGAAAACGGGTCAGTACATTGAATATACTCGCAAATTCACACCATAGAGAATGATGAATAAAGGCTATCACTACATGCATATTTGGCTGGTGGAAAAGCTCTATGGTTATAAGGTTTTTGCGGAAAGCCAATTTTTCCCTACTACAAAGGAATAAATTTTATTTAGCTATCATGGTGGTTGTGAAACATTGAGAATGGTTGACAGCATTCTCAATCCCAATTAAAAGTAATCATTAAAACCCAATAATTTAATTAAAGTAACATGATGAGATCAACAGGATAATCCAAGAACTAGATACTCAAGATGTCCATAACCGGGGACACGGCTAATCATGATTAGTTTGTTACACTCTGCAGAGATTTGCGCACTTTTCCTCACAAGACTCGATCGCCTCCGTTTGGTTTCTCGCACTACATGGTGTTTGAGAAACGGATGACCGAGACATAGTCTTTCAGAAGCGCTAGCACCTTACGATGGAGTAGACCGTACCACCTACACCCCTACATTTGCTAGTCTACCCCTATAAGAGTTCGCACGACTTAGTCAACTATGCCAGAGCCCATAATGGCTTGTGGCTGCACACGGAAGTTTCTAGCATGAATGATCTTATGATCCCTTTGAGCCTGGGTGGCGGTCCAAAAAAAAGGCAAGTCCTGATAGACATCAGGTGCCTCAATCCACCCAGATGTGTGTTTAAGTTGCCACCTTAGATAAACCATTAAATTATCAATCTCACAGCTGTCATGGATTTCACTCACCCAATCCACGTCTACTATCATAGCATGGCATAATAAGCAAACGTAGAAGTAACTCCCAAGGGTTTCATAATAATACAGGTAATAGGTACTACCTCATCTACTTCCCATCCCACAGTTTAATTAGATCCTAATCATGCAATGTGAGAGGATTGATCTAATGCAATAAAACATGGGTTGTAGAAAAGGTATGATCAAAGTGTGAACTTGCCTGCAATGTTGACGAAGATGATGCGCACTCAAAACTCTTGATAGATCTACTCGTCATACTCCGGTCAATCTATCGCAATCAAGCAATTGTAACCACACAATAAGTACTCATCTAATGCACAGGTAAAACTCGAACAAGAGAACGAATCAGAAAGTTCAACTTAAGAACTCCGGTTGCAAAGAAAGAAAAAAAACGACAAACGACGGAAAGCAAATGACGGAAGAAAACAACTCAGTTCTAGCACGTTGAAACTAGGTCAAATTTTACTGTAGCAAAAGCTTGTTTAAGTTGATTAGACGGAACGACGGTTTCGAGACGAAACTCCAGGCGCTTGAATCACCTGATTCCGATAAACGAGCGAAAAGAAAGACTAGAAAGAAGATCGGATCTGAGATCGCGATCGGAGAGAACGCGGAATAAATCCGACGAGAAAGAAAACGGTTAAACAAACGGACGTTCGTTAACCTAGAAGAATCCGGTGATCACGTTGGTTGAGACGAACGGTCCGAAAGAAGAACGAAAACCGATCTAGGGTTTTCGGAAAAGAAATCGGAACGAAAAACCGATCTAGAAAACTGGAACGGTTTAGCGAAGAACCGAAAACAAAACGAATAGGAAGAAACGGAACGATCTAGAAGAAAACCGATCCGAGGGAAAAAGAAGAGACGCGGCGCGGTACCTCCGGCGAACGGGGCCTCCGGCGGCGTCGGCGCGGCGGCGGCACTAGGGCGCGGGGTGGCGGCATTGGGCGCGGCGTGGTGTAGGGCGCGGCGCGGCGCGGTTGAGGGCGGCGCGCGGGTGACGCAGGGCGCGGCGCGGTGTGCTTGGGGCTTTGGATTTGATGTGTTAGGGGGGGGGGATGTGGGAGTATTTATATTGGGGAGGGGTGAGGAGACTTGGTGTAAGGATCAAGGAAATAGACTAGGAATAGGAAAGAATAAACGGAGTAGGACTAGGAATACGAAACAAAGGAAAAAGGGGCAAGGGGCTACCCTAGAATCCTTTTAGGATTCATAGAGCAAGAGGCGGCGGCCTGGGGCGCTCCTGGCGCCTGGCGCTGCGCTGCGCGCAGGGAGGCTGCGGCTTGGCTTGGGCCTTTGGCCCGGCTGGGCCTTGGTCCAGTTTTTTTAACTGATTTCACGCGCCGAAAAATAAAAGAAAAAGAAACTAAACGGGCTCCAAAATTCTAAAAGTAAATTTTCCCCGACTCCTAAAAATGAGCCGAACAAAATGAACTTTTCTCCGGGCCTAAAATACAATTTTCGAAAACGTGCATTTTTCCCTATCCAGATAAACACGCGCAAGAAACACCGGAAACCAAAATTTGTTCTATTTATTAAATCTTCATTTTTCCTAAATTTTGGGAAAGTCATATTATTCCCTCTCATATAATTTGACATCGGAAAAATATTTGAAGATAAAATAAATAAATCAAACGACCCTCTTTCAAAATTTGAGAAAACTCCCAACTCATATTTCATATAATTTGAAGAAGTCATTTTATCTTCTCTCGTGAAAATCATTGAGTTGCATAGAGTTGCAGAATTGGAAATATTTTTCCAAATGAAATTCAAATGTTTTCAGCACCCCTTGTCATTTAAATAAATGGAAGAAGTCATGTCATCTTCTCTCCAGGGTTTCGTGGTGAAAAGAATTTGAATTTACGGAGATCATAAAGCAAATATGAAAGTTTGGGAAAGTCCTTTTATTCCCTCTCATTTAACTTTCAAAAAGCTTCGAAATCACTCACTTTCAGACAATAAATCAAGCAATCAATCTATCTATCTATTTGTTTATAACATTCCAAAATTTAGAATTTTGGGATGTTACAAACGTACCACCCTTAAAATGAATCTCGTCCTCGAGATTCGGAGAGGCTAGAAAAAAATAGGTTAGGGTTTGGGGGTCTTCTCCAAATCCATCGATCGTCACAGGGGTCTGGGGTGCTACCACCCTTAGAAGCATGGTTACAGTTCCATCAAAACTCATATACTCCATCCTTATCCTTGACAGTGTCGGTCTTCTCATATCCTCAAGAAAATTTTCTTCTCTGAGCTCTTCCGGTAGTGGCATAACCTTTTCCTCAATTCTTCTGTCCTTTCCTCTTGGTAAGGTTATTCCGAGATTGGGTCTTCTTAGCTGACGGGTCTGGCGCCAAAACTAAACAACTATCGATATCTCATGGTGGTCAACAATTTATGGTTTCTCCTACAGGAAATGGGTCTGGGTTGAACCTCACCGTATAACCTACGGTTGGCAACAACTGCCATGTACAAGGAAAAATACTTATACCATTCTAAGGGTTAAACAAAGTTTTGATCGTCGTCTCTCTACTATAGGTAAGTCACTCAGATTTACCATCCCATATAGCAAGGCGAATAATAAGAGTAAGTCGGTATGGTGATCAATCCATCCCGCACCCAAATCATTACCATGTATATGGTTTAGCGAATCTCACATTCTAACACTTGGTCATCCTCACAAGCATTGCAGAATTTCTCTTGTCGATGAATCAAGTTCGGATATATCCATAGATTCTGCAAGCCAGACAAACATCTATCGTTCCTTCACAACTCTCAGGTTTTGCGTCACTCCTATAAAATCGTCTATCGATAAAATCGTAACTTCTTCCAGGGTTTTTCCTTCAGCAAGATTGTGCTTGTTTCTTGGAAGGTCCTGGGGCCTGTGGGTTATTGCCCATCTCATCACTTGTAGTCCTTGAACTTATCATCAGGCAACTGATCATTATTCCAACTTTCAACTTCCTAGTATTCTTAAATCCATCCAATTATACTGTCTTCCTTCCTTCTATTGGCATCAACTAGGACATGATTACTCAGACTCATCATGGAATTTCCCTTGGTCCATATTTCCAACATCATACCTCCTTTATATCCAATAGTGATTTATCTATTCACCCTCGCGTGACATCCCTCATACCGAGATAAAAACTTATACTTATGAAGTCCATATTCACTTCGTGGAACATCATTATCCTTTCCAGGGTCAAGCGTCCTTACAGGGGAATATTGGCCATAACTGCATGGCACTTCTTCAACTGGGAAACATGAAACACATCATGAACTCCTAACAGTCCTTCAGGTGACTCCAACTTGTTGGCCACTTCTTCCATACGCTCCAAAACTCGGTATGGTCCTACAAATCTCGGGGCTAACTGTCCCTTAACTCCAATCCGTTTAACTCCTCGCAGAGGGAACACATGAAGACATGCTCTATCTCCAATTTCATAAACTACCTCCTTGCGTTTTTAAGTCTGCATAACTCTTCTGTCTGGACTGAGCTACCTTCAGTCGATTTCGAATAAACTTAACATTCTCTTTTGACTCCTTGATCACAGTTGGTCCAAACAACTGACGGTCTCCATCTTCATCCCACACACTCTTGGGGTATCACACATATCAAGACAAAACTCGTATTCATTTTGTCCGAAATCCACTCAGTGGAGTATCCTTATCTTTTCCAGGGGTCAATGGTTCTTACAGGGAAATACCACCCTTAAAATTCTCCAATATTTTATAGACAATATTTCTCATATCCTCAAAATGGCCAAAATTCTTCTTCATAGAGTAACAACTCATAAAATCCATATCAGTACCAACGATGCTAACTTTACTCATTTTCAAGTGATTACAAATCTCTCGCTTTTCCATTACATGTCTCAACTCAACACCTCGATTTAAAATAAAATGTTCTCACTACTACTACTATATTACTTTTGTTGCAAACTCAACTATTTATCCCAAGTCTCCTTCTCCTTCGGACAATCTCTGGCAAAGTGCCCTACTTCATTACAACGGAAACATATTACTTCTGACAAGTATCGAGGTTTCCTTTTTGGGCAACTGTTGAGGTAGTGCCCTGACTCCTTGCACTTGTAACAGATGATATGACTCAGGTTCCTCCTGGGCTCCAATCGTTTTCTCTTCCTGGACTTTTCCATTCCAATCAGAGCTTCTATTTCCTGTGGGTCATATTCTACTTCCTCCGTCGAGAATTCTACTAGATCCCCATTCAAACAATTTTGGGAGATGTGTCCTTCTTCTCCACATGAATAGCATGACTTGGTGCAGGGTTTAATTGGTTCCTCTTTCGGTGTGTCCTTCACCTCTTCCTTCATCGCAGGTTCTTCTAAACTTTCCATAAGAGCTCCTTTCATTGCTTCTTCCTTCTGCTGGATGGTTCTTTGTACCAAGGGGTAAATGTGACACTGAGTAGGGTAGTGGGTAGTCCCTTCACACAAGAAACAAGTGATCTGCCTAGTTGGGCATTCTTCAGCTGGGTGACTTCCTTCACAGTTAGGGCATTCATCCTTGTGTTCTTTATGGTTGTGTCCTATTTCTCCACAAATCTTGCATGCACATGGTTTCCTCATATCCTTTCCATAAGACTTCAACTTTTGGGAAACAAGCCGAGACTTTGGCAGAGTCAACTTCAATTCTTTCCAAGTGGTTACTCCTTGCCATCCATTGATCGTTTGGTACATCTTCCACCAAGTAGCAGCACCTCTTTCAAAACATTGAAGAGCATGCTGGGCCATATCCTTTCCTGCTATAGGGTTGTTCTCCATATGATCCTCCATGTTCTGAATCCATCGGTCTGTCTCCAATTGACTCATCGGTCCCGAAAATACAAGCTCATCTCCATTCATCCTCTATTAGGTTCATGGGTTTTAGGGTGAGATAAGAAAGATAGAGAGGGATACACACAATACAAACAAAGTTTTGAAAGACAGATTTTATTGTGGCTGTCGGAAAAACATCAAACAAATGACAGCTCACAATCATCGCATCTAACGTAGGTATATAACAGGGGTTTGGTCTTCTAAAGGTCAACATCATCAAACTCTTCCAGTTTTGTTCATGCCTTCCAACGGCTTCTTCTCATCGTGCTTGTCTTTCTCAAGTTCTTTTGCCAGATCAACTCTGTTGACGTGAAGTCTCTCGTGACGTCCTTCAATATTCTGGAGTTGCGTTCCAAACTTCTGGTTTCAACATCCTTGGCATGAGCCATGGTCATACTGTCCTTCAGTTCCTGACAAATCTCTGGTATCTCGAGGTTGTAGCTCCTCCAGCTTGGCTACTTCAACTTCTGGGTCCTAAGTTCTTCACGAAATGCTCCTTGTCTAATACGGCTTCATGGAGCTCCACCTTAACTTCTTGATGTACTACTCCAGATCCTGGTGATACACCGACTAAGGTTAAATCTTTATCTTACTAATAGGTGCTCCATCAGCCTTCTTCCATCAAATCCATTCTGAAGAAATGCATCCTTAACTCAGCACGGTGACAGTAGCATCAGCGGGCGATGACATCACGGATAACCATGTTCCTGCTCTTGTCATTTCCATGAGCTTTCATTCCATAGTTGATATCTCCTGCCTTAGGGGTTTCTCTGACAAAACTTCGAGTTCTCAACTCTCCATGTCCCGGTCTTTCTCCCATACACCTTGATCTCGGGTATTGACAGCTTCCATAGTCTGCCAAGTTCCATAAGGATAGCCTTCCTAGGTCATACAAATCTAGGGATTCTTTAGAGCCTTCAGATTCTCCTAGTCTTCGGAGTCTTCAACAGTTGTAGTTTCCATGCACGGTAAAATCTTCTTCCTTCTGAGGTGGTCTTAGTTGTCTAATATATTGTACTTCTTGGAGTGGTCTCATCAGTCGAATCTTCGTGTGGTCAAAAGGGAAAAGGGGTGTGGTCTCACTAAAGGGAATTTTTGAATAAGCTCAGAAGAGAAGAGAGGTAAAAGGTCTTTTTGAAAGAGAAAATTGTAGAGAAAATCTTTGCTATGGGCTTGCCAGTTTCTAGGGTCACGTCCTATAGTCAACATGTGCTCTGATACCATCTTGTAGCGACCTGACCCGAATGGATCAAGTCTCTGTGCTTATGTGTCATCCCTGGATCAGTATGCTGACACACATAGTACTCGAAGGATTTATAACAGAGGTAAATCACATGTATAAAGTAACGTAAATACTATTACCTCAATCCAAATATAGCGGAAGCAACAAGTTTGTGGATTCCCATCAACACCAACGGCAAAGTTGAGTGTAGAAATCGTAACCCTAATGTATCACTTACTCGTCGTAAGAAACCTGCAACATGAGACGTTGCAGCCCGAAAACGGGTCAGTACATTGGATGTACTGGCAAATTCACACCATAGAGAATGATGAATAAAGGCTATCACTACATGCATATTTGGCTGGTGGAAAAGCTCTATGGTTATAAGGTTTTTGCGAAAAGCCAATTTTTCCCTACTACAAAGGAATAAATTTTATTTAGCTATCATGGTGGTTGTGAAACATTGAGAATGGTTGACAGCATTCTCAATCCCAATTAAAAGTAATCATTAAAACCCAATAATTTAATTAAAGTAACATGATGAGATCAATAGGATAATCCAAGAACTAGATACTCAAGATGTCCATAACCGGGGACACGGCTAATCATGATTAGTTTGTTACACTCTGCAGAGATTTGCACACTTTTCCTCACAAGACTCGATCGCCTCCGTTTGGTTTCTCGCACTACATGGTGTTTGAGAAATGGATGACCGAGACATAGTCTTTCAGAAGCGCTAGCACCTTACGATGGAGTAGACCGTACCACCTACACCCCTACATTTGCTAGTCTACCCCTATAAGAGTTCGCACGACTTAGTCAACTATGCCAGAGCCCATAATGGCTTGTGGTTGCACACGGAAGTTTCTAGCATGAATGATCTTATGATCCCTTTGAGCCTGGGTGGCGGTCCAAAAAAAACAGGCAAGTCCTGACAAACATCAGGTGCCTCAATCCACCCAAATGTGTGTTTAAGTTGCCACCTTAGATAAACCATTAAATTATCAATCTCACAGCTGTCATGGATTTCACTCACCCAATCCACGTCTACTAGCATAGCATGGCATAATAAGCAAACGTAGAAGTAACTCCCAAGGGTTTCATAATAATACAGGTAATAGGTACTACCTTATCTACTTCCCATCCCACAGTTTAATTAGATCCTAATCATGCAATGTGAGAGGATTGATCTAATGCAATAAAACATGGGTTGTAGAAAAGGTATGATCAAAGTGTGAACTTGCCTGGAATGTTGATGAAGATGATGCGCACTCAAAACTCTTGATAGATCTACTCGTCACACTCCGGTCAATCTATCGTAATCAAGCAATTGTAACCACACAATAAGTACTCATCTAATGCACATGTAAAACTCGAACAAGAGAACGAACCAGAAAGTTCAACTTAAGAACTCCGGTTGCAAAGAAAGAAAAAAACTGACAAACGACGGAAGAAAACAACTCGGTTCTAGCACGTTGAAACTAGGTCAAATTTTACTGTAGCAAAAGCTTGTTTAAGTTGATTAGACGGAACGGCGGTTTCGAGACGAAACTCCAGGCGCTTGAATCACCTGATTCCGATAAACGAGCGAAAAGAAAGACTAGAAAGAAGATCGGATCTGAGATCGCGATCGGAGAGAACGCGGAATAAATCCGACGAGAAAGAAAACAGTTAAACGAACGAACGTTCGTTAACCTAGAAGAATCCGGTGATCACGTTCGTTGAGACGAACGGTCCGAAAGAAGAACGAAAACCGATCTAGGGTTTTCGGAAAAGAAATTGGAACGAAAAACCGATCTAGAAAACTGAAACGGTTTAGCGAAGAACCGAAAAGAAAACGAATAGGAAGAAACGGAACGATCTAGAAGAAAACCGATCCGAGGGAAAAAGAAGAGACGCGGCGCGGTACCTCCGGCGAGGTCTCCGGCAAACGCGGGCTCCGGCGGCAAGGTGCGGCGGCGGCACTAGGGCGCGGGGTGGCGGCGTTGGGCGCGGCGTGGTGTAGGGCGGCGCGCGGGTGACGCAGGGCGCGGCGCGGTGTGCTTGGGGCTTTGGATTTGATGTGTTTAAGGGGGGGGGTGTGGGAGTATTTATATTGGGGAGGGGTGAGGAGACTTGGTGTAGGGGTCAAGGAAATAGACTAGGAATAGGAAAGAATAAACGGAGTAAGACTAGGAATACGAAACAAAGGAAAAAGGGGCAAGGGGCTACCCTAGAATCCTTTTAGGATTCGTAGAGCAAGAGGCGGCGGCCTGGGGCGCTCCTGGCGCCTGGCGCTGCGCTGCGCGCAGGGAGGCTGCGGCTTGGGTGGGGCCTTGGTCCAGTTTTTTTAACTGATTTCGCGCGCCGAAAAACAAAAGAAAAAGAAACTAAATGGGCTCCAAAATTCTAAAAGTAAATTTTCCCCGACTCCTAAAAATGAGCCGAACAAAATGAACTTTTCTCCGGGCCTAAAATACAATTTTCGAAAACGTGCATTTTTCCCTATCCAGATAAACACGCGCAAGAAACACCGGAAAACAAAATTTGATCTATTTATTAAATCTTCATTTTTCCTAAATTTTGGGAAAGTCATATTATTCCCTCTCATATAATTTGACATCGAAAAAATATTTGAAGATAAAATAAATAAATCAAACGACCCTCTTTCAAAATTTGAGAAAACTCCCAACTCATATTTCATATAATTTGAAGAAGTCATTTTATCTTCTCTCGTGAAAATCATTGAGTTGCATAGAGTTGCAGAATTGGAAATATTTTTCCAAATGAAATTCAAATGTTTTCAGCACCCCTTGTCATTTAAATAAATGGAAGAAGTCATGTCATCTTTTCTCCAGGGTTTCGTGGTGAAACGAATTTGAATTTACGGAGATCATAAAGCAAATATGAAAGTTTGGGAAAGTCCTTTTATTTCCTCTCATTTAACTTTCAAAAAGCTTCGAAATCACTCACTTTCAGACAATCAATCAAGCAATCAATCAATCTATCTATTTGTTTATACATTCCAAAATTTAGAATTTTGGGATGTTACACTTTGATGGCATGCTTGAGACTGGAACAACATCAATCAGATTTTCAAAAGAGCTGGTCAATTTCTTCATCTTCTTCGGAGTTAAAGATTCTGATGAAGTTGATGCTTTCCTTTTCTTCACAGTTGCATGCTTTGCAGCCTTGGTCTTCTTCGCTTCTGATGTAGAAGGAATAATTGGACTTGGTGTAGGTGTAGGAGAAGCAGAGGAAATTGGTTCCGTTTCTTCAGGCACAACTGATGCAGTTGCCCTGGCAGTTTCTTCAGGCACAGTGGTTGAAGCTTCAGCTGTCCTGACAGTTTCTTCAGGCGCAACACTAGTGGTTGCCCTGGCAGTTTCATCAGCGGCTGGAATGTAGTCATCAGCCCTGGTACTAGCATTTTCTTCAGCAGCCTGATTGTCATCAGCGGTGCTGACATTTTCTTCAGTAGGCTGAGCAGATGCTTCAGCCCGAGGAATTTCTTATTGCGTTGGGGCTGCAACATTGGTAGTGAATTTTTCAGCTAACTTTACAAATCTGACTTTGGCTCCAAGCCAATCTGCATGGTACACGTCAAATTCATCATTGAGGTTTTTGATCTCCGTCTGAGCAGCAATGAGTTCATCAGTGGTCATTTTCACGATGTTTTTCTTCAGAAGGCACTCCTTCTTGTACTGCGCTTTCTTCAGCTGCCTGACCTTTCAAATTTCCATTTTTCTTCGCCTATGAAGGCGATCAGCATGTGACTCTGGCCATAAGTCAGCTTGAAGTCAGGCATAGGAGTGTTGGGGTGTTGGAAATATGCCCTAGAGGCAATAATAAAATGGTTATTATTGTGTTTCCTTGTTCATGATAATTGTCTATTGTTCATGCTATAATTGTATTAACCAGAAACCGCAATACATGTGTGAATACATAGACCACAACATGTCCCTACTAAGCCTCTAGTTCACTAGCTCGTTGATCAATAGATGGTCATGGTTTCCTGACCATGGACATTGGATGTCATTGATAATGGGACCACATCATTAGGAGAATGATGTGATGGACAAGACCCAATCTTAAGCATAGCATAAGATCGTGTAGTTCGTTTGCTAAAGCTTTTCTAAAGTCAAGTATCATTTTCTTAGACCATGAGATTGTGCAACTCCCAGATACCGTAGGAATGCTTTGGGTGCACCAAATGTCACAACGTAACTGGGTGGCTATAAAGGTGCACTACAGGTATCTCCAAAAGTGTTTGTTGGGTTGGCATGAATCAAGACTGGGATTTGTCACTCCGTATGACGGAGAGGTATCTCTGGGCCCACTCGGTAATGCATCATCATAATGAGCTCATTGTGACTAAGTAGTTGGTCAAGGGATCATGCATTACGGAACGAGTAAAGTGACCTGCTGGTAATGAGATTGAACGAGGTATTGGGATACCGACGATCGAATCTCAGGCAAGTAACGTACCGATTGACAAAGGGAATTGTATACGGGATTGCTTGAATCCTCGACATCGTGGTTCATCCGATGAGATCATATTGGAACATGTGGGAGCCAACATGGGTATCCAGATCCCGCTGTTGTTTATTGGCCGGAGAGTTGTCTCAGTCATGTCTGCATGGTTCCCGAACCCGTAGGGTCTACACACTTAAGGTTCGATGACGCTAGGGTTATTAAGAAGACTTGTATGTGATTACCGAATGTTGTTCGGAGTCCCGGATGAGATCCCGGACATCACGAGGAGTTCTACAATAGTTCGGAGGTGAAGATTTATATATGGAAGTCATCATACGGTCACCGGAAATATTCGGGGGTATACCGGTATTGTACCGGGACCACCGGAGGGGTTCCGGGGGTCCACCAGGTGGGTCCACCTATCCCGGAGGGCCTTATGGGCTGTAGGTGGAAGGGAACCAGCACCTAGTGGGCTGGGAGCCATCCCCCCTAGGGCCTATGCGCCTAGGGTTTGGGGGGAACCCTAAAGGGGGCGCCCCTTGCTTGGGGGGCAAGCCCCCTTCCCCTTGGCCGCCGCCCCCCTTAGATCTCATCTAGAGGGGCCGGCCCCCTTACCCCTTCTCCCTATAAATAGAGGGGCGAGGGGAGGGCTGCAACACGACATCCAAGGCGCAGCCCCTGCCCTCCCGAACACCTCTCCTCCTCCGCGTGAGCTTGGCGAAGCCCTGCCGGAGAACTGCCACTCCATCACCACCACGCCGTCGTGCTGCTGTTGGAGCTTCTTCCTCAACCTCTCCCTCCTCTTTGCTGTATCAAGGTGCGGGAGACGTCATCGGGCTGCACGTGTGTTGAACGCGGAGGCACCGTTGTTCGCTGCTTAGATCGGATTCGGCCGCGATCTAAATCGCTACGTGTATGAGTCCTCCAACCACGTTCTTGCAACACTTCCGCTTAGCGATCTTCAAGGTATGAAGATGCACTCCCTCTCTCTCGTTGCTAGTACCTCCTAGATTGATCTTGGTGACACGTAGGAAAATTTTGAATTATTGCTACATTTCCCTACAGTGGCATCATGAGCTAGGTCTATGCGTAGATTCTATGCATGAGTAGAACACACTACTAGGAAAAGGGCTATAGATGAAATGGATACTAATGGCGCACCTGACATGTGGTGCGCCACTACTATATAGCAGTGGCGCACCATGTGCAGGTGTGCCATTAGTGTGGAAGACATTAATGGCGCACCAGACACATGGTGCGCCACTAGTAACAATTTTTTTTTTCATTTTTCCAAACATACTAATGGCGCATCCAGGCACAGTGTGCCATTACTAGTTCTAACTAGTAATGGCGCACCAGCCACACAGTGCGCCACTACTGTATTTTTTTATTCTTCTTTTGCAAAACTACTAATGACGCACTGTGACATAGTGCGCCATTAGTATATATATATATATATATATGAAGGAAATATGCCCAAGAGGCAATAATAAAGTTATTATTTATTTCTTTATATCATGATAAATGTTTATTATTCATGCTAGAATTGTATTAACCGGAAACATAATACATGTGTGAATACATAGACAAACAGAGTGTCAATAGTATGCCTCTACTTGACTAGCTCGTTAATCAAAGATGGTTATGTTTCCTAACCATGAACAAAGAGTTGTTATTTGATTAACGAGGTCACATCATTAGTTGAATGATCTGATTGACAGGACCCATTTCATTAGCTTAGCACCCGATCGTTTAGTATGTTGCTATTGCTTTCTTCATGACTTATACATGTTCCTATGACTATGAGATTATGCAACTCCCGTTTGCCGGAGGAACACTTTGGGTACTACCAAATGTCACAACGTAACTGGGTGATTATAAAGGAGTACTACAGGTGTCTCCAATGGTAGATGTTGGGTTGGCGTATTTCGAGATTAGGGTTTGTCACTCCGATTGTCGGAGAGGTATCTCTGGTCCCTCTCGGTAATACACATCACATAAGCCTTGCAAGCATTATAACTAAGATGTTAGTTGTGAGATGATGTATTACGGAACGAGTAAAGAGACTTACCAGTAACGAGATTGAACTAGGTATTCGATACCGACGATCGAATCTCGGGCAAGTAACATACCGATGACAAAGGGAACAACGTATGTTGTTATGCGGTCTGACCGATAAAGATCTTCGTAGAATATGTATGAGCCAATATGGGCATCCAGGTCCCGCTATTGATTATTGACCGGAGACATGTCTCGGTCATGTCTACATTGTTCTCGAACCGTAGGGTCCGCACGCTTAACGTTACGATGACAGTTATTATGAGTTTATGCATCTTGATGTACCGAAGGTTGTTCGGAGTCCCGGATGTGATCACGGACATGACTAAGAGTCTCGAAATGGTTGAGACATAAAGATTGATATATTGGAAGCCTAAGTTTGGACATCGGAAGTGTTCTGGGTGAAATCGGGATTTTACCGGAGTACCGGGAGGTTACCGGAACCCCCCGGGAACCATATGGGCCTTATTGGGCCTTAGTGGAAAGGTGAAAGGGGCAGCCCAAGGTGGGCTGCGCGCCTCCCCCCTCCCCTAGTCCTATTAGGACTAGGAGAGGTGGCCGGCCACCTCTCTCCCTCTCTTTTTCCTTGGGAGTCCTATTAGGAATAGGATTGGGGGGGGGGGGAGTCCTACTCCCGGTAGGAGTAGGACTCCTCCTGCGCCTCCATAGCTTGGCCGGCAAGCCCTCCTCCTGGCAACCTTTATATACGGGGGCAGGGGGCACCTCTAGACACACAAGTTGATCATTGAGATCGTTCCTTAGCCGTGTGCGGTGCCCCTGCCACCAAATTCCACCTCGATCATATCGTTGTAGTTCTTAGGCGAAGCCCTACGTCGGTAGTACATCAAGATCGTTACCACACCGTCGTGCTGACAGAACTCCTCCCCGAAGCTTTGCTAGATCGGAGCTCGGGGATCGTCATCGAGCTGAACGTGTGCTAAGAACTCGGAGGTGCCGGAGTAACGGTGCTTGGATCGGTCGGATCGGGAAGAAGACGTATGACTACTTCCTCTACGTTGTGTCAACGCTTCCGTTGCGATCTACAAGGGTACGTAGATCAGACTCTCCCCCTCGTTGCTATGCATCAACATGATCTTGCGTGTGCGTAGGAATTTTTTTTAAATTACTACGTTCCCCAATAGTGGTATCAAAGCCTAGGTTTTATGGTTTGATGTTATTTGCACGAGTAGAACACAAGTGAGTTGTGGGCGATACAAGTCATACTGCCTACCAGCATGTCATACTTTGGTTCGACGGTATTGTTGGACGAGACGACCCGGACCAACCTTACGCGCACGCTTACGCGAGACCGGTTCCCTCGACGTGCTTTGCACATAGATGGCTTGCGGGCGACAGTCTCTCCAACTTTAGTTGAACCGAGTGTGGCTACGCCCGGTCCTTGAGAAGGTTAAAACGGAGTCTATTTGACAAACTATCGTTGTAGTTTTGATGCATAGGTGAGATGAGTTCTTGCTTAAGCCCGTAGCAGCCACGTAAAACATGCAACAACAAAGTAGAGGACGTCTAACTTGATTTTGCAGGGCATGTTGTGATGTGATATGGTCAAGACATGATGCTAAATTTTATTGTATGAGATGATCATGTTTTGTAACCGAGTTATCGGCAACTGGTAGGAGCCATATGGTTGTCGCTTTATTGTATGCAATGCAATCGCGATGTAATGCTTTACTTTATCACTAAGCGGTAGCGATAGTCGTGGAAGCATAAGATTGGCGAGACGACAACGATGCAACAATGGAGATCAAGGTGTCGCGCCGGTGACGATGGTGATCATGACGGTGCTTCGGAGATGGAGATCACAAGCACAAGATGATGATGGCCATATCATATCACTTATATTGGTTGCATGTGATGTTTATCTTTTTATGCATCTTATCTTGCTTTGATTGACGGTAGCATTATAAGATGATCTCTCACTAAATTATCAAGAAGTGTTCTCCCTGAGTATGCACCGTTGCCAAAGTTCGTCGTGCCCAGACACCACGTGATGATCGGGTGTGATAAGCTCTACGTCCATCTACAACGGGTGCAAGCCAGTTTTGCACACGCAGAATACTCAGGTTAAACTTGACGAGCCTAGCATATGCAGATATAGCCTCGGAACACAGAGACCGAAAGGTCGAGCGTGAATCATATAGTAGATATGATCAACATAACGATGTTCACCATTGAAAACTACTCCATCTCACGTGATGATCGGTTATGGTTTAGTTGATTTGGATCACGTGATCGCTTAGAGGATTAGAGGGATGTCTATCTAAGTGGGAGTTCTTAAGTAATTTGATTAACTGAACTTAAACTTATCATGAACTTAGTACCTGATAGTATCTTGCTTGTTTATGTTGATTGTAGATAGATGACTCGTGCTGTTGTTCCGTTGAATTTTAATGCGTTCCTTGACAAAGCAAAGTTGAAAGATGGTGGTAGCAATTACACGGACTGGGTCCGTAACCTGAGGATTATCCTCATTGCTGCACAGAAGAATTACGTCCTGGAAGCACCGCTGGGTGCCAGGCCTGCTGCTGGAGCAACACCAGATGTTATGAATGTCTGGCAGAGCAAAGCTGATGACTACTCGATAGTTCAATGTGCCATGCTTTACGGCTTAGAATCGGGACTTCAACGACGTTTTGAATGTCATGGAGCATATGAGATGTTCCAGGAGTTGAAGTTAATATTACAAGCAAATGCCCGAATTGAGAGATATGAAGTCTCCAATAAGTTCTATAGCTACAAGATGGAGGAGAACAGTTCTGTCAGTGAGCATATACTCAAAATGTCTGGGGTATAATAATCACTTGATTCAGATGGGAGTTAATCTTCCAGATGATTGCGTCATTGACAGAATTCTCCAATCACTGCCACCAAGCTACAAGAGCTTCGTGATGAACTATAATATGCAAGGGATGAACAAGACTATTCTCGAGCTCTTCGCAATGCTGAAAGCTGCGGAGGTAGAAATCAAGAAGGAGCATCAAGTGTTGATGGTCAACAAGACCACTAGTTTCAAGAAAAAGGGCAAAGGGAAGAAGAAGGGGAACTTCAAGAAGAATAGCAAGCAAGTTGCTGCTCAGGAGAAGAAACCCAAGTCTGGACCTAAGCCTGAAACTGAGTGCTTCTACTGCAAGCAGACTGGTCACTGGAAGCGGAACTGCCCCAAGTATTTGGCGGATAAGAAGGATGGCAAGGTGAACAAAGGTATATGTGATATACATGTTATTGATGTGTACCTTACTAGAGCTCGCAGTAGCACCTGGGTATTTGATACTGGTTCTGTTGCTAATATTTGCAACTCGAAACAGGGACTACGGAATAAGCGGGCACTAGCAAAGGACGAGGTGACGATGCGCGTGGGAAACGGTTCCAAAGTCGATGTGACCGCGGTCGGCACGCTACCTCTACATCTACCTTCGGGATTAATATTAGACCTAAATAATTGTTATTTGGTGCCAGCATTGAGCATGAACATTATATCTGGATCTTGTTTAATGCGAGACGGTTATTCATTTAAATCAGAGAATAATGGTTGTTCTATTTATATGAGTAATATCTTTTATGGTCATGCACCTTTGAAGAGTGGTCTATTTTTGATGAATCTCGATAGTAGTGATACACATATTCATAATGTTGAAACCAAAAAATGCAGAGTTGATAATGATAGTGCAACTTATTTGTGGCACTGCCATTTAGGTCATATCGGTATAAAGCGCATGAAGAAACTCCATAATGATGGACTTTTGGAACCACTTGATTATGAATCACTTGGTACTTGCGAACCGTGCCTCATGGGCAAGATGACTAAAACACCGTTCTCCGGTACTATGGAGAGAGCAACAGATTTATTGGAAATCATACATACCGATGTATGTGGTCCGATGAATATTGAGGCTCGTGGCGGATATCGTTATTTTCTCACCTTCACAGATGATTTAAGCAGATATGGGTATATCTACTTAATGAAACACAAGTCTGAAACATTTGAAAAGTTCAAAGAATTTCAGAGTGAAGTTGAAAATCATCGTAACAAGAAAATAAAGTTTCTACGATCTGATCGTGGAGGAGAATATTTGAGTTACGAGTTTGGTGTACATTTGAAAAATTGTGGAATAGTTTCGCAACTCACACCACCCGGAACACCACAGCGTAATGGTGTGTCCGAACATCGTAATCGTACTTTACTAGATATGGTGCCATCTATGATGTCTCTTACCGATTTACCGCTATCATTTTGGGGTTATGCTTTAGAGACGGCCGCATTCACGTTAAATAGGGCACCATCAAAATCCGTTGAGATGACGCCTTATGAACTATGGTTTGGCAAGAAACCAAAGTTGTCGTTTCTTAAAGTTTGGGGCTGCGATGCGTATGTGAAAAAGCTTCAACCTGATAAGCTCGAACCCAAAGCGGAGAAATGTGTCTTCATAGGATACCCAAAGGAGACTGTTGGGTACACCTTCTATCACAGATCCGAAGGCAAGACATTCGTTGCTAAGAATGGATCATTTCTAGAGAAGGAGTTTCTCTCGAAAGAAGTGAGTGGGAGGAAAGTAGAACTTGACGAGGTAACTGTACCTGCTCCCTTATTGGAAAATAGTACATCATAGAAAACTGTTTCTGCGACACCTATACCAATTAGTGAGGAAGCTGATGATGATGATCATGAAACTTCAGGACAAGATACTACTGAACCACGTAGATCAACCAGAGTGAGATCCGCACCAGAGTGGTACGATAATCCAATTCTGGAAGTCATGCTACTAGATCATGATGAACCTACGAACTATGAAGAAGCGATGGTGAGCCCAGATTCCGCAAAGTGGCTTGAAGCCATGAAATCTGAGATGGGATCCATGTATGAGAACAAAGTATGGACTTTGGTTGACTTGCCCGATGATCGGCAAGCAATTGAGAATAAATGGATCTTCAAGAAAAAGACTGACGCTGACGGTAATATTACTGTCTATAAAGCTCGACTTGTCGCAAAAGGTTTTCGACAAGTTCAAGGGGTTGACTACGATGAGACCTTCTCAACCGTAGCGATGCTTAAGTCTGTCAGAATCATGTTAGCAATTGCCGCATTTTATGATTATGAAATTTGGCAGATGGATGTCAAAACTGCATTCCTGAATGGATTTCTGGAAGAAGAGTTGTATATGATGCAACCGGAAGGTTTTGTCGATCCAAAGGGAGCTAACAAAGTGTGCAAACTCCAGCGATCCATTTATGGACTAGTGCAAGCATCTCGGAGTTGGAATAAACGCTTTGATAGTGTGATCAAAGCATTTGGCTTTATACAGACTTCTGGAGAAGCCTGTATTTACAAGAAAGTGAGTGGGAGCTTTGTAGCATTTCTGATATTATATGTGGATGACATATTGCTGATTGGAAATGATATAGAATTTCTGGATAGCATAAAGGGATACTTGAATAAAAGTTTTTCGATGAAAGACCTCGGGGAAGCTTCTTACATATTAGGCATAAAGATCTATAGAGATAGATCAAGACGCTTAATTGGACTTTCACAAAGCACATACCTTGACAAGATTTTGAAGAAGTTCAAAATGGATCAAGCAAAGAAAGGGTTCTTGCCTGTGTTACAAGGTGTGAAGTTGAGTCAGACTCAATGCCCGACCACTACAGAAGATAGAGAGAAAATGAAAGATGTTCCCTATGCTTCAGCCATAGGCTCTATCATGTATGCAATGCTGTGTACCAGACCTGATGTGTGCCTTGCTATAAGTTTAGCAGGGAGGTACCAAAGTGATCTAGGAGTGGATCACTGGACAGCGGTCAAGAACATCCTGAAATACCTGAAAAGGACTAAGGATATGTTTCTTGTATATGGAGGTGACAAAGAGCTCACCGTAAGAGGTTACGTTGATGCAAGCTTTGACACCGATCCGGACGATTCTAAATCGCAAACCGGATACGTGTTTACTTTAAACGGTGGAGCTGTCAGTTGGTGCAGTTCTAAACAAAGCGTCGTAGCGGGATCTACATGTGAAGCGGAGTACATAGCTGCTTCGGAAGCAGCGAACGAAGGAGTCTGGATGAAGGAGTTCATATCCGATCTAGGTGTCATACCTAGTGCATCGGGTCCAATGAAAATCTTTTGTGACAATACTGGTGCAATTTCCTTAGCAAAGGAATCCAGATTTCACAAAAGGACCAAACACATCAAGAGACGCTTCAACTCCATCCGGGATCTAGTCCAGGTGGGAGACATAGAGATTTGCAAGATACATACGGATCTGAATGTTGCAGACCCGTTGACTAAGCCTCTTCCACGAGCAAAACATGATCAGCACCAAGGCTCCATGGGTGTTAGAATCATTACTGTGTAATCTAGATTATTGACTCTAGTGCAAGTGGGAGACTGAAGGAAATATGCCCTAGAGGCAATAATAAAGTTATTATTTATTTCCTTATATCATGATAAATGTTTATTATTCATGCTAGAATTGTATTAACCGGAAACAAAATACATGTGTGAATACATAGACAAACAGAGTGTCACTAGTATGCCTCTACTTGACTAGCTCGTTAATCAAATATGGTTATGTTTCCTAACCATGAACAAAGAGTTGTTATTTGATTAATGAGGTCACATCATTAGTTGAATGATCTGATTGACATGACCCATTTCATTAGCTTAGCACCCGATCGTTTAGTATGTTGCTATTGCTTTCTTCATGACTTATACATGTTCCTATGACTATGAGATTATGCAACTCCCGTTTGCCGGAGGAACACTTTGGGTACTACCAAACGTCACAACGTAACTGGGTGATTATAAAGGAGTACTATAGGTGTCTCCAAAGGTAGATGTTGGGTTGGCGTATTTCGAGATTAGGGTTTGTCACTCCGATTGTCGGAGAGGTATCTCTGGGCCCTCTCGGTAATACACATCACATAAGCCTTGCAAGCATTATAACTAAGATGTTAGTTGTGAGATGATGTATTACGGAACGAGTAAAGAGACTTACCAGTAACGAGATTGAACTAGGTATTGGATACCGACGATCGAATCTCGGGCAAGTAACATACCGATGACAAAGGGAACAACGTATGTTGTTATGCGGTCTGACCGATAAAGATCTTCGTAGAATATGTAGGAGCCAATATGGGCATCCAGGTCCCGCTATTGGTTATTGACCGGAGACGTGTCTCGGTCATGTCTACATTGTTCTCGAACCGTAGGGTCCGCACGCTTAATGTTACGATGACAGTTATTATGAGTTTATGCATTTTGATGTACCGAAGGTTGTTCGGAGTCCCGGATGTGATCACGGACATGACGAGGAGTCTCGAAATGGTCGAGACATAAAGATTGATATATTGGAAGCCTATGTTTGGACATCGGAAGTGTTTCGGGTGAAATCGGGATTTTACCGGAGTACCGGGAGGTTACCGGAACCCCTCGGGAACCATATGGGCCTTATTGGGCCTTAGTGGAAAGGTGAAAGGGGCAGCCCAAGGTGGGCTGCGCGCCTCCCCCTCCCCTAGTCCTATTAGGACTAGGAGAGGTGGCCGGCCACCTCTCTCCCTCTCTTTTTCCTTGGGAGTCCTATTAGGAATAGGATTGGGGGGGGGGGGGATTCCTACTCCCGGTAGGAGTAGGACTCCTCCTGCGCCTCCATAGCTTGGCCGGCCAGCCCTCCCCTGGAAACCTTTATATACGGGAGCAGGGGGCACCTCTAGACACACAAGTTGATCATTGAGATCGTTCCTTAGCCGTGTGCGGTGCCCCCTGCCACCAAATTCCACCTCGATCATATCGTTGTAGTGCTTAGGCGAAGCCCTACGTCGGTAGTACATCAAGATCGTCACCACGCCATCGTGCTGACAGAACTCCTCCCCGAAGCTTTGCTGGATCGGAGCTCGGGGATCGTCATCGAGCTGAACGTGTGCTAAGAACTCGGAGGTGCCGGAGTAACGGTGCTTGGATCGGTCAGATCGGGAAGAAGACGTACGACTACTTCCTCTACGTTGTGTCAACGCTTCCGTTGCGATCTACAAGGGTACATAGATCAGACTCTCCCCCTCGTTGCTATGCATCACCATGATCTTGCGTGTGCGTAGGAATATTTTTTGAAATTACTACGTTCCCCAACAATATATATATATATAATTTTTGCAAAACTACTAATGGCGCACCACCAGCAGGTACTAATGGCGCATTTTCAAGTGGTGCGCCATTAGTAACCTGGGACCAACAAGATATTTTGGACAGCCACACCTACCCACTCACTTTCCCCACTTCATTCTCTCCACCTCCTCCTCCAAGCTTGTCTTGGCTGCCTCCTCCTCCTCACCTCATTTGTACCATAGATTCATCCAAATTAAATGGTTAAATTACCTTTTTTTGATAGGTAAGTAAGGGAGGAAGCTATTTTTATGTTGTTCTCCCTCCAACAACGTGCACATGCACTTTTTGTGGCCTAGCTAGATCTATGTATGTTTGTGGTGTTGCATATGTTTGTGGTGTTGCATATATGTTTGTGTTTGCAGGTACCGGTATTTGAAATGCGATAGTTGACAATATGTTGCCGGAATGTTGATTCATTTCCGTTTCGGCGAGAATTTTGGCACTATGCATTCTTTTTGGTCCTATTTTTAGGGAAAGTCCTGCCAATTTTTTCTTGGTTCTAAAATATCGTTTTGCTCTACCCCGCAGGCGACCATGGTCCGCACGATGACCGAAGGCATCATGAATAGGTTTTTGAGCTCCGCGAAGGCCGAGATGCTTCAAAAGAACGAGACGGAGATAAGATGTCTGTGTCGAAGATGCAAGCTGAAGATCCTTATTGCGGACCCGGATTCCGGGCAGGTGCGGGACCACCTGCTCTTGCATGGTTTCATGGATGGCTATTGGTGGCAAGGTGATGAAGATGACTATGAAGTCGTCCATGGGGGCCGTGCAAGAAAAGAGGAAGGGCAGCAAGACAACCACCGCAGCTCGGGCGGGCGAGAAGACGAAGAATCTCCAGGACATGATCACGACGGTGATGCTGTACACAGTCATCATGTAGAAGATGCCGGACATGATGATGAGGAAGATGCCGGAGCAGACGAAGGGCATGATCATGAAGATGAAGATGCCGGCGGAGCAGACGACGATGGACCATCGATGGGCTGGGTGCAGGACCCTCATATTCAAGAGCTGCTTCTCAAGCAGATGGATAGCGCAAGAGCTGCCGCCCGAGAGAAAGCCAAGCTGGATCAACTGGAGATAGACGTGGTTACTCCATTGTATGAAGGATGCAGGCCCGAGGATACCCGCCTGAAAGTAATGCTCATGGCTCTGGAGATGAAGGTAAAACACAAAATGACCGACGCATGCTTCGACGAGAACATGTCATTCTGGCACGAACGTCTTCCCAAGGGGAACAAGTGCCCGAACAGTTTCGAGGAGGCGAAGAAAATCGTGTGTCCTCTGGATTTACCGCACGTGAAACACCATGTGTGCATGAACAATTGCATCATTTATTGGGACGAGCACGCGGAGTCTACCATATGTCCGGTGTGCGGCGTCACTCGATACAAGAAGAGGAAGAAAGCTCCTCGAAAATCGATGTGGTACTTTCCGATCTCTCCTCGTCTGCAGCGGTATTTCGCGGACCCTAAGGTAGCAAAGCTCCTGCGTTGGCACGTGGATAGGGAGGAGAAGAAGCGAGAAGATGACGCAAATGATCCAGAGATAAATAAAAAAGACAAGATGCTGAGTCACCCTAAGGATGGGAGCCAGTGGCAAGCGTTGAACTTCGAATACCCAGAATTTGGGAAGGATCCAAGGAACATCGTGCTGGGCGCGAGCACCGATGGAGTCAATCCGTTTGGCAGCCAGAGAAGCACACATAGCACCTGGCCTGTGTTTGTGTGGATGTACAACCTTCCCCTTGGTTGTGCATGAAGAGGAAGTATATTCACATGAGTATGCTAATTGAAGGGCCGAAACAACTAGGGAACGACATCAATCTGTATCTGGGGCTGCTGAAAGAGGAGCTAGACACGCTGTGGAAAATGCCAGCCAATACGTGGGACGCCGCAGAGAAAGAATATTTCCCTATGAGAGCCGCACTGCTCACGACGGTGCACGACTATCTCGGTTACAGATATCTCGCGGGGCAGGTGGTCCACAGATTTTCTGGATGCGTCAGGTGCATGGATGACACAATGTATCGCCGGCTAGATAGAGATCCCAGGTCTTCGAAAACCATGTTCATGGGACATCGAAGGTGGCTTCGCGACGATGACCCATGGAGGAAACGCAAGGATCTGTTCGATGGTGAAACCGAACCCCGAAGACACCCGCGTACGAGGAGCGGCGAGGAAATAAACGAGCTGTTGAAAAATTGGAAAGATTGCCCACTGCCGGGAAAGAAGCAAAAGGCGCTAGAGCCGGGAAAGAAGCGAAAGGCGCTAGAGCCGCTGCTGAAGGTATGGAAAACAAGGTCTGTTTTCTGGGACTTGCCGTACTGGAAGATCCACCGTGTGCCTCATAGCCTTGATGTCATGCATATCACGAAGAACGTGTGCGAGAGTCTGCTAGGTACCCTGCTCGACATGCCAGAGAGGACCAAAGATGGGCCGAAAGCAAGGGCATACTTGAAATCAATGGGCATCAGGGAGGAGCTTCACGCTAATGATGATGATGAGGCGAAGCAGGACACGGAAAGTCGTCGCAAAGGCAAAAAGGCCAAGAAGACCAGAAATGACTACCCTCCCGCGTGCTTCACTCTAAGTCAGGAGGAGATCGATCAGTTTTTCACCTGCCTCGTAGGAGTAAAACTTCCTTACGGTTACGCGGGGAAGATAAGCAGATACCTAGACCCAGCGAAGCCGAAGTTTAGCAGGATGAAGTCTCACGATTGTCACGTGCTGATGACGTAGATACTTCCAGTTGCAATCCGTGGGATCATGGACGCACACGTCCGTGAAACGCTATTTGGCCTATGCAACTTTTTCGACGTCATCTCTCGGAAGTCAGTTGGCGTGAGGCAACTCAGAAGGCTACAGGAAGAGATCGTGGTGATACTATGCGAGCTTGAGATGTACTTCCCGCCCGCATTCTTCGACGTTATGGTGCATCTGCTGGTCCGTATCGTGGAGGATATCATCCAACTCGGGCCAACGTTCCTGCACAGCATGATGCCGTTCGAAAGGATGAATGTTGTCATCAAAGGATACGTTCGCAACATGTCACGTCCAAAGGGAAGCATAGCCAGTGCCTTTCTGACCGAAGAGTGCATCTCCTACTACATGAATTATCTAGGCATCGAGAACCCCATTGGTCTACCCGTCAACAGGCACCTCGGCAGGCTCGCTGGATGGGGTCACCGTGAAATGCATGTCAACTTTGAGGGTCGACTCGCCGACTTTGAAAGAGCAAACCTAGTCGCGCTACAACACATAGACGTGGTCGATCCTTGGGTGGTAGAGCACAAAACCTTTATTGAGAAGACGTACAATGACCGAGGCCAACAGAGGACAGACGGAGATATAATCAAAGAGCACAACTCATGTTTCACGCGTTGGTTCAAGTAGAAGCTTCTGTCGTACCCTTTACATGAGGATTCTTCTGCGGAAGAACAACTCATATTCGCCTTGTCACAGGGCGCCGAGCACAACCTGATGACGTATGAGGCGTACGATATCAACGGCTACACATTCTACACCGAGGGAAAGGACATGAAGAGCGATGCTTATCAGAACTCTGGGGTAATGATGGAATCCTACACCGGTAACGACAAGGACAGATACTATGGAAGGATCGAGGAGATCTGGGAGCTGAGCTACGCTGGAGAGAAGGTCCCGATGTTCCGTGTCAGATGGGCCAAGAACGTCATAAAAGAAGACCGGTATTTCACCACCATGGTTATACCCGAAGCCAAATCCAAGACTGCGGGCGCAAACGTCACCGCGAAAAATGAGCCATGGGTACTGGCTTCCCAAGTGGACCAATGCTTCTTCATTACCGACCCGCCAAAGCCCAGTCGTGTTGTCGTGAGGAGAGGCAAAAGGAAGATCATCGGAATGGATGGAGTCGCCAATGAGCAAGACTTCGACAAGTACGGCGACCCGAAGATGGAACATGACGACGACGATGAAGTATCATCATACACCACAAGAAGAAGCAGGACCACCCTACCTAAAGGACGTCCGTTCCAGAGAAGAACTCCATTTACGAAAAATAAGGGCAAGAAGATTGTGAATAGATAGCTAGCTAAGATCGATTGTATTTAAATTGTAGCCTTCATTTCTCGATTGTATTTCATGGGCACTTTTTGAACTCATGAATGTTTTTAAATTTCATGGACACTCGATCTCGATCCCCCTCCATCTCGATCGCTATCGCACCTCGCCAGATCCGGCCCCCTCGCCGCCGAGCACCCCCCGCACCCTCTCCCCCGCTCCACTGGCCGCCGCCATCGACCCCCCGCACCCTCCCCCGCTCCACCACTGCCGACGACCCCCCGCACCCTCTCCCCCGCTCCATCGTCTGCCGCCGCCGACCCCCCGCACCCTCGATCCCCCGCTCCACCGCCGCCGCCGACCCCCCGCACCCTCTCCCCCGCTCCACCGGCCGCCGCCGCTGACCCCCCGCACCCTCCCTCGCTCCACCGCCGCCGACGACCCACCGCACCCTCCTCTGCTCCACTGCCGCTGATGACCCCCCGCACCCTCCCCGACCCGCTCCACCGTCACAAATGAATGCAACTAAAATTGATAAAAAACAAATTTGACTATATTTTCAAATAACAAATTTGATGATATTTTCAAATAATAAATTTGATGATATTTTTTCATATTTATAAATATTTTCAAATAACAAATTTGATGATATTTTTTTAAAAAAATATTATTGTTTTTATTAAAAATTATTACTGTTTCATATTCATATTCATTTTCTAAAAAATTATTAGATGCAACAAAAAATAATAATAAAAAATTACTTATGGCGCACCTCTGGCTGGTGCGCCATTGCTATATAAAGAAAAGATTACTAATGGCGCACCTCTGGCTGGTGCGCCATTGCTATATAAAAAAAGATTACTAATGGCGCACCACTGCGGGGTGCGCCATTAGTAAGCTCCCCCTAGCTAATTCCTCCCTCTCCCTCTCGCCAGATCCCCTTCGCCCCTCTCCCTCGCCAGATCCACCCGCGCGCTGCCCCGACGCCGCCGCCCCGACCCTCGCCGGACTCCACCCCCGCCGCCCCCGCGCCCCCGCGACCCCCACCACCGCAACTCCCCCGCGCCGCCGCCCCCGCGCCCCCACCACTCCAGCTCCCCCACGTCACCGTCCCCGTGCCCCGAGCCGGAGGAGGAGGACCAGGAGGAGGACGACGAGGAGGAGGAGACGACGACCGCCTCTACCTGAGCTCAGCCAGGCCACGTGACGCCGAGCTGAGCGCCGCCTCCCTTGCCGTCCCCCCTCCGCCCGCGCCCTCGACGTCCTCCCACCCAAGCCGAGACGCAGAGATAGGCGAGTGGAGGAGCCCGCCGCGTGTCGCCGGAGCTTCAACGCCCAGCCGCTGCCGGAGCTTTAACGCCGGCGTCTTCCTCCATTCCTCCATCCCCTCCCTAGGTGATTCCTCCCTTCTCCTCCACCCCCTCCCATGCAAACCCTAGGGCCATGGCTGCATGTTAATGTTAATGTACATCACCAGTCCATATGGGATTGGCTTGTCTGTAACTGAGAGATGGTTTTTATTCCCCTAAAACTAGCTTGCCATTCATAAGGCCAATGGAAGAACTGTCGGTAGCTAATCTTGTCATTGTGTAAAACTGTTAATTAGTTACCATGTTCATGTGTTGATGAATGGTTGTATTCTATTGTGTCATCCTGGTGTAAATGCACATGATGGAGCAAGTGTGAAGATGCTGCAACTTGCTGTGGCCGTCATTGCTTTTGCTAGGATTCAGTGAATTTGTATGTCAGGTCACTGTGTAGTTGGCAGCTAAGATTCAGTGAATTTGTATGTCGGTTCACTGTGTAAGACAGCTAGAGTTGAGTTGGTCTTGTTCGAGTTGTAGTAGTACAGAATATGATCACTTGTAACAAGTTTAGAGAGATTATTCCATGGAATAGCTGAACTATAATACTATTATTCATTAATGATAGTTTGTAAGATACAGAAATAGATAAATTGAAGCTTGTAATGGCTAACAGCCAGACATGTGAATCTGTTCTTGATACTCCTTTTCCCTTTTCTTAGAATCATCATATACAAATTAGAAGCTTTCTAACATATGCATATTTCAGGTTTCCAAGGAGGTAAAGGAAGTGAAGTTCAGACAGTGCAGCAGCAGCAACACCCCCACGGTGAGAAATATGTTCCTATTTATCTTTTTTGCTAGATGTGCTCTTGTTACTTGTTACTCTCGAACTTCAGCTCTTGTTGCTCTAGATCACCTGCAACAAGGTGAGAAATATGTTTGAGTTGTAGATTGTGACTTTCTGGAATGAATCTCTCTTATATTCAGTTTCAGCTGGGAGAGAACTTCAGCAACAAGTTTTGTAACCATTGCACTAGTACATAATATGATCACCTACAAAATTGTATGGGTAATGAGTTAAGGAGACAGAATAAGTCAGTTTTGTTTATAGTTGAAAGTAAGTGTGTGGTTTGAAATTTCGATCCGATTATGGCATCTAGAATTAATGTTTATGAAGAAGAAGAATAAACCTACTGCTGCTGCTGTTATGCCTGTATTCACTGCTGCTGCTGTACTTGTGATGATGTTGTACTTATGATGATGCTACTTGTGATCTTCTGAAATGACCCATTGGCGACCTCATTACGCGGGGATAATGATTTTGCAGGCACCCCGAGAGGCCCTTGAGTTTGCCGGAATGTCGATTAACTTCCGTTCCGGCAAATTCGGGTACTCCATATGTCCTATTTTCAGCAAAGGTCATACTGAAATTTTCCATGAATTTTAGCATGACTTTGCTAAAAATAGGACATATGGGGTACTTGCGACTAATGCATGGGCCGGGGTATCTTAGTACTTAGTTAAGTAGGATCAACTGCCCCGCCATTCTTGCTGCATTAAACCATAGGTGGCAATAGAGCCAAGTGATTAGGCCCAACTTAGAATTCTCCTTAGCATCGATAAACCCTAGATGATAAACCCAACATAGGTGGCAATAGAGCCAAGTGATTAGGCCCAACCTAGGGTGCCTCGGCATCGATAAACCCTAAATGATGAAAACTTAACTTAGCATTTAGGATGCCTCGGTGTCGACAAACCCTAAATGATGAAACCTTGGCTTTTAGGGTGCCTCGGTGTCGCGATGAGAACCTAAATGATGTACGCTTAGGCTTTTAGGGTGCCTCGGTGTCGACAAACCCTAAATGATAAAAGCTTAGCTTTTAGGATGCCTCGGTGTCGACAAACCCTAAATGATGAGACCATGATCTTGTTCCTTGACAATAACCAACTTTTTGACCAAACTTTTTTCCTATTTAGAGCGAAACATGGCCCACAACGATGAGGCCGGCGGTTCGGGTGGCAAGCAATTCTGGGAGCTGTCCCAGGAGTTGGAGGAAGAACCTCACCGCTATGAGGACGTCGCGGAAGACATCGATCCTGACTACACAACCCCTAGTGGCGTCGGGGATGACACCACCGATGGTGCCGCTGAGGATGCCACCACTGATGATGGCGGCACACGCCCCGATGGCAGCCAACTGAAGAGGCAACGGAAGGACCGGCGCCCGAGCGTGCTCGGCACCGTCAAGGAGGAATTTACTGAAGTGAACTCTGACGGGCATCCGACGGCGCCCAAAGAAGTAGTCAAGGGGTACTCGGTTCAGCTCGGGTGCATTCTCCGGAGCACCGTCTCAATCAACACCGAGAACTTAAGGCATAAGGACCGAGGGAATTTGGGCAGCCTCCTCTTCACGAAGCTACACGGATGATACAAGTTCCCCGCCGACTTTGCAAACACACGCCTCTCAGGGAATAAAGTGAACAATGCCGCCCTCACGAGGATGAGCACGACCCTGTCTACCTGGAGAAGCACGGTGAAGGCAATGATTGAAAAAGGTGATAGTTATGAGAAGATCAAGGTGAAATATCCTTTGATGAGCGAAGATGACTACAAGGAGCTCAAGATCAAGTGCGAGAGCAGCGCAACCTCCGAATCAAGTCAGTGGGGGAAAGAAATGCGGCAGTTGAACTTAGGGGTCCACCAACTCAGTCCCGGCGGTTACAGAGTGGCAGAGCCTATATGGAACAAGGAGGATGCGGAGCGTGCCGAGCAAGGCCTACCGCCCTGCTTCGAGAAATATCGTGACAAGCAGACCAGGAACTTTCTCAGGGCCCGGTACAAGGAGTACCCGGTAACAAAGGAGCTTACCACGGATCCGAAGACCAGGGCGCTTGAGCTTGTTCTAGTAAGGAATACACCCCCGCGTAATTAGCTCCATATGGTTGCATTCTAATTAATCCCCAATATTTCTAAATGGTTCACGTTCCTTCCATAGGACAATGAAAGCAGTAGCGCGGGGTCGTCTCAGAGCTCCCCTTTCGACACCCCTTTAAATAGGGCATTGAACATAATGGAAAACAAGGATAAGCTCAGTAAGCCGACGTCAGCTGGTCGTGTGGCCGGCAAAGGCTTGTCCACAAAATGGTCGTCATACTATACCGCTGGTGGGCGAAAGGAGAAAAAGAATAGCTCGGAAAGCCAGTCGCGCGAGGTTGAAGCACTCAAGGCACAAGTGGCACGAATTTTGGAGATTGTCCAAGAGAAAGTGCAACAACAACTGGGAACGACGTTCAACGCCATGGTGCCTACGTTGATTCATGGGCTGACGACGTGGATTGCGGGCGGCCAACAGGGGCCTCCCCCGGTTCCCAGCTTCACGGCCAGCAACTCACACAACGCGCAGGCGGCGCCATTGGTGTCTCCGGCGGCGTCATTGGTGTCTCCAGCGGAGGCGGTATTCGTGTCTCCAGCGCCGACACGGGCATTGGAGCTTAATGCACCCGGGTGTACGCCGGCCGACACCTCGCCAGCAAGCGGCCCCTCCTTCAGTTGCACGCCCGCCGTTGGCGGTGCCTCGACATTAGCCGAGCTCGACGGCATCACGGTAACTAAGCCTCTCGGCCGATGACTTCATCTCCTTGCCTTTGACTGGGCATCCCTGACGCCCTACATGTTTTCGTAGGGCGCCGCCGATGTTCCTTGCACTCTCCTACACTTCGTGGGCGGCGAGTTGGTCGATGTCGCCAAGGGCAGAATCGTTCAACTGGGCAACCCCATGTTCCACGGTAATCCGATGCCACCCATAGTGTATAGGGTTGAACTGGTTCGGGTGCTGCCAGGCTGCGACGAGCTGTTACCTCCGATTCGACCCGCTGGGGCCGACGAAGATGATGAGATGACCGTTAGAGCCTGCGTAACCTGGCCCCTGCTTTGGCCGAAGAGCCAGATTCTTTTGGGGGCGGGGGACACCACCCCATAGACAAGACCGCCAGTTGTGCCGGCGCCAAGCCATGGCAAGAACGCCACAACGCTACCGGACATGCCAGACATCCCTATGGCACAGGATACGGACATGCATATGGCACAGGATCCGGACGACGACGACAACGTTGACGGTACATTTACCAATGTCGATAAGTACTTTGCTGAACATGGGTACGGTGACGAGTTCTGCGGGCCTCCTTCTCAAGAACCCAACCAAGACGACCGCGATCTAGCTGGTAAGGCGGAGAAACCCAATTGCAACAGGCATCGTCTGGCATTCAGTTCTTAGGAGACGCCTCCAGCTGCCGCCTTCACTGAGCCTCAGATAGCTGAGGTGCGAAATATTATCAGCCCCAACACGCTCAAGAAGGCAGTCTGTGAGCAGAACTCGGTCCCATTACAGCAGATCAAGAAGAAGGGATGGAAACGAAAGACAAAAAAAAGCACCGGTGCGAGCCAGCCGGCATCGAGTATGATCCATGCTCAGGACGGGCCACCTTCACCTAAGGATATCTCGAGGAGGGTGCATGTGGAGGGTAGGGCTATGCTACCGACAAATATGCTCAATGCTACAATCGGTGCTATGCGGAGTCTGCATGACAGTGTCCTTTCTTTGGAGAAGCGGCGTCTCAGAGAGAATGATGTGGCATACCCGGTTTTCATGGCCAAGGTGCCAGAGGGCAAGGGCTTTGTGGATGGCGCCATCGGGGGTACGATCGACCTGCGGTTTGATGACATCTTTGCTATGTTTAACCTTCATCCGCTGCACTACACCTTCGTTCGGCTGTTTTCGCTGAGTATGGAGATGCGGATCATTAGAGACAAGACCCCGGACATCGTGATAGTCGACCCCTTCTACATGCGTGCCAAGCTCTTGGGCATCGCTGGGGACCGCCAAGTCGCGAGTTCATACCTCGAAGGCGTCATTCTGGCAAACCCAGATAAGGACAACTTCCTCATGCCTTACTTTCCCGAGTAAGTCATCCCCTAACCACCCCGTAACATATGATTTCTTAGATTTCGATCGTTCTTTTTTTTCTAACATTCCGTGTTCTGTGCAGTGACACACATTGCACAATCATCCTCTTAAGCCCGAAATATTCCATGGCCACGTATTTTGACCCGAACCGTGACTCCAAGATAGACTACACAAATATCAAGAAAGTTCTTGATGATGTTCTCCCTGGCTACGCCAAATCTGGAGGCACCTTCACCAGGCCAGTTCGTAGGTACGGCAGGCACGTGTTCACCCACAATACTAAGTTCTGCTGCGTCAAGCAGCCGCCTGGCGGTCAGAAGGATGCCTACTACGCCCTCCATCACATGCGGGCGATCGTACGGGACCATCATCACCTTCTGCTACCATATAATCTCAAAGATTGGGCCGCGAGCTTGTCGGCAATCCAGGACGCGGACATTAGACAAGAATTCTTTTGCATCCAGTCAGAGTTTGTGAAACTCATCCATCAAGATGTCCTTCATACCTCGGGGCAGTTCTACCTCAGATATCAACTGTCCAACAGTGAGATAGGCACAACGCTACAAATGCAGGCTGACAACGCCCGCGATTTCATGACCATCACGACAGACGGTGGCTTCATCCATGCTCCGGTCCAATGAGTCGAGTCAAAAGTAGTGATGCTATGTGTAGTTCTGAAACATTGATTGGCTCATGTTGTAATTAAACTTTAATGAATTGTATGTCTCTTTGGTTTGGACAGTCGTTCAACTTAGATGTAATCGATGCTATTTATTAGTAGGACCATGAATTGTGCTATTAATGTCTTGCTTTTCTCTTCCGATCCTTTTGTTGCATACTTATATATTGCTTATGTATTGTTTGTTGTTTGGCTTGTGCATAGAGATGCCGTCATATGTCGTGTACAAGGGTAAGGTTCCCGGAGTCTACGATGACTGAGAGGAGTGTCGGAGACAGGTTCACCGTTTCAGCGATAACAGTTACAAAGGGTACACCACTAGGGCGGAGGTAGAATCTAGATATGCCCGCTATCTAGCGGGAGAGAGAGAGGGAGCGTTGGAGGAACCGGATGAAGTCCAGTTTCATCGCGATGATGCTCATCGTGATGACCGCAGCTCTCTTCTATGTGATGGTAGTTTAGATGATCAATATCGACTTGTAATGTGAAGACAAACTCGCTACTCGCGGTCTCGGGACTTGTAATGTTCTATCTTTGTACGGTCTTTTGAATTCGGAGACTAATATGATGAATTGTATTCGGAGACTAATCTTCTATTGTATTCGATGAATCTGCTGTTGCTGTGTGGTGCTGTCTATATTCTGTCCAATAATATATTTTGTAACTTGTGCAAAAATCAGAAAAGTAAAAAAAATAAAACCTAATATTCATACTAATGGCGCGTCACCTCAAAGTGCGCCATTAGTATGCCAAAGGATACTAATGGCGCATGACTACACAGTGCGCCATAAGTATGCCAAAGGATACTAATGGCGCATCACCCCATAGTGCGCCATTAGTATGCCAAAGCACATGAGTAAATATGGCCTCATGGTAGGCATACTAATGGCGCATGTTGGTCTATACTAATGGCGCACGGCGTGGTGCGCCATTAGTATATAATACTAGTGGCGTGGTACTAGTGGCGCACCAGTAGTGTGCCATTAGTAGGCAAAACTGGTGCGCCACCAGTAGGCCTTTTCCCAGTAGTGACACAAAGCAGTTGTGGGCGATGATTTGTTCAATTTGCTTACCGTTACTAGTCTTATCTTGATCCGGTGGCATTGTGGGATGAAGCAGCCCGGACCGACCTTACACGTACGCTTACGTGAGACTGGTTCCACCGACTGACATGCACTTGATGCATAAGGTGGCTGGCGGGTGTCTGTCTCTCCCACTTTAGTCAGATCGGATTCGATAAAAAGGGTCCTTATGAAGGGTAAATAACAATTGGCACATCACCGTTGTGGTTTTGTGTAGGTAAGAAACGTTCTTGCTAGAAACCCATAGCAGCCACGTAAAACATGCATCAACAATTAGAGGACGTCTAACTTGTTTTTGCAGGGTTTGCTATGTGATGTGATATGGCCAAAAGGATGTGATGAATGATATATGTGATGTATGAGATTGATCATGTTCTTGTAATAGGAATCACGACTTGCATGCCGATGAGTATGACAACCGGCAGGAGCCATAGGAGTTGTCTTAATTTATTTATGACCTGCGTGTCAATGAAAACGCCATGTAATTACTTTACTTTATTGCTAACCGTTAGCCATAGTAGTAGAAGTAATAGTTGGCGAGGCAACTTCATGAAGACACAATGATGGAGATCATGGTGTCATGCCAGTGACGATGGTGTTCATGCCGCGCCTCGAAAATGGAGATCAAAGGCGCAAGATGATATTGGCCATATCATGTCACTTTATGATTTGCATGTGATGTTTGTCATGTTTTTACATCTTATTTGCTTAGAACGACGGTAGCATAAATAAGATGATCCCTCATTAAAATATCAAGAATTGTGTTCCCCCTAACTGTGCACTGTTGCTAAGGTCCGTTGTTCCGAAGCACCACGTGATGATCGGGTGTGATAGGTTCTAACGTTCGCATACAACGGGTGTAAGCCAGATTTACACATGCAATACACTTAGGTTAACTTGATGAGCCTAGCATGTACAGACATGGCCTCAGAACACGGAAGACCGAAAGGTCGAACATGAGTCGTATAGTGGATACGATCAACATGAAGATGTTCACCGATGATGACTAGTCTGTCTCACGTGATGATCGGACACGGCCTAGTTGACTCGGATCATGTATCACTTAGATGACTAGAGGGATGTCTATCTGAGTGGGAGTTCATTAAATAATTTGATTAGATGAACTTAATTATCATGAACATAGTCAAAAGATCTTTGTAAATTATGTCGTAGCTCACGCTTTGGTTCTACTATTTTAGATATGTTCCTAGAGAAAATTTAGTTGAGAGTTGACAATAGCAATTATGTGGACTGGGTCCGTGAACTGAGGATTGTCCTCATTGCTGTACAGAAGGGTTATGTCCTTAATGCACCGCTCAGTGTGTTGAACCTCGAGCATCGTCTGTAGATGTTGGGAAACATCTGACATACATGTTTTGATGACTACGTGATAGTTCAGTGCGTAATGCTAACGGTTTAGAATTGTGGCACCATAGATGTTTTTGAAATGTCGCAGAACATATGAGATGTTCCAAAGACTGAAATTGGGATTTCAGACTAGTGCCCACGTCAAGAGGTATGAGACCTCTGTCAAGTTTCTTAAGCCTGCAAACTAAGGGAGAAAAGCTCAATCGTTGAGCATGTGCTCAGATTGTCTGAGTACTACAATCGCTTGAATCGAGTGGGAGTTAATCTTCCAGTTGAGATAGTGATGGTTCTCCATAGTCACTGCCACCAAACTATTGGAGCTTCGTGATGAACTATAACATATCAGGGATAGACATGATGATCCTTGAGCAACTCGTGATGTTTGACACCGCGAAAGTAGAAATCAAGTAGGAGCATCAATTGTTGATGGTTAAACCACTAGTTTCAAGAAGGGCAAGGGAAAGAAGGGATACTTCATGAAACGGCAAATCAGTTGCTGCTCTAGTGAAGAAACCCAAGGTTGAACCCAAACCCGAGACTAAGTGCTTCTGTAATGAGGGGAACGGTCACTGAAGCAGAACTACCCTAGATACTTGGTAGATGAGAATGCTGGCAAGGTCGACAGAAGTATTTTGAATATACGTTATATTATTGTGTACTTTACTAGTACTCCTAGTAGCACTAGGGTAATAAATACCGGTTCGGTTGCTAAGTGTTAGCAACTCGAAATAAAAGGCTACGGAGACTAGCTAAAGGTGAGATGACGATATGTTGGAAGTGTTTCCAAGGTTGATGTGATCAAACATCGCACGCTCCCTCTACCATCGAGATTGGTGTTAAACCTAAATAATTGTTATTTGGTGTTTGCATTGAGCATTGAGCATAGACATGATTGGATTATGTTTATCGCAATACAGTTATTCATTTAAGGAGAATAATGGTTACTTTGCTTATTTGAATAATACCTTCAATGGTCTTGCACCAAAAAAATGAATGGTTTATTGAATCTCGATCGTAGTGATACACATGTTCACGCCAAAAGATATAAGATAGTAATGATAGTAACACATACTTGTGCCACTGCCATTTGAGTCATGTTGGTATAAAACGCATGAAGAAGCTCCATGTTGATGGATCTTTGGACTCACTCGTTTTTGAGACATGCGAACCATGTCTATTGGTAGATATGCATGAAGAAACTCCATACAGATGGATCGTTTGGACTCACTTGTTTTTGAATCACTTGAGACATGCAAATCATACCACATGGGCAAGATGACTGAAAGACCTCGTTTTCAGTAAGATGGAACAAGAAAGCAACTTGTTGGAAGTAATACATTTTGATGTGTGCAGTCCAATGAGTGCTGAGGCACGCAGTGGATATCGTTATGTTCTTACTTCATAGATGATTTGAGTAGATGCTGAGTATATTTACTTGATGAAACACAAGTCTGAATTATTGAAGGGTTTAAGTAATTTTAGAGTGAAGTTGAAGATCGTCGTGACAAGAGGATAAAATGTCTATGGTATCATAGATATGAATATCTGAGTTACGAGTTTGGTACACAATTAAGACATTGTGGTAATTGTTTCACAACTAATACCGCCTGGAACACCATAGTGTGATGGTGTGTCCGAACATCATAACTGCACCCTATTGGATAAGGTGCATACCATGATGTCTCTTATCGAATTACCACTATCGTTTATGGGTTAGGCGTTAGAGACAACCACATTCACTTTAAATAGGGCACCATGCAATTCCGTTGAGACGACACCGTATGAACTATGGTTTAGAAAAACCTAAGCTGTCGTTTCTTAAAAGGTTTGGGGTTGCGACGCTTATGTGAAAAAGTTTCAGGCTGATAAGCTCGAACCCAAAGCGGATAAATGCATATTCATATAATACCTAAAACAGTTGGGTATACCTCCTATTTCAGATCCGGAAGCAAAAGTGATTGTTTCTAGAAACGGGTCCTTGCTCGAGGAAAAGTTTCTCTCGAAAGAATTGAGCGGGAGGGTGATGGAGACTTGATGAGGTTATTGAACCGTCACTTCAACTAGTATGTAGCAGGGCACCGGAAGTTGTTCCTATGGCACCTACACCAATTGAAGTGGAAGCTTATGATAGTGATCATGAAACTTCGGATCAAGTCACTATCAAACCTCATAGGTCGACAAGGATGTGTACTACTTCAGAGTGGTACGTAATCCTATCTTGGAAGTCATGTTGCTAGACAACAATGAACCTACGAGCTATGGAGAAGCGATGGTGGGCCCGGATTCCGACGAATGGCTCGAGGCCATAAAATCCGAGAGAGGATCCATGTATAAAAACAAAGTACAGACTTTGAAAGAACTACATGATTGTCGTAAGGCTGCTGGGTGCAGATGGATTTTAAAAGGAAGACGAACAATGATGGTAAGTGTCACCATTAAGAAGGCTCGACTTGTCGTTAAGATGTTTTCTGACAAGTTCAAGGAGTTGACTACGATGAGACTTTCTCACTCGTAGCGATGCTAAGAGTCTGTTGGAATTATGTTAGCAGTTATTGTATTATTTATGAAATGTTGCAGATAGGATGTCAAAACATTGTTTCCTCGACGTTTTTCTTGAGGAAAGGTTGTATGTGATACAACCAGAAAGTTTTGTCAATCCTGAAAGATGCTAACAAGTATGCAAAGCTGCAGCAATCCTTCTAAGGACTGGAGTAAGCATCTCGGGGTTGGAATGTACGCTTTGATGATATGATCAAAGATTTTGGGTTTATACAAAGTTTATGAGAAACTTGTATTTCCAAAGAAGTGAGTGGGAGCACTATAGAATTTCTGATGAGTATATGTTGTTAACATATTGTTGATCAGAAATGATGTAGAATTTCTGGAAAGCATGCAAGGTTATTTGAAAAGTGTTTTCAATGGAAAACCTAGATTAAGCTACTTGAACATTGAGCATCAAGATCTATAAGGATAGATCAAAAACGCTTAATAGTACTTTCAAATGAATACATACCATGACAAGATTTTGAAAGAGTTCAAAATAGATCAGCAAAGAAGGAGTTATTGGTTGTGTTACAAGGTGTGAGCATTGAGTAAGACTCAAGATCTGACCACGACAGAAGAGAGAGAAAGGACAAAGGTCGTCCCCTATGCTTTAGACATAGGCTCTACAGTATGCTATGCTGTGTACCGCATCTGAAGTGTGCCTTGCCATGAGTCAGTCAAGGGGTACAAGAGTGATCCAGGAATGGATCACATGACAGCGGTCGAACTTATCCTTAGTAACTAGTGGACTAAGGAATTTTCTCGATTATGGAGGTGGTAAAAGAGTTCGTCGTAAAGGGTTACGTCGATGCAAACTTTGAAACTAATCCAGATGACTCTGAGTAGTAAACCGGATTCGTATAGTAGAGCAGTTATTTGGAATAGCTCAAAGTAGCGCGTGGTAGCTGCATATACAAGATCACATAGAGTTTTGCAAAGCACACATGGATCTGAAAGGTTCAGACCCATTGACTAATAAACCTCTCTCTCAAGCAAGATATGAACAAACCCCATGGGTGTTGGATTCATTACAATCACATGGTGATGTGAACTAGATTTTTGACTCTAGTGCAAGTGGGAGACTATTGGAAATATGCCCTAGAGGCAATAATAAAATGGTTATTATTGTGTTTCCTTGTTCATGATAATTGTCTATTGTTCATGCTATAATTGTATTAACCGGAAACCGTAATACATGTGTGAATACATAGACCACAACATGTCCCTAGTAAGCCTCTAGTTGACTAGCTCGTTGATCAATATATGGTCATGGTTTCCTAACCATGGACATTGGATGTCATTGATAACGGGATCACATCATTAGGAGAATGATGTGATGGACAAGACCCAATCTTAAGTGTAGCACAAGATCGTGTAGTTCGTTTGCTAAAGCTTTTCTGAAGTCAAGTATCATTTCCTTAGACCATGAGATCGTGCAACTCCCGGATACCGTAGGAATGCTTTGGGTGCACCAAACGTCACAACGTAACTGGGTGGCTATAAAGGTGCACTATATGTATCTCCAAAAGTGTCTGTTGGGTTGGCACGAATCGAGACTGGGATTTGTCACTCCGTATGACGGAGAGGTATCTCTGGGCCCACTCGGTAATGCATCATCATAATGAGCTCATTGTGACTAAGTAGTTGGTCATGGGATCATGCATTATGGAACGAGTAAAGTGACTTGCTGGTAACGAGATTGAACGAGGTATTGGGATACCGATGATCTAATCTCGGGCAAGTAACGTACCGATTGACAAAGGAAATTGTATACGGGATTGCTTGAATCCTCGACATCGTGGTTCATCCGATGAGATCATCGTGGAACATGTGGGAGCCAACATGGGTATCCAGATCCCGCTGTTGGTTATTGGCCGGAGAGTTGTCTCGGTCACGTCTGCATGGTTCCCGAACCCGTAGGGTCTACACACTTAAGGTTCGATGATGCTAGGGTTATTAGGAAGACTTGTCTATGATTACCGAATGTTGTTCCGAGTCCCGGATGAGATCCCGGACGTCACGAGGAGTTCCGGAATAGTTCAGAGGTGAAGATTTATATATGGGAAGTCATCATACGGTCACCGGAATTATTCGGGGGTATACCGGTATTGTACCGGGACCACCGGAGGGGTTCCGGGGGTCCACCGGGTGGGTCCACCTGTCCTAGAGGGCCTTATGGGCTGTAGGTGGAAGGGAACCAGCCCCTAGTGGGCTGGGTGCCATCCCCCCTAGGGCCCATGCGCCTAGGGTTTGGGGGAACCCTAAAGGGGGCGTCCCCTTGCTTGGGGGGCAAGCCCCCTCCCCCTTGGCCGCCGCCCCCTCTAGATCTCATCTACAGGGGCCGGCCCCCTTCCCCCTTCTCCCTATAAATAGAGGGGCGAGGGGAGGGCTGCAACACGACATCCAAGGCACAGCCCCTCCCCTCCCCAGCACCTCTCCTCCTCCGCGTGAGCTTGGCGAAGCCCTACCGGAGAACTGCCACTCCATCACCACCACGCCGCCGTGCTGCTGTTGGAGCTTCTTCCTCAACCTTTGCCTCCTCCTTGATGGATCAAGGCGCGGGAGACGTCATCGGGCTGCATGTGTGTTGAACACGGAGGCACCGTTGTTCGGTGCTTAGATCGGATTCGGCCGCGATCTGAATCGCTACGTGTACGACTCCTCCAACCGCGTTCTTGCAACGCTTCCACTTAGCGATCTTCAAGGGTATGAAGATGCACTCCCACTCTCTCGTTGCTAGTATCTCCTAGATTGATCTTGGTGACACATAGGAAAATTTTGAATTATTGCTACATTCCCCAACATGGGGTCCTTGTGCCAGAGGTCAATGTACTCAAGGATCAACTTCGGATCCAGTAATAGAGGAATTTCACATCCTTTGTGTTGGGGAAGATAGTAATTTCAAAAAAATCCTGCGCACACGCAATATCATGGTGATGCATAGCAATGAGAGGGGAGAGTGTGTCCACGTACCCTCGTAGACCAAAAGCGGAAGCTTCAGCACAACGCGGTTGATGTAGTCGTACGTATTCACGATCCGACCGATCAAGTACCGAACGCACGGCACCTCTGAGTTGTGCACACGTTCAACTCGATGACGTCCCTCGAACTCTGATCCAGCCTAGTGTTGAGGGAGAGTTTTGTCAGCACGATGGCGTGATGACGATGATGATGTTCTACCGACGTAGGGCTTCGCCTAAGCACCGCTACGATATGATCGAGGTGGATTATGGTGGAGGGGGGCACAACACATGGCTAAGAGATCAAGAGATCAATTGTTATGTCTATGGGGTGCCCCCCTCCTCCATATATAAAGGGGGGAGGAGGAGAGGGCCGGCCAAGGGGGTGGCGCGCCCTAGGAGGGGGAAACCTACTCCAAGTAGGTTTGCCCCTCCCTTTCCGAAACCAAGAAGGAGGGGGAAGGAAGGAGTGGGAGAGGGGAAAGGCAAGGGGGGCACCCCCCTTTCCTTGTCCTATTCATACTCAAGGGGAGGGGGCGCGCCTCTTGCCCTGGCCGTCCCCTCTCTCTCTCCACTAAGTCCCAACAAGGCCAATTAGTTCCGAGGGGGGGGGGTCCGGTAACCCCCGGTACTCCGATAAATGTCCAAAACCTTTCCGGTGTCCAAACATAGCCGTCCAATATATCGATCTTTATGTTTCGACCATTTCGAGACTCCTCGTCATGTGCGTGATCACATCCGGGACTCCAAACTACCTTCAGTACATCAAAACATATAAACTCATAATATAACCGTCATCTAACTTTAAGCGTGCGGACCCTACGGGTTCGAGAACTATGTAGACATGACCGAGACGCGTCTCCAGTCAATAACCAATAGTGGAACCTGGATGCTCATATTGGCTCCTACATATTCTACGAAGATCTTTATCGGTCAAACCGCATAACAACATACGTTGTTCCCTTTGTCATCGGTATGTTACTTGCCCGAGATTCGATCGTCGGTTTCTCAATACCTAGTTCAATCTCATTACCGGCAAGTCTCTTTACTCGTTCCATAATACATCATCTCGCAACTAACTCATTTAGTTGCATTGCTTGCAAGGCTTATAGTGATGTGCATTACCGAGTGGGCCCAGAGATACGTCTCCGACAATTGGAGTGACAAATCCTAATCTCGAAATACGCCAACCGAACAAGTACCTTTGGAGACACCTGTAGAGCACCTTTATAATCACCCAGTTATGTTGTGACGTTTGGTAGCACACAAAGTGTTCCTCCGGTAAATGGGAGTTGCATAATCTCATAGTCATAGGAACATGTATAAGTCATGAAGAAAGCAATAGCAACAAACTAAACGATCAAGTGCTAAGCTAACGGAATGAGTCAAGTCAATCACATCATTCTCCTAATGGTGTGATCCCATTTAATCAAATGACAAATCTTTATCTATGGCTAGGAAACATAACCATCTTTGATTAATGAGCTATTCAAGTAGAGGCATACTAGTGACACTCTGTTTGTCTATGTATTCACACATGTATTATGTTTTCGGTTAATACAATTCTAGCATGAATAATAAACATTTATCATGATATAAGGAAATAAACAATAACTTTATTGTTGCCTCTAGGGCATATTTCCTTCAGTCTCCCACTTGCACTAGAGTTAATAATCTAGATTACACAGTAATGATTCTAACACCCATGGAGCCTTGGTGCTGATCATGTTTTGCTCGTGGAAGAGGCTTAGTCAACGGGTCTGCAACATTCCTATCCGTATGTATCTTGCAAATCTCTATGTCTCCCACCTGGACTTGATCCCGGATGGAGTTTAAGCGTCTCTTGATGTGCTTGGTTCTCTTGTGAAATCTGGATTCCTTTGCCAAAGCAATTGCACCATTATTATCACAAAAGATTTTCATTGGACCCGATGCACTAGGTATGACACCTAGATCGGATATGAACTCCTTCATTTGCTGCTGCCGAAGCAGATATGTACTCCGCTTCACATGTAGATCCTGCTACGACGCTTTGTTTAGAACTGCACCAACTAACAGCCCCACCATTTAATAAAAACACGTATCCGGTTTGCGATTTAGAATCGTCCGGATCAGTGTCAAAGCTTGCATCGACGTAACCATTTACGACGAGTTCTTTGTCACCTCCATAAATGAGAAACATATCCTTCATCCTTTTCAGGTATTTCAGGATGTTCTTGATCGCTGTCCAGTGATCAACTCCTGGATTACTTTGGTACCTCCCTGCTAAACTAATAGCAAGGCACACATCAGGTATGGTACATAGCATTGCATACATGATAGAGCCTATGGCTGAAGCATAGGGAACATCTTTCATTTTCTCTCTATCTTCTGCAGTGGTCGGGCATTGAGTCTTACTCAACTTCACACCTTGTAACACAGGCAAGAACCCTTTCTTTGCTTGACCCATTTTAAACTTCTTCAAAACTTTGTTAAGGTATGTGCTTTGTGAAAGTCCAATTAAGCGTCTCGATCTATCTCTATAGAACTTGATGCCCAATATATAAGCAGCTTCTCTGAGATCTTTCATTGAAAAACTCTTATTCAGATATCCTTTTATGCTATCCAGAAATTCTATATCATTTCCAATCAACAATATGTCATCCACATATAATATCAGAAATGCTACAGAGCTCCCACTCACTTTCTTGTAAATACAGGCTTCTCCAAAAGTCTGTATAAAACCATAAGCTTTGATCACATTATCAAAACGTTTATTCCAACTCCGAGAGGCTTGCACCAGTCCATAAATGGATCGCTGGAGCTTGCACACTTTGTTAGCTCCCTTTGGATCAAAAAATCTTCTGGTTGCATCATATTCAACTCTTCTTCCAGAAATCCATTCAGGAATGCAATTTTGACATCCATTTTCCAAATTTCATAATCATAGAATGCAACAATTGCTAAGATGATTCGGACAGACTTAAACATCACTACGGGTGAGAGAGTCTCATCGTAGTCAATCCCTTGAACTTGTCGAAAACCTTTTGCAACAAGTCGAGCTTTATAGACAGTAACATTACCATCAGTGTCAGTCTTCTTCTTGAAGATCCATTTATTTTCAATGGCTTGCCGATCATCGGGCAAGTCAACCAAAGTCCACACTTTGTTCTCATACATGGATCCCATCTCAGATTTCATGGCCTCAAGCCATTTTGTGGAATCTGGGCTCACCATCGCTTCTTCATAGTTCGTAGGTTCGTCATGGTCTAGCAACATAACCTCCAGAACAGGATTACCGTACCACTCTGGTGCGGATCTTACTCTGGTTGACCTACGAGGTTCAGTAACAACTTGATCTGAAGTTTCATGATCATCATCATTAACTTCCTCACTAATTGGTGTAGGTGTCACACGAACCGATTTCTATGATGAACTACTTTCCAATAAGGGAACATGTACAGTTACCTCGTCAAGTTCTACTTTCCTCCCACTCACTTCTTTCGAGAGAAACTCCTTCTCTAGAAAGATTCCAAATTTAGCAACAAAAGTCTTGCCTCCGGATCTATGATAGAAGGTGTACCCAACAGTCTCTTTTGGGTATCCTATGAAGACACATTCTCCGATTTGGGTTCGAGCTTATCAGGTTGAAGCTTTTTCACATAAGCATCGCAGCCCAAAACTTTAAGAAACGACAACTTTGGTTTCTTGCCAAACCACAATTCATAAGGCGTCGTTTCTACGGATTTTGATGGTGCCCTATTTAACATGAATGCAGCCGTCTCTAAAGCATAACCCCAAAATGATAGCGGTAAATCAGTAAGAGACATCATAGATCGCACCATATCTAGTAAAGTACAATTACGACGTTCGGACAACCATTACGCTATGGTGTTTCAGGTGGCGTGAGTTGCGAAACTATTCAGCATTGTTTTAAATGAAGACCAAACTCATAACTCAAATATTCTCCTCCATGATCAGATCGTAGAAACTTTATTTTCTTGTTACGATGATTTTCAACTTCACTCTGAAATTCTTTGAACTTTTCAAATGTTTCAGACTTATGTTTCATTAAGTAGATATACCCATATCTTCTTAAATCATCTGCGAAGGTGAGAAAATAACGATACCCGCCGCGAGCCTCAATATTCATCGGACCACACACATCTGTATGTATGATTTCCAACAAATCTATTGCTCGCTCCATAGTTCCGGAGAATGGTGTTTTAGTCATCTTGCCCATGAGGCACGGTTCGCAAGTACCAAGTGATTCATAATCAAGTGGTTCCAAAATTCCATCAGTATGGAGTTTCTTCATGCGCTTTACACCGATATGACCTAAATGGCAGTGCCACAAATAAGTTGCACTATTATTATCAACTCTGCATCTTTTGGCTTCAATATTATGAATATGTGTATCACTACTACCGAGATTTAACAAAAATATACCACTCTTCAAGGGTGCATGACCATAAAAGATATTACTCATATAAATAGAACAATCGTTATTCTCTCATTTAAATGAATAATCGTCTCACATCAAACAAGATCCAGATATAATGTTCATGCTCAACGCTGGCACCAAATAACAATTATTCAGGTCTAAAACTAATCCCGATGGTAGATGTAGCGGTAGCGTGCCGACCGTGATTACATCGACTTTGGAACCATTTCCCACGCGCATCGTCACCTCGTCCTTAGCCAATCTTCGCTTAATCCGTAGCCCCTGTTTCGAGTTGCAAATGTTAGCAACAGAACCAGTATCAAATACCTAGGTGCTACTGCGAGCATTAGTAACGTACACATCAATAACATATATATCACATATACCTTTGTTCACCTTGTCATCCTTCTTATCCGCCAAATACTTGGGGTAGTTCTGCTTCCAATGACCAGTGTACTTGCAGTAGAAGCACTCAGTCTCAGGCTTAGGTCTAGACTTGGGTTTCTTCTCTTTAGCAGCAACTTGTTTGCCGTTCTTCTTGAAGTTCCCCTTCTTTTTCCCTTTACCCTTTTTCTTGAAACTGGTGGTCTTATTGACCATCAACGCTTGATGCTCCTTCTTTATTTCTACCTCCGCAGCCTTTAGCATCGCGAAGAGCTCGGGAATTGTCTTATTCATCCCTTGCATATTATAGTTCATCACGAAGCTTTTGTAGCTTGGTGGTAGTGATTGAAGAACTCTGTCAATTACACTATCAACAGGAAGATTAACTCCCAGTTGAGTCAAGTGATTATGATACCCAGACATTTTGAGTATATGTTCACTGACAGAACTATTCTCCTCCATCTTACAGCTATAGAACTTATTGGAGACTTCATATGTCTCAATCCGGGTATTTTCTTGAAATATTAACTTCAATTCCTGGAACATCTCATATGCTCCATGACGTTCAAAACATCGTTGAAGTCCCGGTTCTAAGCCGTAAAGCATGGCACACTCAACTATCGAGTAGTCATCAACTTTACTCTGCCAAACGTTCTTAACATTGTCAGCAGCATCTGCAGCAGGCCTGGCACCCAGCGGTGCTTCCAGGACGTAATTCTTCTGTGCAGCAATGAGGATAATCCTCAAGTTACGGACCCAGTCTGTGCAATTGCTACCATCATCTTTCAACTTTTCTTTCTCAAGGAACGCATTAAAATTCAACGGAACAACATCACGAGCCATCTATCTACAATCAACATAGACAAGCAAGAAACTATCAGGTACTAAGTTCATGATAAATTTAAGTTCAATTAATCATATTATTTAAGAACTCCCACTTATATATGAAGGAAATATGCCCTAGAGGCAATAATAAAGTTATTATTTATTTCCTTATATCATGATAAATGTTTATTATTCATGCTAGAATTGTATTAACCGGAAACATAATACATGTGTGAATACATAGACCAACAGAGTGTCACTAGTATGCCTCTACTAGACTAGCTCGTTAATCAAAGATGGTTAAATTTCCTAACCATGAACAAAGAGTTGTTATTTGATTAACGAGGTCACATCATTAGTTGAATGATCTGATTGACATGACCCATTCCATTAGCATAGCACCCGATCGTTTAGTATGTTGCTATTGCTTTCTTCATGACTTATACATGTTCCTATAACTATGAGATTATGCAACTCCCGTTTACCGGAGGAACACTTTGGGTACTACCAAACGTCACAACGTAACTGGGTGATTATAAAGGAGTACTACAGGTGTCTCCAATGGTAGATGTTGGGTTGGCGTATTTCGAGATTAGGATTTGTCACTCTGATTGTCGGAGAGGTATCTCTGGGCCCTCTCGGTAATACACATCACATAAGCCTTGCAAGCATAATAACTAAGATGTTAGTTATGAGATGATGTATTACGGAACGAGTAAAGAGACTTGCCAGTAACGAGATTGAACTAGGTATTGGATACCGACGATCGAATCTCGGGCAAGTAACATACCGATGACAAAGGGAACAACGTATGTTGTTATGCGGTCTGACCGATAAAGATCTTCGTAGAATATGTAGGAGCCAATATGGGCATCCAGGTCCCGCTATTGGTTATTGACCGGAAACATGTCTCGGTCATGTCTACATTGTTCTCGAACCGTAGGGTCCGCATGCTTAACGTTACGATGACAGTTATTATGAGTTTATGCATTTTGATGTACCGAAGGTTGTTCGGAGTCCCGGATGAGATCACGGACATGACGAGGAGTCTCGAAAAGGTCGAGACGTAAAGATTGATATATTGGAAGCCTATGTTTGGGCACCGGAAGCGTTCCGGGTGAAATCGGGATTTTTCCGGATTACCGGGAGGGTTACCGGAACCCCCCGGGAGGTAAATGGGCCTATTGGGCCTTAGTGGAAAAGAGAGAAGAGGCAGCCCACACCTAGCCGGCGCCCCCCACCTTTCCCAAGTCCTAATAGGACTAGGAGAGGTGGGCCGGCCCCCTCTTTCTCCTTCTTCCCCAAGAATCCTAGTTGGAATAGGATTGGGGGGAAGGAGTCCTACTCCCGGTGGGAGTAGGACTCCTCCCTGCGCCTCCCTCCTAGCCGGCCGAACCCCCTGCCCCTGGCCTTTATATACGGGGGCAGGGGGCACCACAAGACACACAAGTTAATCGTTCCTTAGCCGTGTGCGGTGCCCCCTGCCACCAAATTCCACCTCGATCATACCGTTACAGTGCTTAGGCGAAGCCCTGCGTCGGTAGTACATCAAGATCGTCACCACGCCGTCGTGCTGACGGAACTCTTCCTCGACGCTTTGCTGGATCGGAGCCCGAGGAACGTCATCGAGCTGAACGTGTGCTAAGAACTCGGAGGTGCCGGAGTAACGGTGCTTGGATCGGTTGGATCGGGAAGAAGACGTACGACTACTTCCTCTACGTTGTGTGATCGCTTCCGCAGTCGGTCTGCGTTGGTACGTAGACATCACTCTCCCCTCTCGTTGCTGTGCATCACCATGATCTTGCGTGTGCGTAGGAAATTTTTTGAAATTACTGCGTTCCCCAACAGTGGCATCCGAGCCTAGGTTTTTATGGTTTGATTTTATTTGCACGAGTAGAACACAAGTGAGTTGTGGGCGATACAAGTCATACTGCCTACCAGCATGTCATACTTTGGTTCGGCGGTATTGTTGGACGAGACGATCCGGACCAACCTTACGCGTACTCTTACGCGAGACCGGTTCCCTCGACGTGCTATGCACACAGATGGCTAGCGGAAGACTGTCTCTCCAACTTTAGTTGAACCAAGTGTGACTACGCCCGGTCCTTGAGAAGGTTAAAACGGAGTCTATTTGACAAACTATCGTTGTGGTTTTGATGCGTAGGTGAGATGAGTTCTTACTTAAGCCCGTAGCAGCCACGTAAAACTTGCAACAACAAAGTAGAGGACGTCTAACTTGTTTTTGCAGGGCATGTTGTGATGTGATATGGTCAAGGCATGATGCTGATTTTATTGTATGAGATGATCATGTTTTGTAACCGAGTTATCGGCAACTGGCAGGAGCCATATGGTTGTCGCTTTATTGTATGCAATGCAATCGCGATGTAATGCTTTATTTTATTACTAAGCGGTAGTGATAGTCGTGGAAGCATAAGATTGGCGAGACGACAACGATGCTACGATGGAGATCAAGGTGTTGCGCCGGTGACGATGGTGATCATGACGATGCTTCGGAGATGGAGATCACAAAGCACAAGATGATGATGGCCATATCATATCACTTATATTGATTGCATGTGATGTTTATCCTTTTATGCATCTTATCTTGCTTTGATTGACGGTAGCATTATAAGATGATCTCTCACTAAATTATCAAGAAGTGTTCTCCCTGAGTATGCACCGTTGCAAAAGTTCTTCGTGCTGAGACACCACGTGATGATCGGGTGTGATAGGCTCTACGTTCAAATACAACGGGTGCAAAACAGTTGCACGCGCGGAATACTCAGGTTATACTTGACGAGCCAAGCATATACAGATATGGCCTCGGAACACGGAGACCGAAAGGTCGAGCGTGAATCATATAGTAGATATGATCAACATATTGATGTTCACCATTGAAAACTACTCCATCTCACGTGATGATCGGTTATGGTTTAGTTGATTTGGATCACGTAATCACTTAGAGGATTAGAGGGATGTCTATCTAAGTGGGAGTTCTTAAGTAAATTAACTGAACTTAAAATTATCATGAACTTAGTACCTGATAGTATCTTGCTTGTTTATGTTGATTGTAGATAGATGGCTCGTGCTGTTGTTCCGTTGAATTTTAATGCGTTCCTTGAGAAAGCTAAGTTGAAAGATGATGGTAGCAATTACACGGACTGGGTCCGTAACCTGAGGATTATCCTCATTGCTGCACAGAAGAATTACGTCCTGGAAGCACCGCTGAGTGCCAGGCCTGCTGCAAGAGCAACACCAGAAGTTATGAACGTCTGGCAGAGCAAAGCTGATGACTACTCAATAGTTCAGTGTGCCATGCTTTACGGCTTAGAACTGGGACTTCAACGACGTTTTGAACGTCATGGAGCATATGAGATGTTCCAGGAGTTGAAGTTAATATTTCAAGCAAATGCCCGGATTGAGAGATATGAAGTCTCCAATAAGTTCTATAGCTGCAAGATGGAGGAGAACAGTTCTGTCAGTGAGCATATACTCAAAATGTCTGGGTATAATAATCACTTGATTCAATTGGGAGTTACACTTCCGGATGATTGCGTCATTGACAGAATTCTCCAATCACTGCCACCAAGCTACAAGAGCTTTGTGATGAACTATAATATGCAAGGGATGAACAAGACTATTCCCGAGCTCTTCGCTATGCTGAAAGCTGCGGAGGTAGAAATCAAGAAGGAGCATCAAGTGTTGATGGTTAACAAAACCACTAGTTTCAAGAAAAAGGGCAAAGGGAAGAAGAAAGGGAACTTCAAGAAGAACGGCAAGCAAGTTGCTGCTCAAGAGAAGAAACCCAAGTCTGGACCTAAGCCTGAAACTGAGTGCTTCTACTGCAAGCAGACTGGTCACTGGAAGCGGAACTGCCCCAAGTATTTGGCGGATAAGAAGGATGGCAAGGTGAACAAAGGTATATGTGATATACATGTTATTGATGTGTACCTTACTAATGCTCGCAGTAGCACCTGGGTATTTGATACTGGTTCTGTTGCTAATATTTGCAACTCGAAACAGGGACTACAGAATAAGCGGACACTAGCAAAGGACGAGGTGACGATGCGCGTGGGAAACGGTTCCAAAGTCGATGTGATCGCGGTCGGCACGCTACCTCTACATCTACCTTCGGGATTAATATTAGACCTAAATAATTGTTATTTGGTGCCAGCGTTGAGCATGAACATTATATCTGGATCTTGTTTGATGCGAGACGGTTATTCATTTAAATCAGAGAATAATGGTTGTTCTATTTATATGAGTAGTATCTTTTATGGTCATGCACCCTTGAAAAGTGGTCTATTCTTATTGAATCTCGATAGTAGTAATACACATATTCATAATGTTGAAGCCAAAAGATGCAGAGTTGATAATGATAGTGCAACTTATTTGTGGCACTGCCGTTTAGGTCATATCGGTGTAAAGCGCATGAAGAAACTCCATGCTGATGGGCTTTTGGAACCACTTGATTATGAATCACTTGGTACTTGCGAACCGTGCCTCATGGGCAAGATGACTAAAACACCGTTCTCCGGTACTATGGAGAGAGCAACAGATTTATTGGAAATCATACATACCGATGTATGTGGTCCGATGAATATTGAGGCTCGTGGCGGATATTGTTATTTTCTCACCTTCACAGATGATTTAAGCAGATATGGGTATATCTACTTAATGAAACATAAGTCTGAAACATTTGAAAAGTTCAAAGAATTTCAGAGTGAAGTTGAAAATCATCGTAACAAGAAAATAAAGTTTCTACGATCTGATCGTGGAGGAGAATATTTGAGTTACGAGTTTGGTGTACATTTGAAAAATTGTGGAATAGTTTCGCAACTCACGCCACCCGGAACACCACAACGTAATGGTGTGTCCGAACGTCGTAATCGTACTTTACTAGATATGGTACGATCTATGATGTCTCTTACTGATTTACCGCTATCATTTTGGGGTTATGCTTTAGAGACGGCCGCATTCACGTTAAATAGGGCACCATCTAAATCCGTTGAGACGACGCCTTATGAACTATGGTTTGGCAAGAAACCAAAGTTGTCGTTTCTTAAAATTTGGGGCTGCGATGCTTATGTGAAAAAGCTTCAACCTGATAAGCTCGAACCAAAATCGGAGAAATGTGTCTTCATAGGATATCCAAAGGAAACTATTGGATACACCTTCTATCACAGATCCGAAGGCAAGACTTTTGTTGCTAAATTCGGAAACTTTCTTGAGAAGGAGTTTCTCTCGAAAGAAGTGAGTGGGAGGAAAGTAGAACTTGACGAGGTTACTGTACCTACTCTGTTATTGGGAAATAGTACATCACAGAAAACTGTTTCTGTGAGACCTACACCAATAAGAGAGGAAGTTAATGATGATGATCATGAAACTTTAGATCAAGATACTACTGTACCTCGTAGATCAACCAGAGTAAGATCCGCACCAGAGTGGTACGGTAATCCTGTTCTGGAAGTCATGCTACTAGATCATGATGAACCTACGAACTATGAAGAAGCGATGGTGAGCCCAGATTCCGCAAAGTGGCTTGAAGCCATGAAATCTGAGATGGGATCCATGTATGAGAACAAAGTATGGACTTTGGTTGACTTGCCCGATGATCGGCAAGCAATTGAGAATAAATGGATCTTTAAGAAAAAGACTGACGCTGATGGTAATGTTACTGTCTACAAAGCTCGACTTGTCGCAAAAGGTTTTCGACAAGTTCAAGGAGTTGACTACGATTTGACTTTCTCACCCATAGCGATGCTTAAGTCTGTCAGAATCATGTTAGCAATTGCCGCATTTTATGATTATGAAATTTGGCAAATGGATGTAAAAAACGCATTCCTGAATGGATTTCTGGAAGAAGAGTTGTATATGATACAACCAGAAGGTTTTGTCGATCCAAAGGGAGCTAACAAAGTATGCAAACTCCAGCGATCCATCTATGGACTGGTGCAAGCATCTCGGAGTTGGAATAAACGCTTTGATAGTGTGATCAAAGCATTTGGGTTTATACAGACTTTTGGAGAAGCCTGTATTTACAAGAAAGTGAGTGGGAGCTCTGTAGCATTTCTAATATTATATGTGGATGACATATTACTCATTGGAAATGATATAGAATTTCTGGATAGCATAAAGGGATACTTGAATAAAAGTTTTTCGATGAAAGACCTCGGGGAAGCTGCTTACATATTAGGCATAAAGATCTATAGAGATAGATCAAAACGCTTAATTGGACTTTCACAAAGCTCATACCTTGACAAGATTTTGAAGAAGTTCAAAATGGATCAAGCAAAGAAAGGGTTCTTGCCTGTATTGCAAGGTGTGAAGTTGAGTCAGACTCAATGCCCGACCACTGCAGAAGATAGAGAAAAAATGAAAGATGTTCCCTATGCTTCAGCCATAGGCTCTATCATGTATGCAATGCTGTGTACCAGACCTGATGTGTGCCTTGCTATAAGTTTAGCAGGGAGGTACCAAAGTAATCCAGGGGTGGATCACTGGACAGCGGTCAAGAACATCCTGAAATACCTGAAAAGGACTAAGGATATGTTTCTCGTATATGGAGGTGACAAAGAGCTCACCGTAAGAGGTTACGTTGATGCAAGCTTTGACACTGATCCGGATGATTCTAAATCGCAAACCGGATACGTGTTTACTTTAAACGGTGGAGCTGTCAGTTGGTGCAGTTCTAAACAAAGCGTCGTAGCGGGATCTACATGTGAAGCGGAGTACATAGCTGCTTCGGAAGCAGCGAACGAAGGAGTCTGGATGAAGGAGTTCATATCCGATCTAGGTGTCATACCTAGTGCATCGGGTCCAATGAAAATCTTCTGTGACAATACTGGTGCAATTGCCTTGGCAAAGGAATCCAGATTTCACAAAAGAACCAAACACATCAAGAGACGCTTCAACTCCATCCGGGATTTAGTCCAGGTGGGATACATAGAGATTTGCAAGATACATACGGATCTGAATGTTGCAGACCCGTTGACTAAGCCTCTTCCACGAGCAAAACATGATCAGCACCAAGACTCCATGGGTGTAAGAATCATTACTGTGTAATCTAGATTATTGACTCTAGTGCAAGTGGGAGACTGAAGGAAATATGCCCTAGAGGCAATAATAAAGTTATTATTTATTTCCTTATATCATGATAAATGTTTATTATTCATGCTAGAATTGTATTAACCGGAAACATAATACATGTGTGAATACATAGACCAACAGAGTGTCACTAGTATGCCTCTACTAGACTAGCTCGTTAATCAAAGATGGTTAAGTTTCCTAACCATGAACAAAGAGTTGTTATTTGATTAACGAGGTCACATCATTAGTTGAATGATCTGATTGACATGACCCATTCCATTAGCATAGCACCCGATCGTTTAGTATGTTGCTATTGCTTTCTTCATGACTTATACATGTTCCTATAACTATGAGATTATGCAACTCCCGTTTACCGGAGGAACACTCTGGGTACTACCAAACGTCACAACGTAACTGGGTGATTATAAAGGAGTACTACAGGTGTCTCCAATGGTAGATGTTGGGTTGGCGTATTTCGAGATTAGGATTTGTCACTCTGATTGTCGGAGAGGTATCTCTGGGCCCTCTCGGTAATACACATCACATAAGCCTTGCAAGCATAATAACTAAGATGTTAGTTATGAGATGATGTATTACGGAACGAGTAAAGAGACTTGCCAGTAACGAGATTGAACTAGGTATTGGATACCGACGATCGAATCTCGGGCAAGTAACATACCAATGACAAAGGGAACAACGTATGTTGTTATGCGGTCTGACCGATAAAGATCTTCGTAGAATATGTAGGAGCCAATATGGGCATCCAGGTCCCGCTATTGGTTATTGACCGGAAACATGTCTCGGTCATGTCTACATTGTTCTCGAACCGTAGGGTCCGCACGCTTAACGTTACGATGACAGTTATTATGAGTTTATGCATTTTGATGTACCGAAGGTTGTTCGGAGTCCCGGATGAGATCACGGACATGACGAGGAGTCTCGAAAAGGTCGAGACGTAAAGATTGATATATTGGAAGCCTATGTTTGGGCACCGGAAGCGTTCCGGGTGAAATCGGGATTTTTCCGGATTACCGGGAGGGTTACCGGAACCCCCCGGGAGGTAAATGGGCCTATTGGGCCTTAGTGGAAAAGAGAGAAGAGGCAGCCCACACCTGGCCGGCGCCCCCCACCTTTCCCAAGTCCTAATAGGACTAGGAGAGGTGGGCCGGCCCCCTCTTTCTCCTTCTTCCCCAAGAATCCTAGTTGGAATAGGATTGGGGGGAAGGAGTCCTACTCCCGGTGGGAGTAGGACTCCTCCCTGCGCCTCCCTCCTAGCCGGCCGAACCCCCTGCCCCTGGCCTTTATATACGGGGGCAGGGGGCACCACAAGACACACAAGTTAATCGTTCCTTAGCCGTGTGCGGTGCCCCCTGCCACCAAATTCCACCTCGATCATACCGTTACAGTGCTTAGGCGAAGCCCTGCGTCGGTAGTACATCAAGATCGTCACCACGCCGTCGTGCTGACGGAACTCTTCCTCGACGCTTTGCTGGATCGGAGCCCGAGGAACGTCATCGAGCTGAACGTGTGCTAAGAACTCGGAGGTGCCGGAGTAACGGTGCTTGGATCGGTTGGATCGGGAAGAAGACGTACGACTACTTCCTCTACGTTGTGTGATCGCTTCCGCAGTCGGTCTGCGTTGGTACGTAGACATCACTCTCCCCTCTCGTTGCTGTGCATCACCATGATCTTGCGTGTGCGTAGGAATTTTTTTGAAATTACTGCGTTCCCCAACAATATAGACATCCCTCTAATCCTCTAAGTGATCACGTGATCCAAATCAACTAAACCATGTCCGATCATCACGTGAGATGGAGTAGTTTCAATGGTGAACATCACTATGTTGACCATATCTACTATATGATTCATGCTCAACCTTTCGGTCTCAGTGTTGCGAGGCCATATCTGTTATATGCTAGGTTCGTCAAGTTTAACCTGAGTATTCCGTGTGTGCAACTTTTTTGCAACCGTTGTATTTGAACGTAGAGCCTATCACACCCGATCATCACGTGGTGTCTCGGCACGAAGAACTTTCGCAATGGTGCAGACTCAGGGACAACTCTTATATCTTGATAATTTAGTGAGAGATCATCTTATAATGCTACCGTCAATCAAAGCAAGATAAGATGCATAAAAGATAAACATCACATGCAATCAATATAAGTGATATGATATGGCCATCATCATCTTGTGCTTGTGATCTCCATCTCCGAAGCACCGTCATGATCACCATCATCACCGGCGTGACACCTTGATCTCCATCGTAGCATCGTTGTCGTCTCGCCAACTTATGCTTCTATGACTATCGCTACCGCTTAGTGATAAAGTAAAGCATTACAGGGCGGTTGCATTGCATACAATAAAGCGACAACCATATGGCTCCTGCCAGTTGCCGATAACTCAGTTACAAAACATGATCATCTCATACAATAAAATATAGTATCATGCCTTGACCATATCACATGACAACATGCCCTGCAAAAACAAGTTAGACGTCCTCTACTTTGTTGTTGCAAAGTTTTACGTGGCTTCTACGGGCTGAGCAAGAACCGTTCTTACCTACGCATCAAAACCACAACGATAGTTCGTCAAGTTAGTGTTGTTTTAACCTTCTCAAGGACCGGGCGTAGCCACACTTGGTTCAACTAAACTTGGAGAAACTGACACCCGCTAGCCACCTATGTGCAAAGCACGTCAGTAGAACCAGTGTCGCGTAAGCGTACGCGTAATGTCGGTCCGGGCCGCTTCATCCAACAATACTGCTGAACCAAAGTATGACAAGCTGGTAAGCAATATGACTTGTATCATCCACAACTCACTTGTGTTCTACTCGTGCATATGACATCTACGCATAAAACCTGGCTCGGATGCCACTGTTGGGGAACATAGCAATTTCCAAAAAAATTCCTACGCACACGCAAGATCATGGTGATGCAGAGCAATGAGAGGGGAGAGTGTGTCCACGTACCCTCGTAGACCGAAAGAGGAAGCGTTAGCACAACACGGTTGATGTAGTCGTATGTCTTCACGATCCGACCGATCAAGTACCGAACGCACGACACCTTCGAGTTCTGCGCACGTTCAACTCAATGACGTCCCTCGAACTCCGATCTAGCCGAGTGTTGAGGGAGAGTTTCGTCAGCACTACCGATGCAGGGCTTCGCCTCAGCACCGCTACGATATGATCGAGGTGGATTATGGTGGAGGGGGGCACCGCACACGGCTAAGAGATCAAGAGATCAATTGTTGTGTCTATGGGGTGCCCCCCTCTGTATATAAAGGGGGGAGGAGGAGAGGGCCGGTCAAGGGTGTTGCGCGCTCTAGGAGTGGGAAACCTACTCCAAGTAGGTTTGCCCCTCCCTTTCCTAATCCAAGAAGGAGGGGGGAGGAAGGAGTGGGAGAGGGGAAAGGCAAGGGGGGCGCCGCCCCCTTTCCTTGTCCTATTCGAACTCAAGGGGAGGGGGCGCGCCTCTTTCCCTGGCCGTCCCCTCTCTCTCTCCACTAAGGCCCAACAAGGCCCATTAGTTCCCGGGGGGGGGGGGGGGGGTCCGGTAACCCCCGGTACTCCGATAAATGTCCGAAACCTTTCCGGTGTCCAAACATAGTCGTCTAATATATCGATCTTTATGTCTCGACCATTTTGAGACTCCTTGTCATGTCCGTGATCACATCCGGGACTCCGAACTACCTTCGGTACATCAAAACATATAAACTCATAATATAACCATCATCTAACTTTAAGCGTGCGGACCCTACGGGTTCGAGAACTATGTAGACATGACCGAGACACGTCTCTGGTCAATAACCAATAGCGGAACCTGGATGCTCATATTGGCTCCTACATATTCTACGAAGATCTTTATCGGTCAAACCGCATAACAACATACGTTGTTCCCTTTGTCATCGGTATGTTACTTGCCCGAGATTCGATCGTCGGTATCTCAATACCTAGTTCAATCTCATTACCGGCAAGTCTCTTTACTCGTTCCGTAATACATCACCCCGCAACTAACTCATTTAGTTGCATTGCTTGCAAGGCTTATAGTGATGTGCATTACCGAGTGGGCCTAGAGATACCTCTCCGACAATCGGAGTGACAAATCCTAATCTCGAAATACGCCAACCCAACAAGTACCTTTGGATAAACCTGTAGAGATCCTTTATAATCACCCAGTTATGTTGTGACGTTTGGTAGCACACAAAGTGTTCCTCCGGTAAACGGGAGTTGCATAATCTCATAGTCATAGGAACATGTATAAGTCATGAAGAAAGCAATAGCAACAAACTAAATGATCAAGTGCTAAGCTGACGGAATGGGTCAAGTAAATCACATCATTCTCCTAATGATGTGATCCCGTTTAATCAAATGACAACTCTTTGTCTATGGCTAGGAAACATAAACATCTTTGATTAACGAGCTAGTCAAGTAGAGGCATACTAGTGACACTGGGTTTGTCTATGTATTCACACATGTATTATGTTTCCAGTTAATACAATTCTAGCATGAATAATAAACATTTATCATGATATAAGGAAATAAATAATAACTTTATTATTGCCTCTAGGGCATATTTCCTTCACTTTGGCTCTAGCGTCCCTCTGCTGTCTGTCTTTGATGATTTCTTCAAGTTCTTCATCATCAGCTTTGTCCTCATAGGACGGTACTTGAAAGGCGACCTGCTTCTTTTGAGGACTTCGTCTAGTGCCTCGTCCAGCGGTGGCCTTGGTCTTCAGCAAAGTGGGTCTAGTTGAAGAATGCAGAGGAGCTGATGAACATGCAGAGGCTCCTGAGGCAATAGAGATTCCTGTTGTCCTTTGGCACGAGGCGAGATGCGCAGGTGCTGAGGACTTTGAAGGAGGAGCTGAGGATTTTGTAGGAGCTGGTGCAACATGAGTAATTGGCCGTGAGGGCTTAGCAGAAGTTGGCCGTGAGGGCATTGCAGAGGAGCTTGGTCATGAGGGCATTGGAGAAGAAGAGGCACTGGGCTTTGTGTGCAGGCTTCTTAGGCATGGCCTTCTTTGACTTGCTAGCAGAGGCCTCATCGGTGGCAGCAGCAGCAGAGTCTTCATTGAATTTCTTCACTGCCTCTTTTGCTACTATGAACAACTTAGCTTTACGCTTTGCCCATTCATCAGGATAGTCCTCACCGCGCTTGAGGCTGGTGGGATCAGCTTCTTGGCCAGGTGCCAGTGGAGGTCTTGAGCAAGGAGGATGAAGAGCGAATTTCTTCATGTACTTTGGAGTTACATACCTGTACTCCCTCCATTCCCGTGCCCATCTCCTCTCTATCCTTTGTATGCGCACTTTGCGCTGATTTTTGTCCTCCTTTCCATGTGTGGCCTCATCAGGAGTGCAATAATCCCTGTAAATATCATCAGGGATCTCAAAAGTTGTGTTGACTTCCAGCTTCTTTCCTCCCTTCTGAGGTTTCTTTCCATCAACCATTTTCTTCAGCTGAGGATTTTGAACACTTGAATTCTCTGAAGAGGTATGCAGTTTTTTGTTCGAGGAACGCTCAACTTGCTAAATCTTTTCTCATCCAAGGGCTTTGTGAAGATATCGGCTAGCTGTTCTTCAGACTTCACATGCTAAATAGAGATGTCTCCCTTCAACAAATGATCACGAAGAAAATGATGATGAATCTGAATGTGCTTTGTCTTCGAGTGCTGAACAGGGTTATGAGCAATCTTGATGGCACTCTCATTGTCACAGTAGAGAGGCACATTCTTCATGTTGACGCCGTAGTCCTTGAGGGTTTGCTTCATCCACAACAATTGAGCACAACAAGAACCAGCAGCAATGTACTCAGCTTCAGTAGTAGATAGTGATACGCAGTTCTGTTTCTTCGAGGATCAACAGACCAAGGATCGTCCAAGGAAATGGCATGTGCCTGATGTTGACTTGCGATCCACACGATTACCAGCATAGTGAGAGTCTAAATATCCAATGAGATCAAAAGCCAAGCCCTTGGGATACCATAATCCAAGTGTTGCTGTGTGAGCTAGATATCGAAGAATATGCTTCACAGCCTTATGGTGTGATTCCTTCGGTGTAGCTTGAAATCGGGCACACATGCAAACACTAAGCATAATATCTGGCCTAGATGCACATAAATACAATAAAGAACCAATCGTGGTGCGGTATACCTTTTGATCAAAGTCAATACCGTTTTCATCAGTGCATAGATGACCATTTGTGGGCATAGGGATTTTGACTCCTTTGCAATCTTGAATGCTGAATTTCCTCAGTACATCCTTGAGGTATTTCTCCTGAGATATGAATATACCATTGCGCTATTGACGAATCTGAAGACCTAAGAAGAATTTCAATTCTCCCATCATAGATATTTGATATTCTTCACTCATCATATGGGTAAATTCATCACTGTAACGTTGGTCAGTACAGCCAGAAATGATATCGTCAACATATATTTGGCACACAAACAATTCACCATCATAAGATTTAGTGAAAAGAGTTGGGTCAAGTGAACTGGGTTTGAAGCCTTTCTTCATGAGGAATTCCTTCAAAGTATCATACCACGCCCGAGGGGCCTGCTTGAGGCCATAGAGGGCCTTATTAAGTCTGAAGACTTTGTTAGGATGCTTTGGATCTTGAAAACCTGGGGGTTGAGCAACATATACTTCTTGCTCAAGATTACCATTGAGGAATGCACTTTTCACATACATTTGATGTAAGATGATATCATGATGGTTAGCATAAGCAAGTAATATGCGAATAGCCTCAAGTCTAGCAACATGTGCAAAAGTTTCATCGAAATCAATTCCTTCAACCTGTGTGTATCCTTGAGCTACAAGTCGTGTGTTATTCCTCACCACAAGGCCATTTTCATCTTGGTTGTTGCGGTAGATCCACTTTGTGCTAATGATATTGTGCTTGCGAGGATCTGGACGTTTGACCAGTTCCCAGACATTGTTGAGCTCAAATTGATGTAATTCCTCTTGCATAGCTTGAATCCACCCAGGCTCCAGAAATGCTTCATCTACCTTAGGGCTCTGTGATAGAGACGAAAGCAAAGTTCCCACAGAAGTTAGAAAAATATGAAGCTCTTGAGCGTGTGAGAGGACCTGGAATGTTGATGTCGCTAATGATTTTCTCAATCTGCACTTCATTTGCAATGCGAGGATGAGCTTGTTGTCGTTGAGGAATTTGATCAGCATTTTCTTCAGGTGCATCAGCATGACGTTCTTCACGTTCTGGAACGACTTCTTCAGCAGATTCTTTGGTAGGAATGACATCCTCAGTAGCCTTGAACTTGATGGATTCCTCAGGAGGTATTTCATCTGTCACAGGAGGTAGGTGCCCTCTTTGCGAGCTATTAGTTTCATCGAACCGCACATCTACAGTTTCAACAACCTTGTGGTGATAGGTGTTGAAGACTCTGTAGGTGTGCGAGTCCTTACCATAACCGAGCATAAAACCTTCATGTGCTTTCGGTGCAAATTTAGAATTGTGATGAGGATCTCTAATTCAGCATTTAGCACCGAAGACTTTGAAATAACTCACATTGGGTTTCTTGTCAGTGAGGAGTTCATATGCAGTCTTCTTGAAGAATTTGTGAAGATATACCCTGTTGATGATGCGGCATGTAGTATCAATTGCCCCAGGCCAAAAGCGAGTAGGCGTCTTTTACTCATCAAGCATAGTGCGAGCCATCTCAACAAGAGTCATGTTCTTGCGCTCCATGACGCCATTCTGCTGAGGAGTATATGGAGCGGATAACTCATGAGTGATACCAAGTTCATCAAGATAGTCATCAAGAGCAGTGTTCTTGAACTCAGTTCCATTGTCACTTCTGATGTGCTTGATCTTCACACCAAAGTTGGTTGAAGCCCTCGAGGAAAATCGTTTGAAGACTTCCTGCACTTCAGTTTTGTAAGTGATGATATGCACCCATGTATATCAAGAATAATCATCAACAATTACAAAGCCATATAAAGATGCAGCATTAGTAAATGTGGCATAGTGAGTAGGGCCAAAGAGATCCATGTGAAGCAATTCAAATGGACGAGTGGTAGTCATGATGGTCTTTGAGGGATGCTTGGCCTTGGTCATCTTTCCGGCTTCACAAGCTCCACACAAATGGTCCTTGAGGAATTTGACACCCTCGATGCCAATGACATGCTTCTTCTTCGCGAGCGTGTGCAAGTTCCTCATCCCAGCATGACCAAGTCGTCGATGCCATAGCCAGTCTTCTGAAGCTTTTGCAAGTAGACATGTAGTAGGTTGTGGTCCTGTAGAGAAATCAACAATATACAAATCTCCTCTCCTAAAGCCTTCGAAGACTTTGGAATTGTCAGGTTCCATGATCACAACACAACGATACTTGCCAAAGACAACAACCATATCAAGATCACAAAGCATTGAGACAGACATGAGGTTGAACCCTAAGGACTCGACAAGCATGACTTTGTCCATGTGTCGATCCTTTGAGATTGCAACCTTCCCTAGACCAAATACCTTGCTTTTTCCTTTGTCAGCGTAGGTGATATGCTTCAGATGTAATGGGGATAAAGTAGAATCCATCAATAAGCTCTTGTCACCAGTCATGTGATTTGTACATCCACTATCGAGGACCCACTCAGTGGCTTTGGGTTGATCATCCTGTAGATGAATTAGTGCAGCTTACGAACTCATATACTCCATCAGTGAAGAATATGATATCAATTTCATCAGATCAATTTCATCAAGCAATGGAACAGATAAAGCAGTATGAGGATGTGAGAAATGAGAATTCATTTCTTCATGATTAGCTTGCTCCCTTTCAAGCATATTCAGGTCTCCATCAAATTCTTCAGACGTTTAAGTTCGTCTAGCGACCTGACCCTGCATAAGAGATTAGTTCTTTTTCTTCACCACACACATCTGAAGGGGTGGCAAAGAGTTCATCATTTTGCGAGCTCCATAAGAGAAAGATGGCATATGCCAATCCACTTTGTTTCACATAAGAGGGGTTAGGGTAAGCATAAGAGTAAGCAGAGAAATTTTTCGAGGACTTATGAATATAATGATTTGAAGAATAATGTACATATCCATAATCCTTAGATCTTCCCTGCAAAATAGAAGGGTTAGCACGATGATGTTCACATGAGGACTTTGATCCTTTTGAGGAATTTGATCCACGTGAGGAATTTGGTCCGTATGAGGACTTGGATCCATATGAAGAATTTGGTCCATATGAAGAATTTGATCTGGGGTTCCTATTCTTCATAGGTGGTATCATGATGACATTCACCTGAACATTTTCAAGGCACATTTTGGGAACCCAGATTTTCTTCATAGGAGGACCATTCCTGAAGTTAGTGCCAACATATCTAGCAAGTACTTCACCATTCTGATTTTTGAATAGTTTATAGTTGGAGTCAAATGACTCATTAGAAGAATATGAAGATTCACATGTAAAGCCGGATAAAGTAGATGGATTCACTGAAGGACCCTTTGCAGCAACCCATGAGGTTTTGGGATACTGCTCAGGTTTCTAGCAGGTCCCATCAGCATTGCGTTTCCTCTCAAAGGCAATACCCTCTTTCCTAGGGTTCCTGTTGAGGATCTGCTTTTTAAGCACATCACAAAGAGCCTGATGCCCTTAGAGGCTTTGTACATGCCTCTCATATACAATTCCTTCAGCCCTGCATCATCAGTGATACTAGCAATGTCCTTAGATGAGGAATTAGTGATAGCAGAGACAATTGAAGAATTTGTAACATTAGAAGCATATGAGCATTTAGGTGAAGAATTAGCAAATTCATGTTCAATGCACTTCAAACATGGAGGAATAAATTCTTCCTGAGTAGGTGCTGATTTGTTGAGCAACTAATGAATCACGCTCCTTTTGAAGATCTTCATAACTCACTCTTAACTGCTCAAGATCTTGCTTTCTTTGAATAAATTCATAACAAAGCTTCTCATGATCAGATAAGAGAGTGTTATGATGACCTTGAAGATTATCAAACTTGGACTAAAGTCATTGAAGATTTTCAGTGAAAACTTTAGTGCAATCCATTTCATCACCCAAAATATCATCGTTTTTGTCTAGCATATTTTGAACCTTTTCAAGAGCCTTTTGTTTTTTCACAACAATCTTAGCAAGTTTAGAATAACTAGGCTTGATATTTTCATCATATTCATCCTCACTTGATTCAGAGGAGGGATATTTGAGTACCTTTGCACTTTTTGCCATGAAGCAATAGGTGGGAGCGTAGTCATCATCGCCGTCGTCAGTGGTGTTGGAGAGGTCCTTTTCATCAGAGTTGAAGATGGACTTGCTGACGAACGCGGTAGCGAGGGCTAGGCTCACCACACCAGAGTCCGACTCCTCAGATTCCTCCTCTTCCTCATTTCCTCAGATTTAGCCTCAGAGTCCATTTCCTTGCCAATGAATGCCCGAGCCTTCTTGGAGCTGCTCTTCTTGTGAGATGAAGACCTTAAAGGTTTTGATGAAGAGGACTTTGAAGATTTCTTCTTCTTCTTTGAATCATCAGAACTATAGTCCTTGTACTTCTTCTTTTTTGATTCCTTTTCCCACTGAGGACAATCTTGAATGTAGTGACCGGGTTTCTTGCATTTGTGATAGAGTCTCTTCTTGTAATCATGGGATGAGGACTCTGATCTTAAGTCACCACTTCTTGAGGTTTTTCCAAAACGACCATGTCTTGAGAACTTCTAGAATTTCCTCACGATCATTGCTAGCTCCTGGCTTAGTTCTTCAGGATCACCAAGGCTGCTACCAGAATCTTCACCTTCAGATTCAGACACTGCCTTGGCCTTCAGAGCTCGTGATCTGCCATAGCTTGGTCCATAGAGATATCTCTTCTCAGCAAGATGAAACTCATGAGTGTTTAGCCTCTCGAGGATATCAGCGGGATCAAGTGACTTATAGTCTCCATGTTCTTGTATCATCAATGCCAAAGTATCAGTTGAGGAATCAAGCGATCTCAGCAATTTCTTCACCACCTCATGGTTGGTGATGTCAGTGGCACCAAGTGCTTGAAGCTCATTTGAGATGTCAGTGAGGCGATCGAAGGTTTGCTGAACATTTTCATTGTCGAGTCTTTTGAAGTGGTTGAAGAGATTGAGAAGAACGTCAACTCGAGAGTCACGCTGTGTTGAGACTCCTTCATTGACCTTGGGCAGCCTGTCCCAGATAAGCTTTGCTGTCTCCAAAGCACTCACTCTGCCATACTGCCCTTTTCTCATATGGCCACGTATGATGTTCTTCGCTTGAGAGTCGAGTTGCTTGAATCTCTTGACATCAGCAGCGTTGATGGTAGCAGTGATAGAGGGAACGCCATTTTCCACAACGTACCAGAGATCATTGTCAATTGCCTCAAGATGCATGCGCATCTTATTCTTCTAGTAGGGGTAGTCCGTCCTATCGAAGGTAGGACACCCAGCAGAAACCTAGATCATACCTGCGGTCGACATAACTAAAACTCCAGGCGGTTAAACCAAAATCACACAGAACAAGGGAGTACCTTGCTCTGATACCAATTGAAAGTGCGTTAACTCGGCTAGAGGGGGGTGAATAGGCGATTTTTATGAATTCTTCACTGAGGAATTTCAAGGTGAGGAAATTACTAAGCGAAGAACTACTTGCAGCAAAATAAGTACTCAGATGCAAACATAACAGAACATAAGCATGGTCATCATGATGAAATGAAAACACACACATAGTACAGAAAGCGTAAACACAAGATAAAATAGGATGAAGACAAACAGACTGAAGAAATTGAACTTAGGAAATTTGAGAAAGTCTTCAGTCAAAGTCTTCGAATAGATATGAACAAGCACACAACACAGAAATGAGGAAATGGAAGGGTTGAGGAAATAGAACCAGTTAGCTTGGTGAAGACAATGATTTGGTAGACCAGTTCCAACTGCTGTGATAGTTGTACGTCTGGTTAGGGTGGCTAGGTAGTCAAACCTGAGGGCACATAGTCTTGGACACCCAGTCCTGAACACGCAGTTCAGGACACTTAGTCCTCACCATATTCCCCTTGAGCTAAGGTTACACAGACCTCGCCCAATCACTCGTGGTAAGTCTTCAGGTGACTTCCAAACCTTCACATACTCGGTCACTTGGCGATCCACAATTTCCTCTTGGATGCTCTAGACCATGACGCCTAACCGTCTGGAAGATGCACAGTCTTCAAAGGTAACAAGCGTCGGATCCACGTAGGATCAATCTCTTTAGTGATGCTCAATCACTTTGGGTTTGTAGGTGTTTGGGTTTGGGTTTTCCTCACTTGATGATTTTCGCTCAAAGTCCTGGGAGGATGGGATGCTCTCAAATGACAAGTGTCAGTTTCTCTCGGAGCAGACAACCAGCTAGTGGTTGTAGGGGGCAGCTATTTATAGCCTAGGGAGCAGCCCGACATGATAAGACATAAATGCCCTTCAATGATATGACCGTTAGGTGGGAAGATATTTTGGGACAGCTGGTACATAGCACAGCAACGGTTGGAAATTTGACTATCAAATTCCTCAGGGCTATCATGTTCCTCACTTGTAGGCAATCCGCACTAGCGAATTTCTAACTCCTCAGAGACCAGAAGAACTTTGTCTCTGTCACTGAAGAAATTTGACTGAACTGCATGAGATTTCCAATGGCTTCACTCGAAGGAATTGGTAGGTGTAGGATTTTGAGTTGAGCATCACTTGGAAACTTTTCCTTAGTATTTCCTCAACCCCCTTTAACAGTACATTGTTTCCTATGACTCAAGAAGGAGAAAATGAAACTACGAAAACAAAAGTCTTCACGCTTCATGTTCCTCGAATGAATACCAAGTCTTCATGGTCACACCAATTTCTTCACTTTCAAAGTCTTCAGAAAGTCTTCAGAAATCCAAAGTCTTTAGTTGAAGAACTTCATTTTTAGGGGTCGACTTTCTATGTAAATAACAAACTCCTCATAGACTTATAGACCTGTGTACACTCACAAATGCATCAGTCCCTTAACCTATAAGTCTTCAATACACCAAAATCACTAAGGGGCACTGGATGCACTTACAATAACTTAAGCGACCTAAATATCAATAACCCAAGAGTCGATGACCCAAAGATGACCATACCAAAAATAGACTAGAGAAATAGTACATCACAAGGCTAGAAAACAAATGTAAGAGCATCTCCACTCGTCCCCCTAACATGCCCCCAGGGCTCTTATTTTAGCACCGACATCGAAAAATCAGACCAGTTGCGCCCCCGAACCTTGTTTGCAGCTGGTTTGGGCTAAAATAACAGCCGGCAAATCCGAGCCGAACCCAAGCCCCTGGGGGCTGCCTGGGGAGCCAGCTGAAGCAAAAATGCACGTGGGTCCGCTCTGTCGCTGAGAGACGACACTTTTTTCCCTCTGAACCCCTGATTTTCCCCTCCATTTTCCCCCTTAGCCCCTCTTCTCCTGCTATTCTCCTCCCTCTCCCCGCCATCTCGCCATGCCGCCGAAGAAGTATACGACCCCTCGTGCCGCTGCCATTGCCGATGCCACCCAGCCGAAGTAGAGGAAGCCGAGGGCGCCACTGACAAAACAACTGGGCATGTTGAACACTGACTAGAAGGTGGAGGTTTAGTGCCAGGAGGCAGTCACCACCGACCGACGGAACAGGCTCAATGCCAAGAGGGACTGGGACAGGGCGGCGGCAGCGGAGCAGGCAGAGGCGTCTCGCGTGGGGATTATGAATCCACCCACCGGCCATGGCCCGCAAGCTGCGTGGAGCCAGCAGAGCGTTGGGTCACCGGCCAGCTTCTCGTCGTTGCCGCAACCCTAGGGGTGCACACCCTCGCCTGGCTACGCCGATGATGACGTGCACGGCGGATTCAACCCCAACATCACCTTTCCGCATGGTCAGCGCTCCTCGCCCTCCGTTGTTAACCCCGACCTGCGCACGGCCTCGCTCGTGTTCGTCGGTGTCCAGTACTCCCCGTACACCTACTCGTCGCCGGCTTACGCCGCGTCCCCGACAACGCCTCTACGCCATGGCGCCCTGTACTTCTCTCAGGCCCCGTCATTGCATTTTGGTAACCCCGATGCACGGAAGCCAACATGGACGAGATCATCACGGATGGCTCGGCCACCGCCGCCTCCCCCGGGTTCTAGGCGCAAGACGACACAATGGGCCTCGGTGGGGACATGGATGACGAGCTAGACTACAGCAAGGAGGAGGAGGAGGAGGAGGAGGAGCCGCCGCATGCACCGGCGAGGAAAGGGAAAAAGAAGCATGGGGCCAGGACCGGCAAGCCGCGCCTCAAGTGAACGTCCAAAGAAGACGAGTGCCTCGCCGAAGCATGGAAGACCGTCTTCCTCGACCCGATCAGGGGCACGAACCAGAATGATGACACGTACTGGGAGCGCATCAAGTTGGAGTTCAACAAGCGCAAGTTGGCCGACCCCTACTTCGCCACCATCCACATGAAGTGCGGCTCGAAGGCCATGTCGAACCATTGGGCGATCATCCATAAGGCCTACAACAAATGGCATGGGATTGTCGAGGAGATCGCGGCTCGCTCAGAAACTGGCGCCAACATCGAGGGTCAGGTATGCACAGACACCGGTTCTCTGTTCTTTTCGCCGTGTGCGCCACCGACACCTATTTTTTGGCGCAGATGGTTTGGATGTTCGCCATGTACCACCAGGACAGCATCACCGACCAAGAGTTCAAGTACCTCCACGTGTTATCCCAGATCGAGAGGTGCGAGAAGTGGGCGGATGTCTGATGCACCCTCGCCAAGGCCAAGGAGATGTAGAAGCCAGACATGCTCATGCCGGGGGCGTCGGATGGAAGCCCTGTAGGCAACAAACGAGCCAAGACGGCGAAGGCTGATGCACCGGCTACAGAGCGCCTACACACGTCCATCGAGCAGTGCATCGCCGATGCCAAGAACCATGTCGCACGGAGGCTAGAGAAATCCAAGGAATGGTGGTCGACATTGATGACAAACAACACCGTCAAGCTCGACCTACTCCGGACCAACGTCACTGCGAAGAAGAGGAATACCGACCTGGCATTCCTAATGTGGGGGGGGGGGGGCATGTCGACGATGGACGAGCAGGTCAAGGCGTGGTACCTGGCGGAGCGCGTCCTCCTCTTGAACTAGATGCCGTTGAGGGCCGCGCCAACTCCCACGCCGACCCCCACGCCATCGCCAAGCCCGAGTGAAGATGCATGCATGATGCCCAGCATAGAAGCCGCGCCGACATCGACCAGCCCGAGCACGCCGACTCCCACCAGTCTGATGCCGGCGGAGGAGCACGTCGCTGTTTGATGCATTGCCTACCTACACGTCCTTCCTTCTGAACGCCGAACTTTCGAGTATGATTGACCGCCGAACTGTGGCTTGGTGATCGCCGAACTATGTGCCATCCGTTGAGCGCCAAACTTGTGGCGTTTTTTGGTAGAGGGAAATGTCAAGTTTCAATTATACGCGTCTTGGGGCCGAAACCTGGGGGCGTGGCTGGGAACTAGGTCACCCCCAGGGCCAAAAAGCGTCGACCGAAGGGCCAAAAAATCACCGGCCAGTGCGCTGGGGGGCCAAACGAGTGGAGATGCTCTAAGGGCCTAGAAATCAACTACTGCACGACCCAAACTCAAGGGAAAGTATTAGATCATACTACACCAAGTCTAAAAATTTATTTTTAAATGTTTCATAAAATTCTGAATTTTTGTGTGTATGTGATATGTCTCCAATGTATCTATAATTTTGTATTGTTCGATGCTATTATATTATCATTCTCGGATGTTTTGCAATAATTTTATAGCAACTTTATATCATTTTTGGGACTAATCTATTGAGATAGTGCCCATTGCTAGTTGCTATTTTTTGCTTGTTTTTACTTCGCAGAATATAAGTACCAAACGGAGTCCAAACACAGCGAAACTTTTTGGAGATATTTTCTGGACCAGAAGATACCCAGTGGGCCAAAGAAGTACCATAGGGGAGGCATGTAGGGAGCATAACCCACCATGGCGCGCCTAGGGGGGTTGTCCCCCCCATGGAGCCCCCCTGCACCGCCTCTTCGCCTTATAAATTCCCAAATATTTCAGAAACCCTAGGGGAGTTGACGAAACACAATTCTAGCCGCCGCTAGTTCCAGAACCACAAGATCCAATATAACACCATCACGGAGGGGTTCATCATCCTCATTGGTGCCTCTCCGATGATGTGTGAGTAGTCCACCATAGACCTAAGGGTCCATAGGCAGTAGCTAGATGGCTTCCTCTCTCTATTTTGATTCTCAATATAATGGCCTCTGGAGATATATTTGATGTAACATTTTTTGCGGTGCCTTTGTTGGGATCCGATGAACTTTGAGTTTATGATCAGATCTGTATCCATGAATATTATTTGAGTCTTCTCTGATCTCTTATATGCATGATTATTTATAGCCTCGTCTGTCTTCTTCGAATCTTTGGTTTAGTTAAGCCAACTAGATTGATTTTTCTTGCCGTGGGAAGATGTGCTTTGTCATGGGTTCGATCTTGCGGTGTTCTTTCCCAGTGACAGAAAGGGCAGCAAGACACACATGTACCATTGCTATTAAGTATACCAAGATGGGGGATATTTCTACATGAATAGATATCGTCTACATCATATCATTGTTCCTATTGCATTACTCCGTTTCTCCATTGACTTAATACACTAGATGCATGCTGGATAGCGGTCGATGTGTGGAGTAATAGTAGTAGATGCAGGCATGTGTCGGTCTACTAATCTTGGACGTGATGCCTATATATTGATCACTGCCTTGGATATCGTCATAATTATTCGATCTTCTATCAATTGCCCAACAGTAATTTGTTTACCCACTGTGTGCTATTTCTCGAGAGAAGCCACTAGTGAAATTTACGGCCCCCGGGTCTATTCTTTATCATATTTGCTTTGAGATCTATTTTTATTCGCTTTTATTTCCATATCTATTATTCCAAAAACCCAAAAATACCTTGCTGCACTATTTTATTACTTATTTTATTTGTGTTATTGCAAGATCTATTTATCCAAACTCATACAAACCAATCTATCTTTTGCTAGAGGAGGGATTGATAACCCCTTTTACGTGTCGAGTTGCAAGTATTTGTTCTTTGTGTGCATGTACCGTTTACATAGTGGTGCTTGTTCTCCTACTGGATTGATACCTTTGGTTTCATAACTGAGGGAAATACCTATCGTAGCTATACTGTATCATCCCTTCCTCTTTGGGGAAATACCAACACAGTTTCAAGCAACATCAGTATGTGATACGTCTCCAACGCATCTATAATTTTGATTGTTCCATGCTATTGTATTATCTGCTTTGGATGTTTTATATGCATTATTATGCTATTTTATATTATTTTTGGGACTAACTCATTAACCTAGAGCCCAGTGTTAGTTTCTATTTTTTTCCTTGTTTTTGAGTTTCGCAGAAAACGAATATCAAACGAAGTCTAAACGGAATAAAACTTTGCGATGATTTTTCTTAGACCAGAAGACACCCAGGGGACTTGGAGTCCAAGTCAGAAGAGTTGCAAGGTGGCGGCAAGGGTGGAGGGTGAGGGAGTCCTGGACTAAGGGGTCCTTGGGAGTCTGACCTATTAGACATGGGCCGGACTGATGGGCTATGAAGATACAAAGACCGAAGACTCTACCCGTGTCCGAATAGGACTCTCCTTGACGTGGAAGGCAAGCTTGGCGTCCGAATATGAAGATTCCTTTCTCTGTAACCGACCTTATGTAACCCTAGATCCCTCTGGTGTTTATATAAACCGGAGGGCTAGGTCCGTAGACATATATTCTCATAATCATAGTTAGATAGGCTGGACTTTTAGGGTTTAGCCATTACGATCTCGTGGTAGATCAACTCTTGTAATAATCATATTCATCAAGATCAATAAAGCAGGAAGTAGGGTATTACATCCATAGAGAAGGCCCGAACCTGGGTAAACATTGTGTCCCCTGTCTCCTGTTACCATCGACCTTAGACGCACAGTTTGGGACCCCCTATCCGAGATCCGCCAGTTTTGACACCGACATTGGTGCTTTCACTGAGAGTTCCATTGTGCTAACGTCAAAAGGTTCGATGGCTCCTTCGACCATCTACAACAATGCTGTCCAAGGGGAAGTCTTCCTCCCCGGACAGATCTTCGTATTCGGCGGCTTTGCACTGCGGGCCAACTCGCTTGGCCATCTGGAGTAGATCGAAAGCTACGCCCCTGGCCATCAGGTTAGATTTGGAAGCTTGAATTATGTCGCAGATATCCACGGAGACTTGTTCTTCGATGGATTCGAGAGAACGACAGTTGCTCCCTGCCACCATGATGAACACAACGTAAATTTGTCATCGGACCATACCCAGGAGATAGTACATGTAGCTGCTCTTGCCTCAGATCCGGAGCAGATCGCGCCATTCGAGGACGGGAAGTTCAACCCCGCCGCGGAAGCCGCAGACTCAGCGGCGTTGGAGCCGCACACAGACCTAACTTCAAGTGACATCTGTGTCACCGGAACCATGGACTCGTCTCCGGCTACAGGTTCCGAACCTTGTGCGTCTGCGTACGTCGAGCTTGATCTGTCATTGATCGTCGAATTCAGCTCTGCGGACATCTTCCGGCACTCGCCTTTGGGCGACGTGTTAAACTCATTAAGAGCACTATCCTTGGTGGGGGACTCTCATCTGAATTATATCCGGTTCGAGCTGGAGGCTGATGACGGAGAATTTCGTTTCCCACCAATCGCCCACTTCATAGCCACTGTCGAGGACTTAACCGACATGCTCGATTACGGCTCCGAAGACATCAACAATATGAACGACAATGCAAGAGAATAGGACGCCCAAAACCCGCCGTTCACCGGACGATGGACGGCCACCTCCTCATATGACATACATGGTGGATGCACCAAAAGAAAGCAGCGGCGACGACAAAGAGAATCCAGTTGAGGATGAACCTCCTAAGATAGAATTAAAGCACCGGCGTCAGCGGCGCCGCTCTAAATCATGCCGCAGCAAAGACAGCAACACCGGCACGGGAGGCAATAACACTCCGGATGGTGCCGAAGACAGAGAAGATCCCGACGAACGAACTGTCCAACAGGACGATCGGGGAGATGGGCAAGTTAGCCCTAATGAACAGGCCACAAATGAAGACTCGGAGGACAGTAGTTATCTCCCGCTCTTCGAGGAGGAGGTGAGCCTCAACAGCGAGGATTTTATCGTACCTGCGGAACCTCTCGAGCAGGAGCGCTTTAAGCGCCAGCTAATAGCCACTGCAAGGAGCCTGAAAAAGAAGTAGCAGCAGCTTTAAACTGACCAAGATCTGCTCAATGATAGATGGACCGATGTCCTAGCAGCCGAAGAATACGGCCTCAAGCGCCCAACCAAAAGCTACATGAAGCGCAAATTGCTACCTCAGTTCGACGACGAGGCACCAGAGCTCGTACCATCATCGCGCAATGCGACTAACCGACCGCCACGTGGTCGGGATAAAACGGCAACTCAAGCCGAACACCAGCCCGCCGTGCCTCATCGTAAAGGCAGAGATAAAATAAGTCGTGGTTATATGTATGATCTTCGGTAGGACCTAGACAATAGAGCAGGACATACTAGATCGATCTACGAATCGCGAGGACGTGCCCCGACACGTGATGACGACTATCTATTCGGACGTGACAAGCCTAGTCATGCGCGGGCCGAAAACCACAGACGGACTCCATCAGAGCTACGTCACGATGTTGCCCGATATAGAGGCGCCGCACACCCTCTTTGCTTCACTAACGAAGTAACAGAGCATGAATTCCCAGAAGGGTTTAAACCCGTGAATATTGAATCTTATGATGGAACAATTGATCCCGCAGCGTGGATTGAGGATTTTCATCTCCATATCCATATGGCCCGCGGAGATGACCTCCACGCCATCAAATACCTCCCATTAAAACTCAAAGGTCCAGCTCGGCATTGGTTAAACAATCTGCCCAAAAACTCTATTAGCAGCTGGGAGGATTTGGAAGACGCCTTCCGCGACAACTTCCAAGGTACATATGTCCGGCCACCAGATGCCTATGACTTAAGCCATATAGTTCAACAGCCGGAGAGTCAGCCAGGAAATTCTGGACTAGGGTTCCTAACTAAAAAGAACCAGATCGTCGACTGTCCGAATGCCGAAGCCCTAGCGGCCTTTAAACACAGCATCCGCGATGAATGGCTCGCCCGCCACCTCGGCCAAGAAAAGCCGAAGTCCATGGCAACCCTCACGGCACTCATGACCCGCTTTTGTGCGGGTGAAGATAGTTGGCTGGCCCATAGCAAAAACAATGAAAGCAACGCCGACACCTCTGAAGCTGGAAATAGCAACGACAAGTCCCAATGCAATAGACACAAGCGTCGAAACAACAATGACAACACCGATGATATGTCGATCAATGCCGGATTCAGTGGCTCTAAGTCTGTTCAGCGGAAGAAGCCATTCAAAAAGAACAGTTCGGGCTCATCCAGCTTGGACCGCATACTCGATCGTCTGTGCCAGATCCATGGCACCCTAGACAAACCACCCAATCATACCAACAGAGATTGTTGGGTTTTTAAACAGGCCAGCAAGTTAAATGCCGAAAGCAAGGACAACGACGAGGAGCCCCGGCCACCGAACACATGGGGACAGAAGAAGTTTCCCCCTCAGGTCAAAATGGTGAACATGATATATGCTACCCACATCCCCAAGAGGGAGCGCAAGCGCGTGCTCAGGGACGTCTACGCGATAGAGCCAGTCGCCCCAAAATTTAATCCATGGTCGTCATGCCCGATCACATTCGATCGTCGGGACCATCCGACTAGTATCCATCACGGCGGTTCAGCCGCACTGGTACTGGACCCAATGATTGATAGGTTCCACCTTACGCGAGTCATGATGGACGGTGGCAGCAGCCTCAACCTGCTCTATCAGGATACAATGCGTAAAATGGGCATTAATCCATCACGGATCAAGCACACAAAGACTACCTTTAAAGGAGTCATACCAGGTGTAGAGGCCTCCTGTACGGGCTCAATCACACGAGGTTGTCTTCGGATCTCCGGACAACTTCCGAAGCGAGGAGTTAATCTTCGATATCGTCCCTTTTCGCAACAGTTATCACACACTGCTTGGACGAACCGCATTTGCTCGATTCAACGCAGTGCCACACTACGCTTATCTCAAGCTCAAGATGAAGGAAATATGCCCTAGAGGCAATAATAAAGTTATTATTTATTTCCTTATATCATGATAAATGTTTATTATTCATGCTAGAATTGTATTAACCGGAAACATAATACATGTGTGAATACATAGACCAACAGAGTGTCACTAGTATGCCTCTACTTGACTAGCTCGTTAATCAAAGATGGTTATGTTTCCTAACCATGAACAAAGAGTTGTTATTTGATTAACGAGGTCACATCATTAGTTGAATGATTTGATTGACATGACCCATTCCATTAGCTTAGCACCCGATCGTTTAGTATGCTGCTATTGCTTTCTTCATGACTTATACATGTTCCTATAACTATGAGATTATGCAACTCCCGTTTACCGGAGGAACACTTTGGGTACTACCAAACGTCACAACGTAACTGGGTGATTATAAAGGAGTACTACAGGTGTCTCCAATGGTAGATGTTGGGTTGGCGTATTTCGAGATTAGGGTTTGTCACTCCGATTGTCGGAGAGGTATCTCTGGGCCCTCTCGGTAATGCACATCACATAAGCCTTGCAAGCACTGCAACTAATATGTTAGTTGTGAGATGATGTATTACGGAACGAGTAAAGAGACTTGCCGGTAACAAGATTGAACTAGGTATTGGATACCGACGATCGAATCTCGGGCAAGTAACATACCGATGAGAAAGGGAACAACGTATGTTGTGATGCGGTCTGACCAATAACGATCTTCGTAGAATATGTAGGAGCCAATATGGGCATCCAGGTCCCGCTATTGGTTATTGACCGGAGACGTGTCTCGGTCATGTCTACATTGTTCTCGAACCGTAGGGTCCGCACGCTTAACGTTACGATGACAGTTATTATGAGTTTATGCATTTTGATGTACCGAAGGTTGTTCGGAGTCCCGGATGAGATCACGGACATGAAGAGGAGTCTCGAAATGATCGAGACGTAAAGATTGATATATTGGAAGCCTATGTTTGGACATAGGAAGTGTTCCGGGTGAAATCGGGATTTTACCGGAATACCGGGAGGGTTACCGGAACCCCCCGGGAGACTAATGGGCCTATTGGGCCTTAGTGGAAAAGAGAAAAGGGACAGCCCACAGCTGGCCGGCGCCCCCCCCTTTCCCAAGTCCTAGTAGGACTAGGAGAAGGGGCCGGCCCCCCTCTCTCTCCTTTCCCCCTTGAGAGTCCTAGTTGGAATAGGATTGGAGGGGGGAGTCCTACTCCCGGTAGGAGTAGGACTGCCCCTGCGCCTCCCTCTCTCTGGCCGGCCAGCCCCCCTCCTCCAACCTTTATATACGGGGGCAGGGGACACCCCAAGACACACAAGTTGATCCTTGAGATCGTTCCTTAGCCGTGTGCGGTGCCCCCTGCCACCATATTCCACCTCGATCATACCGTTGTAGTGCTTAGGCGAAGCCCTGCGTCGGTAGTACATCAAGATCGTCACCATGCCGTCGTGCTGACGGAACTCTTCCTCGACGCTTTGCTGGATCGGAGCTCGAGGATCGTCATCGAGCTGAACGTGTGCTAAGAACTCGGAGGTGCCGGAGTAACGGTGCTTGGATCGGTCGGATCGGGAAGAAGACGTACGACTACTTCCTCTACGTTGTGTGATCGCTTCTGCAGTCGGTCTGCGTTGGTACATGGACAACACTCTCCCCTCTCGTTGTTGTGCATCACCATGATCTTGCGTGTGCGTAGGAAATTTTTCGAAATTACTGCATTCCCCAACAGTGGCATCCGAGCCTAGGTTTTATGGTTTGATGTTATTTTCACGACTAGAACACAAGCGAGTTGTGGGCGATACAAGTCATACTGCCTACCAGCATGTCATACTTTGGTTCGGCGGTATTGTTGGGTGAGACGATCCGGACCAACCTTACGCGTACTCTTACGCGAGACCGGTTCCCTCGACGTGCTTTGCACATAGATGGCTTGCGGAAGACTGTCTCTCCAACTTTAGTTGAACCAAGTGTGACTACGCCCGGTCCTTGAGAAGGTTAAAACGGAGTCTATTTGACGAACTATCGTTGTGGTTTTGATGCGTAGGTGAGATGAGTTCTTACTTAAGCCCGTAGCAGCCACGTAAAACTTGCAACAACAAAGTAGAGGACGTCTAACTTGTTTTTGCAGGGCATGTTGTGATGTGATATGGTCAAGGCATGATGCTGATTTTATTGTATGAGATCATCATGTTTTGTAACCGAGTTATCGGCAACTGGCAGGAGCCATATGGTTGTCGCTTTATTGTATGCAATGCAATCGCGATGTAATGCTTTACTTTATTACTAAGCGGTAGTGATAGTCGTGGAAGCATAAGATTGGCGAGACAACAACGATGCTACGATGGAGATCAAGGTGTCGCGCCGGTGACGATGGTGATCATGACGGTGCTTCGGAGATGGAGATCACAAAGCACAAGATGATGATGGCCATATCATATCACTTATATTGATTGCATGTGATGTTTATCCTTTTATGCATCTTATCTTGCTTTGATTGACGGTAGCATTATAAGATGATCTCTCACTAAATTATCAAGAAGTGTTCTCCCTGAGTATGCACCATTGCAAAAGTTCTTCGTGCTGAGACACCACGTGATGATCGGGTGTGATAGGCTCTACGTTCAAATACAACGGGTGCAAAACAGTTGCACACGCGGAATACTCAGGTTATACTTGACGAGCCAAGCATATACAGATATGGCCTCGGAACACGAAGACCGAAAGGTCGAGAAAAAGGGCAAAGGAAATAAGAAGGGGAACTTCAAGAAGAACAACAAGCAAGTTGCTGCTAAGGAGAAGAAACCCAAGTCTGGACCTAAGCCTGAAACTGAGTGCTTCTACTGCAAGCAGACTGGTCACTGGAAGCGGAACTGCCCCAAGTATTTGGCGGATAAGAAGGATGGCAACGTGAACAAAGGTATATGTGATATACATGTTATTGATGTGTACCTTAATAGAGCTCGCAGTAGCACCTGGGTATTTGATACTGGTTCTGTTGCTAATATTTGCAACTCGAAACAGGGACTACGGAATAAGCAGACACTAGCAAAGGACGAGGTGACGATGCGCGTGGGAAACGGTTCCAAAGTTGATGTGATCGCGGTCGGCACGCTACCTCTACATCTACCTTCGGGATTAATATTAGACCTAAATAATTGTTATTTGGTGCCAGCGTTGAGCATGAACATTATATCTGGATCTTGTTTGATGCGAGACGGTTATTCATTTAAATCAGAGAATAATGGTTGTTCTATTTATATGAGTAATATCTTTTATGGTCATGCACCTTTGAAGAGTGGTCTATTCTTGTTGAATCTCGAAGATAGTGATACACATATTCATAATGTAGAAGCCAAAAGATGCAAAGTTAATAATGATAGTGCAACTTATTTGTGGCACTGCCGTTTAGGTCATATCGGTGTAAAGCGCATGAAGAAACTCCATACTGATGGGCTTTTGGAACCACTTGATTATGAATCACTTGGTACTTGCGAACCGTGCCTCATAGGCAAGATGACTAAAACACCGTTCTCCGGTACTATGGAGAGAGCAACAGATTTATTGGAAATCATACATACCGATGTATGTGGTCCGATGAATATTGAGGCTCGTGGCGGATATCGTTATTTTCTCACCTTCACACATGATTTAAGTAGATATGGGTATATCTACTTAATGAAACATAAGTCTGAAACATTTGAAAAGTTCAAAGAATTTTAGAGTGAGGTTGAAAATCATCGTAACAAGAAAATAAAGTTTCTACGATCTGATCGTGGAGGAGAATATTTGAGTTACGAGTTTGGTGTACATTTGAAAAATTGTGGAATAGTTTCGCAACTCATGCCACCCGGAACACCACAGCGTAATGGTGTGTCCGAACATCGTAATCGTACTTTACTAGATATGGTGCGATCTATGATGTCTCTTACTGATTTACCGCTATCGTTTTGGGGTTATGCTTTAGAGACGGCCGCATTCACGTTAAATAGGGCACCATCAAAATCCGTTGAGACGACACCTTATGAACTATGGTTTGGCAAGAAACCAAAGTTGTTGTTTCCTAAAGTTTGGGGCTGCGATGCTTATGTGAAAAAGCTTCAACCTGATAAGCTCGAACCCAAATCGGAGAAATGTGTCTTCATAGGATATCCAAAGGAAACTATTGGATACACCTTCTATCACAGATCCGAAGGCAAGACTTTTGTTGCAAAATTCGGAAACTTTCTAGAGAAGGAGTTTCTCTCGAAAGAAGTGAGTGGGAGGAAAGTAGAACTTGACGAGGTAACTGTACCTGCTCCCTTATTGGAAAATAGTACATCACAGAAAACTGTTTCTGCGACACCTATACCAATCAGTGAGGAAGCTAATGATGATGATCATGAAGCTTCAGGACAAGATACTACTGAACCACGTAGATCAACCAGAGTGAGATCCGCACCAGAGTGGTACGGTAATCCAGTTCTGGAAGTCATGCTACTAGATCATGATGAACCTACGAACTATGAAGAAGCGATGGTGAGCCCAGATTCCGCAAAGTGGCTTGAGGCCATGAAATCTGAGATGGGATCCATGTATGAAAACAAAGTATGGACTTTGGTTGACTTGCCCGATGATCGGCAAGCAATTGAGAATAAATGGATCTTCAATAAAAAGACTGACGCTGACGGTAATATTACTGTCTATAAAGCTCGACTTGTCGCAAAAGGTTTTCGACAAGTTCAAGGGGTTCACTACGATGAGACCTTCCCACCCGTAGCGATGCTTAAGTCCGTCAGAATTATGTTAGCAATTGCCGCATTTTATGATTATGAAATATGGCAGATGGATGTCAAAACTGCATCCTGAATGGATTTCTGGAAGAAGAATTGTATATGATACAACCAGAAGGTTTTGTTGATCCAAAGGGAGCTAACAAAGTATGCAAACTCCAGCGATCCATTTATGGACTGGTGCAAGCATCTCGGAGTTGGAATAAACGCTTTGATAGTGTGATCAAAGCATTTGGCTTTATACAGACTTTTGGAGAAGCCTGTATTTACAAGAAAGTGAGTGGGAGCTCTGTAGCATTTCTAATATTATATGTGGATGACATATTGCTGATTGGAAATGATATAGAATTTCTGTTGGGGAACGTAGTAATTTCGAAAATTTTCCTACGCACACGCAAGATCATGGTGATGCACAGCAACGAGAGGGGAGAGTGTTGTCTACGTACCAACGCAGACCGACTGCGGAAGCGATCACACAACGTAGAGGAAGTAGTCGTACGTCTTCTTTCCGATCCGACCGATCCAAGCACCGTTACTCCGGCACCTCCGAGTTCTTAGCACACGTTCAGCTCGATGACGATCCCCGGGCTCCGATCCAACAAAGCTTCGGGGAGGAGTTCCGTCAGCACGACGGCGTGGTGACGATCTTGATGTACTACCGACGCAGGGCTTCGCCTAAGCACTACAACGGTACGATCGAGGTGGAATTTGGTGGCAGGGGGCACCGCACACGGCTAAGGAACGATCTCAAGGATCAAGTTGTGTGTCTATGGGATGCCCCCTACCCCCGTATATATATGTTGGAGGAGGGGGGCTGGCCGGCCAAGATAGAGGAGGCGCAGGGGGAGTCCTACTCCCACCGGGAGTAGGACTCCTCCCCTCCAATCCTATTCCAACTAGGACTCTTGGGGGGGGAAAGGAGAGAGAGGGGGCCGGCCCACCTTTCCTAGTCCTACTAGGACCTGGGGAAGGGGGGGGCGCCGGCTAGGCTGTGGGCTGCCTCTTCTCTCTTTTCCACTAAGGCCCAATAGGCCCATTAGCCTCCCGGGGGGTTCCGGTAACCCTCCCGGTATTCCGGTAAAATCCCGATTTCACCCGGAACACTTCCTATGTCCAAACATAGGCTTCCAATATATCAATCTTTACGTCTCGACCATTTCGTGACTCCTCGTCATGTCCGTGATCTCATCCGGGACTCCGAACAACCTTCGGTACATCAAAATGCATAAACTCATAATAACTGTCATCGTAACGTTAAGCGTGCGGACCCTACGGTTCGAGAACAATGTAGACATGACCGAGACACGTCTCCGGTCAATAACCAATAGCGGGACCTGGATGCCCATATTGGCTCCTACATATTCTACGAAGATCTTTATCGGTCAGACCGCATAACAACATACGTTGTTCCCTTTGTCATCGGTATGTTACTTGCCCGAGATTCGATCGTCGGTATCCAATACCTAGTTTAATCTCGTTACCGGCAAGTCTCTTTACTCGTTCCGTAATACATCATCTCACAACTAACTTATTAGTTGCAGTGCTTGCAAGGCTTATGTGATGTGCATTACCGAGAGGGCCCAGAGATACCTCTCCGACAATCGGAGTGACAAACCCTAATCTCGAAATACGCCAACCCAACATTTACCATTGGAGACACCTGTAGTACTCCTTTATAATCACCCAGTTACATTGTGACGTTTGGTAGTACCCAAAGTGTTCCTCCGGTAAACGGGAGTTGCATAATCTCATAGTTATAGGAACATGTATAAGTCATGAAGAAAGCAATAGCAACATACTAAACGATCGGGTGCTAAGCTAATGGAATGGGTCATGTCAATCAGATCATTCTACTAATGATGTGACCTCGTTAATCAAATAACAACTCCTTGTTCATGGTTAGGAAACATAACCATCTTTGATTAATGAGCTAGTCAAGTAGAGGCATACTAGTGACACTCTGTTGGTCTATGTATTCACACATGTATTATGTTTCCGGTTAATACAATTCTAGCATGAATAATAAACATTTATCATGATGGGAGGAAATAAATAATAACTTTATTATTGCCTCTAGGGCATATTTCCTTCAGTCTCCCACTTGCACTAGAGTCAATAATCTAGATTACACTGTAATGATTCTAACACCCATGGAGCCTTGGTGCTGATCATGTTTTGCTCGTGGAAGAGGCTTAGTCAACGGGTCTGCAACATTCAGATCCGTATGTATCTTGCAAATCTCTATGTCTCCCACCTGGACTAAATCCCGGATGGAGTTGAAGCGTCTCTTGATGTGTTTGGTCCTCTTGTGAAATCTGGATTCCTTTGCCAAGGCAATTGCACCAGTATTGTCACAGAAGACTTTCATTGGTCCCGATGCACCAGGTATGACACCTAGATCGGATATGAACTCCTTCATCCAGACTCCTTCGTTTGCTGCTTCCGAAGCAGCTATGTACTCCGCTTCACATGTAGATCCCGCTACGACGCTTTGTTTAGAACTGCACCAACTGACAGCTCCACCGTTTAAAGTAAACACGTATCCGGTTTGCGATTTAGAATCGTCCGGATCAGTGTCAAAGCTTGCATCAACGTAACCTCTTACGGTGAGCTCTTTGTCACCTCCATATACGAGAAACATATCCTTAGTCCTTTTCAGGTATTTCAGGATGTTCTTGACCGCTGTCCAGTGATCCATTCCAGGATTACTTTGGTACCTCCCTGCTAAACTTATAGCAAGGCACACATCAGGTCTGGTACACAGCATTGCATACATGATAGAGCCTATGGCTGAAGCATAGGGAACATCTTTCATTTTCTCTCTATCTTCTGCAGTGGTCGGGCATTGAGTCTTACTCAACTTCACACCTTGTAGCACAGGCAAGAACCCTTTCTTTGCTTGATCCATCTTGAACTTCTTCAAAATTTTGTCAAGGTATGTGCATTGTGAAAGTCCAATTAAGCGTTTTGATCTATCTCTATAGATCTTTATGCCTAATATGTATGCAGCTTCCCCGAGGTCTTTCATCAAAAAACTTTTATTCAAGTATCCCTTTATGCTATCCAGAAATTCTATATCATTTCCAATTAGCAATATGTCATCCACATATAATATCAGAAATGCTACAGAGCTCCCACTCACTTTCTTGTAAATACAGGCTTCTCCAAAAGTCTGTATAAAGCCAAATGCTTTGATCACACTATCAAAGCGTTTATTCCAACTCTGAGATGCTTGCACCAGTCCATAAATGGATCGCTGGAGTTTGCATACTTTGTTAGCTCCTTTTGGATCGACAAAACCTTCTGGTTGTACCATATACAACTCTTCTTCCAGAAATCCATTCAGGAATGCAGTTTTTGACATCCATCTGCCATATTTCATAATCATAAAATGCGGCAATTGCTAACATAATTCTGACGGACTTAAGCATCACTACGGGTGAGAAGGTCTCATCGTAGTCAACCCCTTGAACTTGTCGAAAACCTTTTGCGACAAGTCGAGCTTTATAAACAGTAACATTACCATCAGCGTCAGTCTTTTTCTTGAAGATCCATTTATTCTCAATTGCTTGCCGATCATCGGGCAAGTCAACCAAAGTCCATACTTTGTTCTCATACATGGATCCCATCTCAGATTTCATGGCCTCAAGCCACTTTGCGGAATCTGGGCTCACCATCGCTTCTTCATAGTTCGTAGGTTCATCATGATCTAACATCATGACTTCCAGAACTGGATTACCGTACCACTCTGGTGCGGATCTCACTCTGGTTGATCTATGTGGTTCAGTAGTATCTTGATCTGAAGCTTCATGATCATTATCATTAGCTTCCTCACTGATTGGCATAGGTGTCGCAGAAACAGTTTTCTGTGATGTACTATTTTCCAATAAGGGAGCAGGTATAGTTACCTCGTCAAGTTCTACTTTCCTCCCACTCACTTCTTTCGAGAGAAACACATTCTCTAGAAATGATCCATTCTTAGCAACGAATGTCTTGCCTTCAGATCTGTGATAGAAGGTATACCCAACAGTTTCCTTTGGGTATCCTATGAAGACACATTTCTCCGCTTTGGGTTCGAGCTTATCAGGTTGAAGCTTTTTCACATAAGCATCGCAGCCCCAAACTTTAAGAAACGACAACTTTGGTTTCTTGCCAAACCATAGTTCATAAGGCGTCGTCTCAACGGATTTTGATGGTGCCCTATTTAACGTGAATGCGGCCGTCTCTAAAGCATAACCCCAAAACGATAGCGGTAAATCAGTAAGAGACATCATAGATCGCACCATATCTAGTAAAGTATGATTACGACGTTCGGACACACCATTACGCTGTGGTGTTCCGGGTGGCGTGAGTTGCGAAACTATTCCACAATTTTTCAAATGTACACCAAACTCGTAACTCAAATATTCTCCTCCACGATCCGATCGTAGAAACTTTATTTTCTTGTTACGATGATTTTCAACTTCACTCTGAAATTCTTTGAACCTTTCAAATGTTTCAGACTTATGTTTCATTAAGTAGACATACCCATATCTGCTTAAATCATCTGTGAAGGTAAGAAAATAACGATATCCGCCACGAGCCTCAATATTCATCGGACCACATACATCGGTATGTATGATTTCCAACAAATCTGTTGCTCTCTCCATAGTACCGGAGAACGGTGTTTTAGTCATCTTGCCTATGAGGCACGGTTCGCAAGTACCAAGTGATTCATAATCAAGTGATTCCAAAAGCCCATCAGTATGGAGTTTCTTCATGCGCTTTACACCGATATGACCTAAACGGCAGTGCCACAAATAAGTTGCACTATCATTATTAACTTTGCATCTTTTGGCTTCTACATTATGAATATGTGTATCACTATCTTCGAGATTCAACAAGAATAGACCACTCTTCAAAGGTGCATGACCATAAAAGATATTATTCATATAAATAGAACAACCATTATTCTCTGATTTAAATGAATAACCGTCTCGCATTAAACAAGATCCAGATATAATGTTCATGCTCAACGCTAGCACCAAATAACAATTATTTAGGTCTAATATTAATCCCGAAGGTAGATGTAGAGGTAGCGTGCCGACCGCGATCACATCGACTTTGGAACCGTTTCCCACGCGCATCGTCACCTTGTCCTTTGCTAGTGTCCGCTTATTCTGTAGTCCCTGTTTCGAGTTGCAAATATTAGCAACAGAACCAGTATCAAATACCCAGGTGCTACTGCGAGCTCTAGTAAGGTACACATCAATAACATGTATATCACATATACCTTTGCTCACTTTGCCATCCTTCTTATCCGCCAAATACTTGGGGCAGTTCCGCTTCCAGTGACCAGTCTGCTTGCAGTAGAAGCACTCAGTGTCAGGCTTAGGTCCAGACTTGGGTTTCTTCTCCTGAGCAGCAACTTGCTTGCTGTTCTTCTTGAAGTTTCCCTTCTTCTTCCCTTTGCCCTTTTTCTTGAAACTAGTGGTTTTGTTAACCATCAACACTTGATGCTCCTTCTTGATTTCTACCTCCGCAGCTTTCACCATTGCGAAGAGCTCGGGAATAGTCTTGTTCATCCCTTGCATATTATAGTTCATCACGAAGCTCTCGTAGCTTGGTGGCAGTGATTGGAGAATTCTGTCAATGACGCAGTCATCTGGAAGATTAACTTCCATCTGAATTAAGTGATTATTATACCCAGACATCTTGAGTATATGCTCACTGACAGAACTGTTCTCCTCCATCTTACAGCTATAGAACTTATTGGAGACTTCATATCTCTCAATTCGGGCATTTGCTTGAAATATTAACTTCAACTCCTGGAACATCTCATATGCTCCATGACGTTCAAAACGTCGCTGAAGTCCCGATTCTAAGCCGTAAAGCATGGCACACTGAACTATCGAGTAGTCATCAGCTTTGCTCTGCCAGACGTTCATAACATCTGGCGTTGCTCCAGCAGCAGGCCTGTCACCCAGCGGTGCTTCCAGGACGTAATTCTTCTGTGCAGCAATGAGGATAATCCTCAGGTTACGGACCCAGTCCGTGTAATTGCTACCATCATCTTTCAACTTTGCTTTCTCAAGGAACGCATTAAAATTCAACGGAACAATAGCACGAGCCATCTATCTACAAGCAACATAAACAAGCAAGATACTATCAGGTACTAAGTTCATGATAAGTTTAAGTTCAGTTAATCAAATTACTTAGGAACTCCCACTTAGATAGACATCCCTCTAATCCTCTAAGTGATCACGTGATCCAAATCAACTAAACCATAACCGATCATCACGTGAGATGGAGTAGTTTTCAATGGTGAACATCGTCATGTTGATCATATCTACTATATGATTCACGCTCGACCTTTCGGTCTCTGTGTTCCGAGGCCATATCTGCATATGCTAGGCTCGTCAAGTATAACCCTAGTATTCTGTGTGTGCAAAACTGGCTTGCACCCGTTGTAGATGGACGTAGAGCTTATCACACCCGATCATCACGTGGTATCTGGGCACGACGAACTTTGGCAACGGTGCATACTCAGGGAGAACACTTCTTGATAATTTTAGTGAGAGATCATCTTATAATGCTACCGTCAATCAAAGCAAGATAAGATGCATAAAAGGATAAACATCACATGCAATCAATATAAGTGATATGATATGGCCATCATCATCTTGTGCTTGTGATCTCCATCTCCGAAGCACCGTCATGATCACCATCGTCACCGGCACGACACCTTGATCTCCATCGTAGCATCGTTGTCGTCTCGCCAATCTTATGCTTCCACGACTATTACTACCGTTTAGTAATCTAGTAAAGCATTACATCGCGATTGCATTGCATACAATAGAGCGACAACCATATGGCTCCTGCCAGTTGCCGATAACTTAGTTACAAAACATGATCATCTCATACAATAAAATCAGCATCATGCCTTGACCATATCACATCACAACATACCCTGCAAAAACAAGTTAGACGTCCTCTACTTTGTTTGTTGCAAGTTTTACGTGGCTGCTACGGGCTTAAGTAAGAACTCATCTCACCTACGCATCAAAACCACAACGATAGTTCGTCAAATAGACTCCGTTTTAACCTTCTCAAGGACCGGGCGTAGTCACACTTGGTTCAACTAAAGTTGGAGAGACAGTCTTCCGCAAGCCATCTATGTGCAAAGCACGTCGAGGGAACCGGTCTCGCGTAAGAGTACGCGTAAGGTTGGTCCGGATCGTCTCAACCAACAATACCGCCGAACCAAAGTATGACATGCTGGTAGGCAGTATGACTTGTATCGCCCACAACTCACTTGTGTTCTACTCGTGCATATAACATCAAACCATAAAACCAAGCTCGAATGCCACTGTTGGGGAACGTAGTAATTTCGAAAATTTTCCTACGCACACGCAAGATCATGGTGATGCACAGCAACGAGAGGGGAGAGTGTTGTCTACGTACCAACGCAGACCGACTGCGGAAGCGATCACACAACGTAGAGGAAGTAGTCGTACGTCTTCTTTCCGATCCGACCGATCCAAGCACCGTTACTCCGGCACCTCCGAGTTCTTAGCACACGTTCAGCTCGATGACGATCCCCGGGCTCCGATCTAGCAAAGCTTCAGGGAGGAGTTCCGTCAGCACGACAGCGTGGTGACGATCTTGATGTACTACCGACGCAGGGCTTCGCCTAAGCACTACAACTGTACGATCGAGGTGGAATTTGGTGGCAGGGGGCACCGCACACGGCTAAGGAACGATCTCAAGGATCAAGTTGTGTGTCTATGGGGTGCCCCCTGCCCCCGTATATATATGTTGGAGGAGGGGGGCTGGCCGGCCAAGATAGAGGAGGCGCAGGGGGAGTCCTACTCCCACCGGGAGTAGGACTCCTCCCCTCCAATCCTATTCCAACTAGGACTCTTGGGGGGGAAAGGAGAGAGAGGGGGCCGGCCCACCTTTCCTAGTCCTACTAGGACTTGGGGAAGGGGGGTGGGGCGCCGGCTAGGCTGTGGGCTGCCTAATCTCGAAATACGCCAACCCAACATTTACCATTGGAGACACCTGTAGTACTCCTTTATAATCACCCAGTTACGTTGTGACGTTTGGTAGTACCCAAAGTGTTCCTCCGGTAAACGGGAGTTGCATAATCTCATAGTTATAGGAACATGTATAAGTCATGAAGAAAGCAATAGCAACATACTAAACGATCGGGTGCTAAGCTAATGGAATGGGTCATGTCAATCAGATCATTCTACTAATGATGTGACCTCGTTAATCAAATAACAACTCCTTGTTCATGGTTAGGAAACATAACCATCTTTGATTAACGAGCTAGTCAAGTAGAGGCATACTAGTGACACTCTGTTGGTCTATGTATTCACACATGTATTATGTTTCCGGTTAATACAATTCTAGCATGAATAATAAACATTTATCATGATGTGAGGAAATAAATAATAACTTTATTATTGCCTCTAGGGCATATTTCCTTCAATTTCTGGATAGCATAAAGGGATACTTGAATAAAAGTTTTTCGATGAAAGACCTCGGGGAAGCTGCTTACATATTAGGCATAAAGATCTATAGAGATAGATCAAAACGCTTAATTGGACTTTCACAGAGCACATACCTTGACAAGATTTTTGAAGAAGTTCAAAATGGATCAAGCAAAGAAAGGGTTCTTGCCTGTGTTACAAGGTGTGAAGTTGAGTCAGACTCAATGCCCGACCACTGCAGAAGATAGAGAGAAAATGAAAGATGTTCCCTATGCTTCAGCCATAGGCTCTATCATGTATGCAATGCTGTGTACCAGACCTGATGTGTGCCTTGCTATAAGTTTAGCAGGGAGGTACCAAAGTAATCCAGGAATGGATCACTGGACAGCGGTCAAGAACATCCTGAAATACCTGAAAAGGACTAAGGATATGTTTCTCATATATGGAGGTGACAAAGAGCTCACCGTAAGAGGTTACGTTGATGCAAGCTTTGACACTGATCCGGACGATTCTAAATCGCAAACCGGATACGTGTTTACTTTAAACGGTGGAGCTGTTAGTTGGTGCAGTTCTAAACAAAGCGTCGTAGCGGGATCTACATGTGAAGCGGAGTACATAGCTGCTTCGGAAGCAGCAAACGAAGGAGTCTGGATGAAGGAGTTCATATCCGATCTAGGTGTCATACCTAGAGCATCGGGTCCAATGAAAATCTTCTGTGACAATACTGGTGCAATTGCCTTGGCAAAGGAATCCAGATTTCACAAAAGGACCAAACACATCAAGAGACGCTTCAACTCCATCCGGGATTTAGTCCAGGTGGGAGACATAGAGATTTGCAAGATACATACGGATCTGAATGTTGCAGACCCGTTGACTAAGCCTCTTCCACGAGCAAAACATGATCAGCACCAAGGCTCCATGGGTGTTAGAATCATTACTGTGTAATCTAGATTATTGACTCTAGTGCAAGTGGGAGACTGAAGGAAATATGCCCTAGAGGCAATAATAAAGTTATTATTTATTTCCTTATATCATGATAAATGTTTATTATTCATGCTAGAATTGTATTAACCGGAAACATAATACATGTGTGAATACATAGACCAACAGAGTGTCACTAGTATGCCTCTACTTGACTAGCTCGTTAATCAAAGATGGTTATGTTTCCTAACCATGAACAAGGAGTTGTTATTTGATTAACGAGGTCACATCATTAGTAGAATGATCTGATTGACATGACCCATTCCATTAGCTTAGCACCCGATCGTTTAGTATGTTGCTATTGCTTTCTTCATGACTTATACATGTTCCTATAACTATGAGATTATGCAACTCCCGTTTACCGGAGGAACACTTTGGGTACTACCAAACGTCACAACGTAACTGGGTGATTATAAAGTACTACAGGTGTCTCCAATGGTAGATGTTGGGTTGGCGTATTTCGAGATTAGGGTTTGTCACTCCGATTGTCGGAGAGGTATCTCTGGGCCCTCTCGGTAATGCACATCACATAAGCCTTGCAAGCACTGCAACTAATATGTTAGTTGTGAGATGATGTATTATGGAACGAGTAAAGAGACTTGCCGGTAACGAGATTGAACTAGGTATTGGATACCGACGATCGAATCTCGGGCAAGTAACATACCGATGACAAAGGGAACAACGTATGTTGTTATGCGGTCTGACCGATAAAGATCTTCGTAGAATATGTAGGAGCCAATATGGGCATCTAGGTCCCGCTATTGGTTATTGACCGGAGACGTGTCTCGGTCATGTCTACATTGTTCTCGAACCGTAGGGTCCGCACGCTTAACGTTACGATGACAGTTATTATGAGTTTATGCATTTTGATGTATCGAAGGTTGTTCGGAGTCCCGGATGAGATCACGGACATGACGAGGAGTCTCTAAATGATCGAGACGTAAAGATTGATATATTGGAAGCCTATGTTTGGACATAGGAAGTGTTCCGGGTGAAATCGGGATTTTACCGGAATACCGGGAGGGTTACCGGAACCCCCCGGGAGACTAATGGGCCTATTGGGCCTTAGTGGAAAAGAGAAAAGGGACAGCCCACAGCTGGCCGGCGCCCCCCCCTTTCCCAAGTCCTAGTAGGACTAGGAGAAGGGGCCGGCCCCCTCTCTCTCCTTTCCCCCTTGAGAGTCCTAGTTGGAATAGGATTGGAGGGGGGAGTCCTACTCCCGGTAGGAGTAGGACTCCCCCTGCGCCTCCCTCTCTCTGGCCGGCCAGCCCCCCTCCTCCAACCTTTATATACGGGGGCAGGGGACACCCCAAGACACACAAGTTGATCCTTGAGATCGTTCCTTAGCCGTGTGTGGTGCCGCCTGCCACCATATTCCACCTCGATCATACCGTTGTAGTGCTTAGGCGAAGCCCTGCGTCGGTAGTACATCAAGATCGTCATCACGCCGTCGTGCTGACGGAACTCTTCCTCGACGCTTTGCTGGATCGGAGCCCGAGGATCGTCATCGAGCTGAACGTGTGCTAAGAACTCGGAGGTGCCGGAGTAACGGTGCTTGGATCGGTCGGATCGGGAAGAAGACGTACGACGACTACTTCCTCTACGTTGTGTGATCGCTTCCGCAGTCGGTCTGCGTTGGTACGTGGACAACACTCTCCCCTCTCGTTGCTGTGCATCACCATGATCTTGCGTGTGCGTAGGAAAATTTTCGAAATTACTGCGTTCCCCAACACAAGATGCTCGGACCACGTGGCGTCATAAAAGTTAATGGAAACACGGAACGCTCCCTCCGCACTGAGGAGCACACCGCTGCCTTAGCAGCAGAAGTACAAAGCAGCCTTTTCAAGAAGAACCTTAATTCGGCGGCTGAGCTCCCGAACACTGTCAAGAGAGTCCGGACTATTCTACAGCAGGACAGCTCAGCTCGTCAAGAGCTCGACTAGCAATTTGGCCTTCGTCCCAGTCCCGACCAAGTGGCGGCGATTGTACCGCGCGTACATAACTACGCACTCAAAATACCATGGGCATGGATGGAAGCATAACTAGCTTGTGATCCACAATATGGCTCGACCGCCCCGGACACACTTACTTTCACTGTTTCCTTTTTTCTCCTTTTCAGGTTTCTTTTTCACAGGCCTTCCCTGACGGCTTGACCATCGGTTCTTTTCGAAGGATAAATACACCAAGACGACAAGAAGCATGGACGTCCTGGGGAATTTTTAGGTGGTTTCTTTAACGATCCCTTTACCTGTTTTCAAGACCCACACACAACTCTCCCATTGTTAAGGCATATGAAATAGCCTTCTTCTTATTGCACTACTTGTATAAATGCGCTTTAACGCACTAATGAAATGAAAATGGAAACAGTTTGCGGCCCAAATTTTACGGCTTTAGCTTACTACCCTTTCTTATTTTTCTTTCTTGATAACTTTATCAAATAGCACCCGTACACTTTTGTATGTTTGAATTTGCCAGGGGCTTCATAGCGCCCCACAACACGGCAACAAAGTCCGAACACTTTTTACAGTATAGTCTGGCACCCCGAATTTAGCACTATATGCATTGGCTCCGAATCATGTCTTTGGTCAATAGTTCGGTTGCCCGGCTCCTGTGCTTGCTACCTTATGTTCCGTTATATCGGCTAGGGTAGTAAAGGGAGAACTACCGCGATTGTGCTCTAGTTTACCCGGAGGAGCACCTCAGTAGAGAAAGTCGAAAACTGACTATCATGATGCGGCGAGAGTCGGTCAGCTCTTCAGAGGTTTCAAATCTTTAGAGATTTTTTCCGCATTACGCGAGGGAACGGTACTTACCCGATCAGGTGTTTACAGCATCCTAGTTCGCATACTAGGGGCTCCGCCTATTTTTTATTATCAAACTCCTATGGCTAAGTGAGGGTGCTAAAGCTGCATAGTCCGATTTCCTGGTTTGTCGCGCTAAACACCTCCTTCAAGGACCAAACAATTGGATCAAGAGTGCTTAGATTACATCCCGAACACGCCCGTACTACCTACATGGGGACAGAAGCCGACGACTGGCCAACTCTTAGATTTCATACAACACGGCCGCACAGGAGGTGAAATTTTTTAAATAACAAACATTATATTACATAACGACTTTGTTTCATCATACAAGGCAGAGACAACATGAATGTATTCATTCGAAAATAATGTCTTGCGCACATTGCGTCGCCACAATACGAGACCCCTCCAGGACGTCTATGAAATACCGCTCGGGCGTGTGATGCTCCTTGCCCTCTGGCGGTCCCCCGGTCATAAGCTTGACGGCGTACATCTTCGCCCACCACACCTTGACGCGGGCGAAGGCCATGCGCGCGCCCTTGATACAGACCGACCGCTTGACGATGTTTAGCCGAGGGTAGGCATTCACCAGCCACTTCACGACCCCGAAGTAGCTGCCGGGTATAGCTTCGGTAGGCCACAGCCGGATTATTAAATCCTTCATGGCTAGTTCGGCCACCCTATGCAGCTCGACCAGCTGTTTTAGCAGATCGCTAAAGGGCACTGGATGTTCTGGCGCAATATATTGCGACCAAAACAGCTTCTCCGTAGAGCTCCCTTATTCGGCTTGGAAGAACTCCGCAGCGTCAGACACACTGCACAGCAGATCCACAAACGCCCCAGGAGAACTCTGAATCCGGGTTAGTAAGAGATACTTCTTCTTCACATATTTGCTTTGCATACTAAATGCCTTACCCGCCACGATTTTCTTGGCCTCCTGGATCTCCTGGAGGGTGCCTTGGGCCTCAATCCGGGTCTCTTCCATGCTTTGGCGTGCCGTAGCGAGTTCGGTCTCTCGAGCCGAAATGTCGTGCTCCAAGGATTCGCATTTCTTCACCGCATCCTGGAGCTCTTGCTGGACCTCATCAAGCCGGGACTCGTGCTTCTCACGGGCGACATTTTCCTTGGCAGTTTTCTCCTCGGCTTGGGCCAGGGCCTGTTTAAGGATCTCGACCTTGGTCGCCGCTCCTACACATATCATGGCACTACAATCAATACGCATTATTTATTCTTTCTGAATATACAGCCAGTCAATACATACCTTGCTTGTCTTCTAGTTGCTTCCTCACTTGGCCGAGCTCCTCCTCAGCCCGCTCCAGTCTCTGCTTTAGTCCGAAGACTTCAGGAGTGTGTGAGGTCGCGGCCAGCAACGATGCCTGCTTATTCATATAAGACATATTTAGTTAGTTTCCTGAGAAAATAAATTGATCCTCTGTCCGGCTCTTCTTTCCGAACACCGGACAGTGTCTCAAGGGCTACTGTCTATATTGAGATTTTCTCTTCTGCATCGCTTACCTCAAAACCTGTCAGTAGGCTGCTGCAGGCTTCGGTTAGTCCGCTCTTGAAGGACTGAGCCCTCTCAATCACTGTACCCATAAGGATACGGTGTTCATCCACAATGGAAGCGCCTCGTAGCGCCTCCAGCAGATTATCTGGTGCCTCTCATTGGACAGAGGTCACCGGCGGAATAGGCACACCCCCTTCTTTCGAAGGAGGTTGTTCTCCGGATTCCGGAGCCATATAGGTCTCCGGACTTGTATTCGGTTGGGGGCCGAACTGAGCAAAGCCCCCATCCCCAGTCGCCATGGGGGTCTGCTCCCCCATGTGTCCAGCAGCCGAGGTTTTGCCCTCTGGCGTCACCCTGGCGGCTTCCTGAACCTCTCCCTGGCCTGGGAAGGTACTTTGGGACAACACCTCGTCGTCGCCCTTGGCCGTGGGAGAGTGAGCGGCCGGTGGTGACTCGCTGGCCATCGCCTTCGAATCCAACGAACCTCTTGTTGAGGATCGCAGGGAGCTGTCGTGGGCCGAACTACAATGGCATAAATTAACATATTAATATTATGAAGCAAGAGAGGCCAGCTGCATGGACATATGCGGGTTTTTAGTACTTACGACGCGGCCAGAGGCTTGTTTCGAGGGCGTCGCTCCAGGTTGTTGTCGACGTACCACGCGGAGCTATCCGCAAGGGGACCCTTCCCCCTCATGGGCGCCTCCGCCTCCAGATTTCTGGAGGCTGCCCTCTTCTTCCCCCCATCATGGGGAGAGGTGCTTTCTTCCTCCTCCTCGTCATCGTCTTCAGCGGCGGAGGAGTGAGTCTTGTCTTCGGATGACACGTACGAAACTCATTTGCGGTGGGGGCCACTCCGGACCCCCTTGGCCTTCTTCTCCAGCGCCTTATAGGGTGCTGGCACCAGCATCTTCTCCAGGAGCGGGATGACTGGTTCCTCGGGAAGAGGAGACGGACATGGATTCCGCTCCGCCCTCTCCGTCCATACCTGAAAAAAATGATATTTTGATATCCTCCTTGAAACAAGCAAGTAGAGGATGCGTCTGGAGACGTGAAAGGCTTACCGCGTTGGTAATGGGTAATATCGTGCCCGCGGTCCGAGTCTATGGCCGGCGGCGTCTCGTTGCCCTTAAAGAGCAACTTCCAAGCATCTTCCTGAGTGGTTCCGAAGAGCCTTTCCAACGTTCGATGCTTCTTCGGGTCGAATTCCCATAAGGGGCATATTCGGCTTTGGCATGGGAGGATCCGGCTAACCAGCATCACCTGGATTATGTCGATGAGCTTGATGTTTTTATCCACCATGCGTTGAATGCACGTTTGCAGCGCTATTAGCTCGTCCGACGAAGACCAATTTGGGCCCTTCTCTATCCAGGAGGTGAGCCTCATTGGAGCTCCGGACTTGAATTCAGAAGCTGCGGCCCAGGTGGCGTCGTGGGGCTCTGTGATATAGAACCACAATTTCTGGCACTCCTTGAAGGTCTCCACAAAAGTACCCTTGGGCCATGTGACATTGGGCAGCTTCCTCACCATGGCGCCTCCACACTCCGCGTCCTGGCCATCCACCACCTTCGGCTTCACGTTGAAAATCTTGAGCCACGGTGCAAAGTGGGGTTGGATGCGGAGGAAGGCCTCACACGCGACAATGAATGCCGAGATGTTGAGGAAAGAATTCGGGGCTAGGTCATGGAAGTCTAGCCCGTAATAGAACATAAGCCCGCTGACGAAAGGGTGGAGAGGAAACCCTAACCCGCAGACGAAATGAGGGATGAAAACCACCCTCTCTTTGGGCTTTGGGGTGGGGACGATTTGCCCCTTGGCTGGAAGCCGGTGGGCGATTTCTTTCGCCAGATACCCGGCCTCCCGAAGCCTGGTGACATCCTTCTCCCTAACGGAGGAGGCCATCCACTTGCCTTGCCCTCCAGATCCGGACATGGTTGAGTGCTTCCTTGAGGCAGAAAGAATGAGGACTTGGGCGCTGGAGCTCGAGAATGGAAGGGCAAAGAAAGAGAGAAGGCATGGGGTAAGAAAATGGAATCCTTATCTCCTTATAAAGGCAGTGAATATCAAGCGCCTCCCCACTCGCCTTAAAACTCGCCTGTTCCCAAGGGCTGTGTAAACTGCGTCTCTGCTTTGACAAGATGTGCGTATGAAAACCATGTCTCGAGACATGGAACGGCAGACAGAAAACGATTCGAAATGATGACCAAGCAGATGTGATGTCACATTACAAAAAGTTGTCAGCAGATTGGACTCATGCAATATTATATTCTCAGCGGTTGTGTGTGGTACTTGTGTTGCAGATCCGAACACGTTCATTGCGTCCGAAGACTATCTTGGAGTATTCGGGAAGGGGAACCCGCCTTGCAATGCCGAAGACAATTTGCGCGCCGGACACCTCGCCATTGAAGCCTGGTTCACGGGCTACTGAGGGAGTCCTAGACTAAGGGGTCCTCGTGAAGGAAATAAGCCCTAGAGGCAATAATAAAGTTATTATTTATTTCCTTATATCATGATAAATGTTTATTATTCATGCTAGAATTGTATTAACCGGAAACATAATACATGTGTGAATACATAGACCAACAGAGTGTCACTAGTATGCCTCTACTAGACTAGCTCGTTAATCAAAGATGGTTATGTTTCCTAACCATGAACAAAGAGTTGTTATTTGATTAACGAGGTCACATCATTAGTTGAATGATCTGATTGACATGACCCATTCCATTAGCTTAGCACCCGATCGTTTAGTATGTTGCTATTGCTTTCTTCATGACTTATACATGTTCCTATAACTATGAGATTATGCAACTCCCGTTTACCGGAGGAACACTTTGGGTACTGCCAAACGTCACAACGTAACTGGGTTATTATAAAGGAGTACTACAGGTGTCTCCAATGGTAAATGTTGGGTTGGCGTATTTCGAGATTAGGGTTTGTCACTCCGATTGTCGGAGAGGTATCTCTGGGCCCTCTCGGTAATACACATCACATAAGCCTTGCAAGCATAATAACTAAGATGTTAGTTATGAGATGATGTATTACGGAACGAGTAAAGAGACTTGCCAGTAACGAGATTGAACTAGGTATTGGATACCGACGATCGAATCTCGGGCAAGTAACATACCGATGACAAAGGGAACAACGTATGTTGTTATGCGGTCTGACCGATAAAGATCTTCATAGAATATGTAGGAGCCAATATGGGCATCCAGGTCCCGCTATTGGTTATTGACCGGAGACGTGTCTCGGTCATGTCTACATTGTTCTCGAACTGTAGGGTCCGCACGCTTAACGTTACGATGACAGTTATTATGAGTTTATGCATTTTGATGTACCGAAGGTTGTTCGGAGTCCCGGATGTGATCACGGACATGACGAGGAGTCTCGAAATGGTCGAGACGTAAAGATTGATATATTGGAAGCCTATGTTTGGACATCGGAAGTGTTCCGGGTGAAATCGGGATTTTACCGGATTACCGGGAGGGTTACCGGAACCCCCCGGGAGCCAAATGGGCCTACATGGGCCATTGTGGAAAAGTGAAAGGGGCTGCCAAGGAGGGCTGCGCACCTCCCCCCTCCCCTAGTCCTATTAGGACTAGGAGAGGTGGCCGGCCACCTCTCTCTCTTTTCCTCTCCCTTTTTTCCAAGGAGTCCTAATTGGAATAGGATTGGAGGGGGGAGTCCTACTCCCGGTAGGAGTAGGACTCCTCCTGCACCTCCCTCTCTTTGGCCGGCCAGCCCCCCTCCCTCCAACCTTTATATACGGGGGCAGGGGACACCCCAAGACACAAGTTGATCCTTGAGATCGTTCCTTAGCCGTGTGCGGTGCCCCCTGCCACCAAATTCCACCTCGATCATACCGTTACAGTGCTTAGGCGAAGCCCTGCGTCGGTAGTACATCAAGATCGTCACCACGCCGTCGTGCTGACGGAACTCTTCCTCGACGCTTTGCTGGATCAGAGCCCGAGGAACGTCATCGAGCTGAACGTGTGCTAAGAACTCGGAGGTGCCGGAGTAACGGTGCTTGGATCGGTCGGATCGGGAAGAAGACGTACGACTACTTCCTCTATGTTGTGTCAACGCTTCCGTTGCGATCTACAAGGGTACATAGATCAAACTCTCCCCCTCATTGCTATGCATCACCATGATCTTGCGTGTGCGTAGGAAAATTTTTGAAATTACTGCGTTCCCCAACAGTGGCATCCGAGCCTAGGTTTTTATGGTTTGATGTTATATGCACGAGTAGAACACAAGTGAGTTGTGGGCGATACAAGTCATACTCCCTACCAGCATGTCATACTTTGGTTCGGCGGTATTGTTGGACGAGATGATCCGGACCAACCTTACACGTACTCTTACGCGAGACCGGTTCCCTCGACGTGCTTTGCACATAGATGGCTTGCGGAAGACTGTCTCTCCAACTTTAGTTGAACCAAGTGTGACTACGCCCGGTCCTTGAGAAGGTTAAAACGGAGTCTATTTGACGAACTATCGTTGTGGTTTTGATGCGTAGGTGAGATGAGTTCTTACTTAAGCCCGTAGCAGCCACGTAAAACTTGCAACAACAAAGTAGAGGACGTCTAACTTGTTTTTGCAGGGCATGTTATGATGTGATATGGTCAAGGCATGATGCTGATTTTATTGTATGAGATGATCATGTTTTGTAACCGAGTTATCGGCAACTGGCAGGAGCCATATGGTTGTCGCTTTATTGTATGCAATGCAATCGCGATGTAATGCTTTACTTTATTACTAAGCGGTAGTGATAGTCATGGAAGCATAAGATTGGCGAGACGACAACGATGCTACGATGGAGATCAAGGTGTCGCGCCGGTGACGATGGTGATCATGACGGTGCTTCGGAGATGGAGATCACAAAGCACAAGATGATGATGGCCATATCATATCACTTATATTGATTGCATGTGATGTTTATCCTTTTATGCATCTTATCTTGCTTTGATTGACGGTAGCATTATAAGATGATCTCTCACTAAATTATCAAGAAGTGTTCTCCCTGAGTATGCACCGTTGCAAAAGTTCTTCGTGCTGAGACACCACGTGATGATCGGGTGTGATAGGCTCTACGTTCAAATACAACGGGTGCAAAACAGTTGCACACGCGGAATACTCAGGTTATACTTGACGAGCCAAGCATATACAGATATGGCCTCGGAACACGGAGACCGAAAGGTCGAGCGTGAATCATATAGTAGATATGATCAACATATTGATGTTCACCATTGAAAACTACTCCATCTCACGTGATGATCGGTTATGGTTTAGTTGATTTGGATCACGTGATCACCTAGAGGATTAGAGGGATGTCTATCTAGGTGGGAGTTCTTAAGGAAATTAACTGAACTTAAAAATTATCATGAACTTAGTACTTGATAGTATCTTGCTTGTTTATGTTGATTGTAGATAGATGGCTCGTGCTGTTGTTCCGTTGAATTTTAATGCGTTCCTTGAGAAAGCAAAGTTGAAAGATGATGGTAGCAATTACACGGACTGGGTCCGTAACCTGAGGATTATCCTCATTGTTGCACAGAAGAATTACGTCCTGGAAGCACCGCTGAGTGCCAGGCCTGCTGCAAGAGCAACACCAGAAGTTATGAACGTCTGGCAGAGCAAAGCTGATGACTACTCAATAGTTCAGTGTGCCATGCTTTACGGCTTAGAACCGGGACTTCAACGATGTTTTGAACGTCATGGAGCATATGAGATGTTCCAGGAGTTGAAGTTAATATTTCAAGCAAATGCCCGGTTTGAGAGATATGAAGTCTCCAATAAGTTCTATAGCTGCAAGATGGAGGAGAACAGTTCTGTCAGTGAGCATATACTCAAAATGTCTGGGTATAATAATCACTTGATTCAATTGGGAGTTACACTTCCGGATGATTGCATCATTGACAGAATTCTCCAATCACTGCCACCAAGCTACAAGAGCTTTGTGATGAACTATAATATGCAAGGGATGAACAAGACTATTCCCGAGCTCTTCGCAATGCTGAAAGCTGCGGAGGTAGAAATCAAGAAGGAGCATCAAGTGTTGATGGTTAACAAAACCACGAGTTTCAAGAAAAAGGGCAAAGGGAAGAAGAAGGGGAACTTCAAGAAGAACGGCAAGCAAGTTGCTGCTCAAGAGAAGAAACCCAAGTCTGGACCTAAGCCTGAAACTGAGTGCTTCTACTGCAAGCAGACTGGTCACTGGAAGCGGAACTGCCCCAAGTATTTGGCGGATAAGAAGGATGGCAAGGTGAACAAAGGTATATGTGATATACATGTTATTGATGTGTACCTTACTAATGCTGCAGTAGCACCTGGGTATTTGATACTGGTTCTGTTGCTAATATTTGCAACTCGAAACAAGGACTACAGAATAAGCGGACACTAGCAAAGGACGAGGTGACGATGCGCGTGGGAAACGGTTCCAAAGTCGATGTGATCGCGGTCGGCACGCTACCTCTACATCTACCTTCAGGGATTAATATTAGACCTAAATAATTGTTATTTGGTGCCAGCGTTGAGCATGAACATTATATCTGGATCTTGTTTGATGCGAGACGGTTATTCATTTAAATCAGAGAATAATGGTTGTTCTATTTATATGAGTAATATATTTTATGGTCATGCACCCTTGAAAAGTGGTCTATTCTTATTGAATCTCGATAGTAGTAATACACATATTCATAATGTTGAAGCCAAAAGATGCAGAGTTGATAATGATAGTGCAACTTATTTGTGGCACTGCCGTTTAGGTCATATCGGTGTAAAGCGCATGAAGAAACTCCATACTGATGGGCTTTTGGAACCACTTGATTATGAATCACTTGGTACTTGCGAACCATGCCTCATAGGCAAGATGACTAAAACACCGTTCTCCGGTACTATGGAGAGAGCAACAGATTTGTTGGAAATCATACATACCGATGTATGTGGTCCGACGAATATTGAGGCTCGTGGCGGATATCGTTATTTTCTCACTTTCACAGATGATTTAAGCAGATATGGGTATATCTACTTAATGAAACATAAGTCTGAAACATTTGAAAAGTTCAAGGAATTTCAGAGTGAAGATGAAAATCATCGTAACAAGAAAATAAGGTTTCTACGATCTGATCGTGGAGGAGAATATTTGAGTTACGAGTTTTGTGTACATTTGAAAAATTGTGGAATAGTTTCGCAACTCACGCCACCCGGAACACCACAATGTAATGGTGTGTCCGAACGTTGTAATCGTACTTTACTAGATATGGTGCGATCTATGATGTCTCTTACTGATTTACCGCTATCATTTTGGGGTTATGCTTTAGAGACGGCCGCATTCACGTTAAATAGGGCACCATCTAAATCCGTTGAGACGACGCCTTATGAACTGTGGTTTGGCAAGAAACCAAAGTTGTCATTTCTTAAAGTTTGGGGCTGCGATGCTTATGTGAAAAAGCTTCAACCTGATAAGCTCGAACCCAAATCGGAGAAGTGTGTCTTCATAGGATATCCAAAGGAAACTATTGGATACACCTTCTATCACAGATCCGAAGGCAAGACTTTTGTTGCTAAATTTGGAAACTTTCTTGAGAAGGAGTTTCTCTCGAAAGAAGTGAGTGGGAGGAAAGTAGAACTTGACGAGGTAACTGTACCTACTCCGTTATTGGGAAATAGTACATCACAGAAAACTGTTTCTGTGAGACCTACACCAATAAGAGAGGAAGTTAATGATGATGATCATGAAACTCTAGATCAAGATACTACTGTACCTCATAGATCAACCAGAGTAAGATCCGCACCAGAGTGGTACGGTAATCCTGTTCTGGAAGTCATGCTACTAGATCATGATGAACCTACGAACTATGAAGAAGCGATGGTGAGCCCAGATTCCGCAAAGTGGCTTGAAGCCATGAAATCTGAGATGGGATCCATGTATGAGAACAAAGTATGGACTTTGGTTGACTTGCCCGATGATCGGCAAGCAATTGAGAATAAATGGATCTTTAAGAAAAAGACTGACGCTGATGGTAATGTTACTGTCTACAAAGCTCGACTTGTCGCAAAAGGTTTTCGACAAGTTCAAGGAGTTGACTACGATGAGACTTTCTCACCCGTAGCGATGCTTAAGTCTGTCAGAATCATGTTAGCAATTGCCGCATTTTATGATTATGAAATTTGGCAAATGGATGTAAAAACCGCATTCCTGAATGGATTTCTGGAAGAAGAGTTGTATATGATGCAACCAGAAGGTTTTGTCGATCCAAAGGGAGCTAACAAAGTGTGCAAACTCCAGCGATCCATTTATGGACTGGTGCAAGCATCTCGGAGTTGGAATAAACGCTTTGATAGTGTGATCAAAGCATTTGGGTTTGTACAGACTTTTGGAGAAGCCTGTATTTACAAGAAAGTGAGTGGGAGCTCTGTAGCATTTCTGATATTATATGTGGATGACATATTACTAATTGGAAATGATATAGAATTTCTGGATAGCATAAAGGGATACTTGAATAAAAGTTTTTCGATGAAAGACCTCGGGGAAGCTGCTTACATATTAGGCATAAAGATCTATAGAGATAGATCAAAACGCTTAATTGGACTTTCACAAAGCACATACCTTGACAAGATTTCGAAGAAGTTCAAAATGGATCAAGCAAAGAAAGGGTTCTTGCCTGTGTTACAAGGTGTGAAGTTGAGTCAGACTCAATGCCCGACCACTGCGGAAGATAGAAAGAAAATGAAAGATGTTCCCTATGCTTCAGCCATAGGCTCTATCATGTATGCAATGCTGTGTACCAGACCTGATGTGTGCCTTGCTATAAGTTTAGCAGGGAGGTACCAAAGTAATCCAGGAGTGGATCACTGGACAGCGGTCAAGAACATCCTGAAATACCTGAACATGACTAAGGATATGTTTCTCATATATGGAGGTGACAAAGAGCTCACCGTAAGAAGTTACGTTGATGCAAGCTTTGACACTGATCCGGACGATTCTAAATCGCAAACCGGATACGTGTTTACTTTAAATGGTGGAGCTGTCAGTTGGTGCAGTTCTAAACAAAGCGTCGTAGCAGGATCTACATGTGAAGCGGAGTACATAGCTGCTTCGGAAGCAGCGAACGAAGGAGTCTGGATGAAGGAGTTCATATCCGATCTAGGTGTCATACCTAGTGCATCGGGTCCAATGAAAATCTTCTGTGACAATACTGGTGCAATTGCCTTGGCAAAGGAATCCAGATTTCCCAAAAGAACCAAACACATCAAGAGACGCTTCAACTCCATCCGGGATTTAGTCCAGGTGGGAGACATAGAGATTTGCAAGATACATACGGATCTGAATGTTGCAGACCCGTTGACTAAGCCTCTTCCACGAGCAAAACATGATCAGCACCAAGGCTCCATGGGTGTTAGAATCATTACTGTGTAATCTAGATTATTGACTCTAGTGCAAGTGGGAGACTGAAGGAAATATGCCCTAGAGGCAATAATAAAGTTATTATTTATTTCCTTATATCATGATAAATGTTTATTATTCATGCTAGAATTGTATTAACCGGAAACATAATACATGTGTGAATACATAGACCAACAGAGTGTCACTAGTATGCCTCTACTAGACTAGCTCGTTAATCAAAGATGGTTATGTTTCCTAACCATGAACAAAGAGTTGTTATTTGATTAACGAGGTCACATCATTAGTTGAATGATCTGATTGACATGACCCATTCCATTAGCTTAGCACCCGATCGTTTAGTATGTTGCTATTGCTTTCTTCATGACTTATACATGTTCCTATAACTATGAGATTATGCAACTCCCGTTTACCGGAGGAACACTTTGGGTACTGCCAAACGTCACAACGTAACTGGGTGATTATAAAGGAGTACTACAGGTGTCTCCAATGGTAAATGTTGGGTTGGCGTATTTCGAGATTAGGGTTTGTCACTCCGATTGTCGGAGAGGTATCTCTGGGCCCTCTCGGTAATACACATCACATAAGCCTTGCAAGCATAATAACTAAGATGTTAGTTATGAGATGATGTATTACGGAACGAGTAAAGAGACTTGCCAGTAACGAGATTGAACTAGGTATTGGATACCGACGCTCGAATCTCGGGCAAGTAACATACCGATGACAAAGGGAACAACGTATGTTGTTATGCGGTCTGACCGATAAAGATCTTCGTAGAATATGTAGGAGCCAATATGGGCATCTAGGTCCCGCTATTGGTTATTGACCGGAGACGTGTCTCGGTCATGTCTACATTGTTCTCGAACCGTAGGGTCCGCACGCTTAACGTTATGATGACAGTTATTATGAGTTTATGCATTTTGATGTACCGAAGGTTGTTTGGAGTCCCGGATGTGATCACGGACATGACGAGGAGTCTCGAAATGGTCGAGATGTAAAGATTGATATATTGGAAGCCTATGTTTGGACATCGGAAGTGTTCCGGGTGAAATCGGGATTTTACCGGATTACCGGGAGGGTTACCGGAACCCCCCGGGAGCCAAATGGGCCTACATGGGCCATTGTGGAAAAGTGAAAGGGGCTGCCAAGGAGGGCTGCGCACCTCCCCCCTCCCCTAGTCCTATTAGGACTAGGAGAGGTGGCCGGCCACCTCTCTCTCTTTTCCTCTCCCTTTTTTCCAAGGAGTCCTAATTGGAATAGGATTGGAGGGGGGAGTCCTACTCCCGGTAGGAGTAGGACTCCTCCTGCGCCTCCCTCTCTCTGGCCGGCCAGCCCCCCTCCCTCCAACCTTTATATACGGGGGCAGGGGACACCCCAAGACACAAGTTGATCCTTGAGATCGTTCCTTAGCCGTGTGCGGTGCCCCCTGCCACCAAATTCCACCTTGATCATACCGTTACAGTGCTTAGGCGAAGCCCTGCGTCGGTAGTACATCAAGATCGTCACCACGCCGTCGTGCTGACGGAACTCTTCCTCGACGCTTTGCTGGATCGGAGCCCGAGGAACGTCATCGAGCTGAACGTGTGCTAAGAACTCGGAGGTGCCAGAGTAACGGTGCTTGGATCGGTCGGATCGGGAAGAAGACGTACGACTACTTCCTCTACGTTGTGTCAACGCTTCCGTTGCGATCTACAAGGGTACGTAGATCAGACTCTCCCCCTCGTTGCTATGCATCACCATGATCTTGCGTGTGCGTAGGAAATTTTTTGAAATTACTGCGTTCCCCAACACCTCGGGCGTCTGACCTATTAGACATGGGCCGGACTGATGGGTTGTGAAGATACAAAGACCGAAGAATCTACCCGTGTTCGGATGGGACTCTCCTTGATGTGGAAGGCAAGCTTGGCATCCGAATATGAAGATTCCTTTCTCTGTAACCGACCTTATGTAACCCTAGATCCCTCCGGTGTATATATAAACCGGAGGGCTAGGTCCGTAGACATATATTCTCATAATCATAGTCAGACAGGCTATACTTTTAGGGTTTAGCTATTACGATCTCATGGTAGATCAACTCTTGTAATACTCATATTCATCAAGATCAATCAAGCAGGAAGTAGGGTATTACCTCCATAGAGAGGGCCCGAACCTGGGTAAACATTGTGTCCCCCGTCTCCTGTTACCATCGACCTTAGACGCACAGTTTGGTACCCCCTACCTGAGATCCATCGGTTTTGCACCGACAAAGGGCATCGCCTAGGGCAGTACTTGGGTCAGAACCACGAGCAGCACGATCATCAGCTCGACCGTGATGACCGCCGTCGAGTGCCTACGCCCCCTCCGAAGGGCGAATCATATGTGCTCGGGCATTATCATGATAGGCGCCCGCACAGCGAAGAGTGGAGGAGGCCAGTCGACACAAGAGAACCAGGGTTTGATGCAAGCTCAATTTTGGTGCAAGGTTTGGTGGACAGGAATCGAGCACATAGAGAAGGGCAAGACAGAGATCGACCGACGGAAGTAGAGTGCATGTTTCTGGTCCCAAGTGTTTTAGCAGAGCCATCAGGGTTGCAGAGATCCCTCCCAACTTCAGGTTGGCGACTGGGGTTAGTAAGTTCACTGGTGAATCGAAGCCTGACACCTGGCTTGAGGATTACTGAGTGGTTGTACAGATCGGTGGAGGAAACGATGAAGTGGCCATGAAGCACCTTCCCCTGATGCTTGAAGGGTCGGCTAGGGCTTGGTTGAATGAGTTGGCTCCAGGTAGTATATTCAGCTGGGAAGAGTTGGCCCGGGTGTATGTTAGAATGTTCGAGGGCACGTGCAAACGACTAGCAAGATTGGCAGAATTGCAACATTGCGTGCAAAAACCGAATGAAACTTTGAGGGACTACATCCAGAGGTGGTCCGCTTTGCATCACATGGTGGAGAATGTGTGTCAGCATCAAGCAGTTTGTGCCTTCAAGGAGGGTGTTCGGTATCGGGAGCTCAACATGAAATTTGGTCGGACAGGAGACATGTCTCTAACCTGAATGATGGAGATAGCCACTCGGTACGCAAACGGCGGAGAAGAAGACCGGCTCTGCAGCTGCAAGAGCAAACCAGTCGGCCAGGACACTGGAGGAGGTAATTTCAATCGGAAGCAGAAGCGCAAAGCAGAACCTGCGGGTCCTGGAGAGGTTGCAGTCGCAACCCAAGGAAAACCTAAAGGAAAACCTAAAGGGCCCTAGACCCCCAAGAAGGTGAAAGATTCAGCCGGGAATGACGTGTTGGATTTGCCATGTCACATCCACATCAAGAAGGATGAAGAGGGTAATCTTATCTATCCCAAGCATAGTACTCGACAGTGCCGAGTCTTTATACAGTAGTTCCGAGAAAAGCAACCTAGTGAGAAAGAGAAGGAATCTGATAAGGATGAGGACAAAGAAGAGGATGATGAAGGATTTCCCAATGTCAATTCCACTTTGGTGATTTTTGCTGACGTCGAAAGCAAACGTCGACTAAAAGTCATCAACGGGGAAGTAAACATGGTTGCTCCAGCAACGACGACGTATGTGAAATGGTCAAAGACTCCAATCACATTCGACCAGTCAGACCACCCGCTGCATGTTGCCACCCCTGGGAGGCAAGCATGGGTGGTTGACACTGTCGTTGGGGGCACCCGATTGACCAAAGTCTTGATGGGTGGTGGAAGTGGTTTGAACATTTTGTATGCTAAGACCCTCCGAGGGATGGGCATTCCAATGTCCAAACTCAGCGAGAGCAACATGCGGTTCCACGGAGTTATACCTGGAAAGAAAGCTAATTCAGTCAACCAGATCACTCTTGACGTGGCTTTCGGTGATTCAAAGAATTACCGTAAGGAAAAGTTTACATTTGAAGTCGTGGATTTTCACAGTGCCTATCATGCTATCCTGGGCAGAACTGCGTATACCCGTTTCATGGCTCGACCATGTTATGTGTATCTCAAACTCAAGATGCCTGGTCCTAGGGCCGTGATTACAGTCACTGGTAATCGGCGGCGTGCAGAAGAGTGCTTCCAAAAGGGCTCAAAGATTTCCGATGAACAGGTGGCAGCAATATAAATGGAAGAATACAAGAAGACGGCAGATCCGAGTGATTTGTTGAGAGCTAAGAAGCCTGCTTCAGAGTCTATATTTAAGTCGTCTAGTGAAACAAAGTCAGTCCATATTCACTCGACTAATCCCAATGCTGCTCTGACTCATATATCAACAACACTCGACAGCAAATAGGAAGTAGCGCTCATCCAGTTCCTCCATGAGAACTGGGACATCTTCGCATGGAAATCTTCTGACATGCCAGGTGTACCCAGAGAACTGGATGAGCACCATTTTCGAGTCAACCCAAAAGCAAGACCTGTCAAAGACCACCTCCGACGGTCCGCCATGGAGAAAAGAGAGGCAATTGGTGAGGAAGTGGCTCGACTTCTGGTAGCTGAGTTCATCCAAGAGATTTACCACTCCGAGTGGCTCGCCAATGTCATCATGGTTCCCAAGAAAGATGACTCACTCTGTATGTGTATTGACTTCAAACATGTCAATTGGGCCTGCCCAAAAGATCACTTCCCTCTCCCCCATATCGATCAAATAGTCAACTCAACTGCGGGATGTTAGTGATTGTCCTTTCTGGACGCGTACTCCGGGTATCATCAGATTCGACTGTATGGTCCTGATGACATAAAAATAGCTTTTATCACCCCATTTGGGTGCTTTTGCTATGTTAACATGCCCTTTGGTCTCAAGAATGTTGGCGCCACATTCATGTGCATGATACAGAAGTTTGTGTTCACTCAAATTAGTCGGAATCTAGAAGCGTACGTGGATGACATCGTGGTTAAGTCACGCAAAGGTTCCGACCTGCTGATTGACCTTGCTGAAACCTTTGCCAACCCGAGAAGATATGATATCAAGCTTAACCCGTCAAAGTGTACATTCAGAGTTCCAGGCGAAAAGTTACTCGGTTTCCTCATTTCTGAATGTGGGATCGACGCTAACACAGAGAAAGTTGGCGCAATACTCCGAATGAAAAGCCCTGTGCGCATACACGACGTTCAGAAGCTTACTGGTTCTTTGGCCGCCTTGAGTCGATTCATCTCTCGGCTCGGTGAAAAGGCATTACCTCTTTACCGGTTGATGAAGAAATCTGATAAGTTCGAGTGGACTCCTGAAGCCGGCGCAGCGTTTGCAAAGCTCAAAACCCTGCTTTCCACCCAGCTGGTGCTCGCTGCTCCAATCAGCAAAGAGCCTTTACTTCTTTATATTGCAGCCACTGGACAAGTTGTCAGTACAGTACTCATGGTCGAGCGGGAAGAAGAAGGTAAAGCCTATAAGGTTCAGTGCCCAGTGTACTATATTTCTGAAGTCTTAACTCCATCCAAGCAGATATATCCGCATTATCAGAAGCTTGTCCAGGGAATTTACTTGACTTTGAAGAAGGTGGCACATTATTTCTCAGATCACTCCATCACAGTCGTCAGTGATGCTCCATTGTCAGAAATTCTGAACAACAGGGATGCAACTGGTCGAGTGAAAAAATGGGCGATTGAACTCCTTCCATTAGATATCAAGCTTGAGGCAAAGAAAGCAATCAAGTCCCAAGAAATAGTAGATTTCCTCGTCGAGTGGATTGAACAACAACAACCGACTCAAGTCCCCTCGGAACATTGGACTATGTTTTTTGATGGATCCAAGATGTTGAATGGTTCTGGCGCTGGAGTAGTTCTGGTATCCCCGCAAGGTGACAAACTCAGTTATGTCCTTCAGATTCACTTTGATTCCTCCAACAATGAAGCTGAATACGAAGCACTTTTGTATGGGTTGCGAATGGACATTTCACTCGGCGTCCGTCGCCTAATGGTTTATGGTGACTCAGATTTGGTGGTCAATCAAGTGATGAAGGAGTGGGATGTCAGAAGCCCAGCTATGACTGGTTATTGCAATGCAGTAAGAAAGCTGGAAAAGAAGTTTGAAGGGCTAGAGCTCCACCACATTCCCCGACTGAAGAACCAGGCAGCGGATGACCTGGCAAAAATAGGTTCCAAGCGGGAGCCCATTCCAAGCAATGTGTTTTTGGAGCATCTACACACACCATCAGTTCAAGAGGATCCCTTCACAAAAGAGCCCCCACAACCTAAGAGTTCTACTGATCCGACTAAAGTTGAAATCCCATCCGTGGTCAACCTAATCATGGAAGTTTTGGTCGTCATTCCTGACCGGACAGTGTCGTATATCGCATTTATTCTCAAGAAAGAACTGCCAGAATACGAAGATGAAGGACGACAGATTGTTCGTCGATCTAAAGCCTTCACCATGATAAGTGGTCGACTGTACAGGGAAAGTGTCACTGGAGTTGCCCAGCGTTGCATTACCCCAGAGGAGGGTCGAATGATTCTTAATGATATCCACTCGGGAACCTGCGGTTACCATGCGTCCTCTCGGAAAATCGTGGCCAAAGCATACCGAGCAGGTTTTTACTGGCCGTGAGCAAATGAACTGGCAAAGGAAATAGTCGACAAGTGTGAGGGCTGCTAGTTCTACTCCAACATGTCTCGCAAGCCCGCTTCAGCCTTGAAGACCATTCCACTCGTCTGGCCATTTGCTGTTTGGTGGTTGGATATGGTTGGACCCTTGAGGACCGGCAGAAGTGGTTTCACCCACTTACTTGTTGCAGTCGACAAGTTCACTAAATGGATTGAAGCCAAGCCCATCAAGAACCTCGATTCAGGTACCACCGTCAGCTTCATCAGGGGGTTAACATTTAGATATGGAGTCCCACACAGCATTATCATAGACAATGGTTCAAACTTTGACTCAGATGAGTTTAGAGCTTTCTGTACTTCCCAAGGAACTTGGGTCGACTATGCTTCAGTCGCTCACCCACAGTCGAATGGTCAAGCAGAAAGATCAAATGGTTTGATCCTCCAAGGGTTGAAGCCCAGATTAATGCACGACCTCAAGCATGTGGTTGGTGCCTGGGTAGATGAGTTACCATCAGTACTGTGGGGGTCTGAGAACAACGCCAAATCGGTCTACTGGTCGAACTCCCTTCTTCATGGTCTATGGAGCTGAAGCCATACTACCGACTGATTTGCTCCACAACACCCCACGAGTAGATCTTTTCTCAGAGGCAGAAGCAGAACAAGCCCGACAAGATGTTGTTGATCTTCTAGAAGAGGAAAGAGAGATGGCCCTGATTAGGTCGACCATCTATCAACAAGACCTTCGTCGGTTCCACGCTAGAAACGTAAGGGGTCGAGCATTACAGGAAGGGGACCTAGTTCTCTGAGTGGATCAGCAACGACCGCACAAGCTGGCTCCCGCTTGGGAAGGCACTTTCATCATCACCAAAGTTCTTCACAATGGAGCATACCACCTGTATGATGTGGAATACAAGAAGGACGAGCCACACGCTTGGAATGCGGAGCTTCTCCGCCATTTTCGGTATGTAATAAGAAGTACCTTTCAGTTTGTTTATCAAAGACATGGTTTTACAGTCTCCTAAATGAATGTTATTAGTTATACATGCGTAAAAAATCCTCCAGTGGGTGGCTTAGCCGCGAATCCGATTCGCCTAAGTTTCAAAAACAAAATCCTTCCGAGTGAAGAGCAAGATTTTCACTCGGGGGCTTAGCTGTGAATCTGAATTTCCTAAGTTTTAAAAATCATACCGAGTGGACAACAATCCTCCCACTCAGAGGCTTAGCTGCAGTCCAGTACTCGCCTAAGTTTCAAAAAATCCTACCGAGTGGAGAGCAATCCTCCCACTCGGGGGCTTAGCTGCAGTTCCGTACTCGCCTAAGTTTCAGAAATCCTACCAAGTGGAGAGCAATCCTCCCATTTGGGAGCTTAGCTGCAGTCCAGTACTCGCCTAATTTCAAAAATCCTACCGAGTGGAGAGCAATCCTCCCACTCGGAGGCTTAGCTGAAGTCAAGTACTCGCCTAAGTTTCAAAAATTCTACCTAGTGGAGAGCAATCCTCCCACTCGGAGGCTTAGCTGTAGTCCAGTACTCGCCTAAGTTTCAAAATCCTACCGAGTGGGGAGCAATCCTCCCACTCGGGGGCTTAGCTGCAGTCTCGTACTCGCCTAAGTTTCAAAAAATCCTACCGAGTGGAGAGCAATCCTCCCACTCAAGGGCTTAGCTGCAGTCCCGTACTCGCCTAAGTTTCAAAAAATCCTACCGAGTGGAGAGCAATCCTCCCACTCGGGGGCTTAGCTGCAGTCAAGTACTCGCCTAAGTTTCAAAAAAATCCTACTAAGTGGAGAGCAATCCTCCCACTCGGGGGATTAGCTACAGTACTGCACTCGCCTAAGTTTAAAAAATCCTACCGAGTGGAGAGCGTTCCTCCCACTCGGGGGCTTAGCTACAGTCCTGTACTTGCCTAAGTTTAAAACACGCCCAGAGCTACGACACAAATACAATGTCCGCTCCATCCTAATCCACAAGGACGATGAGGTGCAGGTCGACTACGACCTTATCCTCAGAGTTGTGGCACAAATACAATGCCCGCTCCATCCTGATCTGCAAGGACAACGAGGTGCAGGTCGACTGCAACCTTATCCTCAAAGCTGCAGCACAAATACGACGTCCACTCCATCCTGATTCGCAAGGACGACGAGGTGCAGGTCATGGACGCCACCAAGTGCCCTTGTCCATGGTAACTATTCAGACTGAAGAAACAAGTTCTACTCAAGAGTCAAGAGATTCAAAAGCAACCAAGTTCACATATATCCTACGAGGTTCTAGATCACAGATTAAAGTACTCGGGCATCAGGCCCGAAGGAGGTTTAATGGTTACAAAACCACTCGGCATACCGAGGCAAATTTAATAAGATCATAAAAGTTTGTTTACTCCACCGGAGGGGGACTCACAGGCTCGACGAACTCATCCAGGTCGATTCCATCTGCAATTCGAGTAGCGGCAGCAATGAAGGTCTCCATGAAAGACTGGAAGTCGAGTCTCCTGGTGTTGGCAACCTTGATCGCTGCTAGCTTTTCTTCCTTAGCCTCCGTACAGTGGACCCCAACAAGTGACAGAGCTACGTCAGCACCGCACCAAGCAGACGACTTCTTCCATTCCCGCACTCGACCAGGGATCTCATTGAGTCGAGTCATCAAGGACTCGAGGTCATTTTGGAGCGTCTCCTTCGGCCAAAGCGCCATGTCGATCCGCGACACCACAACCTTCAGGCGAGCGAGGTAGTCTGTGATGCTGGCAAAACGGGATTCCAGTCGGAGCACGTTCATAGCAACTTCATCATTGATAGGGGAATTGATGGGTCCAAGCTCGTCTCGATTCGCCCAGTTTCTTCCTCAAAGTTTTGACAGAATTCTGCAACCACAAAGAACTAATGAGTCGACGACTTTATGGTGAATCGACGATAGCTAAACAGTCGGACAAGGAAAAATACATTCGAGCATAAGGAATAACTTCTTGGCAAGTGCCCCTAGATAGGCCTCCAGGTCATTTCTCTTACGAGAAATGCCTTCAATTTTCTCGTTCAAAGCTTCTTTGTCTTTCTTCAGACGGGTCACTTCTCTGTTGGCTTCAGTAAGAGCAATCTTCAGCTTGGCGTTATCTTCCTCTAGCGCCCCGACTGAAGCCAGCTTCTTATCAGCGAGTGCCGTTTTCTCCTGAGCCTCCTTCTGGGTTGCAGCAAGATCAAGGTCCTTCTGTGCCAGAGCTTGCCTCATTTTCTCTGGAATATATACACATGGGTCCGAGAGAAGAACGGGGAGATGACTTGTGAGACGGTCAATTTAGATAGTTGACAGGTTGTTACCTTCCGTACCAGCTGCTTCATCTTTGGCCTTTTGCAAGTTCTGCTTGGCCAACTCCAAGTCAAGGTTAAGCTGTGATACGTCTCCAACGTATCTATTATTTTTGATTGCTCCATGCTATATTATCTACTGTTTTGGACTATATTGGGCTTTATTTTCCGCTTTTATATTATTTTTGGGACTAACCTATTAACCGGAGGCCCAGCCCAGAATTGTTGTTTTTTTGCCTATTTTAGTGTTTCGGAGAAACAGAATATTAAACGGAGTCCAAACGGAATAAAATCTTTGGGAACATGATTTTCTCACCGAACGTGATCCAGGAGACTTGGACCCTACTCCAAGGAGTCAAAGAGGAGGTCACGAGGGTGGGGGGCGCACCCCCTGCCTCATGGGCCCCTCGGTGCTCCACCGACGTACTCCTTCCTCCTATATATACATACGTACCCCCAAACAATCAGAACAGGAGCCAAAAACCTAATTCCACCGCCGCAACTTTCTGTATCCACGAAATCCCATCTTGGGGCCTGTTCCGGAGCTCCACCGGAAGAGGGCCGTCATCACGGAGGGCTTCTACATCATCATAGCCCCTCCGATGAAGTGTGAGTAGTTTACCTCAGACCTTCGGGTCCATAGTTAGTAGCTAGATGGCTTCAATACAAAGTTCTCCCCCTCTCTTGTGGAGATCTATTCGATGTAATCTTCTTTTTGCGGTGTGTTTGTTGAGACCGATGAATTGTGGGTTTATGATCAAGTCTATCTATGAATAACATTTGAATCTTCTCTGAATTCTTTTATGTATGATTGGTTATCTTTGCAAGTCTCTTCGAATTATCCGTTTGGTTTGGCCAACTAGATTCGTAGTTCTTGCCATGGGAGAAGTGCTTAGCTTTGGGTTCGATCTTGCGGTGTCCTTTCCCAGTGACAGAAGGGGAAGCAAGGCACGTATTGCATCGTTGCCATCGAGGATAACAAGATTGGGTTTATTTCATATTGCATGAATTTATCTCTCTACATCATGTCATCTTGCTTAAGGCGTTACTCTGTTTTTAACTTAATACTCTAGATGCATGTTGGATAGCGGTCGATGAGTGGAGTAATAGTAGTAGATGCAGAATCGTTTCGGTCTACTTGTCACGGAAGTGATGCCTATATACATGATCATGCCTAGATATTCTCATAACTATCCTCAATTCTGTCAATTGCTCAACAATAATTTGTTCACCCACCATAGAATACTTATGCTCTTGAGAGAAGCCACTAGTGAAACCTATGGCCACTGGGTCTATTCTCATCATATCAATCTCCATCACTTTAATCTTGCTTTTCTTTTTTACTTTGCCTTTACTTTTTACTTTGCATCTTTATACCAAAAATACCAAAAATATTATATCTATCAGATCTCACTCTCGTAAGTGACCGTGAAGGGATTGACAACCCCTAATCGCGTTGGTTGCGAGTAGCTATCGTTTTGTGCAGGTATGAGCGACTTGAGCATGGCCTCCTACTGGATTGATACCTTGGTTCTCAAAAACTGAGGGAAATACTTACGCTACTCTGCTGCATCATCCCTTCCTCTTCGGGGAAAACCAACGCAAGCTCAAGACGTAGCAAGAAGGATTTCTGGCGCCGTTGCCGGGGAGGTTTGCGCAAGTCAAGATTTGACTCCCGACAATGAGCCAGTTCTGGCGCCGTTGCTGGGGAGTCTACGCAAAAAGTCAACATACCAAGTACCCATCACAATCCCTATCTCTCGCATTACATTATTTGCCATTTGCCTCTCGTTTTCCTCTCCCGCACTTCACCCTTGCCGTTTTATTCGCCCTCTCTCTCTATCCTCCCTCTCTATTTGCCTCTTTTGCCCGCTTGCTTTTTGTTTCCTCGTGTGCTAGTTTGCTTGCTTGTCATTATGTCTGAAATTGGTGAAGTTGTCGCCAATATGGGCGATAACAATATCATGGAAAATTCTGATGCTCCTACTAAAGAACCTACCATCTTTCATACAACAAAAAATTCCGTGTTGGTAGTGGTAATATTATTGGAAGAGGAGTTATTCAAGATTTCTTTACTTGTGCCAGTGCTTTACCTTCTATGGGTAGTTCTATCCTTCACAGAACTAGTAGTCTTGCGGATGCTATTGCCATGCTTGTAGTTGAACTTGAAAGACAATTCATGCACATGCATCCTTCCATACAAAGGATTTTTCTGGAATTTTCTAATATTGAGCATTCTTCTGTTATGTGTGCCGCTACTATCTTTTTGGCTCATGAGTTTAGATTCATAATAAAAGAAGCCAAAGAAATCTTTGCGCATTATAGGGTGGACGCTTGCCGTCCTCCCATAGAGGCTATCCTCTTTGATCAAGAAGAAATAATGCGTTTTCAATCTCTAGATTATGTTGCTTTCAATGAAAATCTTAGAAAAAGGGTTCCTACCAATGTTTTAGTTGATAGAATTTCTGAACTTAATGATGATTTGGCTATTCAAAATAATGAACTAGGATATTCTCTTGAATATAGGCTTACAAAGTTCTGTCAAAAGAATGCTTATAATGATGAATTGGTTGTGCATTATGAAGGACCAAAGGAGGAACCTATACCTCCCAAGGTTGATCTTGGGGACTTTTGTCCCGTGAAATTTAGTCCTTTTGATTACTTTTGCTTGCCTCAAAGAAAACTTGCTGCCGAACATAGAGAATATGAAATGAGTATTAATAATCTATCTTACTATTATGGCAATACCTAGATCTATCCTCGCTTTTATGCCTAGCTAGGGGCGTTAAACGATAGCGCTTGTTGGGAGGCAACCCAATTTTATTTTTATTCCTTGCTTTTTGCTCCTGCTTATTAATAAATAAATTATTTAGCCTCTTTTTTGTTTGTGTTTTTTGTTTTTAATTAGTGTTTGTGTCAAGTAGAACCATTGGGAAGACTTGGGGAAAGTCTTGTTGAACTTGCTGTAAAAAAACAGGAACTTTAGCGCTCACGAGAACTGCTGTCATTTTTATTTGAAGAGTGCTATTTAGTTAATTCTTTTTTGATATGATTAATAGATAAATTCCTCACGTCCAGAAATTTATTTTAGAATTTTTGGGGTTCCATATCTTGCGCTAGCTACAGATTACTACAGACTGTTCTGTTTTTGACAGATTCTGTTTTTCGTGTGTTGTTTGCTTATTTTGATGAATCTATGGTTAGTAAAATAGTTTATAATCCATAGATAAGTTGGAATACAGTAGGTTTAACACCAATATAAATAAAGAATGAGTTCATTACAGTACCTTGAAGTGGTCTTTTGTTTTCTTTCGCTAACGGAGCTCCCGAGTTTTCTATTTTGAGTTTTGTGTTGTGAAGTTTTCAAGTTTTTGGTGAATTCTTTTGATGGATTATGGAACAAGGAGTGGCAAGAGCATAAGCTTGGGGATGCCCATGGCACCCCCAAGATAATCCAAGGACACCAAAAATTCAAAGCTTGGGGATGCCCCGGAAGGCATCCCCTCTTTTCGTCGACTTCCATCGGTAATTTACTTGGAGCTATATTTTTATTCACCAACATGATATGTGTTTTTCTTGGAGCGTCTTTTATTATTTGTGTCTTTGTGTCTTAGTATGCCACAATCATCCTTGCTGTACACACCTTTTGAGACAGCCATACATGAATTAAAATTTGATAGAATACTCTATGTGCTTCACTTATATCTTTTGAGCTAAGTAGTTTTGCTCTATGTGCTTCACTTACATCTTTTGAGCTATGTAGTTTTGCTCTATGTGCTTCACTTATATCTTTGGAGCTAAGTAATTTTGCTCTATGTGCTTCACTTATATCTTTTGAGTGTTATAATTTTGCTCTATGTGCTTCACTTAGATCTTTTAGAGCACGGTGGTGGATTTGTTTTAAAGAAACTTTTGATCTCTCGTGCTTCACTTAAATTATTTTGAGAGAATCTTAGTAGCATGGTAATTTGCTTAATAATAATATGCTTAGTATTCAAGATTTGTGAAACATTCTTTTGAGTGTGTTGAATACTAAGAAAAGATTGAAGCATGATAATTGTTTTGAGATATGGAGGTGATAATATTAAAGTCATGCTAGTTGAGTAGTTGTGAATTTAAAGAATACTTGTGTTAAAGTTTGTGATTCTCGTAGCATGCACGTATGGTGAACCGTTATGTGATGAAGTCGGAGCATGATTTATTTATTGATTGTCTTCCTTATGAGTGGCGGTCGGGGACGAGCGATGGTCTTTTCTACCAATCTATCCCCTAGGAGCATGCGCGTAATACTTTGCTTTGATAACTTCTAGATTTTTGCAATAAGTATATGAGTTCTTTATGACTAATGTTGAGTCCATGGATTACACGCACTATCACCCTTCCACCTTTGCTAGCCTCTCTAATACCGCGCACCTTTCGCCGCTATCATACACCTACCATATACCTTCCTCAAAACAGCCACCATACCTACCTATTATGGCATTTCCATAGCCATTCCAAGATATATTGCCATGCAAATTTCCACCATCTAGTTCATCATGACACATTCATCATTTTCATATTGCTTAGCATGATCATGTAGTTGACATAGTATTTGTGGCAAAGCCACCATTCATAATTTTTTTTCATACTTGTCACTCTTGATTCATTGCATATCCCGGCACACCGCCGGAGGCATCCATATAGAGTCATACTTTATTTTAGAATCAGTTGTAAATAAATAAAAGTGTGATGATCATCATTTAATATAGCATTGTCCCAATAAAAAAAGAAAGGCCAAAGAAAAAAAAGAAGGCCCAAAAAAGAAAGTAAATAAAAAGGGGCAATGATACTATCCTTTTACCACACTTGTGCTTCAAAGTAGCACCATGATCTTCATAGTAGAGAGTCTCTCATGTTATCACTTTCATATACTAGTGGGAATTTTACATTATAGAACTTGGCTTGTATATTCCAATGATGGGCCTCCTCAAGTGCCCTAGGTCTTCGTGAGCAAGCAAGTTGGATGCACACCCATTAGTTTCTTTTTGAGCTTTCATACATTTATAGCTCTAGTGCATCCGTTGCATGGCAATCCCTACTCACTCACATTGATATCTATTGATGGGCATCTCCATAGCCCGTTGATACGCCTAGCTGATGTGAGACTATCTTCCCCTCCTTTTTGTCTTCTTCACAACCACCATTCTATTCCACCTATAGTGCTATATCCATGGCTCACGCTCATGTATTGCATGAAGATTGAAATAGTTTTGAAAAATTTAGAGTATGAAACAATTGCTTGGCTTGTCATCGGGGTTGTACATGATTTAAATACTTTGTGTGGTGAAGATGGAGCATAGCCAGACTATATGATTTTGTAGGGATAACTTTCTTTGGCCATGTTATTTTGAGAAGACATAATTGCTTTGTTAGTATGCTTGAAGTATTATTATTTTTATGTCAATATAAACTTTTGTCTTGAATCTTTCTAATCTGAATATTCATATCACAATTAAGAAGATTTGCATTGAAATTATGCCAAGTAGCACTCCGCATCAAAAATTCTCTTTTTATCATTTACTTACTCGAGGACGAGCAGGAATTAAGCTTGGGGATGCCTGATACATCTGCAATGTATCTATAATTTTTGATTGCTCCATGCTATATTATCTACTGTTTTGGACTATATTGGGCTTTATTTTCCACTTTTATATTATTTTTGGGACTAACCTATTAACCGGAGGCCTAGCCCAGAATTGCTATTTTTTGCCTATTTCAGTGTTTCGGAGAAACAGAATATCAAACAGAATAAAATCTTCGGGAACGTGATTTTCTCACCGAACGTGATCCAGGAGACTTGGAGCCTACTCCAAGTAGTCAAAGAGGAGGTCACGAGGGCGGGGGGCGTGCCCCCTGCCTAGTGGGCCCCTTGGTGCTCCACCGACGTACTCCTTCCTCCTATATATACCTACGTACCCCCAAACGATCAGAACAGGAGCCAAAAACCTAATTCCACCGCCGCAACTTTCTGTATCCACGAGATCCCATCTTGGGGCCTGTTCCGGAGCTCCGCCGGAAGAGGGCCGTCATCACGGAGGGCTTCTACATCATCGTAGCCCCTCCGATGAAGTGTGAGTAGTTTACCTCAGACCTTCGGGTCCATAGTTAGTAGCTAGATGGCTTCTTCTCTCTTTTTGGATCTCAATACAAAGTTCTCCCCCTCTCTTGTGGAGATCTATTCGATGTAATCTTCTTTTTGCGGTGTGTTTGTTGAGACCGATGAATTGTGGGTTTATGATCAAGTCTATCTATGAACAATATTTGAATCTTCTCTGAATTCTTTTATGTATGATTGGTTATGTTTGCAAGTCTCTTCGAATTATCCGTTTGGTTTGGCCAACTAGATTGGTAGTTCTTGCCATGGGAGAAGTGCTTAGCTTTGGGTTCGATCTTGCGGTGTCGTTTTCCAGTGACAGAAGGGGCAGCAAGGCACGTATTGCATCGTTGCCATCGAGGATAACAAGATGGGGTTTATTTTATATTCCATGAATTTATCTCTCTACATCATGTCATCTTGCTTAAGGCGTTACTCTGTTTTTAGCTTAATACTCTAAATGCATGCTGCATAGCGGTCTATGAGTGGAGTAATAGTAGTAGATGCAGAATCGTTTCGGTCTACTTGTCACGGACATGATGCCTATATACATGATCATGCCTAGATATTCTCATAACTATGCTCAATTCTGTCAATTGCTCAACAGTAATTTGTTCACCCACCATAGAATACTTATGCTCTTGAGAGAAGCCACTAGTGAAACCTATAGCCCCCGGGTCTATTCTCATCATATCAATCTCCATCACTTTAATCTTGCTTTGCTTTTTTACTTTGCCTTTACTTTTTACTTTGCATCTTTATACCAAAAATACCAAAAATATTATATCTATCAGATCTCACTCTCGTAAGTGACCGTGAAGGGATTGACAACCCCTAATCGCGTTGGTTGCGAGTAGCTATCATTTTGTGCAGGTACGAGGGACTTGAGCGTGGCCTCCTACTCGATTGATACCTTGGTTCTCAAAAACTGAGGGAAATACTTACGCTACTCTGCTGCATCATCCCTTCCTCTTCCGGGAAAACCAACGCAAGATCAAGACGTAGCAAGCTTTCTCTACTTGTCCTTGAAATCAACAAATTTGGAGATGAGCTCAGAATATTTCCGAAGTCAGCGAAAAGATACATGAGTGGACAGAATTGAAGGTTATTTGCTTCCGAGTGAAAAGAATTCTAAGACTACTACAGAATCAAACATTCAACAGTAGTCTCAGGGACAACACCCGGTGGGTGCACTTAGCGTGCCCCCACTAGTCTAGGTTCCACTCGACATGGTCCGCCCAGACAGAGTGGAAAAAAAGAAGTTATTGTCAGACCCCAACCGACTGCGTGCAGTCGACCGCGGTCTCGGGGACTACACCCGGTGGGTGCACACAGCATGCCCCCACTTGTTCAGGTTCCACTCGACATGGTCCGCCCAGACCAAGTGGAAGAGCTGAACCACAAGATACTTTCATCAAGCCCCCCGACGAATCACACATTTGACGGCGGCCTCGGGGACTACACCCAGTGGGTGCACTCAGTGTACCCCCACTACAATTGACCTAACCTAGTCGACTCAACTGGAAGAACTACTCAGCATAAATTGAAACACCCAGCGGGTGTACAGATGCGAAGAACAGACCGACAAGTGGATCACAATGAAAAGTTCTCGGGTAGCATATCCCAACAGAACAAGCATCGAGATAGGAGTTCAGGCGGAAACCAACTTACCTGGACATTGGCTCGGAGGGCTGCACTGTCATCATAGGCAGCTTGGCTGTTCTTGTGCACTGTCTTCACCCGCTCCATCATCAGGTCCTCTTGGTGTATGCTTCTGCAGCAGCGCTTGCCTGGTCCTTCGGAACATGATGAGTGGTGAAGAAAGGAGACGGCGGTTCAGTCGCGGCAGCCTGAGAGTCCAAGGCGTGATGTTGGACCGATGAAGCAGGGACTGGCACAGTCAATGATGAAGGGCGTTCACTCGACACTGGAACAGCAAAGGTAACAGAAGCTCGGTTCACGTCTCCAGGCTGTTGAATCACTGGCTCCGTCACCGGCACCGATTGGGACGTCTGGCCAGCGGATGCCTTCTTGCTCGAAGCCCTGCCCCTCCTTCCCATGGCCCTTTGTGGCACATCTTCGTCATCATCTAGAAGTTCAATGACATCGGGTGGAGCTGCAAAGCAATCGATTACAAAAGTTCAACCGACCATCAAAATGGCTGATAAAGTAAAATCAAAATGACAAAAGTTATACCCACGTGGGAGGTGACCGCGTCTTCCATCTCCTCGTTAGCATCATCTTGGTATATAGAAATCCCGGAAGCAGCACTGCAAATTTCAGAATTCACTCTGTTAAAATAAGAAAATGAATCGACCAAAGTTTAGGTCGTGCTAAAATTAAGAGGTCTAGCTCAGTGATTACCTAGAAGCGATAGGGACGTCCACTTTGATATTGGGTAAGGCTTTCCGAGGTTTTGGCGGCACGACTTTGAGTTGCTTTGGGGCATTTTCAGTCGGCACAGGAGAAGATGTCCTGGTGCGCTTGGAGGTTTGTTTAGTCGGCGGTGTCGCTTTGCCATGGACGCTGGCTGGGTCCTGCCTCTGCTTGGAGCGCCTTTCCGTGTGAGAAGGGGAGTCGACCTCTTCACCACTGCTCAAGTCCTCGCTCTCCTTGTCTCCCCTTCAGTCAGAATGCCACTCGCCATTGTCGCCTCCACTCGCCTCTCCTTCATCCTCCTGCTCTCCATTGGGCATCGAGTACATCTCAGTGTAGATCTGCAAGACACAGGGTCGAGTGGATACCAATCAGGTTCAAAGAGCAAACACATATCAGAGCAAGATCCACTCGGAAGAAAATAATAAGACCTTGTCAGGTTCGGTGGTGTTGTCGAGTGGAGGAACCCTCCTAGACCCCCTGGGGTTGTCCTTGTTGCCAGTGATACCTTGTAGCCACTGTGCCACCGTCCCCTCATCGGCATCCTCCGGGTGGATCCAAGTGTTGTCTTCAACACCCTAGTACATCCACATTGGATGGTCACGGGCTTGGAGTGGCTGGATGCGTCGACTGAGAAATAATTCTAACAGGTCCATGCCAGTCACACCGTCACAGGCAAGCTGGACTACTCGTTCAACCAACATATTCACCTCCGCTTTCTCAGCTGGAGTCACTCTCAAGGGAGAAGGCTTCTCGACTCGCTCTATGGAAAATGGGGGAAGGCCAGTCGACTGACCTGGGATCGGTTGGTCCTTACAATAGAACCATGCGGACTGCCACCCCCTGAGTGACTCGGGAAGGATCATAGCAGGGAAAGTGCTCTTATTTCTCATATGGATCCCCAGACCACCACACATCTGGATCACATGTGTCCTCTCATCACTCCGATTGGCCGTTTTAATCGACTAAGAACGGTGAGGTGAAAATGTGTTTGAAAAGGCCCCAGTGAGGTCGACAACCCAGAAAGTTCTCGCACATGGACACGTATGCGGCAAGGTATGTGATGGTGTTGGGAGAAATGTGATGGATTTGGGCTCCAAAGAAGTTCAGAAAACCCCGAAAGAAAGGATGAGGAGGCAAAGAGAAACCGCGGTCGACATGGGTCGCAAGAAGGACGCACTCACCCTCTTGCGGTCGCAGCTCGGTCTCGTCCTCCGAAAGCCGCCAAGATTTGTGGGGAATCAATCCCCATCCACCAGATCCTCCATATCCTCTTTCTGGATCGTCGATCGGATTCAATCGCCCTGAATCCAGCTGGGCGGCAGGCCGGTCCTCGACGACGACCCTGCCCGTCTTGTATTCTTCCCCATTGCCTTCGTTGTTGCCTTCTTCACGCGCTCCAGGGCTGCTGTTTTGTCCTTCCCCATTGCGGCGGGGCGAGCTCGGACTGGGCGGTGGCGCCAAGGGCAGAGGCAGATGCGGTGGGGAAGCGGAGGAAGAAGGGGGAAATGAGGCGCACAGTGCACAGGCCCTGCCCGAACACCTTATATGGGTTGGCCCTCCGAGTGACTGACTTGTGGACCCAGGCGATCCCGCCAAATCCCGCAACAGGCGCGCGTAGTACGTGGCGAAAAAGGTGGCACGGGGATCTTCTGCTCCAATTACCACGGTCCTCTCTGCCTCGCGCGCTTCCCCAAATTTTGAATCCCGCGAGATCCGGAAAGGAGAGGGAAGTCAATCATACCGGAGATTTTATGCAGCATCAGCAGTCGAAGCTTATCAGCAAAGTTCACTCGACAACCTCTGAATGGTTAGAGGCGACTGAAAATGAGGTCGAAGTTGTTGCATGGTTCTCCAATCAAAGTAAAATGCTTCCGCAGCATGAAAATTGATTCGGAACCATCTTCAGCTTCATTTCCACTCGGACCCAGAACCATTCGGGGGCTAATGACGATGATATGTACCTAGGGGAGGGCAAATAGACCTAATCTAAACACCCCTCCCAAGGACACTGCCCTACAGTCAAAGGCAATCAAGGGATAACAAGTTCTACTGACTGAGATAACCTGAGTGCATGCCCACTCGACTAACAACTCCACTTGGATATCCCAATTCCATTCGACCAGTACGTCATCACTCGACCATACAAGAAACCACTGGAAGTATAGAAGATCTAACATCACTCAGGATGGGTTGGGCGTTCACTCCGTAGTATTAATGATCAGTTATAATACTTTATTGTTGGCATTACAAGTAATGCCTCATCTTTATGTACATTAAACTCCTTGTAACGTGGGCTGGCTGGGGTCCTGGCACACTCTATATAAGCCACCCCTCCCTGTAACTTCACGCATAATCTAATCGACCGAGCCTCCGGGCACCAAGACGTAGGGCTATTACTTCCTCCGTGAAGGGCCTGAACTCGTACATCTTGCGTGCACAATCTCATCGTAGCTAGGATCTTGCCTCTACATTCCTACCCCCTAATCTACCGTCAGACTTAGAACCACGACACCCCCTACCTTGTGGGCCCCTCGGGGATGATCTGACCTAGCTCTTCGTCCTATATATTCACATATATTCCAAAACCCGTAAGGGGAGCCACAACCTTCTTTATTCGTGAGATCGCATCTTAGGGCCTTGTCCAACAATCTGTCGGAGGGGGATTCTATCACGGAGGGCTTCAACATCGACCCTATTGCCCTTCCAATGAAGCGTGAGTAGTTTACCTCAAACCTACGGGTCCATAGCTAGTAGCTAGATGGCTTCTTCTCTCTCTTTGATTCTCAATACCATGTTCTCCTCGATGTTCTTGGAGACCTATCCGATGTAATCTTCTTTTGCGGTGTGTTTGTCGAGATCCGATGAATTATGGATTTATGATCAGATTATCTATGAATATTATTTGAATACCCTCTGAATTCTTATATGCATGATTTGATATCTTTGTAATTCTATTCTAATTATGCGTTTGGTTTGGCTAACTAGATTGGTTTTTCTTGCAATGGGAGAGGTGCTTAGTTTTAGGTTCAATCTTGCGGTGTCCTCACCCAGTGACAAAGGAGGGGTAGCGAGGCACATATTGTATTGTTGCCATCAAGGATAAAAGATGGGGGTTTCATCATATTGCTTGAGTTTAACCCTCTACATCATGTCGTCTTACTTAATGCGTTACTCTGTTCTCTTGAACTTAACACTCTAGATGCAGGCATGAGTCGGTCAATGTGTGGAGTAATAGTAGTAGATGCTGAATCGTTTTGATCTAGTTGAAATGGAAGTGATGCCTATATGCATAATCATTGCCTGGGATATCATCATAACTTTGCGCTTTTCTATCAGTTGCTCGACAGTAATTTGTTCACCCACCGTATTATTGCCTTCATGAGAAAAGCCTCTAGTGAAACTTATGGCCCCGGGTCTATTTTCCATCATAATTGTTTCCGATCTACTATTTTGCAATATTTTATTTTCAGATCTATAAACCAAAAAACCAAAAATATTTTATCTTTTGTTTAGTTTTATCTATCTCTATCTGATCTCTCCTTTTCAATTGAACGTGAAGGGATTGACAACCCCTTTATCACGTTGGGTGCAAGAGTTTGATTGTTTGTGCAGGTGCATAGATTGGGGACTTGCTTGTACCTCCTATTGGATTGATACCTTGGTTCTCCAACCAAGGGAAATAGTTATCTCCACTTTGCTGCATCACCCTTTCCTCTTCAAGGAAAAAACAACGCAAGGTGAAGAAGTACCAGGAAGAATTTCTGGCGCCGTTGCGGGGGAGGTGTACATCAAGCCTACAAAGTACCCATCATATACTCTCATCTCTTGCATTACATTATTTTCCATTTGCCTCTTGTTTTCCTCTCCCCCACTTCTAAAACGATTTTCAGAAAAACACAAAAAGATTGGCCTTTTTAGTCGCCCTTCTTAAGTTCGTGTTTTTGTTTGCTTTTTGATTGCTCATGTGCCGGTGTGTTTGCTTGCCTTTATCGCTCAAACCAAGAATTTTGATCCTTACTATAGGAGGTTGGAAGAAATTGAAAATAATGTTATGAGGTTCATGTCTTTACAATTTGAGCATAATAGTTTCTTTAGGAACGAGCTTAAGGAGCAGAAAACTTTGATGGAGTATACGAATAAAGAGCTCGATGATATGTCAAAGGAATTTTCTGGTTTGAAATATCATTTTGCTCATCTTGAAAATATAGTAGGCCAAATTTCTGATAAACAAGCCACCTTAGTAAACAAGATGGCCGTTAAACTAGAGTCTTTAAATGATGACGAAGATCTTAAAGTGATTGATGTGACTCCTATTGAGTCTTTGTTTTCTAATATAAATCTTGATAAAGATGGGACTGGAGATGAGTCAACTTTAGGTAGAAGGGATCCCAATGATTCATAGGTTATAGATCTCGATGCAAAAATTGATAAAAGTGGGGTTGGAGAGGTCAAAACTTTAAATCATTCTGCAGACGTCCATTTTCCATTATGCATGATATTATCTTCATATACTTTTACATGCATAGTGGATTGTCATCATAAGTTGAAGTGGATCTCCACAAGTACAACCTGCCATGTGCATTTGCATTCCAAAAGCAAATTACATATATGCACATCTTCAGGGGGAGCCCTTGCAACTTATGAAGACAATTCCCTATCCTTTACAATTTCACAGATTATATTCCCCGTTGAAAACATCAACTAGTTTGTCATCAATCACCAAAAAGGGGGAGATTGCAAGTGCATCTAGTGCCACCCCTTGTTGGTTTTGGAGTATTGACGACAAACCTAGTTGAGGGACTAATGTGTTTGTGAGAATTGCAGGATAACACAGGTAGAAGTCCCTCATTGATTCAGTTTTCCTACCAGAGATGACCCCTAAAAATGTACGAAGACATTGAAGTCAATGGTGGTATATGAAGATATTCACATTGAAGACTATGACAAGAGAAGACACCACATGAAGCCTATGGAGCTCGAAGACTTAGATCTTTCGTAGTTCTCTTTCATTTGTGTTGAGTCATAGGAACCACCGTACTGTTAAGTGGGGTCCAAGAGAACCAGTCAGAATGACTGAAGTGATGCCTAAACAAAAACCTATGTCTTCGAGTGAAGACTATGAGAGCAAATCTTGTCTAGAGTCGGACAAGTCAGCTTTGCTTGTAGCCCAAGTAAAGTTGTTGTGTGGGTTTGAAATCTGACTGTTGGAACACGTGTCAGTTCCTTAGTGACCCAGGGTCATTTCGGACAAATCAGGTCGGGTTGCCAAGTGGCTATAAATAGCCCACCCCCTACAACCATAAACGGTTGGCTGCTCAGATTCAGTGCACGGCTTTTGTCGTTTGAGAGCAACCCACCTTGAAGCCTTTGAGAGAGAGAATACCTAGCGAGGATAAAGCCCTAACCACCCAGAGCCAGAGAAAATTGGGCATCACTTAAGTCTTCTTGTCTGAGTGATCTGAAGACTTATTACACTTGAGGACTATGCATCCTCCAGCCGGTTAGGCGTCGCGTTCTGAGCATCCATGAGACATTGTGGATTGCCGGTGAACGAAGTCTGTGAAGGTTTGGGAGTCTACCTTGAAGACTTACCAGAGTGATAGGGCGAGGTCTGTGTGACCTTAGCTCTAGGAGAATACGCTGATGACTGGGTGTCCTGAGCTGCATGTTCAGGACAGGGTGTCCGGGACTGTGTGTCCTAAGGTTTAAATACCTAGCCGCTCCAACAAGACATACAGTTGTCACAGCAACTGGAACTGGTCCAACAAATCATTGTCTTCAACGAGTCACTGGTTTCATCTTCACTTCCTTTACTTACTGTTACTCATTGTGAATTCATTGCATGTTTGCTCTATCTTTTGTCTTCACAACGTGAATGTATGATCTGTTTGGCTTCATAATATCTTCCTACCTGATCCTTATTACACTGCAGCTATTTGTCACTGTGCTTTCACTCTATTGAATACTTGACCATGGCTTGCCTAGTGTAGTCTACCTTCCGCTGCATAGTAATAGGCATATCTCTATTGTTTGTCTTCATAACTTCCATGTTTTGAAGACTTTCATAAAAATCACCTATGCACCCCCCTCTAGTCGATATAATGCACTTTCAATTGGTATCAGAGCAAGGTGCTCCCTTGTTCTGTGTGATTCGGTTTAACCACCTGGAGTTTTAGCTATGTCGACTATAGGGATAATTAAAGTCTCCGCTGCATGCCCCGTCTTCGATGGAACTGAATATCCTTACTGGAAGAATAAGATGCGCATGCATCTTGAAGCCATTGACGTTGACCTATGGTATGTCGTCGAGAACAGTGTTCCCAAGGCTGGAGAAGGTGTCACTACTGCTGATGTCAAGAAATTCGTTCAACTGGACTCTACTGCCAAGAATATCATCTGTGGTCATCTGACCAAAGGACAGTATGGCCGTGTGAGTGCTTTGAAGACATCTAAGCTGGTCTGGGACTGGCTCTCCAAGGTCAATGAAGGCATCTCAACCCAGAGAGATCAGAGAATCAGTGTCCTTCGCAACCTCTTCAACCGCTTCAAGCAAAATGACAATGAGAATGGCCAGCACACATTTGACCGACTCACTGACATCACAAATGAGCTTCAAGCCCTCGGCGCTACTGAGATCACCAAACATGAAGTCGTCAAGACGCTGCTGAGATCACTTGATAGTTCGTTTGACATCCTAGCCCTGATGATTCAAGAACGTCCTGATTTCAAGACACTCGATCCGTCTGACATACTCGAGAGGCTCAACACACATGAGTTTTAGCTTTCTGAGAAAAGAGATATCTACGGTCCAAACTATGGGCGAACTCGTGCCTTGAAGACAAAAGCTGTTTCCTCATCTGAAGAAGAATCTGATAGCAGTTCTGATGATCCTGAAGACATTGGAAGGGAACTTGCAATGCTTGTGAAGAAGTTCCAAAAATTCACCAAGAAGAAAGGATTCAGAAAGTCTTCACGATCAAGCTCAAGGAATGATGAAGCTTCTGTTCATGACTACAAGAAGAAAACATGCCACAAGTGCAAGAAAATTGGACACTTCATCTCTGAGTGTCCACAGTGGGACAATGAGAACAGAAAGAAGAAGAAGAGCAAGGAATTTGACTCTGACGACAAGAAGAAGAAGAAATACTCAAAGTCTTCTTCCAAGTCTTCCTCAAAGTCTTCATCACACAAGAAGAGCTCATCTGGCAAGCCACGTGCGTTTGTTGGCAAGGAAATGGATTCAGAGGAGGAGTCCGCTTCTGAGGAGGCAGAGGTGGAGTCCAAGGAGGAGTCTGATTCTGGCATTGCAAGTCTGGCTACAGCATACGTCGCCAAGTCCATCTTCAACACTGAAGACAATGACTTCATCACCGACACCGATGCAAATGACTAGGACTACTCCACTCCTACCTACTGCTTCATGGCAAGCGGTGCCAAGGTAAACACACGCACTACTCACTATCAAACATCTAGTGATGATTACTCTGATTGTGGTTCGAAACCCAGCTACAAAACACTTGCTAAAATTGCAAATGAACAACAGAAAGCTATGGATCATATTCAAAAACTGTTAGACAGAAGCGATGATCTGTTGGGTGCTGAAATGACTCGATCTGAATCCTTAATTGAAGACATAAAAAATCTTCACGTTAAGTATCAGGAACTTGAAAGTCGTCATGATACTCTCTCAACAACTCATGAAAAGCTTTCCTATGATTATCTTCAAAGGAAGCAAGATCTTGAGAAATTGAGAGCGGCTCATGAAGATCTTCAAAAGGAAAATGAGTCACTTTGCGCCAAACAGATCAGTTCCGCTCAGGAAGGATTTGAACCACCATGTCTTAAATGCATTGAGCGTGATAATGCTACTTCTGTTGCTGAATGTTCCACTCCTACTGCTGTTGCAATATCTTCAACTGTTAATGTGGTAACTAACCCCTCTGCTGAGGATACCACCGCTATTACTGATGAGAATGCTAGGTTGAAGACATTGCTTGAAACTGGGATGTACAAAAGTCTTAAAGGGCATCAGACATTATGTGATGTCCTCAAGAAGCAGATTCTGAACTGAAATCCTAGGAAAGAGGGTGTTGGGTTCGTAAGGAAAATGAATGCAGATGGCTCTTACTGGAAACCTAAGCAGTACCCCAAAACCATGTGGGTTGCTGCAAAGGAACCTTCAGCAGATCCATAAAATCTATCTGGCTTCACTTGTGCTAACCCCATTATCATTGATGAATCCTTTGATGCAAACTATGTACTGTTTAAGAATCAGTATGGTGAAGTGTTTGCCAGGTACATTGGTACTAACTGCAGGAATGGACCGCCCATGAAGAAGATCTGGGTTCCGAAAAGGTGTCTGGAAAATCTTCCTGTGAATGTCTTCATGACACCTCACATGAAGAAGACAAACCTCAGACCAAAGGCTTCAGACGGTCCAAAGGCTTCATACAGACAGAGGACTCACCTGAGTCGCACTAACGCAAATATTTTGCAGGGAAACCATACTCAGGCATATGAATATGAGAGCGGTTCATCAAACCGCCATGTTCATATGACCAAGAACTATTCTGCCTATTCTTATGAGTACTACTGTCCGCCTGCTAGACTGTTTGCTAGGGCTCCAAAGCCAAAATTCTCAGATGCTGCACTTAGACTTATTGCTTCTAAGCCACCCTTGAAGATGTGGGTGGCTAAGAAAGCTTAACTCTCTTTTGCAGGGAAAGGTCTCCAGCAGAAAACCAAAATCTTCTGACGCTATTGCTGGGGACCTTAAACATCTTGTAGGGCGCAAGATCAAATGCCCAAATGGCAATACTATGTACTTCGTTCCTGAATCGCATGCTACTCTCCCTATTACTCCTAATATGGATCTAAGGTTTCATAACCCACTGGTTCGTCAAATGTTTTTGCTTCACAATTCTCTTCGTGAAGCCTACCCCCCTAACTGCACTATAGGGTACGACACCAGCATCTTCAGAATGGATTATTGACAGTGGGTGTACAAATCACATGACCGGCAAAAGAAGCCTTCTTATGGACTCAACCTTACGTCCATCCGACAAGAGCCACATCACATTCACTGACACTGGTAAAAGTAAGGTATTGGGTCTAGGTAGAGTTGCAATCTCAAGGGATCAACACATGGATAAAGTCATGCTTGTTGAATCCCTTGGCTTCAACTTAATGTTTGTTTCAATGCTTTGCGATTTGAACATGATCGTAATATTTGGAAAATATCATTGCCTGGTACTAATGGAATCTGACAAGTTTCTAGTGTTTGAAGGGTATCGGAAAGATGATTTGTACGTAGTAGATTTCTCGGCAGGGCCATAGCTTGCAGTATGTCTTCTAGCAAAAGCTTCAGAATGCTGGCTTTGGCATCGGAGGCTTGGGCATGCTGGCATGAGGAACCTCCATACCCTTGCGAAGAAGAAGCATGTCATAGGCATCGAGGGCGTCAAGTTCAAGAAAGATCACTTATGCGGTGCCTGTGAAGCAGGGAATATGACGAGGGCCAAACATCCCTCGAAGACAATCATGACCACTACTCGACCCTTCGAATTGCTTCACATGGATCTTTTTGGTCCCACTCACTACTCAACTTTTACCACTACTGCTTGCCTATATGGCTTTGTCATTGTTGATGATTACTCTAGATATACTTGGGTGCACATAATCCTTTACAAGACTGAAGTGCCGGATGTCTTCAGACGCTTCGCCAATCGAGCAATGAACAACTATGGCGCCAAGATAAAGCACATCAGAAGTGACAATGGCACTGAATTCAAGAACACTGGCCTTGATACATATCTTGATACCTTGGGCATCACACATGAATTCTCAGCCCCGTACACGCCACAGCAGAATGGCGTCGTCGAACGCAAGAACAGAACACTCATTGAGATGGCCAGAACGATGCTAGATGAATACAAGACTCCAAGAAAATTCTGGCCTGAAGCCATTGACACTGCATGCCATACAATCAACCGTGTTTATCTTCACAAGCTTCTTAACAAGACATCTTATGAACTCCTAACTGGCAAGAAGCCAAATGTCAGTTACTTCAGAGTATTTGGCGCAAGGTGCTGGATTAAAGACCCACATCACACCTCAAAGTTTGCACCAAAAGCACATGAGGGTTTTATGCTTGGATATGGAAAGGATTCGTACTCCTACAGAGTCTTCAATCTCTTTCATTACAAAGTGGTTGAAACAGTGGATGTGCGGTTCGATGAGACCAACGGTTCACAAAGAGAGCACCTGCCAAATGTGCTAGATGAAGTTCCATCCAGTGAATCAATCAAGCTAATGGGAACTGGAGAAATCATACCTTCTGAAGCTCATCCTGAAGAGGAACTCATCATCTCTGCACCAGATCAACCTGAAGACAATGCTCAACCTGAAGACAATCCCTCCAACAACGACAATGATCAGTAAGAGCAAAGTCTTCGCCTTGTACATCCTCGTGTTGCCAATGAAGTGCAGATTTAAAAAATAATTGACAGCATCAATGCACCCGGTCCACTCACTCGTTCAAGGGCAACTCAGCTAGCAAATTTCTGTGGGCACTTCGCATTCGTCTCAATTACAGAACCCAAGAAAGTTGAAGAAGCCTTCATGGAACCTGAATGGATTCAAGCTATGCAAGAAGAGCTTCAACAGTTTGAGCTGAACAATGTATGGGAACTGGTTAAGCGTCCTGATCCACGGAAGCACAATATAATAGGCACCAAATGGATATACCGCAACAAGCAAGATGATCATGGTCAAATTGTCAGAAAGAAAGCTCGTCTCGTTGCTCAAGGATATACTCAAGTGGAAGGCATTGATTTCGATGAAACATTTGCTCCTGTGGCTAGACTTGAAGCCATATGTATACTGCTGGCCTATGCAAATCATCATAACATACTTCTATATCAAATGGATGTGAAGAGTGCCTTTCTCAATGGCAAGATTGAAGAAGAAGTGTATGTTGCACAACCGCCTAGGTTTGAAGATCCAAAACATCCTGACATGGTATACAAGCTCAACAAGGCACTGTATGGCCTCAAACAAGCCCCTCGGGCCTGGTATGACACACTCAAATATTTCCTGAAGAGCAAAGGCTTCATACCTGGTTCCCTAGACCCCACTCTCTTCACGAAGACATATGATGGTGAACTGTTTGTGTGCCAAATATATGTGGATGACATTATCTTCGGCTGCACCAATCAGAAGTACAGTGAAGAGTTTGGCTATATGATGCAAGAGCAATATCAGATGGGGGAGCTGAAGTTCTTCCTCGGTCTTCAAATACGACAACAACGCAACGGCATCTTCATATCTCAAGAGAAGTATCTCAAAGAGTGCCTGAAGAAGTTTGGTATGCAAGACTGCAAAGGCTTCACAACACCAATGCTAGCCAAACATCATCTGGGTCCCGACGACAATGGTAAAGAGTTCGATCAAAAGGTATACCGCTCCATGATTGGTTCTTTGCTTTATTTATGTGCATCTAGGCCAGATATTATACTTAGCGTTTGCATGTGTGCTCGATTTCAAGCGGTACCAAAGGAGTCGCATCACTTAGCTATGAAGCGAATTCTTCGATATTTGGCTCACACCCCAACTCTCGGATTATGGTATCCAAAGGGCTCAGAGTTTGATCTGGTTGGATTCTCGGATGCTGATTATGCTGGTGACAAGGTTGATCGGAAGTCTACATCAGGCACATGCCACTTTCTGGGACGATCACTTGTATGTTGGTCTTCAAAGAAGCAGAACTGTGTATCCGTGAGATCGCATCTTGGGGCCTTGTCCAGCAATCTGTCGGAGGGGGATTCGATCACGGAGGGCTTCTACATCGACCCTATTGCCCTTCCGATGAAGCATGAGCAGTTTACCTCAAACCTACGGGTCCATAGCTAGTAGCTAGATGGCTTCTTCTCTCTCTTTGATTCTCAATACCATGTTCTCCTCGATGTTCTTGGAGACCTATCCGATGTAATCTTCTTTTGCGGTGTGTTTGTCGAGATCCGATGAATTATGGATTTATGATCAGATGATCTATGAATATTATTTGAATACCCTCTGAATTCTTATATGCATGATTTGATATCTTTGTAATTCTATTCTAATTATGCGTTTGGTTTGGCCAACTAGATTGGTTTTTCGTGCAATGGGAGAGGTGCTTAGTTTTAGGTTCAATCTTGCGGTGTCCTCACCTAGTGACAAAGGAGGGGTAGCGAGGCACATATTATATTGTTGCCATCAAGGATAAAAGATGGGGGTTTCATCATATTGCTTGAGTTTATCCCTCTACATCATGTCGTCTTACTTAATGCGTTACTCTGTTCTCTTGAACTTAACACTCTAGATGCAGGCATGAGTCGGTCAATGTGTGGAGTAATAGTAGTAGATGCTGAATCGTTTTGATCTACTTGAAATGGACGTGATGCCTATATGCATAATCATTGCCTGGGATATCATCATAACTTTGCGCTTTTCAATCAATTGCTCGACAGTAATTTGTTCACCCACCGTATTATTTGCCTTCATGAGAAAAGCCTCTAGTGAAACCTATGACCCCGGGTCTATTTTCCATCATAATTGTTTCCGATCTACTATTTTGCAATATTTTATTTTCAGATCTATAAACCAAAAAACCAAAAATATTTTATCTTTTGTTTAGTTTTATCTATCTCTATCTGATCCCTCCTTTTCAATTGACTGTGAAGGGATTGACAACCCCTTTATCGCGTTGGGTGCAAGAGTTTGATTGTTTGTGCAGGTGCATAGATTGGGGACTTGCTTGTACCTCCTGTTGGATTGATACCTTGGTTCTCCAACTGAGGGAAATAGTTATCTCCACGTTGTTGCATCACCCTTTCCTCTTCAAGGAAAAAACAACGCAAGGTGAAGAAGTAGCAGGAAGAATTTCTCGCGCCGTTGCCGGGGAGGTGTACATCAAGCCTACAAAGTACCCATCATATACTCTCATCTCTTGCATTACATTATTTGCCATTTGCCTCTTGTTTTCCTCTCCCCCACTTCTAAAACGATTTTCAAAAAAACACAAAAAGATTGGCCTTTTTAGTCTCCCTTCTTAAGTTCGTGTTTTAGTTTGCTCATGTGCCGGTGTGTTTGCTTGCCTTTATGGCTCAAACCAAGAATTTTGATCCTTACTATAGGAGGTTGGAAGAAATTGAAAATAATGTTATGAGGTTCATGTCTTTACAATTTGAGCATAATAGTTTCTTTAGGAACGAGCTTAAGGAGCAGAAAACTTTGATGGAGTATACGAATAAAGAGCTCGATGATATGTCAAAGGAATTTTCTGGTTTGAAATATCATTTTGCTCATCTTGAAAATATAGTAGGCCAAATTTCTGATAAACAAGCTACCTTAGTAAACAAGATGGCCGCTAAACTGGAGTCTTTAAATGATGATGAAGATCTTAAAGTGATTGATGTGACTCCTATTGAGTCTTTGTTTTCTAATATAAATCTTGATAAAGATGGGACTGGAGATGAGTCAACTTTAGGTAGAAGGGATCCCAATGATTCATAGCTTATAGATCTCGATGCAAAAATTGATAAAAGTGGGGTTGGAGAGGTCAAAACTTTAAATCATTCTGCAGACGTCCATTTTCCATTATGCGTGACATTATCTTCTTATACTTTTACATGCATAGTGGATTGTCATCATAAGTTGAAGTGGATCTCCACAAGTACAACCTACCATGTGCATTTGCATTCCAAAATCAAATTACATATATGCACATCTTCAGGGGGAGCCCTTGCAACTTATGAAGACAATTCCCTATCCTTTACAATTTCACAGATTATATTCCCCGTTGAAAACTTCAACTAGTTTGTCATCAATCACCAAAAAGGGGGAGATTGCAAGTGCATCTAATGCCACCCCTTGTTGGTTTTGGAGTATTGACAACAAACCTAGTTGAGGGACTAATGTGTTTGTGAGAATTGCAGGATAACACAGGTAGAAGTTCCTCATTGATTCGGTTTTCCTACCAGAGATGACCCCTAAAAATGTACGAAGACATTGAAGACAATGGTGGTATATGAAGATATTCACATTGAAGACTATGACAAGAGAAGACACCACGTGAAGCCTATGGAGCTCGAAGACTTAGATCTTTCGTAGTTCTCTTTCATTTGTGTTGAGTCATAGGAACCACCGTACTGTTAAGTGGGGTCCAAGAGAACCAGTCAGAATGACTGAAGTGATGCCTAAACAAAAACCTATGTCTTCGAGTGAAGACTATGAGAGCAAGTCTTGTCCAGAGTCGGACAAGTAAGCCTTGCTTGTAGCCCAAGTAAAGTTGTCGTGTGGGTTTGAAATCTGACCATTGGAACACGTGTCAGTTCCTTAGTGACCCAGGGTCATTTCGGACAAATCAGGTCGGGTTGCCAAGTGGCTATAAATAGCCCACCCCCTACAACCATAAATGGTTGGCTGCTCAGATTCAGTGCACGGCTTTTGTCGTTTGAGAGCAACCCACCTCGAAGCCTTTGAGAGAGAGAATACCTAGCGAGGATAAAGCCCTAACCACCCAAAGCCATAGAAAATTGGGCATCACTTAAGTCTTCTTGTCTGAGTGATCTGAAGACTTATTACACTTGAGGACTGTGCATCCTCCATCCGGTTAGGCGTCGCGTTCTGAGCATCCAAGAGACATTGTGGATTGCCGGTGAACGAAGTCTGTGAAGGTTTGGGAGTCTACCTTGAAGACTTACCAGAGTGATTGGGCGAGGTCTGTGTGACCTTAGCTCAAGGAGAATACGGTGAGGACTGGGTGTCCTGAGCTGCGTGTTCAGGACTGGGTGTCCGGGACTGTGTGTCCTAAGGTTTAAATACCTAGCCGCTCCAACCAGGCGTACAGTTGTCACAGCAACTGGAACTGGTCCAACAAATCATTGTCTTCAACGAGTCACTGGTTTCATCTTCACTTCCTTTACTTAGTGTTACTCATTATGAAGTCATTGCATGTTTGCTCTATCTTTTGTCTTCACAACGTGAATGTATGATGTGTTTGGCTTCATAATATCTTCCTACCTGATCCTTATTACACTGCAGCTATTTGTCACTGTGCTTTCACTCTATTTAATACTTGACCATGGCTTGCCTAGTGTAGTCTACCTTCCGCTGCATAGTAATAGGCATATCTCTATTGTTTGTCTTCATAACTTCCACGTTTTGAAGACTTTCATAAAAATCGCCTATTCACCCCCCCCCCCTCTAGTCGATGTAACGAACTTTCATGAAGGATTAATGATGTTATTATTGTTGCAAATAGGAATTATGTGCTCGTAGATTTCATTGTTCTGGATATAGATTGAATCCTACATGTCCTATTATTCTTGGTAGACCTTTCCTTAGAACGATTGGTGCAATTATTGATATGAAACAAGGAAACATTATATTTCAATTTCTGTTAAGGAAGGGCATGGAACACTTTCCAAGAAATAAAATTAAGTTGCCATATGAATCCATTATGAGAGCTACTTATGGATTGCATACCAAAGAAGACAATACCTAGATCTATTGCAATATGCCTAGCTAGGGGCATTAAACAATAGCGCTTGTTGGGAGGCAACCCAATTTTATTTTTGTTCTTACTTTTTTGGTTCTGTTTTTCAATAAATTTTTCATCTTGCCTCTGGTTAGATGTGTTTTTATGTTTTAATTAGTGTTTGTGCCAAGTAAGACCTTTGGGATGGCTTACAGTGATAGTTGATTTGATCTTGCTGAAAAACAGAACCTTTTGCACCCAAAAAAATAATTTTATTTTTTAGCAGAAGCGCGATAAAATACTGATTATTTTTGCAAAAGATTAAGAAACAAATTGCCTATGTTTTCCTAATGTTTTAGAATTTTTGGAGTTACAGAAGTATTCTAGATTTACAGATTGCTACAGACTGCTCTGTTTTTAACAGATTCTGTTTTCTATGTGTTTTTTTGCTTATTTTGATGAATCTTTGGGTAGTACCGGGGGGTATGAACCATGGAGAAGTTGGAATACAGTAGATATTACACCAATATAAATCAAGAATGAGTTCACAACAGTACCATAAGTGGTGATTTTATTTTCTTATACTAACGAATCTCATGGGTTTTCTGTTGTGAAGTTTTCAAGTTTTGGGTAAAGATTTGATGGAATTTGGAATAAGAAGTGGAAGAGCCTAAGCTTGGGGATGCCCAAGGCACCCCAAGATAATATTCAAGGACAACCAAGAGCCTAAGCTTGGGGATGCCCCGTAAGGCATCCCCGGGGCATCCCCTCTTTCGTCTTCGTCTATCGGTAACTTTACTTGAGGCTATATTTTTATTCACCACATGATATGTGTTTTCTTGGAGCATCCTGGATGATATGAGTATTTGCTTTTTAGTTTTCCACAATCATACTTGCTGTACACACCTTTTGGGAGGGACACGCATGAATCATGATTTATTAGAATACTTTATGTGCTTCACTTATATCTTTTGAGCTAGGCAATTTTGCTCTAGTACTTCACTTATATCTTTTTAGAGCATGACGGTGGCTTTATTTTATAGAAATTGTGGAACTCTCATGCTTCACTAATATTATTTTGAGAGTCTCTCCAAAAAGCATGGTAATTTTCTTTGGTTATGAATTTAGTCCTAATATGATGGCCATCCAAGAGGGATATAATAAAAACTTTCATATAAAGTGCACTGAATACTATGTGAAGTTTGATTCCTTATGATTGTTTTGAGATATACATATGGTAATATTAGAGTCATGCTAGTGAGTAATTGTGGATTGGTAGAAATACTTATGTAAAAGTTTGTGATTCCCCTAGCATGCACGTATGGTGAACCATTATGTGATGAAGATAGAGCATGATTTCTTTATTGATTATCTTCCTTATGAGTGGCGGTCAGGGACGAGCGATGGTCTTTTCCTATCAATCTATCCCTATAGGAGCATGCGTCTATTACTTTGTTTCGATAACTAATAATTTTTTGCAACAAGTATGTGATTTCTTTATGACTAATGTTGAGTCCATGAATTATACGCACTCTCACCCTTCCACCATTGCTACCCTCCCTAGTACCGCGCAACTTTCAACGATGCATTAAAATCACCATCACCTTCCTCAATACAGCCACCATACCTACCTATTGTGCCTTGTCCATAGCCATTCCAAGATATATTGCCATGCAACTTTCTACCGTTCCATTTATTATGACATGCTTCATCATTGTCACATTGCTTTGCATGAGCATGTAGTTGGCATCGTATTTGTGGCAAAGCCACGTTTCATATTTTCTATACATCTCACTCTTGATTCATTGCACATCCATGCACACCGCTAGAGGCATTCATATATAGACATATTTTTGTTCCAGAATCAAGTTGTAAGTAAATAAAAGTGTGGTGATCTTCATTATTATAGCATTGTCCCATGCGAGGAAAGGATGAAGGAGGCTATGATTCTCTCACAAGTTGGGATGAGTCTCCGGACTTTATAAAAAACTAAAAGAGGCCAAAGAAGCCCACAAAAAATAAAAGAGGGCAAAGAAGCCCACCAAAAAAATGAGAGAAAAGAGAGAAGGGGCAATGTTACTATCCTTTTTTCACACTTGTGCTTCAAAGTACCACCATGATCTTCATGATAGAGAGTCTCCTATGTTGTCATTTTCATATACTAGTGGGAATTTTTCATTATAGAACTTGGCTTGTATATTCCAATGATGGGCTTCCTCAAATTGCCATAGGTCTTCGTGAGCAAGCGTGTTGGATGCACACCCACTTAGTTTCTTTTTGAGCTTTCATACACTTATAGCTCTAGTGCATCCGTAGCATGGCAATCCCTACACACTCATATTGATATCTATTGATGGGCATCTCCATAGCCCGTTGATACGCCTAGTTGATGTGAGACTATCTCCTTCTTTTTGTCTTCTCCACAACCACCATATTCCATTCCACCTATAGTGCTATATCCATTGCTCACGCTCATGTATTGCGTGAAAGTTGAAAAAGTTTCAGAACATCAAAAGTAAGAAACAATTGCTTGGCCTGTCATCGGGGTTGTGCATGATTTAATACTTTGTGTGATGAAGATGGAGCATAGCCAGACTATATGATTTTGTAGGGATAACTTTCTTTGGCCATGTTATTTTGAGAACACATGATTGCTTTGTTAGTATGCTTGAAGTATTATTGTTTTTATGTCAATATTAAACTTTTGTTCAGAATCTTATGCATCTAAATATTCATGCCACAATAAAGAAAATTACATGGATAAATATGTTAGGTAGCATTACACATCAAAAATTCTGTTTTTATCATTTACCTACTCATGGACGAGGAGGAATTAAACTTGGGGATGCTTGATACGTCTCCAACGTATCTACAATTTTTGATTGTTCAATGCTATTATATTATTTGTTTTGGATGTTTTATATGCATTATTATGCTATTTTATATTATTTTTGGGACTAACTTATTAACCTAGAGCCCAGTGTCAGTTTCTGTTTTTTTCCTTGTTTTTGAGTTTCATAGAAAAGGAATATCAAATGGAATAAAAAATTGCGATGATTTTTCTTGGACCTGAAGACACCCAGGGGACTTGGAGTCCATGTCAGAAGAGCCGCGAGGTGGTGGCAAGGGTGGAGGGCGCGCCCTAGGGGGGCGCCCCTACCTTGTGGGCCCCTCAACGATCCTCTGACTAGCTCTTCGTCCTATATATTCACATATATTCCAAAACCCTTCAGGGGAGCCACAAAACCACTTTTTCACTACCGCAACCTTCTGTACCCGTGAGATCCCATCTTGGGGCCTTTTACGATAATCTGTCGGATGGGGATTCGATCACGGAGGGCTTCTACATCAACCCTGTTGCCCTTCCGATGAAGCGCGGGTAGTTTACCACAGACCTATTGGTCCATAGCTAGTAGCTAGATGACTTCTTCTCTCTCTTTGATTCTCAATACCATGTTCTCCTCGATGTTCTTGGAGACCTATCTGATGTAATCTTATTTTGCAGTGTCTTTCTCGAGATCCAATGAATTGTGGATTTATGATCAGATTATCCACGGATATTATTTGAATCTTCTCTGAATTCTTATATGCATGATTCGATATCTTTGTATTTCTCTTCGAATTATCGGTTTGGTTTGGCCAACTAGATTGGTTTTTCTTGCAATGGGAGGGGTGCTTAGTTTTGGGTTCAATCTCGCGGTGTCCTCACCCAGTGACAAAGTAGGGGTAGTGAGGCACGTATAAAAAGATGGGGTTTTCATCATATTGCTTGAGTTTATCCCTCTACATCATGTCATCTTACTCAATGTGTTACTCTGTTCTCTTGAACTTAATACTCTAGATGCAGGCAGCAGTCGGTCGATGTGTGGAGTAATAGTAGTAGTTGCAGGCAGGAATCAGTCTACTTGACATGGACGTGATGCCTATATGCATAATCATTGCCTTAGATATCGTCATAACTTTGCGCTTTTCTATAATTGCTCGACAGTAATTTGTTCACCCACCGTATTATTGGAAATATGCCCTAGAGGCAATAATAAATTGGTTATTATTATATTTCCTTGTTCATGATAATCGTTTATTATCCATTCTTGAATTGTATTGATAGGAAACTCAGATACATGTGTGGATACATAGACAACACCATGTCCCTAGTAAGCCTCTAGTTGACTAGCTCGTTGATCAATAGATGGTTACGGTTTCCTGACCATGGACATTGGATGTCATTGATAACGGGATCACATCATTAGGAGAATGATGTGATGGACAAGACCCAATCCTAAGCCTAGCACAAAGATCATGTAGTTCGTATGCTAAAGCTTTTCTAATGTCAAGTATCATTTCCTTAGACCATGAGATTGTGCAACTCCCGGATACCGTTGGAGTGCTTTGGGTGTGCCAAACGTCACAACGTAACTGGGTGGCTATAAAGGTGCACTACGGGTATCTCCGAAAGTGTCTGTCGGGTTGGCACGAATCGAGACTGGGATTTGTCACTCCATGTAAACGGAGAGGTATCTCTGGGCCCACTCAGTAGGACATCATCATAATGTGCACAATTTGATCAAGGAGTTGATCACGGGATGATGTGTTACGGAACGAGTAAAGAGACTTGCCGGTAATGAGATTGAACAAGGTATCGTAATACCGACGATCAAATCTCGGGCAAGTATCGTACCGATAGACAAAGGGAATTGTATACGGGATTGATTAAGTCCTTGACATCGTGGTTCATCCGATGAGATCATCGTGGAGCATGTGGGAGCCAACATGGGTATCCAGATCCCGCTGTTGGTTATTGACCGGAGAACGTCTCGGTCATGTCTGCATGGTTCCCGAACCCGTAGGGTCTACACACTTAAGGTTCGATGACGCTAGGGTTATAAAGGAAGTTTGTATGTGGTTACCGAATGTTGTTAGGAGTCCCGAATGAGATCTCGGACGTCACGAGGAGTTCCGGAATGGTCCGGAGGTAAAGATTTATATATGGGAAGTCCAGTTTTGGTCGCCGGAAAAGTTTCGGGTTTTATCGGTAACGTACCGGGACCACCGGGAGGGTCCCGGGGGTCCACCAAGAGGGGCCACAAGCCCCGGAGGGCTGCATGGGCCAAGTGTGGGAGGGGACCAGCCCCAGGTGGGCTGGTGCACCCCCCCACCAAGGCCCAAGGCGCCTCCAAGAGGGGAAGGGGGCAAAGCCTAGGGCAGATGGGCCCTAGGGCCCACCCCATGTGCGCCTCCCCCTCTCCCCCTTGTGGCCGCCACCCAGATGGGAACTGGGGGCTGCCGCCACCCCTAGGGAGGGAACCCCAGGTGGGGGCGCAGCCCCTCCCCTTCCCCTATATATACTTGAGGTTTGGTCTGCCCAATACACACGAGTTCCTCTCCTTCTTGGCGCAGCCCTACCCCTCTCTTTCTCCTCATATCTTGCGGTGCTTGGCGAAGCCCTGCTGGATCACCATGCTCCTCCACCACCACCACGCCGTTGTGCTGCTGCTGGATGAAGTCTTCCTCAACCTCTTCCTCTCTCCTTGCTGGATCAAGGCATGGGAGACGTCATTGGGCTGTACGTGTGTTGAACACGGAGGTGCCGTCCGTTCGGCACTAGGATCTTCGGTGATTTGGATCACGACGAGTACGACTCCATCAACCCCGTTCTCTTGAACGCTTCCGCTTAGCGATCTACAAGGGTATGTAGATGCATTCTCCTTCCCCTCGTCGCTGGTCTCTCCATAGATAGATCTTGGTGACACGTAGGAAAATTTTGAATTTCTGCTACGTTCCCCAACACGTATTATTTGCCTTCATGAGAGAAGCCTCTAGTGAAACCTATGCCCCCCGCGTCAATTTTCCATCATATTTGTTTCTGATTCTACTATTTTGCAATCTTTTATTTTCAGATCTATAAACCAAAAAAACCCGAAAAAATTATCTTTTGCTTAGTTTATCTATCTCTATCAGATCTCACCTTTGCAATTGACTATGAAGGATTTACAACCCCTTTACCGCGTTGGGTGCAAGTGTTTGATTGTTCGTGTAGGTGCATAGATTGGTGACTTTCTTGTACCTCCTACTGGATTGATACCTTGGTTCTCTAACTGAGGGAAATACTTATCTCTACTTTGTTGCATCACCCTTTCCTCTTCAAGGAAAAAAATGCAAGCTCAAGAAGTAGCAGTATGTTCATGATACGTCTCCGTCGTATCTATAATTTTTGACTGTTCCATGCCAAAATTATATAACTTTCATATACTTTTGGCAACTTTTTATACTATTTTAGGGACTAACATATTGATCCAGTGCCTAGGGCCAGTTCCTGTTTGTTGCATGTTTTTTATTTCGCAAAAAAACCATATCAAACGGAGTCCAAACGGGATAAAAACGGATGGAGAATAATTTTGGAATATTTGTGAAATATGGGAAGAAAATCAACCGGAGACAGTGCCCGAGGGGTGCACGAGGCAGGGGGCGCGCCCCTGACCCTCGTGGGCCCCCAGTAAGGTGGTTGCTTCTCTTCTTTGACCGCAAGAAAGCTAATTTTCGGAGAAAAAATCTGGGCGAAGGTTTGAATCCAATCAGAGTTACGGATCTCCGGATATATGAGAAACGGTGAAAGGGCAGAATCCCAAAGCGCAGGAACAGAGAGAGACATATCCAATCTCGGAGGGCCTCTCGCCCCTCCCATGCCATGGAGGCCATGGACCAGAGGGGAACCCTTCTCCCATTTAGGGAGAAGGTCAAGGAAGAAGAAGAAGAAGGGGGCTCTATCCCCCTCGCTTCCGGTGGCATCGGAACGCCGCCGGGGGCCATCATCATCACCGCAATCTACACCAACAGCTCCGCCATCTTCACCAACATCTCCATCACCTTCCCCCTCTATCTACAGCGGTACACTCTCCCGCAACCCGTTGTACCCTCTACTTGAACATGTTGCTTTATGCTTCATATTATTATCCAATGATGTGTTGCCATCCTATGATGTCTGAGTAGATTTTTGTTGTCCTATCGGTAATTGGTGAATTGCTATGATTGATTTAATTTGCTTGTGGTTATGTTGCTGTCCTTTGGTGCGCATCGTATGAGCGCGCACGTGGATCACACCATAGGGTTAGTTGTATGTTGATAGGACAATGTATTGGAGGGCAAGAGTGACAGAAGCTTCAACCTAGCATAGAAATTGATGCATACAGGATTGAAGGGGGGCCAATATATCTTAATGCTATGGTTGGGTTTTACCTTAATGAACGTTAGTAGTTGCAGATGCTTGCTAATAGTTCCAATCATAAGTGCATAGAATTCCAAGTCAGGGATGACATGCTAGCAGTGGCCTCTCCCACATAAAACTTGCTATCGGTCTAGTAAAGTAGTCAATTGCTTAGGGACAATTTCGCAACTCCTACCACCACTTTTCCACACTCGCTATACTAACTTTATTGCTTCTTTACCTAAAACAGCCCCTAGTTTTTATTTACGCGTTCTTTATTATCTTGCAAACCTATCCAAAAACACCTACAAAGTACTTCTAGTTTCATACTTGTTCTAGGTAAAGCAAACGTTAAGCGTGCGTAGAGTTGTATCGGTGGTCGATAGAACTTGAGGGAATATTTTTTCTACCTTTAGCTCCTCGTTGGGTTCGACACTCTTACTTATCGGAAGAGGCTACAATTGATCCCCTATACTTGTGGGTTATCAAGACCTTTTTCTGGCGCCGTTGCCGGGGAGTTATAGCGTGGGGTGAATATTTTCGTGTGTGCTTGTTTGCTTTATCACTAAGTAATTTTTATTTGCTGTTCTAAGTTGTTTTCTATCTTTAGTTGTGGATATGGAACGCCAAATACCAAAAAAATTAGGTGTACCTGCTACTCATGAAGATGGGGAACCTCCTAAAACCCTCGATGCTCATTATGTGAAAGATATTATGTACTACTTTGATAATCCTAAGAAAACCCCATTCAACTTAGTAAGGGGAGACACGTTGGATCAACGTGAATACTTTAGGGATTATCGCTTGACTTAAAAAGGGAAACTATTATGGGATCAAATTCATATGTTGCATTGGTATGCTCGGGAACTATGCTTGAGATATGATTATACTTGTTGCTCTAGGATGAAGGCTCCACACCTTCCCTTTTCATGCAAATTTAATGATGATAAAACCTTGGCTTCTTATGCTAATGGTATATATGATTACTATGATGTGGAACAAGTAGAAGAATTTGTTGCTTTTATGGGTGCTTATGAAATTGAATCTTTGTTTAAAGAGTGTGAAATTTTTGATGATTTCGTTTATAGACCTAAAAATTTAGCTATCATTAAATATTGCTATGAGAATTATGAATTCAATTCCGATATTGATGATTTTATTGAGAGAGTCTCCGCTGTCCAAGAAGAGACTAATATTTTGCAGGAGTCTATGGAAGAAGAAATTAATGACATTGTCAGGTCATTGGATGAAAAAGATGAGGAGGAGAGTGAAGAACAAAAGGAGGAAGAGTGGATTGATCACCCATGCCCACCTTTTAATGAGAGTAACTCTTCAACTCATACATTGATTAATTTCCCTTCATGCTTACCGAAGGATGATTGCTATGATGACTGTTATGGTACCGTTGATTCTTTTGAAATATCCTTTTTGATGATGCTTGCAATGCTTGTGGCCAAGATGCCAATATGAATTATGCTTATGGAGATGAACTTGCTATAGTTCCTTATGTTAAACATGAAATTGTTGCTATTGCACCCACGCATGGTAGTCCTATTATCTTTTTGAATTCTCCCAACTACACTATATCGGAGAAGTTTACCCTTATTAAGGATTATATTAATGGGTTGCCTTTTACTATTACATATGATGATTTTGATAGATATAATATGCATGTGCTTGCTGCTCCTACGTGCAATTATTATGAGAGAGGAACTACATCTCCACCTCTTTATGTTTCCAACACGAAAAAATTGTAAGACATTGTTTATACTATGCACTGGCCTTTACTTTGTGTGAATGAGTTGTTATTTTATGACATGCCGATGCATAGGAAGAGAGTTAGACTTCGTCATTACTTGATATATGTTACTTTGTGCTCACTACTAAATTACAAATCAATGTTAATTAAAATTGGCTTTGATATACCTTGGGATCTGGGTGGATCCATTACTTGAGCACTATATGCCTAGCTTAATGGCTTTAAAGAAAGCGCTGCCAGGGAGACAACCTGGAAGTTTTAGAGAGTCATTTATTTCTGTTGTGTGCTTTTATAAGGTTTAAAAATAAAAATAATGTGCCAAGGTTTGCCTTTAGGATGTTTTAGATGCTTGTTGGTTTGTACGGTGCAGGACAGAAACTTTGGTTGTAGTGCGTGATTTTACATTTTTTTACTGGAATATCAAACGGTTCTGAAACTTTTTTAACTATCTTTCTATACAAATTTTTTATTTTTCCTAATTTTGGTAGAATTTTTGGAGTACCACAGCTATGGTGAATGTTCAAATTACTACAGACTGTCCTGTTTAAGACATATTCTGTTTTTGATGCATAGTTTGCTTGTTTTGATGAAACTATCGATTTATATCAGTGGATTATGCCATGGAAAAGTTATATTACAGTAGCTATAATGAAAACACAAAATATGAATTGGTTTGCAACAGTACTTGGAGTAGTGATTTGCTTTATTATACTAACAGATCTTACCGAGCTTTCTGTCGAGTTTTGTGTGGATGAAGTGTTCGAAGATCGAGGATGTCTCGATGTGAGGAGAAGAAGGAGAGGAAATAGCTCAAGCTTGGGGATGACCAAGGCACCCCATGAAAATATTCAAGGAGACTCAAGCGTCTAAGCTTGGGGATGCCCCGGAAGGCATCCCATCTTTCTTCAACAAGTATCGGTAAGTTTTCGGATTCGTTTCGTTCATGCGATATGTGCAAAACTTGGAGCGTCTTTTGCATTTAGTTTTAATTTTTCTTGTATGCACCATGCTGGTATGAGATAGTCCTTGGTTGATTTATAGAATGCTCTTTGCACTTCACTTAAATCTTTTGAGTATGGCTTAATGCTTCATGTGCTTCACGTATATCTTTTGAAGTTTGAATTGCATGTTTCTCTTCACATAGAAACCCGCCATTTGTAGAATGCTCTTTTGCTTCACTTATATTTGTTAGAGCGTGGGCATATCTTTTGTAGAAAGAATTAAACTCTCTTGCTTCACATATATCTATTTAGAGAGATGACAAGAATTGGTCATTCACATGGTTAGTCATAAAATCCTACATAAAACTTGTAGATCACAGAATATGATATGTTCGATTCCTTGCAGTAGTTTTGCGATATAAAGGTGCTGGTATTAGAGTCGTGCTAGTTGAGAAATTGTGAAATTGATAAATACTTGTATTGAGGTTTGCAAGTCCCATAGCATGCACGTATGGTGAACCGTTATGTAATGAAGTTGGAGCATGAGGTATTTTATTGATTGTCTTCCTTATGAGTGGTGGTCGGGGACGAGCGATGGTCTTTTCCTACCAATATATCCCCCTAGGGGCATGTGTAGTAGTAATTTGCTACGAGGGCTAATAAACTTTTGCAATAAGCATATGAGTTCTTTATGACTAATGTGAGTCCATGGATTATACGCACTCTCACCCTTCCATCATTGCTAGCCTCTTCGGTACCGTGCATTGCCCTTTCTCACCTCGAGAGTTGGTGCAAACTTCACTGGTGCATCCAAACCTCGTGATACGATACGATCTATCACGCACAAGCCTCCTTATATGTTCCTCAAAACAGCCACCATACCTACCTATTATGGCATTTCCATAGCCATTCCGAGATATATTGCCATGCAAATTCCATCATCATCATATACATGACTTGAGCATTTATTGTCATATTGCTTTGCATGACCGTAAGATAGCTAGCATGATGTTTTCATGGCTTGTCCATTTTTTGATGTCATTGCTATGCTAGATCATTGCACATCCCGGTACACCACTGGAGGCATTCATATAGAGTCATATCTTTGTTCTAGTATCGAGTTGTAATATTGAGTTGTAAGTAAATAAAAGTGTGATGATCTTCATTATTAGAGCATTTGCCCAGTGAGGAAAGGATGATGGAGACTATGATTCCCCCACAAGTCGGGATGAGACTTCGGACTTTAAAAATAAATAAAAGAGGCCAAAGAAGCCCTAATAAAAAAAGAGGCCAAAGAAGCCCACCAAAAAAAACAAACAAAAAATGAGAGAAAAAGAGAGAAGGGGCGATGTTACTATCCTTTTGCCATACTTGTGCTTCAGAGTGCACCATGTTCTTCGTATAGAGAGTCTCTTAAGTTATCACTTTTATATACTAGTGGGAATTTTCATTATAGAACTTGGCTTGTATATTCCGATGATGGGCTTCCTCAAATGCCCGAGGTCTTCATGAGCAAGCAAGTTGGATGCACACCCACTTAGTTTCCAGTTTGAGCTTTCATACACTTATAGCTCTTAGTGCATCCGTTGCATGGCAATCCCTACTCCTCACATTTACATCAATTGATGGGCATCTCCATAGCCCGTTGATTAGCCTCATCGATGTGAGACTTTCTCCTTTTTTGTCTTCTTCACACAAACCTCCATCATCATATTCTATTCCACCCATAGTGCTGTGTCCATGGCTTGCGCTCATGTATTGCGTGAGGGTCGACAAGGCTGAAGCGCATTAAAAAGTATGAACCAATTGCTTGGCGTGTCATCGGGGTTGTGCATGATTTGAATGCTTTGTGTGGTGAAGATGTAGCATAGCCAGTCTATATGATTTTGTAGGGATGAGCTTTCTTTGGCTATCTTATTTTGGTAAGACATAATCGCTTGGTTAGTATGCTTGAAGTATTATTGTCTTAATGTCAAATGATAGACAATTGCTTTGAATCACTCGTGTCTTAATATTCATGCCATGATTAGATATATGATCAAGATTATGCTAGGTAGCATTCCACATCAAAAATTATCTTTTTTATCGTTTACCTACTCGAGGACGAGCAGGAATTAAGCTTGGGGATGCTGATACATCTCCGTCGTATCTATAATTTTTTTATTGTTCCAAGCCAATATTCTACAACTTTCATATACTTTTGGCAACTTTTTATACTATTTTTGGGTCTAACATATTGATCCAGTGCCCAGTGCCAGTTCCTGTTTGGTGCATATTTTTTGTTTCGCAGAAAATCCATATCAAACTGAGTCCAAACAGGATAAAAACAAACCGAGAATAATTTTGGAATATTTGTGAAATATGGGAAGAAATCAACGTGAGACGGTGCCCGAGGGGGCCATGAGGTAGGGGGCGCGCCCCCTGGGCGCGACCCTGACCCTCGTGGGCCCCCTGTCAAGCGGTTGATGCTCTTCTTTGGCCGCAAGAAAGCTAAATTTTAGAGAAAAATCTGGGCGAAGGTTTCAATCCAATCAGAGTTACGGATCTCCGCATATATAAGAAATGGTGAAAGGGCAGAATCCCAGAGCGCAGAAACAGAGAGAGACAGAGAGACAGATCCAATCTCGGAGGGGCTCTCGCCCCTCCCATGCCATGGAGGCCATGGACCAGAGGGGAAACCCTTCTCCCATCTAGGGAGAAGGTCAAGGAAGAATAAGAAGAAGAAGGGGGGCTCTCTCCCCCTCGTTTCCGGTGGCGTCCGAACGCCGCCCGGGGCCATCATCATCACCGCAATCTACACCAACACCTCCGCCATCTTCACCAACATCTCCATCACCTTTCCCCCTCTATCTACAGCGGTCCACTCTCCCACAACCCGTTGTACCCTCTACTTTAACATGGTGCTTTATGCTTCATATTATTATCCATTGCCATCCTATGATGTCTTAGTAGATTTTAGTTTTCCTATCGGTAATTGGTGAATTGCTATGATTGATTTAATTTGCTTGTGGTGATGTTGCTGTCCTTTGGTGCCCATCATATGAGCGCGCACGTGGATCACACCATAGGGTTAGTTGTATGTTGATGGGACTATGTATTGGAGGGCAAGAGTGACAGAAGCTTCAACCTAGCATAGAAATTGATGCATACGGGATTGAAGGGTGGCCAATATATCTTAATGCTATGGTTGGGTTTTACCTTCATGAATGTTAGTAGTTGCGGATGCTTGCTAATAGTTCCAATCATAAGTGCATAGAATTCCAAGTCAGGGATCGCATGCTAGCAGTGGCCTCTCCCACATAAAACTTGCTATCGGTCTAGTGAAGTAATCAATTGCTTAGGGACAATTTCACAACTCCTACCACCACTTTTCCACACTCTCTATACTAACTTTATTGTTTCTTTACCTAAAACAGCCCCTAGTTTTTATTTACGCGTTCTTTATTATCTTGCAAACCTATCCAAAAACACCTACAAAGTACTTCTAGTTTCATACTTGTTCTAGGTAAAGCAAACGTTAAGCGTGCGTGTCAGTGTACTAAAGTAGGGGTACCTTAGTATCCCGAACTTGTGCACGGGCAGTCGCAGGGACCCGCGGCAAGGCTTGCCGGGCGACCGCCAAGACCCTCCGTGGTTCCCCCTGGGGCCATTCAAGAACAAAGTATCCAAGAGCAAAACAAGGCCTAGGCAAGAGGAGCTTGCCGGGAAGGAGACAAGACCCCGGCAAGAGGAGCTTGCCGGGAAGGAGACAAGGCCCCGGCAAGAGGAGCTTGCCGGAAGGAGACGAGACCCCGGCAAGAGGAGCGTGCCGGGAAGACCAACCAAAGCATCTCAAGAAGCTCGCTGCGGCGCACCACGCGTCCCGACAAGACCCGGTGAGCGACAAACTCCCGGACGCGACAAGGCAACATCCGCGGCAAGGCGCTTGCCGCGGCAAGCTACTACCCCGCAGCCCGTGCTCCAGCTCACCCACCAATGTGTCGCCCTGGGACTGCTCCTGGCGTACGTGGCGGGAGGCTATGCAGCCAGGGGCATGCGGTGGCAAGCAAGCACTGACAAGATAGCCATCGTGGAAAACGGTGGCGTTCCTAGCGGTCCCTCTTTGTACTGTCTAGGTGACGCAGACGGGCATTTAATGCCCTTGTCCCCTGCCGTCAGGGTTAGGTATGATACGACATGTAGGCGGTGGAGCCAACTACCACCTCTTTTACATTTTTGCCCCCACCTCTGTTGCCACCTGTCGGTGACCCCTTAGACATATAAAAGGAGTCCCATGCGCAACAGAGGGGAGGAGGACAGCCATTCTCACGCTCGGTCTCGCCAGCTGCTCGAGTGTACTGTAGCACTCGTCGCTCTTTCGTTTCCTTTGGTCCGCAGGGCTCGCATATCCTTGCCGGACCGCCTGGGGACGAAAAGGAGAAGGAGGACGTGCCGGCATCTGGGCCCCGGCAAGCTAGTGTTGCCGAGGGCTGCAATCTCAGATAAGCCTTTCATCCCTCTTCATGCATTCTCTTATGGACTGGGGAATACGGAACCTCGTTTCTTCCCGAAAACTACCGTGCTCCCTTAGCTCTAGGCCCTGGGGCTCGTTCCTGGGGCCAAGTTTTGGTCGTAGTCGCGGCAGCAAAGGGATGAAACGAGGGGCTGCACCCGCCTCGTCCCTGCCTCCGTCAAAAGCGTGAGAAAGGTCGAGCGACGTGGGAAGGCGGCAGGGCCTGTTGCCGGGGGAAGGAGTGTCTATCTGAAAGATACCAAGGATTTGCTCCTTGACGTAGGTTCTACCCGCGAGACAAATGACCCGGCAAACATCCCCTTTTCATTAAAACATTCCACGCAGGTACAGTCCATAGAGGATGAAAAACATGAAAGAGAGGATTACAAGTTTTAAATGCAACTAAGGCCCGAAGGCTTACAAATTAAAAAGATAAGATGCCCGTAATCCTTTTCTTGTCCCTCTCTTCAGGAGGTAGGTCAAGGAGGCGAGAAGCGCAAGAGGGGCACCTAGGCGAGCTACGGGTGCCAAAAGACACCAAGAGAACATCCTGGGGGCCGTCAAGGCTGGACGGTGATGGCGGCGCCGGAAGCGGGGCTCGAAGACGAGGCGGCAGGACGTCAGCACGCTGTCGAGGGCACCACGCCCTCGTACTCCGGCTTGACGGCCTTGCCGCCAGCCCTCTTCCTCTTCCGCAGCCTCCCTACGCCAGCTGCCCAAGGAGACGACCCTGGGGAGTTCAAGGAGCCGGTGACACGGATGATGGGGTCCCCGGTGCCGCATGGAGCGGCGCCCGACACCTAGTCGGACCCGCCGTCCTGCCGCCCGCTCCCCTCGTCGTCGTTGTCGCTCCCCTCCTTGTCACTCTCACTCGAGGAGGAGCCTTCGCTATCGGAGGAGCTTTCCACGCAGCACCGTGCCCGGATGCCGAAGCACCCGAAGACCTTGACGGAGAGGAGATCGCCCTCCATCAACTTAAATTGAGGGTGAGCCCCGCCGTCAAGCTGTGGATGCGGGCGAACATCTTCCACCCTCGACCAAGATACATCACACCAGGGGCTAGGAATTCGACGCGGACTCGTGTGCCGCTGATTCCACAGCCCCTCATGTGCAATCTCAGCGTCTCGGGCGGGTCCAACTCCACCACGTCCGCAAACGGAGCCGGGAGTCGGAGGCGACGACGAGGCGCCCGGCGCAGCCTGACGAAGAACTCACAAGGGTCATCCCCGGCATGGACCGCCGCGGGAAGAAGAGCCGCCGGCGGAGGCGAAGCCGACGCGCCGCCTCGTCCACATCTTCCCCGAGCGCCGCGGCCTCGTCCTCGACCGCGTCCACGACCTCGCCCCCTCCCTCTTCCCCTTACGGCTGGCTCCGCGACCACGGGTGCGGGAGAGGGAGGGATGCGCTGCCTGGCGGCAACCCTTGCCGCCACTGACGAAGGACCAGGGTTCCCTTTCTCCATGGCGAATGAGAGGAAGGGGAGCAGAAGCTGAAGGAAGGAGAAGATGAGAGAATGCGGGCTTCCGTCCTCCCCTCCCGCTCTTTATGAAGGAGCGAGGTGGGGGCTCGGCCGCCCCCGTCAGCGAATCAAGACGCGGGAAGGCACGGAGCTGGGGCCGACCCGCTGCCTCGACCCACAACGGCCACATTTTCCGCCTCCGCCGTCCGCGACCCCAAGTGCATGGGAGCCGCATGGCAGGCGTGCAGAACCGAGGCGACGGATGGGGCGGCCTTTCCCCACCCCGTGATCATGGGGAGTGGGCACCTCGAAAACCGCCCACGATCTCTCCCACGATGCCGCGTTTGACGCGTGCCGTTTGGGGAGAGCGTGGTGGATGCGGAGTGGGTTATGGCGTGACCTAGGCCGCGCGTGCCCGTGCACTGTTTTGGGCCTGGCCCAACAGCGCTCGGCACCGTGTATGGCCCAGGCCCGGGGGCTCCTGTCGGTGTACTAAAGTTGGGGTACCTTAGTATCCTGAACTTGTGCACGGGCAGTCGCAGCGACTCGCGGCAAGGCTGCCGGGCGACCGCCAAGACCCTCCGTGGTTCCCCCTGGGGCCATTCAAGAACAAAGTATCCAAGAGCAAAACAAGGCCCCGGAAAGAGGAGCTTGCCGGGAAGGAGACAAGACCCCGGCAAGAGGAGCTTGCCGGGAAGGAGACAAGGCCCCGGCAAGAGGAGCTTGCCGGAAGGAGACGAGACCCCGGCAAGAGGAGCTTGCCGGGAAGACCAACCAAAGCATCTCAAGAAGTTCGCTGCGGCGCACCGCGCGTCCCGACAAGACCCGGTGAGCGACAAGCTCCCGGACGCGACAAGGCAACATCCGCGGCAAGGCGCTTGCCGCGGCAAGCTACTACCCCGCAGCCCGCGCTCCAGCTCACCCACCAACGTGTCGCCCTGGGACTGCTCCTGGCGTACGTGGTGGGAGGCTGTGCAGCCGGGGGCATGCGGTGGCAAGCAAGCACTGACAAGATAGCCATCGTGGCAAACGGTGGCGTTCCTAGCGGTCCCTCTCTGTACCGTCTAGGTGACGCAGACGAGCATTTAATGGCCTTGTCCCCTGCCGTCAGGGTTAGGTATGATACGACATGTAGGCGGTGGAGCCAACTACCACCTCTTTTACATTTTTGCCCCCACCTCTGTTGCCACCTGTCGGTGACCCCTTAGACATATAAAAGGAGGCCCATGCGCAACAGAGGGGAGGAGGACAGCCATTCTCACGCTCGGTCTCGCCAGCTGCTCGAGTGTACTGTAGCACTCGTCGCTCTCGAGCAAGAACTCAATACAACCACCAAAGCAGGAGTAGGGTTTTACGCATCCGTGCGGCCCGAACCTGGGTAAACCGATCGTCTCGCTCGTGTGTTCGCCTCGATCTCCTCTTTGTGCATCCACCGCCCCTGCCGAACCGAAAGGGGCTCGGTCCGCCAATCCCCATAGGTGTGCGTGGGATCAGCAACCCCCGACATCTTTGGCGCGCCAAGTAGGGGGCGCGTCGAGGTTGTGCGAACCTGATCCGGCGTTCGCACGAGCCGAATCTTCATCGTCTTTATCAACATGCCGCCGAAGAAGAAGATTTCGGAGGCAGCAGCTCCGTCCGTGCTGAGCCCGCCGTCGCCGGAGCGAACGGCTGGCGGAGCAGGCGCCGGCGGAAGAGCGGGCGCCGACGGGGAGACCCATGGCGCTGCCAGGTCCAAGGACCAGGTTGCGCCGCATGTCGGCGGCGTGGTCGCCTCCCACAATGACCGCGCGCACTCCAAGACCTCGGCGTCCGTACACGCACCGTGTCCATCCCAGGAGGCGCGGGACCAGCAGCGTCATGGTACCAACGGTACCATACGTCTGCTGGGCCAAGATCAAGATGGCGGATCCCGAAGTGCTCATGACCAGCATGCACGCCAGCATGCCAGCGCGAGCGTCGAGCGGTCGCTTGGACGAGATGTTGCTCCTTCTAACGCAGTTAGGAGTCCGAGCATATCTCGCTCCTCGCACCGTTCGCTGCCACCGCCCACCACTCCGGCGGAAGCGTTGGCACGTGCCCAGCTGCTCCTAGACTACCCTCCGGCGCCAGAGAAGATCGATGACTGGAGGGCCACTATCCAGAGCCTCATCGGCTTCGCCAGTGGTGACAACCCATGGCAGCCGAGCGCATCGCTGCCGCGGCAAGTCAGCCAGGCGCGAGGCGATGGCGACAAGACCGGCGAGGGTGCAACCACCATGCACTCTCCGCCCCGAAGGCCAAGATCGCCGACTCGCCGGATCCACCTCGACAGCTACTCCACCGCACCAAGGGCCATGATCTCCAGAACTGCAAGAGGGTCGAGCAGCTTGTCCAGCAACAAAAAGCTGAGTACGAGCGGCGCGACAAGGAGAGAGCCCAAGGAGGCGGTGGAGAAGCCGGCAAGAAGCGCGCTGGCCAGGGAGGAAGCCGCGGCAAGGAGACAGACCTCCCCTCGGCCGCGACAAGGACGAAGACGAAGACGACGACGAAGACATGGATGATGTTGCGAACAGCGAGCAGGAGTTTCAGAAGGCTACAGAAGTCTTGTGTGTTGACGGTGGCGCTTCTTTGCATACTTCCCACCGCCAACTCAAACAGTGGCTCCGGGAAGTTAATGCGGTTGAGCCACCTGTCGAATCACGCAAACTTCTGAAGTGGTCCAGTACGCCTATCGTCTTTGACATTGAGGACCACCCTGATCGCACAACTATGGTCGGGTGCTTGCCGTTGTTGGTTTCCCCAACAATCTGCAACCTCAAGGTCACCAAGATGCTAGTTGACGGCGGGGCCAGCTTAAATCTGATCTCCTCCGCTGTGCTCCAGAAACTCCAGATCCCGGACAGCGAGCTCGAAGAAACCGGTACATTCCAAGGAATTAACCCGGGAAGGAGCAAGCCGAAAGGGAAGGTCATGTTGCCAGTGACATTTGGCAGCGAGCTGAATTTCAGAACTGAGAGGGTCACCTTTGACGTTGTTGATTTCCCATTGCCTTACAATGGGATACTTGGCCATCCAGCGCTCGCCAAGTTCATGGCAGCCTCTCACTATGCCTACAACATGCTCAAGATGCCAGGCCCGATAAGCGTCATCTCTGTCCCTGGCGACAAGAAGGATGCCCTTATCTGCGCCGACAAGATCTACCGGGAAGCAGCTGCCACGACAGACCGCGAGACACTTGCCGCTGAAGCTCCCAGGGGGAAGAAGACTAAGTCCGGCAAGAGCTCTGGTGCCCACTCCGGCAAGCGCGCCTCTTTGGAGTGCCGTGCTGCCGTCGAGGACGCACCATCGAGCTCCACCGGCAAGAAGACCAAGTCCGGCAAGAGCTCTGATGCCTACTCCGGCAAGCGCACCTCTTCGGAGTGCTGCGCTGCCGTCGAGGACGCACCATCGAGCTCCACCGGCAAGAGTAAGAAGACGATGGCCGCTCCACCACTTACCAAGAAGGTGCCCGCCAAGGAGGACGGCACTGGTGGTACCTTCACCATCAGTGCCACGCTTGATCCTAAATAGGAAAGCGCGCTCGTTACTTTCCTGCGGGCGAATGTCGACGTGTTTGCATGGCAACCGTCTGACATCCCCGGTGTTCCCAGGAAGGTAATTGAGCACCATCTTGCCGTTTGTCCTCATGCGCGGCCCGTCAAGCAGAAGGTCAGGAAACAGGTGGTGGAGCGCCAAGAATTCATAGCCGAAGAAATCAAGAAATTGGAAGCAACAGGCCTCGTCAGAGGGGTGCTCCATCCCACGTGGTTGGCCAATCCGGTTGTAGTGCGCAAGGCGAATGGGAAATGGAGGCTTTGTATTGACTTTACTGATGTTAATAAAGCTTGTCCAAAAGATCCCTTTCCCTTGCCACGCATTGACCAGATTGTTGACTCCACAGTCGGATGTGAGTTGCTTTCGTTTCTTGACACGTATTCAGGATACCATCAGATCTTCATGGCAGAAGAGGATCAGGAGAAAACCGCATTCATTACTCCATGTGGCATGTACTGTTTCGTACGGATGCCTTTCGGATTAAAGAATGCTGGTTTGACATTTGCCAGAGTAGTCCATATCGCTTTGAAGCCACAGATACACAGAAATTTAGAAGCTTACATGGATGATATAGTGGTCAACTCTGATCCAAGACTTAGAAGAGACTTTTGCAAATCTGCGCAAGGTCAACCTCAAGCTCAACCCCGAGAAGTGTGTGTTTGGAGTCCCTTCCGGCAAACTTCTCGGGTTCTTTGTATCTCAGCGGGGAATCGAAGCTAATCCCGACAAGATCAAGGCCATTGAGCAGATAGAAGCACCAAAGCGCGTCAAGGACGTACGGAAGCTTGCCGGCTGCGTGGCTGCTCTCAGCAGGTTTATCTGTCGGTCTCCTGAGCGCGCCCTGCCGTTTTTCAAAATTTTGAAAAGGGCAGGTCCAATGAAATGGACTCCGGAAGCGGAGGCTGCGCTGCAAGACTTGAAGAGATACCTGTCCTCCACTCCAACACTTGTCGCGCCTAAACCACAAGAGAAGTTGCTGCTGTACATAGCGGCAACCAATCAAGTGGTTAGTGCTGCGTTAGTAGCGGAGAGGGAGGCCAATGACGAGCCAGCGACCACGGTAAGCACATCCAGCGACAAGCAGGGGGCTTCCCCGACAAGCTCTGGTCCTGACAAGGATGGATCTGCGCAGATGCAAGAGGAGGTACAGAAGAAAATGGTGCAGCGCCCAGTTTACTTTGTCAGCTCCCTTTTACAGGGGGCTAGGTCAAGGTACTCTGGTGTGCAGAAATTGCTTTTCGGCCTTCTCATGGCCTCGAGAAAGCTGCGCCATTACTTCCAAGCACATGAGATCACAGTTGTCACTCGCTTTCCGCTAAAGAGGATATTGCAAAATCCAGAAGCAACAGGCAGGATTGTTGAGTGGGCACTGGAACTATCAAGCTTTGGCCTCAAGTTTGAGAGTACATCAACAATCCAGAGCAGAGCATTGGCAGAGTTCATAGCAGAGTGGACGCCAACTCCAGACGAAGAAATTCTGGAGACGAGCATCCCCGCCAAAGAAGCAAGCAAAGAGTGGCTCATGTACTTTGACGGTACCTTCTCGCTGCAAGGCGCCGGTGCTGGTGTACTGCTTGTTGCACCCACCGGGGAGCACCTCAAGTACATAGTCCAGATGCACTTTCCCAAGGAGCAAGCGATAAACAATACTGCAGTGTATGAAGGCTTGCTTGCCGGTCTCAGGATCGCGGCAGAACTTGGGATTAAGAAGCTCATTGTTAGGGGTGACTCGCAGCTTGTCGTCCGCCAAGTGAACAAGGTTTACCAGAGTCCGTTGATGGAAGCCTACGTTGATGAAGTGAGGAAGCTAGAAGAGCGCTTTGACGGCCTGCAAATGGAACATTTTCCAAGAGCTGAGAACGACATTGCCGATGGCCTGTCAAAGTGCGCAGCACTTAAGTTACCTGTGGAACCAGGGATCTTTGTGCTCAAGCTGACTCAGCCACCCGTGACACCATCAACTGGACAGAGCAAGAAGAGGAAGTTGATTTCCGGTGACTATCTTCCGGCAGAGCTCCCCGAAGCCGCCGCCAAGAAGGTCCCCAAGATCGACGCCAAGAATGCTGAGGAGCGGTCTGCTCCAGCAAGCCCTAGGGTTTGTTCCGTTGAAGCAGATCCTCCCGACAAGTTTTTCTCCGGCAAGCTTGCCGGGGAACGTCAAGCTTCGACAGAGCGACGGGCTCTTGCCGTAGAAGCGGACGTTCCCGCAGCAGCAGACGTGCCTTTAGTCCTTGTTGTCGAGCCACAGGCTCCAACATGGGCGCAGCAGATTGTCCGTTTCCTACAGATAGGAGAGCTTCCCGAGGAACCAGAAGAAGCGGAAAGAGTAGCCCGACAGTCTAGTATGTACCAGTTTGTCGACAACACACTGTGCAGAAGAAGACTCAACGGTGTGAAATTCAAGTGTATTCCTCGGGAAGATGGACAGAAGCTGTTGGCAGAGATACATGGAGGCATATGTGGTCACCACATTGGCGCAAGAGCTCTTGTCGGAAAAGCATTCCGGCAAGGCTTCTTCTGGCCGACAGCCCTCCAGGATGCAACTGCACAAGTAACCAAGTGTGAAGCGTGCCAGTTCCATTCCAAGCAGATACACCAGCCAGCTCAAGCTCTCCAGACGATCCCTTTATCCTGGCCATTTTCGGTCTGGGGGCTCGACATCCTCGGCCCCTTCCCCCGAGCAGTCGGGGGCTTTGAGTACTTGTACGTCGCAATCGACAAGTTCACAAAGTGGCCGGAAGTGGAACCAGTGAGGAAGGTGACGGCGCAGTCCGCGGTCAAGTTCTTCAGGTCGATTGTTTGCCGTTTCGGAATCCCTAACAGGATAATCACCGACAACGGTACGCAATTTACGAGCTGCACCATCATGCAGTACGTCCAAGATCTTGGCACCAAGGTCTGCTTCGCTTCTGTTGCTCACCCGAGAAGCAACGGTCAAGCGGAGAGGGCAAATGCTGAAGTGCTGCGTGGGCTCAAGACCAGAACTTTCGATAGGCTGCACAAGCGCAGACGCAACTGGATTGAGGAGCTGCCGGTGGTTCTTTGGTCGATCAGGACGATGCCAAATCGAGCCACCGGACAGACACCCTTTGCTCTAGTCTATGGAGCGGAGGCAGTTACCCCCACGGAACTCGTATACGGGTCACCTCGAGTGCTCGCTTATGATGAGCTTGAGCAAGAGCGGCTGCGGCAAGATGACGCGCTGCTCCTTGAGGAAGATCGTCTTCAGGCTGCTGTGTGAGCCGCTCGCTACCAGCAAGCTTTGCACCGCTATCATAGCCGCAAAGTTAACGCCAGAAGCCTCGAGGAAGGCGACCTTGTTCTTCGGCATGTTCAGTCCGCCAAGAATTCCAACAAGTTGACGCCGAAGTGGGAAGGCCCTTATCGGGTGAAACGAGTCACCAGGCCTGGCGCTGTCCGCCTGCAGACCGAAGATGGCGTACCAGTGAGCAACTCCTGGAATATCGAGCATCTTCGTAAGTTTTACCCATAAGGCGCGGTTGTCGGACCCTGTCCGGCAACCACCCTTTTGTACAAGTCTTGCCGCTGTTGCATGTAATCCTTTGTACAAAGCCAGGCGCAGACCCTGAGCACAAGTAAATGAAGCGCTGGCGCCCAGAGTTATATCATGCATGCTAGGTCGAGTCGAGTCCTCGGTTAGGGTTGATAGTGCTTAACAGCGGCTAACCCCTAACTTAGACGTTGAGTGTGCGTCCCTTTGTCGTTCTTTCGTTTCCTTTGGTTCGCAGGGCTCGCATATCCTTGCCGGACCGCCTGGGGACGAAAAGTAGAAGGAGGACATGCCGGCATCTGGGCCTCGGCAAGCCAGTGTTGCCGGGGGCTGCAATCTCAGATAAGCCTTTCATCCCTCTTCAGGCATTCTCTTATGGACTGGGGAATACGGAACCTCGTTTCTTCCCGAAAACTACCGTGCTCCCTTAGCTCTAGGCCCTGGGGCTCGTTCCTAGGGCCAAGTTTTGGTCGTAGCCGCGGCAGCAAAGGGATGAAACGAGGGGCTGCGCTGTTGGGGAACGCAGTAATTTCAAAATTTTCCTACGCACACGCAAGATTATGGTGATGCACAGCAACGAGAGGGGAGAGTGTTGTCTACGTACCAACACAGACCGACTGCGGAAGCGATCACACAACATAGAGGAAGTAGTCGTACGTCTTCTTCCCGATCTGACCGATCCAAGCACCGTTACTCCGGCACCTCCGAGTTCTTAGCACACGTTCAGCTCAATGACGTTCCTCGGGCTCCGATCCAGCAAAGTGTCAAGGAAGAGTTCCGTCAGCACGACGGCGTGGTGACGATCTTGATGTACTACAGACGCAGGGCTTCGCCTAAGCACTGTAACGGTATGATCGAGGTGGAATTTGGTGGCAGGGGGCACCGCACACGGCTAAGGAACGATCTCAAGGATCAAGTTGTGTGTCTTGGGGTGCCCCCTGCCCCCGTATATAAAGGCCAGGGGCAGGGGGTTCGGCCGGCTAGGAGGGAGGCGCAGGGAGGAGTCCTACTCCCACCGGGAGTAGGACTCCTCCCCTCCAATCCTATTCCAACTAGGATTCTTGGGGGGGAAGGAGAAAGAGGGGCCGTCCCACCTCTCCTAGTCCTATTAGGACTTGGGAAAGGGGGGGCGCCGGCTAGGCTTGTGGGCTGCCTCTTCTCTCTTTTCCACTAAGGCCCAATAGGCCCATTTACCTCCCGGGGGGTTCCGGTAACCCTCCCGGTAATCCGGAAAAATCCCGATTTCACCCGGAACGCTTCCGGTGCCCAAACATAGGCTTCCAATATATCAATCTTTACGTCTCGACCATTTCGAGACTCCTCGTCATGTCCGTGATCTCATCCGGGACTCCGAACAACCTTCGGTACATCAAAATGCATAAACTCATAATAACTGTCATCGTAACGTTAAGCGTGCGGACCCCGCGGTTCGAGAACAATGTAGACATGACCGAGACACGTCTCCGGTTAATAACCAATAGCGGGACCTGGATGCCCATATTGGCTCCTACATATTGTACGAAGATCTTTATCGGTCAGACCGCATAACAACATACGTTGTTCCCTTTGTCATCGGTATGTTACTTGCCCGAGAATCGATCGTCGGTATCCAATACCTAGTTCAATCTCGTTACCGGCAAGTCTCTTTACTCGTTCTGTAATACATCATCTCACAACTAACATATTAGTTGAAGTGCTTGCAAGGATTATGTGATGTGTATTACCGAGAGGGCGCAGAGATACCTCTCCGACAATCGGAGTGACAAACCCTAATCTCGAAATACGCCAACCCAACATCTACCATTGGAGACACCTGTAGTACTCCTTTATAATCACCCAGTTACGTTGTGACGTTTGGTAGTACCCAAAGTGTTCCTCCGGTAAACGGGAGTTGCATAATCTCATAGTTATAGGAACATGTATAAGTCATGAAGAAAGCAATAGCAACATACTAAACGATCGGGTGCTAAGCTAATGAAATGGGTCATGTCAATCAGATCATTCAACTAATGATGTGACCTCGTTAATCAAATAACAACTCTTTGTTCATGGTTAGGAAACATAACCATCTTTGATTAACGAGCTAGTCTAGTAGAGGCATACTAGTGACACTCTGTTGGTCTATGTATTCACACATGTATTATGTTTCCGGTTAATACAATTCTAGCATGAATAATAAACATTTATCATGATATAAGGAAATAAATAATAACTTTATTATTGCCTCTAGGGCATATTTCCTTCAGTCTCCCACTTGCACTAGAGTCAATAATCTAGATTACATAGTAATGATTCTAACACCCATGGAGCCTTGGTGCTGATCATGTTTTGCTCGTGGAAGAGGCTTAGTCAACGGGTCTGCAACATTCAGATCCGTATGTATCTTGCAAATCTCTATGTCTCCCACCTGGACTAAATCCCGGATGGAGTTGAAGCGTCTCTTGATGTGTTTGGTTCTTTTGTGAAATCTGGATTCCTTTGCCAAGGCAATTGCACCAGTATTGTCACAGAAGATTTTCATTGGACCCGATGCACTAGGTACGACACCTAGATCAGATATGAACTCCTTCATCCAGACTCCTTCGTTCGCTGCTTCCGAAGCAGCTATGTACTCCGCTTCACATGTAGATCCTGCTACGACGCTCTGTTTAGAACTGCACCAACTGACAGCTCCACCGTTTAAAGTAAACACGTATCCGGTTTGCGATTTAGAATCGTCCGGATCAGTGTCAAAGCTTGCATCAACGTAACCTCTTACGTTGAGTTCTTTGTCACCTCCATATACGAGAAACATATCCTTAGTCCTTTTCAGGTATTTCAGGATGTTCTTGACCGCTGTCCAGTGATCCACTCCTGGATTACTTTGGTACCTCCCTGCTAAACTTATAGCAAGGCACACATCAGGTCTGGTACACAGCATTGCATACATGATAGAGCCTATGGCTGAAGCATAGGGAACATCTTTCATTTTCTCTCTATCTTCTGCATTGGTCGGGCATTGAGTCTGGCTCAACTTCACACCTTGTAACACAGGCAAGAACCCTTTCTTTGCTTGATCCATTTTGAACTTCTTCAAAATCTTGTCAAGGTATGTGCTTTGTGAAAGTCCAATTAAGCGTTTTGATCTATCTCTATAGATCTTTATGCCTAATATGTAAGCACCTTCCCCGAGGTCTTTCATCGAAAAACTTTTATTCAAGTATCCCTTTATGCTATCCAGAAATTCTATATCATTTCCAATCAGTAATATGTCATCCACATATAATATCAGAAATGCTACAGAGCTCCCACTCACTTTCTTGTAAATACAGGCTTCTCCAAAAGTCTGTATAAATCCAAATGCCTTGATCACACTATCAAAGCGTTTATTCCAACTCCGAGATGCTTGCACCAGTCCATAAATGGATCGCTGGAGTTTGCACACTTTGTTAGCTTCCTTTGGATCGACAAAACCTTCAGGTTGCATCATATACAACTCTTCTTCCAGAAATCCATTCAGGAATGCGGTTTTTACATCCATTTGCCAAATTTCATAATCATAAAATGCAGCAATTGCTAACATGATTCTGACAGACTTAAGCATCGCTACGGGTGAGAAAGTCTCATCGTAGTCAACTCCTTGAACTTGTCGAAAACCTTTTGCGACAAGTCGAGCTTTGTAGACAGTAACATTACCATCAGCATCAGTCTTTTTCTTAAAGACCCATTTATTCTCAATTGCTTGCCGATCATCGGGCAAGTCAACCAAAGTCCATACTTTGTTCTCATACATGGATCCCATCTCAGATTTCATGGCTTCAAGCCACTTTGCGGAATCTGGGCTCACCATCGCTTCTTCATAGTTCGTAGGTTCATCATGATCTAGTAGCATGACTTCCAGAACAGGATTACCGTACCACTCTGGTGCGGATCTTACTCTGGTTGATCTACGAGGTACAGTAGTATCTTGATCTAAAGTTTCATGATCATCATCATTAACTTCCTCTCTTATTGGTGTAGTTCTCACAGAAACATTTTTCTGTGATGTACTATTTCCCAATAACGGAGTAGGTACAGTTACCTCGTCAAGTTCTACTTTCCTCCCACTCACTTCTTTCGAGAGAAACTCCTTCTCAAGAAAGTTTCCGAATTTAGCAACAAAAGTCTTGCCTTCGGATCTGTGATAGAAGGTGTATCCAATAGTTTCCTTTGGATATCCTATGAAGACACACTTCTCCGATTTGGGTTCGAGCTTATCAGGTTGAAGCTTTTTCACATAAGCATCGCAGCCCCAAACTTTAAGAAACGACAACTTTGGTTTCTTGCCAAACCATAGTTCATAAGGCGTCGTCTCAACGGATTTAGATGGTGCCCTATTTAACGTGAATGCGGCCGTCTCTAAAGCATAACCCCAAAATGATAGCGGTAAATCAGTAAGAGACATCATAGATCGCACCATATCTAGTAAAGTACGATTACGACGTTCGGACACACCATTACGTTGTGGTGTTCCGGGTGGCGTGAGTTGCGAAACTATTCCACAATTTTTCAAATGTACACCAAACTCGTAACTCAAATATTCTCCTCCACGATCAGATCGTAGAAACTTTACTTTCTTGTTACGATGATTTTCAACTTCACTCTGAAATTCCTTGAACTTTTCAAATGTTTCAGACTTATGTTTCATTAAGTAGATATACCCATATCTGCTTAAATCATCTGTGAAGGTGAGAAAATAACGATATCCGCCACGAGCCTCAATATTCATCGGACCACATACATCGGTATGTATGATTTCCAATAAATCTGTTGCTCTCTCCATAGTACCGGAGAACGGTGTTTCAGTCATCTTGCCCATGAGGCACGGTTCGCAAGTACCAAGTGATTCATAATCAAGTGGTTCCAAAAGCCCATCAGCATGGAGTTTCTTCATGCGCTTTACACCGATATGACCTAAACGGCAGTGCCACAAATAAGTTGCACTATCATTATCAACTCTGCATCTTTTGGCTTCAACATTATGAATATGTGTGTTACTACTATCGAGATTCAATAAGAATAGACCACTTTTCAAGGGTGCATGACCATAAAAGATATTACTCATATAAATAGAACAACCATTATTCTCTGATTTAAATGAATAACCATCTCGCATCAAACAAGATCCAGATATAATGTTCATGCTCAACGCTGGCACCAAATAACAATTATTTAGGTCTAATATTAATCCCGAAGGTAGATGTAGAGGTAGCGTGCCGACCGCGATCACATCGACTTTGGAACCGTTTCCCACGCGCATCGTCACCTCGTCCTTTGCTAGTGTCCGCTTATTCTGTAGTCCCTGTTTCGAGTTGCAAATATTAGCAACAGAACCAGTATCAAATACCCAGGTGCTACTGCGAGCATTAGTAAGGTACACATCAATAACATGTATATCACATATACCTTTGTTCACCTTGCCATCCTTCTTATCCGCCAAATACTTGGGGCAGTTCCGCTTCCAGTGACAAGTCTGCTTGCAGTAGAAGCACTCAGTTTCAGGCTTAGGTCCAGACTTGGGTTTCTTCTCTTGAGCAGCAACTTGCTTGCCGTTCTTCTTGAAGTTCCCCTTCTTCTTCCCTTTGCCCTTTTTCTTGAAACTAGTGGTTTTGTTAACCATCAACACTTGATGCTCCTTCTTGATTTCTACCTCCGCAGCTTTCAGCATAGCGAAGAGCTCGGGAATAGTCTTGTTCATCCCTTGCATATTATAGTTCATCACAAAGCTCTTGTAGCTTGGTGGCAGTGATTGGAGAATTCTGTCAATGACGCAATCATCCGGAAGTGTAACTCCCAATTGAATCAAGTGATTATTATACCCAGACATTTTGAGTATATGCTCACTGACAGAACTGTTCTCCTCCATCTTGCAGCTATAGAACTTATTGGAGACTTCATATCTCTCAATCCGGGCATTTGCTTGAAATATTAACTTCAACTCCTGGAACATCTCATATGCTCCATGACGTTCAAAACGTCGTTGAAGTCCCGGTTCTAAGCCGTAAAGCATGGCACACTGAACTATTGAGTAGTCATCAGCTTTGCTCTGCCAGACGTTCATAACTTCTGGTGTTGCTCTTGCAGCAGGCCTGGCACTCAGCGGTGCTTCCAGGACGTAATTCTTCTGTGCAGCAATGAGGATAATCCTCAGGTTACGGACCCAGTCCATGTAATTGCTACCATCATCTTTCAACTTTGCTTTCTCAAGGAACGCATTAAAATTCAACGGAACAACAGCACGAGCCATCTATCTACAATCAACATAAACAAGCAAGATACTATCAGGTACTAAGTTCATGATAATTTTAAGTTCAGTTAATTTACTTAAGAACTCCCACTTAGATAGACATCCCTCTAATCTTCTAAGTGATCACGTGATCCAAATCAACTAAACCATAACCGATCATCACGTGAAATGGAGTAGTTTTCAATGGTGAACATCAATATGTTGATCATATCTACTATATGATTCACGCTCGACCTTTCGGTCTCCGTGTTCCGAGGCCATATCTGTATATGCTTGGCTCGTCAAGTATAACCTGAGTATTCCGCGTGTGCAACTGTTTTGCACCCGTTGTATTTGAACGTAGAGCCTATCACACCCGATCATCACGTGGTGTCTCAGCACGAAGAACTTTTGCAACGGTGCATACTCAGGGAGAACACTTCTTGATAATTTAGTGAGAGATCATCTTATAATGCTACCGTCAATCAAAGCAAGATAAGATGCATAAAAGGATAAACATCACATGCAATCAATATAAGTGATATGATATGGCCATCATCATCTTGTGCTTTGTGATCTCCATCTCCGAAGCACCGTCATGATCACCATCGTCACCGGCGCGACACCTTGATCTCCATCGTAGCATCGTTGTCGTCTCGCCAATCTTATGCTTCCACGACTATCACTACCGCTTAGCAATAAAGTAAAGCATTACATCGCGATTGCATTGCATACAATAATGCGACAACCATATGGCTCCTGCCAGTTGCCGATAATTCGGTTACAAAACATGATCATCTCATACAATAAAATCAGCATCATGCCTTGACCATATCACATCACTACATGCCCTGCAAAAACAAGTTAGACGTCCTCTACTTTGTTGTTGCAAGTTTTACATGGCTGCTACGGGCTTAAGTAAGAACTCATCTCACCTACGCATCAAAACCACAACGATAGTTCGTCAAATAGACTCCGTTTTAACCTTCTCAAGGACCGGGCGTAGTCACACTTGGTTCAACTAAAGTTGGAGAGAAAGTCTTCCGCAAGCCATCTATGTGCAAAGCACGTCGAGGGAACCGGTCTCGCGTAAGAGTACGCGTAAGGTTGGTCCGGATCGTCTCAACCAACAATACCGCCGAACCAAAGTATGACATGCTGGTAGGCAGTATGACTTGTATCGCCCACAACTCACTTGTGTTCTACTCGTGCATATAACATCAAACCATAAAACCTAGGCTCGGATGCCACTGTTGGGGAACGCAGTAATTTCAAAATTTTCCTACGCACACGCAAGATTATGGTGATGCACAGCAACGAGAGGGGAGAGTGTTGTCTACGTACCAACGCAGACCGACTGCGGAAGCGATCACACAACGTAGAGGAAGTAGTCGTACGTCTTCTTCCCGATCCGACCGATCCAAGCACCGTTACTCCGGCACCTCCGAGTTCTTAGCACACGTTCAGCTCGATGACGTTCCTCGGGCTCCGATCCAGCAAAGCGTCGAGGAAGAGTTCCGTCAGCACGACAGCGTGGTGACGATCTTGATGTACTACCGACGCAGGGCTTCGCCTAAGCACTGTAACGGTATGATCGAGGTGGAATTTGGTGGCAGGGGGCACCGCACACTGCTAAGGAACGATCTCAAGGATCAAGTTGTGTGTCTTGGGGTGCCCCCCTGCCCCCGTATATAAAGGCCAGGGGCAGGGGGTTCGGCCGGCTAGGAGGGAGGCGCAGGGAGGAGTCCTACTCCCACCGGGAGTAGGACTCCTCCCCTCCAATCCTATTCCAACTAGGATTCTTGGGGGGGAAGGAGAAAGAGGGGCCGGCCCACCTCTCCTAGTCCTATTAGGACTTGGGAAAGGGGGGGCGCCGGCTAGGCTTGTGGGCTGCCTCTTCTCTCTTTTCCACTAAGGCCCAATAGGCCCATTTACCTCCCGGGGGGTTCCGGTAACCCTCCCGGTAATCCGGAAAAATCCCGATTTCACCCGGAACGCTTCCGGTGCCCAAACATAGGCTTCCAATATATCAATCTTTACGTCTCGACCATTTCGAGACTCCTCGTCATGTCCATGATCTCATCCGGGACTCCGAACAACCTTCGGTACATCAAAATGCATAAACTCATAATAACTGTCATCGTAACGTTAAGCGTGCGGACCCTGCGGTTCGAGAACAATGTAGACATGACCGAGACACGTCTCCGGTCAATAACCAATAGCGGGACCTGGATCCCCATATTGGCTCCTACATATTCTACGAAGATCTTTATCGGTCAGACCGCATAACAACATACGTTGTTCCCTTTGTCATCGGTATGTTACTTGCCCGAGATTCGATCGTCGGTATCCAATATCTAGTTCAATCTCGTTACCGGCAAGTCTCTTTACTCGTTTTGTAATACATCATCTCACAACTAACATATTAGTTGCAGTGCTTGCAAGGCTTATGTGATGTGTATTACCGAGAGGGCCCAGAGATACCTCTCCGACAATCGGAGTGACAAACCCTAATCTCGAAATACGCCAACCCAACATCTACCATTGGAGACACCTGTAGTACTCCTTTATAATCACCCAGTTACGTTGTGACGTTTGGTAGTACCCAAAGTGTTCCTCCGGTAAACGGGAGTTGCATAATCTCATAGTTATAGGAACATGTATAAGTCATGAAGAAAGCAATAGCAACATACTAAACGATCGGGTGCTAAGCTAATGAAATGGGTCATGTCAATCAGATCATTCAACTAATGATGTGACCTCGTTAATCAAATAACAACTCTTTGTTCATGGTTAGGAAACATAACCATCTTTGATTAACGAGCTAGTCTAGTAGAGGCATACTAGTGACACTCTGTTGGTCTATGTATTCACACATGTATTATGTTTCCGGTTAATACAATTCTAGCATGAATAATAAACATTTATCATGATATAAGGAAATAAATAATAACTTTATTATTGCCTCTAGGGCATATTTCCTTCATGCGCCCGCCTCGTCCCTGCCTCCGTCAAAAGCGTGAGAAAGGTCGAGCGACGCGGGAAGGCGGCATGGCCTGTTGCCGGGGGAAGGAGTGTCTATCTGAAAGATACCAAGGATTTGCTCCTTGACGTGGGTTCTACCCGCGAGACAAATGACCCGGCAAACATCCCCTTTTCATTAAAACATTCCACGCAGGTACAGTCCATAGAGGATGAAAAACATGAAAGAGAGGATTACAAGTTTTAAATGCAACTAAGGCCCGAAGGCTTACAAATTAAAAACATAAGATGCCCGTAATCCTTTTCTTGTCCCTCTCTTCAGGAGGTAGGTCAAGGAGGCGAGAAGGGCAAGAGGGGCACCTAGGCGAGCTACGGGTGCCAGAAGACACCAAGAGAACATCCCGGGGGCCATCAAGGCTGGACGGTGATGGCGGCGCCGGAAGCGGGGCTCAAAGACGAGGCGGCAGGACGTCAGCACGCTATCGAGGGCACCACGCCCTCGTACTCCGGCTTGACGGCCTTGCCGCCAACCCTCTTCCTCTTCCGCAGCCTCCCTACGCCAGCCGCCCAAGGAGACGACCCTGGGGAGTTCAAGGAGCCGGCGACACGGATGATGGGGTCCCCGGTGCCGCACGGAGCGGCGCCCGACACCTAGTCGGACCCGCCGTCCTGCCGCCCGTTCCCCTCGTCGTCACTGTCGCTCCCCTCCTCGTCACTCTCACTCGAGGAGGAGCCTTCGCTATCGGAGGAGCTTTCCACACAGCATCGTGCCCGGATGCCGAAGCACCCGAAGACCTTGACGGAGAGGAGATCGCCCTCCATCAACTTAAAATGGAGGGTGAGCCCCGCCGTCAAGCTGTGGATGCGGGCGAACGTCTTCCACCCTCGACCAAGATACATCACACCAGGGGCTAGGAATTCGACGCGGACTCGCGTGCTGCTGATTCCATAGCCCCTCATGTGCAAACTCAGCGTCTCGGGCGGGTCCAACTCCACCACGTCCGCAAACGGAGCCGGGAGTCGGAGGCGACGACGAGGCGCCCGGCGCAGCCTGACGAAGAACTCGCAAGGGTCGTCCCCGGCATGGACCGCCGCGGGAAGAAGAGCCGCCGGCGGAGGCGAAGCCGACGCGCCGCCTCGTCCACCTCTTCCCCAAGCGCCGCGGCCTCATCCTCGACCGCGTCCACGACCTCGCCCCCTCCCTCTTCCCTTACGGCTGGCTCCGCCACCACGGGTGCGGGAGAGGGAGGGATGCGCTGCCTGGCGGCAACCCTTGCCGCCACTGACGAAGGACCAGGGTTCCCTTTCTCCATGGCGAATGAGAGGAAGGGGAGCAGAAGCTGAAGGAAGGAGAAGATGAGAGAATGCGGGCTTCCGTCCTCCCCTCCCGCTCTTTATGAAGGAGCGAGGTGGGGGCTCGGCCGCCCCCGTCAGCGAATCAAGACGCGGGAAGGCACGGAGCTGGGGCCGACCCGCTGCCTCGACCCACGACGGCCCCGTTTTCCGCCTCCGCCGTCCGCGACCCCAAGTGCATGGGAGCCGCGTGGCAGGCGTGCAGAACCGAGGCGACGGATGGGGCGGCCTCTCCCCACCCCGTGATCGTGGGGAGTGGGCACCTCGAAAACCGCCCACGATCTCTCCCACGATGCCGCGTTTGACGCGTGCCGTTTGGGGAGAGCGTGGTGGATGCGGAGTGGGTTATGGCGTGACCTAGGCCGCGCGTGCCCATGCACTATTTTGGGCCTGGCCCAAGAGCGCTCGGCACCGTGTATGGCCCAGGCCCGGGGGCTCCTGTCAGTGTACTAAATTGGGGTACCTTAGTATCCCGAACTTGTGCACGGGCAGTCGCAGCGACCCGCGGCAAGGCTTGCCGGGCGACCGCCAAGACCCTCCGTGGTTCCCCCTGGGGCCATTCAAGAACAAAGTATCCAAGAGCAAAACAAGGCCCCGGCAAGAGGAGCTTGCCGGGAAGGAGACAAGACCCCGGCAAGAGGAGCTTGCAGGGAAGGAGACAAGGCCCCGGCAAGAGGAGCTTGCCGGAAGGAGACGAGACCCCGACAAGAGGAGCTTGCCGGGAAGACCAACCAAAGCATCTCAAGAAGTTCGCTGCGGCGCACCGCGCGTCCCGACAAGACCCGGTGAACGACAAGCTCCTGGACGCGACAAGGCAACATCCGCGGCAAGGCGCTTGCCGCGGCAAGCTACTACCCCGCAGCCCGCGCTCCAGCTCACCCACCAACGTGTCGCCCTGGGACTGCTCTTGGCGTATGTGGCGGGAGGCTGTGCAGCCGGGGGCATGCGGTGGCAAGCAAGCACTGACAAGATAGCCATCGTGGCAAACGGTGGCGTTCCTAGCGGTCCCTCTCTGTACCTTCTAGGGGACGCAGACGGGCATTTAATGCCCTTGTCCCCTGCCGTCAGGGTTAGGTATGATACGACATGTAGGTGGCGGAGCCAACTACCACCTCTTTTACATTTTTGCCCCCACCTCTGTTGCCACCTGTCGGTGACCCCTTAGACATATAAAAGGAGGCCCATGCGCAACAGAGGGGAGGAGGACAGCCATTCTCACGCTCGGTCTCGCCAGCTGCTCGAGTGTACTATAGCACTCGTCGCTCTCGAGCAGGAACTCAATACAACCACCAAAGCAGGAGTAGGGTTTTACGCATCCGTGCGGCCCGAACCTGGGTAAACCGATCGTCTCGCTCGTGTGTTCGCCTCAATCTGCTCTTTGTGCATCCACCGCCCCCTGCCGAACCGAAAGGGGCTCGGTCCGCCGATCCCCATAGGTGTGTGTGGGATCAGCAACCCCCGACAGTGCGTAGAGTTGTATCGGTGGTCAATAGAACTTGAGGGAATATTTGTTCTACCTTTAGCTCCTCGTTGGGTTCGACACTCTTACTTATCGAAAGAGGCTACAATTGATCCCCTATACTTGTGGGTTATCAGTTCACAATGTATGTGACTACAACCTCTAAAACAATTAGATCCAAGTTCGGAACACACGTTCAGAAATAAAATGACAAACCTAGCATGAATAGTGTCACAAAAATACAAAAGAAAAATTGACGTTATTCACAATGATAGACTATTGCTTTGAATCACTCGTATCTTAATATTCATGCCATGATTAGATTACATGATCAAGATTATGCTAGGTAGCATTCCACATCAACAATTATCTTTTACCTACTCAAGGACGAGTAGGAATTAAGCTTGGGGATGCCGATATGTCTCCGTCGTCTCTATAATTTTTGAACGTTCCATGCCAATATTATACAACTTTCATATACTTTTGGCCACTTTTTATACTATTTGTGGGGACTAACATATTGATCTAGTGCCAGTTCCTATTTGTTGCATGTTCTTTGTTTTGCAGAAAATCCATATCAAAAACGAAGTCCAAGTGGGATAAAAACTGAAGGAGTTTTTTTGGAATATATGTGATTTTTGGGAAGAAGAATCAGGAGACGATGCCCGAGGGGGCCACGAGGCAGGGGGGTGCCCCTGACCCTCGTGGCCACCCCGTAAGCTGATTGGTGCCTTTCTTTCGCCGCAAGAAAGCTAATGTCCGGATAGAAATCGTGTTAAAATTTCAGCCCAATCGGAGTTACGGATCTCCGGGAATATAAGAAACGGTGAAAGGCCAGAATCTGGAACGCAGAAACAGAGAGAGACAAAGAGACAAATCCAATCTCAGAAGGGCTCTTGCCCCTCCCATGCCATGGAAGCCAAGCACCAGAGGGGAAACCCTTCTCTCATCTAGGGAGAAGGTCAAGGAAGAAGAAGGGGGCCCTCTCCCCCTCTCTTCCGGTGGCGCCGTAACACCGCTGGGGCCATCATCATCACCGCAATCTACACCAACACCCTCTGTCATATTCACCAACATCTCCATCATCTTCCCCCATCTATCTATAACGGTCCACTCTCCCGCAACCCGATGTACCCTTTACTTGAACATGGTGCTTTATGCTTCACATTATTATCCAATGATGTGTTGCCATCCTATGATGTCTGAGTAGATTTTCGTTGTCCTATCGGCATTTAGTGAATTGCTATGATTGGTTTAATTTGCATGTGGTTATATTGCTGTCCTTTGGTGCCCATCATATGAGCGCGCATGTGGATCACACCATAGGGCTAGTTGTATGTCGATAGGACTATGTATTGGAGGGCAAGAGTGACAGAAGCTTCAACCTAGCATAGAAATTGATGCATACGGGATTGAAGGGGGAAAAATATATCTTAATGCTATGGTTGGGTTTTACCTTAATGAATGTTAGTAGATGCGGATGCTTGCTAATAGTTCCAATCATAAGTGCATAGAATTCCAAGTCAGGGATGACATGCTAGCAGTGGCCTCTCCCACATAAAACTTGCTATCGGTCTAGTAAAGTAGTCAATTGCTTAGGGACAATTTCGCAACTCCTACCACCACTTTTCCACACTCGCTATACTAACTTCGTTGCTTCTTTATCTAAACAGCCCCTCCTTTTTATTTACACACTCTTTATTATCTTGCAAACCTATTCAAAAACACCTACAAAGTACTTCTAGTTTCATACTTGTTCTAGGTAAAGCGAACGTTAAGCATGCGTAGAGTTGTATCGGTGGTCGATAGAACTTGAGGGAATATTTTTTCTACCTTTAGCTCCTCGTTGGGTTCGAAACTCTTACTTATCGAAAGAGGCTACAATTGATCCCCTATACTTGTGGGTTATCAGCCCGCGTAAAAGAGCTGAGGATGGTGATGATGATGGTGATGTTGATGTTGATGAAGACGATGACCGCGGCGATGATTCCCCGATGGCACTCTGTGCCACCAAGAGAGAGGGGGAGTGGTTCTCCCCTTTGTGCTTCCTCCTCCATGGCCTCCCCCTTAGATGGGGCGAGGTTCTTCCTCTGGCCCTTGGCCTCCATGACAATGGTGGCCCCTCCGGCTTCCTCCTCCATGTCCTCCGATGATGTTGGCCCTCTTCGGCGGGGCGCCAGAGAGGGCCTAGATTGGTTTTTCCTAGCTACAGAGGATTGCAGCGGCGGAACTTCCGATCTCTCTTCTATTCTGGGTTTTTTTGGATTTATAGGAGGATTTGGCGTCGGTTTCACATCAGGGGGCCCCACAAGGCGACGACAAGGACGGGGGCGCACCCCCACCCTTGTGGTGGCCCCGAGACTCCTCTTCGGTATCTTTTCCTTCCAGTATTTTTTATATTTTCCAGAAAAATTCTCCGTCAATTTTCAGCTCATTCCGAGAACTTTTATTTCTGCACAAAAACAACACCACAATAGTTCTGCTGAAAACATCGTCAGTCGGGGTTAGTTCTAATCAAATAATACCAAAATCATATGGAATTTTTGTAAACATGGCATGAATACTTCATAAATTATAGATGCGTCGTAGACGTATCAGCATCCCCAAGCTTAATTCCTGCTCGTCCTTTAGTAGAATTTTTTTTTGAAGTGTGAATGCTAGCATAGTATATTAGTTTGATCAATGATAATTTCAATCATTGTTTCTAGCATTATTCTTTATCATAAATAGCAGCTCATCTCATAAAAATTCTCATGATCAAGTAACAAGCTATTCACAAATTAAAGTATAGACCATAAACTTTCTTGAAAACTAACAAACTATGTTCTCAGTCATCAAACAATTACAATTCATCTTATTTTCAGGAAGGGTCTATGTGAGAGCTTTGATTTAGAAAATTCCAGATACTCAACTATCATTTAATCTTTCACAATTGCTAACACTCACATGATATTTATGGGTTCAAAGTTTTAATCGGAAACACAGAAATATAGGGGCTTATAGTTTCACCTCCCAACCTTTTACCTCAAGGGTAACGTCAACAATAATACTTTATGAAAACCTACATCCGAGTGGATATATATATATATATATATATATATATATATATATATATATATATATATATATATCCTGATTGTTCCAACACATAGTGCTTGCCAAAGGAAAAGTTTAAAAAGGAAAGGTGATAATCACCATGACTCTTGTATAAGGGTAGAAGATAAAAGTAAAAGATAGGCCCTTCGTAGAGGGAACCGGAGGTTGTCATGCGCTTTTATGGTTGGATGCACGAAATCTTAATGCAAAATAACGTCACTTTATATTGCCGCTTGTGATAAAGACCTTTATTATGCAGTTCATCGATTTAATTTGTTCCATATCACAAGTTCATATAAAGCTTATTTTCTTCACACTGTGTTTGCTAACTTTTAATAAATTTACCACCTATACTTATTACATGTGAAGTCATTACTCCCCATGGTGTAAGCATATGAAGCATATAAAATTTCAGATCTATGATATTCAATTCATTCAACCATTTACTCATAGGATATAAGTGAAGCACATGAGTAAATGACAAACTACACCAAAAAGATCTGAGTGAAGAACATTGAGTAGGCAAGTAATTAACAAGCCATGGGAGGACTCTCTCTCTCATTCAAGATTTCAGATCCAATGATTTTATTCAAACATCAAGTAAAATGAAAATACGCTCCAAGCAAAACACATATCATGTGATGAATAAAAATATAGCTCCGAGTAAGGTATATCGATGGTTTTGAACACCAAAGAGGGGATGCCTTACGGGGCATCCCCAAGCTTAGGCGCTTGAGCCTTCCTTCGATATTACCTTCGGGTGCCTTGGGCATCCCCAAGCTTAGGGTCTTTCCGCTCCTTATTCTCCTTGTACCGATATCTCACCCAAAACTTGAAAACTTCAATCACACAAAACTTAACGGAACTTCGTGAGATGGGTTAGTATGATAAAGAGTAAGTCATTCACTTTGGTACTGTCAAAGGCAAGATTCATAATTTGTTGCGACCCGACCTCAGGCGGTCAAGTCTCCGTGCTTAAGTGTCATCCCTAGATCGGTATTGCTGACACACATAGTACTTGAGGATTTATAACAGAGTTCAATCACACACTTATTGCATCGATTGTTTCAAAGGAGAACTTATTACAATAATATGGCTGAAGGCCATCTAAATAAGATAGCATCGGAAGCTTCGAAGGTAGAGAGTCCATCCAATTCCATGGCAAAACCGAGTGCACGACAACGACCTAGCGCACCTTACTCTTCATATGAAAACTCTATAACATAATACATTGCAGCCTGTGTAGGTCAGCACATGGAATATGCTGGCAAGATAACACCATAGAGCAATGAACAAATAACAACTATCACTACATGCATATAAGGCTGGTGGAGGCTCTATGGTTATCATTTGCATAAAGCTAATTTTCCCTACAACAAAGGAATATGTTTTATTTATCTACCAAGTTTGTTGAAAACATTGAGAAGGTAACCCCAACTCAATCCCAATTAAAAGTTAACAACCCAACAAATTAGTTAAGTAAAGTGATGAGATCAACATAATAATTCAAGTACCAGATACTCAAGATGTCCATAACCTAGGAGACGGCTAATCATGATTAGTTTGTACACTCTGTAGAGTTTTGCGCGCTTTTCCCCACAAGACTCGATCTCCTCCGTTGAATTTCTCGCACTACATGATGTTTGAGAAATGGATGACCGAGACACAGTCTTTCCGAAGAGGTCCCATTAACCGATAGATAGGCTGGTACACCTACAACCCCCTACATATGCTAGCCCATCATGGAAAGGATTCCCGCAACTTACTCAACTATGCCAGAGCCCATAATGGCTTGTGGTTGCACTTGGAAGTTTCTAGCATGAACAATCTTATGATCCCTTTGAGCCTGGGTGGTGAACCATAGGAATATCACACGGATACCCCGGGATCTCCTTGGACAACACTGGATTCCCCAGCTTCCCACAAACCAATCCACCCAGATGTGTATTAAAGTAGCCACCTTAAGTTAAAACTTAGTTAACAATAACTCCCACATTTTTCATGAATTCTCTCAACTCAAACCACGTCTACGAGCATAGCATAGTAGTATAAGCATAAAGTAGAAAATACTTAGGGTTTGATATAAGACAATAGGTGCTACCTCATCAGCTACTTCCCAATAACCACATGTTGTCAATCCTACTCATGCAATGTTTGAGGGTTGAGACTAACGCATAAAAACTGGGTAGTAAAGGGATATGATCAAAGTGTTACTTGCCTTGCTGACGATCGGAAAACCCTAGTGATTCATAGTAGCAAGCCTCGCACTCCGGAAACTCTATCATGAGCAAACAATAGCATACATAAGCACTCAAGCATAAGATGCAGAAGTGAATCCAACAGAAAAGATTCAACCTGAAAGTCCAAGTGAAGAGCTTCGATTTGCAAAAAGAAATAATCGAATCGGAGATACGAAACTCAAACTACGATCAAAAGAAGTTCGAATTCAAATCTACTTGAAACCAAATTTTAAATTGTCAAAACCATTTTCAAGTTGATTATCCTAACAGAGGGGATCGAGACGAAGGTTTTAGCGTTGGTTTCACTAGATTTGGACAAACAAGCAAAAAGTAACGAGGGTTTGAAGATCAAGGACTAATATGTAAGAATACTATTCGCAGATAGGTCCCTGGTGGAAAATAAAATTAAAAAGAAAAATCTATCGGACGAACGTCCGCTAACAGAGACTACTGAACGAAAACCGCTCGTTAAAATAGTCTAACCAGTGAACGTTTACTAATTAGACTAAAGCAAAAACGAAAAACCGATCAAAAAAATTTAAACCGAAAGAACCGACCGGTTCTTACCGGTCAACGGCGTCGGCGGCGCGATCGGATCGGCGGCGTGCGACGGCGGTGGCGGTCGGCGAGGCGGGGCGGTGGCACACTTGGTGATTCTGGTGATCTTTATATCGATTTCGACCGAAATCATCTCATCTTTCCAGCGGCACACTTGGTTTGCCAAGTTGAGGCCTGGTTCAATCTTTTCCTTCCGGAGCACGCATATGCATTGCATATCACATCCCGCAGATAATGCCATGCTTTGCATCATGTTGCTTGTGCATTGCACCGTGGTTAATTGTTGTTTCCTTTGCTTGTGTTCTTGCTTTGGGTAGAGCCGAGAGATGATTACGTGTTCGAGGAACCCGTTGAGTATGCTTACGAGGATCGAGCTTTCGTCAACTCGGAGAACTTTGCAGGCAAGATGACCATACCCTCGAAATCACTTCTATCTTTGCTTGCTAGTTGTTCGCTCTATTGCTATGCGGCGATACCTACCACTTGCTATATCATGCCTCCCATATTGCCATGTCAAGCCTCTAACCCACCTTTCCTAGCAAACCGTTGTTTGGCTATGTTACCGCTTTGCTCAGCCCCTCTTATAGTGTTGCTAGTTGCAGGTGAAGATGGAATTTGTTCCTTGTTGGAACATGGATATTTGTTGGGATATCATTATTATATTTTGCTTACTTTAATGCATCTATATACTTGGTAATGGCTGGAAGGCTCGGCCTTATGCCTGGTGTTTTGTTCCACTCTTGCCGCCCTAGTTTGCGTCATACCGGTGTTATGTTCCTTGATTCTGCGTTCTTACACGGTTGGGTTACAATGGGAACCCCTTGACAGTTCGCCTTGAATAAAACTCCTCCAGCTAGGCCCAACCTTGGTTTTACCATTTGCCTCCTAAGCCTTTTTCCCTTGGGTTCCGCAGACTCAAGGGTCATCTTTATTTTAACCCCCGGGCGAGTGCTCCTCTGAGTGTTGGTCCAAAACAGATCCACTTGCAGCGCCACCTCGGGGAAACTTCAGGGTTGGTTTTAGTTGTACGTAGTGTTCATCCGGTGTGCCCTGAGAACGAGATATGTGCAGCTCCTATCGGGATTTGGGCACATCGGGCGGCTTTGCTGGTCTTGTTTTACCATTGTCGAAATGTCTTGTAACCGGGATTCCGAGTCTGATCGGGTCTTCCTGGGAGAAGGAATATCCTTCGTTGACCGTGAGAGCTTGTGATGGGCTAAGTTGGGACACCCCTACAGGGTTTTGAACTTTCGAATGTCGTGCCCGTGGTTATGGGCAGATAGGAATTTATTAATGTCTGGTTGTAGAGAACTTGAAACTTAACTTAATTAAAATGAATCAACCGCGTGTGTGACCGTGACGGTCTCTTTTCGGCGGAGTCCGGGAAGAGAACATGGTCTCGTGTTATGCTTGAACGTAAGTAGTTTCAGGATCACTTCTTGATCTGTATAGCTTCTCGACTGTGCTTTGCTTCTCTTCTCGCTCTCATTTGCATAAGTTAGCCACCATATATGCTAGTGCTTGCTGCAGCTTCCACCTCACTACCTTTTCCTCCCTTTAAGCTTAAATAGTCTTGATCGCGAGGGTGTGAGATTGCTGAGTCCCCATGACTCATAGATTATTTCCAAAACCAGATGCAGGTGCCGATGATGCCAGTGCAGGGGACGCGGTCGAACTCAACTGGGAGTTCGATGAGGATTCAGGACGTTAATATGTGTCTTTTCCGGAAGATCAGTAGAGGAGCCCAGTTCGGGCGATCGGGGATCTAGCATTTGGGGTTGTCTTTATTTATGTTGGTTCCGTAGTCGGACCTTGATTGTATACTGGATGATGTAATGCTATATTTATGTATTGTGTGAAGTGGCGATTGTAAGCCAACTCTTTACCCCTTTCTTATTTAGTACATGGGATGTGTAAAGATTGCCCCTCTTGCGACATGCCTACTATGCGGTTATGCCTCTAAGTCGTGCTCCGACACGTGGGAGATATAGCCGCATCATGGCTGTTATAGCAGCGCGGGCGACGGCAGCAGCTAGGAGCAGCGGCGCTAGCAGACGGCAGCGGCACTGGGTGCTGCGGGCGGCGGCGGGGCACAATGAGGAGGAGTGGTGGGGTGGCGGCGGCTTATAAGGAAGCCCTCGGGGCTCTCCGACTTGCGGGAGGGGTCGGCGGGTGTCGGTGTCAAACCCGGTGGATCTTAGGTAGGGGGTCCCGAATTGTGCATCTAAGGTCGATGGTAACAGGAGACAGGGGACACAATGTTTTACCCAGTTTCGGGCTCTCTCTATGGAGGTAATACCCTACGTCCTGCTTGATTGATCTTGATGAATGAGTATTACAAGAGTTGATCTACCACGAGATCGTAATGGCTAAACCCTAGAGGCCTAGCTTGTATGGTTATGATAATGTCTCCCCCTCCAGACTAAGTCCTCCGGTTTATATAGATACTGAGAGGATCTAGGGTCACACAAGGTCGGTTACAAAGAAAGGAATCTACATATTTAGTCTCCAAGCTTGCCTTCCACGCCAAGGAGAGTCCCGTACAGACACGGGTGGAGTCTTCGGTCTTCATATCTTCACAACCCATCAGTCCGGCCCATGGCTAACAGGCCGGACGCCCGAGGACCCCTTAGTACAGGACTCCCTCAGTAGCCATGAACCTGGCTTCAATGACAAGGTATCCGGCGCATAGGTCTGTCTTCGGCATTGCAAGGCGAGTTCCTCTTTCCGAACTCCAAAATAGTCTTCATACGTATCAACGTGTCCGAACCTGTAACACACACACCACACACAACCGCAGAGAGAATATAACATTCCAGGAGTCAATCTGCTGAAAACTTTTTACAACGTGACATTACGCTCGCCCAATTTTTCGAACCGTTTCCTGTCCCACCATTCCATGTTTCGAGGCGCGGTTGCTATTGGCACGTTCTGTGGAAGCAGAGATCGTGTCCCCTTATTGCGGGATTCTCATTAATACGAGCGTGGGTAACCCAACCATTCCGTTGGAAAGATTCCTTAGGAATAGGCAGGTTTTCAGGCTCAGGAAGAGGCGTTTAATCCCCGCTCTCTTTATAAAGGAACCAAGGGACGTCCTTTTTGACGCCAAACTTCTCCTCAGCCTCTCCAACCTCGAGTTCTAGCACCCAAGGTTTCGACTTCGTTGCTCCGAGCTTCCCCATTATGTCCGGACCAAGCCCTCAAGGCCGATGGGTGGCTTCCTCCGTTACAGAGGAGGATATTGCGAAGCTTCGAGCGGCTAGATATCTGACCGCGGAAATCCACCACAGGCTTCCTGCTCAAGGGTAGGTTATCCCGACCCCCAGATCTAGCGAGAGGGTCATGTTCATCTCACACTTCCTTCGAGGGCTAGGGCTCTCTCTTCACCCCTTCGTTTGGGGGTTAATGTTCTATTATGGACTAGATTTTCACGATCTAGCCCTGGAGTCTTTCCTCCATGTATCTGCATTCATCATTACGTGCGAGGCCTTCCTCCGAATCCACCTCACACTTCGACTTATGGCTCAAGACCTTCAGTGTGAAACCAAAGGTAGTCGACGGGGAACAGGTGGAGTGCGGCGGTGCTGTAGTCAGCCAGCTCACCAACACTCCTTGGCCAAAAGGATCGTTTGCCGAAACTTCCAATCAATGGCAGCGAGAGTGGTTTTACGTTACGGAGCCCCACAGCACCAAGTGGGTAGCTGCACCCACGTTTCGCCCTGGCCCACCTTTACAGCTTGCATCATGGGCCAACAAGGGGCTGGATTGGGGATCAGTTGATGAAGTGCGGACTCTACAAAGCCGCATCCGAACCCTCCTCGAGAGGAACATCGATCTTGTCAGTGTGATTCAAGTAATGCTGATTCGTCGAATCCTTCCCTCCAGTGTAGGCCTCTCCATATGTGGGAGTTCAATCCAGAAGGACCACGAACCCTCCAACACTTCTTCAGCATTATGCACAAAGGGATGTGGCAGTTGTTTTCCGAAAAACGAAAACATTGCCCGGACACTACTGAGGACACAAGCCTCGACTGTAACCGTCCGGATACCCCGGTAAGCACTTGGCTTTCGAACACCCCCCTTTTTTAAGTATGCCATAATACATTACTAAGCGAACTATCTCCTTCCAGGGCCGGATGAAGAAAGCGGAGCTGATTAGGTGTTTGGCCCTGCTTCCCGAGGGTTCAGAAGATCCTGTATTAACAAGGATGCTAGCCCCGGCACCGTACCAGATGCCTACGAAGGAGGGCAAGGCAGAGAGGACCAAAGATGGCCCCCATCCCGAAGGTGCGCCAGACATTGTGTCCGGAGGAATCAAGATTCCATCGTCCGAAGAAAAAAATGAAGGGGAAGTCAACGTCTCTTCCCCCCATGGGAAGAAAAGGGCCGCCTCCAAAGATTGGGAGGAAAATGCTCCTAAGCGAGGCAAGATGCCTTCTTCGGGTGGCTCGGGCTTGGGGGACAACGTCATCGCGCAGTCCCATGGCGAGGACAAGCCTCGGGCCGAATCATAAGTGAACAAGGGTGTTTTAAACACGTCCCATCCCTTTCTTGTAACGTCTAGAATATATGTTTTTTGCAGTTCGGCACGCAGTCTTCTTCAACAATCCTCTTGAAGGAAATATGCCCTAGAGGCAATAATAAAGTTCTTATTTATTTCCTTATATCATGATAAATTTTTATTATTCATGCTAAAATTGTATTAACCGGAAACATAATACATGTGTGAACACATAGACAAACAAAGTGTCACTAGTATGCCTCTACTAGACTAGCTCGTTGATCAAAGATGGTTATGTTTCCTAACCATAGACATGAGTTGTCATTTGATTAAACAGGATAACATCATTAGGAGAATGATGTGATTGGCATGACCCATTCCGTTAGCTTAGCACATGATCGTTTAGTATGTTGCTATTGCTTTCTTCATGACTTATACATGTTCCTATGACTATGAGATTATGCAACTCCCGTTTACCGGAGGAACACTTTGTGTGCTACCAAACTTCACAACGTAACTGGGTGATTATAAAGGTGCTCTACAGGTGTCTCCGAAGGTACTTGTTGGGTTGGCATATTTCGAGATTAGGATTTGTCACTCCGATTGTCGGAGAGGTATCTCTGGGCCCTCTCGGTAATGCACATCACTTAAAGCCTTGCAAGCATTGCAACTAATGAGTTAGTTGCGGGATGATGTATTACGGAACGAGTAAAGAGACTTGGCAGTAACGAGATTGAACTAGGTATTGAGATACCGACGATCGAATCTCGGGCAAGTAACATACCGATGACAAAGGGAACAACGTATGCTGTTATGCGGTTTGACGGATAAAGATCTTTGTAGAATATCTAGGAGCCAATATGAGCATCCAGGTTCCGCTATTGGTTATTAACCGGAGACGTGTCTCGGTCATGTCTACATAGTTCTCGAACCCATAGGGTCCGCACGCTTAACTTTACGATGACAGTTTTATTATGAGTTTATATGTTTTGATGTACCGAAGGTTGTTCAGAGTCCCGGATGTGATCACGGACATGACGAGGAGTCTCGAAATGGTCGAGACATGAAGATAGATATATTGGAAGCCTATGTTTGGATATCGGAAGTGTTCCGGCTGAAATCGGGATTTTATCGGACTACCGGGAGGTTACCGGAAGCCCCCGGGAGCTTAATGGGCCTTCATGAGCATTAGTGGAAAAGGAGGGCAGCAAGAGGAGTATGAGGCACGCCCCCCTAGGCCCAAACCGAATTGGTTTAGGGCAAGGGGGCCGGCCCCCTCTTTCCTTCTTCCCCCTCCCAAGTCCTAATCCAAATAGGAAAAGTGGGGGGAATCCTACTCCCACTCCTTGCTCCTTTATATACAGGGGTAGGGGGGCACCCTAGAGACACAACATTAGATCATTGATCTCTTAGCCGTGTGCGGTGCCCCCCTCCACTATAGTCCACCTCGATAATACTGTAGCGGTGTAGGCGAAGCCCTGCATCGGTAGAACATCAACATCGTCACCATGCCGCCGTGCTGAGGAAACTCTTCCTCAACACTCAGCTGGATCGAAGTTCGAGGGACGTCATCGGGCTGAACGTGTGCTAAACTCGGAGGTGTCGTACGTTCGGTGCTTGATCAGTCAGATCGTGAATACGTACGACTACATCAACCGTGTTGTGCTAACGCTTCCGCTTTCGGTCTACGAGGGTACGTAGACAACACTCTCCCCTCTCATTGCTATGCATCACCATGATCTTGCGTGTGCGTACGAATTTTTTTGAAATTACTACGTTACCCATTAGTGGCATCCGAGCCTGCTTTTATGCATTGATGTTATATGCATGAGTAGAACACAAGTGGGTTAGGGGCGATATGAGTCATACTGCTTACCAGCCTGTCATACTTTGGTTCGGCGGTATTGTTGGATGAAGCAGCCCAGGTCGACATTACGCGTACGCTTACATGAGACTGGTTCTACCGACGTGCTTTGCACACAGGTGGCTGGCAAGTGTCAGTTTCTCCAACTTTAGTTGAACCGAGTGTGGCTACGCCCGGTCCTTACGAAGGTTTAAACAGCATCAACTTGACAAACTATCGTTGTGGTTTTGATGTGTAGGTAAGAATGGTTCTTGCTAAGCCCGTAGCAGCCACGTAAAACTTGCAACAACAAAGTAGAGGACGTCTAACTTGTTTTTGCAGGGCATGTTGTGATGTGATATGGTCAAGACATGATGCTAAATTTTATTGTATGAGATGGTCATGTTTTGTAACCGAGTTATCGGCAACTGGCAGGAGCCATATGGTTGTCACTTTATTGTATGCAATGCAATCGCCCTCTAATGCTTTACTTTATCACTAAGCGGTAGCGATAGTCATGGAAGCATAAGATTGTCGAGACGACAATGATGCTACGATGAAGATCAAGGTGTCGCGCCGGTGACGATGGTGATCATGACGGTGCTTCGGAGATGGAGATCACAAGCACAAGATGATGATGGCCATATCATATCACTTATAATGATTGCATGTGATGTTTATCCTTTATGCATCTTATCTTGCTTTGATTGACGGTAGCATTATAAGATGACGCCTCACTAAATTATCAAGGTATAAGTGTTCTCCCTTGGTATGCACCGTTGCGAAAGTTCTTCGTGCTGAGACACCACGTGATGATCGGGTGTGATAGGTTCTACGTTCAAATACAACGGGTGCAAAACAGTTGCACACGCGGAATACTCAGGTTAAACTTGACGAGCCTAGCATATAACAGATATGGCCTCAGAACACGGAGACCAAAAGGTCGAGCGTGAATCATATAGTAGATATGATCAACATAGTGATGTTCACCATTGAAACTACTCCATCTCACGTGATGATCGGACATGGTTTAGTTGATTTGGATCACGTGATCACTTAGAAGATTAGAGGGATGTCTATCAAAGTGGGAGTTCTTAAGTAATATGATTAATTGAACTTAAATTTATCATGAACTTAGTACCTAATAGTATCTTGCTTGTCTATGTTGATTGTAGATAGATGGCCCGTGTTGTTGTTCCGTTGAATTTTAATGTGTTCCTTGAGAAAGAAAAGTTGAAAGATGATGGTAGCAATTACACAGACTGGGTCTGTAACTTGAGGATTATCCTCATTACTGCATAGAAGAGTTACGTCCTGGAAGCACCGCTAGGTGTACCTCCTGCGCCAGCAACTTCAGACATTGTGAATGCCTGGCAGTTGCGTGTTGATGACTACTCGATAGTTCAGTGTGACATGCTTTACGGCTTAGAACCGGGACTTCAATGATGTTTTGAACATCATGGAGAATATGAGATGTTCCAGGAGTTGAAGTTAATATTTCAAGCAAATTCCCGGATTGAGAGATATGAAGTCTCCAATAAGTTCTACAGCTACAAAATGGAGGAGAATAGTTCTGTCAGTGAACATATACTCAGAATGTCTGGGTACCATAATCACTTGACTCAGCTGGGAGTTGATCTTCTGGTTGATAGTGTCATTGACAGAGTTCTTCAATCACTGCCACCAAGCTACAAGAGCTTCGTGATGAACTATAATATGCAAGGGATGAATAAAACAATTCCCGAGCTCTTCGCAATGCTAAAGGTTGCGGAGGTAGAAATCAAGAAGGAGCATCAAGTGTTGATGGTCAACAAGACCGCTGGTTTCAAGAAAAGGGGCAAAGGGAAGAAGAAGGGGAACTTCAAGAAGAACAGCAAGCAATTTGCTACTCAAGAGAAGAAACCCAAGTCTGGACCTAAGCCTGAACTGAGTGCTTCTACTGCAAGCAGACTAGTCACTGGAAGCGGAACTGCCCCAAGTATTTGGCGGATAAGAAGGATGGCAAGGTGAACAAAGGTATATGTGATATACATGTTATTGATGTGTACCTTACTAATGCTCGCAGTAGCACCTGGGTATTTGATACTGGTTCTGTTGCTAATATTTGCAACTCGAAACAGGGGCTACGGATTAAGAGAAGATTGGCTAAGGACGAGGTGACGATGCGCGTGGGAAATGGTTCCAAAGTCGATGTGATTGCGGTCAGCACGCTACCTCTACATCTACCTTCGGGATTAGTATTAGACCTAAATAATTGTTATTTGGTGCCAGCGTCGAGCATGAACATTATATCTGGATCTTGTTTGATGCAAGACAGTTATTCATTTAAATTAGAGAATAATGGTTATTCTATTTATATGAGTAATATCTTTTATGGTCATGCACCCGAGAAGAGTGGTCTATTCTTATTGAATCTTGATAGTGCTGACACACATATTCATAATGTTGAAGCCAAAAGATGCAGAGTTGATAATGATAGTGCAACTTATTTGTGGCACAGCCGTTTAGGTCATATTGGTGTAAAGCGCATGAAGAAACTCCATACTGATGGACTTTTGGAACCACTTGATTATGAATCACTTGGTTCTTGCGAACCGTGCCTCATGGGCAAGATGACTAAAACACCGTTCTCCGGAACTATGGAGAGAGCAACAGATTTGTTGGAAATCATACATACAGATGTATGTGGTCCGATGAATGTTGAGGCTCGTGGCGGATATCGTTATTTTCTCACCTTCACAGATGATTTAAGCAGATATGGGTATATCTACTTAATGAAGCATAAGTCTGAAATATTTGAAAAGTTCAAAGAATTTCTGAGTGAAGTTGAAAATCATCGTAACAAGATAATAAAGTTTCTACGACCTTATCGTGGAGGAGAATATTTGAGTTATGAGTTTGGTCTACATTTCAAACAATGCGGAATATTTTCGCAACTCACGCCACCCGGAACACCACAGCGTAATGGTGTGTCCGAACGTCGTAATCGTACTTTACTAGATATGGTGCGATCTATGATGTCTCTTACTGATTTACCGCTATCGTTTTGGGGTTATGCTTTAGATACGGCCACATACACATTAAATAGGGCACCAACGAAATCCGTTGAGACGACGCCTTATGAACTGTGGTTTCGCAAGAAACCAAAGTTGTCGTTTCTGAAAGTTTGGGGCTGCTATGCTTATGTGAAAAAGCTTCAACCTGATATGCTCGAACCCAAATCGGAGAAATGTGTCTTCATAGGATACCCAAAGGAAATTGTTGGGTACACCTTCTATCACAGATCCGAAGGCAAGACTTTTGTTGCTAAATTCGGAGTTTTTCTAGAGAAGGAGTTTCTCTCAAAAGAAGTGAGTGGGAGGAAAGTAGAACTTGATGAGGTAATTGTACCTGCACCCTTATGGGAAAGTAGTTCATCACAGAAAACGGTTTCTACGACACCTACACCAATTAGTGAGGAAGTTAATGATGATGATCATGAAACTTTAGATCAAGCTGTTATTGAACCTCGTAGGTCAACCAGAGTAATATCCGCGCCAGAGGGGTACGGTAATCCTGTTTTGGAAGTCATGCTACTAGATGATGATGAACCTACGAACTACGAAGAAGCGATGGTGAGCCCAGATTCCGCAAAATGGCTTGAAGCCATGAAATCTGAGATGGGATCCATGTATGAGAACAAAGTGTGGACTTTGGTTGACTTGCCCGCTGATCGGCAAGCAATTGAGAATAAATGGATCTTCAAGAAGAAGACTGACGCTGACGGTAATGTTACTGTCTACAAAGCTCGACTTGTTGCGAAAGGGTTTCGACAAGTTCAAGGGATTGACTACGATGAGACTTTCTCACCCGTAGCGATGCTTAAGTCTGTCTGAATCATGTTAGCAATTGCCGTGTTTTATGATTATGAAATATGGCAGATGGATGTCAAAACTGCATTCCTGAATGGATTTCTGTAAGAAGAGTTGTATATGATGCAACCGGAAGGTTTTGTCGATCCAAAGGGAGCTAACAAAGTGTGCAAGCTCCAACGATCCATTTATGGACTGGTGCAAGCCTCTCGGAGTTGGAATAAACTCTTTGATAGTGTGATCAAAGCATTTGGTTTTATACAGACTTTTGGAGAAGCCTGTATTTACAAGAAAGTGAGTGGGAGCTCGGTAGCATTTCTAATATTATACGTGGATGACATATTATTGATTGGAAATGATATAGAATTTCTGGATAGCATAAAGGGATACTTGGATAAGAATTTTTCAATGAAAGACCTCGATGAAGCTGCTTACATATTGGGCATTAAAATCTATAGAGATAGATCAAGATGCTTAATTGGACTTTCACAAAGCACATACCTTGACAAAGTTTTGAAGAAGTTCAAAATGGATCAAGAAATGAAAGGGTTCTTGCCTGTGTTTTACAAGGTGTGAAGTTGAGTAAGACTCAATATCCGACCATTGCAGAAGATAGAGAGAAAATGAAAAATGTTCCCTATGCTTCAGCTATAGGCTCTATCATGTATGCAATGCTGTGTACCAGACCTGATGTGTGCCTTGCTATAAGTCTAGCAGGGAGGTACCAAAGTAATCCAGGAGTGGATCACTGGACAGCGGTCAAGCACATCCTAAAGTACCTGAAAAGTGTTGGGGAACGTAGTAATTTCAAAAAATTCCTACGCACACGCAAGATCATGGTGATGCATAGTAACGAGAGGGGAGAGTGTTGTCTACGTACCCTCGTAGACCGAAGCAGAAGCGTTGCGCAACGTAGAGGAAGTAGTCGTATATCTTCCCGGTCCAACCGATCCAAGCACCGTTACTCCCGCACCTCCGAGTTCTTGGCACACGTTCAGCTCGATGACGCTCCCCGGGCTCCGATCCAGCAAAGCTTCGGGGAGGAGTTCCGTCAGTACGATGGCGTGGTGACGATCTTGATGTTCAACTGTCGCAGGGCTTCGCCTAAGCATCGCTACAATATGACCGAGGTGTAATATCGTGGAGGGGGGCACCGCACACGGCTATGGAACGATCACGAAGATCAACTTGTGTGTCTATGGGGTGCCCCCTCCCCCTGTATATAAAGGAGTGGAGGAGGGGAGGGCTGGCCCTCTCTATGGCGCACCCTAGGGGAGTCCTACTCCCACCGGGAGTAGGATTCCCCCTTTCCTAGTCCAACTAGGAGTCCTTCCATGTAGTAGGAGTAGGAAACAAGGAAGGGGCGCAGCCCCTCCCCTAGTCCAATTCGGACTAGGCCTTGGGGGGGGGGGGGGGCCTGCCCTAGGCAGCTCCTCTCTCTTTCTCGTATGGCCCAATAAGGCCCAATACTTCTCCCGGCGAATTCCCGTAACTCTCCGGTACTCCGAAAAATACCCGAATCACTCGGAACCTTTCCGAAGTCCGGATATAGTCGTCCAATATATCGATCTTTACGTCTCGACCATTTCGAGACTCCTCGTCATGTCCCCGATCTCATCCGGGGCTCCGAACTCCTTCGGTACATCAAAACTCATAATATAACTGTCATCGAAACATTAAGCGTGCGGACCCTACGGTTCGAGAACAATGTAAACATGACCGAGACACGTCTCCGGTCAATAACCAATAGTGGGACCTAGATGCCCATATTGGCTCCTACATATTCTACGAAGATCTTTATCGATCAGACCGCATAACAACATACGTTGTTCCCTTTGTCATCGGTATGTTACTTGCCTGAGATTCGATCGTCGGTATCCAATACCTAGTTCAATCACGTTACCGGCAAGTCTCTTTACTCGTTCCGTAATACATCATCCCGCAACTAACTCATTAGTTGCAATGCTTGTAAGGCTTAAGTCATGTGCATTACCGAGAGGGCCCAGAGATACCTCTCCGACATTCGGAGTGACAAATCCTAATCTCAAAATACGCCAACCCAACATGTACCTTCAGAGACACATGTACAGCTCCTTTATAATCACCCAGTTACGTTGTGACGTTTGGTAGCACACAAAGTGTTCCTCCGGCAAACGGGAGTTGCATAATCTCATAGTCATAGGAACATGTATAAGTCATGAAGAAAGCAATAGCAACATACTAAACGATCGGGTGCTAAGCTAATGGAATGGGTCATGTCAATCAGATCATTCAACTAATGATGTGATCCCGTTAATCAAATAACAACTCTTTGTCCATGGTTAGGAAACATAACCATCTTTGATTAACGAGCTAGTCAAGTAGAGGCATACTAGTGACACTCTGTTTGTCTATGTATTCACACATGTATTATGTTTCCGGTTAATACAATTCTAGCATGAATAATAAACATTTATCATGATATAAGGAAATAAATAATAACTTTATTATTGCCTCTAGGGCATATTTCCTTCAGTCTCCCACTTGCACTAGAGTCAATAATCTAGATCACATCGCCATGTGATTTAACATCAATAGTTCACATCTTTATGTGATTGGTTCACATCTCCATGTGACTAACACCCAAAGGGTTTACTAGATTCAATAATCTAGTTCACATCGCTATGTGATTAAGACCCAAAAAGTGATCATGTTTTGCTTGTGAGAGAAGTTTAGTCAACGGGTCTGCCACATTCAGATCCGCATGTATTTTGCAAATTTCTATGTCAACAATGCTCTGCATGGAGCTACTCTAGCTAATTGCTCCCACTTTCAATATGTATCCAGATTGAGACTTAGAGTCATCTGGATCAGTGTCAAAACTTGCATCGACGTAACCCTTTACGACCAACCTTTTGTCACCTCCGTAATCAAGAAACATATCCTTATTCCAGTAAGGATAATTTTGACTGTTGTCCATTGATCTACTCCTAGATCACTATTGTACTCCCTCTCTTAACACAGTGTATGGTATACAATAGATCTGGTACACAGCATGGCATACTTTATAGAACCTATGACTGAGGCATAGGGAATGACTTTCATTCTCTTTCTATCTTCTGCCGTGGTCGGGCTTTGAGTCTTACTCATCTTCACACCTTGTAACACATGCAAGAAACTTTTTCTTTGACTGTTCCATTTTGAACTACTTCAAAATCTTGTAAAGGTATGTACTCATTGAAAACTTATCAAGCGTCTTGATCTATCTCTATAGATCTTGATACTCAATATGTAAGCAGCTTTACCGAGGTCTTTCTTTGAAAAACTCCTTTCAAACACTCCTTTATGCTTTGCAGAATAATTCTACATTATTTCCGATCAACAATATGTCATACACATATACTTATCAGAAATGCTGTAGTGCTCCCACTCACTTTCTTGTAAATACAGGCTTCACCGCAAGTCTGTATAAAACTATATGCTTTGATCAACTTATCAAAGCGTATATTCCAACTCCGAGATTCTTGCACCAGTCCATAGATGGATCGCTGGAGCTTGCATATTTAGTTAACACCTTTAGGATCGACAAAACCTTCTAGTTGCATCGTATACAACTCTTCTTTAGTAAATCCATTAAGGAATGCAGTTTTGTTTATCCATTTGCCAGATTTCATAAAATGCGGCAATTGCTACCATGATTTGGACAGACTTAAGCATAGATACGAGTGAGGAAATCTCATCGTAGTCAACACCTTGAACTTGTCGAAAACCTTTTGCGACAATTCTAGCTTTGTAGATAGTAACACTACTATCAGCGTCCGTCTTCCTCTTGAAGATCCATTTATTTTCTATGGCTTGCCGATCATCGGGCAAATCCATCAAAGTCCATACTTTGTTCTCATACATGGATCATATCTCAGATTTCATGGCCTCAAACCATTTCACGGAATCTGGGCTCATCATCGCTTCCTCATAGTTCGCAAGTTCGTCATGGTCTAGTAACATGACTTCCAGAACAGGATTACCGTACCACTCTGGTGTGGATCTCACTCTGGTTTACCTACGAGATTTGGTAGTAACTTGATCTGAAGTTACATGATCACCATCATTAGCTTCCTCACTAATTGGTGTAGTAGTCACATGAACAAATTTCTGTGATGAACTACTTTCCAATAAGGGAGCAGGTACAGTTACCTCATCAAGTTCTACTTTCCTCCCACTCACTTCTTTCGAGAGAAACTCCTTCTCTAGAAAAACTCCGAATTTAGCAACAAAAGTCTTGCCTTCGGATTTGTGATAGAAGGTGTACCCAACAGTCTCCTTTGGGTATCCTATGAAGACATATTTCTTCGATTTGGGTTTGAGCTTATTAGGATGAAACTTTTTCATATAAGTATCACAACCCCAAACTTTAAGAAACGACAACTTTGGTTTCTTGCCAAACCACAGTTCAGAGTGTGTCGTCTCAACGGACTTAGATGGTGCCCTATTTAACGTGAATGCAGCTGTCTCTAATGCATAACCCCAAAACGATAGTGGTAGATCGGCAAGAGACATCATAGATTGCACCATATCTAATAAAGTATGGTTATGACATTCGGACACACCATTACGCTGTGGTGTTCCAGGTGGCATGAGTTTGTGAAACTATTCCACATTGTTTTAATTGAAGACCAAACTCGTAACTCAAATATTTTACTTCTGCGATCAAATCGTAGAAACTTTCATTTTTGTTACGATGATTCTCCACTTCACTCTGAAATTCTTTGAATTTTTCAACTATTTTAGACTTGTGTTTCATTTAGTAGATATACCCATATCTGCTCAAATCATCTGTGAAGATCAAGAAATAATGATACTTGTCGCGAGCCTCAATATTCATCGGACCACATACATCAGTATGTATGATTTCCAACAAATCTGTTGCTCACTCCATTGTTCCGAAGAACAGAGTCTTACTCATCTTGCCCATGAGGCATGGTTCGCAAGCATCAACTGATTCATAATCAAGTGATTCTAACAGCCCATCGGCATGGAGTTTCTTCATGCGCTTTACACCAATATGACATAAATGGCAGTGCCAAAAATAAGTTGCACTATCATTATTAACTTTGCATCTTTTGGTTCAATATTATGATTATGTGTATCACTACGATCGAGATCCAATGAACTATTTTCATTGGGTGTGTAACCATATAAGGTTTTATTCATGTAAACAGAACAACAATTTATTCTCTTACTTAAATGAATAACCGTATTACAATAAACATGATCAAATCATATTCATGCTCAACGCAATAACCAAATAACACTTATTTAGGTTCAACACTAATCCCGAAATTATAGGGAGTGTGCGATGATGATCATATCAATCTTGGAACCACTTCCAACACACATCATCACTTCACCCTTAACTAGTCTCTGTTTATTCTGCAACTCCCGTTTCGAGTTACAAATCTTAGCAACTGAACCAGTATCAAATGCCGAGGGGTTGCTATAAACACTAGTAAAGTACACATCAATAACACGTATATCCAATATACCTTTGTTTACCTTGCCATCCTTCTTATCCGCCAAATACTTGGGGCAGTTCCACTTCCAGTGACCAGTCCCTTTGCAGTAAAAGCACTTAGTCTCAGGCTTAGGATCAGACTTGGGCTTCTTCACTTGAGCAGCAACTTGCTTGCTGTTCTTTTTGAAGTTCCCCTTCTTCCCTCTGCCCTTTTCTTGAAACTAGTGGTCTTGTCTACCATCAACACTTGATGTTTTTCTCGATTTCTACCTTCATCAATTTCCGCATTACGAAGAGCTTGGGAATCGTTTCCATTATCCCTTGCATATCATAGTTCATCACGAAGTTCTACTAACTTGGTGATGGTAACTAGAGAATTCTGTCAATCACTATCTTATCTGGAAGATTAACTCCCACTTGTTTCAAGCGATTGTAGTACTCAGACAATCTGGGCACATGCTCACTAGTTGAGAGATTCTCCTCCATCTTTTAGCTATAGAACTTGTTGGAGACTTCATATCTCTCAACTCGGGTATTTGCTTGAAATATTATCTTCAACTCCTGGAACATCTCATATGGTCCATGACGTTCAAAACGTCTTTGAAGTCCCGATTCTAAGCCATTAAGCATGGTGCACTAAACTATCAAGTAGTCATCATATTGAGCTAGCCAAACGTTCATAACGTCTGCATCTGCTCTTGCAATAGGTCTGTCACCTAGCGGTGCATCAAGGACATAATTCTTCTGTGCAGCAATGAGGATAAACCTCAGACCACGGATCCAATCCGCATCATTGCTACTAACATCTTTCAATACAATTTTCTCTAGGAACATATCAAAATAAACACAGGGAAGCAACAACGTGAGCTATTGATCTACAACATGATTTGCAAAATACTACCAGGACTAAGTTCATGATAAATTTAAGTTCAATTAATCATATTACTTAAGAACTCCCACTTAGATAGACATCCCTCTAATCCTCTAAGTGATCACGTGATCCAAATCAACTAAACCATGTCCGATCATCACGTGAGATGGAGTAGTTTCAATGGTGAACATCACTATGTTGATCATATCTACTATATGATTCACGCTCGACCTTTCGGTCTCCGTGTTCCGAGGCCATATCTGTATATGCTTGGCTCGTCAAGTTTAACCTGAGTATTCTGCGTGTGCAAAACTGGCTTGCACCCGTTTTAGATGGACGTAGAGCTTATCACACCCGATCATCACGTGGTGTCTGGGCACGACGAACTTTGGCAACGGTGCATACTCAGGGAGAACACTTTTATCTTGATAATTTAGTGAGAGATCATCTTATAATGCTACCGTCAATCAAAGCAAGATAAGGTGCATAAAAGATAAACATCACATGCAATCAATATAAGTGATATGATATGGCCATCATCATCTTGTGCCTGTGATCTCCATCTCCGAAGCACCGTCATGATCACCATCGTCACCGGCGCGACACCTTGATCTCCATCGTAGCATCGTTGTCGTCTCGCCAATCTTATGCTTCCATGACTATCGCTACCGCTTAGTGATAAAGTAAAGCATTACAGCACGATTGCATTGCATACAATAAAGCGACAACCATATGGCTCCTGCCAGTTGCCGATAACTCGGTTACAAAACATGAACATCTCATACAATAAAATTTAGCATCATGTCTTGACCATATCACATCACAACATGCCCTGCAAAAACTAGTTAGACGTCCTCTACTTTGTTGTTGCATGTTTTACGTGGCTCCTACGGGCTTAAGCAAGAACCAATCTCACCTACGCATCAAAACCACAACGATAGTTTGTCAATTTGACTCCATTTTAACCTTCGCAAGGACCGGGCGTAGCCACACTTGGTTCAACTAAAGTTGGAGAAACAGTCACCCGCAAGCCACCTGTGTGCAAAGCACGTCGGGAGAACCGGTCTCGCGTAAGCGTACGCGTAATGTTGGTCTGGGCCGCTTCATCCAACAATACCGCCGAACCAAAGTATGACATGCTGGTAGGCAGTATGACTTATATCGCTAACAACTCACTTGTGTTCTACTCGTGCATATAACATCAAACCATAAAACCTAGGCTCGGATGCCACTGTTGGGGAACGTAGTAATTTCAAAAAAATTCCTACGCACACGCAAGATCATGGTGATGCATAGCAACAAGAGGGGAGAGTGTTGTCTACGTACCCTCGTAGACTGAAGCGGAAGCGTTGGCGCAACATAGAGGAAGTAGTCGTACGTCTTCCCGGTCCAACCGATCCAAGCACCGTTACTCCGGCACCTCCGAGTTCTTGGCACACGTTCAGCTCGATGACGCTCCCCGGGCTCCGATCCAGCAAAGCTTTGGGAGGAGTTCCGTCAGCACGACGGCGTGGTGACGATCTTGATGTTCAACCGTCGCAGGGCTTCGCCTAAGCACCGCTACAATATGACCGAGGTGTAATATCGTGGAGGGGGGCACCGCACACGGCTAAGGAACGATCACGAAATCAACTTGTGTGTCTATGGGGTGCCCCCTGCCCCTGTATATAAAGGAGTGGAGGAGGGGAGGGCTGGCCCTCTCTATGGCGCGCCCTAGGGGAGTCCTACTCCCACCGGGAGTAGGATTCCCCCTTTCCTAGTCCAACTAGGAGTCCTTCCATGTAGTAGGAGTAGGAAACAAGGAAGGGGCGCAGCCCCACCCCCTAGTCCAATTCGGACTAGGCCTTGGGGGGGGCGCGGCCTGCCCTAGGCAGCCCCTCTCTCTTTCTCGTATGGCCCAATAAGGCCCAATACTTCTCCCGGCGAATTCCCGTAACTCTCCGGTACTCCGAAAAATACCCGAATCACTCAGAACCTTTCCGAAGTCCGGATATAGTCGTCCAATATATCGATCTTTACGTCTCGACCATTTCGAGACTCCTCGTCATGTGCCCGATCTCATCCGGGACTCCGAACTCCTTCGGTACATCAAAACTCATAATATAACTGTCATCGAAACCTTAAGCGTGCGGACCCTACGGTTCGAGAACAATGTAGACATGACCGAGACACGTCTCCGGTCAATAACCAATAGCGGGACCTGGATGCCCACATTGGCTCCTACATATTCGACGAATATCTTTATCGATCAGACCGCATAACAACATACGTTGTTCCCTTTGTCATCGGTATGTTACTTGCCTGAGATTCGATCGTCGGTATCCAATACCTAGTTGAATCTCGTTACCGGCAAGTCTCTTTACTCGTTCCGTAATACATCATCCCGCAACTAACTCATTAGTTGCAATGCTTGCAAGGCTTAAGTGATGTGCATTACCGAGAGGGCCCAGAGATACCTCTCCGACATTCGGAGTGACAAATCCTAATCTCGAAATACGCCAACCCAACATGTACCTTCGGAGACACCTGTAGAGCTCCTTTATAATCACCCAGTTACGTTGTGACGTTTGGTAGCACACAAAGTGTTCCTCCGGCAAATGGGAGTTGCATAATCTCATAGTCATAGGAACATGTATAAGTCATGAAGAAAGCAATAGAAACATACTAAACGATCGGGTGCTAAGCTAATGGAATGGGTCATGTCAATCAGATCATTCAACTAATGATGTGATCCCGTTAATCAAATAACAGCTCTTTGTCCATGGTTAGGAAACATAACCATCTTTGATTAACGAGCTAGTCAAGTAGAGGCATACTAGTGACACTCTGTTTGTCTATGTATTCACACATGTATAATGTTTCCGGTTAATACAATTCTAGCATGAATAATAAAATTTATCATGATATAAGGAAATAAATAATAACTTTATTATTGCCTCTAGGGCATATTTCCTTCAAAAAGGACTGAGGATATGTTTCTCGTTTATGGAGGTGACAAAGAGCTCATGTAAATGGTTACGTTGATGCAAGATTTGACACTGATCCGGACTATTCTAAATCGCAAACCGGATACGTGTTTACATTAAACGGTGGAGCTGTCAGTTGGTGCAGTTCTAAACAAAGCGTCGTGGCGGGATCTACATGTGAAGCGGAGTACATAGCTGCTTCGGAAGCAGCAAATGAAGAAGTATGGATGAAGGAGTTCATATCCGATCTAGGTGTCATACCTAGTGCATCGGGTCCAATGAAAATCTTTTGTGACGATACTGGAGCAATTGCCTTAGCGAAGGAATCCAGATTTCACAAGAGAACCAAGCACATCAAGAGACGCTTCAATTCCATCCGGGATCTAGTCCAGGTGGGAGACATAGAAATTTGCAAGATACATACGGATCTGAATGTTGCAGACCCGCTGACTAAGCCTCTTCCACGAGCAAAACATGATCAGCACCAAGGCTCCATGGGTGTTAGAATCATTACTGTGTAATCTAGATTATTGACTCTAGTGAAAGTGGGAGACTGAAGGAAATATGCCCTAGAGGCAATAATAAAGTTATTATTTATTTCCTTATATCATGGTAAATGTTTATTATTCATGCTAAAATTGTATTAACCGGAAACATAATACATGTGTGAATACATAGACAAACAGAGTGTCACTAGTATGCCTCTACTAGACTAGCTCGTTGATCAAAGATGGTTATGTTTCCTGACCATAGACATGAGTTGTCATTTGATTAAACGGGATCACATCATTAGGAGAATGATGTGATTGACATGACCCATTCCGTTAGCTTAGCACATGATCATTTAGTTTGTTGCTATTGCTTTCTTCATGACTTATACATGTTCCTATGACTATGAGATTATGCAACTCCCGTTTACCGGAGGAACACTTTGTGTGCTACCAAACGTCACAATGTAACTGGGTGATTATAAAGGTGCTCTACACGTGTCTCCGAAGGTACTTGTTGGGTTGGCGTATTTCGATATTAGGATTTGTCACTCCGATTGTTGGAGAGGTATCTCTGGGCCCTCTCGGTAATGCACATCACTTAAAGCCTTGCAAGCATTCTAACTAATGAGTTAGTTGCGGGATGAAGTATTACGGAACGAGTAAAGAGACTTGCCAGTAACAAGATTGAACTAGGTATTTAGATACCGACGATCGAATCTCGGGCATGTAACATACCGATGACAAAGGGAACAACGTATGTTGTTATGCGGTTTGACCGACAAAGTTCTTCGTAGAATATGTAGGAGCCAATATGAGCATCCAGGTTCCGCTATTGGTTACTGACCTGAGACGTGTCTCGGTCATGTCTACATAGTTCTCGAACCAGTAGGGTCCGCACGCTTAACGTTACGATGACAGTTTTATTATGAGTTTATATGTTTTGATGTACCGAAGGTTGTTCGGAGTCCTGGATGTGATCAAGGACATGACGAGGAGTCTCGATATGGTCGAGACATGAAGATTGATATATTGGAAGCCTATGTTTGGATATCGGAAGTGTTCCGGGTGAAATCGGGATTTTACCGGACTACCGGGAGGTTACCGGAAACCCCCCCCCCCCCCCCGGGAGCTTAATGGGCCTTCATGGGCCTTAGTGGAAAAGGAGGGCAGCAAGAGGAGTATGGGCACCCCCCTCTAGGCCCAAACCGAATTGGTTTAGGACAAGGGGGCCAGCCCCCCTCTTTCCTTCTTCCCCCTCCCAAGTCCTAATCCAAATAGGAAAAGGGGGGAGTCCTACTCCCGGTGGGAGTAGGACTCCTCCTGGCGCGCCTAGCCCTGGCCGGCCGCACCCCCCCCCCTTGCTCCTTTATATACAGGGGCAGGGGGCACCCTAGAGACACAACATTAGATCATTGATCTCTTAGCCGTGTGCGGTGCCCCCCTCCACTATAGTCCACCTCGATAATACTGTAGCGGTGCTTAGGCGAAGCCCTGCATCGATAGAACATCAACATCATCACCATGCCATCGTGCTGACGAAACTCTCCCTCAACACTTGGCTGGATCGGAGTTCGAGGGACGTCATCGGGCTGAACGTGTGCTAAACTCGGAGGTGACGTACGTTCGGTGCTTGATCAGTCAGATCGTGAAGACGTACGACTACATCAACGGCGTTGTGCTAACGCTTCCGCTTTCGGTCTACGAGGGTACGTAGACAACACTCTCCCCTCTCGTTTCTATGCATCACCATGATCTTGCGTGTGCGTAGGAAATTTTTTGAAATTACTACGTTACCCATTACCTCTTCCCCGGGGGATCTTCTCCCGGAGATGATGGAAAGCGAGACGTCTCCACCATTCTCTTCGCCCAATAGGGCAGACGACTTCGAGGTGTCGTCGCGGAGTGTCTCTCCCGAACAACAAGTGGTGCAAGGGATGATGAAGACACAACCCGAAGGTGATACTTCGGCGGCCCAGGGTCCGGGGACCAACAATAAAGGCCCCGAACATTCCGGTCTACGGCCGGATATGAATAAACGGATCCCTTCAAAGGAAGGCCGTACTCCTACAGCAGCCTCCGGAGGCCCAGAGGCGCCGGATATATCGACGAACATGCTGCGACAGGCGTCCGTCTCAGAGGAACATCGTACCTTGATGGGCACAGTGATCGAAAAGGTCCTGGCCATGAAAAGCGGATTGAATGAGGCCTTCGTGGGCCTGCTAAGAGGCTTCGAGGTTTGTACCATAATATGTTCGGTTGTGTTTTATTCAAGAATACACCTGTGTATAGATAGTAGCCCCTGAGACTCTGATTGGCTTCCCGAGGAAGGCAATCAGAGGATCAAAAGATATGCCCAGGAAGTAATGTGATTAATTAGAACACATGTTGTGACCTCCCCAAAAACTGTCCAGACTATAGAGATTGTGGATTTGCAACGCAAGATTGATGAGGCAGATACGGATATCGCACTTATCAACAGGCGTCTTGACGAGTCACAAGGTACATATTTGGAGCAATCCTTACATATACGTGTTAGTAATATAAACGTGACGCTGAAAGTTGCATACTGGAATATGCATGGCTGTAGATGGTGCCACCGCCGTCGAGATTCTTCGAGCAGAGCAGGCCCGGGCCAAGGAGCAGTCCTGGTTTAGTAATGCCGCTGCCGAAAAGGCATCGGCCGAGTTAAAGGCCGAACAAGCTGCTCGGCAGCAAGAGAAGGAGAAAATATCCTCGATGGCGCTCGAACTAAAAAATGCTACTTGCCTGTGTGAATTCCTAGAGGAGGAGAATAAAGCCAAAGTGGCTGAGCTTGACAAGGCCTTACGAGAGGCGAAAGAAGCGCGGTCTGAATCTAGAGCGGCATGTGAGGAGATCTGGCAAGCTGGGCAGATTGCGGCTGGTAAGCCCTTTTTATTACAGACTAAGTTTGGCGATCCAAATTATGCTCACCTTAACCAAGTATGGAGTTCTCCAGACGTGTTTTTGGACCTGCCGAAGAGTTCATCCGATGCGGCGCAGTTTTATCAAGCGCAAGAGGGATATGCAACGGAGAAGCTTTTCTGGTCATTGTTCGGCGCATCAAAATGCCCTCTGGTGCTGAATGACCAGATGTCCCAATGGGCCGAGCTTCAAGGATGTACGGCGCTGCCATGAAGAACGTTGTACTTCAGCTGTGGCCGACTAAGCCAATTCCGAATAGCTATTTCGGCTTGGTGCGGTGGCTTGCTGATGCGGTGCCCCGCATCGACGCCGTGAAGCAGTCAGCGTGCATTGAAGGTGCACTGATGGCCTTTGCCCGAGTCAAGACATATTGGGGGAAGATGAAGGCTGTCGATGTTGCAGCGCAGGGTCCACCCAAGGGCAAGGACCATCATGCACCAGAGCATTACTTTGAGGACGTCTTAGAGGTTGCTCGCTTGATAGAGGGTCAATGTTCGAAAGGCATAATATTCGAGTGAACTCTTTACAGATTGTAAAAGACAATTGTTATAATCAGTCTATATTTTGATTTTGCCTGAAGGCTTTTGTTCCTCCTGTGCGGCCGTTTGTATATGATCTGAATGTTTTCCAGTCGTCGACTTCAGCCCCCTCATAGGAAGTACGGGGGTGTTCGAAAAAGCATCTGATCACTCTTGACCCAACGTCTTGGTCCGTGAAGGCGGTGTCAATGTGGCGAACCAGGCAACCAGACTATAGGGTGTTAACACTTTCACTTAGCCATAGGAGTTTTATGGTGGGTCTACAACATAGCCCCTGGTATGTATGCGACTTATTCATGTGATGCGTTTACATATTTGACCGGAAAGAGGTCCTTCGTGTGACACGGAGGGAATCGCGAAAGATTCCGATAAGTCATTGAGTGGTTGACCAGCTCTCGCCGCATCATGACAGTCAGTTTTCGACTTTCTCTACTGAGGTTCTTAACTAGGTGA